>JASDDO010000024.1:859765919-862709857 GCA_030015575.1 Agapanthus africanus | reverse complement strand
GCGGAACTCCGTGGCCTGAACCTGAGCAGGAGTACCATATCCAAGGAGCAACCTCTTCTCCTCAGCAATAATCGGGCTGACCCGATGAAGGTACCAGCTCGTAAAGGACCCCATGCATCGGGGAATATCGTCAGCTTCAGGGATCATGAAGCGGGAACCAGTGTTCAGCCTCGCAAAGTAGTGAGCAGCATCGCGAACAGCTTCAGGTGAAGGAACCGGTGCAACCGTGAAAGCTTCAAAGAGAACGCCCTGATCAGATCTAAGCTGCCGGGCGAAGCGATGCGGATTGTACCGCATAAAGAGGGCCGCACTGTTCTGACGGAATACCAGATAACCTGGTCTGATCGTGTACAAGTGCGTGGACTCCCGGGGCTTCAGAGAAGGTGCCCCCTCTTTCGACAAGTCATGGAGTTGTTGGATTGGACCTGAAGGAAAGGATAGAACCCGATCAACGAATACCAATCCGCCCGTGGTAGCGTAAGGAGCAATCAACACATGGATGGCCCAATTGAGTCAGGTCAGGGGCAGAAGCATCCACTAACCGCATGAGTCACGGGAAGGTATAGCGTCGTAAAATACAGGTTGCTGGTGCGCAGCAAAGGCCCCCAACACGTGCATTTCGATCCAAGATGTGAAGTAATGGAGAGAAAAGTTTACTACGTCCACATTGGGAGTCGAAATATTAGCCGCGGCACCCAACCCATGATAGAGATGCGCTAGCACCGGGATGCCTACGGCTAGCCGTGTCCTCTCAGCAATACGATGAGCTGGATAGATCACCGAGACTCTCATGAAGCGACGGTGCATGGAATGACGAACCAGCTGAGCCAGACACTGATAAAACCCACAAAGAATGTCTCCTCATCCATGCCGGGAGTTGCAATCGACTCGAAAGATACCGGCGACGTAATAGGAATATAGTACTACGGTAAATTCGATTCCTTAGTCGGCCGCCTGTTCAAACAAACCCAAAGGGGTCATTGATGTTTGCAAACTTCGGACCTGTCTTCGACAGGACATCCTCTCGAAGGAAGCAAGCGATGAAGCTCTTAAAAGTGACGCCTTGCTCCTCAGATTCTGTTAACAGTTTGTCAAAGATGCCCAGGGCCTTGATCAAACTCGGGCACTTGTGGCGGACGGCGTTCTCAATAGACAAGCTGTTGAGCATTGCGGGTTCAGTCTCAAAGGCGTACTCGTCGGAAGGCAGCAATTCCTCATAAAGTGTCCCCCTGATTGGCAGCCCCGAGATCTCGCGAAATTCTTCCAAAGAAATCGAAACTTCGCGGTCCCCTAGGAGAAAAGTGTTAGTGGGGAGATTCCACTGGTTCAAGAACGCCTTAACCACCAGACGTATGGGGATTGGTAGTGGAAGAGCGATGCATATATCACCTGATAAAGCCCAACCTTCTGCAGTCGCGCGCGATGGGCGGACAAGATGTATCGAGCCCAAAGGAGATAGCCCGTGGGGTGTCGAAGGGTGAGCCCTATTTTGTAGATCTGCCCCCATGGTTGGCCTCGCCCTGGCAAATACGGCATCCCGGTATATCTATGGCCGGGATAGGATGATTCGGGATGCCCATCGTCGAAGGCTCAAGTCGCCCCATCGGAGTCCAATTGGGCATCTCTACAGCAAAGACTGCCCCTGGAGGATCCATCGGTAGGAATGGGAAGGTAGGCTCCGTCGGTACTTCGCAAAGAAAACTCCGGCGACCCCGGATGATGTGACTGTACCAGGTCCCCCACAGAAGCAAATTGGTGCGATTCGGGTCGTGAGCCCTGATCATTGCCATCACCTCCTCGTCAGATGGCGATTGGGGAAAAGCGGCTTCCGAGCGGGTGAAAGGGAAATATGGAACAGACGTCATTGTACTTGAAATAAAATAAGGGGAAACTGTTAAAGCGAAGCCAAAAGTGTATATATATATATGATTATAAATATATATATAAAAAGACAGTGACAGAGGACTCATTTTATGGGACCATTGGTTACAAAACACATGGGTCCCACAAAATCAAGATGGCGGCTGGCTAATGATGAGGCAAAGTAATTATAATGAGACAAAAGGAAGATTCTCATTAAATAGACAGTGGATTTCAAATGACCCTATACATTCCCCTAAAAAGAAATCCATCTTGACTTTGTGACAAATCAAACAGAATCAAGGGAATTAAATTCCTAGAAGGCAACATTGCAAACTTCTTCTTCTGGTTGTGAAGAAGACAACTCAGGGCAAAAAGACCCCAAGAAGTCCCCTAGGAAGAACTAAGTTCTTCATAGGAATTACATTCCTTGTTGAAAAAAGGGAATTAAATTCCCAGAGACATTTTCAGAGCAAGGCTCTTTGAGGATGGAATTAAATTCCAGGGGAAAAACAAACAATACCATCAACCCCCTGAAAATCAGAGAAAGCCTAAAGAGCTTGTTGATTAAAGAATGAATGGGTTTCTTGTTAAAGAACTTAAAGAAAAAATGGGTTCTTGTTAAAAGGGAAAACCTTGGTGTGGATTTAAAATCCTGTGAAGGTTTCTGTGAAGTTCTTCAATCATCCAAAGCCATTACCTGAAGAGATGTGTCTTTCTTAACCAGAGTTTAAACTCTAAAAATTTTAGAATAGAGAACTAAGTTCTGAGAAGGAGAATTAAATTCTCAAAGGGAAAAGTTTGCAAGGAAGAAGTTGAAAGAGTGGAGGCGCTTCTGAAGAGACCCCTGCATTTATAGGATGTGATGGAAACGCTTCATCTCCCCGATTCCCTAGATGGATCCAACGGTCACAAAAGTGACAACGTTGCACTCATGTGCAGACACGTGAGAGCAAAGCCATGGGGGCATTTGTTTCCTGATTAAAAAATCAGGAATTACCTCAATGAGGTATCACGTGTTCACACGTGACTAATGGTCACGTGATGACACGTGATGGTTAAAATCTCATCATACAGAAATGAAAACCAACGGCTGGGAGATGACTCAATTGGGGGTTACGTGCTCACACGTGACCAAGGGTCACGTGCCAGCACGTGACAGGCTTTGAAAGCCTTACAGCATAATAGAATTTAATTCTAAAAATCAGGAATTACCTCAATGAGGTATCACGTGCTCACACGTGACCAATGGTCATATGATGACATGTGATGGTTAAAATCTCATCAAACAGAAATGAAAACAAATGGCTAAAGAAACACCCCAATTGGGGGGTCACGTACTCACATGTGACCAAGGGTCACGTGCTAGCACGTGACAGGCTTTGAAAGCCTTATAACTGAATAGAATTAAATTCTAAATTCTTCTAAATCTTTCCAAATGGAAAAGGTTAGAGGGAACCGTTGGATTAAAAGTCCAAGGGCGATTAAAAAATCACCAATTTATGGAAAAATCCAAAATAAGGAAAGATCTCCCCAAATCTCACCGAAATAACAAACAGAATATCTTTGGATTGAAAATCTAATGGTGAATAAAATTCACTGAATGATTTAAAGGCTCATATTAATTATGAAAACAAACAAAATCTTTCAATGAAAGATTCATTAAACAAATTGATTCTTTTCCTTCTTCTATAAATAGGAGCCAAGAATAAAAGAAAAGAGAGAATTTTTTGGAGATATAGAGTTTTGAAATCTTGAAATTTCAGAGAGAAAAGAAAGGAGAATTTAATTCTCAACAAAGAAAACCCTAGGTGAGAAAAGAAAGGGAATCAAAACTTTAAACAGAGAATTTAACTCTCAAAATCTAAGAGTTTAACTCTTCTGCAAAAGAACTTAGTTCTTCCTCTAATTGAAAATCTGCAGAAGCACATCTCCCCATAGGTTGAGAATTTAATTCTCATCGGGTTGAGATCCTGCTATGTAGATCCAAAACTTAGAGGGGGAATTGAGTTTAGAGAATTTAATTCTCTCAAAACAAAACTAGGGTTTAACCCTATATGAGAATTCAATTCTCCTAAAATTATAGGAATTTAATTCCTTCAAGATGGATAGAAACCAGGGTTTAATCCTAATTAAGAATTTAATTCTCCCAAATTTATAGGAATTTAATTCCTCCAAGACAGAACTAGGGTTTCACCCTATACAAGAATTTAATTCTTTAACATATATGGGAATTTAATTCCTCTAAAATAAAAACTAGGGTTTAACCCTACACAAGAATTTAATTCTTTCAAAAATGGGAATTTAATTCCTCCAAAGTCGTAATCAGGGTTTAACCCTACAGAGAATTCATTTCTTAAAAAAATAAGGAGACTTAAAAGATCTCCATGCATGCAAAGAACCAAGGTCACGTGTCCCCACGTGACCCTTGAAAAGATCCCTGAAGAAAGAAGCTTTGAGGCAATGCCTCACGTGCTCCCACGTGACTTCCAAAACGCAGAAAGAAAAAGCAAAGGAAATGAAGGCTTTGGACGCTCTCACGTGTTACCACGTGACCCCCTGGCAAACGCTTTAACAGTCAGCGCATAAATCCCCATCACGTGTCAACATGTGATGCTCAAAATAAAAATATAAAAAGTGTTTAACACTTAATTGCAGAACGAAGAAAAGAGATCTGGTCCTACCTTTGGACGCCCTCACGTGTGCACACGTGACCCTTCTTTCTTTAGTGTTTAACACTAATTTGGGGATTATATTTCCAGTTTTTAACACTGATTGTTTTCTAGTGTTTAACACTAAATTGAAGATTATATTTCCAGTGTTTAACGCTGATTGTCTTTTAGTGTTTAACACTAATTTGAGAGTTTTATCTCCAATGTTTAACACTGTTGTTCTTTAGTGTTTAACACTAATTTTAGCCAAATTGGCTAGTTCTCCAGAGGCAAAAGTCCCTCCTCCAAATGAATCTCAAAATTGAGGAAATCAAGGATAAAATGTTGCCAAAGCCCTCCAACTTTCATTTAGCACTGCTAACTAATATGGGCTCGAATCCAGACAAATGCCCAATGGTCTAACAGAGGGCCAACACTTCAAACTTAATTGGACTTAGCCCAAGTAGGCTATAAGTCCTCAATTCAGACTCAACTGAGCCAATGTGCTCATAATATAATTAATTGATCTTCGTTCCAAATTGGACTACAGATCACTTAATCCACCCTGGTTCAAGGGTACATCTTCTCACTCCTTTGATATTTGTCGTTGTAATTCCTCAATGTCTTCGAAGAGGTGATGGGTCCCGACAACCACACATTTCACGGACTGTGGGGTCCTTAAACTCATGGACTATGATGTTCTTAACCTCGACCGTGATGTCTTAAAACTAATAACGGACTATGATGTCCTTAACCTCAACCGTGATGCCTTAAAACTAACATCAGACTAGTCCTTGAACTCACGGACTATGATATCCTTAACCTCGACCGTAATGTCTTAAAACTAACATCGGACTGTGGGGTCCTTAAACTCACGGACTATGATGTCCTTAACCTCGACCACGATGTCTTTAAACTAACAATGGACCGAGATGTCCTTAAACTAACAATCGACCGCAATGTCCTTAAACTAATCGACCGCAATGTCACTAAACTAAACAATAGAGCCCAATTGCTCTCTTGCTGGATCTAAACGATCCCGTTAAGTTAATCTTAGTCTAAAATTAGGCTAACGTATTCTTAACAAACGTTTAAGTTGATCTTAGTCTCAAATGAGGCTAACGTATCCTTAAACCCAAACCCCCAAACCCAAATCTATGAAGATACGGATTTGGACTAGTCCACGCCCTACGGGCGACGATATAACTTAGTCTCCGTATACAATCCACGGGCAACCACAAACAAAACAAACACTCACGACACGAAGTGACTATCTGGAGAAGGAGAAAGTTGTTATCGCGATGCGGTAGCGTAATTAACTGCAGGGGGACTTGCGCCTGCAGGGAAGAGCATCCCCACAATCAAAAAAAACCCCTCAGATGAGGGGGAATCTGATGAAGTCTGCTACATCGGCCGCATCCGTTTAAACTTTCGATACATGGTGCCATAAATCAACTTGGCATCTTCGGAGAGGTGGACGGATAAAACCAATTAGCATCTGCCCCGAATTTCAGGCAAGACGGACCTACGCGGTCGCGTCTCTGTGTTCGGAGAGGAACAACGCTTAAGGGAGGGCCTTAGTGAATGGACCCACCGTGTTTTCTTTTGTGTCCACTCTCCGAATCTCGATCTCCCAGCGATCTACGATCTTCTCGATCAAGTGATACCGCCTCAAGATGTGCCTGGATTTCTGATGGGACCGTGGTTCTTTCGCTAATACTATAGCCCTATTGTTATCACAATACATAGGTATTGGATCAACAATGGAGGGAACCGCCTCAAATTCAGTAATGAACTTTTTCATTGAGACCGCTTTTTTTGCTGCATCGTTGGCAGAAATGTATTCAGTCTCCATCGTCGAGTCTGCGACATTGTTCTGTTTGGAGCTCTTCCAACAGACCGTCTTTCTGTTGAGGGTAAACACATAACCCGAGACAGACTTGCTATCATTTTTGTCACTTTGGAAATTTGAGTCGGTAAAAGACTACACATAGAGGTCTCCATTACCGTACAATAAGAATATCTCCTTAGTCATTCTCAGGTACTTGAGAATGTTCATCACATCTATCCAGTACTTCTCCCCTGGGTTGACTGATATCGGCTTACCACTCTGAGTACGTAAGCTACATCTGGTCTGGTATATAACATTGCATACATTATAGATCCTACCGCCGAAGTGTAGCATATAATGCTCATGCGAGTTCTCTTCTCATCAGTCTTTGGAGACATCTCTTTGGAGAGGGTGATTCCGTGCGAACCGGGTATATTACCGCGCTTCTAATTTTCTATACTAAAGCTCTTTAGTATGGCGTCTATATACCTGGACTATGATAGTCCCAACAACCTCTTGGATCTATCTCTGTAAATCTTAATCCTCAGAATATAGGAAGTATCACCAAGGTTTTTCATGGAGAACTCTTGTGACAAGAACAGCTTGAACGATTGTAGCATAGGATATCATTTCCTATCAGGAGAATACCATCGACGTATAAGACGAGGAATACGACAACTCCTCCTACAATCTTCTTATAAATACATGGCTCATCCTCGTTCTTGATGAAGTCAAATTCCTTGACTGTCTCATCAAAAAAGATGTTCCAACTTTGCAATACTTGCTTTAATCCATAAATGGATTTAAGCAACTTGCACACCCTCCCGCTGCTCCCACTATCTATGAATCCCTCCGACTGATTTATATAAATGCACTCTTCTAAACTTCCACTTAGAAAAGCTGTTTTTACGTCCATCTGCCAGATATCATATTCATGGAAGGTAACAATGAAAGTAGGATCGAATGGATTTGAGTATAGCCACCGGAGAAAAGATTTCGTCATAGTCCACATCTATTCTTTGATGAAAACATTTTGTAAAAATTATAGCCTCATAGGTTTCTACATGTTTATCTACACTAATCTTCTTCTTGAAGATCCACTTGCATCCAATGGATTTTACCCCAAGAGAAGCAACATCCAAAGTCCAAACATTGTTGGTGACATGGACTCCATTTCGGATCGCATGTCATCGAGCCATTTCTCAGAGTCCCTACTAGTAATGGCCTGTTCGAAACTAGTAGGATCATCTTCTTTCAAGACGCAATCCTTTCTATACCCGTCAATGTGAAAACCGTAGTATCTTTCGGATGGACTAGAAATCCTACTAGATCTTGTTGGAGAAGAAAATTACATTCCGGTTGACCAAGTCAAATTCAAAGTCAACCCCAAATCAAAGTGGGACGAACCCAAGTAAGCTGGCCCGAGCCCAAGTAAGCAGGCCTAAGCCCAAGCATGGAAGGGGCTGGCTCCATAGCTAAGTGGGCCCAAGCTCAAGTCAAGACCAAGCATGGAAGGGGCCGGCTCCATACCAAAAAGGAGGCAATAAATTAGTTTAAATGCAATTTTTAGAAATAAATGTACGAAAATGGGAAAAAATCCAAAATTTTATAAACCGCATGGCTTATGTATAAAAAGAAATAAGCACATGAGGCATAGGAAAGCACAAGTGCCATTTAGAAAAGTTCAAGAGGCTATATGTAAAGTGTGTAGCCTATAAAAGACAAATATGATGAGAAAATCAATAATAACTTTCATTCTCACATATTTTTAGGATTCTGTGTCTCTTTCTTCTTCCTCAAGTTTTTAAAGCTTCTTCTTTTTTTGAATTAAATTAAGAGTTTAACTCTTCTTTTTCCAAAAAGAAATATTTTTTCACCATAAAAACCCTTGAAGGGGAGTTCAAATCTTCCATTAAATCTCTAAAAGGGAAGATTTTTAAGTCTCATCACCCTTATTCTCCAATATCCATAAAAGGAGGAGGAAAAGGAAACCCATCTCAAAAGAACCCATTTTAAGAAAGTTCAAGACTTAAAAAAGAAGAAAAGGGAGCACTTTTCACCATCCAAAATCTAAATCCTTTGGGAGTTTAACTCCAAATCAATCTTGAGGAGTTCGACTCCAAGATCTAAATCCTCAAAAGAGTTTAACTCAAAATCCAGATCCTTTAGAAGTTTAACTCTAAATCCAAATCTTTTGAGAGTTTGACTCCAAATCCACATCCAGTTTCTGTTCAGGAGTTCAACTCCAAGCCCAAGGCTTAGCCTTTCTTCCACAGGTGCTCCACAGGCACCCAACGGTCACGTAACGTCCACGTGACCCGCTGGTGTCCAGTTTCCACATGACGCGCATGTGACCCGTTGGCACCCAGTGGCCACACGCCGCGCAAGCCTGCTGGCATCCAGCGCCCACGGCGCCACGCACGCGTCCTTAGGATGCTCATCACCCCGTAAATTCTGCGAGGCCCCCGATACGTCCAAACACCTTCAAAGCACAACAAACGCACACTGCACATTAAGTTCGCATGACTGGTTTGACCCGTCAATCAGAGGTTCTCTCGCTCTAAAGGCGAGGTGTAATTAACGACATCTTAGTCCACGGCTGCCGGAGATTCGGATCCCCACAATCAATAAACTCCAGCCTGCACCGGGCAGGGGGAATCTGTATATGCCTGATAAGCATGCGGATTCCTATCTCAATAGAGTGACGAAAAACACTTTGCAGATCTGCGGAGTGGCTGAGCTTCGTCCGGGATTATTGAATCTTGAGGTTCCACCAAATCTTCAATTTCAGTTTGTGGTTATGAAATTTCTTCCAATTCTAATGTGCTCCTACCAATTTCTTTTGCAAGAAATTCCTTCTCTAAGAAAGACGGCATGCTGAGTAACAAGCACCTTCCGTTCTTCGGTGTGGTAGAACATATATCCATAACCATTCTTTGGATGTCTCACAAACTTACATAGAACTGACCGTGTCTCTAATTTGTCCGGATTATGCTTTTTAACGTAAGCCGGACAAACCCATATCTTAAATCGTTTAATATAAGGTCTCTTCCCATTCCATATTTCAAATGATGTCTTAGGCATGGATTTGGATGGAACATCATTCAATAGATATGCCGCTGTTTGAAGCACATATCCCCAGAATGAAAAAGGCAATTCAGTACTACTCATTATGGAGCGAACCATATACAATAGGGTATGATTCCCCCGCTTTAATACACCATTGTGCTGTGGTGTATATGAAGGAGTAAGCTAAGAGAGAATACCATTCTCTGTTAGAAAGTCAAGGAATTTTGTGCTCAAGTATTCACCTTCTCGATCAGATCATAGGATTTTAATATTTTTTCCAGTCTGGTTCTCTACTTTGCTTTTATATTTTTTGAATTTCTCAAAAGTTTCAGATTTTTATTTCATCAGAAATACATATCCGAATTTAAAGAGATCATCAGTGAATGTGATACAATACGAGAACTCGCCCTATGCATGTGTAGACATTGGACCACACACATCACTGTGTATGAGTCCTAAGAGCTTAGTAGCCTTTTCTCCTTGTCCCAGGAACGGAGCTTTAGTCATTTTTCCTTTGAGACAAGATTGACAAGTTTCATATAATGAAAGTTCGAACGGATCTAAATATCTATCCTTATGCAACTTAGTTAGTATTTTCTCATTGATGTGACCAAGTCTACAATACCACAAGTAGACTTTGTTCATATCTGAACTCATGCTTTTGCGTGTGTTTTGTATATTGAAAACCGTGTTTTGATTAAGAACATAGATGTCATTACATAATATAACTTTTTCAACCAGTACTTGATTAAGGTAATGTTCATGATATTTCTATCTAGAACAAAGTTATATCCATATTTATCTAATATAGAAATTGATATAATATGGCAAAGTATGGAAGGTACATAATAACAGTTGTTCAAAATCATAGTGTTGCTACTTGCAACTGTAGGACGGGCGCGCCCCGTGCGTGCGCGCATCGGAAGATGGATGGAGAACAAAAATTCCACAGGAGCGCGATCGACCGTACGCCAAAATCGTCCAAACACTAGTTTCTAGCTAAACTATAGAGCATAAAGAAAGAGTTCATATGTGCTACAACCTTTGTAGCATGTCCGGCTGATCCTGTCTAAACTCCGTGAGCTCCCAAATGCGTTTGCACGCCGACTGCCTTGCCGTAGATGATCCGCGTTGAAAGCGGACTGCCCGAGCTCCAATTCCGTCGCCGGTCGGAGATACTTCTTCCAGAGGCTTGTTAGGCGTGGAGGAAGGCGATGCGAACAATAGGTACTCTCTACATTTTGCAAACCCTCACTATGGCAATACTTGCCATTTTTCTAATGAGCTTAAGCTCTTATTATGAGAAAGAAGAAGAAGATTTATTTTGTGATGGCTTATCTTTGTTTGTGAAAAAGAATTATCTCTTATTCTTTTTCAAACCATGTCATGTATAACATGACACATACCCTCACTCCCCACTCTCTTTCATGTGTGTGTCAATACATAAGAGAGAGGGTGGGCCCCATCATCTAATTAAATATATTAAATAGATAATATATATATACATATTAATATATATAAATTAACACACACACACACACACATTTACGTATAAATTTATTTATACTTAATTTATAATGGTGGGAATTAATATATATATCAAATACACACACACACATTGTTCTCTTATAAAAAAAAGAAAGAAAAGGAAAAGAAAGAGAGAAAAAGTGATGGGAAAATTTCCACTAACAAAACATCATTTGCCCACACGTGAGCGCCTATATAAAGATTATAGGCACTGGGTTTAAACAATTGATAGGCTGAAATAGAGCCTCACGTGTAAGCACGTGACGTCTATATACAAAGTATATAGGCGTCATATTAAAACATGCCAGAAAGGCTCACGTGTCAGCACGTGATGCTCTCTTTTGACTGTTGCACATACGCAAATGAGTTTAACTCTGTGGGGTCACTGTTCCAGCCAAAATTTTGGCTCACAACCTGCTCCTTTATAAAAAATAAATAAATAATAAAATAATAATAAAATAAAAAATGAAGGGAAAAACTCCACATGCAAAGAATGTAACAAATGCCTCAAACCCAAGAGTTAAAATATTGTGAAGCAATGCTTCAGATTCAGCGCCCGGTGCGCTGCGCCCTAGGCAGCGCACCCAATCAGAGCAAATCACTGTTTTAAAATTCAAAATATAAATTGAAGCAACGCTTCAGATTCTGCGCGCTGCGCGCTGCGTGTCAAAAGCAGACACGCCAGCGCCAGGAGCGCTGCGCCCTAGGCAGCGCACCCCAATCAGAGCAAAGCTCTGCTCCAAAATTCAAAATTTAAATTGAAGCAACACTTCAGATCCAGCGCTCTGCGCTGTACGCCACGTGTCAAATACAGGTGCGCTAGCACAGTTGCGCTGCGTACCACGTGTCAAACACGGGCGCACTAGCGCAGTTGCGCTGCGCTCTGCGCTGCGCGCCACGTGTCGAGTGTAGGTGCGCCAGCGCAAGGTGCACCAGTGCTGGAATTAAAAATTCCCCACCGTCAGATCAAAAGATCTACTAATAATAAATTATTAATTAATCAGAACTAAAATTCTATTATGGAAAGATTTTCCAATTTTATTAAAACAAGAAGATTATCTTCTGTAAAACAGAAGCATTAGGATCAAAAATCCAACGGTGGGAAATATTCCCAAATCAATCAGAGAAAAATCTCTTAAAACTGATTTACCAAATCATTTGGCCCTATATAAAGGACCCTAGACTTCAAGTCTAACACACACAGAGACAGAGAGAATACAGAAAAATCCTCTGCAAAAGAAGAGCAAACTCTTAGAAAAATGAAGATTTTTCTTCATCTTCAAGGTAAAAAGAACTATGTTCTTGAATAATAGAGATGAAACCATCTCGTAAAAAGAAGAACCATCTTCTAAAAAGATTAGAGATCTAAAAAAAAGACCAAGGTCTTTAATAAAAAGAGAAGATCAAAGATCTAATCATAAAATAATAAAAAGAAGTAAAATACTTCATTCACAGATCTTTTGATCTATAAAGGCAGAGCCTTTTATAAAAACAAGAACTTTTGTTCTTTGATCTTGAGGCAAAGCCTCCTTTGAAGAACCTAAATCTGTTCTTTGATCTTAAAATTGATCAGAAGCGCTTTGCGCTATTAAAAAGTGCCTTGCACTCATGAACTGCGCCCTTGCTCTCCTTGGACCGGTGCTCAGCGCCAAAACATGCCACGTGTCAACCATAGACACAATTTGCACTTTGCGCTCCTGAAACAGCGTACTGCGCTCATGGGCTGGCGCTCAGCGCCAAGCACGCCACGTGTCACTCACTGGCGCACTCACAAACTAGCGCAGCGTGCTCATAAATTAAAAGCGTAATGCGCTAACAAACTAGCGCTTAGCGCTAAGCGCGACATGTTTCCTCCTCGTGTGCGCTATCCGACAGAAGCGCAATGCGCTCTTTGACTGGTGCAAAGCGCCTGACGCGCCGTGTGGCACACTGTCAGAACATACTTTGTTCTGATAAATGTTATGCATTCAATACAAGACAAAAATATCAGAGCCTAATGCTTAGTATTATTAAAAGGGCCAAGCCCAAATAAAGGCTCGATAGCCAGAACAATAAAATCTTCAACTCATATCAACTGAGCCCATATGCTCATAAACCTTTAAACAGACTTTAGTCCCAAATTGGACTATAGATCTGCCAACCAACATTGGTTCAAGGGTACATCTCTGAACTCCTC
Organism: Agapanthus africanus; assembly: GCA_030015575.1. Lineage (NCBI taxonomy): Eukaryota > Viridiplantae > Streptophyta > Magnoliopsida > Asparagales > Amaryllidaceae > Agapanthus > Agapanthus africanus. The sequence goes on along the minus strand of JASDDO010000024.1, from coordinate 862,696,743 downwards.
TGATATTTGTCGTTGTAATCCTTCAACGTCTTCAGAGAGGTGACGGGTCCCGACAGCCATACATTCCATAGACTATGATGTCTTTAAACTAGACTGTGGGGTCTTTAAACTCACGGACTATGATGTCCTTAACTTTGACTGTGAGTTCTTTAAACTCACGGACTATGATGTCCTTAACCTTGACTGTGAGGTCTTTAAACTCACAGACTATGATGTCCTTAACATCGACCGTGATGTCTTTAAACTAACATTGGACCACCATGTCCTTAAACTGGTAATTGATCGCAATGTCTTTAAACTAAACAATAGAGTCCAAATGCTCTTTTGTTGAATCTAAACGATCCCGTTGAGTTGATCTTAGTCTAAAATTAGACGAACGTATCTTTAACAAACGTTTAAGTTGATCTTAGTCTCAAATAAGACTAACGTATCCTTAAACACAACCCTAAACCCAAATCTAAGAAAATACGGATTTGGACTAATCCACGCCCTACGGATGACAACATAAAATTAGTCTCCGTATACTATCCACGGGCAACCGAAAAGTAAAAAAACACCCACGACACGAAGTGACCATCTGGAGAAGGAAAAAGTTGTTACCGCGATGCGGTAGCGTAATTAACTGCAGGGGCTTGCGCCTGCAGGGAAGAGCATCCCCATAATCAAAAACCCACAAACGAGGGGGAATCTGACGAAGTCTGCTACATCGGTCGCATCCGTTTAAACCTTCGATACATAGTGCCATAAATCAACTTGGCATCTTTGGAGAGGTTGACGGATAGCACCAATTAGCTTCTGTCCCGAATTTCAGGCAAGACAGACAGTCCGTCTTCCCGGTTTCCGGTGGTAAACAGATTCTGGCACGCCCGGTGGGACCTTTTCCTCTTTCCACTCCACACTTCGTGTGTCGTGTTCGCGAACGAATCGTGGTTTGATATGGTTGCATGTGGATTTGAGATACTTAGATTTGGTGCCTTGCTCCGTGCAGAAGACAGAAAATCAATGGCTTCAAACTGCACTAACTGCAACTGCAACTCTCGCTCCGTCCCATCCGGAGGAGTGACTTACGGGCCCCGAGCGGCCTCCATCTTCGCTATGCCGGTGGAACAGGTGACGCTGGCCACCACCGGATTGTTCTTTGGGACTATGCTCCTACCGATGAGCTTCAGCACCCCTATGCCAGCACCAGAAGCTCCCAAGAAGTCGGTCTTCGATCGGCTTGCTGCTACCATGGCCTCTCTCAACGGGTCGTCCAGCTCCAGATCCTCGGTCTTCGCGAGATTGGGCCAAAGTTCATGTGGGCCCATGATGAAGCCTGCAATCCCAGAAAAGATTATTCCGAAGAGGATAGCTATCCCTACTCCTGAAGTCGTCAAGACGGCTTCTCCCGACAAAGGGTCGGTCTTCACAAGACTGACTGTTCCGGCTCCCACTCCAGCTCCCATTCCTGCTCAAAAGTCTGTATTTGATAGGTTAGACATTGCTGCTCGACGAACCTCAGTTTTTAAGAGGCTGGTACCAGCAACGCCTCGCCAGAACAGGGGGCATAACAAAGCCATTCCCATAGCTGAACCAACACCGTCTGTGCGATATGCTCGCCGTCGTCACTGGCGCCGAGTGAGGAAGGCTGGAGGCAACTCCCCCTCTGGGCTAACTCCACCAGCCCCAACGGTGGAAGTCAATGCTGCTGTTCCAACTGGGAACAGCTTCGAGCTGCTTAATAGGGTGCGAAGGAATTCACCTACCGCCGTACTGAAAAGATCTCCTCTACCCGTGGAGAATGTTACAGGAAAGAAGCCAGAGCAACCCCCTCAGTGGCTGTCCTCCAAAATTTACAAAGTTTGGTGACAGATCTAGGAGTCGGTGATTGATCAAGATTACCCTCGCCGACAGAAAAAGGTGAAGGTTCAATAAGAAGAGAACCATCTTGCCAAGCCACAAAAGGCAACAGCTGTCTGGGTGCCCGTTGCAACGACTCCCTCAACGTCAACCACTCAAAAGAGAAGGAGGTCAGATAAAGCCCCTGTGACTATGGCAGATTGCAAAGACGCTGAGCCTAAATGCCCCAAGTCTGGGGGCATAACGGTGCATACTGTTTACATGGCTTCCGAAAAAGAAGAATGCCGCGCTTCGACAGGTCACTGACCGCTCACCCGATCCGTGACAAAATCCCAGGAACAACAACAACAGAAGCTTTAAGAAATGCTGACGCAAATGGCCGCACTCACCGGGCCAAAAGAAAGTCCGGAGGCATCATCAGAGCAGCGTCACGAACAAGAAACCGATGCTGATTTCCTACGCAGAGTCCTCGAAAAGAAGGACAGAGAAGCTGCAGAACAAGCTGTCAACATAAAACGAATGACGCTTCTCTTCCAAGACATGGTCGGGATGATGTTACAGCCGGATCTTCCAGCTGAAAACCCTCCAATCATTATTGAAGAAGATAGAGGGGAGACATCGAACCCTCCTCCGGCTCTTTCAGCAGCCAAAGAGGAAACTATTTCCAAGGCCGCTCTGGACGACTATATTGCTCAGCAAATACGAGCTCACCGGGCGAATGAAGCGGCTGGCTAAATTTTCAAGACTGGACTACCCTATCTGGGCTGGTATGACCAAATAAGTTACCCGCCGGGATATACGATCCCTAAGTTCCATGTATATAAAGGGACGGGGAATCCACATCAGCATGTTGCTCAATTCAGAGCCTTATGCGGCAATACTGTAGGTGACGACAAACTGTTGCTTCGCCAATTCGTCGGCAGCTTAGCGGAAACGGCCTTCGAATGGTATTCGGAGCTGCCTAAAGACTTTGTCAAAACATTTGCGGAGATAGAGCTGCTGTTTAAACAAAGATTTGCAAGCGCTAGCGAGCGCACTCCGATCACCGCATTGATCAACGCCAGGGTAAGGCCAGACAAAACATGGGTTCAATACGCAATACGATGGCGGAATCTGTGGTCGAAATGTGAACAGCGGATCGAAGAAGCGCCGGCGGTGAGCATGTTCGTGGGCACTCTTGACCCTCAAGCGGCCATCTCCCAGTTCATGATGTTCTTCAAGCCAACTACTTTCCAGGCCTTGATTGACAAGTTGGCCCAAATGGATCAGATGGGTCATAGACCATCTCCTTCAAAGACGGATCCTCGGAATGAAAAAGGGAGAGGAAAAGAAACTTTCGTCACCAATACTCAACAACAGCCGAGCAACTTAAAGCCGGTTGTTCGCCAAAACAACGTGCGTCCACGCCCATCCTTCGAGGAGAGACTGGGACGTCCTTACTCGTTTCCCCAGGATAAAACGAGGAGACTGTTTGAGCTGGCAGTGCGCAACAGGCTCATAAATTTGCAGGATCCAAAACGTCCGTTGCAGCCAAACGACATCAATGATCCCAATTACTGCCCCTATCACCGAGTATTAGGCCATCCGATCGAAGACTGCTACGTCTTCAAAAACTGGATTGAAGACCAATACCAACAAGGCAAGTTCGCATTATCGAAAAACTGGAAGGTGAAACCGCCGCAACCTCACGCCCCTAAAAAGGTGGACACGCCGGAGGCATCGTGCTCCTTCGTAGAAGAAGCTCCGTGGGAGGTCGCCCTTTCAGCCAAAACTAAAAGAATGCTGAAGGATCTCCAAATGTGTCCGGCAATCAGGTGGAAAAATCCACTGGAACCTGAGATCGTCGAGGGAATGCTAAAATCGCTCCCGACTACAAAAATTGGTGGAGATAGTCAAAGCGCTCCAACCCAGCCGTCAAAGTCTTCGAAGAAGAAGAAGAAGACCAAAAAGCCCGTGAAGCTTGATGACAAACGCACGGACCCGCAAAAATAGATTGATGCGCTGGAAGAGTATAACCAGAAAGCGCGGACTCCAGTCACACTCCAAGAGTTTCTCAGCCACGTCCTTGAGAACGAAAACGATGGAGAAGACTCATCGAGTGAATTTGAAGATTACGTAGCAAGTTGCCACATGATCTCTCATTCGGCCTTGACTAATGAAGAAACGCACTCGGCGATAGAAGAAGGCATAAAAGAGCCGGGGGCAGGATCGAAGCCAAAACCTTTGGAGCCGTCTGACGAGATGATCGACTTGCTACTGAACGAAGCCCGTCAGAAAAGCAAAGCCAATTGAGAGCGTGAACTGGCTATATTCGAAAAAGCCAAACGCCGACGACTGGAGGAGAAGGTCGAAACACCCTAACTGGAGCAAAGCATCCATATCGCCAGCAAAAACAAGCTTAGAGTAAGGAAACGATTTGCTAGGGCCCTGGCAATAGGAATGAAGTTGCCCTCTCTCAAAGGAAGTTCCCCTGGCAATATACGTCTTGAGGAAGTGGACATACATCCTAACTTCTGCCAATACCACTAGAAGATTGCACACCCTACCGAGGAGTGCATACCCTTTAAAAACTGGTGGCAGGGATATGTTGCCCATCGACGACACATTCAACGAGTGAAGCGCAAGGCTCGTCGAGAACAGAAAAACACGACAGATGAGCGCGAAAGAGCTGCTAAAAACTGTCATATAGCCGACATCAAGGGATCGCAAGTTATCACCTTTAGAAACGATTCTGACGAAGAAGTCGCCCTCAGCCCTCTCTTCAAGGAATCCACCTTCGACACAAAACATGCGAAGATTCGCGGTAAAATCTAGCTGCATAATCGTGCGTCGATTTATGACTGAAACGTCGTTAAACTACTACCAACCCGTGGCATCCTCAGGCTGACGTGGTTAAAAAAAATATAAATAAAAAAAAACGGTATGTCCATAAGCAAAATGGGCACGGATGAAAACCCGAAAGGGCTCCGTGACTAAAAATAGCAAGGCTACCGGCGAGTTTTGTGAAAACCCGAAAGGACGCAACCTCGTTAAAATAAAAAAAGAAAAGAAAACGGTATGTCCATAAGCGAAATGGGCACGGATGAAAACCCGAAAGGGCTCCGTGAGTAAAAACGGCAGGGCAACCGGCGAGTTTTGTGAAAACCCGAAAGGGCGCAATCTCGTTAAAAACCACTTGCAAGGTCCTTTCGACTTTGTAAGGAGAAACCGCCTGCGTGAGATCCTTACGACTCATAAGGGAGCAACACACTTAGGGATCCCCACGATCCCTAAGGAGAAATTACACTTGCGAGATCCTCACGACTCGTAAGGAGAACCCTTTTATGAGACCCTCATGGCTCATAAGATTCAAAAGCATTAAGTTACAGGGATCTGAACCTGTTCTTAAGCAGTCATACCGCCCGATTTTGCCCTACAAGCGGCTCAATATTGAACCTTGTATACAATCCAGGGGTGCGAATAAACATTTCCCTAACAAAGTCCCATCCGCGACTAGGGATATGTTTGCACGGTGAACAACCCTTGTGAGTCCTCTCGACTTATAAGGAGAAAACACTCTTGTAAGATCCTTATGACTTATAAGAGAACATACACTTAGGAGTCCCCACGATTCCTAAGGAGAAAACGCACCTACGAGATCCTCACCACTCGTAGGGAGAAATACCTTTATGAGACCCTTACGGCTCATGAAGTTAAAAGCCTTAGTCGACAGGATCCTAACCCTGTTCGCTAAGCCACCTTTGTTCGACATCGGCAGAGGCAAATGATGATTCGCTCCTGGCAATATTCCAGTTGTAGCGGTGTTGATGCCGAAATCGGTGTCTAATCCTAAGCTTGCAGTAAGAAGCTAGCGAGCTACACATGCGTATGAAACAGCTGAAATGATGGGGCAACTTGCAAACAAAATCAGCAAGTAAAAATGTATGCATGCTAAATAGCCGAAATGATTGGGCACCGCGAAAAATAGCCGAAATGATTGGGCAATCGCGACATTCGCGATGTAAAAGCTGAAATGATAGAGCATCGCGGAAAGAAATAAAGAAAAATGAAATTTATGCCTTTCAGGTGATTCACATCAATCCCTGTATACAATCCTGGGGCACAAATAAAGAAGGAAGCACACCTTCCCTCCCCAGGCTCCATCAGAAAGAGAGCCAAGTCTCGACGGTCACATATGTATCCCAGAAGACCAACAACAGCGTTCCTCCTTATGCCAGCAAGGCACGGAAGCGACACAACGAAACGGAGCCACGACATAGTCCCCAGTTCCAAATCTTAACGGCAATATCTGCAGCCTAAAAATCAGCAACGGTGATCCTCCTCATTCCAGTAGGACTTAGACGCAACGTCAGGAAAATGGAGTGACGACATAATTCCTGCTCCACCTCAGCATTCGTCTCGTTATAGCAGGCGCAATGTAAACAACGGCGTTCCTTCGCAGTCCAACAGGATGCGGATGCAACGTCAACGAAAGACCCCATGGGTGAAACAAAGTAGAGTGATGGCAAAATCTCAGCTCCACTCATCTTGACACAGCAGACGAGACGTCACCACAGCGTTCTTCCTCCAGCAGGATTCAGACGCGACAATCAAACAACGGAGCCACGGCAAAATCCCTAGTTCCAAATCTCGACGGTTCACCAGCAACCTAGAGACAACTGCGGCATTCGTCTCGATACCGCAGACGCAATGCCAGCAAACGAACCAAAGGCCAAATTCCTAGCTTTAGGGTCTTGACGGCAACTCATATAAAACCGGAAAGACCATCGGAGATCATCTCACACCAGCATGAAGTGATCACCACCTCAACATTCATCTCGACATAACAGACGAGATGTCACTATAGCGTTCTTCCTCCAGCAGGATTTGGACACTCCAGCAAACGAAGCAAAGGCCAAATTCCTAGCTTTAGGGTCTTGACGGTAACTCATATAAAACCTAAAAGACTATCAGAGATCATCTCACACCAGTATGGAGTGATCACCACCTCGACGTTCGTCTCGACACAACAGACGAGATGTCACTGCAGCGTTCTTCCTCCAGCAGGATTCAGACGCGGCAATTAAACAACGGAGCCACGGCAAAATCCCTCATTCCAAACCTTGACGGTTCACCAGCAACCTAGAGACAACCGCGATATTCGTCTCGATATAGCAGACGCAATGCCAGCAAACGAAGCAAAGGCTAAATTCCTAGCTTTAGGGTCTTGACGACAACTCTTATAAAACCGGAAAGACCATCGGAGATCATCTCACACCAGCATGAAGTGATCACCACCTCGACGTTCGTCTCGATACTGTTAGTTATATGTATGCCCTAGAGGCCATTACTATACATAGGATGTATATTGTAGTGGATGCTTGGACATATATAGGGAGGACTTTCTTGCTCGACATGATAGTATGCTATCTGGTTGCTCTTTACCTTAACGTGTATACTGATTGTCTCTCTGCTACATGTTGGTAAAGCCCTTAGGATGTGTACTTGACTACCTGGACTATGATGCGGATCATACTAGTGGGGATATGGTAGTCCATAAGTACATCCTTCAAAGTCCCTGGTCATGGGTGTATCGAGACGGGGCATCGATATACCAGAGTAGACAAGCGTATACCTTCTCGACCCATACAGATGGGCGATGGATGATCTCATATCCATTGGTGTTTGACATCAGAGATGATATACGGGTGCTCAGTAGAGACTGGGTACACTGGACGGACTCGCCGAGAACTCCCAGATGGTATTATAGCTTACGTCAGATGGCAGTTCTCTGGTGACACTGGTACAGAGTAGTCTGTTGACCCGAGATCGTCATAGAGTCTTGTGTGGTTCCCACTGTACTTTGATTTCCACCTTACCATGTCCAAGAGAGCGTGCAAAACGGTGGTTTTTGGGTATAGTCCCGAATCACATGGAGGCAATGAGCGATAGGAGGGGATTCGTCTCTCCCGGTATAGGGAGTTGATGTTGCGCTGTGTTCGATTGGATATAACCGAAAATCCCTGGCCAGGGTTGCTGAGATTTACTGGTAAGTGTTACCAGTAGTTTCTCGAACTGTTATAGACCTCATATCGACACGACTTATCGAGCTATTGGGGTATGACGTTTACCACCCCTAGGCGAGATATGCGATATATCAGACGACGAGACCGGACTGTACGGTAAGTGTTACTGGTTGGATTCACAGGAGTGTGAGTGGGCTTGCTCGTCGATCTTCTGATCGCTCAATACCCGGGTGGCCGTTACGTTTAGCAGACCGCTTGCGGCTTGTGGGTGCTTGATATGATCATCATCTGCTACCGGCGTATTGACGAGTCTTTAGAGTCCTACACAGAGATTTCCTGGCTCAAGCGAAACGAAATAGGAGCGCATATGAGATATGTGCGGGACCGAGAATGATACCAGTATGTGATACTGTATTCGATTCTCGCGATTTGTGATATTGATCGGTTATATGCGATATAGCCGGGTTATCGGATCAAGTGTTGATTCGATAAGTTGTTACTGTTGATATTAGTCGGTTATATGCGATATAACCGGATCATTAAATCAAGTGTTGATTTAATGATTTAATGCATAATTATATATTTGATATATTACTTTGCATTAACTATTATCGGTTCACTTAAGATGGATTTTATCACTCGCGTGTGCATATGGTATATATGATATAGTTTTGTGCACTTGATTGTATCATGTTTGATGATACATACTCACTTGGATTTGTGTAAAGACTTAAACCATGTTTAGTGAATGATTAGGGTTTCATTTCACTTAATTATTTATCTTTTCATTTTTGGTTAAAAGTGAAAATAAAAACAAAATGGTTGCTTTTCAAACTTGAAGCTTGTTGAAGCTTCATGAAGCTTTGACCAAGTGACCACTTTGTCTTCTTCTACAAACCCTAACCATTCATCTAAACTCTAATTAACTCTCTACACTTGACCAAGGTTAGGATATGATAAGTATTCATTTTATTATTCTTTTTGAAAAAGACTTATCATATTCTATCACCATCTTCTTCTTCTTCTTCTAGATGAAGAAGCTTGCTACCATCAATGGTGACTTGATGAAAAGAGTGAGAAATCCAATTCTAAAGTGAACCCACTTCCTATTCCTTCATCCTCTACCACTTGCCAAGTAGTATAGGGTGTTTTCTTCACAAGTTTCATGACTTGGTGAAGTGGGAGCTTGATCTTGTGATGCCTCGACGTAGATCATCTTCGGCATCGAAGTCGACGACCTAGTCCGCCCATTTCTTCGATGAAGCCGACGCTAGAGCCTGGGATCCGATCATCGCAGCGAGGGGACTTCATCGCGGAGCTATGGAGGTGGAGGACCGGATCTATAAAGGTTGTATTTCCGTTCACTTAGTTAAGTTGTTAACTAGTTGCATGTTTCGCCTAAAAATCTAGTTAACGATCCGTATTAGGGTTTCTCGGCACTTGTAAAATTTGAAATTGGCATGGTTGATGCCTTGTGAGACCTCATTAGTGTGCCTAGGAACCCTACAGTGGTATCAGAGCCTAGCTAGAGCCTTAGGCGATGCGTAGACGGAGTTTGAAGTCCGATCGAACCGAAACCCTAACTCCAAAATGCTCTCTGGACTTTTTTCAAAAACTGGGTTTTTTCCAGATTAAAAATGCTTAAAAATTCAGCTGGGAATTATAAGAATTACGGTGCAAAAATTACCTAAAGATATGTCTAAAGAGCGGCGGAACCGCGGCAGAAGCATGGCTTCTGCGGCGGTTCCGCGGCCATTTGATGACGTCACCCTTCCAATTTTGCACAGTAATTTGTTTTTTGAGGTGCTGAGTTTTCTGGGATTATTTAATCTGAACTCAAGAGTTGAGTTTTCTGGGGTGTTTTGGAGCCTAGATGATTCGATCGGATTATCAGACTTTGTCTATGTGTCTTTCCGGATATTTTAGAATATGTTAAAAAGTTCGACCGGATATAAATACCCACTTTTTCCCCAGCCGGAAAATTTCCAAGTGTTGGATTTTTCCGTAGTTTAATAACGTTCTAAGTAGTGCAAGTAACGCAATGGTCTCTCTAGAAGACAACAAACCTTAACTCGATTATGTGACCGTCTTGAACTGCCCTTTGAAACTTCGGGTTTGGGGCAGTACGGCGTGCCACATGTGAGGCGTTGGCTTGACCTTTCTACGGCTGGACCATTGGTACTGAGGCATGAAGTGAATGTTTTTAAACTTATTACAAGAGTTGTGCTGTTATCGGGAAAACTTGGGTGTTTGGATGTTTGATCGAAAAGTTTATCATTTTCTATTTATCTGGAATGGGATACAACAATTGGAATTCACAAGAAGTTATGAGATAACTGTATGAATGTTATAAACATAGCACTTTAGTCTCACTTGATCGGCTGCCACGGAATTTTGATGTGATCAAAAGTCCGTCGCAATCACGTAGCGTACGCGGATACTCGCCGGGTAAACTTAATAGACAGCCTCGCTCCATAGCCCCGACCAAGTGACTGTAGGAGAACCCCGTCGCCGAAAGCATCCGTTCGGGTGCTCGCGGCAGCGGTGTTCCGCCTTGGTGCTCTTCGTCGACGGTATCGGGGGTGCGGCTGCCTACTAAAGTTTGCGACGAGCATTCGATCAGGATGTCGGGAATCTTGTTGAATTGCCCGACTTGATATTGAAAAGTGTTTTCGATAATGAGACTGAAATGCGGGGTTTATAATTGTTAGGCATGCGATGTCTAAGTAATTCATTTGATTAGGCATGCGATGTCTAAAAAGGTTGCGGATTCCAACTGTTGTAGTTTTACACTTTCTTTTCTGTGACCGTAAGTGTAATATGTGATATCGCCGGTTTCGTTGCTATATACCAACGACAATTGGTATGCGCATATTTACTTACGTTGATGACATATGATGTTATGTGTTGCTGGATATGTTATATTGGATCGTCGTGTTTGAATAGCCGGGGGTTTTTATGTGACTTGAGTGTTTTTCATTTTCATTCATGTAAAAACTTGTATGTAATATTCTTTTATTGGGGCACTTCCAGGTTGCGGAAGATGTCACCTTTTGTATATTATTTACTTTTCCGCACTAGGATAGACCCAAGAAGGAGGGCACAAGTAACCGGGTTCTGGAGTCCAGTGGAAGACCAACTCGAGGAGTCGAGTCCGGGTCTCCAACTATAGAATTGGTAGGGTTGCTTGCCGCTCTCGTAAGGGTCTAGGGGTGTGGGTTTGGCTATTCATCACGACCGTGGAATCCGTGTTTTATACTGGCTCGTATTGAAAACACGGACGTCTTAGTATATCCAATATTTCATATGATTCTTCTGCTGCGATATCTGTGATGTGATCATGTGATATGTTCTGTGATCAATACTGTATATAGTATATATGATATATTATATAGGCGTTACTTATGTTTTACACCCGCGCTAGCCCTGCCCCGCTCTGCCGTTAGTTACCTAACCTAACGGTGCACGAGGGGACATCGAGGCGAATGCGGATGGCATAAGTGTACGTCGTATTTATTTGTGATGTTTAGGTACTTAAATGATGGGACTTCATTAATATGATTAATGAAAGAAAAAGAAACCTAAGATGTTGTGGAATCGAATTTCAAAAATAAAACAGGTATCTACAGTTCTTGCTTTGCACAGCGGTATATATGATATATCCTGCACCTTATTCGATAAGGAAAGGACCGAGATCCCTTCATCGGGAGTGACTCCTTTAGCAATAACTGGCAGATGCTACACACTCGGTTTGTCTTTTGATTGCTTTTAAGAGTTTTTGCTTTGCACAGTGATATATATGATATATCCCGCACCTCATTCGACGAGGAAAGGGCCGACGATCCCTTCACCGGGAGTGACCCCTTTAGAAAAACTAGAAAAGCCTAAAAAACACTCCATTTTAAAATTATTCGATCCTACAACGATATCAAGTTCATTACGCAATAGGTTTTTAGAAAAACCTGTCGTAGCCCTCCGTCATTTCAGATAAGTAGTAGTTAGTATTCGTGCTGCGTTTGTTGGCCTTTGTCAAGGCGTAGTGTGCGGTAGCTGATTGGTGCTTATCTGCTTATGCATATGATGCAGATTGGATTAGGGTAGTCGTGCGACCTTGTTGGCCTTTGTCAAGGGCCGTGCGGGTAGGTTTATTTCAATCAAGAAATGACGGGTTAAACTTGACTAGCATCCTATGGTTTGTTGGCCTTTGTCAAGGTCATAGGAGGTTAGGGGCAAAATTATCGGGAATTTCAAGTGTTGAAATTTGCAATGAGATTGCATACCTTCTATGAGATAGTTGGATCCCGATACCCACTGCGAGTAATTGTTACTCCTGGGAGAGTTTTACACATTACAATTAGCTGATCAAGTAGGTATCTAGAAAGGTGTCAACGGGGTTATGCCTCTGGGAAAACGAGGTTTACTGTAATTAGGTTCGTACGAAAGCACGGGGGACCTCCCTCAAAGTACCGACACCGGCCTGGCTGAAAGATTGGCGAACTTGTAGTGTGTAATTAATCCCGGCTAGTCTTTCCTTTTAGGGTTTGAAGGAAGATTTGATAAAAAACAGTGGGAGCCATCCTGATTAGATAAAATAATAACCAATCTGATCTTGCAAGAGCATACGCTGAGTGTTTTCTTCTCTCTCTCTCCAGGTAGCGACCATATCACGCCTTAATCAAGAAAATAATACGGATTATTGACCGAACCCACTTGTTATACTGAGCTGGGGAACGTTGGTCCCGCTCCAACTAATAATAGTTATAAGACAGAGCAGGAAATTGGGGAATACTAGAATTCCCGTGTTGCCCAAACGAAGACAGTGCATCTTGATGCATCATCTTCGGGTGTATTCATTATAAAGAACTATTTCTCAGTATCCTCTACGTCTTAGATACCGGATCAGGATCCCGCAAATGTAATCCGTTACATGGGCTATAGAAAGGTAGAAAACTGAGAACGGGTGATAAGTTTCATGAGACAGAAAACGGGGCAAGTGTTGCAGCCAAGTCTGTTGGTCACTGTCACCCTGTATTACCAATACATTGATTCTGAACAAATGCTATTAGATACCGAACCTGATATACAAAATCATATCAGTCTCTTTATTAGTAAAGAAAGGATATAATTTTGTATTGTTGGATAATGTTTTGAACATTTCCTATATCAAAAGTTGATCGGTTCAGGCACGTTATCTAAAAGCATTGACGTTCTAAATCAAACTACTGTTCCTAGTATATTGAACACACACAAGAGGAAAAGTTCAGAAATGAACGATTCCTTCTTGAGGCTTTGTAGACTAGGTCATATCAATGCGACCCGACTGGCTGAAGTTGCATTTAGATGCATATTTAAAAGCGTTTGAATTTACACCTTATGAAACTTGCCAGTCATGTCACAAAGATATAATGATACCAGCTCTGTTTATAGGAAACGGAGAAAGAGTTAGTAAACTCTTGGGATGATACATGTTGATGTATGGAAGGTCCCCTCTCTACATATGCCAGAACCGGTTCTTTGTACTTCGTTACATTCTCTGATAATCTCTCAAGATTCAGACATATGTTCCTGATGAAACACAAGTCCGAATCTTTTGAGATATTCATAGAATATAAGCTAGAAGTAGAGAACCAATAAGGGTATAAGTATTATGTCCTTTGATGTGATCGAGGAGGAGAATACTTGAGCACGGAAATCCTGGACTATTCTAAAGGAGAATAAGATTCTCTCTCAGCATTACTCCTCCGTATACACCATAGCACGATGGTATATCGGGACGGAGCAATAGCACCCTATGTGATATGGTGTGCTCTATAATGAGTACTACTGAGTTTCCTATTTACTTTTGGGAGTTATGCACTTATGAAGTTGCATATCTATTGAATAGGGTTCGAATCAAATCAGTTGCCTACCACTTCATATGTGATATGGAAAGGGAAGAGCCCATATCTTAAGTTAGTTAAGATTTGGGGTTGTCCGGCCTATGTCTAAAAGCAAAAATCCGGACAAGATCAAGGCAAGGTCTGTTGTGTAGAACTGGAAAGGTTCCAGCTATACGAACTGCAGCTGATGATTTGATAGAACCAAAGGATTCAATAGTAACCAACGAACCTCAGCCTCTCCGCCAATCTAGTAGGGTTCCTCACCCACCTGAGAGATACTTCGGTTCCTCTATGACAGTGGGAGCGAGGATTGCATCATGAGATGATGACCCAACTAGCTTCGAACTGGTCATCAGGAGTAAGACTCTATAAGAATGGCTGGATGCTTAGTGATCTGAGATGGAATCCATGTACATCAACAAAGTATGGACTTTGGTTGCTATATCTGAAGGGTTAAATCCCCATCAGGAGCAAGTATATCTTGAGAAGATTACTTGGTGTAGATGGAAAAGTTAAGACTTTCAAAGCTAGACTTGTTAAAGGTTTTCGTCATCAACCAGGCGTGGATAATGATGAAACCTTTTTCCAATGGCTATGCTTAAGTCCATCCAGATCCTACTTGCCACGGCTACATACCATGACTACGATATCTGGTGGTTGGGTGTCATGACAGCTTTTCTAAATGATGTTTTAGAAGAGGGCGTCTATAAGTACACAGCCAGAGGGCCTCGTAGACAGTGGGAGCAGCGGAAACGTGTGCAAGATGTTTTATGTGATAAAGCAGTCATCGCGGAGTTGGAACATCTGTTTTGATGGATTAATCAAAGAGTTTGACATCATCAAAATGGTAGATGAACCTTGTATAAACAAAAAGGTAGTAGGGAGTATGGTGGCGATTCTCGTAGAGTACGTGGATGACATACTCTTGATAGGGAAAGAGTTTCCTATGCTACGCTCGGTCAATCTTCGCTTATCACAATGATTCTCCATAAAGGATTAAAGTGATACCTCCTAAATCCTGGGTTTTGGATCTATGAGATAGATCTAATTGGATGTTAGGATTCTCACTAGTTGTAGTGAGATGGTATCAATCGATCCTGGGGAGAATCACTGGAGGGGTTCCAGGGTGATAAGGACGACTGAAAGTCAGTCACAGGCATTGTCTTTACCCTCAGTAAAGGGACGGTATGTTGGAAGAGTTCCAAGCTAGATACCGTGGCTAACTAGACGATAAAGGCTGGATACATCGCTACTTAAGATGCTACCAAAGAGGATGTTTGGGTGTATATTTGTTCATGAGATGAACTTAGTTCCTCCCATTGTGTGACAATGGAGTTGTGGCTTATGCCAAGGAACGCCTGTCCCATCAGTGATCCAGACATATTCTAAGGCAGTGTCACCTGATCATTATGGTTGATCTCCAAGGAGATCAAGGTTAGGAGAGTAGACTCAGAGGACAACACGGCGGATCCACTCACAAAGGCCTTTTCCCAGAGAGAGACTTTTATGGGATGGTTGAGTATGAGATACTACAACCACTGCTATCAGATGGCCCTAGCGCAAGTGGGAGATTGTTAGTTATATGTATGCCCTAGAGGCCATTACTATACATAGGATGTATATTGTAGTGGATGCTTGGACATATATAGGGAGGACTTTCTTGCTCGACATGATAGTATGCTATCTGGTTGTTCTTTACCTTAACGTGTACACTGATTGTCTCTCTGTTACATGTTGGTAAAGCCCTTAGGATGTGTACTTGACTACCTGGACTATGATGCAGATCATACTAGTGGGGACATGGTAGTCCATAAGTACATCCTTCAAAGTCCCTGGTCGTGGGTGTATCGAGATGGGGCATCGATATACCAGAGTAGACTAGCGTATACCTTCTCGACCTATACAGATGGGCGATGGATGATCCCATATCCATTGGTGTTTGACATCAGAGATGATATATGGGTGCTCAGTAGAGACTGGGAACACTGGACGGACTCGCCGAGAACTCCCAGATGGTATTATAGCTTACGTCAGATGGCAGTTCTCTGGTGACACTGGTACAGAGTAGTCTGTTGACCCGAGATAGTCATAGAGTCTTGTGTGGTTCCTACTGTACTTTGATTTCCACCTTACCACGTCCAAGAGGGCGTGCAAAACGGTGGTTTTTTGGTATAGTCCCGAATCACATGGAGGTAATGAGCGATAGGAGGGGATTCGTCTCTCCCGGTATAGGGAGTTGATGTTGCGTTGTGTTCAATTGGATATAACCGGAAATCCCTGGCCAGGGTTGCTGAGATTTACTGGTAAGTGTTACCAGTAGTTTCTCGAACTGTTATAGACCTCATATCGACACGACTTATCGAGCTATTGGGGTCTGACGTTTACCACCCCTAGGCGAGATATGCGACATATCAGACGACGAGACCGGGCTGTACGGTAAGTGTTACTGGTTGGATTCACAGGAGTGTGAGCGGGCTTGCTCGTCGATCTTCTGATCGCTCAATACCCGGGTGGCCGTTACGTTTAGCAGACCGCTTGCGGCTTGTGGGTGCATGATATGATCATCATCTGCTACCGGCGTATTGACGAGTCTTTAGAGTCCTACACAGAGGTTTCCTGGCTCAAGCGAAACAAAATAGGAGCGCATATGAGATATGTGCGGGACCGAGAATGATACCAGTATGTGATACTGTATTCGATTCTCGCGATTTGTGACATTGATCGGTTATATGCGATATAGCCGGGTTATCGGATCAAGTGTTGATTCGATAAGTTGTTACTGTTGATATTAGTCGGTTATATACGATATAACCGGATTATTAAATCAAGTATTGATTTAATGATTTAATGCATAATTATATATTTGATATATTACTTTGCATTAACTGGTATCGGTTCACTTAAGATGGATTTTATCACTCGCATGTGCACATGGTATATATGATATAGTTTTGTGCACTTGATTGTATCATGTTTGATGATACATACTCACTTGGATTTGTGTAAAGACTTAAACCATGTTTAGTGAATGATTAGGGTTTCATTTCACTTAATTATTTATCTTTTCATTTTTGGTTAAAAGTGAAAAGAAAAACAAAATGGTTGCTTTTCAAACTTGAAGCTTGTTGAAGCTTCATGAAGCTTTGACCAAGTGACCACTTTGTCTTCTTCTACAAACCCTAACCATTCATCTAAACTCTAATTAACTCTCTACACTTGACCAAGATTAGGATATGATAAGTATTCATTTTATTATTCTTTTTGAAAAAGACTTATCATATTCTATCATCTTCTTCTTCTTCTTCAAGATGAAGAAGCTTGCTACCATCAATGGTGACTTGATGAAAAGAGTGAGAAATCCAATTCTAAAGTGAACCCACTTCCTATTTCTTCATCCTCTACCACTTGCCAAGTAGTATAGGGTGTTTTCTTCACAAGTTTCATGACTTGGTGAAGTGGGAGCTTGATCTTGTGATGCCTCGACGTAGATCATCTTCGGCATCGAAGTCGACGACCTAGCCCGCCCATTTCTCCGATGAAGCCGACGCTAGAGCCCATGATCCGATCATCGCAGCGAGGGGACTTCATCGCGGAGCTATGGAGGTGGAGGACCGGATCTACAAAGGTTGTATTTCCGTTCACTTAGTTAAGTTGTTAACTAGTTGCATGTTTCGCCTAAAAATCTAGTTAACGATTCGTATTAGGGTTTCTCGGCACTTGTAAAATTTGAAATTGGCATGGTTGATGCCTTATGAGACCTCATTAGTGTGCCTAGGAACCCTACAGATACAACAGACGAGATGTCACTACAACGTTCTTCCTCCAGCAGGATTCGGACACGTCAGCAAACGAAGCGAAGGACAAATTCCTAGCTTCAGGGTCTTGATGGTAACTCATATAAAACCTGAAAGACTATCGGAGATAATTTCACACCAGCATAGAGTGATCACCACCTCGACGTTCGTCTCGACATAACAGACGAGATGTCACTACAGCATTCTTCCTCTAGCAGGATTCGGACACGCCAAAGCAAACGAAGTGATAGCCAAATTCCTAGCTTTAGGGTCTTGATGGTAACTCATATAAAATCGGAAAGACCATCGGAGATCATCTCACACCAGCATGGAGTGATCACCACCTCGACGTTCGTCTCGACACAACAGACGAGATGTCACTGCAGCGTTCTTCCTCCAGCAGGATTCGGACACGCCAGCAAACGAAGCAAAGGCTAAATTCCTAGCTTCAGGGTCTTGACGGTAACTCATATAAAACCTGAAAGACTATCGGAGATCATCTCACACCAGCATGGAGTGATCACCACCTCGACGTTCGTCTCGACACAACAGACGAGATGTCACTACAGCGTTCTTCCTCCAGCAGGATTCAGACGCGACAATCAAACAACGGAGCCACGGCAAAATCCCTAGTTCCAAACCTTGACGGTTCACCAGCAACCTAGAGACAACCGTGACATTCGTCTCGATACAGCAGACGCAATGCCAGCAAACGAAGCAAAGGCCAAATTCCTAGCTTCAGGGTCTTGACGGCAACTCATATAAAGCTTGAAAGACAATCGGAGATCATCCTACACCAGCGCGGAGTGGTCACCACCTTGACATTCATCTCGATACAGCAGACAAAATGTCACTACAGCGTCCTTCCTCCAACAGGATTCGGACATGACAAAACAAACGAAGCGAAGGCCAAATTCCTAGCTTCAGGGTCTTGATGGCAACTCATATAAAACCTGAAAGACTATCGGAGATCATCCCACACCAGCGCGGAGTGGTTATGACTCACCGGGGCTCTCCAAAATGAGCCTAACCTCAAGTAAAAAGCGGCATGGCAAAATTCCTAACGCTTGCTCTTCCGACGGTCAAACTGCCTAGGAGGATTTCTTGAAGACGTCTTGTCCAGCCCTCGAAGGGATCGGAGACACGACAGTCGCAAGGCTCCTTGAACAGCAAGATTATGCGTCGAGGAATACATCAGCCAACACGACGGTACGACGGACAAAATCCTAATACCACAGACCCTAACGGACCTTTGTCATAAAGAGCAGAGGTTAACTGTGATGTTAGGATATTCTTGCGAGAAATGCTCGATTCGTCTCGACTCGTGAGGAAATTAGTGTCTTCACGAGAACTTCTCGATTCGTCTCGACTCGTGAGGAAAAGCCTTAGGCAATGGGGATAAGAACCGGTTTTCTAAGCACTGGGGCGTTGCAAGTCGATCCAAAATGAAC
The DNA here is from genome assembly GCA_030015575.1 of Agapanthus africanus. Lineage (NCBI taxonomy): Eukaryota > Viridiplantae > Streptophyta > Magnoliopsida > Asparagales > Amaryllidaceae > Agapanthus > Agapanthus africanus. Next base: position 862,677,775 of record JASDDO010000024.1, on the reverse strand, counting down.
TCTTGCATACTATTCACGGGCCACACTCGCCAAAGTCAAATCTCGACAAGGAGGGTAACAACCGCTTATGGGTCCTCTCGACTTGTAGGAGGGTAAATTCTCTTATAAGATCCTTACGACTTATAAAGGAAAACACACTTAGGAATCCTCACGATTCCTAAGGAGAAAATACACCTACGGGATCCTCTCGACTCGTAGGGAGAAAAGTCGTCATGAGACCCTCATGGCTCATGAAGTTGAAAAGTCTTAGATAGCAGATCTGTACCTGCTCCCTAAGCCATCACTACCTCTCGGAGAGTTCAGGATGAAACGCCATCTACCATCTATGGGCTACATTTGCCAAAACCATATTCGCCGCTGAAGTGAAGAAGCTACTTACGGGTCCTCACGATTCGTAAGGAAAAATACCCGAGTGAGATCCTTACGACTCACGGAGGTAATGAACGCTTAGAAATCCTTACGATTTCTAGGGAGAATTTGCACCTACGAGACCCTCTCGACTCGTAGGGAGTAAAACCATCTTGAGACCCTTACGGCTCATGAAGACGAAGAAAGTCTTAGGCTACAAGGACCCTAAACTTGTCTCCTAAGCCCTCAATTCTGTGGCCATGCATAACTCTGCACTACTTCCCCCACGTACATACTTAGGTGGGAAAAGTAGTGGGGGGCATTTGTTCCCACCAAAATTTTGGCTCACAACCTGCTCCCTTATAAAAAAATAAAAACAATAATAAAATAATAATAAAATAAAAAATGAAGGGAAAAACTCCACATGCAAAGAATGTAACAAATGCCACAAAGCCAAGAGTCAAAACATTATGAAGCAATGCTTCAGATTCAGCGCCAGGTGCGCTGCGCCCTAGGCAGCGCACCCAATCAGAGCAAAGCTCTGTTTTAAAATTCAAAATTTAAATTGAAGCAACGCTTCAGATTCTGCACGCCGTGCACCAGGTATCAAAAGCAGACACGCCAGCGCCAGGAGCGCTGCGCCCTAGGCAGCGCACCCCCAATCAGAGCAAAGCTCTGCTCCAAAATTCAAAATTTAAATTGAAGCAACGATTCAGATCCAGCGCGCTCTGCGCTGTGCGCTGCATGCTACGTGTCAAACACGGGTGCGCTAGTGCAGTTGCGCTGCGCTCTGCGCTGCGTGCTACATGTCAAACACGGGCGCGCTAGCGCTCTACGCTGCGCTCTGTGTGTCGAGCGTAGGTGTGCCAGCGCAAGGTGTGCCAGCGCTGGAATTAAAAATTCCCCACCGTCAGATCAAAAGATCTACTAATAATAAATTATTAATTAATCAGAACTAAAATTCTGTTATGAAAAGATTTTCCAATCTTATTAAAATAAGAAGATTATCTTCTGTAAAACAGAAGCCTTAGGATCAAAGATCCAACGGTAGAAAATATTCCCAAATCAATCAGAGAAAGATCTCTTAAAACTGATTTAACAAATCATTTGGCCCTATATAAAGGACCCTAGACTTCAAGTCTAACACACACAGAGACAGAGAGAATACAGAAAAACCCTCTGCAAAAGAAGAGCAAGCTCTTAGAAAAAAGAAGATTTTTCTTCATTTTCAAGATAAAAAGAACTATGTTCTTGAATAATAGAGATGAAACCATCTCGTAAAAAGAAGAACCATCTTCTAAAAAGATTAGAGATCTAAAAAAAGACCAAGGTCTTTAATAAAAAGAAAAGATCAAAGATCTAATCATAAAATAATAAAAAGAAGTAAAATACTTCACTCACAGATCTTTTGATCTATAAAGGCAGAGCCTTTTATAAAAACAAGAACTTTTGTTCTTTGATCTTGAGGCAAAGCCTCCTTTGAAGAACATAAATCTGTTCTTTGATCTTAAAATTGATCAGAAGCGCTTTGCACTATTAAAAAGTGCCTTGCATTCATGAACTGCGCCCTTGCGTTCCTTGGACCGGTGCTCAGTGCCAAAACATGCCACGTGTCAACCATAGACACAATCTGCGCTTTGCGCTCCTGAAACAGCGCACTGCGCTCATGGGCTGGCGCTCAGTGCCAAGCGCGCCACATGACACTCACTGGCATACCCACAAACTAGCGCAGCACGCTCATAAATTAAAAGCGCAATGCGCTAACAAACTAGCGCTTAGCGCTAAGCGCGACACGTGTCCTCCTCGTGTACGCTATCCGACAGAAGCGCAGTGCGCTCTTTGACAGGCGCAAAGCGCCTGACGCGCCACGTAGTGCACTGTCAGAACATACTTTGTTCTGATAAATGCTATGCATTCAATACAAGACAAAAATGTCAGAGCCCAATGCTTAGCATTATTAAAAGGGCCAAGCCCAAGTAAAGGCTCAATAGCCAGAACAATAAAATGTTCAACTCATATCAACTGAGCCCATATGCTTATAAACCTTTAAACAGACTTTAGTCCCAAATTGGGCTATAGATCTCCCAACCAACATTGGTTCAAGGGTACATCTCTAAACTCCTCTGATATTTGTCGTTGTAATCCTTCAACGTCTTCAGAGAGGTGACGGGTCCCGACAGCCATACATTCCACAGACTATGATGTCTTTAAACTGGACTGTGGGGTCCTTAAACCCACGGACTATGATGTCCTTAACCTTGACTGTGAGGTCTTTAAACTCACGGACTATGATGTCCTTAACCTTGACTGTGAAGTCTTTAAACTCACGGACTATGATGTCCTTAATCTCGACCGTGATGTCTTTAAACTAACATTGGACCACCATGTCCTTAAACTGGTAATTGACCGCAATGTCTTTAAACTAAACAATAGAGTCCAAATACTCTTTTGTTGAATCTAAACGATCCCGTTGAGTTGATCTTAGTCTAAAATTAGACTAACGTATCTTTAACAAACGTTTAAGTTGATCTTAGTCTCAAATAAGACTAACGTATCCTTAAACACAACCCCAAACCCAAATCTAAGAAAATACGGATGTGGACTAATCCACGCCCTACGGGCGACAACATAAAATTAGTCTCCGTATACAATCCACGGGCAACCTGTTGGAGATAGTGCCCTTAAATTCAATTATTGGATCACAGCCACGTGATTACAATGATTGGGGGGAGGACCTATCCCAGTAGGACAGTCTTACTCGAGATGATAGTATGCTATCTGGTTTACCTTTATCATCGTGTACTGCTTTAGGTGACCTTATGAGTCGCTATTGCACGTTGATAGAGTCCCTAGGATTCTTGCTTGACTACCAGCAGTATGAGGGCGATCATATAAGTGAGAGCTGGAGTCTATAAGCACATCCTTAAAAGGTCCCTAGTCGGGGGAGTTTCGAGACAGGGCATCGATTCTCCAGAGTAGACTAGTGTATACAGTCGAGACCCTGACGAGGGGCGGTGGCCGGTCTCACAAGCCACTGGTGTCAGTTGGTTCACCTAAGATGTATACAGGTGCTTATTGGGTTATGAGTATACCGGACAGGACTCGCCGGGAACCTGCTAGTTGGGATTATACCTCATGTCAGATAGCAGTTCCCTGGTGACATGTGTACAGGTTAGTTCATCGACCTGAGATCGTCATTTGTCTCGTGTGAGTTCCCACCGTGCTTTGATTACTACCCTACCACGGCTCAAAGGAGTCGTGCAAACAGGTTTTAGTTGGGTACAGTCCCGAGCCTGGCAGTGAGCGGATCTGCAGGGGTTCGTCTCTCCCGGTATTGGGGGTGAGGTCGAGCTGTGTCTAGGAGAGCCAGAACATGAAAAGTCCTTGGCCAAGGCAGGAGATTTGCTGGTAGGTATTCCAGTAGTATCTCAGGGTGTTCTGGGCTACACTCCGACATGACTTGTACCGCTATTGGGGGTCTGACTTTTACCAACCCCCTAGGCCCGCCATGCGATGCTCATAGACGAACGGACCGGACTGTACAGATATTGTCACTGACAGGCTCAGTAGGGTGTCAGGATGAGTGCGCTCATCGACGTCCCTTTTGGTCAATACATGGTAGCCCGTCACGTATTGGCTTATATCTCTGACGTGCTAGTGATTAAATCCACAGCCATAGTATTGACGAGTCTTTAGAGTCCACCACACTCAGTTACTCAGGTTTCGGGCGAAACGCTGTAGAGGCCGTATGGAGATATGACAGGGTTCGATCAGATACGTGCGGTATTGCACGGATCGTGATCGAACGGTTTTTACTAGCCGGCTTTGGCTTAAACCGGATCCTAGTATTAGACAGTGTAGATTTTGTCTCTTTGCATTTGTTTTCAGTGGGAATACAAATGCGGGCATGTATTTGCAGTAGTGGGGTTTTCCTGTAATTTTATTACGGGATCGGTTTTCTGTAGTTGCCAGTTTGCATTCCGTTCCGGCCGGTTTTCTTTTATTCCTTCACGGCCGAACTTTCTGATGGAGGGGGTTAATTGCAAGTTTGCACTTAACTTACTTGTGAGGGGCTTTCTTGCATTTGTGGCTTTATGATGAGACTAGCATCGTGATGAGATTCTATTCTAGTCTTTTTCATTGCTTTTCTTGTGATGGTTTTTGATTTGGTGAGAAAAGAAATGGTGTGACCATTATCATCTTAGCTTATTCTTTTTCTCCTCTTGAAAATGATTCACATTTTTTTTCCCACCCAATTGAAGAGGGGCCGGCCACTTCCTAGGAGAGAGGGAGAAGTTCATTTTTTTTGGTGTGGCATTTTATCTTCATTCCATGAGACATGGCTACCATACTATTCTACAGCATCCCTTGGACGTGTCGGCTAGCCAACTTCGCGCTCGAGTTGCCTCGGTCAAGAAGTGATAGCCCGTAAAAGACTTCGGCTTTGTGGTGCCCTTTCCAACGAGGAGGAGATGAACGGAGTTTCCGCGGGAGATCGGAGTGGAGACGAAGACCGAAGGACACGGATCGCTTGGTATAGATTCTCTACTCTTTTCTAGTTTGCTAGTTGCTAGGTTAATTGCCCGATCCGGGTGAAAAGTGCGCGGTGGTGCCGGTTTGCTAGTTTGCAAAGTTTTTGTTTCCGCGTTTCCGGCGTCGGAACGACGGCCGAGGCGCCGCCGCGGACTTACATTGGTATCAGAGCCACGCCATTAACCATGCCTAGCTTGCTCTAGTATGTTTAGAACTCGATCGAACAAAAATCCCCAAAAACCGTATTTTCAATGATTGTGTTTTCTGTTGAAATTTTTTCTGCTCCAAAATTTTTTCAGGTCATTGCAGAAACACAAGCAGGAAATTCTAAGAATTCTGGTAAAATTTGATATAGTGATCGCTTAGTACGGCCGCGGAAACGCGGCCAAACCCCTGGTTTGGCCGCGGTTCCGCGGCGGGAAGGTGTGCTTATTGCACCAAAATTTCCCAGTAGGCTTTGGACTTGGAAATAGGGGTTTTGGGATATTATTTTTGGGCCCAGATTTTCTGTAAGTGCTACAGTACTGCTTGGGGCCCACTTGATAGAATTTGTTCGATCGGATATTTTAAACATGCCAGTTCACAGTATTTACATTATATCTGCGACCGTGAACGTCACTTGATCGGTAAATCCCGTCTAACTGCTATAGCCCGGTTAGACGGATTTGCGAACGTGACATTCACGTTGATGTTCTGTGTTGTGCTGTGATGTTGCGGATCGGTCGTGGGGGATATCCTGGTTGCAATGTTAGTACAGTTTTGTTTTATATGTACATTTGATATTGCGGGGCGAGCGTTCGACATGTAGACTGCCGTCACTGCCTGTTTGTATTATTCTTTTGGGGCACGACCAGGTTGCGGTCGATGTACCCGTTGTATGTATATTTTACTTTCTGTACTAGGATTACCCTAAGGAGGGGTGCACGGATAGCCGGGTTCTAGAGGGCAAGGGGCCCGCATCTCATGGCTTTGAGACGGAAGGGGCTTCACTCTAGAATTGGCGGGCTATTCGCCGCACTCGTAGGGGGTATAGGATTGACCCAGGAGGGGTGCCCAAGTTACCGGATTCTGTGAAGTGCTGGGTGGTCCATTCACGTTGCTGAAGGGGGCTGCCTCGCTTCAGGTTTTGACGGGTAACTTGCCGCGCCCGTAGGGGTCTAGGATTTTCATTGCACAGGCTATCCACACGACCAGGGGAACGTCGGGTTTCAGCGGCTCTGTGAAACCCGGGGATCCCAGATTTCTGTATTGTTCTGTGATGCTGTACTTTTCTGTGCTGTAGCCTTTTATCACGCCTTGAGCGAAAATTATATATTATATATATACTAGTAGATGTTGTATATGTTTTGCATCCGGCCTAGTCCAGTCCCCGCTCTGTCGTTTGTTAGCTAACCTAACGGGTGATGACGGGACCCAGTGGCGAATGCGGATGGCATATACGTACGTCATTATTTTCGTTCTTTGTGGTGTGATCAATTGATGAGACTGCGTTGATTTGGATCAATGCAAGATAAACAAACCTATTCTGATGTTGTTGGAACACTTTTTCAAAAGGCTGTTATTGCAAGGGCGTTCTCTTTTGTTTTGCACAGTGGTATTCAGTTGGAATATCCTGCTCCTCAGTCGACGAGGCAAGGGCCGAGATCCCTTCACCGGGAGTGACCCCTTGGAAAAAAGTTTGCGTCAGGGCAATAACTTCACTATAGCCGATTACTTTTGCTTTGCATCGTGGTATTCAGTTGGAATATCCTGCACCTCATTCTACGGGGAAAGAGCCGAGATCCCTTCACCGGGAGTGACCTCTTTAGCAAAGGTTTTCGTCACTATATTTTTATAAAGCTATCAGTTCCTTCAACGATATCAAGTTCATTACGTTAAAGGTTTTCGCCAGAAACCATTCGCAGCCCTTCGTCGTTTCATATGGATAGTCAATAGTATTCCAGCTGTGTATGTTGGCCAAAGTCAAGGCACAGTGTTTGGTAGCTGTTGGGTATTTATATGCAGCATAGATAGATGCGTTGGTTTGGGACAATCGTACTGCCATTTTGGCCAAAGTCAAGGGCTTGTACGGGTGGGTTCAAATTAACCTGGATAATGACGGGTAGAACTTGACATATGACTTATGATATGTTGGCCAAAGTCAAGGTCATAAGAGCATGGGGCAAAAATCACATCGGGAGTTTCAAAAGAAGTGAAACTTGCCAGATATGCGCATACCTTCTGGAGTGTGATAACGTGAGCGGATTCCGTCACGTTATCATGCGATGATAGTTGGATCCCGATTCCCACTGATGAGTTGGTTTACTCCTCGGGTGATCCCGGCTAATTCTTCTTTCAAGTTTGGGGAAGAATTTGACGTTACAGTGGGAGGTTTCCAGATTAGATAAAGTGATAACCATTCTGATCTAGGTTAGAGTGCACGCTGAGTGTTTCTTTTCTCTCTCTCTTTGACAGCGACCATTGACCCGACCCTAGACTATGACTCAATGACCAAGTTGACCGAACTTTCTTAACACTGGCTTTTGGATTGTCAGAGTTGCAGACCTCTTTGCCACTCCTACTTTTACCCTTTTCTCCGGGACACCCCGTATTACTATGAACATCCACTTCCATTGGACAAAACCATCGTATGGTTATATACGAACTCGAAGGAATTTATTCGAGGATGGTTTCTGGTTCTAGAGAAAACGAATAGGACTATTCAGTTGTCTTTTCCTTTTACCTTCTCTCAGGTTGCGAGTACTCCTTGGTTTAGGAGGTAGTACACCTATTACGCAAATTGGATAGTCTTCTTCCAAACCATAGGCAGGTGCCGACCGATAGGGAATGAAGAAAACCAATTAGCCTAACGGTGGTGTACAGAAGGTATTAAGTTCAGACAAAGAAAGGGATTAGTAAGAGGGCAAAGTAAATTGCGACTGCTATTCACGACCAAACCAAGTATTTCTTTGCCAATCCTAAATCACCTTTGTATTTCTCCAGGACACTCCGTATCACTACGAAGATCCTAACTTTATTGGATAATCCATCGTATGGTTATATACGAACTCGAAAGGAACTTGTTCCAGTTCGGGGATGGATCCTGGTTCAGGAGAAATAGGAATTAAGTTCATTCGGTTGTCTTTTATCCTCACCTTCTCTCGCATTGCGAGTGCTCCTAGGATTAGGACAGTACACCCATTATGCTTATTGGATAGTCTTCTTCCAAACCATAGGCTAGTGCCGAACGGTAGGGAAGGAAGAAAACCATTTGGCCTGAAGGGGTGTACAGAAGGTAATGAATAAAGACATATAAAGGGATTTGGTGAAATGGAAAAAAGATATACGGTTACAGTTGTGAATCTGGATAATGGAAGAGGCATTACTAGGAATACCAGGATACCCCATTGAAACATTTTAATGTTTCAGTTTCACTGTGTACTGTTAAAAGAAAACTGATTTCCCAATTAGACACTTACTCCAGGGTATGTATTTACCAGGTTTGATTCTTACATCTGTATGGTTTTACAGATGATGAGTAGGAGTAAGTTATTGGGAATTGGGTGATCATCCTCATTATATCGGGATTCGTTGTAATCGGTGATATTTGAGAAAGTCACCTGGGTTGTTTGCCGGACGGCAAATATTTAGTTTTGAATATCCGCGGTTATGCACCAATTTCAAATTAATATATCTGTACATCTATTTTTATAGAGTGAGATATACTTTTTGAAATTATGTCTATGACATTTACCTATATCAGTGGATGGTTAGGTAAGGAGCATTGAACAGCGGTGTAATTCTTCTTAACCATAAGTACAGTTTTCAACCTACGACACACAGTGAATGAGTTGTTAGACTCAGCGGACTTATACAGAGTATTGTATGTTGTCCAGTGTCCATTAGGACTGAGGGGTAGGTACTCGTCCTATATTCTGTTTACTTGTGACTTCTCTAGTTCTTAGACATGTGTTTCGTAGAAACACAGGGTCTGAGTTTTGAGAAGCTATAGGTATATGAATAAAGTAGAGAACCAGATGTTGCAAGTATCGGGATTCTTCAAGGTGATCGAAGATGTAGATACTTGTGTATGGTATTCAGTTGATAGTAATGATTAAGAGAACTTGCTTCTCTTTCAGATTGCTCATAATTGGAAGTACTCCTAAGTTGAGTAACGCTGATCGGCCTCCTTCCATTTAGTTGACATGCACTGGAGATAGCTGCATGATTTGAATCTGGTTCAATTAAATCAGTGCCTCTGTTTCTATATTGGATATAGAACAGTTCATATCTTGACATTGTTAAGGTACGGGGAGTTGTCCAGCTTATGCTTAAAACCAGACTCTGGATAACTCAAGGCACGTTTCTGTAATGGCTGTTTGTGGGTTGACCCAGGCTATGACGAGGGTTGATATTCTACCATCTGGAAGATCAATAGTAATATTGTTCTAGACTCGCCACAGTTTTATTAAAAATGGATTTTTTCAGAAAACAGTAGTGGGAGTATGGTAGAACTGGAAGTGATTCCAGAACCGCAAACGATTACTGAAGATTTGATAAGAACCTAAAGATTCAATCTGGTTTGACATTCCATTGGCCACTCCGCAGATATGGTAGGTAACCTCAGGCACTCGAGAGGTACTTCGGTATGCTCAAGGACGGTGGCAGGGAGGTTCTTGTTTACCCAGACTTGCCATTGCTGTTGTTCCAGACTGTGAGACCCGGCAGGAGGATGAGTGTAGCGTCGTTCTAAAATAGCTTTAGAAGTGTACGTCTATATGACTCTACCAGAGGGTTGTCATACTCAGTGGGAGCAGCGGAAGCATTGGTGGACATCAGGCTTATGTCTATTTATAGACTAAAGCAGATATAGCGGAGATAGATCATCTATTTCTGATGTGACAGTCATAGGGTTGACTTCATCAGAAAAGGGGATGGATCTGTTAAGAAGGTAGTAGGGTGTAATGTCCTGGTATTCGATGACATACACAGAGTAGGATGTGATATTCCTATACTACGATCGGTTATACTTTGGTCGTCACACAGTGTTTTCTCCACACAGGACTTGGATATTATATCAGACATTCTGGTTGCTAGATCTATGGTTTTAGATCTAGATTTGGGTGGTTTCCCAATATGGGTACTTTGACCACATTCTAAGAGTATTTAGAATGGACGACTCCTGGCATGGTGTTGTGCCTGCAGGTAATGGAGTCACCCTTTCTAAAGGTGTCTTACAGACTAAAGGGGAGAGGGATGAGCATGATTGGCAGATCACTTGCTTAGGCAATTGAGTCAATCATGAGATGTCAAGTACCACACCAGATGTTGTTCTTGCAGTAGATGCAATAAGTTGATATTAATCCAATCCTGGAAAAACTATCGGAAGCAGTTTTAGAACATAAGTTGATGTTCTAGGGATATGATAACGGCATTCTCTTTTAGGAGACGGTTATCATTCCAGGCTTCCAAGGTGACCTGGATGGCAGAGTGGTTGTCAGAGTTATAGTTTTCCCTCTGACGAGGGGCAGTATTTTGGACAGGTGGTCCAGGTGGATACTGAGGGAAGGCATGGCGCAGGACACTGATTAAGTTCAGTTGTCGATACAGTCTACGAAGTTTGGATTTGGAGTTCATTTATGAGCTAGGTCCCATCAGACATCCAGACATTCTAAGACAGGTATTGCTCATTTCGGGAGATGGCTTTCTCCTCGAATTTGAGATAAAGAGAGACATAGAAAGAAACACCAGAGCGGATCCACTCACTGAGGCTATTCCTTGAACGCAATAGTTTCGCAAACGAGCTTTGTGAGACTGACTAGTAGAGGAGTTGGGTGTTCGGTATCACACGGGCTGTGAGTATGCGACATCGCAATAATTAGCCTTGAGTGCAAGTGGGAGATTGTTGGAGATAGTGCCCTCAAAGTCAATTATTGGATCACAGGCACGTGATTGCAATGATTGGGGGGAGGACCTATCCCAGTAGGACAGTCTTACACGAGATGATAGTATGCTATCTGGTTTACCTTTATCATCGTGTACTGTTTTAGGTGACTTTACGAGTCGCTATTGCACGTTGATAGAGCCCCTAGGATTCTTGCTTGACTACCAGCAGTATGAGGGCGATCATATAAGTGAGAGCTGGAGTCTATAAGCACATCCTTAAAAGGTCCCTAGCCGTGGGAGTTTCGAGACAGGGCATCGATTCTCCAGAGTAGACTAGTGTATACAGTCGAGACCCCGACGAGGGGCGGTGGCCGGTCTCACAAGCCATTGGTGTCAGTTGGTTCACCTAAGATGTATACAGGTGCTCATTGGGTTATGAGTACACTGGACATGACTCGCCAGGAACCTGCTAGTTGGGATTATACCTCATGTCAGATAGTAGTTCCCTGGTGACATGTGTACAGGTTAGTTCATCGACCTGAGATCGTCATTTGTCTCGTGTGAGTTCCCACTGTGCTTTGATTACTACCCTACCACGGCTCAAAGGAGTCGTGCAAACAGGTTTTAGTTGGGTATAGTCCCGAGCCACATGGAGGCAGTGAGCGGATCTGTAGGGGTTCGTCTCTCCCGGTATTGGGGGTGAGGTCGCGCTGTGTCTAGGAGAGCCAGAACATGAAAAGTCATTGGCCAAGGCAGGAGATTTGCTGGTAGGTATTCCAGTAGTATCTCAGGGTGTTCTGGGCTACACTCCGACACGACTTGTACCGCTATTGGGGGTCTGACTTTTACCAACCCCCTAGGCCCGCCATGCGATGCTCATAGACGAACGGACCGGACTGTACGGATATTGTCACTGACAGGCTCAGTAGGGTGTCAGGATGAGTGCGCTCATCGACGTCCCTTTTGGTTAATACATGGTAGCCCGTCACGTATTGGCTTATACCTCTGACGTGCTAGTGGTTAAATCCACAGCCATAGTATTGACGAGTCTTTAGAGTCCACCACACTCAGTTACTCAGGTTTCGGGCGAAACGCTGTAGAGGCCGTATGGAGATATGGCAGGGTTCGATCAGATACGTGCGGTATTGCACGGATCGTGATTGGACGGTTTTTACTAGCCGGCTTTGGCTTAAGCCGGATCCTAGTATTAAACAGTGTAGATTTTGTCTCTTTGCATTTATGTTCAGTGGGAATACAAATGCGGGCATGTATTTGCAGTAGTGGGGTTTTCCTGTAATTTTATTACGGGATCAGTTTTCTGTAGTTGCCAGTTTGCATTCCGTTCCGGCCGGTTTTCTTTTATTCCTTCAAAGCCGGACTTTCTGATGGAGGGGGTTAATTGCAAGTTTGCACTTAACTTACTTGTGAGGGGCTTTCTTGCATTTGTGGCTTTATGATGAGACTAGCATCATGATGAGATTCTATTCTAGTCTTTTTCATTGCTTTTCTTATGATGGTTGTTTGATTTGGTGAGAAAAGAAATGGTGTGACCATTATCATCTTAGCTTATTCTTTTTCTCCTCTTGAAAATGATTCACATTTTTTTTCCCACCCACTTGAAGAGGGGCCGGCCACTTCCTAGGAGAGAGGGAGAAGTTCATTTTTTTTGGTGTGGCATTTTATCTTCATTCCATGAGACATGGCTACTACACTATTCTACAGCATCCCTTGGACGCGTCGGCTAGCCAACTTTGCGCCCGAGTTGCCTCGGTCAAGAGGTGGGAGCCCGTAAAAGACTTCGGCTTTGTGATGCCCTTTCCGACGAGGAGGAGATGAACGGAGTTTCCGCGGAAGATCGGAGTGGAGACGAAGACCGAAGGACACAGATCGCTTGGTATAGCTTCTCTACTCTTTTCTAGTTTGCTAGTTGCTAGGTTAATGGCCCGATCCGGGTGAAAAGTACGTGGTGGTGCCAGTTTACTAGTTTGCAAAGTTTTTGTTTCCGCGTTTCCGGCGTCGGAACGACGGCCGGGGCGCCGCCGCGGACTTACACAATCGAAAAGAAAACAAACACCCTCGACAAGAAGTGACCATCTGGAGAAGGAGAAAGTTGTTACCGTGATGCGGTAGCGTAATTAACTGTAGGGGCTTGCGCCTGCAGGGTAGAGCGTATCCACAATCAAAAACCCCTCAAATGAGCGGGAATCTGACGAAGTCTGCTACATCGGTCGCATCCATTTAAACCTTCGATATATGGTGCCATAAATCAACTTGGCATCTTTGGAGAGGTGGACAGATAGCACCAATTAGCATCTGCCCCGAATTTCAATCAAGACGGATCCCGCGTCTCCGCCACGTCTTTCGGAGGGAAACAGTCACGTGCTATACGTGAGTGGTCTCAGATACCTTCTGAGCCGATAGAATTGAATTCTAAATAAAGGGATCAAAATCCTATTTGGGAAATATTTCCTTGAATCTTTCTAAACAAGAATGATTGCTCTCTATAAAACAGAGCACCGTTGGATTAAAAATCTAATGGTGATTAAAAATCACCAAGCTACAGAGTAAGCTCTGTATGGTAAAATATTTCCCTAATCTTGTTAAAACCAAGAAAAATATCTTCTGTAAAACAGAAGTCTTTGGATCAAAGATCCAACGGTGGATAAAATCCCCAAATCAATTAAGATCTGTCAATGAGAGATTTCTTTAACTAAATCAACAAACTTGCCTCTACTATATAAAGGACCCAAGATTCAAGTCTTGTAAAAAGAGAGACCCCCATAAGATTTGAGAAACAAAAAAGAAGAAGAAGAGCTTTCTTTTAGAAAAAGAAACCCTAGGTAAGAAGAAAGACATAGAAATCATTTTATCTTTTCTTCACCACTCCAAGAGTTTAACTTTTCTAAAAAAAAAGAAACTTAGTTCTTTCTCTGGTTGAGGTTTGCAGAAGCAGATCTCCCAACAAGTTGAGAATTTAATCCTCATCGGGGAGATTCTGTCATGTAGACTTAAAACTTAAGGGAAAGAACTAAGTTTGAAGAATTTAATTCTTCCAAAAAAATATAGGAATTTAATTTCTCTGATAAAACTAGGGTTTAACCCTGCATAAGAATTTAATTCTTATAAAACAAGGGACCTGAAATTCTCAAAACTAGGATCAAGATCCCCATGCATATAAAAGAAATGATTAGCGTACAACACTATAGCGACAGATCACGTGTTCCCATGTGAGCACCTCTGAGGAACAAAAAGGAACAACTGAGATCGAGTCACGTGATCCTACATGACCCCCTAATAGTGCTTAGCACTTTTAAAAGAAAAAAGAGAATAAATCAAAGACAGCTCCCATTTTTGGGGTGCCTCACGTGATCCCACGTGACCCCTTTAATAGTGCTTAGCACTTATAAAAGGAAAAAGGGGAATAAATCAAAGACAGTTCCCATTTTTGGGACACCTCACGTGATCCCACGTGACCTCCAATAGTGCTTAGCACTTAGAAAAGAAAAACTGAACGAATCCAAAGAAGCAGTGCCCAATTCTCAGGCGCCTCACGTGCCACACGTGAGCGCTCTAAATTTCAGTGTTTAACACTGCTTTAGTGTCTTACATGGAAGCACGTGAGCGCCGAGCAGATTTTAGTTTTTAACACTATGAGAGGTCAACCTTAGCCCAAATTAGCCAAGTCTCCCGAGGCCAAAACTCTTTTGATCATCAATTAAACGAGCCTTATTATGCTCAGGTCTCCCCAAATCGATCTTAGTTCCAAAGATGACTAATGATCTCCTAACATATGGCATCTAAAATAGTGTTCATTCCACCATGATCTTTCCCTTCAATCTGGAATTCGGTTTAAGGGTACATCTCTCCACAACTCTGATACATGTTGTTGTAATTCTTCAATGTCTTCAGAGAGGTGGAAGGTTCCGACAACCAATAATTCTTTGGTGCACTCCCAAACCGATATAGACCGCAACGTCCTTAAACTAGCAACGGACTACAACGTCCTTAAACTAGCAATGGACCACAACATCCTTAAACTAGCAATGGACCGAAACGTCCTTAAGCTAAACCCTCACCTCAAAAATGGTGATCTGTGGACCGAAACGTCCTTAAACTAACAATGGAACAAAACGTTCTTAAACTAGCTATGGACTGTGACGTCCTTAAACTAAAACAATAGAGCCCAAACGCTCTTTTGTTGGATCTGAATGATCCTAAAACCTTGTTAAGTAGATCTTAGTCTAAAATTAGACTAACGTATCCTTAATAAACATTTAAGTTGATCTTAATCTAAACGAGATTAACGATCCTTAAATCAAACCAAACCCAAATCTAAGAATATACAGATTTAGACTAATCCATACCCTACGGGCAACAACATAAATTAATCTCCGTATACAATCCACGGGCAACCAAAACTGAAACAAACATACACGACACGAAGTGAACTGCTGGAGCAGGAGAAAATGGTTACCGCGATTCGGTAACGTAATTAATTGCAGGGGCTTGCACTTGCAGGGAAGAGCATCCCCATAATCAAAAACCCCTCGCAAACGAGGGGGGATCTGACGAAGTCTGCTACAACGGCTGCATCCGTCCAGACCTCCGATACACGGTGCCATAAATCAACTTGGCATCTTCGGAGAGGTGGATGGATAAAACCAAATAGCATCTACCCCCATTCAGGAAAGACATTTGTTTTCCCCGGTTTTCGGCGGTGAACAGATTCTGGCACGACCGGTGGGACCTTTTCCTTTTTCCACTCCACATTTCATGTGTCGTGTTAGTGAACAAATCGCGGTTTAATATGGTTGCCCTTGGATTCGAGGTAATAAGATTTGGTGTCTTTCTCCATGAAGAAAAGGAGATATCAATGGCCTCCAGCTGCACTAACTGCAACAACAACTCTCGCTCCACCCCGACTGGAGGAGTGACTTACGGTCCCCAAGTGGCCTCCATCTTTGCAATGCTGGGGGAATAGGTGACTCAGGCCACCCACTGGACTGTTTTTTGGGACCATGCTCCCGCCAATAAGCTTCAATGCCTCAATACCATTACAAGAGGCTCCAAAGAAGTCGGTCTTCGATCGGCTTGCAACCACCACGGCTCCTCTCAACGGGTCGTCCAAGTCTGCCACCTCAGTCTTCGATAGGCTAAGCCTAAGCTCAGGTAGGCCCGCAAAGAGGGTCGTGATACCTGAAGGGGTAATCCCGAAGCGGATAGCCATTCCAGCTCCGGCAGGCGAAGTCGTCAAGGGAGCTTCTCCTATTAAATGACCCGTCTTCATAAGACTGGCCGTTCCAACTCCCGTTTCGGGTGAAGTCACCAAGGCTGCTTCCCCTGCCAAAAAGTCTGCCTTTGACAGATTAACCGTTCCCTCTTAGCGGACGTCAGTCTTCGATAGGCTGACACCGACAGCAGCCTCTCATCAAAGCAGAGGGCATAACGAGGTCGCTTCCACAACAGAAGTGGGCCTATCTCCACGACATGCTCGACGTCGCCACTGGCGCCGAGTGAGGAAAGCTGGAGGAAGTTCCCCTTCTGGACTTACCCCACCAGCTCCAATGGTGGAAATTAATGCTGCTGTTCTAACTGGGAACAGCTTCGAGCTGCTCAGGAGGGTGCGCAAAAACTCTCCAACCTCCATATTGAAGAAGTCTCCTCCGCCTGCTGAAAGCATGACACAGGTGAAGCTGCAATAGCCTCCTCAGCGGTTGTCCTCCAAGATCCACAGAGTCTGGCGAAAAGTCCAAGACTCTGTAATTGACAAAGATTACTCTCGCCGGCTGAAGAAGACGAAGGCTCGGCAAGATGAGGACCATCCTCCATCGTACCATAGAAGGTATCACCTGCGTGGGTGCCTGTTGCAACGGCCCCCTCAACTTTGGCCTCCCACAAAAAGAGAAGGCCCGAGAATCTCCCACCACTGGCGGCAAATGTCAAAGGCAGTAGACCCAAACGTCCCAAGTCTGGGAGCATGGTTGTGCATACCGTCTACATGGCACCCAGAAAAGAGGATAGTTGTGCTTCCGTGAGTCATCGACCACTCACACGGTCTGTGACAAAAGCTCAGGAGTAATAACAAAAGCTCCAGGAGATGTTGACAAGGATGGCCGCACTCACTGGGTAGAAAGAAAGCCCGGAAGCATCGTCGGAACAATGCCAGGAGGAGGAGACCGACACTGAATTCCTGTGAAGGGTGCTAGAGAGAAAGGACAAAGAGGCCACGGAACAAGCCGCTAACATGAAGCAGATGGCACTCCTGTTCCAAGATATGGTCGGGATGATGATCCAGCCGGAACCTCCAGCCGAAGACCTTCCAATAATTATCGAAGACGACAGAGGGGAGACATCAAACCCTTTTCCGGCTCTATCAGCAGCCAGAGAGGAGACGATCTCCAAAGCTTCCCTTGATGATTACATAGCTCATCAAATACGAGCTCATCAGGAAAGCGAAGCGGCTGCCAAGTCGTCAGATTTGGGCGACCTTATCCAGGCTGGTACGATCAAATCAAGTATCCGCCAGGATATACAATCCCTAAATTTGATGTGTATAAGGGGACATGCAATCTTCATCAGCACGTTGCTCAGTTCAGAGCTCTATGCGGCAATACTGGAGGCGACGACAAACTGCTGCTTCGCCAGTTTGTCGGCGGCTTCGCGGAGACAGCGTTTGAATGGTACTCGGGGCTTCCGAATGACTCCATCAAAACATTTACAGAAATGGAGCTACTGTTCATGCAGCGTTTCGCAAGCGCTAGCGAGCGCACCCCAATCACGGCATTAATCAATACCAGAGTGAAGCCGGGAGAGACCTGGGCTCAGTATGCAATTCGATGGCGGAACCTCTGGTCGAAATGCGAACAACGCATAGAAGAAGCTCCTGCCGTGGGTATGTTCGTCGGGACCCTTGATCCTCAGGCAACTATATCCCAATTTATGATGTTCTTCAAGCCGACCACCTTCCAGGCCTTGATTGACAAGCTGGCCCAAATGGACCAGATGGGCCATAGGCCGTCCTCTTCAAAAACGGATCTCCGGAATAAAAAGGGCAAAGGGAAAGCGACCTTCGTTGCCAATACTCAACAACAATCGAGTGATCTGAAACTGGTTTCTCACCAAAGCAACACAAGTCGATCCTTCGAAGAGAAGTTGAGACGTCTTTACTCATTTCTCCGGGATAAAACGAGGAGACTGTTCGAATTGGCAGTGCGCAACAGGCTCATCACTCTGCCAGTTCAGAGACGCCCGCTGCAGCCTGGTGATGTCAACAACCCTAACTACTGCCCCTACCATGGAATAATGAGCCACCCAATCAAAGATTGCTACATCTTCAAGAAGTAGGTTGAGGACCAGTACCAACTAGGTAAATTCGCACTGTTCGAAAACTGGAATGTAAACCCGCCTCAGCAGCACGCTCCTAAAATGGTGGACACGTTGGGGGCATCATGCTCATTTATAAAAGAAGCTCCATGGGAAATTGTCCTTTCATCTAAAACCAAAAGAATGTTGAAAGATCTTCAAGCATGCCCGGAAATCAGATGGAAAAGCCCGCTGGAGCCTGAGATCATTGAGGGGATGCTTAAACCACTCTCGGCACGGAACGTCGGTAACAATGGATAAAACACCTAGGTGAGACCTGCAAAGTCTTCGAAGAAAAAGAAGAAGACCAAGAATCCCGTGCAACTCGACGACACTTGTACGGGTCTGCAAGAATACATTGACGCGCTGGAAGAGTACAACCAAAAGGCGCGGACCCCAGTCAGACTTGAGGAGTTCCTCAAGCATATTCTTGAGAATAGAGACAGTAGCAATGATGAGGGGAACGACTCGTCAGAAGAACCTGAGGAATATGTAGCGAGTTTCCATATGGTCTCTCACCTGTCATTAAGTGAAAAAGAAGCTCCCTCAGCATTGGAATGCAACGCAGAGGAACTGTGGGCAGGTCCGACGTCAAAATCCCTAGAACCGTCAGACGACCTGATTGATAAATTGCTGAACATAGCTGTTCAAAAGAGCAAAGCTGACCGGGAGCGTGAAACGACCATATACAAAAAGGCCAAGCGTCGGCGTCAAGTTGAAGAAGCTCCGGTAAGGAAGAGTTATACAGTACTCCAACTGGATTGAAGCACACCCGTAGCAGACAAAAGCAAGTTTAAGATGGGAAAACAGTTTGCCAAAGCCCTGTCAATAGGAATGAAGCTGCCACCTTTCGAAGGAAATACTCCCGGGAGTACGTACCTTGAGGAAGCGGATGTACATCCAAAATACTGCTTATACCATCAGAGGGTCATACACCCTACCGAAGAGTGCATTGCCTTCAAGAAGTGGTGGCAGGGATACATGGCCTACCGACAACACTTCAAGCGAATGAAGCATAAAACCCGTCGGGAGCAGAGAAGCACAACAGATGAGCATAAAGGAATAGCTGGTAAGCTGTCATATGGTCGATGCCATCCCAACAAAAGGGAAATCTCAAGTTCTTACCTTTGGGAGAGATTTGGACGAAGAAATGGCCCTCGGCCCTCTCTTCAAGGAATCCACCTCTGGAAAAGAAGAAGAGGTGAAGAAATGCGAGAACATCCAGCTGCGTAACCATACGTTGCCTGAAAAGAATCTTGGATTCTCAAACAAAGGTTCGGGTAAGAGAGACAAGGGGAAGGAAAAGGTCCTCGAGGAAATTGCCCTCGATGAGAGAGACGTCGAACAGCTCACAGCCAAGGACCCTCTTAAGAAGAATAAGGTGGATTACAATTTCCTGGCATACCCGAGGAAGTTACCTTCACAACTGAGCATACTGGATGCTCTCCTCCTGTCCAAAAATGCACGAGATTCTCTAATCAAGGCACTGCAAGAGCCTGATCGGTTCCAAGCTTTCTTTGCAGAAGAAAAGATGAAGGACGAGCTGGAAGAGGTTCATGCAGTTGGCATCACATTCGGCAATGAAGATCTCCTCCTCGGAACGTGCGAGCACAACCATCCTTTATATGTCACCGGGTACTACCATGACATCAAGATAGGGAAGATCCTGGTTGACAACGGGTCCTCCGTCAACCTTCTCAATGTGAGAGTGTTGATGGAGATTTGCATGAACGTTTAGCACCTGCCTTGAGATAAAATTACCATCTCTGGGTTTGACCCACAGTCATCACGGACGCTTGGGTCCATAATACTGACATTACACTTCGGGATGCTCGTCACCGACATCAAGTTTCATGTCATCGAGGCCAAGACTTGCTACAATGCTTTGCTCGGCAGGCCTTGGTTACATGAGTACAACATCATCCCTTCTACGCAACATCAGTGTATGAAGTACTTCAAAGACGGCCTCGAGTACACAGTTACAAGGGAGCTAAATCCATTCTCCGTAAATGAAGTCTGCAAATATGAAGACGCTAAGTACATCTTACCAGACTTCGAAGACACAAAAAGATGTCGTAAATTGGAAAATAAATAAAAATCCGTCGCCACCATCCCGATCTTTGGGAGCGATACCGAGGAGGATGAAGATATATCTTCTTGGGGCAACCCCAAGGCAGCAGGCCAGGACCATCTACTCCTATTTTGGTCTTTGGCAGTGACTCTGAAGACAAGGCCAACGCCGTATTCTCCGTTCGCCCGTCAGTACAAACCATCACTGGAGCTGATCAGAGTTTACAAATCACTATGGTTTCGCAGCAGCATTACAGGGAACTTGATGCGCTCGATACATACGGCGTGCAAAAGCTACAGACCTTCTACGTTCCTCCTAGGCGGAGAGATGAAAAGGCGACCCTCTTCTACCAATCTACGGAGATTAAATTAGAAAAAGAAGTCTGGCATGGTGCCGATTTTGCACTCGATATGCTCCAACCAATCCATCTTCCCAAATATTTCGCAGAGGGATTAAAAAGGATATTAAGATGCCAAGGCCTACCTTTCAAACAAACCGCTTGAAAAGCACAGTTCTACAACAAGATTTGGGACATTCCCGGAACTCAGCGAAAAATACCCAACGGGAGGATAGAGACGACGGGGCTTGGATACGTTCGGTCCAAGAAACAGGAGCGATTCCTATAGGGTTGTATAGCACGGCAACAAGGTTTAAGAAGGCATCAACCATGCCACTTTATAAAAATATGGGGTGCTATGAAACCCTAACCAAGATCTTAACCAGAGAATCAGGGTTATGTATGTATGTAAACAACTTTACAACTAAGTGATTAGAGATTACAACCATTGTAGTCCGCTCCTTCACTTCACAAGCTCCAAGTAGTGGTCCCTTCACTGCGATCAACGAGCTCCCGAACTCTTGAGAGGCTCCACAAGATGTACGATGCATCCTTGCTTGAAGTCTTCAAAGTCTGTGATGATCTACTTCGAGGAAACACGGACTCAAGCTATCTCTTCACTAAGTAGGAACTAGTGAAGCTAACACACTAATCTATATGGCTAGTATAAAAGAGGATGATGAAGTAGGAATTTAGCTCACTTTAGTATTTAATTTCTCACTATTTTCTTCTTGATCTCAAAATCTAGAGAGCAAAAATGAGATGAGGAAGAAGAAGATGAATGAATGAGATAAGGTTAGAAATGCAACCATGGGTTAGTATATGTCAAACCCTAACCCATGTAGAGAGTTAACCATGGCTATGTGTCATGGTTGGGTTAGAAAATATCTTAAGCAAAACAAAAAGGGTGGATTTTGTCAATGGTTATCAACCATGACTCATTTCCGCATTTTTGAATTACTTAAGAATTTAAACCCAAACATTATATGTAGCATGGTATAATTATCATACATCCTTGTTGCATGTATAACCTAGCATGTCACAATATTATATATCACAAAATATTTATGTAACAATAGAAAACAATATAATAAACATATATCACATATATGTTAAATGTATCATAAGTGAGAATAATAAGTATTTAAGTGAGCATAATATATATATATATATATATATATATGTATGTATGTATGTATGTATGTATGTATGTATTATTTCATCGAATCAACACTTGATCCGATAACCCGGCTATATCACATATAACCGGCCGACATCACATATCGCGAGAATAGAATACGACATCACACACTCGTATCAATCTCGTTCCCGCACATATCGCATATGTGCTCCTACTCTGTTTTTCCTGAGCCAGGAAACTTCTATGTAGGACTCTAAAGACTCGTCA
Organism: Agapanthus africanus; assembly: GCA_030015575.1. NCBI lineage: Eukaryota > Viridiplantae > Streptophyta > Magnoliopsida > Asparagales > Amaryllidaceae > Agapanthus > Agapanthus africanus. Next base: position 862,655,851 of record JASDDO010000024.1, on the reverse strand, counting down.
ATACTCCGGCAGTAGGTGATGATCACATCAAACACCAACAAGCCGCAAGCGGTCAGCTAAACGTAACGGCCACCCGGGTATTGAGCGATCAGAAGATCAACAAGCAAGTCTACTCTAACTCCTGTAAATACATTCAGGAACACTACCATACAGTCCGGTCTCTTCGTCTGATACTCACATATCCAGTCCAGGGGTGATAAACGTCAGGCCCCAGTAACCGATAAGTCGTGCCGATGTGAGGTCCATAACGGTTCGAGAAACTACTGATAACATTTACCAGTAAATCGCAGCAACCCTGGCCAGGGATTTCCAGTTATGGCCAATCGAGCACAGCGCAACATCAACCCCCAATACCGGAAGAGACGAAACCCCTCCTATCGCTCATTGCCTCCATGTGATTCGGGACTGTACCCAAAAGCCACCATTTTTCACATCCTCTTGAAAGTGGTAAGATGGAAATCAAAGCACGGTGGGAATCACACAAGACTCTATAACGATCTTGGGTCTACAGACTAACCTGTACCAGTGTCACCAGAGAACTGCTATCTGACGATAGGTATAATACCAACAAGGAGTTCTTGGCGAGTCCGTTTAGTGTACCCAGTCTCCACTGACCACCCGTATACTATCCTTGATGTCAAACACTAATGGATGTGGGATCATCTATCACCCATCATATGGGTCAAGATACATATATGCTAGTCTACTCTGGAGTATCGATGCCCTGTCTCGATACACCCTCGACTAGGAACAATTATAGGATGTACTTATAGACTACCCTGGCCCCACTAGTATGATCTCCATCATAGTCCCCGTAGTCAAGTAGTCATCCTAAGGGCTTTATCAACATGTGATAATAAGACAGTATTCTGATATAAGTCAATATGTTAAGATAAAGTGGAACCAGATAGCATACTATCATGACGGGCAAGAAAGTCCTCTCTCTATATATCCGAGCATCCATTATAATATACATCACATGTACAATAATGGCCTCTAGGACATACATATAACTAACAATCTCCCAGTTGCACTAAGGCCAGCTGTTGTAGTATCTCATGCCCAACATCCCAAAGAATCTCTCAAACTGTATCTGGGGAATGGCCTTCGTGAATGGACCGCAGTGTTATCCTTCATGTCTACTCTCCTGACCTCGATCTCCCGGCGATCAATTATCTCCCGGATCAGGTGATACTGCTTCAGAATATGCCTGGATCACTGATGGGACCTGGGTTCCTTAGCCAAAGCCACTGCTCCATTGTTATCGCAATACAAAGGTATTGGATGCTCGATGGATGGAACCACACCAAGTTCGGTAATGAACTTCTTAATCCAGATAGCCTCTTTGGCATCATCGTTTGCAGCGATGTATTCAGCCTCCATCGTCGAGTCTGCAACGGTTTCCTGTTTGGAACTCTTCCAACACACCGCTCCTCTATTGAGGGTAAAGACAAATCCCGAGACCGACTTAGAGTCGTCCTTATCACTTTGGAAGCTCGAATCGGTAAAGGACTCCACTTGGAGTTCTCCATTACCATACACTAAGAACATCTCTTTAGTCCTTCTCAAGTACTTGAGAATGTTCTTCACAGCTATCCAGTGATTCTCTCCAGGATCTGCTTGATACCTACTCACTACACTTTTTGAGTATGCTACATCAGGTCTGGTACATAGCTTCGCGTACATGATAGAGCCTACTGCCGAAGCATAGGGTATCTCTTGCATGCGAGCTCTCTCCAAATCAGTCTTGGGAGACATCTCTTTGGAGAGAGTAGTCCAGTGATCGTGGGTAAATTCCCACGCTTGGATTCATCTATACTAAACCTTTTTAGTATGGTGTCAATGTACCTGAATTGGGACAATCCCAATATCCTCTTAGGTCTATCTCTATAGATCTTAATTACCTAAATGCAGGAGGCATCACCTAGATCTTTTATTGAGAATCTTTGCGATAAGAAGAGATTGACCGAGCACAGCATAGGAACATCATTTCCTATCAAGAGTATGTCATCCACGTACAACACGAGGAAGACAACCTTACTCTCTGCTACTTTCTTGTATATACAAGGTTTATCCACGTTCTTGATGAAGTCAAACTCGTTTACTACTACATTAAAAAAGATGTTCCAACTCCGCGATGCCTGCTTCAACCCGTAGATGGATTTAAGTAGTCTGTACACCTTTCCGCTGCTCCCACTGTCTATGTAGCCCTCTAGCTGAGTCATGTACATGCACTCTTCTAAATCACCATTTAGAAAGGCAGTGTTAACATCCATTTGCCAGATTTCATAGTCATGATATGCAGCAATGGCAAGTAGGATCCGGATGGACTTAAGCATAGCCACTGGAGAAAAGGTTTCATCATAATCCATACCTGGTCATTGACGAAAACCCTCTGCAACAAGTCTAGCTTTGAAAGTCTCAGCTTTTCCATTTACACCAAGTTTCTTCTTAAAGATCCGTTTGCTCCCAATGGGTTTACCCCTTAAGGAGCAACTTCTAAAGTCTATACTTTGTTGGTGTACATGGATTCCATCTCAGATCGCATTGCATCCGGCCATTTCACAGAGTCTCCGTTTGTGATGGCCTGCTCGAAGCTAGTCGGATCATCATCTTCCATGATGCAATCCTCGCTCCCACCGTTTATGAGAAAACCGTAGTATCTCTCAGGTGGACGAGGAACCCTACTAGATCGGCGGAGAGGCTGGGTTCATCAGGTATTACTGAATCCTTTAGTTCTACTAAATCTTTAGTTGCAATTTGTGTAGCTGGAATTTCTTCCAGTTCTACCTCTTTGACACTAATTTCTTTTTCAAGAAATTCCTTTTCTATAAAGGTAGCATGTTGAGCAACAAACACCTTTTGTTTCTCACTGTGGTAGAAATGATATCTATAAGAATTCTTTGGATATCCCACAAACTTGCAAAGAACTGACCGTGCCTCGAGTTTGTCCGGATTTTGCCTTTTGACATAGGCCGGACAACCCCATATCTTAACTCGTTTAAGATGTAGGGTTCCTAGGCACACTCAAGAGGTTCCACAAGGCATCAACCATGCCAAAATCAAATTTTTATATGTGCCGAGAAACCCTAATGCAAGATCGTTACTAGAGGTAAGGCGAAAAACATGCAAGTTAACTACTTTAACTACAAGTGAAAGGGATTATAACCTTTGTAGATCTGGTCCTCCACTTCTTTAGCTCCGTGTTGACGTTCCTCCGCTGCGATCATCGGGATCCCGAACTCTAGCGTTGGTTTCATCGGAGAAATGAGCGGGTTAGGTCGTTGACTTCGATGCTGAAGATGATCTACGTCGAGGCGACTCAAACTCAAGCTCTATCTTCACTAGGTCATGAAACTTGTGAAGATAACACACTCTACTACATGGCAAGTTGTAGAGGATGAAGAAATAGGAAGTGGGTTCACTTTGGATTTGGATTTCTCACTTGGTTTCTTCACTTGAAAATTTTTAAGAAAGCTTTCTTCACTTGAAGAAGATGAAGAAGAAAGAAAAGAATGAATATTAGAATTATCAAAAATGAATAATCAAGTGAAGTCTATCATCTTGCAACCATGGGTGAGTTAACTTATGTAGAGAGTAAACTAGGGTTTAGGTTGATGGTTAGGTTAAAGAACAAAACAAAATGGTTAGACTTTTTCAAAGATGCTAAAAAACTTCATGAAGCTTCAAGCATGAAACAAGAAAGCCACCATTTTATTTTTGCCAAAATAAATAAATAAATAAATAAAACCCTAACCATTAACCTAAACTTGGTGTAAGTCATACACACACCCAAGTTTGCATGTATCATCAAACATGATACAAACTAGTGCACAAACATATATCATATATACAACTTGTGCACATCAAGTGAGAAAATCAATCTTAAGTGAACAAATACTAGTTAATGTAAAGTAATATATCAAATATATAATTATACATTAAATCATTAAATCGATACTTGATTTAATGATCCGGTCATATCGCATATAACCGACTAATATCAAGTGTATCATTGTATCGAATCAACACTTGATTCGGTAACCCGGCTATATCACATATAACCGACCGATGATACAAATCGCGAGAATAGAACATAGTATCACATACTGGTATTATTCTCGGTCCCGCACATATCTCATATGCGCTCCCATTTCGTTGTGCTTGAGCCAGGAAACCCCTGTGTAGGACTATAAAGACTCGTCAATACGCCGGCAGTAGGTGATGATCATATCAAACACCCACAAGTCGCAAGCGGTCTGCTAAACGTAACGGCCACCCGGGTATTGAGCGATCAGAAGATCAACGGGCAAGCCCGCTCACACTCCTGCGAATCCAACCAGTAACAATTACCGTACAGTCCGGTCTGTTCGTCTGATATGTCGCATATCTCGCCTAGGGGTGGTAAACGTCAGACCCCAGAGCTTGATAAGTCATGCCGATGTAAGGTCCATAACAAGCATGAAACTACTGATAACACTTACCAGTAAATCAGTGCAACCCTGGCCAGGGATTTCCAGTTATGGCCAGTCGAGCATAGCGCAACATCAACCCCCAATACCGGGAGAGACGAATCCCCTCCTATCGCTCATTGCCTTCATGTGAATTGGGACTGTACCCAAAAAGCACCTGTTTGCACGACTCAGTAGAGCTGTGGTAGGGTGGAAATCAAAGCACAGTGGGAGACACACAAGACTCTATGACGATCTCGGGTCAACAGACTAAGCTGTACCAGTGTCACCAGAGAACTGCCATCTGACGTGAGGTATAATACCATCTGGGAGTTCTCGGCAAGTCCGTTCAGTGTACCCAGTCATCACTGAGCACCCGCATACCATCTCTGATGTCAAACACCAATGGATATGTGATCATCCATCGCCCATCACTTGGGTCGAGAAGATATACGCTAGTCTACTCTGGAATATCGATGCCCCGTCTCGATATTCCCACGACTAGGAACATCGAAGGATGTACTCATTGACTACCCAGGCCCCACTAGTATGATCTACATCATAGTCCTGGAAGTCGAGTACATATCCTAAGGGCTTTATCAACATGTAACAGAGAGACAGTAAGTATACATGTTAAGATAAAGAGCAACCAGATAGCGTACTATCATGTCGAGCAAGAAAGTCCTACCTATATATGTCCTAGCATCCACTACAATATACATCTCATGTACAGTAATGGCCTCTAGGGCATACATATAACTAACAATCTCCCACTTGCACTAGGGCCATCTGTAGTAGTGGTTGCAGTATCTCATACTCAACCATCCCATAAAAGTCTCTCTCTGGGAAAAAGCCTTTATGAGTGGATCCGCCGTGTTGTACTCTGAGTCTATTCTCCTAACCTCGATCACCCTGGAGATCAACTATCTCCTTGATCAGGTGATGCTGCCTCAGAATATGTCTGGGTTACTGATGGGACCGTGGTTCCTGGGCCAAAGCCTCACTTCCATTGTCACACAATGGTAGGAACCTAGTTCATCTCATGAACTAATATTGACCCAAACTGCCTCTTTGGTAGAATCTTTGATAGCGATGTCACCAGCCTTTATCACCTAGTTTGCCACGGTATCTCAGCTTGGAACTCTTCCAACATACAGTCCCTCCACTGAGGGTAAAGACAATGCCTGCAACTGACATTCAGTCGTCCTTATCACCCTGGAAACTTTCCAGTGATTCTCCCCAGGATCGATTGATACTGTATCACTAAACCTAGTGAGAACCCTAACATCCATTTAGATCTATCTCATAGATCCAAATCCCTGGATTTAGGAGTATCACCTTCATCCTATTGGAGAATCCTTGTGATAAGAGGAGATTGACCGTGCGTAGTATAGGAAACTCTTTTCCTATCAAGAGTATGTTGTCCACGTACAATACGAGGATGACCATCATACTCCCTACTACCCTTTTATATATACAAGGTTCATCTACCATTTTGATGAAGTCAAACTCTTTGACTACCACATCAAAACAGATGTTCCAACTCCGCGATGCCTGCTTTATTCTGTAAAGCAACTTGCACACGTTTCCGCTGCTCCCACTGTTTACGAAGCCCTCTGGCTGTGTACTTATAGACGCACTCTTCTAAATCAGTATTTAGAAAAGCAGTCATGACACCCAACCACCAGATATCGTAGTCATGGTATGTAGCAATAGCAAGCAGGATCTGGATGGACATAAGCATAGCCACTGGAAAAGGTTTCATCATTATCCACGCCTGGTTGATGACGAAAACCTTTAACATGTTTAGCTTTGAAAGTCTTAACTTTTCCATCTACACCAAGTAATCTTCTCAAGATATACTTGCTCCTGATGGGGATTTAACCCTTCAGATATAGCATCCAAAGTCCATACTTTGTTGGTGTACATGGATTCCATCTCAGATTGCTAAGCACCCAGCCATTCTTACAGAGTCCCCACTCTTGATGGCCTGCTCGAAACTAGTTGGGTCATTATCTCATGATGCAATCCTCACACCCACTGTCATCGAGAAACCGAAGTATCTCTCAGGCGGATGAGGAATCCTGCTAGATCGGCGGAGAGGCTGAGGTTCGTCGGAGACTATTGAACCTTTTGGTTCTATCAAATCATCAGTTGTAGTTTGTATAACTGGAACTCCTTCCAGTTCTACAGAACTGACCTTGCTTCGATCTTTTCCGGATTTAGCTTTTGACATAGGCCGGACAACCCCAAATCTTAACTTGCTTAAGAGATGGGCTTTTCCCATACCATATCTCATATGGAGTGGTAGGCAGTGATATGATTCGAACCTAATTTAATAGGTATGCAGCTTCTTAAGTGCATAATCCCCAAAAGGAAACAGGTAACTCAGTAGTACTCATCATAGAGCGCACCAAATCAAATAGGGTGTGATTGCTCCGCCCCGATACACCATTGTGCTGTGATGTATACAGAGGAGTAACACTGAAAGAGAATCTTATTCTCCTTTAGAATAGTCCAAGAACTCCATGCACAAGTATTCTCCTCCCTGATCTCATCATAGGACATAATACTTATACCTTTATTGGTTCTCTACTTCTAACTTATATTCTTTGAATTTCTCAAAAGGTTCAGACATGAGTTTCAACAGGAACATGTGTCCGAATCTTGAGAGATCATTAGTGAATGTAAGGAAGTACAAAGAACCAGTCCTGGCATATGTAGACTGGGGACCTTTATACATCACTTTGTATCAGTCCCAAGAGTTCACTAACTCTTTCTCTATTTCGAGTAAACAGAGCTATGGTCATCTTATCTTTGTGACATGACTGGCAAGTTTCATAAGATGTAAATTCAAACTAATTTAAATATGCATCTAAATGTAACTTCAGCTAGTCGGGTCGCATTGATATGACCTAGTTTACAATGCCTCAAGAAGTATTCGTTCATTTCCAAATTCTTCCTCTTGTGTGTGTTCTGTATACTAGGAATTGTAGTTTGATTTAGAACGTTAATGCTTTTAGATAACGTGCCTGAACTGATCAACTTTTGAAATGTTCAAAACAATATTCAACAATACAAAATTATATCCTTCTTTAATAAAAGAGATTGATATGATTTTGTATATCAGGTTCGGTATCTAATAGCATTTGTTCAGAATCAATGTATTGGTAATACAAGGTGACAGTGACCAACAGACTTGGCTGCAACACTTGCACCGTTTTCTGTCTCATGAAACTTATCACCCGTTCTCAGTTCTCTACCTTTCTGTAGGCTATGTAACAAATTACATATGCGGGATCCTGATCCGGTATCTAATACCCAGGGCGTAGAGAATACTGAGAAACAGTTCTTTATAATGAACACACCCGAAGGAGATGCATCTCATGCACTTTCTTCATTTGGGCGGCATGGGAATTCTGGTATTCCCCTATTTCCTGCTCGGTCTTATAACAATTATATGTTGGAGCGGGACCAACGTTCCCCAGCTCAGTATAACAAGCGGGTTCGGTCAATACATCCATATTATTATCTTGATTAAGGTGTGATATGGTCGCCACCTGGAGAGAGAGAGAAGAAAACACTCTGCGTGTGCTCTTGCAAGATTAGATTGGTTATATATTTTATCTAATCAGGATGGCTCCCACTGTTTCTATCAAATCTTCCTTCAAACCCTAAAAGGAAAGACTAGCCTGGATTAATTACACTCTACAAGTTCGCCAGTCTTTCAGCCAGGCCAGTGTCGGTACTTTGAGGGAGGTTCCCCGTGCTTTCACACGGACCTAATTAAAGTAAACCTCATTTTCCCAGGGGCGTAACCCCATTGACATCTTTCTAGACACCTACTTGATCGGCTAATTGTAAAGTGCAAAACTCTCCCAGGAGTAACAATTACTCACAGTGGGTATCAGGATCCAACTATCATATAGAAGGTATGCAATCTCATTGCAAATATCAACACTTGAAACTCCCGATAAAGGTTTTTACCCCTACCACTTATGACCTTAACTATGGTCAACAAATCATAAGTACTAGTCAAGTTCTACCCGTCATTTCGTGATTAATTAGACCCACCCACATGACCCTTAACTAAGGTCAACAAAGTCACGCGACTGTCCTAACTAATCGCATCATTTGCGGTGTAGGAAGACATCACTTAGCTACCGTACACTGTGCCTTGACTATGGTCAACAATCACAGCACGAATACTAAGTACTCTACTTCCTAAAATGACGGAGGGTTGCGGATGGTTTTTGTGAAAACCTTTAACTCTTTGAACTTGATCTCGTTGTGGAATCAAATGGTTTTTAAATGGAGTGTTTTTGAGGCTTTTCTAGTTTTGCTAAAGGGGTCACTCCCGGTGAAGGGATCGTCGGCCCTTTCCTCATCGAATAAGGTACAGGATATATCATATATACCGCTGTGCAAAGCAAAAACTATAGAAGCAATCAAAAGACAAACCGAGGGTTGTAGCATCTGCTAATTATTGCTAAAGAGGTCACTCCCGGTGAAGGGATCGTCGGCTCTTTCCTCATCGAATAAGGTGCTAGATGTTCTATAAGGAACACCGCTATGCAAAGCAACAACTAGAGCTACCTAATTTTTGAAATTCGACTCCACAACATCTTTTAGGTTTATTTTCTTTCATTAATCTCATTAATGAATGTCCCATCATTTAAGTCCACCTAAACATCACAGATAAATACAACGTACGCTTATGCCATCCGCATTCGCCTCGATGTCCCATCTGCACCGTTAGGTTAGGTAACTAACGGCAGAGCGGGTCAGGGCTAGTGCGGGCGTAAAACATAAGCAACGTCTATATAATATATCATATATACTATATACAGTATCAATCTGAACATATCACATGATCACATCACAGATAACGCAGCAGAAAAATCATATGAAATATTGGATACACTAGGACGTCCGTGTTTTATTTTGAGCCTGTATAAAACACGGATTCCACGGTCGTGATGAATAACCAATCCCATACCCCTAGACCCCTACGAGAGTGGAAAGCAACCCTACCAATTCTAGAGTTAGGAGACCCGAACTCGACTCCTCGAGATGGTCTCCCACTGGACCCTAGAACCCGGTTACTTGTGCTCCCCGCCTTGGGTCTATCCTAATGCGGAAAAGTACATAATATACAATGGCGACATCATCCTCAACCCGGAAGTGCCCCAATAAAAGAATATTACATACAAGTTTTTTACATGAATGAAAATGAAAAACACCCATCTCACATAAAAACCCCCGGCTATTCAAACACGACGATCCAATATAACATATCCAGCAACACAAAACATAACATGTCATCAATGTAAGTAAATATGCACATCCCAATTGTCGTTGACATATAGAAACAAAACCGGCGATATCACATATTACACTTACGGTCACAGAAAAGAAAGTGTAAAACTACAACAGTTGGAATCCGCAACCTGCATAGACATCGCATGCCTAACCAAATGAATTTCTTAGACATCGCATGCTTAACAATTATAAACCCCGCATTTTAGTCTCATTATCGAAAACACTTTTCAATATCAAGTCGGGTAATTCAACAAGACTCCCGACATCCAGAACGAATGCTCGTCGCAAACTTTAGTAGAAGGCCGCACCCCCGATACCGTTGACGAAATGCACTAAGGCGGAACACCGCTGCCGCGAGCACCCAAACGGATGCTTTTTGGCGAAGGGGTTCTCCTACAGTCACTTGGTCGGGGCTATGGGGTGTAGCTGTCTATTAAGTTTACCCGGCGAGTATCCGCGTACACAACGTGATTGCGACGGACTTTTGATCACATCAAAATCCCGTGGCAACCGATCAAGTGAGACTAAACTGCTAGATTTATAACATTCAAATCAGTTATCTTATAACTATTTGTGGATTCCAAATATTGTATCACATTCCAGATAAATAGACAATGTTAAACTTTCCGATCGAGCAATCAAACACCCAAGTTTTCCCGAAAATCTTAACACATGAAATAAGTTTAAAAACATCCACTTCATACCACAGTACCAACGGTCCAGCCGTAGAAGGGTCAAGCCAACGCCTCACATGTGGCACGCCGTACTACCCCAAACCCTAAGGTTCAAAGGGCAGTTCAAGACGGTCACATAATCGAGTTAAGGTTTGTTGTCTTCTAGAGGGTCCATCGCGTTACTTGCACTACTTAGACGTTATTAAACTACGGAAAAATCCAACACTTGGAAATTTTCCGGCAGGGAAAAAAGTGGGTTATTTATATTCGGTCGAACTATTTAACACGTTCTAAAATTACCCGGAAAAACATAAACAAAGTTAAACAATCCGCTCGAAACATCGAGTCCCTAAAACGACCCAGAAAACTCAACTCTTGAGCACAAATTAAAAATTCCCAGAAAACAGAGGAATCACTCAAAGAAATTACTGTGCAGAATTAAAAAATTATTGAGACTGTACGGCCGCGGAAGCGCCGCATAAGTTATGCTCATGCCGCGGTTCCGCGGCTCCTTGGCCGACTTATGAACACATGCTGCACAGTAATCCCTATAAAACCCTGCTGAATTTTTTGGATATTTTTAATTCACAAAAATCACAGTTTTGAAAAAATTTACAGAGAAGGGTGTAGTTTAGGGTTTCGGGGTTCGATCGGGTTTCTAACTTCGTCTACACTTTGCCTAAAGCTCTAGCTAGGCTCTGATACCACTGTAGGGTTCCTAGGCACACTCAAGAGGTTCCACAAGGCATCAACCATGCCAAAATCAATTTTTACATGTGCCGAGAAACCCTAATGCAAGATCGTTACTAGAGGTAAGGCGAAAAACATGCAAGTTAATTACTTTAACTACAAGTGAAAGGGATTACAACCTTTGTAGATCCGGTCCTCCACTTCTTTAGCTCCGTGTTGATGTCCATCCGCTGCGATCATCAGGATCCCGAACTCTAGCGTTGGTTTCATCGGAGAAATGAGCGGGCTAGGTCGTTGACTTCGATACCGAAGATGATCTGCGTCGAGGCGACTCAAACTCAAGCTCCATCTTCACTAGGTCATGAAACTTGTGAAGATAACACACTCTACTACATGGCAAGTTGTAGAGGATGCAGAAATAGGAAGTGGGTTCACTTTGGATTTGGATTTCTCACTTGGTTTCTTCACTTGAAAATTTTCAAGAAAGCTTTTTTCACTTGAAGAAGATGAAGAAGAAAGAAAAGAATGAATAATAGAATTATCAAAAATGAATAATAAAGTGAAGTCTATCATCTTGCAACCATGGGTGAGTTAACTTATGTAGAGAGTAAACTAGGGTTTAGGTTGATGGTTAGGTTAAAGAACAAAACAAAATGGTTAGACTTTTTCAAAGATGCTAAAAAGCTTCATGAAGCTTCAAGTATAAAACAAGAAAGCCACCATTTTATTTTTTCCAAAATAAATAAATAAATAAATAAAACCCTAACCATTAACCTAAACTTGGTGTAAGTCATACACACACCCAAGTTTGCATGTATCATCAAACATGATACAAACTAGTGCACAAACATATATCATATATACAACTTGTGCACATCAAGTGAGAAAATCAATCTTAAGTGAACAAATACTAGTTAATGTAAAGTAATATATCAAATATATAATTATACATTAAATCATTAAATCGATACTTGATTTAATGATCCGGTCATATCGCATATAACCGACTAATATCAAGTGTATCAATGTATCGAATCAACACTTGATTCGGTAACCCGGCTATATCACATATAACCGACCGATGATACAAATCGCGAGAATAGAACACAGTATCACATACTGGTATTATTCTCGGTCCCGCACATTTCTCATATGCGCTCCCATTTCGTTTCGCTTGAGCCAGGAAACCCCTGTGTAGGACTCTAAAGACTCGTCAATACGCCAGCAGTAGGTGATGATCATATCAAACACCCACAAGCCACAAGCGGTCTGCTAAACGTAACGACCACCCAGGTATTGAGCGATCAGAAGATCAACGGGCAAGCCCGCTCACACTCCTGCGAATCCAACCAGTAACACTTACCGTACAGTCCGGTCTGTTCGTCTGATATGTCGCATATCTAGCCTAAGGGTGGTAAACGTCAGACCCCAATAGCTTGATAAGTCATGCCGATGTAAGGTCCATAACAAGCATGAAACTACTGATAACACTTACCAGTAAATCAGTGCAACCCTGGCCAGAGATTTCCAGTTATGGCCAGTCGAGCATAGCGCAACATCAACCCCCAATATTGGGAGAGACGAATCCCCTTCTATCGCTCATTGCCTCCATGTGAATCGGGACTGTACCCAAAAACCACCTGTTTGCACGACTCAGAAGTGCCGTGGTAGGGTGGAAATCAAAGCACGGTGGGAGACACACAAGACTCTATGACGATCTCGGGTCAACAGACTAAGCTGTACCAGTGTCACCAGAGAACTGCCATCTGACGTGAGGTATAATACCATCTGGGAGTTCTCGGCGAGTCCGTTCAGTGTACCCAGTCATCACTGAGCACCCGCATACCATCTCTGATGTCAAACACCAATGGATATGGGATCATCCATCGCCCATCATATGGGTCGAGAAGATATACGCTAGTCTACTCTGGAATATCGATGCCCCGTCTCGATATTCCCATGACTAGGAACATTGAAGGATGTACTCATTGACTACCCAGGCCCCACTAGTATGATCTACATCATAGTCCTGGAAATCGAGTACACATCCTAAGAACTTTATCAACATTTAACAGAGAGACAGTAAGTATACATGTTAAGATAAAGAGCAACCAGATAGCGTACTATCATGTCGAGCAAGAAAGTCTTACCTATATATGTCCTAGCATTCACTACAATATACATCTCATGTACAGTAATGGCCTCTAGGGCATACATATAACTAACATAAGATACGGTCTCTTCCCACTCCATATTTCATATGGTGTAGTAGACACTGATTTAGATGGAACTTGATTTAATAGGTATGCTGCTGTTTCCGGCGCATAACCCCAAGAGGAAATAGGTAACTCAGCGCTGCTCATCATAGAGCGCATCATATCTAATAGGGTGCGGTTCCTCCGTTCGGATACACCGTTGTGCTGTGGTGTATACGGAGGAGTAAGCTGAGAGAGAATCCCATTCTCTTTTAGATATTCCCAGATCTCATTGCTCAAGTATTCTCCTCCTCGATCATATCGAAGGATTTTAATACTTTTACCCGTTTGGTTCTCGACTTCGTGCTTAAATTCTTTGAATTTCTCAAAAGCTTCAGATTTGTGCTTCAACAGGAACACATGTCCGTATCTTGAGAGATCGTCAGTGAATGTAATGAAGTACGATGAACCATCTCTGGTATGTGTAGACATGGGACCGCATACATCACTATGTATTAGTCCCAAGAGTTCTGTAACTCTTACTCCGTGTTCAGTAAACGGAGTTTTGGTCATCTTGCCTTTGAGACATGATTGGCAAGTGTCATAAGATGATAATTCGAACGGATTCAAATATCCATCTTTATGTAATTTAGCCAGTCGTGTCGCATTGATATGACCTAGTCTACAATACCACAAGAAGGATTCGTTTATTTCTGAACCTTTTCTCTTCTGTATGTTTTGTATATTAAGAACTGTATTCTGATTCAGAACGTATAAACCGTTATATAGCGCACTAAACCCAATCAATACTAGATTTAGGAAAATGTTCATAACATTTTTCTCTACTACAAAATTATATCATTCTTTATCTAATAAAGAAATTGATATTAAATTGCACATCATAGATGGTACGTAGTAACAGTCATTCAAGATCAGTGTATTGCCGTTTGGTAATACAAGGTGATATTCGCCAACTGTTTTGGCTGCAACAATTGCACCATTCCCAACTTTCATGGAATGTTCACCTTTTTTCAGTTCCCTACCATTTCTTAGCCTTTGTAATATGTTACATATGTGGGATCCTGATCCGATATCTAATACCCAGGACGTAGAGTGAACTGAGAAACAGTTCTCGATAACAAACACAGCCGAAAAAGATGTATCAACATTCTTATTCTTCGTTTGGGCAGCATAGGAATCCGGATATTCCCCTATTTCCTATTCAGTCTTATAACAATTATAAGAAAGAACGGAACCAACGTTCCCCTGCTCTGTATAACAAGCGGGTTTGGTCAATACATTAATGTTATTATCTTGATTAAGGCCTGATATGGTCGCTACCTGGAGAGAGAGAGAAGAAAAACACTTTAGCATATGCTCTTGCAAGATTAGATTGTTTATTATCTTATCTAATCAGGATGGCTGCGACTGCTTTTATCAAATCTCCTTCAAAACCTAAAAGGAAAGACTAGCCAGGATTAATTATAGTCTACAACTTTGCTAACCGTTCAGTCAGGCCAATGCCGGTACTTTGAGGGAGGTTCCCCGTGGTTTCGCACGGACCTAATTAAGATAAACCTCGTTTTCCCTTAGGGGTAGCCTCATTAACACCTTTCTAGACACCTAATGGGTTAGCTAATTGTAAAGTGTAAAACTCTCCCAGGAGCAACTCTTGCTCATAGCGGGTATCGGGATCTAACTATCTCATAAAAGGTATGCAATCTCATTGCAAGTTTCAACACTTGAAACTCCCGATAAATTTCTGCCCCAAGCGATCTATGATCTTGACAAGGTCAACAAACCATAGACCGCAAGTCAAGTTCAACCCGTCATTTCGTGATTGAATTACACCCACCCGCACGACCCTTGACAAGGTCAACAAGGCCGTACGACTACCTTAATCCAATCGCATCTCATGCTTAAGCAGATATGCAGTAATCAACTACCGTACACTACGCCTTGACAAGGTCAATAAACGCAGCACGGATACTAATTATTACTTATCTGAAATGACGGAGGGCTACGTCAGGTTTTTATGAAAACCTTTTGCGTAATGAACTTGATATCATTGTAGAATTAAGTAATTTTTGTAAAGGAGTGGTTTTGAGGATTTTGACTAGTTTTGCTAAAGTGGTCACTTCCGGTGAAGGGACCTCAGCTCTTTCCTTATCGAATAAGGTGCAGGATATTTCGCAAATAACGCTATGCAAAGAAAAAAACTAAAAGAAGTAATCAAGAGACAAAACCGAGTGGGTTGTAGCATCTGCTAGTTTCGCTAAAGAGGTCACTCCCGGCGAAGGGATCTCGGCTCTTTCCTTATCGAATAAGGTGCTGGATATTCTACAAGGAATACCACTATGCAAAGCAAAAGCTAGAGCTACCCTTTTTGAAAATTTGATTCTACAATATCTTTTAGGTTTCTTTTTCTTTCCATTAATCTCATTAATGAAATCCCATCAATTATGCTTCCTAAGCATCACATAAGAAACGAAAGCAGTAATCATTTATATATATATATATATATATATATATATATAGTATAAGCATTCGTCTCACGCTTATAAAATGATCACATCACAGAGCAGCAAAAGATATGAAATATTGGATATACTAGGATTTCCATGTTTTATTTTGAGCCTATATAAAACACGGATTCCACGGTCGCGATGAATAGCCAAACCCACATCCTTAGACCCCTACGAGAGCAGCAAGTAACCCTCCCAATTCTAGGGTTAGGAGACCCGGCCTCAACTCCTCGAGATGGCCTTCAACTGGACCCTAGAACCCGGTTGCTTGTGCTCTCCTAATGTGGAAAAGTAAATAATATACAAAAATAGTGATATCATCCTCAACCTGGAAGTGCCCCAATAAAAGAATATTACATACAAAGAATTTTACATGAATGAAAATGAAAAAAACTCTCATCTCACATAAAACCCCCAGCTATTCAAACACGACGATCTAATATAACATATCACAGCAACACATAACAACACATGTCATCAACGTAAGTAAATATCCGTATCCCAATTGTCGTTGACATATAGCACCGAAACCGGCGATACACCACATATTACACTTACGGTCGCAGAAAAGAAAATTTCAAAATACAACATTTGGAATCCACAATCACCTCAGACATCATAAACCCGAAATATCACTTATCACGGATTTCATGCCTAACTATATGAATTCCACATATTATATCACAAACATAGATAGCTAGGCGAAGTTAGACAATTCGATCGATTCAACGTATTCCCAAAATTTCCCAGAGAGCTCAACACTTAAGCACAGTTAAAGTTAACCAGAGACATACCACAGTTCCTACGGACCTACAGCTGAAGGCCTGACCCAAGCCTCTCAAGTGGCGCCGCGGATCCGTCGCCAAAACCATGTTTTGGCCATGGATCCACGGTCATTTAGACAAGTTAGGGTTTCGTTCTTCAGGTGTGTCCATAGAATTCCCTGCATGATTTTTTGAATATTTTTAACATGGAAAAATCCAACTTTTTGAAAAATTTCCAGAGAGGGGGTCCAAAATGGGTTTTCGGGGTTCGATCTGAATTCTAACTTCGTCTAGACAACCTCTAATGCTCTAGCTTGGCTCTGTTACCACTGTAGGGTTGTATAGCATGACAACAAGGTTTAGGAAGACATCAACCATGCCACTTTATAAAAATAAGGGGTGCTATGAAGTCCTAAGCAAGATCTTAACTAGAGAATTAGGGTTATGCAAGTATGTAAACAACTTTACAACTAAGTGATTAAGGATTACAACCTTTATAGTCCGCTCCTTCACTTCACAAGCTCCAAGTAGTGGTCCCTTCACTGCGATCAACGAGCTCCCGAACTCTTGAGAGGCTCCACAAGATATACGATGCATCCTTACTTGAAGTCTTCAAAGTCTGTGATGATCTACTTCGAGAAAACATGAACTCAAGCTATCTCTTCACTAAGTAGGAACTAGTGAAGCTAACACACTAATCTATATGGCTAGTATAGAAGAGGATGATGAAGCAGGAATTTAGCTCACTTTAGTATTTAATTTCTCACTATTTTCTTCTTGATCTCAAAATCTTGAGAGCAAAAATGAGATGAGGAAGAAGAAGATGAATGAATGAGATAAGGTTAGAAATGCAACCATGGGTTAGTATATGTCAAACCTTAACCCATGTAGAGAGTTAACCATGGCTATGTGTCATGGTTGGGTTAGAAAATATCTTAAGCAAAATAAAAAGGGTGGACTTTGTCAATGGTTATCAACAAGCTTTATGAAGCTTCCACCATGACTCATTTCCACATTTTTGAATTACTTAATAATTTAAACCCAAACATTATATGTAGCATGGTATAATTCTCATACATCCTTGTTGCATGTATAACCTAGCATGTCATTATATTATATATCACAAATATAATATTTATGTAACAATAGAAAACAATACAATAAATATATATCACATATAAGTTAAATGTATCATAAGTGAGAATAATAAATATTTAAGTGAACATAATATATATATATATATATATATATATATATATTATTTCATTGAATCAACACTTGATCCGATAACCCGGCTATATCACGGATAACCGTCCGACATCACATATCGCGAGAATAGAATACGGCATGACATACTCGTATTAATCTCGTTCCCGCACATATCGCATATGTACTCCTACTCTGTTTTTCCTGAGCCAGGAAACCTCTATGTAGGACTCTAAAGACTCGTCAATACTCCGGCAGTAGGTGATGATCACATCAAACACCAACAAGCCGCAAGTGGTCAGCTAAACGTAACGGCTACCCGGGTATTGAGCGATCAGAAGATCAACAAGAAAGTCTGCTCTAACTCCTGTAAATCCATTCAGTGACACTACTGTACAGTCCGGTCTCTTCGTCTGATACGTCACATATCCAGTCTAGGGGTGGTAAACGTCAGACCCCAGTAACAGATAAGTCGTGCCGATGTGAGGTCCATAATGGTTCGAGAAACTACTGATAACACTTACCAGTAAATTTCAGCAATCCTGGCCAGGGATTTCCAGTTATGGCTAATCGAGCACAGCACAACATCAACCCCCAATACCGGGAGAGATGAAACGCCTCCCATCGCTCATTGCCTCCATGTGATTCGGGACTATACCCAAAGGCCACCGTCTTACACGTCCTCTTGAACGTGGTAAGGTGGAAATCAAAGCACAGTGGGAATCATACAAGACTCTATGACGATCTCGGGTCTACAGGCTAACCTGTACCAGTGTCACCAGAGAACTGCTATCTGACGATAGGTATAATACCGACAAGGAGTTCTCGGCGAGTCCGTTCAGTGTACCCAGTCTCCACTGAGCACCCGTATACTATCCTTGATGTCAAACACCAATGGATGTGGGATCATCTATCGTCCATCATATGGGTCAAGATACGTATACGCTAGTCTACTCTGGAGTATCGATGCTCTGTCTCGATACACCCTCAACTAGGAACAATTATAGGATGTACTTATAGACTACCCTGGCCCCACTAGTATGATCTCCATCATAGTCCCAGTAGTCAAGTAGTCATCATAAGGGCTTTATCAACATGTGATAATAAGACAGTATTCTGATATAAGTCAACATGTTAAGATAAAGTGCAACCAGATAGCATACTATCATAACGAGCAAGAAAGTCCTCTCTATATATATCCAAGCATCCACTATAATATACATCACATGTATAATAATGGCCTCTAAGGCATACATATAACTAACAATTCCATGGATAATTCCGGTGGAGAAGCAAATGCATTTCTAGATAGCGCTGACATCGAACCAGAGCGAGATCCCGCCATGAGAATACCAAGCCTGTCATTCGAAGAACAAATTGACAAGCTAATAAAGGAAGCGGGTCAAAAGGTTCGGGATGACCACAGCCGTGAAATGACCATTTACGAGAAAGCCAGGACGCAACATTTCATTCAGCAGTCCATGGAAAGAGAAGACGACGATGCCCTTCATCCTCAACCTGCTGTGTGCTCTCGCAGCAAGGAAAAAGTCCGACGCAGAAGAAACAACAAGATCAAGAATGCGAATGGCGTTCGAAGATAGCAAAGCGGATCCAAGAAGTCACGCGATCGAGAAAAAGTCAGCTGGAATCCGTCTTTTATGAAAAAGATGGGTCGGGAATACTCTTTCCCTCAAGATAAGACAAGGAAAATATTCAACCTTGTCATGAAGCATCAAATGATGACACTCCCAGAGTCTCGGCACCCTGAGCAAATAAACGAGATCCATTATCCGGCTTATTGCGCCTACCACCGAGCAATAGGACATCCTCTTGAAGGCTGTTTCACCTTCAAAGACTAGGTCGAAGACCAGTATCAGCAAGGCAGGTTTGCTCTATCCGACAGTTGGAGGGTAGCCCCGCCATGAGAGCATAAGCCAAGAGCAACCTATACTGCGAGGGAAAGTCTAGATCAGCATCGAGCTTGGAAACGAGCTCGTACCTGCCACGTGATAACACTATCAAAAGAAGGAGAGCATGAGAATATGGACGACCTCTCCCGGTGCTTCGCAAATGAGGATGAGGACGAGGTAATTCTAGAATTTCCACCGGCGCCAAAAGAGTTGGAAGATGGGATATACACCACAGGGAACCACCCGAGAAAAATCGACTTGGGAACGGAAAATGAACCGAGGCCAACGTTCGTCAGTGAGCTGCTGTCTGAAAAGCAGGTGGCCATGCTAAAAGACGTGCTTATGCAGTATAAAGACTATTTTGCATGGAATGACAGGAGTAGATCCAGAAATAGCGGTGCATAAACTGGCTATATCGCCGGACGTTAAGCCAGTCAAGAAAAAGCTAAGAAGAATGCGGTTCGAACTCGAGATGAGCATCAATGCCGAAGTCAAGAAACTAATCAACTCCAGCTTCATCCAAAAAATTCAATACCTTGACTGGATCGCTAACATTGTCCCAGTGATGAAGAAAAATGGGGCGGTGCGCATCTGCGTGGACTTTCAAGATCTCAACAAAGTTTGTCCGAAGGATGAATTCCCAGTGCCTATTACTGAGCTGATGATCGAT
This sequence comes from Agapanthus africanus, assembly GCA_030015575.1. Taxonomy (NCBI): domain Eukaryota; kingdom Viridiplantae; phylum Streptophyta; class Magnoliopsida; order Asparagales; family Amaryllidaceae; genus Agapanthus; species Agapanthus africanus. The sequence goes on along the minus strand of JASDDO010000024.1, from coordinate 862,635,444 downwards.
AACACGTCCACTCATGACGTTTTCTCCTTCATGGACGGATCTTTAGGGTACAATCAAATAAAGATGCATCCCGAAGACCAAAAGCACACCGCCTTCCGAACTCCGCTAGGCAAATTCTGCTATAAGGTGATGACCTTCGGGTTGAAGAATGCTGGCGCTACCTACCAGAGGGCCATGACGAAGATCTTTGATGACCTCATACACGAGATAGTCGAATGTTATATCGACGACCTCGTGGTAAAAAGCAAATTGTACGAGGAGCACTGGGAGCATTTGAAGATAGTGTTCCAGCATCTTCGGAAATATAACCTGAAGATGAATTCTCTGAAATGCGCATTTGGAGTCTCCTCAAGCAAATTCTTAGGATTCATCGTATGACATTGTTCATATCAGAATTTTGCATTATTATATCGCCCATTCTTAATCGCATTACATATAAATAGGTGCTTTTGATCCTTATCTGCTAAATAGTTGCAGGTTAAAGGTTCTCAGATCATTACAATGAAATTCATGAAAAATCGCTACAAATGTGAGACAACGACCAATAATAGATGAATCCGTATGATGCCGCCTACCAGTTCAAGGAACAAATGAAAATCATTAGACAGTTCAATGCACAAAGCATAAGGGCAGCACAAGATTCAAGATTTCAACGCGAAGCTCAAGGCAAAAGTCCACATCATTCCGCACTGTTGGAAATCTGGAAGGAAATAGAAGAAATTCTGAGAAACCAAGTAAAGAAAGCAGAAGATAAAAGTAACACAGAGAAATCCTGAAGAGATGGGCCCAAGAACACACCATATGGCCGCGGAACCGCGGCCAAACAGGCCTTTCTGCCGCGGTTCCGCGGCCATAATATGCACGTGTCGGTGGGGTGTCGGTGCTTTGATTTGGTCTTTGGGGTTGTTTTGTAATTTCATGTATGGATCAGAATGTAAACCTAGGGTTTTTCCTATCTATAAATAGAAGGGCTCAAAGCCAAATAAGGGTGCCTCTTTTTGGTGTGCCTCTTTGGAGGATGCCTCTTTTTATTTTTCTAAATTAAATTTTATTCATTGTAATCGTCAAGAGGTGTCAATAAAGTAAGTTTTTTTTATCTTGCAATTTTCCATTAAAATTTTATTTCTGTAATTTCTTTTATGTGCTTTTATTTATCTGTAAGTTAATTAGTTTATTAAAAAGAAAAAAATATAAAAATGAATTTCGTCGTAACTTTTCTAATGAGTGAGTAATTCCTCACTTGGTAGGGTTAGGATTGGATAGGTTTGAGAGATGGAAATCTCTCACTCCTTTCTTGCCCATATAACATTTTAATTAGGACTCTATTTGAATCAAACACACACCGCTCACTACGGCACCCTATTCTACGAGATAGTGGTGATTCCCTAGTTAGATCGGTTGTGGTTGATTTACATAGAGCTTAGGGCTAAGAGTTAAGAAAGGACGGACAAGGACCAAAAGGAAGAAACGAAGTTTCTTCTTAGTCGTGCTAATCCCCTTTATTGACTATTACCCTAACACCTATGTTCTTAATTAGGGCAAAGGAAGTAGTGAGTAGAATTATTTTTCCAAACTAACCTAATCCTAACCCTAGCAAGGCTTCAAATCAAATTAAATTCAATCTTAGTTTTTATAAAAATCAAAACCTACCAAAAATAGGGCTTAACTCGTAAGAACATAAAAAAGAACACGTTTTCCCTGTGGACCGACCCGTACTCAACCGGCTCGCTACCAAGCGACACCGTTATTGATTGCGATATATTCTTAACTTTGATTTTAAAACGGAAACACGCAAAAAGTCTCTCAATCAAATGGCGCCGTTGCCGGGGAGACTGTAGTCTCTTTCTTTGTGTAATTTCGGGTTAATAATAAAAATAAAAATAAAAATTTTAAAAAAAATTATAAAAATTTAAAAATTTAAAAATTTTAAAACAAAAAAAGATAAAAAATCATCTTGTTCTTTTTGAAAGGTTTTCTTGCAAGTGTGCAGGCTTGGAGCAAACTTTGTTCTAGATCTGGTGCAAGCCCAGTGAACAAATTAAGAAACAGAAGATCTAAACAGACAGGGGAGAACCAAAACAACAGAGAGAAAAATTTTGGAGATCTAAACCAACTAAACCGCCGCGGAACCGCGGCAGATTCAGGGGTTTGACCGCGGAACCGCGGTCAACTGGTGACATCAGCACCCAAAAATCTCTGTGAGTATCTCATTTCTCATCTACTCTTCTCTGCACTACACTAAAAAAATTTTCCTGCTGGTTTCTTTGCACAGATTCTCTTTCTCCTATCCAATAAATTGTTTTTGTGCAGGATTCTTTGCGCTGCCAAATAAAATTATTTTTTGCAAAGTGTTTTAGATTTTTGGTGTGTTAATTGCTTTGCATAATTAATACGGACTTTTAAGGGGCTATAACACCAATTCAGATTGGATGGGGATTTCATTATCATTCTTAAGACCCCAAAAATCACTAAAAAGCATATGCATCACCCTTGAGTTAATTAAAAAATATTTAGACTTAGCCAACTAAGGATTGTCGTGCTCAATAGGACAGAGAAAGGTTATGGGCATTCAATCGTTTATCTAAACCTGACTTTGTGGTGCCTAGGCTAGACAAGTGAGAAAGGTAACTTTAAAAGGTCCGTCTCACGGTGATTCGTGAGCGGAATCCTCCTTTCTTCATTTGTGCTTACTTGGCCACAATTGGCGGTGAAGAGGCGATTTGAGAGATATTTCACAACTTGACACTTTGGAACAGTTAGGAGCAGTCTAGTTGACTTAGGAGACCCTAACTCTAGGTTTGATTGTGCATGCTTAAACTGTGGTTATTTAAAATTATGCTGTAGTTCCCTACAAATTTTTGCAAAACTCTTTTTATAAAAAAACACTTTCAAAAATTTCAAAACTCCAAAAACAAACAAATTTTTTTTAAAAAAAAAAAAAAAAAAAAAAAAAAAAAAAAAAATATTACATTCTTTTTCTTCTCCTTTCTCTCATCACATCATGGGTATCCCACCCCGCAAAACTCTTGCCGAACGTTGGTACCCACAACTAGACATTACTTCTTACGCTTCTTGTTTTGGTCGAATTTCGAACGATCCCTCCATGCCCAAAATTTCTTTAAAAGATCGAATAGACGCGTCTAGGACAACCAGTTAGACTCCGCAATCCACATTATATCAACCATTTCAACCTTCACCACCTTCTTACGTTGATACTCCTTTTTCGAGTCCTGTTGTAACTCCGAAACCTATATCTATTGCTGAACATATTGAACAATCTCGTAACTGATCTTTCACTCCTTTCACCACTGTGAATTCTTTAGATCAACAATTCCATTCACCTTCTTATCCAAATATGGATCCTACTCCTGTACAACCATTCAATTCCTACCAGTCCTACCCGACTTTTGCACCTTCCCTAGACATTGCTTCTACACAGCCATTTGAGAGTTTCACGTATCCAAACAACTTTGAATTTTTTACTGAAACCGCGTCACAACTCATGTCTAGTCTGGAATAGTCGTTGGAAGACTTTATGGTAGCGTCATGCCAACAGATGAGGGATTTGAATGTGTCCATGGCCGTCCTTATACAACCTAGTGACCCGGTAGCTAGTTTCCAAGTAGCTCCAAATTTTCCAATGTATGATGAGGCGTTGGAAAGATTGATAATTTGAGTGGAGAGAGTGAGCTGTGCACCTTTCCAAATCAAACCTACCCATTCCCAATTGAATCCCACAATTCCGGTTTTGAATGTCTATCAAGTGTTCCAAATGATTCATCGATTGAAAATAAAACGTTTAATGAGTTGTGCGACTTTGTAGTGTTTGATTTACCTGATTGTGAAGGGTCCCTTTCGAGTGAAACCAACACCAATCCTTTTGACCTCTACACCTCCACTCTAGACCTAAATTGATTAATATCCATGCTTTTGATGAGGTGTCTAAAAAAATTGATTTTCACTTGATTGAGGATATAGACGCTGGGAATATTTTGGATGATGAACCCACAGATTTGAATAAGTTTCTTTCTCCAATTCATCATCCCGAGTCATTAACTGTTTTCCCGAACTTCATATGCGTCTTTATTTTGATGAGAATTGCATGGATAAGCTAAATTTTGAGGAGAGTATTGAGGAAATTATTGAGAATGAAGCCGTTTTACTTGAGGAGTCAGATTTTCCAATTCATTCTATCCCTTTCATTGACTGTGCACACCCTCCTGAATCTTTAACCGATACCCTTCCTCAATCACTCCCCTCCATTCTCGTTTCGACCTTGCAAGAAACCGTTACACTTTCATTTTTTATGTCTGGTTTACCAAGTTCGACGTACCCATGTTTTCTCACGAATCTTGAGGGATTTGACCTCATTTCTCAGTGGGTTGATAGATTAGCACAATCACTTTTTACACATCGGTCATTACAAATAGTGCTAATTTATACACTCCATCTCCACCCTCAAGTTCGTATTCAACTTCTTTCTCCCACTTTCTCGGGTTCTTTTTCTATTCTTCCTATAATTTTAGTGAGTGTTGATGAATCACAATCCGATAATTCAAGTTTGATCATTCCAGAAAACCAACTTGATTTGGATACTTTTGAAAATGAGGTAGATGACTTTTTCTAGTCTCCTACCTCCATAATTTTTGACAAATCAAGTATGATAAATTCTGGTACAAAACTTGCTGACAGCAAATTATTCAATTATATCGATGAGAGATTTGAAGAACTTTTTGCTGACGAACTTGCATTCCTAAACAACATGGATTTTATGATTAATCAACCTCCACCTATAGAAGTTGAACCACCCCCCTTTCTGCTTATAAAATACGAGAATGCCAATATTCCACTCATTTCTGATCATTCACATTCTCGTTTTTATTTATCATCACCTCTTATCTCCTCATATTCACGTTCACGCAAACCCTTTCCATACCACCACTTATCTCTTCCCCACTTCTTCTTTGCTCTATATAACACGTTCTTCCACCGACCTTTACGTTACATTGATAACTTCTTCGAATTGTTGGTGTTGACTTTTGGTCTTTGCAGAGCTTGGCATTGACCAATAACTTTGACCCCCCTCTTTAAAAAGCTTAGCATTGTTTAACTTAAGTTTAGGGGGGGGGGGTTTTATAATTTGGCTCTTGAAAATAATTTTTTTTAACTCAAAGTGGTGAGCCAAAAATAAGTTTGGGGGAGATTTTCACAATCATATTTCATGTCCCAGTTAATAAATTTAATTTTTCCTCCCAAGTTTACAAGTTTATAAGATTTAAAAAATGGCTACAGTAGAAACAATGTTTCACTTAAGTTTGGGGGGAACCTTTTTGTGTATATATATTTTGTTTTCTTTTTCTGTTAATAATAAAAATAAAAATATAAAAAAAAGGGGAGTGCCGACAACTTTGACCCTCTTGGTGTAGCCTGACAGTGAGGGCATTGTCAAGTTTAAGTTTGGGGGTGTGCTCGGTAAAGTTTCTTCCTTCGCATTCATATGTATATTTTTGCATTTGCATACTTAATTTAAAACCCATAAAAATTGAAAAATTTTAAAAAATTATAAAAATTGAAAAGTTCAATTTTGGCCATATTTGACTTAAGTTTAACATGACGGTTGACTAGTTAGGAAAAACTAGATCCTAAACTTAGTAAATTAAAAACCCTAAAAATAACGTTTCTTAAAGTTTAACCGTAGAAAGTATATGTCCTTGTAGATTATTTAGAAACAGGCAAATTTTGAGTTCAGTTCTTGGGCTAAGTCAAAATAAGGGAAGAGTATTGAAATTTTTAATTGAAATGTAAGTCTGAAAAATAATTCCAAAACTTAAGTCTAAATTCTGAAATATATACCCTACAACTTGCACAGACACGTACCTTGAAACTTGTAATAGTAGAGAATACCTTGAATGCTCTTGTCTAAAATCCTTAATATGAAGGAAAATAAAATTATAAGTGTGAATAAAGAGATAAAAAAATTGAACACTGGTTTTGTAATTACTTAAGGCTGCACAAAAAAAAATATAGCGAGGGTGCTTCATCACCTAGTGTCTTAGACCAACTGGTTTGGGAGTCACTGCTAAGCCTTAGGTATTGCAAGACGAGTAATGACTCCTAAATGCGCGAATACATTTTGTAATCGGTCGTTAGTACCTCAAGAAGTATTAACGGTCACATGAAGAATGGGTGAGCAATTTCATCTAAAATTCACAAACTAAAAGTACTTTGGACGATAGACAAGAGTATGATAGCTTGAATTGAATTTCCAAGTGTATGGGTGATAATCACACACATGTAGGAGTATATAATTAGGGTTTGGATGAGAGATAGGAATGAAAGATAGGGCTTATACCTTCAGTAGAGATGATAAAAATTGCTAAGTTGAGATGGAACCTTAGAAGGAAAATTCAAAAGATACTGAAAGCTTAATAAATTTGCAGAATATATACGATCTTAAGTTAAATGATAAGTGAGTGTGAAAAATACGGGTTGATGATTTCTAAGTTGAAGATAATAGAATTTCTTGCTAGAACACCGAATGAAGAATGAAAGTCAACAGGCCAAATTGATCGGATTTTGTGGGTATTATCCGCTGAAAACTCTTAGGAGACAACACTCCTCCTACTAGGGATACCTAGAGGTTTAACGGCTTATTGCATGAGCTCAGTGCAATCGTGATCCCTGCGAAAGTGAGGTTAGGATTTTGTTGAGAATAAAAATGGCTTTGCTCGGGACGAGCAAAAGATAAGTTTGGGGGCATTTGTTCATATCAGAATTTTGCATTATTATATCGCTCATTCTTAATCGCATTACATATAAATAGGTGCTTTTGATCCATGTCTGCTAAATAGTTGTAGGTTACAGGTTCTTATATCATTACAGTGAAATTCATGAAAATCGCTGCAAATGTGAGACTACGACCAACAATAGATCAATTCGTATGATGCCGCCTACCAGTTCAAGGAACAAATGAAAATCATTAGACAGTTCAATGCACAAAGCATAAGGGTAGCACAAGATTCAAGACTTCAACGCGAAGCTCAAGGCAAAAGTCCACATCATTCTGCACTGTTGGAAATCTGGAAGGAAATAGAAGAAATTCTGAGAAACTAAGTAAAGAAAATAGAAGATAAAAGCAACACAGAGAAACCCTGAAGAGATGGGCCCAAGAATCCACCAAATGGCCGCGGAACTGCGGCCAAACAGGCTTTTCTTCCGCGGTTCCGCGACCATAATATGCACGTGTCGGTAGGGTTTCGGTGCTTTGACTTGGTCTTTGGGGTTGTTTTGTAATTTCATGTATGGATCAGAATGTAAACCTAGGGTTTTTCCTATCTATAAATAGGAGGGCTCAAAGCCAAATAAGGGTGACTTTTTTTGGTGTGCCTCTTTTTATTTTTCTAGATTAAATTTTATTCATTGTAATCGTCAAGAGGTGTCAATAAAGTAAGTTTTTTTTTATCTTGCAATTCCATTCAAATTTTATTTCTGCAATTTTTTTATCTGCTTTTATTTATCTGCAAGTTAATTAGTTTATTAAACAGAAAAAAATATAAAAATGAATTTCGTCGTAACTTTCCTAATGAGTGAGTAATTCCTCACTTGTTAGGGTTAGGATTGGGTAGGTTTGAGAGATAGAAATCTCTCACTCCTTTCTTGCCCATATAAAATTTTAATTAGGACTCTATTTGAATCAAACACACACCGCTTACTACGACACCCTATCCTACGAGATAGCGGTGATTCCCTAGTTAGACCGGTTGTGGTTGATTTACATAAAGGTTAGGGCTAAGAGTTAAGAAAGGACGGAAAAGGACCAAAAGGAAGAAACGATGTTTCTTCCTAGTCGTGCTAATCCCCTTTGTTGACTATTACCCTAACACCTATGTTCTTAATTAGGGCAAAGGAAGCAGTGAGTAGAATTATTTTTCCAAACTAACTTAATCCTAATCCTATCAAGGCTTCAAATCAAATTAAATTCAATCTTAGTTTTTATAAAAATTAAAACCTACCAAAAATAGGGCATAACTCGTAAGAACATAAAGAAAGAGCAAGTTTTCCCTGTGGACCGACCCGTACTCAACCGGCTAGCTACCAAGCGACACCGTTATTGATTGCGGTATATTCTTAACTTTGATTTTAAAACACAAACACGCAAAAAGTCTCTCAATCAGACATCGAGGCATCAAAATAGACCCATCAAAGATCAAGGCGATTATAGAAATGCATTCGCCAAGAACTCTCAAGCAAGTGCGTTCTCTCCAAGGAAAGCTCGCGTATATTCGACGGTTCATAGCTAACCTGTCTGGAAAGTGCCGCCCCTATGGCCATGTAATGAATAAGGGACTCCCTTCGTGTGGGATTGTAAATGCTAAAGTGCATTGGACGAAATCAAACAATATCTGCAAAGTCCACCGTTACTGACCGCTTCGGTCAAGGGAAAGCCCCTCATCCTGTACACAACAGCCCTTGAAGGTTCTTTAGGCGCACTATGGGCACAGGAAAATGATCAGGGAAAGGAGAGAGGTCTCTACTATTTGAGTCGAGTTCTTCTGGGGGCAGAAAACAACTGCTCCCTATTGAAAAGCACTGCCTGGCACTGATCTTCGCGATAATGAAGCTTCGGTATTATGCCTTGGCACATGAAGTCCATCTCATATCAAAAGTGGATCCTCTCAAATATTTGATGTCAAGAGCCATATTAACGGGAAAGCTTGCCAAATGGGCTCTCCTCTTGATTGAGTTCTCGATAATATATCGACCGCTCAAGACGGTAAAAGGCCAGGCTATCGCTGACTTTCTTGCTGAGCATCCGAAACCAGCTGATTCTCCCTTAAATTGCGAATTGCTATATGAACACGCATTCGATGCAATCGAAGGGAAGTGTCACGTCCCGAAAGTACGGAACATGAACGGCACTTAAACTACGAACGTCTCGAGGCGTACGTAATCTAAGTAAACCGAAAACCCAGCAATCCAAACCAAGAAAAGTAGTAGAGTGAAGGAAAACCAATTTTAAACAAATAGTTTTAATAGCATAAGCCGAATTATGCGATTTTAAAAAAACATCGAATATTTCCCGAAAATTTCGGCAGAGTCTCCTTTGTAAATACTGGCCCCCAAACGGGATACAACATAAATAGTATACGAAATCAATAAAAAGGCATTCCCAAGCGGGAGCTAGCTCTTCGTCAATCGACGGTCACAACCACACAAGAAATATAATAAACAACGCCAACGGCGAGGATCAAAACTCAAAAGGAAACTCAAAACCACAAGAAAACCACAGAAATATAACGCGCGACTCTAAGGTCGAAAGAATAACATCACTGGTCTCTATCTCAAAAATAAATACATGTTTGGTTGATGGAACTTCTAGATACAACAGAATAATAATATACAAGATATATAATGGGGGTACGATACAAGTAAACCCACCTACTAGCAAATCACCCGAAGGAAACTATGCCCGCAAGCCGTAAAGAAACCTGTACGGCAAACCTGCAAGAAACTGGGGCACAACGGGGGTGAGTTGCCAACTCGTGAATAGAAAAACATCTACGCACAGAAATCGCATAAATAACGCAACCTAGGTCAATGATCATGATATATCCTCAAATATATGAATAACATGCAGCCTATAACAATGGCTAGGGTAATATCTAACCCGAGTGTGATCTCATGTGCCCGTGTCAGTGCCTCAGATAGCAATATATCATATGAATGAGATATGAATGCATGAAAACAGAATACATGTAAATGAAGAAACTGTTTTCATAAATTAGTGAGATTTCCTTTGTATTTTTAAAATGAGGTATCATAAATGAAATCAGCATCAACAGCGTCTAGCATCGACACAAAACATAAATCTCAATGTCTCAAAGCCTCAGGCTCCGGCTATCCGGACTGGCCTGTATCATCAAATCTCAGTACCTCAATATCTCGAAATCTCAATGTCTCAATCTCAATATCTAGGGCGCCGTCAGTCCAGACCGACCCCTATCATCCATCTCAAGACCACGACGGTATCCTCCGGATATTCGACGCGTCGGGTAAAATCACCGGTAGGTAGTCTCCCCCTGCCAGGCTCATCGTCATCACCACGAGCTTCTTGCCCCGGGGTACCTTACCGGGTCCACCATGTACCCGAAACGGTTCATCCAACTTCTCGAATCGGGTCTCGAAATCCATCAGCAAACTCATGGTGGACGACTCATACATCATGGGAAAAACCGCGCTTTTCATTTAAAAAGAGAAAGAAGAAGTTTGTATATGTTTTGCGGTTTTCCCCAAATCCAGAAAATCTCATGGAAATCCGAATCCAAAACCTCAATAGCACGTAAGAAGTGAATATATGCATGAGAATCCATGAATGCGACATAACAATGAATAACAGTATGCATGAAGTAGCAGGTAATAACTACAATGTCTAGAATAACATAAAAGGCAAGTACACTAATATCATGTCTAAACTATTAGCTAACAGGCTATGTCAAGCAATAATATTTTCTAAGGTGTACGTGACATGGCAATTACCGATGAAGATGTGTGTGAGCCGGCAAGTAAGTGTACGTGGTACATACGCATCATCGGTAATGGTGCTGGTGTCCTAACCACAAGATATCAACAGTAGAATATGAAGCATAATATAAGCATGTAATGCGGAGTGAACAACAATAATGAGCGGGAGCTGAATACTAGACGCAACGATAACTAATCTGCATTAACCTAATATAAGTCCTACAATGGTGCCTTTTGAAATAACACGAATCGTGGGGTTTTGAAAATAGGGGCTACGGTGTTTTTAAGAAAAGATACGTTTTTTGAAATATTCGTAGAATCCATTGACTTGTCTTTTAAAATACGCACGATTCGTAAGCTTTGAAATAGGTAGGAACCGAATCTAATCTAACAACTAACTAAACTAAAGGGCTAAGCTCCAAGCTAGACTACAGGTAAGGAAACCGCCTTACATCTGAGTCGATACATATACATACCTGTATATATATTAGTCGGTGATCCCGCCTCAATAATATCATATCCGATACCATATCTATAATCAGACATCCCAAGTCAAGAGTGCGGATCAAACATCAAGATATAGCTCGTACGTAAATCCGTCGTACGGCATCCCCAAATCTGGGTACGGGTCAAAATCATATTCCTCACACTATTCTTCAGGTATCCTCTTTATCCAAGATCATAGTCTAGGGTACAGACCTATGTCTAGTACAATACTAATATCCTCAATATACTCATGATCTGACTACTGATCGACAATCTCGTACAAACCGATATCGTCAGCACATATCATCATCAAGGGGGTATACATCGCCCGATACGGCCTAATATCAATATCCTAGCATATCATGCCTCATATCACGATCACATATCGACCATTTTATTTATAACACTATTCACCCGTATCGCCGCCCCAAGATCCGCTATAACACCAGGACGTACCTCAAGTATGAATCCTGCCATATCACCGATATCACAACCTCAACACAAATCTCATCGACTCATCTCAATCCCAAGTATCATCCTCAAATCCGTATGCGAACACATAGTCCCATACCCATGTGAACACATAACTATATATATTCCGGTAAACACAAATGGAAGAAGAATGTATGCAAGTATCGGTGGGTGTGTGCATGTATGGTGCGACCACTACTCTAGGGTTTCGCGATACTAAACCATCCATATTTATCATCAATAAACTCAAACAAAATATAATCAATAAATGTGTGTATACGTATTCGTATACATCACCACGAACTGCGGGGGTGCTATACGCCATCCACCCGACTTCTCCCCGTAGATATAAATCTACTCACCTGGTCCTCGCTCGCCGGTGCCGACGTCGCCACGCGCTTGCTTGTCGTCTCGAAGTCTACATGGGGTACCGATTGATCCGTGTCCTTCGGTCTTCAATCTCTGTGCCAAACTCCCCATTGTTGTGCCAACGAAGTTCGCTGCCCGATCATGCTCGTCAAGATGGCTCCACATCGGTGAATCTGTATACGGGCTCCCGCCTCAAATATCGAGGCAACTCGGGCATGAAGTTTGCCAGCCGACATGTCCAAGAATGATGTAGAGAGAGTGTGGAATATGTTGTCTCAATATACCCAAACATTGGGTAGAGGTAAATTGGAGTTTCCATTTTGTAATGTGAGCAAAAGAATTTTAGCAAAGCAAAATCAAGCTTGCCCAAAGAGAAAGGAGCTCGGCCAGACAATGCGCAGCCCAAAGAAATAGAATGGGATCATGCTCTCTGTGAAAAAATCCTATATGAAGTGAGATGTATATGGGATTAATTTTAAGTGAGTGTGGATAATTAAATCAAACCCAACAAATTAACCCTATGCACCATACAGGGCTCGGCCAAATTTGCAGAGAACCCCCTGCCACAGAATTCAGCCACTGCCCAAGCCAATCACCATGCTGCCCCTTACCAATCAAGCCCATGCCAATCAATGATGCACATGCCAATCACCCATGCTGAATAGTGCTCTGCAGCCCCTCTTCACGCTCCAAAATCAGTGCAAAGGATTGGTCAAAGCTCACATGAATTAAACAAAGAGGGCTGTGTTTAAGACGGAAAAAGAAAACTGGCAACTCCCAAAATAATCACGTAACGAATTACGGGATTACTCCCCAACTGTAAATACATACCTGCATTTGTATTCCGACCGAATACAAATGCTTTGAGACAAAAATATTCCTACACAATAATACTAGGGTCCGGCTTAAAATAATATTAAATTAATTAATTTCGGAAATTTTTTTCAGAAAATTTGAAATTTCACCAGTGGTTCAATAAACACCAAATACTAGCAATTACATAGCTAAAATATATATATTTAATTTTATAATAAAGATATTTGTATTTTGATTTTTTACAGAAAACCCCCTTATTTTACCTTTTTTTTTTCGAAATTTCACCGAAACGATTTTCAAAACGTTACAATCTTCCCCCCTTAAGAAATTCGGTCCCCGAATTTAAATTAAAACTCCCCCCAAATACTAAAACATCTAATCCAAAACCATCAAGTCGTCGGGGCTCCGAAATTGTAAATACATAAAACAAGTCGTAGCGCAGCGCATGCGCATGAAAAATGAGCATATAACTCAAATCAAAACTCCGTCAAGCATCCCGCAATCATCGGAGTCATGGGGAAGACATCAATGCCAAATCCAAATCAAAACCAATATGATATAACTCGACACTATACATGTAAATATCGAATCTATATATGTAAGTATCTGAAGGAAATGCATGCCAAATCTCTTTAAGTCGCTGTGCAACGCGTATAACACTGCACAGTGGCGGACGTTTATCATAAGATAATAACTATATATATATACCTTTGTTTAAAATGTACGTTCCGCCGTTTTGGAAACAATTTAGAAGGGTCTCCTTGTTTTAAACATTTCGTGTCATATCAGACACGTAGGTAAATACTGAGGCTATAGCTCGTTTTTTGGAAATCCCTTCAATAACTATCAATGCATGCAAAATATATTCAGGTACTGTCCTCTGACTAGTCCTGCTCAGTACGAAAACACATAGCAATATCATAAAAACGTACTGCTCTATAAGAAAAATCAATCCCAAAATACGCGTATGAATACTACATGCGTCTGGTGCGCACGGAAATCAAAATCCAAATATGTGCCATACATATGCACATAAACAACATCTAAGTGCATCGGGTGTGCACGAAACATCTGTCGTAGGCAACATGTGTGCCTGACAGCAAAATCAGGTGCATCTGACATGCACGAAAAATCTCGATTTAGTGCATCTGGTGTGCACCAAAATCACATCTCAAAACATGCGCTCAACATGTGCGAAAATCCAAGGCAGGTGCATCCATCATGCACGAAATCATGAAATCCAATATCAAGCGCCGAACATGCACAAAATCAAATCAGGTGCACAAGGTGCACAAAACAAATATCGAGTATCACAATCGAAATCGAAGTCCAGTGTATCTAAGTGCACAAAATGCGTATCACTGCACTGCAAGCATATGTGAATCATACCGAGTGCAAAAACCAAATCGTATGTGTATATACGCACAATCAACTCAACTGTATGAAATCCATATAATCACAAACATGAGGAACCAAGGAACGAAAACTATCTCAAGTGCAACAACTGTGCAAAAATCGTAAATACTCCGTAGGTGCAACCATAGTCCATGGAAACAAATATCACGAAACTCCATCATCAAAATCAATCATGCAAATAGACCGCTCAAAATACCAAAATCAAGTATGGCGGAATAGTCCCGCTCAAGCACATCCTCCAAGAATCTCTGGCCAACTGTCGCGGTCACTCATAGCATGTCTCATCGACGAACCTGAGCTCTGTCCTGCCGATGTGCGTAACATGACCACTCCTGGGTCCAAGTCTTCTTGTAATTCATTCTAGAAAGGTCCTGTCGAGATCTCTTTCCCAAATCTCATCTCTGCCGAACTGTCCGGAAGTCATCGTCCTTTACTAGATCTGTTCTCGTTCTGGAAGGGCTGCATACTCATCGCGACTCCTTCTGGAAGGTATATCCAAGTACAATGCCTCGGCATACATATCGCATCTCTGATGTCGGCGGAGTGGAACGTCATCATATCCAGATCTTGTACGAACCTCTTACTCCATTTTTCTCTAATGTCGACCGCTTCGGACTCGTCTCGTCGTGGCTGCATGGACTAAGCTCCAACGGCTATCCTCGTATCGGGAGTCTCCCAAGAAATGCATCTCACCACCTAGCATCCGAATTAAGTCGAGCCATCCGATCGAGTCGTCAAAACCTCATAATCCCCCAAGAGCTCAACATCTTGGGCACAGTTTAATAGTATCGAGTACATACCACAGCATCGGTGGTCCATCCGTAGAAGGGCAAACCCAAGCCTCACTAATGGCGCCGTAGAACTGCCGCAAACCCGAAGGTTCAAAGGTTTTCACACGGTCATTAAGTCGAGTTAGGGTTTCATTCTTCTAGAGGGACCATAGAATTGCCTGCATGTCTTTCCGACTACTTTAAACTTGGAATAATAGGTTTCTGACATTCGATCGTCTCTGTCGACTCCCAACGTCTCCGCATGAAGTCGTCTCTAGCTGGAATCAATCTATCTGATGACCTCGCATCGGGGTAGGCGAACGATCCACATGTCCTAGTCATTCATCCTCGATGACTAGCGACCTTCTATCATCTCTTAGGACAACTCGTTCTGCACTAACGCCAGCATCTGGGGCAATATCTCGTCGTTCGCAGCAATAACTGGCTCGCTCGTCTGCACGCTGAACATTGCCTCGACCATCATGAATAAGCAACACACCAACGGTCATCAAAATCTGGCTGGCCTCTGTCAGTGGCCCAATCCTCTGATACTGATCGGCACGTCCGAGAAATCTCATAAAGGCGATCCGCCAAATGCTCGTGGCGTGGAAACACAGTAAAAAGACACATCTCCGCAATCGTGTGTCGCCGGAATTTCGCCCTGGTCAGTCCTCGTTTGTGACGAGCTCGTGCTGACCGCAACTCTAGCCGTATCTCTCCCTGCCCGTAATCGTGGCAGCAAAACAATAACTGGTACTGATGAGGCTAGATCGGAATGAATATAATACTGAGCAAAGAAATGTACATCCTAAGGCTTGTTAAGTGGAGTAGCGTATCGTAAATATGCCGCGGAACATACCCACGGTATGTCACTCTACTTTAGTCACCTATTCCATCAACCAAGGGTCATCCTACGCTCCAAAGGTAAAACCTAACGCTCTGATACCAACTTTGTCACGTCCCAAAAGTACGGAACATGAACGGCACTTAAACTACGAACGTCTCGAGGCGTACGTAATCTAAGTAAACCGAAAACCCAGCAATCCAAACCAAGAAAAGTAGTAGAGTGAAGGAAAACCAATTTTAAACAAATAGTTTTAATAGCATAAGCCGAATTATGCGATTTTAAAAAAACATCGAATATTTCCCGAAAATTTCGGCAGAGTCTCCTTTGTAACTACTGGCCCCCAAACGGGATACAACATAAATAGTATACGAAATCAATAAAAAGGCATCCCCAAGCGGGAGCTAGCTCTTCGTCAATCGACGGTCACAACCACACAAGCAATATAATAAACAACGCCAACGGCGAGGATCAAAACTCAAAAGGAAACTCAAAACCACAAGAAAACCACAGAAATATAATGCGCGACTCTAAGGTCGAAAAAATAACATCACTGGTCTCTATCTCAAAAATAAATACATGTTTGGTTGATGGAACTTCTAGATACAACAGAATAATAATATACAAGATATATAATGGCGGTACGATACAAGTAAACCCACCTACTAGCAAATCACCCGAAGGAAACTATGCCCGTAAGCCGTAAAGAAACCTATACGGCAAACCTGTAAGGAACTGGGGCACAACGGGGGTGAGTTGCCAACTCGTGAATAGAAAAACATCTACGCACAGAAATCGCATAAATAACGCAACCTAGGTCAATGATCATGATATATCCTCAAATATATGAATAACATGCAGCCTATAACAATGGCTAGGGTAATATCTAACCCGAGTGTGATCTCATGTGCCCGTGTCAGTTCCTCAGATAGCAATATATCATATGAATGAGATATGAATGCATGAAAACAGAATACATGTAAATGAAGAAACCGTTTTCATAAATTAGTGAGATTTCCTTTGTATTTTTAAAATGAGGTATCATAAATGAAATCAGCATCAACAGTGTCTAGCATCGACACAAAACATAAATCTCAATGTCTCAAAGCCTCAGGCTCCGGCTATCCGGACTGGCCTGTATCATCAAATCTCAGTACCTCAATATCTCGAAATCTTAATGTCTCAATCTCAATATCTAGGGCGCCGTCAGTCCAGACCGACCCCTACCATCCATCTCAAGACCACGACGGTATCCTCCGGATATTCGACGCGTCGGGTAAAATCATCGGTAGGTAGTCTCCCCCTGCCAGGCTCATCGTCATCACCACGAGCTTCTTGCCCCGGGGTACCTTACCGGGTCCACCATGTACCCGAAACGGTTCATCCAACTCCTCGAATCGGGTCTCAAAATCCATCAGCAAACTCATGGTGGACGACTCATACATCATGGGAAAAACCGCGCTTTTCATTTAAAAAGAGAAAGAAGAAGTTTGTATATGTTTTGCGGTTTTCCCCAAATCCAGAAAATCTCATGGAAATCCGAATCCAAAACCTCAATAGCACGTAAGAAGTGAATATATGCATGAGAATCCATGAATACGACATAACAATGAATAACAGTATGCATGAAATAGCAGGTAATAACTACAATGTCCAGACTAACATAAAAGGCAAGTACACTAATATCATGTCTAAACTATTAGCTAACAGGCTATGTCAAGCAATAATATTTTATAAGGTGTACGTGACATAGCAATTACCGATGAAGATGTGCGTGAGCCAGCAAGTAAGTGTACGTGGTACATACGCATCATCGGTAATGGTGCTGGTGTCCTAACCACAAGATATCAACAGTAGAATATGAAGCATAATATAAGCATGTAATGCGGAGCGAACAACAATAATGAGCGGGAGCTGAATACTAGACGCAACGATAACTAATCTGCATTAACCTAATATAAGTCCTACAATGGTGCCTTTTGAAATAACACGAATCGTGGGGTTTTGAAAATAGGGGCTACGGTGTTTTTAAGAAAAGATACGTTTTTTGAAATATCCGTAGAATCCCTTGACTTGTCTTTTAAAATACGCACGATTCGTAAGCTTTGAAATAGGTAGGAACCGAATCTAATCTAACAACTAACTAAACTAAAGGGCTAAGCTACAAGCTAGACTACAGGTAAGGAAACCGCCTAACATCTGAGTCGATACATATACATACCTGTATATATATTAGTCGGTGATCCCGCCTCAATAATATCATATCCGATACCATATCTATAATCAAACATCCCAAGTCAAGGGTGCGGATCAATCATCAAGATATAGCTCGTACGTAAATCCGTCGTACGGCATCCCCAAATCTGGGTACGGGTCAAAATCATATTCCTCACACTATTCCTCCGGTATCCTCTTTATCCAAGATCATAGTCTAGGGTACAGACCTATGTCTAGTACAATATTAATATCCTCAATATACTCATGATCTGACTACTGATCGACAATCTCGTACAAACCGATATCGTCAGCACATATCATTATCAAGGGGGTATACATCGCCCGATACGGCCTAATATCAATATCCTAGCATATTATGCCTCATATCACGATCACATGTCGACCATTTTATTTATAACACTATTCACCCGTATCGCCGCCCCAAGATCCGCTATAACACCAGGACATACCTCAAGTACGAATCCAGCCATATCACCGATATCACAACCTCAACACAAATCTCATCGACTCATCTCAATCCCAAGTATCATCCTCAAATCCGTATGCGAACACATAGTCCCATACCCATGTGAACACATAACTATATATATTCCCGTAAACACAAATGGAAGAAGAATGTATGCAAATATGGGTGGGTGTGTGCATGTATGGTGCGACCACTACTATAGGGTTCCGCGATACTAAACCATCCATATTTATCATTAATAAACTCAAACAAAATATAATCAATAAATGTGTGTATACGTATTCGTATACATCACCATGAACTGCGGGGGTGCTATACGCCATCCACCCGACTTCTCCCCATAGATATAAATCTAATCACCTGGTCCTCGCTCGCCGGTGCCGACGTCGCCACGCGCTTGCTTGTCGTCTCGAAGTCTACATGGGGTACCGATTGATCCGTGTCCTTCGGTCTTCAATCTCTGTGCCAAACTCCCCATTGTTGTGCCAACGAAGTTCGCTCCCCGATCATGCTCGTCAAGATGGCTCCATGTCGATGAATCTGTATACGGGCTCCCGCCTCAACTATCGAGGCAACTCGGACATGAAGTTTGCCAGCCGACATGTCCAAGAATGATGTAGAGAGAGTGTGGAATATGCTGTCTCAATATACCCAAACATTGGGTAGAGGTAAATTGGAGTTGCCATTTTGTAATGTGAGCAAAAGAATTTTAGCAAAGCAAAATCAAGCTTGCCCAAAGAGAAAGGAGCTCGGCCAGACAATGCACAGCCCAAAGAAATAGAATAGGATCATGCTCTCTGTGAAAAAATCCTATATGAAGTGAGATGTATATGGGATTAATTTTAAGTGAGTGTGGATAATTAAATCAAACCCAACAAATTAACCCCATGCACCATACAGGGCTCGGCCAAATTTGCAGAGAACCCCCTGCCACAGAATTCAGCCACTGCCCAAGCCAATCACCATGCTGCCCCTTACCAATCAAGCCCATGCCAATCAATGATGCACATGCCAATCACCCATGCTGAATAGTGCTCTGCAGCCCCTCTTCACGCTCCAAAATCAGTGCAAAGGATTGGTCAAAGCTCACATGAATTAAACAAAGAGGGCTGTGTTTAAGACGAAAAAGAAAACTGGCAACTCCCAAAATAATCCCGTAACGAATTACGGGATTACACCCCAACTGTAAATACATACCTGCATTTGTATTCCGACCGAATACAAATGCTTTGAGACAAAAATATTCCTACACAATAATATTAGGGTCCGGCTTAAAATAATATTAAAATAATTAATTTCGGAAAAATTTTTCAGAAAATTTGAAATTTTACCAGTGGTTCAATAAACACCAAATACTAGCAATTACATAGCTAGAATATATATATTTAATTTTATAATAAAGATATTTGTATTTTGACTTTTTACAGAAAACCCCCTTATTTTACCGTTTTTTTTCGAAATTTCACCGAAACGATTTTCAAAACGTTACAGGAAGATAGAAGGATATAATTCCCAATGGGAACTATACTTCGATGGGGCATCTTCCATGAAGAAGCGGAAGCAGAGCACCCCCATAATCAAAGCTGGGGTGGGCCTTATCTTTGTGACTCCATAAGGAGAAATAATGCGTTTTTCCCTGTCCTTAACGGAGCCAAGAACAAACAACGAAGCGGAATATGAAACTTTGATAGCAGATCTTGAGATCGCTGTCGACATGGGGATCGAAAACCTCCTTATATATGGCGACTCCCAGCTGGTCGTTAGCCAAGTAAATGGCGACTATCAGACTTGTAAACCTGAGTTGGTAAAATATGGAGAGAGAGTGCAGCAATTGCTGACGCATACCCCCTCCTACATCCTGGAAAGCATACCGCGTGCGTAAATAGCAAGACGGATGCATTAGCCAAGCTCGCTAAAGAACTGGCCGACGAAAACCTCGATGACATAAGGATCATTGTGCAAAGTCGCCGGATTCTCCCGCCAGCAGAAATGTCTCTGGAGTCGTCTGAAGAAGAGGAAGCTACCAAACAAGCCGCTTTCCAAGTAGAGGACGAAGAAAAGGCTAAGGATTGGAGAGAAGTCTTCGTAGACTACTTCAAATTCCATCGATCACCCGAAGATGCGTCGTCAAGACATCAGCTCATGAAACGAGCTCTATCCTTGGCCTTCGTCAATGATACTCTATATAAGAGGTCGTTCGACAGTTTGTGGCTAAGATGCTTGGGACCGGAGGAAGCGAGAAGGGTCATCCAAGAAACTCACGATGGACTCTGTGGTTCCCATCAAGCCGGGCCTAAGATGAAGCTGAAGATCAAGAGAAGGCGTTATTATTGGTCCACGATGATGCCTCGAATATGCGAAGCAGTGTCGCTCGTGCCAAATTCACGGGGACTTCATCTACCAGCATCCAAATCCGCTACACCCAACGACAGCCAGTTGGTCGTTCGAGATGTGGGGAACCGATATTATCGGGCCCATTGAGCCGGCATCATCCAAGGGACATCGGTTCATATTGGCAACGACCGATTACTTCTCCAAGTGGGCAGAAGCAGCACCGCTAAGGGATGTGAAGACGGAGAACATCCTCCATTTCCTCAGGACACACGTCTTTTACCGGTTCGGCACTCTGCGACGGATTATCTCTGATAACGGGCCAGCTTACAGAAGCCACAAAATCAGTCGCTTCGCACAGCAACATAATATAGATTGGAGATATTCTTCAGTCTATAATTCCCAAGCTAACGGTCTAGTTGAGGCTTTCAACAAAACCTTAACTAAGATCATAAAGAAAACGGTGTCCAAAAACAAAAAAGGACCGGCATAAGAAACTGTATGAAGCTCTCTGGGCGTATCGAACTACGTTCAAAATGGCCATGAATACAATGCCATTCGCGTTGGTATTCAGCACGGAAGCGGTACTTCCCTTGGAGATAGAGCTACCCTCTCTACAAGTAGCAGTTCGATACAAGCTGACAGATGAAGAAAATGCCTATCTTCGGCTTGAGGAGCTCGATGCCCTCAATGAAGCTCGTCACATGGCACAACAAAACCTGAAAGCTTACAAAGCAAGGATGACGCGCTCATACGAAAGATCGACTAGGCCGAGAACATTCCGCTAAGGCGAACTCATGCTAGTCGTAAAAAGACCTATGATCCCTAATCGTGCCAAACGGGGGAAATTCGAGCCAAACTACGAGGGACCGTACATCTTAGACAAGGTCTACCAAGGTGGGGCCTACTTGCTCATGGATATGCATGGCGAAAGACCCTTCCGGCCAATAAACGGCCGGTTCCTTAAGAAATACTACGCTTAACAAATCACGGCTCAGGTTAATGATGGATGACGACGCTCGTGTCCGCTCGCTATCTTCCCGAGTCCAAACTCTATAAGTAGTATCCGGCAAAACCTCGCCTCGAAATCCTAACGGACCACAATATCTTAAAACTAGTTGTGGACCGAGATGTCCTTAAATTAACATTGGACCGAGATGTCCCTAAACTAGTACTCTTCGCCCCAAACATGGCAATATCTTTTTCTGGGATCTATGTTGCAATCAAGAGAGGAAAAAAAAGGTATGTCCATAAGCAAAATGGGCACGGATGAAAACCAAAAAGGGCTCCGTGAGTAAAAATAGCAGGACTGCCGGCGAGTTTGTGAAAACCCGAAAGGGTGCAATCTTGTTAAAATAAAATCACCTGCAAGGTCCTCTCGACCTTGTGAGGAGAGAACACCTACGTGAGATACTTACGTCTCACAAGGGAACAACACACTTAGGGATCCCCACGATTCCTAAGGAGAAATTATACTTACGAGATCCTCATGACTCGTAAGGAGAATTCCCCCCTACGAGACCCTCACGGCTTGTAGGATTCAAAATCCTTAAGCTATAAGGATCTGAACCTGTTCTTAAGCCATCATATTCCCTAATTTGGCCTACAGATGATCCAGTATCAGCCCTTGTATACAATCCACGGGCGCGAATAAACGTTCCCTCACCAAGTCTCACCAATAACGAGGAGTGTCCTCATATGGTGAACGCCACTTGTAAGTCCTCTCGACTTATAAGGAGAAAATACTCTTATGAGATCCTTATGACTTATAAGAGAAAACACACTTAGGAGTCTTCACGACCCCTAAGGAGAAAATACACCTACGAGATCCTCACGACTCGTAGGGAGAAAATACCTTTATGAGACCCTGACGGCTCATAAAGTCAAAAAACCTTAGTCAACGGGATCCTAACCTTGTTTGCTAAGCCACCTTTGTTCAAATCGACAAAGGCAAATGATGATTCGCTCCTGGCAACATTTCAGTGGCAGTGATGCTGATGCCTAAATTGGTATCAAATTCCAAGTCCTTTTAAGGCAAATGATGATTCGCTCCTGGCCACATTCCAGTCGCAGCGGTGCTGATGCCAAGATTTGTTAGTTATATGTATGCCCTAGAGGCCAGTATTGTACAGATGATGTATATTATATTGGATGCTTGGACATATATAGAGATGACTTTCTTGCTCGATATGATAGTATGCTATCTGGTTACTCTTTATCTTAACATGTACACTAGTCTCTTTATACTGTCTTATAGTTACATGTTGGTAAAGCCCTTAGGATATGTACTTGACTACCTGGACTGTGATGCAGATCATACTAGTGGGGACATGGTAGTCCATAAGTACATCCTTCAAGGTCCCTAATCGTGGGTGTATCGAGACGGGGCATCGATATACCAGAGTAGACTAGCGTATACGCTTCTCGACCCATGTGATGGGCGATGGATGATCCCATATCCATTGGTGTTTGACATCAGAGATGGTATACGGGTGCTCAGTGGAGACTGGGTACACTGGACGGACTCGCCGAGAACTCCCAGATGGTATTATACCTCACGTCAGATGGCAGTTCTCAGGTGACACTTGTGCAGGTTAGTCTGTAGACCCGAGATCGTCATAGAGTCTTGTGTGATTCCCACTGTGCTTTGATCTCCACCTTACCACGTCCATGAGGGCGTGCAAAACGGTGGTCTTTGGGTACAGTCCCGAGTCACATGGAGGCAATGAGCGATAGGAGGGGTTTCGTCTCTCCCGGTATTGGGGGTTGATGTTGCGCTGTGCTCGATTGGCCGTAACAGGGAAGTCCCTGGCCAGGGCTGATCAGAGATTTGCTGGTAAGTGTTACCAGTATTTTCTTGACCCGTTATGAGCCTCACATCGGCACGACTTATCGATTATTGGGGTCTGACGTATACCACCCCTAGACTTGATATGCGACGTATCAGACGAAGAGACCGGACTGTACGGTAAGTGTTACTGGTCGGATTCGCAGGAGTGTGAGCGGGCTAGCTCGTCGATCTTCTGATCGCTCAATACCCGGGTGGCCGTTACGTTTAGCAGACCGCTTGCGGCTTGTGGGTGCTTGATATGATCATCATCTGCTACCGGCGTATTGACGAGTCTTTAGAGTCCTACACAGAGGTTTCCTGGCTCAAGCGAAACGAAATAGGAGCGCATATGAGATATGTGCGGAAGCGAGAATAATGCGTGTATGTGATACCGCATTTCATTCTCGCGATAAATGTTTCGATTGGTTATATTCGATATGACCTAGTTATCGAATCATAGATTCGATAAGCCGATACATAGAATACTAGTCGGTCATGTGCGACATGACCGGATCATTGAATCAAGTGTTGATTTAATGATTTGATGTATGATTATATATTTGATATATTACTTTGCATTAACTAGTATTGGTTCACTTTAAACGGATTTTTCTCACTTGATGTGCACATTGTATATGTGATATGTTTTGTGTACGCTTGAATGTATCATGTTTGATGATGCATGTTGTTTTGGCTTTGTGTAAAGAATGCAACCATGGTTATGCAAGTGGTTAGGGTTTATATTTTATTCACTTATTATTTTATCCATTTATTATTTATTTAAATGGATTTATGAAAACAAATTGGTTTCATTTTATCATGAAGAATGGTGAAGCTTCATGAAGCTTTGACTAATGATGCCATTTTGTCTTCATGCTTAACCCTAACCACTCCCACTAACCATGGTCTATTCTCTACACTTGACCATGGTTAGGATATGATAAATATGGTTTTCTTTTCTATTTTGAATAACACTTTTATCATATTCTAACTTCATCTTCTCCTTCTTCTTCAAGATAAGAACCTTGATGCCATCAATGGCAACTTGAGTTCTAGTGAGAGAAATCCAAATCTAAAGTGAACCCACCTCCTATTTCTTCACCCTCTACCTCTTGCCAAGTTGTTTTGGGTGTTTTCTTCACAAGTTTCACAACTTTGTGAAGTCGGAGCTTGAGCTTGTGCAACCTCGACGTAGATCGTCTTTGACACGAAGCCGACGACCTATTCCGCACGTTTCTCCGATGAAGCCGTCACGAGAGTCCAAGGTTCAAGATGGACAGCGAGAGGACGCCCTCGTGGAGCTAAGGAAGTGGGTATCCGGATCTACAAAGGTTGTAGCATCCTAACTTTTAGTTAATTTGTTAACTAGATTATCATTTCGCCTAAACATCTAGTCTAAGATCCGTAGTCTAGGGTTTCTCGGCACCAATTTTTTTCTAAATTGGCATGTTCGATACCTTGTGAGACCTTACTAGAGTGCCTAGGAAGATTGGTATCAGATCTCGAGTTCCATACCCGGAACGAAAATCAGCGAGCAAATGCATATAAAATAGCCGAAATGTTTAGGCAACTCGCAATAAAAACAACAACGAGTAAATAGAAAAACAGCTGAAATGATTGGGCACCGCAAAAAATAGCCGAAATGATTTGGTAATCACGACTTTCGCGATATAAAAAGCTGAAATGATAGAGTATCGCGGAAAGAAACAAAAAAAATGAAACTTCTGCCCTACAGGTGAGTCCGCATCGACCCCTGCATACAATCCATGGGCACAAATGAACAAGAGAACCACACTTCCCACCAGGCTCCATCAGAAAGAGAGTCAAATCTTGACGGCAACATTTACGGCCTAGAGATCAACAACGATGTTCCTTTTCACTCCAGCAGGATGCAGATGCAACGTCAACAACTGACCCCAGGGTCAAAACAATGGAGCCATGGCAAAGTCCCTAGTTCCAAACCTCGACGGTTCACTGACGACCTAGAGACAACCTCGACATTCGTCGCAATATGGCGGGCACAATGTCAACGGGCGAAGCAAATGAAGATCCCTAGCTTCAGGGTCTCGACGACAACATCTACAGCCTAGAGATCATAAAGGCGTTTCTTCTCCACTCCAGCGAGATGCAGACGTAATGTCAACAACTGACCCCAGGGTCAAAACAACGGAGCCATGGCAAAGTCCCTAGTTCTAAGCCTCGACGGTTCACTGACAACCAAGAGACAACCTCGACAGTCATCGTAATATTGCAGACACAATGTCAACAAATGAAGCAAAGGAAGATCCCTAGCTTCATGGTTTTGACGGCAACTCAAATGAGACCTGAAAGACTATCGGAGATCATCCCACACCAGCGTGGAGTGGTCATGACTCATCGGGGCTCCCAAACTGAGCCTAACATCAAGTAAAAAGCGGCATGGACTATCTTTAAAGCTTGCTCTTTCGACGGCAATATTACCTGGAAGATTACTTGAAGACGTCTTGTCCAGCCCCCGAAGGGATCAGAGACACGACAGTCGTGGGGCTACCCGAATAGCAAGATTGCATATGTAAGTCTACGGTAGCGCCCTGGCTGTTAAACTGACGCTAAATGCGGAACGAAAACTTTTATAACTGGCGCTATCTCATAATATAACCCGGATCTGCCATTAACGCTAAACTAACAAACTACAAAGAGGGTAGAAAGGTTATACCGAACGATCCCAGTCCTTCATTCTTTAACCATCGTCCCACGCTCCTGTTGCGGCTGCTCCGATCTCGTCGATCTCCGATCTCCTCATTCAGGTGGCACCACGTCAACGGTTCTTTAAACGGGCTCCCGCCTCTGACCCGAGGCTACTCGATCATCATGTTTGCTAAAAGAGATGACCAAGATTGATGTAGAAAATGAGTAGAACACTTTGTCTCATTACGTCCAAAACTATGGACGAACGGTTAATGAAGTTGCCTTTTGGATTCAACTGAAATGAGAAATGAATATCTGAAATTTCCTTGAAGCCAAAACTTATATCTTTTTCAAATCCACAACCATCATTTCTCACAAATGAATGGCCGGCCATATTTGTAGAGAGGGGAGGTGAGTGTAGGAGAGGGGAGGGTCACCATAAAAATAATGAAGAGGATGAGTCATCTAACACCTAGTATGAACACAATTAATGCATACATTGAACCTTCTAACCTAGTCATCAAGCATTAATTGCACAATAAATGCACTAATGACTCACTAGCCTAATCACCTCATCTAGAGGCCTCTAGAAACTTCTACACTCATCTCAAGAAAAGATAAATCCGTATTAAACCGAATGTTTAATACGGGTGAAAGAAAACTGGAAACTGGCAACTTCCAAAAGTGATCCCGAAACGAATTTCAGGATAATCCCGTAACTGTATAAATATACCCGCATTTGTATTACGACCGAATTCAAATGCAATTGAGACAAAGATATTATATCTACTCTGTATAATACATGGATCCGGCTTAAACCAAAGCCCACCAGTATTATCTGCCCGAAATATGACACGTGCGTAAACGCACGTGCATTTTCCGAACCCTGCCATAAAACCATACGGCCTCTACAGCGTTTTGCCCGAACTTGGGAAACTATCTGTGGGGGACTCTAATGACTCGTCAGTACCCTGGCAGTGGGTTTAACCACAAGCCGTCAGCGGCACTAGCTGTGCGTAACGGCTGCCCATGGACTGACCTGAAGGGAGGCCGATGAGCGAAATCATCCGGAAACCCTACTGAGCCTAACAGTGACAATGTATATACAGTCCGGTCCGTTCGTCTATGAGTATCGCATATCCAGCCTAGGTGGCTAGTAACGTCAGACCCCCAATAGCGGTATAAGTCGTGTCGGAGACAAGCGCTGAACACCCTGAGAAACTACCGGAGTACCTACCAGTAATTCTCACCTGCCTTGGCCAAGGACTTGGTGTAATGGCTTTCCTAGACACAGCACGATCTCCACCCCCAATACCGGGAGAGACGAATCCCCTGCCGATCCGCTCACGTGCCTCCATGTAGCTCGGGACTGTACCCAAAAACTACTTGTTTGCACGACTCTTTTGAGCCGTGGTAGGGTAGAAATCAAAGCACAGTGGGAACTCACACGAGACAAATGACGACCTCAGGTCGATGAACTAACCTATACACATGTCCCCAGGGAACTGCTATCTGATGTTATGTATAATACCAACTAGCAGATTCCCGGCGAGTCCTGTCCGGTGTACTCATAACCCAATGAGCACCTGTATATATCTTAGGTGATCCAACTGACACCAGTGGCTTGTGAGACCGGCCACCGCCCCTCATCGGGGTCTCGACTGTATACACTAGTCTACTCCGGAGTATCGATGCCCTGTCTCGAAACTCCCACGACTAGGGACCACTATTAATGATGTGCTTATGGACTACCCAACTCTCACGTATATGATCGCCCTCATACTGTTGGTAGTCAAGCAAGATCCTAAGGGCTCTATCAACGTGTAATCATGATCAGTCACCTGAACCTATACACGACTGATAAAGGCAAACCAGATAGCATACTATTATCTCGAGTAAGACTCTCCTACTGGTATAGGTTTTCCTCAATCATTGCAATCACGTATCTGCGATCCAATAATTGACTTTGAGGGCAATATATCCAACAATCTCCCACTTGCACTTAAGGCTAATTATTGCGATGTCGCGTACTCACAGCCCATGTGAAACCAACACCCAACTCCTCTACTAATCAATTTCACAAAGCCCATTTGTAAAACTATTGTGTTCGAGAAATAGCCTCAGTGAGTGGATCCGCCCTGATGTTTCTTTCTGTGTCTCTCTTAATCTCAAGTTCGCGGAGAAAGCCATCTCCCAAATTGAGTAATACCTGTCTTAGAATATGTCTGGATATCTGATGGGACCTAGTTCATAAATGAACTCCAAATCCAAACTTCTTAGACTGTATCGATAACTGAACCTAATCAGTATCCTGCACCATGCCTCCCACAGTATCCTCTTAGACCACCTGTCCATAATACCGTCCCTCTTCGTCAGAGGGAAAACTATAACTCTGACAATCACTCTGTCATCCATGTTAACTTTGAAGCCTGGAATGATAACCGTCTCCCGAAGGAGGCTGTCGTCATCATATCCGTATAACATTAACTTATGCTCTAAAACTGATTCCTTATGTTTCTCCTAGATTGGATTAATACAAACTTATTGCATCTAGTACAAAAACAACATCTGGTGTGGTACTTGATATCTCACGATTGGCTCAATTGCCTAAGCAAGTGATATGCCAATCATGCACATCCCTCTCCCCTTTAGTCTGTAAGACACCTTTAGAGAGGGTGACTCCATCACCTGCAGGTACACCACCATGCCAGGAGTCATTTATTCTAAAAACCATTAGAATACTGTCAAAATACCCACATTGGGAAACTACCCAAATCCAGATCTAGAAACTAGAATGTCAGATATTATATCCATATCCTGTCTGGAGAAACAACTGTGTGACGACCACAGTACAACCGATCGTAGTATAGGAATTTTACTTCCTACTCTGTGTATGTCATCCAAATACCAGGACACCACACCCTACTACCTTCTTAACAGATCCATCCCCTATTCTGATGAAGTCAAAGCTATGACTGTCATATCAAAATTAGATGATCTATCTCCGCTATAACTGCTCTAGTCTATAAATAGACATAAGCTACTTGCCCACTATGCTTCCGCTGCTCCCACTGACCATGACAACCCTCTGGCAGAATAATATACACGTGCACTTCTAAAGTCAGTTTAGAACGACGCTATACTTAACCTCCTGCCGGGTCTCATAGTCTGGAACAATAGTAGTGTCAAGTCTGGGTAAGTAAGAACCTCCCTGTTATCGTCCTTGAGGCTATCGGAGTACCTCTTGGGTGTCTGAGGTTACCCACCATATCTGCAGAGTGGCTAATGGAATGTCAAACCTGATCGAATCTTTAGGTCCTATTAAATTTTCCGTAATCGTTTGCGGTTCTGGAATCACTTCCAGTTCTACCATACTCCCACTACTGTTTTCTAAAAAAATCCATTTTACTAAAACTGTGGCGAGTCAAGAAAAATATCACTATTGATCTTCCAGATGGTAGAAAGTCAACCCTCGACATAGCCCAGGTCAACCTACAAACTGCCATTACAGAAACATGCACTGAGTTATCCAGAGTCTGGTTTTATTCATAAGCCGGACAACTCCCCGTACCTTAACATCGTTAAGATATGAACCGTTCTATATCCAATATAGAAACTTTAGCACTTATTTAATTGGAACCAGATTCTAATCATGCAGCTGTCTCCAGTGCATATCAACTTAATAGAGAGAGGCTAATCAGCATTACTCAACTTAGGAATCCATCCAATTATGAGTAACCTGAAGGAGAAACAAGTTTCTCAAAACCATTACTATCAACTGAATACCAATCACAAGTATCTACATCTTCGATCTCTTTGAAGAATCCCGATACCTACGACATCTGGTTCTCTACTTTATTCTTATACCCACAACTTCTCAAAACTTAGACCTTGTATTTCTATGAAACACTTGTCTAAAAACTAGAGAAGTCATAAGTAAACATAACATAGTATGAGGACCAACCCCTTTGTCTTGATGGACACTGGAAAATATACAATACTCTGTATATGTCCGCTGAGTTGAATAACTCAAAACCTGTGCATCGTAGGTTGAAAACTGTACTTATGGTTAAGAACTACTCTGCTATTCAATGCTCCTTACCCAATCGTCAACTGATGTAGGTAAATGTCATCGACATAATATCAAAAAGTTATATCTCACTTTATAAAAATAAACGTATAGATATATCATTTTGAAATTGGTGCATAACAACGGATACTCAAAACCAAATACTTGCCTGCCGGCAATAACTCAGGCGACTTCCCCAAATATCACCAATTACAATGAATTCCGATATAATAAGGATGATCACCTTATTCCCAATAACTTCCTCCTACTCATCATCTGTAAAACCATACAGATGTGAGAATCATACCTGGTAAATACATACCCTGGAGTAAGTATCTAACCGGGAAATCAGTTTTCCTTTAACAATGCACAGTGAAACTGAAACATAAAAATGTTTCGTAGGGGCATCCTGGTATTCCTAGTAATGCCTCTTCCATAATCCAATTCATGACTATAACCGTATATTTTATTGCCATCTCTCCAAATCCCTTTATTTGTCTTTAGTCGTTACCTTCTGTACACCCCTTTAGGCTAAGTGGTTTTCTTCCTTCCCTACCGTTTGGCACCAGCCTATGGTTTGGAAGAAGACTATCCAGTAAGCAAATAGGTGTACCTTCCTAAACCAAGGAGTACTCGCAACTTGAGAGAAGGTGATGATAAAAGACAACTGAATAATACCTTATTCTATTTCTCCCGAACTGGGGAAAAAAGCAAAGGTGAAATAGGAGTGGCGATGAAGTACGTGGTTTGGTCGTGAATGATAGCTGTCGCAATTTACTTTGCCCTCTTTCTAATCCATTTATTTTGTCTTTACATATTACCTTCTGTACACCCTACTTAGGCTAATTGGTTTTCTTCATTCCCTACCTTTCGGCACCTGCCTATGGTTTGGAAGAAGACTATCCAATAAGCGTAATAGGTGTACTCTCCTAAACCAAGGAGCTCTCACAACCTGAGAGAAGGTGATAATAAAAGACAACTGAATAAACCAATTCTATTTCTCCTGAACCTGGATCCATCCTCGAAGAAGTCCCTTCGAGTTCGTATATAACCATACGATGGATTTATCCAATGGAAGTGGATGTCCGTAGTAATACGGGTGTTCTGAGAAATGCAAAGGGTAAAAGAAGGAGTGGCAATGACTTATGCAACTCAGACAATCCAAAAGCCAGTATTTTAAGAAGGTTCGGTCAACTTGGTCACTGAGTCATAGTCTAGGGTCGGTCAAAGGTCGCTGCCAAAGAGAGAGAGAAAAGAAACACTCTGCGTGCACTCTAACCTAGATCAGAATGGTTATCGCTTTATCTAATCCGGAAACCTCCCACTGTATTGTCAAATACTCCTCCAAACCTGAAAGAAGAATCAATCGGGATCACCCGAAGAGTAAACCAACTCATCAGTGGGAATCGGGATCCAACTCTCATCGCATGATAATGTGACGGAATCCACTCACGTTATCACACTCCAGAAGGTATGCGCATGCCTGGCAAGTTTCAGCTTCTTTAAAAACTCCCGATATGATTTTTACCCCATGTTCTTATGACCTTGACGAAAGCCAACAAATCATAAGTCACATGTCAAGTTCTACCCGTCATATTCTTGTCAATTTGAACCCACCCGTACATACCCTTGACGAAAGCCAACAAGGTAATATGACTGTCCCAAACCAACACATCTATCTATGCAACAAATGAATACCCCAGCAGCTACCAAACACTATGCCTTGACGAAAACCAACAAACATAGCTTGAATACTACTGACCATCCATAAGACACGACGGAGGGCTACGGCTGGTTTTTGGCGAAAAACCATTAACGTAATGAACTTGATCTCGTTAAAGGAACCTGATAGCTTTTTATAAAAATATAGTGGAGAAAAACCTTTGCTAAAGAGGTCACTCCCGGTGAAGGGATCTCGGCTCTTTCCCCGTGGAATGAGGTGCAGGATATTCCACTGAATACCGCGATGTAAAGAAACTTGTAATCGACTATAGTGAAGTTATTACCCTGACGTAAACTTTTGCCCAAGGGGTCACTCCCAGTGAAGGGATATCGGCCCATGCCTCGTCGAATAAGGTGCAGGATATTCCAACCGAATACTACTATGCAAAACAAAAGGAAACATCTTTGTAATAACACTTTTTAAATTTGTTCCAACAACATCCAAACAGGTTTGTTTTCCTTTGCATTGATCAGAATCAACGCGGTCCCATCAATAAATCACACCAGAAAAGAACGAAAATAAAATGTACGTATATGCCATCCGCATTCGTCACTGGGTCCCGTCATAACCCGTTAGGTTACTTAACTAACGACAGAGCAGGGACTGGACTAGCGCGGGTGCAAAACATATACAACATCTAATAGTATATATACCACCATACAATAATCACTCCAGGCGTGATAATATGCTACATTACAGAAAAGTAATAAGTATCACAGAACAATACAGATAATCTGGGATCCCCGAGTTTCATAGAGCCGCTGCTGAAACCTGACGTTCCCCTGTCATGTGGATAGCCTGTGCAATGAAACCTAGACCCCTACGGGTGCGGCAAGTTACCCGCCAAAACCTGAAGCGAGGCAGCCCCCTACAGCAAAGTGAATGGACCACCCTGCACTTCACGGAATCCGGTAACCTGAGCACCCCTCCTTGGGTCAACCTGTACCCCCTACGAGTGCGGCGAATAGTCTGCCAATACTAGAGTGAGGCCCCTCTGCCTCTCAAAGCCATGAGATGCGGACCCGTTGCCCTCCAGAACCCGGCTATCCGTGCACTCCGTCATGGGGTAAAACCTAGTACAGAAATGAAAAATATGTACAACGGGTACATCGACTTCAACCCGGTTGTGCCCCAAAAGAATATTATACAAAGAGGCAGTGACGGCAGTCCACATGTTGGATGCTCGCCCCGCAATATCAAATGTATAAATAAATCCAAACTGCACTACCATTGCACACTGCTATCCACCACGACACATCCGCATCATCACAGCACAACACAGAACATCAACGCGAATGTCACGTTCGCAAACCCGTCTAAAAGAACTATAGCAATCAGACGCGGTTTACCGCTCGAATGATATTCACGGTCGGAGATATAATGTAAGTACTATAAATTGACACGTTTAAATTTCGATCGACTAAATTTCCCGAAGTGGGCCCCACATACATCTGCTGTACAGTAACAAAAGCTGGGCCCAAAAGAACAGTTCCAGAAACCATAATTTCCCAAGTAGAAGCTACTGTAGAAATTTGACAAGTTGATCTCACTTTCCTGAGGCGGATCCGCGGCCAAACCCTAGCTTAGGCCGCGGATCCGCGGCGGAACAGTGACATCACATGGTCGAATTTCTCCAGTTTTCCTAAAAAACCCTGCTTGATTTTCTGGTATGGTCAAAATGATTTTTAGACCAGTTTGAAAATTAACAGAAACTTTAGACTTGAAAATTGCGATTTTCGAAAATCCATTCGATCGATATTTTAAACGCGTTAGCACAAGTTAGTAAAGCTTAATGGCGAGGCTTTGATACCATGTAAATCTACTGTAGCGCCCCGGCCGTCAAACTGACGCCAAATGCGGAACAAAAACTTTTATAACTGGCGCTATCGCATACTATAACCCGGATCTGCCATTAACGCTAAACTAACAAACTACAAAGAGGGTAGAAAGGTTATACTGAACGATCCGAGTCCTTCGTTCTTTAACCATCGTCCCACGCTTCTGTTGCGGCTGCTCCAATCTTGTCGATCTCCGATCTCCTCGTCCAGGTGGCACCACGTCAACGGTTCTTTAAACGGGCTCCCGCCTCTGACCCGAGGCAACTCGATCATCAAGTTTGCTAAAAGAGATGACTAAGATTGATGTAGAGAATGAGTAGAACACTTTGTCTCGTTACGTCCAAAACTATGGACGAACGGTTAATGAAGTTGCTTTTTGGATTCAACTGAAATGAGAAATGAATATCTGAAATTTCCATGAAGCCAAAACTTGTATCTTTTTCAAATCCACAACAATCGTTTCTCACAAATGAATGGCCGGCCATATTTGTAGAGAGGGGAGGTGAGTGTAGGAGAGGGGAGGGTCACCATAACAATAATGAAGAGGATGAGTCATCTAACACCTAGTATGAACACAATTAATGCATACATTGAACCTTCTAACCTAGTCATCAAGCATTAATTGCACAATAAATGCACTAATGACTCACTAGCCTAATCACCTCATCTAGAGGCCTCTAGAAACTTCTACACTCATCTCAAGAAAAGATAAATCCGTATTAAACCGAATGTTTAATACGGGTGAAAGAAAACTGGAAACTGGCAACTTCCAAAAGTGATCCCGAAACGAATTTCTGGATAATCCCGTAACTGTATAAATATACCCGCATTTGTATTACGACCGAATACAAATGCAATTGAGACAAAGATATTATATCTATTCTGTATAATACATGGATCCGGCTTAAACCAAAGCCCACCGGTATTATCTGCCCGAAATATGACACGTGCGTAAACGCTCGTGTATTTTTCGAACCCTGCCATAAAACCATACGGCCTCTACAACGTTTCGCCCGAACTTGAGAAACTATCTGTGGGGGACTCTAATGACTCGTCAGTACCCTGGCAGTGGGTTTAACCACAAGCCGTCAGCGGCACTAGCTGTGTGTAACGGCTGCCCATGGACTGACCTGAAGGGAGGCCGATGAGCGAACTCATCCGGAAACCCTACTGAGCCTAACAGTGACAATGTATATACAGTCCGGTCCGTTCCTCTATGAGTATCGCATATCCAGCCTAGGGGGCTAGTAACGTCAAACCCCCAATAGCGGTATAAGTCGTGTCGGAGAAAAGCGCTGAACACCCTAAGAAACTACCGGAGTACATACCAGTAATTCTCACATGCCTTGGCCAAGGACTTGGTGTAATGGCTTTCTTAGACACAGCACGATCTCCACCCCCAATACCGGGAGAGACGAATTCCCTACCGATCCGCTCACGTGCCTCCATGTGGCTCGGGACTGTACCCAAAAACTACCTGTTTGCACGACTCCTTTGAGCCGTGGTAGGGTAGAAATCAAAGCACAGTGGGAACTCACACGAGACAAATGACGACTTCAGGTCGATGAACTAACCTGTACACATGTCACCAGGGAACTTCTATCTGACGATAGGTATAATACCAACTAGCAGATTCCCGGCGAGTCCTGTCCGGTGTACTCATAACCCAATGAGCACCTGTATATATCTTAGGTGATCCAACTGACGCCAGTGGCTTGTGAGACCGGCCACCGCCCCTCGTCAGGGTCTCGACTGTATACACTAGTCTACTCCGGAGTATCGATGCCATGTCTCGAAACTCCCATGACTAGGGACCACTATTAATGATGTGCTTATGGACTACCCAACTCTCACGTATATGATCACCCTCATACTGTTGGTAGTCAAGCAAGATCCTAAGGGCTCTATCAACGTGTAATCGTGATCAGTCACCTGAACCTATACACGGCTGATAAAGGCAAACCAGATAGCATACTATCATCTCGAGTAAGACTGTCCTACTGGTATAGGTCCTCCTCAATCATTGCAATCACGTACCTGCGATCCAATAATTGACTTTGAGGGCAATATATCCAACAGCATATGGAGGAATACATCGGCCAACGCAACGATACGACGGACAAAAACCCTAGTACCACAGACCCTAACGGACTTCTATTAGCAGAGGTTAAGTGTGACGTTAGGACATTCTTGCGAGAACTTCTCGATTCGTCTCGACTCGTAGGGAATATAATGTTCCTGTGAGAACTTCTCAACTCGTCTCGACTCGTAGGGAAAAAAGCTTTAGGCAGCAGGGATAAGGACCTGTTTCCTAAGCACTGGGGCCCTGCAATTAAGTCTAAGATGGACTATTGCATACTATCCACGGGCCACACTTTCCAAAGTCGAATATTGACAAGGAGGGAAAAAACCACTTATGAGTTCTCTCCACTTGTAAAGGGGGAAAATTCTCTTGTGAGATCCTTACGACTCTCAAGAGAAAACGCACTTAGGGGTCCTCACGACTCCTAAGGAGAAAATACACCTACGGGATCCTCTCGACTCGTAGGGAGAAAAGTCTTTATGAGACCCTCACGGCTCATATAATTGAAAAGTTTTAGGCGGCAGATCCGAACCCGTTTCCTAAGCCAACGCTGCCCTGCAAGGATATCAAGATAGATTATCTACGGGCCACATTCGCTAGAGATACAGGACGATATGAAATAAAATAAGTGGCAAGAAAAAGTAGGGAAGTGTTGGCTTCGGCAGCAAATTCTTCGGCCGTCACAGAACTACCAGCACGAAGATCTTTAATAAGAGCCGACAAGGAGTGAATGCTTTGTTTCGCCATCCGCTCAGACACACGTCGGGCATATGGGCCCGGTGGCCTAGAGATTCGAGACTCTAACGGAGTCATGGCTGGCAAAGCTGTCAAGATTTATGAATAGTCAGCAGGACTGGCAAACATGGAATAAACAAAACAATGCCAAGGGTAAAGCTTTACTTACCCACAGTCATGCAAGTGGGGTTTGAAAGATCCCCAGGCCCATCAAGGATCTCCACTTCGTCATCAGCTTCCAGAACTGTAACACCTTGGAATGCGATTAGTGTTAATTAAGCGTTAGTGCGGGGTTTTAAGGAAAAGTTTACCAAATCGGG
The DNA here is from genome assembly GCA_030015575.1 of Agapanthus africanus. Classification (NCBI taxonomy): domain Eukaryota; kingdom Viridiplantae; phylum Streptophyta; class Magnoliopsida; order Asparagales; family Amaryllidaceae; genus Agapanthus; species Agapanthus africanus. The sequence goes on along the minus strand of JASDDO010000024.1, from coordinate 862,598,451 downwards.
TTCCTCACATTTTATATCAATTAATTAATACTTATTATTATTTGATATGGCTTGCACACATACGTGCATGTTAATGTGAGGGTATATTTAGTGTTAAACTTGTTTAGCAACCATAACACCTTAAGCTAAACCTTGCCCAAATTAATCTTGCCTTAATCTTTTCCTAGATCTTTTGGTGTGAGGAAATATCTTTTGCTTTGGGTCGAGAGAGAGAAGGAGGTGGAAAGGTGAGTCAAGAGACATTACTGAGAGCATTAATGGACGTGAGGGAGAGAGTGAGATTAAGGATTTGCTTCACCCTACACTCACCCCTCACCATTATTTCTCTCTCACTCTCTCATTCTCTCTCACTCTCAATTATTCTTCATCTCTTCACTCCCACAACTGAAACCTCACTCCCACTTCACAAAAACCTTGCTAAACTTCACAAAATCCTATTTAAACACTTCAAAAGTCTTGTTTTAGCCATTTGGTTGCCTTGGAACTTGGAAAGCTAGGATTTTTGAGCAGGAGTGGTTAAGTAATGACCTCAAACTGATATTTAGGAGTTATTTTCTTGTGTTGCCTTGAAGTTATGGTTTAGAACACTAAAGGTAGTATTTTGTGCAAAATATTGTATTTTTAGTGTCAACTTGTGTCTCTGAGATCTGCTGTAGAACCAGGTGTTTTCTGGAAAAGTTCGCATCACAGTGACATAGTGTTGAGGTATAGAACCCACCATAAAAACCTGAGACCACCCCTTAATGTTTGGGCCGCAAATTTAATGGTTCTGGCCGCAAATTGCGGGCAAAGTGGGGGCTGGGGTGTTGGGGTTTGGGCGCAAGGTCTCTGGGATTGTATGTAGTCTCATGGCATTTGCAACTTTCACTAATTTTTAGTATATCAAAATCTGGGACCACTTTTCTATATTCTAGTGTTTTGAGTACGCGTGTTACGTTATCCGACACGGTTCGTGATCTGGTGTGCTGTTGCATGTCGGCTGGTTTAGGTGTGTCGCCATATACGTTAGCCGTTAGACGAACACTTATGAGTTGGATTGGAGTTGGTGCGTTGGTCAAACGTAGTGTGTACGTGACATTGATCGATTTCTGAGATTTGCACCTGTTATATTTTGTGTTAATAGGATCGCAGGCGGGGACTTCGAGTGCTGCGACGAAAGAGAAGCAGGTGATTGGATCGACCTAGCTTGTGATTGTCAGTGAGTAGATTTAATATCTACGGGGAATTCGCCTGCATGGCGTTATGCGTCAGGGCTAGATATGATATGATATTAGCCGCATGTTTATATTGCACGTATAGATTATGCATAAAACATCTTTGCATATTATTACTTGTTGTGCTTGGATTTGTACCCATTGGACACTGCACTATTATTTACGGCTCATGTTGCATGAGCACTGATCGTATGCCACTCACACTGTCACTAATTGCCATGACACGCACAACACTTATGCATACGTGAGATTGTATTGGTTAGGGACATTGAGACGTGATCCATATATTCCATTGTGCATATGACATATAGTATACATGTACACCTACATGCTTACACATATGCCTTGACATGCCTATATGTTAGTTACCCATATACCTATATGGTATTGTACCATTAGAGATAAGTATATACACATTTGAGATATAGCTACATGTACATCTTGCATACATATTTATATGTACACCGTATTCCTTAATATAGCCACACATATACCTGGAGGGTATTACATCATTACTGATAGGTAGATACACATACCTTGCTATACCGACATGGTTACGCATACCTGGCTATAGCTACATGTTCACTTTTATATAATGTTGCGTTTGGTTTCGGAGAAATTAGGAACCGCATGATATATTTAATAACTTGTTGCAGTTAAATAGCGGTTTTTCCTTTATATGCTCATATTTCTGTTTCATGTTGCATATATTATATTTTGTGGATTTCGCATTAATATATATAGATTTCATATGATGTTTCCTGGATGTTTTGCTCCTGGGTATATATATCAGTGGTATGGGACACTGATATATATACATGTATATATATATCAGTGGTATGGGACGCTGTTATATATATGTACACCTATATAATATATATCATCATAATGATCTGTGCATGTATTCTTATTCATTGCGATATGAGGGAATGATGTACCCGATATGAGGGGCTGATGTGCCCGATATGAGGGGCCGATGTGCTCGATGTGAGGGGCCGATGTACCCGATACGAGGGCCGATATGGGGGCCGATGTGAAGGAGATTGGGAATTTAGATTGTCTTGATGGACACTGGTCCGCCATGATGAGGATTTCGTGATGATGACATGTTTTACCCCATACTCCGCATTTATTCTATATGCTTTACTTTATGTATTAATAGTACCTGATAGAGTACCTTTCATGATAGTCGCATATTCATATTGTCATACTTATGCTACTAGCTTACATGAGATTGATTATTGCTGTTAGTGCATACTTGCGATTATAGTATGATATTATTTACTGTTCACGAGTTGGAAACTCACCCCCCGTTGTGCTGCAGGGTTTTTCAGGTCTGATCATCAGAGTGGTCGCGGCAGGACGCCTTATTATCTTTACTTTTGCGGATACCGCTACGGTTAGCTGTGAGGCCGTTTGCTTTAGGTGGGTTGCGGTTATCCGATGATATACATTATATATTTCTTGTATCTAGTACTCTCCATCTACCACCTTCATGTATTGACCTAGAGACGAGTTGTGAGGATCGATGTTGTATATTCTTTTGACTTTGGTTGTCGGGCTCGTGTGAGCCGGCCTTTTATTTTATATATGTGGATTATCTCATTTCTTCGCTACGACATCGTATATCTGTTGTGGTGGTTGTTTCCGCTGTTGGACGAGATGTGCTCCCGTTTGGGGATGTTTTACTTTTATCTTATATTCTACCCGTTTCGGGGCTAGTTTTTACAAAGGAGGTGCTGCCGAAGTTTTTTGAAAAACAAACTTAAGTTTAAAGTTTTGCATCGAGATTTTTAAAAGTGATCTATCTTTCTTTCTTGTAATGGTTTAGATTGCTGGGTTTTTCGGCTTAATTGCGTTACGCCTGTTGACTTTACGTAGTTTAAGTGCCGGTCATGTGCCCAATTTTGGATCGTGACAAGAACTGCAGAGGAATATTAGCATCGTTATAAAAAAATGATAATAAAACAAAAGGGTCAAAGAACACCGACCTTGCCCGGAAGAAAGGACTATGCTTTGCGCGGATATCGTCTGTAGGGCAGCCATATCAAGTAGACGCTGGAAGGACTTCCTGGGAAATAGGTCCACGATGGAAGCCGCCAATTCCCGCAATTCTGAAGAAAAGAAGAGTTCAGATAACGGAGAGATCATTAAAATGAAATGTAGAAGATTACCTTCAATGCTCCGCCCGCCTTGAATTGGAGGGATAGCATCTTCAGCAACCTCCTCCACACCCTCAAGAACATCACCGGAGATATTTGCCGGCGTAGCAGTTTCCAGTTGCGAAAAAGCCGCCCCTTCAGGCTCAAAAGAGGGAACAGTGGCCTCGGCGGTCCTTTCTACAATCTCCAGGACGCCACCAGAGAGATCCACTGGATCTACGGCCGGCAAGGTTGCCTCTGTGGAAAGTACAGATGCTGAAGAGATGGAGGTCATCCCCGGGAGCTCCAAGATGGGACTAACAGCTTCGACAATCTCTTCTACACCCTTCGGTGCGTCACTAGAGACGTCCATAGGATCCGCGGTCAATGGGGTCACCTCCGCTGGAGGAATAGACACCGAAGGAACAAGAGTTACTACCGGAAGTTCCACAACAGGAACAACGGCTGTAATGATCTTTTCTGCACCTGCCGGTGCGTCATGGGAGACATCTATAGAATCCACGGTCATGGCACGACCTGGGCTCAAATCCTTTTTTGTTGCTGAAGTCCCTGCAAAGTTTTCGTAAAGATAAGAAGATATAAAAGCGATACAAATTACTTGCCAAAAGAAAGATACGGAAAACACGCATACCGATACGCCAGGGTGCTTCTAGTATGGCTTGTTCGAGCTATTGTTCCTTCTTGCGGAAATGTGCTCGCCGGGCTTCAAATGCAGATTCATGCCCACCGGTCTTCAGTACCAGCTCATCTTCAAAAGCGGCCGAGATGGGCTGCTTGAAGGCTCTTTCTTCTTCCCTTCGCAGAGGACCCATATGTACCCTCCGTAGCGATGGGGGATCTTTGTAGAAGATAATCGGAGGGTAGGGCTTTTTCGGGATGTGCACAATCTCGGTCTCATCCTGCGAGCTCTTTCAAGCTTCAGCCAATTGCGCAGCTTCCTTAGTGGACGAGCTAGGGTAAATAAGACCGGCGTTCGACTCTTCCATAGCTATCGGTTCGTCCTGAATGAACGGCTCGGACTCAAGCAAAGTGTCCAGTAAGCCGGCGGCTGATCTTTTCCTCCTTTTAGAGCTTGTGCTAGCGCTGACCGAAGAACGCTTCCTTCCCCTCGGTGCTTTGGCGCGACATCGACCAACCTCGCTTCCGGTATCCCCCTTTGGCGATACCACCACGGATAACACCGCCATTGATGATGCTGCCGCTGATGACACTACCGCCGGCGCTTCATTGGAGGCCTTTGCTTGAGCTCTAGTTGTTAGTTATATGTATGCCCTAGTGGCCATTACTATACATAGGATGTATATTGTAGTGGATGCTTGGACATATATAGGGAGGACTTTCTCGCTCGACATAATAGTATGCTATCTGGTTACTCTTTACCTTAACGTGTATACTGATTGTCTCGCTGTTACATGTTGGTAAAGCCCTTAGGATGTGTACTTGACTACCTGGACTATGCTGCGGATCATACTAGTGGGGACATGGTAGTCCATAAGTACATCCTTCAAAGTCCTTAGTCGTGGGTGTATCGAGACGGGGCATCGATATACCAGAGTAGACTAGCGTATACCTTCTCGACCCATACAGATGGGCGATGGATGATCCCATATCCATTGGTGTTTGACATCAGAGATGATATACGGGTGCTCAGTAGAGACTGGGTACACTGGACGGACTCGCTGAGAACTTCCAGATGGTATTATACCTTACGTCAGATGGCAGTTCTCTGGTGACACTGGTACAGAGTAGTCTGTTGACCCGAGATCGTCATAGAGTCTTATGTGGTTCCCACTGTACTTTGATTTCCACCTTACCACGTCCAAGAGGGCGTGCAAAATGGTGGTTTTTGGGTACAGTCCCGAATCACATGGAGGCAATGAGCGATAGGAGGGGATTCGTCTCTCCCGGTATAGGGAGTTGATGTTGCGCTGTGTTCGATTGGCTATAACCGGAAATCCCTGGCCAGGGTTGCTGAGATTTACTGGTAAGTGTTACCAGTAGTATCTCGAACTGTTATAGACCTCATATCGACACGACTTATCGAGCTATTGGGGTCTGACGTTTACCACCCCTAGGCGAGATATGCGACATATCAGACGATCAGACCGGACTGTACGGTAAGTGTTACTGGTTGGATTCACTGGAGTGTGAGCGGGCTTGCTCGTCGATCTTCTGATCGCTCAATACCCGGGTGGCCGTTACGTTTGGCAGACCGCTTGCGGCTTGTGGGTGTTTGATATGATCATCATCTGCTGCCGGCGTATTGACGAGTCTTTAGAGTCCTACACAGAAGCTTCCTGGCTCAAGCGAAATGAAATAGGAGCGCATATGAGATATGTGAGGGACCGAGAATAATGCGTGTATGTGATACCGTATTCTATGCTCGCGATGGATGTATCGATTGGTTGTATGCGATATAACCTAGTTATCGAATCAAGGATTGATTCGATAAGCCGATACATTGGATACTAGTCGGTTGTGTGCGACATGACCGGATCATTGAATCAAGTGTTGATTTAATGATTTAATGCATAATTATATATTTGATATATTACTTTGCATTAACTAGTATTGGTTCACTTTAAATGGATTTTCTCACTTGGATGTACAAGTTGTATATGTGATATACTTTTGTACACAAGTTTATATCATGTTTGATGATACATGCTAACTTGAGCATGTGTAAAGATTAAACCATGGTTGTGTAATGGTTAGGGTTTTCCTTTCATTTTCTTATTCATTTATTTATTGATTTATTCTTTATGGAAAATGAAAAGCATAATGAGAAAAATGGTTGCTAACTTTGTTTGTATTATGAAGCTTCATGAAGCTTTGACTTAGTGACCATTTTGTCTCATGCTTAACCCTAACCATTCCACTTAACCCTAGTCTATTCTCTACACCTAACTAAGGTTAGCATATGATAAGTATTGATTTTATTATTCATTTTAGAGAATACTTATCATAACATGATATAATATATTCATCTTCTTCTTCTTCTTCTTCACAAGAAGAAGCTTGCCTCCATCAATGGCAACTTGAGAAAAAGAGTGAGAAATCCAAAACTAAAGTGAACCCATCTCCTATTTCTTCATCCTCTACCTCTTGCCAAGTAGTATAGGGTGTTTTCTTCACAAGTTTCATGACTTGGTGAAGTGGGAACTTGATCTTGTGATGCCTCGACGTAGATCATCTTCGGCATCGTAGTCGATGACCTAGCCCGCCCATTTCTCCGATGAAGCCGACGCTTGAGCCCGGTTGATTTGGACAGCGAGGAGACTTCATTGCGGAGCTATGGAGGTGGAGCACCGGATCTACAAAGGTTGTATTTCCGTTCTTTTAGTTAAGTAGTTAACTAGTTGCATGTGTTCGCCTAAAATCTAGTTAACGATCCGTATTAGGGTTTCTCGGCACTTGTAAAATTTGAAATTGGCATGGTTGATGCCTTGTGAGACCTCCTTAGTGTGCCTAGGAACCCTACAGTGGTATCAGAGCCTAGCTAGAGCCTTAGGCGATGCGTAGACGGAGTTAGAAATCCGATCGAACCGAAACCCCATTGTAAAATCGCTCTCTGTACATTTTTCAAAACTGTTGAATTTTGTGAATTAAAAATATGAAGAAAAATAAGCAGGAAAAACTAAGAATTACTGTGAAGTTTGGGCTCCTAATTCCATAATTCGACCGCGGAACTGCGGCCAAACCAGGGGTTTTGGCGGCTCTTCCGCGGCCCAAATTTCGACTTAGTCCCTCAAATTTCATATATTTATTCTTAGGTCCTTTCTTGGCAATTTTTTATGTGAATTTTTTAATTCCACTCAAGTGTTGAGTTTTCTAGGGTTTTATTGGGGATTCGTTAATTTTATCGGATAATTTAACTTCGTTTATTTTTTTCCGGATATTTTAGAAACTGTTAAAATGTTCGACTGGATATAAATACCCACTTTTTCCCCTGCCGGGAAATTTCCAAGTGTTTGATTTTTCCGTAGTTTAATAACATTCTAAGTAGTGCAAGTAAAGCGATGGTCCCTCTAGAAGACAACAAACCTTAACTCGATTATGTGACCGTCTTGAACTGCCCTTTGAACCTTAGGGTTTGGGGCGGTACGGCGTGCCACATGTGAGGCGTTGGCTTGACCCTTCTACGGCTGGACTGTTGGTACTGAGGCATGAACTGGATGTTTTTAAACTTATTTCATGTGTTGATCTGTATCGGGAAAACTTGGGTGTTCGAATGTTCGATCGGAAAGTTTAACATTTTCCATTTTATCTGGAATGGGATACAATAATTGGAATTCACAAGAAGTTATGAGATAACTGAATGAATGTTATAAACATAGCAGTTTAGTCTCACTTGATCGGTTGCCACGGAATTTTGATGTGATCTAAAGTCCGTCGCAATCACGTAGCGTACGCGGATACTCGCCGGGTAAACTTAATAGACAGCCTCACTCCATAGCCCCGACCAAGTGACTGTAGGAGAACCCCGTCGCCGAAAGCATCCGTTCGGGTGCTCGCGGCAGCGGTGTTCCGCCTTGGTGCACTTCGTCGACGGCGTCGGGGGTGCGGCCGTCTACTGAAGTTTGCGACGAGCATTCGATCAGGATGTCGGGAATCTTGTTGAATTGCCCGACTTAACATTGAAAAGAGTTTTCGATAATGAGACTAAAATGCGGAGTTTATAATTGTTAGGCATGCGATGTCTAAGGAATTCATTTGATTAGGCATGTGATGTCTAAAGAGATTGCGGATTCCAACTGTTGTAGTTTTACACTTTCTTTTCTGTGACCGTAAGTGTAATATGTGATATCGCCGGTTTCGTTGCTATATGTCAACGGCAATTGGGATGCGCATATTTACTTACGTTGATGACATGTGATGTTATGTGTTGCTGGATATGTTATATTGGATCGTCGTGTTTGAATAGCCGGGGGTTTTTATGTGAGATGAGTGTTTTTCATTTTCATTCATGTAAAAACTTGTATGTAATATTCTTTTATTGGGGCACTTCCAGGTTGCGGAAGATGTCACCTTTTGTATATTATTTACTTTTCCGCACTAGGATAGACCCAAGGAGGGGAGCACAAGTAACCGGGTTCTGGAGTCCAGTGGGAGACCAACTCGAGGAGTCGAGTCCGGGTCTCCTAACTCCAGAATTGGTAGGGTTGCTTGCCGCTCTCATAGGGGTCTAGGGGTGTGGGTTTGGCTATTCATCACGACCGTGGAATCCGTGTTTTATACTGGCTCGTATTGAAAACACGGACGTCCTAGTATATCCAATATTTCATGTGATTCTTCTGCTGCGATATCTGTGATGTGATCATGTGATGTTCTGTGATGAATACGTTATATAGTATATATGATATATTATATAGACGTTACTTATGTTTTACACCCGCGCTAGCCCTGCCTCGCTCTGCCGTTAGTTACCTAACCTAACGGTGCACGAGGGGACATCGGGGTGAATGCGGATGGCATAAGTGTACGTCGTATTTATCTGTGATGTTTAGGTATTTTAAATGATGGGACTTCATTAATGTGATTAATGAAAATAAAAGAAACCTAAAGATGTTGTAGAATCGAATTTCAAAAATAAAACAGGTAGCTACAGTTCTTGCTTTGCACAACGGTATATGTGATATATCCTGCACCTTATTCGATAAGGAAAGGACCGAGATCCCTTCACCGGGAGTGACTCCTTTAGCAATAACTGGCAGATGCTACACACTCGGTTTGTCTTTTGACTGCTTTTAAGAGTTTTTGCTTTGCACAGTGATATATATGATATATCCCGCACCTCATTCGATGAGGAAAGGACCGACGATCCCTTCACCGGGAGTGACTCCTTTAGCAAAACTAGAAAAGCCTAAAAAACACTCCATTTTAAAATCATTTGATTCTACAACGATATCAAGTTCATTACGCAATAGGTTTTCAGAAAAACCTGTCGTAGCCCTCCGTCATTTCAGATAAGTAGTAGTTAGTATTCGTGCTGCGTTTGTTGGCCTTTGTCAAGGCGTAGTGTACGGTAGCTAACTGGTGCTTATCTACTTATGCATATGATGCAGATTGGGTTAGGGTAGTCGTGCGACCTTGTTGGCCTTTGTCAAGGGCCGTGCGGGTGGGTTTAATTCAATCAGGAAATGATGGGTTGAACTTGACTAGCATCCTATGGTTTATTGGCCTTTGTCAAGGTCATAGGAGGTTAGGGGCAAAATATTATCGGGAATTTCAAGTGTTGAAATTTGCAATGAGATTGCATACCTTCTATGAGATAGTTGGATCCCGATACCCGCTGCGAGTAATTGTTACTCCTGGGAGAGTTTTATACATTACAATTAGCCGATCAAGTAGGTGTTTAGAAAGGTGTTAACGGGGTTACGCCTCTGGGAAAACGAGGTTTACATTAATTAGGTTCGTGCGAAAGCACGGGGGACCTCCCTCAAAGTACCGACACTGGCCTGGCTGAAAGATTGGCGAACTTGTAGTGTGTAATTAATCCCAGCTAGTCTTTCCTTTTAAGGTTTGAAGGAAGATTTGATAAAAAGCAGTGGGAGCCATCCTGATTAGATAAAATAATAACCAATCTATTCTTGAAAGAGCGCACGCTGAGTGTTTTCTTCTCTCTCTCTCCAGGTAGCGACCATATCACGCCTTAATCAAGATAATAATACGGAATATTGACCGAACCCGCTTGTTATACTGAGCTGGGGAACGTTGGTCCCGCTCCAACTTATAATTGTTATAAGACAGAGCAGGAAATTGGGGATTACCAGAATTCCCGTGCCGCCCAAACGAAGAGAGTGCATGCTGATGCATCATCTTCGGGTGTGTTCGTTACAAAGAACTGTTTTTCTGTATCCTCTACGTCCTGGGTATGTGATACCAGATCAGGATCCCAGATATGTAATCTGTTACATAGGGCTACAGCTAGGTAGAGAACTGAGAACGGGTGATAAGTTTCATGAGACAGAAAACGGGGCAAGTGTTGCAGCCAAGTCTGCTGGTCACTGTCACCCAGTATTACCTATACATTGATTCTGAACGAATGTTATTAGATACCGAACCTGATATACAAAATCATATCTATCTCTTTATTAGTAAAGAAATGATAAAATTTTGTATTGTTGGATAATGTTTTGAACATTTCCTATATCAAAAGTTGATCGGTTCAGGCACGTTATCTAAAAGCATTGATGTTCTAAATCAAACTACAGTTCTTAGTATACGGAACACACACAAGAGGAAGAGTTCAGAAATGAACGAATCCTTCTTGAGGCATTGTAGACTAGGTCATATCAATGCGACCCGACTAGCTGAAGTTACATGTAGATGCATATTTAAATTAGTTTGAATTTACATCTTATGAAACTTGCCGGTCATGTCACAGAGATAAGATGACCATAGCTCTGTTTATTGGAAACAGAGAAAGAGTTAGTGAACTCTTGGGATGATACATGTTGATGTATGTAGGTCCCCTGTCTACACTTGCCAAGACCGGTTCTTTATACTTCATTAAATTCTCTGATGATCTCTTTTGATTCAGACATATGTTCCTGTTGAAACACAAGTCCGAACCTTTTGAGATATTCACAGAATATAAGTTAGAAGTAGAGAACCAATACGGGTATAAGTATTATGTCCTTTGATGAGATCAAGGAGGCGAATACTTAAGCACGGAAATCCTGGATTATTCTAAAGGAGAATGAGATTCTCTCTCAGCATTACTCCTCCGTATACACCATAGCACGATGGTATATCGGGGCGGAGCAATCACACCCTATATGATAAGGTGTGCTCTATGATGAGTACTACTGAGTTACCTATTTCCTTTTTGGGAGTTATGCACTTGAGAAGATGCATACCTATTGAATAGGGTTCGAATCAAATCCGTTGCCTACCACTTCATATTTGATATGATAAGGGAAGAGCCCATCTCTTAAGTTGGTTAAGATTTGGGGTTGTCCGGGCTATGTCTAAAAGCAAAATCCGGACAAGCTCGAGGTAAGATTTGTAATGTAGAACTGGAAATGTTCCAGCTATACAAACTACGGCTGATGACTTGAAAGAACCAAAGGATTCAATAGTTACCAACGAACCTCAGCCTCTCCGCCGATCTAGTAAGGTTCCTCACCCACCTGAGAGATACTTCGGTTTCTCTATGACAGTGGGAGCGAGGATTGCATCATGAGATGATGACCCAACTAGTTTTGAGCTAGCCATCAGGAGTGGGACTCTGTAAGAATGGCTGGATGCTTAGCGATCTGAAATGGAATCCATGTACACCAGCAAAGTATGGACTTTGGCTGCTATATCTGAAGGGTTAAATCCCCATCAGGAGCAAGTATATCTTGAGAAGATTACTTGGTATAGATGGAAAAGTTGAGACTTTCAAAGCTAGACTTGTTAAAGCTTTTCGTCATCGACCAGGCGTGGATAATGATGAAACCTTTTCAAGTGGCTATGCTTAAGTCTATCCAGATCCTACTTGCCACGGCTACATACCATGACTACGATATCTGGCGGTTGGGTGCCATGACTGCTTTTCTAAATGATGTTTTAGAAGAGAACGTCTATAAGTACACAGCCAAAGGGCTTCGTAGACAGTGAGAGCAGCAGAAACGTGTACAAGATGTTTTATAGGATAAAGCAGGTATCGCAGAGTTGGAATATCTGTTTTGATGAGTTAGTCAAAGAGTTTGACATCATCAAAATGGTAGATGAACCTTGTATAAACAAAAAGGTAGTAGGGAGTATAGTGACGATCCTCGTAGAGTACATGGATGACATGCTATTGATAAGGAAGGAGTTTCCTATGCTACGCTCGGTCAATCTCCGCTTATCACAATGATTCTCCATATAGGATCAAATTGATACCTCCTAAATCCTGGGTTTTGGATCTATGAGATAGATCTAATTGGATGTTAGGATTCTCACAAGTTGTAGTGAGATGGTATCAACCGATCCTGGGAAGAATCACTGGAAATGTTCCAGGGTGATACAAACGACTGAATGTCAGTCACAGGCATTGTCTTTACCCTCAGTAAAGGGACGGTATGTTGGAAGAGTTCCAAGCTAGATACCGTGGCTAACTAGACGATAAAGGCAAGATACATCGCTACTTGAGATGCTACCAAAGAGGCAGTCTAGATGTATATTTGTTCATGAGATGAACTTAGTTCCTCCCATTGTGTGACAATGGAGTTGTGGCTTATGCCAAGGAACACCCGTCCCATCAGTGATCCAGACATATTCTGAGGCAGCATCACCTGATCATGGAGATAGTTGATCTCCAGGTTGATCGAGGTTAGGAGAGTAGACTCAGAGGAAAACACGGAGGATCCACTCACAAAGGCCTTTTCCCAGAGAGAGACTTTTATGGGATGGTTGAGTATGAGATACTACGACCACTGCTATCAGATGGCCCTAGTGCAAGAGGGAGATTGTTAGTTATATGTATGCCCTAGAGGCCATTACTATACATAGGATGTATATTGTAGTGGATGCTTGGACATATATAGGGAGGACTTTCTCGCTCGACATGATAGTATGCTATCTGGTTACTCTTTACCTTAACGTGTATACTGATTGTCTCTCTGTTACATGTTGGTAAAGCCTTTAGGATGTGTACTTGACTACCTGGACTATGATGCGGATCATACTAGTGGGGACATGGTAGTCCATAAGTACATCCTTCAAAGTCCCTAGTCGTGGGTGTATCCAGACGGGGCATCGATATACCAGAGTAGACTAGCGTATACCTTCTCGACCCATACAGATGGGCGATGGATGATCCCATATCCATTGGTATTTGACATCAGAGATGATATACGGGTGCTCAGTGGAGACTGGGTACACTGGACGGACTCGCCGAGAACTCCCAGATGGTATTATACCTTACGTCAGATGGCAGTTCTCTGGTGACACTGGTACAGAGTAGTCTGTTGACCCGAGATCGTCATAGAGTCTTGTGTGGTTCCCACTGTGCTTTGATTTCCACCTTACCACGTCCAAGAGGGCGTGCAAAATGGTAGTTTTTGGGTACAGTCCCGAATCACATGGAGGCAATGAGCGATAGGAGGGGATTCGTCTCTCCCGGTATAGGGAGTTGATGTTGCGCTGTGTTCGATTGGCTATAACCGGAAATCCCTGGCCAGGGTTGCTGAGATTTACTGGTAAGTGTTACCAGTAGTATCTCGAACTGTTATAGACCTCATATCGACACGACTTATCGAGCTATTGGGGTCTGACGTTTACCACCCCTAGGCGAGATATGCGACATATCAGACGATCAGACCGGACTGTACGGTAAGTGTTACTGGTTGGATTCACTGGAGTGTGAGCGGGCTTGCTCGTCGATCTTCTGATCGCTCAATACCCGGGTGGCCGTTACGTTTGGCAGACCGCTTGCGGCTTGTGGGTGTTTGATATGATCATCATCTGCTGCCGGCGTATTGACGAGTCTTTAGAGTCCTACACAGAGGCTTCCTGGCTCAAGCGAAACGAAATAGGAGCGCATATGAGATATGTGCGGGACCGAGAATAATGCATGTATGTGATACCGTATTCTATGCTCGCGATGGATGTATCGATTGGTTGTATGCGATATAACCTAGTTATCGAATCAAGGATTGATTCGATAAGTCGATACATTGGATACTAATCGGTTGTGTGCGACATGACCGGATCATTGAATCAAGTGTTGATTTAATGATTTAATGCATAATTATATATTTGATATATTACTTTGCATTAACTAGTATTGGTTCACTTTAAATGGATTTTATCACTTGGATGTACAAGTTGTATATGTGATATACTTTTGTACACAAGTTTGTATCATGTTTGATGATACATGCTAACTTGAGCATGTGTAAAGATTAAGCCATGGTTGTGTAATGGTTAGGGTTTTCATTTCATTTTCTTATTCATTTATTTATTGATTTATTCTTTATGGAAAATGAAAAGCATAATGAGAAAAATGGTTGCTAACTTTGTTTGTATTATGAAGCTTCATGAAGCTTTGACTTAGTGACCATTTTGTCTCATGCTTAACCCTAACCATTCCACTTAACCCTAGTCTATTCTCTACACCTAACTAAGGTTAGCATATGATAAGTATTGATTTTATTATTCATTTTAGAGAATACTTATCATAACATGATATAATATATTCATCTTCTTCTTCTTCTTCACAAGAAGAAGCTTGCCTCCATCAATGGCAACTTGAGAAAAAGAGTGAGAAATCCAAAACTAAAGTGAACCCACCTCCTATTTCTTCATCCTCTACCTCTTGCCAAGTAGTATAGGGTGTTTTCTTCACAAGTTTCATGACTTGGTGAAGTGGGAGCTTGATCTTGTGATGCCTCGACGTAGATCATCTTCGGCATCGTAGTCGATGACCTAGCCCGTCCATTTCTCCGATGAAGCCGACGCTTGAGCCCGGGATTTGATTTGGACAGCGAGGAGACTTCATTGCGGAGCTATGGAGGTGGAGCACCGGATCTACAAAGGTTGTATTTCCGTTCTTTTAGTTAAGTAGTTAACTAGTTGCATGTGTTCGCCTAAAATCTAGTTAACGATCCGTATTAGGGTTTCTCGGCACTTGTAAAATTTGAAATTGGCATGGTTGATGCCTTGTGAGACCTCCTTAGTGTGCCTAAGAACCCGACACTAGTACGCACTGGCATCCCAGCAGTGCGAGGAGTCAATTCTGTTTCTGCGGCCTTCAGGATAAGAACTACGCCGCTATCCCTCAATGGAGGGCAAACCACTGTCCGCGGCCGGAACGGAACGTCGACGGCTTGGGTCGGAGCTGAAGCTCTGCATTCGAAGAGTACCCGCTTCTCCTTGGCAATGACAGGACCGACTCGATGACGATACCAGCCCGTAAAAGACCCCAGAAACCTTGGAAGGTAGTCGGCTTCAGGGATCATGAAACGAGAGTGGGTGTTCAGCTGCATAAAATGATGGACGGCGTCACGAGTGACTTCCAGAGACGAAGTGGGCTCAAGTAAGAACGTCTCGAAAGGGACACCTTGGTTATACCCCAATTGCAGGGCAAAACGGTGCGGATTGTACTGCATAAAAAGGGCCTTGTTATTCTGACGGAACACCAAGTAGCCCGGCCTAATCAAGTACAAATGCATAACTTCTTTGGTCTTTAAAGATGACGCTCCCCCTTTTGATAGATCAAAAAGCTGTTGAACGCGCCCTACAGGAGAAGAAAGGACCTGGTCACTAAACATCATCCCACCCTCGTTTGAATACGGGTTAAGCAACACGCGGAGGGCTCCCAGCTGAGTCGGATCGGGAGCAGAAGCATCTAACAACCTCATAACCCGTGGGAAGGTATAGAAGTCATAGAAATCTGGCCACCGATGGGCTGCAAAGGCTCCCAGTACATGCATTTCGATCCACGACGTGAAGTAGTGGTGAGAGAAATTCACGACATCTGTGCCCGGGGTCGAAGTATTGGCCGCAACGCTTAATCCATGGTATAGGTGCGACAATCCCGCAATACCGACGGCCAATCGTGCCCCTTTGGCTACGCGATGAGCGGGATAGAAGACGGAAGCTCTCATGAAGCGTCGATCCATCGGAATCGCGAACCAACTGTGCCAAAGGCTGATGAAGCAGAAAAAGAAGGTCTCTTCGTCCATGCCAGGGACCGCAACCACGTCGAAGGACACAGCCGACGAGATCGGAATATAAAACCGTGGAAAGTCTTCCACTTTGGCTGGTAGTTTATTCAGCCTAAATCCAAAAGGGTCGTGAATGTTCGCAAACTTTGGAGCCTTTTTGGATAAAGTGTCTTCATGAATGAAGCAGGCGATAAAGCTCTCAAAAGTGACGCCCTGCCCCTCTGACTTCACAAACAGCTTCTCAAAAATACCCAGAGCCTTGATTAAACTGGGGTACTTATGGTGGACGGTGGTTTCGGTTGTCAGGCCGTCAAGCATAGCTGGCACGGTGGAGAATACATACTCATCGGGAGGCAGCAACTCTTCATAATGCTCTCCCCTGATCGGCAGTCCGGAGATCTCATGGAATTCCTCTAATGAAATAGATACCTCACGATCCCCTAACAGAAAGGTGTTGGTAGGGAGATTCCATTGGTTCAAGAAGGCTTTAACCCACCAGACGTGAGGAGCCTGGTAATAGAATAAAGATGCGCACACCACTTGATACAGCCCAACCTTCTGTAATCGTGCACGGTGGCGGAAAGAACATACTGAGCCTAGGGAAGATAGCCTACTGGGTGGCGAGGGGTAAGTCCTACTTTATAGACTTATCCCTAAGGTTGGGCTTCACCTTGACAGATGCGGCGCTCCAAGATATCTATGGCCGGCAAGGGGTGGTTGGGTATCCCAGTTGTTGACGGCTCAAGCCGGCCTGCAGGAGTCCAATTAGCCACCTCCACCGCATAAGTGGTCTGTGAGCGCTCCATCAACGTTATGGGGCGGAGAGGCTCTATTGGCACCTCGCAAGTGAAGCTGCGGAGGTCCCGGATGATGTGACCATATCAGACTCCCCATAAGAGCAAACTAGTACAGTTCCTGTCATGATCATCGCTATAACCTCCTCATCCAACGGCGATTGCGGAAAAGAGGCGTCTGAGCGAGTAAAAGGAAAGTAGGGAAGAGAAGCCATTGTTCCTGAAAAAAGGGAAAGAAAAGCCGTTAATGAAACCTATACACACACACACACACACACACACATATATAGAGAGGGAAACGACAGATTGTTTGTTCCATGGGATCACTGATTGCAAAACTAATGGACCCTACAAAATCAATATAGCGGCTCACCAATGATGAGACAGGACAATCATTGTGAGAATAAAAAAGGATTCTCATTAAACGGACTTGGGAGTTTAAACAACTCTTGACATCCTCATAGAGAAAACAAGTTCTGTTAAAATACCCAATAAATTTGAATATGTTCAAATAAGGAAAAACCTTATGAAAATATGCTCAAGAACACCATGGAATGAAATTCCCGAGGGCTCTCTTGATCTTCAGAGTTAAGTTCTTTGGTGAGGAATTAAATTCCTTTTAAGCTGTAGAATTAAATTCTAGGAAACCCCCATAATGAGGAAAAAAAATAAAATCACAATGCTGTGAATCCTTAAAGATCAGAGGAGGAATGCCCAAGACATTGAGGTTTACTACTCAAAGATCACGTCTTTGGATCTCTAAGAGATGGGTTTCATAAGAGAGCAAAGCTCTTATGGTGGATTTAAAATCCAGGAATTTTTTTTAAGAAAAGGGTTTCTTTGTTGTTCAAGATCTTTACCTAAAAAAATAGGGTTTCTTTTTTCTGACAGAGTTTAACTCTGAAATTCCATTGGGCAGAGAACTAAGCTCTGAAGAAAAGAATTAAATTCTCAAAGAAAATGACCAAGGAAGAAGATGAAGGAGCAGTGGCTTTCTAAAGACAAGACCCTTGCATTTATAAGACGTGATGAGGGCGGTTCATCTCCCCATTCTCCTAGGAAATCCAACGGCTGTAAAGGTGATAGCGTTGCACTCTCGTTCAAGCCACGCGAGAACAACGCTGTGGGGACATTTGTTCCCTTATAAAAAAAAAGAAAGAAAAGGAAAAGAAAGAGAGAAAAAGTGATGGGAAAATTTCCACTAATAAAATATCACGTGCCCACACATGAGCTCCTATATAAAGATTATAGGCGCTGGGTTTAAATAATTGATTGGCTGAAATAGAGCCTCACATGTAAGCACATGATTTCTATATACAAAGTATATAGGTGCCATATTAAAACAAATGACAGGCTATAAAAGCTCACGTGTCAGCACGTGATGCCCTCTTTTGACTGTTGCACATACGCAAATGAGTTTAACCCTGTGGGGTCACGTGCTATACGTGAGTGGTCTCGAATGCCTTCTGAGCCGATAGAATTGAATTCTAAATAAAGGGATCAAAATCCTATTTGAAAAATATTTCCTTGAATCTTTCTAAACAAGAAAGATTGCTCTCTGTAAAACAGAGCACCATTGGATTAAAAATCCAATGGTGATTAAAAATAACCAAGCTACAGAATAAGCTCTGTATGGGAAAATATTTCCCCAATCTTGTTAAAACTAAGAAAAATATTTTCTGTAAAACAGAAGTCCTTCGATCAAAGATCCAACGGTGGATAAAATCCCCAAATCAATTAAGATCTCTCAATGATAGATTTCTTTAACTAAATCAACAAACTTGCCTCTACTATATAAAGGACCCAAGACTTCAAGTCTTGTAAAAAGAGAGACCCCCCATAAGATTTGAGAAACAAAAAAAGAAGAAGAAGAGCTCTCTTTTAGAAAAAGAAACCCTAGGTAAGAAGAAAGATATAGAGATCATTTTATCTCTTCTTCACCACACCAAGAGTTTAACTCTTCTAAAAAAAAGAAACTTAGTTCTTCCTCTGGTTGAGGTCTGCAGAAGCACACCTCCTCACAAGTTGAGAATTTAATTCTCATCGGGGAGATTCTGTCATGTAGACTTAAAATTTAAGGGAAAGAACTAAGTTTGAAGAATTTAATTCTTCCAAAAAAATATAGGAATTTAATTCTTCTGATAAAACTAGGGTTTAACCCTGCATAAGAATTTAATTCTTATAAAAGAAAGGACCTGAAATTCTCAAAACTAAGATCAAGATCCCCATGCACATAAAAGAAATGATTAGCGTACAACGCTATAGCGAAAGATCACGTATTCCCACGTGGGCGTCTCTGAGGAACAAAAAGGAACGACTGAGATCGAGTCACGTGATCCCACGTGACCCCCTAATAGTGCTTAGCACTTATAAAAGAAAAAGGGGAATAAATCAAAAACAGATCCCATTTTTGGGGAGCCTCACGTGATCCTATGTGACCCCCCTAATAGTGCTTAGAACTTATAAAAGGAAAAAGGGGAATAAATCAAAGACAGTTCCCATTTTTGGGACGCCTCACGTGATCCTACGTGACCCCCAATAGTGCTTAGCACTTATAAAAGAAAAAGAGAATGAATACAAAGAAGCAGCGCCCAATTCTCAGGCACCTCACGTGCTACACGTGAGCGCTCCAAATTTCAGTGTTTAACACTGCTTTAGAGCCTCACGTGGAAGCATGTGAGCGCCGAGTAGATATTAGTGTTTAACACTATGAGAGGCCAACCTTAGCCCAAATTAGCCAAGTCTCCTGAGGCCAAAACCCTTTTGATCACCAATTAACCAAGCCTTCCTATGCCCTGGTCTCCCCAAATCGATCTTAGTTCCAAAGATGATTGATGATCTCCTAACAGATGCCATCTAAAATGGTGTTCATTCCACCATGATATTTCCCTTCAATCTGAAATTCGGTTCAAGGGTACATCTCTCCATATCTCTGATATATGTCGTTGTAATTCTTCAACGTCTTCAGAGAGGTGGCGGGTCCCGACAACCAACAAATGTTTGGTGCACTCCCAAACCGATATGGACCGCAACGTACTTAAACTAGCAATGAACCACAACGTCCTTAAACTAGCAACGGACCGAAACGTCCTTAAGCTAAACCCTCACCTCAAAAATGGTGATCTGTTGACCGAAACGTCCTTAAACTAACAATGGACCGAAATTTCCTTAAACTAGAAATGGACCGTGACGTCCTTAAACTAAAACAATAGAGCCCAAACGCTCTTTTGTTGGATCTGAATGATCCTAAAATCTTGTTAAGTAGATCTTAGTCTAAAATTGGACTAACGTATCCTTAATAACCATTTAAGTTGATCTTAATCTCAAACAAGATTAACGATCCTTAAATCAAACCAAACCCAAATCTAAGAATATACGGATTTAGACTAATCCACGCCCTACAGGCGACAACATAAATTAGTCTCCGTATGCAATCCACGGACAACTATAAATAAAACAAACATACACGACACAAAGTGAACTTCTGGAGCAGGAGAAAGTGGTTACCGTGATGCGGTAACGTAATTAACTGCAGGGGCTTGCGCCTATAGGGAAGAGCGTCCCCACAATCAAAAACCCCTCACAAACGAGGGGGAATCTTAGGAAGTCTGCTACAACGTCCGCATCCGTCCAAACCTCCGATACACGGTGCCATAAATCAACTTGGCATCTTCGGAGAGGTGGACGGATAAATCCAAATAGCATCTGCCCCCAAATTCAGGCAAGACGTTTGTCTTCCCCGGTTTTTTGCGGTGAACACATACACACACACATACATATATATTAAATAATTATTAGTACATGTATCCTATACATGTACACATCATGTATTACATACACGAAATACCATCAATATCTTCCCATTATGATATACTGTAGAGAGTGTGTGTATCATATACACTATACTAGAAACCGCATCATTAATACAGTTATCAAGTCAACACTTGACTTGTTATTCCGGTTATGAAACCGGCTGGTATAGCAATCTTCCGATTGAACACGTATATCCAATATACATGTTTTATCGAACCCATGTATGTATCCCTATACGTACGTCACATCGCATTTTGTCCGGACATGCACTTTCGTTGTGGGACTCTAAAGACCTGTTAATACGCTTGCAGTAGGTTATACAGGATCGTATCCGATTGAATCTGAAGCACTTTTAGATTCAACCCCCCTTCGGGTTAATCCACAAGCTCGTCAGTGGCACAGCTGTACGTAACGGCTATCCAGGTATGAACAAGATAAAGGCAGGTCGACGAGCGAACCCATCCAGACCCAACAAAGTTTATAAGTGAAAGTCACCGTATGGTCCGGTCTCTTCGTCAAAAGGTATCGCATACCGGGTCTGGGGGGTAGAATCTGTCAGAACCACAATAAACCGATAAGTCGTGCTGACAGAGGACTCATAACCAAAGAGATACAACTAATAACACTTACCAGTTTATCTCCACTGCCGTGGTCACGGACTTCTGGCTATAGTCGTGTCCTGCACAGTACGATATCGACTCCCAATACCAGTAGTGACGAATTCCCTTGACTGCTCACTGCCTACATGTGCTTCGGGACTGTACCCAGCTAAAATCTGTTTGCACGACTCAGTAGAGCCATGGTAGGGTAGTAATCAAAGTACAGTGAGAACACACACGAGACACTATGGCGATTTCAGGTTTAGGGACTATCCTGTACTTATGTCACCAGAGAACTGCTATCTGACATTGCTATAATACCAACTAGGAGTTCTCAGCGAGTCCGTCCAGTGTAACTCATCCAATGAGCACTTATATACAATCATCAGTGTCAAACACCAATGGCTATAGGATCATCCATTTCCCAGTACAGGGTCATGAAACGTATACACTAGTCTAAACTGGAGTATCGATACCCTGTCTCGATACTCCTATGACTAGAGACATTTAAGGATGTGCTTATAAACTACCACGCCCCGCTAGTATGATCTTTATCATAATCCAGGTAGTCAAGCAAAGATCCTATGGGTTTTATCTCATGTATTTGCGATACGCGATAACTAGTAACACGCATGCACATGACAGATAAAGACAAATCAGATAGCTCACTATCATCTCGAGTAAGACTGTTATCGGTATAGGCCCTCCTCGAATTCAGTAATTACATTCCCGCAACTACAAAAATTGCCTTGAGGGCACCGATATCCAACAAACTCCTAGTTGCACTCAAGGCCAATAATTGCGGTATCGCATGCACACATCTCATGTGCTACTGTATACCCAACTTCTGTACCAACAGTTTCTCAAACTGTGTTCGAGAAATAGTCTCAGTGAGTGGATCTGCTAATATGTTTCTAGCTATATCTCTCTGAATCTCATCATCACGGAGGTCAACTAGCTCCCGAAATGAGCGCTACTTACCCTAGAATATTGTTTGGATAGCTGTGGGACCTTGTTCACAAATGAACATATTTATCCAAACAAATATATAGGACGTATCCTCTGCTAATTCACAATCAGCATCTAGCGCCTTGACTACCCCAGTATCTCAATTGGAACTCTTCCAATACACTGTTCCTCATAAGAGGGTAAACTAATGATTCACGACAGACACTCTGTCACCCTTATCACTATGGAAGCTGGAATCGGTAATTGCCTCCCGAAAGAGTCTGCTATTACCATACACCAAGAACATCGCATATGCTCTTCACTTCTTTCTATGTTTCTCCACAATTGGATTAATGTCTGCTTACTACACCAAGTGTAAAATCAATATTTGGTCTGGTATTTAACATCACATGATTGACCTCACCATCGAAGTATGTCGAATGTCATTCATGCGAGTCTCTCTCTTCATTATTCCTGAAAGACATCATTTTAGGGAGAGTGACCCTATTACTTGCGGGTACATTACATCACCAGGGGTCCTCCATTCTAAACTACTTTAGAATGGTGTCATTATACTTGAATTTGGATAATCCTAAAACTCCTACCAGGTCTAACTCTATAGACCTAGTCACCAGAATCATTGACATATGTACA
Organism: Agapanthus africanus; assembly: GCA_030015575.1. Classification (NCBI taxonomy): domain Eukaryota; kingdom Viridiplantae; phylum Streptophyta; class Magnoliopsida; order Asparagales; family Amaryllidaceae; genus Agapanthus; species Agapanthus africanus. Next base: position 862,575,626 of record JASDDO010000024.1, on the reverse strand, counting down.
AACAAAAGTGACTACCAATGTTGACCGAATCATAGTATAGGAATATCACTTCCTACTAAGAGTATGTTATCCACATCAGTATGCAGAATCTGAAAGTACTCCCCACGGCTTTCTTACAAATATCTGGTTCATCTTTTATTTTGATGAAGTCAATCACTTTGACTGTTGCATCAAAAGCAAATGATCCACCTCCGCTATGCCTGCTTTTGTCTATAAATAGACTTAAGCAACTTTGCACACTTTCCGCTGCTCCCACTGGCTAAGACAATCCTCTGGTAGAGTCATATACACGTACACATCTAAATCCAATCTAAAAAAACATTATAATCATATTCATACCAGATATCATGGTCATGAAAACAACAGTTGGCAAATTTTATCCGTATGGACTTCAGCACAGACTTTGAAGTAACAGTACCATCACAATCCATATCGGGTATTTGATGAATACTGTATACTACAATTCTATCCTTTATTAGGTTAGCACCTTTCCATTTGCACTGATCTCAAAAGATCTGCTTGCTTCTTATGTGTTTTAACCCTTTCAAGAGCACACAACAAAGTCTATAATTTGTTGTAATGCATGGAGTCCAACTTGGATAACTTGGCTTCCAGCCATCAGTCGGAAGTCACCACTTCCTATGGCATGCTGATAACTAGTAGAGTCGTCCTCTTAGTCACCGTCTATGAGAAAACCGAAATATCTCTCGGGTGGCTGAGGTCACATACTAGATCTGCGGAGTAGCTATGGTCTGTTAGGGTCAATTTGATCATTAGGTTCTATTAAATTTTCGGTAACTGTTTGTGGTTCTGGAACTATTACCAGTTCTACCATTCTCCCACTAATTTCTTTAGCAAGAAATTTTTTAACCAAGGATGTGGCGAGTCAAGAACAAAACACTTCTGAACTTGAAAAATTTTCACGCCCCGCTTTCCGGTATACGGGCAGAGGACGCGACGAGGCCGCTACGTATTTACTCTGAAGTAAACACGCTAAGCATATCTAAGCAATATAAGTAAACACAATAGATATAATTGAACAACAACTTTATTTATTAACATTCCTTTTACAATACATCTGAAAGGTAAATACATGGAATGAAAAGCATTGCCTAAACAGTGACATAACAGAAATGAAAAATGCGGAAATGAAAATGGAATAAGTACAAGTGGCTACAGCTCTGGGTCTTCGGTGTACTGCAAAGGGGCCTGCTCCAAATGCTCCTGACTAGTCTCGTACTCCTCAGCATCGGGTCCTCCTGACAACATTCCAAAGAAGAAGTGAAATATTAATGTCATCAGCGAACAATCACTCAGTAAGTCCCAAAGAATGAGAGAAGTAGAATAGACAGAAAAGAGAGTATATCTAGTATGATGTTTGATTGTTAGGTTAACGTAGTGTTTGTAGCTTGGTACAGAAAATGCCAGTGTATACGAGAGGAGTCCCACTTACACTGGAGACTTTGGTAACCCCTAGTACCAGGCTCCGTCGATAATACCACGGAACAACGGCATGGATGTAATTACGTCTTAAGTGACTACCTCGTGCCACCTTTAACATGTTCTGTACCAGTCTACCCCTTTATATCCCCGAAGTGTTTATGTATTAATTGTATTGATTGTATGGATTGTATTGTCTTGGGTTGTATTATAAATTGTATAGATGGATGACTTGCCGAAACCATGATATCAGTGAATGAAACGGATATAATGGATGAACATGTAGATGGAATATATTCATGGTTTGGTTCAGTCAATGTAGATTGATATAGATTGATAGATTGAATATATGGGTTCATATTGAATTGTTGTATTGTAGTTTGTACTTGAATCACATTCAAGTCAGATTGATTATATTGATACTCAGTCTAAGTCAGACAATTAGAAAAGAAATTGAAGTCCTGAATTATGTTTTGGTGCTATCAGTAACTGCTGCACATGGATGACATGATTTGTGTTTTTTTCAAAGACAATTACCGTGTTGATAACACCGTTAGTTTAGTTGTCTGCCTTAAATAGGCAAGCACCCATATCTCCGGCTCCCTGAGGCTCAAGAGACTGGTCCCGCTTAAACCTATGTTTACTAGGGTCCTTATTGTAATTTAGTATAACTTGTGGGGGTTTTATGTAAACTAGTTTTGTTATATTTTCAAAATACACCTCAAGTATTTTATTATCATCCTTTAGAGTTTTCATAGATGTTTCTTTTATTCAATATGAAATTTCTAGTGAATATGACCTAGTTTTAAAGTATAAGGTATTTATTTGAAATATTGGAATTGTATGGTATTTTCTTGTAAATGAGATATTTTTCTTGAATTTTGGAAATGTGGAATATTATAAATATTAAAACTAGATATTTTGTCACGACCCGAAAGAGCACGTGACTGGCCCTTGAACCATATGAAGTCTATAGGACCCCATCTGATCCAAGTAAGCCAAAGCCCAGCAATCTAAAACCATTTAAAGAGTAAATAAGGAAAACTGGTTTTGAAAAGTAAAGGAATCATGTTTCGAAAATCAAAGTTTTTAAATAACTAAGCCGAATGTGTATTTTTAAAATGTGTAACCTTTTCTGAAAATTTCGGCAGAGTTTCCTTTGTAAAAACTGGCCCCGAACGGGGTACAACAAGAATAATATATATGAGATGATAAAAGGCATCCCCAAGCGGGAGCTAGCTCTTCGTCAATCGACGGTCACAACCACGCAAGCAATAATGATATACAACGCCAAAAGGTGAGGATCAAAACCCACAAAGAAACTCAAAACAGCCAGAAAACCGTAATACTACAAGCGCGACTCTAAGGTCGAAATAATACAACACTGTTTTCTAAGTCTGAAGCAATATACAAGTTTTGGTTGATGGAAATTCTAGATACAATAAATAATACATGAGCAATGGCGGTTCTGATACAAAGAACCCACCTACAAACGCAAGTCACCCACCTACAAACGCAAGTCACCCATAAGGAAGCAGTGTGCCAGAAATGCCGCTATGGAATCTGTACGGCAAAACCTGCAAGGACTGTGGCACAACGGGGGTGAGTTGCCAACTCGTGAATAGAAAAATATCTACAAGCAGAGATCGAATGCATGACCCATCCTGGGTCAATACGATCAGATATAAATAAACCTCATATGAATAAAGCTGAAGCATGCTAAACTGGCAATGTAATCTCTAAACATGAGTGTAGTGCCAAGTGCTCGTGCTAGTGCCTCAGATAATAGCATGTCATGAATATGAGGTATGATCAAAGTAATCAAATCTGCACACACGTGGATCCCGTCCACTCGTCACCCAATGACAATAACCACCATGCATGTAAATATTAAATCATGTGCATGGGAAAAATATGAGGATATAACCCATCTGTGTCCCTCGCGACACGTCAAAATCATGGAACCGGAGTGCCCAGCATCGACACTCGAAAACATCATGAAAACTGTGCCCAGCATCGGCACGTAAATCCTCATATATCGGGCTCCATCAGTCCGGATCGCCCCGCGGGCGCTGTCTGCGGTATCGCCCCTTGGCCCCGGCAGTATGCCCATATCCATCTATCGACACTGGTCAGTATCCTCCGGATAACCGCCAGGTCCAACCAATCACCGGTAGGTACTCGCCCGCCTCCAAGCTCAATCGGCAAAGCTCATTAATCATCTTGCCGAGGGGAACCATACCGGGTCCACCATGTACCCGCAATCGGCTCGTCCACTCCTCGAATCGGGTTTCACATGTCACTCTCAACACCGAGAAAACACATGGTGGACACACTGAAATATCATATCAAGGGTAACCGGGTTTTTAAAGCAATGACATATTCTCTTTTGAAACACCCTCGGTTCCCAAATCCAGAAATATCATAGAAACAACGTATCTCAATGCGTATAATCGAAGAGCATGAAGTATGCGACATGTAAAGGAAGGTATGCATATCATCGTGTCATGCAAGGATCATATACTGAATGCAATAGTACTACAGTGTAGTGACATGGCAATTATCGATGATAAGTGTGTGAGCCGGCAACGAGTGTACGTGGAACATATGCATCATCGATAATGGTGCTGGTGTCCTAGCAGCATGACTGAAATGTATCAACAATATAAGCGATGCAATGCAAACAGCATGAATGTGCGGAATCGAGTAATCAACGCAACAGTAGAGAACCTGCCTCAATAATTATATCATGCAACCTTGCCTTTTTAAATAAGACGAACCGGGGCTTTTGGTAAAATAAGGGCTACGGTGTTTTAAGAAAAGACGTGTCGCTTGAAAATATCCGTATAAACCCTTTTTGCCTATCTTTAAAATATCCCCGATTCGTTAGTTTTGAAATAAGTATGACTCGGGTCTAGCCTAACGCCTACTATGCGAACTACGAACCCGACAATCAAGCCAATAGAGAGGGGTATGGAAACTACCTAAATCTGAGTCGATATCACAATATCTCATCACATGACAGGCATCACTACCATCATATCACATCTCCAATACGAACTCTGTCATGTCGCCAAATCTCACGGTCTCAATCGCACCTCATCGACTCATCTCAATCCCACGTATCATCCTTAAAACCCGTATATAAACACATAGTCCCATACCCATGTGTAGATATACACACCATCATATGCGCACAGATATATGAAAGGATGTATGCAAGTATGTGTGTATGTGTGAGTGCACCGACTACTCTAGGGTTTCGCACTACTAAACCAATACATCCTTATTGTCAATAATCCATTATTACCATCAATAATCCTAAACAACACATAATAAATATATGTGTGTATACGTATTCGTATACATCACCACGGACTGTGGGGGTGCTATACGCCATCCACCCGACTTCTCCCCGTAGATATAAATCTACTCACCTTGCGTCTCATGTGTCGGTGTCGATGTCGCCATCTTCATCTTCTTTGCATCACATCTCGTAGGGTACCTACAAGTATATCACAACGCTAAAGCACATGAAAATCACATCGGAAACCAAAACGGCACACGCTACGCCTATAGGTAAAAACCTATAACCTCGCATGCAAACACGATCAATATCCACCTGTCGTTGACGTCCAAACGCCACCCGACAGGATCGGAACACCAAATACCAAAATCCATGCTAAAACAAGTCTCAAATCATGCACCAACACAGAAAATCATCCCAGATTTCACCCTAGATGGAATCTGTCAAAACTAGACATACCCAGGGTCAATACTAGAGGAGATAGGGCCATGCACAAAAATCGAGACAGATCCCTCCTGCTCTGGCTGCAATTTGCGGCCAGAAGGAATTAATTGGCGGCCTCGGTTTGGAGTTGGGGGCTAGGGTTTGGTGTGGTGGTTCCATGGTGCCTGCACATCTCACTGTCAACTCAGTTTTATTTTTGGGGTCTCGGGGTGATAGCAGATTACACAAAACAGTGACAGATTTCCAGTTTTTCCGATATCTGTTCCGTAATTCCGTATTTTGGTTTCAATTCCAGGTTTGGGTCCAATTTTGCATTATACCAGGGGTTCTAAGGTCACAATAAGCCTCAATCTCATCTTGATTTCAGTTTTACCCTAAACCCTCACTTGAATTCTCCAAAATCCACAAAACGACACAATATCGATATGAAACTAGAATTGATGCACAAGGAAATTGAAATACTACAAGAGGGTGCAGGAATTACCTCCTTTGGCAACTCAAGAAAATTCTTGAGTTGCTCAAAGTCCTCCAAATCCAATCTTGCTAGGTTCAATGTGTAGCTAGTGAGCCCGGGAACATTTTTTGTGAAGTGGGAATGGGGTTTTGGCTTTGTTTTCATGGTGGATCAAGGGTTTCATGAAGAGGGAGAGAGGAAGAAGAGAGAGATCAGCAGCAAGAGGAATAGAGGAGAGAGAATGAGAAGGGGAAAATGATGAGGGATGGTTCAAAAAGTGCGCGGGGGGGGGGGGGGGAGGGGGTTGACTTGGTCTCTCCCTCACTCATTACCTACTTTTTCCCTTTCTTTTCTTTTCCTTTATCTTTTCCTTCTCACTCCAATAGTGAATCCAAATGAACCATGGCTACAAAAATGTAACACAAGTGTAACAAGTGTAAAAATGATATGTGCACATTTTTGCACAAAAATGCTAAAAATCCAATTAGCGATCTTTAATCGCGATTAACACTAAATTAGCATATAACTAGTCTTAAAAACTTTAAAATGGTATAATTCCATAAAATACCCTATTTTAGAATTTCCAAAATTTTCCAAAATTTTTCCCCATTTATTTGTATTTAATTCCACTCGAACATTACAATATTCATTAAAATAATATTAAATTATAAAAATTCTTGAAAATAATATTTTATTATTTTGGAAATGTTACAATCTACCCCCCTTAAAGAAATTCGGTTCCCGAATTTAAATTTAAAACCCCCCAAGTACTAAAACATTTCGATACAATTTCCAAGTCATCGGGGCTCCGAAATCAGCAATACCTAAAACGTATCATAGCGCAATGCATGCGCATGAGTATTGAGCAGATAACTCAAAAGCAACACTCCATCAAGCATCCCGCAATCATCGGATTCATGGTAAAGACACAAATGTCAAATCCAATACAAAACCAATATGATATAGATCAGAACTATACATGTAGACATCCAATCTATACATGTAAATAGCTGATGTAAATGCATGCCCAATCTTTTTAAGTCGCTGTGCGATGCGCGTAACACTGCACAGTGGCGGATGTTTTTCACAAGAAAATAACTATATATGTATATATATATCCTTTGTTTAATAGGTACGTTCCGCCGTTTTGAAAACAATTTTGAAGGGTTTCCTTGTTTTTAAAACGTTCCGTGTCATATCGGACACGTAGGTATATATATATACCGAGACTATAGCTCGCTCTTTGGAAATCCTTTCGAACTATCAATGCATGCAAAATATATCCAGGTACTGTCCTCTGACTAGTCCTGCTCGGTACAAAACGAATATCAAATATCATAGAAATGTACTGCTCCAAAAGGAATAAATCCCAAAAATGCACATAACATCACCGGGTGCGTCTGGTGCGCACGGAAATCAAAATCCGTATATGTGCCATACAGGTGCACAAAACAACATCTAGGTGCAACTGGTGTGCACGAAACACCTGTCATAGGCAACGTGTGTGCCTGACAGCCCAAACATGTGCATCTGACATGCACGAAGAATCTCGATTTAGTGCTTCTGGTGTGCCCCAAAATCGTATCTCAAAACATGCGCCCAACATGCGCGAAAATCCAAATCGGTGCATCCATCGTGCACGAACGAAAATCTAAACCGTGCGCACTCAACATGCACGGAATCACAAAATCCAATAGCAACGCCGAACATGCGTAAATCCAGTCAAAAGCACGGAGTGCAAGAATCCACATCAATATCACAATCAAAATCGACATATCGAAAGACATCAAATCGAAGTCAGGTGCAACCGTAATGCACCAAATGTAAATCCGGTGCAACAAAGGCACGAAATATAAATCTGATGCGATAAACGCAAGAAACATAAAACTGGTGCGACTAACGCACGAAGTATAGAACTGGTGCATCCCATGCACAAATACCAGCAATAACTCAAATGCGTAAGCAGCAACACTAAGTGTACCCAGATATAAAAAAAATCATAAACGTGCGCAACTGCGTGCACAAAACACATATCAATGCACTACAAGCACATATAAGCTATACCGAGTGCAAAAATCAAATCGTGTGCGTAACATATGCACAACATCAAATCAACCGTATGAAATCCATAAAGTCATAAGCAGGTGCAGCCAAGGCACGAAACAACATACAACGCGGCTTAATCAAATCAGGTGTACCGCGATGGAAAAACTCACAACCGCGTGCATCAGCATGCACAAATCAAAACACTAAGAGTACATGAAACTATGCTGGAAGCGTAAATCAAATCACCGGCATAAAATAGGCATGAAATCACAATCAACACCTCAAGAGTGATAACTATGTGCAAGGTATAAATATCCAGTAGGTGCAACCATAGTGCACAAAATCAAACATCATAGAACTCGGTCACCCAAAACCAATCATGCAAATAGATCGCCCAAAATACCGAAATCCCAAAGTGACAGATACGTGATAGTCGAATCACAAAATCACAAAGCATAAATACCGTTGTCGGTATATCCTCCTTCACAGTCGAGAAGGTGCAGGTACATCCAATGCTAGCGGCGCAAGATATCTACTTGCCTCTTGCTCGCGGCTGGCGTCCTCTGCCTCTGGTTCCTGATCTTTCCTGTAGATTACCAACCTCGCAATCCACCGGCTCATCGGCCCGGTCAGGAGCGCTGACAGGAACGATTCCGTTCTGGCACTTCCTTGGTAATCTCTCGGTCAATCCTCACGACTGCTCGTAAAGCAATATGTCATTGGCGTCGGCCTCCGGCTCTCTAAATGCACATCACACATCTGATCCTGGGTGCAAACACTATTGCAGCGGTGTCCTGGAAGGAATCCTGCTCAAGGTCTCTGCCGATCTTGCTTATGTCGATCTGTGCGGAGGCTGGTACTCTTGCTTAGTCTTTTCTCGTTCCATGGACATCTGTGTCCTCAGCATGGCATTTCCTCGGAAATTGGTCGCATCCCAACGCCTCTGTAAGCATATCAGGCCTCTGGCCTCGACGGGGAGTAATGACAGCTCATCACCGTCTCGTACGACCCTCTTGTCCCGCTTGTCTGTATCATCGACCATTTCGACATCACGTCCCTATCTGCGCACTTCAATGCCATCGGCTACGGTCCCTCCGAAGTCTCTAACACGGACTCGAAATCACGAACTCAGTATCTTCATTACTCAGTAGGAGATATCTAGCCGAACACGTCCTAAGCGTGCATGTCACATCTCTGATGTCAGCGGAGTGGAACGTCATCTCGTCGAAATCTTGTGCAAACTCTTTACTCCACCTTGCTCCAATGTCGACTGATTCGGACTCATCTCATCGTGGCTACACGGACTGCGCTCCGACGGCTATGCTCGTATCTGGAGTCTCCCAAGAAGTGTCCCATCACATGATATCCGAATGATGTCGACTCATTCGATCGACTCGTCAGAACCTCACAATCCCCCAAGAGCTCAACATCTCGGGTACAGTTTAATAGTATCGAGTACATACCACAGCCTCGGTGGTCCAGCCGTAGAAGGGCAAACCCAAGCCTCACTAATGGCGCCGCGGAACCGCCGCAAACCCTAAGGTTCAAAGGCTTTCACACGGTCATTAAGTCGAGTTAGGGTTTCATTCTTCTAGAGGGTCCATAGAGTCACCTGCATGTCCTTCCGTATACTTTAAACTTGGAAAAGGGGTTCCTGACATTCGATCGTCTCAATCGACTCTCAACGAACCTGCGTGAAGTCGCCTCTAGCTGGAATCAATCTACCTGATGACCTCACATCGGGGTAGGCGAACGAACCATATGTCCTAGTCATTCATCCTCGGTGACCAGCGACTCACCATCATGAATAAGCGATATACCCACAGTCATCACATCCTGGCTGGCCTCTATCAGTGGCTCAATCCTCTGGTACCGACCGGTACATCCGAAAATCTCGTAACAGCGATCTGTCAAACGCTCATAGTGCGGAAACACAAAATACGAAGCCTCAATGCAACCGTATGCCTCTGGAATCACGCCCTGGTCAGCCCTCGTCCCCGACGAGCTCATGCTGACACAACTTGAGCCGTAGCTCACTCTGCCCGTGCAATCGTGGCAGCAAAACCATAACCAGTATCGATGAAGGTAGATCATAGGAAGGAATATAATACGGTGCAAGGAAATGTACAACCTAAGGTTTCTTAAGCGGAGTGGCGTGTCGTAAGTATGCCGCGGAACATACCAACGGTACGTCACTCTACTTTAGTCACATATTCCATCAACCAAGGGTCATCCTACACGATGAAAGTTCGGGTCTAATACCCCATTGACTAAGTCTAAGTTCCGTAAGGTCAAGCCTAAGTTCCGTATATAAATAACGCCCTACGCTCCACATAGTCAAACTCAGACTCGAACCAAGGTCAACCTAGCGCTCTGATACCAACTTTGTCACGACCCGAAAGAGCACGTGACTGGCCCTTGAACCATATGAAGTCTATAGGACCCCATCTGATCCAAGTAAGCCAAAGCCCAGCAATCTAAAACCATTTAAAGAGTAAATAAGGAAAACTGGTTTTGAAAAGTAAAGGAATTATGTTTCGAAAATCAAAGTTTTTAAATAACTAAGCCGAATGTGTATTTTTAAAATGTGTAACCTTTTTTGAAAATTTCGGCAGAGTTTCCTTTGTAAAAACTGGCCCCGAACGGGGTACAACAAGAATAATATATATGAGATGATAAAAGGCATCCCCAAGCGGGAGCTAGCTCTTCGTCAATCGACGGTCACAACCACGCAAGCAATAATGATATACAACGCCAAAGGGCGAGGATCAAAACCCACAAAGAAACTCAAAACAGCCAGAAAACCGTAATACTACAAGCGCGACTCTAAGGTCGAAATAATACAACACTGTTTTCTAAGTCTGAAGCAATATACAAGTTTTGGTTGATGGAAATTCTAGATACAATAAATAATACATGAGCAATGGCGGTTCTGATACAAAGAACCCACCTACCAACGCAAGTCACCCATAAGGAAGCAGTGTGCCAGAAATGCCGCTATGGAATCTGTATGGCAAAACCTGCAAGGACTGTGGCACAACGGGGGTGAGTTGCCAACTTGTGAATAGAAAAATATCTACAAGCAGAGATCGAATGCATAACCCATCCTAGGTCAATACGATCAGATATAAATAAACCTCATATGAATAAAGCTGAAGCATGCTAAACTGGCAAAGTAATCTCTAAACATGAGTGTAGTGCCAAGTGCTCGTGCTAGTGCCTCAGATAATAGCATGTCATGAATATGAGGTATGATCAAAGTAATTAAATCTGCACACACGTGGATCCCGTCCACTCGTCACCCAATGACAATAACCACCATGCATGTAAATATCATAAATCATGTGCATGGGAAAAATATGAGGATATAACCCATCTGTGTCCCTCGCGACATGTCAAAATCATGGAACCGGAGTGCCCAGCATCGACACTCGAAAACATCATGAAAACTGTGCCCAGCATCGGCACGTAAATCCTCATATATCGGGCTCCGTCAGTCCGGATCGGCCCGCGGGCGTTGTCTGCGGTATCGGCCCTCGGCCCCGGCAGTATGCCCATATCCATCTATCGACACTGGTCAGTATCCTCCGGATAACCGCCAGGTCCAACCAATCACCGGTAGGTACTCGCCCGCCTCCAGGCTCAATCGGCAAAGCTCATCGATCATCTTGCCGAGGGGAACCATACCGGGTCCACCATGTACCCGCAATCGGCTCGTCCACTCCTCGAATCGGGTTTCACATATCACTCTCAGCACCGAGAAAACACATGGTGGATGCACTGAAATATCATATCAAGGGTAACCGGGTTTTTAAAGCAATGACATATTCTCTTTTGAAACACCCTCGGTTCCCAAATCCAGAAATATCATAGAAACAACGTATCTCAATGCGTATAATCGAAGAGCATGAAGTATGCGACATGTAAAGGAAGGTATGCATATCATCGTGTCATGCAAGGATCATATACTGAATGCAATAGTACTACAGTGTAGTGACATGGCAATTATCGATGATAAGTGTGTGAGCCGGCAACGAGTGTACGTGGAACATATGCATCATCGATAATGGTGCTGGTGTCCTAGCAGCATGACTGAAATGTATCAACAATATAAGCGATGCAATGCAAACAGCATGAATGTGCGGAATCGAGTAATCAACGCAACAGTAGAGAACCTGCCTCAATAATTATATCATGCAACCTTGCCTTTTTAAATAAGAAGAACCGGGGCTTTTGGTAAAATAAGGGCTACGGTGTTTTAAGAAAAGACGTGTCGCTTGAAAATATCCGTATAAACCCTTTTTGCCTATCTTTAAAATATCCCCGATTCGTTAGTTTTGAAATAGGTATGACTCGGGTCTAGCCTAACGCCTACTATGCGAACTACGAACCCGAAAATCAAGCCAATAGAGAGGGGTATGGAAACCACCTAAATCTGAGTCGATATCACAATATCTCATCACATGACAAGCATCACGATAATCATATCACATCTCCAATACGAACTCTGTCATGTCGCCAAATCTCACGGTCTCAATCGCACCTCATCGACTCATCTCAATCCTACGTATCATCCTCAAAACCCATATATAAACACATAGTCTCATACCCATGTGTAGATATACACACCATCATATGCGCACAGATATATGAAAGGATGTATGCAAGTATGTGTGTATGTGTGAGTGCACCCACTACTCTAGGGTTTCGCACTACTAAACCAATACATCCTTATTGTCAATAATCCATTATTACCATCAATAATCCTAAACAACACATAATAAATATATGTGTGTATACGTATTCGTATACATCACCACGGACTGCGGGGGTGCTATACGCCATCCACCCGACTTCTCCCTGTAGATATAAATCTACTCACCTTGCGTCTCATGTGTCGGTGTCGATGTCGCTATCTTCATCTTCTTTGCCTCACATCTCGTAGGGTACCTACAAGTATATCACAACGCTAAAGCACATGAAAATCACATCGGAAACCAAAACGGCACACGCTACGCCTATAGGTAAAAACCTATAACCTCGCATGCAAACACGATCAATATCCACCTGTCGTTGACGTCTAAACGCCATCCGACAGGAACGGAACACCAAATACCAAAATCCATGCTAAAACAAGTCTCAAATCATGCACCAACATAGGAAAATCATCCCAGATTTCACCCTAGATGGAATCTGTCAAAACTAGACATACCCAGGGTCAATACTAGAGGAGATAGGGCCATGCACAAAAATCGAGACAGATCCCTCCTGCTCTGGCCGCAATTTGCGGCCAGAAGGAATTAATTGGCGGCCTCGGTTTGGAGTTGGGGGCTAGGGTTTGGTGTGGTGGTTCCATGGTGCCTGCATATCTCACTGTCAACTCAGTTTTATTTTTGGGGTCTCGGGGTGATAGCAGATTACACAAAACAGTGACAGATTTCCAGTTTTTCCGATATCGGTTCCGTAATTCCGTATTTTGGTTTCAATTCCAGGTTTGGGTCCAATTTTGCATTATACCAGGGGTTCTAAGGTCACAATAAGCCTTAATCTCATCTTGATTTCAGTTTTACCCTAAACCCTCACTTGAATTCTCCAAAATCCACAAAACGACACAATATCGATATGAAACTAGAATTGATGCACAAGAAAATTGAAATACTACAAGAGGGTGCAGGAATTACCTCCTTTGGCAACTCAAGAAATTCTTAAGTTGCTCAAAGTCCTCCAAATCCAATCTTGGTAGGTTCAATGTGTAGCTAGTGAGCCCGGGAACATTTTTTGTGAAGTGGGAATGGGGTTTTGGCTTTGTTTTCATGGTGGATCTAGGGTTTCATGAAGAGGGAGAGAGGAAGAAGAGAGAGATCAGCAGCAAGAGGAATACAGGAGAGAGAATGAGAAGGGGAAAATGATGAGGGATGGTTGAAAAAGTGGGGGGGGGGGTTGACTTGGTCTCTCCCTCACTCATTACCTACTTTTTCCCTTTCTTTTCTTTTCCTTTATCTTTTCCTTCTCACTCCAATAGTGAATCCAAATGAACCATGGCTACAAAAATGTAACACAAGTGTAACAAGTGTAAAAATGATATGTGCACATTTTTGCACAAAAATGCTAAAAATCCAATTAGCGATCTTTAATCGCGATTAACACTAAATTAGCATATAACTAGTCTTAAAAACTTTAAAATGGTATAATTCCATAAAATACCCTATTTTAGAATTTCCAAAATTTTCCAAAATTTTCCCCCATTTATTTGTATTTAATTCCACCCGAACATTACAATATTCATTAAAATAATATTAAATTATAAAAATTCCTGAAAATAATATTTCATTATTTTGGAAATGTTACATATTTTGATATTAATTACATATATATATTTATTAAAAATATAAGTTTTATTTATGATAGAAATCATATTTTCTAAAGAAAATTGTATTAAAATCTTTCAAGATCGTATGCTCCTTGTGGAGATTTGCATCTCACTCTACTAGGCCTGAGGATGTGCGATAATCCGCACCATACCGAACGGGTTCCCCGAAATGGGTTGTAGAGGCACAATTGTAAAGATTTATTAAAATACATTTCTTATAGAAAAATGTTTTATAAGTTGAAGGTAGTTATATGTAAAGTCGTATTTTCCCAAATCTATATTCCCAAATTCCATCGCGCTATGTTAGATATGTGTGTTTTGAGGAGGTAGGTCATTACCTCGCGAGTTATCTAAAGGTATAAAGTTATTATAGAGTTTATGTCGGAAACTAAAGTTTGTGGTATTTTAATGTAAAATTGTGATAAAACATGCATATAATAATATTTTTTGATGAAACTTGTTAAGGATGTTTAATAATGTTTAATGAACAATATGTGATAATATGAAGGTATCTTGATTAAGAAAAATTATAGTTTTTAAAGAAAACCGAATCGGAAGTCGGACTAACTCCGCTTCCGTCGGGTTTTAGTTTTGAATGTTTTTAGAATAGAGAAAAGAAGAAGAAGTAGGGACTTACTGGATGATTAGTTATAGGAGAGAAAGAGGAAGATATGGGAGGTGCCGGTGCGTCGTTTCGTCATCGGAATCTCCTCAGATTGCCGTTGGAAGTTCGTTGGAGCTTCGCCCTTTTGCTAACTCCACTTGCACACAAAAGACTTGGTAATTTTCTTCAGAGTTTTGGCAGGGAATTGTGAGTGAGGAGGTGTGAATTGAGGGTGGTATTTATAAGGAAAAATTAGGGTTTAGGGGTGATGAAAATACATTGAAAATATGCATTAAAAAGGATTAAAATGGGGTATTTTAATTCTCTGGTTAATTGCAGAGAATTTAAACAGTGTAGGGGGAGTGGGGTAGGCCAAGGGGTGCAGGGGGTTAAAGAAAATTAGTGTTCGGGCTCACTACCACCGGCGGCGACGGCCCAAGTTGCCATCTCGCCGGCCCGAGTCACGAGTTGGGGCCTCGTATTGGGGACACGTGTCGGGGTTGGTTGGTCTACTGCAGTGCACTCATTTGTTTTATGTGCAACTCTTAAGTTTACGTGTTGTGCTCGTGTAGAATCTTGTGCTTCTAAAAGATTAAAAGAATTTTAAATAAAAATATTGTGGCTGATGGGATTTGAACTCTGGTGCTTTGGTTTAGCAGTGCAAGGTTTTACCAGTGAGCTACAAGCTCTTTCTTGCTGTTCAAAAGAAAAACAAACTTATAATTCAGGTTCAGGCTTAGATGTCCCTTTCTGTATTTTGAAAAAAATTCGTACAGAATGTTTAGGGTTGTTACATTCTACCCTCCTTATAAAAATTTCGTCCTCGAAATTTTTAAAAGGAAAGTGTAACAGATTCAAGGAAAGTTTAGTGATAGAAAATTTATAGTGTATGAAAATAACAAAGTGGTACAAGAGTTTGAAAAGGTTGAAGAGAATTACCAGTGTTACCTTAGTCTACAGCCTTTGCTTCATCGGCCTCTAAAAGAAAAGCCTGACGCCGGGTACATTCCTCTTAATTGGAGGTACATTCTTCTGTCCTTGGGGCATGTTTCTGTGCCCTCGAGGCATGTTCCTCAGTGCCTGATGTTATTGGCGAGTAAGCTATGCAGGTGGTGGAGCTGGGAGTGCAAGACAAGGTGCAGGAGCCTGGATAGCTGGCCGTTGAGGGTAGTTGGTGTGTGTGTGAGCTGGGTTGCGTCTATAAGGACAGTTTCTAATTCCATGATTGGATGCGCCGCAAACTAAGCATAGGCCTTTTGTGCATCTACAGTCCTTCCATAAGTATCCTTTTGTTGGGGTAAAAATTTATACCCCGGTTGACCAAGTCAAAATCAAAGTCAACCCTAAGCCAAGTGGGTCCAAGCCCCGGGTCAAGTGGGCCAATGCCCGGGTCGAGCCCGAACATAAAGCGGTCGGCCTTCCCCCATACCAAAATAAAAGTTTTGTAATAAATAATTTTGTTGTTTTTATTTTATTTTATTTTATGAATAAATATAAAAAAATGGGCATAAAGCCAAATTTTGTAAAGCCCATGGCTTATGTGCAAAAAGAAATGGCACATGAGCCATGGGATGGGCAAATGCCATTTTGTGAAGCCCAAGGGGCTATATGTAAAGTGTATAGCCTATAAAGACAAGGATAATGAAAATACCCCAACAACTTTTCCCTCTTAAAAAATTTTTGGGCCGGGGCGCTGCCCCGCATCCCGTAAGGGGGCTGCTAGCCCCCTTGACCCCCAGTCCGCTATCCGGGTAGCGGGACCCCCGTAAAAACTCTGCGGGGCCCCCGATATATCCAAAACCCCTCCAAAACACAACACTGCACATTGAGTTTGCATGACCAGTTTAACCCGTGAATCGGAGGTTCCCTCGCCCCAAAGGCGAGTGGTAATTAACGGCAGCTTAGTCCGCGGCTGCCGGAGCTTCGAATCCCCACAATCAATAAACTCCCGCCTACCCTAGGCAGGGGGAATCTGTAGTACGCCTGACAAGCGCGTGCGTATTCCCATCTCGATGGGGTGACGAAAAACACCCTACAGATTCTGGCACGCCCGGTGGGACCTTTCTCTCATTCCATATTTCAGGTTAAATGTTCATGCGAACTCAATCAATATACATATTGATTGCCTGTACTGAAATAATGTTTTTTCCGTCCAGCAATCAACTTTCAACGACGATGTCTTCTAAGACAAATTCAGCTTCCGATGCGACCCCGATCCCGTACGTGGTCAAGGTCAATGCTCGTGTGGTTCTCCCCGCAAGCTTCAATCGACAGTGGGAGGAACTGCCCCGCCAGTTTGGTTCCGTCGTCATCTACCCTGCCGGAAGCGCACATCTGGCAGAAGAAACGGCAAAACAGGTGGCCAAGCCGGTCTCAAGGGGCAAGAGGCCAAATGTTGTGATCGCTAAGGCGCCACAACCAAAACTTAAGACGGTGTCTGAACGACTCTCTTGTGCTCCAACTGGGGGCAAGACTTCTGGTACAAAGGGCAACATCAAACGTTGCGGACGAGCTCAGGTGATGACTCCAAAAAATGCACAATCAGGCGTACCTCCAAAGTACTCCATCACCCGATCTACGACGGCTTCCCGAACAGCCATAGCCAGCCATGTGCTCAAAACAGAAAGGCTGAGACAGAAGCGGCTCAGGTATCGAGCCAATAAGAGGGCCAGGACTCCGGCCATGTGGAATCTTGTGAGGTTCCAAGAGCAGAGTCATCCTGCGATGACGGCTGAGTCGGACATAAAAATCAGCAATTCCTTCGAGCCTCTGAAGTGGGTTCAAACAAATGCCATGACCGCCAGAATCAAGAAGATGGCGGTCCGAATGTCGCTACAAAGAGACGTGTCCCGGCCCCAACAGAAAAAGTATGACACTGTCTCTTCAAGAGTCTATCAGGCGCTCTGTGCCGCACGGAAGCAGTGGGGCAAACTCAGAAAAGAAGCGTCAGCACCATTCAAGAACCTGGTCAGGCCAGCCGCCTTCAATTGACTGCCCGCTATCGAAATAGGGAGGTCAACAACGATCTGCGAAATCAGCCACCGATAATAAAAAGACGGCTGGATATGTTGTCCATACGGTCTATATGGCGGGCGGGCGTCCCAGCGACAACCTTCGTAGCAAAAGCAAGGATGGGGCCACCGCATCCCAAGCCTAATCTGGCTTGAATGTGGTTGCCACTTCCCAAGAACAGCCGCCTCCGCTGAATGATGAAAACCCTCTCGATGAGGATGATAGGCAGAAAGACCCCTCGGTCCATGTAGTGTCAAGCTCGGACAGCGAGGAAGAGCCGACTTTCCGCCCCAGGACCGCGGAGCAAGAGCTACTTTAAGAGCTTCGAAAACAGCTCAAGAGCAAAGATAAAGAGATGACCAAGCTCTATTCCAAAATTGACGACCTAACGAACGTTGTGATGCAGCTTACGGCTCAAATTGCTTGAGCGCCTCCCAATCAAGCACAAGTCGCCACCCATAAGCCGGATGGTGACAATCCGAAGAGGCCGATGCCTGTCCCTTTGGGTCTAAGATTCGTCGAGCCGCACGAAAGCCGGCCACATTCCACTTCGGGGGACGCCTTGGCCCCAGATAAGACTATCCCGCTAACACAAGATCGGATAATGGATTTGGTCACCAGCAAGGTTAAAACATTGGTGGCCGAAGCTGAAGCCCAGAAAGAGATTGGCAGTACTGGGCGGCTATATCCCGCACAGTACGATCTGATCGAGTTCCCGAGCGGTAATGTCATTCCTAAGTTTGGAAGATTTGATGGAATGGGAAACGCAAATCAGCATGTCGCCCAGTTCAAAGCATCGTGCAGAAATACAGGGGGCAATGATGTGCTCCTTCTTCGTCAGTTTGTCAACAGCCTGACCGGTGTCGCCTTCGACTGGTACGCGAGTATACCAGACGGGTCCGTCATTATCTTTGCCCAAATGGAGTCTTTGTTTCGGCAAAGGTTCATGAGTATCAGTGATAAAATCTCCATTGCCGACCTTGTGAGGACCAAGCCGGGGAAGAATGAAAGCAACACCGACTTTATCGCCGATGGCATAATCTCACAGTCAAGTGCGAACCGCCGCTGGAGCAGGACCAGTCCGTCAGCTTTCTCATTGGGAACCTCAGCAATTAGATGGTCTCGTTCTTGTGTACAGCAGGCCTCAAGACGTTTCAAGAGCTAACCAAGAAAGTCCAAATGCTGGAATGCTCGAAGCAAGAGTCTACCCTGGACTCTCAGAGAGACAAGACTTGGAAAACCAAGCGGGACGACAACCGTAGAAGCGGGAATCCCAGCAGTACCAATGTCTTCAATGCATCTGACAATGAAGAAAAGCGAAGGGCGGGCGAATCCAAAACCAACCGGTCTCAAAAGCCAGTGCTGCGAGGAGAAGAGCCTTCCCTAGAGGAGAAAAAAAACAAGGTTTACTCTTTCAGGAGGGAAAAGGTCCGAAAGATATTAAAAGATGCCTTGAACAACGGTCTACAATTGCCGGAATCGAAAAGACCTCAAGAAGCAAAAATGACCGACAATCCCCTGTATTGCCCGTACCACCGAGTAGTGAGCCATGCGATCGAGGATTGCTATATCTTCAAAGACTGGGTCGAGAAGCAGTACAAGGCTGGAGAGATCGAGCTGTCCAAAAGTGTGTTGGTGAACAATCAAGTTGCAACCACCAACTTCATACAGACAGAAGCTGAAGCCTTCTGGGAGCAGACAGCCGAACCCGCTACCCTGAGAAATGAAACGGATTCACCGCAGCCTCCGTAGAGTACGCACATATCTAATAAGACGAAGAAGATGATAAAGCTACTTCAGAAAGAGCCCATGACGGAATGGAAAGGGCAGAAGAAGCCTACCATGCCAGCTGCCAATGCGGCTCCATCAGGCTCAAAGTCCAAAAAGCTCAAGAAGAAGAAAAGTGCAGCTTGGCGCGAAAAAGAGTCTGCAGGGAGATCGACCATTCAAAAATACATTGATTCCCTCGAAGACTATGAACAGAAGGAAAGGACTCTAATTCAATTGAAAGAGTTCTTCTCTATAGAAGCGGCTGAGATTCTGGAGGAGTTAGAAGAAGGCTTCAATGAAGAGATCCCTATAGTGACCTCCTACGCCATTCATCTGGGCAATGACTCTGATGTTGGATATAGTGCCCTCAGATTCAATTATTGGATCATAGGCACATGATTGCAATGATTGAGGGAGGACCTATACCGGTAGGACAGTCTTACTCAAGATGATAGTATGCTATCTGGTTTATCTTTATCATCGTGTACAGCTTTAGGTGACCTTAGAGGTCACTATTGCACGTTGATAGAGCCCTTAGGATTCTTGCTTGACGACCAGCAGTATGATGGCGATCATATACGTGGGAGCTGGGGTTTATAAGCACATCCTTAAAAGGTCCCTAGTCGTGGGAGTTTCAAGACTGGGCATCGATACTCCATTAGTAGACTAGTGTATACAGTTGAGACCCCGACGAGGGGCGGTGGCCGGTCTCACAAGCCATTGGTGTCAGTTGGATCACCTAAGATGTATACATGTGCTCATTGGATTATGAGTACACCGGACAGGACTCGCCGGGAACATGCTAGTTGGTATTATACCTGACGTCAGATAGCAGTTCCCTGGTGACAAGTGTACAGGTTAGTTCATCGACCTGAGATCGTCATTTGTCTCGTGTGAGTTCCCACTGTACTTTGATTAATACCCTACCACGGCTCAAAGGAGTCGTGCAAACAGCTTTTAGTTAGGTACAGTTCCTTTCTCTAGTTAGCTAGTAGTAGGTTAATGGTTCGATCCGGGTTTTAAGCATACGATAGCGCCGATTTCTAGTTTTGAAAAGTTTTCATTTCCGCATTTTAGCTTCGTACAGACGGCCGGGACGCTACCGTAGACTTTCATGGTATCAGAGCCACGCCATTAACCTTTACTAGCTTGCTTTAACGTGTTTAGAATTTCGATCGATCGAAAATTCCGAAACCGCGATTTCAAGTCATGCACTTTCTGTCGATTTTCTTTTGTTGTCAAAAAATTATTTGGTGTATTGCAGAAAATCAGGCATGGTTTTTTAAGAGTTCTGTGAAAATTTGGTAATGTGATCTTACTGTTCCGCCGCGGAACCGCGGCCATACCCTTGTTTTAGCCGCGGTTCCGCCGCAATAAAGATCCTTCACTGCACCAAATTTTGTACAGTGCTCTCTGAGTTGGAAATGGGGTTTCTGGTATTTTTTGTTTGGGCCCAGATTTTTTTGAGTACTGGGTTTTGTGTTTGGGGCCCACTTCGGAAAATTTTGTCGATCGAAAATTTTAAACATGTTAGTTAACAATATTTACATTATATCTGCGACCGTGAATGTCATTTGATCGGTAAATCCTGTCTAATTGCTATAGTTCTTTTAGATGGATTTGCGAATGTGACATTCACGTTGATGTTCTGTGTTGTGCTGTGATGTTGCAGATTTGTCGTGGTGGATAGCCTGGATGCAATGATAGTACAGTTTGGTTGTATTTGTACATTCGATATTGCGGGGCGAGCATCCGACATGTGGACTGCCATCACTGCCTGTTTGTATATTATTCTTTTGGGGCACGACCGGGCTGAGGTCGATGTACCCGTTGTATATATTTTTACTTTCTGTACTAGCATTACCCCGCGGCGGGGTGAACGGATAGCCGGGTTCTAGAGGGCAACGGACCCGCGTCTCATGGTTTTGAGACGGAGGGGGCTTCACTCTAGAATTGGTGGGCTATTCGCAGCACTCGTAGAGGGTAAAGGTTGATCCAAGGAGGGGTGCTCAAGTTACCGGATTTCGTGAAGTGCTGGATGGTCCATTCATGTTGTTGAAGGGGGCTGCCTCGCTTCAGGTTTTGGCCGGTAACTTGCCACGCCCGTAGGGGTCTAGGATTTCATTGCACAGGCTATCCACACGACCAGGGGAACGTCGGGTTTCAGTAGCGGCTCTATGAAACCCGGGGATCCCAATTATCTGTATTGTTCTGTGATGCTAATTACATTTATATGATGTTGCATTTTATCACGCCTTGAGCGATTATTATATATATATATATATATACACACACACACACACATACACACACTAGTAGATGTTGTATATGTTTTACACCCGCGCTAGTCCAGTCCCCGCTCTGTCGTTAGTTAAGTAACCTAACGGGTGATGACGGGACCCAGTGGCGAATGCGGATGGCATATACGTACATCGTATTTTCGTTCTTTTGTGGTGTGATCAATTGATGGGACTGCGTTGATTCGGATCAATGCAAGCTAAACAAACCTGTTCGATGTTGTTGGAACATTTTTTCAAAAAGCTGTTATTGCAGGGACGTTCTCTTTTGTTTTGCACAGTGATATTCGGTTATGAATATCCAGCACCTCAGTCGACGAAGCAAGGGCCGAGATCCCTTCACCGGGAGTGACCCTTTGGACAGAAGTTTGCGTCAGGGTAATAACTTCACTATAGTCGATTAATTTTTGCTTTACATCATGGTATTCAGTTGGAATATCCTGCACCTCATTCTACGGGGAAAGAGCCGAGATCCCTTCACCGGGAGTGACCTCTTTAGCAAAGGTTTTCGCCACTATATTTTTATAAAAAGCTATCGGGTTCCTTCAACGATATCAATTTCATTACGTTAAAGGTTTTTTGCTAAAAACCAGCCGTAGCCCTCCGTCATTTCAGATTAGTATTGCTTAGTATTCGTGCTACGTATGTCGTGCTTAGCCGAGACGTAGTGTTCGGTAGCTATGTAGTACTTTTCTGTTGCATGGATATGAGATTGGTTAGGACAGTCGTGCGGTCATTTTGGCTCAGTCAAGGACTCGTGTGGGTGGGTCTAATGAAATCAAGATAATGACGGGTTGAACTTTACTAGGATCCTTTGATATGTTGGCTCAGTCAAGGTCACTTGGGTCCTAGGGGTAAAAACACACATCGGGAGTTTCTAAAGAAACTGAAACGTGCCAGGCATGCGCATACCTTCTGGAGTGTGGTGATTTGAGTGGATTCCATCAAGTTATCATGCGATGATAGTTGGATCCCGATTCCCACTGATGAGTTGGTTTACTCCTCGGGAGATCCCGACTAATTCTTCTTTCAGGTTTGGAGGAGAATTTGAGGTTACAGTGGGAGGTTTCCTGATTAGATAAATTGATAACCATTCTGATCTAGGTTAGAGTCCACGCTGAGTGTTTCTTTTCTCTCTCTCTTTGGCAGCGATCATGACCCGACCCTAGAGTATGACTCAGTAATCAAGATTAACCGAACCTTCTTAAACACTGGCTTTTGGATTGTCAGAGTTGTATACTTCATTGCCACTGCTACTTTTACCCTTTTTCTCTAGAACACCCCGTATTATTACGAACATCCACTTCTATTAGATAAAACCATCGTATGGTTATATACGAACTCGAAGGAACTTGTTTCAGATTCGTGGATGATTTCCGGTTCTGGAGAAAACGAATAGGACTATTCAGTTGTCTTTTCCTTTTACCTTCTCTCAGGTTGCGAATGTTCTTTGGATTAGGACAGTACACCTATAACGCAAATTGGATAGTCTTCTTCCAAACCATAGGTAGGTGCCGAACGGTGGGGAATGAAGAAAACCAATTAGTCTAACGATGGTGTACAGAAGGTATTAAGTAAAGACATATAAAGGGATTAGTAAGAGGGCAAAGTAAATTGCGGCTGTTATTCACGACCAAACCAAGTATTTCATCGCTACTCCTACTTCACCTTTGTATTTCTCCGGGACACTCCGTATCACTACAAAGATCCACAGTTATCTGGATAGTCCATCGTATGGTTATATACGAACTCGAAGGAACTTGTTCCAGTTCGGGGATGGATTCTGGTTCAGGAGAAATAGGAATAAGGTTTATTCAGTTGTCTTTTATCTTCACCTTCTCTCAGGTTATGAGTACTCCTAGGATTAGGACAATACACCCATTATGCTTATTGGATAGTCTTCTTCCAAACCATAGGCTGGTGCCGAACGGTAGGGAAGGAAGAAAACCATTTAGCCTAAAGGGGTGTGCAGAAGGTAATAACTAAAGACATATAAAGGGATTTGGAGAGATGGCAAAGAAATATACGGTTGCAGTTGTGAATCTGATAATGGAAGAGGCATTACTAGGAATACCCGGATACCCCTTCGAAACATTTATATGTTTCAGTTTCACTGTGTATTTTTAAAAGAAAACTGATTTCCCAATTAGCCCTTGCTCCAGGGAATGTATTTACCAGGTTTGATTTTCACATCTGTATGATTTTACAGATGATGAGTGGGAGTAGGTTATTGGGAAGTGGGTGATTATCCTTATTATATTGGGATTCGTTGTAATTTGTGATATTTGAGGAAATCGCCTAGGTTGTTTGCCGGACGGCAAATATTTGGTTTTGAATATCCGTTGTTATGCACCAATTTCAAATTGATATTTCTGTACGTTTATTTTTATAAAGTGAGATATAACTTTTTGAAATTATGTCTATGACATTTACCTATATCAGTGGATGGTTAGGTAAGGAGCATTAAACAGCAGTGTAATTCTTTTTAACCATAAATACAGTTTTCAACCTACGATACACGGGGAATGAGTTATTAGACTGAGGGAACTTATACAGAGTATTGTATGTTGTCCAGTGTCTATAAGGATAGAGGGGTTGGTACTCGTACTATATTCTGTTTACTTGTGACTTCTCTAGTTCTTAGACATGTGTTTCGTAGAAATGCAAGGTCTAAGTTTTGAGAAGTTATAGGTATAAGAATAAAGTAGAGAACCAGGTGTTGCAAGTATCAGGAATCTTCAAGGTGATCGAAGATGTAGATACTTGTGTAAGGTATTCAGTTGATAGTAATGATTAAGAGAACTTGCTTCTCTTTCAGGTTACTCATAATTGGAAGCACTTCTAAGTTGAGTAATGCTGATCGGCCTCTTTCCATTTAGTTGACATGCACTGGAGACAGCTGCATGATTTGAATCAGGTTCCAATTAAATCAGCGCCTCTGTTTCTATATTGGATATAGAATAGTTCATATCTTAACAATGTTAAGGTACGGGGAGTTGTCTGGCTTATGCTTAAAACCAGACTCTGGATAACTCAAGGCACGTTTCTGTAATGGCTATTTGTGGGTTGACCCGGGCTATGACGAGGGTTGACTTTCTACTATCTGGAAGATCAATAGTGATATTGTTCTTGACTCGCCACAGTTTTAGTAAAATGAATTTTTTCAGAAAACAGTAGTGGGAGTATGGTAGAACAAGAAGTGATTCCAGAACCGCAAATGATTACTGAAAATTTGATAAGAACCTAAAGATTCAATCTGGATTGACATTCCATTAGCCACTCCGCAGATATGGTGGGTAACCTCAGGCACCCGAGAGGTACTCCGGTAGCCTCAAGGACGGTGCCAGAGAGGTTCTTGTTTACCCAGACTTGCCATTGCTGTTGTTCCAGACTGTGAGACCCGGCAGGAGGATAAGTATAGCGTCGTTCTGAACTAGTTTTAGAAGTGCATGTGTATATGACTCTACTAGAGGGTTGTCGTAGTCAGAGGAGCAGCGGAAGCATAGTGGATATGTAGCTTATGTCTATTTATGGACTAAAGCAGATATAGCGGAGATAAATCATCTATTTCTGATGTGACAGTCATAGGTTTGATTTCATCAGAATAGGGAATAGATCTGTTAAGAAGGTAGTAGGGTGTGATGCCTGGTATTTAGATGACATACACAGAGTAGGAAGTGATATTCCTATACTACGATCGGTTATACTTTAGTTGTCACACAGTGGTTTCTCCACATAGGATATGGATATTATATCAGATATTCTGGTTACTAGATCTATAGTTTTAGATCTAGATTTGGGTAGTTTCCCAATCTGGGTACTTAGAAATCAATCTAAAGGTGGTTTAGAATGGACGACTCCTGGCACGGTAGTGTACCTGCAGGTAATGGAGTCACCTTCTCTAAAGGTTTCTTACAGACTAAAGGGGAGAGAGATATGCATGATTGGCAGATCACTTGTTTAGGCAATTGAGTCAATCATGAGATGTCAAGTACCACACCAGATATTGTTTTTGCAGTAGATGCAATAAGATATTGATCCAATCCTGGAGAAACATTCGGAAGCAGTTTTAGAACATAAGTGGATGTTCTAGAGATTTGATAACAACAGCCTCTTTTTAGAGACAGTTATCATTCCAGGCTTCCAAGGTGACCTGGATGATAGAGTGGCTGTCAGAATTATAGTTTTCCTTCTGATGAGGGGTAGTATTTTGGACAGGTGGTCCAAGCGGATACTGAGGGAGGCATGGCACAGGATACTGATTGGTTTCAGTTGACGATACAGTCTTAGAAGTTTGGATTTGGAGTTCATTTATGAACTAGGTCCCATCAGATATCCAGACATATTCTAAGACAGGTATTGCTTATTTCGGAAGATGGCTTTCTTCGCGAACTTGAGATAAAGAGAGACATAGAAAGAAACATCAGGGCGGATCCACTCAGTGAGGCTATTCCTCGAACTCAATAGTTTCGCAAACCGGTTTTGTGAGACTGATTAGTAGAGGAGTTGGGTGTTCGGTATCACACGGGCTGTGAGTATGCGACATCGCAATAATTAGCATTGACTGCAAGTGGGAGGTTGTTGGATATAGTGCCCTCAGAGTCAATTTTTGGATCACAGGCACGTGATTGCAATGATTGAGGGAGGACCTATACCGGTAGGACAGTCTTACTCAAGATGATAGTGTGCTATCTGGTTTATCTTTATCATTGTGTACAGCTTTAGGTGACCTTAGAGGTCACTATTGCACGTTGATAGAGCCCTTAGGATTCTTGCTTGACGACCAGCAGTATGATGGCGATCATATACGTGGGAGCTGGGGTCTATAAGCACATCCTTAAAGGTCCCTACTCGTGGGAGTTTCGAGACTGGGCATCGATACTCCATTAGTAGACTAGTGTATACAGTCGAGACCCCGACGAGGGGCGGTGGCCGGTCTCACAATCCATTTGTGTCAGTTGGATCACCTAAGATGTATACATGTGCTCATTGGGTTATGAGTACACCGGACAGGACTCGCCGGGAACATGCTAGTTGGTATTATACCTGATGTCAGATAGCAGTTCCCTGGTGATATGTGTACAGGTTAGTTCATCGACCTGAGATCGTCATTTGTCTCGTGTGAGTTCCCACTATGCTTTGATTACTACCCTACCACGGCTCAAAGGAGTCGTGCAAACAGGTTTTAATTGGGTACCGCCCCGAGCCATATGGAGGCAGTGAGTGGATCGGTAGGGGTTCGCCTCCCCGGTATTGGGGGTGAGGTCGCGCTGTGTCTAGGAGAGCCATTACACAAAGCCCTCGGCCGAGGCAGGAGATTTACTGGTAGGTATTCCGGTAGTATCTCAGGGTGTTCTGGGCTACACTCCGACATGACTTGTGCCGCTTTTGGGGGTCTGACTTTTTCCAACCCCTAGGCCCGCCATGCGATGCTCATAGACGAACGGACCGGACTGTACGGATATTGTCACTGACAGGCTCAGTAGGTTGTCAGGATAAGTTCGCTCATTGACCTCCCTTTTGGTCAATACCTGGTAGCTCGTTATGTATGGCTAATACCTCTGACGTGCTGGTGGTTAAATCTACAGCCAATGTATTGATGAGTCTTTAGAGTCCCCCACAGACAGTTTCTCAAGTTTCGGGCGAAACGTTGTAGAGGCCGTATAATGTATGGCAGGGTTCGATCTTATACGTGCGGTATTGCACGGATCATGATCGGACGGATCATACTAGTGGGCTTTGGTTTAAGCCGGATCCTAGTATTAGATTTGTTAGATTACTTTTGTCTCATCGCATTCGTATTCAGTCGGAATGCGGATGCATGTATGTATATACAGATGAGGGGTATCCTTGTGATCCGTCACGAGTTTACTTTAGATGTTGCCGGATCTTTTTATTGTTGCAAACATTTGGATTATTGTTTGTTAATGGAAATAATGAGCTAGAATTTCATCCTGAGATGCATTAAATGTGACATGGACTTCATTAGTGACTCATGGTCTCTTTTTATGTGCTAATGTCACATTATATGATGATTTTGTGATGATTTGATAAGAGGAGAGAGAGAGGGGCTGCCAGGAAGAGTTAGCTCTCATATTATTCTTCTCACACTCTCTCATTCTATCATCTCACATAAGAAAAGAAAAAGGCTTCTTCTTTTTCTTCTTCTTCTTCCTCTAGCTCTTAATCTCCATCAATGGCAACATCTCTAATCTCTATCCAAGCCATGGATGCAAGAGACAAAGTGATCACAAACATTCTCTACAACACCTTGGGCACGTCGGCTAGCACACTTCGTGCCCGATTTGCTTCGGATGAAGCGGGTGTCCGTAAAAAGACTCATAGATGTGGTTCCCTTTCCGATGTGGAGATTAAGACCGGAGATGCCGCGAGGAGCTTGGGATGGTGGCCGAAGAACAAAGGATACGGATTGATCGGTATAGCTTTCCAACCCTTTCTCTAGTTAGCTAGTAATAGGTTAATGGTTCGATCCGGGTTTTAAGCATACGATAGCACCGGTTTCTATTTTTGAAAAAGTTTTTGTTTCCGCATTTTGGCCTCGTACAGACGGCCGGGGCGCTACCGTGGACTTACATCTGAGGGGGAGATCTGTTTTCTCGAAGAGGACGAGGAGCTCGCCTCAAAGGCCAATCAAATCCAGCTCAGAAGCGGCAGGGCTCTTCCGCCAAATCAGGGCAATGCCCCAAAAGGGAAGGAAAAACAGGTCGCTAATGAAGAAGATGGCAGAGAACTTACCCATGAAGATTCGAGTCCTTCCCCAGTTGACTATAATGTCTTGGCTCATCTCCGAAAGCTTCTGTCTCTCCTTAGCATCTATGATGCCTTGGTTCTATCTCAAGAGCTTAGAGATGTTCTCATTCATGCTCTACAAAACCATGAGCGGTATCAGGCTCGCTTTGCGGAAATTAATATGAAAGAATGTTAGATATGTATGCCCTAGAGGCCATTATTGTATAGTACTAGTTTGTATAATACATTTTGGAAGCTTGGGATATATATACGGTTTTATGACAGTCTTGCTCGATATAGTAGTATGCTACTTGGTTTGTTTCTATCTTAATATGTGTATATGTTTCTTTTAACATATCACTAAAACATATTGATGGAGCCCTTAGGATCTTTGCTTGGCTACTGGCGTTGTGATGGCGATCACACTAGTGGGGGCTGGGTAGTCTATAAGCACATTCTTATTCTGGTCCCTAGTCGTAGGATTATCGAGACAGGGCATCGATACTCCAGAGTAGACTGGTGCATACGCTTCTCTTCCCAGCAGGGGAGATGGTCTGTCCCAGAGCCATCAGTACGTCGTATTGGAGATAGTATGCAGGTGCTCGTTAGGTTATGAGTACACTGGACAGGACTCGTCGGGAACTGTCGGTTGGTATTATACCTATCATCAGTTAACAGTTCCCACGTGACATGAGTACAGCTTAGTCCGCTGACTTGACACTGTCACTTCGCCTTGAGTGTATTCCCACTGTTCTTTGATTACTACCCTACCACGGCTCTACTGAGTCGTGCAAGCAGGTAGTAGTTGGATGCAGTCCCGAAGCACTTGGAAGCAGTGACGGTTAGTCAGGATTCGTCTTTCCTGGTATTGGGTGTTGATATCGCGCTGTGTCTAGGAGAGCCATTACACAAAGTCCCTAGCCAGGGCTAGCGGCATATACTGGTAGGTTTCCAGTGATATCTCAGGGTGTTCTGGGCTACACTCCAGCACGACTTGTACCGCTATTAGGGGACTGACATTTACCACCCCCTAGGCCCGCCATGCGATATTCTCAGACAAACAGACCGGACTGTACGGAGATTGTCATATACAGGCTCAGTAGGAGTTCGGATGGGTTTACCTCATTAGTCTTCTTATCGGCATCTACCTGGGGACCGTTACGTACAGCTAGTGCCGCTTGCGGTCTGTGGTTAAACCCACTGCCGGCATAGTGTCGAGTCTTTAGAGTCCCACACAGAGGGTTACTCGCCTTTGAGCAAAACAGAGTAGAGGTCGCATGGTTTTGCGACAGGGTTCGTTCACACTCGCGCACTTGTACACGTTTGGTGACCTGGCAGTTATTAATAGTGGGCTTTGGTTTAAGCCAGATCCTAGTATATGTTTTGGGGTTAGTTTTATCTCATTGTATTCGTGTTCCTCGGAACACAGATGCGGGTGTGTATACACAGTTGACTGAGACAGAGGCAGAGGATTCTCATTAGGGTTATGGTACGGGTGTGTATGCACAGTTGACTGTTGTCTTTTTCCAAACCCTAATGAGAATAGGAAATATGATTAATAATATTAGTTAACAATTATTGTGCCATGGTTGAGTTGAATTCTTGACTTTTGTTGACTTGTTGACTTTAGTTGACCGGTTGACCAAAGTAGACTTGTTGACCATCATCATTTGTTTTCAAAGATGCTTCTTATTTTTTGCACAAAGCATTTAATGAATGAAATGATAATGGCCATTCATCAACTCACCATCACAAATTGTTAATTATTATTATTGTTATCATTTTCTAAAAATAAGAGAGCATGGTTGTAAAAAAATTGATTCATTCTTACTTGCATCTTCTCTCTCATCCATAGCTCTCATCCTCTTCCTCTCTTTCAAGGCAAAATCCCTCTCATGAGTTGAGAACCATTTTGCCTTCAAGATAAAACACCAAAACTCATCTCTACTCATCCTAAGGTTGAAGGTCTAGCAAGCCTACTACTTTAGTTACCTCAAGGTTGAGGTAGGAGCTCAAGTTCGAGGCCCTCGGGTGGATCTATCTTCGGCAAAGAGGAGACGACGAGGAGGAGCCATTCAAGCTACTAAAAGGAGCTAGCAAGGAGAAGAACAACAAGAAGAGAAGGAGTTCAAGACTAGGTATAACCCCCTAACCGAGTGGGTAAAGCTCGTAGTTGTTGCTAGTGTGTTGTTTAGCAAAGATCCGGGTTTTCTTGTCCATGTAACCAAAACCCTAAAAATTGTTTTTCACCGTTTCCGCAACCCCGAAAGAACCGGGAGAGGTAACGTGGACCTAATAGTGGTATCAGAGACTAGCTAAACACACCCTAGCATGTTAGCAAAGTATCTAGAATTTCGATTGGACAAAAAATCCGCAAAACACCCCGAAAAAATCACGTTTCTGCCGATTTTTATTTCTGCTCAAAATGTAATAAATCATGCACTAAAAATTGGCTTAGGATTTTTAAAGAACAGGCAAGAAAAACGATCCAGTGAGTCGACCAACTCACCGTGGATCCGCGGCAAGAGCTTGCTCCTGCAGCGGATCCGCGGCCGAGTTGACTCGGCCGTGGATCGTTTCTCCTGCAGTTTTCTTCTGTTAGTGTTTTGTGATTTTTATGATGGTTTGTTTCTGCCCAGAATTTCCAGAGAGCAAAATTTGTTTTTGGGGTGGTTACAAATCAGTATTTCGATCGAATTTCTGTAGACTTTGGCTATTGGGTTATATCTGTAATGTGATATATGTATTGAACGTCTGCTAATTGCTATACGTTGATTAGTGGGGGTTATACGTATCTGTGATCTGTAATGTTGATGGTTTGTGTATATGAATTCGTTGTATTGTCGCGGATGAATAGCCGGGGAGTTGTGAGATGAGAGTTTTCTTTATCTTTCAATTCATGTAACATGTAAATTGATGTAATATTATTTGTATGGCCGCACATCCGGGATGAGGTTGTAGCCGCCATTGTATAATTTCTTTTTACTGTTTTTGCTCCTAGGATAGACCCAAGGAGGGGTGCACAAACTACCGGGTACCATGAAGTGCCGAGTGGCCTACTCACGTTGTTGAGGGAGGTTGCTTCACTTCAGGTATTTGGCGGGTAGTTTGCCGCACCCGTAGGGGTCTAGGGTGGGGTATTTGGCTATTCATCACGACCGTGTAATCTGTCTTTCGTTGCAGGCTCGAACGAAATGCAGATTCCTAGTATATCCAAAGTGTTCATCTGTGATCTGGAATGGCTATCATTGCATCTGACGAATGTGTATATATCTATATATGATATCTATTTAGGTGTTGCTTATGTTTTGCATCCGCGCTAGTCCAGCCCTCGCTCTGTCGTTAGTTAAGTAACCTAACGGGTGATGACGGGACCCCGTGGCGAATGCGGATGGCATAAGCGTACGTCATATTTTTTTTGTTTTCTGCAATGGTAGGATTAATTGATGGGACGCATTAAATAAATGCAAGAAAATAAACCTAAAAGACGTTGTTGGAGCAATTTTTCAAAAGCTGTTATTGCAAGGACGTTCACTTTTGTTTTACACAGAGGTATTCGGTTATGAATGCCCAGCACCTCATTCGACGAGGCAAGGGCCGAGATCCCTTCATCGGGAGTGACCCCTTAGACAAAAGTTTGCGTCAGGGTAATAACTTCACTATAGTCGATTATTCTTGCTTTGCATCGAGGTATTCAGCTTAGAATATCCTGCACCTCATTCGACGAGGAAAGAGCTGAGATCCCTTCACAGGGAGTGACCTCTTTAGCAAAAGTTTTCGCCACTATATTTTCAAAAGGGTATCACGTTCCTTCAACGATATCAAGTTCATTACGTTAACGGGTTTTCGCCAAAACCCAGCCGTAGCCCTCCGTCGTTTCGGATAGGTATTGCTTAGTATTCGTGCTACGTATTTCGTGCTTAGCCGAGACGTAGTGTACGATAGCTATGTAATATTTTTCCCTAGGATACAATGTGATTGGTTGGGACAGTCGTGCGGTCATTTTGGCTCAGTCTAGGACTCGTACGGGTGGGTCTAATGCAATCAAGATAATGACGGGTTGAACTTGACTAGGATCCTTTGATATGTTGGCTCAGTCAAGGTCACTTGGGTCCTAGGGGCAAAAACCACATCGGGAGTTTCTAAAGAAACTGAAACCTGCAGATTTAGCATACCTTCTGGAGTGTGGTGACTAGAGTGGATTCCATCTAGGTCATCACATAATGATAGTTGGATCCCGATCCCACTGATGAGTTGGATTACTCTCGGGAGATTATTTCACTTAAAAATCAATACTATAAACCAAGTAGGTGTCTAGAACGGTGTTAGCGGGGCTACGCCTCCAGGGAAAAGAGGTTACTTAATTAAGGAACTTCGCGAAAGCGTTGGAAAACCTCCCTCGAAGTACCAACACTAGCCTGGCTGAAAGGTTAAGCAAGTATTGTGACGTGCAATTAATCTCGATTAGTTCTTCTTTTAAAAGGGTTTAAGAAGAATTTGAGGAAACAGTAGGAGCCATCCTGGTTAGATAAACTAATATGCCAATCTAATCTTGCAAGAGCGCACGCTGAGTGTTTCTTTTCTCTCTCTCCAGGTAGCAACCATTTCACGCACTAATCAAGATAATAAAATGTATCGCTTGACCGATCCGAATTCTTATTCGGGGCTGGGGAACGTTTGTTCGGCTCTAACTTGTACAACAGTCATAAGTTTGAGCAAGGAAAGGAGGATTGTATGGATTCTAAGGATACCCAGTTAAAGAAGAAGCATGGTTTTGCATCTACTTCAGATGTTCTTGTCATTGAGAACTGCTTTACGGTCAGCCCTACCTCCTGGGTACTTGATACCGGATCAGGATCTCATATCTGTAATTTATTGCAGAGACTGAGAAAAAGTAGGAAACTTGCACCTGGCGATATGTCGCTCAGAGTAGCGAATGGAGCACAAGTTAATGCTGCAGCCGTCGGTGAATATCACCTAGTGTTGCCAAATGGCAATACAATGATTTTGAACGATTGCTACTATGTACCTTCCATGGTTTGCAACATCATATCAGTTTCTTTACTCGATAAAGATGGATATAACTTTGTTCTTGATAGAAATATCATGAACATTTACCTTCATAAGGTACACTGTGTAATAGTATCTACATTCTAAATCAGAATACAGTTCTCAATGTACAAAACACACGCAAGAGGAAGAATTCAGATATGAATGAATCCTACTTATGGCATTGTAGACTTGGTCATATCGGAAAGAAAAGACTAAGTAAGTTGCATAAAGATGGACTCTTGAATGCGTTCGAGTTTTCATCTTATGAAACTTGTCAGTCTTGTCTCAAAGGGTAGATGACCAAATCTCCATTCACCGGACATGGAGAAAGAGCAACAGAGCTCTTGAGACTCATACACAGTGATGTATGTGGGCCGATGTCTATACATACAAGGGGTGGGTTCTCGTACTTCATCACATTCACTGACGATCTCTCTAGATTCGGATATGTGTATCTTATGAAACACAAATCTGAAGCTTTTGAGAAATTCAAGGAATTCAGAAACGAAGTAGAGAACCAGACTGGCAAAAGTATCAAAATCCTCCGGTCTGATAGAGAAGGGGAGTACTTAAGCACGGAATTCCCAGATTACTTAAAAGAGAATGGTATTCTCTCTCAGCTTACTCCCCCTTATAACCACAGCACAACGGTGTATCGGAGCGGAGGAATCGTACCCTACTGGATATGGTTCGCTCCATGATGAGTAATGCCGAGTTGCCTCTTTCATTTTGGGGACATGCGCTATTGAAAGCGGCATATCTATTGAACGATGTTCCGTCTAAATCTGTGCCTAAGACACCATTCGAGATATGGAATGGTAAAAGGCCGTATCTTAAACATGTTAAGATATGGGGTTGTCCGGCCTATGTAAAATTACAAAATCCGGACAAACTTAAGGCACGTTCAGTTCTATGTAAATTTGTGGGATATCCTAAAAACACCACAGGATATCTGTTCTACCACACCGAGGAACAGAAGGTGCTTGTATCTCGCCACGCCACCTTTTTAGAGTGGCAATTTCTTGCAAAAGAAACAAGTGGGAGTTCAGTAGAACTGGAAGAAATTCAGCGACCACAAAATGAAACTGAAGATTTGACAGAACCTCAGAATTCAATAACCCCAGACGAACCTCAGCCACTCCGCAGATCTGGTTGGATTTCTCATCCGCCCGAGAGATACTACGGTTTTCTCTTAGATGGGGATCGAGAGGATTGCATCTTGGAAGAAGATGACCCTACCAGTTTCAGGCAGGCTATTATCAGTAGGGACTCTGATAAGTGGCAGGAAGCAATGCAATCCGAAATGGAGTCCATGTACACCAATAAAATGTGGACCTTGGATATTGCTCCATCTGGGGTAAAACTGTTGGATACAAATGGATCTACAAAAGGAAACTTGGTGTAGATGGGCAGGTGGAAACCTATAAGGCTAGACTCGTTGCAAAAGGTTTTCATCAAAGACCTGGTGTGGACTATGACGAAACTTTTTCTCCGGTGTCTATGCTCAAATCCATTCGGATCCTACTTGCCATTGCTGCCTTCCATGACTATGAAATCTGGCAGATGGACATTAAAACGGCTTTTCTAAACGACTGTTTGGAAGAGTGCGTTTACATGGATCAGCCAGAAGGTTTCGTAGACAGTGGGAGCAGCGGGAAGGTGTGCAAGTTGCTTAAATCCATTTATGGATTAAAGCAGGCATCGTGGAGCTGGAACATTTGTTTTGATGAGGCAATCAAGGAATTTGATTTCATCAAGAACGAAGATGAACCTTGTGTCTATAAGAAGATTATAGGACGAACTGTCGTGTTCCTAGTCTTGTACGTGGACGACATTCTTTTGATAGGAAATGACATTCCTATGCTACAATCGGTCAAACTATTTTTGTCACAACGGTTCTCCATGAAGGACCTGGGTGATGCCTCGTACAGTCTGGGGATCAATATCTACAGAGATAGATCCAAGAGACTACTGGGACTTTCGCAGTCCAGGTACATAGAGACCATACTAAAGAGATTTAGTATGGAGGATTCCAAGCGCGGTAACATACCCGCATTGCACGGAATTACCCTCTCCAAGAAGATGTCTCCTAAGACTGACGAAGAGAGGGTTCGCATGAACACTATACCCTACGCTTCGGCGGTAGGATCTATAATGTATGCGATGCTATGTATAAGACCAGATGTAGCTTACGCGCTGAGTGTGGTAAGCCGGTATCAGTCAGACCCAGGTGAGGACCACTGGACGGCAGTGAAGAACGTTCTCAAGTACCTGAGAAGGACTAAGGAGATGTTCCTGGTTTACGGTAATAGAGACCTCAGGGTCGAGTCCTTTACCGATTCAAGCTTCCAGAGTGAGAAAGATGACAGCAAGTCTGTCTCGGGTTTTGTGTTTACCCTCAATGGAGGGGCGGTATGTTGGAGGAGTTCCAAACAGGATACCGTCGCAGACTCGACGATGGAGGCTGAATACATTACTGCAAGCGATGCCGCAAAAGAGGCGGTCTGGATGAAGAAGTTCATTAGTGAACTTCAGGTGGTTCCGTCCATTGTTGACCCGGTACCTTTGTTTTGCGATAACAATGGGGCTATAGCTTTAGTGAAGGAACCAAGGTCCTATCAGAAATCCAGACACATCTTAAGGCGGTATCACCTGATCAGGGAGATCATTGATCGCCAGGAGATCGAGGTACGGAGAGTGGACACAAAAGACAACACGGCGGATCCATTCACAAAGGCCCTCCCTCAAACACAGTTCGAGCGACTTTTGAGCTATTGGGTATGCGGTATGCCAGCAGCTGGCCCTAGTGCAGACGTTGGGTATGCGGTACACCAATTACTGGCCTTTAGTGCAAGTGGGAGATTGTTAGATATGTATGCCCTAGAGGCCATTATTGTATAGTACTAGTTTGTATAATACATTTTGGAAGCTTAGGATATATATACGGTTTTACGACAGTCTTGCTCGATATAGTAGTATGCTACTTGGTTTGTTTCCATCTTAATATGTGTATATGTTTCTTTTAACATATCGCTAAAACATATTGATGGAGCCCTTAGGATCTTTGCTTGACTACCGGCGTTGTGATGGCGATCACATTAGTGGGGGTTGGGTAGTCTATAAGTACATCCTTATTCTGGTCCCTAGTCGTAGGATTATCGAGACAGGGCATCGATACTCCAGAGTAGACTGGTTCATACGCTTCTCTTCCCAGCAGGGGAGATGGTCTGTCCCACAGCCATCAATACGTCGTACAGGAGATAGTATACAGGTGCTCGTTAGGTTACGAGTACACTGGACAGGACTCGTCGGGAACTGTTGGTTGGTATTATACCTATCGTCAGTTAACAGTTCCCAGGTGACATGAGTACAGCTTAGTCCGCTGACTTGACACTGTCACTTCGCCTCGAGTGTGTTCCCACTGTTCTTTGATTACTACCCTACCACGGCTCTACTGAGTCGTGCAAGCAGATAGTAGTTGGGTGCAGTCCCGAAGCACTTGGAGGCAGTGACGGTTAGACAGGATTCGTCTCTCCCGGTATTGGGAGTTGATATCGCACTGTGTCTAGGAGAGCCATTACATAAAGTCCCTGGCCAGGGCTAGCGAGATATACTGGTAGGTTTCCAGTGATATCTCAGGGTGTTCTGGGCTACACTCCGGCACGACTTGTACCGCTATTAGGGGACTGACGTTTACCACCCCCTAGGCCCGCCATGCGATATTCTCAGACGAACAGACAGGACTGTATGGAGATTGTCACATATAGGCTCAGTAGGAGTTCGGATGGGTTCACCTCATCAGTCTTCTTATCGACATCTACCTGGGGACCGTTACGTACAGCTAGTGCCGCTTGCGGTCTGTGGTTAAACCCACTGCCAGCGTAGTGTCGAGTCTTTAGAGTCCCATACAGAGAGTTACTCGCCTTTGGGCAAAA
The DNA here is from genome assembly GCA_030015575.1 of Agapanthus africanus. Lineage (NCBI taxonomy): Eukaryota > Viridiplantae > Streptophyta > Magnoliopsida > Asparagales > Amaryllidaceae > Agapanthus > Agapanthus africanus. The sequence goes on along the minus strand of JASDDO010000024.1, from coordinate 862,538,145 downwards.
CAGATTAGAGGTCGCATGGTTTTGCGACAGGGTTCGTTTTCACTCGCGCACTTGTGCACGTTTGGTGACCGGGCAGTTTTTACTAGTGGGCTTTGGTTTAAGCCAGATCCTAGTATATGTTTTGGGGTTAGTTTTATCTCATTGTATTCCTGTTCCTCAGAACACGGATGCGGGTGTGTATGCACAGTTGACTGAGACAGAGGCAGAGGATTCTCATTAGGGTTATGGTACGGGTGTGTATGCACAGTTGACTGTTGTCTTTTTCCAAACCCTAATGAGAATAGGAAATATGATTAATAATATTAGTTAACAATTATTGTGCCATGGTTGAGTTGAATTCTTGACTTTTGTTGACTTGTTGACTTTAGTTGACCGGTTGACCAAAGTAGACTTGTTGACCATCATCATTTGTTTTCAAAGATGCTTCTTATTTTTCGCATAAAGTATTTAATGAATGAAATGATAATGGTCATTCATCAAATCACCATCACAAATTGTTAATTATTATTATTGTTATCATTTTCTAAAAATAAGAGAGCATGGTTGTAAAAAAATTGATTCATTCTTACTTGCATCTTCTCTCTCATCCATAGCTCTCATCCTCTTCCTCTCTCTCAAGGAAAAATCCCTCTCATGAGTTGAGAACCATTTTTCCTTCAAGATAAAACACCAAAACTCATCTCTACTCATCCTAAGCTTGAAGGTCTAGCAAGCCTACTACTTTAGTTACCTCAAGGTTGATGTAGGAGCTCAAGTTCGAGGCCCTCGGGTGGATCTATCTTCGGCAAAGAGGAGACGACGAGGAGGAGCTATTCAAGCTATTAAAAGGAGCTAGCAAGGAGAAGAACAACAAGAAGAGAAGGAGTTCAAGACTAGGTATAACCCCCTAACCGAGTAGGTAAAGCTCGTAGTTGTTGGTAGTGTGTTGTTTAGCAAAGATCCGGGTTTTCTTGTCCATGTTACCAAAACCCTAAAAATTGTTTTTCATCGTTTTCGCAACCCCGAAAGAACCGGGAGAGGTAATGTGGACCTAACAAAGAAGCCCAGTATTCTCTGCATGCCGCCGCAGTCACGTTTAAGGACGAAGACTTGCTACTGGGAACGGCTGAGCATAATCGGCTGCTTTACGTGACCGGGTACAGCGACGGAGATCGGATTAATCGTATATTGATTGATCCGGGGTCTTCAGTGAACATCATGAACTTGCGGACTCTGAAGAGTTTGTCAATGGACGTCCGACACCTGTCAAGGGAAAGGATTGTTATTCAAGGCTTCAATCAAAACTGCCAGTAAGTTCTGGGGTATATAGCTTTGCCAATCAAATTCGGGGAACTGCAAACTGAAGCTAAGATATACGTGATCGACCCCGACACGTCTTATAAGGTTATCTTGGGACGGCCATGGCTCCACGATTACGGCATCGTTCCGTCAACTCTTCATCAATGCATGAAGTATACTAAAAATGGCGAAGAAAGACGCATTGACGGAGACATCCAGCCTTTCGGTGTGCATGAAGTCCGATATGAAGATTCTCGGTATTTTATGAACTACCAAAATACTAAGCCACAGTTGACCGAGGATAGAGCGGCCCCAATACTCAAAAGCAAATCGGAGCCAGCTGTCACTTTCAAAAGAAAAAATGCCCAAGTGCGCCCGCGTTTCGGTAGTGACACTGATGAGTCCGACACTGGAAGTCCGTCCTTCCGTAAAACTCGCCCTCGTTTTCGTAGCGATACGGACGAATACGATACTGAAGGCCCATCTAGTATCAAAGGCCGCCCTCATCTTGGCAGCGACACTGAAGAGTCGGAGGAAGAGGACCTGCCGTGCAACAGCGGTGCAGATTGGACCCTCATGCAACAAGCAAAACTACGAGAGACCTTCAAAATTGCGGATGGGTCCCTAGCCGTCACAAGGGTACCAGAGCAGATGTGCAAAGAGCTCGATGCATTGTTAGTCTCCACCATGGACCCGCTGAAAACTTTCCACGTCCTTGGAAGGAAAAGTGGACATAAAGGCATCATGTTTTATGGGTCAAACCCCATTGTGCATCTGGACGATTTGTCTGTCGCGTGCCTTACATATGAGAGGGGCATAAGAGCCATCCTCAATCCCAGATACTATGCGCCTGAGATGCGGGAATACTTTAAAAAGTACGGATGCCGGTTATATCAAACGGAGTCCGAAGCAAAGTTTTGCGAAGGGCTATGGCATCTACCTCAGGTCTGAGCACTCATCGATGGACGAGGCGGGGCATAGGTTTCATCCAGCCTGATTCTAAGGCATGCTACATGACCCATATTGGGGAAGCCGGCAAAGAGTCAAATGATGAAAATGAGCTAGCCGAGCCAGAAGAAGCTCCTCAAGAGATCGAAGATGGCAGATAAGCAATCTTTAACGAGCTAATCGAGATTGACTTAGGAACGCCCAATAATCCAAGGCCGACCTACATCAGTTCACTCTTGTCGGAGGAAATGAAAGAGCAGATAATTGCCCTGCTGCATGAGTTCGTCGACTGCTTCACGTGGACATACAAAGAAATGCCGGGCCTTTCACCTGAAGTGGCCGTGCATAAGCTGGCTATATCTCCTGATGCTAAGCTAGTCAACAAGCTCCTCGAAGAATGAGAAGGGAACTAGAAGAAAAGGTCATCGAGGAAACCAAGAAGCTCATCGATGCTGGCTTCATCAGGGAAGAGAAATATGCGGACTGGATCGCATGCATAGTCCCAGTGAAGAAGAAAAATGGGCAGATCCTAGTTTGTGTCGATTTCAGGGACCTCAACAAGGCATGTCCTAAAGATGACTTCCCGCTACCGGTCATGGAAATGATGGTCGATGACACCTCAAATTACGAGTTGTTCACCTTTATGGATGGCTCATCTGGATATAATCAGATCAAGATGTCGCCTGAGGATGAGAAACACACAGCATTTCGAACCCCGATCGGAATATATTGCTACATGGTGATGCCGTTCGGACTGAAGAACGCAGGTGCTACATATCAAAGGGCAATGACTAATATCTTTGATGACCTAATCCATAAAGTTGTCGAATGCTATGTTGATGATTTGGTCATCAAAACTAAAGCCAAGGCCGACCACATCCAAGATCTTAGGACCGTTCTCACCAGACTGAAGGAATATGATCTGAAGATGAATCCTTTAAAGTGCGCTTTTGGCGTGTCATCGGGAAAATTCCTAGGCTTCATAGTCTGACATCGAGGGATTGAAATTGACCCATCAAAGATAAAGGCTATCATGGAGATGCCCCCTCCAAAGAGCCTGACACAGCTAAGATCTTTTCAAGGCAAGCTCACTTATATACGGAGGTTTATCTCAAATTTATCGGGAAGATGTAGGCCCTTCTCAAAGCTCATGAAGAAAGGAGCTCCCTTTATCTGGGATGCCGAATGTCAAGAAGCGTTCGAAAGCATCAAACGGTACTTGTTGCACCCTCCAGTACTGGCCGCTCTTGTTCTCAATAAACCGCTGATTCTCTACACTGCCGCGCTAGATGAGTCACTCGGTGCGCTCCTTGCCCAGAACAACGAGGAGGGAAAAGAGAATGCCTTCTACTACCTCAGTCGAACTTTAGTGGGGGTAGAACACAACTATTCCCCGATCGAAAAGCAATGCCTGGCTCTGATATTCGCTGTGAAGAAGCTGAGGCACTATCTGCTCGCTCATCGAGTTATGCTGATCTCTAGGGTCGACCCGCTCAAACACTTAATAACCAAAGCAAGCCTAGCCAGTAGAATGTCAAGATGGGCTGTCATGCTACTTGAGTTTGACATAATTTATACTCCTCAGAAAGCAGTAAAAGGGCAAGCTCTTGCGGACTTTCTCGTTGCTCATCCCATACCAGAAGGGTCGCCGCTCAATTGCGAGTTACCCAACGAACAAGTGCTGCACCTCGAGAATGATGAGCCATGTTGGGAGCTCTACTTCAATGGGGCCTCATCGATAAGGACCTCCAGTAAATCAAGCATCCCAGAGATAAAAGCAGGGATAGGATTGGTGTTCATCACGCCATCAAAGGGAACCCTATGGATGTTCTTTTGCTCTCACCGAGCCTCACACAAACAACGAAGCTGAGTATGAAGCTCTGACGGCTGGTTTGGAGCTCGCCATAGAAATGGAAATCCTTCGGCTACGGGTTTATGGTGACTCCCAGCTTGTCATCAATCAAGTAAGCGGCAACTATAAAATATACAAACCCGAGTTAGCTCGGTACAGAAGCTGAGTGGTGGAACTCATGAAACGGTTCACTCACATTGAATTAATGAGAGTCCCTAGAGCGTTGAATGGAAAGGACGACGTACTTGCTCGCTTAGCCAAGGAGCTGGCTGATCCTGACATGGACGAAATTCTGATCACAGTTAGGAGCCGGCAAATTCTACCCCCTGTCTCTCTATGAGAAGAGGAAAGCGCGGAACAGAAGAGCAGTCCCGCCGAAGAAGCATCGACCATCCAAGTCGCTAAAAGGGCAGCACCGACCGTCCAATTCGCAAAAAGGGCAGCACCGACCGTTCAAGTCGCTAAAAGGGCAGCACCGACTGTCCAAGTCGCTAAAAGGGCAGTATCGACCGTCCACATCGCTAAAAGGGCAGCACCGACCTTCCAAGTCGCTAAAATGGCAGAACCGACCGTCCAAGTCGTAAAAAGGGCAGCATCGACCGTCCAAGTCGCTAAAAGGGCAGCATCGACCGTCCTAGTCGCTAAAAGGGCAGCATCGACCGTCCTAGTCGCTAAAAGGGCAGCATCGACCATCCACGTCGCCAAAAGGGCAGCACCGACCGTCCAAGTGGCCAAAAGGGCAACACCGATCGTCCAAGTCGCTAAAAGGGCAGCATCGACCGTCCACATCGCTAAAAGGGCAGCACCGACCGTCCAAGTCGCTAAAATGGCAGAACCGATCGTCCAAGTCGTAAAATGGGCAGCATCGACTGTCCACGTCGTTAAAAGGTCAGCATTGACCGTCCAAGTCGTAAAAAGGGCAAGCTTCCTATAAAGCGGCAACCAGATCATTCCGGGCCAGGAAACATCTATCACGGAAACTCCGTCTCGGAGACATGTCATTTAACGACCGTCCATGTCGTAAAAAGGGCAGTGCCAGCTTCCCAAAAAGCGGGAACCAAATCAAGTCGCTTCCAAATAAAAGATGTTCCATCAATTTCATGCACACGACCCACATATGTGGTGTGCATTTATTGTTGGGGGTCAATTTGTTGGGGTAAAAATTTACACCCCGGTTGACTAAGCCAAAATCAAAGTCAACCCCAAGTCAAGTGGGCCCAAGCCCTGGGTCAAGTGGGCCAATGCCCGGGTCGAGCCCGAACATGAAGCGGCCGGCCTTCCCCCATGCCAAAATAAAAGTTTTGTAATAAATAATTTTGTTATATTTCTTTTATTTTATTTTATGAATAAATGTAAGAAAATGGGCATAAAGCAAAATTTTGTAAAGCCCATGGCTTATGTGCAAAAAGAAATGGCACATGAGCCATGGGATGGGCAAATGCCATTTTGTGAAGCTCAAGGGGCTATATGTAAAGTGTATAGCCTATAAAGGCAAGGATAATAAAAATATCCCAACAACTTTTTCCCTCTCAAAAAATTTTTGGGCCGGGGTGCTGCCCTGCACCCCGTAAGGGGGCTGCTAGCCCCCTTGATCCCCAGCCCGCTATCCGGGTAGCGGGCCTTCCGTAAAAACTCTGCGGGGCCCTCGATATATCCAAAACACAACACTACACATTGAGTTCGCATGACTAGTTTAACCCGTGAATCGGAGGTTCCCTCGCCCCAAAGGCAAGGGGTAATTAACGGCAGCTTAGTCCGCGGCTGCCGGAGATTTGGATCCCCACAATCAATAAACCCCCACCTACCCTAGGCAGGGGGAATCTGTAGTACGCCTGACAAGCGCGTGCGTATTCCCATCTCAATGGGGTGACAAAAAACACCCTACAGATTCTGGCACGCCCGGTGGGATCTTTCTCTCCTTCCATATTTCGGGTTAAACGTTCAAGCGAACTCAATCAATATACATATCGATTTCCTGTACTGAAATAATGTTTTTTCCGTGCAGCAATCAACTTTCAACGATGATGTCTTCTAAGATGAATTCAGCTTCCAACGCGACCCCGATCTCGTACTTGGTCAAGGTCAATGCTCGTGTGGTTCTCCCCGCAAGCCTCAGTCGACAGTGGGAGGAACTGCCCCGCCAGTTTGGTTCTGTCGTCATCTACCCTACCGGAAGCGCACATCTGGTAAAAGAACCGGCAAAACAGGTGGCCAAGACGGTCTCAAGGGGCAAGAGTCCGAATATTGTGATCTCTAAAGTGCCACAACCGAAACTTAAGACGGTGTCTGAACGACTCTCTTGTGCTCCAGCTGGGGGCAAGACTTCTGCTAGCCCCTTTGACCCCCAGCCCACTATCCGGGTAGCGAGACCCCCGTAAAAACTCTGCGGGGCCCCCGATATATCCAAAACCCCTACAAAACACAACACTGCATATTGAGTTCGCATGACCAGTTTAACCTGTGAATCGGAGGTTCCCTAGTCTCAAAGGCGAGAGGTAATTAACGGCAGCTTAGTCCGCGGCTGCCGGAGATTCAGATCCCCACAATCAATAAACCCCCGCCTACCCTAGGTAGGGGGAATCTGTAGTACGCCTGACAAGTGCGTGCATATTCCCATCTTAACGGGGTGACGAAAAACACTTACACCTTCCCTCTTGCAATAGAAGCAAAAATCGGGACTTGGCTAGTTATTGATTTTTTCCGAACTCCTGGGTTCAACAGTTGGCCTTGAAGAGGCTCCTCCTGCCATCTGGTTGGCAGGGCGCTTAACTCCGGCAGATTGGGGTCTGCCCTTCCTCTTTTCTGTTGCTTCGTATCTTCGGGCAGCTTTCAAAACCAAATCATGGGTTGAGAAATCCCCTGTAGCTAATGCAGCTTAGATTTCCGGGTCTAACCCTTATTGAAATATCCTAGCCCTGATTTCAGCAGTCGGTATGGGATGGGCCGCAAACCTGCTGAGCATGGTGAACTCAGCGTCATATTCATCTACTGACTTATTCCACAATGAACCTTGTTGCAGATGGATGAACTGCTGTTCCATATCAAAGCAGGCAGTCTCAGAGAAGTACTTTGCATCGAACATGTCACGGAAATTCTTCAATTAAATGGGTTGATCAAGATGGCTTTCTTCCGCCTTCCACCAAACCAGTGCGTTGTCCATGTGCTGCAACTTCGCAACACGAACCCAAGCTATCTCTGGCACTTATGCCGATGCTGAGTCATCTTCAATGCTTTGAGCCTATTCCTCCGCTTCCAAAGGGCTCTCTTTTCCCGAAAAATTCTTAGGGTGCAGTGCCCGAAATTGCTTCACTCCGGGTGCTTCCGCTTCTGGACGGTTCAAGAGAATAGCAGTCTGCTGCTGCTGTCCTTCCAGGAGGCTGCGGATCGCCTCGAGCAGTACCGTCTGCTCATTGATCGGAGAAGCTACGGTAGGTGTGAGTGGTAGTGGTGGGGGAGTATTGTTGACATTCGTGCTGGTGTTGTTTGGGGAATCTATAACCTTGAAAGAAAAATTTGGGTCAGGACAGATTCAAAATATATGAAATGGTAAGATTCAAGGTTTTATAAGTTGAAGGTAGTTATATGTAAAGTCGTATTTTCCTAAATCTATGTTCCTAAATTCCATAGTGATATGTTAGATATGTGTGTTGTGAGGATTTAGGTCATTACATCGTGAGTTATCTAATGATATAAAGGTATTATAGAGTTTATGTCGGAAACTAAAGTTTGTGGTATTTTAATGTAAAATTGCGATAAAAGATGCATATAACAATCTTTTGTGATGAAACTTGTTAAAGATATTTATTAATGTTTAATGAATAATATGTGATGATATGAAGGTATCTTGATTAAGAAAAATTATAGTTTTTAAAGAAAGCCGAATTGGAAGTTGGACTAATTTTAGTTTTGAATGTTTTTAGAATAGAGAAAAGAAGAAGTAGTAGGGACTTACTGGATGATTAGCTAGAGGAGAGAAAGAGAAAGAGGTGGGAGGTGCCAGTGCTTCGTTTCGTCATCGGAATCTCCTCGGATTGCCGTCGGAAGTTCGTCGGAGCTTCGCCCTTTTGCTAACTCCACTTACACACAAAAGACTTGGTAATTTTCTTGAGAGTTTTGGCAGGGAATTGTGAGTTAAGAGGTGTGAATTGAGGGTGGTATTTATAGGAAAAATTAGGGTTTAGGGGTGATGAAAGTGCATTAAAAATATGCATTAAAAAGGATTAAAAGGGGGTATTTTAATTCTCTGGTTAATTGCAGAGAATTTAAACAGTATAAGGGGAGTGGGGTAGGCCAAGGGGCACAGGAGGTTAAAGAAAATTAGGGTTTGGGCTCACTACCACCGGCGGCACCGGCCTGAGTTGCCATCTTGCCGGCCCGAGTCATGAGTTGGGGCTTTGTATTGGGGACACGTGTGGGGGTCGGCTGGTCTACTGCAGTGCACTTTTTTTTTATGTGTGACTCTTCAGTTTACGTGTTGTGCTCGTGTAGACTCTTGGACTTCTAAAAGATTAAAATAATTTTAAATAAAAATATTGTGGCTGATGGGATTTGAACTCTGGTGCTTTGGTTCAGCAGTGCAAGGTCTTACCGGTGAGCTACAAGCTCTTTCTTGCTGTTCAAAAGCAAAACAAACTTATAACTCAAGTTCAGGCTTAGATTTCCCTTTCTGTATTTTGAAAAAAATTCGTACAGAAAGTTTAGGGTTGTTACAAAAATGGTAGAAGCTATCCCTCGCAAAATCTTGGGATAACCCACAGTCTGTTATTACTGAAATGTGCCTCGAGTTTATCCGGATTATAGTTTTAAATACAAACCGGATAGCCCCATATCTTAACAATATTAAGATGAACACTATTCTATATCACATATAGAAAAGAGGCACTTCTTTAGGTAGAACCAGTATCAATTGATATGCATCTATTTTCTAATGCATCCCTTAAATTGAATAAGGCAACTCAACATTACTCATCATGGAGCGCACCCGCGGTTGAGCAATCTGAGAGAGAATCACATTCTCAATACGGAATATCTAGAACCAACCACTTGTCTGTATGGACATTGGACAACATACATCAATATGTATAAGTTCCTAGAGTTCACTAACTCATTTTCCGTGTATTGTTAATTGAAAAACATTCTTTTGGTTAAAAGAAACCAAAAGATTGATGTTTAGGCAAAACTTGATGATTTTCCTCAATAGCAACAATTTCGAAAACCGACATCGAGGAAAAAATCATTCATTCTCAATTCTCTGCTCCTTCTCAGTATCTGTAACACCCTATAGATGTGAGATTCTAATCCGGTAATTTTATACCCAGGAGTTAGAGTTTATTGAGAAATAGTTTCTCAAGACACAGACGCATGGGAAATCTGAAACATTAAAAATGTTTCAGTGGGGTTAGACAGGTAATCACAGTATTGCCTTTTTCATTGCCCAGGTTCATGACAGTAGTTGCAATTTCCTTTTCTCACATCAACCCTTTTTGATGTCTTTCCATCTTACCTTCCTGTATACCGAATTTATGCTAATTGGTTTTCTCCTTTCCATTCCTTCAGCACCAGCTTCGGGATTTGGAATAGACTATCCAATAAGCGTAACTGGTATACACTCCTTATATGTAAGGAGCTCTCGAGCTTGAGATAAGGTAGGAAGGATAGACAAATGAAAATTTTATCTAATCCAGAATCAGTGGCCATCCTCAGACTGAAACTATTTCATTGAGTTCATATCTAACTATACGATGGTCTTCCAAACAATATAGATCTTTGTACTGAATACAGAAGGTTCTGGAGTTAGAAAAAAGGGGAAGTAGGATATGTAAGGACATATGTAACTATGTCATGGATTAGGGAAATCCAGACATTCCAAAGCTGTCGATTTGGAAGAAAGGTCGGTCAGTTTGGTTAAAGAATCTTAGTTTAAGGTTAGTCCAGGGTCGCTGCCAGAGAGAGAAAAGAAACACTCTGTGTGCACTCTAACCTAAATTAGATTGATATATTTATCTAATCAGGATGGCTTCCACTGTTTTGTCAAATTCTCCTTCAAACCTTAAAAAGGGAACTAGCCGGGATTTTGTATAGAAAATCTCTCGGGAGTAACTATTACTCATAGTAGGAATCGGACCCAATCTATCATGGTGTGGTAACCTTGACTAAAGATCAATAAATTATCCCACTCCATAGAAGGTATGTAATCTCATTGTAAGTTTCAACACTTGAAACTCCCGATATTATTTTTGCCCCTAGGACTCTATGATCTTGACTAAAAATCAACAAATCAAAGAGTCCTAGTCAAGTTCGGCTCGTCATTTCGTGATTAATTTAGACCCACCCGTACGACCCTTGCTAAAGATCAACAAAGTCATACGAATGTCCTAGCTAATCACATCATATGCAAGCAGGAAGATATCACTTAGCTACCGTACACTACGCCTTGACTAAAGATCAACAAACGCAACACGAATACTAAGTACTCTATTTCCTGAAATGACAGAGGGTTACGGCCGTAATGAACTTGATCTTATCATAGAAACCGAGTGGTTTTGAAAGTTTATAGTCGCGTAGACCTTTGCTTAAGAGTGAACTCCCTGTGAAGGAATCTAGACTCTTTTCCTTATCGAATGAGGTATAGGATATTCCTAATCGAATAGCACGATACAAAGTAAAAGAATACGGCTACAAAAAAAATTTTAGTAACATAAAGTTTTGCCCAAGAGTGAATTCTTAGTGACGGGATCAAGGCTCTTTCCTCATCGAATGAGGTGCAGGACATTCCTAACCGAATGTCTTGATGCAAAGAAAAAGAATCGACTAAAATTTCCTCTTTATAAAAGTTGGTTCCTACAATGTATAGGTTTATTTTACTTTGTATTAATGCAATTAATACAATCCCATCATTTAGATAATCTCATTATCTAGTATTATCCTTCTCACACAAATATTAGAGAAAAGTATGAGAATGAAAAATATAATACACATATACGCCATCTGCATTCGCCACGGGGCCCGTTATGCACTGTTAGGTTGCTTAACTAACGGCAGAGCGGGGGCAAGGCTAGCGCGGATGCAAAATGTATATAGCATTAATATATATATCTATATCTATATATATATACACATACTATATATCACATATATAAGTATATCGTCACACGCAAATAATCACATTACAACAAGAGGAAAAACAACATCACAGAGTTGGAATGGTCGGATCACCTAGAAATCCCGCGTTTCATTCAAACCATAAATGAAGCACGAAACACCCCGGTCGCGTGAATAGCCCGTGCGTAGCCAAAAGCAGACCCCTACGAGTGCGGCAAGTCATCCGCTAACCCAAAAAACGAGGCAACCTAGCATCATCACCATGATGGGGCCACCCAGCACCTTCTCGAATCCGATATCAAGAGCACTCCTCCGTGGGTCTATCCTAACCCCCTACAAGTGCGGCAAGTAGCCTGCCAATTTTAGAATCGAGTGGCCCGGTCTTAGCTCCTTGAGATGGCCACCTACTGCAATTTAGAATTCGGCTGCCAGTGCGTTTCTTCGTGGGGTAATCCTAATACCTGTATTAATACAACGGAGACATGATTGCAACCCGATTGAGCCCCGACAAATAATAAAACATTAAGCGGAAATGACAGCCACAGGTCGACCGCTCGTCCTGAATAAAAGAATATACATTTTTGGCTTCAACATGAATGAAATGAAACATATAACATCGCAACATCCAAATACGCACAGGGCTATTCATTTCGCGACGATCCAATCTACACCAAAAAAACTTAACATAGAACATCACAAACTCACAAATACATATCACCAAGTATGTATCATTGTATCAACCGAGTTAAACACTTTAACATCATCAATACGGAAACACTACGATGTTACAGTCTTGATCGATAACTTTCCAGCGCAATACAAGATCAAATCTCAATACCAAGAAAAACAAACAATACCAAAAATCCTATTTCTATAAGTTTAAGTCCCCAGAGAAAATTGGGGGCATTCTAAAACAAAATGGCCGGTGGAGACCCGGCATGGCCGGCCAAATTGGCACAAAACCCCCCAACCTCATTTTCACATCAAAATCAACATTTTGCAGTTGTTTAAAAAAATTTTAAAAAAATTATGAAATTCGGACAGAGAAGGGGCTTAAACTCGGAAATCGGAATCGGAAAATTGTCGATCGAAACTAAAATGTTGCCAAAGCTAGTCCTTTTTCCTTCGTTGGCTCTGATACCACTGTAAGGATGGGCGCGCCCCGCGCATGCGTGCAGCAGAACTGGGGACGGGCGAAAAACAAAAATTCCGTAGGAGCGCGACCGACCGTACGCCAAAAATCATCCAAACACTAGTTTCGAGCTAAACTAAAGAGCATAAAGAAAGAGTTCAGATGTGCTACAACCTTTGTAGTGTGTCCGGCTGATCTCGGAAGACCCCGTCTAAATTCCGTGAGCTCCCGAACGCATCTGCACGCCGACTGCCTCGCCGTAGATGATCCGCGTTGAAAGCAGGCTGTCCGAACTCCAACTCTCTCGCATGTCGGAGAGACTTCCTCCAGAGGCTGGCTAGGCGTGGAGGAAGGCGATGCAAATAATGGGTACTCTCTACATTTTGCAAACCCTCACTATGGCAACACTTGCCATTTTTCTAGTGAGCTTAAGCTCTTATTGTGAGAAGGAAGAAGAAGATTTCTTTTGTGATGGCTTATCTTTGTTTGTGAAAAAGAATTATCTCTTATTCTTTTTCAAACCATGTCATGTATAACATGACACATACCCTCACTCCCCACTCTCTTTCATGTGTGTGTCAACACATAAGAGAGAGGGTGGGTCCCACCACCTAATTAAATATATTAAATAAATATTAATGTATATATACATTAATATATATATATATATATATAAAGATATATATATATATATATATATATAAATATATATATATATAAATTTACATATATATATTAATTTATACTTAATTTATAATGGTGGGAATTAATATATATATATATCAAATATATATATATATATATATATATATATATATATTAAATAAGTATTAGTACATGTATCCTATACATGTACATATCATGTATCACATACACGAAATGCCGTCAATATTTTCCCAGTATCATATACTATAGAGAGTGTGTGTATCATATACACTATACTAAAAACCATATCATTAATACTGTCATCAAGTCATCACTTGACTTGGTATTCCGGCTATGAAACCAGCTAGTATAACAATCGTCCGATTGAACACGTATATCCAATATACATGTTTTATCGAACTCATGTACGTATCCCTATACGTACGTCACATCGCGTTTTGTTCATGCATGCATTTTCGTTGTGGGACTCTAAAGACCTGTCTATACGCTGGTAGTTGGTTATACAGGATCATATCCGATTGAATCTGAAACACTTTCAGATTCAACCCCCTTTCAGGTTAACCCACAAGTTCGTCAGTGGCACTTGATGTACGTAACGCTATTCAGGTATGAGCAAGATAAAGGTAGGTCGACGAGAGAACTCATCCAGACCCAATAAAGTCTATAAGTGATAGTCACCGTACAGTCTGGTCTCTTCATCAAAAAGTATCGCATACCGGGTCTGGGGGGTGGAATCTGTCAGACTCCAATAACCCGATAAGTCGTGCTGACAGAGGACTCATAACCAAAGAGATACAACTGGTAACATTTACCAGTTTATCTCTACTATCGTGGCCACGGACTTCTGATTATAGTCGTGTCCTGCACAGTGCGATATCGACTCCCAATACCGGGAGTGACGAATTCTTTTGACAACTCACTGCCTCCTTGTGCTTCGGGACTGTACCCAACTAAAATCTGTTTGCATGACTCTGTGGATCCATGGTAGGGTAGTAATCAAAGTATAATGGGAACACACATGAGAAACTGTGGCGATTTCAGGTCTAGGGACTACCCTGTACTCATGTTACCAAAGAACTGCTATCTGACATTGGTATAATATCAACTAGGAGTTCTCTGCGAGTCCGTCCGGTGTAACTCATCTAATGAGCACTTGTATACAATCATCAGTGTCAACCACCAATGGCTATGGGATCATCCATTGCCTCGTATAAGGTCATGAACTGTATACACTAGTCTAAACTGGAGTACAGATGCCCTGTCTCGATACTCCTATGACTAGGGACATTTAAGGATGTGCTTATAAACCACCACGCCCCACTAGTATGATCCTTATCATAATCCTGGTAGTCAAGCAAAGATCTTATGGGCTTTATCTCATGTATTTGCGATACGCGATAACTAGTAACACGCATGCAAATGACAGATAAAGATAAACCAGATAGCTCACTATCATCTCAAATAAGACTGTTCTTGGTATATGTCCTCCTTGAATTCAGTAATTGCATTCCCGAAACTACGAAAATTGCCTTGAGGACACCAATATCCAACAGCAACACCAAGTGATATTCGCTGACGGCAGCAGCATCAACTTGTGTTCCGTTTCCTACTCCGAGGGACATATCATCCAGTCCAACCATTCTACTTTTTCTCGGTTCTTATAATAAATTATAGATATGAGATCCTAATCTGGTATCAAGCACTCAGGAGGTAGGGTTGAACGAAAAAACAGTTCTTAATAACAAATGCACCAGAAGAAGATGCATTAGAATGCTTCTCCTTCAACAAGGTCATATGGAAGTCCATGCAATCCTCTGTCCCTTACTTATATTCGTGACAGTTGTCATAAGTTAGAGAAAAACCGACGTTCCCCAGCCCAGTGTACTAAGCTGGTTTGGTCAAGGCATACATTTTATTATCTTGATTAAGACGTAACATGGTTGCTACCTAGAGAGGGAGAGGGGGGGAGAGAGAGAAGAAACACTAAGCGTATGCTCTTGCGATATTAGATTGGTTTTTAATTTATTTAATCAGGATGGATCCCACCGTTTTCTTGAATTCTCCTTTAAACCTTAAAAGGAGAACTAGTCGGGATCATTTATACCTTACAAGTTCACTAACCGTTCAGCTAGGTGGGTGTTGGTACTCCGAGGGAGGTTCTCCGTGCTCTCGCACGGACCTAATTAAAATAAACCCCGTTTCCGCAGAGGCGTAGCCCCGTTAACATTTTTTAGACACCTAATATGTTAGCTAATTGTAAAGTAAAAAATATCTCCCATGCGTAATCCTTCTCATCAGTGGGAATCGAGTCCAAATTATCATCGTGTGATAACCTAGATGGAAGTCACTCTAGTCACCACACTCCTGATGGTATGCACACACCTAGAATGTTTCACTTATGTTTGAAACTCCCGATATGATTTTTACCCCTAACGGCTTATGACCTTAACTAAGTCAACAAACCATAAACCGCTAGCCTAGTTCAACCTGTCATTTTCTTGATTGCATTAAATCCACCCGTATGAGCCCTTGACTAGGTCAACAAGGCTGTATAACTGTTATAACCAATCGCATCTCTATGCACAGAAAATCACCACTTAGCTACCGTACACTATGCTTTGACTAGGTCAACAAATGCAACACAAATACTAAATATTACTAATTTGAAATGACGGAGTGCTATTACTGATTTTTTTGGTGGAAAAACCTTTAACGTAGTGAACTTGATATCGTTGAAGGAACTGAGTAGATTTCAAAAGGAGCGGCTTAGGCTCCAGTTTTAAAATGAGTGGTTTTGAAGAAAACCGAGTAATCTATAGTAACACAAACTTTTCTTAAGAGCGAAATCCCGTAAAGGGATCAAGACTCTTCCCCCATCGAATGAGGTGCAGGATATTCCTAACCGAATATCTCTATGCAAAGCAAAAGAATACGACTATAGTTTTCGAAAAATTAGTTTCGAGAACATCATTTTAGATTTATTTCCTTGCATTAATCAAAATTAATGCGGTCCCATCATTTAAGTTCCCGTCACACCAGAAATAAAGAAAATAGAATGCTTTATATGCCATCCGCATTCACTACGGGGTCTCGGGTCTTGGTTAGCGTGGATGCAAAACATATAAACGCATATATATATATATATATATATATATATATATATGTAGAGAGAGAGAGAGAGAGAGAGGGAGAGAGAAAATAATGGAGGAAAGAGGCCATAGGAAGGAATTTCCTTCTATGGTGTCGAAAAAATACATCCTCCCTTATCTTTTCCGACGATCGGCACCCATCATCTTCATCATTATCATCTAAAACATGGGTATACCAAATTTCATGTGATTCTACAACTTTTTCACCGTTGATTTAGCAATGTAAAAAGTTCTGTTGTCGGTAAACCGTTAATTTTGAACCCACTAAATTAATGGTGAAAAAGTTTTAGAATCACATGAAATTTGGTGTACCCATATTTTAGATGATAACGATGAAGAAGATGGGTGCCGATCGTCAGAAAAAATGAGGGAGGGCTTACTTTTTCGACGCCATAGGAGAAAATTCCCTCCTATGGCATCTTTCCTCCATTATTCTCATATAAATGAAACGCGGGGCTCCTAGATTATCCGCTGTTTCATATTGTTTATCACATGTCTGTGCTATTTATTATATCATGCCTAAGATGACTATATATATAGTAATCTCAGGCATGATATAATAAATATCACAGACATGCGATAAACAATATGAAACAGCGGATAATCTAGGACCCCTGCGTTTCATTTGAGCCGCAAATGAAACTCGACGTTCTCCGGTCGTATGGATAGCCCATATAACATCAAACCAAGATCCCTACGAGTGCGGAAAGTTACCCCCAATTATAGAAATGAGGCAACACGTACTCATTCACATGAGTGGGCCACCCAACACTTCATAGAATCCGGTAACTTGAGCACTCCACCTTGGGTCATCCTAAAACCCCTACAAATGCGGCGAATAGCCCGCCAATTCCAAAGTGAGGCGGCTTGAACTCACCACCTTGAGACGACCACCTAGCACACTCTAGAACCCAGCTATTCGAGCACTTCTCCGCGGGTTTATCCGAGTATAGAAATGAAATAATATATAATGGTGACATCGACCACATTCTTGTCGAGCCCTAATAAAAGAATATACAAATAGGCAGAAACGACAGTCCACATGCCGGATGCTCGTCCCGCAATAATGAATATACAAATGACACAACTGTACAACCAATATTTTAGGAGGGGCTACACAACACGACAATCTTTCTAAACTGTCATAGAGATATACATCATAATAATACAAGCAAGTATGTGAAACCCCGTCTAATTGACCTATAGCATTTAGACGACGTTTAAAACACATATACAACATCACATATTACAACGATGGAAAAGTTTCGAGTTTTAAAACTTTCTGTGTTGACATTTAGCACAAACAACACTTAACCAAATCTCGGTGAAAAAGAAGTATGCTAAAAATCCTAATTCCCAGAACTCAAGACACAGGATGAAGACGATGCCAGATGGAGCAAGTCTGGCCGCACATAGCGGTCAAAAGCAATTTTTCGGCAGCCCAGCTTGCTCTGATCTGACTCATTTTCATTCTGTGTTATCTTCATTATACAAAGTCTCCTCCACAATGCTTTCAAAAAATTTTAGAGGAGTTTTCAAAAATGGGACAAAAACTAGGATTTTTAAAGTTTTGAAAAATGGAAATTTTCGGTTTTGAAACTTGAACATCGTCTACAACTAGTTTATAGTGTTTAAGGTGGCTCTGATACCATGATATGATGACTTATGGTTTTCGATGATCCAATTATTTTGTTTTGATGATATTTTAAACATGAATAGTTCGTTTAGTAATATTTCGTTTAATGTCACTTGCTTATCTTGCTTATCTTGTGTATATCGAGTAAATATCGATATCAACATGCTTTACTTATGTTATATCCTTTGATATCGATATCTTATTCACCTTCGTTGTTTTGATATTCATAATATGAATATACATGTGTTCTGTATCTTGGTTTTCATATATCATGTATATATTGTATATCAATACCTCATGATTTGAGTTTGTTTTATATCTTGATATTGATATACTCTCATAGTTTTTGATATCGGATCAATGAATGTTTCAAATACTTTGGTTTAATATCTTATTTATTTTATAACCTATGCTTGATCGTATTGAGATTGATTTTCAGGATATCGGATATCTTACGCCACAAGTGTTTAATGGAGGATGGAGTAAATTGAGCGTAAACAACATATCTAATAGTGATTGGAGGATACGGATGAGTGCTTTTCAATTTGTCAAGATTAAGCTACGAATAGTTAAGAAGTGATGCTGCCCGAACTTTCAAATCTTGTCCGACTCGCGCGTTCCACCAGCCAAATCAAAGATCTCGCAAAATCATCTGGGTCAATCAATATACCGTAGGCATCATTAACGTCTCTCGGAATCGCGAAATTCCATCGTTTAGGGCCCCAAAATCGTGTATCTCTAATGAGGGTTGCACTAAAATTCCATGTCCTAGTTTGAAGCATTATGAGTCGAAGTCAAATTGAAGAAATTGAAGATTCATCGACCAACACTTGTAAGTGACGTGTCCAAATTTGAAGCTATGAATCCATGAAGCCAAGTTCAAGCGCACGTCAAAGTTCTAGAGCTCGAGATGACAAAGAATCAAGAATTCGAAGAGTTTGCGATACCAATAAAGGAATCTTTGTAAAGACTCTATAGACTACGGTTTATATTAATTAGAGCTCTTAAAACATTCACACACGCTTACACAAATGTTTTATTTTGCATGAACTTTGGGATTTTCGATTTAAAATTGTTTTTCATCACAAAAGACATGTTTATGGGTTTGCACTGCAGACGTCTATCCCCATGTGCTTTAGACGTCTGTCGTCTTACTATATCTTTATAAAATCCCTCAATATCAGAAATATCGGTTTTCATACGTTTTGTGTTTCAGACGTCTGTCCCTTGATTGTTCGGACGTCTGTATTTTCTCTGTGTTTTCATATGGCCTATTTTTATAAGATATAGGAGTCTGTCCATTACTTCTTCAGATATCTGTTTGTTCTCTGTGTTTTCATTGGAATAAATTTCTTTTAAGGAACAAACGTCTGAAGATATAGGCAATAAACGTCTGCAGTTTAAAATCTTTGAAAACCATTTCTTCTTCAGACATTTGTCCCATTGATTAGTCTAAAATATTGCACATTTGAACGAACATTTTCCCTATTATTGTTAAGTACTAAAAGATATTTATTGTAATTATAAAACATATGAGGGTTTATATGTAAAAAGTTTATTATCATATGTTTTTACATTATAATTAACATAATGAGGGAAAATACATGCATAAAATATTTGTATGAAATATTAGTAATTAAATATGCATATCATATCAAATATTTCTAATCAATATTCTTAATATATAATATGATATAAAATGGTTAAAATAATATCTCAAAAATACCAAATACTACTAACACTTTGATTTGAGATATTGTGCAGATTAGCTCAGTTCTGGAATCCAAGAGATCCGGGGTAAATCAAGATGTCAGAATCAAATCTGCCAAAATATTGAAGCAAATCGTAAGATCTAGCAACAGCAGAGACTCGGTTTATTATTATCAGAATATAGACATCTATAGGATCTCCATATGACGATACAAAATAGCATAAAAAATCTCAAAGCCTGAAGCCACCACACTGCAGTGGATCCGGGCCAAATAGTAGGATTTGCGGCGGATCCAGGGCCGTTGGATGTGAGATTTTGGTGATATGATCGTATCTGCACATATTATTATATGGCATCTAGGGTTTCTGGTTTTAGGACTATATATAGGACCGAGAGCTTCACATCAAAAATTATCAACCGAAGATATCAAGAGGCCCAAAGGGATCCACGCATCCAGATGATCATCAGCTAGTCATCTACCTCCAACAAGAGTAAGAGCGAGAGCAAAAATTAGGGTTCTTTGTAATCTACTTTCAAAAGGGAGAGTTGTATGAAATAGTTGATTAATAAAGGTCGATATTAGTTTATTTCTTTTCGTATTTACTTTTTGCATTTAATTTCTGCATCTTAATCATGTTTTTATTTTTTAACCTTTCTTCTAAATCTCAAACCATGAGTGAGTAATTCCTAGCTTGCTAGGGTTTGTAAGATAGGGTAGATCAATAGATGATAAAATCATTTAACTTCTTTTATACATTTTAAAGTCTATAAACTTTAGCAAAATAAATGTTAACATTCTAATCGGGCGCGCTGTCAATTCATTGATACTCACGACCACGATTTGAGATCTGATTAACACTTGTTTTGTTAAGGGCTAGACATGAATAGAGATCGATGCAAGGACAAGGGTTAATAGTGGGGAAACCCTAGTTTCTTCCAAAAACCATGATCTACATTCAGCACTATCGATCTAGTTATAAGCTATTAAAAGATAAAAGAAGTCATTTTTAATTATTCATCCATTACTACCAAGTTTTATGAACCTTACAAGCCTTTTTCTCATAAACTTTATATCCGTTTCAAATTAGATCTACAACTGATTGTTATAATTTCTTGATTGGATGTAAAAGTATCGAATCAAATAGTCCCCGGCAACGGCGCCATTTGATTGAATAGAATTCTTGATGTGTAGTATGAAATAGTAAAGAAATCACAACCAAAAATTATTTGACCGCAATCAACTACGGTGTCGGATTGTAGTTTGTATGTGAGTGCGGATCGTCCACAGGGATAGTGTAATCGTTCGTCTTTCGATTTAGGTGAGTTGAAACTTTAAGGAAAAGAAAACAAACAATTCAAGATTTAAAGTTGAAGTTCAAGAAATGAGAAAAATCTAGATCTAAGAAAGCATTAAAAGATAGAATCAAGAATTGATTGTTTGATGATTTTTCCAAACCAAATATCAAGAATCGAAATGAGGCTCGTAGGAATCGATCGGATCTATAGATGTGATGTAATCTTAGAATTACGTATTCTTATCCTTCGATGAATTGATACTAGATCGATGATGATCGATGAGAATTAGGGATTTCTTGTGAAACTAGGGTTTCATCTTATCCCTTGTTCTTTCGTCGATATCATTCACATTCTAGCCTCTAGTAAATTCAAGAAACGATCGTAGATCCCTAATTTCGAGCGATCACAATCAAGAAAGCATCGCAACGAAACTAGGTCATCGATTCTTGAACTTGCTAGGGTTTACAAAACTCGTAGGACTTAAAAATAGTATTAAGATTTGTTACATCATCATTCTATAATCGTCTCGACTCCTTTACGAGCGGAGTTTCACTCAAACATCACAACAAGAGCAACAATTACAAATTGAGATCTAATCATGATGCAAGAATTAAAAGAAAGCAAGATTAAAGAATTTCACCTTTTATTTATATCAACAATTCCATTACATTCGCTCAAGAACTACAAGAGGAAGAATTCGATCGTCGACTTGGCTTCGCTCGTCTCCGTGGATCGCGGATCGGCTTGGATCACTTGCCCGATTGAAGATCGGCTCGGCTCCTAAAAGGTTGAAGGCTTCTTGCTTGATTTGGTACTCAAGATCTTGGATTTGGAGTGGAATTAGGGTTAGGGTTTCGCACAAGCCTTGTCACGAGACTTGTGGAAGAAGATGGTGAAAGAGGGATTATATATTTAATGAAGATTGAACCACTAAAGAATGATTCACTAAAGAATGATTAGCTTTTAACCCTAGGTCTAGGTTCCTATTTATAGATAACTAACCCTAGATCAAGGATTTCAAATTCTAGGTTTCCCTCCAAAAGTTTGTTGAGGGAATTCAAATTTCCCTCCAAAAGTTAGTTAGGGGAGAACCTTCTAGATGTGATTAGTTAGGAGGAGCTTCTAGAAGAGGATTAATTAGGAGCTTAATTAGGATTAGCCTTCCTTAATTTTCTTTTCTGATCTGGCAGTAGCTTCTGGATAATTATGGAATTTGACGTATCACAATTGACTGTGGGCCCAGAGAAAGAGATTCTGCACTGAAAATAAGATGCTGACGTGGCAGAATAGGCGCGGATCCGCGGCACATGCAAGCTCCTGCCGCGGATCCGCGGCTGACTTGGAGACTTGGAGCTTGTGGCTTCTGGGTTGAACTTGGGCTGTTGTATTGGGCCTTATTCGATATATAGAATTTAATATATCCTTTTGTATTGCTACCAGATCTCAGGGCTTTGAGTTGGCATAATTTTTATCAGCTCTTTTGCTTTTTCTTCCGTATTTCCTGCACATACTCAAGACAAGTGTTGCGCAAATACAGAAGTGATGCGATGCCATGAAATGCGGTTAATTTCCCATAAAGTGTCGGTTTAAAAGTCTAATACATGAAATCTCATATTTTGTGACAGATTTGCTAATATGTAGAATATGAATGCCGAACACTTCTAAATGTATGCAAATGTTAAGGAAATTGCCGGCCAAAATATACAATATTTTCGACTGATCAAATACCCCCAAACTTAATTTCGATCGTCTCGAGCGAATGTTTTATTTAAAAGAGAAGGAGAAAATAAAGAAAGAGAAAAACTAACTAGCACACTTTCGTAGGCAACACGATTGCACTGAGCATGTGCAACAAGCCTTTAAACCTCTAGGTGTCCCTAGTAGGAGGAGTGTTGTCTCCTGAGGGTTTTCAGCGGATTGCACCCACAAAATCCAATAATAAAAGGAAGATTATGAATATTACATTTAAAGAAGAGAATTGTAAAAGAAAAGCTTTGAAAATTAGGGTTTCCAACTAAGCTAGCTTTTCGGTTGTCATGAGCCCTATCTTAATGGTCATGAAAAGATGTTAGAAATCACGTCCTCCCTCAATAAAACATCGTCTTATTCTTCATTCCTATCTTTCTTCCAAACATCGATCATATAACCCTGCGTGTGTGTAAAAGACATCCCTACACCCGGAGAATTCAATTCAAGCTATCATACTCTTGCCCATCAGCCTCAGTAATAAATTTTTTTTTTATGAGCTCACACACTTTCATGCGACCGTTAATACTTCTTGAGGTACTAACCGACCGATTACTCATGTGCTTGCTTATTTGGTGAATTTTCCTAATCTTGCACCACCTTAGGTATAGCAGTGACTCCCAGACCAGTTGGCCTTAGGGCACTAGATGAAAAGGCACCCTCGCTATATATTTTTTATTTCCCTCGGTGATAACAAAACCAGTGTCCATTTTTCTCACCATTTTTTTTTCTTCATACTTTTGGCTTTAAGACAAGAGCATTTCAAGGTATCCTCTACTATCCCAGGCTTTAAGACGTGTGTAAGTGCGAATAGCAGGGTAGCAATGTTCAAAATGTTTGGCTTCCAGAATAGAAACTATTTTTCAGACTTATTTTTATCCTCAGATTAGTGACGTCCTTCATCTTACTAACCCTTGGGACGACGGCTCATAACTACTTATTACTAGTTCGTATAAGAAAACTTCTAATTTTCTTGGTTTTCTTAAATTTTTCTAATCTCATAGATGTAATTTTACACTATCTAAACTTTTATTATCTTATTTATGTACAAAAAATATTTTTATAATTTTGAAATTTTTTTAAATTTTTATAGTTTTTCGAAAAAAATGTTTTGTGCATATGCAAATGATATGCAAATGATGCGAAAATAAGCACAAACCTCCCCCAAACTTGTTTTCAACAGTGTCCTTACTGTTGCCTTCTGCTCAATCTTGAAAAACCTGTAAGCTTGGGAGGAATTTACTAGTAGGGGCAAAATATTTAAGTGAAGATCCTCCCCCAAACTTATTTTTGGCTCAAAATTTTGTAAAAATTTTATTTTCAAGAGCCCGATTATTCCCCCCCAAACTTAAGTTATGCAATATTAATCTTTTAAAATCATAAGTGGGGGTCAAAAATCATTGGTCGATGCCAAGCTTTGCAAAGACCAAATGTCAACACCAACCATTCAAAAATTTTGTCAATGCAGTGCTCTGGTTGGTGGAAGAAGAAGTGGGGAAAGGTTAAGTGGTGGAAGAGAGTGTGTGTGCGTCTCATATTGGAGAGACGATGCAGTGAATATGATGGATTACTCGCATTCTTTTTACAAGTCAAAAGAAGGGGTGGAGGTTCAATTTCATTGATTGGGAGATGATTCATCTCAACACCCGTGTCATTCAAAAATGCGAGTTCATCAGCGAAGATCTCCTCAAAAGTTCCATCTATACCCCGATGAATAATGTCATTACAAAGTGCGGGGTGATCTTCAGACTCTAAAAGCAGTTCATAATCAGTGTTAATTGTTGACCCGGACATCTCGGTGGAAGAGTCCGTATGTGTATGATACATAGTTGGGTCAAACAACAACGTATAAAAAAAGTCTAGATCAATATCAGGAGGATCATCAAATTCGCTGCTGTCGACATCCATTAAGTCGACAGAACAGACCTGAGCAGTAGGTTCGGAGGGTACACTTCCCAACTTGTAAATGTTTAGTTCTATTGACCTATTCCCGAAAGATAGGGTCATAGAACCGTTACGACAGTTGATAATAGCATTGGAAGTGGCCAAAAAGGGGCGACCTAAAATCACCGGAATTTGATTCCGTGGGTTCGCTACAGGTTGTGTATCAATTACAATAAAATCTACCGGGAATATAAATTCTCCGATTTTTATTAACACATCCTCCAGTTCACCCCTAGGTTTGGTGATTGATCGGTCAGCCATCTGGAGAGTGCAATTGGTTGGCTTCAACTCTCCGATCCCTAGTTGCTCATAAACAGAATATGGAAGCAAGTTAACACTAGCGCCAAGGTCTAGTAGAGCACGGTTAATGTGTTTTTCCCCAATAGAAACGGAAATAGTAGGATATCCAGGATCCTTACGTTTCCTCGGTAATTGTTGGGGGAAAGCCGTGTCTATTGTCTTTTCCATGAATATCTTCTTGGGCACATGAGTCTTCCTCTTCCTAGTGCACAAGTTCTTAATAGTTTTCGCATAGGACGGAACTTGTTGGATGGCATCTAGGAGAGGGATGTTGGTGTTTACTTGTTTAAAAATGTTCATAATCTTCTCCATATGTGGACTCGGTGTGTTAGCCCTTAACCGATTAGGATAAGGTGCTTTAGCAACAAGTGCTGGGTCTATCATAGGAGAAGAAAGAGTGTGTGGAACCGATCCCGGTAAAGAAGTAGGGATCGTCCGTGGAGGGGTAAAAGAGGTGGGCTGTAGTGGCGAGCCTTTTGGGAAATGGAGAATAGGCTCGGAAGAAGGTGGTAGGGTAGAAGAACTGGGGTAAGAAGTGTGTGTGTGAGGAAAGGTCTCAGCCGGGATTCTATTGATTGATTTATCAGTGACATCAAACTCTTCCCCAACAAGATTGTCAAGCACTCTTCCAGATCTTAACGTGATTGCATCCACATCATGTGAATAGCCAGGATTAGGTAAAGGTTGAGCTGGAAGTTTCCCTTTCTCTCGTGCACTCATTTTGGCTTTTAGTTGTGCAATTTGTTCTTCCATCGATTTGATGTTCTCATTTTGAGAGATAATGATCTTCATTACATTCTCGACGGAAGATTGCAAACTTGCCGTCCCTTGGATGGATTGTTTCATGGAAGTATCCAAGGTTTGTGCTAGTGCAGAGGTATTATCTGTACCGGTCAATTGCAAAGGACTAGACGGTGCAAAAGTGTTGGCCGGATTTTGAAAGTTTTGTGATTGGAAGGGGTGCTGACTCAATTGAAGTGGTGGGTGCTGTTGTGCTGGAGGGGCCCCTTGGAAATTGTTTTGGGTTGTAACCGTGTTTTGAGATTGTGATTGGTTCCAAGCAAAGTTAGGGTTATTCCTCCAACCCTGATCATATGTGGAGGAAGATGGATTGTTTCTAGGTCTTTGAAATGCGGCATTGGTATGCTCAGGACCTTGAAACGGACATTCCTCCGTCAAGTGAGACGGATCAGAACAACATCCACATACAGTTTTGGAGAGTGATATTTGACTTAGGGCGGCAGCTAAAAATTTGTTTTCCATATTCTCAAGTTTCTTATTGATAGCTGCAGTGTCAGCTCTAACTTCTATGGAAATGTCATTGCCATCCCTAGACGATTGACTCACACCCTCCCAATGTAAAGATTTTTCAACGAAATCTTCTAGAAAATTCCAGGCTTCCCCATAATCTTTAGTCATAAAGTTGCCCTGACACATGGATTCAAGGGACTGTCTTGTGTAAGGAGTAATGCCCTCATAAATGATTCGGCACAATTCCCATCTCGGGATGCCGTGATGTGGACATTGGACTAACAGATCCTTGAAGCGGTCAAGACATTTTGAAAATGTTTCATTTGGAAGCTGGGTGAATTGATAGATTTCGCTACGGATTCGAGCTGTTTTGTGATGTGGGTAGAATTTCTTAAGGAATGCTTTGACGAATTCGTCCCAATTTGAAATGGAATGTGCGGTAGTGTTATATAGCCACTTCTCGGCTAAATCGCACAAAGTGAATGGGAGAAGACGTAGACGGAAAGCATCCACAGAAAGCTGTGAAGTACCCATCATTGCGCATACATTTTCAAATTTCGTAATGAAAACGTATGCGTCCTCAGACTCGAGACCGTGAAATTTTGGTAGAAGGTTGATGTATTGGGGTTTTATTTGAAAATTTTCCCCGTTGGCTGGTGGTGTGGAAAGACAAGTGGAAAGTGGGCCTCGTGTAGGATAACATCTCTCTTGGAGAGAGATGCGAGGTGGATTCTGCGCACCAACGGACGGCGGCAGAGTAGTGGAAAAGAATTTCGATGGAGGTGGATCCATCGATGTGGGTGTGGTGGTGGGTAAAGAAAAGGTAAATGTAGAAATACCGACTTTTGGGTCGATCAGGGGACGCGGACTAAACAGGCACTAGAAACCCGTTGTCCAGCCTATCTTGCACTAAAAAGGGTTAGTACAAGTGGCAGCGTAAATTTATAATTAGGGAAAATGATGAATGCGATGTTTGTTTTAAAAATTGATACGGATTTTTGAAAATATGATGCAACAAAACAAATGCAACACACAAAACCCTAAAATCTAGTGGTCACCTAGGTCAAACTCTAGACCGCTCCTAACTGCCAAAAGACAAGTCGCAGGATAGAATCCTCCACTGCCTCTTTGTTCCCCTGTGGCCGGATAAGTGCCAGGTAAGTGGGAAGGAACCACCACTACAGTGGGCCTAATTAATAACCACTAGCCTTAGACACACTCGCCTTAGGCACCACAAGAAAACGCGGATAAGCAATGAATTACCCACGGCCTTCTCTTGTCCTAATTGAGCGCGACGGTCCTTAGAGTCATCTCTAGATTTCTTTTAATTAATGAGGGTAAATGCGGATGCAAGTTTTGCGATTTTCGGGGCCTAGGAAGGGTAATGAACTCCCCACCTAATTTGAATTTGGTCGTGCCCCTTAAATTTCCGTATTAATATGCAACAACCACAAGAATCAAAACACGCACAAATTTTATTTTGCTTTTGCGCGCAGCGATTTATTTGCAAAGAAACCTGCAAGAAATTGTTATTTGGAGAAGATGGAGTAAGAGATAAAAAAGAGAGAGACTTACAGAGGAAAACTGATGCAGAGAAGAGCTAAACATGCGGCTGATCCGCCGCAGATTAGGCTCTGTTGCCGCGTTTCCGCGCTTGACTCTACTGTTCAGTTTACCAAAATTCTACAGTGAACTTCTACTCACTTCTTGAGCTCTCTGGAAAATTCAGAAAAAATTTTCTCCAGCTCCATTGATTCCAGATTTTCTCGCAACAAATCACAACACACGTATTAGTGTTTGCACGAATTTTGATCTAAAAATTATAATGGAATAAATTTTTCAACTCAAATTTCAAAATACGAACTATTAGCGCACTATCCCCGGCAACGGCGCCATTTGATTGTTATAATTTCTTGATTGGATGTAAAAGTATCGAATCAAATAGTCCCCGGCAACGGCGCCATTTGATTGAATAGAATTCTTGATGTGTAGTATGAAATAGTAAAGAAATCACAACCAAAAATTATTTGACCGCAATCAACTACGGTGTCGGATTGTAGTTTGTATGTGAGTGCGGATCGTCCACAGGGATAGTGTAATCGTTCGTCTTTCGATTTAGGTGAGTTGAAACTTTAAGGAAAAGAAAACAAACAATTCAAGATTTAAAGTTGAAGTTCAAGAAATGAGAAAAATCTAGATCTAAGAAAGCATTAAAAGATAGAATCAAGAATTGATTGTTTGATGATTTTTCCAAACCAAATATCAAGAATCGAAATGAGGCTCGTAGGAATCGATCGGATCTATAGATGTGATGTAATCTTAGAATTACGTATTCTTATCCTTCGATGAATTGATACTAGATCGATGATGATCGATGAGAATTAGGGATTTCTTATGAAACTAGGGTTTCATCTTATCCCTTGTTCTTTCGTCGATATCATTCACATTCTAGCCTCTAGTAAATTCAAGAAACGATCGTAGATCCCTAATTTCGAGCGATCACAATCAAGAAAGCATCGCAACGAAACTAGGTCATCGATTCTTGAACTTGCTAGGGTTTACAAAACTCGTAGGACTTAAAAATAGTATTAAGATTTGTTACATCATCATTCTATAATTGTCTCGACTCCTTTACGAGCGGAGTTTCACTCAAACATCACAACAAGAGCAACAATTACAAATTGAGATCTAATCATGATGCAAGAATTAAAAGAAAGCAAGATTAAAGAATTTCACCTTTTATTTATATCAACAATTCCATTACATTCGCTCAAGAACTACAAGAGGAAGAATTCGATCGTCGACTTGGCTTCGCTCGTCTCCGTGGATCGCGGATCGGCTTGGATCACTTGCCCGATTGAAGATCGGCTCGGCTCCTAAAAGGTTGAAGGCTTCGTGCTTGATTTGGTACTCAAGATCTTAGATTTGGAGTGGAATTAGGGTTAGGGTTTCGCACAAGCCTTGTCACGAGACTTGTGGAAGAAGATGGTGAAAGAGGGATTATTTATTTAATGAAGATTGAACCACTAAAGAATGATTCACTAAAGAATGATTAGCTTTTAACCCTAGGTCTCGGTTCCTATTTATAGATAACTAACCCTAGATCTAGGATTTCAAATTCTAGGTTTCCCTCCAAAAGTTTGTTGAGGGAATTCAAATTTCCCTCCAAAAGTTAGTTAGGGGAGAACCTTCTAGATGTGATTAGTTAGGAGGAGCTTCTAGAAGAGGATTAATTAGGAGCTTAATTAGGATTAGCCTTCCTTAATTTTCTTTTCTGATCTGGCAGTAGCTTCTGGATAATTATGGAATTTGACGTATCATAATTGACTGTGGGCCCAGAGAAAGAGATTCTGCACTGAAAATAAGATGCTGACATGGCAGAATAGGCGCGGATCCGCGGCACATGCAAGCTCCTGCCGCGGATCCGCGGCTGACTTGGAGACTTGGAGCTTGTGGCTTCTGGGTTGAACTTGGGCTGTTGTATTGGGCCTTATTTGATATATAGAATTTAATATATCCTTTTGTATTGCTACCAGATCTCAGGGCTTTGAGTTGGCGTAATTTTTATCAGCTCTTTTGCTTTTTCTTCCGTATTTCCTGCACATACTCAAGACAAGTGTTGCGCAAATACAGAAGTGATGCGATGCCATGAAATGCGGTTAATTTCCCATAAAGTGTCGGTTTAAAAGTCTAATACATGAAATCTCATATTTTGTGACAGATTTGCTAATATGTAGAATATGAATGCCGAACACTTCTAAATGTATGCAAATGTTAAGAAAATTGCCGGCTAAAATATACAATATTTTCGACTGATCAACAACTAATCAACCAATCTTTCACTAACTCGTCTAAAGCAAGAAAAGGGTTCACGTTTCCCTACGGACGACCCGTACTTATCGCGGCTAGCTACTAGTGACACTGTCTTGATTGCGGTTACTTTACAAACTCACTTTTTAATGATCAATCAAATGGCATCGTTGCCAGGGAAACGATTGTAATTTTTTTCTTGTTATTCGGGTTGATTTCTTATAAAATCCATAACATAAAATAAACAAAACCGCATCTTGTGTATTTAATGATTATTGTGCGAGTTTTGCAAGGGAATATGGAGTAATTAGAGCAAGGAAACAGAGATTCAATGACTTTCATCATACCCCAGAGGAGCAGAGGAGAGCACTGAAGAAAACTTGGAAACCGTACTTACCAACTTGCGGCGGAACTGCGGCGAAGTGGTGGTTTTGCAGCGGAACCGTGGCGCTCTGGTGGAGTTGGGACCCCAAAATCCTCAGGTAAATTTCTAATATCTTTCTTTTTCCTCTATGATCCAATACTCTGATTTTTCCTGCAGGATTCTTTGCAAAAAGAGCCGCTAAAAAATCTTTTTGCGTGTTTGATATTGGTTTGTTTGTGCATATCTTAACCGGACATTAAGAGGAAATAACCCAAATTCAGATTAGGTGGGGATTTCATCACCCTTCCTAGGCCCCACAAATCACAAAACTAGCATACTCTCACCCTACATTAATTAAAAAATATCTCGACCAAGCCTCTAAGGACCGTCGCACTCAATTATAACAGAGGAAAGTCATGGGTAATCTATCGCTTATCCGCATTTTTCTTATGGTGTCTCGGAAAGTGTGACTAAGAAAAGTGGTTACTTAATTAGGCCCGCTATTTTGGTGATTCGTATAGCGGATACCTCCCACTTACCTGGCACTTACCTGGCCACAAGAGTGATAAAGAGGTGGTAAAGAATTGATCCTGCGACTTGTCCTTTAGAAGTCTAGGAGCGGTCTAGTGACTTGACTTAGGTGACCCTAGTTTTAGGGATTGATTGTGCATTTTGTGATTTATTGAGTCAAGCCTCACGTCCGACACTTTTTCAAAATAAACCTTTTTAAAATCGTTCTCACACACGCTGCCACGTGCGCTAAACCCACTTAGTGCATGATCGGCTGGACACAGGATTCTAGTGCCCGTCTTGTCCGTGTTTTTGCTATCGACTTTGAAGTCGGTGCTTCTTCATTTTCTTTTTCCCCTCTACCCACCACATCTCCCGAAATGGACGGATCTCCATCAGCATTTATCAATACCACCCTGCCACCGCCCGTAGGTGTGTAGAATCCACCGTGCATCTCTTTCCAAGAAAGATGATACCCCGTGCATGGACCCCTTCCTACTTGTCTGTCTATTCCACCGACCAATAGGGATAATTTCGAAATTAAACCCCACTTCATCAACTTTTTGCCCAAATTTCACAGGTTTGAATCTGAAGACGCATACGTTTTCATATCCAAATTCGAGAATATATGCGCAATGATGGGCACAACCCAACTTTCAGGGATGCTATGCGATTACGTCTTCTCCCTTTTACCTTGTGCGACCTAGCAGAAAAATGGTTTTATAGCACTGCCGCACATTCTATCACCAAATGAGATGAATTCGTTATAGCATTCCTTAAGAAATTTTATCCCAATCACAAAACCGCCCGTGTTCGAAGCGAGATTAACCAGTTTACCCAACTTCCCAACGAACCATTCTGGAAATATTTTGAGCGGTTTAAGGATTTTCTTCTATAATGCCCCCATCACGGAATTGATAGATGTCAATTTTTCCGAATTATATATGAGGGTGTTTATCCTGCCATGAAATAAATGCTTGAAACCATTTGTCAATGCCATTTCATGTCTAAAGACGATGGCGAAGCTTGGCAATTCCTAGAAGATCTTGCTGAACAAATATTACAGTGGGAAAGCATTAGACCAACTTCATCTTTATCTAGGGCAGTCATTCATCAGCTCGATATTTCCATCGCAGTAAAAGCCGAAATGGCCGCGATATAAAGAAACTTGACGCTATCGAAAACAAATTCTAGTCTGCCTCCCTAAACCAAATTACGCTCCCCAAAACCGTGTGTGGTTGCTGTTCTGACCCATCACATTTAATGGAAAAATGTCCTTTAAATCCTCCGTTTCAAGGTCAAGAACAAACTAATGCTGCTTTTCAGCAAGGACCTAGAAACGATCCTTATTCTTCCACATACAATCAGGGATGGAGGAATCATCCTAATTTTTCTTAGAACCAAAACCAAACTCAAAATAAAAATCAGTTCCCAAGCAACTGTCAAAGGCCTCCCCCATAGCAACAACAGCTACCACAACAAAGTCAGCACCCCTTTCAACCGCAAACTTTTCAAAATCTGACCAACAACTTTACAATTTATAATAATTCTTTCCTAACGGCCGGTACTGATAAAACCACTGCACTCGAACGAAACATAGAAACGTTCATTAAAAAGTCTACACAAACAACGGTTAATTTAACATCTTCTATCCAAACGTTAGTGCAACACACTGCTTTCCATGGGGAAAGTATAAAATCGATAGAAGCACAACTTGCACAGTTAAATACCGCAATGAGTGAGAGAGAGAAAGGGAGACTTCCATCTCAACCTCTACCAAATCCTGGCCACTCACAAAGCGCAAACATTGCTTTTAACCAAAAAATCATAACGTGAGTGCTGTAACTACGTTGAGATCGGGAAGAGTGCTGCACAATCTAGTTGGGGAACAAGTTGAAGTTGATGACGATGAAACCCCGACTACTACTTCTAACCCCAATTTGTCTAGTCCACCATCTTCTGAGCCTATTCTCTTCACTAGGCTCAAACCCTTAGCCCACTTCCTTGGGTAAATCTCAAACGATCCCAAATCCAATTTTGGGAACCATTCCATACCCACAAACTTCTCCACAAATGTTGGACCCAACCCTTATTGATAAAGCTCCCTTTCCAAACAGGTTGAGGGCCAACAAACCAAATACACAAATGGAGAAGATTGTGGAAATATGTAAGCAAGTTAACATAAATATTCCTCTCCTAAATGCTATTCAACAAGTTCCATCTTATGCAAAAATCCTTAAGGACTTGTGCACTAGGAAGAGAAAAACTCAAGTGCCTAAAAAGGTTTTCTTAATGAGTAATGTGAGCACCGCTTTTACCCAACAGTTGCCACAGAAACGTAACGATCCCGGTTGTCCTACAATATTTATAACTATTGGGGGCAAAAGCATCAATCGCGTTCTACTCGATTTAGGTGCTAGTGTTAATTTGCTCCCGTATTCTGTGTATGAGCAGTTAGACATATGAGAGTTGAAACCTGCGCACTGCACTTTTCAGATGGATGATCGATCTATCACCCACCTTAGGGGTGAGCTAGAGGAGGTGTTAATCAATGTCGGGGAATTTATATTCCCTGTGGACTTTATAGTTTTAGATACACAGCCTATGACAAACCCACAGAACCAAATCCTGGTGATTTTCGGTCGGCCTTTTCTAGCAACTTCCAATGCTGTAATAAATTGTCGTAACGGTTCTATGAAACTATCCTTCGGGAAGATGACAATTGAAATTAACATTTACAAGCTAGGAAGTCAACCCTCTGAACCTTCTGCTCATTTAATCGATATATGTTCTGTCAACGAGATAGCTTTCGACAGCTGCGAAGTTGAGGAATTTTGCATTAATGATCTCGACGACACTAGTGCGTCATTATTTGATCCAGCAAATTACTATACTAGTGAGGAACCTTTTGACAAGTCCAATCACGAGTTCGAATCCTTTGACTTCTCACAAAAGTTAGTTGAGCTTTCCGATTCAATATCCTACGCTAGCTATGAACCTCTTAAGGAGTCCGAGTATAATTCCCCTATCCTACCTTCTATCGCCTCTTCGCCAATACTAGAATTCAAGCCACTACCTTCTCATCTTAAATATGCATATTTAGGTGAGAATGAGTTTTTGCCCGTTATCATATCCGCTTCTCTAGCTTTAGAGCAAGAGAGCGCTCTTTTGTCAGTCTTGAGATCAAATCGGCGAGCTTTTGGTTGAACAATGGCAGACATCAAAGTAATTAGTCTCTTGATTGTTGAATATCATATACATTTGATGGATGAAGCCAAACTAGCCCGAGACCCATAAAGACGGTTGAATCCCGTCATGAAGGAGGCAGTAAGGAAAGAAATCGTCAAATGCCTAGATAATGGCATAATTTACCCAACGAGTAAGTCCTATTCATGCGGTCCCCAAAATATCTGTATCATGGTCATAACTAATGAGACTAATGATTTGATCCAAACACGCACCCAAACTGGGTGGCGGGTATGTATTGATTATAGGAAACTCAATGCCGCAACGAGGAAAGATCACTTCCCTCTACCTTTCATTGACCAGATGCTAGAATGATTAGCCGAGCATGAATACTACTGTTTCTTGGATGGATACTCCGGCTATAACCAGATCTCCATTGCCGAATAGGATCAAGATAAGACAACATTTATGTGTCCTTTCGGTACTTGCTTACAGACGCATGCCCTTTGAGTTATGCAATGCTCCCGCTATATTCCAACGGTGTATGATGGGGTTATTCTCGGACACGATCGAGAATTTTCTGGAAGTATTTATGGACGATTTCTCCATAATTGGGGACTCCTTTAAGGAATGCCTACGCCATCTTGACGCTGTTCTTATCCGCTGTAAGGATAAGAATTTAACTTTGAATTGGAAAAAATTCCATTTCATGGTTCAAGAAGGTATCATCCTTGGACATATCATTTCACGAAAAGGCATTGAGGTAGACAGAGCTAAAATAGATGTCATCTATAACCTTCCTCCTCCCAAATGCGTCAAAGAGGTACTATCTTTTCTTGGTCATGCATGATTTTATAGGAGATTCATTAAGGACTTTAGCAAAATTTCTAGACCCTTATCTCTTCTCTTGGCCAAGGATACAACATTTCACTTTGATTCGGATTGCGAGGTTGCTTTTGATTCACTCAAAAGTTCCCTCACTATAGCCCCCGTTCTGTCATCTCCGGACTGGAATCACCCTTTCGAGCTTATGTGTGATGAATCCGATTTTGCCATAGGTGCAGTCTTAGAACAACACATTGATAAGATGCCACATGTAATTTACTATGCAAGTAGGACCTTGAACGATACCCAAATGAATTATAAAACTACCGAGAAAGAACTCTTGGCAGTTGTATTTGCATTAGAAAAATTCAGGCCCTGCTTGATTGGCTCTCCAGTAGTAGTTTACACCGATCATTCCGCCCTAAGACATTTTTTATCAAAGAAGGATGCTAAAGCTAGACTAATACGTTGGATCTTTCTGTTACAAGAATTTGATCTTGTAATACGAGAAAAGAGTGGATGTGAAACGTAGTAGCTGACCATCTTTCATGCCTTTCTTCTTCGCCAACATTTATTGTGCCAATAAACGAGTCCTTTCCTGATGAACAACCCTTGACCATATCCTATGAACCTTAGTTCGTGGATATTGTGTGTTATTTAGCAACGAGAATTCTACCCAGCGAATAGTCAAAACAAGACAATCACCGATTTCTATCCTAAGTAAAACACTTTTACTGGGATGAACCTTATTTGTTTAAGTATTGTCCCGATCAAATCATTCGCCGATGTATCCCTAATGATGAATTCAAGAGTGTATTGTCTTTCTGCCACGATCAGGCATGTGTCGGTTACTTTGGTCCATGGAAAATGGCGTAGAAAGTTTTGCAATGTGGATTTTATTGGCTAACACCATTTAAAGATGCATATGATCATTACAAAGCTTGATCACGGTGTCAACACATGGGTCAGATTTCATGGAGAAATGAGATGCCGCTCCAACCTATTTTGGTTGTGGAGATATTTGATGTTTGGGGAATTGATTTTATGGGCCCATTTCCTAACTCTTTTAGGAATCTATACATCTTATTAGCGGTTGATTATGTCTCTAAATGGGTGGAAGCGGTATCGTGTCGCACTAATGATAAAAAGATTTTTATTAAGTTCCATAAAGAAAATATCTTTTCGCGATTCGGACACCCTTACACTATAATTAGCGATAATGGGACGCATTTCTGTAATCAGTCTTTCGAGGCTTTGATGCAGAAATATTCAATCAACCACAAGCTTTCTACGCCCTATCATCCCCAAACGAGCGGGCAAGCTGAGATTTCCAATAGACAGATCAAACAAATTTTGGGGAAAACGGTTAAGAAGAACCGTAAAGATTGGTCCACCAAATTGACGGATGCTCTTTGGGCATTTCGTACCACTTATAAGACCGATCTTGGTATGTCTCCATACCGACTGGTGTTTGGGAAGGCTTGCCACCTTCCTGTTGAGATCGAACATAAAGCAATGTGGGCTATTTAATAGCTTAATTGTGATTTTGTTCAAGTTGCCAGCTATCGGAAGCTGCAATTAAATGAGCTAAGCAAACTTCGCGATGAAGCTTACGATAATGCTGTTATAGTAAAGAACCGGACTAAAGTGTTCCATGATAAAAACCTGTTGAGAAAAACTTTCACACCGGGATAACAAATCCTTCTTTACGATTCCCGTATCCATCTTCATCCGGGTAAGCTAAAATCTGATTGAAAAGGACCTTTTGTGGTCCGGTATGTATACCCGCACGAGGCAGTGGATATCGAAAATGTTAAAAATGGTTCTATTTTTAAAGTAAATGGGCATAGATTAAAATCGTACTTTTCCGCTGACCCAGCGGAGGAGCTCCTGTTCCTACAGGAGCCGCTTTATCACAACTAACTTTCCTCCACCTCATCTCCATATTTCAGTAACAGTGTTTCATCTAAGAATGGAGGTGAGTAAAAATAAGGATATAACTGAATATCTGTGCTTGCCAAAGAATAAGTTTAGGGGTAGTTTTTCATTTAACTATTATTTCACCCCTATTATTTTCCTCCTAAGTCTACAGGTCTATGCGCTCAAAGAACAATATCAATGAGGACACTGCTGCAAACAGGTTTGGGGGAGGTTTGTATTTACTAATATATCATTTGGCACTAGGCACTATATATGATTTTTTTTTAATAAATGAAAATTTTCTTGGAAATAAAAGTTAGAAAGTGAAAAATACATACGATAGGAAGGAAAATTTTAAGAAAAGTAAGAAAATTAGAAGTTTTAAAATGAAGCTGGTAATAAGTAGTCATGAGCTGTTGTCCCATGGGTCAGTAAGATGAACGGAATCACTATTCTGAGAATAGAAATAAGTCTGAAAAATAGTCCCTATTCTTGAGTCTAAACATCTGAACGTTGATGTCCTACTATACGCACTTGCACATATCTTGAAACTTGGGATAATAGAGGATACATTGAAATGCTCTTGTCTAAAAGCCTTAGTATGAAGGAAAAAAATATATAAACAAAAATGTAAATGAAAAAAAAATGGTGAAGAAAAATGAACACCGGTTTTGTAATTACCTAAGGAAGCATAAAAAAAAATAACGTGGGTGCCTTATCACCTAGTGCCTTAGACCAATTGGTTTGGGAGCCACTACTAAATCTTAGGTGTTGCAAAACTAAGATATTGCTAATTACGCCTAAAAGAGTGAGTACATTTGGTAATCGGTTGGTTAGTACCTCATGAAGTATTAACGATCGCATGAAGAATGTGTGAACAATTCCATCTGAAATTTGACCGACTAAAAAGTACTAAGGAAGATGAACAAGAGTATGATGGCTTGAATTGAATTCTCTAAGTGTAAGGATATCTTTTACACACACGTAGGGGTATACGATCGATGTTTGGAAGAAAGATAGGGAGGAAGACTAAAGATGATGTTTTATTGAGGAATGATGTGATTTCTGATATCTTTTCATGACTATTAAGATATGGCTCATGGCAACTGAAAAGCTAGTGTAGTTTGAAACTCTTATTTTCAAGTTCTTTCTTATATATGTTCTTTATCTTTCTATGTAAGTTTCATCATCTTTCTTTTATTATGGGATTTTGTGGGTATAATCCGCCGAAAACCCTCAGGAGACAACACTCCTCCTACTAGGGACACCTAGAGATTTAAAGGCTTGTTGCGCGTGCTTAGTGCAATCGTGTTGCCTATGAAAGTGTGTTACGTTTTTCTTTTTCTCTTTCATAACTAGTTTGCTCAGGATGGTCAAAGTTAAGTTTGGGGGTATTTGATTAGTCTAAAATATTGCACATTTGAATGAACATTTTTTCTATTACTGTTAAGTACTAAAATGTGTTTATTGTAATTATAGAACATATGAGGGTTTATGTGTAAAAAGTTTATTATCATATGTTTCTACATTATAATTAACATAATGAGGAAAAATACATGCGTATAATATTTATATGAAATATTAGTAATTAAATATGCATATCATATCAAATATTTCTAATCAATATTCTTAACATATAATATCATATAAAATGGTTAGAATAATATCTCAAAAATACCAAATACTACTAACACTTTGATTTGAGATATTATGCAAATTAGCTCATGTCTAGAATCCAAGAGATCCGGGGTAATTCAAGATGTCAGAATCAAATCTGCCAAATTATTGAAGCAAATTGTAAGATCTAGCAACGGAATAGACTCAGTTTATTATTATTAGAATGTAGACATCTATAGGATCTCCATATGATGATACAAAATAGCACAAAAAATCTCAAAGCCTAAAGCCACCACAGTGCAGCGGATCCGCGGCCAAATAGTAGGA
This sequence comes from Agapanthus africanus, assembly GCA_030015575.1. Taxonomy (NCBI): domain Eukaryota; kingdom Viridiplantae; phylum Streptophyta; class Magnoliopsida; order Asparagales; family Amaryllidaceae; genus Agapanthus; species Agapanthus africanus. Next base: position 862,499,576 of record JASDDO010000024.1, on the reverse strand, counting down.
TTTGCAGTGGAAGCACGGCGGATCCAGGGCCGTTGGATGCGAGATTTTGGTGATATGATCGTATTTACACATATTATTATATGCCATCTAGGGTTTCTGGTTTTGGAACTATATATAGGACCGAGAGTTTCATATAAAAAATCATCAACCAAAGAGATCAAGAGGTCCAAAGCGACCCATGCATCCAGATGATCATCAGCTAGTCATCTACCTCCAACAAGAGAGAGAGGGAGAGCAAAAACTAGGGTTCTTTGTAATCTACTTTCAAAAAGGAGAGTTTTATGAAATAGTTGATTAATAAAGGTAGATCTTAGTTTATTTCTTTTCGTATTTACTTTCTGCATTTAATTTCTGCATCTAATTTCTGTATCTTAATCATGTTTTCATTCTTTAACCTTTCTTCTAAATCTCAAACCATGAGTGAGTAATTTCTAGTTTGCTAGAGTTTGTAAGATAGGGTAGATCAATGGATGATAAAATCATTTAACTTCTTTTATACATTTTAAAGTCTATAAATTTTAGCAAAATAAATGTTAATATCCTAATCAGGCATGCTGCCAATTCATTGATAGTCACGACCACAATTTGAGATCTGATTAACACTTGTTTTGTTAAGGGCTAGACATGAATAGAGATCGATGTAAGGACAAGGGTTAATAGTGGGGAAACCCCAGTTTTTTTCAAAAAACCTAATCTACATTCATCACTATCGATCTAGTTATAAACTATTAAAAGATAAAAGAAGTCATTTTTAATTATTCATCCATTGCTACCAAGTCCTATGAACCCTACAAGCCTTTTTTTTATAAACTTTACATTCGTTTCAAATTAGATCTACAACCAATCAACCAATCTTTCATCAACTCGTCTAAAGCAAGAAAAGGGTTCACGTTTCCCTGCGGACGACCCGTACTCATCGCGGCTGGCTACTAGCGGCACCGTCTTGATTGCGGATACTTTACAAACACACTTTTTAATGATCAATTTCTTCAGACGTTTGTTTATTCTCTGTACTTTCTTTAGCCATCTATGAAAACCCATGGCAGACGTCTGAACCTATATTTGACAGTCGTATGAAGTAGTATTTTTTTTGAAAATATAGCCGTTGGGTTTTATTTTGTTAAAAGTTCAGACGTTTGTCTGATTGTTCTTTAGACATCTGTTTTTACTGGAAAAATGTTGATTTGACTTATAACGGCTAGTTTTTTGTGTGGGGCTATAAAAGAGTTTTGGGTTGGTTTTTTGAGCTCTAATCACTCAATATTTCAGTTGCTATTATTTCTACGTGATCAAGAGCCAAAAATCTCATTTCTTGTGATAGTTTAAAAGAGTTTTTCATTTTGTTTATCCATTCACTCTCACACACAAAATCAAGAGCTTCAAATTGATTATTCATACTTTGTACAGTATTAGAAGTGAGTTTGAGAGAAACTCTATCAAGAGTATTGTGCTTCGATTGTAATCTCTTTTTTCTTTGTGTTTGGGATCTTGAATGCAAGATTACCATTGAAAGAGAGGAGAGCATCTTTTGTAGAGAGAAGGGTGACAAGAATTGTAGAGAGGAGTGTTGTTCATAATGATGAACAACGTGTAGTCTTTTGAAGAGACGTGTTAGTTTGGCCTCTACCAGAAGTGGGTTTGTGGATTGCTTGCGGGCAACGTGTTTGTTGATGGAGTTTTGGCACTCTAATATGAATTTAGAAGCTTTCTAGAATGATTTTCAAAAAACCTAGAGAGCAAAAATTACATAAACCATAGGATCAAGAATAAAAACTTAAAACTTTACAACAAAAAGAGAGCTTTTTAACTATTATGAAGAGATTACAATCTTTGTAGTCTAGTCCATCACTTCTAAAGCTCCAAGTAGAAGTCCCTTGAGCAAGCTTTCTTGATGTCTTCTTTTTCGAAGATGATCCACCTTGAGGCTACTCTAACTCAAACTCACACTTCACTAATCAAACTATTAGTGAAGATAACAATCTAAACTAATTTTCTAGTTTGGTTTAGGTTGATAAAGTAGGGTTTTTTCTCACTAAAAATTATTTTCCTTTCCTTTTCTCTTGAGTGAATAGTGTTTCAAGAGAAAAGATGAAGAATGTAGGGTGTTTTTCGTCACCCCATTGAGATGGGAATACGCGCGCGCTTGTCAGGCGTACTACAGATTCCCCCTGCCTAGGATAGGCGGGGGTTTATTGATTGTGGGGATCCGAATCTCCGGCAGCCATGGACTAAACTGCCGTTAATTACCCCTCGCCTTTGGGGAGAGGGAACCTCCGATTAACGGGTTAAACTGGTCATGCGGACTCAATGTGCAGCGTACGTGTGTGTTGTTTTGGAAGGGGGTTTGGATAAATCGGGAGCCACGCAGAGTTTTCACAGGGGTCCCGCTACCAGGATAGCGGGCTGGGGGTCAAGGGGGCTAGCAGCTCCCTTGCGGGGTGCGGGGTAGCATCCTGTTAGAATTTTTTTCTAGAGTATGGGTATGTGTACATATGTATGCATATGTATATATATATATGTGTGTGTGTGTGTGTGTGTGTGTGTGTGTATAAAAAAAAGGGAAAAGGCATCCAAGGGATGCGTTGGGCAAGCACCTTGAGCGCTGTGCGCTTAGGTGCTGTGAGCTCAGGCGCAAGCGCGCCACGTGTCGGCACTTGGGCGCTTTGCGCTCGAGCGCTGGGCGCTGGAGCGCAAGCGCGCCACATGGGCGCTTTGCGCTCGAGCGCTGGGCGCTGGGGAGAAAAGGAGGCTTTTAGTCCCAGAAACAGAAGATATGCTTCAGAAAGGAAATATTTTATATATATATATATATATATATATAGAATTAAACTCTTAGGATGTTTTGAAGCTGATGAAGGGCTTCTCCCCTTGAGCCCTAGTTCTTCCCCAAAGTGGGGTTTCTGGAGATGAGTCTCCTTCTTCTTCCTTTGTTTGGCCGGATCTTGAAGATCAAGAGATGTGAGATTTAAAAAAAAAATCTCTTCATTTTGAGATCTAATGACAGATCCAAGTTCCCCTTTATGGGTTTTGTGGTGAAAAACTATTTAGTTTTGGAAAAGGAAGAGCAAAACTCTTGATTTAATTTCAAAAGAAAGAAGAAGGTTTGGAACCCTCAGAAAGGGGAAAGAGGCACAAACCCTAGGTTTTTTTGAGAGAATGAAAAGTGTATTGCTTTATTCATCATCATGTTTCCTTTTATAGGCTTACTTATTTACATATAGCCCCTTGGGCTTCACATAAATGGCATTTTGCCTATCCCATGACTCATGTGCAATTTCATTTTTGCACATAAGCCATGGGCTTACAAAATATTGGCTTTATACCCATTTTGCATACATTCATGTATAAAAAATTACATAAAAATTATTTATTACATGATTTTGTTGTTGGCATGGGGAGGCTGGCCATGGGCTCGACTTGGGCATGAGCCCGCTTGACCTGGGCTTGGGCCTACCTAGCTTGGGGGTTGACCTTAACTTTGACTCGGTCAACGGGAGTGTAAATTTTTACCCCAACAAATTGCTCCCCATCAATGAATGCACACCACACATGTGGGTCGTGTGCATGAAATTGATGGATTTTCTTTTGCGTGGAAGCGACTTGCTTTGGTTCCCACTTTTTGGGATGCACTGCCCTTTTTAGGACATGGACGGTCGATTCTGCCCTTTTTATGACTTGGACGGTCGGCGCTTGACGCGTCTCCGAGACGGAGTGTCCGTGGTGGACGTTTCCCTGGCCCGGAGTGATCTGGTTCCCGCTTTGTAGGAAGCCTGCTCCGCCCTTTTTTGCGACATGGACGGTCGATGCTCTGATCCGGAGCAATTTGGTTCCCGATTTGTGGGAAGCCTGCACTGCCCGTTTTGCGACATGGACGGTCGACGCTCTGATCCGGAGCGATTTGGTTCCTTGCTTTGTAGGAAGCCTGCACTGCCATTTTTGCGACATGGACGGTCGACGCTCTGATCTGGAGCGATTTGGTTCCCTGGTTTGTAGGAAGCCTGCACTGCCCGTTTTTCGACATGGACGGTCGACGCTCTGATCCGGAGCGATTTGGTTCCCTGCTTTGTAGGAAGCCTGCACTGCCCTTTTTGCGACATGGACGGTCGACGCTCTGATCCGGAGCGATTTGGTTCCCTGCTTTGTAGGAAGCATGCACTGCCCTTTTTGCGACATGGACGGTCGATGCTGTGATCCGGAGCGATTTGGTTCCCTGCTTTGTAGGAAGACTGCACTGCCCTTTTTGCGACATGGACGGTCGACGCTCTAATCCGGAGCGATTTGGGTTCCCGATTTGTGGGGAGCCTGCACTGCCATTTTTGCGACATGGACGGTCGATGCTCTGATCCGGAGAGATTTGGGTTCCCGATTTATGGGGAGCCTGCATTGCCATTTTCGCGACATGGACGGTCGACGCTCTGATCCGGAGCGATTTGGTTCCCGATTTATGGGAAGCCTGCACTGCCCGTTTTGCGACATGGACGGTTGTCGCTCTGATCCGGAGCGATTTGGTTCCCTGGTTTGTAGGAAGCCTGCACTGCCATTTTTGCGACATGGACGGTCAACGCTCTGATCCAGAGCGATTTGGTTCCCGATTTATGGGAAGCCTGCACTGCCCGTTTTGCGACATGGACGGTTGACGCTCTATTTGACTTGCTCTACTTCCTGCAGTGTCAGGAGTGAACTTGACTTGCTCTGCTTCTTGCGGTGTCGAGATTGGATTCTGACTTGCTCCGCTTTCTGCGGTGTCGGGGTTGAAGTTGACTTGTTGATTGTGATTTGGATTGACATCAGCATCGCTATACTAGAATATGGTACTGGGAGCGAATCGTCATTTGCCATGAGAGGATTTGGGGATTGGTTTTTTCTGTTTGGCATCTGCATTGCTGCACTGGAATAATGCCAGGAGCAACTCATCATTTGCCCCGGGAGGATTTGGAAATTAGTGGCTTAGGAGACAGGTTTAGATCCCTATCACCTAAGGCTTTTCAATTTTGTGAGCTGTAAGGGTCTCACAAAGCATTTTCTCCCTACGGGTCGTAAGGATCCCATAGATGTGTTTTCTCCTTAGGAGTCGTGAGGACCCCCAAGTGTGTTGCTCCTTTGTGAGTCGTAAGGATCTCACGCGGGAATTTTCTCCTCACAAAGTCAAGAGGACTTTGCGAGTGCATTTCATCTCTTTTTCACGAGTTTGCGCTCTTTCGAGTTTTCACAAACTCGCCGGCAGTCCTGCTGTTTTTCTCACGGAGCCCTTTCGGGTTTTCATCCATGCCCATTTTGGTTGTGGACATACCATTTTTTTTTATTTTTTTTTATTTTTTTAGGGATTAGGGAGCGATTGGGATCGTTTTACGCCCGTGGATTGTATACGGTTTTGCAGGATGTATGATCCAGACCGTAGGGCTGAAAAAAATATTCGGGACTTTGTCGGCGTCTGCATCGTTGCACTGGAATATGGTATGAGGAGCGACTCATCATTCACCGTTGGGGAATGGGGTTTGGAATTTGGTTGGCGTCTGCATCGCTACACTGGAATACGGTACCAGGAGCGACTCATCATTCGCCACTTGGGGGTTAGAGAGCGATGGCTTAGGAGACAGGTTTAGATCCCTGTCACCTAAGACTTTTCAATTTTATGGGCCGTGAGGGTCCCATAAAAGCATTTTCGCCCTACGGGTCGTAAGGATCCCGTAGGTGTATTTTCTTCTTAGGAGTCATGAGGACTCTCAAGTGTGTTTTTCCTTCGTGAGTCGTAAGGATCCCACGAAGGTTTGTTCTCCTCATTTTATCGTGAGGACACATGAGTGGATTTCCTTCGTTCCCATTTTAATGACTTAGAGGTCGACTGTTTCCAGTTTAACGACTTAGAGGTCATCTGTTTCCAGTTTAATGACGTGGTGGTCATCTGTTTCTAGTTTAACGACTTAGAGGTCTACTGTCTCCAGTTTAACGACTTAGAGGTCATCTTTTTTCAGTTTAACAACTTAGTGGTCATCTATTTCCAGTTTAAAGACTTAGAGGTCTACTGTTTCCAGTTTAACGACTTAGAGGTCATCTGTTTCCAGTTTAACGATGTGGTGGTCATCTGTTTCTAGTTTAACGACTTAGAGGTCTACTGTCTCCAGTTTAACGACTTAGAGGTCATCTTTTTCCAGTTTAACGGCTTAATGGTCATCTATTTCCAGCTTAAAGACTTAGAGGTCTACTGTTTCCAGTTTAACGACTTAGAGGTCATCTGTTTCCAGTTTAACGATGTGGTGGTCATCTGTTTCTAGTTTAACGACTTAGAGGTCTACGGATGGCGAGCTTGGAATTTTGGGGTAGGGGCCGGCATCAGCGTTGCTAACACTGAAGCAGAGGTTCCAGGCGCAATTCATCATTTGCCTTTTCCTGTTAAGGAGTGATGGCTTAGGAGAAAGGTTTAGATCCCTATCGCCTAAGGCTTTTCAATTTTATGGGTCGTGAGGGTCCCATAAAAGAATTTTCACCCTACGAGTCATAAGGATCCCGCAGGTGTATTTTCTCCTTAGGAGTCGTGAGGACTCCCAAGTGTGTGTGTGTGTTTTTTTCCTTCGTGAGTCGTAAGGATCCCACGAAGGTTTGTTCATCTCATGTATCGTGAGGACACATGAGTGGGTCTTCTCAATGGACCATAATTCCAAGGGCGGAGACCAGCCGCGCAACTGGTGATTACGGTGGGCATGAGTGTGATGGGAATTATTTGAGCTCGTGGATTGTATACGGTAGTCAATTTGGGGACCGGCCGTAGGGATGGAAGAATTTTGGGAAACTGGATTTTGGTTGGCGTCTGCATCGCTGCACTGAAATATGGTACTAGGAGCGACTCATCATTCACCGTTTTTTTTGTTTTACCGCGATTGCTCTATCATTTCAGCTTTTCTTATCGTGAAGGTCGCGATTGCCCTATCATTTCGGATTTTATTCGCGGTTGCCCCATCATTTCGGCTTTTCTTTATTTTTCTTTTATTTACACATTTTTGTTTATTTACATATATATATATATATATATATATATATTTACATTCCCAGTTTAACGACTTAGAGGTCGATTGTTCCCAGTTTAACGACGTGGTGGTCAACTGTTCCTAGTTTAACGACATGGTGGTCCTTTTTGCTTATCCCAGCTCCTTGAACTTTGATCTTGGCAGAGCTGTGTTGATGACCTAGCTCTGTAGTTTGCCGATACATCCGAGAATTGTGAGGTTCTTCCAAGCTTATATTGGTCCTCTGCCCAATCTTTGAAAACACAGCAGTCTTGAATGGTATGACTCAGCACTCTATGGTATGGGCAGTATACGGGATTGCCGGTCATATTCATTTCATGCGGCCTCTTCGGAATAGGCAATTGCAGGCCATTGTTCAGGGCTTCCTCGAATATATTGCGGACCTCATCCCTCCTGAAGGAGTACACCTTCTTCTTTCTCTCCATCAGAGTAGGTTCCCTCACAGATGCTGATCCCTGAGGCCGATCAGTCTTTGGTTCGCCCTACACATGTCTGGGAGGGTTAGGTTCCCGAAAGGCTTCGGTCTCCATTTGTGTGAAATCGGTGGTCGTAGCTTGACTGTTTGCTAATACGCCTTTAGACAGTTCTATTTCTCCCATCTTGTATTGCCTTTTGACCCAATCTTTGAAGATGAAGCAGTCCTCAATGGAATGACCTATCACCCTGTGATAGGGCAATATTTTGGGTCGTCGGTCATACTCTCTTCTTGTGGTCTCTTTGATTCTGGCAGTTGTAGACCGTTTCTTAGGACGCCCCTGAATATCTTGTGGACTTTTTCCCTTTTGAAGGAATAGACTTTTTCCAGTTTCTCCTTCAGAAGCGATTCCCCCCAGGTGTATGTATCGGAGGGACTGGAGGCTGATTGCGGCCGTTTTTGGCGAAGGCGCTCCGCTCTTAGGTTGAAGGGGGTATCGGTTGGCTGCCTCCAGGTATCAATCCCTGGCTCATGAACCAAAATTTAATTTTGCTATAATTGCAATCGGGCGACTTTGGTCACGAGATCTGCCGTGACGTTTGCCAATTCGTCGACCTTGGACTGTACCCTGGCTAGCTTCTCATCCCTGTCCTGAAGCTGCCCCTGAAGCCATCGGAATAATGCTTGTTCTGTAGCTCCGGCTATGACAACCGGGTCATCTTTATGTCCTGAGCTCAATTCCGCAGGAACCACGGGCTCCCCTGGCTTATCGGCCTGAGCAGGCTCTTCATCATTTAGATCGAACCGATGGTGGGTAGCTTCAATCATATCATCACCATGGCTGTGAAGAAGAGGGGGATTCGTTTCTTCATGTCCGACCATGTAGACAGTGCAAACCACATACCCAGCCATCTATTTATCTTTGGCGGCGGATTTCACGGAGCGGTCCGGGCTTTGGAAATTCATAAATTTTAATATGGCCAGAACCCTAGCCCTTTTGTTGGCTCTGTATCTGAGCCGCTTCCGCCTCAGCTTCTCTGCCTTGAGCTCTTGGCAGGCTTCTGCTCTTCAGGAAGCCTCCATAGGCTGAGCGATGGGGAGGCTTGAGAAGACACCCAATCGAGCAGTTGTCAGAGATGCCGCTGGAGCTTGCCCGAGATGCCTTGTTGCTTTGCTGGTGTTGATGGCCTTGCCCCCAGCTGGGGCCAAGGAAAGTCGTTCAAACACCGACTTGCGTTTGAGTTGGGGCATCTTCAAGACCACCACATTTGGCCTCTTACCTTTTGAGACCGACTTGTCTGTCACTGGAGCTTGAGGAGCTGGAATGGCGTTAGCTGGCACGAACAGAATAGAGCCGAACTGAAGCAGCGGCTCCTCCCACTGTCGCCCAAGACTGGCCAGGAGGACCGTCCTGGAATCCATCTTCATCGTGTATGAGATGGGAGCTGAGTTCATCTTTGGAAACATCGTTGAGAAGTGATTGCTTGAAAACTGCATGAAAGCGCATTATTTTCGTATAAATATTGATATGTATATTGATTGAGTTCGCATGAATACTTAACCCGAAATATGGGAGGAGAGATAGGTCCCACCAGGCGTGCCAGAATCTGTAGGGTGTTTTTCGTCACCCCATTGAGATGGGAATACGTACGCGCTTGTCAGGCGTACTAAAGATTCCTCCTGCCTAGGGAAGGCGGGGGTTTATTGATTGTGGGGATCCGAATCTCCGGCAGCCGCGGACTAAGCTGCCGTTAATTACCCCTTGCCTTTGGGGCGAGGGAACCTCCGATTAACGGGTTAAACTGGTCATGCGAACTCAATGTGCAGTGTACGTGTGTGTTGTTTTGGAAGGGGGGTTTGGATATATCGGGAGCCACGCAGAGTTTTCACGGGGGTCCCGCTACCCGGATAGCGGGCTGGGATCATGGGGGCTAGCAGCCCCCTTGCGGGGTGCGGGGCAGCACCCCGTTAGAATTTTTTTTCTAGAGTATGGGTATGTGTACATATGTATGCATATGTTTATATATATGTGTGTGTGTGTGTGTGTGTGTGTATAAAAGGGAAAAGGCATCCAAGGGATGTGTGGGGCCAGCGACTTAAGCACTGTACGCTTAGGTGCTGTGAGCTCAGGAGCAAGCGCGCCACGTGTCGGCACTTGGGCGCTTTGCGCTCGAGCGCTGGGCGCTGGGGAGAAAAGGAGGTTTTTAGTCCTAGAAACAGAAGCTATGCTTCAGAAAGGAAATATTTATTATATATATATATATATTTATATATATGGAGTTAAACTCCCAGGATGTTTTGAAGCTGATGAAAGGCTTCTCCCCTTGAGCCCTAGTTCTTCCCCAAAGTGGGGTTTCTGGAGATGAGTCTCCTTCTTCTTCCTTTGTTTGGCCGGATCTTGAAGATCAAGAGATGCGAGATTTAAAAAAAAATCTCTTCTTTTTGAGATCTAATGACAGATCCAAGTTCCCCTTTATGGGTTTTGTGGTGAAAAACTATTTAGTTTTGGAAAAAGAAGAGTAAAACTCTTGATTTAATTTCAAAAGAAAGAAGAAGGTTTGGAACCCTCAGAAAGGGGAAAGAGGCACAAACCCTAGGTTTTTTTGAGAGAATGAAAAGTGTATTGCTTTATTCATCATCATGTTGCCTTTTATAAGCTTACTTATTTACATATAGCCCCTTGGGCTTCACAAAAATGGCATTTTGCCTATCCCATGGCTCATGTGCCATTTCATTTTTGCATATAAGCCATGGGCTTACAAAATATTGGCTTTATACCCATTTTGCATACATTCATGTATAAAAAATTACATGAAAATTATTTATTACATGATTTTGTTGATGGCATGGCGAGGCTGGCCGCGGGCTCGACTTGGGCATGGGCCCGCTTGACCTGGGCTTGGGCCCACCTAGCTTAGGGGTTGACCTTGACTTTGACTCGGTCAACCGGGGTATAAATTTTTACCCCAACAAAGAAGATGAAGATGGTGATGAGAATGAGCTTGGAATTTGGATGAGAGCAAATGAAATAAACTTATATGAAAAAGGAAAAAGAAAAACGAGTCATGTAAACTAGCATGTTCCAAAACAATGACTCATTGTTTCTTTTTGCAAATTCAATTAAGTAAATCATTATCCTCTTATTTTTAACCCAGTATGATTCTCACATAACAACTCTTGTGTATAAACAACCATGTCACACATATATGTTTATATATTTATATCATACATATAAATATATAAAGAGAAAGAAAATATCAAGTGAGTATAATATTAGTTAATATATATATATATTAAATTATTAAATCAACACTTGATTTAATAATCCGGTTATATCATATATAATCCAGCTAATATCAAATAACGCTAGATTAGAATACGGTATCATATATCCGTATTAAATCAAGCTCCTGCACATATCTCCATATATGCACTGCTTCGTTTCGCTTGAGCTAGGAGACCTCTATGTGGGACTCTAAAGACTCGTCAATACGCTGGCAGTAGCTAATGACCATATCAAACACCTACAAACACGTCAGCGGTACTAACTGCACGTAATGGCTACCCAGGTATTGAACAAATATAAAATCAACAAGTAAACTTGTCCAAAACACCCTGTAGAGCTTATAATCAATACTTACCGTAAATTCCGGTCCTTTCGTCTCATATGTTGCATGTCGGGTCTGGGGGGTGGTATTGTTAGACCTCAATAACCTGATAAGTCATGCCGATGTGTGGCTTATAACCAATCGAGAAACTACTGATACACTTATCAGTAAATCTCATCATCCCTGTCCAGGGACTTCTGGTTATAGCCAATTGAACATAGCACAATATCAACTCCCAATACCGGGAGAGTCGAAATACCTCTTATCGCTCACTTCCTCCATATGACTCGAGACTGTACCCAACTACCACCTGTTTGCACGACTCAATAGAGCCGTGGTAGGGAGGTAATCAAAGCATAATGGGAATCACATAAGACACTATGACGATCTCGGGTCTACAAACTAACATGTACAAGTGTCACAAAAGAACTGCTATCTAACGATAGGTATGGTACCATCTAGGAGTTTTCGATGAGTCCGTTCGGTGTACTCATTCTCCAATGAGCACTTGTATACAATCTTTGGTGTTAAATACCAATGGTTGTGGGTTCAACCATTGCCCCATATAGGGTCAAGAAACGTACACTAGTCTACACTGGAATATCGATGCCCTGTCTTGATACTCTCTCGACTATGAACACTTCAAGGATTTGCTTGTAGACTACTCAGGCCCCACTAGTATGATCTACATCATATTCCTGGTAGTCAAGCAAACATCCTAAGGTTATCAACATGTATCAATGAAATAGTAAACCAGAACAAATAAACATGTTAAGATAAAGAGTAACAAGATAACATACTATCATGTTGAGAAAGAATGCCCTCTGTGTGTGTGTGTGTGTGTGTGTGTGTCCAAGCATCCATTATAATTTACAATAATAGCCTCTAGGGCATATATATCACTAACAATTTCCCACTTGCACTAAGGCCAGTTGTTGTAGTATCGCATACCCAACATCTCCAAAAGTCTCTCGAACTGCGTATAGAGAAGGGCCTTAATGAGTAGATCCGCCGTGTTGTCCTTCGTCTCAACTCTCTTGACCTTGATCTCGCAGCAATCAACTATCCCCCAGATCAGGTGATACCGCTTTAGAATATATCTGGATCGCTGAAGGGACCGGGGTTCCTTGGCTAAAACCACAGCTCCATTGTTATCATTGTTGGAGATAGTGCCCTCAGAGTCAATTATTAGGTCACAGGTACGTGATTGTAATGATTGAGGGAGGACCTATCCCGGTAGGACAGTCTTACTCGAGATGATAGTATGCTATCTGGTTTACCTTTATCATCGTGTACTGTTTTAGGTGACCTGACACGTCGCTATTACACGTTGATAGAGCCCCTAGGATTCTTGCTTGACCACCAGCAGTATGAGGGCGATCATATAAGTGGGAGCTGGGGGTCTACAAGCATATCCTTAAAAGGTCCCTAGTCGTGGGAGTTTCGAGACTGGGCATCGATACTCCATTAGTAGACTAGTGTATACAGTCGAGACCCCGACGAGGGGCGGTGGCCGGTCTCACAAGCCACTGGTGTCAGTTGGATCACCTAAGATGTATACAGGTGCTCATTGGGTTATGAGTACACCGGACAGGACTCGCCGGGAACATGCTAGTTGGTCATATACCAGACGTCAGATGGCAGTTCCCTGGTGACATGTGTGCAGGTTAGTTCATCGACCTGGGGATCGTCATTTGTCTCGTGTGAGTTCCCACTGTACTTTGATTACTACCCTACCACGGCTCAAAGGAGTCGTGCAAACAGGTTTTAGTTGGGTACAGTCCCGAGCCACATGGAGGCAGTGAGCGTATCTTCAGGGGTTCGTCTCTCCCGGTATTGGGGGTGAGGTCGTGCTATGTCTAGGAGAGCCATTACACAAAGTCCTTGGCCAAGGCAAGGAGATTTACTGGTAGGTATTCCAGTAGTATCTCAGGGTGTTCTGGGCTACACTCCGACACGACTTGTACCGCTTTTGGGGGTCTGACTTTTACCAACCCCCTAGGCCCGCCATGCGATACTCATAGACGAACGGACCGGACTGCACGGATATTGTCACTGACAGGCTCAGTAGGGTGTCAGGCTGAGTTCGCTCACAGACGTCCCTTTTAGTCAGTACCTGGTAGCCCGTTACGTATTGGCTTATACCTCTGACGTGCTAGTGGTTAAATCCACAACCAAGGTGTTGACGAGTCTTTAGAGTCCCCCACATTCAGTTACTCAGCTTTCGGGCGAAAGGCTGTAGAGGCCGTATGGAGATATGGCAAGGTCCGATCAGATACGTGCGGTATTGCACGGATCAGGATCGGACAGTTTTGTACTAGTGGCCGTATAGTTATATGGCAGGGTTTGATCTGATACGTGCGGTATTGCACGGATCAGGATCGAACGGATTTAACTAGCCGGCTTTGGCTTAAGCTGGTCTTAGTTTAGTACAGTGTAGATTTTGTCTCTTTGCATTTGTATCCGGACGGAATACAGATGCGGGTGTGTATGCACAGTATCGGGGTTTTCCTGTAATTTATTACTGGACCAGTTTTCTGGAGTTGCCAGTTTGCATTCCGTTCCGGCCGGTTTTCCTTTGTTCTTTCCCGGCCGGACTTTTCCGATGGAGGGGGTAATTTGCAGTTTTGCAAATTACAATTGTGGAGGGGTTTTCTTGTAAAAGATTGATATGATAGCTTTCATATCTTTTTCCACCATGCTTTTGTTTTAATATGATTTGATTGAATGAGGATGAGATTTGAAAGGGTATGGTTGTTTTTTATATGAAGCATGGTTGATGTATTTTGATATGGTCACCTCCCCCTTGTCTTTTCCCTCTCTCCAATCACACATATGAAAATGGGGGCCGGCCACTCTTGGTGTGGGGTTTTGATTGATTCATTTGGTATGGCCTTTTTTGGTTCATATATTGTGCAAAGAAAAGTGCTCTCTAGTAGATCTCCAAAATCCTTTTCTTCTCCTCCACAAATGGCAACTCCACAACCCCAAAAATGAGACTTCTTCTACTACACATTCTACAGCAATTCTTGGGCACGTCGAGTAGCCGGCTTCGTGCCCGAGTTGCCTCGGCATTGAGGTGGGAGCCCGTAAACGAAGAAGGCGATGTGGTGCACTTCCGGCGACGAGGAGGAGACGGACGGAGATCCCGCGAGGAAATCGGAGTGGAGATGAAGACCGGAGGACTCGGATCAGTCGGTATACATCTCTTCCCTTTCTTATTGTAGCGTAGACTTGTTAATGGTTACGATCCGGAGTTTAGTGCGCGGTGGTGCCGGTTTGCAAAGTCCGCAAAATTTAAGTTTATCGCCGTTTCCGCATTCCGGCGTCGGATTGACGGCCGGGGCGCCGCCGTGCACTTACAGTGGTATCAGAGCCTCGCCATTAACTTAGTCTAGCTTTGTGTAATGTGTTTGCATTTCCGATCGATCAAAAAGTTCCAAAACTGCATTTTAGTTCGCATCAGTTTCTGTTGAAAATTTTTGGTCTCGAAAAATTTTTCAGGTTAGAAAATATTGATGTACTGGAAAATCTAAGGGTTCTGTAAAAATTTGACGAAGTAACTCCACAGTTGGAGCGCGGAACCGCCGCTAAAACCCCATTTGTGCGGCCTTTCCGCCGCGCACTATTCACATCACTTCACCAATTTTTTACAGAGGCCTTCTGGGCTTAAAATATGGGTTTTGGAATATTAAAGTTGGGCCAATTGTTTCTGTGAGTGCTACAGTTTTCTTTGGGGCCCACTTGTTAATTGTTTGATCAATCGGAAATTTTTTTAAAACACATTTTTCACAGTATTTACATTATATCTGCGACCGTGAATGTCACTCGATCGGTAAATCCGGTCTAACTGCTATAGCCCGGTTAGACGGATTTGCGAACGTGACTTTCATGTTGATGTTCTATGTATTTGCTGTGATGTTGCGGATCGGTCGTGGGGGATAGCCTGGATGCAATGCTAGTACAGTTTTGTTTGTATTATGTACATTTGATATTGCGGGGCGAGCGTCCGACATGTGGACTGCCGTCACTGCCTGTTTGTATTATTATTTTGGGGCACGACCTGGTTGCGGTCGATGTACCCGTTGTATGTATATTTTACTTTCTGTACTAGGATGCCCCGCGGAGGGGTGCACGGATAGCCGGGTTCTGGAGGGCAACAAACCCGCATCTCATGGCATTGAGACGGAGGGGGCTTCACTCTAGGATTGGCGGGCTATTCGCCGCACTCGTAGGGGGTACAGGTTTGACCCAGGAGGGGTGCCCAAGTTACCGGATTCCGTGAGGTGCTGGGTGGTCCATTCACGGCGCTGAAGGGGGCTGCCTCGCTTCAGGTTTTGGCGGGTGACTTGCCGCGCCCGTAGGGGTCTAGGATTTCATTGCACAGGCTATCCACACGACCAGGGGAACGTCGGGTTTCAGCGGCTCTGTGAAACCCGGGGATCCCAGATATCTGTATTGTTCTGTGATGCTGTACATTTCTGTGATGTTGCATTTCTTTCACGCCTTGAGCGAATATAATATATTGGTATATATATTAGTAGATGTTGTATATGTTTTGCATCCGCGCTAGTCCAGTCCCCGCTCTGTCGTTAGTAAGCTAACCTAACGGGTAATGACGGGACCCAGTGGCGAATGCGGATGGCATATACGTACATCAGTATATTTTCGTTCTTTTTGGTGTGATCAATTGATGGGACTGCATTGATTCGGATCAATGCAAGTTAAAACAAACCTAATCTGATGTTGTTGGAACACTTTTCAAAAAGCTGTTATTGCAAGGACGTTCACTTTTGTTTTGCATCGTGGTATTCATTTAGAATATCCTGCTCCTCAGTCGACGAGGCAAGGGCCGAGATCCCTTCACCGGGAGTGACCCCTTGGACAATAAGTTTGCGTCAGGGCATTAACTTCACTATAGCCGATTACTTTTGCTTTGCACCGTGGTATTCAGTTGGAATATCCTGCACCTCATTCTACGGGGAAAGAGCCGAGATCCCTTCACCGGGAGTGACCTCTTTAGCAACGGTTTTCGTCACTATATTTTCAAAAAGCTATCCGTTCCTTCAACGATATCAAGTTCATTACGTTAAAGGTTTTCGCCAGAAACCATTCGTAGCCCTCCATCATTTCAGTTAAATATTCGGTAGTATTCAAGCTATGTATTTTGACCTCACGCCAAGGCATAGTGTTTGGTAGCTGCCGGGTATTTATCTGTTGCATAGATAGATGCGTTGGTTTGGGACAGTCGTACTACTATTTTGGCCTACGTCAAGGGTATGTACGGGTGGATTCAAATTAACCTGGATAATGATGGGCAGAACTTGACATGTGACTTATGATATTTTGACCTCACGCCAAGGTCATAAGAGCATGGGGCAGAAATTACATCGGGAGTTTCAAAAGAACTGAAACTTGCCAGATATGCGCATACCTTCTGGAGTGTGATACCGTGAGCGGATTCCGTCACGTTATCATGCGATGAGAGTTGGATCCCGATTCCCACTGATGAGTTGGTTTACTCCTCGGGTGACCCCGACTAATTCTTCTTTCAGGTTTGGAGGAGAATTTGAGGTACAGTGGGAGGTTTCCAGATTAGATAAATTGGTAACCATTCTGATCTAGGTTAGAGTGCACGCTGAGTGTTTCTTTTCTCTCTCTCTGGCAGCGACCATTGACCCGACCCTAAGACTTTGACTCAGTGACCAAGTTGACCGAACCTTCTTAACACTGGCTTTTGGATTGTCAGAGTTGCAGACCTCATTGCCACTCCTACTTTTACCCTTTTCTCCAGGACACCCCGTATTACTACGAACGTTCACTTCCATTGGACAAAACCATCGTATGGTTATATACGAACTCGAAAGAATTTATTCGAGGATGGTTTCAGGTTCTGGAGAAAACGGATAGGATTATTCAGTTGTCTTTTCCTTTTACCCTCTCTCAGGTTACGAGTACTCCTTGGTTTAGGGGTAGTACACCTATTATGCAAATTGGATTGTCTTCTTCCAAACCTTAGGCTGGTGCCGACCGGTAGGGAATGAAGAAAACCAATTAGCATAACGATAGTGTGCAGAAGGTATTAAGTTCAGACAAAGCAAGGGATTAGTAAGAGGGCAAAGTAAATTGCAACAGATATTCACGACCAAACCAAATATTTCGTTACCACTCCCACATCACCTTTGTATTTCTCCAGGACACTCCGTATCACTACGAAGATCCACAGTTTATTTGGATACTCCATCGTATGGTTATATACGAACTCGAATGGAACTTGTTCCAGTTCGGGGATGGATTCTGGTTCAGGAGAAATAGGAATAAAGTACATTCAGGTGTCTTTTATCTTCACCTTCTCTCGTGTTGCGAGTGTTCCTAGGATTGGGACAGTACACCCATTATGCTTATTGGATAGTCTTCTTCCAAACCATAGGCTGGTGCCGAACGGTAGGGAAGGAAGAAAACCATTTGGCCTAAAGGGGTGTGCAGAAGGTAAAGACTAAAGACATATGAAGGGATTTGGAGAGGTGGCAGAGAACTATACGGTTACAGTCGTGAATCTGGAAGAGGCATTACTAGGAATACCAGAATACCCCATCGGAACATTTCAATGTTTCAGTTTCACTGTGTAATGTTAAAGAAAAACTGATTTCCCGATTAGATACTTACTCCAGGGTATGTATTTACCAGGTACGATTCTCACATCTGTATGGTTTTACAGATGATGAGTGGGAGTAAGTTATTGGGAATTGCGTGATTATCCTCATTATATCGGGATTCGTTGTAATCGGTGATATTTGAGGAAATCACCTGGGCTGTTTGCCGGTCGGCAAATATTTGGTTTTGAATATCCGCTGTTATGCGCCAATTTCAAATTGATATATCTGTACGTCTATTTTCATAGAGTGAGATATACCTTTCTGAAATTATGTCTACGACATTTACCTATATCGGTGGATGGTTAGGTAAGGAGCATTAAACAGCGGTGTAATTCTTCTTAACCATAAGTACAGTTTTCGACCTACGACACACAGTGAATGAGTTATCAGACTCAAGGGACTTATACAAAGGATTGTATGTTGTCCAGGGTCCATTAGGACAGAGGGGTTGGTCCTCGTACTATATTCGGTTTACTTATGACTTCTCTAGTTTTTAGACAGGTGTTTCGCGGAAACACAGGGTCCAAATTTTGAGAAGTTATAGGTATTTGAATAGAGTAGAGAACCAGGTATAGCAAGTATCGGGATTCTTCAAAGAGATCGAAGATGTAGATACTTGTGTATGGTATTCAGTTGATAGTAATAAAGAGATCTTGCTTCTCTTTCAGGTTACTCATAATTGGAAGTATTCCTAAGTTGAGTAACGCTGATCGGCCTCCTTCTATTTAGTTGACATGCGCTGGGGACAGCTGCATGATTTAAATCTGGTTCAATTAAATCAGTGCCTCTGCTTCTATATTGGATATAGAACAGTTCATATCTTAACGATGTTAAGGTACGGGGAGTTGTCCGGTTTATGATTAAAACCAGACACTGGACAACTCAAGGCACGTTTCTGTAATGGCTGTTTGTGGGTTGACCCAGGCTATGACGAGGGTTGATTTTCTACCATCTGGATGAACAATAGCGATATTGTTCTAGACTCGCCACAGTTTTATTAAAAATGGATTTTTTCAGAAAACAGTAGTGGGAGTATGGTAGAACTGGAAGTAATTCCAGAACCACAAACGATTACTGAAAATTTGATAAGGAACCTAAAGATTCAATCTGGATTGACATTCCATTGGCCACTCCGCAGATAAGGTGGGTAACTTCAGGCACCCGAGAGGTACTACGGTAGCCTCAAGGACGGTGACAGGGAAGTTCTTGTTTACCCACAATTGCCATTGCTGTTGTTCCAGGTTACGAGACCCGGCGGGAGGATGAGTATAGCGTCGTTCTAAACCAGTTTTAGAAGTGTACGTCTATATGACTCTACCAGAGGGTTGTCGTAGTCAGTGGGAGCAGCGGAAGCATTGGTGGAAAGGTAGCTTATGTCTATTTATAGACTAGAGCAGATGTAGCGGAGATAGATCATCTATTTCTGATGTGACAGTCATGGGTTTGACTTCATCAGAATAGGGGATGGATCTGTTGAGAAGGTAGTAGGGTGTGATATCCTGGTATTTGGATGATATACACAGAGTAGGGAAGGAAACTCCTACACTACGATCGGTTATACTTTGGTCGTCACACAGTTGTTTCTCCACAAAGGAAATGGATTTTATATCAGACATACTGGTTACTAGATCTATGTTTTCAGATCTAGATTTGGGTGGTTTCCCAATCAGGGTACTTGACAGCATTCTAAGAGTATTTAGGATGGACGACTCCTGGCACGGTAGTGTACCTGCAGGTAATGGAGTCACCCTCTCCAAAGGTGTCTTACAGACTAAAGGGGAGAGGGACGGGCATGATTGGCAGATCACTTGCTCAGGCAATTGAGTCAATCGTGAGATGTCAAGTACCACACCAGATGTTGTTCTTGCACTAGATGCAATAAGTTGACATTAATCCAATCCTGGAGAAACGGTCGGAAGCAGTTCTAGAACATAAGTAGATGTTCTAGGGATATGATAACGACAGCCTTATTCAGGAGACAGTTATCATTCCAGGCTTCCAAGGTGACATGGACGACAAGGAGGTTGTCAGAGTTATAGTTTTTCCTTCTGACGAGGGGCAGTATTTTGGACAGGTGGTCCAAGGCAATACTGAGGGAGGCATGGCGCACAGGATACTGATTAAGTTCAGTTGACGATACAGTCTAAGAAGTTTGGATTTGGAGTTCATTTATGAGCTAGATCCCATCAGACATCCAGACATATTCTGAGACAGGTATTGCTCATTTCGGGAGATGGCTTTCTCCGCGAACTTGAGATATAGAGAGACATAGAAAGAAACAACTAAGCGGATCCACTCACTGAGGCTATTCCTCGAACGCAATAGTTCCGCAAACGAGCTTTGTGAGACTGACTAGTAGAGGAGTTGGATGTTCGGTATCACACGGGTTGTGAGTATGCGACATCGCAATAATTAGCCTTGAGTGCAGGTGGGAGATTGTTGGAGATAGTGCCCTCAGAGTCAATTATTAGGTCACAGGTACGTGATTGTAATGATTGAGGGAGGACCTATCCCGGTAGGACAGTCTTACTCGAGATGATAGTATGCTATCTGGTTTACCTTTATCATCGTGTACTGTTTTAGGTGACCTGACACGTCGCTATTACACGTTGATAGAGCCCCTAGGATTCTTGCTTGACCACCAGCAGTATGAGGGCGATCATATAAGTGGGAGCTGGGGGTCTACAAGCATATCCTTAAAAGGTCCCTAGTCGTGGGAGTTTCGAGACTGGGCATCGATACTCCATTAGTAGACTAGTGTATACAGTCGAGACCCCGACGAGGGGCGGTGGCCGGTCTCACAAGCCACTGGTGTCAGTTGGATCACCTAAGATGTATACAGGTGCTCATTGGGTTATGAGTACACCGGACAGGACTCGCCGGGAACATGCTAGTTGGTCATATACCAGACGTCAGATGGCAGTTCCCTGGTGACATGTGTGCAGGTTAGTTCATCGACCTGGGGATCGTCATTTGTCTCGTGTGAGTTCCCACTGTACTTTGATTACTACCCTACCACGGCTCAAAGGAGTCGTGCAAACAGGTTTTAGTTGGGTACAGTCCCAAGCCACATGGAGGCAGTGAGCGTATCTTCAGGGGTTCGTCTCTCCCGGTATTGGGGGTGAGGTCGTGCTGTGTCTAGGAGAGCCATTACACAAAGTCCTTGGCCAAGGCAAGGAGATTTACTGGTAGGTATTCCAGTAGTATCTCAGGGTGTTCTGGGCTACACTCCGACACGACTTGTACCGCTTTTGGGGGTCTGACTTTTACCAACCCCCTAGGCCCGCCATGCGATACTCATAGACGAACGGACCGGACTGCACGGATATTGTCACTGACAGGCTCAGTAGGGTGTCAGGCTGAGTTCGCTCACAGACGTCCCTTTTAGTCAGTACCTGGTAGCCCGTTACGTATTGGCTTATACCTCTGACGTGCTAGTGGTTAAATCCACAACCAAGGTGTTGACGAGTCTTTAGAGTCCCCCACATTCAGTTACTCAGCTTTCGGGCGAAAGGCTGTAGAGGCCGTATGGAGATATGGCAAGGTCCGATCAGATACGTGCGGTATTGCACGGATCAGGATCGGACAGTTTTGTACTAGTGGCCGTATAGTTATATGGCAGGGTTTGATCTGATACGTGCGGTATTGCACGGATCAGGATCGAACGGATTTAACTAGCCGGCTTTGGCTTAAGCTGGTCTTAGTTTAGTACAGTGTAGATTTTGTCTCTTTCCATTTGTATCCGGACGGAATACAGATGCGGGTGTGTATGCACAGTATCGGGGTTTTCCTGTAATTTATTACGGGACCAGTTTTCTGGAGTTGCCAGTTTGCATTCCGTTCCGGCTGGTTTTCCTTTGTTCTTTCCCGGCCGGACTTTTCCGATGGAGGGGGTAATTTGCAGTTTTGCAAATTACAATTGTGGAGGGGTTTTCTTGTAAAAGATTGATATGATAGCTTTCATATCTTTTTCCACCATGCTTTTGTTTTAATATGATTTGATTGAATGAGGATGAGATTTGAAAGGGTATGGTTGTTTTTTATATGAAGCATGGTTGATGTATTTTGATATGGTCACCTCCCCCTTGTCTTTTCCCTCTCTCCAATCACACATATGAAAATGGGGGCCGGCCACTCTTGGTGTGGGGTTTTGATTGATTCATTTGGTATGGCCTTTTTTGGTTCATATATTGTGCAAAGAAAAGTGCTCTCTAGTAGATCTCCAAAATCCTTTTCTTCTCCTCCACAAATGGCAACTCCACAACCCCAAAAATGAGACTTCTTCTACTACACATTCTACAGCAATTCTTGGGCACGTCGAGTAGCCGGCTTCGTGCCCGAGTTGCCTCGGCATTAAGGTGGGAGCCCGTAAACGAAGAAGGCGATGTGGTGCACTTCCGGCGACGAGGAGGAGACGGACGGAGATCCCGCGAGGAAATCGGAGTGGAGATGAAGACCGGAGGACTCGGATCAGTCGGTATACATCTCTTCCCTTTCTTACTGTAGCGTAGACTTGTTAATGGTTACGATCCGGAGTTTAGTGCGCGGTGGTGCCGGTTTGCAAAGTCCGCAAAATTTAAGTTTATCGCCGTTTCCACATTCCGGCGTCGGATTGACGGCCGGGGCGCCGCCGTGCACTTACAATCATAATACAAGGGTATTGGATCAATAATGGATGGAACCACACCAAATTCAGTGATGAACTTCTTCGTCTAGACAGCCTTTTTGGTGGCATCGTTAGCAGTGATGTATTCAGCCTCCATCATCGAGTCAGCAACGATATCTTGTTTGGAACTCTTCCAACTTACCGCTCCTCTAATGAGGCTGAAGACAAAACCCGAGATAGACTTGTTGTCATCCTTGTCACTCTGGAAGCTCGAATTGGTAAAGGACACCATTTGGAGTTCTCCATTACCATACACTAAAAATATTTCTTTAGTCCTTCGCAAGTACTTAAGAATGTTCTTCACAGCTATCCAGTGCTTCTCTCCTGGGTCTGATTTATACCTACTTACCACACTGAGTGTGTAAGCTATATCCGGTCTGGTACATAACATCACGTACATGATAGACCCGACTGCAGAGGCATAGGGTGTCATGTTCATGCAAGCCCTCTCCTCATTAGTCTTGAGAGATATCTCTTTGCAGAGAGTGATTCCTAAACAAGCGGGTAAATTACCACGCTTAGAATCTTCCATACTAAACCTCTTTAGTATGGTGTCTATGTACCTGGATTGGGACAATCCCAACATGCTTTTATATTTATCCCTATAGATCTTTATCCTCAGGATGTTGGAGGCATTACCCAGATTTTTCATGAACAACTTTTGTGATAGGAAGAGTTTGACAGAGTGCAGCATATGAACGTCATTTCCTATCAAGAGTAGATCATCCGCGTACAATACGAGAAAAATGACCTTACTCTCTACTACCTTTTTATATATACAGGGTTCATATACGTTTTTGATGAAGTCAAACTCTTTGACTGCTATATCAAAACATATGTTCCTGCTCCGCGATGCCCGCTTTAATCCGTAGATTGATTTAAGTAGCTTGCACACTTTTTCGCCGCTCTCACTGTCTATGAAGCCCTCTGGCTGTGTCATATACACGCTCTCTTCTAAATCACCATTTAGAAAAGCGGACTTGATATCCATCTGTAGATTTCATAGTCATGGTATGCAGCAATGGACAGTAGGATCCGGATGGCCTTAAGCATAGCCACTGGAGAAAAGGTCTCATCATAGTCGACATCTGGTCGTTGACGAAAACCTTTTGCTACAAGTCTAGCTTTGAAGGTCTCAATCTTTCCATCTACACCGATCTTCTTCTTGAAGATCCATTTTCTCCGAATGGGTTTTTCCCCTTCAGGAGCAACCTTCAAAGTGCATACTTTGTTAGTATATATGGTTCCATCTCAGATCACATAGCATCCAGCCATTTCACAGAGTCCCCACTTATGAAATCCTTCTCGAAAATAGTCGGGTCATCATCTTCCATGAAGTAATCTTCACTTCCACCGTCTATAAGAAAACCGTAGTATCTCTCAGGTGGATGAGAAACCTACTAGATCTGCGGAGTGGCTGAAGTTTGTCGGTGACTATTAAATTTTCCGGTTCTACCAAATCTTCTGTTGTAATTTATGTTTCTGGAATTTCATTCAGTTCTACTGCACTACCACTAATTTCTTCTCCAAGAAATTCCTTTTCCAAAAATATGGCATACTGAGAAACAAACACTTTTTGTTCCTCAGTATGGTAGAATATATACCCTAGGGAATTCTTTGGATATCCCACAAACTTGCAAAGTACTGATCGTGCTTTGAGTTTGTCCGGGTTTTACCATATGACATAAGCAGGACAACCCCATATCTTAACTCGTTTAAGATATGTTCTCTTTCCACTCCATATCTAATATGGAGTTTTAAGCACGGATTTGGATGGAACATTATTCAATAGTTATGTTATTGTTTCAAGCGCATATCCCCAAAAAGGAATAGGTAAATCAGTATTACTCATCATAGAGTGTACCATATCTAATAGAGTGCGATTCCTCCTCTCCAATATACCATTGTACTGTGGTGTATATAGAGGAGTAAGCTGAGAGAGAATCCCATTCTCTTTTAGTTAATCTCGGAATTCTGTGCTTAAGTATTCCCCTCCTCGATCTGATCGAAGGATTTTGATACTTTTACCTATCTGGTTCTCTACTACGCTCTTATATTCCTTGAATTTATCAAAATCTTCAGGTTTGTGTTTCAACAGGAACACATGTCCGAATCTAGAGAGATCATCTATGAATGTAATGAAATACGAGGAACCTCCCTTAGCATATTTAGACATAGGACCGCATACATCACTATATATCTGTCCCAAGAGTCTGTAGCTCTTGCTCTGTGTCCTGTAAATGGAGTTTTGGTCATCTTTCCTTTGAGACAAGACTGACAAGTTTCATAAGATGTAAATTTGAACGGATTCAAATATCCATCCTTATGTAACTTAGCTAGTCTGGTCGCATTGATATGACTAATTCTACAATACCATAAGAAGGCTTCGTTCATTTCTAAACCTTTTCTCTTGTGTGTGTTCTGTATGTTAAGAACTATATTTTGATTTAGAACATATAAACCATTACATAACTTAACAAACCCAATCAACACTTGATTTAGAAAAACGTTCATAACATTTTCTCTAATGCAAAATTATTTCCATCTTTATCTAATAAAAAAGGGATATTATATTGCACATCATAGATGGTACGAAATAACAATCATTCAAAATCAATGTATTACCAGTGGGCAATACAAAGTGATATTTGCTGATAGTTTCGGCAGCAACAACTGCTCCGTTCCCTACTCTGAGAAATATATAACCTTTTCCCAGTGCTTTACTTCTCTTTAACCCTTATAACATATTACAAATGTGGAATCCTAATCCGGTATGCAATACTCAGGACGTAGAGCAGACTGAGAAACTGTTCTCAATAACTAACACATCCGAAGAAGATGCATCAGAATGCTCCTTCTTCATTAGGGTTGTGTAGAAATCCTTGCATTCCCCTATCCCTTAGCCTGACTCATGACAGTTGTCATAAGTTAGAGCGGAACCAACGTTCCCCAGTCCAGTATAATAAGATGGTTCGGTCAATACATCCATAGTATTATCTTGATTAAGGCGTGACATGGTCGCTACCTGGAGAAAAAGAGAGAAGAAACACTTTAGCGTGCGCTCTTGCAAAATTAGAATGGTTATTCTCTTATCTAATCATGATGGCTCCCATTGTTTTTATCAAATCTTCCTTCAAACCCTAAAAGGAAAAATTAGCCGGGATTAATTACACTCTACAAGTTCGTTAATCGGTCAGCCAGGCTGGTGTTGGTACTTTGAGGGAGTCTCCCCATGCTTTTGCACGGAAATAATTAAATAATCTCGTTTCTGCTGAGGCATAACCCCATTAATATCTTTCTAAACTCTTACTAGATTAGCTAATTGTAAAGTAGAAAACTCTTCCGGGAGTAACTTTTGCTCACAGTAGATATCGAGGTCCAACTATCATAGAGAAGGTATGCAATCTCATTGCAAATTTCAACACTTGAAATCCCAGATAATGGTTTTTACCCCTTGCGGCTTATGACCTTAACATAGTCAACAAATCATAAGTTGCATGTCAAGTTCAATATGTCATTTCGTGATTGATTTAGATCCATCCGTACTACCCTTAAGATAGTCAACAAAGCAGTACGAGTGTCTTAACTAATCGCATCTTGTGCTACAGAAAATCACCACTTAGATACCGGTCAGTACGCCTTAACATAGTCAACAAACGCAGTACGAATACTAAGTACTCTAATTTTCTGAAATGACGGAGGGCCACGACTGGTTTTGACAAAAAAATTTAACGTAATGAACTTGATATCGTTGTAGAACCAAGTGATTTGAAAAGGAGTGTTTTAAGCTCCGGTTTAAAATTGAGTAGTTTTCAAAACAAACCGAGTGGGTTGTAGCATATGCTAGTTTTTGCTAAAGAGGTCATTCCTGGTGAAGGGATCTAGGCTCTTTCCTCATTGAATAGGGTGCTGGATATTCATAATTGAATATCTCTATGCAAAGTAAAAACTAGAGCTACCTTTTTGAAAAAAATGTGGTTCTTCTACGTCTTTTAAGTTTCTTTTCTTTTCATTAATCTTATTAATGAAGTACCATCATTTAAGTTCTTAACATGACAGAAGA
This sequence comes from Agapanthus africanus, assembly GCA_030015575.1. Taxonomy (NCBI): domain Eukaryota; kingdom Viridiplantae; phylum Streptophyta; class Magnoliopsida; order Asparagales; family Amaryllidaceae; genus Agapanthus; species Agapanthus africanus. The sequence goes on along the minus strand of JASDDO010000024.1, from coordinate 862,473,146 downwards.
AACGAAAATAAAACACATATATATGCCATTCGCATTCGCCAAAGGGAGCCGGGTCTTCACCGTAAAGTTACTTAACTTACGGCAGGGCGGGCTCAATACTAGCGCGGATGCAAAACATATACAGTGTCTACTAATATCATATATATAAGTAGTATTTGTCTCACGCATTTATATAATCATATCACATCACATCACAGCAGAAGCAGTTATATGAAATATAGGATATACCACGAGTTCCATATTTTAGATTAAACTATTAACGAAAACACGGATTCCACGGTCGTGATGAATAGCCAAGCCGGGGTAGGGAGGTAATCAAATCACAGTGGGAATATCATAAGAAACTATGATGATCTCGGGTCTACAGACTAATCTGTATAAGTGTCACCAGAGAACTACTATCTCACGATAGGTATGGTACCATCTAAGAGTTCTCGGCGTGTCCGTTCGGTGTACTCATTCTCTAATGAGCACCTGTGTACAATCTTTGGTGTCAAACACCAATGGTTGTTGAATCAACCATCATCCCATACAGGGTCAAGAAATAAACACAATGGTCTACACTGGAATATCGATGCCCTGTCTCAATACTCTCTCGATTAGGAACACTTCAAGGATGTGCTTGTAGACTACTCAGGCCCCACTAGTATGATCTACATAATATTCCTGGTAGTCAAGTAAACATCCTAAGGGTTTTATCAACATTTATCAATGAAATAGTAAAGTAGAACAAACACACATGTTAAGATAAAGAGTAACTAGATAGCATACTATCATGTTGAGCAAGAATGTTCTCTCTATATATGTCCAAGCATCCACTATAATTTCAATAATGGTCTCTAGGGCATACATATCACTAACATTTGTCTCCGAGAAAGACGTGTTTAGTGGAACGGGCTCGTACACCTAAAGAAAGTGGACTAAGGAATCTCCTAAACCACTCTAAAAATCTCTTGTGTCTTGAGTTTGCAATTTCTCTATATCTCTTTTTTATTACTTACCATTTATATTTGAATCTAATTTCTTGCAAGTATCCATGGATTAGAAATTGCATGCTTGTTCCTTATATGCTCTAATTGCTCACTACTTGATATTCTTGCTTGCTTGATGTTGTATGTGTTGCAATTGAGATTAGCTTAGCCACTAATTCTATTGGTATATCCTTTTCTGAGCTATTCAATTGTTGTTTTTTTTGCAAGTGTTAATATATATTTTTAATTTGGGCATATTAGTTGTATATTCCTATTCACCCCCCTCTAGGACTATTTGTATAGCCTTCCGTGTTATTTTCATGATGAAGTTTCTAGCGCCCTAGCAGCTACAATCACGGCCTTTGCGAAATGAAAAACGAAAAATTTCAAAGTGACGCTAGAAACTAAAATCCTAGAATCTTAACCAAACACTAAACTAACTAACTACAAAAGAGTTCTAATTACTCGGTTAGAGTTACAACCTTTGTAGATGTGTCCTTCATCTTCAAATCCACTTTGTTAGCTCCTCGGAACTCCAGGATCGATCTTTTAAGCCGGTCCTCCTTTGCCAAAGATGATCCACCCGAAGAAAATGGTTAAAGGCTCTAGCTTCACACCAAAAAACAAGTGAAGTAACTAAAAACCCTAAATTGCTAATCTAAGATACTTAGGGATGTAGTGATGTGTTCTAGTATTTTTCTCTCTCTCCTTTCCGTTGATTCTCAACACATGAGAGCTTAAGGAAAAGGAAAAATGAAGAAGAAGGAGGAGTTCAAGTGAGGAGAGAGGAAGAAAATGGTGAGAATGAATTATCAAGTGAGAGACAAAATGACTAGCATGGTTTTGTTAAATCATTTTTCAAATAGAAAAATAGTAACGATGCTTGAATAGTAAAAGCAAATGAAATAAATAAATAAAAAAGCCATTCCTAAGCCATTCCTTTCATCATTCCTCTATGTCTCCACACCCCTCCTCCTTATTTTCATTTTCCAATAAATGGAAAATCCTAAAATGAGGTGTTCTTCTTCTAGAATACAATGAACATGATATTAGAATATGTTAGGAATATGTATGCCCTAGAGGCCATTATTGTATATTATAGTGGATGCTTGGATATATATAGAGGACTTTATTGCTCGACATGATAGTATTCTATCTGGATGCTCTTTATCTTAACATGTACACATGTTTTAGTTTACTGTCTTTTTGATACATATTGATAAAGCCCTTAGGATGTTGGCTTGACTACCAGGACTATGATGTAGATCATACTACTGGAGCTTGTGTAGTCCACAAGCACATCCTTTAACAGTTCCTAGTCGAGAGAGTATCGAGAAAGGGCATCGATATTCCAGAGTAGACTAGTGTGTACGTGTCTTGACCCTGTATTGGGTGATGGTTGATCCCATAACCATTGGTGTTTGACATAAAAAATTGTGCATATGTGCTCATTGGAGAATGGGTATATCGAACAGGACTCACCGAGAACTCCTATATGGTACCATACCTAGCGTTAGATAGCATTTCTCTTGTGACACTTTTAGAGATTAGTCTCTAGACCCGAGATCATCATAGTGTCATGTGTGGTTGCCACTGTGGTTTGATTTCCTCCCTACCACGTCTCAAATGAGTTGTGCAAATAGGTGGATTTCAGGTACAGTCCCGAGTCATATAGAGGCAGTGAGCGATAAGAGGGGTTTCGTTTCTCCCGGTATTGGGAGTTGATGTTGCACTATGCTTGATTGGCTATAACAGTAAGTCCCTGGCCAGGGCTAATGAGATTTAATGATAAGTGTTATCAGTAGTTTCTTGAAAGGTTATAGGCCACACATCTGCATGACTTATCAAGTTATTGGGGTCTGATGATACTACCCCTAAACTCGATATGTGATATATCAGAAGAGTGACCGGACTGTACGGTAAGTGTTGCTTTTAGGATCTATGGAAGTTTGGACAAGTTTGCTTGTTGATCTTCTATTCATTCAATACCTAGGTTGTCGTTACGTCTAGCTAGTACCGCTGACGGCTTGTGGATATCTGATGTGATTATTACTTATTGCTGGCGTATTGACGAGTCTTTAGAGTCCCACATAGAGGTTTTCAAGCTCAAGCGAAACGAAGTAGGGCATATATGGAGATATGTGCGGGAGCTTAATTAAATACGAGTATATGATACCGTATTCTAATCTAGCGATATTTGATATCAGCCGGTTATTTATAATATAACTGGATTATTGAATCAACTGTTGATTCAATGATTTGATTTATATATATGTTTATATATTTGATATTAGCCGGATTATATATGATATAATCGGATTATTGAATCAAGTATTGATTTAATAATTTGATATATATATATATATATGTATATATATGTTAGTGATATATGACCTAGAGGCCATTAATGTATAGTACTAGTCTGTATATTACATTTTGGATGCTTGGGATATACACGGATTTTATGACAGTCTTGCTCAATATGGTAGTATTTACTTGGTTTGTTTTTATCTTAATATGCGTATATGTTTCTATCTTAATATGTGTATATGTTTCTTTTAACATATCGCTAATACATATTGATAGAGCCCTTTGGATCTTTACTTGACTACCAGCGTTGTGATGGCAGTCACACTAGTGGGGGCTGGGTAGTCTATAAGCACATTCTTATACAGGTCCCTAGTCATAGGATTATCAAGACAGGGCATCGATACTCCAGAGTAGACTAGTGTATACGCTTCTCATCCAAGCAGGAGAGATGGTGTGTCCTACAGCCATTAGTACGTCATACTGGAGATAGTATGCAGGTGCTCATTAGGTTATGAGTTATACTGGACGGACTCGTGGGGAACTGCTGGTTGGTACTATACCTATCATCAGGTAGCAGTTTCCAGGTGACATGAGTACAACATAGTTCGTTGACTTGACACTTCAACTTCGCCTCGAGTGTGTTCCCACTATTCTTAGATTACTACCCTACCACGGCTCTAATGAGTCGTGCAAACAGGTAGTAGTTCCTTGCAGTCCTGAAGTACTTGGAGGCAGTGGCGGTTAGATAGGATTCGTCTCTGCCGGTATTGGGGGTTGATGTCACGCTGTGTTCGGAAAGCTATTACAAAAAGTCCCTGGCCAGGGCAAGCCAGATTTATTGGTAGGTACTCCAGTAGTTTCTCAGGGTGTCTTGGGCTCTTCTCCGACACGACTTATTGCGCTATTAAGGGTCTGACGGTTACCGCCCCCTAGGCCCGATATGGATACTCTTAGATGAACAGACCGGACTGTACGGAGATTGTCACAGATAAGCTCAGTAAGTGTTCGGATGAGTTTGCTCATCGGCCTTCTTATTGATAGATACCTGGGTAGCCGTTACGTGCAGCTAGTACTGCCGACGTGCTTGTGGTTAAACCCACTGCCAGCGTACTATCGAGTCTTTAGTGTCCCACACAGAGGGTTTCATTGCTTCAGGCAAAATGATGTAGAGGCCGTATAGTTTTACGGCAGGGTTTCGATTGCATACGTGTACATGTGCACGGATGATGTTCAGGCAGACAATACTAGTGGGCTTTGGTTTAAGCCGGATCCTAGTATTGTATTATTGGATTGTTATATCTCAATGTATTCATATTTTTCGGAATACGAATACGGGTATGTATATACGGTGAGGGAATTCTTATAATTTAGTAAAGTATGTTTCTAGAAGGGGACACCTCATTATCTTGTTTATCCATTTTTGCAAATGGATTAATGATGTGTTATTTGGAGACATATTGTGGCATGGGTGTGAAGCATGACTCATTGATGACCCACTAGATGACTCATTGTGTTTGTGATCACTATTGAAGCATGGTGAATATTTTCAATTGTAAAAATAATTCCCTGCTTCATTATTGTTTGAATGAGCCATTCTTCACACTACACTCTCAAGCTCATTTGCATTTTTCCCACTCTCTCTCCAAGTTTCCTCCTTCTTCCTCAAGTGAACCCTAACCCTCACATGTGTTGTGAAAAAAGGGTTCAAAGAGATAAAATAATCCATTAGCTTCTCTACATCAACCTAAGCTACTTAGATTAGCAAACTAAGTACCCTTGTTACTTCGGTTTAGAGGTTGGAGCTCAAAGCACATACTCTTGGGTGGATCATCTTTGACGTGAGGAGGCCGACCTTGCAAGCAAGACCCGATCTTCGAGGAGCCAAGGAGAGGAAGAAAAGAAGACCTGAAGGACTTGTATATAGAGGTATAACCATTCTACCGAGCAGTTAAACCTCTTGTAGTTTTGCTAGGTAGGGTTTATGGTCGATCCTGGGTTCAAGTCGATGTTGCGATGCATATAAAAATCATATTTTTCTAACTCCGCCTCCCCACGAACCTCGCGGGGTGCACAATATCGACTTACAGTGGTATCAAAGCCTCTCATAAACCTTATATAGCTTGTAGCGACGTTTAAAATCTACCATTTTTGTCGCGCACGGATTGGCGACAAAAACAGAACTGAAAAATTTGTTTTAAGATGTTTGCACACCCTGCGGGCTCACGGTTTGAACCGAGAAGCGGTAGGGTAGAGAGAGGGCATCCCTAGGATACCCCGGGTAGACCCAAGGCTGGGCCTACCCCCCAAGACCACTACAAGGGGGCCTTGGGGGCTGGTGACCCGAGAGCACACCAGAATAGTGCTCTCGGGTTTGCCTCCCCTTGGGGGCCACCTCGTGGTGCCCCCTAAGGGTGGATACCCTCCCGAAGCCCCCGGATCGATAGTTAATTTTTGGCTCGTCGCCTCCGCGATGATTTGGATGGGTTTCGAGTTCATTTCAACTCCCGGATTGGCTTAAAACGAATTTTTTGGTAACTTTAGTGGACAGTTTTTCATGGTCTTGAAAAATTAGTTTCGTTCGCTAGTTGTGCGCGGATTTTATAACATCATAGGTTACTTTACAAGCTTTGTGATGTGTATATGTGTTCGTAAATGTCTTCTAATCGCTATACGTCGATTAGAAGGGGTTGCACATATCTGTGATGATTGGTTTATGTATATGAACTTTATTGGATCATCGTGGATGAATAACCGGAGATGCGAGATGAGAGTTTCTTTCATTCGATATAAATTGTAATTTGATGTAATATTATTTTGCGGGGCACATCCGGGTTGAGGTTATAGCCACCGTTGTATTATTTCTTTTACTGTTTTCTACTCCTAGGATAGACCCAAGGTGGGGTGCACAAACTACCAGGTTCTTTGAAGTGCCGAGTGGCCTACTCACTTTGCTGAGGGAGGTTTATTCACTTTGGGAATTTGGCGGATAGTTTGCCGCACCCGTAAGGGTCTAGGGTGGGTTTTGGCTATTCATCACGACCGTGGAATCCGTCTTTCGTTACAGGCTCAAACGAAACACGTAATTTCTAGTATATCCAATATATTAGTCTGTGATATGGAATGCCTATTATTGCATGAGACGAATGGATATTATTATATATGTTATATAATAGATGTTGCTTATGTTTTGCATCCGCGCTAGTCCAGCCTCCAGCTCTGGCATTAGTTAAGTAACCTAACGGTGTAAGACGGGACCCCGTGGCGAATGCGGATGGTATAAGCGTACGTTATATTTTCGTTTCTTTCTACAATAGTAGGTTAATTGATGGGACTGTATATTAATGCAAAGCAAACAAACCAAAGCTGAATCGTTGGAACACTTTTAAAACCACTCGGTTTTTTCAAAAAGAAAACTTTTAAATGCGGAGCCTAAACCACTCCTTTTAAAAGCTATTAGGTTCCTTCGATTATATCAAGTTCACTACGTTCACGGTTTCGCCAAAACCATTCGTAGCCCTCTGTCATTTCAGTTGGGTATTCGGTAGTATTCAAGATATGTATTTTGACCTTCGCCAAGGTATAGTGATTGGTAGCTGCTGAATATTCATCTGTAGCATAGATAGATGTGTTGGTTTGGGACAGTCGTACTACTATTTTGGCCTTCGTCAAGGGTATGTACGGATGGGTTCAAATTAACCTGGACAATGACGGGTAGAACTTGACATGTGACTTATGATATGTTGGCCTTCGTCAAGGTCATAAGAGCATAGGGCAAAAATCCACATCGGGAGTTTCTAAGGAAATTGAAATTTGCTAGTGTTGCATACCATTTGGAGTGTGGTGATCTTGGTAAGATTCCTTCATGGTTTTCACATAATGATATTAGGATCCTGATCCTACTGTGAGTATCCACTACTCCTTGGGAGATTTTTTCACTAAACAATCAATGCTATAAACTTAGTAGGTTTCTAGAACGGTGTTAGCGGGGATACACCTCCAGGGAAAAGAGGTTATGTAATTAAGAAACTTCGCGAAAGCGTTGGAAAACCTCCCTCGAAGTACCGACACTAGTCTGGCCGAAAGGTTAAGCAAGAATTGTAAAGTACAATTAATCCCGACTAATTCTTATTTTATGGTTTGAAGAAGGATTCGAGATACAGTGGGAGCTATCCTGTTTAGATAAACTAATAACCAATCCAAACTTGCAAGAGCATCATGCTGAGTGTTTCTTTTCTCTCTCCTAATTGCAGCGATCAAGATGACCGGCCTTAAGTTACTATTAGATAAAAACATATTGACGGGGCCAAACTATAAAGATTGGCTCAGGAATGTCAAGATGGCCTTAACTTATGACAAACTGGGCTATCTCCTTACTACTAAAGCCCTCGCCGTCCCAGGTCCAGATTCCAGCGTCGCGGATAAGGAGATCCGTAAAACCTGGGAAATTGACGGTGCGAAAGCCATTTGCCTCGTGCTGGCCTATATGGATAATGAACACCAGAGGTGGCACGAGAAGATGGATCCATACCAAGGATTTATATGGAGAGCAATCTCGTATCGCAAGGTATGAGACCTCGAAGAAACTATTTCAAGCAAGATTGGCCATCGGGTCATCTTTAGAGGACCACGTCCTTAAGATGATCAGCTTGATTGAAGAGCTTGCGGACCTAGGGACCACGTTGGAGAACGAGCTGTATACAGACTTGATTCTACAGTCCCTCCCTTCTGCCTATGCCCAGTTTATCTTGAATTTCAATATTCAAGGGAAGGAAGTTACACTTCCAGAACTCCTCAACATGTTGAGAAGCGCTGAGGGCACCCTGCAGAAGTCCAGGAAGACACCCGCTTTGCTTGTTGGAGGATCTTTCTTTTCTAGATCCAAGGCGAAAGCCAAGGGGAAGAAGAAGAAGGCCCCTACCAAGCTGAAAGGCGGTGTTAGTAAGGTAGAGGCAAGGGGCAAGACAAAAGTTGGGGGGCTGACAGTAGGAAAGGAAGAATGTTTCTACTATCACAAAAAGGGCCATTGGAAGAAGGACTGCAGGGCCTGGAAAGCCAAGAAGCAGGATTCGAAGTAAGTTATGGCTTCGGCTTCAGGTGTGTTTATGATTGAAAATTGTCTGTCAATCAACTCTACTTCCTGGGTATTGGATACCGGATCAGGATCTCATATCTGTAATTCATTGCAGGCACTAAGAAGCCGTAGAGTTTTGAAGGCAGGTGATATGACCCTTAGGGTTGCTAACGGAGCGAGCGTGGATACTGTGTCCGTAGGGGAATATTACTTAGGATTGACAAGTTGACATGTTTTGGTTTTGCGCAACTGTTTTTGTATGCCAAGTTTGACTTATAATACCATTTCTGTATCTTTATTATCTAAAGAAGGTTATGATTTTACATTTGTAAGCGATGTCATAAACATCCACCTTAATCATGGTTTGATTGGGTCAGGTACACTAAACAACGGTATATACGTATTAAACCAACATCAAGTTTTCAACGTCCAGAATACACACAAAAGAAAGTCTCCAGAATTAAATCAAGCTTTCTTATGGTATTGTAGACTGGGTCACATCAACGAAACTCGGTTGACCAAGTTACATAAAGAGGGATATTTGGATCCGTTCAAATATTAGTCTTATACAACTTGTCAATTATCTCTCAAAGGAAAGATGACAAAGACTTCGTTCACTGGACACGGAGTAAGAGCGAGCGAGCTCTTGGGACTCATACACAGCGACGTGTGTAGTCCAATGTCTACACATGCAAGAAGTGGTTATTCCTATTTCATTACTTTTACGGAGGATTTCTCTAGGTATGGACATGTCTTCTTGATGAAACATAAATCCGAGACCTTTTAGAAATTCCGAGAATATACGAATGAAGTGGAAAAACAAACTGGCAAAAGTATCAAGACACTCAGATCTGATCGAGCTGGTGAATACTTAAGTTCCGAGTTCCTGGAATAGTTAAAAGAGAATAGAATTCTCTCTCAGCTTACTCCTCCATACACATCACAACACAATGGTGTATCGGAGAGGCGGAGCCAAATCTTATTGGATATGGTACGTTCCATAATGAGTAACGCTGAGTTACCACGATCCTTCTGGGGCTATGCACTAGAATCAGCTGCATATCTTTTGAACAAAGTTCCTACCAAGACTGTGCCTACCATACCATATCAGATGTAGAGTGGGAAGAAACCCTATCTTCTGTATCTGAAGATATGGGGATGTCCAGATTTTGTCAAAAAGCAGCATGCGGACAAGCTCCACAGGGTATCTTTTCTATTATGCAGAGGAACAAAAGGTTTTTGTTTCTCGGCTTGCACACTTTTTTGAAAATCAATTTTTGGAAAGAGAAACTAGTAGGAGCGCAATAGAACTGGAAGAAATTTCAGAACCATAAGCTATTACTGAAAGCATGGTTGAAACAGAAGTTTCAAAAGAACATGACATCCCCGCGCCACTCCGCAGGAGTAGTAGGCTGTCTCATCCGCCTGAGTGATACTACGGTTTTCTCATAGATGGGGATAGAGAGGATTACATCATCGAATATGATGAGCCAACTAGCTTCCAGCAAGCCATTCAGAGCAGAGACTCGGTAAAATGGTTAGATGCAATGCGGACTGAGATGGAGTCCATGTACACCAACAAAGTATAGACTTTGGACATTTCTCCAGAAGGGATAAAACCCGTAGGCTGCAAATGGATCTTCAGAAAGAAGATTGGTGTAGATGGACAGGTTGAAACCTATAAGGCTAAACTTGTTGCAAAAGGTTTTCGTCAAAGACCTGGTTTGGACTATGATGAAACCTTTTCTTCAGTGGCTATGCTCAAATCCATTCGGATCCTTCTTGCCATTACTGCCTTCCACGATTATGAGATTTGGCAGATGGACGTAAAGACCGCTTTTCTAAATGGAAATTTAGAAGAGTGCGTCTATATGGATCAGCCAGAGGGTTTCATTCAGAGTGGGAGCAGAGAGAAAGTGTGCAAGTTGCTTAAATCCATTTATGGATTAAAGCACGCATCATGGAGTTGGAACATCTATTTTGATGAGACGGTCAAAGAATTTGACTTTTTCAAAAATCCAGATGAACCATGCATCTAGTAAGATTGTAGCAAGAATTGTTGTATTCCGCGTCTTGTACATGGATGACATCCTCTTGATCGGATATGACATTCCTATGCTACAATCAGTCAAAGGATTCTTGTCACAAAGGTTCTCCATGAAAGACCTAGGTGATGCCTCCTACATTCTGGGGGATCCATATCTATCGTGATAGATCTAAGAGCATATTGGGATTTTCTCAGTCCAGGTACATCGACACCATACTGAAAAGATTCAGTATGGAGGATTCAAAGCACTGTAATCCATCGGCTTGTCACGGAATCACCCTCTCCAAAGAGATGTCTCCCAAGATTGATTTGGAAAGGGATCACATGTCTATTATACCCTACACTTCTGCGATAGGCTCTATAATGTATGCGATGTTGTGTACCAGACCAGATGTTGCTAACGCACTAAGCGTGGTAAGGCGCTATTAGTCAAACCCTGGGAAGAAGCACTGGATAGCAGTAAAGAACATTCTCAAGTACCTGAGAAGGATTAAGGAGATGTTCTTGGTGTATGGCGGAAAAGACCTCAATATCGAGGCCTTTGCTGACTCCAGTTTTCAGAGTGACAAGGATGACTCCATGTCCATGTTGGGTTATGTCTTTACCCTCAATGGAGAGGCGGTCTGTTGGAAGAGCTCCAAGAAGGACACCGTTGTTGACTCGACGATGGAAGCAGAGTATATCGCCGCTTATGACGCCGCAAAAGAAGCAGTCTAGATGAGAAAGTTCTTAACAGAATTTCAGGTGGTTCCGTCCATTGTTGATCCAATACCTCTGTATTATGACAACAACGGGGCTATAGCTTTAGCGAAGGAACCCAGGTCCCATCAGAAGTCCAAACATATCTTGAGGCGGTATCACCTGATCAGAGAGATCGTGGATCGCCGGGAGATCGAGGTGCGGAGAGTTGATATGGAGAATAACACTGCAGATCCACTCACAAAGGCCATCCCTCAGACGCAGTTCGAGAGGCTATTCGATATGATAGGTCTGCAATATGCCAACACATGGCCTTAGTGCAACTGGAAGATTGTTAGTGATATATACCCTAGAGGCCATTATTGTATAGTACTAGTTTGTATATTACATTTTGGAAGCTTAGGATATACACGGATTTTATGACAGTCTTGCTCAATATGGTAGTATGCTGCTTGGTTTGTTTCTATCTTAATATGTGTATATGTTTCTTTTAACATATTGCTAATACATATTGAAAGAGACCTTTGGATCTTTGCTTGACTACCAGCGTTGTGATGGCAGCCACAGTAGTGGGGGTTGGATAGTCTATAAGCACATCCTTATACAGGTTCCTAGTCGTAGGATTATCGAGACAGGGCATCGATACTCCAGAGTAGACTAGTGTATAGGCTTCTCTTCCCAGTATGGGAGATGGTGTATTCCACAGCCATTAGTACGTCGTATTGGAGATAATATGAAAGTGCTCATTAGGTTATGAGTTACACTGGACGGACTCGTGGGGAACTGTTGGTTGGTACTATACCTATCGTCAGGTAGCAGTTCCCATTCCCAGGTGACATGAGTACAATACAATCTATTGACTTGACACTGCTACTTCTCCTCGAGTGTGTTCCCACTGTTCTTAGATTACTATCCTACCACAGCTCTAATGAGTCGTGCAAACAAGCAGTAGTTGGGTGCAGTCCCGAAGCACTTGGAGGCAGTGGCGTTTAGAAAGGATTTGTCTCTCCCGGTATTGGGGGTTGATGTCACGCTGTGTTCGAAAAACTATTACACAAAGTCTCTGTCCAGGGCAAGCGAGATTTACTGGTAGGTACTCCAGTAGTTTCTCAGGGTGTTTTGGGCTCATCTCCGACACGACTTATTCGCTATTAGGGATCTGACTTCCCTTTAGGCCTGATATGCGATACTCTTAGATGAACATACCGGACTGTACGGAGATTATCACAGATAGGCTCAGTAGGAGTTTGGATGAGTTTGCTCATCGGCCCTCTTATCGACAGATACCTGGGTACCCATTACGTGCAGCTAGTACCGCTAACGTGCTTGTGGTTAAACCCACTGCCAGCATACTGTTGAGTCTTTAGAGTCCCATACAGAGGGTTTCCCTACTTCGGGTGAAACGATATAGAGGCCGTATGGTTTTACGGCAGGGTTTCGATTGCATACATGTACATGTGCATGGATGATGTTCGGGCGGACAATACTAGTGGGCTTTGATTTAAGTCGGATCCTAGTATTGTATTATTGGATTGTTATCATCTCAGTGTATTCATATTTTTTGGAATACGAATACGGGTATGTATATACGGTGAGGGCATTCTTATAATTTGGTAAGGTATGCTTCTAGAAGGGGACACCTCATTATCTTGTTTATCAATTTTTTCAAATGGATTAATGAGGTGTTATTTGGAGACATATTGTGGCATGGGTGTGAAGCATGGCTCATTGATGATTCACTTGATGACTCATTGTGTTTGTGATCACTATTGAAGCATGGTGAGTATTTTCAATTGTAAAAATAATTCCATGCTTCATTATTGTTTGAATGAGACATTCTTCACACTACACTCTCAAGATCATTTGCATTTTTCCCACTCTCTCTCCAAGTTTCCTCCTTCTTTCTCAAGTGAACCCTAACCCTCACGTGTTGTGAAAAAAGGGTTCAAAGATATAAAATAATCCATTAGCTTCTCTACATCAACCTAGGCTACTTAGATTAGCAAACTAAGTACCCTTGTTACATCAGTTTAGAGGTTGGAGCTCAAAGCACATACTCTCGGGTGGATCGTCTTTGACATGAGGAGGCCGACCTTGCAAGCAAGATCCGATCATCGAGGAGCCAATGAGAGGAAGACAAGAAGACCCGGAGGACTGGTACATGGAGGTATAACCATTCTACCGAGTAGTTAAACCTCTTGTAGTTTTTCTAGCTAGGGTTTATGGTCGATCCTGGGTTCAAGTCGATGTTACGATGCATGTAAAAATCATTTTTTGCTAACTCCACCTCCCCGCGAACTCGCGGTGTACGCAATATCGACTTACAATATATATATATATATATATATATATATATGTATGTATGTATGTATGTATATGTATATATGTATGTATATATTAGCTGGGTTATATATGATATAACTGGATTATTGAATCAAGTGTTGATTTAATAATTGGATATATATTTGATATATATATATATATATATATATATATATATATATATTAAATAATATTAAGCTCAGTTAAGATTTTCTTCTCTTCATATATATTTGTGTGTGTGTGTGTGTGTGAAGAGAAGAAAATCTTAAGTGAGCTTAATATTAGTTTACACACACACACACACACACATGTATGTATGTATGTATGTATGTATTTTGTATCATTGTTGATGATACATTGAACATTGATGTATGAGAATCACACAAGTGTTAAAGTTAATAAGAATGATTTATATTTTAAGAAAAAGAAAAGAAGAGGAGAATGAGTCATGGTTTTGGATGCTTGGAGAAGTATTGAGAAGTCATGAATCATCTCCAATTCTTATTTTACTCTTTGATATTTTATCATTCTTATCTCATCTCATTAACTCAAAATGGTTCACACACTCTCTCATCATTTTATGTCCATCCCCATCTTCATCTTCTCACTAGTTTTCTAGGGTGAGAAAAAGAAAAAAAAATAAATATTTCTAGTGAGCAAAATTCCTACTTCATCAACCTACACTACTATAGCCCATTAGTATAGCATATTATCTTCACTAATACCTTGATTAGTGAAGTGTGAGCTTGAGTGAGTGTTGCCTCAAGGTGGATCATCTTCGACGATGAGACTACAAGCAAGCTCGATCCATTCTTCAAGTGGAGTTAAAGAAGAGTTCTAGGGACCACAACTTGGAGTTTTAGAAGTGAAAGACTAGACTACAAAGGTTCTTAAATCTCTTCACTTAGATTAGAACTTGTTTGCTTTACTATAAAACCCTAATTCTCTAGTTCGATTCTTGTTTAGTATACTTAGATCTTTAAATTTTTTAAATTGCATACTTGATACTCATAGAAACATTGTAGAGATGCTAAGACATACTTTCATGGTATCAGAGTCAAGCTAGAGGCTTAGGAATAGCTTAGACGAAGTTAAAGTGTTCGATCGAAGTTTTAAACATGGATTAGGGTAGTTTTTGTCCAATTTTTAAAACTTCATTATTTTCACAATTAAAAATTCTCAGAAAATTATGCAGGTAATTATAGGAAGGCTCAAGAAATACGAGTACGTAATTCCATAACATGGCCACGGAACCGCCGCCTATACCATGTATTGGCCGCAGTTTCGCCGCCCAAGTATGGAATTAGGAGCTCGTTTTTCCTTTTCTTGCTTCATTTTGACATTTTGGATTTTCTGGATATTTTTAATGAGACTCAAGTGGTTGAAGTCTCTGTGAATTGCTGTTGTTTGAAATATCGATCGAAATGTTTAATATCATCTATATTGCTTTGGATATATGATACAATTTTTGGAATCCACATTGATTGGTTTTGCGAAAACTAGTTAATGATTTGTAAATCTCACATTTTAGTCTCAAATAATTGATCATCACAAAGTTTGGATTTGGATCGAAACTCCGTCGTAATTTCGTATCGTACACGAATACTCACCGGGATACAGTAGTAGACAGCCACACCCCATTGCCCCAACCAAGTGACTATAGGAGAACCCCATGGCTAATAGCATCCACTTGGATGCTCGCGGCCACGGTGTTCCGTCCAAGTGCACTTCGTTGACGATCTCGGGGGTGCGTCCATCCACTAAAGTTTCCGACGAGCATTTGATCATTTAATCGGGAATCTTGTTGAATTGCCCGACTTAATTTTTGAAAAGTATTTTCAATTCGAGACTGAGATGCAAGGTTTATAGGGTTATGCATGAAATTCGGAATATGTGATAATCTGGTGTGGATTCTAATTATTGTAGTTTTCCTTTCTTTTCTGTGACCGTAAGTGTAATATGTAGTAGTTGTAGGAATATTAGGCATAAGAACAAGGTTCTACAAGGCATCAACCATGCCAAAATCAAAATTTTCAAGTGCCGAACAACCCAAGCAAGATCTTAAACTAGAGATTAGGAAAAACAATGAGCAAGTAAACAACTTTACTTCTAAAAGACAGGGATTACAACCTTTGTAGTCCATTCCTTCACTTCATAAGCTCCAAGTAATAGTCCCTTTGGCCGCGATCCATGAACATCCGGACTCTAGAGAGGCTCCACAAGCCGAATGATCCATGCTTTCTTGAAGTCTTCCTTTTCGAAGATGATCTACCTTGAAGAATCTTTAACCCGAGTTTACACTTCACCAAACAACTTATTAGAGAAGTGAACACCCTAATCTAAGTGGCTAGAATAGATGAGAATGATGAAGTAGGAATTTAGCTCTCTTTTATTTTCAATTTCTCACACTAAATCATCACAAACACAAAATCTAGTAAGTTTTTTAAGGAGGAAGAAGAAGATGAAACCTTTTGTGATGAATAATCAATTATTGTTATGGTTACCAAAACAACCTTGAGTTAAGAAATGAAGGGCTTAACTCATGTAGAGAATAAACCTAAGGTAAAGGGTTTGGGTTGGGTTAAGAAATATCTACAAAATATCATCACAAAATATCTTAGCATAAAACAAAAGAAAGCTTCCTGAAACTTCATGAAAAAGCTAACCCAAATTCTAACCCAAATCAAACCCTAACTTGTTTAATCTCCACAAATTATATTACATTTGTAATCATAACTTGTTACAATATTATATATCACATATATAATATATTTTTGTAACAAAAGAAAATAATACAATTAACATATATCGCATATATATCAATGTATTATCCGGTGAGAAAATGAATCAATAAAGTGAGCTTATATCAGTTAATGTAATGTAATATATCACATATATAATTATACATTAAATTATCGAATCAACACCTGATCCGACAATCCGGCTATATCGCATATAACCGACTAATATAACATGTACCGATTTATCGAATCAACACTTGATTCGATGACCCGGATATATCACATATACCCGGCCGATATCATATATCGCGAGAATAGAATACGGTATCTCATATCGTATTAGTTTCGGTCCCGCACATATCACATATGTGCTCCTACTCCGTTTTGCCTGAGCTAGGAAACCTCTGTGTAGGACTCTAAAGAATCGTCAATACGCCGGCAATAGGTGATGATCATATCAAACACCCACAAGCTGCAAGCGATCGGCTAAACGTAACAGCTACCTAGGTTTTGAACAATCAGAAGATCAACAAGCAAGCCTGTACATTCTCCTGTGAATCCAATCAGTAACAACACCGTACAGTCCGGTCTCTTCGTCTGATATGTCGCATATCTATTCAAGGGGTGGTCAAATGTCAGACCCCAGTAACCGATAAGTCATGTCGATGTGAGGCTCATAACGGGTCGAGAAACTACTGATAACTTTTACCAGTAAATCTCCATATCAACCCTGGCCAGGGACTTCTAGTTATAACCAATCGAACACAGCACAACATCAACTCCCTATACCGGGAGAGACATATCCCCTCCTATCGCTC
Organism: Agapanthus africanus; assembly: GCA_030015575.1. Taxonomy (NCBI): domain Eukaryota; kingdom Viridiplantae; phylum Streptophyta; class Magnoliopsida; order Asparagales; family Amaryllidaceae; genus Agapanthus; species Agapanthus africanus. Next base: position 862,456,167 of record JASDDO010000024.1, on the reverse strand, counting down.
ATTGCCTCCATCTGATTCGGGACTGTACCCAAAAGCCACCGTTTTCCACGCCCTCTTGGACGTGGTAAGGTGGAAATCAAAGCACAGTGGGAATCACACAAGACTCTATGACGATCTAGGATCTACAGACTAACCTGTATTAGTGTCACTGGAGAACTGCCATCTGACGTGAGGTATAATACCATCTGGGAATTCTCGGCGAGTCCGTTCAGTCTACCCAGTCTCCACTGAGCACTCGTACACCATCTTTGATGTCAAAACACCGATGGATATGGGATCATCCATCGCCCATCATATGGGTCAAGATGCGTATATGCTAGTCTACTTTAGTGTATCGATTACATGTCTTGATACATGATTTATATGTCAAAAACTATCTATTACCGTAATCAAGAACGGTGTCGCATGAAGCTAGCCGGTGAGTACGGGTCAGTCCACAGGGATTTTGTGAATCTCCTAGTCGCGCTAACGAGTTAATTCCGAAGGGTGTTCGGATTGATTATTAAATCTAAAAACCTAATTAATCTATATCTAAGTCTTGCTAGAGTAAGGTCTAGGTTAAGTTTGGAAAGCCTATAAATCTCACCGCTTTCTATACCCATATAAAAATCTAATTATGTGTAATGGTAAATATTAATAAAAGGGATTAGGATGATTGGGAAGATTGTTCTTCCTCTAGATCCTTGTCCTTCCTTTCTTAATCTTTACCCTAACCTCCATGGAAAACCTTAAAATCCGGGCCTTTAGACTACGGTATCACCGCTACCTCGTGGGTAGAGTGCCGTAGGGAGCGGAATAAGAAGGTATGCATGGAGTTCTATGAAAATATATGATGGGTAAGAAAGGGGATGAGAGATTTTCGTCTCTCAAACCTTCCCCAGATCTAACCCTAACAAGCGAGGAGACTACTCACTCATTAGGGAATTAAAATACATTTATCTAGGGCAGAGAATAAAAGATTAACTAGGGCAAGAAATTAAATTTATCTAAGGCAAGAATAGAAAATTAACTTAGGGCTGAAAATAAAGAACTTACAAAAATGATGCTCTCAAAAAGAATGCTGAAATTTATTAATGAAGGGAGGCATAAGAATTACAATGATTAGAGTTCCTATTTATAAAGAATAGGAAATCCTAGGGTTACATTTGTTTCGCATGTCCATAATTACAAAAATAGCTCTTAGGAAATCTTTACAGCACCGCCACGACGTTTTGGTAAAAAGAAAATTCCCTTTTGTCTTCTTATGGCCGCGGAACCGCGGCAATGGTGGGCTTGGGCCTCCGTTTCGCGGCCCTTTAGAGAGTTCAGCTCATGAAACTTCAGGGTATGCTTCTTGTTGTCTTGGGCTTCTTATTTCTATATATCTTTTTCCATTTGGGCTTCTAGGTTGGTTCCAGATCTTCAGTGAACAATTTGCAATGGATTTTTAACCGTTCGCTTTGAGTCGATGTCTTGAATCTTGCTTTGTGAATTGTTCCTTATGTAGGCTTGATCAAGATTCTCTGTTTGTTGGTTAAAGTCCACATTTTTCATCGTCGTTACATCGTTTGCACTGTTTTCTGTCCAAGAACCTGTATCCTGTAACATGTAGCAGACATGCGTCAAAAGCACCCGTTTATTTATAAAAAGAATAAGAATGGGGAATATAATAATGCAATAATATGGTGTGAACAAATACCCCCAAACTTATCTTTTGCCCGTCCTCGAGCAAACTTATTTTTATTCACTAAAATCCTAACCGCACTTTCGCAGGGAAACGCGATTGCACTGAGCACGTGCAACAAGCCGTTAAACCTCTAGGTGTCCCTTGTAGGAGGAGTGTTGTCTCCTGAGGGTTTTCAGCGGATTACACCCACAAAATCCTATCAACTCGGCCTATTGACTTTTTTTTCCAATTAGGTCTTCTAACAAGGAATTCTATTATCTTTTACCCGTAAATTATCCACCCACATTCTTCACACTTCCTCATCATTTAACTTAAGATTATATATGTTCTATAGACTTATTTAGCTTTCGGCATCTCCTAAGTTTTCCTTCTAGGGTTCCATCTCCACTTAGGAATTTTTATCAACTCTTACTAAAGATACAAGTTCTATTCTTCATTCCTTTCTCTCATCTAAACTCCAATCACATATCCCTAAGTGTGTGTATAGATCACCCCTACACTTGGAAATTCAAATCAAGCAATCATACTCTCGTCCGTTGTCCAAAGCAATTCTTAATTGGTGAATTTTTAATTGAATTTTGCTTACACATCCTTTATGCGACCGTTAATACTTCTTGAGGTACCGACAACCGATTACAAGATGCGTTAGCACTTTAAAGCGTACTTCCTAGTTTTGCAACACCCAAGGCTTTAGCAGTGACTCCCAAATCAGTTGGTCTAAGGCACTAGGTGATGAAGCACCCTCGCTAAATATTTTTCTATTTTTTTAGCCTTAAGTAATCACAAAAACCAGTGTTCATTTTTTTTTCTTTATTCACTTTTTTTTTCTTTTCTTTTCATTGTACTAAGGACTTTAGACAAGAGCATTTCAAGGTCTCCTCTACTATTCCAAGTTTCAAGGTGCGTGATTGTGCAATTTGTAAGGTAAACGTTTTTAGAATCTAGACTTAAGCTAGGAACTATTTTTCAAACTTATACTCTAATAGGAACATCAATACTCTTCCCTCGTTTTGACTTAGCCCAAGAAGTGAACCCAAAATTTGCCTATTTCTAAATAAACTACAAGATATATACTTTCTACCGTTAAACTTTAAGGAATGTTATTTTTAGGGTTTTTAATTCACTAAGTCTAAGATCTAGTTGTTCCTAGCCAGTTAACCTATTTGTCAAACTCAAATCAAATAGGGCCAAAATTGAATACAATAATTTTTATAATTTTTGAAAATTTTCAATTTTTATGGGTTTTCAAATAAATATGCAAATGCAAAAATATATACAAATGAATGCGAAGGAAGAAGACGTACCGAGCATACCCCCAAACTTGAATTTGACAGTGTCCTCACTGTCATGCTGAACCAAGAGGGTCAAAATGGCAGTAATCCCCTATTTATTTATTTATAATTTTTTTTTAAATTTTTATAGAAAAAGAAAACAAAAAGATATATACATATATACAACAAGGTTTTCCCCCCAAACTTAAGCTTGGCCTTGCACAAGCCAAAAGTTAGCACCAACCATTCAAAAATCTTATCGTGGAAATGGTATAGTTGGTGCAAGAAAATGAGAAGCACGCGAGACCGTGTGGAAAGAAGAATGGTAGAATATGGTCTCGGTGGGGGAGAAGAATGGCGAAAAGAAGAAGGAAGTGGAGTACGATTTTGAGGGTGTAAATTGAGTGAATAAATTAGCGCCATATGTGATGACCGATATGTTATAAGTGATTACGCTAACCTATCTACTCGTCGAGAAATGGGGTCAAATCCCTCAAGATTCGCAAGAAAACATGGGTACGCCGAACTTGGTATTGGGGATGAAAGCGTAACAGTCTTTTGTCCGGTCGGAATGATAGGAAGGACGAAAGGAAGTGAATTAGGGATAGTCTCATTCTCACCGTAGTAAACTGTCTTGAACTTGAAAGATTCCATTAATGGTTCGAAACTACTGTAAGCAACCGAGTCTGATGGTTTAACTAACTCATCTGAAAATGTAAAGGACTCAAACTCGGGTGGTGAGTCATCAATATCGTCCAAAAAAGTGAAACACTCGTAAGTGTTAACGTCTGTGAGAACTGTGTCAGATTCAAAGGAAAAGGTTTTAAGCTCACAGTCTTCAAGCGGGGTCGGAACGATGGGAATGAGGGAGGGTGATATAACAGTCAAAGGTTCAGGAGGATGAATTGGAAAATCAGACACATCAAACAAAAATGATTCAACCTCAATATTATCCTCAAGACTCTCCTCAATATTTAACTCATCCATGCCATTATCATCAAAATCTAGACGCGTATGAGATTCGGGAGAAACATTTAATAACTCAGGATGATGATTTGAACATAAAATTTCAATTAAATCGACAGGTTCATCATCCGACATATTCCCGTCGTCTATATCCTCAATCAAGTGAAAATCAATTTCTTTAGACACCTTCTCAAAAGCATGGATGTTTATCGATTTAGGTTCTAGAGTGGAGGTGTAAAGACCGAAAGGATTAGGTGCGGTTTCACTCGAAAGGGGTTCTTCATAATCTGGCAAATCAAACACTACAAAATCACACAACTCATTTTTATTTTCAACTGATGAATCATTTGGGACAATCGATGGAAAATTGGAGTTGTGGGCTTCAATTGGGTAAGGGTAGGTGTGATTTGGAAATCCTCTCTCATTCTCATTCTGTCCAACCGCCTCCTCATACATTGAAAAATTTGGTGCTAGCGGGAAACTAGCTACCGGTTCAGCAGGTTGCATAAGGGCGGCCACGGACGCTTCCACATTCCTAACCATTTTGTTTTTTTGCTTCGATATACGCCTCCAACGCCTCTTCCAAACTAGACTTTGGTGGTAAGGGGGTTTCGGGAAAAGATTCGAAATTGTGTGGATATGCAAAACTCCCAACAGGCTGTGTAGAATCAATATCTAGTGAAGGTGGTAAGGTCGGGTAGGACTGGTAGGAAGTGGGTGGTAGGACAGGGGTAGGGTCTACATGTGGATAAAAATGTGAATAATCTTGTGGATCCCTAGAACTAGATGTGTGGAGAGGGGTGAAAGATCGGCTGCGAGATTGAGCAATGTGCTCAGCAATGGACATCGGCCTAGGAGTGTCAGAAGGACTCGAAAGAGTGGTATCAACATATGGAAGTGGTGAAGATTGACTTGGTTGACACAAAGTGGGTTAAAAAGTCAAACTGTTTCTCCTAGACTCCTCTATGTGATCTTTCAAAGATTTTTTAGGCATGGAAGGATCGTCTTTAAATTGACCAAACACATTGACATATGACGCAAAATTAGGTTCGGGATACCAAAGTTCGGCTAATGATTTTTTATGTGGGGTACCCATGTTAGAAGAAGAAAGGTGACAAAAAGGAAGGTTGGATGGTGCAAGGATTTATTTGGGGCTAAAAAATTTTGCAAGTTCTATAAAATATTTGTCCTTTTTATTTTCATTTTTCATTGATTTTTTTTCCTTATCTTTATTTGGAAAAATTTTTGTTGCAAAAAGATTTTAGAGAAAAGATATGCAACAGCAAAATATTTTATAGAAAAGATATGCAACAGCAAAATATTACTTGCAATTGGTTATTATTTGAAGCATATCACAAGAATCTTTATTTGGAAAAAATTGTTGCAAAAAGATATTTGAGAAAAGATATGCAACAAAAAAAAATACTTGCAATCAATTTCAATTTTGAGCGTGGCCCAAAAATCCTGCACAAAATTGTTATTTGGAAGCGGAAATATTTTTATAGCGCATGGAATCCTGCAAGAATTTTCAGAAAAGATATTTCAAAATATACAGAGAAGAAACAGTGGGGCTTACAGAAAATTTTTTCCAAGATAAAGCCTCGAGATAGCCGCGATTCTGCGGCAAATACGCTCTAACACCGCGGTTCCGCGGTCCCCTGAACTGTTTGGATCCCCAGAAAAATTTTGGTGCGACGATTCGACAAGAAGGCCGCGGTTCAGTGGCCTAAGGTGGGTTTTGGCCGCGGAATCGCGGCGGTATGGGGGGTTCACTGCTCCAAAAAATTTGCACTGTTCTGTTGTTCAAAATCTCTTCTGTTCCGATATTTTATTTCCTGTTTTGCTTTATGAAAATCTACAGATCCGAATTTGTATATCCTGCAAAAATTCAACCACAAAGTATCCCTTCCAAAAATAACAAATGATATATATTTTTATATTTTTTTTATTTTTCAGATTTTTATGAATTTTTAAATTTTATGATTAACCCGAAATTGCGAAAAGAAAATTCTACGCCATCCCCGGCAACGGCGCCATTTGATTTATATGTCACAAACTATCTATTACCGCAATCAAGAACGGCGTCGCATGAAGCTAGCCGGTGAGTACGGGTCGGTCCACAGGTATTTTGTGAATCTCCTAGTCGCGCTAACGAGTTAATTCCGAAGGGTGTTCGGATTGATAATTAAATCTAAAAACCTAATTAATCTATATCTAAGTCTTGCTAGAGTTAGGTCTAGGTTAAGTTTGGAAAGTCTATAAATCTCACCGCTTTCTATACCCATATGAAGATCTAATTAGGTGTTATGGTAAATATTAATAAAAGGGATTAGGATGATTGGGAAGATTGTGCTTCCTCTAGATTCTTGTCCTTCCTTTCTTAATCTTTACCCTAACCTCCATGGAAAACCTTAAAATCCGGGCCTTTAGACTACGGTATCACCGCTACCTCGTGGGTAGAGTGCCGTAGGGAGCGGAATAAGAAGGTATGCATGAAGTTCTATGAAAATATATGATGGGCAAGAAAGGGGATGAGAGATTTTCGTCTCTCAAACCTTCCCCAGATCTAACCCTAATAAGCGAGGAGACTACTCACTCATTAGGGAATTAAAATACATTTATCTAGGGCAGAGAATAAATGATTAACTAGGGCAAGAAATTAAATTTATCTAAGGCAAGAATAGAAAATTAACTTAGGGCTGAAAATAAAGAACTTACAAAAATGATGCTCTCAAAAAGAATGCTGAAATTTATTAATGAAGGGAGGCATAAGAATTACAATGATTAGAGTTCCTATTTATAAAGAATAGGAAACCCTAGGGTTACATTTGTTTCGCATGTCCATAATTACAAAAATAGCCCTTAGGAAATCTTTACAGCACCGCCACGACGTTTTGGTAAAAAGAAAATCCCCTTTTGTCTTTTTATGGCCGCGGAACCGCGGCAATGGTGGGCTTGGGCCGCGGTTCCGCGGCCCTTTAGAGAGTTCAGCTTATGAAACTTCAGGGTATGCTTCTTGTTGTCTTGGGCTTCTTATTTCTATATATCTTTTTCCATTTGGGCTTCTAGGTTGGTTCCAGATCTTCAGTGAACAATTTTCAATGGATTTTTAACCGTTCGCTTTGAGTCGATGTCTTGAATCTTGCTTTGTGAATTGTTCCTTATGTAGGCTTGATCAAGATTCTCTGTTTGTTGGTTAAAGTCCACATTTTTCATCGTCTTTACATCGTTTGCAATGTTTTCTGTCCAAGAACCTGTATCCTGTAACATGTAGCAGACATGCGTCAAAAGCACCCGTTTATTTATAAAAAGAATAAGAATGGGGAATATAATATTGCAATAATATGGTGTGAACAATACACCCTCGACTTGGAACAGTTATAGGATGTACTCGTTGACTACCCTGGCCCCACTAGTATGATCTCATCATAGTTCTAGTATTCGAGTACATATCCTAAGGGCTTTATCAACATATGAGAGCAAGACAATAAACTAATACAAGTTAACATATTAAGACAGTGAAACTAAATAGCATACTATCATGTCGAGCAAGAAAGTCATCTCTATATATATCCAAGCATCTACTATAATATACATCATATGTACAACAATGGCCTCTAGGGCATATATATAACTAACAATCTCCCACTTGCAGTAAGGCCAGCTGTTGTAGTATCTCATACCCAACTTCCCGAAGAGTCTCTCAAACTGTATCTGGGGAATGGCCTTCGTGAGTGGATCCATAATGTTTTCCTTCGTATCAACTCTCCTGACCTCGATCTCCCGGCGATCAACTATCTCCCGGATCAGGTGATACCGCCTCAGAATATGTCTGGAGTTCTGATGGGACTTGGGTTCCTTGGCCAAAGCTGCAGCTCCATTGTTATCACAATACAAAGGTATTGGATGCTCAATGGATGGAATCACACCAAGTTCAGTCATGAACTTCTTCATCTAGACAGCCTCTTTGGCAGTATCGTTGGCAGCGATGTATTCAGCCTCCATCGTCAAGTCTGCAACGGTTTCCTGTTTGGAACTCTTCCAACACACCGCCCCTCCATTGAAGGTAAAGACAAATCCCGAGTGTGACTTAGAGTGGTCCTTATCACTTTGGAAGCTCGAATCGGTAAAGGACTCCACCTGGAGTTCTCCGTTACCATAAACAAAGAACATCTCTTTAGTCCTTCTCAAGTACTTGAGAATGTTCTTCACAGCTATCCAGTGACTCTCTCCAGGATCTGCTTGATACCGACTCACTATACTTAGTGAGTATGCTATATCGGATCTGGTACATAGCATCGCATACATGATAGAGCCTACTGCCGAAACATAGGGTATCCCTTGCATACGAGCTCTTTCCAAATCAGTCTTGGGAGACATCTCTTTAGAGAGAGTGGGTCCATAGATCGTGGGTTGGTTCCCACGTTTGGATTCTTCTATACTAAACCTCTTTAGTATGGTGTCAATGTACCTAGACTGGGACAATCCCAGTATCAGTTTAGATCTATCTCTATAGATCTTAATTCCCAAAATGCAGGAGGCATCACCTAGATCTTTCATTGAGAATCTTTGTGATAAGAAGAGCTTGAACGAGTGCAGCATAGGAACATTATTTCCTATCAAGAGTATGTCATTCACGTACAATACGAGGAAGACAACCTTACTTTCTGCAACCTTTTTGTAAATACAAGGTTCATCTACGTTTTTGATGAAGTCAAACTCTTTGACTACAACATCAAAGCAGATGTTCCAACTCCGTGATGCTTGCTTTAACCCGTAGATGGATTTAAGTAGCTTGCACACCTTTCCGCTGCTCCCACTGTTTACGAAGCCCTCTGGCTGAGTCATGTACACGCACCCTTCTAAATCACCATTTAGAAAAGCGGGCTTAACATCCATCTACCAGATTTCGTAGTCATGGTATGCAGCAATGGCAAGTAAGATCCGGATGGACTTAAGCATAGCCACTGGAGAAAAGGTTTCGTCATAATCCATACCTGGTCGTTGACGAAAACCCTTTGCAACAAGTCTAGCTTTGAAAGTCTCCACTTTTCCATCTACACCAAGTTTCTTCTTAAAGATCCATTTGCTCCCAATGGGTTTTACCCCTTCAGGAGCAACTTCCAAAGTCCATACTTTGTTGGTGTACATGGATTCCATCTCAGATCGCATTGCATCCAGCTATTTCACAGAGTCACCACTCATAATGGCCTGCTCGAAGCTAGTCGGGTCATCATCTTCCATGATACAATCCTCGCTCCCACCATCAACAAGAAAACCGTAGTACCTCTCAGGTGGATGAGAAATCCTACTAGATCGGCAGAGAGGCTGGGGTTCGTCGGGAACTCCTGAATCCTCTGGTTCCACTAAATCATCTGTCGTAGTTTGTGTTGCTGGAACTTCATCCAGTTCTATCTCATTGCCACTAATTTCCTTTGCAAGAAATTCTTTTTCTAAAAAGGTGGCACGCCGAGAAACAAAAACCTTTTGTTCCTCAATTTGGTAGAAGATATACCCTTGTGAGTTCTTGGGATATCCTACAAACTTGCATAGGACAGATCTTGCCTCGAGTTTGTCCGGATTGTGCCTTTTGACATAGGCCGGACAACCCCATATCTTAACATACTTAAGAGATGGTCTCTTCCCCTTCCATATCTCATATGGAGTGGTAGGCACAAATTTGGTAGGAACCATATTCAATAGGTGTATGGTTGTCTCAAGCGCATGCCCCCAGAAGGAAATAGGCAACTCAGCAGTGCTCATCATAAAGCACACCATATCCAATAGGGTGCGATTCCTCCGCTCTGATACACCGTTGTGCTGTGGTGTATAAGGAGGAGTAAGCTGAGAGAGAATCCCATTTAGATAGTCCAGAAACTCATTGCTCAAGTATTCTCCTCCTCGATCAGATCGAAGGATCTTAATATTTTTGCCCGTTTGGTTCTCTACTTCGTGCTTATGTTCTCTGAATTTCTTAAAAGTTTCAGACTTGTGTTTTATCAGGAACACATGTCCGTATCTTGAGAGATCGTCAGTGAATGTAATAAAGTAGGAAGAACCATTCCTGGCATGTGTAGACATTGGACCACATATATCACTATGTATCAGCCCTAAGAGTTCTGTAACTCTTTCTCCGTGTCCACTAAACGGAGTTTTGGTCATCTTGCTTTTGAGACATGAATGGCAAGTTTCATAAGATGATAATTCGAACGTATTCAAATATCCATCCTTATGTAACTTAGCTAGCCGTGTCGCATTGATATGACCAAGTCTACAATGCCACAAGAAGGATTCGTTCATTTATGAACTTTTTCTCTTATGTGTGTTCTGTATATTAAGAACTGTGTTTTGATTTAGAACGTATATGCCATTATTTAACGAGCCTAATCCAATTAAATTTTGATTTAGGAAGATGTTCATAACATTATCCTGTACTACAAAATTATATCCTTCTTTACTTAATAAAGAAACTGATATAATGTTGCATATCATGTTCGGTATATAATAGCACTCGTTCAAAATCAATGTATTACTACTTGGTAATACAAGGTGATATTCGCCAACTGCTTTGGCTGGAACATCTGCACCATTCTCTACTCTTACGGAATGATCACTCATTCCCAGTTCTCTACCTTTCTTTAGCCCATGCAATATATTGCATATGTGGGATCCTGATCCGGTATCTAATACCCAGGACGTAGAGTGAACTGAGAAACAGTTCTCGATAACTAACACACCCGAAGAAGATGCATCAGTATATTTGTTCTTCGTTTGGGTAGCATGAGAATCCAGATATTCTCCTATTCCTTGCTCAGTCTTATAACACTTATAAGAAAGAACGGGACCAACGTTCCCCTGCTCAGTATAACAAGCGGGTTCGGTCAATACATCCATATTATTATCTTGATTAAGGCCTGACATGGTCGCTACCTGGAGAGAGGGAGAAGAAAACATTTTAGCGTATGCTCTTGCAAAATTTAGATTGGTTATTATCTTATCTAATCAGGATGGCTCCCACTGTTTTAATCAAATCTTCCTTAAAACCCTAAAAGGTAAGAATAGCCGGGATTAATTACACCCTACAAGTTCGCTAATCTTTCAGCCAGATCAGTGTTGGTACTTTGAGGGAGGTTCCCCGTGCTTTCGCACAGACCTAATTAAAATAAACCTCGTTTTCCCAGAGGCATAACCCCGTTAACATTTTTCTAGACACCTACTTGATCGGCTAATTGTCCTGTGCAAAAATCTCGCAGGAGTAACTCTTACTCGCAGTGGGTATCGGGATCTAACTATCTCATAGGAGGTATGCAATCTCATTGCAAATTTCAACACTTGAAATTCCCCATAATGCTTTTACCCCTAACGTGCTATGACCATGACGAATGCTAACAAAGCATAGTGCGCTAGTCAAGTTCAACCCGTACATTTCTTGATTGAATTAAACCCACCCACACGACCCTTGACGAAAGCCAACAAAGCCGTACGACTACCCTAACCCAATCGCATTATATGCTGCAGATAAGCAATAGTTAGCTACCGCACACTACGCCTTGACGAAAGCCAACAAACGTAGCACGAATACTAAGTATTACTTATCTGAAATGTCGGAGGGCTACACAGGTTTTTCAGAAAACCATGAGAGTAATGAACTTGATATCGTTGTAGAAACAAGCGGTTTTGAAAATGAGTGTTTTTGAGGCTTTTCTAGTTTCGCTAAAGAGGTTACTCCCGGTGAAGGGATCTCGGCTCTTTCCTCATCGAATAAGGTGCAGGGAATATCATATATACCACTATGCAAAGCAAAACTGTAGCTACCCTTATTTATAAAGTTTGATTCTACAACATCTTTTAAGTTTCTTTTCTTTTATTAATCTCATTAATAAATCCCATCAGTTATGCTTCCTAAGCATCACAGAAGAAACGAAAGCAGTAATATTTATATATCATCATATATATATATAGTATAAGCATTCGGCTCAGGCAGTAATATGATCTCATCACAGAATATTGCAGCAGAAGATAACATATGAAATATTGGATAGACTAGGACATCCGTGTTTTATATCGAGCCTGTATAAAACACGGATTCCACGGTCGCGATGAATAGCCAAACCTACATCCCTAGACCCCTACGAGAGCGGCAAGTAACACTGCCAATTCAAAGGTTAAGAGACCATGTCTCGACTCCTCGAGATGGCCTCCCACTGGACCCTAGAACCCGGTTACTTGTGCTCCCCTCCTCGGGTCTATCCTTATGCAGAAAAGTAAATAATATACAATGGTGACATCATCCTCAACCTGGAAGTGCCCCAATAAAAGAATATTACATACAATGAATTTTACATGAATGAAAATAGAAACCCTCATCTCACATAAAACCCCCGGCTATTCAGAACACGACGATCCAATATAATATATCACAGCAACACATAATATCTTATATCATCAACATAAGCAAGTATGCGTATCCCGATTTTCGTTGATGTATAGCAATGAAGCCGGCGATACACCACATACTACGTTTACGGTCACAGAAAAGAAGATGTAAAACTACAACATTTGGAATCCACAATCACTTTAGACATCGTAAATCCGAAATATCACATACTTCGCATTTCATGCCTAACTAAATGAATTCCACATATTGTATCACATTCCAGATAATTAGACAATGTTAAACTTTCCGACCGAATAAACAAACACCCAAGATTTCCCAAATAGCTCAACAGTTGAGCTGAGTTCAAAAAACCCAGAACATGTCACAGCCCCAATGAACCAGCCGTAGAAGGGTCAAACCAACGCCTCACATGTGGCAACGCTAAACTACCACAAATCCTAGGGTTCAGTGGCAGTTTTGACGGTCATATAAGCGAGTTAAGGTTACGTACTTCTAGAGAGTCCACAGATTCGCTTGCATGATTTTCTGAAAGTTTTAAATTCAGGAAAAATCCAACACATGAAAGTTTTCCGTGTCGGAAAAAATTGAGTTACTGATATCCGTTCGAACATTTTAACACGTTCTAAATTATCCGGAAAACTAAACGATGTTAAACTTTCCGATCGAATCAACGAATTCTAAAGATCTCCAGAAAACTCAATACTTGAGTAATATTAAAAATTCCCAGAAGCATGTAGTAATACCTATGGATATTACCTAGAAACATCTATCCCTAATACCCAAGTACGACCGCGGAACCGCCGCGCAAAGCATGGTATTGCCGCGGTTCCGTGGCGACTTGAGGGAATTAGGAGTTCGTATTTCACAGTTATTCATAGAATCACCTGCTTAATTTTCTGAGTATTTTTAATAAGGAAAAAACCACCTTTTTAAAAAATTTCCAAAGAGGGGGTCAAGTTTGACATTTCAGGGTTCGATCGGACTTTTAACTTCGTATACAAGTCGCCTAATGCTCTAGCTAGGCTCTGATACCACTATAGGAATATTAGGCATAAGAACAAGGTTCTACAAGGTATCAACCATGCCAAAATCAAAATTTTTAAGTGCCGAACAACCCAAGCAAGATCTTAAACTAGAGATTAGGCAAAACAATGAGCAAGTAAACAACTTTACTTCTAAGAGATAGGGATTAAAACCTTTGTAGTCCGTTCCTTCGCTTCATAAGCTCCGAGTGGTAGTCATTTTGCCGTGATCCATGAACTTCAGAACTCTAGAGAGGCTCCACAAGCCGAATGATCCATTCTTGCTTGAAGTCTTCCTTTTCGAAGATGATCTACCTTGAAGAATCTTTAACCCAAGCTTACACTTCACTAAACAACTTATTAGAAAAGTGAACACCCTAATCTAAGTGGCTAGAATAGATGAGGATGATGAAGTAGGAATTTAGCTCTCTTTTATTTTCAATTTCTCACACTAAATCATCACAAACACAAAACCTAGTAAGCTTTTCAAGGAGAAAGAAGAAGATGAAACCTTTTGTGATGAACAATCAATTATTGTTATGGTTACCAAAACAACCTTGAGTTAAGAAATGAAGGGCTTAACTCATGTAGAGAATAAACCTAAGGTAAAGGGTTTGGGTTGGGTTAAGAAATATCTACAAAATATCAACACAAAATATCTTAGCATAAAACAAAAGAAAGATTCATGAAGCTTCATGAAAAAGCTAACCCAAATGCTAACCCAAATCAAACCCTAACTTGTTTAATCTCCACAAATCATGTTGCATTTGTAATCATAACTTGTTACAATATCATATATCATATATATAATATATTTTTGTAACAAAAGAAAATAATACAATTAACATATATCGCATATATATCAATGTATTATCCGGTGAGAAAATGAATCAATAAAGTGAGTTTATATCAGTTAATGTAATATAATATATCACATATATAATTATACATTAAATTATCGAATCAACACATGATCCGACAATCCGGCTATATCACATATAACCGACTAATATAACATGTACCGATTCATCGAATCAACACTTGATCCGATGGCCCGGATATATCACATATACCCGGCCGATATCATATATCACGAGAATAGAATACAGTATCTCATATCGTATTAGTCTCGGTCCCGCACATATCACATATGTGCTCTTACTCTGTTTTGCCTGAGCTAGGAATCCTCTGTGTAGGATTCTAAAGAATTGTCAATACGCCGGCAGTAGGTGATGATCATATCAAACACCCATAAGCGGTCAGCTAAACGTAATAGCCACCCAGGTATTGAACCATCAGAAGATCAACAAGCAAGCCTGTACATTCTTCTGTGAATCCAATCAGTAACACTACCGTACAGTCTGGTCTCTTAGTCTGATATGTCGCATATCTAGTTTAGTGGTGGTAAAATGTCAGACCCCAGTAACCGATAAGTTGTGTCGATGTGAGGCTCATAACGGGTCGAGAAACTACTGATAACTTTTACCAGTAAATCTCCATATCAACCCTGGCCAGGGACTTCTAGTTATAACCAATCGAACACAGCACAACATCAACTCCCTATACCGGGAGAGACATATCCCCTCCTATCGCTCATTGCCTCCATGTGATTCGGGACTGTACCCAAAAGCAACCGTTTTCCATGCCCTCTTGGACGTGGTAAGGTGGAAATCAAAGCACAGTGGGAATCACACAAGACTCTATGACGATCTCAGGTCTATAGACTAACCTGTACCAGTGTCACCGGAGAACTGCCATCTAACGTGAGGTATAATACTATCTGGGAGTTCTCGGCGAGTCCGTTCAGTGTACCCAGTCTCCACAGAGCACCCGTACACCATCTTTGATGTCAAAACACCGATGGATATGGGATCATTCATCGCCCATCATATGGGTCCAGATGCGCATACGCTAGTTTACTCTGGTGTATCGATGCCCTGTCTCGATACACCCTCGACTAGGAACAGTTATAGGATGTATTCGTTGACTACCCTGGCCCCACTAGTATGATCTCATCATAGTCCGAGTAGTCGAGTACAAATCCTATGGGCTTTATCAACATGTGAGAGCAAGACCGTAAACTAATACAAGTCAACATGTCAAGACAAAGTGAAACCAAATAGCATACTATCATGTCGAGCAAGAAAGTCCTCTCTATATATATCCAAGCATCCACTATAATATACATCATATGTACAACAATGGCCTCTATGGCATATATATAACTAACAGCAGTATCCTTGATCTCGTTGTTATACGACAACGACATTAGAGATATGCATATTTACTTACGTTGATGACATGTGCTGTTATTTTGTTGCTATCGATATGTTATATTAGATCGTCGTGATTGAATAGCCCGGGGGTTTTATGTGAGATGGGAGTTTTTCAATTTTCATTCATGTAAATATTTGTATATAATATTATTTTTTTGGGACACTTCCGGGTTGAGGTCGTTGTCTCCATTCGATATATATTATTTACTTTTTCGCATTAGGATAGACCCAAGGCAGGGAGCATAAGTAACCGGGTTGTAGAGTCCAGTGGGAGGCCATCTCGAGGAGTCGAGACCGGCCGCCTAACTCTAGAATTGGTCGGGTTGCTTTTCGCTCTCGTAGGGGTCTAGGGGTGTGGGCTTGGCTATATTCATCACGACCGTAGAATCCGTGTTTTTCATTACTGGTTTATTCTAAAACACGGACCTCCTAGTGTATCCTATATTTCATATATCTGCTTCTGCTGTTCTGTAATGTGATATGATGCGATTATATAACTGTGTGAGACGAATGCTACTTATATATATGATATATTAGTAGACACTATATATGTTTTGCATCCGTGCTAGTCCTGACCCCGCCCTGCCGTAAGTTAAGTTACCTTACGGTGAAGACCCGGGTCCCTATAGCGAATGAGGATGGCATATATGTGTGTTTTATTTTCGTTTCTTCTGTGATGTTTAGGAAACATAATTGATAGGACTTCATTAATAAGATTAATGAAAAGAAAACAAACTTAAAAGATGTTGTAGAATCAAATTTTTCAAAAAGATAGCTCTAGTTCTTGATTTGCATAGAGGTATTCCATTATGAATATCCCGCACCTCATTCGATGAGGAAAGAGCCTAGATCTCTTTACCGGGAATGACCTCTTTAGCAAAACTAGCATATGCAACAACCCACTCAGTTTGTTTTGAAAACTACTCAATTTTTAAAACGAAGCTTAAACCACTCCTTTTCAAATCACTAGGTTCTACAATGATATTAAGTTCATTATATTAAAGGTTTTCTTCAAAACCAGCTGTAACCCTCCGTCATTTCAGATATGTAGTATTTAGTATTCATGCTGTGTTTATTGACCTTCGTCAGAGAACAGTGTACGGTAGCTGGGTAATACTTATCTGCAGTATGTTGATGCGAACGGTAGGGACAATCACACAGCCTTGTTGACCTCTGTCAAAGGTTTGTGTGGGTGGGTTTGAATCGATCAAGAAATGACGGGTTGAACATGATTGGTGGCCTATGATTTGTTGACCTTCGTCAAGGTCATCGGTCATTAGGGGTAAAAACAATTATCGGGAATTTCAAGTGTTGAAATCTGTAATGAGATTGCAAACCTTCTATGCGATAGTTGGATCCCGATACCCACTATAAGTAAGTGTTACTCCTGGAAAAGCTTTCCACTATACAATTAGCTAATCCAATAGGTGTCTAAGAAAGGTGTTAACAGGGTATGCCCCTGCGAAAATGAGGTTATTTAATTAGTTCCATGTGAAAACATGGGGAAACTCCTTCGGAGTACCAACACCTGCTTGGTTGACCGATTAGCAAACTTGTAAGGTGTAATTAATCCCGGCTAATCTTACCTTTTAGGGTTTGAAGGAAGATTTGATAAAAACAGTGGGAGTCATCTTGATTAGATAAGATAATAACCAATCTAATCTTGCAAGAGAGCACGCTAAAGTGTTTTCTTATCTCTCTCTCCAGGTAGCCTCCATGACACGCCTTAATTAAGATAATAACATGAATATATTAACCGAACCCGCTTATTATACTGGGTGAGGAACGTTGGTTCCGCATATCTTATGACAACTGTCATAAGCCTGGGCAATAGATAGGGGAATGCAAGGATTTCCATGCAATCCGAATGAAGAAAGAGCATTCTGATGCATCTTTTTTGGGTGTGTTAGTTATTGAGAACTGTTTCTCATTCTTCTTTACGTCCTGGGTATTGGATATCAGATCAGGATCCCACAATTGTAATCTGTTACAAGGGTTAAAGAAAAGTAGAGAACTGGGAAAGAGTGGTATGTCTCTCAGAGTAGGGAATGGAGCAATTGTTGCTGCCAAAGCTGTCGGCGAATATCACATAGTATTGCCAAATGGTAATATATTGATTTTGAATGGCTGTTATTTCGTACCATCGATGATGTGCAATATA
This sequence comes from Agapanthus africanus, assembly GCA_030015575.1. Taxonomy (NCBI): domain Eukaryota; kingdom Viridiplantae; phylum Streptophyta; class Magnoliopsida; order Asparagales; family Amaryllidaceae; genus Agapanthus; species Agapanthus africanus. Next base: position 862,438,407 of record JASDDO010000024.1, on the reverse strand, counting down.
ATATCGGTATCTTTATTAGATAAAGAAGGATTTAACTTTGCATTAGAGAAAAATGTTATGAACATTTTCTAAATCAAGTGTTGATTGGGTTTGGTACATTATGTAATGGTTTATACGTTCTAAATCAAAATACAGTTCTAAATATACAGAACACACATAAGAGGAAAAGTTCAGAAATGAACGAAGCCTTCTTGTGGCACTGTAGACTTGGTCATATCAATACAACCAGACTATCTAAGTTGCATAAAGATATATATTTGAATCCATTCGAATTTACATCTTATGAAACTTGTTAGTCATATTTCAAAGGAAAGATGACCAAAACTCCATTTACTGGACACGGGGAAAGAGCTACTGAACTCTTAGGACTGATACATAGTTTTGTATGTGGTCCTATGTTTACATATGCCAGGAATGGTTCCTTGTACTTCATTACATTCACTGATGATCTCTCAAGATTCGGACATATGTTCCTGTTGAAACACAAATCTGAAGCTTTTGAGAAATTCAAGGAATATAAGAGCGAAGTAGAGAACCAGAAGGGTAAAAGTATTATAATCCTTCGACCTGATCAAGGAGATGAATACTTAAGCACAGAATTTCGAGATTATCTAAAAGAGAATGGGATTCTCTCTCAGCTTACTCCTCTGTATACACCACATCACAACGGTGTATCGGAGCGGAGGAATCGCACCCTATTAGATATGCTGCGCTCTATGATGAGTGTTGACGAGTTACCTATTTCCTTTTGAAGTTATGCACTTGAGACAGCTGCAAAGATATTGAATAGGGTTCCAACAAAATCTACGCCTACCACTCCATATGAGATATGGAAGGGAAAGAGACCATGTCTTAACTTCATTAAGATTTAGGGTTGTCCGGCTTATGTTAAAAAGTAAAATCTAGACAAGCTCGAGTCAAGGTCTGTTCTATGTAAGTTTGTTGGATATCCCAAACATTCGGAAGGGTATATCTTCTACCACATTGAGGAACAAAAGGTGTTTATTGCTCAACACGCCGCCTTTTTAGAAAAGGAATTTCTTTTAAAAGAAATTAGCGGTAATGAGGTAGAGCTGGAAGAAGTTCCAGAAACACAAACTGCAATAGAAGATTTGGTAGAGCCGGAGAATTCAATAGTCCCCGACGAAACTCAGCCACTCCGCATATCTGGTAGGGTTTCTCACCTACCTAATAGATACTGTGGTTTTCTTATAGACGGTGAGAGCGAGGATCGTATCATGGAAGATGATGACCCAACTAGTTTCGAGGAGGCCATCACAAGTGGAGACTCTGTGAAATGGCTGGATGCTATGCGATCTGAGATGGAATCCATATACACTAACAAGGTATAGATTTAGAAGTTGCTCTTGAAGTAGTAAAACTTATTAGGAGCAAGTGGATCTTCAAGAAGAAAATTGGTGCGGATGGAAAGGTTGAGACCTTCAAAGCTAGACTTGTAGCAAAAGGTTTTTGTCAACGACCAGGTGTCGTCCATGATGAGACCTTTTCTCCAGTGGTTATGTTTAAATCCATCAGGATCCTACCTGCCATTGCTGCATACAATGACTATGAAATCTGGCAGATGGACATCAAGACCGCTTTTCTAAATGGTGATTTAGAAGAGAGCGTGTATATGACACAACCAGAGGGCTTCATAGATAGTGGGAGTAGCGGAAAGGTGTGCAAGCTGCTTAAATCAATTTACGGATTAAAGCAGGTGTCGCGGAGCTGGAACATCTGTTTTGATGTAGCATTCAAAAAGTTTGACTTCATCAAAAATCTAGATGAACCATGTATATATAAAAAAGGTTGTAGAGAGTAAGGTTATATTCTTTGTATTGTACGTGGAGAACATACTCTTAATAGGAAATGATGTTTCTATGCTGTACTCGGTCAAACTCTTCCTATCATAAAAGTTCTCCATGAAAGATCTAGGTGATTCCTCCTACATCCCGGGGATAAAGATCTATAGAGATAGATCTAAAAGGATGTTGGGATTGTCCCAATCCAGGTACATAGACACCATACTGAAGAGATTTAGTATGGAAGATTCTGAGCGTGGTAATTTACCCACTTGTTTAGGAATCACTCTCTCTAAAGAGATGTCTCCCAAGACTGATTTGGAAAGGGCTCGAATGAACGTATACCCTATGCTTTTGCAGTTGGGTCTATCATGTACGTAATATTATGCACCAGACTGGATGTAGCTTACGCACTTAGTGTGGTAAGTTGGTATCAATCAGACTCAGGAGAGAAGCACTGGATAGCTGTGAAGAACATTCTTAAGTACTTGAGAAGGACTAAAGAGATATTCTTGGTGTATAGTAACGGAGAACTCTAAGTGGAGTCCTTTACCGATTCGAGCTTTCAGAGTGATAAGGATGACATCAAGTCTGTCTCGGGATTTGTCTTCACCTACAATGGAGGGGAAGTATGTTAGAAGAGTTCCAATCAAGATATCGTTGTAGACTCGACGATGGAGGCTGAATACATCACTGCTAACGATACTGCCAAAGAGACTGTCTGGATGAAGAAGTTCATTATTGAACTTGATGTGGTTCCATCCATTGAGAATCCAATACCTTTGTATTGTGATAACAATGAAGCCGTGGCATTGGGCAAAGAACCCCGATCCCATAAGCGATCCAAACATATTCTGAGGCGGTATCATCTGATCTGGGAGATAGTTGATCACCGTGAGATCGAGGTCAGGAGAGTAGACACGAAGGACAACACGGCGGATCCACTCACGAAGGCCCTTTCTCAAGGCATAGTTCGAGAGATTTTTTGGGATGTTGGGTATGCGATACTACAACAATTGGCCTTACTGTAAGTGGGAAATTGTTAGGAATATGTATGCCCTAGAGGCCATTATTGTATATTATAGTGAATGCTTGGACATATATATAGAGGACATTCTTTCTCGACATAATAGTATGCTATCTGATTGCTCTTTATCTTAACATGTACACTTGTTTTGGTTTACTGTCTTTTTGATACATGTTGATAAAGCCCTTAGGATGTTGGCTTGACTACCAGGACTATGATGCAGATCATACTAGTGGGGCTTATGTAGTTCACAAGCACATCCTTTAACAGTTTCTAGTCGAGAGAGTATCGCAACAGGGCATCGATATGCCAGATTAGATTAGTGTGTACGTTGTATGAGGCGATGGTTGATCCCATAACCATTGGTGTTTGATATCAAAGATTGTGCACATGTGCTCAGTGGAGAATGGGTATATCAAACAGGACTCGCCGAGAACTCCATATGGTACCATACTTAGCGTCGGAAAGCAGCTCTCTGGTGACACTTGTACAGGTTAGTCTGTAGACCCGAGCTCGTCATAGTGTCTTATGTGGTTCCTACTGTGCTTTGATTTCCTCCCTACCACGGCTCAAATGAGTCATGCAAACAGGTGGATTTTGGGTATAGTCCCGAATCACATGGAGGCAGTGAGCGATAAGAGGTGTTTCGTCTCTCCCGATATTGGGAGTTAATGTTGCACTATGCTTTATTGTCTATAACAGCAAGTCCCTGGCCAGAGCTAATGAGATTTACTGATAAGTGTTATCGGTAGTTTCTTGAAAGGTTATAGGCCACACATCGGCATGACTTATCAAGTTATTAGGGTCTGACGATACCACCCCTAGACTCAATATGCGAAATATCTGACGAAGAGAACGGACTGTATGGTAACTGGTTCTTTTAGGCTCTACGGGAGTTTGGACAAGTTTGCTTTTTGATCTTCTATTCATTCAATACCTGAGTAGCTGTTATATCCAGCTAGTACTGCAGACGGCTTGTGGGTATCTGATGTGATCATTATCAACTGCCGGCGTATTGACGAGTCTTTAGAGTCCCATATAGAGGTTTGCTAGCTCAAGCGAAACGAAGTAAGGCACGTATGGAGATATGTGTGGGAGCTTGATTAAATACGAGTATATGATACTGTATTCTAATCTAGCGATATTTGATATTAGCCGGTTATATATGATATAACCGGATTATTAAATCAAGTGTTGATTCAATGATTTGATTTATATATATGTTTATATATTTGATATTAGCCGGATTATATATGATATAACCGGATTATTGTATCAAGTGTTGATTCAATGAATTGATTTATATATATGTTTATATATTTGATATTAGCCGGATTATATATGATATAACCGGATTATTGAATCAAGTGTTGATTTAATAATTTGATATATATATATATATATATATATATATAAACTAATATTAAACTCACTTAAGATTTTCTTCTCTTCATATATATTTGTATGTATGTATATGTATATGTATATATAAGTATATATGTATATATATATATTATTTTGTATCATGGTTGATGATATATTGAACATGGATGTATGAGAACAACACTAGAGTTAAAGATAATAAGAATGATTTATATTTTAAGAAAAAGAAAAGAAGAGGAGAATGAGTCATGGCTTTGGATGCTTGGAGAAGTATTGAGAAGCCATGACTCATCTCCAATTTTTGTTTTACTCTTAGATATTTTATCATTCTTATCTCATCTCATTAACTCTTAGATATTTTATCATTCTTATCTCATCTCATTAACTCAAAATGGTTCACACACTTTCTCATCATTCTATGTTCATCTCCTTCTTCATCTCCTTATTAGTTTTCTAAGGTGAGAAAAAGAAAAAGAGAAAGAAATATTTCTAGCGAGCAAAATTCCCACTTCATCAACCTACACTACTCTAGCCCATTAGTATAGCTTGTTATCTTCATTAATACCTTGATTAGTGAAGTGTGAGCTTGAGTGAGTATTGCTTCAAGGTGGATCATCTTCGACGATGAAAACTACAAGCAAGCTCGATCCATTCTTCAAGTGGAGTCAAAGAAGAGTTCTAGAGACTACAACTTGGAGTTTTAGAAGTGAAGGACTAGACTACAAAGGTTGTATACTCTCTTCACTTAGATTATAACTTGTTTGCTTTACTATAAAACCCTAATTCTCTAGTTCGATTCTTATTTAGTATACTTAGACCTCTCAATTTTTAAAATTGCATACTTGATGCTTATAGAAACATTGTAGAGGTGCTAAGACATTCTTTCAGAATATACATATCGAAATATATATATATGTAAATTATTAAATCAATACTTGATTTAATAATCCGGCGTAATTCTAAGTCGGCCAGTATTATCAACCGTCCAATCAAAAGTTTGTGTAGATAGTAAATTCATTTAATCGGAACCCTGCATGTATCAAAATATGGCCACTATATCATTTCGCCTAAACCGGGAACCCTCTGTGTGGGATTTTAAAGACTGGACAGTACGCTGGCAGTGAATTACTGCATAAATTCATAAGCACAAGCATGTCAGCGGCAATAGCTGTACGTAACGGCTACCCAGATATCTGTCGAAAAGGAAGGCCGACGAGCAAACTCATCCGAACCCCTACTGAGCCTATCTGTGAAAATCTCCGTACAGTCTGTCTTTTCGTTTAAGAGTATCGCATATTGGGCCTAGGGGTGGTATATGTCAGATCCTAATTACCCAATAATTCGTGATGATGTGGCTTTGGACCAATTCGAAAAACTACTGATCTAACTATTAATAAATCGCATCTGCCTTGGCAAGGTATTATAGTGCCGGTCAACCGAACATAGTGCGACATCGACTCCCTATACAGGGAGAGACGAATCCTTAACAATCGCTCACTGCCTCCATATGACTCTGGACTGTACCGAATTAAAACTTGTTTGCATGATTCAGTAGAGCCGTGGTAGGGTAGTAATCTAAGTACATTGGGAACTCACACGAGACAAATGACGATCTCAGGTCTAAAGAACAACCTGTACTCATATCACCTGAGAAATGCTATCTTACGATAGGTATAATACCATTTAGAAGTTCTCAGCGAATTCGTCTAGTGTACTCATCTTAGCGAGCACCTGTATACGAGCTTAGGTGCCACACACCAATGGCCGTAGGACTAACCATCGCCCCTCATCGAGATCTAGAAATATATACATCAGTACACTTCGGAATATCGATATCTAGTCTCAATACTCCCACGACCAGGGACTGATGGAGGTTGTGATCTCCCTCAGATGTTGTCTTCCGTCGATCTAGCATGAGCGATCTTGAGCAGCTGAGATTTGATTTAAGAGTTGTTGTGTGTGGATCTTAATGGGTTGGTGTTGACGTCGAGCTATCCGCAAAGGAAGTCCTGGGGTGGGTGACCACCGTAGGACCCTCTGACGATCAAGTTAGTGCCGTGGAATAAAAGCAGAGTAGCGGCGTATTCGAATCAATTCGAGTTACCTGAGTTGTATGAAAGAGGGGTTTATATAGTGGTCGCGTGGAGCGAGCTGGCGCGAGATTCTCACCGTCAGTTACACCCTTTCGTTATGCCCGCGTCGATGGTGCGATCCGCTCATTAATATGGGAACGCGCCTGCGTGGGACGCGGAACGTGGGGCGGGAGATATCTCGTTTTGGCGAGATACGCGGAGCCGTTGTGGGGGCGCTTGGGCTTCATGCTCTCGGTTGATTAGGGGAACAGAGGAAGCTCGGCCAGTCGAAAGGCATAGAGACGGGCTGGGAGGCCGAGGAAGCTCGGCCTGTCAGATGGCTCGAAGACGAGCCGGGAGGCCGAAGGAGCTCGGCTTGTCGGAAGCTCGGAGACGAGCTGTGAAGCTGTGGAATGTCTCTCATGCATCAGGCTTATTCCAGATCTGTAGCCCCCAGGATATGTCATTAGCTATGTGTCATGATCTGGGGAATCCCCACTTGTGAGCATCATCATTAGCCCTCCACTCTCATTCTGACCTATTTATGGGTCGGGTCGAGAGTGGTTTGCTAGGCTTCCTCTGCTCCGCTTGGTGCCGAGGTTTCTTTATGGTGGATTGTCCGAGAAAGATAGGGCATTTGGTAGCTGCATCTTTCGACCTTTGAGTCCACGTGGCATATCACTGTGCGCCTAAGTTTTCGCGCATATCCCCGATGACGTCAGCGGATCGGTGAAATGATTGCGCTTTAAAGAGGGGGCGCCGTTTCACTCGATCGTCAGTTGAGCTACGGGCTATGTGTCTGATGTTGGTTGGCGGGCATGACAGGCTGTCTCTGACCCCTGAAACGAAGAGACATCCCCAATAGTCAATTGCCGCATGGAGCCTCGACGGCTGCGAGGTGCGACGCTTCATTTTGGCGGGAATTGATCTGGGCCGTAGGATGTGCTCTTTGGGGTGTATAAATATGAGGGGACCATTCTAGGGCCAACACTTTTCCTTAACTCTCTTTCATGGTTTGAAGATTGCTCGGTGCACCTCCGCTTAGATTGAATCATCCGTTGAATTTTCCTCGGTGAGTCCCTTTCTTTGAATCAGGTTAGATGTCTTCCTCCGAGGTATCTGTAAATGTAGTAGGGGTAGAGTCGATGAGGCCTTAGTTTCTGGGGCCGATTCCAGTAGGTCTTCCTTCTCTTCAGCTTCAGATAGCTGAGAGGGTTCTTCTTCTTTGGCGTCTTCTGTGTCGGGCTCACCCCCAAAAGTCAGGGCTGCCCTTGTCACTCGCCGTCAGGCGGTGACAAGGGCTCCGAAGGTGCGCATCGGGAATACCCGTGATGCGCCCTCCATTTTGAATCACATGGATGAGATTTCCGACATCTGGACTCGATTCCATATTCTCTCTAGAATTCACTCCGTTTAGCCAGAGAAGGTGAGCAGGCAGACCAGGTGCGAGACAAGGAGATTGTTCTATATCTGGAAGCATTCCGGGTAGAAATGCGTCTGCCCTTCTTACTCGAGATTTGTGCGGTGCTTCATTGCTTCCATCTTTCCCCAGGCCAGCTAGCGCCGAACTCATAGAGGATCCTCCTCGGCTTTTTGGTCTGGTGAAAATTAGATCGGATCCCTTTCAGTTTAACCCCCCTCTTGTCGTTTCTTTGTTATAAAAATCACCCCGGTACCGATAAGGAAGTGCCAAGTTGGGTGTACTTTTCTTTTAAAAAACGCAAGGGTATGGCGGCCGGGTCGAGGGTAGTGGTCGTCCTTTCTTCCATCCATGAATGGAAGGAGAAGTACGTCTTCGTCGGACCACCGGAGGGCGAGAATTAGCCTGTGCCCACACAGTGGCACAAGACCGACTGCACGAGGGCGAAACAGTCGACCTCCCCCGAAGCGAAGGTGGTGTCCCAATAGGAACCGATCCCACGGGCTGATGTCTTGCTTTCCGAGCAAGTACTGAGCTGGGCTGGGCTCAGTCTTGCGCGTTTTTTTTGGTAAGTTAGGGTTTCTGACTATCTGCTTAGACTTTGCTAGAAATAAAATTATTTTCAGCTTCGCTGATCTTTTTCCCTTGTGTGTTCTTTTTTTTGCAAAGCCCATGGACCGAGCAAAAATCATGGCTGCCATGGCCGCCAAGGCCCAAGGAAGAAAGACCGGGGGCGCAAGCTTGTCCCGAGCCGGTCCAAGCGTGTCCCCGAGGCAAATTCTTCCGGCCAAGCCTTCCGCAACACCCCAGCCCCGGAGGAGCGCTGTGGGGGGGGTCAGAAGCACGTGCGGGACCCGGCACCCCAGACGGAGGAAGAGGTGTCTCCCCCCACCGAGGAAGTCCCCCTCAATAGACAGAAGCGGGTCGTCTCTCGGCCACCCCCTACCGAGATCTAAGTGCAGGAGGGCGACTTCTACATTGAGGTGCTCTTGGGGCTATCTGTGGCCAACAGTTTGTTGGCGGACATGGATAAGGCCGCCGGGGCCAAAATTCCCCGGGGCACCATGAAGGCCCATGTGGCCGCTATAGTGCAGGAGGCAGTTCAGGTTGGTATTTAGCCCTCTTCGAAAATTCCTTAAGTTTTATTTCCTCTGTTTTAGCTTTTTAACACGCTTGTTGTTTTCCTCAGGTCATTCAGCACTGCGCCCTCCTCGTCGCCATGGAGTCCGAGGAAATAGCCCGGCGATGAAGATGGCAGGTGAATCCTCCTCGTGGGAGGAAGAGCTTCGCCTTCAATTGCAGCAAGCGGAAGAGAAGGCGGCTCTCCTTGACTCAAGATTGGTCACCGAGGGGCTGACGATCATAAAGCTGAAGGAGTCCCATCGGCTTCTTAACGAGTCCAACCGGGCTATCCAAGCCAAGATAGAGAAGATGAACAGCCTCTACAACACTATAAAGAGGTCGAGGGACGCCATCAAGAAGGATGCTCGGGCGGCTTTAGAGACGGCGAAGCTTGCTGAAAGCCGGGCGGCGAAGGCCGTAGAGGATTACAAGGCATCCGACCAATTTTTTCTTGATCTCGCCGATTCCGCGGCTGTCAGGTAGAACAATGCCTTCGATGCCGTCAAGGAATCTATGCCGGAGTTCGTCGATGGTGAGCTCCACGCTAAGTTTCCCCTCTCCGAGGAAATGCCCCAGGGGGAGGAGCCGAGCTGGCTGTAGGAGGCGAGACTGTTGGCGGAAGTGCCAACCCTGAGGTCGCCGTTTTGGCCCTCGATGGTGGCGTCGAACAGGGTGAGATCCCGGTCGAGCAAGCTGTCTGAGCTATCCCCCCCTCCAAGATTTTTTTTCTTTGCCTTTTCTTTTTTTTGAATTTTATAAGCCACCGGGCATTTTTGTAAGGTTGAGGAGACAACAATACCTTTGTACATAATTTTGATCATAAATAAAGTATATATTTTCCTTTTCTCAAATGTCTGATCATCCTGCAAGTACTTTTTAGCTCGTGAGTCTCTTTATCTTGCAAGTACTTTTAGCTCGTGGGTCTTTTTAGCCCGTGAGTCTCTTTATTTTGCAAGTGTTAGGCCGTTGTCCACCCTTTCTAGGTGACGATCGTTCATTGAGTATGAGTAGAACGATAACCAAGTGTAGAAAGGTCAAGGGGTGATCGTACATCGAGTATAAATCGAATGATAGCCAAGTGTCCTTTTCCCCGGAGTCGAGGGTCGATCGTACATCGAGTATAAATCGAATGATAGCCAAGTGTCCCTTTCCCCGGAGTCGAGGGGCGATCGTGCATCGAGCATGAATCGAATGATAGACAAAGTTTGAATAGGACGGCGTCACTCGATTCTACCCGGTCGCCTCACGATGAGGGCTTTGGATCCACAGCGTTGTTGGGCAGAAAGTTACCCACTGCAGATGGGCCGAGCAGGAAGCTACTCAACGGCCTCATGGTGAGGGCTTTAGATCTACAGCTTTTGTTGGGCAGGAAGTTACCCACTGCGAATGGGCCGAGCAGGAGGCTACTCGGCCACCTCGTGGTGATGGCTTTAGATCCGTAGCGTCATTGGGCAGGAAGCTATCCACTGCAGATAGGCCGAGTAAGAAGCTACTCAGCGGACTCACGGTGAAGGCTTTAGATCCACACCTTTTGTTGGGCAGGAAGCTACCCACTACGAATGGGCCGAGTAGGAGGCTACTCGGCCGCCTCATGGTGAGGGCTTTAGATCTACAGCGTTGTTGGGCAGGAAGCTACCCACTGCGGATGGGCCGAGCAGGAAGCTACTCGCCCGCATCGTGATGAGGGCTTTTAATCCATAGCGCTGTTGGGCAGGAAGCTAGCCACTGTGGATGGGCCGAGTAGGAATCTGCTCAGCCGCCTTCTGATGAGGGCTTTCTGAACTCCCTATTGTCTCCGTTGGGCGTCGTTCAACCTTCCATGTTCCGTATAGACGGGAATGATGAGTGGCATGGCCAACACGTTGCGGTACTATATCGGGAAATTAAGATATTCTATGATTCGCGTCGATGCATCAGTAGATCTCGGCCATTGGAAGATATTTGTTGAGGCTATAAATATCGAAGGTGTATCTCTGAGGGGTGGTAGTCGACTGTCTTCTTCCTAGTCTTGCGTTCCCCGAAGACGACCGGGCGTATTTATACCATCAAGGAGATCATCATGGAGTGTATTTTTATAGCCTCGATCGCTCCGTGGAGACGTACGAGGCAGTGATAAGCCGCTTGGAAGGCCACTTTGGACGCTTACTTCCCCGGTGATCTCCACTCCTCCAAGTTCTAATTTACGCGATCTGGAGGACCTCCACGGATCTGTACAACATGATGTCTCCACAGTTGATGGATGAGCCGTTTGACAAGATGCATACGGTCTACGATCTTAGTTTGATCTCAAAGAGCCGGGGGGACCGATCGGTAGACCTTCTTTTTGAGAGCTTTCAGCAGAGGTTGGTCGTCACATCTTGCTCAGTGGATGGGGTTCCTGGCGAGTCAGTGGCTTCTAGGGTCCATGTGCATCGTCAGAGAGAGCGGGCTGAGGCTGCTTGGGCTCGGCTGGAGGAGATTTGCTTTGAGTATCACCAACAGTGTTTCCTTAATCCTCGCCCTCCATTGTTGTAATTGTTGTAAGGCTGGGGAGCCCATAATACCTCTTAATAAATAAATTTCTTCTTTGTTGAGGTGCATGGTGATTAGTATGTCAAAAACTATCTATTACCACAATCAAGAACGGCGTCGCATGTAGCTAGCCGGTGAGTACGGGTCGGTCCACAGGGATATTGTGAATTTCCTAATCGCTCTTACGAGTTAATTCCAAACGGTGTGAATGGATTAATTAAATCTAAAAACTAAATTAATCTAGGGCAATTGAATTAAAGATCTAATTATCTAACTAGGGCAAGGAATTAAATTTAATCTAGGGCAGAGAATGAAAAATTACCTAGGGCAAGAATTGAAATTACCTACTTACTTTACAGATGGCTCTGTCTCCAAACATCAACACAAGACTTGTCAGATCTGAATTTCTGAAATGAAAAGAGGCATCGATGCTCTCCAAAAGAAATCTAAATTTTATTGATAAAAAGAGGCATAGGAAGGCATAACCTAATACAATGATTTGGGCTTCTATTTATAGGACATAGAAACCCTAGGTTATAATTGATTCGCACGTCTGCATTTACCAAAATACTTATAAGAAGACCTAGTCAAAGTAGACTCCAAACTTTGGTAAAATTTTATATCTCTGTCTCTTTAAAAGGAAGTATTGGGCCTTGAAATTTCCTTTGTGGGCTCTTCTGTCTTTGGGCTTCCTTATTATTTGGTTCTTTTATTAAAATATCTTCTATGTTTCTTCCAGATCTCCAGTGAACAATTGCAGTGGACTTTTAACCGTTCTCTTTGTAATCTTGGACCTTGCATTGCCTTGTACTTTGTGAATTTTATTTTTGATGTAGGCTTGATCAAGATCTTTCTATTTGTTGGTTGTAGTTCCACTTTTGCATCATCTTTTATCTTTTTCACTGTTTTAGATCCAAGAACCTGTAACCTGTAATATTTAGCAAACATGCATCAAAAGCACCTGTTTATTTATAAAACGAATAAGAATGGGGAATATAATAATGTAATATTATGGTATGAACAAATACCCCCAAACTTATCTTTTGCTCGTCCTCGAGCAAACTATTTTTTATTCTCTACAAAAAACCTAACCGCACTTTCGCAGGGAAACGCGATTGCACTGAGCTCATGCAACAAGCCATTAAACCTCTAGGTGTCCCTAGTAGGAGGAGTGTTATCTCCTGAGGGTTTTCAGCGGATACTACCCACAAAATCCTATCAATTTGGCTTATCGACTTTTATTCTCCAATTAGGTTTTCTAACAAGGAATTCTATTATCTTCGACCCGTAAATTATCCACCCATATTCTTTACACTTCCTCATCATTTAACTTAAGATTATATATGTTCTGCAGACTTACTTAGCTTTCGGCATTTCTTAAGTTTTCCTTCTAGGGTTCCATCTCCACTTAGTAATTTTTATCAACTCTATTAAAGATACAAGTTCTATTCTTCACTCCTTTCTCTCATCTAAACTCCAATCACATACCCCTACGTGTATGTATATATCACCCCTACACTTGGAAATTCAAATCAAGCAATCATACTCCTGTCCGTTGTCCAAAGCACTTCTTAATTGGTGAATTTTTAAATGAATTTTGCTTACACATCCTTCATGCGACCGTTAATACTTCTTGAGGTACCAACGACCGATTACAAGATGCATTTGCATATTAAAGCGTAATTCCTAGTGTTCCAACACCTAAGGCTTTTAGCAGTGACTCCCAAACCAGTTGGTCTAAGGCACTAGGTGATGAAGCACCCTCGCTAAATATTTTCTATTTTTGCAGCCTTAAGTAATCACAAAAACCAGTGTTCATTTTTTTCTTCTTTATTCACATTTTTCTCTTTTATTTTCATTGTACTAAGGACTTTAGACAAGAGCATTTCGAGGTCTCTTCTACTATCCCAAGTTTCAAGGTGCATGATTGTGCAAATTGTAGCATATACATTTTCAGAATCTAGACTTAAGCTTAGGAATTATTTTTCAAACTTATACTTTAATAAAAACATCAATACTCTTCCCTTGTTTAAACTTAGCCCAAGAAGTGAAGTTAAAATTTGCCTATTTCTAAATAAACTACAAAGGCATATACTTTCTACCGTTAAACTTTAAGAAAGGTTATTTTTAGGGTTTTTAATTTACTAAGTCAAAGATCTAGTTGTTCCTAGCTAGTTAGCCTATCTGTCAAACTCTAAATAAGCCAAAATTGAATACAATAATTTTTATAATTTTTCAAAATTTTTCAATTTTTATGGGTTTTCAAATAAATATGCAAATGCAAAAATATACATATGAATGCGAAGGAAGAAGACGTACCAGGCATACCCCCAAACTTAAACTTGACAGTGTCCTTACTGTCATGCTACACCAAGAGGGTCAAAATGTCGGCACTCTCCTGTTTATTTATTTATAATTTTTTTTTGTTTTGAATTTTTTATTATTATTATTATTATTTTTTATTTATAGAGAAAGAAAACAAAAATATATATACATATATACAACAAGGTTCCCCCCAAACTTAAGCTTGGCCTTACACAAGCTAAAGGTTAGCACCAACCATTCAAAAATCTTATCATGGTAATGGCCGAGTTGGTGAAATAATGGGGTGTAGAGGAAAGAAATGAGAAACACACGAGACCGTGTGGGAAGAAAGGTAGAATATGGTCTCGGTGGAGGAGGAGAATGGCGGAAAGGAGAAAGAAGTGGAGTACGATCTTGAGGGTGTAAATCGAGTGAATAAATTAGCGCAATTTGTGATGACCGATGTGTTAAAAGCGATTTTGCTAATCTATCAGCCCGTCGAGAAATGGGGTCAAATCCCTCAAGATTCGCAAGAAAACATGGGTACGTCGAACTTGGTATTGGAGATGAAAGCGTAACGGTCTCTTGCACGGTCGGAACGATAGGACGGACGAAAGGGAGTGAATTAGGGATAGTCTTATTCTCACCGTAGTAAACTGTCTCGAACTCGAAAGATTCCATTAATGGTTTGAAATGACCGTAAGCGACCGAGTCTGATGGTTCAACTAACTCATCTGAAAATTCAAAGGATTCAAACTCGGGCGGTGAATTTTCAACATCGTCCGAAAAAGTGAAACACCCGTAAGTGTTATCGGCTGTGAGAACTGTGTCAGATTCAAAGGAAAATTTTTCAAGCTCACAGTCTTCAAGAGTGATCTTTTGCGTGGTCGGAACGATGGAAAGGAGGGAGGGTGATTTAGTTAAAGGTTCAAGAGGATGAATTGGAAAATCCGACACATCAAACAAGAATGGTTCAACCTCAATATTATCCTCAATACTATCCTCATAATTCTCCTCAATATTTAACTCATCCATGCCATTATCATCAAAATCAAGACGCATATGAAGTTCGGGAGAAACATTTAATGACTCGGGATGATAAATTGGACATAAAATATCAATCAAATCTACGGGATCATCATCCAAAATCTTCCCGGCGTCTATATCCTCAATCAAGTGAAAATCAATATTTTCTGACACCTTATCAAAAGCATGGATATTTATCAATTTAGGTTCAAGATTGGAGGTGTAAAGATCAAACGGATTAGGTGTGGTTTCACTCGAAAGGGGTTCCTCATAATCTGGCAAATCAAGCACTGCAAAGTCGCACAACTCATCATTTTGGACACATATTTGAAAATTGGAGTTGTTGGATTCAATTGGGTATGGGTAGGTTTGATTTGGAAATCCTCTTAAATTCGCACTCAGTCCAACCGCCTCCTCATACATTGGAAAATTTGAAGCTAGTTGGAAACTAGCTACCGGTTCACTAGGTTGCATAAGGGCGGCAATGGACGCATCCACATTCCTAATCATTTTGTTTGTTGCTGCAATGTACGCCTCCAACGACTGTTCCAAACTAGACATGGGTTGTGGAGGGGTTTCGGTAAAAGATTCAAAATTGTTTGGATACGTGAAACTCCCAAATGGCTGTGTAGAGGCAATATCTAGTGAAGGTGGGAAGGTCGGGTAGGACTGGTAGGAATTGGATGGTTGGACAGGAGTAGGGTCAACAGTTGGATAAAAAGGTGAATGGACTTGTTGACCCCTAGAACTAGATGTGTGGAGAGGAGTGAAAGATCGGCTACGAGATTGAGCAATATGCTCAGCAATGGACATCGGCTTAGGAGTTACAGCAGGACTTGAAAAAGTGGTATCAACGTATGAAGGTAGTGAAGGTTGATATGGTTGACACAAAGTGGGTTGTGAAGTCGAACTGTTTCTCCTAAACGCTTCTATTTGATCTTTCAAAGAAATTTTGGGCACGGAGGGATCTTCCTTAAATCGACCGAAACAATTGACGTACGAGGCAAAGTTAGGTTCAGGATACCAAAGTTCGGCAAGAGATTTGTGAAGTGGGGTACCCATGATGTAAGAAAGAGAAGAGAAAGAAGGTGGGTGGTAGCGGGGTGCAAGGATTTTTTAGCGACAAAAATTTTGCAAGCTTTTACAAAAAATTTCCTTTTTTCTTTTTTTTTTTATTTGGAACGTTTTGCAAAAATGATTTTCAATAAAGGGCTAAGACACACTTTCGATCAACCAAAAATGCACAATCAGGCCTAGATCTAGGGTCACCTAGGTCAGCTAGACAGCTCCTAACTATTCCAAAGGGCTAGAAATAGGACCTCAAACCGCCTCTTCACCGCCAATTGCGGCCAGGTAAGTGCTAGGTAAGTGGGAGGCTCCCCGCTACAAGTAGCGGTGCTAATTAAGTAACCACTTGCCTTAGACACACTTGCCTAAACACCGCAAAGTCAGGTTAGGATAAACGGCCGATGCCTATAACTAGTCCTCTGTCCTATTGAGCTCGAAGTCCTTAGGGCTGAGTCTAGTATTTTTTAATTAATAGATAGTCAATGCATATGCCTTATGTGATTTCTGGGGTTCTGGGAAGGGTGATGAAATCCCCACCCAATCTGAATTGGTCAAAAGCCCCTTAAAGTCCGATTAAAGATATGCAAAACAGTAAATCACTTGCAATCAAATCTTTTTATTTTATGCGCGGCGCAAAGAATCTTGCACAAGATTTGTTATTGGAAGGGGGAAGATTTTTTAAGCGCAAAGAATCCTGCAAGAGATTTTACAGAAGATATATCGAGATTTGCAGAGGAGGAGATCAGAAGACTTACAGAGTTTTTTTTTTCAAGCCCTGAATCGACCAGGCTGCGGCGGTTCCGCAGCTAAAAGGGGGGTCGCACGGCGGTTCCGCGGCCGGTTGGATGGTTCAAAAGTTTTTTTTGGTGATGATGTCACCAGACCGCGGCGGTTCCGCGGTCGGAGTACGGGTACTGCGGCGGATCCACGGTGGTTTGGGCGGTTCGAGTCCTGAGAAAAATTCTGCTCCTCTGTTATTGTAAATCTCTGTTGTTCAGATCTGCTGTTTTCTGTTTTGATTTCTGGATTTTTTCAGATCTGAACTCGATTGTAGATCCTGCAAAATTCACACAAAAATACCCTTCACAAAAAGATGATAAACTATCTATTACCGCAATCAAGAACGGCGTCGTATGTAGCTAGCCGGTGAGTACGGGTCGGTCCACAGGGATGTTGTGAATTTCCTAATCGCTCTTACGAGTTAATTCCAAACGGTGTGAATGGATTAATTAAATCTAAAAACTAAATTAATGTAGAGCAATTGAATTAAAGATCTAACTATCTAACTAGGGCAAGGAATTAAATTTAATCTAGGGCAGAGAATGAAAAATTACTTAGGGCAAGAATTGAAATTACCTACTTACTTTACAGATGGCTCTCTCTCCAAACATCAACACAAGACTTGTCAGATCTGAATTTCTGAAATGAAAAGAGGCATCGATGCTCTCCAAAAGAAATCTAAATTTTATTGATAAAAAGAGGCATAGGGAGGCATAACCTAATACAATGATTTGGGCTTCTATTTATAGGACATAGAAACCCTAGGTTACAATTGATTCGCACGTTTGCATTTACCAAAATACCCATAGGAAGACCTAGTCAAAGTAGACTCCAAACTTTGGTAAAATTTTATGTCTTTGTCTCTTTAAAAGGAAGTATTGGGCCTTGAAATTTCCTTTGTGGGCTCTTCTGTCTTTGGGCTTCCTTATTATTTGGTTCTTTTATTAAAATAGCTTATGTGTTTCTTCCAGATCTCCAGTGAACAATTGCGGTGGACTTTTAACCGTTCGCTTTGTAATCTTGGACCTTGCATTGTCTTGTACTTTGTGAATTTTATCTTTGATGTAGGCTTGATCAAGATCTTTCTGTTTATTGGTTGTAGTTCCACTTTTGCATCATCTTTTATCTTTTTCGCTGTTTTAGATCCAAGAATCTGTAACCTGTAATATTTAGCAGACATGCGTCAAAAGCACCTGTTTATTTATAAAACGAATAAGAATGGGGAATATAATAATGCAATATTATGGTATGAACACATGGTCTCTTTTTATCGCCTCGGTACATTTTATTCTTTTTCCTGAAAAAAACCTTGGAGTCTCGGAATCGAGAAAAGAACAAAGGGCTGGAGTCCTATGGCCATGTAAAAGGTCTCTTCTGTGGGAGGACCTAGATCAAGAAACTTAATTAAATGCTAATAGGAATTACATTATTTCAAAAGAAGGTACATGTTTATTTAGACAACTTAAGCTTTTCTGCGTTATATGGCCGAGGAAAATTACGCCCCGAGTGTCCTGCAGGTGGTATGATCCACCGAGCAACGCTTCTGTTATAAGGAATGGTCCATCCTACATCGGGGAGAACTTATGTAGTTTGCCTTGGTTTACAAACTCATTTCTTCGTAAGACCAGATCTCCCGTCTTGAAGGCCGGATGTTTAACTCGGGCATCGTAATACGAGCGGTTTACTGCTGATAGGTGGCCGCTCTGATTTGCGCCCGATCCCGCTTTTCTAACAAGATGTCCAAGTTGCTTCGGAGCGCCGAGGTGTTGGATTCATCATCAAAGTGTTCGACCCTATACCTGGGCAATCCAATTTCCACGGGTACCATGGCCTCGGTACCGTAGCAGAGGCTGAATGGGCTTTCTCCCGTGAGTGTTTTCTTCGATGTTCGCAATGCCCATAGTACCCATGACAGTTTCTCGATCTAGCCGCCTTGCCTACCTTCCAAATGGGCTCTGAGACCGCGGATGACGCCTCAATTCGCTACCTCGGTCTGCCCGTTGCAATGAGGATGTGCGACCGCGGCAAAATTCATCAATATATGGTAGTTGCTGCAAAACTCTTTGATTTTATCGTTTTCGAAGTTGGTCCCATGGTCGGTAACTATGCACCTCGGGATCCCAAATCGAGAAATTATGATGTTCTGCAGGAATTTTATCATAGAGGTGGCGTCCAGTTTTCTGATAGGTACGGCCTCTATCCACTTTGTGAAGTAGTCCACGGCGATAAGGATGTATCTATGCTCGCCCGTGCCGGTGGGGAGTGGGCCTACCATATCCATTCCTCATTATGCAAACGGCCAAGGGGAGCTGCGTGGAGTTAGTTCGGTGGCAGGGAGACGAGGTATGCAGCCGAAGAGTTGGCAGCTCTTGCATCTTCTGACCAGCTTCTCGATATCCTGGTGTATTTTTGGCCCCTAATACCCTTGGAGTAGTGTCTTTTGGACCAGGGCGCGGGCCCCCTGATGCGCTCCTCCAGCTCCTTCATGTATCACTTGCAGAACGTAGTCAGTCTCGTGGGGGTCGATGCACCGGAGCAGAGGCTAAGTGTATGATTGCTTGTACATGTTTCCGTTGCTCTAGACGAAATGGCGTGCTTTGGCCCGAAGCCGGCGAGCTTCCCCTCGGTCTTCGGGAAGTACACCGTCCTTTAGGAACTCCACAAGGGGCTTTCTCCAATCTCGGCCTTCCTCCTGAGTTGTGTAGATCTGGAGTTTCACCTCTCCGTCTTCCACACTGGGCCTTGGCAAGACTTCGAAGTGGATATTTCTTTTGTGGTTGGCCCAATAGGAAGAAGCGACCTTGCTCAAGGCATCAGCTTGGGTGTTCAAGTTCCTGGGAATCTGCTCCACTTAGACTACATCGAAATTTTTCGAAGCCTTTTTACTTCAGCCAGGTATTTTATCATGAGTGGTTCCCTGGCTTCGAAATGCCCGGTTACTTGGCCGACGACCAGTGCGGAGTCGTTGTGAACTCTAATGGTCTTCAGCCCGACCCCAGAGGCGATTCGAAGCCCAGCCTGTAAAGCCTCATATTCCACGGTGTTGTTCGACTCTGAACCCGAGCTTTAAAGATTACTCCATTTCCGCTTCGTTCGGGCCATGGATGATCCGTCAACGTAGAGCACCCGGTCCGAGATTGGGTCGGGTACCTTTTCGACCGAGGGACGTGGTTCAGGGCCTTGCGCCGCCGTTCCTTCTTTAGCGGGAATAGTGCATTCGACAATGAAATCTGCCAAGACCTACGCTTTGATGGCTTGTCTGGGGCAGTATTGCAGGGTTGTATTGTACGACCACAAGGTTTAGGAAGGCATCAACCATGCCATTTTATAAAAATTTAGGGTGCTATGAAACCCTAACCAAGATTTTAACTAGAGAATTAGGGTTAACATTGTATGTAAACAACTTTACATCTAAGAGAGAGGGATTACAACCTTTGTAGTCCGTTCCTTTGCTTCATAAGCTCCGAGTTGTGGTCCCTTCGCTGCGATCATCAAGCTCCCGGACTCTAGAGAGGCTCCATGAGGTGATTGATTCATCTTGCTTGAAGTCTTCGAAATCCAAGACGATCTACCTTGAGGAAACACAAACTCAAGCTAACTCTTCACTAATGTAGAATAAGTGAAGCTAACACACTAATCTATATGTCTAAAATAGAAGAGGATGATGAAGTAGAAATATTGCTCTCTTTAGTTTTCTTTTTCTCACTTTATTTCATCACAAATGAAAAAGCTAGCAAGCTTTTTGAGGAAGAAGAAGATGAAGTGATGAGCATAATTGTTGTGTGGTTTAACCATAGGTTAAGTATATCATCCTGAACTCTTGTAGAGATTTAACCATGAGCTATGGTTAAAGGTATGCTTGATAAATATCTTAAGCTAGATAAAAAGAGTGGACAAAGTCAAAGAAGACTACAAGCTTCTACAAGCTTCAACCATGATAAAAATCAACAATATTTGAATTACTTAATGATAAATATAAACCCTAATCTTAACCCTAGCATGGTTTAACTCTCATAAACCATAGTTGCATTTATAGCCTAGCACGTTACAATTATACATATCACATATATATAATTTAGTAACAAAAGAAAAGAATTCATTTAACCTATATCATATATATATCAATGTATCCAAAATGAGAAAAAGAATTACTTAAGTGAGCTTATATTAGTTAATGTAATGTAATATATCACATATATAATTATACATTAAATTATTAAATCAATACTTGATTTAATAATCCGGCTATATTATATATAACCGACTAATATAATATGTATCGATTTATCGAATCAATACTTGATCCGATAACCCAGCTATATCACATATACCCGGCTGATATCATATATCGCGAGAATAGAATACGGTATCACATATCATATTAATATCGGTCCCTCACATATCGCATATGTGCTCCTACTCCGTTTCGCCTGAGCCAGGAAACCTCTGTGTACGACTCTAAAGACTCGTCAATACACCGGCAGTAGGTGATGATCATATCAAACACCCACAAGCTGTAAGTGGTCAGCTAAACGTAACAGCCACCTGGGTATTGAGCGATCAGAAGATCAACAAGAAAGCCTGTACACTCTCTTGTGAATCTAATCAGTAACACTCCCGTACAGTCCGGTCTCTTTGTCTGATATGCCGCATATCCAGTCTAGGGGTGGTAAACGTCAGACCCTAGTAACTGATAAGTCGTGCCGATGTGAGGCTCATAATAGGTTGAGAAACTACTGATAACACTTACCAGTAGATCTCCATATCAGCCCTGGCCAGTGACTTCCAGTTATAGCCAATCGAGCACAACGCAACATCAACCCCCAATACCGGGAGAGACGAAACCCCTTCTATCGCTCATTGCCTCCATGTGACTCGGGACTGTACCCAAAAGCCACCGTTTTGCACATTCTTATGAACGTGGTAAGGTGGAAATCAAAGCACAGTAGGAATCATACAAGACTCTATGACGATCTCGGGTCTACAGACTAACCTGTACCAGTGTCACCAGAGAACTACTATCTGAAGATAGGTATAATACCATCTAGGAGTTCTCAGCGAGTCCGTTCAATGTACCCAGTCCCCACTGAGCACCCGTATACCATCTTTGATGTCAAACACCAATGGATGTGGGATCATCCATCGCCCATCATATGGGTCAAAATGCGTATACGCTAATCTACTCAGGAGTATTGATGCCCTGTCTCGATACACCCTCGACTAGGAATAATTATAGGATGTACTCTTGGACTACCCTGGCCCCACTAGTATGATCTGCATCATAGTCCTAGTAGTCAAGTACATATCCTAAGGGCTTTATCAACATATGAGAGCAAGACAGTAACCCAATACAAGTCAAGATGTTAAGGCAAAGAGCAACTAGATAGCATACTATCATATCGAGCAAGAAAGTCCTCTCTCTATATATCCAAGAATCTACTATAATATACATCATAAGTACAATAATGGCCTCTAGGACATATACATAACTAACAATCTCCCACTTGCACTAAGGCCAGCTGTTGTAGTATCTCATACCCAACATCCCGAAGTGTTTCTCAAATTGTATCTGGGGTATGGCCTTCGTGAGTGGATCCGTAGTATTGTCCTTCGTGTTAACTCTCCTGATCACGATCTCCCGGCGATCAACTATCTCCTGGATCAGGTGATAACGCCTCAGAATATGCCTGGATGATGGGACCTGGGTTCCTTAGCCAAAGTTACAGCTCCATTGTTATCACAATACAAATGTATTGGATGCTCAATGGACAGAACCACACCAAGTTCATTGATGAACTTCTTCATCCAGAAAGCCTCTTTGGCAGCATCGTTGGCAGCGATGTATTCAGCCTCCATCGTCGTATCTACCATGGTTTCCTGTTTAGAACTCTTCTAACACACCGCCCCTCCATTTAGGGTAAAGACAAATCCCGAGTGCGACTTAGAGTCGTCCTTATCACTTTGGATGCTTGAATCGGTAAAGGACTCCACTTGGAGTTCTCCGTTATCATACACCAAGAATATCTCTTTAGTCCTTCTCAAGTACTTAAGAATGTTCTTCACAGCTGTCCAGTGACTTTCTCCAGGATCTGCTTGATACCTACTCACTACACTTAGTGAGTATGCTACATCGGGTCTGGTACATAGCATCGCATACATGATAGAGCCTACTACCGAAGCATAGGGTATCCCTTGCATGTGAGCTCTCTCCAAATCAGTCTTAGGAGATATCTCTTTGGAGAGAGTGAGTCCAGAGATCGTGGGTAAATTCCCACGCTTGGATTCTTCCATACTAAACCTCTTTAGTATGGTGTTAATGTACTTGGATTGGGATAATCCCAGTATCCTTTTGGATCTATCTCTATAGATCTTAATCCTCAAAATGCAGGAGGCATCACCTAGATCTTTCATTGAGAATCTATGTGATAAGAAGAGCTTGACCGAGTGCAGTATAAGAACATCATTTCCTATCAAGAGTATGTCATCTACGTACAATACGAGGAAGGCAACCTTACTCTCTGCCACCTTCTTGTATATACAAGGTTCATCTATGTTCTTGATGAAGTCAAACTCTTTGACTACCACATCAAAACAGATGTTCCAACTCCGCGATGCCTGCTTTAACCTGTAGATGGATTTAAGCAACTTTCACACCTTTCTTTTGCTCCTACTGTCTACGAAGCCTTCTAGCTGAGTCATGTACACACACTCTTCCAAATCACCATTTAGAAAGGCAGTCTTAACATCCATTTGCCAGATTTCGTAGTCATGGTATGCAGCAATGGCAAGTAGGATCCGGATGGACATAAGCATAGCCACTGGAGAAAAAGTTTTGTCATAATCCACACCTGGTCGTTGACAAAAACCTTTTGCAACAAGTCTAGCTTTGAAAGTCTCAACTTTTCCATCTACAACAAGTTTCTTCTTAAAGATCCATTTGCTTCCAATAGGTTTTACCCCTTCAGGAGCAACTTCCAAAGTCCATACTTTGTTGGTGTACATTGATTCCATCGTAGATCGCATTGCATCCAGCCATTTCACTGAGTCCCCACTCGTGATGGCCTGCTCGAAACTAGTTGGGTCATCATCTTCCATGATGCAGTCCTCGCTCCCACCATCAATGAGAAAACCGTAGTATCTCTCAGGTGGATGAGGAACCCTACTAGATCGGCGGAGCGGCTGAGGTTCGTTGGGATCTACTAAATCCTATGGTTCCACTAAATCTTTAGTTGCAGTTTATGCTGCTGGAACTTCTTCCAGCTCTACCTCTTCGCCACTAATTTCTTTTGCAAGAAATTCCTTTTCTAAAAAGGTGGAATGTTGAGAAACAAACACCATTTGCTCCTCATAGTGGTAGAAAAAATATCCATATGAATTCTTTGGATATCCCACAAATTTGCAGAGAACTGATCGTGCCTCGAGTTTGTCCGGATTTTGCCTTTTGACATAGGCCGGACAACCCATATCTTAACTCGTTTAAGATATGGTCCCTTCCCACTCCATATCTCATATGGTTTGGTAGGTACAGATTTAGATGGAACTTGATTCAATAGGTATGCTGCTGTCTCAAGCACATAACCCCAAAAGGAAATAGGTAACTCAGTGGTGCTCATCATAGAGCGCACCATATCTAATAAGGTGCGATTCCTCTGTTCCGATACACCATTGTGCTGTGGTGTATAAGGAGGAGTAAACTGAGAGAGAATCTCATTCTCTTTTTGATAGTCCAGGAACTCATTGCTCAAGTATTCTCCTCCTTAATCAGATCGAAGGATCTTAATACTTTTACCTGTTTGGTTCTCGACTTCATCTTATATTCTTTAAATTTCTCAAAAGCTTCAGACTTGTGTTTCATCAGGAACACATGTCCGTATCTTGAGAGATTGTCAGTGAATGTAATGAAGTACGAGGAACCATTCCTGTCATGTGTAGACATGAGACCACATACATCACTATGTATCAGTTCTAAGAGTTCCTTAACTCTTTCTCCGTGTCCACTAAACGGAGTTTTGGTCATCTTTCCTTTGAGACATGAATGGCAAGTTTCATAAGATGATAATTCGAACGGATTCAAATATCCATCCTTATGTAACTTAGCTAGTCGTGTCGCATTGATATGACCTAGTCTACAATACCACAAGTACGATTCGTTCATTTCTGAACTCTTCCTCTTGTGTGTGTTCAGTACATTAAGAACTGTAGTTTGATTTAGAACGTATATGCCATTATTTAACGAGCCTGACCCAATCAACTTTTGATCCAGGAAGATGTTCATAACATTATCCTGTACAACAAAATTATATCATTCTTTACTCAATAAAGAAACTAATATAAGATTGCATATCAGGGTCGGAATGTAATAGCATTCATTCCGAATCAATGTATTACCATTTGGTAATACAAGGTGATATTCGCCAACTGCTTTGGCCGCAACATTTGCACCATTCCCTACTCTTATGGAATGATCACCCATTCCCAGTTCCCTACCTTTCCGTAGCCCATGTAACATGTTACATATGTGGGATCCTGATCCGGTATCTAATACCCAGGACGTAGAGTGAACTGAGAAATAGTTCTCGATAACTAACACACCCGAAGAAGATGCATCAACATGCTTATTCTTCATTTGGGCGGCGTGGAAATCCGGATATGTTCTTATTCCCTGCTCAGTCATATAACGTTTATAAGAAAGAACGGGACCAACGTTCCCCTGCTCAGTATAACAAGCAGGTTCAGTCAATACATCCATATTATTTTCTTGATTAAGGCCTGACATGGTCGCTACCTAGAGAGAGAGAGAGAGAAGAAAACTCTTTAGCGTGCACTCTTGCAAAATTAGATTGGTTATTATCTTATCTAATCAGGATGGCTCCCACTGTTTTCATCAAATCTTCCTTCAAACCCTGAAAGGTAAGACTAGCCGGGATTAATTACACCTTACAAGTGCGCCAATCTTTCGGCCAGGCCAGTGTTGGTACTTTGAGGGAGGTTCCCCGTGCTTTCGCACGGACCTAATTAGAATAAATCTCATTTTCCTAGAGGCATAACCCCGTTAACACCTTTCTAGACACCTACTTGATAGGCTAATTGTCATTTGTAAAACTCTCCCAGGAGTAACTCTTACTCGCAATGGGTATCAGGATCCAACTATCTCATAGAAGGTATGCAATCTCATTGCAAATTTCAACACTTGAAATTCCCGATAATGTTTTGCCCCTAGCGATCTATGACCTTGACAAGGTCAACAAACCATAAATCGCAAGTCAAGTTCAACCCGTCATTTCCTAATTGAATTAAACCCACCCGCATGACCCTTGACAAGGTCAACAAGGCCATATGGCTACCCTAATCGAATCGCATCTCATGTTTTAGCAGATAAACACTAATTAGCTACCGTACACTACGCCTTGACAAGGTCAACAAACGCAGCACGAATACCAAGTAGGACTTATCTGAAATGACGGAGGGCTACGACAGGTTTTTCAGAAAACCTTTTGCGTAATGAGCATGATATTGTTGTAGAAATAAGTGATTTTTGAAAAGAAGTGTTTTTTAGGCTTTTACTAGTTTCGCTAAAGAGGTCACTCCCAGTGAAGGGATCTCGGCTCTTTCCTTATCGAATAAGATGCAGGATATTTCACAAATACCGCTATGCACAGAAAGAACTATAGAAGCAATCAAAAACAAAACCGAATGAGTTGTAGCATCTGCTAGTTTCGCTAAAGAGGTCACTCCCGGTGAAGGGATCTCGGCTCTTTCCTTATCGAATAAGGTGTTGGATATTCTACAAGGAATATCGCTATGCAAAACAAAAACTAGAGCTATCATTTTTATAAATTTGATTCTACAACATCTTTTAGGTTTCTTTTCTTTTATTAATCTCATTAATGAATTCCCATCATTTATTCTTCCTAAGAATCACATAAGAAACGAAAATACAACGTACGCTTATGCCATCCGCATTCGCCTCAGTGTTCCGTTATGCACCATTAGATTACTTAACTAACGGCATACCGAGACAGAACTAGCGCGGGTGCAAAACATAAGCAACGTCTACTATATATCTCATATATAATATATATCCATTCGTCTTAGAATCCACAGTGATCACATCATATAGCAGCAGAAGATAACATATGAAATATTGGATATATTAGGAGGTCCGTATTTTATTTTGAGCCTGTATAAAACACGGATTCCACGGTCACGATGAATATCCAAACCCACATCCCTAGTCCCCTACGAGAGCATCAAGTAACCCTCCTAATTCTATGGTTAGGAGACCCGGTCTCGACTCCTCGAGATGGTCTCCCATTGGACCCTAGAACCCAGCTACTTGTGCTCTCCTCCTTGGGTCTATCCTAATGCAGAAAAGTAAATAATATACAATGATGACATCATCCTCAACCCGGAAGTGCCCCAATAAAATAATATTACATACAATGAATTTTACATGAATGAAAATAAAAACCCTCATCTCACATAAAACCCTCGGCTATTCAAAGCACGAGGATTCAATATAACATATCATAACAACACATAACATCAAATGTCATCAACGTAAGTAAATATGCGTGTCTCAATTGTCGTTGATGTATAGCAACGAAACCGGCGATACACCACATATCACACTTACAGTCGCAGAAAAATAAAATGTCAAACTACAACATTTGGAATCTATAATCACTTTAGACATCGTAAACCCGAAATATCACATATTACGGATTTCATGCCTAACTATATGAATTCCACATATTGTATCACATTACAAAAAGCTAGACGACGTTAAACAATTCGATTGAATCAACGAATTCCTAAAATTCTCATAGAGCTCAACACTTGAGCATAGTTAAAGTTAACTAGAGACATACCACAGTACCTACGGACCTAAAGCTGAAGGGCCCGACCCAAGCATCTCAAGTGGCGCCGCGGATCCGCCGCCAAAACCATGTTTTGGCTGCGGATCCACGATTACTTATACAAGTTAGGGTTTCGTTCTTCAGGTATGTCCATAGAATTCCCTGCATGATTTTCTGAATATTTTTAACATAGAAAAATCCAACTTTTTGAAAAATTTCCAGAGAGGGGGTCCGTTTCGGGTTTTCGGGGTTCGATCGGAATTCTAATTTCGTTTAGACAACGCCTAATGCTCTAGGTTGGTTCTGATACCACTGTAGGGTTGTATAGCATGACCACAAGGTTTAAGAAGGCATCAACCATGCCATTTTATAAAAATTTGGGGTGCTATGAAACCCTAACCAAGACCTTAACTAGAGAATTAGGGTTAACATTGTATGTAAACAACTTTACATCTAAGAGAGAGGGATTACAACCTTTGTAGTCCGTTCCTTCGCTTCATAAGCACCGAGTTGTGGTCCCTTCACTGCGATCATCAAGCTTCCGGGCTCTAGAGAGGATCCATGAGGTGAATGATGTATCTTGCTTGAAGTCTTCGAAATCCAAGACGATCTACCTTGAGGAAATACAAACTCAACCTAACTCTCCACTAATTTAGAATTAGTGAAGCTAGCACACTAATCTATATGGCTAGTATAGAAGAGGATGATGAAGTAGGAATATTGCTCTCTTTAGTTTTCTTTTTCTTACTTTATTTCATCACAAATGAAAAAGCTAGCAACCTTTTTGAGGAAGAAGAAGAAGATGAAGTGATGAGAATAATTGTTGTGTGATTAGAAATGCAACCATAGGTTAAGTATATCATTCTTAACCCTTGTAGAGACTTAACCATGAGCTATGGTTAAAGGTATGGTTGATAAATATCTTAAGCTAGACAAAAAGAGTGGACAAAGTCAAAGAAGACTATAAGCTTCTACAAGCTTCAACCATGACAAAATCCACAATATTTGAATTACATAATGATAAATATAAGCCCTGATCTTAACTCTAGCATGGTTTAACTCTCATAAACCCTAGTTGCATTTATAACCTAGCATGTTACAATTATACATATTACACATATATAATTTAGTAACAAAAGAAAAGAATACATTTAACATATATCACATATATATCAATGTATCCAAAATGAGAAAAAGAATTACTTAAGTGCTTATATTAGTTAATGTAATATAATATATCACATATATAATTATACATTAAATTATTAAATCAATACTTGATTTAATAATCCGGCTATATTACATATAACCGACTAATATAATATGTATCAATTTATCGAATCAACACTTGATCCGATAACCCGGCTATATCACATATACCCGGCCGATATCACATATCGCGAGAATAGAATAAGGTATCACATATCGTATTAATCTCGGTCCCGCACATATCTCATATGTGCTCCTACTCCGTTTCGCCTGAGCCAGGAAACCTCTGTGTAGGACTCTAAAGACTCGTCAATACGCCGGCTGTAGGTGATGATCATATCAAACACCCACAAGCTGCAAGCGGTCAGCTAAACGTAACAGCCACCCGGGTATTTAGCGATCAGAAGATCAACGAGCAAGCCTATCCACTCTCCTGTGAATCCAATCAGTAACACTCCCGTACAGTCCGGTCTTTTCGTATGATATACCGCAAATCCAGTTTAGGGGTGGTAAACGTCAGACCCTAGTAAGCGATAAGTCGTGCCGATGTGAGGCTCATAACAGGTCGAGAAACTACTGATAACACTTACCAGTAGATCTCCATATCAGCCCTGTGCAGGGACTTCCAGTTATAGCCAATCGAACACAGCACAACATCAACCCCCAATATCGGGAGAGACGAAACCCCTCCTATCGCTCATTGCCTCTATGTGATTCAGGACTGTACCCAAAAGCCACCATTTTGCACGTTCTCATGAACGTGGTATGGTGGAAATCAAGCACAGTAGGAATTACATAAGACTCTATGACGATCTCGGGTCTGCAGACTAACCTGTACAAGTGTCACCAGAGAACTTCTATCTGACGATAGGTATAATACCATTTAGGAGTTCTCGGCGAGTCCGTTCAATGTACCCAGTCTCCACTGAGCACCTGTATACCATCTTTGATGTCAAACACCAATAGATGTGGGATCATCCATCGCCCATCATATGGGTCAAGATGCGTATACGCTAGTCTACTCCGGAGTATCGATGCCCTGTCTCGATACACCCTCGACTAGGAACAAATATAGGATGTACTCTTGGACTACCCTGGCCCTACTAGTATGATCTGCATCATAGTCTTAGTAGTCAAGTACATATCCTAAGGGCTTTATCAATATGTGAGAGCAAGACAGTAACCCAATACAAGTCAACATGTTAAGACAAAGAGCAACCAAATAGAATACTATCATATCGAGCAAGAAAGTCCTCTCTATATATATCCAAGCATCCACTATAATATACGTCATATGTACAATAATGGCCTCTAGGTTATATACATAACTAATAGGTATTTGATATCGAATTGGGACAATTCCCACCTCCATTTTTCCAGACGACCTGACGACTTGGGGGAGGCGAGAATAGACCCTAAAGGTCACTCGGTGAGGAAGAGGATTATGTGCGCTTGGAAATAGTGTCAAAGCTTTCTGGAGGCGATGAAGAGCGCCATGACTATTTTCTCTATGGCCGGGTATCTTGTTTCTGCATCCTTAAAAACATGGCTCACGTAGTAGACCGACCTCTGTATACCTTTGCATCTCTGACAAGCACCGATCCTCTATCTTGGTCGAAAACGGCTAGATATAATAATAGCTTGTTGCCATCGACCGGTCGGGTGAGTAGCTGGGGAGTCGCTAGGTGCGCTTTGAGTTGTTCGCAAACATTCTGGCATTCCTCAAACCATGCGAACTTAGGAATTTTTCTTAGGGCCTTGAAGAACGGGAGGCACTTCTCTCCAGATCTGGACATAAAGCGACTCAGGGCAGCCACCCTCCCTGTGAGGCGCATGATGTAGAAATTGCTCTTGGGCATTGCCATGTTGAGGATGGCGCTGATCTTTTCTTGGTTTGCTTCGATTCCTCGATGGGTAACCATGAACCCGAGGAACTTCCCACTGGTGACTCCAAACACACATTTAGCTGGATTTAGCTTCATTTTGTAGTTGCGCAGGACGTCGAATGTCTCGCCGAGGTCTTTAGCGTGCTCGGATGAGGAGACAGATTTTACGAGCATGTCGTCGACGTAGACTTCTATGTTTCTCCCAATCTGTGGTTTGAACAGCTTGTTGACCAGGCGTTGATACGTGGCCCCAGCGTTCTTGAGTCCGAAGGCCATCACTTTGTAGCAGTATACCCCCCGATCCGTGGTGAAGACGGTAAGTTCTTCATCGGCCGGGTTCATCCGAATCTAATTGTAACCGGAGAAAGCGTCCATAAAGCTCAGTAGCTCTTGGCCGGCCGAGCTATACGCTAGATGGTCTATCCGAAAAAGTGGATAGTTGTCTTTGGGGCTAGCCTTGTTCAAGTCCATGAAATCGACACACTTGCGCCATTTCCCGTTTGCTTTCTTGACCATGACCACGTTTACCAGCCAATCTGAATAGTTCAGGTTTCTAATGAAATTGGCGGTGAGCAATCGATCCGCCTCGTCTTCTATCGCCTTTTGTTTAATTGGCATGAAACTTCTCTTCTTCTGTCGGATGGGCCGGGCCCTCGGGTCGACCCCGAGCTTGTGGAAAATTACCCTAGGGTTGATTCCAGGCATGTCCGCCGGTGCCCAAGCAAATACGTCCGAGTTTTCTCGGAGGAACCGGATCAGGTCTTCGCGGTGGTTCCCTATCAAGAGCGAGCCGATCTGGACTGTCCGGATATTAGTCCCCTCTACGAGGGGGACTTCTGTCAATGCTTCCACCGGGGCGCCACAAACTTCCCTTTGGTCGTCACACGTGTCTAAGGATTCCTGGGAGTCGGGCGTGTCCTCAAAATCGTTGCCCTGTTCTTTGGCGGGGGACGTCGAGGCGAGGCAAATCTTGGCGGTTTGCTGGTTCCGGTAGGCCCGGCCTATCCCCCTTGATCCAAAGGGAATTTGATTACTAGGTGATAAGTCAAAATTTGAGCCCGGAGGGCGTTCAAGGTAGGGCATCCCAGGAGAATATTATAGTGTAACATTTTGAAAATAAATAAATAAATAAAATCCTTTAAGTGAATTTTCTGATTTTCGGTAAAACAATCTGTATTTTCCGTAGAACTAAACTATAAATAATTTTTATCATAAATTTAAAAAGTCCTATTTTAATTATGTAATTACTAACAAATGGTGTTTATTTAGTGACTTATAATTTATTATTTTACTTAAATATTTTTCCTTAATTAATTATTTTAAAAATTAACATAAGCTTTTAAATATACATTAAATTAGTGTAAATTACAATTTGCAATATGTATATTTTTCAAAAGTGAACCATGACATATTAGAATTAGGCTTTTAGCATGCTAATCTCTTCTTGAATTGTCTTTAAAATTCTAGAGTTTTCTATGATGAATTGAATTAAGAAAATTAATAAAATAAAGAAATTTATGAAAAGACATAAAAAGTGTATTTCTTTGGAGAAAGTTCTACACTATTCTTCATTCCTTCTTCCTCTCTTTTCCTCAC
This sequence comes from Agapanthus africanus, assembly GCA_030015575.1. Taxonomy (NCBI): domain Eukaryota; kingdom Viridiplantae; phylum Streptophyta; class Magnoliopsida; order Asparagales; family Amaryllidaceae; genus Agapanthus; species Agapanthus africanus. Next base: position 862,406,342 of record JASDDO010000024.1, on the reverse strand, counting down.
CTCATGGTTGGCCCTCACCTCCATGGGCAGCCCCAAAAAATTTCCCCCCATCATTTTTACATTAAAAATCATCAAATTCATCAAAAATTCCAAAAAATAAACCTCAAAAATCAACATTCAACCTCTATCATTTTCCTTTGACTTATTTAGCATGGAATTTGGAGTTGGAAACCATTATTTTGGAAGCATATTTTCATGTTTGGATCTCATGCTTTGAAGGTATAATTTTTATTCTTATGATTAATTTTTGTTAAATGCTTTTATTTAGCATATTTAGATTTTCTTAATTAATTCTATTTGCAAGTTTAAAATTCAAGATAAGGTTTCTAAAATCAAGTTAGGGTTTTTATTAATTAAGTGGGGTTATAATATGTAGCTTAACATTTTTAGAAGGGAAAAATCTAGCATGGTTGATGTATTATAATTTGTGCATTCAAAATTATTTAAATTAAGCAATTTTGCTAACTAGATTTTTATAAATTATATATATTGATGTGTTAAAATTCTAATTAAGGTTTTTATCATTATATTGTGGTTTTAATGAGAATATTAACATGTTAAAGGAATGAAAGGCCTAATCTAATTATTACTTTCAAATTGTTAGTAAATATAATGTGATAAATATCCTATTTCGGTAAACTAGGTTTTAGAAATTAATTTAAAATGTAGTATTAAAAATCTAATTAGGGCTTTAGCTCATTCTTAAGGTTTCATGGAGTGGTTTAACACTTTTTTATATGCAAGATCAAGTTTAGTAGTGGAATTGTGAAATTTTTTGCTTAACAAGTGTTAATTTTAGCTAATTTGCAAACTAGAAATTTTAAATTAAGACAAAATAGTATGAGAAAAATATAGTAATGGTTTCTATAATCTAGTTATGTGATTTAATGAATATTATGACCATTAGTTTCATTTAAACATCAAGTTTTGGAGAAAAACGGTAAATTGGCGTTTTCAGGTTTTTACGAAATCGGACGATTTGATCGATTTTAGGGTTTCGATGATTTAAACCATGTTTTATATTATAAATAATGAGTTTTGAAACTACAAGTTTTTTTTTTGTTTTATCTCGATCAATCGGCGTTTGTACGCCGATATCGAGCGATAATGGTTCCTTTGCATGAGCGGATCATAGGTTTTAACCTATGTGCGTTTCGTGCGTCATTTTGGTTTTATCCGTGATTCAGTTAAGAAATTATATATGTTTGCGTATAGGTACCCCTCACGTGGACTTTGGAAGAGGAAGAAGAGGAGGGCGATATCGTCTTCGGCAGACAAGGACCAGGTGAGTAAATGTATATCCACGGGGAAGTCGGGTGGATGGCGTTTAGCACCCCCGCAAACGTAGAATAGAGGAATATTACTTATTGTCATTAGGAAGCCAGACGTGACCTTAGATTCTTGGTGAGTAGGACCCTAGTAATGACCTTAGGTTGGACTAGACTGATTTAGAAAGACCTTACTATAGATGAAATATTTTGGAGGAGATTCATAGGTTTCAGGTAGACACACTGACGCACACACAGAAACTTGACTTGGTGTATATGTGTATGTGTATATATATAGGACTATGTATATGTATATATATACACAACATGTATATGTGATATAAGGATGTGATATGATACATGGGGATGAAACAATATAATTGGGCTTGATGCCGTGATCTCTTGGCTATACAGTCGGTCGTGTTATGATGTTAGCGGATCATTAGAAAATGAGATAATGGATATGTATACATAAACAATAATAGGTGGTGATGATATTGAGGTACATGAGACTCTAAAATAGAACCCGGACTGTAACCTGTGACTGAATCACGATATGATATATGTGTGACTTGATTACGATATCACATAGGTGTGACTTGATTATGATATGATATAAGTGTGACTTAATCACGATATGATATATGTGGCATGATATTTCTGAGGATAAATTGATGATGAATATTTATGCTGGCAATGATATATGATTGATGATATTGGGATGTATACGATTACAGTACAGTACCTTTGATCATGATAGCAATTGATGATGATATTAAACGAATGATGATGTACGTAGGTGATACTTGACCCGTACCCCGATATTAGGATGCCGTACTATGGATTTTACCGTACGAGGCATAGATGTGATGATTGATCCGCATTCTTGATTCGAGAAAGTCGTACTACGTACGTGACGCTATTGAGGCTGGATCGCCGACTATTAGAGATATGGACTCAGACCCTAGGTCGATTCCTATTTCTGATCGACTAGTTTCTTTAGTCTAGTTTCTTAGGGGGTTAGATAAATACTAGTTTAGGCTCGAGTCATTTAGCTGTAGTTATATATGTATATTACAAATGAGTGGTTAATAAACATTCATCTTTACATTCAGATCGTAATCATCAAGTTGCATGTTCATACATACGTTTCTTTATTCAGTATGAAACTCTGCATGTTAAGACACCAGCACCATTACCGATGATGCGCATATTCCACATAGACTTATTTGCCGGCTCACACACATCATCATCGGTAATTGCTATGTCACGTACACTTTAGAACATATTACCTTTTATTGGTAGAATCAACTAAAGGCTAGATCGATATAATATTGTAATTACTCTCAGGTGTTAGTCTAGACATTGCATTTATTATTTAGACATTTCATGCATTCACATTCTCATGTTATCATGCAGTATTGTGGGGCTTATGTCGATACTTATTATTTACTTACTCATGATTTTGTGATTTTGGATTTCTATGAGATTTCTGGATTTTAGGGAAAACCGCAAGAATATATATAAAAACTTCTCTCTCTCCTCCTCTCTTTTTAAAATATAAGTTGCGGTTTTCTCGTGATGTATGTGTCATCCACCATGAGATTTTATGTTTTCTGTTGGATTTCGAGACCCGATTCGAGGAGTGGATGAACCGTCTCAGGTGCATGGTGGGCCCGGTATGATACCCCGGGACAAGAAGATCGAGTTGTAGACGATGAGCCTGACAGGGGAAGACTACCTACCAGTGATATCTGGCGCGGCGGATATCCGGAGGATACCGACCGTTGTCGTGAGATTTGATGATATGGGCCGATCCGGACTGACGGAGCTCGAGATATTGAGACTATGAGATATTGAGACTATGAGGTTTTGAGACTTGAGATTTACATGTTTTGTGTCGATACTTGACACGGATTTCCCTGGATTTCATGATGATATTTCAGATTTCAATACAAATTTTACCAGGATAAAAGTTAAAGATTTCTTATACAGAAATATCCAGATTTCAAGATTGATTGTTTTACATTCATGGTGCATGCATACTCATTCATATGACATATTACTACTTGAGGCACTGACATGAGCACGGAGCATTTGCACTTACGCGTAGTTTATTACCCTACACTATTAGATGACTAGTGATATATTAGTATATTATTATGACCTAGGACAGCGTCGTGCATTCGATTTCTTTTCGCAGATGTCTTCTACTCACGAGTTGGCAACTCACCCCCATTGTGCCAAATTTTATTACAGGTTCGATGTACAGGTTTCCTTGCAGTTTGCTGGCACATCATTTCATTCAGGGTAATTTGCTTGGTAGTTGGTTCACTTGTATCAGGACCGCCATTGTGCTTTTATTATTTCATTGGTGTCTAGTAAGCTCCATCAACCAGACTTTTATTACTTGATAGTTTAGAGGACCAGTTGTTTATTTCGATCTTAGAGTCGCGTTTGTATTATTATAGTATCTGGTGGATTTGTTTTCTTTTGAGTTTTGAGCCTCGTCCTTTGGCGTTGTATATTATTGTGCATGGTGTGGTTGTTTCCGCCTGTTGGCATAGAGCTAGCTCCCTCTTGGGGATTCCATTTTATTGTTTGTATATATTATACTTGTTTGTACCCGTTTGGGGCCAGTTTTTACAAAGGAGACTCTGCCGAAATTTTTGAGAAAATTTGATCTTGCTTTTAAACTTGTTTTCCTATATGTTTTCCTTTACTTCTTCTTTTATATGTTTAGATTTCTGGGCTTCGGCTTACTTAGATTACGTTGTACCTCTAGACGCTTCGTAATTTAAGTGCCGGTCACGTTCCGTACCTTCGGGTCGTGACATATAGGATTAAGGGACCTTAGCGACGAGGAAGTTTACCCGTATGGTTCACGTATTGCATGCTTCCCCAAAGTTGAGGAAGAGGCTGACCAACCCCTCGGCCGGGATGGAGTGGTTTGTGAACTCAGAGAGGACATGGGAGGTCGGTCGAAGGTCGGATGGTCCTAGCCCCATACGCTGGAAACAGACGTAAAACAGGATATCTGCCGAGCTTTCTGAATCGACCAAAATTCTCTGGACCTCGTAACGGTGGACTTGGGCCGTTATCACGAAAAGGTCATTGTGAGGAAGCGATATGCCGTAGAGGTCTTCATCGGTGAAGATGATCAGTTCGTTTTTCCTCTACCTCTTATGGGGTGGGTTGCTTACACCTTCAACTGGGAGGAGGCGGTGGTTCTCCCTATTTTCCCGAGCTTGATCAGAGGCAACGACTATGATTTACCCAATCGTTAATTCCCCAGGAGGAGTTTGGTCCTGTTGCTCCCGCTCCTCCTACCGCTTGTCCCGTAAGTATTTCACCAGGTGGCCGGAGTGGATCAACTTCTCGACATAGTCACGAAGTTGTTTGCAGTTCTCAGTCGGGTGACCCTGCGACCTATGGAAGGCACAGTATGGGCCGCAGAGGCGCTTACCCACTCTATGGATAACTGGTGGGAGCTTAATGAACCTCTCGCCCTTAGCTTCCTCTAGCAGCTTGGTCTGGGAAATGTTTAGAGGAGTGTACTCCTGGAACCTCGGGGAGTAAGGCTTCAGACGGTTGACTTTCTTTTTCTCCTCCCTGACCCTTTTCTTTCGGTCCATTTGGTCGGCTCGGGGAAGGTTGGAGTTCATCACTGACTTGAGTTAGATCTCTTTCTCGATCCATTCTTCACTTTAGCCATGGTCTTAGGTTGCACCAATGCAAAAGAGCGGAGCCATTCTTTGTGCCTAAGACCCGACCTCAGTGCGGTGATAATCGTTTCATTGCGGTGCTCGGGAACCTCCAGGAAGGCATTGTAGAAGCGGGTGAAATACCCTTTGAAGGATTCCTTGTCTCCACTCTTGATGGTAAATAGGTAATCGATTGTCTTGTTCTGTCGCCGGTTCCCGATGAGACCGAGAAATTGTGTAGCCAGCTCATCGAAAGTGGATATGGAGCGCGGTGCAAGCCCTCGGAACCAGTCCCGGCCAGCTTAAATCAGGGTGGTAGGAAAAGCTCGGCAATGAGTTGCGTCCAAGTTATCTTGGAAGCTCATGCCTGCCATAAATGCGTCCAAGTGGTCCTTCGAGTCGGACTTCCTATCGAAGAGGGCCACATCAGGCGGCTTGTTCCTGGACGAGACATGCTCGGCTAACAGCTCTTCTATAAAGGGCTTTGTGAGAGAATCAGCGGAGTACTTAGCCCCTTCACCGGGCTTATGGCCATCTCGTCGTATGCCTTCAATTTCCTTTTCAAGGGTTTCGATCCGGTGGTGGTACCCTGAGGATTTCGCACAGTCGGAGCGGCGGCTATCCCCCCCAGGGACTGCACGGGATTGCGGCTTCAATTCTGCTCTATCACATTTCTTAAATCCTCGGGTGAGGCCCTCCTTAAGTAGTCCCGATGTTCGCTGTTTGCATTGCCTTTGTAGGATTGGGGGTGGCGGTCGTGCCTGGAAGCGGGTGAACTGACCGACATCTCCTCAGGGCTGTGATCGCATGACGAATGTTGGGGCGACTGTCTAATCTTCCCTGAGATCGGGTGTGGAGCTATCCGGTGCCCAGCAGGTCATAGAATCATTCGCCGCGTGTGGGTCATGGTAGCCAAAGTCGACATGCCGGCGCTCAGTGATGCTGAAGTGCGCATGGGTGAGATCGAGGGCCTGAGCATGGCCATCCGTCATTTTGCGGACATCGTTATCCCGAGGAGGGGGAACTTAGCGTGGAGCTTGCCGTCGGCAAACTCTGGCATAGATTCCTTGACGGCGTCGAGGGCATTGTGCCACCCGACGGCCGTGGATTCGGCTAGATCAAGGTAAAATTGATCGGACGCCTTGTAATCCTCTATGGCCTTCGCCGCCCGGCTATCTACAAGCTTCGCCGCTTCTAAAGCTGCCTGAGCATCCTTCTTGATAGCGGCCTAATCTTCCCTGAGATCGAGGTGTGGAGCTATCCGGCGTTCAGTGGATCATGGAATCATTTGCCGCATGCTGATCATGGTAGCCGGAGTTAGCACACCGGCGCTCGGTGATGCTGAGGTGAGCATGGATAAGATCGAGGGCCTGAGCATGGCCATCCATCTTTCTGCGGACGTCGTTATCCCGGGGAGGGGGAACTGCGGTCTGATGGGTAGGGCCCGCCGCTTGGACGCGGATAAGTACATCCACCATCGATATGAGCCTGTCGATCCGAGCAGATATGTAACAGCTTAGAACGCGATTAGAGTTAATTAAGCGATATAATGCGGTTTTTTTAATAAATTTAACCAATAATTGTTTTCACATATTTTATTTTAATTAATTAATATTTTATTTAATTATTTTTGTAAATACACACACATGTGCATACTAATCTAGGGTTAAGAATGTGTTAACCATGCTTTGAAAGCCATGGCACTTAACCTTATTATGGCATGTATCTATTTTTTTTTAAGGAAAAGGTTTTACTCTTTTAAAAGAAAAGAAAAGGGGAAAGAAAAATGATGGCATGTGACAAAGCATGAGGGAGGGACAAACCATGGGGGGCATTTGAAGAGGTGAGAGAAGAGCATGGCTCTTATCTCTCACCCTCACTCTATCATCTCTCATTTTCCTCACAAACTCTCACTCTCTCATTTTCTTCTTCTTCTTCTTCTTGTTATTCTTCTTTTCCTTCACTAAAAATCCTTTCTTGATCTCTTTCTCCACAAACCTCAAGCCTAAATTAACATCAAACCTCACTAAACCCCAACTAAGCATGTTTAACCCTCTTGTGATGTCTTGGAGCTTGGATGGCTAGGGGTTTTTCCAAGTTTTGGTGAGGTAATGATGCTAAACCCTTATTAGGCTCTAAGGATGGTTTGTGTGTTAATTAGTTTTAGTAAAATACCTTAATGTTTTTAAATTAGTATTAATATCGTGTTTTTGTTTAACTTGGAGTCTCTGTTGAATCTGCTTTCGACCCAGATGTTATCCTGAAAAGTTGCCATCACAGAGAGATGTATTTGAGACCTAGAATCTACACATAAAACCTGAGATCAATCCACCAATTTCTGGCCGCAATTTTATCCCTTCTAGCTGCAATTTGCTGCCAGAGTTGAGGGTATGGGGTTGTGTCTTTGTCGAGGGGTCTCTGGGGTAGTGTGTAGGCTCGTGGTATATGCAACTTTCACTAATTCATTGTGTATAAAAATTTGGGACCGTTTAGAAAGAATTCAAGCGTTTCGGCAACGTGCGATACGGAGTTATCCGACTTTGGTTTAAGTGTTTCGTGCGTTTAACAACCATAGGATTGGTTTAGGGTGTCGCCGCATGTGTTTAGCCCGCTATTCTAACACTTGGTAGCTTGGGGGAGTCGATTCGTTAGTTAGGCGTTTGTGTCCACATGTTTTTGAAAAGTTTACTAATTTTCGTGTGTTATGCTTTTGTGTGATGCCATGATCACAGGCGGGGACTTCAGACACAGCTAAGAAGGGGAAGGAGGAGATTGGATTCACTTAGCTCGAGATCGTCCAGTGAGTAGATTTAACATCTATGGGGGAATCACCTGTATGGCGTTAAGCGTCGAAGGCTTGATTCAAGTGATATAACTTTGCGTTATATGCTTATATGTTTATATATATATATATATATATATATATATATATATATATATATATATATATATATTGATTTTGCATGAGTACCATTTTGTACATCCTGTTACCTGTCATACATTGATATATCATTAATAGGGCACTACACCATTACTAACGGTTCATGTTGCACGAGCACTGATTTATTTGCCACACACACCGTTGGTAATTTCCATGTCACACACACCATAGAAATTTCTATGGATAAATATATTGTACTGCATTTATTATGGACAGTGAAATATTGATTCTTGTACTAGCACGCATCATGTTAGTAGCATCCATATATTGCCATAGTGTTATTTCTCATATGATGTTTTCATGAGATTTCTATTTCATGGATTTAGGAAACTGCAAGAACATTTTGAAACTTGAGTTATTTAAAAAGGCGGTTTTCCTTGATATGATATTTCATGTCCACCATGAGTTTTCTCGGTTCTGAGATATGAGCATACCCGATTGGAGAGAGTGGCTGAGCCGTCCGCGGGTATATAGTGGACCAGGTAAGCTACCCCGGAGCAAGAAGATCGTAGGGATGACAATGAGCCTGGCAGGGGGAGCACTACCTAAAAGTGTTTATTACCACCACCACTGGGTTTTACTAGAATCAAGCATGCCATTTAAAAAAAAAATTGGGTTCTAATTAACACTAACCTAGAATCTAAACTAGATGATTAGGGTTTTAGCTTGATATAAAGAAAACCATACTAAAAGAAAGAGGCTACAACCTTTATAGACCGTGTCCTTCTCTTCTCAACCTCCGTGTAGTATTCCATGCGACTCCACTAGGCTCCACTTGAAGTCGGATCGAGCTTCCTTTGTGATCTTCGTGCCGAAGATGATCCATCCGAAGCTCCGCTAATCCAAGCTATCTCTTCACTAAACTCTTTAGTGAAGGAAAACACACTACATATAATTGCTAATCAAGTGTAGGATGGTGAACTAGGGGTTTTGTTTGCTCACTAGGTTTCTACAAAGCCCTATGATTCACATCACATGTGAGGATTAGGGTTTTGTGTAGGAGGATGAAGAAGATGGAAGATGGAGAGAGCTCAAAAATGGCTAAGGCAAAAAATGAACGTAAGAAAATCTCAAGTGTAGAATGGCAACACCTTGCTCACTTATTGAAGCATGGAAATAAATTCCAATAATCAATTGCAACCATGCTTTAATATTGCAAGCAAATGAATAAAATAAAAGATAAAGCCATGCTTGCCCATTCCACAAATATCTCCCCATTTTACACCTCATTTTATATTTTCTAAAAATAGAAAATCCACCATGCTTCATATATATATATATATATATATATATATATATATATATATATATATATATATGTATGTATGTATGTATGTATGTATATGTATATATATAAAGAAAAGAAAACAATTAGTGAGCTATTAATATTAGTTAATATATAATTATATCAAATATAAATATTTATCATATTATTAAATCAATATTTGATTGAATAATCCGGTTATATCATATATACCGACTAATATTATTTATCTGTATATCACATTATCAAATCAACACTTGATTCGATAATCCGGTTATATCACATATAACCTAACTGATAACAAATAACCGCCAGATTAGAATACGGTATCACATACTCGTATTTAATCAGGCCCTACGCACATATCAACATATACGCCCTACTTCGTTTCGCTTGAACAAGGAAACCTCTGTGTGGGGCCCTAAAGACTCGTCAATATGCCAGCAGTAAGTGATGATCATATCAGTCACCCACAAGCCGTCAGCGGTACTAGCTGAACGTAACGGCTACCCAGGTATTGAGTGATTAGAAGATCAACAAGCAAGCTTGTCGAAAATCTCATGAAGCCTATAAATAACATTTACTGTACAGTCCGGTCTCTTCGTCTGATATGTCGCATATCAAGTTTAGGGGTGGAATCGTCAAACCCTAGTAACTTGATAAGTCATGCCGATGTATAGCTCATAACGGTTCGAGAAACTGCTGATAACTCTTACCAGTAAATCTCATCAGCAGCCCTGGTCAGGGACTTCCTGTTATTGCCAATCGAGCATAGTGCAACATCAACTCCCAATACCGGGAGAGACGAAACCCCTCCTATCGCTCACTGCCTCCATATGACTCGGGACTATACCCAAAATCCACCTGTTTGCATGACTACTTTGAGCGTGGTAGGGAGGAAATCAAAGCACAGTGGGAGACATACAAGACTCTATGACGATCTCGGATCTACAGACTAACTTGTACCAGTGTCTTGAGAGAATTGCTATGTGACGATAGGTATAGTTCCATCTAGGAGTTCTCGGTGGGTCCTGTTCGGTGTACCCATTCTCAAATGAGCACCTATGTACAATCTTTGATGTCACACACCAATGGTTGTGGGATCAACCATTGCCCTATACAGGGTCAAGAAACGTACACACTAGTCTACTCTGGAATATTGATGCCCTGTCTCGATATCTTCTCGACTAGGAACAATTAAAGGATGTGCTTGTGGACTACCCAGGCCCCACTAGTATGATCTGCATCATAGTCCTGGAAGTCAAGTCCACATCCTAAGCGATTTATCAACGTGTAATAAGAGACAGTATAATAATACTAAATGTACATGTTAAGATATAGAGCAACCAGATAGCATACTATCATGTCAAGCAAGAACGTCCTCTATATATATGTCCAAGCATCCACTATATCATACAATAATGGCTTCTAAGGCATACATATTCCTAACACTACCTACCGATGATTGTATGGAAACTCGACGGATATCTGGAGGATACTGTTCGGAGTTATGAGATGAGATGGATATAAGGGCCGATCAGAGTGACAGCGCCTGAGGTATTGGGATTTTGGGTATCGTTGATGGACACTGGATTTCTATGATATGATTTATTGAGGACGGCTTTGTTTTTATCCCACACTCAGGACTTTTATGATATACTCTGTACTCATAGTTGTTGTACCTTGATGTAGTACCTTGATTTGGATTATGTTGCATCTCATATTATTGTACATATGCCATCATGACAGCATACGTAGGATTTGTTGTTTATCGTGCATGCATGTGATTACCTATACGATGTTATTTACTTCTCATAAGTTAACAACTCACCCCCGTTGTGCCAAAACGTTTTTGCAGGGTTGACCCTCAGTATAGTCGCGGCAGGGCTCTTTATTGCATCATTTTTAGTGGATACCACTACTGTTGGGTGTGAGACTTTTTATAGGTAGGTTTTTGTGCGAGTATCCATACGCCTCGACTTGTATATCTTATTTGTATCTGATACTCTCCATCTACCACTTATATGTATTTGACTTAGAGACGAGACTGAGAGATTCAATATTTGTATATCATTAGTGTTTCTGGTTGTCGTGCTTGTGTGAGCCGGCTTTTATTTCATGCTGCAATATTGTTTTACTTCTTATTTCTTCACTACGGCGTCGTATATTTACCTGTTGTGGTTGTGTTCCGCCTTTGGGCGTGAGTTGCTCCCGATTGGGGATGCCTTTTATATTCTATGTTTTATACCCGTTTTGGACTAGTTTTTACAAAGGAGTTGCTGCCGAAATTTTTAAGAAAATAAATTTAAGTTTTGTGGTTTTAACTTGAGATTTTAAATGTTTTTAAACTATTGTTTTACTATTTTACCACTCTATCTTTTCATGGTTTAGATTTCTGGGTTTTCGGCTTACTTGAATTACGTTATGCCTTTAGACGTTGCGTGATTTAAGTGCCGGTCACGTTCATAATTTGGGTCGTGATAAAGTTGGTATCAGAGCGTTAGGTTTTACCTTTCGGAATGTAGGATGACCCTTAGTATGATGGAGTAGCTAGCTTAAGCAGAGTGACATAGCGTGTGTATGTTCCGCGACATACTTATGACACGATACTCCGCCTAAGTGACCTTATGACATGTTTGTTTGTAATTCCTTCTTGATTCCTTGTATCCTTATGATTCGATTTCTATATCCTTATCGAATCATGTTTCCTTGCTCCAGCCACAATGCCGCCAAAGACTACGAGGGCTCAGTGATTGATCGTTTTCGTGTCGTGTTTTGAAAAGTGTAAAAGATCACAACCAAAGAAATTTATACCACAATCAATTAACGGTGTCTATTAAAATTTCGTTAGCGAATACGGATCGTCCACTGAGATTGCGTGAATTTGTTCGAATTTGTTTTAGTTGAGTTGAAAATAAAAGATAAAAGAAAATGATTCAATATTTGTGAGATTTAGTTTCAAGGATTATAAAGAAATAGACCTATAATCAAGAATTAATAAAGATCAAGAAAATGTCCAAACCAATTGAATTCTTAAGATTTGTAAAGTAGCTTATAGGAATCGATCAAATTGATAGTGATGATGAATACTAATGATTACGAATTCTTATATATTGAGGATTTGTTGCTAGATCGATGACGATCAACGAGATTTAGGGACCTATTGAAAAAACTAGGGTTTCTCCTTCACCATCCATTGTCCTTTCATTGATTATCATTCAAATTCTAGTCTCTAGTAAATTAAATCACCGATCGTTGATCTCTAATTTGGAGCGAAAACATTCAAGAAAGTGATCTCGCTCAAATTAGGTCTTCGATGATTCAATTTCCTAAAGTTTACAAAACTCACAAGACTTAAGAATCGTTCAAGAATTTCATCATCATCATCTACCTATTCTCTCGATTCTGCTACAAGCGGAGATTTCACTCAAACATTATAAAAAAAATGAAAGAATTAAGAATCGATAAATTTTCATAATGCAAGAATGTAAAGAAAGCAAGATTTATAATTTTTCACCTTTATTAATCGACGATTAGGTACAATTCACTCAAGGTTATAAGATTTGAGGAGGTAACTAGATCCGTCGAAATTAGCTTCGCATCAACCTTCTTGAGTCATGGAACGGTTGCAATCACTTGCTCGGATGATGATCGGCGTTGCTTCAAAGGATCTTCATTTGCTTGCTTGATTTGCTTCTCAATGGATCTTGATTTGGCTTTGGATTTGGATTTGGGTTAAGGTTTTGGATCACAAGTTGTGTTACTCAACTTATGCGAATTTGGCTCAATATTCAACAACTCAACCCTCACTCAACAACCTTTTGAATGAAGCCCTAAGTCTCCTTTTATAGTCCTCCTCTATCTTCCCCTAGAAACTAGGTTTATCTTCCACTAGAAGTTAGGTTGTTATGAAGCTTGCATAGAAAGCTAGGTTATTATGAAGCTTGCATAGGAAGCTTGGCTGTTGTAGAGAAGCTTCTGGAGAAAGCTAGGGAGTTCAAAGTGTCTTGAGGAAGTTTGTCAGTTGAAAGAAGGCCTCTGGAAAAAGTTTCCACCGCCGACGAGTCAGATCAGCCGTGGATCCGCGGCGGATCGGCCTAGATTGGCCGCGGATCTACGGCCGTTTGATGGACTCAGTGCATGAATTCTTCTGTGCTGTTTTATGTTGGTTTTAGGGTTGTTTTCTGATGTCTGGAATCTTATTTTCCTTTCTAAATATCTGCCAGATTTCAATTCTTTGACTTGATGCGTTTTATCGGCACTTTTGTGATTCCGGCTCTTTAACCGGGAGAATTTCATGCACATAATCTCGAGATAAGTGTTTAAATATACAAAAATCATGCATGTAGCAAATAACACACAATTTCCCTCATAATGCTGGTTATAATGTATAACACATGTTATTTAATATCTTGCAGACAAATTGCTTATATGTGCTATATTTATACCAAACACCTTTAGATGATTAGAAAAAGTAGGGAAATTGATGTGTTAAAAATACAATATTTTCGACTGATCACTCAGAGAGCTGCCGCTAGAGATGAAGTCAGGGCAGGGGCTCGTCTGAGACAAGGACTGGCCAGGGCAGTATGCCAATTCTTCAGGAGTATTTTGACCCACCTTCTCTAGGTCATATTGCTAGGCTAGAGGCCAGTGTTCAGGACCAACGTCAGATGATTGGATCTTTGGTAGAGGTCTGTCTAGCACAGAGATCAGATGTTGCTCTACCCACTACGGGGACCGTGATGGTACCTACTGCATAGTCGTACCTACCACTACAGAGACTATCGCCATATCTTTATCAGAGTTTATGAGGCTGAAGCCTCCGGTTTTCACTGGCACCGACGCAGCAGAGGATCCACAGTTGTTCTTCGACCAGATGGCCAGGATTTATCGTTCCTTGAGATGTTCTAATGCGAGATCGGCCGAGTTTGCTAGTTTTTGTCTGTAGGGACTTACTCAGATTTGGTGCGAGTCTATGAAGAGGGGTCGAGCTGCAGGTCTTCCTCTTATGACTTGGGATGAGCTCGCAATGATGTTTCTTGCTCGTTTTCTTCCGCAGAGCGTCAGAGATGCCCGAGCTCGCAGCTTTGAGTTATTGCGTTAGACTCCTAGTATGACAGTGGCAGAATATGATATTCAGTTTACCCAGCTATCCGTATATGCTCCATATTTGGTGGATACTGAAGAGAAGCGCGTCAAGAGATTCGTACGAGGCCTTGCTACCCAGTTGTTCCTCTCTTTTGGCGTCCAGCACTTTGATATGTATGCAGCTGCGGTGGACGCATCCTACTGGTAGAGGAGTGTCTTTCAAAGACTTCGATCGTTCCTGGACTAAAGCAGATTCGTACCGGTGTGCCAGCTCAGAGGCAGTTAGGTAGACGCCGCGGCAGATCCTCTCTAGGCCATGGTGATAGCGAGGCTTGAGGCGAGACCAGTTATATAGCTCTTACCCACACAATCAGCAACTGTAGTCGGGATGTTTTCGGTATGGGAGTCTGTATCACCACATCAGTGATTGTACTAAGGATGCCAGGGCGAGGCAGCAGTTCCACATGTTACTTTACCATCTTCACCACCTCAGAGAGCATTGCCTATTACGCCCGTTATTGCTTCATGCCAGACCTATGCTCAGAGAGGCCATGGTCGTAGCAGTCTTATTCAAAAAGGACAAGGTGGTAGTGGCGGAGGACAACCGGTTGCAGGTAGAAGGCAGGCCCAAGTATTTGCGGTGATTCCTCAAGATGCGTAGACGTCGAATGTAGTCGTAACAGGTACTCTTTTAGCGTTTTCTTTCGATGCGTGCTTTTTTTTTTGACCCGGTATCTACACATTCGTTTGTGTCCATACACACTTCGTACCAAGGTTGGGTCGGGGTTCGTCCTTATTAGATGAGCCACTTGCCGTGATTGCTCCCGTTGGAGAGTCTTTTGTCACAAGACATGAGTTTCGGTTATGTACCATTCGTTTTGGAGATTGAGATTCGTCCGTCGATTTGATCCTTCTGGATATATTGGACTTTAACGTTCTCCTCGGCATGGACTGGTTAACTACTTGCTATGCGTCCGTGGACTGCCGTGGGAAGATAGTTAGATTCTGTTTTCCGGGAGAGTTTGTTCTTGTTGTGCAGAAGGGCCGTAGTACCGCCCCTCACAGTTTGAATTCTGCCCTTTGCGCTAGTCGGCTCTTGAGGAAAGGATGTCGCGGATTCTTGGCATATATTCGTGATATTGGAGCCACAACAGATCCGTTGGACAGGGTTCCTATTGTGAGAGAGTTTGACGATGTATTTCCAAATGACTTACCTGGATTGCCGCCAAAGCGTGATATCGAGTTTTGCATCGATTTAATTCCCGGCACGGGGCCTATTTCTATACAACCTTATCGGATGGCCCCGGCTGAGCTTAAAAAGCTTAAGGATCGGTTGCAAGAGTTGCTTGACAGGAGACTTATTCTGTAACACCTTAGAACACGATTAGAGTTAATTAAGCGATATAATGCGGGTTTTTAATAAATTGAACCAATAATTATTTTCACATATTTTATTATTATTAATTAATATTTTATTTAATTATTTTTTGTACTTGCACACACATGTGCATGTTAATCTAGGGTTAAGGAAGTGTTAACCATGCTTTGTTAGCCATGGCACCTTAACCATTATTATGTTATGTCATATATATATATATATATATATATATATATATATATATATATATATTGTTTTTAAGTAAAAGAGTTTTTATTTTTAAAAAGATATAAGAAAAGAAAAAGAATAGAATATTGGAGGTAAGATGGCATGGGGGGACAAGGTATGGGAGACATTTAATGAGGAGAGAGATAGAGCATGGCTCTTATCTCTCACCCTCACCTTCTCACCTCTCAATTTTCCTCACAAACCCTCATTCTCTTTCATTTCCTCTTCCACTTCTTTATCTCTACTAAAAATCTTCTCTTGATCTCTTTTTCTCCACAAACCTCAAGCTAAAATCCATATCAAAGTTCACTAAACCCTTCTCTAATCATGTTTAACCCCTTTGAAGAGCCTAGGAGCTTGATGGCTTGGGTTTCATCCAAGTTTTGGTGAGGTAATGATGTTAAACTGTTATTTAGGCTCTAAGAAAGTTTGTGTGGTAATTAGTTTTATTAAAATACCTTAATGTTTTAAAATTAGTGTTTATATCGTATTTTGGTTTATGTTAGTGTTCTCTGTTGAATCTGATATCGACCCAGGTGTTAGTTTGAGAAGTTGCCATCACAGAGACCTAGTTTAGAAACCTAAAACACACCCAAGAAACTTGAGCCTCCCCTTCATCTTGTGGCCGCAAATATACTCATTCTGGCCGCAATTTACAGCCAGAGTACGGAGCATTATGGTGAATCTTCATCGTGGGGTCTCTAGGAAAAATTGTAGTCTTGTGGCTAGTGCAACTTTCTCTAATTCATCTTGTATAAAAATCTAGGACCGTTTAGCTAGAATTCAAGCGTTTCGGCACGTACGATATAGATTTATCTGACATTCGTTTAAGTTTTTAGTGCGTTTAACAGCCGTAGGTTTAGTTTAGGTTGTTGCTGCACATATTTAGCCCGCTAAGCTAACGCTTGATAGCTTGTGGGAGTCGATTCTTTAGTTGCAGTTTATGTCCGTGTGTTATCGTAAGTTTACTAATTTCATGAGTTTTGGTTTTATGTGATGCTAGGGTCACAGGCGTGGACTTCAGGCGCAGCCAGGAAGGGGAAAGAGGTGATCGGATTTACCTAGCTTGAGATCGTCCGGTGAGTAGATTTAACCTCCACGGAGGAGTCGCCTATATGGTGTTAAGCGCTGAAGGCTAGATTCAGGTAATATAACCTTGTGTAATATGCTTATATATATATATATATATATATATATATATATGTATGTATGTATGTATATATATATATATATGTATGTATGTAATGTATATATATATTGATTGTGCGTGAGTACCATTTGTACATCCTATTACCTATAGTATATTGGCATAGTATTAATTGGACACTACACCATTACTAACGGTTCATGTTGCACGAGACTTGAATTGTATACCACACACACACCGTTGGTAATTGCCATAACACGCTCACTATAGAATTTTCGATGACATGCTCACTATAAAAATTGCCATGGATAATTATATTGTACCGCATTCATTATTAATAGTTAGACATTGATTCTTGTTCTAGTACGCATCATGAATTGCATCATACATACACACATGCATACATACATACATTGGTATAGTAATATATATACACTCTCATATGATATTTTATTTTGATTTCGTGGATTTTGGAAACCGCAATGTACATTTTGAAAACTGGAAATATTTAAAAAGTACGGTTTTTCCTTGATATGATATTTCGTGTCCACCATGAGTTCCTCGGTTCTGAGCTTGTTTTCAAGACCCGATTTGAGAAGTTGGATGAGCCGTCTGCGGCTACATGGTGGACCCGGTAAGGTACCTCCGGGCGAGAAATTTGTGGGGATGACGATGAGCCTGGAAGGGGAGCACTACCTACCGGTGATTGTATGGAAACTCGATGGAGATCCGGAGGATTCCGTTCGGAGTTAGATGATGAGATGGATATGAGGACCGATCAGAGTGACGTCGCCTAAGATCTTGGAATTTGGGTGTCGTTGATGGACCCCGGATTTCTATGATGAGGACTTATTGATGATGACTATGTTTTTATCCCACATTCAGGACTTTTATGATATATTCTGTATACATAGTGTTGTACCTCGTTGTAGTATCTTGATTTGGTTTATGCTGCATCTCATATTATTGTACATTTGCCATCATGACTGTATACCTACGATTGGTTTTTTATCGTGCATGCATGTGATTACCTGTATGATATTATTTACTTCTCACGAGTTGGCAACTCACTCCCGTTGTGCCACAGTGTTTTTGCAGGGTTGACCCTCAGTATAGTCGCAGCAGGCTCTTTATTGCATCATTTTCAATGGATACCACTACTGTTGGGTGTGAGACCTTTTGTAGGTGGGTTTTTGGGCAGGTATCCATATATTTCTGCTTGTACATCTTATTTGTATCTAGTACTTTCCATCTACCACTTATATGTATTTGACTTAGAGACGAGACTGAGAGATTCAGTATTTGTATATTATTTGTGCTTCTGGTTGTCGTGCTCGTGTGAGCCGGCTTTTATTTCATGCTGAGATGTTGTTTTATCTCTTATTATGTTATTTTCACTTCTTATTTACTTGTTTCTTACTATGGCGTCGTATATTTACCTGTTGTGGTTGTGTTCCGTCTTTTGGCGTGAGTTGCTCCCGTTTGGGAATGCCATTTTATTCTATGTTTTGTACCTGTTTGGGGCTAGTTTTTACAAAGGAGATGCTGCCGAAATTTTTAAGAAAATAAATTTAAGTTTTAAGGTTTTTAACTTGAGATTTTAAATGTTTTTAACAAATGTTTTATCACTCTATCTTTTCATGGTTTAGATTTCTGGGTTTTTGGCTTACTTGAATTACATTACGCCTTTAGACGTTGCGTAATTTAAGTGCCAGCCGCGTTCCTAAATTGGGTTGTGACAAAGTTGGTATGAGAGCGTTAGGTTTTACCTTTCGGAGTGTAGGACGACCCATGATATGATGGAGTAGGTAGCTTAAGCAGAGTGACGTAGCATGTGTATGTTCCGCGGTATACTTACGAGATGGTACTCCGCCTAAATGACCTTAGGATATGTTTGCTTGTAATTCCTTCCTCGATTCCATGTATCCTTAAGATTTGATTCTATGTCCTTATCGAATCCTGTTTCCTTGTTCCAGCCACTATGCCGCCAAAGACTACGAGGGTACAGAGAGCTGCCGCCAGAGATGAGGTCAGGGCAGGCTCGTCTGAGACGATAACTGACCAGGGAGGTATGCCTATTCTTCAGGAGCAGATTGATCACCTTCTTTAGGTCATATTGCTAGGCCAGAGGCCAGTGTTCAGGACCTACATCAGATGATTGGATATTTGGTCGAGACCAGTTGAGCACAGAGATCAGATGTTGCTCCACCTACTACGGGGACCGTGATGGTACCTACTACTCAGACAGTCGTACCTACCGCTACAGAAACTACACCGTATCTTTAGCAGATTTTATGAGGACGAAGCCTCCGGTTTTCACTGGCACCAACGCAGCAGAGGATCCAAAGTCGTTCTTCGACTGGATGGCCAGGATCTGTCGTTCCTTGAGATGTTCCGATGCGAGATCGGTCGAGTTTACTAGTTTCTGTCTCAAGGGTCTTGCCCAGACTTGGTACGAGTCTATGGAGAGAGGTCGAGCTGCAGGTCTTCCTCCTATGAGCTGAGATGAGTTCACGACGATTTTTCTTACTCGTTTTCTTCCGCAAAGCGTTAGGGATGCCCGAGCTCGCATCTTTGAGTCGTTGCGCTAGACTCCTGATATGACAGTGGCAGAGTATGATATTCAGGTCACCCAGCTATCCGTATATGTTCCATATTTGGTGGATACTGAAGAGAAGCACGTCAAGAGATTCATACGAGGCCTTAATACTCAGTTGTTCCTCTCTACCGGCGTCTAGTATTTTGATACGTATGCAGCAGCGTTGGACGCAGCCCTACTGGTAGAGGAGCGTATTTCCAAGATTTCGATCGTTCCGAGACCGAAGCAGAATCGTACCGGTGTGTCGGCTCAGAGGCAGTTAGGTAGACGTCGCAGCAGATCCCTTCCAGGTCGTGGTGATAGCAGAGGCTGGAGACTAGGTCAGTTATATAGCTCTTATCCATAGGGTCAGCAGCCGTCATCAGAATGTTTTTGTTGTGGGAGTTGGTATCACCACATCAGGGATTGTACCCTGAGGCACTAGGGCGAGGCAGCAGTTCCACATGTTACCTTACCACCTTCACCACCTCAGATAGCTTTGCCTATTACACCCGTTGTTGCCTTACACTAGACCTATGCTCAGAGAATTCGTGGTCGTAGCGAACGTATTCCGAAAGGACGAAGTGGCAGAGGCGGAGGACAGCCAGTTGCCAGTAGAAGACAGGCCCGAGTAATTATGTTGACTCTTCAGGATGCGCAGGCGTCGAATGCAGTCGTGACAGGTACTCTTTCGGTGTTTTCCTTCGATGCGCGCTTTTGTTTGACCCGATATCTACACATTCGTTTGTATCTACACACACTTCATACCAAGGTTTGGCCAGGGTTCGTCCTTGTTAGGTGATCCACTTGTCGTGATTACTCCTGTTGGAGAGTCTTTTGTTGCACGACATGTGTTTCGGTCATGTACCATTTGTTGTGGAGATAGAGATCCGTCCGTTGATTTGATTCCTGGCATGCGGCCTATTTCTATACCGTCTTATCGGATGGCCTCGGCGGAGCTTAAAGAGCTTAAGGATCAGTTGCAAGAGTTACTTGATCGGGGACTTATTCGTCCGATTGTTTTTGGGGAGCTCCTGTTCTATTCGTCAAGAAGAAGGATGACAGTATGAGGTTATGCATTGATTATCGTCAATTGAACTGAGTTACGGTGCGGAATAGGTATCCTTTACCTCGCATTGACGATTTGTTTGATCATCTCCAGGTTGTGGGACATCTTTCCAAGTTTTTTTTGAGGTCGGTTATCATCAGTTATGGTTCCGGAATAATGACATTCCGAAGACTGCTTTTCATACGCGATACGGGTATAATGAGTTCCTGGTGATGTCATTCGGACTTACCAATTCCCCAGCAGCATTCATGGATTTGATGAACCGGATTTTCAGGCCGTTCCTCGACCAGTTCATTATTGATTTTATTGATGACATTCTGGTCTACTCTAGAAGTCGTGAGGAGTATGAGCAGCACTTGAGGATTACGTTGTAGGCATTGAGAGAGCACCAGCTATTTGCTAAATTCTCAAAGTGTGCCTTCTGGTTTAATAGTGTTGACTTCTTGGGTCATATAGTTACGGGAGACGGTATACGAGTGGACCCAAGAACGATCGAGGCCGTACAGCTTTGGCCCAGACCTGTATCAGTGACAGTGATCCGCGGCTTCTTAGGTTTAGCGGGTTATTACAGCCGTTTCGTGTAGGATTTCTCGAGTATCGCTGTACTGCTGACCGGACTGACCCGGATGGGAGTTCCTTTTCTTTGGACTGAGGCATGTGAGCCGATCTTTCGGCAGTTGAAGACTTGTTTGATGAATGCACAAGTTCTATCTTTGCCTTCTGGATCAGGAGGCTATGTTGTTTATTGTGATGCTTCTCCAGTGGGGCTCGGTTGCGTATTGATGCAGCATGATAGAGTTGTCGCTTATGCTTCTCTGCGGTTAGAACTATCCCGCTTATGATCTTGAGATGGCCGCAGTGGTCTTTGCGCTCAAGATTTAGAGATACTAATTGTATGGAGAGTCGTGTCAGATCTTCACGGACCACAAGAGCTTAAAGTACATCTTCCTGCAGCGGGATCTGAATTCGAGACAGTGCTATTGGATGGAGCTTGTGAAGAATTATGATTGTGAAATCCTTTATTACCCGAGCAAGGCGAATGTAGTAGCTGATGCTTTGAGTCTTAAGCCCGGAGGTAGCTTGTTCCAATTGAGCGCAATTCAGGGGTAGTCTTCTATAGATTGGCAGATCTTGTACGATAGTAGAGTTCAGTTCGAGTTCACTTCCGCTGGAGGGCAGCATGCTCATGTCCGTGCCCGTCCACTTCTGCTTGATCGTATCCATGAGGCATAGTCCAACGATACTCGTTTGACTGAGATGACGGAGCATGTTCGGCAGGGTAGAGATTTGGAGTTTGTGATTGATGACCAGAGTGTGCTACGTCTGGGGACTCGTTTATGTGTACCATATTCCGAGTAGCTAATATGCGAGATCCTAGAGTAGGCACATCAGTCAGCATACAGTGTTCATCCAGGTTCCACCAAGATATATCGTGATTTGAGAGATGTCTACTGGTGGAAAAGGATGAAGAGAGATATTTCGGACTTCGTTTCGAGGTGCCTGACCTGCCAGTAGGTCAAGGCTAAGCATTAGAGACCGGCAGGAGAGTTGCAGCCTTTGCCCATTCCGGAGTGGAAATGGGAGCAGATCTCCATGAATTTCGTTGTGGGTCTACCTGGTTTAGTCGAGGGTATGACTCAATTTAGGGTGATTGTTGACCGGTTGACGAAGCGGCTCATTTCCTTCCAGTGAAGACCATTTTCGGTTTTGCTCGGTATGTTCAGCTGTATATTAAAGAGATTGTGCGTTTGCACGGCGTTCCTATATGCATTGTATCCGACAGAGGCACCTAGTTTACCAGCTTTCTTTGGAAGAAACTTCAGGAAACTTTGGGCACTCGATTGAGTTTCAGCATCGCTTTCCATCCGCAGACCGATGGTTAGTCAGAGCGGGCTATACAGACTCTCGAGGATATGCTTCGAGCAAGCGTTCTTGATTTTGGTGGCAGTTGGGATCGTCACTTGCTCTTGATAGAGTTCTCCTACAATAACAGTTTTCAGGAGATGATTCAGATAGCATCTTTCGAGGCCTTGTATGAGAGAAAGTGTCGATTGCCAGTCTGTTGGACCGAACTCAGCGAGAGCAGGATTTTGGGACCACAGCTAGTCTAGGAGACTACGGAGATGATCTAGTTGATCCAGGACAAGAAAAGAACAGCCCAGTGCAGACAGAAGTCTTATGCCGACCGTGGTCGTCGCATACTTGAATTTGCAGTGGGTGATTACATTTTCTTACGAATTTCTCCGATGAAAGGTGTGATGAGATTTGTGAAGAAAGGGAAGCTTAGCCCCAGATTTGTGGGTCCTTTCGAGATCCTTGAGCGAGTTGGTAACGTTGCCTATCATTTGGCACTTCCGCCCAGTTTTCCGGATGTGCATCCTGTATTTCATGTATCGATACTTCGCAAGAATCTTCATGACCCTTCTCACGTGTTTTGGCACCAGACCATCCCGCTGGAGTGCGATTTTTCTTCCACCAAGCAGCCGGTAGTTATATTGGATCGGCAGGAGAAGAAATTTCGGTCAAAGGTCTTGCCATCAGTGAAGATTCTGTGGCGTGGCCCATAGCGATGAGGTCACAAGGGAAGCCAAGAGCAAGATGCGGAAGAAATTCCCTCATTTCTTTGAAGGTCCGTATAGTAAGATTTTCGAATTTGGGGACCAAATTTCTTTAAGGGGGGAAGATTGTAACACCTTAGAATGTGATTAGAATTAATTAAGCGATATAATGCGGTTTTTAAATAAATTCAACCAATAATTATTTTCAAATATTTTATTATTATTAATTAATATTTTATTTAATTATTTTTCTACCAGCACACACATGTGCATGTTAATCTAGGGTTAAAGAAGTGTTAACCATGCTTTGTTAGCCATGGCACCTTAATCATTATTATGTTATGTCATATATATATATATATATATATATATATATATATATTTTGTTTTTAAGTAAATGAGTTTTTATTTTTAAAAAGATATAAGAAAAGGAAAATAATAGAATATTGGAGGCATGATGGCATGGGGGGACAAGGCATGGGAGACATTTAATGAGGAGAGAGAAAGAGTATAGCTCTTATCTCTCACTCTCACCCTCTCACCTCTCATTTTTCCTCACAAACCCTCATTCACTTTCATTTCCTCTTCCTCTTCTTTTTCTTTACTGAAAATCTTCTCTTGATCTCTTTTTCTCCACAAACCTTAAGCCAAAATCTACACCAAACCTCACTAAACCCTTCTCTAATCATGTTTAACCCCCTTGAAGAGCCTAGGAGCTTGATGGCTAACGTTTCATC
Source organism: Agapanthus africanus (assembly GCA_030015575.1). Taxonomy (NCBI): domain Eukaryota; kingdom Viridiplantae; phylum Streptophyta; class Magnoliopsida; order Asparagales; family Amaryllidaceae; genus Agapanthus; species Agapanthus africanus. The sequence goes on along the minus strand of JASDDO010000024.1, from coordinate 862,382,379 downwards.
CAAGTTTTGGTGAGGTAATGATGTTAAACTGTTATTTAGGCTCTAAGAAAGTTTGTGTGGTAATTAGTTATAGTAAAATACCTTAATGTTTTAAAATTAGTGTTAATATCATATTTTTGTTTAAGTTAGGGTTCTTTGTTGAATCTGCTATCGACCCAGGGGTTAGTTTGAGAAGTTGCTATCACAGACACCTAGTTTAAAAGCCTGAAATACACCCACTAAACTAGAGCCTCCCCCCTCATCTTGTGGCCACAAATATACTCATTCTGGCCGCAATTTGCAGCCAGAGTATGAAGCATTAGGGTGAATCTTCGTCGTGGGGTCTCTGGGAAAAATTGTAGGCTTGTGGCTAGTGCAACTTTCACTAATTCATCTTGTATAAAAATCTAAGACCGTTTAGCTAGAATTCAAGCGTTTCGGCATGTGCGATACGGATTTATCCGACATTCGTTTTAGTGTTTAGTGCGTTTAACAGCCGTAGGTTTGGTTTAGGGTGTCGCTGCACGCATTTAGCTCGCTAAGCTAACACTTGATACCTTGTGGGAGTTGATTCGTTAGTTGCCGTTTGTGTCCGTGTGTTATTGTAAGTTTACTAATTTCACGAGTTTTGGTTTTGTGTGATGATAGGGTCACAGACGGGACTTTAGGCACAGCCAGGAAGGGGAAAGAGGTGATCGGTTTCACCTACCTTGAGATCGTCCGGTGAGTAGATTTAACATCTACGAGGAAATCGCCTGTATGGCGTTAAGCGCCGAAGGCTAGATTCAAGTGATATAACCCTTTGTGATATGCTTATATATATATATATATATATATATATATATATATATATATATATATATTGATTGAGCATGAGTACCATTTGTACATCTTATTACCTATTGTATATTGGCATAGTATTAATTGGACACTGCACCATTACTAACGGTTCATATTACACGAGCACTAAATTGTATGCCACACACACACACACCATTGGTAATTTCCATTACACGCTCACTATAGAATTTGCCATGACATGCTCACTATAGAAATTGCCATGAATAATTATATTGTACCGCATTTATTATTAACAATTAGACATTGATTGTTGTTCTAGTACACATCATGAATTGCATCATACATACATACATGCATACATATATGCATTGCTATAGTAATATTATATATATACTCTCATATGATGTTTTATTTCAATTTCGTGGATTTGGGAAACCGCAAAGTACGTTTTGAAAACTGGAAATATTTAAATAGTGCGGTTTTCCTTTGATATGATATTTCGTGTCCACCATGAGCTTTCTCGGTTCTGAGCTTGTTTTCGAGACCCGATTCGAGGAGTTGGATGAGCCGTCTGCATGTACATGGTGGATCCGGTAAGGTACCCGGGGTGAGAAATTCGTGGGGATGACGATGAGCCTGGCAGGGGGAGCACTACCTACTGGTCATTGTATGGACACTCGACGGATATCCGGAGGATACCGTTCGGAGTTAGATGATGAGATGGATATGAGGGCCGATCAGAGTGAAAGCCTGAGATATTGGGATTTGGGTGTCGTTGATGGACACCGTATTTTTATGATGAGGACTTATTGATGATGACTATGTTTTTATCCTACATTCAGGACTTTTATGATATATTCTTTACACATAGTGTTGTACCTCGTTGTAGTACCTTGATTTGGTTTATGCTGCATCTCATATTATTGTATATTTGTCATCATGACTGTATACCTAGGATTGGTTGTTTATCATGCATGATGTGATTACCTTTGCAATGTTATTTACTCCTCATAAGTTGGCAACCCACCCTCGTTGTGCCACAGTGTTTTTGCAGGGTTGATCCTCAGTATAGTCGCGGCAGGCTCTTTATTGCATCATTTTCAATGGATACCGCTACTGTTGGTTATGAGACCTTTTGTAGGTGAGTTTTTGTGCGGGTATCCATATATTTCCACTTGTACATCTTATTTGTATGTAGTACTCTCCATCTACCACTTATATGTATTTGACTTAGAAACGAAACTGAAAGATTCGATATTTGTATATTATTTGTTCTTCTGCTTGTCGTGCTCGTATGAGGCGGCTTTTATTTCATGCTGCGATGTTGTTTTATCTCTTATTATGCTATTTTCACTTCTTATTTTCTTATTTGTTCGCTACGGCGTCGTATATCTACCTGTTGAAGTTTTGTTCCATCTTCAGGCGTGAGTTGCTCCCGTTTGGGGATTCCTTTTTGTACCCGTTTGGGGCTAGTTTTACAAAGGAGATGTTGTCGAAATTTTTAAGAAAATAAATTTAAGTTTTAATATTTTTAACTTGAGATTTTAATTGTTTTTAACAAATGTCTTATCACTCTATCTTTTCATGGTTTAAATTTCTAGGTTTTCGGCTTACTTGAATTACGTTACGCCTTTAGACGTTGCGTGATTTAAGTACCAGTCGCGTTCCTAAATTTCGTGTGACATATTCGTCCGAGAGTTTCTCCTTGGGGAGCTCCTGTTCTATTCGTCAAGAAGAAGGATGGCAGTATGAGACTGTGCATTGATTATTGTCAATTGAAGCGAGTTACGGTGCGGAATAGGTATCCTTTACCTCGCATTGACGATTTGTTTGATCAGCTCCAGGGTGCGGGACATTTTTCCAAGATTAATTTTTGGTCGGGTTATCATCAATTGGGGGTCCAGAATGTTGACATTCTGAAGACTGCTTTTCATGCGCGCTGCGGCATTATGAATTCTTGGTGATATCGTTCGGGCCCACCAATGCCCCCGAGCGTTCATGAATTTGATGAACCAGATTTTCAGGCCGTTCCTCGACCAGTTCATTATTGTGTTTATTGATAACATTCTGGTCTACTCCAGAAGTCGTGAGGAGCATGAGCAGAACTTGAGGATCACTTTGCAGACATTGAGAGAGCACCGGCTGTTTTCTAAACTCTCGAAGTGTGCCTTTTGGCTTGATAGTGTTGAATTCTTGGGTCATGTGGTTACGGGGGACGATATCCGAGTGGACCTAAAGAAGATCGAAGCCGTACAGCTTTAGCCCCGACCTGTATTAGTGACAAAGTTGACCGGCTAGGCCCAAGAAGCTGCGGATCTCTGACAGGACTGACCTGGAAGGGAGTTACTTTTCTTTGGATTGAGGCACGTGAGCAGAGTTTTCAGCAGTTGAAGACTCGTTTGACGACTGCACCAGTTCTATCTTTGCCTTCTGGATCGACCGGCTACGTTGTTTATTGTGATGCTTCGCGAGTGGCGCTCGGTTGCGTATTGATGCAGCATGATAGAGTTATCGCTTATGCTTCTCGGTAGTTGAAAAAGCACAAGCAGAACTATCCTCCTCATGATCTAGAGATGGCCGCGGTGGTCTTTACGCTCAAGATTTGGAGACACTACTTGTACGAAGAGTCATGTCAGATCTTTACGGACCACAAGAGCTTGAAGTACATCTTCCTGCAGCGGGATCTGAATTTGAGACAGCACCGTTGGATGGAGCTTGTGAAGGATTATGATTGTGAAATCTTTTATCACCCGGGCAAGGCGAATGTGGTAGCTGATACTTTGAGTCGTAGGTCTGGATGTAGCTTGTTCCATTTGAGCGCAGTTTAAAGACAGTCTTCTACAGATTGGCAGATCTTGTGCGATAGTAGAGTACAGTTCGAGTTCACTTCCGCTGGGGGACAACTTGCTCATGTTCGCGCCCGTCCACTTCTACTTGATCATATCCATGTGGCGCTGTCCGACGATGCTCATTTTTCTGAGATTCTGGAGCATGTTCGGCAGGGTAGAGATTCGGAGTTAGTCATTGATGACCAGGGTGTGCTATGTTTGGGGACTTGTCTTTGTGTACCAGATTCCAAATGGCTGAGACGAGAGATCCTAAAGCAGGCACATCAGTCAGCATACATTGTTCATCCAGGTTTCACCAAGATGTATTGTGATTTGAGAGATATCTACTGGTGGGAAGGGATGAAGAGAGATGTTTCGGATTTCGTTTCGAGATGCCTGACTTGCCAGCAGGTCAAGGCTGAGCATCAGAGACCGGCAGGAGAGTTGCAGCCTTTGCCCATTTCGGAGTGGAAATGGGGGCAGATGTCCATATATTTCATTATGGGCCTACCCAGGTCCAGTCAAGGGTATGACTCCATTTGGGTGATTGTTGACCGGTTGACGAAAGCGGCTCACTTCCTTCCAGTGAAGACCATTTTCGGATTTTCTCAGTATGCTCAGCTATACATTGATGAGATTGTGTGTTTGCACGGTGTTCTTATATGCATTGTATCCGACTGGGGCATCCATTTTACCAGCCGTCTTTGGCAGAAACTTCAGGAAGTTTTGGGTACCCGATTGAGTTTCAGCGCCGCTTTCTATCCACAGACCGATGGTCAGTCAGAGCGGACTATACAGACTCTCAAGGATATGCTACGAGCATGTGTGCTTGATTTTGGTGGCAGTTGGGATCGTCACTTGCCTTTGATAAGAGTTCTCCTACAATGACAGTTTTCAGGAGACAATTCAGATGGCATCTTTTGAGACCTTGTATGAGAGAAAGTGTCGATCGCCAGTCTGTTGGACCGAACTCAGCGAGAGCAAGATTTTAGGACCATAGCCAGTCCAAAAGACTACAGAGAAGATCCAGTTGATCCAGGACAGGATGAGAGCAGCCCAGTGTAGGCAGAAGTCTTATGCCGACCGTCGTCGTCGTAGACTTGAGTTCGCAGTGGGTGATCATGTATTCCTATGGATTTCTCCGATGAAAGGCATGATGAGATTTGGGAAGAAAAGAAAGCTTAGTCCCAGATTTGTGGGTCCTTTTGAGATCGTTGAGCGAGTTAGTACCGTTGCCTATAGTTTTGCACTTCCGCCCAGTTTTTCGGATGTTCACCCCGTATTTCATGTATCGATACTTCGCAAGTACCTTCATGACCCTTCTCACATGATTCAATACCAGACCATCCAAATAGAGCGCGATCTTTCGTTCACCGAGCAGCCGGTAGTTATATTAGATCGGCAGGTGAAGAAATTTCGGTCAAAGATCTTGCCGTCAGTGAAGGTTCTGTGGCATGGCCCAAACAGCGAGGAGGTCACATGGGAAGCCAAGAGCGAGATGCGGATGAAATTCTCTCATCTCTTCGAAGGTATGCATAGTAAAAATTTTAAATTCGGGGACCGAATTTTCTTAAGGGGGAAGATTATAACACCTTAGAACGCGATTAGAGATAATTAAGCAATATAATACAGGTTTTTAATACATTTAACCAATAATTGTTTTCACATATTTTATTTTAATTAATTAATATTTTATTTAATTATTTTTGTAAATACACATATGTGCATGCTAATCTGGGGTTAAGAATATGTTGACCATGCTTTGATAGCCATGGCACTTAACCTTATTATGTCGTGTATCTATTTTGTTTTAACTAAAAAGGTTGTACTCTTTTAAAAGAAAAGAAAAAGGGAAAGAAAAATGATGGCATGGGACAAAGCATGGGGGGGACAAAGCATTAGGGCATTTAATGAGGTGTGAGAAGAGCATGGCTCTTATCTCTCACCCTCATCCTCTCATCTCTCATTTTCCTCACAAACTCTCACTCTCTCATTTTCTTCTTCTTCTTCTTTTCCTTCACTAAAAATCCTTTTTCGATCTCTTTTCTCCATAAACCTCAAGCCTAAATTAACATCAAACCTCACTAAAACCTAACTAAGAATGTTTAACCCTCTTGTGATGTCTTGGAGCTTGGATGGCTAGGGTTTTTCCTAAGTTTTGATGAGGTAACTATGCTAAACCCTTATTAGGCTCTAAGTATGGTTTGTGTGTTAATTAGTTTCAGTAAAATACCTTGATGTTTTTAAATTAGTATTATTATCGTGTTTTTGTTTAACTTTGAGTCTCTATTGAATCTGCTTTCGACCCAGATGTTATCTTGAAAAGTTGCCATCACAGATAGATGTATTTGAGACCTAGAATCTATACATAAAACCTGAGATCAATCCACCAATTTCTTGTTGCAATTTTATCCCTTCTGGCCGCAATTTGCAGCCACAGTTGAGGATGTGGGGTTTTCTTTGTCGAGGGGTCTCTGGGGCAGTGTGTGGGCTTGTGGTATATGCAACTTTCACCAATTCATTGTGTAAAAAAATCTAGAACCGTTTAGCTAGAATTCAAGCGTTTCGGCAACATACGATGCGGATTTATCCGACTTTGGTCTAAGTGTTTCGGCGTTTAACATCCATAAGATTGGTTTAGGGTGTCGCCGCACGTGTTTAGCCCGCTAAGCTAACACTTGGTAGCTTGGGGGAGTCGATTCGTTGGTTAGACGTTTTTGTCCGCATGTTTTTGAAAAGTTTACTAATTTTCGTCCGTTATGGTTTTGTGTGATACTAGGATCACAGGCGGGGACTTCGGACGCAGCCAGGAAGAGGAAAGAGGTGATCAGATTCACTTAGCTTGATATCGTTCGGTGAGTAGATTTGAAATCTACGGGGGAATCCCCTGTATGGCGTTAAGCGCCGAAGGCTAGATTCAAGTGATATAACCTTGCGTGATATGCTTATATGTTTATATATATATATATATATATATATATATATATATATATATTGATTGTGCATGAGTACCATTTTGTACATCCTATTACCCATCATACATTGATATATTATTAATAGGGCACTGCACCATTACTAACGGTTCATATTGTAAGAGCACTGATTTATATGCCACACACACCGTTGGTAATTGCTATGTCACGTACACTATAGAAATTTCCATGGGTAAATATATTGTACTGCATTCATTATGGACAGTGAAATATTGATTCTTGTACTATCACGCATCATGTTAGCAGTATCCATACATTGCTATAGTGCTATTTCTCATATGATGTTTTCATGAGATTTCTGTTTCGTAGATTTGGGAAACCGTAAGAACATTTTGAAACTTGAGTTATTTAAAAAGGTTGTTTTCCCCTTGATATGATATTTCATGTCCACCATGAGTTTTCTCGGTTCTAAGCTATAAGCATACCCGATTCGAGGAGTGGCTGAGCCGTCTGTGGGTACATGGTGGATCCGGTAAGGTACTCCGGGGCGAGAAGATCGTAGGGATGATGATGAGCCTGACAGGGGGAGCACTACCTACAGGTGATTGTATGGAAACTCGACGAATATCCAGAGGATACCGTTCAGAGTTATGAGATGAGATAGATATAAGGGCCAATCAGAGTGATGGCGCCTGAGGTATTGGGATTTTGGGTGTCGTTAATGGACACCGGATTTCTATGATGATGATTTATTGAGGACGGCTTTGTTTTTATCCTACACTCAGGACTTTTATGATATACTCTGTACTCATAGTTTTTGTACCTCGATGTAGTACCTTGATTTTGATTATGTTGCATCTCATATTATTGTACATATACCATCATGACAGCATATGTAGGATTGGTTCATTATCGTGCATGCATGCGACTACGATGTTATTTACTTCTCACGAGTTGGTAACTCACTCCCATTGTGCCACAGTGTTTTTGCAGGGTTGACCCTCAGTATAGTCACGGCAGGGCTCTTTATTGCATCATTTTTAGTAGATACTGCTATTGCTGGGTATGGACCTTTTATAGGTGGGTTTTTGTGCGAGTATCCATATGCCTCCACTTGTATATCTTATTTGTATGTAGTACTCTCCATCTACCACTTATATGTATTTGAGTTAGAGACGAGACTGAGAGATTCAATATTTGTATATTATTAGTGTTTCTGGTTGTCGTGCTCGTATGAGTCGGCTTTTATTTCATACTGCAATGTTGTTTTACTTCTTATTTGCTTATTTCTTCGCTACAGCGTCGTATATTTACCTGTTGTGATTGTGTTCTGCCTTTAGGCATTAGTGTTTCCCCCAATCAGAGCAAAGCTCTGTTCAAATTTCAAGGCGGGAAATGAAGCAACGCTTCCGTTTCCTCCAATCAGAGCAAGGCTCAGTTTTAAAATTCAAATTTAAAGGAAGCAACGCTTCAGATAATTTGCGCTCTGCGCTGCGCGACACGTGTCAGCGCAGTTGCGCTGCGCTCTGCTCTGCGCGACACGTGTAAGCACAGATGCGCTGCGCGACACGTGGCAAGCGCAGATGCACTTGCGCCAACTGTGCCAGCACTAAAACTTAAATAATGAATTATTTAATTAATCAGAATTAAAATTCTAGAAAGATCTTTTTAATCTTATTAAAATAAGAACATTATCTTCTGTAAAACAGAGGCCTTAGGATCAAGATCCAACGGTGGGAAAATATCCCCAGATCAATCAGAGAAACATCTCTGTAACTAACCTAACAAACTAATTGGCCCTATATAAAGGCCCCTAAACTCCAAGTCTCAAGAAGACAGAAATAGAAAAAGGGGAGAACTCTGAAAAAATTAAAAGGCAAGCCTTCGAAGAAAGAAGATCATATTCTTCAAGGTAAAGAATTTGATTCTCGAAAAACAGAGATAAAATACCTTACAAAAAAGAAGAATTTCTTCTAAAAAGATCAAAGATATAAGAACAAGATCAAGATCTTCAATAAAAGAAAAGGATCAAAAAAAGATCTAATCATAAAAGATAAAAGAAGTAATTTACTTCATTATTAGATCTTTTGATCTATATAAAGGCACAGCCTTTTGATGAACCATTGGTTCTTGAAAACTTGAGGTAGAACCTCTTTAGAACTAAAAAGATTCTTTTCTTTGATCTAAATTGGATCAAGATGCGCTCTGCGCTATTGGACAGTGCCTTGCACTTTTGAAATGAGCCCTTGCGCTTCTCGGATTGGCGCAAATCACCAGAGAGCGCCACGTGTCAATCACAGAACAAATCTGCGCCTTGCGCTTCTAAAACAGAGCACCGCGCTCTTCGATTGGCGCAAGTCACCAGTGCACGCCACGTGTCAGCAGCGCACTGGCGCAGCGCACTTACGCTCATCAGAGCGTGACACGTGTCACTTCCACATGCTCTGGCGCCTTACGCTCTTTAATTGGCGCAAAGCACCTGACAGGCCACGTGGCGCACTGTCAAACCATTAAATGATGTGCATTATTAAAAAAAGGGCAGAGCCCAATTAAAAGGTCTAACAGACCAAAACAAATACTATGCATTATTAAAAAAAAAGGCAGAACCCAATTAAGAAGCCTAATAGGCCTAATATAAATGCTATACATTATTAAAATGGCAGAGCCCAAGTAAAAGCTCAACAACTAGAACAATAAAATGTTCAACCGAGCCCATATGTTCACAAACCTTCAAATAGACTATAGTCCTAAATTGGACTATAGATCTCCCAACCAACATTGGTTCAAGGGTACATCTCTGAACTCCTCTGATATTTGTCGTTGTAATCCTTCAACTTCTTCAGAGAGGTGACGGGTCCCGACGGCCATACATTCCACAGACCACCATGTCCTTAAACTGGCAATGGACCACCATGTCCTTAAACTGGCAATGGATCACCATGTCCCTAAACTGGAAATCAACAGAAATGTCCGTAAACTAAACAATAGAGTCTAAATGCTCTTTTGTCGGATCTAAATGATCCTGTTAAGTTGATCATAGTCTGGGAATTCGACTAACGTATCCTTAACTAACATTTAAGTTGATCTTAGCCTCAAATATGGCTAACGTATCCTTAAACCAAAACCCCAAACCCAAATCTAAGAAAATATGGATTTGGACTAATCCACGTCCTACGGGCGACAACATAAATTAGTCTCCGTATACAATCCACGGGCAACCACAAATAAAACAAACACCCACGATACAAAGTGACTATCTGGAGAAGGAGAAAGTTGTTACCGCGATGCGGTAGCGTAATTAACTGCAGGGGCTTGCGCTTGCAGGGAAAAGCGTCCCCACAATAAAAGAAACCCTCGAACGAGGGGGAATCTGACGAAGTCTGCTACGTCGGCCGCATCCGTTTAAACCTTCGATACATGGTGCCATAAATAAACTTGGCATCTTCGGAGAGGTGGACGGATAGCACCAATTAGCATCTGCCCCGAATTTCAGGCAAGACGTACATCGCGTCTCCGCCGCGTCCTTCGAAGGGGAACAGATTCTGGCATGCCCGGTGGGACCTTTTTCTCTTTCCACTCCACACTTCTTCTGTCGTATTCGCAAACAAATCGTGGTTTGCTGTGGTTGCCTGTGGATTTGAGGTACTTAGATTTGGTGTCTTGCTCCGTGCAGAAAACAGAAGATCAATAGCTTCAAACTGCACTAACTGCAACTGCAACTCTCACTCCATCCTTGCTGAAGGAGTGACTTATGGGCCCCAAGCGACCTCTCTTTTCAAGATGCCAGTGGAGCAGGTAACTCAAGCCACCACTGGACTATTCTTCGGGACCATGCTCCCACCGATGAGCTTCAATGCCCCAATGACGTCGCAAGAAGCTCCAAAGAAGTCGGTCTTTGATCGGCTTACAACTACTGCGGCCCCTCTCAATGGGTCGCCCAACTCCACTGCCTCGGTTTTTAACAGACTAGGCCAGAGCTCCAACAGGCCTGTAATGAAGCCTGCAATCCCAGAAAAGGTTATCCCGAAGAGGATAGCCATCCTTACTCCCAAAATCGTCAAGGCGGTTTCTCCTGCCAAAGGGTCGGTCTTCACAAGACTGACTATTTCTGCTCCCGTTCCAGGCGAAATCACCAAGGTTGCTTCCCCTACTCGGAAGTTTGCTTTTGATAGGTTGACCGTCCCCATTCAACGGACGTCGGTCTTTAAAAAGGTGATACCAGCACCAACACAGGGGGCATGAGGAGGTCACCCCTACGGCTAAACCAACTCTAATCGCGCGACATGCTCGCCGTCATCACTGGCACCGGGTAAGGAAAGCTGGGGGCAACTCCCCCTCTGGGATAACTCCACCAGCTCCGATGATGGAAATCAATGCTGATGTTCCGACCGGGAATAGCTTTTAACCGCTAAGAAGGGTGCGCAAAAATTCGCCAACTGCCGTATTGAAAAGATCTCCTACACCTGTGGATAATGCCCCAAAGGTGAAGCTGGAGTAGCCCCCTCAACGGCCGTCCTCTGAAATTTACAAGGTCTGGCGTCAAGTCCAAGACTCTGTAATGGATCAAGACTATCTCCGCCGACAGAAAAAGATGAAGGTTCGGCAGGAGAAGGATTACTCTGTCAAGCCAGAAAAAGCAACAGCTGGCTGGGTGCCCACTGCAATGGCTCCATCAACGTCAATCACTCAAAAGAAAAGGAGGCCGCAAAAAGCCTCTGTGAACATGGCGAACCGTAGACACGCTGAGCACAAACGCCCCAAGTCTGGGGGCATAGTGGTGCATATTGTTTATATGGCATCCGGGAAAGAGGATAGCCGCGACAAAAGCCCAGGAGCAGCAACAGAAGCTTCAGGAAATGCTGACGCAAATGGCCGTACTTACCGGGCCAAAAGAAAGCCCGGCGGCATCATCAGAGCAGCGTCACGAACAAGAAACCGATGCTGACTTCTTACATAGAGTCCTCGAAAAGAAGGACAAAGAAGCCGCAGAACAAGCGGCCAATATAAAGCAAATGGCTTTTCTGTTCCAAGACATGGTTGGAATGATGTTACAGCCAGATCCTCCAGCTGAAGATCCTCCGATTATCCTCGAAAACGATAGAGGAGAAACATCAAATCCACCTCCGGCCCTTTCAGCAGCCAAGGAGGAAACCATTTCCAAAGCTGCACTAGACGACTATATAGCTCAGCAGATACGAGTTCATCAGGCGAATGAAGCGACTGGCCAAATTGTTAGAACCGGAAGACCCTATCCGGGCTGGTATGACCAAATCAGTTACCCGCCGGGATATACGATCCCTAAGTTCCACGTATATAAAGGGACAGGGAATCCACATCAGCATGTCGCTCAATTCAGGGCCTTATGCGGCAACACTGGAGGCGATGACAAACTGTTGCTTCGCCAATTCGTCGGCAGCTTAGCAGAAACGGCCTTTGAATGGTATTCGGAGCTACCTAACGACTCTGTTAAAACACTTGCGGAGATGGAACTACTGTTTATACAAAGATTTGCAAGCGCCAGTGAGCACAACCCAATCACCGCATTGATCAACGCCAGGGTAAGGCCAGGCGAAACGTGGGTTCAATACGCAATACGGTGGCGAAACTTATGGTCGAAGTGCGAACAACGCATCGAAGAAGCACCTGCGGTAGGCATGTTCGTGGGCACTCTTGATCCGCAAGCAACCATCTCGCAATTCATGATGTTCTTCAAGCCAACTACTTTCCAGGCCTTGATCGACAAGTTGGCCCAAATGGATCAGATGGGACATAAACCGTCTCCTCCAAAGCCAGACTCTCGAAATGAGAAAGGAAAAGGGAAAGCGATCGTCGCCGCCAATACTCAACAACAGCCGAGCAACTTAAAGCCGGTTGTTCGCCAAAACAACGTGCGTCCACACCCATCCCTCGAGGAGAGACTGGGACGTCCTTACTCGTTTCCTTAAAATAAAACAAGGAGACTGTTCGAGCTGGCAGTGCGCAACAGACTCATCAGTCTGCCGAGTCCAAAACGTCCGTTGCAGCCAGGCGATGACAACGATCTTAATTACTACCCTTACCACTAAGCGGTAAACTATCCAATCGAAGATTGCTTCGTCTTTAAGGGATGGATCGAGGATCAGTACCAACAAGGCAAGTTTGCGTTATCCGAAAACTGGAAGGTGAACCCGCCACAACCTCATGCTCCTAAAAAGATGGACACGCCGGGGGCATCGTGCTCTTTTATAAAAGAAACTCCATGGGAGATCGCTCTTTCGGCTAAAACTAAAAGAACGCTTAAGGATCTCCAAACGTGCCCGGCAATCAGGTGGAAAAATCCACTGGAACCCGAGGTCGTAGAGGGAACGCTGAAGCCGCGCCTAATTCCAAAAACTGGTGGTGATAGTCAAAGCGCTCATACCCAGCCGTCAAAGTCTTCCAAGAAGAAAACCAAGAAGCCCGTGAAACACGATGACAAACGTACGGACCTGCAAAAACATATTGACACGCTGGAAGAATATAATCAGAAGGCGCGGACCCCAGTCACACTCCAAGAATTCCTCAACCACGTCCTTGAGGACGGAAGTGATGATAATGAAGAAGACTCGTCAGATGAACCCGAGGATTATGTGGCAAGCTGTCATGTGATCTCTCACTCGTTAATAAACAGTGAAGAAGCATTGGATGTAGAAAAAACAGGGGCAAATCCTGAGCCTGAACTTCTAGGACCATCAGACGAAATGATTGATGCATTCCTAAACGAGGCCCGTCAGAAAAGCAAAGCCAATCGAGAGCGTGAACTGGCTATATTCGAAAAAGCCAAACGCCGACGACTAGAGAAAAAGGTCGAGACACCCCAACTGGAGTGTTTACCGCCGAAAACGGGAGACGGAACCGCGTAGGCCGTCTTGCCTGAGATTCGGGGCAGATGCTAGTTGGTTTTATCCGTCCACCTCTCCGAAGATGCCAAGTTGATTTATGGCACCGTGTATCGAAGGTTTAGATGGATGTGGCCGATGTAGCAGACTTCGTCAGATTCCCCTTCGTTTAAAGGGTTTTTGATTGTGGGGACGCTCTTCCCTGCAGGCGCAAGCCCCCTACAGTTAATTACGCTACCGCATCGCGGTAACCACTTTCTCCTTCTCCAAAATTTCATTTCGTGTCGTGTGTGTTTGTTTTGTTTGTGGATGCCCGTGGATTGTATACGGAGACTAAGTTATGTCGTCGCCCGTAGGACGTGGATTAGTCCAAATCCGTATTTACTTAGATTTGGGTTTGGTGTTTTAGTTTAAGGATACGTTAGTTAAATTGAGGCTAAGATCAACTTAAACGTTCATTAAAGATACGTTAGTCCGATTTAAGACTAGGATCAACTTAACGGGATCGTTTGGATCCGACAAAAGAGCATTTGGGGGCTCTATTGCTCCAGTTTAGGGACATAGTGGTCCATAGGTAGTTTAAGGACATTTCGGTCCGTTACCAGTTTAGGGACGTGGTGGTCCATTGGTATTTTAAGGACGCATAAGTCCGTGGGTTTAAGGACCCCACAGTCCGTGTCGATGTGTGGTCGTCGGGACCCGTCACCTCTCTGACGTCGTTGAAGGATTACAACGATAGGGGTCAGAGGAGTTCGGAGATGTATCCTCGAACCGGATGTAAATTGATTTAGGAGAGCAGTCTTGCTTAGTCAATTTAGTTTGAGGACTTACGGCCATGATTGGGCTAAGTCCAGTTGAGAATATTCAACGTTTTTATTTGTCTTTGGCCTATTAGGCCTGTGCTAGGGCTTTGCCCCTTTTTAAATAATGCACAGCATTTCTTATTTTGTTTGGGCTCTGCCCTTTTGTAAATGATGCAGAGCATCAATTTTTCTTGGGCTCTGCCCTTTTATTGCATTGCAATTTATTTTGGCCTAATAGGCCTTTTTGATTTGGGCCTGTCCCTTCAGTAAAAAATGCAGTGCATTTGTCATGCGCTTTGCACCAATCACTGAGCGCAAGTGCTTGTAGTGATGACACGTGTCACGCAAGCGCAGTGCGCTGCGCCAGTGCGCTGCGCTTGCGCTGCTGACACATGGCGCACTCTGGTGAGTTGTGCCAATTTCAGAGAGCAAGGCTCTATCTTAAAAGCGCATAGCGCAAGTGGTTCAGATGCTGACACGTGGCACTTTCTGGTGGCTTACGCCAACCCAAGAGCGCAACAATGCAAATTTTACAAGTTCAGGGCACTGTTTAATTTCTTGATCCAATTTAGATCAGAGAAAATAATTTTTTCTTGTTTTTTCTTATTTTCAGAGAACCAGTGGTTCATAAAAAGTGTAAGGCACTATTATTATTTGTTTTTTATTGAAGATTATTGATCTTGTTCTTAGATCAATGATCTATTCAGAAGAAATTCTTCTATTTTAAAGGTTTTTACCTTTTTCTTGAGTTTCTTTTCGAGTTTCTTCAGAGTTGAAGTTCTTGATGATTCTTGATGTTGATGATTTGAGTTGGGGTCTAAGGGTCTTTATATAGTGCCCATAAATATGTTAAGTTTGTTAAAGAGATCATTCTCTGAGTGATTTGGGGAATTTTTCCCACCGTTGGATCTTTGATCCAAGGGCTTCTGTTTTACAGAAGACAATCTTCTTGTTTTAACAAGAACAGAAGGATCTTATTAGAATTTTAATTCTGTTTGGCGCAAACGCCCTGGCGCTTGACACGTGTCACGCAGCGCAGAGCGCAGCGCAACTGCGCTGCCACGTGTCGCGCAGCGCAGAGCGCAGCGCAACTGCGCGGCCACGTGGCGCGCAGCGCACCTGCGCTAGCGCAACTGCGCTGCCACGTGTCGCGCAGCGCAGAGCGCAGATTATCTGAAGTGTTGCTTCCTTTAATTTTTTTTTAAATAGAGCCTTGCTCTAATTGGGCGCATTGCCTTGGGCGCTGCGCTAACGTATCAGCTTTTGACGCGTGGCGCGTTGCACGCAGCGCAAGGAATTTGAAGCGTTGCTTCGAATTTTGAATTTTTGAAATTCAAACAGAGTTTTGTTCTGATTGGGGGAAACAAATGCCCCCCCACCGTTGCGCTTACGTGGCATGCACGTGAGTGCAGCGGTGGCAAGATCCTGGCCGTTGGATCAACTCAGGAACTGAAGGGGCGCAAGCGCCTATATATAGGACCCTTAGCCCTTAGAAAATCTTTACCATTTTCCAAGATTTTGATTTTCAGAGCTTTGCTCTTGCTTATGTACTTCAGAGGCTTGCTCTCATTTCCAAAGTTAGAAAAACTTTAGGTAAAATTAATCTTAAATTAAATTAATTTAGTTAATCTTAATCAACAGAGCTTTGCTCTCATAGATCTTCTGATCTAAAGAAATCCCCTTTGGGGTTTCATGAATAGAGCTTTGCTCTCAAGAATTTGTTTCAGGGTTTCTTAACACATGAACAGAGCTTTACTCATTAACAGAACATAAATCTTTTGATCTTCTGATGATGAACTCTTAAGAGTTTTTTTTATATGTGGATCTTTAAGATCCCAGAACTTTAGTTTTTTTAGGAATTAATAAATTTTTTCTTTGATGAATTTTTTTTCATTATTACAGAGCTAGGCTCTTTTAAGGAATTTTATTTTCCTGAGACCAGAGTTTGACAAGTGTCACTCTGTGACAGAGCTTTGCTCTGAAAGAGGAAATTTTCTCCTTGTCTTTAGGGATTTTTTATTATTAATGGGAATATTCTCTTGGGGTTTAACTGACAATCTCATCCAATGATGGGGTTGTCTTATTAACTGATGCATTGTCATCCAGATTTTGTGGGTCCCTCTTTGGTCTCCTACCCACTGCACTGCAGAGTGTTGTAATTAATTTTAATTTAATTTTAATTAATTTTTAATTTAATTAATTAATTAATTGAAAATTTTAAACGCCAAGCGTTGGAATTGCAACACTAACGGTTAAATTTTTTTCCCTTGTAGTGACCATGTCTTTCGATACCTCATTCCCATTTGCTCGTTCGGAGGAAGGATTTCCCGAAGCGCCTGTGGACCGTGAAGTCCTACCTATGATCAGGGACCACGACCCAGAATATAAGAGTCTTCACCTTTGGGGGTCGTGGTACAACCAAATCATCATAGGTCGACGGAGCTTTACGTGCGCAGTACCGTCAGAGCCTATTACGGCGATCCATTATGCCAGCCCACCCCCGGTGCAGTATGCCGTGGAGATAGTTGATTGGACTTCGAAGGGCTTTCTTCATCCCGCTATAGACGCAATTCCGGTTCAGCGTCCCATGCTTTTGGATATCCTGGGACGCCGTATTTGTCAAGGTGACGCGCGACTTTGGGGGCAATCATATAACTTAGGTCTGATCCCCCGCCACCCGATCTGCTATCTGCCATGGGCTCGCTATATTCTGTCGGCGAAGAAGTCGCAGCTGATAAGGCTAGGGTTATACACTGCCGTTTATGTTTCCCTTTTCCAATATCCCACACTTCCCACCTGGTGGTTCAAGGCCTTCTTGGAGCAGTGGAACATTCCTACTCACACTTTCCTCGCAATGGACCGGGAAGTGTCGATTTCTTTGGAGGAATTCACAGAGGTATCCGGCTTACCGGTTATAGGGGAGCACTATGAGAAGTTGCTTCCTACAGACGAGTATGTCTTCGGTGCTAAGCCGACAATAAGAGGCCTCACTCCGGAGAATCCTGTTCAACACCAATTCCCAAGTTTGATCAAAGTGTTGAACATCTATGAGGCCCTTTTCATCGAACGTGGGAGTCGCGGAGTTAGCTTTGAGGATTTCATCGCTCGGTTCCTTCACCCAAACGTCCTCTCGGCAGAAGCTGCCAAGTTTGCCACACTTGATGACCCTTTCGGTCTAGGTTTGGATAACCTACCGGCGAAGGAAATAGACCAAAAGGGTTTTTTCCTTCCTAACTTCCCAACTGTGTCTTTTGCGGAAGTTGCAGCCCCCGGGATGGACGAGGAGGCCTTCTTCTTAGGATTTCTTGGGCTATGGCTGAGTTGGTTTGCGCTCCCGATGCATTCTCGCCATATGCGGCCCTCTGTCTTTTACCCAACTCACCGGATGACCATTGGGGTAAAAGTGGCTGTTGAGATCGCCGGCTTGGCACACCAGTATCACGGCCTCAGTCAAGCGGCGGATGCTAATGAGCCTGGGGTACTGCACGTGATCTTCCCGATGCACTACTTTATATCGTGGCTCGAGCTACACACATCGGGCGTCTTTGGCATGCACAAAAGGCCCTCGTTTTATGACAGGTGCAGCTTCCCTCGCATCATACAGCTGATTGGCGCATCAATTGTGACTCCATCGCCACGGAATGCTAGGGGTTTGCTCCTTCGCCCCCACACCTTTGGAGACGGGGTGTCTTTCATTGACAAGGTGCTGACTATTGGAAAGGTGTCTACTACTGCGGTGCGGTCATTGCAAGACACTTTCAAAGATGGGACCTCAGTTTTGACGGCCCGGGAGACCCTCCATCTATATTCTATCAGACCGGGCTTCCTGGTGTTCAGGCAGAACGGTGCGGCGATTTTCATGAGATATAACCCGCATCGTTTCGCCCAACAACTAAGCTAGAATCAAGGGGTACCACTGGATGCTTTCCTATCGGAACCTGCTGCTACTGAAGAAGGGATGGAGAGAGCGCTGCATCACTTCATGCGTTTGAATATGGGTTCCTACATTTTTATCAGTGAGCCGGCTTGCGCCCCACGACTCCTCAAGGTATATACAGAATGGTACAGTCATTCAACGGGAGCCGTTATAAAGAAAGAAAGGCGATTACTGATCGACCGTAAGGGTGTGCCTCCAGGTAGCGACCGCAAAGCTCCTCTAGTGCCAAGGACCCCGGTAGTTCCCCCTCTGAAAGATGCTAGGGCCGGACCACCGCGTGCGCAGAGTCCTCCACACGGATTGCCGCTTCCCGATATTGTGGATGCACCACCAACGCCCTGTGCTCCAGTGGAGACAGTGGTTGTAGCCTCGCCGGAGTCTGGTGTGGGTGCGGACATTGGGACCCACCGCCCCAAGGTGCCTGCGAAGCATAAGTCAATTCCGGGTGCACCTAGGGCTGGTGGGCAGAAGAAGAAAAGAAGTCGCTCTTCGCAGCTGACGTTGTGTTCGATCAGGAACCCCACGCTCTCTATGGTAAGGGTCTGGGTGAGTACGGGACCAACATAGGCTTAGTCATGCCGCCGGATGACACGGACTTGGAGGCCGCCATCGTAGCTTCAGAGCGGTTGGCGAGGCGTGATGCGTGGCTAGCTAAGCTTGCGCAATCGGGTAATCACTAGTCACATTTTTTTATTGCATCATATCTTTATTATTGCCTTTGACTAACGTCTTTCCTTTCTTTTCTTCAAACAGGCATCACCATTGAAGAAGCCATTGCTGCTTCCCTCAAGACTCTCCAAGAGGAGGAACGACTTAGAGCGTCCTTAGGCCTTAGTACATTTCAATTCATCAAGTCTTTATTCTCCATGCGTTATGGTCGATCTAATCTCCCCCTTTTTTTATCGCAGGAACCACAATGCCGATCCAGCCAAGTGGCGCGGAGACTCTTCCCGGGCCAGCCGCCAATGTTTCTGCCTCCTTGGGGCTACCGCGAGAGACCCGTCTTGAAGAGCCAATGAGAGATGCCTTGAAGGCTCTGGAGGCAACTCTCAACGAGGACGATGACACCTTGATAAAGGAAGCGTCGAAGAGGTCCATCGTGACGGCCCGGGAGGAGAGGAAGCAGTTGAGGCGCGAAGCGAAGGCACGTAGGGGTGCTTTGGCCATTGGAGCGGGCCCGAGCACCGTCCTTTGTGCTGATACTCCCTCAGAAGAGGCCTCCGTCGCCCTATCCACTGCTCGCAGACAGGTGGCGCGTGCAGCTCGGAGTGCTAACGATAAATCCACTTCAGGTAACGAATCTTTCGAGATTTGTTTGTAAAAGTTGTAAACTCGTCGGTTCTTATATATTTTGCTTTGCAGGGCCAAGTCCAACCGAGGGGGAGGTGGAGACCGTCGAACCCAAGGAGATAGAGGAAGAGGCCCCGGCCGAACCCGAGCCGACGGTGGGCAACGTCGCCGGGGTTGCTGAGCCTGAGTTGGGGGCTGAGGGAGTCGCACCCGAGAAGGTCGTTGATGCCGATCCTGGGATGGCGGCAAATGAGACGACCGCTACAACTGAGCCCGAGGTAGTGGCGGACGAGGCGCTTGAGGCCGGTGACCCCATGGTGATGGCGGATGAGATAATCGAGACCGCTGAGCCCGAAGAAGTAGCGGGTGAGATGGGCACGACTCTTAGGGAAGAATCAGCCGCTCCCTCTCAAGAGTCCGGCAATGCTCCGATTATTGCCCTCCCCGTCTATGGTCTTCCGCCGTCTCCCGGCCGCGAGAGCACAACGACAGCCCCCATTGAGTTGGGTGATGAGGCCACGGGCGGTGGCCTCATGTTGATGGAGGAGGGAGACGCCTCTGCTTCGGCCAGCGGCTCATCAGGTAAATCTCGAGTTACAGTCCCCCTTCTTTATCTTGCAACCACTTCTGATAAGTTTATCCTTGTTTTTTAACGCAGGTGCGGGCAGTGCCGATGCTCCATTGCTCGAAGGAGCGCCGTCAACTACTGCTTTGGCGGTGGTCACCTCTCAGCCCACTCTAGTACCATCAAAGATGTTGGAAGGTATTGATTTGCAACCTATTAGTTTTATCTTTCAGCCGCATAATTTATGTACTAAAGTCGTACTGTTGTGTCTTTTCAAGAGTGCTCTTTGATCATCTTTATCAGGTGTTGCTCCCACACTTCTCCTTCCCATCTGAACTCGCTTCTTCCTCTAGTGGCGCTGGTGAGTATAGTTTCCGACTGATATTTCTCTTTTTCAGTGATAGAATTATTTCTAACTTCTTCTCATCCTGACTGCAGTGCTACAAATCGAAGGAAGGGATGAACGATCGGCCGCGCCACCGGCCCTTCCGGCCTTGCCACCTGCTGCAGCTGGTATAGCAAACTATTGCATTGATGACCCCTTTTTTTCTTTCTTAAAGTGTCATCTAATCGTATCTTGTTTTTTCAGCTGTCGTTCCGATCTCGGTGCCCTTCGAACCTTGCATCACAATGCCGGCAGGCCCTTTCCTGAGAGTCCGTCCTCGAAAGGCGCCGCGAATAGTCTGCGTATGTTGAGCGACTATATCGAGGAACTCGACGTCGAGACTCCTACGTCTGCTGCAGATTTCGCTACGGCGGTTAACCCGATGCTGGTGATTCTCGTAAATTTCCATGACGAGGGCATCGTTGCGTCTTGGGTTAATCACTGCAGGGAGATCGAGGCTCGCCTGCATCAGCTGGAGTCGATGCGTCCTGTCCCTGAGGTTTGGCCGTGAGTACTCAGCGGGCAGCATGGCTTGAGCAAAGCACTTCTCATTTCCGCCTTTTGGAACAAGAAGCAGCTTTAAGGCTGAAGGAGTGTCAGGAGTCTTCAAGCGAAACTTCTCGCCTACGTGCTGATGTTGAGGCGAACGCTGTCGAGGTGAAGGCTGTCTTCGAGGGCCTTCTGGAGCGTATCTCAAATGGGCTGAACTTGAAGCAGAAACTCGACGCTGCTGAGCGTAATGCCCAAGGCCTCGAAGCAGCTCAGCAGGCCGTTGGGGAGCAGCTCGCATCTCTCTTGCAGCAAAAGGCTCAGGTGGAGGTAGAACTGGCAGTGGTGGTCGTTCACGAAAAGGCGTGGAAGGAAGTGTGCGAACAACTAATAGAGTTATTTAAGACGCTTCCTTCCCAGTAGCTGCCTTTATATCAATGTATTTGTAAAATTTTTCTTTTTCACATCATATGTATCCATTCTCTATTCTTTTGTACGATTCACCTTGTATTTGAGTGAAGTCAATAAATAAAGATACACATTTTTTCTTTTTGAATGTCTTGTATGCTCTTTTGCCTTCTCCCTTCTCTTATTATCAGCATGCTATCTTGATAAACATAATTGGCAGATAATAGAGTAAGCATCTTAGTTTTTTTGCCTAGAGATAGCGATGGCTTAGACTGCAGGTTTAGATCTGCCGCCCAAGATTTTTCAACTCTATGAGCCGTGAGGGTCTTATAGAGACTTTTCTCCCTACGGATCGAGAGGATCTCACAGGTGTATTTTCTCCTTAGGAATCGTGAGGATTCCTAAGTGCGTTTTCTCTTATAAGTCGTAAGGATCCTATAAGAGAATTTTCCCTCTTACGAGTCAAGAGGA
Source organism: Agapanthus africanus (assembly GCA_030015575.1). Taxonomy (NCBI): domain Eukaryota; kingdom Viridiplantae; phylum Streptophyta; class Magnoliopsida; order Asparagales; family Amaryllidaceae; genus Agapanthus; species Agapanthus africanus. The sequence goes on along the minus strand of JASDDO010000024.1, from coordinate 862,360,633 downwards.
CCCGTAAGCGGTTGGTGAGTTGAGTTGTTTCCGAGTCGAAGTATTGCTCCGACGGGGAGGTCGTTGGCTGCTTTGTTTTCGCGAAGGAGGTCGTTGGTTGACTTGTTTCCGAGACGGGGGTCATTAGCTGACTTGTTTCCAAGATGGAGGTCATTGGCTGACTTGTTTCCGCGACGGAGGTCATTTGCTGACTTGTTTCCACGACGGAGGTCATTGATTGACTTGTTTCCGCGACGGAGGTCATTGGTTGACTTGTTTCCGAGACAGAGGTCATTGGCTGACTTGTTTCTGAGATGGAGGTCATTGGCTGACTTGTTTCCGCGACGGAGGTCATTTGCTGACTTGTTTCCGTGACGGAGGTCATTGGTTGACTTGCTTCCAAGACGGAGGTCATTTGCTGACTTTTTTCCGCGACGGAGGTCATTGGGTGACTTGTTTCTGAGACGGAGGTCATTGGCTGACTTGTTTCCACGACGGAGGTCGTTTGCTGACTTGTTTCCGTAACGGAGGTCATTGGTTGACTTGTTTCTGAGACAGAGGTCATTGGCTGACTTGTTTCCGCGACGGAGGTCATTTGCTGACTTGTTTTCGTGACGGAGGTCATTTGCCGACTTGTTTCCGCGACGGAGGTCGTTTGCTGACTTGTTTCCATGACGAAGGTCATTGGTTGACTTGTTTCCGAGATGGAGGTCATTTGCTGACTTGTTTCCGCGACGGAGGTCATTTGCTGACTTGTTTCCGAGATGGAGGTCATTGGCTGACTTGTTTCCGCGACGGAGGTCATTTGCTGACTCTAGGTTATCTGTGAACCGTAGAGTCCTGGAACTGAAGACTTTGCCGTGGCTCCGATTGGTGATGTCACGTCCGTGTCCTGCTAGAATGAGGAGGAACGCCGCTGTTGGTCTCCAGGTTGTAGATGTAGTCGTCGAGTTCTGACTTCCCTTTGGCGCAGCCTGGTGGGGAAATGTAGTCCCCTTTCTTTTCTTTTTTGTTTATGCACATGGATTGTATACAGGGGTCACTATAGGCTTATCTGCAGGGCAAAAGTTTCATTCTTTTTTATTGTTTTATTTCCGCGATGCTCTATCATTTCAGCTTTATATCGCGAAGGTCGCGATTGCCCGATCATTTCGGCTATTTTCGTGGTGCCCAATCATTTCGGCTATTTATTTTATTTTTACTCGCTGCTTTTTATTGCGAGTTGCCCAATCATTTCGGCTATTTTCCATGCATACATTTTTACTTGCTGATTTTGTCGCAAGTTGCCCCATCATTTCGGCTATTTCGTATGCACGTGCGGCCTACTGGCTTTTCACCGTAAACCTGAAATTAGACACCGATTTCGGCATCAGCACCGCTACGACTGGAATCTTGCTAGGAGCGAATCATCATTTTCCTCTGTCGATGTCGAACAAAGGTGGCTTAGCGAACAGGGTTAAGGTCCTGTCGGCTAAGGCTTTTAACTTTATGAGCCGTAAAGGTCTCACTAAGGTATTTCTCCCTACAAGTCGTGAAGATCTTGTAGGTGTCTTTTCTCCTTAGGAATCGTGAGGATTCCTAAGTGTATGTTCCTCTGTAAGTCGTAAGGATCCTACAAGAGGGTTTCTCCTTTTAAGTCGAGAGGACTTATAAGGGTTGTTCGTCATGCGTACATATCCCCAGTCACGGATGGGACTTGGTTAGGGAAATGTTTATTCGCGCCCGTGGATTGTATACAAGGGTCAGTTATTGAACCACTTGTAGGGCCGTATCAAAGGTTTTGGGGGTTGCTTAAGCACAGGTTTAGGCCTCTGTTACTTAAGACTTTCAAATCTTATAAGCCGTGAGGGTCCCATAAGAGAGTTCTCCTTACGAGTCGTGAGGATCTCGCAAGTGTATTTTCTCCTTAGGAATCGTGAGGATCCCTAAGTGTGTTGCTCCCTTGTGAGTCGTAAGGATCTCACGCGGGTGATTTCTCCTTACAAGGTCGAGAGGACCCTGTAAGTGTCCTTTTAACAAGGTTGCGCCCTTTCGGGTTTTCACAAACACTCGCCGGTAGTCCTGCTGTTTTTACTCACGGAGCCCTTTCGAGTTTTCATCCGTGCCCTTTTTGCTTATGGACATGCCTTTTTTTTGTTCTTTTTATATTATTTATTTTTTTTACGAGGTCGCACCCTTTCGGGTTTTCACAAACACTCGCCGGTAGCCCTGCTGTTTTTACTCACGGAGCCCTTTCGGGTTTTCATCCGTGCCCTTTTTGCTTATGGACATACCGTTTTTTTAATATTTTTTTTGTTTTTAAATTTTTTTCTTTTTCTTTTATTCATCTTGTCAGCCTGAGGATGCTGCGGTAGTAGTTTCAGGACATTTCGGTCCGTCGTTAGTTTAAGGACGTTTCGGTCCGTCGTTAGTTTAAGGACGTTTCGGTCCATCCAGGAGGAGGCTGGCTACCGCTTATAAAGTTTGAGCTTAGGAAGGTAGCAAGCGGACATAGTCGTCGTCATCTACTGTTGACCTAGGCGATAACTCGCTAAGCGTAGTATTTCTTTAAGAATCGACCATTTATTGGCCTGAAAGGCCTTTCACCGTGCATATCCATGAGTAGATAGGCTCCACCCTGGTAAACCTTGTCTATGATGTACGGGCTATCATAATTTGGCTCGAATTTTCCCCGCTTGGTGCGATTGGGGATCATAGGCCTTTTGACCACTAGCACGAGTTCGCCTTGGCGGAATGTCCATGGCCGGGTCAATCTTTCATATGAGCGCGTCATCTTTGCTTTATAGGCCTCTAGATTTTGTTGCACTATAAGCCGGGTTTCATCAAGGGCATCAAGCTCCTCAAGCCGAAGGTGAGCATTTTCTTCGTCCGTCAGCTCGTAGTGGACTGCTATTCGTAAAAAGGGTAACTCTATCTCGAGGGGAAGTACTGCTTCTGTACCGAATACCAACGCATATGGTGTTGCGTTCGTGGCCGTCTTGAACGTAGTTTGATACGCCCAAAGAGCCTCTTGCAGCCTCTCATGCCAATCCTTCTTATTTCGGGATACCGTCTTCTTCATGATCTTCGTCAAGGTCTTGTTGAAGGCCTCAGCCAGACCGTTAGCTCGCGGATTATAAACCGAGGAATATCTCCAGTCTATATTGTGTTGTTGCGCGAAGCGACTGATCTTGCGGCTTCTGTAAGCTGGCCCATTATCGGAGATGATCCGTCGCGGAGTTCCAAACCGATATATGACGTGCGTCTTGAAGAAATGGAGGATATTCTCCGTTTTCACTTCTCTCAATGGTATTGCTTCTGCCCATTTGGAGAAGTAGTCAGTCGTCGCCAGGATGAAACGATATCGTCTGGCCGATGCTGGTTCGATGGGGCCGACTATGTCAGTGCCCCACATTTCGAATGGCCAGCTAGCAACCCTTAGATGGAGTGGATTTGGATGCTGGTGGATGAAGTCCCCATGAATTTGACATTAGTAGCACTGCTTCGCATACTCAAGGCAGTCTTGAATCATCGTGGGCCAGTAGTAGCCCATCCGTTTGATCTTCAACTTCATCTTTGGGCCTGCTTGGTGAGAACAGCAGATTCCGTCATGAACTTCCTGAATGACTCTTTTCACTTCGTTAGGTCCCAGACATTTCAACCACAGAGAATCAAATGACCTCTTGCACAGCGTATCATTGACGAAGGCGAAAGATAGAGCTCGTTTCATAAGCTGATGTCTTGAGGACGCATCTTCGGGCGTTCGACGATATTTGAAGTAGTCTATAAAGACTTCTCTCCAATCCTCAGTATTTTCCCGATCTTTTATTTGCAGGGTTGTCTGCTCAGTCGCTCCCTTTTCTTCGGATGATTCCGGAGATATTTCTGTTGGGGCAAGCACCCGACGGCTTTGTACCATGATTCTTACGTCATCGAGGTTGTCGTCAGCCAGTTCTTTAGCGAGCTTGGCTAACGCGTCCGCTTTGCTGTTTTCCGCACGCGGTATGTTTTCCAAAGTATAGGAAGGGATTTGAGTCAACAGTTGCTGCACCTTTTCGCCGTACTTCACCATCTCTGGTTTGCACGTTTGGTAGTCGCCGTTTACTTGACTAACGACCAGTTGGGAATCTTCGTATATGAGGAGGTTTTCAATTCCCATGTCAATGGCGATCTCGAGGCCTGCTCATATTCGGCTTCATTGTTTGTCCTTGGCTCTGTTAGGAAGAGAGCAAAGCGCATTATCCCTCCTTGTAGAGTTACAAAGATAAGTCCTATCCCCGATTTGATTATAGGGGTACTTTGTTTGCGCTTCTTCACGGAAGATTCCCCATCGAAATAAAGCTCCCATCGGGCATCACCATCATCGATCGCATCAAACACATGTTCGTCTGGAAGATCGCAATTCAGAGGAGAATCGGCGGGTATCGGATGCTCAGCGAGGAAATCTGCGATGGCCTGGCCTTTCACTGCCTTGAGTGGCTGATAGGTTATCGAGAACTCCATCAAGAGCAGGGCCCATTTAGCGAGTCGTCCCGTCAATATGGCCTTCGACATTAAATACTTAAGGGGGTCCATCTTAGAAATGAGACGGACTTCATGCGCTAACGCATAGTGCCTGAGCTTTGTTATCGCGAAGATCAACGCCAGGCAGTGTTTTTCAATGGGGGAGTAGTTGCTTTCTGCCCCCAGTAGAACTCAACTTAAGTAGTAGAGTGCTCTTTCCTTCCCTTGGTCATTCTCTTGCGCCCATAACGCGCCTAAGGAACCTTCGAGGGCGGTTGTATAAAGAATGAGGGGCTTTTCCTTGACCGGAGCAGCCAACAATGGCGGGTTCTGCAGGTATTGCTTGATCTCGTCTAGCGCGCTTTGGCATTTTTGGTCCCAGACGAACGGGGTTCCCTTCTTCATCAGGCGGCTGTAAGGACAGCACTTGCCTGAAAGGTTGGCTATAAATCGCTTTATATACGCGAGCTTCTCTTGGAGAGACCGCAGCTGTTTGAGAGTCCTTGGCGGAGGCATTTCCATGATCGCCTTGATCTTTGCCGGATCTATCTCAATACCTCGGTGTCGGACGATGAATCCCAGGAATTTGCCTGAGGAAACTCTGAATGCACACTTGAGAGGGTTCACCTTCAAGTTGTATTGTCGAAGGCGTTGAAATACGGTCTTCAGATGCTCGAGATGTTCCTCGTATGATTTGCTTTTAACCACGAGATCGTCGATATAGCATTCGACGATTTCGTGTATAAGGTCATCAAAGATCTGCGTCATGGCTCTCTGATAAGTGGCACCGGCGTTCTTTAGACCGAAGGGCATCACCTTGTAGCAGAATATACCCAAGGGAGTCCTGAAGGCAGTGTGCTTCTGGTCTTCGGGATGCATCTTTATCTGATTATACCCTGACGAGCTGTCCATGAAGGAGAAAACCTCATGAGTGGACGTATTGTCTATCATCAGTTTGGTGACTGGCACTGGGAAATCATCCTTCGGGCAGGCTTTATTGAGATCCCGGAAGTCCAAGCATATGCGTACTGTCCCATTTTTCTTCATCACCGGGACGATGTTGGCGATCCATTCAGGGTATTGAACTTCCTGGATGAAGCCAGAGTCGATCAGCTTCTTTGACCTCAGCATTGATGCTCATCTCAAGCTCGAGCCGCATTCTTCTTGGTGCCTGCTTGACTGGCTTGACGTCCGGGGATATTGCCAATTTGTGCACAGCAATTTCAGGATCTAATCCCGGCATTTCGGAATAGTTCCATGCGAAGCAATCTTTATGCTGCATAAGCAGGTTTTTTAATGCATCCACCCTTTCTTCAGACAGCAGCTCGCTGACGAATGTCGGTCGCGGGTCATTCGCCGTCCCCAACTCAATTTTCTTGAGGTTATCCGCAGTGGTATGTATTCCATCTTCCATCTCATTTGGCGCTGGTGGATATTCTTAGATCACCTCATCGTTGCTGTTTTCGAAGCACCAAGGAAGGTCATCCATATTCTCGGGCTCTTCTTTTAATGTTGTTATCATGTGACAAGTATGAATTCGCTTCCAAGCCCAATGTGGAACTGGTTCTTCTTTCGTGGTCTTGGGTTCGTGCTTCTGTGGCGGCGTTACCCTCCAGTTGTCAGACAGAGCGAACTTGCCAAGCTGATACTGATCTTCGACCCAATTCTTGAAGGTGAAGCAGTCTTCGAGAGGATGCCCTACCACTCGGTGATAAAAGCAATAGTCTGGGTGCGAGACTTCGCCTGCTTGTTCGAGGTGTTTAGACTCCGGCAGTGTAAGCATCTGATGTTTTAGAGCGAGGTCAAGTATCTTCTCGTCTTGTCCCAAGGAAAAGAGTACGGCCGACCCATTTTCCTCATGAGGGATAGATCGGAACCGCTTGATTCCCTCTTGCGTGATTTCTTATTCCCGCTTTGTTGCTTTTGAGTGCCTTTTTCGCCTTTCGACTTATTTCTGCCTCTGCGTCGAGCCTTCTTTATAACAGGTTGATAAGGAGCGGCATCTTCATCTTTCACAGCTTGTTGGAGGAGGCGTTGCGTTTTGGCTTTCTCGTAGATGGCCATTTCGCGATCATGGTCGTCTCGGACTTTTTGACCAGCTTCCCTTATAAGCTTGTCCATTTGTTTTTCGAACGACGGACTGGGCACTTTTGCATCTGGAACTTTTACTGGTTCAGAATTAGCATCTTCCCATTGAGCATCCGCTTCTTCATCGAAGTCATGCACGACGTAGCAACCGTGGAGTAGCTCTTGTTTCTTTGACTGAATGTATCCAAGCCCGATTGTTTCCATTTTCCCATTAGGCAACTTGTGCTGAGTCCCGGGAACGTTCCAGACCCTGTCATAGAATTTAGCTTTTCGAGCGGTCTGTTTAAAGGATATCCCCTGGCACTTCAATAGCCTTTTCAAGCCTTCTGTATAATATCTGGGCAGACGGATGGGCTGAAGCCTGTCAAGCGTAGGATCCGCACCATGCCAGATTTCTTTCTCCACTTTGGTTTCTTTAGAGCGGTAGAATAGAATTGCCTTTTCACCTCTTCGCTTGGGAGGGACATAGAACGTCCGCAGCTCTTCTACACTGTAGATATCAAGTGCATCCAGTTCTTTATAATGTTTGGGTGGCACCATGGCGACTTGCAGACTTTGTTCTTCATCGGTGGATATTTGTATTGAAGGCCGAGCAGAGAATACAGAATGGACCTCATCTTCCGAGTTACTACCAAAGATCAACGTAGGAGCAGATGGTCCCGGCTTGTTGTGTTGGGGTAGACCCGAATAGATCATCTCCTCTTCCTCCTCGGTATCACTGCCGAAGATAGGGATGGTGGCATTAGCTTTGGTCTCCGGCTTGTGACACCTCTCTGTGTCTTCGAAATCCGTTAAAAAGTATTTGGCATCTTCATATTTGAGGACTTCATTCATGGAGAGCGGGTTCAGTTCTCCCGTTACGGTATACTCGAGACCATCCTTAAAATACTTCATACACTGATGTTGTGTAGAAGGGATGATGTTGTACTCGTGTAACCATAGTCGACCGAGCAGAGCATTGTGGCATGTCTTGGCATCTATGACGTAGAATTTAATGTCTGTGATGAGCAGCACAAAGCGTAACGTCAGTATCACAGATCCAAGAGTTCTTGATGATTGGGAGTCGAACCCGGAGATGGTGATCTTGTCCTGAGCAAGGTGCTGGACACTCATGCAGATTTCTTTTAATGCCCGCACATTGAGGAGATTAACGGAGGATCCATTGTCGATCAGGATTTTGCCTACCTTTATATCGTGGCAGTATCCCGAGACATAGAGGGGACGATTGTGTTCGCACGTCTCAAGGAGAAGGTCCTCATCACCAAAAGTGACATCGGCCGTGTGCACTTCCTCCAATTCATCCTTCATCTTTTCTTCAGCTAGGAAAGCTTGGAATTGTTTCGGCTCCTGTAGTGCTTTGATTAACGAATCTCTCGCCTCTTTTGATAGTAAATGGGCGTCAAGAATGCTGAGCTGCGAGAGTAGCTTCCTCAGATGCGCTAAGACGTTGTAATCCACCTTATTTCTCTTCGGCGGGTCCTTGGCAGTTAGCTCCTCCACAACTTGGTCATCTAGGGCGATATCCTCAGCGACTTTTTCCTTCCCTTTATCTTTTTTATTTGAGAGTCCGAGATTCTTTTTGGGTAGCATGCGATTACGCAGCCGGATATTTTCGCAGATCTTTGGCTCTTCTTCTTTTCCTGAGGTGAACTCTTTAAAGAGGGGGCTAAGAGCCAGCTCCTCGTCAGAATCGCTCCCGAATGTAAGCACTTGTGATCCCCCGGCGTTAACCATGCGACAATTGCCGGTAGTTCTGTTAAGCCCTTCGGTTGTATTTTTCCGCTCCCGACGAGTTTTGCGCCTCTCCCATTCAAAATGTTGTCGATGAGCAACATATCCTTGCCACCACCTATCGAAAGCTTTGCACTCTTCGGTGGGGTGCGAAATCTTCCGATGATACAAGCAGTAGGACGGGTGCATTTACACTTCACCAGTAATGTTTTCTTCGGAGGATGGTAGCTTCATGCCCATTTATATGGCCTTAGCAAACCTTTTCCTCGTCTTGAATTTTCTTTTGTCCGTAGTGGATGTATTTTGCTCCAGCGGAAGTGTCTCGGCTCTTTCGTCAAGTCGCTGGCGCTTGGCCCTTTCGAATATAGCCGCCTCGCGTTCCCGATTAGCTTTACTTTTTAAGAGAGCTTCATTGAAGAATGCGTCAATTACTTCATCCGATGGCCCCAGAATTTTTTGTTCAGGATCTGCCCCCAGCTTTTCGGTGCAAGGAATCGCCTCATCGTCTGTCAACGAATAGGAGATCGTATGGCAGCTCGCTACGTATTCCTTAGATTCATCCGACGAACTTTCTCCCTCATCTTCCTCTTGAAAGACGTGGTTGAGAAACTCTTAAAGTGTAATGGGAGTCCGTGCTTTCTGGTTGTATTCTTCCAGCACGTCAATTTGTTCTTGTAAGTCTGTACGCTTGTCGCCAGGCTTCACAGGCTTCTTGGATTTCTTCTTCTTCTTCTTCGAAGATTTTGACGGCTGGTTGTGAGTGCTTGGGCCACCACCATCGGTCTTTGGAGTTGGACGGTGCTTCAACATCCCTTCAATGATCTGCGGTTCCAACGGGTTGTTCCACTTGATCGCTGGGCATGTTTGAAGATCGTTCAGCATTCTCTTTGTCTTGGCTGATAGTACAACCTCCCAAGGAGCTTCTTCAACGAGAGAGCATGTTGCCCCCGGCGTATTCATCCTCTTAGAGGTGTGGGGCTGTGGCGGATTCACCTTCCATCTGTCGGACAATGCGAACATACCCTGTTAGTACTGGTCTTCAAGACAAATTTTGAAGACGTAGCAATCCTCGATTGGATGACCCAGTACCCGGTGATAGGGACAGTAGTTGGGCTCATTGACATCATTTGGTTGCGACGGACGTTTTGGCTCTGGCAGATTTATGAGTCGGTTGCGCAACGCCAGCTCGAATAATCTTCTCGTTTTATCTCGGGGAAATGAGTAAGGACGTCTTAGCCTCTCCTCAAGGGGTACTTGCGGACGCATATTATTTTGACGAATGACCGGCTTCGAGTTGCTCGGCTGTTGCTGAGCATTAGCGACAGCGATCGCTTTCCCCTTCTCATTTCGGGAATCGGGCTTTGGTAGAGGAGGTCTATGGCCCATCTGATCCATTTGCGCTAACTTGTCAATCAGGGCCTGAAAGGTAGTCGGCTTGAAGAACATCATAAACTGCGAGATGGTTGCTTGCGGATCAAGGGTTCCCACAAACATACCCACTGCAGGAGCTTCTTCAATGCGTTGCTCGCATTTCGACCATAAATTCCGCCACCGTATAGCATATTGGACCCATGTCTCGTCTGGCTTCACCCTGGCGTTAATCAGTGCCGTCATCGGGGTGCGTTCGCTAGCGCTTGCAAAACGTTGGGTAAATAGTAGCTCCATCTCCGCGAAGGTCTTGATAGAGTCGTTTGGGAGCTCAGAATACCACTCGAACACTGTTTCTGACAAGCTGCCGACGAACTGGCGAAGCAATAGTTTGTCATCACCGCCGGTGTTGCCGTAGAGTGCCCTGAACTGGGCAACATGCTGGTGGGGATTGCCCGTCCCTTTATAGACATGGAACTTAGGAATTGTGTAGCCCGGCGGGTACTTGATCTGGTCATGCCAGCTCGGATATGGTCGTCCTGTTTTTACGACCTGGCCAGCTGCTTCAGTCGCATGATGAACCCGTATTTGTTGGGCTATGTACTCGTCCAAGTCAGCTTTGGAGATTGTCTCTTCCTTAGCTGTTGACAGAGCTAGCGGAGGATTCGACGTTTCTCCCCTATAGTCTTCAAGGACGACCGGGGGATCTTCGGCCGGAGGATCTTGTTGGATCATCATTCCTACCATGTCTTGGAACAGGAGGCCCATACGCTTTATGTTGGCTGCTTGTTCAGCAGCCTCTTTATCCTTCTTCTCCAATATTCGACGAAGGAATTCAACGTCAGTTTCTTGCTTCTGGCGTTCGTCCGATGACGTTTCAGGGCTTTCTTTTGGCCCAGTGAGTGCGGCCATCGTGTTCATCATCTCCTGAAGCTTTTGCTGTTGCTCCTGAGCTTTGGTCACTGATCGTGTAAGCGGTCTATGACCTGTGGATATGCGGCTGTCCTCTTTACCAGACGCCATATAGACGGTATGAACTACGATGCCCCCTGACTTAGGGCGTTTGGGTTCACCACCTTTGATATTTGCCGTTTGCGTGAGGACTTTCTCCGGCCTTCTTCTCTTATGAGCCGTTGAAGTTGAAGGGGCCGTTGCTTTGGGCACCCAAGTGGTCATCGCCTTTCGTTGCTCGACCGGGGGATTTTCTTCTTGTCGACCTTTCGACTTCTTGTGTTGGCGGGAGAAATTAGGATCAATCACAGATTCTCGGACTCGACGCCATGTCTTGTAAATCTTGGAGGACAGCGATTGAGGAGACTGCTCCGGCTTTTCTGCTTCCACGGAGGTCTCTACCGGTGGAGGAGATCTTTTGAGTACCGCAGTTGGCGAATTCCTGCGTACCCTATTCAGCAGCTCAAAGCTGTTCCCAGTTGGAACAGCAGCATTAACTTCCACCGTTGGAGCTGGTGGAGTGATCCCAGAGGGGGAGTTGCCCCCGGTCTTTCTTATCCGGCGCCAGTGGCGTCGTCGGGCGCGACGAGTTGTCGGTATTGGTTCCGAGACAGCTTCTTCTTGCCCCCTATCCAGTCGAGGGACTGTTGCCGGTGTCAGACTCTTGAAGACTGACGTCCGTTGAGGAGTTATGTCCAAGCGGTCAAAAGCAGATTTCTAAGCAGGAGTGGGAATAGCCAGCCTTGCAAAGACTGACTCTTTGACAGGAGAAGCCGCCTTAGCGACTTCAGGAGCAGCCGTCTTCTTCGGGATGACTATCTTAGGTGTTATGGGCTGCTTGATAGGCCCTTTGGTGCTCAAGCTCAGCCTGGTGAAGACTGAAGAATTGGACGACCTGTTGAGAGGGGCCGTGGGAGTAGGAAGTCGATCGAAGACCGACTTTCTTGAAGCTTCCGGTGCGGGCACAGGGATGGTGAAGCTTGCCGGAGGGATCATGGTTCCGAAGAACAGGCCCGTAGTAGCCTGATTCACTTGCTCCACAGGCAGAGTAAGGACGGAGGCCGCTTGAGGCCTATATGCTACACCTCCAGGTGAGGCGGAGCGTCGGTTGCATTGGCACTTCAAGCAGTTCGAGCAATTTGAGGCCATTGATGTTTGATTTCTGGGCCAGGCAAAAGACCAAATCTTAGTAACTTGAAATCCAAAGGCAACCATTAACAAACCGCGATTCGTTCGTGAAGACGACACATGAAGTATGGAGTGGAAAGAGGAAAAGGTCCCACCGGGCGTGCCAGAATCTATTTACCGCCGAAAAAGGGAGACGGAACCGCGTAGGCCGTCTTGCCTGAGATTCGGGGCAGATGCTATTTGGTTTTATCCATCCACCTCTCCGAAGATCCCAAGTTGATTTATGGCACCGTGTATCGGAGGTTTAGACGGATACGACCGATATAGCAGACTTCGTTAGATTCCCCCTCGTTTGAGGGGTTTTTGATTGTGGGGACGCTCTTCCCTGCAGGCGCAATCCCCTACAGTTAATTACGCTACCGCATCGCGGTAACCACTTTCTCCTTCTCCAAAATTTCACTTCGTGTCGTGTGTATTTGTTTTGTTTGTGGATGCCCGTGGATTGTATACGGAGACTAAGTTATGCCGTCGCCCGTAGGATGTGGATTAGTCCAAATCCGTATTTACTTAGATTTGGGTTTGGTGTTTTAGTTTAAGGATACGTTAGCCAAATTGAGGCTAAGATCAACTTAAACGTTCGTTAAGGATACGTTACTCCGATTTAAGACTAAGATCAATTTAAAGGGATCGTTTGGATCCGACAAAAGAGCATTTGGGGGCTCTATTGCTCCAGTTTAGGGACACAGTGGTCCATAGGTAGTTTAAGGACATTTTGGTCCGTTGCCAGTTTAGGGACGTGGTGGTCCATTGGTAGTTTAAGGACGCATAAGTCCGTGGGTTTAAGGACCCCACAGTCCGTGTCGATGTGTAGTCGTCGGGACCCGTCACCTCTCTGACGCCGTTGAAGGATTATAACGATAGAGGTCAGAGGAGTTCGGAGACGTACCCTCGAACCGGATGTAAATTGATTTAGGAGAGAAGTCTTGCTCAGTCAATTTAGTTTGAGGACTTATGACCATAATTGGGCTAAGTCCAGTTGAGAATATTCAACGTTTTTATTTGTCTTTGGCCTATTAGGCCTGTGCTAGGGCTTTGCCCCTTTTTAAATAATGCACTGCATTTCTTATTTTGTTTGGGCTCTGCCCTTTTATAAATGATGCAGAGTATCAATTTTGCTTGGGCTCTGCCCTCTTATTGCATTGCAATTTATTTTGGCCTACTAGGCCTTTTTGATTTGGGCCTGGCCCTTCAGTAAACAATGCAGTGCATTTGTCAGGCGCGTTGCGCCAATCACTGAGCGTAAGTGCTTGTAGTGATGACACGTGTCACGCAAGCGCAGCTGACACGTGGCGCGCTCTGGTGAATTGCGCCAATTTCAGAGAGTAATGCTCTATCTTAAAAGCGCATAGCGCAAGTGGTTCAAGTGCTGACACGTGGCGCTTTCTGGTGGCTTGCGCCAACCCAAGAGCGCAACAGTGCAAATTTTATAAGTGCAGGGCACTGTTTAATATCTTGATCCAATTTAGATCAGAGAAAACAAGTTTTTCTTGTTTTTTCTTATTTTCAGAAAACCAGTGGTTCATAAAAAGTGCAAGGCACTATTATTATTTGTTTTTTATTGAAGATCATTGATCTTGTTCTTAGATCAATGATCTATTCAGAAGAAATTCTTCTATTTTAAAGGTTTTTACCTTTTTCTTGAGTTTCTTTTCGAGTTTCTTCAGAGTTGAAGTTCTTGATGATTCTTGATGTTGATGATTTGAGTTGGGGTCTAAGGGTCTTTATATAGTGCCCATAAATTTTTTAAGTTTGTTAAAGAGATCATTCTCTGAGTGATTTGGGGAATTTTCCCCACCGTTGGATTTTTGATCCAAGAGCTTCTGTTTTACAGAAGACAATCTTCTTATTTTAACAAGAACAGAAGGATCTTACTAGAATTTTAATTCTGTTTGGTGCAAACGCCCCAGCGCTTGACGCGTGTCACGCTGCGCAGCGCGCTAGCGCAGCGCAGCTAGCGCAACTGCGCTGCCACGTGGCGCGCAGCGCAGCTAGCGCAACTGCGCTGCCACGTGGCGCGCAGCACAGAGCGCAGTGCAGCTGCGCTAGCTCAACTGCGCTGCCACATGGCGCGCAGCGCAGAGCGCAGCGCAGCACAGAGCGCAAATTATCTGAAGCGTTGCTTCCTTTAATTTTTGTTTTAAATAGAACCTTGCTCTGATTGGGCGCACTGCTTTGGGCGCTGCGCTAATGTATCAGCTTTTGATACGTGGCGCGTTGCACGCAGCGCAAGGAATTTGGAGCGTTGCTTCTAATTTTGAATTTTTGAAATTCAAACAGAGTTTTGCTCTGATTGGGGGAAACATGGAGCAAAGCATCCCTATCGCCAGCAAAAGCAAGTTTAAAGTAAAGAAATGATTCGCTAGGGCCCTGGCAATAGGAATGAAGTTGCCTTCTTTCAAAAGAAATTCTCCTGGAGGTATACATCTTGATGAAGCGGATATACATCCTAACTTCTGTTTATACCTTCAGAGGATTGCATACCCCACTGAGGAGTGCATAGCCTTTAAAAACTGGTGGCAGGGATATATTGCCTATCGACGACACGTTCAACGAGTGAAGCGTAAGGCTCGTCGGGAACAGAAAAGCACGACAGATGAGCACGAAAGAGCTGCTGGAAACTGTCACATAGCCGACACCAAGGGATCGCAAGCTATCACCTTTGGAAGTGACTCTGACGAAGAAATCGCCCTGAACCCTCTCTTCAAGGAATCCACCTCCGGCACAAAACATGCGAAGATTTATGACAAAATTTAGCTGCGTAATCGTACGTTGGCCTATGACCGAAATGTCGTTAAACTACTACCAACCCGCGGCGTCCCCAGGCTGATATGGTAAATAAAAAGAAAGATACGTCCACAAGCAAGAGGGGCACGAATGAAAACCCGAAAGGGCTCCGTGAGTAAAAACAGCAGGGCTACCGTCGAGTGTTTGTGAAAACCCAAAAGGGCACAACCTCATTTAAAAAAAAAAGAAGAATAAAAGAAAAGAAGAAGAAAACGGTATGTCCATAAGCAAAAGGGACACGGATGAAAACCCGAAAGGGCTCCGTGAGTAAAAACAGCAGGACTACCGGCGAGTGTTTGTGAAAACCCGAAAGGGCGCAACCTTGTTAAAGGACACTTACAGGGTCCTCTCGACCTTGTAAGAATAAACCACCCGCTTGAGATCCTTACGACTCATAAGGGAGAAACACACTTAGGGATCCCCACGATTCCTGAGGAGAAATTACACTTGCGAGATCCTCACAACTCGTAAGGAGCTCTCTCTTATGGGACCCTCACGGCTCATAATATTTGAAAGTCTTAAGTTACATAGATCTGAACCTGTTCTTGAGCAACCCCCACAACCTCCAATACTGCCCTACAAGTGGCTCAATACTGACCCTTGTATACAATCCACGGGCGCGAATAAATATTTCCCTAACCAAGTCCCACCCGTGACTAGGGATATGTCCATATGGTGAACGACCCTTGTAAGTCCTCTCGACTTATAAGGAGAAAACCCTTTTGTAAGATCCTTACGACTTACAGGAGAACATGCACTTGGGAATCCTCACGATTCCTAAGGAGAAAACACACCTACGAGATCCTCACGACTCGTAGGGAGAAACAACTTTATGAGACCCTTACGGTTCATGAAGTCAAAAGCCTTCGTCGATGGGATCTTAACCCTGTTTGCTAAGCCACCTTTGTTCGACATCGACAGAGGCAAATGATGATTCTCTCCTGGCACTATCCCAGTTGTAGCGATGCTGATGCCTAAAACGGTATCAAATTCTAAGTCCTTTTACGGCAAATGATGATTCGCTCCTGGCAATATTCCAGTCGCAGCGATACTGATGCTAAGATTGGTATCAGATCCCAAATCCCCTACTCGCGAGAAAAAATCAGCGAGCCAAAAAAATGCATACGAAATAGCCGAAATGATGGGGCAACTTGCAAACAAAATCAGCAAGTAAAAATGTATGCATGCAAAATTGCCGAAATGATTGGGCAACTCGCAATAAAAAGCGGCGAGTAAAAATAAAATAAAAAGCCGAAATGATAGGGGTACCACGAAAAAAAACAGCCGAAATGATTGGGCAATCGTGACCTTCGCGATATAAAAGCTGAAATGATAGAGCATCACGGAAAGAAATAAAAAAATATATAATAAATAAAATCTATGCCCTACAGGTGATATCACATCAATCCCTGTATACAATCCAGGGGCGCAAAAAGAGAAAGAATCACACCTTCCCTCCCCAGGCTTCATTAGAAAGCAAAGCCAAATCTCGACGGTTCATAGACAACCTAGAGACAACCTCGACATTTGTCGCAATATTGCAGACACAATGTCAACAAACGAAGCAAAAGAAGACCCCTAGCTTCAGGGTCTTGACATCGATATCAACAACTTAGAGATCACCAATGGTATTTCTCCTCACTCCAACCAGATGCAGACATGACGTCAACAACCGACCTCAGAGTCGCAACGAAACGGAGCCACGACATAGTCCCTAGTTCCAAATCTTAATGGCAATATCTACAGCCTAAGAATCAGCAACGGCGTTCCTTCGCAGTCCAGCAGGATGCGGATGCAACGTCAACGAAAGACCCCATGGTCGAAACAAAGCGGAGTGACAGCAAAATTCCAGCTCCACCTCAGCATTCATCTCGATACAGCAGACGCAATATCAACAATGGAGTTCCTTCGCAGTCCAGCAGGATACAGACGCAACGCCGACAAAAGACCTCACGGTCGAAACAAAGCGGAGTGACGGCAAATCCAATCTCCACCTCAACATTCGTCTCGATACGGCAGACGAGATGTCAACAATGGCGTTCCTTCGCAGTCCAGCAGGATACGGATACAACGCCAACAAAAGACCTCACGGTCGAAACAAAGCGAAGCGACGGCAAAATCCCAGCTTCACCTCAACATTTGTCTCGATAAAACAGATGAGATGTCAACAACAGTGTTCCTTCGCAGTCCAGCAGGATGCAGATACAACGCCAACAAAAGACCTCACGGTCGAAACAAAGCAGAGTGACGGCAAAATCCCAGCTCCACCTCAACATTCGTCTCGATACAGCAGACGAGATGTCAACAACGGCGTTCCTTCACAGTCCAGCAGGGTACGGATGCAATGCCGACATAAGACCTCGCAGTCGAAATAAAGCGGAGTGACGGCAAAATTCCAGCTCCACCTCAGCATTCGTCTCGATACAGCAGACGAGATATCAACAACGGTGTTCCTTCGCAGTCCAGCAGGATACGGATACAACGCCGACAAAAGACCTCACGGTCGAAACAAAGCACAGTGACAGTAAAATCCTAGCTCCACCTCAGCGTTCGTCTCGTTACAGCAGACGCAATGTCAACAACGGCGTTCCTTCGCAGTCCAGCAGGATGCAGATACAACGCCAACAAAAGACCTTACGGTCGAAACAAAGCGAAGCGACGGCAAAATCCCAGCTCCACCTCAGCATTCGTCTCGATACAGCAGACACAATGTCAACAACGGCGTTCCTTCGCAGTCTAGCAGGATGCAGATACAACATCAACAACCCAAGATTAAAACAACAGAGCCATGACAAAGTCCCTAGTTCCAGGTCCTAACGGTTCACGGGCAACCTAGGAACCACCTCGACGTTCGTCTCTACACAACAGACGAAATGTGACTACAGCGCCCTTCCTCCAACAGGATTCAGACACACCATAGCAAGCGAAGTGAAGGATAAATTCCTAACTTCAGGGTCTTGACAGTAACTCATATAAAACCTGAAAGACTGCCAGAGATCATCTCAGCCCAGCGTAGAGTGATCACCATCTCGATGTTCGTCTCGATACAGTAGACGTGAAGTCACCCCAGCGTTCTTTCCCCATCAAGATGCAGACGCAACAACAACAACGGAGCCACGGCAAAATCCCTAGTTCCAAACCTCGACGGTTCACCAGCAACCTAGAGACAACCGCGACATTCGTCTTGATACAGCAGACGCAATGCTATCAAATGAAGCAAAGGCAAAATTCCTAGCTTCAGGGTCTCGACAGTAACTCATACAAAATTCCAAACCTCGACGTTCGTCTCTACACAACAGACGAAATGTGACTACAGCGCCCTTCCTCCAACAGGATTCAGACACACCATAGCAAGCGAAGTGAAGGATAAATTCCTAACTTCAGGGTCTTGACAGTAACTCATATAAAACCTGAAAGACTGCCAGAGATCATCTCAGCCCAGCGTAGAGTGATCACCATCTCGATGTTCGTCTCGATACAGTAGACGTGAAGTCACCCCAGCGTTCTTTCCCCATCAAGATGCAGACGCAACAACAACAACGGAGCCACGGCAAAATCCCTAGTTCCAAACCTCGACGGTTCACCAGCAACCTAGAGACAACCGCGACATTCGTCTTGATACAGCAGACGCAATGCTATCAAATGAAGCAAAGGCAAAATTCCTAGCTTCAGGGTCTCGACGGTAACTCATATAAAACCTGAGAGACTATCGGAGATCATCCCACACCAGCGCGGAGTGGTTATGACTCATCGGGGCTCTCCAAAATGAGCCTAACCTCAAGTAAAAAGCGGCATGGCAAAATTCCTAACGCTTGCTCTTCCAACGGTCAAACTGCCTAGGAGGATTGCTTGAAGACGTCTTGTCCAGCCTCCAAAAGGATCAGAGAAACGACAGTCGTAAAGCTACTCAAACAGCAAGGTTTCCTATCGAGGAATATATCAGCCGACGCGACGGTACGATGGACAAAACCCTAGTACCACAGACCCTAACGGACCTCTGTCGTAAAGAGCAGAGGTTAACTGTGACGTTAGGATATCCTTGCGAGAAATGCTTGATTCGTCTTGACTCGTGAGGTAAAGCCTTAGGCAGTGGGGATTAAAAAACCTGTTTCCTAAGCACTGGGGTCCTACAAGTCGGTCCAAAACAGACTCTTGCATACTATTCACGGACCACACTCTTCAAAGTCGAATCTCGACAAGGAGGGAAACAACCACTTACGAGTCCTCTCGACTCGTAAGAGGGAAAATTCTCTAGTAAGATCCTTACGACTCTCAAGAGAAGACACACTTAGGAGTCCTCACGACCCCTAAGGAGAAAATACACCTACGAGATCCTCTCGACTCGTAGGGAGAAAAGTCTTTATGAAATCCTCACGGCTCATGAAGTTGAAAAGCCTTAGGTAGCAGATCTGAACCTGCTTCCTAAGCCATTACTACTCCCCAAAGTATTCAAGACGGATTGTTCTATATCACCTACAGGCTATGCTTACTTAAGGAATATGCCAATAACAAAGCAGAAAATGAAAGGAAGAAGGCAAAAGATTTGTCATTCATACTTGGAAAATTCTTACATCAATAAAGACAATAAACAAAAACATCATTGTTGAAATGCTATTACAATGGCAAAACCTCAAATCCAGGACATGGATTGAGGAACTCGAAAGTGACCTTGTCCAGGACTTTCTAAGCCTGGCGAACCATCCTAGTGTGCTTTCTTTCGCGAGCACAAGCGTCGGGATCCCCACTGATGTCCTCCACCCTCCGATAAGCAGTAAGTATGGCGGACTGTTGAAAGGCCTGGTGCAGGAGATCGACAAGATTGTCTCGCCGTCTCTTCAAGATTAGGTTCATTAGGTACACCGAGTGCACCTTATCCTCGGCGGTATCTAACGCCCTGAGCGGCACGCCGGTAAAGAATAAGGGAAGCGCTTCCCAAATTGCTCCCACAATAAGCTTCAGGAGAGGGGAGCGTCGAGGAAGCAGTTGACCGTTATATGCGTCGAAGCGACTCATAATTTCGGCACACTCGGCGTTTGTGAGTTCTCGGTTCTGAGGACGGCCGAGTCAGCGAATATCTCCGTAAGAGATAATTTCGTCGAGATCGTACATGTGGGTGTCCATTACTCCTGTAAAAGAAAATCAACAAAATTAGCAGACAGACTGATTAAGCAATTTTTGATTCAAAACAGGCGCAGGAAATTAAACTCCCCGAGAGCAATGCTCTACAGATAGGAGTGACACCCGTCAATATCAGTTATGAAAGGAGTTTAAAGAAATCCCCCGAGAACATTGAGAGCTTTGCTCTGAAAAGATGATATAATTCATCAAAAAATAAAATCCCGTTTTTAATCTTCAAAGATCCATGAAAAATTCTTAAGAGTTCTGCTATATGATTTAAAAGGAGCAAAGCTCCATTAATGAATCAAGAAATTATAAATAAAATCCTTTTAGAGAGTAAAGGCTCTATTATTGGAACCCTAAAATGGTTCTCTTTAGATCAAAGATTTATAAAGAGCAAAGCTCTGTTAATGGGTAAAACCCTGGTTTCTTAAAAGTTTTAAACTATACCTAAGTTTTAACAGAGTCTTACTCTTGAAAAGTCCTTAAAGCCTAAGATCAATGCTCTAAATAAAAGATAATTCTCAAGGGGGTGATGAAAATCATCTAAGAGACCAAAGGTCCTATTTATAGGCATTGAGAGCCGTTTCAACTTCCAAAAGATGGCGCAATGGTTGGAATTCTGCTACCGCTGCGCTCACGTCTGGGGCCACGTAAGCGCAACGGTGGGGGGGCATTTGTTTCCCCCAATCAGAGCAAAGCTCTGTTCAAATTCCAAGGCGGGAAATGAAGCAACGCTTCCGTTTCACCCAATCAGAGCAAGGCTCTGTTTTAAAATTCAAATTTTAAAGGAAGCAACACTTCAGATAATTTGCGCTCTGCGCTGCGCGACACGTGTCAGCGCAGTTGCGCTGCGCTCTGCGCTGCGCGACACGTGTCAAGCGCAGGTGCACTTGCGCCAACTGTGCCAGCACTAAAACTTAAATAATGAATTATTTAATTAATCAGAATTAAAATTCTAGAAAGATCTTTTTAATCTTATTAAAATAAGAACATTATTTTCTGTAAAACAAGGCCTTAGGATCAAAGATCTAACGGTAGGAAAATATCCTCAGATCAATCAGAGAAACATCTCTGTAACTAACCAAACAAACTAATTGGCCCTATATAAAGGCCCCTAGACTCCAAGTCTCAAGAAGACAGAAATAGAAAAAGAGGAGAACTCTGAAAAAATTAAAAGGCAAGCCTTTGAAGAAAGAAGATCATCTTCTTCAAGGTAAAGAATTTGATTCTCGAAAAACAGAGATAAAATACCTTACAAAAAAGAAGAATTTCTTCTAAAAAGATCAAAGATATAAGAACAAGATCAAGATCTTCAATAAAAGAAAAAGATCAAAAAAAAGATCCAATCATTAAAGATAAAAGAAGTAGTTTACTTCATTATTAGATCTTTTGATCTATATAAAGGCACGGCCTTTTGATGAACCATTGGTTCTTGAAAACTTGAGGTAGAATCTCTTTAGAACTAAAAAGATTCTTTTCTTTGATTTAAATTGGATCAAGATACGCTCTGCGCTGTTGGACGGTGCCTTGCACTTTTGAAATAAGCCCTTGCGCTCCTCGGATTGGCACAAGTCCCCAGAGAGCGCCACGTGTCAATCACAGAACAAACAGAGCACTGCGCTCTTGGATTGGCGCAAGTCACCAGAACGCGCCACGGGTCAGCAGCGCACTAGCGCAGCGCACTGGCGCAGCGCTCTGCGCTAACAGACTTGCGCTCACCAGAGCGTGACACGTGTCACTTCCACATGCTCTGGCGCCTTGCGCTCTTTAATTGGCGCAAAGCACCTGACAGGCCACGTGGCGCACTGTCAAACCATTAAATGCTGTGCATTATTAAAAAGTGGCAGAGCCCAATTAATAGGTTTAACAGACCAAAACAAATGCTACGCATTATTAAAAAAGGGCAGAGCCCAATTAAGAAGCCTAATAGGCCTAATATAAATGCTATGCATTATTAAAAGGGCAGAGCCCAAGTAAAAGCTCAACAGCTAGAACAATAAAATGTTCAACCGAGCCCATATGCTCACAAACCTTCAAATAGACTTTAGTCCCAAATTGGACTATAGATCTCCCAACCAATATTGGTTCAAGGGTACATCTCTGAACTCCTCTGATATTTGTCGTTGTAATCCTTCAATGTCTTCAGAGAGGTGACGAGTCCCGACGGCCATACATTCTACAGACAATGTCCTTAAACTGGCAATGGACCACCATGTCCCTAAACTGGCAATGGACCACCATGTCCCTAAACTGGCAATGGACCACCATGTCCCTAAACTGGAAATCAACCGAAATGTCCGTAAATTAAACAATAGAGTCTAAATGCTCTTTTGTCGGATCTAAATGATCCTGTTAAGTTGTTCATAGTCTGGGAATTCGACTAATGTATCCTTAACTAACGTTTAAGTTGATCTTAGCCTCAAATATGGCTAACGTATCCTTAAACCAAAACCCCAAACCCAAATCTAAGAAAATACGGATTTGGACTAATCCACGTCCTACGGGCGACAACATAAATTAGTCTTCGTATACAATTCACGGGCAACCACAAACAAAACAAACACCTATGATACAAAGTGACCATCTGGAGAAGGAGAAAGTTGTTACCGCGATGCAGTAGCGTAATTAACTGCAGGGGCTTGCGCCTGCAGGGAAGAGCGTCCGCACAATCAAAAAACCTCTCGAACGAGGGGGAATCTGACGAAGTCTGCTACATCGGCCGCATCCGTTTAAACCTTCGATATATGGTGCCATAAATCAACTTGGCATCTTCGGAGAGGTGGACGGATAGCACCAATTAGCATCTGCCCCGAATTTCAGGCAAGACGTATATCGTGTCTCCGCCGCGTCCTTCGGAGGGGAACAGATGATTGCTCCCGATTGGGGATGCCTTTTATATTTTATGTTTTGTACCCGTTTGGGACTAGTTTTTACAAAGGAGATGCTGCCGAAATTTTTAAAAAAATAAATTTAAGTTTTGGGATTTTAACTTGAGATGTGAAATGATTTTAAACTAATGTTTTACTGTTTTACCACACCATCTTTTCATGGTTTAGATTTCTAGGTTTTCAGCTTACTTGAATTACGTTACGCATTTAGACGTTGCGTGATTTAAGTGCCGGTCGCGTTCCTAATTTGGGTTGTGATAGGATAAGGCGTTGACGACGTTAGGAGGGGGAGATGAGCCACTCCTGCCTCCGTTGTGGGGGGTGTGGCGGCTCGTATTTGAATCGTTGCGGTTGTCGCTTGCCATCGTGTCGAGGGAGGAAGATTAACTTTATGGGTAGAGAAGCTTCTGTAAAGGCTTTCCACAGACGGCACTAACCGATGGAGGCTGTGATCTCCCTCAGATGTTGTCCTCCGTCGATCTGACATGAGCAATCTTGTGCAGCTGAGATTTCATTTGGGAGTTATGTGTGGATCTCAATGGGTTAGTGTTGACGCCGAGCTATCTGCAAAGGAAGTCCCGAGATGGGTGACCACCGTAAGACCCTCCGACGATCAAGTTAGTGCCGTGGAATAAAAGCAGAGTAACAGCGTATCGGATTCAATTCAAGTTACCTGAATCGTCTGAAAGAGCATTTTATATAGTGGTCGTGTGGAGCGAGCCGGTACGAGATTCTCGCCATCAGTTACGCCCCCTCGTTACTCCCGCGTTGATGGCGGGATCCGCTTATTAATGGAGGAACGCGTCTGCATGGGACGCGGCACGTAGGGCGGCGGATATCTCGTTTTGGCGAGATACGCGGAGCCGTTGCCGGGGCACTTGGGCTCCGCGCTCTCGGTTGATCGGGGGAATCGAGGAAGCTCGGCCGGTCGGAAAGCTCAGAGACGGGCTGGGAGGCCGAGGAAGCTCAGCCTGTCAGATGGCTCGGAGGCAAGCCGGGAGGCCGAGGGACCTCGGCCTGTCGGAAGCTCGGAGACGAGCTGTGAAGCCGAGGAATGTCTCCCATGCATTAGGCTTATTCCAGCTCTGTAGCCTCTGGGATACGTCATCAACTACGTGTCGTGATATGGGAAATCCCCACCTGTGAGCATCATCAGGGTCTTTTAAAGATGTGCTTATGGATTACCCAGCCCCCATATGTATGATTGTCATAATAACGCTGGTAGTCAAGTAATAATCCTATGGGCTTAATCAACATGTATTAGTGATACGTAATAATAAGTAAAATATATACACATGTTAAGATAAAGAAAAACTAAATAGCATACTATTATATCGAGGAAGATTGTCCTGTACATACATACCCATAATATTCTATACAATAAAGACCTTTAGGGCATACATATCCAACAGATTTTGTGTAGATCGGAGAAGAGGAAAGATGCCCAATCAGGCGAAAATAGGTTTAAATGCATCAGCTTCATTAATCCAAAAAAGGTCCATGCTGCTAAATTATATGTATCTTTTACAAGAGGTGTTAGTGAATATACTAACTTACTTGTGTTTTTAACTTATATGAATTTCAATAATCAATCAAAGCTCTTAAATTGTTGTTAATTTCGGTGTTATATGCAATATAGCAAAGTATCACAGCAATATCGAAAAGATTGAAGAACACACAATGAGTTATGAAAAAGTATAATGATGATAGAATGTTTGCAAACCTAAATCTAAAATACAACCCAAACATAGAAAGGCGGCCGACTTCTTTCTTATTGTTCTAAGCCCTTGTTTAACAATCATATTTGATGTTAATCTTGTATCGTGGTGACAACGGTTTTTGAAATTACTAATCATTTGAGTTTGAATTTTAGTAATAAATACCTAGCTAGAATTTTCTATTAGATAAAGAGAGTTTAGGCAGAGAGGCCATGGTTTTCCACCCCAGAGTTCATTGGGAACTTTGCCTATAAAGAAAGGAAGTATAACAACAAACCATAAAATAGAAAGAAAATGATAAGCAGAAAAGATTAAATCAGAAGATATAAAACACAGATTTAAGGAGATTTTATCAAATTGACTTATATCCTCAAGGAAAAACAATCTATTATAATCTATGAAAATTTTGAGATTACAATGCTGGTGGAAAGCATTCTGAAAATTTAATCCCAAATAAATGCCAAATCTCAGCAAAATATGGCTAGCTGCTTTATCATTCTTTAAGAGTTTCATAAAATAATTCCACATGAAAATCCTAAACTATACAAGATATATAGTTTTCAAATACTTAAGCCTAAAGTAAGATCCTCTGAATACTCAGCGTGCCTAAAACAAGGTCCAAACTACATATGAAGGCTCTGCCACCACATCCCTGGGCCATGGGATTCGGACTCCGTCAATTCCTACGAGCAGGGCTCTCAGTCCACGGCATCAGTTCATCCTATGGGCTCTATTTAAGTTCATAGGCTTGACCATAAACTCACAAGTAAACCAACTGGTCTTGACCATAAATAATGCACACATAATACAAAGAAATGTTGTGATGCCCTTAGGACATGATTTTGATACTGTTCATTTTTGTGGAAGCAAGTAAAATTGAAGGAGACAGCGCACTATTATAAGCCAAAAGCAGGACAACATGATGTGATTTCCCATCTATTTCTTTGACATTGATTCCTAAAATAAAGGTGGAGAAATTTCCCAAATTTTGATGATGATGCCCCTGCACATGCATGAGCCATGAGTTTATTAGTGATTAGTTTAGTAACAAATAAATCTGCTAGCAGCCATATCTGGGATTTTGATTGCGCGGTTGAAAGGGAGCATGCATAATGACAATTTGAAAAATACGAAATGATTGATATTAATACAAGATAAGAATAAAACATTTAATTAAAATTATAAATGATTGATTTTACAAAATAAAAATAAAAAGATACAACATATGAATCTTGATCGGTCAAATATATTGCACATTTTTATGGACATTTTCCCTATTATTATTAACTACTAAAAGGTGTTATTTGTAAATAAAGAACATATGTGGGTTTATATGTAAAAAGATTAATACCATATATTTCTTCATTTATAATTAATATAATTAGGGAATATACGCATATCATATTTAAATAAAATATTCATGAGATTATTTATAATTAAAATATGCATATCATATCAAATATTTCTAATAAATATTCTTAAGATATCATATCAATTAATTGGTTGGAATAATATTTCAAATAAAACAAATGCTACTAATAATTTGATTTAAGATATTATGCATGTATTATAATAAAATTAGCTCAGGTCTGAACTATGAGAAGGAGATCCATAACAAATCGAAATATCAAACCAAATCTGTCGAATATTAGGAGCAAATCGAAAAATCCCGTAACGACAAAGACTAAAAGATATATTTTCAGAATCTTTTTATTAGAAGGACCTTAAAATATCGAGAGAGAAAACCATGAGAAATTTGGAGGCATGAACCCACCAAACGGCGGTGGAAGCGCGGTCAAAAAAACTTTTGGCGGCGGTTCAGTGGTCATTTGGCGGCCGTGAAATCTGAAACTTCAGGGTCATGATCGTAATTTGACCCACTTCAACGTAGCGTTTAGGATTTCATATTTCTGAGCCCATAAAAGGACCGAGAGCTAAAAGGACCGAGAGCTATCTATCTATCAATATTTATCTATCCATCAATCGAGAGAGATCTAGCGAGCAGCTAGGCTTTTTGTAATTTAGTTTTTCAGCGAGCAGTTTTGTAATGCACTAGTTGATCAATAAAAATAGTTCTTTCATTTACTTTCTGCAATTTACTTTCCGCATTACTTTCTGCATTTTAATTTCTGTATTACTTTTCTGCATTATTTTCCGTATTTATTTTCTGCACTTTTAATTTTTAATTATTGGTCCATTCATCTTCCACACCTCTTTTAAAACGATGATATTCATGAGCCAGTAAATTCATAGTTGTTAGGTTTTGTAGGATAGGGTAGAATAATGGATGAGAATTATCACTTAAATTCTTTTTAAAATTTTTAATATTTATAAATTTTAGCAAAATTTATGTTAACCCTGTTAGAAATATGTATGCCTAGAAGCCATTATTGTATGATATAGTGGATATTTGGACATATATATATAGGACTTTCTTACTCAACATGATAGTATGCTATCTGGTTGCTCTTTATCTTAACATGTACACTTAGTATTATTATATTGTCTCTCTGTTATATGTTGATAAAGCCCTTACGATATGGATTTGACCTGTAGGATTATGATGCAGATCATACTAGTAGGGCTTGGATAGTCCACAAACACATCCTTTAATTATTCCTAATCGAGGGGATATTGAGACAGGGCATCGATATTCCAGAGTAGACTAGTGTGTACATTTCTTGACCCTGTAGTGGACGATGGTTGATCACATAGCCATTGGTGTTTGACATCAAAGATTGTACACATGTGCTCATTAGAGAATGGGTACACTGAACAAAACTCGCCGAGAACTCCTAGTTGGTACTATACCTATCGTCAGATTGCAGTTCTCTGATGACACTGGTACATGTTAGTTTGTAAACTCGAGATCGTCATAGAGTCTTGTGTGGCTCCCACTGTGCTTTGATTTCCTCCCTACCACGGCTCAAAGGAGTCGTGTAAATAGGTGGATTTTGGATACAGTTCCGACTCACATGGAGGAAATAAGTGATAGGAGGGGTTTCTTCTCTTCCGGCATTGGGAGTTGATGTTGCGCTATACTCGATTGGCTATAACAGAAAGTCCCTGGTCAGAGCTGTTGATGAGATTTACTGGTAAGAGTTATCAGTAGTTTCTCGAACCGTTATGATCCATACATCGGCATGACTTATCAAGTTACTGGGGCCTGACGATTCCACCCCTAAACTCGATATGCGACATTATATTTTTCACTGATGCTCTTTTGGTGGTTAGCTTTAAATACCGTTTTTTCTTTCATACTAAGCTTCCAGGAAAGAGTATTTCTAAGTATTCTCTACTATCCCAAGTTTCAAGGTGCGTGTATGTGCGATTTGTAAGGTATATATTTTCAGAGCTTAAGATTCAAAATTATTTTTCAGATTTACTATTCAAATAGAGCTTTCAATACTCTTCCCTCATTTCAACTTAGCCCAAGAATTGAACTCAAAATTGCTCATTTCTAAACAAACTGCAATGACGTATATTTTCTACAGTTATACTTCAAGGAAGGTTATTTTTCAGGATTTTCAATTACTAAGTTAAGGATTTAGTTTTTTCTTAACTAGTCAACCGTTATGTCGAACTTGAGTCTAAATGTATTGATATATATATATATATATATATATATATATATATATATATATATATATATATATATATTTATATATATACATTTTATTTATGGGAAAATAATGCAATGCAGAAAAGAAAAAAAATGCGATGTGAAATTTAAACATGCAAGGTAAGAAAAAACAAATATTTACATAAAAAAATGTGCAGATGCAGAATGCAAGGATGACTATTTACAACAAAACTCCGCACCTAAACTAACTCACAGCAGTGCCCTCACTGCTGCCTACGACGTCTCCTAGAACCAGACGCAGTATCACTCGTACCTGCTTCACTCCAGTCCGTACCATGACCCCTCGATCTCGCTCTCTTTTCTCGTGCCAGCAGGGTAGACATTCCCTGCTCAAGACTCGTCAAACGCTGATCAAAATTTGTCAGCATCCCCAACACTCTCTCTGCCCCCCTATGAGTATGTCTCAATAAGCGTGCTTGCGCGGCGGGGGTCAGCTCTTCATCGCTCGCTGTGGAGCTCGAGCTGGGCATCTTTGCCATCATATCTTCAGCCGGCTCGGTGCGCGACCATAACCCATGAAGTCTCGTGTATGATGTGGAGACACCCTCAAAAAGGGGTCGAATGGGAACCCCATCATGCATAAAAGCATCGAATTTATCAATAGAAAGGAAATAGCGACACAATTGTGTCACTAACATTAGGCACGGGTAATTGGCTACCCCCTTGCCGGCGCCAATCGAGTGTAAAAGCACAGTGCACATGTCATAGCTATGGCTTTTCATCATTAACATATGCACAATGTGTAGGGATGGGATAAAAAAGGTGGTGTTATGCAAACTTCCAAAAATATTGTTTTGTGCCCAACGGCACATGGTTAAGATGTTCGCATACAGCATACGCGCTTGAATGCCCTTCCTAGGTTTCCTGAAACAATCATCGCCCATTAACAGCATGTAATCCTCAAAGCGGAGGGGTCGGTCGTGTGCGGGGATACGGGGTTTCAAAGTGACTTCATGAATGAAGTTCCTATCTAGAACAATTTCCCGACCCCCCCAAACAAGCGTATAAACCCTTATTTAGCTAAGCAACCCTCCTCCATGCTCTCAAAGATATGCGCAACGAGATCCGGAATCGCGAACGCGTTCGGATGGTTATACAACATGAAATTCCATTCGCGTTTCCGGATCTCATCACCAAAGTAGCTACCATAAACGTCATGGGTGAATAATTGCGAGAAACCCCGTTCAAATTGAAAATTAGAAACCATGGATAGAAAACGCAGAACTATTAAATTTACAGAGATGAGATGAGAAAATCAAACCTCCTCTGAAAATTTTAGAGGGAGAAGAGGCTGATCGGAAGCGGATAGGCAGCGGAGGTGGCGTTTTGCGGCGCTTCCGTGATAGTGTGGGGAGATCGCCGGTGGAATTTTTCAGCGGCAGCTAGGGTTTGCTGTGAGGGTAAGAATGAAGGCTCGGGAATTACAGAAAAAAGAGAGAGATGTTATTTAAAGGGGCGGTCAACAAAGAGAGACCTATCCGCACAAAAGTCCTCCAAAAAGAAGAAATTTTTTATTTATTTAGTAAATTTTTTTTTGTTTAGATAGGTTTGAATATTGACAAAAATAACCCTCCTCATTTTTTTTGTTTTTGTTTTTGTTTTTATTACAAATGGGAATTTCACCAAGAATTATCCCGATACAAAAAAAAAAACAAAATGGATATGCAACGGACAAGAATATCCATTATATATATACAAGATGGTATATACATCCCCCCAAACTTATTTGAAATAGTGTTTCCGCTGTTTATGGCTGCATAACCGAAGTTTGGTGGTAAACGAAGAAATATTAGTCAATGTAAACCGGCTCTTGCAACATCAGGAGCTCCTCCGATGGCTCTGCGGTGAGGAACGGTTTTGCTCCGTGTCTGTTCACTTTGAATAGTGAACCGTCCTCTGGATTCTCCAAATCCACCGCGCCGTGCGGGTACACACTCTGCACAAAAAAAGGTCCCTTCCAGCGAGATCGAAGCTTACCGGGATGGAAATGGAGTCGGGTGTCATAAAGAAGTACCTGTTGTCCAGGAGTGAAGGTTTTGCGCGTAAATTTTTTATCATGAAACACCTTTGTTCGGTTCTTTATAACAACTGTGTTCTCATAAGCCTCATCCCGAAGCTCGTTCAGTTCGTTAAGTTGCAGCTTCCAATAGCTGGCCGCATCTTCAAGGTTTAGATTCAGCTCTTTGATCGCCCAAAATGCACGATACTCGATTTCCACAGGAAGGTGGCAAGCCTTTCCATACATAAGTCGATAGGGGGACATTCCAAGATCAGTCTTGTACGCAGTTCGAAATGCCCAAAGGGCATCAGTTAGATTCAAAGACCAATCTTTACGGTTCTTGGAAACCATTTTCTCCAAAATCTGCTTGATCTGCCGATTTGAAAGTTCGGCTTGCCCACATGTTTAGGGGTGGTAGGGCGTGGATAGTTTATAATTTATTGAGTATTTCCACATCAAGGCCTCGAAAGACCTATTGCAGAAATGTATCCCAATGTCGTTAATGATAGCACAAGGGTGCCCAAACCGGGAAAAGATGTTTTCTTTCAGGAATTTAACGACAACCTTGTTGTCGTTAGTCCGGCTTGGCACTGCCTCAACCTATTTAGAGACATAATCAACAGCTAAGAAAATATACAGGTTCCCAAAAGAGCTGGAAAACGGGCCCATGAAATCGATTCTCCAAACATCGAAAATCTCAACAACCAAGATTGGTTGGAGCAGCATCTCGTTTCTCCTGAAAATACGGCCCAAGTGTTAACACCGGGAGCAAGTCTTGCAGTAATCATGGGCATTCTTAAAGAGTTGTAGCCAGTAAAATCCACATTGCAAGACTTTCTCACCTATCTTTCTTGAGCCAAAATGCCCGCCACACGCTTGATCGTGACAAAACGACAGCACACTCTTGAACTCGTTATCAGGAAAACACCGACGAATAATTTGGTCTGGACAGTACTTGAACAGGTAGGGTCCGTCCCAGTAAAAGTGTTTTACTTGGGATAAAAATCTAAATCTGTCCTGACTCGACCATTCATTCGGTATTAGTCCTGTTGCCAAATAGTTCACAATATCTGCGAACCAGGGTTCGCACGATACTGTCAAAGAGTTGTTCATCAGGAAAAACATCGTTAATTGGGAGAGGAAGCGTCGGCGAAGAAGGTGTTGGATATATATGCCCTAGAGGCCTACATTGTATAGGATGCTTGGGATATGTAGGTACATGACAGTCTTGCTTGATATGATAGTACGCTATTTGGTTTGACTTTGTCTTAACGTATGATATATTTTACTTGGTATTTATATATATATGTTGATAAAGCCCATAGGGTGTTTGTCTGACTACCGGCGTTGTGATGGCAGTCATACTAGTGGGAGCTGGATAGTCAATAGGCACACCCTTAGATGTCCCTGGTCGCAGGAGTATCGAGATTGGGCATCGATACTCCGGAGTAGACTAGTGTATACATATCTAGACCCTGACGAGGGGCGATGGATTGGTCCCGCAACCATTGGTGGTGTTCACCTAAGATTGTATACAGATGCTCACTGGGTGTGAGTACACCGGACAGGACTCGTCGAGAACTGACTGGATGGTATTATACCTAACGTCAGATAGCAGTTCTCAGGTGACATGTGTGCAAATAGTCCGTTGACTTAAGGTCATCATTTGTCTCGTATCAGTTCCCACCGTGCTTTGATTATTACCCTACCACGGCTCAAAGGAGTCGTGCAAACAGGCTTCAGTTGGGCACAGTCCCGAGCCACGTGGAGGCAGTGAGCGACTGTTAGGGATTCGTCTCTCCCGGTATAGGGAGTTGATATCGCACTGTGGTCGGTTGGTCATTACCATAAGTCCCTGGCCAGGGCTGATTGAGAATTACTGATGGAATGATCAGTAGATTCTCGGGTGGTCTTGAACCATACCGACACGACTTGTACGGTTATTAGGGGTCTGACGTCCACCACCTCCCTAGACCGTACATGTGATACTCTTAGACGAACAGACCGGACTGCGCGGATATTGTCATCGACAAGCTCAGTAGGATTTCAGATGGGTTATCTCATCGGCTTTCTTATCGACAACTACCTGGGGACCGTTACGTACAGCTAGTGCCGCTTGCGGTCTGTGGTTAAACCCACTGCCAGCATAGTAGTTGAGTCTTTAGAGTCCCACATAGAGATTTCCCAAACCCAGGCGAAAAGATATAGAAGTCGTATGGTTTTACGACAAAGGTTCGAACGCGTACGTGTTTAAACGCACGTGCGACATTCGGACAGTTTTTACTAGCTGGCTTTGGTTTAAGCCAGATTCTAGTATCAGGTTATTGGATTTATACAGTCTAAAGTTTTTCCGTGTTTTCACGGATGAGAGGGGCGTTCTCGTAATTTTCCGAGAAGCTTCTAGAAGGATGTGACATGGAGGGAGAGGTGGCATTTTCATTTAATGATTTAGTGACTCATTGTGAGTGATTCATCATGTCATTAATGCATTATTAAATGCTTAATGACTCACATAATAAATCACCCACTTGCATTTATGAAACATGATGAACAATCTCATATTATTCATTTCTTTTTATTCATTATGTTTCATATATCAAGTGAGAAGCTATTTCATTATTATTATTATTATCATTATCATCTTCTCACTCTCTCTCTTCAAGCTCTCTCTCCTTCACCAAAGCCTAATCCTACCCCTCATGAGTTGAGAACAAGGATTAGGAAAGACTAATTACTCCATAACCTATCTCTACATCACCTTAGCTACTCTATTTAGCAACTAGAGAAACTAAGTAACCTCAAGTTTAGAGGTTATAGCTTGGATTAGGGTTCTCGGGTGGATCGTCTATCATGGAAGAAAGCCGAAGAGGACGTGGAGATCCAAAGAGGCCGTAGATAACATTAAGACGAAGGACTAGAACCGTTTGGTATAATCTCTTAACATAGTAGTTTAGAACTCTATAGCTTTTGTTAAAACTTGTTTAGCAAACGATTCATACGGTTATTCGATGTTTAATCATAGAACAAGATTGTTATTCATATTTCCACCTCCCCATAAGTATTGGGGTGTTGAACATCGACTTACAGTGGTATCAGAGCCTAGCTAAATAGTATTTAACACACTTGCAAATTTGTATGAATTTCGAACGGAAAAACAAACCGGAAAAACCCCGATATCATGTACTTTCTGTCGAATTTTAAATGAGGTCCAAAAATTTTTCAGGGACCTTCAGATTGACCTAAATGAATGTATTAGAACACCCAAGAAAATTGGGCTCATGAATCGGCCATAGCGCCGTGGAACCGCGGTCAATCCCACCGATCCGCCGCGATTCCGCCGCGCTTTGGACGATTCATCATCCCAAGTTTCTTGTGTTGATTCTCTGTGATATTTGGTGTTTTCTGGTAATTTTTATTTTTGCTCAGGTTTCAGATTTACAGAGAAGTATTGGAGAAAATTTAAATGTGTTTAATCGATCGAAATTTTACGGTATTTGCTTGTTTGATTATATCTGTGAAATGTTTTATGTGTTCGTAAAGCTCCCCTAACTGCTAGTATGTCGGTTGGCAGGGGGTTGCACATATCTGTGATGTTATATATAACTGTTTGTGTATATAAACTGTATTGGACTGTTGTGGTGATTAGCCGGGTTTTGTGATGGGTTATTGTATTAATTCATTTGATGTAAATGTAATAAGTTGTAATATTATTTTGCGGGGCACATCCAGGTTGCGGTTGTAGCCACCGTTGTACTATTTCTTTTTACTGTTTTTGCTCATAGGATAGACCCAAGGTGGGGTGCACAAACTACCGGGTATTTTGAAGTGTTAGGGCAGACCGCTTCACTTCTGATACTTGGCGGGTAGTTTGCCGTACCCGTAGGGGTCTGGGGTGGGAAAATGGCTATTCATCACAACTGTTTAATCCGTCTTTCATTGCAGGCTCAAACGAAATGCGGATTGCTTGCAAATCCAATATTGTTTATCTGTGATCTGGAATGCCTATTATTGCGTCTGACGAATGTACAATATCTATATATGATAGCTATTTAGACGTCGCTTATGTTTTACACCCGCGCTAGCCCAGCCCCCGCTCTGTCGTTAGTTAAGTAACCTAACGGGTGATGACGGGACCCCGTGGCGAATGCGGATGGCATAAGAGGACGTTGTATTTTTGTTGTTATCTGTAATGATAGGTTAAAGATGGGACGCATTATTATTAATGCAAAGAAAATAAAACCTAAACTGAATCGTTGGAACAATTTCTAAAAACCACTCGGTTTTCTTGAAAAAGCTATCTTAGTTCCTTCGATTAAATCAAGTTCACTACGTTAACGGTTTTTTGCCAAAAACCAGCCGTAACCCTCCGTCGTTTCAGATAGACAGCACATCGTATTCATGCTATGCTTGTTGGCCTACGTCAAGGCATAGTGTATAGTAGCAGTGTGTGTGCCTATTTGTTGCATAGATAGATGCATTAGTTTAATACAGACATATACCTTGTTGGCCTACGTCAAGGGCTTGTACGATGTATTTAAATTGATCAGGACAACGACGGGTAGAACTTGACTTGCGTCTTATGACTTGTTGGCCTACGTCAAGGTCTATAAGAGCTTGGGGTAAAAATCACATCGGGAGTTTCAAACATAAAGGAAACTTGCAGATTTAGCTTACCTTCTGGAGTGTGGTGACTAGAGTGGCTTCCATCTAGGGCATCATACAATGATAGTTGGATCCCGATCCTACTGATGAGTAGGATTACTCTCGGGAATTTCTCTCACTTAACAATCAATGCTATAAACCAAGTAGGTGCCTAGAAAGGTGTTAGAGGGGCTACGCCTCCAGGGAAAAGAGGTTCTCTAATTAAGGAACTTTGCGAAAGCGTTGGAAAACCTCCCTCGAAGTACCAACACCAGCCTGGCTGAAAGGTTAAGCAAGAATTGTAACGTGTGATTAAATCCTGACTAGTTCTTCTTTTAGGTTTTGAAGAAGGATTTGAGGAAACAGTGGGAGCCATCCTGTTTAGATAAAATAATAACCAATCTAAACTTGCAAGAGCATATGCTGAGTGTTTTCTTTTCTCTCTCTCTGGCAGCTACCATGACTGGACTAAAACTATTACTTGAAAAGAATATACTGACCGGGCAGAACTATAAAGATTGGCTAAGGAACGTCAATATTGCGCTGACTTATGACAAAGTTGCATATGTTACCACCGCTGTTCCTCCCCTTATCCCAGGACCAGATTCCTCAATTGCGGACAAGGAAGTTCGTAAAACCTGGGATCTAGACTGTGAGCGAGCTAAGTGTATCGTGCTGGAGTCCATGAATAATGAACTCCAGAAATAGCACGAGAGTATGGATATTGCATCCATATTCCTCCATTGCAAGGAATTGTATGGTGAACACTCCCGTATCGGAAGGTACGAAACCTCAAGGAAACTCTTCCAGATGAGGTTAGCTCCAGGATCGCCTGTTGGAGAGCACGTCCTCAAAATGATCACCCTCATTGAGGAACTCGCAAACCTGGGATGCGTGCTAGAGAATGATTTGTATATCGACTTGATTTTGCAGCCCCTTCCCCACACCTTCTCTCAGTTCGTGCTGAACATCAACATGCACGAAATGGAAGCAGATCTTCCAAAGCTCCTCAATATGTTGAGGGTAGCAGAGACCTCCTTGAAAAAGGAGAAGACCCCCGTTCTGTATGTTGGCCAATCATCTTCTTCTTATAAATCTAAAGCGAAAGCTAAAGGGAAGAAGAAGATGAAAGCCACCAAACCGAAGGGTGGGGTCAAGAAGGTGCAGGGAACGAACAAGGCAGGAAGGGTGAAGGCAGAAAAGAACGAGTGCTTCTATTGTCACAAGCAAGGGCACTGGAAGAAGGACTGTATGACCTTTAAAGCCAAGGACATGAAGCAAGCTGTTGCTTCTGCTTCAGGTGTGTTCGTAATCAAAAATTGTCTTTCAGTAAACTCTACTTCATGGGTACTTGATACCGGTTCTGGTTCTCACATCTGTAATTCTTTGCAGGATCTGAGAAATAGTAGAGTACTGGGGGCAGGTGATATGACCCTCCGGATGGGCAATGGAATGCATGTAGATGCAGTTGCAATAGGGGAATATCACCTAGGGTTGAATAGTGGACACATTTTGGTATTGTACAACTGTTTTTGTATTCCCAGTATGTTGTGTAATATTATATCAGTATCTTGTTGTCTAATAAAGGATATAATTTTGCTCTTGAAAGAAATGTCATGAACATTCTCCTAAATCAAGAACTGATTGGGTTTGGCACACTGGAAAACGGCATATACATACTTAATCAACCTCAAATTTTCAATATTCAAAACACGCGTAAACGAAAGGCTCAAGAT
Source organism: Agapanthus africanus (assembly GCA_030015575.1). NCBI lineage: Eukaryota > Viridiplantae > Streptophyta > Magnoliopsida > Asparagales > Amaryllidaceae > Agapanthus > Agapanthus africanus. The sequence goes on along the minus strand of JASDDO010000024.1, from coordinate 862,324,316 downwards.
TCGAATCAAGCCTTCCTATGGCATTGTAGACTTGGTCATATAAATGAAACAAGGTTGACTAAGTTACATAAAGATGGATATCTAGATCCGTTTGAATATTCATCATATGCAACTTGTCAATCATGTATCAAAGGAAAAATGACCAAATCTCCGTTCACCGGACACGGAGAAAGAGCCACTGAACTCTTGGGACTAGTACACAGTGATGTATGTGGTCCGATGTCTATGCATGCACGAAGCGGTCACTCCTACTTCATAACTTTTACTGATGACTTCTCTAGGTATGGACATATATTCTTAATGAAACATAAATCCGAGGCCTTTGAGAAGTTTAAGGAGTATAAAAATGAAGTAGAGAAACAGACTGGTAAAAGCATCAAGACACTTCGATCTGATCGAGGTGGAGAATACTTAAGTACCAGTTTCCTTGAATACTTAAAAGAGAATGGAATTCTCTCTCAGCTTACTCCGCCTTATACACCTCAGCATAATGGTATATCAGAAAGGAGGAATCGCACGCTATTAGATATGGTGCGTTCAATGATGAGTAGTGATGAATTGCCACTTTCCTTCTGGGATTTGCTCTAGAATCAGCCGCATACCTATTGAATAGAGTTCCAACTAAGTCTGTACCTACCACTCCATATGAAATGTAGTGTGGGAAGAGACCATATCTCAAGTATATCAAGATATGGGGGTGTCCGGTATATGTTAAAAAGCATAATCCGGACAAGCTCGAAGCACGATCGGTTTTATGCAAGTTTATAGGATACCCCAAGCATTCAAGAGGGTACATGGTCTACCACACTGAAGAACAAAAGGTGTTTGTCGCTCGTCACATTGTCTTCTTAGAAAGCGAATTTCATGCAAAAGAAATTAGTGGGAGCATGGTAGAACTGGAAGAAATTCCAGAACCTCAAACTGCAACCGAAGACTTAGAAGAATCTTAGATTTCAATAGAACATGACGAACCAACGCCACTCCGCAGATCTAGTAGGCTTTCTCATCCTCCTGAAAGATACTATGGTTTTCTTCTTGATGGGGATCGAGAGGATTGCATCATCGATGATGATGAGCCTACTAGTTTTCAGCAGGCTATCACGAGTAGCGACTCAGTGAAGTGGCTGGATGCAATGAGATCCGAAATGGAATCCATGTACACCAATAAAGTATGGGCTTTAGAAGTTGCTCCTCCTGGGATAAAACCAGTTGGGTGCAAATGGATCTTCAAAAAGAAGATTGGTACATTTGGACAAGTAGAAACCTACAAAGCTAGACTAGTAGCAAAAGGTTTTCGTCAAAGACCAGGATTGGACTATGATGAAACTTTTTCACCAGTAGCTATGCTTAAATCCATTCGGATCATGCTTGCCATTGCTTCCTTCCATGACTATGAAATCTGGCAAATGGATGTAAAAACAGCTTTTCTAAATGGACATCTAGAAGAGAGTGTTTACATGGATCAACCAGAAGGTTTCTTAGACAGTGGGAGCAGCGGAAGAGTGTGCAAATTGCTTAAATCCATTTATGGGTTAAAGCAAGCATCGCGGAGTTGGAATATCTGCTTTGATGAAACAGTCAAGGAATTTGACTTTATCAAAAATGTAGATGAACCATGTATTTATAGGAAGATTGTAGAAGGAGCAGTAGTCTTCCTCGTTTTATACGTCGACGACATACTACTGATAGGGAATGATATCCATATACTACAATCAGTAAAGCTCTTCTTATCACAAAAATTCTCCATGAAAGAATTGGGAGATGCATCATACATTCTGGGCATTAAGATCTATCGAGATAGATCTAATAGAATATTGGGACTTTCACAGTCCAGGTATATAGACACTATACTAAAGAGATTTAGTATGGAAGATTCCAAGCGCGGCAATATGCCCGCTTGTCACTGAATCACCCTCTCCAAGGAAATGTCTCCAAAGACTGATGAAGAGAGGGCTCGTATGGGCATTATACCCTACGCTTCGGCAGTAGGATCAATAATGTATGCGATGTTATGTACCAGACCGGATGTAGCTTACGCACTTAGTGTAGTAAGCAGGTATCAGTCTGACCAAGGTGAGAAACATTAGATAGCGGTGAAGAACATTCTCAAGTACCTGAGAAGGACTAAGGAGATGTTCTTGATTTACGGTAATGGGGACCTCCAGGTAGAGGCTTTTACCGACTCCGGCTTCCAAAGTGACAAAGATGATTCTAAATCCATTTCGGGTTTTGTGTTTACCCTCAATGGAGGGGCGGTATGTTGGAAGAGTTCCAAACAAGATACCGTCGCAGACACAACTATGGAGGCTGAGTATATAGCTGCTAGTGAAGCCGCAAAAGAGGCCGTCTGGATGAGGAAGTTCATTTCTGAACTTCAGGTGGTTCCGTCCATTGCCAATCCAATACCTTTGTATTGCGATAACAATGGCGCTGTAGCTTTAGCGAAGGAACCAAGGTCCCATCAGAAATCCAGGCATATCTTAAGGCGGTTTCACCTGATCAAGGAGATCGTGGATCGTCGGGAGATCGAGATACGGAGAGTGGACACAAAAGACAACACGGCAGATCCATTCACCAAGGCCATTCCTCAAGTACAGTTCGAGAGGTTATTTGAGATGCTGGGCATGCGGTACGCCAGCAACTGGATCTGGTAGAGACAGTGGGTACTCATTGCAGCAATTATAGGCCTTAGTGCAAGTGGGAGATTGTTGGATATATATGCCCTAGAGGCCTACATTGTATAGGATGCTTGGGATATGTATGTACATGACAGTCTTGCTTGATATGATAGTACGCTATTTGGTTTGACTTTGTCTTAACGTATGATATATTTTACTTGGTATTTATATATATATGTTGATAAAGCCCATAGGGTGTTTGTCTGACTACCGGCGTTGTGATAGCAGTCATACTAGTGGGAGCTGGATAGTCAATAGGCACACCCTTAGATGTCCCTGGTCGCAGGAGTATCGAGATTGGGCATCGATACTCCGAAGTAGACTAGTGTATACATATCTAGACCCTGACGAGGGGCGATGGATTGGTCCCACAACCATTGGTGGTGTTCACCTAAGATTGTATACAGATGCTCACTGGGTGTGAGTACACCGGACAGGACTCATCGAGAACTGACTGGATGGTATTATACCTAACGTCAGATAGCAGTTCTCAGGTGACATGTGTGCAGATAGTCCGTTGACTTAAGGTCATCATTTGTCTCGTGTGAGTTCCCACTGTGCTTTGATTATTACCCTACCACGGCTCAAAGGAGTCGTGCAAACAGGTTTCAGTTGGGCATAGTCCCGAGCCACGTGGAGGCAGTGAGCGACTGTTACGGATTCGTCTCTCCCGGTATAGGGAGTTGATATCGCACTGTGGTCGGTTGGTCATTACCATAAGTCCCTGGCCAGGGCTGATTGAGAATTACTGATGGAATGATCAGTAGATTCTCGGGTGGTCTTGAACCATACCGACACGACTTGTACGGTTATTAGGGGTCTGACGTCCACCACCTCCCTAGACCGTACATGTGATACTCTTAGACGAACAGACCGGACTGCGCGGATATTGTCATCGACAAGCTCAGTAGGATTTCAGATGGGTTATCTCATCGGCTTTCTTATCGACAACTACCTGAGGACCGTTACGTACACTAGTGCCGCTTGCGGTCTGTGGTTAAACCCACTGCCAGCATAGTAGTTGAGTCTTTAGAGTCCCACATAGAGATTTCCCAAACCCAGGCGAAAAGATATAGAGGTCGTATGGTTTTACGACAAAGGTTCGAACGCGTACGTGTTTAAACGCACGTGTGACATTCGGACAGTTTTTACTAGCTGGCTTTAGTTTAAGCCAGATTCTAGTATCAGGTTATTGGATTTATACAGTCTAAAGTTTTTCCGTGTTTTCACGGATGAGAGGGGCGTTCTCGTAATTTTCCGAGAAGCTTCTAGAAGGATGTGACATGGAGGAAGAGGTGCCATTTTCATTTAATGATTTAGTGACTCATTGTGAGTGATTCATCATGTCATTAATGCATTATTAAATGCTTAATGACTCATATAATGAATCACCCACTTGCATTTATGAAACATGATGAATAATCTCATATTATTCATTTCTTTTTATTCATTATGTTTCATATATCAAGTGAGAAGCTATTTCATTATTATTATTATTATCATTATCATCTTCTCACTCTCTCTCTTCAAGCTCTCTCTCCTTCACCAAAACCTAATCCTACCCCTCATGAGTTGAGAACAAGGATTAGGAAAGACTAATTACTCCATAACCTATCTCTACATCACCTTAGCTACTCTATTTAGCAACTAGAGAAACTAAGTAACCTCAAGTTTAGAGGTTATAGCTTGGATTAGGGTTCTCGGGTGGATCGTCTATCACGGAAGAAAGCCGAAGAGGACGTGGAGATCCAAAGAGGCCGTAGATAACATTAAGACGAAGGACTAGAACCGTTTGGTATAATCTCTTAACATAGTAGTTTAGAACTCTATAGCTTTTGTTAAAACTTGTTTAGCAAACGATTCATACGGTTATTCGATGTTTAATCATAGAACAAGATTGTTATTCATATTTCCGCCTCCCCATAAGTATTGGGGTGTTGAACATCGACTTACAGAAGGATGTCGTGAAAGACGGTCGGCCACCACGTTTTCACACCCTCTTTTGTCCTTAATGAAAAGATCAAATTCTTGAAATAAGAGGATCCAACGTATTAACCAAGATTTTGCATCCTTTTTCTCAAAAAGGTGTCGCAGAGCTGAATGATCGGTGTAGACAATGACTAGGGAGCCGATTAAATAGGGCCTGAATTTCTCTAAAGCGAACACAACAGCCAAGAACTCTTTCTCGGTCGTTGTGTAATTCATTTGGGCGTCATTCAGGATCCGGCTCGCATAGGAACGTGCGGTATCTTATCGATATACTGTCATAGGACCGCACCGATAGCAAAGTCGGATGCATCGCACATAATCTCAAAAGGATGTGTCAAGTCAGGTGAAGAAAGAACGGGAGCAGAGGTGAGTGAGCTTTTTAGTGATTCGAAAGCAGTCAAACAGCTCAAGTCGAAGTTGAATGTGGTGTCCTTGGCCAGAAGAAGAGTCAAGGCTCTAGCAATCTTGCCAAAGTCCTTGATAAACCGTCCGTAAAAACTGGCGTGGCCAAGAAAAGCTCGGATATCTCTGACGCATCTGGGAGGAGGGAGATTGGAAATGACTTCAATTTTTGCTTTGTCAACCTCAATGCCATTTCGCGAAATGATATGTCCTAGGAAAATACCTTCACGTACCATGAAGTAGCATTTTTCCCAGTTTAAAATGAGTTTTTTTTATCCTTACATCGGGTAAGAACAGCGTCAAGATGTTGCAGACACTCGTCGAAAGAATCGCTAAAGATGGAGAAATCATCCATGAATATCTCCAAAAATTTCTCAAGCATGTCAGAGAAAATTCCCATCATACACCGCTGGAAGGTAGCGGGAGCATTGCATAGCCCAAAGGGCATGCGGCGACATGCGAACGTGACGAAAGGACAAGTAAACGTGGTTTTGTCCTGGTCTTTCTCGGCGATAAGAATCTGGTTGTAGCCTAAGTAGCCATCCAGAAAACAGTAATACTCATGTCCAGCTAATCTTTCGAGCATTTGGTTAATAAATGGCAGCGGAAAGTGATCCTTCCGCGTTGCGGCGTTGAGTTTTCGATAATCAATGCATACTCGCTACCCTGTCTGGGTGCGAGTAGGGATCAACTCATTCACCTCGTTTGTGATGACCGTAATGCCTGACTTTTTAGGGACAACATGTATAAGACTGACCCACTGGCTGTCTGAGATAGGGTAAATGATATCATTATCTAGACATTTGACGATCTCCTTTTTCAAAGCCTCCTTCATGACTGGATTTAGTCGCCTCTGTGGATCCTTAGCTGGTTTGGCATCATTCATCATATGAATGTGATGTTCAACGATTAGGGGACTAATCCCCTTGATGTCTGATCGCACGCTTTTGGCGTGTCGTGCTTTGAAGTTCTAAAATCTAACCGCGATCAGGACGGTGTCGCTTTGCAGCTAGCCACGATGAGCACGGGTTGTCCGCAGGGAGACAGAGCGTTTTAAGTCCTTGTCGTAGAGTGAATGCACAAGGCGGAATTTGTTCTTATTTATCCTATGTGTATATGCAAAGTAAAGTTGTTAGGAAAAGATACAATAGTGTAAGCTAAGGAAATCAGCACTAAAACCTTTGAGCCGAACCTAACGATTGAAGTTAGAGCAATCAGCAACAACGTAAATTAGGGTGCTTAAACACGGTATTCGTGGAATCCGGCTTATTGACCCTTGTTCGTCCGTTCTTGTCTCTTGCTTTCGCCTCCGGCCAAACCGAACGCAACCGGTCGCGATTAAGAATCATCGTTACCTTGGTAGGGTAGGGTGCCTAACGGAGCGCTTGCGTAACGTTTGGACGGAGTTCAATTGGAAAACACGGGAAAAGGAAATGAGCAAAGAAACCTTAACTTACAATATCGTTTCTTTTACTAACAACACATATTTACAACCATCTCAAGAACAAACCAAAAAGAGAGCAAAAGAAAAGAACAAAGAAAAGAGAACATTACAAGTAAGTAAATTACATGGAATGAAAGTGCAAGTAAGTAAATCAAGATAATAAAAGAGCAAGAAATTAAAAAGCAAGTGATGAAAAGAGTAAGAAAGAAACATTAAGAACCATAGAACAAATTACACACCATGGATTCAGTAACCTAATCTTAAACTTGCAAGCTCAATTAAGAGGTTGCAAGATCAAGAGGAGGCAAAAAACCCAAGGGAAATGAAGGCACAAAAGAACACTTTATTCATACCAAAGTAATGATACAACCCTTGAGTGCAATAACCAAAGCTTAACCTTGCAAGCTCAAAGAAGAGGTTGCAAGATCAAGTTAAGACAAAGAACTCAAGAGGTTAGCTATGTACAAGAGAACAAAAAGAAAAGAGAAACAAAACTTGGACAAAAGATTACACAAATGAGAGCCCCTTGACCCCTTGCCCACTGCCTGCTTTTATAGGCTCAAAAACTGAATAAACAAACAATAAGAATGTGACGACAAGGCAGCAAGGGGGGCCCACAGAAAACTGGGGGCTAATGGAGCTGAAGGGGTCGGCCACATAGGTGGTGATCTCGGGTCAAATCCGAGCTATAGGGCTCGGGCTTGGTGTGTTGACATGTTTGTTCCCCCACATCACTTTGGTCCATTTGGATTTGTCTGTAGAAGCTTAGGTTGCCTATTTGGATTTGGAGGGAAATTTGAATCTTTAAGTCAACACACATCTTGTAGCATTTAATGCATGTCACACCCACATCACCTCATGCCCACTTGTTCCATGATTCATGGCTGCGCCATCCATGGTCCATGCTCCAAGAGTTGTGTACACACATGCTATATGTTGGACCAAAAAGTGTACACTTTATTTGTTTGTAAAATAACGCTTAGGATATCGGTTTGCAGTTCCGGTTGCAGTGTCAGCTCACAACTGATATATCCGTGGTTTTAAGTGTTTTTCCAGTATTATGTCACGGATACCTGTAATCAGTATTACTGAGCAAACACCGATTAATAGTACCGATATATAACAAAATAGATAACGAATGAGCGGTATTGAAATGCAATTTTCTGTGATAAACAATGTCCGCCATCGTCCAGCCGAAAGCTTGCCGATTGGATTGCAAGACCGTGAGAAGGGCTTTCTCTTGCTCTGGAGCTAGAGAAGCCTAGATGATGACTGGGAGGGTCTCGTTCTCACCTAAGTAAGCATACTTGAGGTGAGGCAGCAGAGGATTGAGTTTGAGTGTCGGAGGTGAAACTCCTAAAGGCAAGATTGGAGAAAAAGTCTCGAACTCAAAAGATTTCAACAGGGGCTCAAAGTGAGTGTATGCGACCGAGTCGGATGGTTCAACTAATGTATCCAAAAATTCGAAAGATTCAAACTCGGGCGGCAACAAGCCAAGATTATTTGAAAAAGTGAAACACTCGTAATCGTTGTTGGAAGCGGAAGCAGCAGCAGGTTGAAAGAGAAACGCACTAGTGGCGTCAAGATTACTGTGATCAAACAAAAATTCCTCAAATTCACAGTCCTCTGGGGCGATCTCCTGGATGGAACAAACATCTAGTATATGAGCACTTGGATCGGATGGCTGATTCCCTAACCTAAAAATGTTGAGTTCAATTATCATGTTGCCAAAAGATAGGTTCATTGAACCATTTTGATAATTGATCACAACATTTGAGGTTGCAAGGAATGGGCGACCGAGTATTACTGGAATTTTATTTCGGGGGTTAGTTACAGGTTGTGTATCTAAAACAATGAAGTCAATAGGGAATATGAAGTCCTCAACCTTTATTAACACAATCTCTAGCTCACCCCTAGGATGGGTGATTGATCGATCGGCCATTTGAAGGGTTAAATGTATAGGTTTCAGTTCTCCTACACCTAGTTGCTCATATACAGAATACGGAAGCAGGTTAACACTGACATCAAGATCCTAAAGAGCGCGGTTGATGTTCTTATCCCCAATGGTTACTGAAATCGTAAGACAGCCAGGGTCCTTCCGTTTTTGTGGTAAATTTTGGGTAAGAGCATCACTCACGTTACTAGCTAGGAAAACTTTCTTTAGTACCTGAGATTTCCTCTTCTTAGTGCACAAGTCTTTCAATATTTTTGCGTAAGACGGGACTTGCTGAATTGCATCTAAGAGGGGAATGTTGATGTTAACCTGCTTGAACAACTCCATAATCTTCTCCATTTATGGATTTTGTTTATTGGACTTCAACCGGTTTGGAAATGGAACATTTTTAAAATTGGTTGAGCCCAATGCTTGTGGAGGAGATTGTGGAGTTAGAAAGGAACCCAAAACTGAAGTTCGAGTGGAGTGAGACGTGGATCCGTTCAGAGCAGCGTGTGAAGAAGAAGAGCCTTTTGAAGAATGGAGAATAGGCTCAGAAGAACAAGAAGGTGTACAAGTAGAAACGGCCGGGGTGTCATCATCATCAATTTGTGTGCTAATATTGTTGTTCAGCATTCTTCCAGATCTCAATATAGTCACGGCAGTCACATTATGGTTCTGTTGTTCAAGAGCAACATGTATATTATATGGGTGACCAGGATTTAGGAATGGTTGAGATGGAAGCTTTCCTTTCTGTCGCTCGCTTAAAGCCGCATTTAGCTGTGCAATCTGGGCATCGATGGTCTTGATGCTTTGCCCGTGTGCAACGGTGTGTTGTACCAGAGACTGAATAGAAGACAGGATGTTTGCGATGGATTGAGTCGATTGCTTTACAAAGGCTTCAAGACTTCTTTCTAGCAAGGAAACCTTATCGCTATTTGACTGAATCAAGTTGTTCTGAGGAAAAGAATTGTTGTAAGGTGCAAAGTTGTTCGTTGGATTTTGAAAAGGTTTGGATTGGAAAGGCTGCTGAAATTATTGTTGAACTTGTTGTTGAGCAGGAGGAGGAGGCCGCTGGAAGTTGTTTTGGCCTTGGAAATGATGCTGAGCTGATTCCAGGCGAAATTAGGATGGTTCCTCCAACCGGGATTGTATGTGGAAGAGTATGGATCGTTTCTTGGTCTTTCCTGAAATGCAGCATTAACCTGATCCTGTCCTTGAAATGGTGGGTTGTAAGGACACTCTTCGGTCAAATGAGATGGATCCGAACAACAAGCGCAAATGGTACGAGGGGGAGGAACAGGGGCAGGAGAAGGAGATGAGAATTTGCTCTCGATTGCTTCCAGTTTCTGAGTAATTGCAGCCATATCGGCCTTCATGGCAATCGAGATGTCGAGTTGATGAACTCCTGCCCTAGAGAGACCTGAAGAAGAAGAAGAAGAAGTTGAGGTGTTCGGTCGGGTGCTCTCCCACTGCAGTGTTTGCTCCGCAAGATCGTCAAAAAACTGCCAAGCCTCCTCGTCAGATTTGGACAGGAAGTGGCCCTGACAAAAGGTTTCCAGCAACTGCTTAGTTGTTAGTGTTAGTGTATATACCCTAGAGGCCATTACTGTATCATACTAGTTTGTATATTACTTAATGGAAGCTTGGGATATTCACAGTTGTATATACAATCTTGCTCGAAATGGTAGTATGCTACTTGGTTTGTCTCTGCTTTAATATGTGCATGTGTTTCTTTTAGAATATTGCTGGTATACATATTAGTAGAGCCCTTAGGATCTTTGCTTGATTACCAGCGTTGTGATGGCGCTCGCACTCGTGGGAGCTGGGTAATCTATAAGCACATCCTTATACAGGTCCCTGGTCGTTGGACTATCGAGACAGGGCATTGATACTCCGGAGTAGACTAGCGTATGCGCTTCTCATCCCAGTGTGGGAGACGGTCTGTCCCACAGCCGTTAGTACGTCGTACTTGGGATAGTATGCGGGTGCTCGTTAGGTTACGAGTACACTGGACAGGACTCGTCGGGAACTGTTGGTTGGTAATATACCTATCGTCAGTTATCAGTTCCCAGGTGACATGAGTACAGCTTAGTCCGCTGACTTGACACTGTCACTTCGCCTCGAGTGTGTTCCCACTGCACTTTGATTACTACCCTACCACGGCTCAAAGGAGTCGTGCAAACAGGTAGTTTTTGGGTGCAGTCCCGAAGCACTTGGAGGCAGTGACGGTTAGACAGGATTCGTCTCTCCCGGTATTAGGGGTTGACATCGCGCTGTGTCCAGGAGAGCCATTACACGAGTAGTCCCTGGCCAGGGTAAGCGAGATATACTGGTAGGTTTCCAGTGTTATCTCAGGGTGTTCTGGGCTACACTCCGACACGACTTGTACCGCTATTAGGGGACTGACGTTCACCGCCCCCCTAGGCCCGCCATGCGATGTATCAGACGAACAGACCGGACTGTACGGAGACTGTCACATACAGGCTCAGTAGGAGTGCAGATGGGGTTCACCTCGTCAGTCTTCTTATCGACATCTACCTGGGGACCGTTACGTACAGCTAGTGCCGCTTGCGGTCTGTGGTTAAACCCACTGCCAGCGTAGTGTCGAGTCTTTAGAGTCCCACACAGAGAGCTATTCGCCTTTAGGCAAAATGAGTAGAGGTCGCATGGTTTTGCGACAGGGTTCGTTCGCATCCGCGCACTTGTGTACGTTTGCTGTCCGGACAGTTTATACTAGCGGGCTTTGGTTTAAGCCGGATCCTAGTATATGATTTGAGATTGGTTTTTCTCAGTGTATTCGTGTTCCTCGGATCACGAATGCGGGTGCGTATGCACAGTTGCTTGAGATTGAGGGAGAGGACCTTGTTTAGGGTTAATGGCTATTGTCATTTTATTAACCCTATTGATTTTGTGTGTATTATTGTTAATTGATAATTAGCTTAATAATTGTGCATGGTTGTTGTTGATAATTTGACTTCATTGACTTGTTGACCTTGTTGACAACTTGACCATAATCATTTCATTTGGAAGATGCTTTTTGATCTTTGCAAAATTGAAATGATAATGGTCATGTCATGATTTATCATGACAATTTTCAAGCTAATTATTCAATTAAAATTATCCACACATATTAGTGAGAATGGCTCACTAATAATTCATTCTCTCATATTATTTCTCTCTCTTGTTCATCCTCTCCCTCAAGCTCTCTCCCTCTCATGTGTTGAGAAACAAAAAAGCTTGAGAAAAACCCTCTCTTGATCTTCTCTACTCTCTTCTAGGGTTCAAGTCTTAGCATTTCTTGCACTCTAGTTACTCCTAGCTTGGAGTTGAAGCTAAAGGTCGTGGCTTTCGGGTGGATCCTTCTTTGACGGGAGAAGACAAGCAAGGTGAACTCTTTCAACCATTCCAAGGAGCAAGGAGAGAAGGACTTTGAGCTCAAGGTATAACCTTTCCATCACTTAGCTACTTTGTAGTTAGGGTTAGCAAGTTTATGTTTAGCAAAGATCCTTAAAGCATAGTCCATGTTGCCTATAGTTGATAAAAATCCGATTTTTATTATGTTTTCCGCCTCCCCGCAAGCACCGGGGTGGGCAACACGGACTTACAGTGGTATCAGAGCCTAACTAAACCTAAACTAGCTAAGTAGTTAAGTGTAACGAAGTTTCGAAACCGGAAAATCGAAAAACCAAACTCGCAAAACCCTAAGTTTCTGTTAAATTTTTTTCTGGTCAAAATAAAATTTGTTATACACCAAAAATTATCTCAGGGTTTTGTTAAGAACACCACCAAAAACGACACAGAGAGTCGACTTAATGAGCGCGGATCCCCGGCTCTGGGAAGCTACAGAGCCGCGCATCCGCGGCCATATTATCTCCTCTCTGCATCGTTTTTAGTGCAGTGTGTTTATGTGTTGGTTTTGGGATTTTTAGGATATGTCATATGTGCCCAGATTTCCCAGAACTAAAATTTACTTTTGGGGGCCTATAAATCCGTATTTTTTTCGGAACTTCACTACACTTTAACTATATCGGTTATATCTGTGATGCTTGCATGTATTGAACGTCGGCTAATCGCTATAAGTCGATTAGTCGGGGTTATACATCTCTGTGATCTGTGATTGTTATTGGTTTGTGGATATGAATGGATTGGATTGTCGCGGAGAATAGCCGGGGTGGATGTGAGATGAGCGTTATCTTTCTTTCATTCATTTGTAACATGTAAATTGATGTAATAATATTATTTGTATGGCCGCACAACCGGGTCGGGGTTGTAGCCGTCATTGTATAATTCTTTTTACTGTTTTTGCTTCTAGGATAGACCCATGGAGGGGGTGCACAAACTACCGGGTATCTCGAAGTGCCGAGTGGCCTACTCACGGTGGTGAGGGAGGTTGCTTCGCTTCGGGTGCTTGGCGGGTAGTTTGCCGCACCCGTAGGGGTCTTGGGTGGGGGTATTGGCTATTCACCGCGACCGTGTAATCCGCTTTACGTTGCAGGCTCGAATGCATTACGGATTCCTAGTATATCCAATGTATTCATCTGTGATCTGTAATGTCTATCATTGCTATATATTTATATATAATAACTATTTAGGCGTTGCTTATGTTTTACAGCCGCGCTAGCCCAGCCCCCGCTCTGTCGTTAGTTAAGTAACCTAACGGGTGATGACGGGGCCCCGTGGCGAATGCGAATGGCATAAGCGTACGTCATATTTTGGTTGTTTTCTGCAATGGTAGGATTAAATGATGGGACGCATTAAAAGAACTAATGCAAGAAATAAACCAAGTAAAAGTCGATTGGAACACTTTGAAAACCACTCGGTTCTTTTCAAAACTAAACTTTTAAACGCGGAGCTTGAACCACTCCTTTTAAAAGCTATCTCGTTCCATCGATTATATCAAGTTCACTACGTTCACGGTTTCGCCAAAACCATTCGTAGCCCTCCGTCATTCCACATGAATGGTCAAAAGTATTCAAGCTATGTATTTTGGCCAAAGTCAAGGCATAGTGATTGGTAGCGTTTGGGTATTCATGTGCAGCATAGATAGATGCGTTGATTTGGGACAGTCGTGCTGCCATTTTGGCCAAAGTCAAGGGTAGGTACGGGTGGGTCCAAATTAACCAGGAGAATGACGGGTAGAACTTGACATGTGACTTATGATATTTTGGCCAAAGTCAAGGTCATAAGAGCATGGGGCAAAAATCCACATCGGGAGTTTCATAAGTACTGAAACTTGCTAGTGTTGCATACCATTTGGAGTGTGATGATTCTGGTAGGATTCCTTCGGTTTTATCACGCGATGATATTTGGATCCCGATCCTACTGTGAGTATATGCTACTCCTCGGGAAAACTCTCACTTAACGATCAATGCTATAAACCTAGTAGGTGCCTAGAAAGGTGTTAGCGGGGCTACGCCCACAGGGAAAAGAGGTTACTTAATTAAGGAACTTCGCGAAAGCGTTGGAAAACCTCCCTCGAAGTACCGACACTGGCCTGGCTGAACGGTTAAGCAAGTATTGTACGGTGAGAATGATCCCGGCTAATCCTTTTCTTTATGGTTTGAGAAGGGATTCGAGAAACAGTGGGAGCCATCCAGTTTAGACAAACTAAAAACCACTCTAAACTTGCAAGAGCATCATGCTAAAGTGTTTCTTTTCTCTCTCCTAATTGCAGCGACCATTCAAGATGACCGGACTTAAGTTACTATTAGATAAAAATATATTGACAGGGCCAAACTACAAAGATTGGCTCAGGAATGTCAAGATGGCTATCACTTATGACAAGCTGGGGTATATACTTACCACCAAAGCTCCCCCTGTCCCAGGTCCCACCTCCAGCGTCGCGGATGTAGAAATCCGTAAGACATGGGAGATAGATTGCGCGAGGGCCAGATGCCTCGTACTAGCCTCGATGGACAACGAACATCAGAGGAGGCACGAGAATATGGACCTAGAGTCCATATTTCTCCATACAAAAGAACTGTATGGAGAGCAGTCTCGTATCGCTAGATACGAAGTGTCGAAGAAGCTTTTTTCGGCAAGGTTGGCCGTCGGATCATCGGTAGCGGACCACGTGCTTAAGATGATCGGCTACATAGAGGAGCTCGCGGACCTTGGGACCATGTTGGAGAATGAACTCTATACCGATTTGATTCTCCAGTCCCTTCCTTCCACTTACGCCCAGTTCATTCTTAACTTCAACATGCAAGGAAAAAAGGTTGAACTTGCCGAACTTCTAAACATGTTGAGGACTGCTGAGGGCACCCTACAGAAGGGTAGGGAGACATCCACTTTGTTTGTAGGAGGATCTTCCTCTTCTAGGTCCAGGGCGAAAGCCAAGGGCAAGAAGAAGAAAGCCCCCGCCAAACCAAGAGGCGGTGTCGGTAAAGTGGATACGAAGGGAAAGGGTAAAGCAACAAAGGTAGCAGGGAAGCTGGTGGGGAAGGAAGAATGCTTCTATTGTCACAAAAGTGGTCACTGGAAACAAGATTGCAAGGCTTGGAAAGCCAGAACACAGGATTTGAAGCGAGTTGCAGCTTCAGCTTCAGGTGTGTATGTTATTGAAAACTGTCTATCAATAAACTCTACATCCTGGGTATTGGATACCGGATCAGGATCTCATATCTGTAATTCTTTGCAGGCGTTGAGAAAGCGTAGAGTTTTGAAGGCAGGTGACATGACCCTCAGAGTTGCGAACGGTGCTAGCATGGATGCTGAGGCCGTGGGGGACTATCACCTGGGATTATCAGATGGACACTTTTTGGTTTTGCGTAGTTGTTATTATGTACCAAATGCAACCTGTAATATCATTTCTGTATCTTTATTATCTAAAGAAGGTTATGAATTTGCATTTGTAAGTAATGTAGTGAACATTCACCTTAATCAAGTTTTGATTGGGTCAGGTATATTGAACAACGGTATATACGTTTTAAACCAACCACAGGTTTTCAATATCCAGAATACACACAAAAGAAAGTCTCCAGAAATTAATAAAACTTTCTTATGGCATTGTAGACTGGGTCACATCAATGAGAGAAGATTGACTAAGTTACATACTGAAGGATATTTAGATCCGTTCGAATACTAATCGTATGCAACTTGTCAATCCTGTCTCAAAGGAAAGATGACAAAAGCTCCGTTTTCTGGACACGGAGAAAGAGCGAGCGAGCTCTTGGGACTCGTACACAGCGACGTGTGCGGTCCAATGTCTACACATGCGCGAAGCGGTTTTTCTTACTTCATAACTTTTACTGATGATTTTTCAAGGTACGGTTATGTCTTCTTAATGAAACATAAATCCAAGGCTTTTGAAAAATTCCAGGAATATAAGAGTGAAGTAGAAAAACAGACCGGCAAAAGTATCAAGATTCTAAGATCGGATCGAGGTGGAGAATACTTAAGTGCCGAATTCCTGAACTACTTAAAAGAGAATGGAATTCTCTCTCAGCTTACTCCTCCATACACTCCGCAACATAACGGTGTATCGGAGAGACGGAACCGAACCCTATTGGATATGGTACGGTCCATGATGAGTAACGCTGAGTTACCGCGATCGTTCTAGGGATATGCGCTAGAATCAGCAGCATACCTTTTGAACCGAGTTCCAACTAAGACTGTGCCTACTACACCATATCAAATTTGGTGTGGGAAGAGACCCTATCTTAATCACATTAAGACATGGGGATGTCCAGCTTTTGTAAAAAAGCAGCATGCGGACAAGCTCGAGGCATGCTCAGTACAGTGCAAGTTTGTGGGATATCCAAAGAACTCCAAGGGATATTACTTCTATTGCGAAGAGGAACAAAAAGTCCTTGTTTCTCGCCATGCCCACTTTCTAGAACATCAGTTCATAGAAAAAGAATTAAGTGGGAGCGCGATAGAACTGGAAGAAATTCCAGAACCGCAAGCTATTACTGAAAGCTTAGTAGAACCAGAGGGTTCGAAAGATCAAGACATTCCCATGCCACTCCGCAGGAGTAGTAGGCAGTCTCATCCGCCCGAGAGGTACTACGGTTTTCTCATTGACGGGGATAGAGAGGACTGCATCATAGATTGTGATGAGCCTACTAGCTTCCAGCAAGCCATTCAGAGCGTCGACTCGGTAAAATGGCTGGATGCAATGCGGACCGAGATGGAGTCCATGTACACCAACAAAGTATGGACGTTGGACATTGCTCCAGACGGGGTAAAACCCGTAGGATGCAAGTGGATCTTCAAAAGGAAGATTGGTGTAGATGGACAGGTTGAGACCTATAAAGCTAGACTGGTAGCAAAGGGTTTTCGTCAGCGACCTGGTTTGGACTATGACGAAACCTTTTCTCCAGTAGCTATGCTGAAATCCATTCGGATCCTTCTTGCCATCGCTGCTTTCCACGATTATGAGATTTGGCAGATGGACGTAAAGACAGCTTTTCTAAATGGTCATTTAGAGGAGTGTGTCTATATGGACTAGCCAGAGGGTTTCATTCAGGGTGGGAGCAGCGGAAAGGTGTGCAAGTTGCTCAAGTCCATTTATGGACTCAAGCAGGCATCGTGGAGTTGGAACATCTGTTTTGATGAGACGGTCAAAGAATTTGGCTTTATCAAAAATCCAGATGAACCATGCATCTATTGTAGATTTGTAGCGAGAACTGTAGTATTCCTCGTTTTATACGTGGATGACATTCTCTTGATAGGAAATGACATTCCTATGCTACAATCTGTCAAGGGGTTCTTGTCACACAGGTTCTCCATGAAAGACCTGGGTGATGCCTCATACATTCTGGGTATCCGGATCTACCGTGACAGATCCAAGAGGATATTGGGACTATCACAGTCCAGGTACATCGACACCATACTGAAGAGATTCAGTATGGAAGATTCCAAGCGCGGTAATCTACCGGCTTGTCACGGGATCACCCTCTCCAAAGAGATGTCTCCCAAGACTGATTTGGAGAGGGATCGCATGTCTATTATACCCTACGCTTCTGCGGTAGGCTCTATAATGTATGCGATGTTGTGTACCAGACCGGATGTGGCTTATGCACTGAGTGTGGTAAGCAGGTATCAGTCAAACCCTGGGGAGAAACATTGGATAGCAGTAAAGAACATTCTCAAGTATCTGAGAAGGACTAAGGAGATGTTCTTGGTGTATGGCGGAAAAGACCTGCAGATTGAGGCCTTTGCTGACTCCAGCTTCCAGAGTGACAAGGATGATTCCAAGTCCATGTCGGGTTTTGTCTTTACCCTCAATGGAGGGGCGGTGTGTTGGAGGAGCTCCAAACAGGAAACCGTTGCTGACTCGACTATGGAAGCGGAATACATCGCTGCATCTGATGCCGCAAAAGAAGTTGTCTGGATGAGGAAGTTCTTGAAAGAACTTCAGGTGGTTCCGTCCATTGTTGACCCAATACCTCTGTATTGCGACAACAACGGGGCTATAGCTTTAGCGAAGGAACCCAGGTCCCATCAGAAATCCAGACACATCTTAAGGCGGTATCACCTGATCAGGGAGATCGTGGATCGCTAGGAGATCGAGGTCCGGAGAGTTGCATCAGAGGATAACACAGCAGATCCATTCACCAAGGCTTTGCCCCAGACTCAGTTCGAGCGGCTGATCGAGATGATAGGTCTTCGATACGCCAGTACATGGCCTTAGTGCAAGTGGGAGATTGTTAGTGTATATGCCCTAGAGGCCATTACTGTATCATACTAGTTTGTATATTACTTAATGGAAGCTTGGGATATTCACAGTTGTATATACAATCTTGCTCGAAATGGTAGTATGCTACTTGGTTTGTCTCTGCTTTAATATGTGCATGTGTTTCTTTTAGCATATTGCTGGTATACATATTAGTAGAGCCCTTAGGATCTTTGCTTGATTACCAGCGTTGTGATGGCGCTCGCACTCGTGGGAGCTGGGTAATCTATAAGCACATCCTTATACAGGTCCCTGGTCGTTGGACTATCGAGACAGGGCATCGATACTCCGGAGTAGACTAGCGTATGCGCTTCTCATCCCAGTGTGGGAGACGGTCTGTCCCACAGCCGTTAGTACGTCGTACTTGGGATAGTATGCGGGTGCTCGTTAGGTTACGAGTACACTGGACAGGACTCGTCGGGAACTGTTGGTTGGTAATATACCTATCGTCAGTTATCAGTTCCCAGGTGACATGAGTACAGCTTAGTCCGCTGACTTGACACTGTCACTTCGCCTCGAGTGTGTTCCCACTGCACTTTGATTACTACCCTACCACGGCTCAAAGGAGTCGTGCAAACAGGTAGTTTTTGGGTGCAGTCCCGAAGCACTTGGAGGCAGTGACGATTAGACAGGATTCGTCTCTCCCGATATTGGGGGTTGACATCGCGCTGTGTCCAGGAGAGCCATTACACGAGTAGTCCCTGGCCAGGGCAAGCGAGATATACTGGTAGGTTTCCAGTGTTATCTCAGGGTGTTCTGGGCTACACTCCGACATGACTTGTACCGCTATTAGGGGACTGACGTTCACCGCCCCCTAGGCCCGCCATGCGATGTATCAGACGAACAGACTGGACTGTACGGAGACTGTCACATACAGGCTCAGTAGGAGTGCAGATGGGGTTCACCTCGTCAGTCTTCTTATCGACATCTACCTGGGGACCGTTACGTACAGCTAGTGCCGCTTGCGGTCTGTGGTTAAACCCACTGCCAGCGTAGTGTCGAGTCTTTAGAGTCCCACACAGAGTGCTATTCGCCTTTAGGCAAAATGAGTAGAGGTCGCATGGTTTTGGGACAGGGTTCGTTCGCATCCGCGCACTTGTGTACGTTTGCTGTCCGGACAGTTTATACTAGCGGGCTTTGGTTTAAGCCGGATCCTAGTATATGATTTGAGATTGGTTTTTCTCAGTGTATTCGTGTTCCTCGGATCACGAATGCGGGTGCGTATGCACAGTTGCTTGAGATTGAGGGAGAGGACCTTGTTTAGGGTTAATGGCTATTGTCATTTTATTAACCCTATTGATTTTGTGTGTATTATTGTTAATTGATAATTAGCTTAATAATTGTGCATGGTTGTTGTTGACAATTTGACTTCATTGACTTGTTGACCTTGTTGACAACTTGACCATAATCATTTCATTTGGAAGATGCTCTTTGATCTTTGCAAAATTGAAATGATAATGGTCATGTCATGATTTATCATGACAATTTTCAAGCTAATTATTCAATTAAAATTATCCACACATATTAGTGAGAATGGCTCACTAATAATTCATTCTCTCATATTATTTCTCTCTCTTGTTCATCCTCTCCCTCAAGCTCTCTCCCTCTCATGTGTTGAGAAACAAAAAAGCTTGAGAAAAACCCTCTCTTGATCTTCTCTACTCTCTTCTAGGGTTCAAGTCTTAGCATTTCTTGCACTCTAGTTACTCCTAGCTTGGAGTTGAAGCTAAAGGTCGTGGCTTTCGGGTGGATCCTTCTTTGACGGGAGAAGACAAGCAAGGTGAACTCTTTCAACCATTCCAAGGAGCAAGGAGAGAAGGACTTTGAGCTCAAGGTATAACCTTTCCATCACTTAGCTACTTTGTAGTTAGGGTTAGCAAGTTTATGTTTAGCAAAGATCCTTAAAGTATAGTCCATGTTGCCTATAGTTGATAAAAATCCGATTTTTATTATGTTTTCCGCCTCCCCGCAAGCACCGGGGTGGGCAACACGGACTTACAGTTAGATTCAGGCCCTCATATAAAGTTTGGCAAAGTTGCCATTTCTCTATGCCGTGATGAGGACACTGAACAAGGAAGTCCTTGTATCGGTCAAAGCACTTCCAAAAAGGTTCGGTAGGAAGCTGGGTGAATTAGTTAATTTCATTTCGAATCCGTACAGTCTTATGATTTGGGTAGAATTTCTTCAAAAATGCTTTTACAAACTCATACCAACTGGTTATCGAATGAGATGCGGTGCTATACAGCCACTTTTCAGTAAGGTCGCACAAAGTGAAAGGAATACCTCGTAGCCGTATAGCATCATCAGACAGTTGGGTTGTCTTCATCATCGCACAAACGTTCTGGAATTTATTGATGAAGATATAGGCATCTTCGGATTCAAGCCCGTGAAATTTGGACAACATGTTGATGAAGTGGGGCTTAATTTCAAAATTATCCTCATTGGCTGGTGGAAGTGAAAGACAAGTCGGAAGTTCAGTGCAGGTAGGATAGAAACGATCCTGGAGCACGATTCGCTGTGGCGCTTCAACAAGAGGGGGTCGCGGGTTATTCGCACCTAATGGAGGAGGAATTATTCCCGGGGGAGGTAAAGGGATGTTAGGAGGAAATCCTGACATCTTGGAAGAAGAGTTTGGTGACGGTGAAAGTGAAGGTGAAGATATATGAACAGAATTGCAGTCAATGTTGGAGTTGGCCGGCAAAGGTAATAGTGAAAAATGTGTGGAAAGAGTTTCGACATCGGAGTCGATCTCCTAGTCGGTAGCGACTAACATAATACGGATTAGGAGGGCACTAGTGTCCCGAGTCCAACCGGACATACACTAAACGAGTTTAGTATAGTCAATGCGTAGAATGTGAGGGTAAGAAAACGTCAATGGAGAAATGTTGGTGAAAAGGGAAATTTGGTGACAAATGGCAAGTTTTTATAAAAGTTTTTGTTTTGTTTTATTTTTTTTTATTTTTTTATTTTCTTTTTAGAAAAGGTTTTGCAAAATATATATGGATTTATGACACAATTTCAAACAACCACAGTCACAACATGCACAATCACACCTAAAGCTATGGTCTTCAAAGTCCACTAGACTGCTCCTGACTGTTCCAAAGTGACAAGTTGTGAGATAACCCTCAAATCGTCTCTTCACTGCCAATTGTGGCCAGGTAAGCACAAGCGAGGTAAGGAGGGTTCCACTCATGAATCACCGTGGGACGGGCCTTTTAAAATTACCTCCTCACTTGTCTAGCCTAGGCACCACAAAGTCATGTTTAGATAAATGACCGAATGCCCACAACATTCTTTTGTCCTATTGAGCACGACAAGTCCTTAGTTGGCTGAGTCTAAATATTTTTTAATTTTGCTCAAGGGTAATGCATATGCTTTTAGTGATTTTTGGGGTCTTAGGAAGGGTGATGAAATCCCCACCCGATCTGAATTGGTGTTATAGCCCCTTAATGTCCGTATTATTTATGCAAAACAGTAACAAACAAAAATCTAAAACACTTGCAAAAAAATTTATTTGGCGGCGGCGCAAAGAATTCTGCACAAAAATAGTTTTATTGGGAAGGGGAAGAGAGTTTGCGCAAAGAATACTGCAGGAAGAATAGTTTAGTGGAGTTCGGAGGGAGTGAAAAGAAGATTGGAATACTCACAAAAGACTTTGGATGCTGATGTCACAAGTTGACCGCGGTTCCGCGGTTAAACCTACACTTTTGCCGCGGTTCCGCGGTTTGATAGACTATTGGGAGCTTCAAAATTCTTGCCTGCGCTAAATTCAATCTCCTCTTCTGGGTTAGTGCTCCTGAGTCTTGAACTGGTTACTGGATTTGCTCCAGAATTTGTACCGATAGCCATGGTTTTGTCTTGATCCGCCGCGGTGTAGCCGCTAGATATGGGTCTAACTCCCCACGACTTTGGCACTGAACTTGATCTTCTCCCTATTTTGCACACTTGCACAAAAAAGAATAAAAAATAACAGGATGATTTTTACAGTTTTGTTTCTTTTTTTTTGTTTTTAGTTATATATATATTCACAAATTAACCCAAAATGACATAAAGAAATAAACTACCGTCTCCCCGACAACGGCGCCATTTGATTGATAGATATTTGGTGTGCTTAGTTTTAACTACCGCAATCAAAAAGGTTTCGCTTGGTAGCTAGCCGGATGAGTACGGATCGGTCCATGGAGAGTTGGGAATATTTTTCTTAGTGTTTTAACGAGTTAAGTCCAATTTGTCCAGGTTTTTTTAAGATTAACTATGTGCTAAATATGTATAAAAAGAGCTTGTTAGGGTTAGGATTAGGTTAGTTTGAGTTAGGAGCTCACTCACTTCTTTCGTTGCCACTCTTAATATCGACATTACAGTAATCGGAAAAAACACGGATTAGCACGACTAGGAAGGAAACTTGCAAGTATAAGCTAGGCTTCCCAACGCTTAGTTCCTTCCTTTTGGTCCTTGTCTGTCCGTTCTTGGATAACCTCCGGTCAATTCAACTACAACCGGTCTCACTAGGGTGTCACCACTATCATGTAAGATAGGGTGCCGTAGGGAGCGGATTGTGGTTAAATTGACAGGAGTTCGAATCAAGATGTTAGGCAAAGAAAAAGTGAGAGAGATTTCCTTCTCTCAAACTTCCCTTATCCTACCTTAACAAGTGAGAAATTACCCACCCATTATAAAGAAAAAGAAAATAAAATAAACAAAGAAGATAGAAAGAAATGAGGGAGAGAATCACAACTAGCTATTTAGGACCTCACTTAGGCAAGGTTCACACTTAAACATCATTGTTGTAAGGATAAAGGAAAAGAGAAAAAGAAAACAAGCAAACAAACAAATAACAACAACAACTTTAACAACGAGAATTACAAGCAAAATATAAGAACTCAATTATAAGACATACGAATGAAAAAGAACTTTTCTTTATTCATCATTCACTCTGGAGAATAGACGAAGTGGAAGAAGAAGTTACAAACTACTATACTAAATCCTAACATAAGAATAAGCATCCTTAACTTAGCTTGAAACTGGGCTATTTATAGGCAGATACATAAAACCCTAGGGCCAAAATCTGAGCCCTTACACAATTACAAAACTACCCTAAAAATATCTACTGGATCCGAGTCAACTCGGCCGCGGAACCGCCGCATAAGTACCACATAGGCCACGGTTCCGCGGCCCTTTGGGTGAGTTGTTGTGCCGTTTTTTTTGGGGTTTTCCATATTGCTATTCTTCTCTGTGTAGTACACTTGGTTTTTCAGAATCACTTCATTTTTCTCCCAGAATCTCAACAGTCCAAAAAGATGAAAGAATGTGGACTTTTGCCTTGATCTTCTTGAGCTTCGCATTATAAACTCGATTCTTGTGCTGCCTCCTTGTTCTTTGTGCATGAATGACCTTTGATTGTCATTTTGTCGTTCGAACTGGTAGGCGGCATCTGACGGATGGCGAGTGAAGACCGGTATTTTTATCTGTTGTTGGCAGTTGTCCTGAATTTGTCATGACTGTTCTTGATTTTTATTGTTTAGAGATGAGAATCTGTAACCTGCAATTATTTAGCAAACACGGATCAAGAGTACCTACCTATATGCAATGCAATCAAGAATGGGCGGTATAAAAGTGTAAAATTCTGATATGAACAACAACAAAGCGGATTCAAGATACCGCTCAATCGAGAAAGATCGATTGGAGCCCGTCCTTTTTAAAGAAGATGGGTCAGGAATACTCTTTCCCGCAAGACAAGACAGGAAAAATATTCAACCTTATCATGAAGCCCCAAATGATGACACTTCCAGTGTCTCGGCACCCCGAAAAAATAAACGGGGACCATCATCCAGATTATTGCTCCTATCACCGAGCAATAGGTCATTCCCTTGAGAATTGCTTCACCTTCAAGGATTGGATGGAAGTTCAGTATCAGCAAGGCAGGTTTACTTTATCTGACAGCTGGAAGATAAGCCCGCCATAAAAGTATGAACCAAAGAGGATCTATGCCGTCAAGATAGGACTAGCTCAACCGCAAAAAGGGAAGCGTACTCATACCTGCCATATGATAACACTCTCAAAAGAGAGAGGGCACGAGAGTATGAATGACCTCTACAGGTGCTTCACAAATAAAGACAAGGACGAGGTAATCTCAGAGTTACCACCAGCACCAAAAGACCTGGAAGATGGGATACACACCACGGAGGACAGCCTAAGAAAAATTGATTTAGGGACGGAAAATGAACCAAGACCAACGTTCATCAGTGAGCTACTATCCGAAAAACACAGGTAGCCACGTTAAATGACGGGCTCATGTAGTATAAAGATTGCTTCTCCTGGAACTACTCTGAAATACCGAGTCTAGATCCAAAAGTAGCGGTACATAAACTGGCTATATCGCTGGGTATAAAGCCAATGAAACAGGCGCCAAGGAGGATGCGACTTGAACTAGAGATGAGTATCAACGCTGAAGTTAAAAAACTAATTGACTTCGGCTTCATCCAAGAAGTTCAATATCTCGACTGGATCACTAACATTGTTCCAGTGATGAAGAAAAACGGGACGGTTCGTATCTGCGTGGACTTTCGGTACCTCAACAAAGCTTGCCCGAAGGATGACTTCTCAGTGCCCGTCACCGAGCTGATGATCAATAACATGTCTACGCATGAGGTCTTCTTCTTCATGGATGGATCTTCAGGATACAACCAAATAAAAATGAATCCTGAAGACCAGAAGTATACCGCCTTCCAGACCCCGTTGGGCATATTCTATTATAAGATGATGCCCTTCGATTTGAGGAACGCCGGCGCTACCTACTAGAGGGCCATGACAAGCATCTTCGATGACCTCATACACAAGATTTTCAAATGCTACATCGATGACCTTGTAGTGAAGAGTAAATCGCATGAGAAACACTGGGAACATCTAAAAATAGTGTTCCAATATCTTTGAAAGTATAATCTGAAAATAAACCCTCTAAAATGCGCGTTTGGAGTTTCCTCAGGAAAATTCTTGAGGTTCATCATACGTCACTGAGGCATCGAAATCGATCCCTCAAAAATCAATGCGATTATTGAAATGCTCACGCCAAGAACCCTCAAACAACTGCGATCTCTCTAAGGAAAGCTCGCGTATATCTGATTGATCATCAATTTCCATGTCGTGTTTTGAAAAGTGTAAAGATCACAACCAAAGAAATTTATACCGTAATCAATAACGGTGTCTATTGTAGGTTCGTCGGTGAATGCGGATCGTCCACAGGGAAAGTGTGATTTGCTCGATCTTGTTTTAGTTGAGTTGAAAATTAAAAGAACAAAGGAAAATGATTCAAAAGTTGTGAAGTTTAGTTTCAAGAATCAAGATATAGATCTTAAATCAAGAAATACTAAAAATCAAGAAGATATCCAAATCGAATGAATTATCAAGATTTGTAAAGAGGCTTGTAGGAATCGATCCAATCGATAGTGATGATGAATACTTATGATTACAAATTCTTATCTATTGAAGATTTGTTGCTAGATCGATGACAATCAACGAGGTTTATGAATTTATTGAAGAAACTAGGGTTTCTTCATCATCATCCCTTGTCCTTTCGTTGATTAGCATTCAAATTCTAATCTCTAGGAAATTCAATCATCGATCATTGATTCTAATTTAGAGCGAGAACATTCAAGAAAGCATCTCGCTCAAAACTAGGTCGTCGTCGATTCAATTTCCTAAATTTTACAAAACTCATAAGACTTAAGAATTGTTAAAGAATTTAATCATCATCATCTACCTATTTTCTCGATTCCTCCACAAGCGGAGTTTTCACTCAAACATCATGAAAAAGAAAACAATCAAGAATTGGTAACTCATCATAATGCTCAAATGTAAAGAAAAGCAAGATCAAGAATTTTCACCTTTCATTATTCGATATTTCGTTACAATACACTCAAAGACTACAAGAATTGAGGAGGAACTAAATCATCAAACTAGCTTCGCATCGTCTTCTTGAGTCGCGGATCGTCGTGGATCGCTTGCCGGATGAAGATCGGCGTTGCTTCAAAAGGCTCGTTGGATTCTTGCTTGAATCGGTACTCGACGAATCTTGATTTGGATCAAATTGTGTCACTCAATTTGTGTGGATTTTGATTTGGAACTTGCTACAACTAATCAACTACCGAACAACCAACAACCTTTGTTATGAGGCACTAGGTCCCTTTTTATAGTGTTTTCCTTAAGCTTCCCCTAGAAGCTAAGTTTAGCTTCCTTTAGAAGCTAAGCTAGGTTTAGCTTCCCTTGTAAGTTTGGTAGTTGAGAAGAAACTTCTAGATTGAGTTAGTTATTTAGCTTACAAGAGAAGCTTGGCTGTTATGAGTCTTGCATAGAAAGGTAGGTAGTTATGTAGAAGTTTCTAGATTAAGCTAGTTAACTAGTTTGCATGAGAAGCTGGGCTGTTGGAGGGAAGCTTCTGGAGATTTGAAGAGTCTTGAAGAATTTTTATAGTTGAGAAGAGAGCCTCGGGAAAAGTTTATGCCGCCAACGAGTTGACTCGGCCGCGGATCTGCGGCCGATCGGCCAACTCGGCCGCGGATCCGCGGCCGTTTTGGGAGATTGGTGCATGGAATCTTCAGTGCTGATTTGTGATGTCTTCATGGTACTTTCCTGATGTCTGGAATATTTTTATACTTCCTTGTTTACTTCCAGATCACAAGTCTTGGACTTGGTGTATTTTATCAGCACTTTTAACAGTTCCGGCTCTTTTACCTGGAGATTTTCCTGCACACAATCTCGAGACAAGTGTTTGATACACAAAAGATCATGCGTACAATAATAAACACTCAATTTTCGTCTAAATGCTGGTTATAATGTATAACACATGTTATTTGGTATTTTACAGACAAATTGCTAATATGTGCTATATTTATACCAAACACCTTTAGATGATTGCAAATGTAGGGAAATTGATGTATTAAAAATGCAATATTTTCGACTGATCAAATCCCCCCAAACTTAATTTTGGTCGTCTCGAGCAAACTTGTTTTATTAGAAAGAAAAGGAGAAAATAAAGAAAAAGAAAAACTAACTAGCACACTTTCGTAGGCAACACGATTAAACTGAGCACTTGCAACAAGCCTTTAAACCTCTAGGTGTCCCTAGTAGGAGGAGTGTTGTCTCCTGAGGGTTTTCAGCGGATTGCACCCACAAAATCCCATAATAAAAAGAAGACCGTGAAAGTTACATATAAAAATAAGAATTATAAAAGAAAAACTTTGAAAATTAGAGTTTCCATCTACACTAGCTTTTCGGTTGTCATGAGCCCTATCTTAATAGTCATGAAAAAATGTTAGAAATCACATCATCCCTCAATAAAACATCGTCCTTATTCTTCATTCCTACCTTTCTTCCAAATATCGATCATATACCCCTACGTGTGTGTTATAGAAATCCCTACACTCGGAGAATTCAATTCAAGCTATCATACTCTTGTCCATCTGCCTCAGTACTTTTTAATTTATGAATATTTAAATGAGATTGCTCACACATTTTTCATGTGACTATTAATACTTCTTGAGGTACTAACCGACCGATTACTCATATGCTTGCTTATTAGGCGTATTAGTATTTTCCTCATCTTGCACCACCTAAGGCTTAGCAGTGACTCCCAAACCAGTTGGTCTAAGGCACTAGGTGATGAAGCACCCTCGCTATAATTTTTTATTGCTGCCTTGGTGATTACAAAACCAGTGTTCATTTTTTTACACCATTTTATATTTTTTTCATTTATTATTTCCTTCATACTTTGGCTTTTAGACAAGAGCATTTCAAGGTATCCTCTACTATCCCGAGTTTCAAGACGTGTGTAAGTGCGTATAGTAGGGTATCAACGTTCAAATGTTTGGCTTCCAGAATAGAAACTATTTTTCAGACTTATTTTTATTCTCAGATTAGTGACTTCCTTCATCTTACTAACCCTTGGGACAACGGCTCATAACTATTTATTACTAGTTTCGTTTAAGAAATCTTCTAATTTTCTAGGTTTTCTTAAATTTTTCCAATCTTTTGGATGTAATTTTTCACTATCTAATCTTTTATTATAAAATTAAATATTAAATATTTTTATCTTTTAAATTTTTTTAAAATTTTTATATGTTTTAAAAGTTTTTATGCTTATGCGAAGTATGATGCAAAATGATGCGAAAATAAGCACAAACCTCCCCCAAACTTTACAACAGTGTCCTCACTGTTGCTATCTGCTGAATCACAAAAACCTATAACCGTGGGAGGAAATTTATTAATGGGGCAATAAATATGATCATGAAAATCCTCCCCCAAACTTATTCTTTTCACTCATGTACAAAAAAATTTATTGTTTTGTTTATTATATATATATATATATATATATATATATATATATATATATATATATTTTGTATGTACAAGTTGACTCACCTCCATTCTAAAGATGCGACAAAATTACCAAGTCATGGAGGTGAGGTGGAGGAAAATCAGTCATTGTAAAGCGGCTCCTGTAAAAACAGGAGCTCCTCCGAGGGGTCAATGGAAAAATACGGTTTTAGTCTATGTCCATTTACTTTGAAAATTGTACTGTTTTCAATATTTTCAACCTCAACTGCCCCGTGCGGGTATACATACCGCACAACAAAAGGTCCTTTCCACCGAGATCGTAACTTACCCGCATGAAGATGGAGTCGTGAATCATAAAGAAGGACTTGTTGACCAGATGTAAAAGTTTTTCTCAAAATGTTTTTATCGTGAAATACTTTAGTCCGGTTCTTTACAATTACAACATTATCATAAGCTTCATCGCGGAGTTCGCTTAGCTCGTTTAATTGCAGCTTCTGAAAGTTGCAGGCTTGATTTAAGTCAAAGTTAAGTTCTTTAATGGCCCATATTGCTTTGTGCTCAATCTCGAGCGGAAGGTGGCAAGCCTTTCCAAACACTAGTCTGTAAGGAGACATACCTAGATCGGTTTTATATGCAGTTCTGAATGCCCAAAGAGCATCCGTCAATTTGGTTGACCAATCTTTTCGAATTTTAGAAACAGTTTTCTCCAAAATTTGTTTAATTTGCCTTTTTGAAACCTCAGCTTGCCCGCTCGTTTGGGGATGATAGGGTGTGGAAAGTTTGTAGTTGATTGCATATTTTCGCATCAAAGTCTTGAAAGAGCGATTGCAGAAATGTGTCCCGTTATTGCTAATGATAGCGCGTGGGTTTCCAAATCGCGAAAAGATGTTTTCTTTTAAAAACCTAATGACAACCTTTTTTTCATTAGTGCGACAAGGAATAGCTTCAACCCACTTCGAGACGTAATCAACCGCAAGCAATATGTACAAATTCTCAAAGGAGTTGGGAAAAAGACCCATAAAGTCAATACCCCAAACGTCAAAAATTTCAACCACTAAGATGGGTTGCTGTGGCATTTCATTTTTCCGGGAAATCCTACCATGTGTTGACACTGTGTACAGGTTTTGCAATGATCAAACGCATCTTTGAACAACGTGGCTAATAAAAACAGCATTGCAAAACCTTCTCCGCCGTCTTTCGAGAACCGAAATGACCCCCACATGCCTGATCATGACAAAAAGATAGAACACTCTTGAATTCATCATTAGGGACACACCTGCAAATGATCTGGTCAGGACAATATTTAAACAGAAAGGGTTCATCCCAGTAAAAATGTTTTACTTGAGATAGAAATCGATGTTTGTCCTGTTTCGACCATTCGCGGGGAATAAGTCCTATAGCAAGATAATTCACAATATCCTTGAACCAAGGTTCGTCGGATATACTCAAGAGTTGTTCGTCTGGAAAAGAATCATTGATCGGCAGGGTCACAGGTGAAGAAGAGATGCGCGAAAGATGGTCGACTACAACGTTTTCACGTCCTTTCTTATCTTTAATAACAAGATCAAATTCTTGTAATAGAAGATCCAACGTATTAGCCTACCTTTAGCATCTTTCTTCGCCAAAAGATATTTCAAGGCGGAGTGGTCAGTGTACACAACAATTGATGAGCCAATCAAGTAAGGCCTGAATTTTACTAATGCAAATACAACTGCCAAAAGTTCCTTTTCAGTAGTTGTATAATTAATTTGAGCATCGTTCAGGGTCATGCTTGTATAATAAATCATGTGTGGCATCTTTTCAATGTGCTGTCCTAAGAATGCACCAACTGCAAAATCTGATGCATCACACATAAGCTCAAAAGGGTGGTTCCAATCTGGAGATGATAGAACGGGAGCTGTAGTGAGGGAGTGTTTGAGTGAGTCAA
The DNA here is from genome assembly GCA_030015575.1 of Agapanthus africanus. NCBI lineage: Eukaryota > Viridiplantae > Streptophyta > Magnoliopsida > Asparagales > Amaryllidaceae > Agapanthus > Agapanthus africanus. The sequence goes on along the minus strand of JASDDO010000024.1, from coordinate 862,293,932 downwards.
ATGCAGCCTCACAATCCGAGTCAAAGTGAAAGGTTATGTCCTTGGCCAAGAGAAGAGTTAAAGGTCTTGCAATTTTGCTAAAATCCTTAATGAATCTCCTGTAAAAGCCTGCATGGCCAAGAAAAGATCGGATATCCTTGACGCGTTTAGGATGAGGAGGGTTTTGAATAATATCTATTTTAGCTTTGTCAACCTCAATGCCTTTCCATGAAATAACATGTCCAAGCATGATTCCCTCTTGGACCATGAAATGGTATTTTTCCTAATTCAAGGTTAAGTTCTTCTCTTTACAACGAGTAAGAACTGCATCAAGATGTGATAGGCAGTCAGCAAAAGAATCTCCGAATATCGAGAAATCGTCCATAAAAATCTCCAAAAAATTCTCGACCATATCCGAGAATATCTCCATCATACACCACTGAAATGTAGCGGGAGCATTGCATAACCCAAAGGGCATGCGTCTATAAGCAAAACTACCAAAAGGATAAGTAAATGTGGTTTTATCTTGATCCTTTTTGGCAATAGGGACATGGTTATAGCCAGAGTATCCGTCCATAAAGCAATAATATTCCCGTCCAGCTAAGCGTTCTAGCATCTGGTCAATGAAAGGTAGAGGAAAGTGGTCTTTCCTTGTTGCGGCATTGAGTTTTCTATAATCAATACATACACGCCATCCAGTTTGAGCGCGTGTCTGGATTAACTCATTTGCCTCATTTGTAATGACTGTGATGCCAGATTTCTTAGGGACTACATGAATTGGACTTACCCATTGGCTATCGGAGATTGGGTAAATGATACCATTGTCAAGGCATTTGACGATTTCTTTCTTCACAGCATCCTTCATTACGGGGTTTAACCGTCTCTGTGGTTCTTGGGTTAGCTTGGCTTCATCCATCAGATATATATGATGTTCAACAACTAAGGGACTAATCCCTTTGATGTCAGCCATAGTCCAACCAAACGCCTGCCTATTAGATCTCAATACCGTCAAAAGCGCATTCTCTTGCTCTGAGGCTAGAGAGGCGGATATGATAACTGGTAAAGACTCATTCTCTCCTAAATATGCATATTTAAGATGAGAAGGTAAAAGTTTGAGATCTAATGCTGGCAGAGAAATTATAGAAGGTGAGGTCATCAAATGATATTCAGAGTCAAGAAGAAACTAGTAGCCTGCATAGGATACAGACTCGGAAGGTGAAGAGTCAATAGTTTCAGACTCTAGCGTGGAAATTGTGTCCTCACAAAGATGTGCAAGATCAAACATTGATGTGCTAGTGTCGTCGAGATCTTCAAAGCAAAGTTCATCAACTTCGCAACTTTCGGGAGCAATCTCGTGGACAGAACAGACATCAAGTATGTGAGTAGAGGGTTCAGATGGCTGACTTCCAATTTTATAAATGTTCAGTTCAATTGTCATTTTTCCAAAAGATAGGTTCATTGAACCGTTTTGACAGTTAATGACAGCATTGGAAGTGGCAAGGAATGGTCGACCCAAAATCACCGGAATTTGGTTCTGTGGGTTTGCTACAGGTTGTGTATCGAGGACAATAAAGTCCACAGGGAATATGAATTCCCCGACTTTTATCAACACATCCTCCAGTTCACCCCTAAGTTTGGTGATTGAACGGTCTGCCATTTGGAGAGTGCAATGAGCTGGTTTTAACTCTCCAATCCCTAACTGCTCATAAACAGAATATGGAAGCAGGTTAACACTTGCGTCAAGGTCAAGTAAAGCACGGTTAATGTTTTTACCCCCAATAGAAATCGATATTGTAGGACATCCCGGGTCCTTACGTTTCTTTGGTAACTGTGGGGTAAAAGCAGTGCTAACATTATTAGTCATGAAGACTTTCTTAGGCACTTGAGTCTTCTTCTTCCTAGTGCACAAGTCTTTAAGAATTTTCGCATAAGCGAGGACTTGTTGAATAGCATCTAGGAGAGGGATGTTGATGTTAACCTGTTTGAACATTTCCATAATCTTTTCCATATGTGGACTCGATTTGTTACCGCTTAGCCGATTCGGATAAGGAGCTTTAGTAATAAGAGCTGGGTCCAACATTAGAGAAGGTGATGTGTGTGGAAGTGATCCCAGAATAGGAGTGGGGATCGTCTTTGGTGGACTAGAAGAGGTTTGCTGAGGTGTCGAGCCTTGAGGAAAACGGAGAATTGGCTCGCAAGAAAATGGTAGGGTAGATAAAGTGGTATTAGAAGTAGAAGTGGATGTGGACGGAAAAGTGTCAGCCGGGGTATTATTGATAAATTTTTCATTATCATCAATCTCTTCCCAAATGTGATTATTCAACACTCTTCCTGATCTCAACGTTGTGACGGCATTTACATTGTAATGCCCAGGATTCGGTAAGGGTTGAGACGAAAGTTTCCCTTTCTCTCTTACACTCATTTCGGCTTTTAATTGAGCAATTTGAGCTTCCATCGATTTTAAACTCTCAGCTTGGAGGTCAGAGTTTTTCTGGAATTTATCGAGGGAAGTCCTAAATTCAGCCGACATTTGTTTCATGTACATTACAAAAGTTTGTTCGAGTGAAGAGGAAATATCAGTACTGGTCAACTGCAAAGGATTATACGGTGCAGGTGTGTTGACTGGATTTTGAAAGTTTTGTGATTGGTAGGGGTGCTGAGTCAGTTGAAATGGCTGCTGTTGTGGTGGAGGAGCCCTTTGGAAATTGTTTTGATTTGGAACTGTGTTTTGAGTTTGTTGTTGGTTCCAAGCAAAGTTAGGGTGATTCCTCCAACCCTGATTATAAGTGGAAGAATACGGATCGTTTCTAGGTCTTTGTTGGAAAGCAGCATTGGTATACTCTTGACCTTGAAACGGAGAATTCAATGGACATTCTTCCGTAAGATGAGATGGATCAGAACAGCATACACAGACAATTTTGGGGAGTGACATCTGATTTAGGGAGGCTACTAAAAATTTATGTTCCATAGCTTCGAGCTTCTTTTGCATTGCTGCCATTTCAGCTCTAACTCCTATGGAAACATCAATTTGGTGAATGCCAACCCTAGACGGTGACTGGTTTACACTCTCCCACTGTAAAGATTTTTCAATGAAATCTTCTAAAAATCTCTGGGCTTCACCATCATCTTTAGTCATGAAGGTGCCTTGACACATGGATTCAAGGTTCTGTTTTGTTGTAGGATTAATGCCCTCATATATGATTCTACACAGATCCCATCTAGGAATTCCGTGATGTGGACATTGAACTAACAGATCCTTGAAGCATTCAAAACACTTCGAGAATGGTTCATTTGGAAGCTGGGTAAATTGATTTATTTCGCTACGGACTTGAGCTGTCTTATGATTAGGGTAGAATTTCTTAAGGAAAGCTGCGATAAATTCATCCCAGTTTGAAATAGAATGTGCGGCTGTGTTATAAAGCCACTTCTCGTCTATATCGTACAAAGTAAATGGGAGAAGACGTAAACGCATAGCATCCACAGAAAGCTGTGAAGTACCCATCATAGCGCATACATTTTCAAATTTGGTAATAAAGACATATGCGTCTTCAGACTCGAGACCGTGATATTTAGGTAGAAGATTGATGTATTGGGGTTTTATTTCAAAATTTTCCCCATTGGCTGGTGGAATGGTGAGACAGGTCGAAAGAGGACCTCGCATAGGATAGCATCTCTCTTGGAGAGAGATGCGGGGCGGATTCTGAGCACTTGCAGATGATGGCAGAGTAGTGTTAAAGAAGTTCGATAGAGAATTGTCCATCGAAGTGGGTGTAGTGGTGGGTAAAGAAAAAGTAGACGTAGAAATACCGACTTCGGAGTCGATAGGAGGAACGCGCACAAGACGGGCACTAGAATCCCGTGTCCAGCCGAGCATGCACTAAATGGTTTAGCACAAGTGGCAGCGTTGTAATAATTAAGGAAAAAATGAGTTGGTGTTTGGGTTTGAAAAAAGACGGATTTTGTTTGAAAAAATCACACAATCAATGCACAAGCAACCCTAATTCTAGTGATCACCTAGGTTACGTCTCTAGACTGCTCCTAGACTTCCAGAAGACAAGTCGCAAGATAGATCCTCTACTGCCTCTTTGTCTCTCCTGTAGCCAGGTAAGTGCCAGGTAAGTGGGAGGTTCTCCACTACGTAAGTAATGGGCCTAATTAAGTAACCACTTTCCTTAGACACACTTGCCTTAGACACCACAAAAGAAACGCGGATAAGCAATAGATTACCCACGACCTCCTTCTGTCCTAAGTGAGCGCGACGGTCCTTAGAATCATGTCTAGATATTTTTTAGTTAATGAGGGTTATGCAGATGCAGTTTTGTGATTTTTGGGGCTTAGGAAGGGTAATGAACTCCCCACCTAATTTGAATTTGGTCTTTGCCCCTTAATTTCCGTATTAAAAATGCAAACAACCAAGATCAAACACGCAACAATTTTTCTTTTTGCGGTGCTGCGAATTTTTGCAAAGAAACCTGGAGAAATTGATTAATGGACAGAGAAGGGAGGAGATAAGAAAGACAGAAGAGGACCTGAGAAGTTTGGTGCACTGAAACCTAGGAAAGCCGTGGAACCGCCGCAATTTGCTACCTACGGCCGCAGATGCGCAGTCCTATGAAGAAATCCCTGCACAAAAATTGGTACAAATGCTTCTGTTGCCTTACTGAACTCACTAAGATGCTCTGAAAATTTTTCCTCTTGCTCCACAAATTCCAGATTTCCTTGCAACAAATCACAACAAATCGTTAAGCGCTTGTGCGAATTTTGATCTAAAAAACTGATGGAATAATAAATTTTGCCAACTCAAATTACAAAAACGAACAAATTAGCACACTAACCCCGGCAACGGCGCCATTTGATTGATCATCAAGTTCTGTGTCGTGTTTTGAAAAGTGTAAAGATCACAACCAAAGAAATTTATACCGCAATCAATAATGGTGTCTATTGTAGGTTCGTCGGTGAATGCGGATCGTCCATAGGGAAAGTGTGATTTGCTCGATCTTGTTTTAGTTGAGTTGAAAATTAAAAGAACAAAGGAAAATGATTCAAAAGTTATGAAGTTTAGTTTCAAGAATCAAGAGATAGATCTAAAATCAAGAAATACTAAAAATCAAGAAGATATCCAAATCGAATGAATTATCAAGATTTGTAAAGAGGCTTGTAGGAATCGATCCAATCGATAGTGATGATGAATACTTATGATTACAAATTCTTATCTATTGAAGGTTTGTTGCTAAATCGATGACAATCAACGAGGTAGATTGATGACAATCAACGAGGTTTAGGGATCTTTTGAAGAAACTAGGGTTTCTTCATCATCATCCCTCCTTTCGTTGATTAGCATTCAAATTCTAACCTCTAGGAAATTCAATCATCGATCATTGATCTCTAATTTAGAGCGAGAACATTCAAGAAAGCATCTCGCTCAAAACTAGATCGTCGTTGATTCAATTTCCTAAAGTTTACAAAACTCATAAGACTTAAGAATTGTTAAAGAATTTAATCATCATCATCTACCTATTTTCTCGATTCCTCCACAAGCGGAGTTTTCACTCAAACATCATGAGAAAGAAAACAATCAAGAATTGGTAACTCATCATAATGCTTAAATGTAAAGAAAAGCAAGATCAAGAATTTTCACCTTTCATTATTCGATATTTCGTTACAATATACTCAAAGACTACAAGAATTGAGGAGGAACTAAATCATCAAACTAGCTTCGCATCGTCTTCTTGAGTCGCGGATCATCGTGGATCGCTTGCTCGGATGAAGATCGGCGTTTCTTCAAAAGACTCGTTGGATTCTTTCTTGAATCGGTACTCGATGAATCTTGATTTAGATCAAATTATGTCACTTAATTTGTGTGGATTTTGATTTGGATCTTGCTACAACTAATCAACTGCCGAACAACCAACAACCTTTGTTATGAGGCACTAGGTCCCTTTTTATAATGTTTTCCTTAAGCTTCCCCTAGAAGCTAAGTTTAGCTTCCTTTAGAAGCTAAGCTAGGTTTAGCTTCCCTTGTAAGCTTGGTAGTTGAGAAGAAACTTCTAAATTAAGTTAGTTATTTAGCTTACAAGAGAAGCTTGGTTGTTATGGGGCTTGCATAGAAAGCTAGGTAGTTATGTAGAAGTTTCTAGATTAAGGTAGTTAACTAGCTTGAATGAGAAGCTGGTCTGTTGGAGGGAAGTTTCTGGAGATTTGAAGCGTCTTGAAGAATTTGTATAGTTGAGAAGAGAGCCTCGGGAAAAGTTTCTGCCGCCAACGAGTTGACTCGGCCGCGGATCCGCGGCGGATCGGCCAACTCGGCCACTGATCGGCGGCCGTTTCGAGATATTAGTGCATGGAATCTTCAGTGCTGATTTGTGATGTCTTCATGGTACTTTCCTGATGTCTGGAATATTTTTATATTTCCTTGTTTCCTGCAAGATCACAAATCTTGGACTTGGTGTATTTTATCAGCACTTTTAAGAGTTCCGGCTCTTTTACCTTGAGAATTTCCTGCACACAATCTCGATACAAGTGTTTGATACACAAAAGATCATGCGTGCAATAATAAACACTCAATTTCCCTCAAAATGCTGGTTATAATGTATAACATATGTTATTTGGTATTTTACAGACAAATTGCTAATATGTGCTATATTTATACCAAACACCTTTAGATGATTGCAAATAGTAGGGAAATTGATGTGTTAAAAATGCAATATTTTCGACTGATCAATATCCGATGGTTCATAGCCAACCTCTCTGGAAAATAGCATCCCTACAGCTATCTGATGAAGAAGAGGACCCCGCTCGTCTGGGATCAAAAGTGCCAAAACGCACTGGACGAAATCAAACAATACCTGCAAAATCCGCCGGTATTGGCCGCTCCGGTTAAGGGAAAACCCTTTATCTTATATACAACAGCCCTTGAAGGTTCTCTAGACGTATTGTGGGCATAAGAGAACGATCAAGGAAAGGAGAGAGCTCTGTACTATTTAAGTCGAGTTCTCCTAGGGGCAGAAAGCAACCATTCCCCTATCGAGAAGTATTGCCCAGCACTAATCTTCGTAATAACGAAGCTCAGACATTACTCCTTAGCACATGAGATCCACCTCATATCGAAAGTGGATCCTCTCAAATATCTAATGTCAAAGGCCATACAAACAGGAAGGCTTGCCAAATAGGCACTCGTCCTGATAGAGTTCTTGGTAACGTATCGACCCCTCAAAGTGGTGAAAGGACAGTCCATCACCGACATTCTAGCGGAGCATCAGATACTAGCCGACTTTCTAGCGGAGCATCCGTGCTAGCCGACTCCCCTTTAAATTACAAGTTTCCAGATAAGCACGCATTCAATGCAATTGAAAAAGAAAAAGAAAAAGAAGATGATGAATATCCGCATAATAAAAGCTTGGGTGGGCCTTATCTTTGGGACCCTGCAAGGAGAGATATTACATTACGCCCTCTCCGTAACGGAGCCAAGGATGAACAACGAAGATGAATATGAAGCTTTGATAGCCGGTCTTCAGATCGCTATCGACATGGGAATCAAAGACCTCCTCATATATGGAGACTTCCAGCTGATCATTAGTCAAGTAAACGGAAATTATCAAACGTGTAAGCCAGAGTTGATAAGGTATGGAGAAAAGGTGCAGCAACTGTTGACACAAATCTCTTCCTATACTTTGGAAAACATACCGTGAGCAGAAAACAGCAAGACGGATGCATTAGCCAAATTGGCTAAAGAATTGGCCGATGAAGACCTCAGTGACGTAAGGATCATTGTGCAAAGCCGCAGGGTCCTCACGCCAACAGATATATCTTCGGAAGACCTGATAGAGCCATCCGAAGGAAAAGAAATGGTCGAACAAGTAGCCCTCCAAATGGAGGGCGAAGAAAAGGTCAAGGACTGGAGGGAAGTCTTCATAGAGTACTTCAATTCCCAACGAATGCCCGAAAAAGCGTCATTTAGACAGCAGCTCATGAAACGAGTTTTTTCATTCGTCTTTGTCAATGATACCCTTTATAAGAGATCATTTGACCACCTATGGCTGAGGTGCTTAGGGCCGGAGGAAGAAAAGAAAGTCGTCCAAGAAATACAAGATGGACTTTGCGGCGTCTATTAGGCGGGACCAAAAATGAAGCTGAAGATAAAAAGAATGGGTTACTATTGGCACACGATGATTCAGGACTGCCTCGAATATGCGAAGCAGTGCCACTCGTGCCAAATTCATGGGGACTTCACACACCAGCATCCAAATCCGCTGCACCCGATAGTGGCCAGCTGACCATTCGAAATGTGGGGAACCGATATAATTGGTCCCATCGAACCAGTGTCATCCAAAAGACATCGATTTATATTGGTAACGACCGATTACTTCTCTAAGTGGGCAGAAGCAGTACCACTAAAGGAGGTGAACACAGAGAATATCCTCCACTTCTTCAAAACCCATGTCATCTATCGGTTCGGCACTCTGCGACGCATTATCTTAGATAATGGACCAGCCTACAAAAGCCATAAAATCAGCCGCTTCACACAGCAACATAAAATAGATTGGACATATTCTTCAATCTATAATTCTCGGGCCAACGGTCTAGCTGAAGCCTTCAACAAGACCTTGACCAAGATTATAAAAAAGACGGTGTCCAGAAACAAAAAAGACTGGCACAAAAAGCTGAACGAAGATCTTTGGGCATACCGAATGACGTTCAAGACGGCCATGAATTCGACACCATACGTATTGGTGTTCGGCACGGAAGCAATGCTTCCATTGGAAATAGAACTCCTCTCTCTACGAGTAGAAATTCGATACGAGGTGACAGATGAAGAAAGTGCTCATCTTAGTCTTAAGGAGCTCGACGCCCATGACGAAACCCGCCTTAGAGAACAGCAAAATCTGGAGGATTATAAGGCAATGATGACCCGGTCATATGAAAGACTAACCAGACCAAGAACATTCCGCCAAGGCGAACTTGTGTTAGTCATTAAAAGACCAATGATCCCCAATCGTGCAAAATGGGGGAAGTTCGAGCCGAACAATGAAGGCTCGTACATCATAGAGAAAGTCTACCAAGGTGGAGCCTATCTGCTCATGTATATGCATGGCGAAAGACCCTTCAGGCCAATAAACAGTCAATTACTCAAAAAGTACTACGCTTGACAAGTCATGACTTAAGTCAATGATAGATGATGATGCTTGTGTTCTCTCGCTATCTTCCTGAGTCAGAACTCTGAGAGTGGTACCCAAAAAGCTCTGTCGCCTCAAAAACGGCGATAATGGACCGAGAAGTCCCTAAACTAATAATGGACCGAGAAGTCCCTAAACTAATAATGGACAGTAACGCCCTTAAACTAGCATTTTGCCCCAAAACACGGCGATATATGGACCGAAAAGTCCTTAAACTAAAAGCTCGCCCCAAAATACGGCGATAATGGACCGTCATGTCCTTAAACTAATACATTTAGCCCTATAGGGAATCCTAACCTTGATTACCATATTCAATCCACGGGCACAAACGATTCGTAACCTTCCTAAGTCCTTCATGATGCAGTCCCTCGAAAAAGGTCAGGGCCTACAGCTAATGGTGTGTCACCTTACAGGCCGCCTAAAAACAGTATGTCCAAAAGCAAAATAGGCACAGATGAAAATCCGAAAGGACGCCGTGAGTAAAAATAGTAGAGCTGCCGATGAGCTAGTGAAAACCCGAAAGGGCACGAACTCGTTAAAAAATACACTTACAAAGTTCTCATGACTTTGCAAGAAGAAAACACCTGCGTGAGATCCTTATGAATCGCAAAGGAGTAACACACTTTCGAATTCATACGATTCCTAAGGAGAAAATACACTTACGAGATCCTCACAACTCGTAAGGAGAATATACCCTCTATAAGACCCTCACGGCTTATAGAATTCAAAATCCTTATGATACACAGGGACCTGAACCTGTTCTTAAGCCATCAAAACCCTACAAAACTTTTTTCCCTACAAGTGGTCCAGTATTGACGCTTATATAAAATCCACGGGCATAAATAAATATATTTTCCACCAAGTTCCACCAATGGCAAGAAATGTCCCAATATGGTGAACGGCACTTGTAAGTCCTCTCGACTTATAAGGAGAAAATACTCTTGTTGGACTTACGACTTATAAGAGAAAACACACTTAGGAATCCCCATGACTCCTAAGGAAAAAATACACCTGCAAGATTCTCACGACTCGTAGGGAGAAATACCTTTATGAGACCCTTATGGCTCATAAAGCTGGAAAGCCTTAGTCGACAGGATCCTAACCATGTTTGCTAAGCCACCTTTCTCCAAATCAACAAAGGAAAATGATGATTCACTCTTGGCAATATCCCAGTTGTAGTGATGATGACGCCAAGATTGGTATCAGATTCCAAATTCTCAACTCGTAATAAAAAGCAGTGAATAAAAAAAGCTGAAATGATTTGGCACCGCAATAAATAGCCGAAATGATTGAGCAATCGCGACTTTCGCAATATGAAAAACTGAAAAGATAGAGTATCGCAGAAATAATATATATATATATATATATATATATATATATATATAACAAAATAAAACTTTTCTGTCGTACAAGTAGGTCCGTATTGACTCTTGTATACGATTCATAGGTACAAATAAAAGAAAGGGAAGCATATTTTCCCACCACACTTTGTCAAAAGAAGAACCGAGTCTTGACAGCACATCTACAGCCTAGAGACTATTTGGACGTCCTTCCTACTTCAGCAAAGTACAGATGTGACGTCAACAAGGACCCAAGGGTCAAAGCAGAAATGAAATAATGAAAAAATCCTAGCTCCAGCTCGACGTTCCTTCTCGGTGCAGATGCAGCGTCAACAAAGACCTAAGGGTCAAATATAAGCGGAGCAATGGCAAAATCCTAGCTCCAGATCTTAATGGCAACAGCTATAGCCTAGAGGTCATCCCGATATTCTTCTCATTTCAGCAAGATGCAGACCCAACGTCATCAAAGACCAAAGGGTCAATTAAAAGTGGAGTAGTGGCAAAATCCCAACTCCAGCTCGACGTTCCTTCTCGGTGCAGACGTGACGTCAACAAAGGCTCCAAGGAGCCAAATAAAAAAGGAGTGATGGAAAAATCCTAACTCCATCTCAACATGCTTCTCATGCCAGCAGGATGCAGACGCAACGATAACAAGGACCCAAGGGTCAAATAAAAAAAGAGTGATGGAAAAATCCTAACTCCAGCTCGACGTGCTTCTTATACCAGCAGGATGCAGATGTAATGTCAAAAAGGACCTAAGGGTCAAATCAAAATGGAGTAATAGCAAAATCCTAACTGTTGGATATAGTTTCCTCAAGTCAATTATTGTGATCGCAGGCACGCGATTGTGATGATTGAGGGAGGACCTATACGGGTAGAACAGTCTTATCCAAAATGATACTATATTATCTGGTTTGTCCTTATCATTATGTACATACATTATGTGGTATTACAGATCACTATTACATATTGATAGAGCCTATAGGATTATTGCTTGACTACCAGCATTATGATGGCGATCATATATGTGAGAGCTGGGTGGTCTATAAGCACATCCTTAAATGTCCCTAGTTGGGGGAGTATCGAGACTGAGCATTGATACTCCGCAGTAGACTAGTGTATACTTATCAAGACCCTGAAGAAGGGCGGTGGCCAGTCTCACAAGCCATTGGTGTCAGATAGTCACCTAAGATAGTATACATGTGCTCATTGAGTTATAAGTACACTGGACGGACTCGCCGGGAACATGCTAGATGGTATTATACCTACTGTCAGATAGCAGTTCTCAGGTGACATGAGTACAAGTTAGTCTGTCAACCTGAAATCGTCATTTGTCTCGTGTGAGTTCCCACTGTGTTTTGATTACTACCCTACCACAGCTCAAAGGACTCGTTCAAATAGGTTTTAGTTTAGTACAGTCCCGAGCCACGTGGAGGCAGTGAGCTGATCGTCGGGTATTCGTCGCTCACGGTATTAGGGGTTGATGTCGCGCTATGCACGGGTGGCCATCACCAGAAATCCTTGGCCAAGGTAGACGAGAATTACTGATTTAGATCAGTAGTTTCTTAGTAGGTGATGTGCTTCACACCGACACGAAATATCGCGTTATTAGGGGTCTGACTTTATCCACCCCTAGACCCGATATGCGATACTCTTAGACGAACAAACCGGACTGTATGGAGATTGTCACTGACATGCTCAGTAGGGGTTCAGATGAGTTTACTCAGCGACCTTCCTTTCGCTCAATACCTAGGTAGCCGTTATGTACAGCTAGTGCCGCCGACGTGCTACCAGCGTATTGACGAGTCTTTAAAGTCCCGCAGAGAGGGTTTTCCTCGTTCTGGCGAAATGATGTAGTAGACGTATTGGATACGTGCAGGGTTCTGATTGAATGATTGTATTAGTTACCCGGATTTTCGATCGGACGGTTGATAATACGATCCGGCTCGGGTTTAATCCGGATTATTAAATCAGGTATTGATTAAATAATTTACGTATATGTATTTCGATATGTATATTTTAGTATTATGTTCTTTGTGTTATTCTATCTCTTTGGGTATTCGTATTTCTGTATGAATACGAGTATGTATATACAGTAGAGTGTAATCCGTATTTATACGGAAAACATTCTAGAAGGTGAACAGCTCATTTTAGATTTTATCCATTTATCTTAGATGGAAAATGGGGTGTAAAAGTATTAAGGGGAGTATGGTGAGAACCATGCTTCAATAGTGTTACACAAATGAATTAACAATTCATTTATACAAACTATTCAAGCATGGTTGAATTATTTTATTGAAAAAAAAGTTTTTACAAAACCTTGCTTCTTTGTTTCTCACACTTGATGAGAGATGGTTCATTTTTCTTCATGAGTTTTCATTCTCACCATTGGGCTTCACTCTCCTCACTAGCTGTCTTGAGTTCCTCCACCTTCATCTTCAACCTCCTCTCTACAATCTCATGTGTTGAGAATCAAGAGAGGAGGTGAGATAGATATACACTTAGGGCCATTCACTACATCCTAGACACTTTAGATTAGCAATCTAAAATCTCTAGTTGCTCCACTAGATTTTTAGTGTGGAGCTAGAGCCATAGACTACATTCCTCGGGTGGATCATCTTCGACGGAGGAAGACTGGCAATCAATCTCGATCCAGGAGACCTTTAAGAGCTAAGGAAGATGGTAGAAGACCGAAGGACACAGATCATTTGGTATAACCGCTTCTATCACAGTAATTTAGCCCTTTTTAGTTAGCTAGTATCGGTTTATGGTTCGATTCTAGGACGGGTTCGTTAGCGCCAAAAGTTTTAAATACTAATTTTTGTTCCGCATCAGCCATGGTAGATGCCCAAGGTGCTAATAAACCCAAACACTAACTTCAACTCGACGTGCTTCTTATGCCAGCAGGATGCAGACGCAACGTCAACAAGGACCCAAGGGTTGAACAAAAGTGGAGTGACGGCATATCCCTAGCTCCAGACCTCGATGGCAATACATACAATATAGATGTCATATGGATGTCTACCCTACTTCAGCAAAGAATCGGCGCAACATCATCAAAGAAAAAATGAAGTGACGGCATATTCCTAACTTCAGGTCTTGACAGCAATACATACAAAGCCTAAAGACCATTAGAGATCATCCCATCCTAGAAGAGTGCGGATATGACTCATCGGGGCTCAAAATTAAGCCTAACCTCAAGTAAAAAGCTCCACAGCAAATACCTAACGCTTGTTCTTCTGACGGTAATATAACCTAAGAATATTACTTAAAGACGTCTGGTCCATCCTCAGAAGGGATCAGAGACACGACAAACGCGGGGCTACTCGAGCAGCAACCTAAGGGACTGCATAGCGGGAAATATATTAGCCAACGCGACGGTATGATGGACTTGAAGCTAGTACTACAAACCTAATGGACACCTATCATAAAAGAAAGGGGGTAATCTACAATTTACGTTCGGATATACCTGCGAGATCCTCTCGACTAGTCTCGACTCGTAGGGAAAAACATCGTTGCCCTACAAAAAGGTCCAAACCGACTCTTGTATACTATCCATGGGCCACATTCTCCAAAGTCGCATACCGATGAGGAAGAGAAGCCATTTACGAGTCCTCTAGACTCGGAAGGGGAAAATTCTCTTGTGAGATCCTTACGACTCTCAAAAGAAAACACACTTAAGAGTCCTCACAACTCCTAAAAAATACACTTACGACATCCTCTCGACTCCTAGGGAGAAATATCTTTATGAGCTTGAAAACCCTTACCCGACAGATCCAAACCTGTTTCCTTAGTCATCTTTGCCCTACAAGAAGGTCCAAATTGACTCTTGTACACTATCCACGGGCCACATTCACCAATAAAGTGAAGAATCCACTTGCGGGTCCCCTCAACTCGTAAGGACAAAATACCTGCGTGAAACCATTATGACTCATGAAGGTGAAAGACACTTAGGAATCCTTACGATTTCTAGAGAGAATACATACCTATGAGATCCTCATGACTCATAGGGAAAAAACCTTCTTGAGACCCTTACGGCTTATGAGGATGAAAAAGTCTTAGACGACAGGGATCCTAAAATTTTCTCCTAAGCCATCAATTCTATAGCAATGCATTACTTGGCACTACTTAACCCACGTACAAACTTACGTGGGCAAAATAGTGGAGGGCATTTGTTCCCGCCAAAAAATTTTGGCTCAGAGTTTGCAGTTCCCTTATAAAAATAAAGGGAAACCCCCCACATGTTATACACGTGCATCCACATGCAAAGCATGTAGGTACTGCCTCAGATAGGATTAAATCCTATATTGGTTCCCACGTGTTAAACACGTGAGTGCCTCACGTGTTTCCTACGTGAGCGTCAGCGCCAGCCTCTGTTAGGATTAAATCCTATACTAGCACCTCACATGAGAGCCGATGTGCAAAACACGTGGTGCCTGTCATATAAGAATTAAATTCTGAAGTGGCGCCCACGTGCATTGCACGTGAGCGTCAACGCCTAAATTAAAGAGGGTGGGATTAAATTCTACATAGGGAATATTTCCCTAAAATCTGAGTTATTCTCTGTTAAATAAAAAGTTGTTGGATCAAGAATCCGTGATAATAAATCATCAAATGATAGAATTAAATTCTATTAGGGAAAAAATATCTCCCTGATCAAATATTCTCTGTTAAATAGGGAGCCGTCGGATCAAAAATCTAATGGTGATTAAAAATCGTCAAAAGATAGAATTAAAGTCTAATACAGAAAAATATCTCCCTAATCTTTCTAAATGGAAAAGATATTCTTGGTTGGATCAAAAATCCAATATTTGAATCAAATTCTAATATGGGAAAATATTTCCCTAATCTTTCCAAATGAGAAAGATATATTCTGAATCCTTGGATTAAAAATCCAATGGTGACTAAAAAATCACCGTTTGATAGAATTAAATTCTATCTATTGGAAAAATATTTTCCTAATCTTGTTAAAAACAAAAATCATAGGATCAAAAATGCAAAGGTGGATAAAATCTCCCAAATAATCTCTGAGGCTAATTAAATCAATTAGTATCTCTCAAAAAAGAGATTTTCTAGAACTAATTAACAAACTTGCATCACCTATATAAAAGACCCGAGACTTCAAGTCTCAAGGGAAGAGGAGAGAGAACCCCCATAAAATTCTGCAAACAAAAAAATAGAAACTGCAACTGAGAATTCAATTCTCTTTCAAATAACATCTCCTTGTTCTTTCAAATTCTAGATAAAGAAAAAGCAGAGATAAATTATATCTCCTTTGCCAAGCATAAAGAAAACAAGGGTTTAACCCTTCTTAAAAATAACTTAGTTCTTCCTCTGATCAGAGATTTGTAAAGCAAATCTTTCCACAAGATGACAATTTAATTCTTATCGAGGAGATTTTGTTTTTCAAACTCAAAATCTAAGGAAAAGAACTAGATTAAAAGAAAAAGAGAGAAGAGAACTAATACTTCTAGGAATTTAATGTTAGTTATATCTATGCCCTAGAGGCCATTACTGTACATTGGATGTATATTATAGTGGATGCTGGGACATATATAGGGAGGACTTTCTTGCTCGACATGATAGTATGCTACTGGTTACTCTTTACCTTAACGTGTACACTGATAGTCTCTCTGTTACATGTTGGTAAAGCCCTTAGGATGTGTACTTGACTACCTGGGCTATGATGCGGATCATACTAGTGGGGACATGGTAGTCTATAAGTGCATCCTTCAAAGTCCCTAGTCGTGGGTATATCGAGACGGGGCATCGATATACCAGAGTAGACTAGCGTATACCTTCTCGACCCATATAGATGGGCGATGGATGATCCTATATCCATTGGTGTTTGACATCAGAGATGATATACGGGTGCTCAGTGGAGACTGGGTACACTGGACGGACACGCCGAGAACTCCCAGATGGTATTATACCTTACGTCAGATGGCAGTTCTCTGGTGACACTGGTACAGAGTAGTCTGTTGACACGAGATCGTCATAGAGTCTTGTGTGGTTCCCACTGTGCTTTGATTTCCATCTTACCACGTCCAAGAGGGCGTGCAAAACGGTGGTTTTTGGGTACAGTCCCGAATCACATGGAGGCAATGAGCGATAGGAGGGGATTCGTCTCTCCCGGTATAGGGAGTTGATGTTGCGCTGTGTTCGATTGGCTATAACCGGAAATCCCTGGCCAGGGTTGCTGAGATTTACTGGTAAGTGTTACCAGTAGTTTCTTGAAATGTTATAGACCTCATATCGACACGACTTATCAAGCTATTGGAGTCTGACGTTTACCACCCCTAGGCGAGATATGCGACATATCAGACGATCAGACCGGACTGTACGGTAAGTGTTACTGGTTGGATTCACTGGAGTGTGAGCGGGCTTGCTCGTCGATCTTCTGATCGCTCAATACCCGGGTGGCCGTTACGTTTAGCAGACCGCTTGCGGCTTGTGGGTGCTTGATATGATCATCACCTGCTGCCGGCGTATTGACGAGTCTTTAGAGTCCTATACAGAGGTTTCCTGGCTCAAGCGAAACGAAATAGGAGCGCATATGAGATATGTGCGGGACCGAGAATGATACCAGTACGTGATACTGTATTCGATTCTCGCGATATGTAACATTGATCGGTTATATGCGTTATAGCCGGGTTATCGGATCAAGTGTTGATTCGATAAGTTGTTACTATTGATATTAGTCGGTTATATGCGATATGACCGGGTCGTTAAATCAAGTGTTAATTTAATGATTTAATGTATAATTATATATGTGATATATTACTTTGCATTAACTAGTATCGGTTCACTTTAAATGGATATTCTCACTCGGATGTGCACATTGTATATGTGATATACTTTTGTGCACTTGATTGTATCATGTTTGATGATACATGTTTGCTTTGGTTAAGTGTAAAGAATTAAACCTTGGTTAAGTATATGGTTAGGTTTTTATTTATTTATCAATTCATTTATCTATTTATTTTGGATTAATAAAGAGAGAAGAAAACAAAATGGTTGCTTTGATTCATGAAGTTTCTTGAAGCTTCATGCAACTTTGACCATTTTGTCTTCATCTCCTTAACCTAACCATTCACTAACCCTAGTCTATTCTCTACACCTAACTATGGTTGGAATTATGATAAGGATTCATTTTTCTTTTCAATTCTAATTAACTTATCATAATATTTGTATCTTCTTCTTCTTCTTCTTCAAGAAGAAAACCTAGACTTCATCAATGGTGATTGATGAAAAAGAGTGAGAAATCCAATTCTAAAGTCTACCCACTTCCTATTTCTTCATCCACTACCTCTTGCCAAGTAGTAGAGTGTGTTTCCTTCACAAGTTTTCATGGCTTGGTGAAGGTGGAGCTTGATCTAGTGATGCCTCGACGTAGATCATCTTCGGCATCGTCGTCGATGACCTAGCCCGCTTTTTCTCCGATGAAGCCGATGCCAAAGTCATGGTTCGATTTGGACAGCGAGGATACTTCATTGCGGAGCTATGGAGGTGGAGAAACGGATCTACAAAGGTTGTATTTCCGTTCTTTTAGTTTAGTTGTAAACTAGTTTCTTTTGTCGCCTAAACTTCTAGCCAACGATCCGTATTAGGGTTTCTCGGCACCGTATTTTTTAAAAATTGGCATGGTTGATGCCTTGTGTGACATCTTGAGAGTGCCTAGGAACCTTACAGTGGTATCAGAGCCTAGCTAGAGCCTTAGGCGATGCGTAGACCGAATTAGAAATCCGATCGGACCGAAACCCAACCCCTAAAATGCTCTCTGTACATTTTTGAAATTCGTGGATTTTTGTGAATTAAAAATATGCAGAAAAGTAAGAAGGAAAAAATAAGAATTACTGTGAAGTTTGGGCCCCTAATTCCATAATTAGACCGCTGAACCGCGGCCAAACCAGGGGTTTGGCGGCGCTTCCGCGGCCCAAATTTGGACTTAGTCCCTCAAATTTCATATATTTATTCTTAGGTCCTTTCTTGGCAATTTTTTATGTGAATTTTTTAATTCCACTCAAGTGTTGAGTTTTCTAGGGTTTTATTGGGGATTCGTTAATTTGATCGGATAATTTAACTTCGTTTATGTTTTTCCGGATATTTTAGAAACTGTTAAAAAGTTCTACCGGATATAAATACCCACTTTTTCCCCTGCCGGGAAATTTCCAAGTGTTGGATTTTTCCATGGTTTAAAGACGTTCTAAGTAGTGCAAGTAACGCGATGGACCCTCCAGAAGACAACAAACCTTAACTCGATTATGTGACCGTCTTGAACTGCCCTTTGAACCTTAGGGTTTGGGGCAGTACGGCGTGCCACATGTGAGGCGTTGGCTTGACCCTTCTACGGCTGGACCGTTGGTACTGAGGCACGAACTGAATGTTGTTAGACTTATTTCATGTGTTGAGCTGTATCGGGAAAACTTGGGGGTTCGATTGTTCGATAGAAAAGTTTAACATTTTCTATTTATTTGGAATGTGATACAATAATTGGAATTCACAAGTATTTATGAGATAACTGAATGAATGTTATAAATCAAACACTTTAGTCTCACTTGATCGGTTGCCACGGAGTTTTGATGTGATCAAAAGTCCGTCGCAATCACGTAGCGTACGCGGATACTCGCCGGGTAAACTTAATAGAAAGCTACACCCCATAGCCCCGACCAAGTGACTGTAGGAGAACCCCGTCGCCGAAAGCATCCGTTCGGGTGCTCGCGACAGCGGTGTTCTGCCTTGGTACACTTCGTCGACGGTATCGGAGGTGCGGCCGTCTACTGAAGTTTGCGACGAGCATTCGATCAGGATGTCCGGAATCTTGTTGAATTGCCCGACTTGGTATTGAAAAGTGTTTTCGATTTTGAGACTAAAATGCGGGGTTTATAATTGTTAGGCATGCGATGTCCAAAGAATTCATTTGATTAGGCATGCGATGTCTATGCAGGTTGCACATTCCAACTGTTGTAGTTTTACACTTTCTTTTCTGTGACCGTAAGTGTAATATGTGATATCGCCGGTTTCGTTGCTATATGTCAACGACAATTGGGATGGACATATTTACTTACGTTGATGACATGTGATGTTATGTGTTGCTGGATATGTTATATTGGATCGTCGTGTTTGAATAGCCGGGGGTTTTTATGTGAGATGAGTGTTTTTCATTTTCATTCATGTAAAAACTTGTATGTAATATTCTTTTATTTGGGGCACTTCCCGGTTGCGGAAGTTGTCACCCTTTGTATATTATTTACTTTTCCACACTAGGATAGACCCAAGGAGGGGAGCACAAGTAACCGGGTTCTGGGGTCCAGTGGGAGACCAACTCGAGGAGTCGAGTCCGGGTCTCCTAACTCCAGAATTGGTAGGGTTCCTTGCCGCTCTCGTAGGGGTCTAGGGGTGTGGGTTTGGCTATTCATCGCGACCGTGGAATCCGTGTTTTATACTGGCTCGTATTGAAAACACGGACGTCCTAATATATCCAATATTTCATATGTTTCTTCTGCTGCGATATCTTTGATGTGATCATGTGATGTTCTATGATAGATACATTATATAGTATATATGATATATTATATAGGCGTTACTTATGTTTTACACCCGCGCTAACCCTGCCCCGCTCTGCCGTTAGTTACCTAACCTAACGGTGCACGAGGGGACATCGAGGCGAATGCGGATGGCATAAGTGTACGTCGTATTTATCTGTGATGTTTAGGTAATTTAAATGATGGGACTTCATTAATGAGATTAATGAAATAAAAGAAACCTAATGATGTTGTAGAATCGAATTTCAAAATATAAAGGGTAGCTACAGTTCTTGCTTTGCACAGAGGTATATGTGATATATCATGCACCTTATTCGATGAGGAAAGGACCGAGATCCCTTCACCGGGAGTGACTCCTTTAGCAATAACTGGCAGATGCTACACACTCGGTTTGCCTTTTGATTGCTTTTAAGAGTTTTTTCTTTGCACAGTGATATATATGATATATCCCGCACCTCATTCGACGAGGAAAGGACCGACGATCCCTTCACCGGGAGTGACTCCTTTAGCAAAACTAGAAAAGCCTCAAAAGCACTCCATTTTAAAATCATTTGATTCTACAACGATATCAAGTTCATTACGCAATAGGTTTTCAGAAAAACCTGTCGTAGCCCTCCGTCATTTCAGATAAATCCTGTTTAGTATTCGTGCTGCGTTTGTTGACCTTGTTAAGGCGCAGTGTGCGGTAGCTAACCAGTATTTATCTGCTTATGCATATGATGCAGATTGGGTTAGGGTAGTCGTGCGGCCTTGTTGACCTTGTCAAGGGTCGTGCGGGTGGGTTTGATTCAATCAAGAAATGACGGGTTGAACTTGACTTGCGGTCTATGGTTTGTTGACCTTGTCAAGGTCATAGATCGTTCGGGGCAAAATATTATCGGGAATTTCAAGTGTTGAAATTTGCAATGAGATTGCATACCTTCTATGAGATAGTTGGATCCCGATACCCACTGCGAGTAAGAGTTACTCCTGGGAGAGTTTTACACATTACAATTAGCCGATCAAGTAGGTGTCTAGAAAGGTGTCAACGGGGTTACGCCTCTGGGAAAACCAGGTTTACATTAATTAGGTCTGTGCGAAAGCACGGGGAACCTCCCTCAAAGTACCGACACTGGCCTGGCTGAAAGATTGGCGAACTTGTAGTGTGTAATTAATCCCGGCTAGTCTTTCCTTTTAGGGTTTGAAGGAAGATTTGATGAAAAGCAGTGGGAGCCATCCTGATTAGATAAAATAATAACCAATCTATTCTTACAAGAGCGCACGCTGAGTGTTTTCTTCTCTCTCTCTCCAGGTAGCGACCATATCACGCCTTAATCAAGATAATAATACAGATTATTGACCGAACCCGCTTGTTATACTGAGCTGGAGAACGTTGGTCCCGCTCCAACTTATAATTGTTATAAGACAGAGCAGGAAATTGGGGAATACCAGATTTCCCGTGCCGCCCAAACGAAGAGAGTGCATGCTGATGCATCATCTTCGGGTGTGTTCATTACAAAAAACTGTTTCTCAGTATCCTCTGCGTCCTGGGTATTTGATACCAAATCAGGATCCCAGATATGTAATCTGTTACATAGGGCTACAGAAAGGTAGAGAACTGAGAACGGGTGATAAGTTTCATGAGGCAGAAAACGGGGCAAGAGTTGCAGCCAAGTCTGTTGGTCACTGTCACCCTGTATTACCAATACATTGATTCTGAACAAATGTTATTAGATACCGAACCTGATATACAAAATCATATCAGTCTCTTTATTAGTAAAGAAATGATAAAATTTTGTATTGTTGGATAATGTTTTGAACATTTCCTATATCAAAAGTTGATCGGTTCAGGCACGTTATCTAAAAGCATTGATGTTCTAAATCAAACTATAGTTCTTTAGTATACGGAACACACACAAGAGGAAGAGTTCAGAAATGAACGAATCCTTCTTGAGGCATTGTAGACTAGGTCATATCAATGTGACCCGACTAGCTGAAGTTACATGTAGATGCATATTTAAATCAGTTTGAATCTACATCTTGTGAAACTTGCCAGTCATGTCACAAAGATATAATGACACCAACTCTGTTTATTGGAAGCAGAGAAAGAGTTAAGTAAACTCTTGGGATGATACATGTTGATGTATGTAGGTCCCCTGTCTACACATGCCAAGACCGGTTCTTTGTACTTCATTAAATTCTCTGATGATCTCTTCTGATTCAGACATATGTTCATGTTGAAACACAAGTCCGAACCTTTTGAGATATTCACAGAATATAAGTTAGAAGTAGAGAACCAATAACAGGTATAAGTATTATGTCCTTTGATGAGATCGAGGAGAAGAATACTTGAGCACGGAAATCCTGGATTATTCTAAAGGAGAATGAGATTCTCTCTCAGCATTACTCCTCCGTATACACCATAGCACGATGGTATATCGGGGCAGAGCAATAGCACCCTATGTGATATGGTGTGCTCTATGATGAGTACTACTGAGTTACATTTTTCCTTTTGGGAGTTATGCACTTGAGAAGATGCATACCTATTGAATTAGGTTCGAATCAAATCAATGCCTACCACTTCATATGTGATATGGAAAGGGAAGATCCCATATCTTAAGTTGGTTAAGATTTGGGGTTGTCTGGCCTATGTCTAAAAGCAAAATCCGGACAAGCTCGAGGCAAGGTCTGTTATGTAGAACTGGAAAGGTTCCAGCTATGCAAACTGCAGCTGATGATTTGAAAGAACCAAAGGATTCAGTAGATTCCAACGAACCTCAGCCTCTCCGCCGATCTAGTAGGGTTCCTCACCCACCTGAGAGATATTTCGGTTTCTCTATGACAGTGGGAGCGAGGATTGCATCATGAGATGATGACCCAATTAGTTTCGAGCTGGCCATCAGGAGTAAGACTCTGTAAGAATGGCTGGATGCTTAGTGATCTGAGATGGAATCCTTATACACCAACAAAGTATGGACTTTGGTTGCTATATCTGAAGGGTTAAATTCCCATCAGGAGCAAGTATATCTTGAGAAGATTACTTGGTGTAGATGGAAAAGCTGAGACTTTCAAAGCTAGACTTGTTAAAGGTTTTCGTCATTGACCAGGCGTGGATAATGATGAAACCTTTTTCCAGTATCTATGCTTAAGTCCATGTTTCCGCCAAAAATTTTTGCGCAAAAGAGCCCAAGGTATCAAATGGCGGTGATACGCTTAAGAAAATGGAAACCAGTATCTTCCGGGCTGTTTTTTGACAAACTCCCGAATGAGAAACAGATAAATTCTGATGGTATCGAAAGCGGTTCGAAAAACCCTTCGATTTGATATATTATGGGCCTCGTAATTCATCCGGGATCAAAAGTTATGAGGAATTACGTGTACACACGTGATGGGCTTTAAGAACCCGCTGGAGGAGTTAAAAGATACAATAAAAACTCAGAAAAGACCCCAATGGGGCATCACGCGCTCACACGTGACCATGGGTCACGTGCAGACACGTGATGGGCTTTTAAAGCCTCTAAAATAATGAATAGAATTTAATTCTAAAAGTCAGAAAATACCTCAACGAGGTATCACGTGCTTACACGTGACCAATGGTCACGTGTTGACACGTGATGGTTAAAACTGAAACATAAATAAGCGGCTGAGAAAGGAACCCAATTGGGGGTCACGTGCTCACACGTGACCAAAGGTCACGTGCCAGCACGTGACTGGCTTTAAAAGCATTATAATTTAATAGAATTAAATTCTAAAAGTTTCTGAATCTTTCCAAATGGAAAAGGGTCATGGGGAAACGTTGGATTAAAAATCCAAGGGTGATTAAAAATCACCAATTTATAGAAAAACCTTGGACAAGGAAAGATTTCCCTGAAAATCTCATCAGGATAACAAATAGAATATCTTTTGGATTTAAAATCCACGGTGAATAAAATTCACTGAATGATCTAAAGGCCCAGATTAATGATAAATATAAATCAAATCTCTCAACAATCAAATCAAATCTTTCAATGAGAGATTTGCTAAACAAATTAACTCTTTTCCTTCTCCTATAAATAGGAGCCAAGTAGAGAAGAGAAGGGATCTACTTTTTTGAGAGAAAAACAGAGAGAGGAGAATTTAATTCTCAAGAGGGAAGAAAAGAAAGGAGAATTTAATTCTCAACAAAGAAAACCCTAGGTAAGAAAAGGGAAAAAGATAAACTTCAAACAGAGAATTTAATTCTCAAAATCCAAGAGTTTAACTCTTATACAAAAAGAACTTAGTTCTTCTTCTGGTTGAAGATCTGCACAGAGCACATCTCCCCATAACTTGAGAATTTAATTCTCATCGGGTCGAGATCCTGCCATGCAGATCCTAAACTTAGAAGGGGAATTGAGTTTTGAGAATTAATTCTCCTAAAACAAAACTAGGGTTTAACCCTAATCAAGAATTTAATTCTTTTACATATCTGGGAATTTAATTCCTTTGAAAAGAAATCAGGGTTTTATCCTAAATAAGAATTTAATTCTTTCACGATAGGAATTCAATTCCTTCAAAATCATAATTAGGGTTTAACCCTATAAAGAATTCAATTCTTAAAAGATCTCTGTTCATGAAAAGAACTAGGGTCACGTTCCCCCACGTGATCCTTGAAAAGATCCCCTGCAAAGAACTTTGAAGCATCACCCCACGTGCTCCCACGTGACTCCCAGAACGCAGAAAGAAAAAGCAAAGGGAATGAAAGCTTTGGGCGCTCTCACGTGTTATCACGTGACCCCTCAGCAAATGCTTTAACAATTGGCGCACAGATCCCCATCACGTGCCAACACGTGATGCTCTAAAATAAAAATGAAAGTGTTTAACACTTAATGGCAAAACAAAAGAAAAGAAGCCTTGGGCGCTCTCACGTGTCCCCACGTGACCCCTCAGCAAGTGCTGTAATATTCGATGCATAAACCCCCATCACGTGCCAACACGTGATGCTCTAAAATAAAGATGAAAAGTGTTTAACATTTATTCGCAGATTTGAGGATAAAACAAAGGAGATCTGGCTTTGCATTTAGGGCGCCCTCACGTGTCCCCACGTGACCCCTAACGAATCCCTTTAATATCGAATGGATGGATGCCTATCATGTGCCCACACGTGATGGCTAGGAAATTAAAGGTGTTAAATACTTACCTGCTGAATAAAATAAGGGAAATCAGGGTGCTCTCACGTGTCCGCACGTGACCCCTCCCTCCTTAGTGTTTAACACTAATTGGAAAACTCTATTTGCAGTGTTTAACACTGATTTGCTTAGTGTTTAACACTAATTTAAAAACTCTGTTCCCAGTGTTCAACACTGTTGGTCTGTAGTGTTTAACACTAGCTTTAGCCCAATTGGCTAAGTTTTTAGAGGCAAAGCCTCTCCTTCAATGGACCAACAGAGGGCCAATATTTCAAACATAATTGGACTTAGCCCAAACTGGCCATAAGTCCTCAAATCATCTTGAACTGAGCACATCTGCTCTTTCAACCAACTCATTGGTTCAAGGGTACATCTCTTAACTCCTCTGATATTTGTCGTTGTAATCCTTCAACGTCTTCAGAGAGGTGACGGGTCCCGACAACCACACATCAACACGGACTGTGGGGTCCTTAAACTAACGGACTAATGCGTCCTTAAACTAACGGACTAATGCGTCCTTAAACACACCCATATGGACTGTGGGGTCCTTAAACCCATGGACTTATGCGTCCTTAAACTACCGATGGACCGCAATGTCCTTAAACTACCAATAGACCACTACGTCCCTAAACTGGCAATGGACCTCCATGTCCCTAAACTGGCAATGGACCACCATGTCCCTAAACTGGAACAATAGAGCCCCCAAATGCTCTTTTGTTGGATCTAAACTATCCCGTTAAGTCGATCTTAGTCCCAAACTAGACCAACGTATCCTTAACAACCGTTTAAGTTGATCTTAGCCTCAAATATGGCTAACGTATCCTTAAACGTTCAAACAGACTTTAGTCCTAAATTGGACTATGAATCCCCCCAATCAACTCATTGGTTCAAGGGTACATCTCTGAACTCCTCTGACATTTGTCGTTGTAATCCTTCAACGTTGTCAGAGAGGTGATGGGTCCCGACGGCCATAAATTTAATGGACCACTATGTCCCTAAACTGGAACATTAGAGCCTAAACGCTCTTTTGTCGGATCTAAACGATCCCGTTAAGTTGATCTTAGTCTCAAACTGGACTAACGTATCTTTAACAAACGTTTGAGTTGATCTTAGCCTCAAATATGGCTAACGTATCCTCAAACCAAAACCCCAAACCCAAATCTAAGAAAACACGGATTTGGACTAATCCACGTCCTACGGGCGACGACATAAATTGGTCTCCGTATACAATCCACGGGCAACCACAAATAAAACAAACACGCACGACACGAAGTGACCATCTGGAGAAGGAGAAAGTTGTTACCGCAATGCGGTAGCGTAATTAACTGCAGGGGCTTGCGCCTGCAGGGAAGAGCGTCCACACAATCAAAAACCCCTCAAGCGAGGGGGAATCTGACGAAGTCTGCAACATCGGACGCATCCGTTTAAACCTTCGATACATGGTGCCATAAATCAACTTGGCATCTTTGGAGAGGTAGACGGATAGCACCAATTAGCATCTGCCCCGAATCTCAGGCAAGACAGTCCATGTCTCGGCCGCCGTTCGGAGGGGAACAGATTCTGGCACGCCCGGTGGGACCTCTTCCTCTTTCCACTCCACACTTCGTGTGTCGTGTTCGCGAACGAATCGCGGTTTACTGTGGTTGCCTGTGGATTCGAGGTACTAAGATTTGGTGTCTTGCTCCGTGCAGAAAACAGAAGATCAATGGCTTCAAACTGCACTACCTGCAACTGCAACTCTCGCTCCTTCCTTGCTGGAGGAGTGACTTATGGGCCCCAACTGGCCTCACTTTTCAAAATGCCAGTGGAGCAGGTAACTCAAGCCACCGCTGGACTATTCTTCGGGACCCTGCTCCCACCAATGAGCTTCAATGTCCCAATGACATCGCAAGAAGCTCCAAAGAAGTCGGTTTTCGATTGGCTTGCTACTGCCGCGGCCCCTCTCAACGGGTCGCCCAACTTCAATACCTCAGTTTTCAATAGACTGGGCCAGAACGTCTATAAGCCCGTGATACCCGAAGCTGCCATCCCAAAGCGGATAGCCATCCCGGCTCAAGCGGACAAAATTATCGGAAAGGCTCCTCCTTCCAAGAAGTCAGTTTTTACAAGGCTGGCCATTCCAGTTGCTGCTCCAGGCGAGGTCCTCAAAGCTGCTTCCCCTGCCCAAAGGTCTGTCTTTGACAGATTAGACATTGCTTCTCAACGGGTGTTAGTCTTCGATAGACTAGCACCAATAACGGTCTCTCCTCAAAGCAGGGGGCATGACGAAGTCGCCCCTACGGCCGAAACAACTCCATCCGCACGACACGCTCGACGTCGCCACTGGCGCCGAGTAAGGAAGGCTGGGGGCAACTCCCCCTCTGGATTTACTCCACCAGCTCCAACGGTGGGGATCGATGCTGCTGTTTCAACCGGGAACAGCTTTGAATTGCTGAACACGGTGCGCAGAAACTCTCCTACCGCCGTACTAAAAAGATCCCCTCCTCCGGTGGGAAATCTTGCGGAAACCAAGCCAGAACAGTCCTCTCAGCGGCTGTCCTCTAAAATCTACAAGGCCTGGCGCCATGTCCAAGACCCGGTTGTTGATCGAAATTTCTCCCCCCAGCAGAAGAAGCTGAAGGTCCGGCAGGAAGAAAACCGTCCTGTTAAGCCGCAAAAAGCAACGGCTACTTGGGCGCCCACTACAACGACCCCCTCAACTTCAACCACTCAAAAGAAAAGGAGTCCGCAAAAAGCCCCTGTGAACATGGTGAACCGTAAACGCGCTGAGCACAAACACCCCAAGTCTGGGGGCATGGTGGTGCACACTGTTTATATGGCTTCTGGAAAAGAGGAAAGCCGTGCATCGACGGGTCACCGACCGCTCACCCGATCCGTAACGAAAGCCCAGGAGCAACAACAAAAGCTTCAGGAAATGATGACTACAATGGCTGCACTCACTGAGCCAAAAGAAAGCTTTGAAACGTCTTCGGATGAGCGTCAAGAACAAGAAACCGACGCTGACTTTTTACGCAGAGTCCTCGAAAAGAGGGACAAAGAAGCTGCAGAGCAAGCGGATAACATAAAACAGATGGCGCTCCTCTTCCAAGATATGGTAGGGATGATGTTACAGCCGGATCCTCCTGCTGAAGATCCTCCGATCGTCCTTGAAGACGACAGGGGAGAAACGTCAAATCATCCGCCGGCTCTGTCAACAGCCAAGGAGGAGGCAATCTCCAAAGTTGACTTAGACGAATATATAGCTCGGCAGATCCGGGTTCATCAGGCGAATGAAGCGGCTGGGCAAATTGTTAGAACCGGACGACCGTATCCGGGCTGGTATGACCAAATCAGTTACCCGCCAGGATATACGATCCCTAAATTCCACGTATATAAAGGGACAGGGAATCCGCATCAGCATGTCGCTCAATTCAGGGCCTTATGCGGCAATACTGGAGGAGATGACAAATTGTTGCTACGTCAATTCGTCGGCAGCTTAGCAGAAACAGCCTTTGAATGGTATTCGGAGCTACCTAACGACTCTGTCAAAACATTTGCAGAGATGGAACTGCTGTTTACACATAGATTCGCGAGTGCTAGTGAACGCACCCCGATAACAGCACTAATAAATGCCAGGATAAGGCCAAGCGAAACGTGGGTTCAATACGCAACACGATAGCGAAACCTATGGTCGAAATGCGAACAACGCATAGAAGAGGCACCTGTGGTAGGCATGTTTGTGGGCACTCTCGATCCGCAGGCGACCATCTCGCAATTCATGATGTTCTTCAGGCCGACCACCTTCCAGGCCTTGATTGACAAATTAGCCCAAATGGACCAGATGGGCCATAGACCGTCTCCTCCAAAATCAGATTCCCGAGATGAGAAAGGAAAAAGGAAAGCGATCGTCGTCGCCAATGCTCAACGACAGTCGAGCAACTCAAAGCCGGTCGTTCGCCAAAACAACGTGCGTCCACGCCCATCCCTCGAAGAGAGGCTAGGACGTCCTTACTCGTTTCCTCAGAATAAAACGAGAAGACTGTTTGAGCTGGCAGTGCGTAACAGACTCATCAATCTGCCGAGTCCAAAGCGTCTGTCGCAGCCAGGCGATCTTAATAATCCCAATTATTGCCCTTACCACCAAACGGTAAGTCACCCGATTGAGGATTGTTTCGTCTTTAAGGGATGGATCGAGGATCAATACCTGCAAGGCAAGTTCGCGCTGTCTGAAAGCTGGAAGGTAAACCCACCACAGCCGCACTCTCCAAAGAAAACGGACACGCCGGGGGCAGCTTGTTCTTTAGTCAAGGATGAAAACAATGGAGAAAACTCATCGGATGAATCCGAAGACTACGCAGCGACTTGTCATATGATTTCTCATTCACTGACGGATGATAAAGAGGCTCCTTGCACCGAGAAACCAGGGGCGGGGTCTGAACCAGAACTTCTGTGGCCATCAGACGAGATGATCGATGCCTTCCTGAACGAAGCCCGTCTTAAAAGCAAAGCTGATCGAGAGCGCGAGATGGCCATATTCGAGAAAGCCAAACGCCGGCGACTAGATGAAAGGGTCGAAACACTCCCACCAGATGAAAGTACATCCGCCGCAAATAAAAGCAGGATCAAGACAAGAAAATGATTCGCCAAAGCCATATCAATGGGGATGAGGCCGCCCTCTTTCAGAAAAAATTCTCCTGGTGGTATACATTTTGATGAAACGGACGTATACCCTAACTTCTGCTTATATCATCAGAAGATCGTACATCCTACTGAAGACTGCAACTCTTTTAAGTGTTGGTGGCAAGGGTATGTCGCTCACAGGCAACACTTCAACAGGACAAAGCGTGAAGCTCGCAGACAGCGAAAAAATACGACAGATGAGCATAAAAGAGTTGCCGGCAATTGTCATAAGGACGAGCCCGGGGGATCACGAGTTCTCACCTTTGGAAGCGATTCTGATGAAGAAGCCGCTCTTAACCCTCTCTTCAAGGAATTCATTTCTAAAACAAAAGAATTGGAGAGTTGTGAGAATGTTCAGCCGTACAATCTCACGCTACCCGGAAAGAATCTCGGACCCGCAAACAACGGAGCAAACGAAATGAGAAAGGAAAAGGAAAAAACGGCCTTTGTTGCCAACACTCAACATCAGCCGAGTAACCCGAGACCGTTTTGTCGTCAAAACAACAATCCGCGATACCTCAATGAGAAGTTGAAACGTCCTTACTCATTTCCCAAAGATAAAACAAAGAGATTGTTCGAGCTAGCAGTGCGCAGCGGGCTTATCACTCTGCCAGATCCAAAATGTCCATTGCAACCAGGTGACGTTAACAATCCTAACTATTGTCCCTACCACAGATTAATGGATCACCCACTCGACAATTGCTACGTCTTCAAAAACTGGGTTGAAGACCAATACCAACAGGGCAAGTTCGCGTTACCCGAAAAGTGGAAAGTAAACCCGCCACAACAACATGCTTCGAAAAAGGTGGATATGCCGGGGGCATCATGCTCGTTCATAGGGAAGGCCTCCTAGACCGAAAAGTCAGTAAACTAGAAATTCGCCTCAAATACGGCGACGGTAGACCGAAATGTCGTTAAACTAACGATGGACCACTATGTCCTAAAACTGGCTGCGGACCGAAACGTCCCTAAACTAACGACGGACCGCAATGTCCTAAAACTTGCAAATGACCGAAACGTCGTTAAACTACTATCAACCCGCGGCATCCTCAGGCTGGCGTGGTTAAAAAAAAAGAAAAAAAGAAAAAAAAACGGTATGTCCATAAGCAAAATGGGCACGGATGAAAACCCAAAAGGGCTCCGTGAGTAAAAACAGCAGGGATACCGGCGAGTGTTTGTGAAAACCCGAAAGGGCGCAACCTCGTTAGAAAAAAAGAATAAAAAGAATAAAAAAAACGGTATGTCCACAAGCAAAATGGGCACGGATGAAAACCCGAAAGGGCTCCGTGAGTAAAAACAGCAGGGCTACCGGCGAGTGTTTGTGAAAACCCGAAAGGGCGCAACCTCGTTAAAAGACACTTACAGGATCCTCTCGACCTTGTAAGGAGAAACCACCTGCGTGAGATCCTTACGACTCACAAGGGAGCAACACACTTAGAGAACCTCACGATTTCTAAGAAGAAATTACACTTGCGAGATCCTCACGACTCGTAAGGAGAACTCTCTTATGCTCATAAGATTTGAAATTCTTAAGTTACAGAGACCTGAATCTATTCTTAAGCAACCCCCACAACCTCCGATCTTTCCCTACAAGCGGCTTAATACTGACCCTTGTATACAATCCACGGACGCGAATAAACATTTCCCCAGCAAGGTCCCATCCGTGACTAGGGATATGTCCATATGGTGAGCAACCCTTTTAGGTCCTCTCGACCTATAAGGAGAAAACCTTTTTGTAAGATCCTTACGACTTACAAGAGAACATGCACTTAGGAATCCTCACGATTCCCAAGGAGAAAACACATCTACAAGATCCTCACGACTTATAGGGAGAAATACCTTTGTGAGACCCTTACGGCTCATGAAGTCAAAAGCCTTAGTCGACAGGACCCTTAACCCTGTTTACTAAGCCACCTTTGTTCAACATCGACAGAGGCAAATGATGATTCGCTCCTGGCAATATCCCAGTTGCAGCGATGCTGATGCCTAAACCGGTATCAAATTCCAAGCCCTTTCAAGGCAAATGATGATTCGCTCCTGGCAATATCCTAGTTGTAGCGATGCTCTTTTAAGGCAAATGATGATTCGCTCCTGGCTATATTCCAGTCCCAGCGATGCTGATGCTGAGATTGGCACTAGATTCCAAGTTCCACACTCGCGAGAAAAAATCAGCGAGCCAAAAAAAAATGCATACGAAATAGCCGAAATGATGGGGCAACTTGCAAACAAAATCAGCAAGTAAAAATGTATGCATGAAAAATAGCCGAAATGATTGGGCAACTCGCAATAAAAAGCAGCGAGTAAAAAGAAAAATAGCCGAAATGATTGGGCACCGCGAAAAATAGCCGAAATGATTGGGCAATCACGATTTTCGCGATATAAAAAGCTGAAATGATAGAGCATCGCGGAAAGAATAAAAAAAATGAAAGAATGAAACTTTTCGCCCTACAGGTGAAATCACATCGATCCCTGTATACAATCCAGGGGCACAGATAAAAAGGGAACCATACCTTCCCAACAGGCTCCATCAGAAAGCAGAGCCAAATCTCGACGGTTAGTAGACAACCTAGAGATAATCTCGACATTTATCGCAATATTGCAGACATAATGTCAACAAACGAAGCAAAAAGAAGATCCCGAGCTTTAGGGTCTCGACGTCAACATCGACAACTTAGAGATCGCCAACGGCGTTTCTCCTCACTCCAGCCAGATGCAGACGTGACGTCAATAATCGACCTCAGAATCGCAACGAAACGGAACCATGGAAAAGTCCTTAGTTCCAAATCTCAATGGCCACATCTACAGCTTGGAGACCAACAACGGCGTGCCTCCTCATTCCAGCAAGACACAGATGTTACACCATCAAGCGGAGCAATGGCAAAATCCCAACTCCGCCTTAGCATTCGTCTCATTACAGCAGACGCAATGTTAACAACGGCGTTCCTTCGCAGTCCAGCAGGATGTACATGCAAAGCTAATAAAAGACCCCATGGTCAGCAAAGCGGAGTGATGGCAAAATCCCAGCTCCACCTCAGCACTCGTCTCGTCACAGCGGACACATCATCAAGCAAAGCGGAACAGCGGCAACTCCCAGTTCCATGACTCGATGATGTACTCCCACAGAGAGTCAAATCCCAACTCCGTGAAATGCGGATATAATCAACAAAATTCCTGGTCACGTGGAACACGGATAACGTCACTCTTTGACCCCGTGGAAAACGTCCAGAGCGGATCCTGGTCCTCGCAGAACACGGCAGTGAACCCGTGTGAAGCATCCAGAGCGGAGCCTAGTCCTCGCCTAACACGGCAGTGAAACCGTGTGAAGCATCTAGTGCAAAATTTCTGGTCACGTGGAACGCGGATAACGTCGCTCTTTGACCCCGTGGAAAACGTCCAGAGCGGATCCTGGTCCTCGCAGAGCACGGCAATGAACCCGTGTGAAGCATCCAGAGCGGAGCCTAGTCCTCTCCTAACGCGGCAGTGAACCCATGTGAAGCATCTAGTGCAAAATTCCTGGTCACGTGGAACGCGGATAACGTCACTCTTTGACCCCGTGGAAAACGTCCAGAGCGGATCCTGGTCCACGTAGAGCACGGCAGTGAACCCGTGTGAAGTATCCAGAGCGGAGCCTAGTCCTCGCCTAACGCGGCAATGAAACCGTGTGAAGCATCTAGTGCAAAATTCCTGGTCATGTGGAACGCGGATAACGTCACTCTTTGACCCGTGGAAAACGTCCAGAGCGGATCCCGGTCCTCGCAGAGCACGGCAGTGAACACGTGCGAAGAATCCAGAGCGGAGCCTAGTCCTTGCCTAATATGGCAGTGAACACGTGTGAAGCATCTAGAGCAAAATTCCTGGTCACGTGGAACGCGGACAACGTCGCTCTTCGATCCCGTGGGAAACGTCCAGAGCGGATCCTGGTCCTCACACCAACATGGAGTGATCACCACCACGACATTCGTCTCGATACAGCAGACGCGACACCAGCAAATGAACCAAAAGGCCAAATTCCTAGCTTCAAGGTCTTGACGGCAAGTCATATAAAGACTGAAAGACAATCGGAGGTCATCTCACACCAGCGCGGAGTGGTCACCACCTCGACGATCATCTCAATACAGCAGATGAAATGTCACCCCGGCGTTCTTCCCCCAGCAGGATTCGGACGTGACAAAGAAAACGAAGCGAAGGCTAAATTCCTAGCTTCAACATCTTAACGGCAAGTCATATAAAGCCTGAAAGACAATCGGTGATCATCTCGAACCAATGCGGAGTAATCACCACCTCGACGTTCGTCTCGATACAGCAGACGCAACATCACCAAAAGGAGCCACGGCAAAATCCCTAGTTCCAAATCTCGACGGTTCATCAGCAACCTAGAGACAACCACGACATTCGTCTCGATACAGAGGACGCGATGCCAGCAAACGAAGTGAAGGCCAAATTTCTAGCTTCAGGGTCTTAACGGCAAGTCATATAAAGCTGAAAGACCACCGGAGATCATCCCACATGGAGTGGTCACCACCTCGACATTCGCCTCGATACAGAGGACGCAATGCCAGCAAACGAAGCAAAGGCCAAATTCCTAACTTCAGGGTCTTAACGGAAAGTCATATAAAGCCTGAAAGACTATCGGAGATCATCCCACACCAGCGCGGAGTGGTTATGACTCATCGGGGCTCTCCAAAATGAGCCTAACCTCAAGTAAAAAGCGGCATGGCAAATTCCTAGCGCTTGCTCTTCCGACGGTCAAACTGCCAAGGAGGATTGCTTGAAGACATCTTGTCCAGCCCCCGAAGGGATCAGAGACACGGCAGTCGCAGGGCTACTCGAACAGCACGATTGCCTATCGAGGAATACATCAGCTCATGCGACGGTACGACGGCCAAAACCCCAAGTACCACAGACCCTAACGGACTTCTGTCGTAAAGAGCAGAGGTTAATTGTGACGTTAGGATATTCTTGCGAGATCTGCTTGATTCGTTTCGACTCGTGAGGAAAATGATGTCTTTGCGAGAACTTCTCGATTCGTCTCGACTCGTGAGATAAAGCCTTAGGCAGTAGGGATTAAAAAACCTGTTTCCTAAGCACTGGGATCCTGCAAGTCGGCCCAAAATGGTCTCTTGCATACTATCCACGGGTTTCACTCTCCAAAGTCGAATTTCGACAAGGAGGGGAACAACCGCTTACGGGTCCTCTCGACTCGTAAGAGGGAAAAATTCTCTCATAAGATCCTTACGACTTATAAGAGAAAACACACTTAGGAATCCTCACGACTCCTAAGGAGAAAATACACATACGAAATCCTCTCGATCTGTAGGGAGAAAAGTCTTTATGAGACCCTCACGGTTCATAAAGTTGAAAAGTCTTAGGTGGCAGATCCTAACCCTGTCTCCTAAGCCATCACTGCCCTGCAAAGAGGTCAAGATGGACCACCTATGAGCCACACTCACCAAAGCTACATGCCACTGAAATGGAAAAGCTACTCATGAGCATATAAACTACTTCACTCCAGAGTAAGATATAAAGAGATAGAAGGGTGCGGCTCATGGAGTTAAGGGTTTGGAACTATATCTCTTAAGAGTCGAGATTTGAGTCAATGATAAATGACGACGCTTGTGTCCGCTCGTTATCTTTTCAGATCAAGATTCTGAAAGTAATATACCAACCCGAAACTGGTCATACGCTATGCATTACTTTGCACTACTTCACCCACGTAAATACTTACGTGGGCAAAGTAGTGGGGGGCATTTGTTTCCGCCAAAAATTTTTGCGCAAAAGAGCCCAAGGTATCAAATGGCGGTGATACGCTTAAGAAAATGGAAACCAGTATCTTCCGGGCTGTTTTTTGACAAACTCCCGAATGAGAAACAGATAAATTCTGATGGTATCGAAAGAGGCTCGAAAAACCCTTCGATTTGATATATTATGGGCCTCGTAATTCATCCGGGATCAAAAGTTATGAGGAATTACGTGTACACACGTGATGGGCTTTTAAGAACCCGCTGGAGGAGTTAAAAGATACAATAAAAACTCAGAAAAAACCCCAATGGGGCATCACGCGCTCACACGTGACCATGGGTCACGTGCAGACACGTGATGGGCTTTTAAAGCCTCTAAAATAATGAATAGAATTTAATTCTAAAAGTCAGAAAATACCTCAACGAGGTATCACGTGCTTACACGTGACCAATGGTCACGTGTTGACACGTGATGGTTAAAACTGAAACATAAATAAGCGGCTGAGAAAGGAACCCAATTGGGGGTCACGTGCTCACACGTGACCAAAGGTCACGTGCCAGCACGTGACTGGCTTTAAAAGCATTATAATTTAATAGAATTAAATTCTAAAAGTTTTTGAATCTTTCCAAATGGAAAAGGGTCATGGGGAAACGTTGGATTAAAAATCCAAGGGTGATTAAAAATCACCAATTTATAGAAAAACCTTGGACAAGGAAAGATTTCCCTGAAAATCTCATCAGGATAACAAATAGAATATCTTTTGGATTTAAAATCCACGGTGAATAAAATTCACTGAATGATCTAAAGGCCCAGATTAATGATAAATATAAATCAAATCTCTCAACAATCAAATCAAATCTTCCAATGAGAGATTTGCTAAACAAATTAACTCTTTTCCTTCTCCTATAAATAGGAGCCAAGTAGAGAAGAGAAGGGATCTACTTTTTTGAGAGAAAAACAGAGAGAGGAGAATTTAATTCTCAAGAGGGAAGAAAAGAAAAGAGAATTTAATTCTCAACAAAGAAAACCCTAGGTAAGAAAAGGGAAAAAGATAAACTTCAAACAGAGAATTTAATTCTCAAAATCCAAGAGTTTAACTCTTATACAAAAAGAACTTAGTTCTTCTTCTGGTTGAAGATCTGCACAGAGCACATCTCCCCATAACTTGAGAATTTAATTCTCATCGGGTCGAGATCCTGCCATGCAGATCCTAAACTTAGAAGGGGAATTGAGTTTTGAGAATTAATTCTCCTAAAACAAAACTAGGGTTTAACCCTAATCAAGAATTTAATTCTTTTACATATCTGGGAATTTAATTCCTTTGAAAAGAAATCAGGGTTTTATCCTAAATAAGAATTTAATTCTTTCACGATAGGAATTCAATTCCTTCAAAATCATAATTAGAGTTTAACCCTATAAAGAATTCAATTCTTAAAAGATCTCTGTTCATGAAAAGAACTAGGGTCACGTTCCACCACGTGACCCTTGAAAAGATCCCCTGCAAAGAACTTTGAAGCATCACCCCACGTGCTCCCACGTGACTCCCAGAACGCAGAAAGAAAAAGCAAAGGGAATGAAAGCTTTGGGCGCTCTCACGTGTTATCACGTGACCCCTCAGCAAATGCTTTAACAATTGGCGCACAGATCCCCATCACGTGCCAACACGTGATGCTCTAAAATAAAAATGAAAGTGTTTAACACTTAATGGCAAAACAAAAGAAAAGAAGCCTTGGGCGCTCTCACGTGTCCCCACGTGACCCCTCAGCAAGTGCTGTAATATTCGATGCATAAACCCCCATCACGTGCCAACACGTGATGCTCTAAAATAAAGATGAAAAGTGTTTAACATTTATTCGCAGATTTAAGGATAAAACAAAGGACATCTGGCTTTGCATTTAGGGCGCCCTCACGTGTCCCCACGTGACCCTTAACGAATCCCTTTAATATCGAATGGATGGATGCCTATCACGTGCCCACACGTGATGGCTAGGAAATTAAAGGTGTTAAATACTTACCTGCTGAATAAAATAAGGGAAATCAGGGTGCTCTCACGTGTCCGCACGTGACCCCTCCCTCCTTAGTGTTTAACACTAATTGGAAAACTCTATTTGCAGTGTTTAACACTGATTTGCTTAGTGTTTAACACTAATTTAAAAACTCTGTTCCCAGTGTTCAACACTGTTGGTCTGTAGTGTTTAACACTAGCTTTAGCCCAATTGGCTAAGTTTTTATAGGCAAAGCCTCTCCTTCAATGGACCAACAGAGGGCCAATATTTCAAACATAATTGGACTTAGCCCAAACTGGCCATAAGTCCTCAAATCATCTTGAACTGAGCACATCTGCTCTTTCAACCAACTTATTGGTTCAAGGGTACATCTCTTAACTCCTCTGATATTTGTCGTTGTAATCCTTCAACGTCTTCAGAGAGGTGACGGGTCCCGACAACCACACATCAACACGGACTGTGGGGTTCTTAAACTCATGGACTTATGCGTCCTTAAACTAACGGACTAATGCGTCCTTAAACACACCCATATGGACTGTGGGGTCCTTAAACCCATGGACTTATGCGTCCTTAAACTACCGATGGACCGCAATGTCCTTAAACTACCAATGGACCACTACGTCCCTAAACTGGCAATGGACCTCCATGTCCCTAAACTGGCAATGGACCACCATGTCCCTAAACTGGAACAATAGAGCCCCCAAATGCTCTTTTGTCGGATCTAAACGATCCCGTTACGTCGATCTTAGTCCCAAACTAGACTAACGTATCCTTAACAACCGTTTAAGTTGATCTTAGCCTCAAATATGGCTAACGTATCCTTAAACGTTCAAACAGACTTTAGTCCTAAATTGGACTATGAATCCCCCCAATCAACTCATTGGTTCAAGGGTACATCTCTGAACTCCTCTGACATTTGTCGTTGTAATCCTTCAACGTTGTCAGAGAGGTGATGGGTCCCGACGGCCATAAATTTAATGGACCACTATGTCCCTAAAATGGAACATTAGAGCCTAAACGCTCTTTTGTCGGATCTAAACGATCCCGTTAAGTTGATCTTAGTCTCAAACTGGACTAACGTATCTTTAACAAACGTTTGAGTTGATCTTAGCCTCAAATATGGCTAACGTATCCTCAAACCAAAACCCGAAACCCAAATCTAAGAAAACACGGATTTGGACTAATCCACGTCCTACGGGCGACGACATAAATTGGTCTCCGTATACAATCCACGGGCAACCACAAATAAAACAAACACACACGACACGAAGTGACCATCTGGAGAAGGAGAAAGTTATTACCGCAATGCGGTAGCGTAATTAACTGCAGGGGCTTGCGCCTGCAGGGAAGAGCGTCCCCACAATCAAAAACCCCTCAAGCGAGGGGGAATCTGACGAAGTCTGCAACATCGGACGCATCCGTTTAAACCTTCGATACATGGTGCCATAAATCAACTTGGCATCTTTGGAGAGGTAGACGGATAGCACCAATTAGCATCTGCCCCGAATCTCAGGCAAGACAGTCCATGTCTCGGCCGCCGTTCGGAGGGGAACAGTCCATACAGATTCTACTTGCCACGGCTACATACCATGACTACGATATCTGGTGGTTGGGTGTCATGACAGCTTTTCTAAATGATGTTTTAGAAGAGGGAGTCTATAAGTACACAGCCAGAGGGCCTCGTAGACAATGGGAGCAGCGGAAACGTGTGCAAGATGTTTTATAGGATAAAGCAGGCATCGCGGAGTTGGAACATCTGTTTTGATGTGGTAGTCAAGGAGTTTGACATCATCAAAATGGTAGATGAACCTTGTATAAACAAAAAGGTAGTAGGGAGTATGGTGACGATCCTCGTAGAGTACGTGGATGACATACTCTTGATAGGGAAGGAGTTTCCTATGCTACGCTCGGTCGATCTCCGCATATCACATAGATTCTCCATATAGGATCAAAATGATACCTTCTAAATCCTGGGTTTTGGATCTATGAGATAGATCTAATTGGATGTTAGGATTCTCACTAGTTGTAGTGAGATGGTATCAGTTGATCCTGGGGAGAATCACTGGAAGTGTTCCAGAGTGATAAGAACGACTGAATGTCAGTCACAGGCATTGTCTTTACCCTCAGTAAAGGGACGGTATGTTGGAAGAGTTCCAAACTAGATACCGTGACATACTAGACGATAAAGGCTGGATACATCGCTACTTAAGATGCTACCAAAGAGGTTGTTTGGGTGTATATTGGTTCATGAGATGAACTACGTTCCAACCATTGTGAGACAATGGAGTTGTGGCTTATGCCAAGGAACGCCGGTCCCATCAGTGATCCAGACATATTCTAAGGCAGTGTCACCTGATCAAGGAGATAGTTGATCTCCAAGGGATCAAGGTTAGGAGAGTAGACTAAGAGGACAACACAGCGGATCCACTCACAAAGGCCTGTTCCCAGAGAGAGATTTTTATGGGATGGTTGAGTATGAGATACTACAACCACTGCTATCAGATGGCCCTAGTGCAAGTGGGAGATTGTTAGTTATATGTATTCCCTAGAGGCCATTACTGTACATTGGATGTATATTGTAGTGGATGCTGGGACATATATAGGGAGGATTTTCTTGCTCGACATGATAGTATGCTATCTGGTTACTCTTTACCTTAACGTGTACACTGATAGTCTCTCTGTTACATGTTGGTAAAGCCCTTAGGATGTGTACTTGACTACCTGGACTATGATGCGGATCATACTAGTGGGGACATGGTAGTCCATAAGTGCATCCTTCAAAGTCCCTAGTCGTGGGTATATCGAGACGGGGCATCGATATACCAGAGTAGACTAGCGTATACCTTCTCGACCCATATAGATGGGCGATGGATGATCCCATATCCAGTGGTGTTTGACATCAGAGATGATATACGAGTGCTCAGTGGAGACTGGGTACACTGGACGGACACGCCGAGAACTCCCAGATGGTATTATACCTTACGTCAGATGGCAGTTCTCTGGTGACACTGGTACAGAGTAGTCTGTTGACCCGAGATCGTCATAGAGTCTTGTGTGGTTCCCACTATGCTTTGATTTCCATCTTACCACGTCCAAGAGGGCGTGCAAAACGGTGGTTTTTGGGTACAGTCCTGAATCACATGGAGGCAATGAGCGATAGGAGGGGATTCGTCTCTCCCGGTATAGGGAGTTGATGTTGCGCTGTGTTCGATTGGCTATAACCGGAAATCCCTGGCCAGGGTTGCTGAGATTTACTGGTAAGTGTTACCAGTAGTTTCTCGAAATGTTATAGATCTCATATCGACACGACTTATCAAGCTATTGGGGTCTGACGTTTACCACCCCTAGGCGAGATATGCGACATATCAGACGATCAGACCGGACTGTACGGTAAGTGTTACTATTTGGATTCACTGGAGTGTGAGCGGGCTTGCTCGTCGATCTTCTGATCGCTCAATACCCAGGTGGCCGTTACGTTTAGCAGACCGCTTGCGGCTTGTGGGTGCTTGATATGATCATCACCTGCTACCGGCGTATTGACGAGTCTTTAGAGTCCTACACAGAGGTTTCCTGGCTCAAGCGAAACGAAATAGGAGCGCATATGAGATATGTGCGGGACCGAGAATGATACCAGTACGTGATACTGTATTCGATTCTCGCGATATGTAACATTGATCGGTTATATGCGTTATAGCCGGGTTATCGGATCAAATGTTGATTCGATAAGTTGTTACTATTGATATTAGTCGGTTATATGCGATATGACCGGGTCGTTAAATCAAGTGTTGATTTAATGATTTAATGTATAATTATATATTTGATATATTACTTTGTATTAACTAGTATCGGT
Organism: Agapanthus africanus; assembly: GCA_030015575.1. Taxonomy (NCBI): domain Eukaryota; kingdom Viridiplantae; phylum Streptophyta; class Magnoliopsida; order Asparagales; family Amaryllidaceae; genus Agapanthus; species Agapanthus africanus. The sequence continues at coordinate 862,252,515 of JASDDO010000024.1, read as the reverse complement.
TCACTTTAAATGGATATTCTCACTCGGATGTGCACATTGTATATGTGATATACTTTTGTGCACTTGATTGTATCATGTTTGATGATACATGTTTGCTTTGGTTAAGTGTAAAGAATTAAACCTTGGTTAAGTATATGGTTAGGTTTTTATTTATTTATCAATTCATTTATCTATTTATTTTGGATTAATAAAGAGAGAAGAAAACAAAATGGTTGCTTTGATTCATGAAGTTTCTTGAAGCTTCATGCAACTTTGACCATTTTGTCTTCATCTCCTTAACCTAACCATTCACTAACCCTAGTCTATTCTCTACACCTAACTATGGTTGGAATTATGATAAGGATTCATTTTTCTTTTCAATTCTAATTAACTTATCATAATATTTGTATCTTCTTCTTCTTCTTCTTCAAGAAGAAAACCTAGACTTCATCAATGGTGATTGATGAAAAAGAGTGAGAAATCCAATTCTAAAGTCTACCCACTTCCTATTTCTTCATCCTCTACCTCTTGCCAAGTAGTAGTTTTCATGGCTTGGTGAAGGTGGAGCTTGATCTAGTGATGCCTCGACGTAGATCATCTTCGGCATCGTCGTCGATAACCTAGCCCGCTTTTTCTCCGATGAAGCCGATGCCAAAGTCATGGTTCAATTTGGACAGCGAGGATACTTCATTGCGGAGCTATGGAGGTGGAGAAACGGATCTACAAAGGTTGTATTTCCGTTCTTTTAGTTTAGTTGTAAACTAGTTTCTTTTGTCGCCTAAACTTCTAGCCAACGATCCGTATTAGGGTTTCTCGGCACCGTATTTTTTAAAAATTGGCATGGTTAATGCCTCTGCAAACATGCATTAACCCTACATAAAATAACTTAATTCTTAATATATATATATATATATATATATATATATACATATATAAACTTAGTTCTCCAACTAAAAAAGATCCCAGATCTTCAAAAAAATAAAGATCTTGGTGATTATTAATAGCCAAAATGCCAATAACAGAGATTCAATCTTTAAAAAGAAAAAGACCTGGCGCCTCATGTGAAATACACGTGAGCGCCGAAAAGATCTCTTAAATGGAACTCAGTACTTCACATGCTTCCTACGTGAGAGCCTAAAAAAAAGACCCGGCGCCGCACGTGCTTCCAACGTGAGCGCCTAAAACAAAAGAACGCTCAGCACCTCACGTGCTCCCCACGTGAGCGCCATACCAAGTGCTTAGCAACTATATTCAATCAAAATAACTAAGTGCTTAGCACTGATTGGGTAGCGCCCATGTCTGAGCGCCTCATGTGTTTCCTACGTGAGCACCAGAGCCATAAACAAGTGCTTAGAACTTCCGAATAAAAAAAAGACTGAGCAGACCAAGCCCAAATTGGCTAAATCTCTTTGAAATTGCTTGCAGCTAAGCCCAAATGCCCTATTGTTGGATCTTAACTAAATTTAAGGATCCTGAAAATATATCTAAATTGATCTTAGTCTCAAATAAGACTAGCGTATTCTTAGTTAAAATAAATTGAGCCCAAATGCTAATATATTTAAGTTGATTTTAATCTAAAAACAGATTAACGAATCTTAAATAAAATAAAATATTCTATGAACTAAAGGACCATACAACCTAAGTTCAAACCCAAATCTAAAATATATGGATTTTAACTAATCCGCGCCCTACGGGCGACGACATAAACTAGTCTCTGTATACAATCCATGGGGAACCAAAACAAACAAAGTAACACACGACGCGAAGTAAACTACTGGAGAAGGAGAAAGTGGTCATTGCAACGCGATAATATAATTAACTACAGGGGCTTGCGCCTATAGGGAAGAGCGTCCCCATAATCAAAAAACCCTCACAAATGAAGGGGAACCTGATAAAGTCTGTTATAACGGTCGCATCTATCCAAATCTCCGATATATGGTGTCATAACTCAACTTGGTATATTCGGAAAGGTGGATGGATATGTTTCAAATAGCATCTGCCCCCAAATTCAGGCTAGACACCCTAAGTGTCTCAGTTCGGTCTTCGGCGGTAAACAATTAGATCTTTGATCTGACGCTTCTCTGTTTAACAGAGAATATCTTTCTCTTTTAGAATTTTATTCTATATAGAAAGGTGCTCTTACGCGTTTAACACTTGTCCCCGGTGTGGGTTTCAGCCTGTTTTCTTTAACGCTCATATGCTTTATATATGAGCGCTAACGTGTCTAACACGTGAGGCTAGTTTGGCCTCTGTTGGTTGTTTTATTCTCAGTGCTTATATGATTTTGAGTCCAAACTGTAGGAATTCTTTTCTCCCTATTTTTTTTCTCCCCCCTTTTTATAAGGTAACAAATTCCCCCAGCGTTGCTCTCACGTAACTTGCATGTGAGTGAAACGCTGTAAATTTTACCGCCATTAGATCACCTAAGGGAATGGGAAGTTTAACCGATCCCACCACGTCCTATAAATGTGGTCTTTGACCGTGAAGTGACTATTGTTTCTTCATCTTCTTCCCTAAGCCTTCCTTTTCTTTTAGGAATTTAATTCTCGTTCCAGAGTTTAGATCTTTGTCCTCAAAAACTCCTTTGAACAGAGTAGACTCTACCAAATTTTTTGGTGAGGACTATGAACAGAGCTCACTATTTAATATCTTTTGGATGTATTTTTTGTGGATTTTAAACCCATTATCATTTTTGGCAGAACTCAGTTCTTTTCTTGAACCGATCTCTTAGAGATCTTAAAATAGAACTCTTCTTTTTTTTACGTCAATCGTAGATCTTGATGTCCATATCAAGATTTAAGTCAATGGACATTCTTTAAGAATCATTGGTTCTCTTCTTAGTATTTTACCCTACCATTGATCCTGACATTTGAGGATTCCTGGAATTTAATTCCATTATTTAAACCCATATGTTTCCCAACAAGAGGGATTTCTGGAATTTAATCTCATCATCAAAGGGAATTTAATTCCATTTTTCTTTGCAAAGCATAGCTCTCGTTTAATTCTTAAGAACTTTGGGAACTTTATTCCCTTTACTGTTCTTGGATATTTTCCTTTTTAGGATTTTTTTAGAGTTTTAATTTCACAGATTTGAATCTATTGTTGTTTAAAAGACCCGCTTTTTGGGAAATATTGGGAGTTTTAACTCTATTGTTTATTTAATGAGGATCTTTTTTTATTCTGACAGTAGGCACATGTCTTATCATTAACGAACCGCCACTTTGATTTCGTGGGGTCCACTAGTTTTTTAAGGCTTAGTGATTCTATCGTTTTTTATTGCTAAATCTCTACTGGTTTTCTTAGATACCATGGATAGTCATTTATATGATATCGAGGAAATTGTCTTCTACGAAGAAATTCGCATACAAGGTCGCTTTCAAGGCCAGGAGTACATTGATGCCTAATATGATGAGGTGATGCGTCACTTTGATGATCACAACGGTCGATTTCTCCCCCGCCGTTATGCACTTTTGAAGATTATTGTTTGATCGATGTAGGAAGCGCTTCCTGAGTTTGATAAAGCTATGCCGCTCCAGGAGCTCGATGACGCTGAAAATAAGGTGCATTCAGAATATCTTATAAGCCTGATCTCGAAGAAGTGGAGAGATAATCTCGTCGTTGTTTTAAATTGCGTCTTCCAATAGAAAGCGATGATATCCGCGTACCAGAGGATGGAAGACATCAGCGGGGATCCTGAATCTTGCATTAAGGAGAAGACGCATAAGAAAATGGTCAATGAAGCTAGAAGCGCTTTACTCAAACTTGCCTTCAAGTTTGAGAATTCATGTCCGGAATTTAGCGTCTTGCCATTATAAACCTTTGATGATATTTGTTTCTTTTTTTCTTTTATTTCTTTTGTGATCATCCTCATTACCAATGTATAAATTTGTTTGAAGCATGAATGACAAACCTCTTTCGCTTTTTTTACGCCAACGCTCGCGTGCCTTTCACATGAGGCGCTGCCATAGGATTTAATCCTATAAAAGACTACCGCTGGCGCTCACGTGTGCTTGACGTGAGGCACTGCCTTATTATATGATTGAATCGTTTCACCTTCTTACTCTTCACCCCTTTCTTTTCCAATGCCTTCTTTTTGTCAGAGCTTGAAAATAGTTCCACCATACACAACATTTTCTGTTTCGAGACTTAAATGTTTCTCTTTATAATCTGAAGCAGTGCTCATTATCTTCTTCACAGAGAAAGAACTGTTTTAACATAGCTTGCAATCACCCACATGCTCTTCGACGGCCATTGGAGGTGCCCATCGAGGAGATTATTCCTCGTTTTGCCGCTCGACTGGTGAATCCCGATCTCACGGATGATCAATGTGAAATGTTGATGCATGAGCTCTTGATTAGTAGAGGGTCTCCTCTCCCCGCCGACTTTAATTGGCATTGGATGATCTTAACCATCATTGACAGCATTCCCCCTCATCCGGCGGAAATGACTCTAGCGATGATCGACGCAGCGAAGTACAAGATCGACTGCGTTCATGAGGCATGCTTGATTACAAAGCCTCTGAAAAACCACTCGATTCATATGCTGAGTCAGATCCGGACTCGGCGGGCTATCATGTCCTCTTTTACCAATGAACGTGGCACTAATAGATGGGGAGGGACTCTTCATGAGAACCGCCGTTACGATAGGGTAGAGCAGACAGAGACGGAGTTAGAGAACTTTTTTTATTGTTTTGTTAACCCCTGTATCTCCGATCCCATATTTGGTAATCTCTTTCTTGTAGAATAAGATGTTTATTTAAATGTATTTCTTTTATTGTTGACTGCTAAATGTTTCATCCCCAACACATATCCATGTGTGCATCTCACCCATTTCGGAGTTTCTAGTTTATTCACCCATTTCAGTGTCTCTAGTTTATTCACTCATTTTGGAGTCTCTATTTTATGTACTCGTATTGAAGTCTCTAGTTTATGTACTTGTTTCGGAGTTTCTAGTTTATGTACTCATTTCGGAGTGTTTTTAGTTTACCTCTCTTAGGTTAACAGGAAAACTTGCCCTAACGTTGGGTGTATATAACCCCCATTCTTTTATGACAGGGATCCATTAGGTTTGTGGTACTAAGTTTAAGTCCATCATATTGTCGCGTTAGCTGATGTATTTCTTGATATGCAGTCCCTTAGGCTGCTGCTCGAGTAGCCCCACGACTGTCGTGTCTCTGATCCCTTCTGAGGCTGGACAAGACGTCTTCAAGTAATCTTCTTAGGTTGGAGTGTCTGTATTACCGTCAGAAAAACAAGCGTTAGGTATTTGCCGTGGCGCTTTTTACTTGAGGTTAGGCTTACTTTGAAGCCCTGAGGAGTCATAACCGCACCCTTCTAGGGTGGGATGATCTCCAATGGTCTTTAGGCTTTTTATGTATTGCTGTCAAGACCCGAAGCTAGGAATATGTCATCACTTCATTTTTTCTTTGATGATGTCTTTCCTATCCTTTGCTGAAATAGGGTAGACATCCATATGACCTCTATAATGTATGCAGTGCATTTGAGATCTGGAGCTGGGAATGTGCCGCTGCTCCAATTTCATTTGATAGTTGCGTCCGCACCCTGCTGAAATGAGCAGGAACGTCGAGATGATCTCTAGGCTGTAGATGTTGCCATCGAGATATGGAGTTAAGAGTTTGCCATTGCTTTAATTTCATTTGACCCTTGGGTCCTTGTTAACATCACGTCTGTACTTTGCTGGAGTAAGAAGGACGTCTAAATAGTTTCTAGGCTATAGATGCGCCATCAAGACTCGGTTCTTCTTTTGACAAAGCGTGGTTGGAAAATATGGTTCCCTTTTTTCATTTGTGCCCATGGATTGTATACAAGAGTCAATATGGACCTGCTTGCAGGGCAGAAAATTTTTATTTTATTATATATTTTATTTATTTATTTCTGCGATACTCTATCTTTTCAGCTTTTTATATCGCGAAAGTCGCAATTACCCAATCATATCGGCTATTTATTCGCGGTGCCCAATCATTTCAGCTATGTCATTTTTTATTCTTTACATGCTATTTTTATTGCAAGTTTGGAATCCGATACCAATCTTGGCATCAGCATCGCTACAACCAGAATATTGGCAGGAGTGAATCATCATTTGCCTTGAGAGGACTTGAAATTTGATATCTGTATAGGCATTAGCATCGCTACAACTGGGATATTGGTAAAGGCGAATCATCATTTGCCTTTGTTGATTTGGAACAAAGTGGCTTAGCAAACAGGGTTAGGATCCTGTCGACTAAGGCTTTTTGTCTTTATGAGCCATAAGGGTCTCATGAAGATATTTCTCCCTACGAGTCGTGAGGATCTTATAAGTGTATTTTCTCCTTAGGAGTCGTGGGGATTCCTAAGTGTGTTTTCTCTTGCAAGTCGTAAGGATCTTATAAGAGTATTTTCTTCTCGCAAGGTCGAAAGGACCTTAGAAGTGTCGTTCACCATATAGGGATATTTCTTGCCATTGGAGGAACTTGGTGGGGAATATATTTATTTATGCCTGTGGATTGTACACAAGAGTCGATATTGGACCATTTGTAGGATAGAAAAGTTTTGTGGGGTTTTGGTGGCTTAAGAAAAGGTTCAGGTCCCTGTATCTTAAACCTTTTGAAATCTATAAACTGTGAGGGTCTTATAGAGAGTATATTCTCCTTACGAGTCATGAGGATCTCGTAAGTGCATTTTCTCCTTAGGAATCGTATGGATTCCTAAGTGTGTTACTCCTTTATAAGTCGTAAGGCTCTCACGCAGGAGTTTTCTCCTTGCAAAGTCATGAGAACTTTGCAAGTGCATTTTTTTAACGAGTTCGCGCCCTTTCGGGTTTTCACTAGATCGCCGGCAGTCCTGCTGTTTTTACTCACGACACCTTCTCGGGTTTTCATCCGTGCCTATTTCGCTTGTGGACGTCCCGTTTGCTTTTTTCTAGGCGGCCCGTAAGGCAATGCACCATTAGCTGTAGGCCCTGATCTTTTTCGAGGGACTACATCATGTAGGACCTAGGAGAGTTATGAATCGTTTATGCCCATGGATTGTATACGATAATCAACATGGAGATCTACCATAGAGCTCAACATATTAGTTTAAGGACATGATGGTCCATTATCGCCGTATTTTGGGGCAAGTTTCTGGTCTAAGGACCTTTTGGTCTAATATCGCCGTGTATTGGGGCAAAATGCTGGTTTAGGGACATTCCGGTTCATTATTCCCGTGTTTGGGGGAACGCAATAGTTTAGGGACTTCTCCGTCCATTATTAGTTTAAGGACTTCTCGGTCCATTATCGCTATATTTTAAGCGACGGAACTTTAGTTCTAACTCAGGAAGATAGTACTTTTTGAGGAATCGGCCGTTTATTGGTCGGAAGAATCTTTCGCCATGCATATCCATGAGAAAGTAGGCTCCACCTTGACAGACTTTTTCTATGATGTATGGGCCTTCATAGTTCGGCTCGAACTTTCCCCATTTTGCACGATTGGGGATCATCAGTCTTTTAACAACCAGCACGAGTTTGCCATGGCGGAATGCTCTCGGCCAGGTCAATCTTTCATATGACCGGGTCATCCTTATCTTATAAGCCTCCAGATTTTGCTGTACTATAAGGTGGGTTTCGTCAAGGGTGTCGAGCTCCTCAAGCCTAAGATGAGCATTTTTTTCATCTGTCAGCTCGTATTGAACCACTTCTCATAAAGAGGGGAATTCTATTTCCAATAGGAGCACTATTTCCGTGCCGATCACCAATGCGTATGGTGTTGTATTTGTGGCCGTCTTGAATGTTGTTCGGTATGCCCAGAGTGTTTTGTGCAGCCTTTCGTGCTGGTCTTTTTTTTATTTCCAGACACCGTTTTTTATTATCTTGGTTAGGGTCTTGTTGAAGGTTTCAGCTGGACCGTTGTCCCAAAGATTATAAACTGAAGAATATCTATAATCTATTTTATGCTGCTATGCGAACTGTCCCATTTTTCTTCATCGCTGGAACGATGTTAGTGATCCAGTCTGGATATTGAACCTCTTGGATGAAACCGGAGTCAATTAGTTTCTTGATCTCAGCATTGATACTCATCTCAAGTTCGAGCCACATCTTACTTGGTGCCTGATTGATTGGCTTTATGTCGGGCGATATGGCCAGTTTATGTACTGCTACTTTTGGATCTAGACCCGGCATCTCAGAGTAGTTCCATGTGAAGCAGTCTTTGTATTACATAAGTACGTCTTTCAGTGTGGCCACCTGTTTTTCAGATAGCATCTCATTGACAAACGTCGGCCATGGATCATTTTTTGTCCCTAAGTCAATTTTTCTTAGGCTATCCGCCGTGGTATGTATCCTATCTTCCAGCTCTTTTGGTGTTGGTGGAAACTCTAAGATCACATTGTCCTCGTTTTCGTTAGCCAAGTACCTGAAGAGATCATTCATACTTTTATGCCCTCTCTATTTTGAGAGTGTTATCATTTGGCAGGTATGAGTACGCTTCCCTTTTTTTAGTAGAGCTGGTCTTAACCTGACGATGTAGGTCATTTTTGGCTCGTGCTTTTGTGGCGGGCTTATCTTCCAGCTGTCAGATAAAGCGAACATGTCTTATCGATACTGGTCTTCCACCCAATCTTTGAATGTGAAGTAGGCTTCAAGGGGGTAACCTATTACTAAGTGATAGGAGCAATAATCCGGTTGATGGACCTCGTTTATTTGTTCGGGGTGCTGAGACTCCGAAAGCATCATCATTTGGTGCTTCATGACAAGGTTGAATATTTTCCATGTCTTGTTCTGCGGGAAAGAGTTTTCTCGACCTGTCTTCTTTATAATGGACGGGCTATCATGCCCTACTTTCCGACGTACGAAGAAGGGGACGCAACGGGTCACACGACGTATTTACTCAGAAGTAAACACGTTAAGTGTAAATAAGAAATATAATATAAATGTACACAAGAAAGACATGAGATGTAAATGAACAACAACTTTTTATTTATTAAATATTCTTTACAATACAACTCAAAAGTAAATACAATGCGAAAAGCAATGCCTAAACAATGGCATGAACTGAAAGTAAAATTATATACAAGTGAACTAGAGCTCCGGGTCCTCAATGAACTGCTCCAAATCCTCTGAGCTGGGCTCGATCTCCAAAGAGTCGGATCCTTCTGACAGCATTCCAAAGAAAGAAGAGAAAATGAATGTCATCAGCGAACAATCCCTCGATAAGTCCCAAGAGAGAGATAAGAATAGATCAAGTAAAGAAATATATTTGGTAATTTATCTGTTTTAGTTATACTAACGCAATTGTTTTTAGCTTTGTACAGAATGCATCAGTGTATACGAGAGGAGACCAATTATTTTGTGGACTAAGGTATACGGAGCACAAGGAACCGTTAAGCCACGGAACACAGCACGAATATTCAGGTTAGGTGTATTATGATGACCGTCTCGTGCCACTTCTAATACATTCCGTACCAATCTACCCCGTTAAAACCCTGTAATGCATATTGTATTGATTGTAATGTTTTGTTGTATAAGACTTGCCGAAACCATGGTATAACTTGTTCATGTAAATGGATCGGATGTAAACGGATAGTCATGTAGTCAAGTTCAAAATGTATCCATGGTTCGGTCCAGTCGAGTCAGGTGCATATTTGTATTGTTCGGTATTCATGTTTGGTACATTGGATTCATGTTGAATTGGATATATGGTTGGATTCATATTTGGATTGTATTCAGATTAGACTGAGACTCAGATTGAGTCAGACACTTAAACAAATTTGGGTTCCTGAATTAGGTTTTGGAGTTATCGATAACTGCTGCACATGGACGGCAGGATTTGTGAATTTTTCCAAGCTAATTACCATTGATAACCGCATTTTAGTTTTCTACCTTAAATAGGCAAGCACCCACTTTCTCCGGCACCCTGAGGCTCAAGAGAATTGGTCCCGCTTAAACCTATATTTACTAGGGTCCTTATTGTAAATTAATGTAACTTGAGGGGGTTTTATGAAAAATAGTTTTAGTATACTTTCAAAATAAAGCTCGAGTATTTATTTATCGTATTTAGGATTTTCATGGATGCAATTTTTAAAGAATGAGGTATTCTAGTGAATATAAACCTGGATTGAATAATATATGGTATTTTGTGTAAATTTGACTTGTATGGATTTTTGATGGTATTTTCATGAAACTTGTAATTCTTTTGTTTTGTTTAGAAAACATGGAATTTATTATAAATATCAAATAGATGTTTTGATAATATATATGTATATAATTATTAAAAATAAACTTTATTTATTAAATAGAAAATCACATTTTCTTAAAAATTGTAATAAAAATACCATCAAGATCGGATGCTCCGTGAGGAGGTCTGCATCTCGCTCTACTATTCCCGAGAATGTACGATAACCCACACCATCCAGATCGAGTTCCCCAAAAGTGGGTTGTAGAGACATAATTGTAAGGTATTTGATTAAAACAATTTAAAGAATACAGTTTTTTTTATAGTTTAGGGTATTTTAATGTAAAATTGTATTAGCCACATAAATATAGTTTTGAAGCAATCGTTCTATGTCATGATGAGTGTTGTGAGAGGTAGATCATTACCTCGTAAGGTTTTTCTAAAGGTAATATGAGCAAATATGATAAAAGATGTCGAATATAAAATTTGTGGTATTTAACTGTAAAAGGGAAATAAAAGTTGCATGGCATGGTAATTTGAATTGAAACTTGTTCTCAATATTAGTTTTATGATTACTAAACAAGATATAATAATAAGGATGTTTGGTTATTAAGAAAAGTTGTATTTTTAACAAATTTAGAATCGGAAGTCTAAATAACTCCACTTCCGATGAGTTTTGAAAAGAGAACTGTTTGAAAGGTGAAAAGGAGAGAAGAGAAGGGACTTACGAGTTGGAATGAGAGAGGGGAGGTATAGGAACAAATTGAGAGCTTCGTGGAGTCGCGGGGTCACCGGAATCTTCCTGAATTGTCGCCGGAACTTAACCTTGGGCTAACTCCACTTGTACACCTCATTGACATGGAAAATTTTGAGAGTTTTCATAATGGATTTCATAATGGAGAGGGCTAAAGTGTGGTGTGGTATTTATAGGATAGAATTAGGGTTTAGGGAATCAAAATTGAGAATTAAAATGCATTAAAACATTGGTTTAATGGTAATATTAATCCTCTGTTAATTTGCAGGAAATTCAAAAAGAAGAGGAGTAGTGGGGGGAAGGTCAAGAGTTAGGGTTCAAAAGATAGGGGCATTTGCGACGGTCTGGCCCGGCAGCGCCGGCCAAAACATTGATCTCGCCGGCCATTTCAAGGGGTTTGGGGCTTGGATTGGTACCACGTATTGGTGTCTGTTCATATATCAATTTCCACATGTTTTATTTTATCAGACTTTTCATTTTACGTGTATTGCACGTGTAAAATTTTGGGCTTCCAAAAAGTTTAAAAGAAAAATCAGTAAAAATATATGTGGCTGAGAGGATTCGAACACCGGGGCTACGTCAAAGCAGTGCAAGGCTTTACCAATGAGCTACAAGTGCTTTCTTACTATTCTAAAACAAATTAAATTTATAACATGTACTCAGGCTTGCAAATACTCTATTCTGTACATTAATTTTAAAAAACTTATGTACATCAAAAACAGAGTCATTACACGGGCTCCAATTAAGCTTTTCTTGATTGAACGGCGTCTTGGACCCGCTTTGTTGTCTTCGAATGTTGCTTACTTTCTTTGCCCTGTTTTTGCCTCCATTTTGGGATTTTCCCCTTTTGCGAGAACACATAGTGGGCTGGGGATAAAGAGCATTACGGTCTACTTCCACAGCAAATTGTTGGCTGAGACGCTGCGTCTTGTCCTTTTCATAAATGGCCATTTCACGTCTATGATTAACTCGGCTCGTTTGACAAGATTCTTTTATTAGCTTGTCAATTTATTCTTCGAGCGACAAACTTAATGTTTTCAAAGCGTGATCTCGCTCTGATTTGACGTTATGGCTATTTGGAAGAGTGTTTTCCTCTTCACTCGAGCTATTTATAACGTGGCAACTATAGATTTGCTCCCGTTTCTTGGACCGAATGTATCCGAGCCCAGTTGTTTCCGTCTTCCCTTTGGGCTTCTTTCACCGAGTCCCGGAAATATCAAAAATCTTTTTGTAGAATTGGGCTTGTCGAACAGTTTGTTCGAAGGGTACGCCTTAACGTCTTAACAGCTTTTTCTATCTCTCTATATAATATCTTGGCAGAAGGATGGGTTGAAGCATGTCGAGTGCAAAATCGGTACCATTCCAAATTTCTTTTTCTAGTTTGGTCTCTGTAGATTTGTAGAAGAGGATCACCTTTTCACCTCTTCTCCTAGGAGGTACATAGAAAGTTTACAGTTCTTATATGCTATATGTATCGAGCGCATCGAGTTCCTTGTAGTGTCGAGGTGGACCCATCCTTAAAATACTTCATACACTGATGTTGTGTAGAAGGGGTGATGTTGTACTCGTGTAACCAAGTCTTACAGACCTAAGTTTCTGTAACAACTGTGAGTCAAATCCAGATATGGTAATTTTGTCTCGGGTAAGGTGCTGAACATTCATGCAAATCCTTCAACACCCTAACGTTGAGAAGATTAACAGAGAATCCGTTGTCGACAAGGATTTTCCCTATCTTGATGTCGTGGCAGTACTCGGTGATGTATGGCGGGCGATTACGTTCACACGTACCAAGGAGTAGATCTTCATCACTGAATGTAATATCAGCCGTGCAGACCTCTGCCAGTTCATTTTTCATCTTCTATTCTGCGATGAAAGCTTGGAACTGATCGGGCTCTTGTAATGCCTTGACCAGAGAATCGCATGCCTTTTTGGACAGGATGAGACCATCCAATATGCTTATATGCGAGGGTATTTTTCTCAGATGTGCTAGGTCGTTATAATCCAGCTTATTTTTCTTAGGCGGGTCCTTTGCGATGAGCTCTTTGACTGCTTCTTCATCGAGGGCGATTTCCTCGGGCATCTTCCCTTTCCCTTTGTCTTTTTTTTTTGAACCTTTGTTTACAGGTCTGAGGTTCTTCTCAGGTAGCATACAGTTACGTAGCTGAATGTTTTCACAACTCTTCTCTTCCTCTGCTTTTCTCGAGGCGGAGTTTTCAAAGAGTGGGTTGAGAGACGTTTCATCTTCGGAATCGCTCCCGAACGTGAGAACTAGAGGTTTTTCTCCTTCCAAACTGGTACCAACCATATGACAGTTGCCAGTCGTTTTTTCATACGTGTTAGTCTCGTCATTACTACATTGACGAGCGTGAGCTTCACGTTTTCCCTTCTTGAAGTGTTTTCGATGGGCAACATATCCTTACCACCACTTCTTGAAAGCACTACATTCCCCGATAGGGTGGGCGAACCTTCAATGATATAGACAGTAGTTTGGATGTAATTCTTCTCCGGCGAAATATGGGATTCCAGGATTGCACATCATGAGTGGTGGCAATTTCATCCCCGTTGATAGGGCCTTGGCGAACCGCTTCTCAGTTTTGATCCTGCTCTTATTTATTGCAGGTGTGCTTTGGTTTGGTCGGAGCGCTTTACGTCTCATTCTCACCGCAGCTTCTTTATTCAGATGCTGACGCTTAGCCTTTTCATATATTGTTGTTTCGCATTCTCGGTCATCTTTGCTCTTTTGAAAGGCTTCATTTAGTAGCCTTTCAATCGGGTCTTCCTTTGGCAGTTTCGGAGATTTTAGTGCCGATTCATCCCCCAGTTCCTCTACGTTATTTTCTGATGCTGAAAGAGCTTCTTCTTCATATAACGACGAGTGGGAGACCATGTAAAAACTTGCTATATTGTCTTCCGCTTCTTCTGATGAGTCATTTCCTTCATCATCGTCAATTTATCCATCCTCAAGAATATGCATAAGAAATTATTCGAGCGTGACCGATGTCCGCGCCTTCTAGTTATATTCTTCCAGCGCTTCTATATAATTTTGAAGCTCTGTGCGCTTGTTGTCATACTCGGCAAGCAGCACGAGTTTCATAGTATTTTTCTTTTTCTTAGAAAACTTTGACGGCTTGACTTGGAGGTTTTCCCCTTGTCAACAATTTTCGGTGCAGGATATGGTTTCAACATCTCTTCAATAATTTCAGGTTCAAGTGGGCTTTTCCACCTGATTGCAGAACATACGTGTAGATCCTTCAGCGTTCTTTTAGTTTTTGCTGAAAGAGCTACTTCCCACGGAGCTTCCTCTATAAGAGAGCAAGATGGCCCCCCCCCGTGCGTCCACCTTTCTAGAAGTATGTTTCTGGCGCAGGTTTACCCTCCAGTTATCAGACAACGCTAACTTTCCCTGCTAGTACTAGTCATCAACCCAATTTTTGAACATGTAGCAATTCTCAATTGGGTGGCTCACTATTCTATGGTAGGAGCAGTAATTAGGGTTATTGACGTCGCCGAGTTGCGCTGGACGCCGTGGGTCTGGCAATGTGATAAGGTTATTACGTACTGCCAGTTCAAACAGACTTCTCGTCTTGTTGCGGGGAAATGAGTAAACAAGTCCTAGCCTTTCTTCTGAAGACGAGCGCGAACGCGCGTTGTTTTGGCGAGCAGCCGGTTTTGGGCCACTCGGTTGTTATTGCGTATTGGCAACGAAGGCCGCTTTCCCTTTACCCTTATTATTTTGAGGGTCCTTATTTGAGGAGGAAGGCCCATGACCCATTTGATCCATCTGGGCCAGCTTGTCTATTAGTGCCTGAAATGTTGTGAGCTTAAAGAACGTCATGAACCGGGACACAGTCGTAAGAGGATCGAAGGTCCCAATGAACATGCCCATGGCAGGAGACTCTTCAATGCGCTGTTCGCATTTAGACCACAGGTTTCGCCACAGGATCGCGTATTGGACCCAAGTTTCACCCAGCTTTACCTTGGCATTGATCAGTGCCATGATCGGAGTACGTTCACGTGCGCTGGAGAACCATTGCATGAACAGTAGTTCCATTTCTGTGATGGTTTTCATTGAGTCATTTGGGAGCTCCGAGTACCATTCAAAAGTTGTCTCTGACAAGTTTCTGACAAATTGGCAAAGCAACAGTTTGTCGTCGCCCCCAGTATTGCCGCATAGTGCTCTGAATTTTGCAACATGGTTGTAAGTATTGCCCATTCCTTTGTAGACATGGGACTTGGGGTTTTTATATCCTAGCGGATACTTGATTTGGTCATACCAGGCCAAATATGGTCGCCCGTTTCTGACGAGTTGGATGGTGGCTTCACTGGCCTGGTGAACTCTTATTTTTTTAGCGATGTAGTCATCCAGGGCCGTCTTGAAGATGGTTTCTTCCTTGGCCGCTGACAAGGCCGGAGGAGAGTTTGATATTTCCCCTCTATCATTCTCGATAACTATTAGCGAATGTTCGGCCAGGGGTACTAATTGTATCATCATTCCCACCATATCTCAAAATAGAAAAGCGATCTGCTTGATATTAGTAGCTTACTCTGCAGCTTCCTTATCTTTTCTTTCCAGCACCCATCGTAAGAACACTGTTTCGGTCTCTTGCTTAGCAATGTTCAACTTCTTCATCCGGGCCTTCTTTTTGTCCGATAAGCGCTGCCATTTTGGTCAGCATTTCTTGGAGCTTTTTCTGCTGCTCCTGAGCCTTCATCAACGACCGATTTTGCTGTCGGTGACTCACCGAAATGCAGATTTCTTCTTTACCGCTAGCCATATAGACAGTATGTACAGTTATGCCTCCAGACTTGAGGTGTTTAGGTCCATCGCCTTAGGAATTTGCCGCGGGTGGTAGAGTTTTCTCCGGCCTCGTTCTTTTATAAGAATTCGGAACTGAAGGAGCCATTGTGACAGGCACCTGTTTAGAAACGGCCCACCGTTTTATGGTGGAGGAGCGGTCTTTTTCTTGTCAGCCATTAGATCTTTTAAGTCGACGAGAGTAATTTTTGTTAAGAATGGAGTCTTGGACATTTCGCCAGACCCTATGTATTTGCGAAGAAAGACGTTGATGTGACTTCTCTGGTTGTCGCTGCACAGGGGCCTCTACTAGCAGAGGTGATTTCTTTAGCAACGTCATCGGGGAGTTCTTACGTACCCTACTGAGCGGGTCAAAAATGTTCCCAGATGGAACAACAGCGTTGATATCCACCATAGGAGCTGGTGGGATGAGACCAGAAGGAAAGTTGCCCCAAGCTTCTTTCACTCGGCGCCAGTGGCGACATCGAGCATGCCTTAGAGTAGGAATTGCCACATTTTTTGAGGCGTCTGCATGACGCCCCGTGCGTTGCTCAGAAGTTTCGGTTAGTGTCAGCCTGTTGAGGACCGACGTCCTAATTGGAGTTGGAGCGGGGTTGGCCAATCTTTTGAAGATCGACCATCTTGGAGGGGAAGCACTTTTATCGGCTTCACCTATAGCAGGAGTAGGGAGAGCGAGCCGTTTAGGGGTAGCTCTCTCTGGTATCATGAGCTTCTTTATGGACCTGCTTGAGTTCTTGTTCAGCCTGTTGAAGACTGAGATTTCAGGGTTTGACGGCTTACTAATAAGAGCTGTCGTGGTTGCCAGCCGATTGAAGACAGACTTTCTGGGAGCTTCTCCTTATGGCATTGAGGCGCTAAAGTTCACAGGTGGGAGCATGGTCCCAAAGAAGAGTCCGGTAGTGGCTTGTATGACTTGCCCCACCAGCATCGAGAAAATAGAAGCCGCGTTTGGCCCGCACGTCACTCTTTCAGTTGGGGTGGAGCAGGAGTTGTTGTTGTATGAGGTGCAGTGGGAAGCCAAGGATTTCTGCACAGAAGCTAGACACCAAATTTTAGCACCCCAAATCCATGGTCAACCAATAGAGAACTGCGATTTCGTTCGCGAAACACGATACACGAAGTGTGGAGTGGAAAGAGAAAAAGGTCCCACCGGACGTGCCAAAATCTGTTTGTCGCCGAAGACTGGACTGAGACGTTGAGACGTCTAGCCTAAATTTGGGGGCAGATACTATTTGGAAATATCGATCCACCTCTCCGAAGATACCAAGTCGATTATGGCACCGTATATCGGAGGTTTGGATAGATACGACCGATATAGAAAACTTCATAAGATTCCCCGTCATTTGTGAGGGGTTTTTAACTGTGGGGATGCTCTTCCCTGCAGGCGCAAACCCCTGCAGCTAATTACATTACCTCATTATGATAACCACTTTCTCCTGCTCCAAAAGGTCATTTCATGTCGTGTGTTATTTTTTTTGTTAAGGTTGCCCCGTGGATTGAATACAGAGACTAGTTTATGTTATCGTCCGTAGAGCGCGGATTAGCCCAAATCCGTATATTTTAGATTTGGGGATTGAATTTAGGTTGTATGCTCCATCAATTCAAAGAATATTTTGTTTTCTTCAAGGACCGTTAATATATTTTTTTTAGATGAAGGTCAACTTAAATATATAAGCATTTGAGCTTAATTTATTTTAACTAAGGATGCGTTAGTCTTATTTGAGACTAAGATCAACATAGCAACATTTTAAAGATCATTCTTTTATTTAAGATCCAAAAACAGAGCATTTGAGCTAAGTTGCAAGTAAAACTTCAAAGACTTGGCTAATTGGACTTGGTCTACTTGGTCTTGGGCTTTCCTTCCTTTTTTTCAAAAGTGTTAAACACTTATTTGTGGTTCTGGCGCTCACGTAGGAAACACATAAGGCGCTCAGACATGGGCACTGCCCAATCAGAGCTAAGTACTTAGTTATTTTGACTGAATATAGAGTGCTAAGCACTTTATATGGCGCTCACATGGGGAGCACGTGAGGTGCTGAGCATTTATTTTGGGCATTCATGTGTGGAGCACGTGAGGCACTGAGATCCTTTTTTTTTTTTTGGGCGCTCGTGTGTGTTTCACGTGAGGCGCCAAGTCCTTTTCTTTTTAGAGATTTAATCTTTGTTGATATTTTCTGAAGAAGTTTCTGTTAATGGAATTTTGACCATTAATGATCACCAAGATCTCTATTTTGAGGATCTGGGATCAGTTTTGTTGGAGAACTAAGTTCTTCTGTTCTTTTTGTAAGAACTAAGTTCTTTATGTAGGGTTAAACCCTGTTTTCAGAGGAATTAAATTCCTAGAATATACATTATCTTCTCTCTTTTCTTTTAATCTAGTTCTTTTCCCTAGATTTTGAGTTTGAAGAACAGAATTTCTCCGATGAGAATTAAATTCTCAACATGTGGAGAGATTTGCTTTGCTAATCTCATATCAGAGGAAGAACTAAGTTAATTTTATGAAGGGTTAAACCCTTGTTTTCTTCATGCTAGGCAAATGAGACACATTTTGTCTCTTATTTTTTTTCTTTAGCTAGGGTTTGGAATGAGCGAGGATCTTCTTCTTTGAGAGGAGAATTAAATTCTCAGTTTTGTGGCTTTTGGCTCTTTTTATGAAGCTTAGGGGGTCCATCCTCTCTCCTGAGACTTGAAGTCTCGGATCATTTATATAGGAGAGGCAAATTGTTAATTAGTTTGAGAAAATATCTCATTTGAGAGATACCAATTGATTTAATTGGCCTTAAAGATTATTTGGGGGATTTTATCCACCGTTGGATCTTTAATACAGTGAATTTCTGTCTTACAGAATATATATTCTTGTTTTTAACAAGATTAGGGAAATATTTTCCCATAGATAGAATTTAATTCTATCAAACGGTAATTTTTAATCACCATTGGATTTTTTAATCTGAGGGTTCGGAATTTATCTTTCTCATTTAAAAAAATTAGGAAAATATTTTACCATATTAGAATTTGATTCTATTATTTGATTTTTGATCCAACAACTCTCTGTTTAACAGAGAAGATCTATTTTATTTTTAAAGAAAGATCAGAAAGATATTTTCCCCCTAATAGAATTTAATTCTATATCTGTTGATTTTTAATCACCATTGGATCTTTGATCTGACGGTTCTCTATTTAATAGAAAATATCTTTCTCTTTTAGAATTTAATTCTATATAGGAAGGTGCTCTTGTGTGCTTAACACGTGGCCCCAATGTGGGTTTCAGCCTGTTTTCTTTAGCGCTCATATGCTTTGCATATGAGCGCTCACGTGTTTAACACGTGAGACTAGTTTGGTCTCTCTTGGTTGTTTTATTCTCAGCATATGAGCGCTCACGTGTTTAACATGTGAGACTAGTTTGGCCTCTCTTGGTTGTTTTATTCTCAGCGCCTATATGCTTTTGCATATAAGCACTCACGTGTTTAGGCTAGTTTGGCCCTTTTGGTTATTTATTTTTAGCACTTATATGTTTTGCATATAAGCGCTCACGTGTTTAACACATGAGTCTAAGCTGTGGGAATTATTTTCTCCCTATCTCTTTTCTTCCCCTATAAGGGAACAGCCATAAGAAAGGTTGATTTAATTTTGGAGTCTTTCTTTTTAGCATGTTTTGGACGTTGAAAACTTGATATTGATTGAGTACTTATATTCCGTTATTTAGTGTATCCGACCCAATCATTTCATGATTCAGGTGAATATTTATGACATTGCTTTCAAGTGCAAAATTATATTCTTCATTAGATAACAAAGATACAGATATAATATTATATATCATACTGGGTACACAAAAGCAGTTATACAACAACAAAATATGTCCACTCGCTAATCCAAGGTGATATTCTCCTACTACAACAGCATCCACACTGGTTCCGTTGCCAACTCCAAGGGTCATATCACCTTTTCTCAAAACTGTATGGCTTGTCAGCGCCTAAAAAGAATTACAGATGTAAGATCTTGATCCGGTATCCAATACCCCGGAAGTAGAGTTAATAAAGAAACAGTTTTCAATTACGAACACACCTGAAGCTAAATCCACAACTTTCTTCGTATCTTGATTCTTGGCTTTTAAAGCCTGCCAATTCTTCTTCCAATGTTCCTTCTTATAACAGTAGAAACATTCTTCCTTTGTGGCTGACCCTCCATTATTATCCTTTCCCTTTCCCTGCACCTTCTGCACACCTCCTCTCGGTTTGGTGGGGGCCTTCTTCTTCCCCTTAGCCTTAGCCTTGGATTTAGAGAAAGAAAATTCCCCAATAAATAAAGCGAGTGTTTTCTTATATTTCTTCAAGGTGCCCTCTACCACCCTCAATATGTTGAGGAGCTCAGGAAGTGTAACTTCTGTCTTTTGCATATTGAAATTCAATACGAATTGGGCATAGATAGAAGGAAGGGACTGCAGACTCAAGTCGGTATACAACTCATTCTCCAACGTAATTCTTAGGTCCGCGAGATCTTCAATGAGAGTAATCATTTTTAGGATGTGGTCCCCAACAGGTGATCCATCAAGTAACCTCGCTTGAAACAATTTCTTCGAGATCTCGTATCTTGCGATACGAGATTGCTCTCCATATAAACCTTTGGTATGGAGGAAGATAGAAGCAAGGTCCATCTTCTCCTGCCGCCTCTGATGTTTATTATGCATGGAGGCCAGCACGAGGCACTTAGCTTTTGCGTAATCAAGATTCCAAGTCTTACGGATCTCAATGTCCGCGACTGAGGATTCTGGACCTGGAATATGGGGCCTTAGTCGTAAGGATATATGCAACATTATCATAAGTAAGAGCCATATGGACGTTTCTCAGCCAGTCTTTATAGTTCGGCCCAGTCACTTTGTTTTTATCTAGTATAAGCTTTAGTTCCTTCATGGTCACTGCAATTAGAAGAGAGAGAGAGAGAGAAAAGAAACACTCAGTATATACTCGTGCAGGTTTAGATTGGTTATTAGTCTATCTAAACAAGATGGCCCCAACTGTTTCCTCGAACTCTCCTTCAAACCCTAAAAGAAGAATTAGTCAGGATTAATCGCACCCTACAAGTTCACTTATCTTTCGGCCAGGCCATTGTTGGTACTTCGAAAGGAGGTCCCCCATGCTTTCGCACGGACCCAATTAAATAATCTCGTTTTCCCATAGGCATGGCCCCGTTAACACCTTTCTAAACACTTACTTGATTAACTAGTTGCAAAGTGAAAAACTCTCCTGAAGAGTAGATACTCACAGTAGGATCGGGACACAACTATCATCGCATGATAATTTTGAAGGAAGCCTACCAAAACTACCACACTCCAGAAAGTATGCAACACTACCAAGTTTCCTGTATGTTTGAAACTCCCAATGTGTTTTTTGCCCCAAGCGCTTATAACCTTGAAGAAGACCAAAACAGTTGTACGCCTGTTCTAGATTAATGCATCTATCTATACTACAGATAAGCACTCGCTAGCTACCAAACATTATGCCTTAGCGAAGGTCAAACACATAGCATGAATACTAGTTGATAGCTATCTGAAATGACGGAGGGCTACGGCTGCTTTTGGCGAAAGCCGTGAACGTAATGAACTTGATATAGTCGAAGGAACCGAATAGCTTTTGAAAAGGAGCGGTTTAGGCTCCGCTTTTACAAGTTGCTTTTGAAGAAAACCGAGTGGTTTTATAATTATTCCAACAACGTCAAATTTTAGGTTTGTTTCTTTGCATTAAGTGAGATTAATATGTTCCCATCAATTAACTTTATCACAACAAAAAAGAACGAAAATAGAATGTATGTATATGCCACCCGCATTCGCCACAGGGTCCCTTCATGCACCGTTAGGTTACTTAACTAACGGCAAAGCGGGGGCTGGACTATCACGGATGCAAAACATATACAGCATTTATTACATATATATATATATATATATATATATCACCATTCGTCATAGGCTTGATAAGCATCACAGGCAGATATAAACATCACAGAGAATGGAAAAATATATCAATTAGGAATATATGCATTTCATTGAGCCACCCATGAAATACAATCCTCCACGGACGTGTAAATAGCCGAGTATGAATAATCCTAGGCCCCTATGAGTACGGCAAGCTACCCTCCAACCTAGAATTTGGTGACCCGGGTTTCGACTCCTCGAGATAGTCACCCACTGAATTGTAGAACCCGGTATCTCATGCACTCCTCCGTAGGTCAATCGTAGATGCGGAAATGAAAAATAATATACAACTGGTGAATACATCATCAACCCAGATGTGCCCCCAATAAAAGAATATACATCAATTATTACATTAATTACAAAATCCACTCACATCTCACGTCTAAATTCACACTGGGTCGTTCACACGACGATCCATCAATCCATTACCAACAGAACATCACAAGATATGTGTACCCCCTTCTAATCGATGTATAGAGATTAGAAGACATTCAAAAACACATATACGCATAAAAAAATCAAGTAAAGAAAAGCACGACGTTAGAATTCCGTGCACAATTAACAAACAAAACAAATTTTCCAACATATGAAAATTCAGTTAGCTAAAGTCCCAAAAACATTCGTTTTAAACCAATACGGGAGTCGAAATGAACTCGAAACTCGCCTGAATCTTCACGGAGGAAAAGAACACGAAATTAACTAACGCATTACGACCTAGGGTTACCCACCCCCAGGGGCCACCACGAGGTGGCCCCAAGAGTGGGCAGACCCGAGAGCACCCTTGTAGGGTGCTCTCGGGTCCCCACCCCCCAAGGCCACCTTGTGGTGTTCTTGGGTGTGGTCCTGACCTTCGGTCCATCCCATAGTTCCCCCAGGGTGCTCAAGCTTCACCCCGCTGCTTCTCGATTCAAACCGTGAGCCTGCAGGGTGTGCAAACAAGTTAAAACTAAATTTCTTGTGACTGTTTTTGTCGACATTTCGTGCACGACAAAAACGACGGATTTCTAACGTCGCTACGAGCTATCTAAGGCTTATGGAGTGGCTCTAATACCATGTAAGTCAATGTCACACACTCTACTGGGTTTGTAGGGAAGCAAAATTTTCAAAAAACAATTTTAAGGCATGCAACATCGACTAAAACCCAAGAACAACCATAAGCCCTAATTAGCAAAAACCACATAGGTTCTAATCTACTATGAAGATGATTATACCTATATGATCAAGTCCTTAGGGTCTTCTTATTCCTATTATTAAGCTCCTCATCCGTCGGGATCGAGCTTGGTCATCGTCCTTCTCACGTCGAAGACGATCCACCCGAGAGTATATGATTCAAGCTCCAACCTCAAAAGTGAGGTAACTAAAATACCTAGTTTGCTAATCTAAGTAGTTTAGTGGATGTAGAGTGTGTTAATAGAATTAGTTTATCTCAAAGTCCCTATGTTTCTCAACTCATTAGAAGGTTAGGATTTGACGAAGAAGAAGATCTCAAACAAGGAGAGAGAATGCTAAGGTAAAAGTGATATGAAGAATGGCTAGAATCAAAACTATCATACATTTCATTTTCAATAAAATATTGTAACCATTCTTGAATAGTTATCATAAATGAATAAATAAAATCAATAGCCATGCTTCATGCCATACTCAAATACACCTCATCCCTCCACCTCATTATCTATTTACAATAAATAAATTAACAAAAAATGAGGTGTCCTCTTCTAGAAGCACTCAAGTATAAATACAAGAATACCTGCATCGTATATACATACCCGTATTCGTATTATAAAAAATATGAATACCAAGAGATAAAATAATCCAGTAATATAATACTAGAACATTATTAAATCAATATTTGATTCAATAATGCGGCTTAATTCTAAGTCCGCTAGTATTATCCGTCCGAACGAAAATCTGTGTATCTAGTACACGTATATGATCGAAACCCTGCACATAAAACTATACGGCATCTACATCGTTTCGCCTGAACCAGGAAAACCCTCTGTGTAGGACTCTAAAGACTCAACGGTACACTGGCAGTGGGTTTAACCATAAGCACGTCAGTGACACTAGTTGTACGTAACGGCTATCCAGGTACCTGTCAGAAAGAAGGCCGATTAGCAAACTCATCTGAACTCCTACTGAGCCTGTCTGTGACGATCTCCGAACAGTCCGGTCTGTTCGTCTGAGAGTATCGCATGCCAGGTCTAGGGGGTGGAAAACATCAGACCCCTAATAACCTTACAAGTCGTGCCGATGTAGCTCAAGACCATCCGAGAATCTACTGATCTAACTATCAGTAATTCTCAATAGCCCTGGCCAGAGACTTATGGTTTTGGCCAACCGAATACAGTGCGACATCGATTCCATATACCGGGAGAAACGAATCCCCAACAATCGCTCACTGTCTCCATGTGGCTAGGGACTGTACCCAACTAAAACCTGTTTACATAAATCAGTAGGGCCGTAGTAGGGTAGTAATCAAAGCACAGTAGGAACTCACACAAGACAAATGACGATCTCGGGTCGACAGACTATCTGTATTCATATCACCAGAGAACTGCTATCTAACGATAGGTATAATACTATCTAGCCAGTTCTCGACGAGTCCGTCCAGTATACTCACCCACAGCGAGTACCTGTATACTATCTTAGGTACCAACGACTGCGGGACCAACCACTACCCCTCATCAGGGTCTAAAAATGTATATATAGTCTACTCTAGAGTATCGATGCCCAGTCTTGATACTCCCATGACTAGGGACATTTAAGGATGCGCTTATCGGCTCCCCAACTCCCATAAGTATGATTGCCATCACAATACTGGTAGTCAAGCAAGGATCATACGGGCTTTGTCAATATGTATAAGCGATATGAAATAACAAGTAAAACATATATACATGTTAAGATAAAGTCAAACCAAATAGCATATTATCATATCGAGCAATATTGTCATGTACATACATATCCACGTGAGCGCCAATATATAATAAATATCCAAAGTGACCAAGTGCTTAGCACTGATAGGGAAACACCCAAACCTAAGCGTCTCACATGACACCCGCGTGAGCACCAAAAAGAAAAACACAATAAGTGCTTAGCACTGCTAGATGATGAAAAAGCCCAGGACTAAGCCCCAAAATAGGCTGAGCCCCTGAAATTTCATACTCCTTGAGCCCCTATTTCTCATCATAACCAAGCCTATATGCTCACCTCTGTTAATGGATCTTAACAAAAATTAACGATCCTTAACCTGGTTTCTAAGTTGATCTTAGTCTCATATAAGACTAACGTATACTTAGTTAAAATAAATTGAGCCCATATGCTCATATATTTAAGTTGATTTTAATCTAAAAACAGATTAACGGTTCTTAAATAAAATAAAATATCACCTGAACTGATGGAATATATGACCTAGGTTTAAACCCAAATTTAATATACGGATTTGAACTAATCCGCGTCCTACGGGCAACGACATAAACTACTCTCCATATACAATCCACGTGCAACCATAATAAACAAAATATATAACACAACACGAAGTGACCTACTGGAGCAGGTGAAAGTAGTTATCGCAACGCGATAATTTAATTAACTGCAGGTGCTTGCGTCTGTAGGGAAGAGCGTCCCCATAATCTAAAACCTCTTATAAATGAGGGAGAATCTAATAAAGTCATGCTACAACGGTCGCATATATCCAAACCTCCGATATACGGTGCCATAAATCAAGTTGAAATCTTCGTAGAAGTGGACAAATATGTTCCAAATAGCATCAGCCCCCTAATTCAAGCAGTGCAAGCTATCCCGGTTCGTCTCTATTTTCAGCGGTAAATAGATATTAGAAAGTTGTTTTTCGTTTTGCACTTTGTTAAAGAAAGTTTTGAAAGCAACAAAGGCATCATTTTTGTTTGCAAGAAAAAGCACCCAAGTAAATCTTGAAAAATTATCAACAATCATAAATGCATAAGATTTACCATCAAAACTCAAGTCCTTGAAGGACCAAATAAATCCATATGAATTAACTTGAGAGGTTAGAAGTTGATACTGCAACCTTTAGTTTGAAAGACCTCTTAGCTTGTTTACCTATTTGGCACGCATCACATAGCTTGTCTCTTGCAAATTTGAGCTTTGGCACGGTAATAACCAAGATCTTGTTTGTGATGTTTGAAATTAGTTCCATGGAAACATGTCCAAGCCTTCGGTAACATGGCCAATGATCATCCTCTACAATACTTAAGCATCAATAGAGTAAATATTGCCACTTCTTTTTCCATAAAGTATCATCTCATTTTTTTAACCAAGGACTTTTTCAAACTTTTCATCAAAAACAACTTTAAAGCCTTTATCAGAAAATGACTAATACTAAGAAGATTATGTTATAAACCATCAACAAGAAGAACATCTTCTAGAGTAGTAGCACTAAACTTGATATTATCTTTACCGATAGTTTTACCTTTACCATCATCTACAAAGGTGACCACGCCACCTTCCTCTTTTGATACGATTGCAAAGCACTTAAATTTGATAGTCATATGCCTTGAGCAACCACTATTAAGGTACTATTGGTCTTCACGTCGTGACTTGTATGGTACTTATAGAAGATGCAATAAATGTAACTTTTGATACCCAAGTCTTAGTGGGTCCATGGGGGTTAGTGTTTGTTGGATATATATGCCCTAGAGGCCATTGTTATATATATATATATATATATATATATATATATATATATATATATATATATATATGTACAAGACAATCTTTCTCGATATGATAGTAAGCTATTTGGTTTGTCCTTATCTTAACATGCGTATATATATTACTTGTTATTACGTATCACTAATACTTGTTGATAAAGCCCGTAGGATTATTGCTTGACTACCAGCGTTATGATGGTGATCATACACGTGGGGGATGGGAAGTACATAAGAATATCCTTAAATGCCCCTAGTCGTAGGAGTATCGAGATTGGGCATCGATATTCTGGAGGAGACTGGTGTATATGTTTCTAAACCACGACGAAGGATAATAGTTGATCTCACAACCATTGGTCTTTGGCACCTAAGATCATATGCAGGTGCTCACTTTGGGTGAGTACACTGGACGGACTCGTTGATAACTTCTAGATAGTATTATACCTATCGTCAGATAGCAGTTCTCAGGTGACATGAGTACAGGTTAGTTTTTAGACCTGAGATCATCATTTGTCTCGTGTGAGTTCCCACTGTACTTAGATTACTACCCTACCATGGCTCTACTAAGTCATGCAAACAGGTTCTAGTTGGGTACAGTCCCGAGCCACATGCAAGCAGAGAGCAATGGTTAGGGATTCGTCTCTTCCGGTATAGGGATTTGATGTTGCACTGTATTCGGTTAGCCAGCACCATAAGACCTTGGCCAAAGCAGTTGAGATTTACTGATAGTTAGATTAGTAGTTTCTTGGATTGGTCCTGAGCCACATCGGCATGAATTATCGAGTTATAAGGGCCGACGTTTACCACCCCCTAGACCTGGTATGTTGTCATAGCCCGGAAATGGCGCATGGCCGGAACTTAGATCGCGTGGAGTCTATAGTACCCCACTGTACCCCAAGCAAGCCAAATATCCAGAAATCTAAACCTTTTAAAGTAAAATAGTGTAGGTGAAGTTTTGAAAAAGGGTATAAATGAAATCAAGTTCTTTCTTTTAAATTATAAATAAGTTCATTTGAAATGCAAGTGTGTAATATACTGGAGTATGAAAACATTTTCGTCATTTAAAATTTGGGCAGCACCTCCTTTGTAAATTTTGATCCAAACCAGTACATATCAAGAATAATATAGGCATCTCCAAGCGGAAGCTAGCTCTTCACCAATTGGCTGGATCACAACCATGAAATATGAAATATACGACACCCAAGGCAAAGATCAATCACAGAAAGAAAGTAAAGAAACCCAAACACCATCAAATCCAATATAAAGAATAATACAAGTCTCGCCACTAAACCCAAAGAATATACAACGGGTATCTAAGTCTACCAAATATACATAATCTAATTGATGGAGCTTTTAACTAGATACAATGAATATAAAAGTAAACAATGGTGGTTACGCTCAGAACTGTAATCCACCTACCAATGCAAATCACCCAGAGGGAGCAATGTGCCAGCAAGCAGCTACTGATCCGAGCGGTCGGTCCTGCAAGAAAACTATGGCACGACGGGGGTGGGTTGCCAACTCGTGAGTAGAAGATATCATCAGGTAGAAATTGAATATATGACGATCTCCTAGGTCATACAATAATATAATAATATTGTACCATGTGGTATCAAAGTGATCGTGTATACATATGTATATAAATATATAAACTCGTTCATGTGTCAATATATGATACCATGTCATCCATATCATGTATATATGTATCATCCAACGTGTGTCCATCAATAACACATCAAAATCATCATAAAATCCTGAGTGTCCGGTATCGACACTTGAAATCATCATAAAACCCGTGTCTAATATCGACACGTAAATCCTTATATCTCAGGCGCCGTCTCATCGGATCGGCCCTCATATCTCAGGCACTGTCTCATCAGATCGTTTCTCATATCCATCTGTCTCATATCACTCCGGTCGGTATCCTCCGGATATCCGCCGAGTCTAGTACTGTCACTGGTACGTAGTGTTCCCCTTCCAGACTCAATGCATTTCTATACGATCTTCTTGCCCCGGGTACTGTACCGGGTCCACCATATACCCGCAAACGGTGACTCTTCACTCCTCGAATCGGGTAATCATCATAGCTCAGCACCGAGAAATCTTATAGTGGACGTCAAAATATCATATCAAGAGAAACCGCATTTTTAAAACAACTATGAGTTTTTAAATAATATCTATGGTTTCTCAAATCTAGAAATCTCATGAAAACAGAATCTCATAAAACGTGGAAGTAATGAAATAACATGTACAGGCACAGAACAATACTGTAATGCATAGAAAATGTGTTCATATGAGCGTGTCGTATAGCAAGGTAAAGAAAGTACAATATTTACACTAATATATGGTACCGTGTCCTAATCAATAACAAAAATCTAATAGGTTATAAGGTAATACGGTGACATGGTGATTCCTAATGTGTACGTGGTATGGCAATTACCGATGATGTGTGTGTGAGCTAGCAAGAATGTGTACATGCAACATGTGCATCATCGGTAATGGTGCATGTGTCCAAACAATGAAGTCACGTAAAGATAAGTGTATAAAGCGCAGTATATATACCATAAATAAAAATAAAGTGAATGTATGCAGAAATAAGAAAAATCGTAAACGTGAACGATATAAAAATAATACGCAACTACATATGAGCCATACAGCTATAGTTTAAAATAGTACGAGTCGTTGTTTTAGAAAATAAGGTGCTACAATGTTTTTGAAAAAGACACCATTTGAAAATTCGTAGCTGTTGGGTTATGCCAGCGCCCTGGCCATCAAATCGTGGGAAACTGGCTCTAGAACAACCTGATAACCTGGATCGACCCTTAAGCCCTAGATAACAAAACATGCAAAGGAGTTAAAATGGTTATAATGAATGATCCGTGTCCTTCGGTCTTTAACCATCTTTCCAAGATCCTAGTGGCCACCATGATCAAGCTTGATCTCTTGTCTCCCTCCATCGAAGATGATCCACCTAAGAATTTGTATTTCGAGCTCCAACCTCATAACCGAGGTAACTAGGGTATCTAGTTTGCTAAACTTGATAGCCTAGAAGATGTAGGGTCTAATGAATGATTAGTTTGTCTCTAAACACCCTAGGTTTCTCAACACATGAGACTTTTAGGGTGAAGGTAGAAGATAAAGCTTGAGGATGAGAGTATGAAAAATATCAAGTGAAGAAAATGGCTAATTGATGAAAGAGATAAAGAATGAAGCATGCCACACAAATATCTCCAAGTTTTCACAAATATCTCACAACACAAACTAAATCAAGCATGCTAGAATAGTGCACCATGAGTCACTATATGACTCACCTCATGAGTCACCAAGAGAACATGCTTCATTTAAAGCCAAACCATGACTCATCCTCCACCTCATTAACCATTTAAACCAAAATGGTTAAAACAAAATGAGGCGTTATCTTCTAGAATCAATCTTGTAATAAATTACAAGAATGCCCTTCATCCGTATATACATACCCGTACCCATACCCGTATTCCGAAAAATACGAAAAAAAATACGAAAATAATCCAACAATCTAATACTAGGATTCGGCTTAAATAAAAACCCACTAGTATTATCCGTCCGAATCATGATACGTGCACAATTGCACGTATATGATCGAACCCTACCGTAAAACCATACGGCCTCTACATCGTTTGGCCCAAAACAAAGAAGCCCTCTGTGTGGGACTCTAAAGACTCGTCAATACACTGGCAGTAGGTTTAACCACAAGCACGTCAGCGGCACTAGCTGTACGTAACGGCTACCCAGGTATTGAGAGAAAGGAAGGCCGACGAGCAAACTCATCCTGACCTCTACTGAGCCTGTCCGTGACAATATCCGTACAGTCCGGTCCATTCGTCTAAGAATATCGCATATCGAGTCTAGGGGGTGGATAAAGTCAGACCCTTAATAACGCGACATTTAGTGTCGGTATGAAGCCCATCACCACCAGAGTAACTACTGATCCTGGATCAGTAATTCTCGACTACCTTGGCCAAGGATTTCTGATGATGTCCACCCATGCACAATGCGACATCAACCCCTATTACCGGGAGAGACGAATCCCCGACGATCCGCTCACTGCCTCTATGTGGCTCGGGACTGTACCCAACTAAAACCTGTTTACACGACGCCTTTGAGCCGTGGTGGGGTAGTAATCAAAGCACAGTGGGAACTCACACAAGACAAATGACAATCTCAGGTCGACAAACTAACCTGTACACATGTCACCTGGGAACTGCTATCTGACAATAAGTATAATACGAACTAGCATGTTCCCGGCTATTCCGTCCAGTGTACTCATAACCCAATGAGCATCTGTATACTATCTTAGATGAACAAACTGACACCAATGGCTTATGAGACCGGCCACCGCCCCTCGTCAGGATCTCGATCAGTATACACTAGTCTACTCTGAAGTATCAATGCCTAGTCTCGATACTCCCACGACCAGGGACATTTAAGGATGTGCTTATAGACCAACCAGCTCCCACGTATATGATCGCCATCATAATGTTGTTAGTCAAGCAGGAATCCTATGGGCTCTATCAATATGTAAAAGTGATCTATAATACCATATAAAACATGTACATGATGATAAGGCAAACTAGATAGCATACTACCATTTTGAGTAAGACTGTTCTATCCGTATAGGTCCTCCCTCAATTATCGCAATCGCGTGCCTATGATTCAATAATTGCCTTGAGGGCACTATAGCCAACAATCTCCTACTTGCACTTAAAGCTAATTATTGCGATGTCGCATACTCACAGCCCATGTGATACCGAACATCCAGCTTCTCTACTAATCAGTCTCACAAAGCCCGTTTGTGAAACTATTGCGTTCGAGAAATAGCCTCGGTGAGTGGATCCACTTCAGTGTTTCTTTCTATATCTCTCTATATCTCAAATTCGTGGAGAAAGACTATCGCCCAAAATGAGTAATACCTATCTTAGAATTTGTCTGGATATCTGATGGGACCCAGTTCATGAATGAACTACAAATCCAACAAACTTCTTAGACTGTATCATCCACTGAATTTAATCAGTATCATGTGCCATGCCTTCCACAGTATCCGCTTGGCCCACCTGTCCAATATACTGTCCCTCAGAAAGGGAAATCTATAACTCTGACATCCACTCTGTCATCCAGGTCATCTTGGAAGCCAGAAATGATAACCGCATCCTGAAGGAGGTTGCCGTTACCATATACCAGAACATCCACTTATGTTCAAATATGCTTCCCAATGTTTCTCCAGAATTGGATTAATATATTTTTATTACAGCTAGTGCAAAAGCAATATCGCACTTTCACATCTTCTTAACCCGAAACGAAATGGTGTTGTACTTGACATCTCATGATTGACTCAATTGCCTAAGCAAGTGATATGCCAATAATGCAAATCCCTCTCCTCATCAGTCTAGAAGACATCTTAAGAGAGGGTGACTCTATCACCTGCGGGTACCACCTCGCCAAGAGTCTTCCATTCTAAAATACTTTTAGAATAGTGTCAAAGTACCCAAATTGGGATACTTCCCAAATCTAGATCTAAAACCATAGATCTAGTCACCAGAATACCTGATATTTTATTAATATCCAATGTGGAGAAACCACTTGTGACAACCACAGTATAACCGATTGTAGTATAGGAAATCATTTCCTATCAAGTGCATGTCATCCAAATACTGAGACATCACTCTCTACCACCTTCTTACCAGATCCATATCTTATTTTGATGAAGTCAAAAACTATGACTGTCTCATCTGTAGGGTTCCTAGGCACATTCAAGAGGTCTCACAAGGCATCAACCATGCCAAATTCAAATTTTTCCGGTGCCGAGAAACCCTAATACGATCGTTAACTAGAGGTAAAGGCGAAACATGCAAGTAGTAAACAACTTTACTCTAAAGTGAACGGAAATATAACCTTTGTAGATCCGGTCCTCCACTTCCTTAGCTCCATGATGATGTCCCTCCGCTGTGATCATCGGATTCCGGACTCTAGCGATGGTTTCATCGAAGAAATGATCGGGCTAGGTCGTCGACTTCGATGCCGAAGATGATCTACGTCGAGGCAACTCAAGATCAAGCTCCAACTTCACCAAGTCATGAAACTTGTGAAGAAAACACCCTATACTACTTGGCAAGTGGTAGAGGATGATGAAATAGGAAGTGGGTTCACTTTAGAATTGGATTTCTCACACTTTTTCTAAAGTCGCCATTGAAGCTAGTAAGCTTCTTTCTTCTTGAAGAAGAAGAAGAAGAAGAAAAAGAATATGATAAGAATAAAAATGAAAAAGAAAATAAAGTGATTCTTATCATTTTAGCAACCATGGTTTAGTGTAGATAATAAACTATGGTTAGGTGAATGGTTAGGTTAAGCATAAAACAAAAATGGTAGACTTATTCAAAG
The DNA here is from genome assembly GCA_030015575.1 of Agapanthus africanus. Lineage (NCBI taxonomy): Eukaryota > Viridiplantae > Streptophyta > Magnoliopsida > Asparagales > Amaryllidaceae > Agapanthus > Agapanthus africanus. The sequence goes on along the minus strand of JASDDO010000024.1, from coordinate 862,219,757 downwards.
CTTCATGAAGCTTCAACTATAAAACAAAGCAAGCCACCATTTCCCTTTTTGCCTAAAAATGAATTAAAGAATATAAATAAAACATTTAAAACCCTAACCATTAACCTAAACATGGTTTAAAGTAAACACACACCCAAGTTTACATGTATCATCAAACATGATACAAACTAATGCACAAAACTATATCATATATACAATGTGCACATCAAGTGAGAAAATCCATCTTTAAGTGAACAAATACTAGTTAATGTAAAGTAATATATCAAATATATAATTATACATTAAATTGTTAAATCAACACTTGATTTAATGATCCGGTCATATCGCATATGACCAACTAATATCCTATGTATCGACTTATCGAATCAATCTTTGATTCGATAACTAGGTTATATCGCATACAACCAATCGATACATTCATCGCGAGAATAGAATACAGTATCACATACTGGTATTATTCTCGGTCCCGTACATATCTCATATGCGCTCCTATTTCGTTTCGCTTGAGCCAAGAAACCTCTGTGTAGGACTATAAAGACTCGTCAATACGCCGGCAGTAGGTGATGATCATATCAAACACCCACAAGCCGCAAGCGGTCTGCTAAACGTAACGGCCACCCGGGTATTGAGCGATCAGAAGATCGACGAGAAAGCTCTCTCACACTCCTGTGAATCCAACCAGTAACACTTACCGTACAGTCCGGTCTGTTCGTCTGATATGTCGCATATCTCGCCTAGGGGTGGTAAACGTCAGACCCCAATAGCTCGATAAGTCGTGTAGATATAAGGTCTATAACAGTTCGAGAAACTACTGGTAACACTTACCAGTAAATCTCAGCAACCCTGGCCAGGGATTTCCGGTTATAGCCAATCGAACACAGTGCAACATCAACTCCCTATACCGGGAGAGACGAATCCCCTCCTATCGCTCATTGCCTCCATGTGATTCGGGACTGTACCCAAAAACCACCGTTTTGCACGCCCTCTTGGACGTGGTAAGGTGGAAATCAAAGCACAGTGGGAATCACACAAGGCTCTATGACGATCTCGGGTCAACAGACTACTCTGTACCAGTGTCACCAGAGAACTGCCATCTGACATAAGGTATAATACCATCTGGGAGTTCTCGACGAGTCCGTCCAGTGTACCCAGTCTCCACTGAGCACCCGTATATCATCTTTGATGTCAAACACTAATGGATATGGGATCATCCATCGCCCATCTGTATGGGTCGAGAAGGTATACGCTAGTCTACTCTGGTATATCGATGCCCCGTCTCGATACACCCACGACTAGGGATCTTGAAGGATGTACTTATGGACTACCATGTCCCCACTAGTATGATCCGCAACATAGTCTAGGTAGTCAAGTACTCATCCTAAGGGCTTTACCAACATGTAACAGAGAGACAATCAGTGTACACGTTAAGGTAAAGAGCAACCAGATAGCATACTATCATGTCGAGCAAGAAAGTCCTCCCTATATATGTCCAAGCATCCACTACAATATACATCCTATGTATAGTAATGGCCTCTAGGGCATACATATAACTAACAATCTCCCACTTGTACTAGGGCCATCTGATAGCAGTGGTTGTAGTATCTCATACTCAACCATCCCATAAAAGTCTCTCTCTGGGAAAAGGCCTTTGTGAGTGGATCCGCCGTGTTGTCCTCTGAGTCTACTCTCCTAACCTTGATCCCTTGGAGATCAACCATCTCCATGATCAGGTGACACTGCCTCAGAATGTGTCTGGATCACTGATGGGATGGACGTTCCTTGGCATAAGCCACAACTCCATTGTTACACAATGGGAGAAACTAAGTTCATCTCATGAACAAATATACACCCAGACAGCCTCTTTGGTAGCATCTTAAGTAGCGATATATCCAGCCTTTATCGTCTAGTATGCCACGGTATCTAGCTTGGAACTCTTCCAACATACCGTCCCTTCACTGAGGGTAAAGACAATGCCTGTGACTGACATTCAGTCGCCCTTATCACCCTGGAACCTTTCCAGTGATTCTCCCCAGGATCGATTGATACCATCTCACTACAACTAGTGAGAATCCTAACATCCATTTAGATCTATCTCATAGATCTAAAACCTAGGATTTAGTAGGTATCACTTTGATCCTTTGTGGAGAATCATTGTGATAAGCGGAGATTGATCGAGCGTAGCATAGGAAACTCCTTCCCTATCAAGAGTATGTCATCCATGTACTCTACGAGGATCGCCACCATACTCCCTACAACCTTTTTGTATATACAAGGTTCATCTACCATTTTGATGAAGTCAAACTATTTGACTAATACATCAAAACAGATGTTCCAACTCCACGATGCCTGCTTTATCCTATAAAGTGTCACGGCCCGAAAGTACGGAACCTGACCGGCACTTAGACTACGAAACGTCTCGAGGCGTACGTAATCTAAGTAAGCCGAAAACCCAGAAATCAAAACCAAAGAAGCAGTAGAGTGAAGGAAAACCAACTAAAAGCAAGTAGTTTTAATAACATAAACCGAATTATGCGTTTTTAAAAAAACATCAAGTATTTTCTGAAAATTTCGGCAGAGTCTCCTTTGTAAATACTGGCCCCCAAAGGGGATACAACATGAATAGTATACAAAATCAAAAAAAAGGCATCCCCAAGCGGGAGCTAGCTCTTCGTCAATCGACGGTCACAACCACACAAGCAATATAATATACAACGCCAAGGGCGAGGATCAAAACTCAAAAGGAAACTCAAAACCACAAGAAATAAAACGCGCGACTCTAAGGTCGAAAGAATAACATCACTGGTCTCTATCTCAAAAATAAATACATGTTTGGTTGATGGAACATCTAGATACAACAGAATAATGATATGCAAGATATATAATGGGGGTACAATACAAGTAAACGCACCTACTAGCAAATCACCCGAAGGAAACTATGCCCGCAAAGCCGTAAAGAAACTTGTACGGCAAACCTGCAAGAAACTGGGGCACAACAGGGGTAAGTTGCCAACTCGTGAATAGAAAAACATCTACGGAAAGAAATCGCATAAATAATGCAACCTGGGTCAATGATCATAATAAATCCTCAAATATATGTATAACATGCAGCCTATAACAATGGCTAGGGTAATATCTAACCGAGTGTGATCTCATATGCCCGTGTCAGTGCCTCAGGTAGCAATATATCATATGGATGATGTATGAATGCATGTACTGAATAAAACTGGTTTCATAAATCAGTGAGATTTCTGTATTTTAAAAGAAATGAGGTACCATATATGAAATCAGCATAAAACAGTGCCCAGTATCGACACAAAACAAGTGTCCAAATACCTCGATATCTCTGTGTCACAATATATGTACCTCAAGTCTCAATCTCAATGTCTCAATCACAATATCTAGGGCGCCGTCAGTCCAGACCGGCCCCTACCATCCATCTCAAGACCACGACGGTATCCTCCGGATATCCGACGCGTCGGGTAATATCATCGGTAAGTAGTGCTCCCCTGCCAGGCTCACATCGTCATCATCACGCGCTTCTTGCCCCGGGGTACCTTACCGGGTCCACCATGTACCCAAAACGGTTCATCCGTCTCCTCGAATCGGGTCTCGAAATCCATCAGCAAACTCATGGTGGACGACTCATACATCCTGGGAAAACCGCACTTTTTATTTTAAAAGAGAGAAAAGGTTTATTTATGTTTTTGCGGTTTTCCTCCAAATCCAGAAAATCTCATGGAAATCCGAATCCGAAACCTCAATAACATGTAAAATAGTGAATATATGCATGAGAATCCATGAATGCGGCATAACAATGAATAACAGTATGCATGAAGTAGCACGTAATAACTACAATGTATAAACTAACATATAAGGCAAGTACGCTAATATCATGTCTAAACTATTAGCTAACATGCTATGTCAAGCAATAATATTTTCTAAGGTGTACGTGACATGGCAATTACTGATGAAGATGTGTGTGAGCCGGCAAGTAAGTGTACGTGGTACATACGCATCATCGGTAATGGTGCTGGTGTCCTAACAGCATGATATCAATAATGGAGTATGAAACATAATATAAGCATGCGATGCGAAGCGAACCACAATAATGAGCGGGAGCTGAATACTAGACGCAACTATAACTAATCTGCATTAATCTAATATAAGTCCTACAAATGGTGCCTTTTGAAATAACACGAATCATGGGGTTTTGAAAATAGGGGCCACGGTGTTTTTATGAAAAGATACGTCTTTTGAAATATCCGTAGGATCCCTTGGGCTGTCTTTTAAAATACCGACGATTCGTTAGTTTTGAAAAAGGTAAGAATCGAATCTAATCTAACAACTAAACTAAACTAAAGGGCTAAGCTAACAAGCTGGACTACAGGTAAGGAAACCGCCTATAATCTGAGTCGATACATATACATACCTGTATATGTATAGTCGGTGATCCCGCCTCAATAATATCATATCCATAACCAGACATCCCAATTCAAGAGTGCGGATCAATCATCAAAATATAGCTCGTACGTAAATCCGTCGTACGGCATCCCCAAATCTGGGTACGGGTCAATATCACATTCATCATACTATTCACCTGGTATCCTCTTTATCAAATATCATGATCGGAGTACTGATCTACGTCTAGTACAATACTGATACCGCCTAAGTATGTATGGACGTGTGTGAAACACTACGTCAAGGACCCGCTACAACGTCATGTCGTATCTCAAATACGAATCCTGCCATATCACCGAAGTCACAACCTCAATACAAATCTCATCGACTCATCTCAAACCCAAGCCTCAAATCCGTATGTGAACACATAGTCCTATACCCATGTGAACACATAACTATATATTCCCGTATAAGCACAAACGAAAGAAGAAAGTATGCAAGTATGGGTTGGTGTGTGCATGTGTAGTACGACCACTACTCTAGGGTTTCGGGACACTAAACCATCCAAGGACCCCAAATATCCATATTATCATCAATATACTGAAACAATATATAAATAATATATATATGTGTGTGTATACGTATTCGTATACATCACCACGAACTGCGGGGGTGCTATACGCCATCCACCCGACTTCTCCCCGTAGATATAAATCTACTCACCAGGTCCTCGCTTGCCGGTGCCGACGTCGCCACGCGCTTGCCTGTCGTCTTGAAGTCCACATAGGGTACCTAGATATCATAACGCACCGTATCGCATTAAAATCCGACTCATGACCAAAACGACACACGAATCCCACATAGGTCAAAACCTATGGTTTGCTTTCCCAAATCAACCCAAAAACCCTCGACATCGGCGTACAAATGCCAGACCATCGAGAAAAATCCAAATACACTCATTTTCACATTCACGAACACTAATTTTAATATAAAACAGGTTAAAACTCACAAAAACCCCAATTTCACTTAAAAAGTTATTTTTCCGAAAATCTAGCAAGCACAAATCACCGTTTTAGTACAAAACTCGATATATGAACGAATCTAGCGGTCACAATATTCACTAAATATCTTAAATAAGTCATAAAAACCCTAAGTAGATTTTTAATCTCACTAACTTTCATTAACCCGAAATTCTAGTTTACAATTTTACCCAATTTTAACACTTTAAAAGCAACGATTTGTAAACTAGCAACTAAATTAGTTTTAGCATTCCATTAACATGTTAATCTCCATATTAAAACCATAATCAATTTATAAAAACCCTAACTAGATTTTAAATTTGACATTTTCAATAATTTCTGAAAACCTAGTTTAGATAAAAAAACAAAAAAACCTTAATTTGGACAATTTACATCCAACAATTTACATATTATCAAAAAGATTAAGTTTTCATTTCCTTAAGATGATAATCTCCACTTTGCAACCATGATTACATGATAAGAACCCAAATTGCAAATCACAAACCCTTACTTTTTAATTCAAACCATACTCTTGAATTTTCCAAACTTGCAATAAAACCTAATTTAAACCACTCATTAACTTAATTTGAAGAAATAATCAAACAATTTAGCAAAAACCCAAGATTTATTATACCTCAAGAACCATGGATCAAACATAGAACATGACCTCCAAATTGAAATCTTTGCACCAAGATCCATGCTATAGGGGCTAAGGAAAAATGGGTAGGGGCTTGATTTGGATTTTGGGATTTTTTTGTAGGGATTTTGAGGCAAAAATTGTGGATTTTTGATGAGAAAAGAGGTGAAGAAATGAAGGGGGCTGAAGAAAGGGGGGGCTCGGCCAAGTGCAGGTGTGGGAGGTGTGGGAGAGTGTGAGGTGTGGGGAGAAAAGTCCAAGTCAAAGAAAGTCCAAGTCAACCCAACCAATACTTATATATATTTACTCTTTTCTTCTCATTTCTTTTCATTTCTTTTCTTTTAGCCATTCATGTGGGAGAATGAGGGGGCACTTGTGGCTGCTGATTTGGAGAGGGGAGAGAGGGTGTGGGTGAGTGTGGGTGAGGGGAAAAAATGATAATGTATTACCCCAATTCCCATTAACACTAATTTCACCGAAAAAAGCTTTTTTCTTCGATATTTTCTAAACCGTTTTGGCAAACGATTTTGTTTCAAAAACTATGTGATAAAATTTTATTTAATGTTTTATGATGCACAAAATTTGTTTCAACTCATTCCAATTTGTAATTTTCCCTAATTAAATATATTAGTGACGGCTTAAAATAATATTAAAATAATTAATTTCGGAAAAATTTTCAGAAAATTTGAAATTTCACCAGTGGGTCAATAAACACCAAATACTAGCAATTACATAGCTAGAATATGTATATTTAATTTTATAATAAAGATATTTGTATTTTGACTTTTTACCGAAAACCCCCTTACTTTACCGTTTTTTCGAAATTTCACCGAAACGATTTTCAAAACGTTACAGTCTTCCCCCCTTAAAGAAATTCGGTCCCCGAATTTAAATTAAAACTTCCTCCAAATTCTAAAATATTTCCGCCAAAACCATCAAATCGCCGGGCTCCGAAATCATAAATACATAAAACAAATCGTAGCGCAACGCATGCGCATGAAAAATGAGCATAAAACTCAAATCAAAACTCCGTCAAGCATCCCGCAATCATCGGAGTCATGGTAATGAAACAATGTCAATTCCAATACCAAAACCAATATGATATAACTCGAAACTATACACGTAAATATCAGGAGGAAATGCATGCCAAATCCTTTAAGTTACTGTGCAATGCCCATAACACTGTACAGTGGCGGACGTCTATCATAAGAAAATAACTATATACATATATACCTTTATTTGAAATGTACGTTCCGCCGTTTTGGGAAACAATTTACAAGGGTTTTCCTTGTTTTAAACGTTTCGCGTCATATCAGACACGTAGATAAATACTGAGACTATAGCTCGCTTTTTGGAATTCTCTTCAATAGCTATCAATGCATGCAAAATACATTCAGGTATTGTCCTCTGACTAGTCCTGCTTAGTACGAAAACACATTGCAATTATCATAAAAAAAATTTTTAAAAAAAATGTACTGCTCTATAAGAAATCAATCCCAAAATACGCGTATGAATACTACGTGCGTCTGGTGCGCACGACAATCAAAATCCATATACGTGCCATACAAGTGCACAGAAACAATATCTAAGTGCATCGGGTATGCACAAAGCATATGTTGTAGGCAACGTGTGTGCCTGACAGCAAAATCAGGTGCATCTGACATGCACGAAAAAAATCTCGATTTAGTGCATCTGGTGTGCACCAAAATCGCATCTCAAGACATGCGCTCAACATGCGCGAAAACCCAAAACCAGGGGCATCCATCATGCACGAAATCATGAAATCCAATATCAAGCGCCGAACATGCGCAAAATCAAATCAGGTGCACAAGGTGCACAAAACAAATATCGAGTATCACAATCGAAATCGAAGTCCAGTGCATCTAAGTGCACCAAAGGCGTATCACTGCACTGCAAGTATATATAAACTATACAGAGTGCAGGAACCAAATCGTGCGCATGCATACGCACAAAATCAACTCAAATGTGTAAAACCGTAAAATCACAACCACGTGAAACCAAAGCACGAAAACGATATCAAGTGCAACACTGTGCAAAGACCGTAAATCCTCAATCATCAAAATCAAATCATGCGAATAAATCACCCAAAACCATCGAAATCAATAATGGCGGAATAGTACCGCTCAAGTGCATCCTCTAAGAATCTCGGGCCAACTGTCGCGGTCACCAGAGGGACGTCTCGTCGATGATCATGAACTCTGGCCTGCTGGTGTGCGTAACAATGACCACTCCTGGGTCAAGGTCTTCACTGTGAATTACCAATCTCTCGGTCCAGCGGCTCATCGGCCCTGTCAGGTGTGCTAACGGGGATGATCCCGTTCTGGCACTTCTCTGGTCATCTCTCGGTCAATCATCGCGACCACTCGTATGACAGCATATCACTGGCGTCGGCCTCTGGCTCTCTGAATATACGTGACACATCTGATCCTGGGTGCAAGTATCATTGCAGCAGTGTCCTGGAAGGAATCCTGCTCACGGTCCCTTCCATGTCTCGTCTCTGCCAACTGTCCGGAAATCATCGTCCTTTCCTATATCTGCATCTTGCTCTGGAACGGCTGCACACCCATCGCGACTCCTTCTGGAAGGTATATCCAGTACTCTGCCACGGCATGCTCATCGCATCTCTGATGTCGGCGGAGGGAAACGTCATCATATCCAGATCTTGTACGGACCTCTTACTCCATTTTCTCTAATGTCGACTGCTTCGGACTGGTCTCATCGTGGCTGCATGGACTGAGCTCCAACGGCTATCCTCGTATCGGGAGTCTCCCAAGAAATGCATCTCACCACCTAACATCCGAATTAAGTCGAACCATCCAATCGATTGTCAAAACCTCATAATCCTCCAAGAGCTCAACATCTTGGGCACAGTTTAAAAGTATCGAGTACATACCACAGCATCGGTGGTCCAGCCGTAGAAGGGCAAACCCAAGCCTCACTATTGGCGCTGTAGAACTGCCGCAAACCCGAAGGTTCAAAGGCTTTCACACGGTCATTAAGTCGAGTTAGGGTTTCATTCTTCTAGAGGGACCATAGAATTGCCTGCATGTCTTTTCGACTACTTTAAACTTGGAATAATAGGTTTCTGACATTCGATCGTCTCTGTCGACTCCCAACGTCTCCACGTGAAGTCGTCTCTAGCTGGAATCAATCTATCTGATGACCTCGCATCGGGGTAGCGAACGAACCACATGTCCTAGTCATTCATCCTCGAGTGACTAGCGACCTTCTATCATCTATTAGCACAACTCGTCTCGCAATAGCTCCAACATGTGGGGCGATATCTCGTCACTCGCAGCAACAACTGGCTTACTCGTCTGCACGCTGAACCGTGCCTCAATCATCATGAGTAAGCAATACACCAACGGTCATCAAATCTGGCTGGCCTCTGTCAGCGGCTCAATCCTCTAGTATCGATCAGCACATCCGAGTAACCTCATAAAGGCGATCCGCCAATCGCTCGTGGCGTGGAAACACAGTAAAAAGACACATCTCCGCAATCGTGTGTCGCCGGAATTTCGCCCTGGTCAGTCCTCGTTCGTGATGACCTCGTGCTGACCACAACTCTAGCCATAGCTTTCCCTGCCCGTAATCATGGCAGCAAAACCATAACTGGTACTGATGAGGCTAGATCGGAATGAATATAATACTGAGCAAGAAATGTACATCCTAAGGCTTCTTAAGTGGAGTAGCGTATCGTAAATATGCCGCGGCACATACCTACGATACGTCACTCTACTTTAGTCACCTATTCTATCAACCAGGGGTCATCCTACGCTCCGAAGGTAAAACCTAACGCTCTGATACCAACTTTGTCACGGCCCGAAAGAACGGAACCAGACCGGCACTTAGACTACGAAACGTCTCGAGGCGTACGTAATCTAAGTAAGCTGAAAACCCAGAAATCAAAACCAAAGAAGCAGTAGAGTGAAGGAAAACCAACTAAAAGCAAGCAGTTTTAATAGCATAAGCCGAATTATGCGTTTTTAAAAAAACATCAAGTATTTTCTGAAAATTTCGGCAGAGTCTCCTTTGTAAATACTGGCCCCCAAACAGGATACAACATGAATAGTATACAAAATCAAAAAAAAGGCATCCCCAACCGGGAGCTAGCTCTTCGTCAATCGACGGTCACAACCACACAAGCAATATAATATATAACGCCAAGGGCGAGGATCAAAACTCAAAAGGAAACTCAAAACCACAAGAAATAAAACGCGCGACTCTAAGGTCGAAAGAATAACATCACTGGTCTCTATCTCAAAAATAAATACATGTTTGGTTGATGGAACTTCTAGATACAACAGAATAATGACATACAAGATATATAATAGGGGTACGATACAAGTAAACCCACCTACTAGCAAATCACCCGAAGGAAACTATGCCCGCAAAGCCGTAAAGAAACTTGTACGGTAAACCTGCAAGAAACCGGGGCACAATGGGGGTGAGTTGCCAACTCGTGAATAGAAAAACATCTACGGAAAGAAATCGCATAAATAATGCAACCTGGGTCAATGATCATAATATATCCTCAAATATATGTATAACATGCAGCCTATAACAATAGCTAGGGTAATATCTAACCGAGTGTGATCTCATGTGCCCGTGTCAGTGCCTCAGGTAGCAATATATCATATGGATGATGTATGAATGCATGAAACAGAATGCATGTACTGAATAAAACTGGTTTCATAAATCAGTGTGATTTCTGTATTTTAAAAGAAATGGGGTACCATATATGAAATCAGCATAAAACAGTGCCCAGCATCGACACAAAACAAGTGTCCAAATACCTCGATATCTCTGTGTCACAATCTATGTACCTCAAGTCTCAATCTCAATGTCTCAATCACAATATCTAGGGCGCCGTCAGTCCAGACCGGCCTCTACCATCCATCTCAAGACCACGACGGTATCCTCCGGATATCCGACGCGTCGGGTAATATCACCGGTAAGTAGTGCTCCCCTGCCAGGCTCACATCGTCATCATCACGCGCTTCTTGCCCCGGGGTACCTTACCGGGTCCACCATGTACCCAAAACGGTTCATCCGTCTCCTCGAATCGGGTCTCAAAATCCATCAGCAAACTCATGGTGGACGACTCATACATCCTGGGAAAACCGCACTTTTTATTTTAAAAGAGAGATGGTTTATTTATGTTTTTGCGGTTTTCCTCCAAATCCAGAAAATCTCATGGAAATCCAAATCCGAAAGCTCAATAACACGTAAAATAGTGAATATATGCATGAGAATCCATGAATGCGGCATAACAATGAATAACAGTATGCATGAAGTAGCAAGTAATAACTACAATGTATAAACTAACATATAAGGCAAGTACGCTAATATCATATCTAAACTATTAGCTAACATGCTATGTCAAGCAATAATATTTTCTAAGGTGTACGTGACATGGCAATTACCGATGAAGATGTGTGTGAGCCGGCAAATAAGTGTACGCGGTACATACGCATCATCGGTAATGGTGCTGGTGTCCTAACAGCATGATATCAATAATGGAGTATGAAACATAATATAAGCATGCGATGCGAAGCGAACCACAATAATGAGCGGGAGCTGAATACTAGACGCAACTATAACTAATCTGCATTAATCTAATATAAGTCCTACGAATGGTGCCTTTTGAAATAACACGAATCATGGGGTTTTGAAAATAGGGGCCATGGTGTTTTTATGAAAAGATACGTCTTTTGAAATATCCGTAGGATCCCTTGGGCTGTCTTTTAAAATACCCACAATTCGTTAGTTTTGAAATAGGTAAGAATCGAATCTAATCTAACAACTAAACTAAACTAAAGGGCTTAGCTAACAAGCTGGACTACAGGTAAGGAAACCGCCTATCATCTGAGTCGATACATATACATACCTGTATATGTATAGTCGGTGATCCCGCCTCAATAATATCATATCCATAACCAGACATCCCAAGTCAAGAGTGCGGATCAATCATCAAAATATAGCTCGTACGTAAATCCGTCGTACGGCATCCCCAAATCTGGGTACGGGTCAATATCACATTCATCATACTATTCACCTGGTATCCTCTTTATCAAATATCATGATCGGGGTACTGATCTACGTCTAGTACAATACTGATACCGCCTAAGTATGCATGGACGTGTGTGAAACACTACGTCAAGGACCCGCTACAACATCATGTCGTATCTCAAATACGAATCCTGCCATATCACCGAAGTCACAACCTCAATACAAATCTCATCGACTCATCTCAAACCCAAGCCTCAAATCCGTATGTGAACACATAGTCCTATACCCATGTGAACACATAACTATATATTCTCGTATAAGCACAAACGAAAGGAGAAAGTATGCAAGTATGGGTTGGTGTGTGCATGTGTAGTGCGACCACTACTCTAGAGTTTCGGGACACTAAATCATCCAAGGACACCAAATATCCATATTATCATCAATATACTGAAACAATATATAAACAATATATATATGTGTGTATACGTATTCGTATACATCACCACGAACTGCGGGGTTGCTATACGCCATCCACCCGACTTCTCCCCGTAGATATAAATCTACTCACCTGGTCCTCGCTTGCCGGTGCTGACGTCGCCACGCGCATGCTTGTCATCTCGAAGTCCATATGGGGTACCTACATATCATAACGCACCGTATCGCATTAAAATCCGACTCATGACCAAAACGACACACGAATCCCACATAGGTCAAAACCTATGGTTTGCTTTCCCAAATCAACCCAAAAACCCTCGACATCGGCGTACAAACGCCAGACCATCGAGAAAAACCCAAATACACTCATTTTCACATTCACGAATACTAATTTTAATATAAAATAGATTAAAACTCATAAAAACCCCAATTTCACTTAAAAAGTCATTTTTCCGAAAATCTAGCAAGCACAAATCACCGTTTTAGTACAAAACTCGATGTATGAACGAATCTAGCGGCCACAATATTCACTAAATATCTTAAATAAGTCATAAAAACCCTATGTAGATTTTTAATCTCACTAACTTTCATTAACCCGAAATTCTAGTTTACAATTTTACCCAATTTTAACACTTTAAAAGCAACGATTTGTAAACTAGCAACTAAATTAGTTTTAGCATTCCATTAACATGTTAATCTCCATATTAAAACCATAATCAATTTATAAAAACCCTAACTAGATTTTAAATTTGACATTTTCAATAATTTCTGAAAACCTAGTTTAGATAAAAAAAAAACAAAAAAACCTTAATTTGGACAATTTACATCCAACAATTTACATATTATCAAAAAGATTAAGTTTTCATTTCCTTAAGATGATAATCTCCACTTTGCAACCATGATTACATGATAAGAACCCTAATTGAAAATCACAAACCCTTACTTTTTAATTCAAACCATACTCTTGAATTTTCCAAACTTGCAATAAAACCTAATTTAAACCACTCATTAACTTAATTTGAAGAAATAATCAAACAATTTAGCAAAAACCCAAGATTTATTATACCTCAAGAACCATGGATCAAACATAGAACATGACCTCCAAATTGAAATCTTTGCACCAAGATCCATGCTATAGGGGCTAAGGAAAAATGGGTAGGGGCTTGATTTGGATTTTGGGATTTTTTTTTGTAGGGATTTTGAGGCAAAAATGGTGGATTTTTGATGAGAAAAGAGGTGAAGAAATGAAGGGGGCAGAAGAAAAGGGGGGGGCTCGGCCAAGTGCAGGTGTGGAAGGTGTGGGAGAGTGTGAGGTGTGGGGAGAAAAGTCCAAGTCAAAGAAAGTCCAAGTCAACCCAACCAATACTTATATATATTTACTCTTTTCTTCTCATTTCTTTTCATTTCTTTTCTTTTAGCCATTCAAGTGGGAGAATGAGGGGGCACTTGGGGCTGCTGATTTGGAGAGGGGAGAGAGGGTGTGGGTGAGTGTGGGTGAGGGAAAAAAATGATAATGTATTACCCCAATTCCCATTAACACTAATTTCACCGAAAAAAGCTTTTTTCTTCGATATTTTCTAAACCGTTTTGGCAAACGATTTCGTTTCAAAAACCACGTGATAAAATTTTATTTAATGTTTTATGATGCACAAAATTTGTTTCAACTCATTCCAATTTGTAATTTTCCCTAATTAAATATATTAGTGACGGCTTAAAATAATATTAAAATAATTAATTTCGGAAAAATTTTCAGAAAATTTGAAATTTCACCAGTGGGTCAATAAACACCAAATACTAGAAATTATATAGCTAGAATATGTATATTTAATTTTATAATAAAGATATTTGTATTTTGACTTTTTACCGAAAACCCCCTTATTTTACCGTTTTTTCGAAATTTCACCGAAACGATTTTCAAAACGTTACATAAAGCATCTTGTACACGTTTCCGCTGCTCCCACTGTCTACGAAGCCATCTGACTGTGTACTTATAGGCTCTCTCTTCTAAAACATCATTTTAGAAAAGCAGTCATGACACCCAACCGCCAGATATCGTAGTCATGGTATGTAGCTGTGGCAAGTAGGAACCGGATGGACTTAAGCATAGCCACTGGAAAAGGTTTCATCATTATCCATGCCTGGTCGATGATGAAAACCTTTAACAATTCTAGCTTTGAAAGTCTCAACTTTTCCATCTACACCAAGTAATCTTCTCAAGATATATTTGCTCCTAATGGGGATTTAACCCTTCAGATATAGCAACCAAAGTCCATACTTTGTTGGTGTACATGGATTCCATCTCAGATCGCTAAGCATCCAGCCATTCTTACAGAGTCCCTACTCTCGATGGCCTGCTCGAAACTAGTTGGGTCATCATCTCATGATGCAATCCTCGCTCCCACTGTCATCGAGAAACCGAAGTATCTCTCAGGCGGATGAGGAACCCTACTAGATCGGCGGAGAGGCTGAGGTTCGTTGGAATCTACTGAATCCTTTGGTTCTACCAAATTATCTGCTGTAGTTCGTATAGCTGAAACCTTTCCAGTTCTACATAACTGACCTTGCCTCGAGCTAGTCTGGATTTTTCTTTTAGACATAGGCCGGACAACCCCAAATCTTAACTAGCTTAAGACATGGGCTCTTCCCATACCATATCTCATATGGAGTGGTAGGCTGTGATCTGATTCGAACCCTATTCAATAGGTTTGCAGCTTCTCAAGCGCATAACTCCCAAAAGGAAACAGGTAACTCAGTAGTACTCATCATAGAGCGTACCATATCGAATAGGGTGCAATTGCTCCGCCCCGATATACCATCGTGCTATGGTGTATACGGAGGAGTAATGCTGAGAGAGAATCTCATTCTCCTTTAGAATAGTCCAGGAATTCCGTGCTCAAGTATTCTCCTCCCTGATCGCATCAAAGGACATAATACTTATACCCTCAATTTGGTTCTCTACTTCTAACTTATATTCCGTGATATCTCAAAAGGTTCGGACTAGTGTTTCAACAGGAACATATGTCTGAATCTTGAGAGATCATCAGAGAATGTAATGAAGTACAAAGAACCGGTCTTGGCATGTGTAGACAGGGGACCTTTATACATAAACATGTATCATCCCAAGAGTTCACTAACTCTTTCTCTATTTCCAGTAAACGGAGCTATGGTCATCTTATCTTTGTGACATGACTGGCAAGTTTTACACGATGTAAATTCAAACTGATTTAAATATGCATCTATATGTAACTTCAGCTAGTTGGGTCGCATTGATATGACCTAGTCTACAATACCTCAAGAAGAATTCGTTCATTTCTGAACTCTTCCTCTTGTGTGTGTTCTGTATACTAAGAACTGTAGTTTGATTTAGAACATTAATGCTTTTAGATAACGTGCCTGAACCGATCAACTTTTGATATAGGAAATGTTCAAAACATTATCCAACAATACAAAATTTTATCATTTCTTTACTAATAAAGAGACTGATATGATTTTGTATATCAGGTTCGGTATCTAATAACATTCGTTTAGAATCAAGGTATTTAGAATACTGGGTGACAGTGACTAACAGACTTGGTTGCAACACTTGCCCCGTTTTCTGTCTCATGAAACTTATCACCCGTTCTCAGTTCTCTACCTTTCTGTAGCCCTATGTAACAGATTACATATCTGGGATCCTGATCTGGTATCAAATACCCAGGACGTAGAGGATACAGAGAAACAGTTCTTTGTAATGAACACACCCGAAGGAGATGCATCATATGCACTTTCTTCGTTTGGGCGGCACGGGAATTCTGGTAATCCCCTAATTCCTGCTCGGTCTTATAACAATTATAAGTTGGAGCGGGATCAACGTTCCCCAGCTCAGTATAACAAGCGGGTTCGGTCAATAATCCGTATTATTATCTTGATTAAGGCGTGATATGGTCGCTACCTGGAGAGAGAGAGAAGAAAACACTCAGCATGCGCTCTTGCAAGATCAGATTGGTTATTATTTTATCTAATCAGGATGGCTCCCACTGTTTTTATCAAATCTTCCTTCAAACCCTAAAAGCAAAGACTAGCCGGGATTAATTACACGCTACAAGTTCGCCAATCTTTCAGCCAGGCCAGTGTCGGTACTTTGAGGGAGGTCCCCCGTGCTTTCACACGAACCTAATTAATGTAAACCACGTTTTCCCAGAGGCGTAACCTCGTTAACACCTTTCTAGACACCTACTTGATCGGCTAATTGTAATGTGTAAAACTCTCCCAGGAGTAAATCTTACTCGCAGCGGGTATCGGGATCCAACTATCTCATAGAAGGTATGCAATCTCATTGCAAATTTCAACACTTGAAATTCCAGATAATTTTGCCCCTAACCTCCTATGACCTTGACAAAGGCTAACAAACCATAGGATGCTAGTCAAGTTCAACCCATCATTTCCTGATTGAATTAAACCCACCCGCACGACCCTTGACAAAGGCCAACAAGGTCGCACGACTACCCTAACCCAATCTGCATCATATGCATAAGCAGATAAGCACCAGTCAGCTACCGCACACTACGCCTTGACAAAGGCCAACAAACGTAGCACGAATACTAACTACTACTTATCTGAAATCACGGAGGGCTACGACAGGTTTTTCTGAAAACCTATTGCGTAATGAACTTGATATCGTTGTAGAATCAAATGATTTTAAAATGGAGTGTTTTTTAGGTTTTTCTAGTTTTGCTAAAGGGGTCACTCCCGGTAAAGGGATCGTCGGCCCTTTCCTCGTCGAATGAGGTGCGGGATATATCATATATATCGCTGTGCAAAGCAGAAACTATAGAAGCAATCAAAAGACAAACCGAGGGGTGTAGCATCTGCCAGTTATTGCTAAAGGGGTCACTCCCGGTGAAGGGATCGTCGGCCCTTTCCTCATCGAATAAGGTGCAGAATATATCATATATACCGTTGTGCAAAGCAAGAACTGTAGCTACCTGTTTTATCTTTGAAATTCGATTCTACAACATCTTTAGGTTTCTTTTATTTCATTAATCTCATTAATGAAGTCCCATCATTTAAGTACCTAAACATCACAGATAAATACGACGTACACTTATGCCATCCGCATTCGCCTCGATGTCCCCTCATGCACCGTTAGGTTAGGTAGCTAACGGCAGAGCGGGGCAGGGCTAGCGCGGGTGTAAAACATAAGTAACGTCTATATAATATATCATATATACTATATACAGTATCCATCACAACATATCACATGATCACATCACAGATATCGCAGCAGAAGAAACATATGAAATATTGGATGTACTAGGACGTCCGTGTTTTCAATACGAGCCAGTATAAAACACGAATTCTACGGTCGTGATGAATAGCCAAACCCACACCCCTAGACCTCTATGAGAGCGGCAAGCAACCCTACCAATTCTAGAGTTAGGAGACCCGGACTCGACTCCTCGAGTTGGTCGCCCACTGGACTCTAGAACCCGGTTACTTGTGCCCTCCACCTTGGGTCTATCCTAGTGCAGAAAAGTAAATAATATACAATGGGTGACATCTTCCGCAACCTGGAAGTGCCCCAATAAAAGAATATTACATACAAGTTTTTACATGAATGAAAATGAAAAACACTCATATCACATAAAAAAAAACCCGGTTATTCAAACACGACGATCCAATATAACATATCCAGCAACACATAACATCACATGTCATCAACGTAAGTAAACATGCGTATCCCAATTGTCGTTGACATATAGCAACGAAACCGGCGATATCACATATTACACTTACGGTCACAGAAAAGAAAGTGTCAAACTACAACAGTTGGAATCCGCAAACTGCATAGACATCGCATGCCTAACCCTATGAATTCCTTAGACATCGCATGCCTAACAATTATAAACCCCGCATTTTAGTCTCATTATCGAAAACTCTTTTCAATATCATGTCGGGCAATTCAACAAAATTCCCGACATCCTGCTCGAATGCTCGTCATAAACTTTAGTAGGCGGCCGCACCCCCGACGCCGTCGACGAAATGCACCAAGGCGGAACACCGCTGCCGCGAGCACCCGAACGGATGCTTTCAGCGACGGGGTTCTCCTACAGTCACTTGGTCGGGGCTATAGGATGAGGCTGTCTATTAAGTTTACCCGGCGAGTATCCGCGTACGCTACGTGATTGCGACGGACTTTTGATCACATCAAAATTTCGTGGCCACCGATCAAGTGAGACTAAAGTGCTTGATTTCTAACATCCAAATCAGTTATCTCATAACTGCTTGTGGATTCCAAATATTGTATCACATTCCGGATAAATAGAAAATGTTAAACTTTTCGATCGAACAATCAAACACCCAAGTTTTTCCGAAATAGCTCAACACATAAAATAATTTTAAAAACATTCACTTCATGCCTAAGTACCAACGGTCCAGCCGTAGAAGGGTCAAGCCAACGCCTCACATGTGGCATGCCGTACTGCCCCAAACCCTAAGGTTCAAAGGGCAGCTCAAGACGGTCACATAATCGAGTTAAGGTTTGTTGTCTTCTAGAGGGTCCATCGCGTTACTTGCACTACTAAGAACGTTCTCAAACTACGGAAAAATCCAACAGTTGGAAATTTCCCGGCAGGGGAAAAATTGGGTATTTATATCCGGTCGAACCTTTTAACATATTCTAAATATCCGGAAAACATAAACGAAGTTAAATTATCCGATCAAATTAGTGAGTTCCCAATAAAATCCTAGAAAACTCAACACTTGAGTGGAATTAAAAAATTCCCATAAAAAATTGCCAATAAAGGACCTAAGAATAAATATATGAAATTTCAGGGACTAAATCCAAATTTTGGCCGCGGAACAGCCGCCAAACCCATGATTTCACCGCGGTTCCGCGGTCAAATTATTGACTTAGTGGACTGTACTTCACAGTAATTCTTATTTTTTCCTGCTTGTTTTTCGGAGAATTTTTAATTCACAAAAATCCACTGTTTTGAAAAATGTACGGAGAAGGGTTTTGTCGGGGTTTACGGGTTCGATCGGACTTCTAACTTCGTCTACACTTCGCCTAAAGCTCTAGCTAGGCTCTGATACCACTGTAGGCTTCCTAGGCACACTCAAGAGGTCTCACAAGGCATCAACCATGCCAAATTCAAATTTTTCCGGTGCTGAGAAACCCTAATACGATCGTTAACTAGAGGTAAAGGAGAAACATGCAAGTAGTAAACAACTTTACTCTAAAGTGAACGGAAATACAACCTTTGTAGATCCGATCCTTCACTTCCTTAGCTCCGTGATGATGTCCCTCCGCTGTGATCATCGAATCCCGGACTCTAGCGATGGTTTCGTCGAAGAAATGATCGGGCTAGGTCGTCGACTTCGATGCCAAAGATGATCTACGTCGAGGCAACTCAAGATCAAGCTCCAACTTCACCAAGTCATGAAACTTATGAAGAAAACACCCTATACTACTTGGCAAGTGGTAGAGGACGATGAAATAGGAAGTGGGTTCACTTTAGAATTGGATTTCTCACTCTTTTTCTCAAGTCACCATTGAAGCTAGCAAGCTTCTTTCTTCTTGAAGAAGAAGAAGACGAAGAAAAAGAATATGATAAGAATAAAAATGAAAAAGAAAATAAAGTGATTCTTATCATTTTAGCAACCATGGTTTAGTGTATAGAATAAACTATGGTTAGGTGAATGGTTAGGTTAAGCATAAAAAAAAATGGTAGACTTATTCAAAGCTTCATGAAGCTTCAACTATAAAACAAAGCAAGCCACCATTTCCCTTTTTGCCCAAAAATGAATTAAAGAATATAAATAAAACATTTAAACCCTAACCATTAACCTAAATATGGTTTAAAGTAAACACACACCCAAGTTTGCATGTATCATCAAACATAATACAAACTAGTGCACAAAACTATATCATATATACAATGTGCACATAAAGTGAGAAAATCCATCTTTAAGTGAACAAATACTAGTTAATGTAAAGTAATATATCAAATATATAATTATACATTAAATCGTTAAATCAACACTTGATTTAACGATCCGGTCATATCGCATATGACCGACTAATATCCAATGTATCGACTTATCGAATCAATCCTTGATTCGATAACTAGGTTATATCGCATACAACCAATCGATACATTCATCGCGAGAATAGAATACAGTATCACATACTGATATTATTCTCGGTCCCGCACATATCTCATATGCGCTCCTATTTCGTTTCGCTTGAGCCAGGAAACCTCTGTGTAGGACTCTAAAGACTCGTCAATACGCCGGCAGCAGGTGATGATCATATCAAACACCCACAAACCGCAAGCGGTCTGCTAAATGTAACGGCCAACCGGGTATTGAGCGATCAGAAGATCGACGAGCAAGCCCGCTCATACTCCTGTGAATCCAACCAGTAACACTTACCGTACAGTCCGGTCTGTTCGTCTGATATGTCGCATATCTCGCCTAGGGGTGGTAAACGTCAGACCCCAATAGTTCGATAAGTCGTGTCGATATGAGGTCTATAACAGTTCGAGAAACTACTGGTAACACTTACCAGTAAATCTCAGCAACCCTGGCCAGGGATTTCCGGTTATAGCCAATCGAACACAGCGCAACATCAACTCCTTATACCGAGAGAGACGAATCCCCTCCTATCGCTCATTGACTCCATGTGATTCGGGACTGTACCCAAAAACCACCGTTTTGCACGCCCTCTTGGACGTGGTAAGGTGGAAATCAAAGCACAGTGGGAATCACACAAGGCTCTATGACGATCTCGGGTCAACAGACTACTCTGTACCAGTGTCACCAGAGAACTGCCATCTGACGTAAGGTATAATACCATCTGGGAGTTCTCAGCGAGTCTGTCCAGTGTACCCAGTCTCCACTGAGCACCCGTATATCATCTCTGATGTCAAACACCAATGGATATGGGATCATCCATCGCCCATCTGTATGGGTCGAGAAGGTATACGCTAGTCTACTCTGGTATATCGATGCCCCGTCTCGATACACCCACGACTAGGGACCTTGAAGGATGTACTTATGGACTACCATGTCCCCACTAGTATGATCCGCATCATAGTCCAGGTAGTCAAGTACTCATCCTAAGGGCTTTATCAACATGTAACAGAGAGACAATCAGTGTACACGTTAAGGTAAAGAGCAACCAGATAGCATACTATCATGTCGAGCAAGAAAGTCCTCCCTATATAGGTCCAAGCATCCACTACAATATACATCCTATGTATAGTAATGGCCTCTAGGGCATACATATAACTAACATCATCAAAAATAAATCATCTATTTCCGCTATATTTGCTTTAGTCTATAAATAGACATAAGCTACTTTTTCACTATGCTTCTGCTGCTCCCACTGCCTAAAACAACCCTCTGGCAGAGTCATATACACGTGCACTTCTAAAACTAGTTTAGAACGACATTATACTCATCCTCATGCTAGATCTCATAATCTAGAACATCAGTAGTGTCAAGTTTGGGTAATAAAGAACCTCCCCGTCACCATCTTTGAGGAGACCGAAGTACCTCTCGGATTCCTGAGGTTACCCACTAAATCTGCGGAGTGGCTAATAGATAGTCGAAACCAATTGAATTCTCATGTTCTATTAAATTTTCAGTAATCGTTTGTGGTTCTGGAATCACTTCCAGTTTTACTATACTCCCACTAATGTTTTCTGAAAAGAATTCATTGTTACTAAAACTGTGGCGAGACAACAATAATATAACTATTGATCTTCCTGATGGTAGAAAGTTAACTCTCGTCAAAGCCTGGGATAACCCACAAACTATTATTACAGAAACATGCCTTGAGTTCGTCCAAATTCTGGTTTTAAGTATCGGCCGGACTACTCCATATACCTTAACATCGTTAAGATATGAAACCATTCTATATACTATAAAGAAACAAAGGCACTAATTTAATTGGAACCAGATTCAAAAATCATGCAGCTGTTTCCAGTGCATATCAACCAAATGGAAGGAGGCCAATCAGCATTACTCATCAAGGAATGTATCCACATATGAGTAACCTAAAAGAGAAATAAGTTCTCAAAACCATTACTATCAACGAAATACCTAGCATAAGTATCTGCATCTTCGATCACCTTGAAGAATCTTGATACTTTGCAACATATGGTTCTCTACTTTATTCTTATACCTATAACTTCTCAATATCTGGACCCTGTATTTCAACGAAATACCTGTCTAAAACTAGAGAAGTCATGAGTAAATGGAATATAGTACGAGTACAACCCCTTTGTCCTAATGGACACTGGACAACATACAATACTTTGTATAAGTCCTCTGAGTTCAATAACTCAAACCATGTGCGTCATAGATTGAAACCCGTATTATGGTTAAGAAGAATTACACCGTTGTTGAATACTCCTTACCTAACCACTAACTGATATAGGTAAATGTTATAGAAATAATTTCAAAAATTTATATCTCGCTTTATAAAATAAACATACAGATATATCAGTTTGAAATTGGTGCATAACAACGGATATTCAAAATCAAATATTTTCCGGCTGGCAAAAACCCAGGTGATTTCCTCAAATATCATCAATTACAAAGAATTCTGATATATAGAGGATCTAATCACCCAATTCCCAATATCTTACTCCCACCCAGCATCTGTAACGCCATACAGATGTGAGAATCAAATCTGGTAAATACATACCGTGGAGTTAGAATATAATTGGGAAAAAAGTTTTTAATTAACACTGCACAGTGAAACTGAAACATTGAAAATGTTTCGAAGGGGTATCCGGGTATTCCTAGTAATGTCACTTCCACTATCCAGATTCATGACAGTAACCGTATACTTCCTTACCATCTCTCCAATCCTTTTATATGTCTTTACTTATAACCTCTTGTACACCATACTTAGGCTAATTGGTTTTCTTCCTTCTCTACCCTTCGGCACCAGCCTAAGCTTTGGAAGAAGACTATCCAATAAGCGTAATAGGAGTACTCTTCTAATACTGGGAGCCTTCGCAACCTGAGAGAAGGTAAAGAGAAAAGACAACTGAATAAACCTTATTCTATTTCCCCAGAATCAGAAACCATCCTCGAACTAGAACAAGTTCCTTCGAGTTCGTATGTAACTATACGATGGCATATCCTAGAAATGTTGATCTTCGTAGTGATACAAAATGTTCTGGAGAAAAGCAAAGGTGATATAGGAGTGGCAGGTGATATACGCGGTTTTTTCGTCAATGATAGCAGTCGCAATTTCCTTTGCCCTTAATCTAATCCCTTTATATGTCTTTACTTATTACCTTCTGTACACCATATTTAGGCTAGTTGGTTTTCTTCCTTCCCTACCTTTCGGCACCTGCCTATGGTTTGGAAGAAAACTATTCAATAAGCGTAATAGGTGTACTCTACTAATCCTAGGAGCTCTCGCAGCCTGAGAGAAGGTAAGGAAAAAAGACAACCGAATAATCCTATTCAATTTCTCCAGAATCAGAATCCATCCTCGAACTGGAACAAGTTCCTTCGAGTTCATATGTAACTATACGATGGAAATATCGAAGCAATATGTAGATTTTCGTAGTGATACAAAATATTCCGAAGAAATTTAAAGGTGATATAGGAGTGGAAATGATATATGCGACTAACTGACAATCTAATAGCCAAAGTGTTTTAAGAAGGTTCGGTTAACTTGGTTCAAGAGTTTTAGTCTAAGTCAGGCCATGGTCGCTGCCAGAGAGAGAGAGAAAAAAGAACACTCAGCGTGCACTCTAACCTAAATTAGAATGGTTAATCACTATATTTAATCAGGATGGCTCCCACTGTTTCCTCGAATTCTCCCTCAAACCCTAAAAGGAGAATTAGTCGGGATCATCTAAAATCACCCGAGGAGTAATCCTACTCATCAGTGGGAATCAGGATCCAACTATCATCGCATGATAACTTGATGGAATCCACTCAAGTCACCACACTCCAGAAGGTATGCGCATGCCTGGAAAATTTTCTATATGTTTGAAACTGTTAGTTATATGTATGCCCTAGAGGCCATTACTATACATAGGATGTATATTGTAGTGGATGCTTGGACATATATAGGGAGGACTTTCTTGCTCGACATGATAGTATGCTATCTGGTTGATCTTTACCTTAACGTGTACACTGATTGTCTCTCTGTTACATGTTGGTAAAGCCCTTAGGATGTGTACTTGACTACCTGGACTATGATGCGGATCATACTAGTGGGGACATGGTAGTCCATAAGTACATCCTTCAAGGTCCCTAGTAGTGGGTGTATCGAGACGGGGCATCGATATACCAGTGTAGACTAGCGTATATCTTCTCGACCCATACAGATAGGCGATGGATGATCCCATATCCATTGGTGTTTGACATCAAAGATGATATACGGGTGCTCAGTGGAGACTGGGTACACTGGACGGACTCGCCGAGAACTCCCAGATGGTATTATACCTTACGTCAGATGGCAGTTCTCTGGTGACACTGGTACAGAGTAGTCTGTTGACCCGAGATCGTCATAGAGTCTTGTGTGGTTCCCACTGTGCTTTGATTTCCACCTTACCACCTCCAAGAGGGCGTGCAAAACGGTGGTTTTTGGGTACAGTCCCGAATAACATGGAGGCAATGAGCGATAGGAGGGGATTCGTCTCTCCCGGTATAGGGAGTTGATGTTGCGCTATGTTCGATTGGCTATAACCGGAAATCCCTGGCCAGGGTTGCTGAGATTTACTGGTAAGTGTTACCAGTAGTTTCTCGAACTGTTATAGACCTCATATCGACACGACTTATCGAGCTATTGGGGTCTGACGTTTACCACCCCTAGGCGAGATATGCGACATATCAGACGACGAGACCGGACTGTACGGTAAGTGTTACTGGTTGGATTCACAGCAGTGTGAGCGGGCTTGCTCGTCGATCTTCTGATCGCTCAATACCCGGGTGGCCGTTACGTTTAGCAGACCGCTTGCGGCTTGTGGGTGTTTGATATGATCATCACCTGCTGCCGGCGTATTGACGAGTCTTTAGAGTCCTACACAGAGGTTTCCTGGCTCAAGCGAAACGAAATAGGAGCGCATATGAGATATGTGCGGGACCGAGAATAATGCGTGTATGTGATATCGTATTCTATTCTCGCGATGAATGTATCGATTGGTTGTATGCGATATAACCTAGTTATCGAATCAAGGATTGATTCGATAAGCCGATACATTGGATATTAGTCGGTTATATGCGATATGACCGGATCGTTAAATCAAGTATTGATTTAATGATTTAATGCATAATTATATATTTGATATATTAATTTGCATTAACTAGTATTTGTTCATTTTAAATGGATTTTCTCACTTGAAGTACACAAGTTGTATATGTGATATACTTTTGTGCACTTGTTTGTATCATGTTTGATGATACTTGCTAACTTGGGTTTGTGTAAGACTTAAACCTTGGTTAAGTGAATGGTTAGGGTTTTATCATCTTCTCTTGATTATTTAGTTTATTTATTTATTCTTTATCTTAGGAAAAGAAAATGATATGGTTGCTTCTTTTGTTCTTTTCTTAGATGTTTCAAGAAGCTTTGACAATTCTTGTTCTTTTCCTAAACCTAACCATTCACCTAACCTTAGTTAATTCTCTACACTTGACCATGGTTGTGTATATGATAAGTATGATTTTATTTCCTATTTTTAAAAAGACTTATCATATTCTTTTTCTTCTTCTTCTTCTTGATCAACAAGAAGAAAAACTTGCAACCTTTAATGGCAACTTGAGAAAATGAGTGAGAAATCCAATTCTAAAGTGAACCCACTTCCTATTTCTTCATCCTCTACCACTTGACAAGTAGTATAGGGTGTTTTCTTCACAAGTTTCATGGCTTGGTGAAGTTGGAGCTTGATCTTGTGTTGCCTCGACGTAGATCATCTTCGGCATCGAAGTCGACGACCTAGCCCGCCCATTTCTCCGATGAAGCCGATGCTAGAGCCCGGGATCCGATGGGTACAGCGGAGGGACTTCATCACAGAGCTATGGAGGTGGAGGACCGGATCTACAAAGGTTGTATTTTCGTTCACTCTTAGTTAAGATGTTAACTAGTTGCATGTTTCGCTTAAACTCTAGTTAACGATCCGTATTAGGGTTTCTCGGCACTTGTAAAATTTGAAATTGGCATGGTTGATGCCATGTGAGACCTCATTAGTGTGCCTAGGAACCCTACAGTGGTATCAGAGTCTAGCTAGAGCCTTAGACGATGCATAGACGGAGTTAGAAGTCCGATCGAACCGAAACCCTAACTCAAAAATGCTCTCTGTACATTTTTTGAAAACGGGGATTTTTTAGAATTAAAAATATGCAGAAAACTAAGCAGGAATTTCTAAGAATTACTGTGAAGCCCGAGCACCTGAATCGATAAAAGCGCGGCGGAACCGCGGCATTAGCATGCCTAATGCGGCGGAACCGCGGCATTAGCATGCCTAATGCGGCGGTTCCGCGGCCACTTAGTCTCTTCAGACAATTATTTCTGCACAGTAATTCTTATATTTTGTTACTGTATTTTCTGGGAATTTTTAAATCTGACTCAAGAGTTGAGTTTTCTGGGTTGTATTGGGGACTCGGTGTTTCGATCGGATTGTCTAATTTTGTCTGTATGCTTTTCCGGATAATTTTAGAATATGTTAAAAAGTTCGACCGGATATAAATACCCACTTTTTCCCCTGCTGGGAAATTTCCAATTGTTGGATTTTTCCGTAGTTTAATGACGTTCTAAGTAGTGCAAGTAATGCGATGGTCCCTCTAGAAGACTACAAACCTTAACTCAATTATGTGACCGTCTTGAACTGCTCTTTGAACCTTAGGGTTTGGGGCAGTACGGCGTGCCACATGTGATGCGTTGGCTTGACCCTTCTATGGCTGGACCGTTGGTACTGAGGCACGAAGTGAACGTTTTTAAACTTATTTCATGTGTTGAGCTGTTTCGGGATTACTTGGGTGTTCGATTGTTCGATCGGAAAGTTTAACATTTTCTATTTTATCTGGAATGCGATACAATAATTGGAATTCACAAAGCAGTTATGAGATAACTGAATGAATGTTATAAACATAGCAGTTTAGTCTCACTTGATCGGTTGCCACGGAATTTTGATGTGATCAAAAGTCCGTCGCAATCACGTAGCGTACGCGGATACTCGCCGGGTAAACTTAATAGACAGCCTCACTCCATAGCCCCGACCAAGTGACTGTAGGAGAACCCCGTCGCCGAAAGCATCCGTTCGGGTGCTCGCGTCAGCGGTGTTCCGCCTTGGTGCACTTCGTCGACGGTATCGGGGTTGCGGCCGTCTGTTGAAGTTTGCGACGAGCATTCGATCAGAATGTCGGGAATCTTGTTGAATTGCCCGACTTGGTATTGAAAAGTGTTTTCGATTTTGAGACTAAAATGCGGGGTTTATAATTGTTAGGCATGCGATATCTAAGGAATTCATTTGATTAGGCATGCGATGTCTAATGAGTTTGCAGATTCCAACTGTTGTATTTTTACACTTTCTTTTCTGTGACCGTAAGTGTAATATGTGATATCGCTGGTTTCGTTGCTATATGTCAACGACAATTGGGATGTGCATATTTAGTTACGTTGATGACATGTGTTGTTATGTGTTGCTGGATATGTTATATTGGATCGTCGTGTTTGAATAGCTGGGGTTTTTTATGTGAGATGGGTGTTTTTCATTTTCGTTCATGTAAAAACTTGTATGTAATATTCTTTTATTGGGGCACTTCCAGGTTGCGGAAGATGTCACCATTTGTATATTATTTACTTTTCCGCACTAGGATAGACCCAAGGAGGAGGGCACAAGTAACCGGGTTCTAGAGTCCAGTGGAAGACCAACTCGAGGAGTCGAGTCCAGGTCTCCTAACTCTAGAATTGGTAGGGTTACTTGCCGCTCTCGTAGGGGTCTAGGGGTGTGGGTTTGGCTATTCATCGCGACCGTGGAATTCGTGTTTTATACTGGCTCATATTAAAAACACGGACGTCCCGGTATATCCAATATTTCATATGATATTTTCTGCTGTGATATCTGTGATGTGATCATGTGATGTTCTGTGATAAATACTGTATATAGTATATATGATATATTATATAGACGTTATTTATTTTTTACACCCGCGCTAGCCCTGCCCCGCTCTGCCGTTAGTTACCTAACCTAACGGTGCACGAGGGGACATCGAGGCGAATGCGGATGGCATAAGTGTACGTCGTATTTATCTGTGATGTTTAGGTACTTAAATGATAGGACTTCATTAATATGATTAATGAAATAAAAGAAACCTAAAGATGTTGTGGAATCGAATTTCAAAAATAAAACATGTAGCTACAGTTCTTGGTTTGCACAGCGGTATATATGATATATCCTGCACCTTATTCGATGAGGAAAGGGCCGACGATCCCTTCACCGGGAGTGACCCCTTTAGCAATAACTGGCAGATGCTACACATTCGGTTTGTCTTTTGATAGCTTCTATAGTTTATGCTTTACACAGGGATATATATGATATATCCCGCACCTCATTCGACGAGGAAAGGGCCGACGATCCCTTCACCGGGAGTGACCCCTTTAGCAAAACTAGAAAAGCCTCAAAAGCGCTCCATTTTAAAATCATTTGATTCTACAACGATATCAAGTTCATTACGCAATAGGTTTTCAGAAAAACCTGTCGTAGCTCTCCGTCATTTCAGATAAGTTGTATATAGTATTCGTGCTACATTTGTTGGCTTTCGTCAAGGTGTAGTGTGCGGTAGCTATATGCTGCTTATCTGCTGCATACGATGCGATTGAGTTAGGGTAGTCGTACGGCTTTGTTGGCTTTCGTCAAGGGTCATGCGGGTGGGTTTAATTCAATCAAGAAATGTACGGGTTGAACTTCACTAGCGGGTGATTGATACGAAAAAGTGTGTTTTGTAGTTAACCGCAATCAGAACGGCGTCGCGTGTAGCTAGACCGAGATGAGTACGGGTCGTCCTCTGGGAAACGTGGAACCTTTTACTTTTACTTTAGATGTGTTGAGAAAGAGAGGAGGGATAAAGAATTTTTATAGAATGGTTTCTAGATTTACGTTAAACAAGAATGTAAAATATAGATCTAGATTATTTTAGAGATGTAGATAATATAATAAGAGGGCCTGTAGGGTTCGTTAGGATTTAGTAGTTATGGATGATTAATTAAAATTTACCCTTTTTATCCATTAATAGATTTAGAACTAGAACGACGGTGATGCGTGTAGATTAGGGTTTCTGGAGGGAAAAGGAATCCCACTCTTAACCCTTATCTCGACACGGAACTCCGTTCATATCTAGCCTTTACCAAAACAATCATTAATCTAATCTCTAATCGCGGTCGGAACTAGCAAAGAATTGCTAGTGCGCCCGATTAGGATATTAATGATTCTTTTGATAAAGTTCCTAAACTTTATAGGACTTAAAAAGGGTTTAGTTATTTTCATCGTCCATTAACCTACCCTAATCCTACGAACCCTAACAAACGGAGAATTACTCGCGTATGTTGGGAGAAGAAAATGAAAAGAAAGAGAGGGAAAACATAATGTAAAATGCAAGAACAATTAAATAAAATAACTACCTTTATTAATCAACTTGAACAAACTACACTTTAATCCGTAGAAAATGATTACAAACTAGTTGCTTCTCGATATTTCCTAAGGAGGTAGTCGAACAGTTGATGATCAGCCTGGATGCGTGAGCGTCGGGAGCTTCGTGATCTCTTCGGCTTGATAACTTTTCCAAGAGGCTCTCGATGCCCTTTTATAGTGCAAAGCCAGAATCTTTTGCTTCAAAAGTTGGTAAAATGTAGCAGAGAATCATGCCCCAAAATCTTGCATCCTAATTCCCTAGAAGTGCGGCGGATCCGCGGCCAAAGGGGGGGTATGGCCGCGGATCCGCGGCCAATGGGTGAGATCTCTTAATCAATTTTCTTGTGCTTGCATCTTGTGACATGTGGCAATCCTAGGCACCTTCAGAATTCAGAAATTTTCTCTCGGTTGCTTCCAGACTTGGTCTCCAAGTTTTGCTTCTTAATTTGGCAAGTTTTCTTCAACAAATTGATTTGTTTGATAAATTCTGCATAACAACTTGGAAAATTCTGCACCATAATCTCAAATAATATTTAGTAGACTTAGTTCTACTAGGATTTGGTCAATAGATTTATTTGCATACATTTTCCTACCAAATGATAATAAAAATATATTAACACATGGAAAATAATGTTTTTACACATAAACCCTCATATGTATAATATATCATATTAAAGTCCTCTTTTAATATAAAAATGGTAGGAAAAATGTAATACAAATGTACAATTTTATCAACTGAACAAATACCCCCAAACTTATCTTTGATCGTCGCGAGCAAACTAGTTTATTCAAGAGTAGAAAAAGAAAGGAGAAAACTAAGCACACTTTCGTAGGCAAACACGATTGAACTGAGCATGTGCAACAAGCCGTTAAACCTCTAGGTGTCCCTAGTAGGAGGAGTGTTGTCTCCTGAGGGTTTTCAGCGGATTACATCCACAAAATCCTATAACAAAAGAGAGATGGTGAAATTTACATATAAAGATAAGAACCATAAAAGAAAGGCTTCGAAAATAAGAGTTTCCAACTACACTAGCTTTTCAGTTGTTATGAGCCCTATCTTAATAGTCATGAAAAAAATGTTAGAAATCACATTATCCCTCAATAAAACATCGTCTTTATTCTTCATTCCTATCTTTCATCCAAACATTGATCATATAACCCCACGTGTGTGTTAAGAACATCCCTACACTCGGAGAATTCAATTCAAGCTATCATACTCTTGTCCATCTACCTCAGTACTTTTTAATTTGATGAATATTTAGATTTGCTCACACATTTTCATGCGGCCGTTAATACTTCTTGAGGTACTAACCAACCGATTACTTATGTGCTTGCTGATTAGGTGATAATATTTTCCTCGTCTTGCACCACCTAAGGCTTAGCAGTGACTCCCAGACCAGTTGGCCTTAGGGCACTAGGTGAAGAGGCACCCTCGCTATATTTTTTTTATTGCTGCCTTGGTGATACAAAACCAGTGTTCATTTTTTCCTTTCACCATTTTTATATTTTCTTCATTTTTTATTTTTTCATTTCCTTCATACTTTGGCTTTTAAACAAGAGCATTTCAAGGTATCCTCTACTATCCCGAGTTTCAAGACGTGTGTAAGTGCATATAGTAGAGTATCAATATTCAAATGTTTGGCTTCCAGAATAGAAACTATTTTTCAGACTTATTTTTATCCTCAGATTAGTGACTTCCTTCATTTTACTAACCCTTGGGACAACAGCTCATAACTACTTATTACTAGTTCGTGTAAGAAAACTTCTAATTTTCTTGGTTTTCTTAAACTATTCCTATCTTTTGGATGTAATTTTTCACTTTCTACTCTTTTGTTATATAAAAAATTTTAATGCCCGGTGTCAAAGATAATTCAGTGAATACAAACCTCCCCCCAAATCTGTTTTCAGTAGTGTCCTCACTGATGTAGCCTTTTGAGAACAAGGACCTGTATCCTAAGGGAGAGATACAAGAGGTAAAATAATAGTTAAATGAAAAATTCCCCCAAAACTTATTCTTTGATACGCACAGATATTCAATCAAATCCATTTTTTACTCACCTCTATTTCTTAAAATGAGAAAATGTTACAAAAACATGGAGGTGAGGCGGAGGAAATTTAGTTTTGATAAAGCGGCTCCTGAAAAAACAGGAGCTCCTCCGCGGGGTCAGCAGAAAAATACAGTTTTAATCTATGCCCATTCACTTTAAAAATCGAACCGTTTTCAAATTTTCGACCTCAACTGCCCCGTGCGGGTGTACATACCGCACCACAAAAGGTCCTTTCCAACGAGATTTAAGCTTACCCAGATGAAGATGGAGACGGGAATCGTAAAGAAGGACTTGTTGCCCCGATGTGAAGGTTTTTCTAAAAATATTTTTATCGTGGAACACTTTAGTCCTATTCTTTACTATCACCGCATTATCGTAAGCTTCATCGCGGAGTTCGCTTAGCTCATTCAATTGCAGCTTCCGATAGCTGCCTGCATGAACAAGATCAAAATTAAGCTCTTTAATAGCCCACATTGCCTTATGTTCAATCTCGACAAGGAGGTGGCATGCCTTCCCAAACACAAGACGGTATGGAGACATACCAAGATCGGTCTTATAAGCGGTGCGGAATGCCCAAAGAGCATCCGTCAATTTGGTTGACCAATCCTTACGGTTTTTCAAAACCGTCTTCTCCAATATCTGTTTGATCTGCCTATTTGAGATCTCAACCTGCCCGCTTGTTTGGGGGTGATAGGGCGTAGAAAGCTTGTGAGTGATTGAATATTTCCGCATCAAGGCCTCGAAAGGGCTATTGCAGAAATGTGTCCCGTTGTCGCTAATGATAGCGCGAGGGTGTCCGAATCGCGAAAAGATATTTTCTTTAAGGAACTTAATGACAACTTTTTTGTCATTAGTACGACACGGTACAGCTTCCACCCACTTCGAGACATAATCAACCGCTAACAAGATATATAGATTCCCAAAGGAGTTGGGAAAAGGGCCCATAAAATCAATACCCCAAACATCAAATATTTCCACAACCAATATAGGTTGGAGCGGCATCTCATTCCTTCGTGAAATCTGACCCAAATGCTGACATCGCGAACAAGTTTTGAAATGTTCAAATGCATCTTTAAATAATGTTGGCCAATAAAAGCCACATTGCAAAACTTTCTCCGCCGTTTTTCGAGGTCTAAAGTGATCGCCGCAGGCCTGATCATGACAAAATGATAACACGCTCTTGAATTCATCGTTAGGGACACACCTGCGAATGATTTGATCGGAACAATACTTGAATAGATATGGTTCATCCCAGTAAAAATATTTTACTTGGGATAAAAATCGAAGTTTGTCTTGTTTCGACCAATCGCTAGATATAAGTCCCGTCGCAAGATAGTTTACGATATCCACGAACTAAGGTTCGTAGGATACACTCAAGAGCTGTTCGTCGGGAAATGAGTCATTTATCGGCACGGTCACAGTTGGCGAAGAAGTGATGCGTGAAAGATGGTCGGCTACAACGTTTTCACATCCACTCTTGTCTTTGATGACAAGATCAAATTCTTGTAACAATAGGATCCAACGTATTAGCCTGGCCTTCGCATCCTTCTTCGATAAAAGATGTCGTAGGGTGGAGTGATCTGTGTAAACCACAATAGGCGAGCCAATCAAGTAGGGCCTGAATTTCTCTAATGCAAATACAACTGCCAAGAGTTCTTTCTCGGTAGTTGTGTAATTTATTTGTGCATCATTCAAGGTCCTACTTGCATAGTAAATTACATATGGCATCTTATCAATATGCTGTCCTAAGACCGCACCAATAGCAAAATCTGATGCATCACACATAAGCTCGAACGGGTGGTTCCAATCCGGAGATGATAAAATGGGGGCTATAGTGAGTGATTCTTTAAGTGATTCAAAAGCAGCCTCACAATCCGAATCGAAGTGAAAAGTAGTGTCCTTGGCCAATAGAAGGGTTAAGGGTCTAGCAATTTTGCTAAAATCCTTAATAAATCTCCTATAAAATCCTGCATGACCAAGAAAGGATCGTATATTTTTGACGCAATTAGGACGAGGGAGGTTTTGAATGACATCTATTTTAGCTCTGTCAACCTCAATGCCTTTATGTGAAATTATATGTCTAAGTACAATACCTTCTTGGACCATAAAATGGCATTTTTCCCAATTCAAAGTCAAGTTCTTATCCTTACAGCGGGTAAGAACAGTGTCAAGATTACGAAGGCAGTCCTCAAAGGAGTCCCCAAAAATGGAGAAATTGTCCATAAAAATTTCTAGAAAATTTTCCACCATATCTGAAAATATCCCCATCATGCACCGCTGAAATGTAGCGGGAGCATTGCATAACCCAAAGGGCATGCGTCTATAAGCAAAAGTTCCGAAAGGACAAGTAAAAGTGGTTTTATCTTGATCCTTTTCGGCGATGGGGACCTGGTTATAGCCAGAGTATCCGTCCAAGAAACAGTAGTATTCGTATCCCGCTAATCGTTCTAACATCTGGTCAATGAAAGGCAGAGGGAAGTGATCTTTCCTCGTCGCGGCATTGAGTTTCCTGTAATCGATACATATGCGCCATCCAGTTTGGGTGCGTGTTTGGATTAACTCATTAGCCTCATTAGTGATGACCATGATGCCAGACTTTTTAAGGACCACATGAATTGGACTTACCCATTGGCTATCAGATATGGGGTAAATTAGTCCACTATCAAGGCACTTAACGATTTCTTTCTGTACCGCCTCCTTCATAACGGGATTTAACCGTCTTTGTGGGTCTCGGGTTGGTTTGGCTTCATCCATCAGATGTATGTAATGTTCAACAATTAAGGGACTAATCCCTTTGATGTCAGCCATTGTCCAACCAAATGCTTCCCGATTCGATCTCAACACTGCCAAAAGTGCATTCTCTTGCTCTAAGGCTAGAGAAGCGGAAATAATCACTGGCAAAGTCTCATTCTCTCCTAAATATGCATATTTAAGATGAGAAGGTAGCGGTTTGAGATCAAGAATTGGCGGAGAGACAATAGAAGGTGGGGTAAGCGAATGATATTCGGACTCCCGAAGAGGTTCAAAACTTGCATAAGATATTGACTCGGAAAGTGCTGCTGACTTTTGCAACGAGTCAACGGGTTCAATCTCAAGGTCGGACTCATTGAACATATCCTCACTGTGAAGTGGTGCAAGATCAAATGATGTCTCATTAGTGTTGTCGAGAACATCAAAGCAAAGCTCCTCATCCATGCAGCTTTCGGAAGCTATCTCGTGGATGGAACAAACATCCAGCAAATGAGCAGAAGGTTCTGATGGCTGACTTTCTAGCTTGTAAATATTAAGCTCAATTGTTATTTTCCCGAAGGATAAGTTCATAGAACCGTTACGACAATTAATTACAGCATTAGAAGTTGCTAGGAAGGGTCGGTCAAGTATCACCGGGATTTGATTGCGTAGGTTTGCCACAGGTTGTGTATCTAAAACAATAAAGTCCATGGGAAATATGAATTCCCCGACTTTAATTAACACATCCTTTAGTTCGCCCCGAGGTTTGGGGATAGATCGGTCTGCCATTTGGAGAGTACAATGGGCGGGTTTTAACTCTCCAATTCCTAACTGCTCGTATACTGAATAAGGAAGCAAGTTGATGCTAGCGCCTAGATCGAGTAAAGCACAATTTATATTTTTACCCCCAATAGAAATAGAGAGTAGGACAGCCGGGGTCCTTACGTTTCTTTGGTATTTGTTGGGTAAAAGCTGTGCTAACATTACTCGTCATGAAAACCTTTTTAGGCACTTGAGTTTTTCTCTTCCTAGTGCACAAGTCTTTAAGGATTCTTGCATAAGATGGGACTTGTTGAATAGCATCTAGGAGAGGAATATTCACGCTAACTTGCTTAAACATTTCCACAATCTTCTCCATTTGCGGGTTAGGTCTGTTGGCCCTTAATCTGTTTGGAAATGGAGCTCGATCAATAAGTTTTGGGTCCAACGTTTGTGGAGAAGACTGTGGGGACGGACTCGATCCCAAAATTGGAGTGGGAATCGACTTAGATAGATTTGGCGAAATGGGCGAAGGGTTCAAGCATTGGGGAAAACGGAGAATAGGCTCGGATGAAGGTGGAAGACTAGATGAATCAGGGGAAGAAGAAGAAGAAGAAGCTGGGGTATCAAATGTGTCACTATCATCAAATTGCTCACCCACTCGGTTGTTCAGCACTCTCCCCGATCTCAACGTAGTGACGGTATTCACATTATGACTTTGTGAATGGCCAGGATTCGGTAAGGGTTGAGATGGGAGTTTCCCTTTCTCTCTCGCATTCATTGCGGCATTTAATTGTGCGATTTGGTTTTCTATTGATTTGATACTCTCACCATGGGAGGAGGAGGAGTTTTTCGTTAGGGCATTAATAGAAGACATCATCTCAGCCGAATTTTGCATGGATTGTTTCATGAACATATCCAAAGTTTGTGCAAGTGAGTTGTCAGTACCGGCCACTTGTGGTGTAGAAATGTTGGCCGGATTTTGGAAATTCTGTGACTGAAAGGGGGGCTGATTCTGTGGTTGTGGTTGCTGTGGAGGAGGTCTTTGATAATTGCTTTGTTGGTTTTGATTCCAAGCAAAGTTAGGATGATTCCTCCATCCTTGATTGTATGTAGAAGAATAAGGGTCGTTTCTAGGTCGCTGCTGAAAAGCAGCATTAGCTTGAAACGATGCATTCATAGGACATTCTTCCGTTAAGTGTGAAGGATCCGAACAGCAACCACAGACATTCTTGGGAAGCGTGACCTGATTTAGGGAGACTGATGAAAGTTTGTTCTCAATAGAATCGAGTTTCTTTTGCATCGCTGCCATTTCGGCTTTTACTGCGATGGAAACGTCGAGCTGGTGAATACCTCCCTTAGTTGTAGGTGGTCTTACGCTTTCACACTGCAACGTGTGTTCAGCGAGATCTTCCAGATATTTCCATGCTTCACCATCATCTTTAGACATGAAATTGCATTGACACATTGTTTCAAGCATCTGCTTTGTCGCTGGATTAATGCCCTCATATATAATCCGACATAAATCCCATCTTTGTATTCCGTGATGGGGGCATTGGACAAGCAGATCTTTGAAATGTTCAAAGCACTTCCAAAATGGTTCATTGGGAAGCTGGGTGAACTGGTTGATCTCGCTCCTAATGTGGTCAGTCTTATGGTTTGGGTAAAACTTCTTAATAAATGCTACGACGAATTCACCCCAATTAGTGATAGAGTGTGCGGCAGTATTATAAAGCCATTTTTCTGCCAAGTCGCACAGTGTGAATGGGAGAAGACGTAAGCGCATAGCATATAAAGTTAATTGTGAAGTACCCATCATTGCGCATACGTTTTCGAATTTAGTGATGAAAACGTACGTGTCTTCCGACTCAAGCCCGTGAAATTTGGGCAGCAGGTTGATGTAGTGGGGTTTAATTTCGAAATTATCCACGTAAGGTGGTGGAAGAGATAAACAAGTAGGAAGGGGACCACGAATAGGATAGTATCTCTCTTGGAGAGAGATGCGCGGTGGATTCTGCTCACCTGCGGGCGGTGGCAGAGTGGTGTTATAATTAGATGGAGTGCCGTCCATCACGGTCGATGTGGTGTGTGGTGGAGGAAAAGAAGATGAAGAAGTACCGACTTCGGCGTCGATAGCAGGAACGCGGACAAGACGGGCACTAGGATCCCGTGTCCAGCCGAGCATGCACTAAGCGGGTTTAGTGCAAGTGGCAGCGTGTGTGTGATTTTAAAATTGGATTGTTTTGAAAAAGTGGGACTCAAGACAAATCTCTCTAAGATGCACAAGCAACCCTAGAACTAAGGTCACCTAGGTCCAGTCTCTAGACCGCTCCTAGACTTCCAAAGGACAAGCCGCAGGATAAATCCTCTACCGCCTCCACACTACCCTTATAGCCAGATAAGTGCCAGGTAAGTGGGAAGGAACCACGTCGTGGGCCTAATTAAAAACCACTAGCCTTTGTCACACTTGCCTACTACAAAAGTAATGCGGATAAACGATAGATTACCCACGACCTTCCTCTGTCCTTATTGAGCGCGACAGTCCTCAGAGTCTGGTCTAGATATTTTTTTAAATTAATGAAGGGTTGATCTATGCTCAGTTTGTGATTTGTGGGGCTTAGGAAGGGTGATGAAATCCCCACCTAATCTTGATTTGGTCTTTGCCCCTTAAAGTCCATATTAAATATGCAAAACAAAACCAATCACAAAACATTTGCAAAAAGATTTTTGAGCGGCGCAATTTTGCAAAGAATCCTGCAGAAAATAGATTTTATTGGATTTGAGGGGAGAGAGAAGGAGATAAGAAAGATACCAGAGAATTCTGTGGCCCTAACTCTTCTATCCTGCCGCGATTCCGCCGTACAAAGTGCCTTTATGCCGCAGTTCCGCCGCGTGGCAGAGGGATCACTTGATGAAAATTTTTTTATAGCCTTCTGTGCTCCTCTGGATCTCTAAAAATGGCTCTGTTCCCTGTTCCCCTTATTTCTGTGTCTTCAGATTTCCTTGCAAAAATTCACGCATATATCATTAAATATGCAATTTGCAGTTTTGTGTTAATAATGATATGACTCGTCTAAGAATTCAACACAAATAGTAAAAATAAAAAAATTACGCACGTATCACCGGCAACGGCGCCATTT
The DNA here is from genome assembly GCA_030015575.1 of Agapanthus africanus. NCBI lineage: Eukaryota > Viridiplantae > Streptophyta > Magnoliopsida > Asparagales > Amaryllidaceae > Agapanthus > Agapanthus africanus. The sequence continues at coordinate 862,180,916 of JASDDO010000024.1, read as the reverse complement.
GATTGATACGAAAAAGTGTGTTTTGTAGTTAACCGCAATCAGAACGGCGTCACGTGTAGCTAGACCGAGATGAGTACGGGTCGTCCTCTGGGAAACGTGGAACCTTTTACTTTTACTTTAGATGTGTTGAGAAAGAGAGGAGGGATAAAGAATTTTTATAGAATGGTTTCTAGATCTACGTTAAATAACAATGTAAAATATAGATCTAGATTATTGTAAAGATGTAGATAATATAATAAGAGGGCTTGTAGGGTTCGTTAGGATTTAGTAGTTATGGACGATTAATTAAAATTTACCCTTTTTATCCATTAATAGATTTAGAACTAGAACGACGGTGATGCGTGTAGATTAGGGTTTCTGGAGGGAAAAGGAATCCCACTCTTAACCCTTATCTCGACACGGAACTCCGTTCATATCTAGCCTTTACCAAAACAATCATTAATCTAATCTCTAATCGCGGTCGGAACTAGCAAAGAATTGCTAGTGCGCCCGATTAGGATGTTAATGATTCTTTTGATAAAGTTCCTAAACTTTATAGGACATAAAAGGATTTAGTTATTTTCATCGTCCATTAGCCTACCCTAATCCTACAAACCTTAACAAGCGGAGAATTACTCGCGCATGTTGGGAGAAGAAGATGAAAAGAAAGAGAGGGAAAACATAATGTAAAATGCAAGAACAATTAAATAAAATAACTACCTTTATTAATCAAATTGAACAAACTACACTTTAATCCGTAGAAAATGATTACGAACTAGTTGCTTCTCGATCTTTCCAAAGGAGGTAGTCGAACAGTTGATGATCAGCCTGGATGCGTGAGCGTCGGGAGCTTCGTGATCTCTTCGGCTTGATAACTTTTCCAAGAGGCTCTCGGTGCCCTTTTATAGTGCAAAGCCAGAATCTTTTGTTTCAAAAGTTGGTAAAATGTAGCAGAGAATCATGCCCCAAAATCTTGCCTCCTAATTCCCTAAAAGTGCGGCGGATCCGCGGCCAAAGGGGGGGTATGGCCGTGGATCCGCGGCCAATGGGTGAGATCTCTTGATCAATTTTCTTGTGCTTACATCTTATGACATGTGGCAATCCTAGGCACCTTCAGAATTCAGAAATCTTCTCTCGGTTGCTTCCAGACTTGGTCTCCAAGTTTTGCTTCTTAATTTGGCAAGTTTTCTTCAACAAATTGATTTGTTTGATAAATTCTGCATAACAACTTGGAAAATTCTGCACCATAATCTCAAATAATATTTAGTAGACTTAGTTCTACTAGGATTTGGTCAATAGATTTATTTGCATACATTTTCCTACCAAATGATAATAAAAATATATTAACACATGGAAAATAATGTTTTTACACATAAACCCTCATATGTATAATATTTCATATTAAAGTCCTTTTTTAATATAAAAATGGTAGGAAAAATGTAATACAAAAGTGCAGTTTTATCAACTGAACAGCGGGCTATGGTTTGTTGGCATTCGTCAAGGTCATAGCACGTTAGGGGCAAAATATTATCGGGAATTTCAAGTGTTGAAATTTGCAATGAGATTGCATACCTTCTATGAGATAGTTGGATCCCGATACCCGCTGCGAGTAAGAGTTACTCCTGAGAGAGTTTTATACATTACAATTAGCCGATCAAGTAGGTGTCTAGAAAGGTGTTAACGAGATTACGCCTCTGGGAAAACGAGGTTTACATTAATTAGGTTCGTGCGAAAGCACGGGGGACCTCCCTCAAAGTACCGACACTGGCCTGGCTGAAAGATTGGCGAACTTGTAGTGTGTAATTAATCCCGGCTAGTCTTTCCTTTTAGGGTTTGAAGGAAGATTTGATAAAAACAGTGGGAGCCATCCTGATTAGATAAAATAATAACCAATCTATTCTTGCAAGAGCGCACGCTGAGTGTTTTCTTCTCTCTCTCCAGGTAGCGACCATATCACACCTTAATCAAGATAATAATACGGAATATTGACCGAACCCGCTTGTTATACTGAGCTGGGGAACGTTGATCCCGCTCCAACGTATAATTGTTATAAGACAGAGCAGGAAATAGGGGAATACCAGAATTCATATGCCGCCTAAACGAAGAAAGTGCATATGATGCATCATCTTCGGGTGTGTTCATTACAAAGAACTGTTTCTCTGTATCCTCTACGTCTTGGGTATTTGATACCGGATCAGGATCCCAGACATGTAATCAGTTATATAGGGCTACAGAAAGGTAGAGAACTGAGAACGGGTGATAAGTTTCATGAGACAAAAAACGGAGCAAGTGTTGCAGCCAATTCTGTTGTTCACTGTCACCCTGTATTACCAATACATTGATACTGAACGAATGTTATTAGATACCGAACCTGATATACAAAATCATATCACTCTCTTTATTAGTAAAGAAATGATAAAATTTTGTATTGTTGGATAATGGTTTGAACATTTCCTATATCAAAAGTTGATCGGTTCAGGCACGTTATCTAAAAGCATTGATGTTCTAAATCAAACTACAGTTTTTAAATATACAGAACACACACAAGAGGAAGAGTTCAGAAATGAACGAATCCTTCTTGAGACATTGTAGACTAGGTCATATCAATGCGACTCGACTAGCTGAAGTTACGTGTAGATGCATATTTAAATCAGTTTGAATTTACATCTTGTGAAACTTGCCAGTCATGTCACAAAGATATAATGACACCAGCTCTGTTTATTGGAAACAGAGAAAGAGTTAGTGAACTCTTGGGATGATACATGTTGATGTATAAAGGTCCCCTGTCTACACATGCCAAGACCGGTTCTTTGTACTTCATTACATTCTCTGATAATCTCTCTAGATTCAGACATATGTTCCTGTTGAAACACAAGTCCGAACCTTTTGAGATATTCACAGAATATAAGTTAGAAGTAGAGAACCAATACGGGTAAAAGTATTATGTCCTTTGATGCGATCAGGGAGGAGAATACTTGTGCATAGAATTCCTGGACTATTCTAAAGGAGAATGAGATTCTCTCTCAGCATTACTCCTCCGTATACACCATAGCACGATGGTATATCGGGGCGGTGCATTAACACCCTATCTGATATGGTGTGCTCTATGATGAGTACTACTGAGTTACCTATTTCCTTTTGCGAGTTATGCATTTGAGAAGCTGCATACCTATTGAATAGGGTTCAAATCAAATTAGTTGCCTACCACTTCATATGTGATATGGAAAGGGAAGAGCCCATATCTTAAGTTAGTTAAGATTTGGGGTTGTCCGGCCTATGTCTAAAAGCAAAATCTGAACAAGCTCGAGGAAAGGTCAGTTATGTAGAACTGGAAAGGTTCCAGCTATACAAACTACAGCAGATGATTTGGTAGAACCAAAGGATTCAGTAGAGACCAACGAACCTCAGCCTCTCCGCCGATCTAGTAGGGTTCCTCACCCACCTGAGAGATACTTCGGTTTCTCGATGACAGTGGGAGCGAGGATTGCATCATGAGATGATGACCCAACTAGTTTCGAGCTGGCCATCAGGAGTGTGACTCTGTAAGAATGGCTGGATGCTTAGCGATCTGAGATGGAATCCTTATACACCAACAAAGTATGGACTTTGGTTGCTATATCTGAAGGGTTAAATCCCCATCAGGAGCAAGTATATCTTGAGAAGATTACTTGGTGTAGATGGAAAGGTTGAGACTTTCAAAGCTAGACTTGTTAAACGTTTTCTTCATCGACCAGGCGTGGAAAATGATGAAACCTTTTTCCAGTAGCTATGCTTAAGTCCATCCAGATCCTACTTGCCACGGCTATATACCATGACTACGATATCTGGCGGTTGGGTGTCACGACTGCTTTTCTAAATGATGTTTTAGAAGAGAGAGTTTATAAGTACACAGTCAGAGGGCTTCGTAAATAGTGGGAGCAGCGGAAACGTGTACAAGATGCTTTATAGGATAAAGCAGGCATCGCGGAGTTGGAACGTCTGTTTTGATGAAGTAGTCAAAGAGTTTGACATCATCAAAATGATAGATGAACCTTGTATAAACAAAAAGGTAGTAGGGAGTATGGTGACGATCCTCGTAGAGTACGTGGATGACATACTCTTGATAGGGAAGGAGTTTCCTATGCTACGCTCGATCAATCTCCGCTTATCACAATGATTCTCCATATAGGATCAAAATGATACCTACTAATTCCTGGGTTTTGGATCTTTGAGATAGATCTAAATGGATGTTAGGATTCTCACTAGTTGAAGTGAGATGGTATCAAATGATCCAAGGGAGAATCACAGGAAGTATTCCAGGGTGATGACTGAATGTCGGTCACAGGCATTGTCTTTACCCTCAGTAAAGGGACGGTATGTTGGAAGAGTTCCAAGCTAGATACCGTGGCATACTAGACGATAAAGGCTGGATACATCGCTACTTAAGATGCTACCAAAGAGGCAGTCTGGGTGTATATTGGTTCATGAGATGAACTTAGTTCCTCCCATTTTGTGACAATGGAGTTGTGGCTTATGCCAAGGAACGTCCGTCCCATCAGTGATCCAGACATATTCTAAGGCAGTATCACCAGATCATGGAGATGGTTGATCTCCAGGGTGATCGAGGTTAGGAGAACAGTCTCAGAGGACAACACGGCGGATCCACTCACAAAGGCCTTTTCCCAGAGAGGGACTTTTATGGGATGGTTGAGTATGAGATACTACAACCACTGCTATCAGATGGCCCAAGTGCAAGTGAGAGATTGTTAGTTATATGTATGCCAGGCCATTACTATACATACGATGTATATTGTAGTAGATGCTTGGATATATAAAGGGAGGACTTTCTTGCTCGACATGATAGTATGCTATCTGGTTGATCTTTACCTTAACATGCACACTGATTGTCTCTCTATTACATGTTGGTAAAGCCCTTAGGATGTGTACTTAACTACCTGGACTATTATGCGGATCATACTAGTGGGGACATGGTAGTCCATAAGTACATCCTTCAAGGTCCCTAGTCGTGGGTGTATCGAGACGGGGCATCGATATACCAGTGTAGACTAGCGTATACCTTCTCGACCCATACAGATGGGTGATGGATGATCCCATATCCATTGGTGTTTGACATCAGAGATGATATACGGGTGCTCAGTGGAGACTGGGTACACTGGACGGACTCGCCGAGAACTCCCAGATGGTATTATACCTTACGTCAGATGGCAGTTCTCTGGTGACACTCGTACAGAGTAGTCTGTTGACCCGAGATCGTCATAGAGTCTTGTGTGGTTCCCACTGTGCTTTGATTTCCACCTTACCACGTCCAAGAGGGCGTGCAAAACGGTGGTTTTTGGGTACAGTCCCGAATCACATGGAGACAATGAGCGATAGGAGGGGATTCGTCTCTCCCGGTATAGGGAGTTGATGTTGCGCTGTGTTCGATTGGCTATAACCGGAAATCCCTGACCAGGGTTGTTGAGATTTACTGGTAAGTGTTACCAGTTGTTTCTTGAACTGTTATAGACCTCATATCGACATGACTTATCGAGCTATTGGGGTCTGACGTTTACCACCCCTAGGCGAGATATGCGATATATCAGACGACGAGACCGGACTGTACGGTAAGTGTTACTGGTTGGATTCACAGCAGTGTGAGCGGGCTTGCTCGTCGATCTTCTGATCGCTCAATACCTGGGTGGCCGTTATGTTTAGCAGACCGCTTGCGGCTTATGGGTGTTTGATATGATCATCACCTGCTGCCGGCGTATTGACGAGTCTTTAGAGTCCTACACAGAGGTTTCCTGGCTCAAGCGAAACGAAATAGGAGCGCATATGAGATATGTGCGGGACGGAGAATAATGCGTGTATGTGATATCGTATTCTATTCTCGCGATGAATGTATCGATTGGTTGTATGCGATATAACCTAGTTATCGAATCAAGGATTGATTCGATAAGCCGATACATTGGATATTAGTCGGTTATATGCGATATGACCGGATCGTTAAATCAAGTATTGATTTAATGATTTAATGCATAATTATATATTTGATATATTAATTTGCATTAACTAGTATTTTTTCACTTTAAATGGATTTTCTCACTTGAAGTACACAAGTTGTATATGTGATATACTTTTGTGCACTTGTTTGTATCATGTTTGATGATACTTGCTAACTTGGGTTTGTGTAAGACTTAAACCTTGGTTAAGTGAATGGTTAGGGTTTTATCATCTTCTCTTGATTATTTATTTTATTTATTTATTCTTTATTTTAGGAAAAGAAAATGATATGGTTGCTTCTTTTGTTCTTTTCTTAGATGTTTCAAGAAGCTTTGACCATTCTTGTTCTTTTCCTAAACCTAACCATTCACCTAACCTTAGTTAATTCTCTACACTTGACCATGGTTGTGTATATGATAAGTATGATTTTATTTCCTATTTTTAAAAAGACTTATCATATTCTTTTTCTTCTTCTTCTTCTTGATCAACAAGAAGAAAAACTTGCAACCTTTAATGGCAACTTGAGAAAATGAGTGAGAAATCCAATTCTAAAGTGAACCCACTTCCTATTTCTTCATCCTCTACCACTTGCCAAGTAGTATAGGGTGTTTTCTTCACAAGTTTCATGGCTTGGTGAAGTTGGATCTTGATCTTGTGTTGCCTCGACGTAGATCATCTTCGGCATCGAAGTCGACGACCTAGCCCGATCATTTCTTCGATGCAACCACCGCGAGAGTCCGGGATCCGATGGGTACAGCGGAGGGACTTCATCACGGAGCTATGGAGGTGGAGGACCGGATCTACAAAGGTTGTATTTTCGTTCACTCTTAGTTAAAATGTTAACTAGTTGCATGTTTCGCTTAAACTCTAGTTAACGATCCGTATTAGGGTTTCTCGGCACTTGTAAAATTTAAAATTGGCATGGTTGATACCATGTGAGACCTCATTAGTGTGCCTAGGAACCCTACAGAAACTCCCGATATGGTTTTACAGAAACTCCCGATATGGTTTTTACCCTTAGGACCCAAGTGACCTTGACGGAGTCAACAAATCAAAAAGTCCTAGTCAAGTTCAGCCCGTCATTATCTTGATTGCATTAAACCTATCCGCATAAGCTCTTGACGAAGTCAACAAGGCCGTACGACTGTCCTAACCAATCGCATATCCATGCTACTAGCAAGCTCCACTCAGCTACCGTACACTACGCCTTGACGGAGTCAACAAACGCAGCACGAATACTAAGTAATACTCGTAGGAAATGATTGAGGGCTACGGCTGGTTTTTTGCAAAAAACCTTTAACATAATGAACTTGATATCATTGAAAGAACCGAGTGATTTTACAAATATATGGTGGAAAAAATATTTGCTAAAGAGGTCACTCCCTGTGAATGGATCTCGGCTCTTTCCTCATCGAATGAGGTGCAGGATATCCCAAACTGAGTACCACGATACAAAGCAAAAGAATCGACTATAATGATAGCTATTACAATGACGCAAACTTCTGCTCAAAAGGTCACTCCCTGTGAAGGGATCTCGGCTTTTGCCTCGTCGAATGAGGTGCTGGATATTCATAACCGAATACCACTATGCAAAGCAAAATAAAATGTCTGTAATGTCTGTTTTCAAAAACTTGATTCCAGCAACATCAGAAATTTTTGTTTTATCATTGCATTAATCAGAATTAATGCAGTCCCATCAATTAAACATATCATACCACAGAAAGGAACGAAAATATAATGTACGTATATGCCATCCGCATTCACCACTGGGCCCCGTCATCACCCGTTAAGTTACTTAACTAACGACAGAGCGGGGGTTGGACTAGCGCGGGTGCAAAACATATACAACATCTACTAGTATATATATAAATATATATAACATTCACCCCATGCATGATATAAGAAACATCACAGAAGTATCACAGAAACTCAGCAAGCAACACAGAGTGGTGGATAATCCTGGAGCCTCGGGTTTCACTTGAGCCGCAAATGAGACCTGACGTTCCCTGTCATGTGGATAGCCTGTGCAATGAAAACCTGGATCCCTACGAGTGCGGCAAGTTACCCGCCAATCCCAGAAGTGAGGCAACCCCAATCAACAAAGTGAAGGTCCACCCAGCACTTCATGGAATCCGGTAACTTGAACATCCTACCTTGGGTAAAACTATACCCCTTACGAGTGCGGCGAATAGCCCGCCAATTCCAGAGTAAGACCCCCTGTGTCTCAACGCCATGAGATGTGGGCCCACTGCCCTCTAGAACCCGGCTATCCATGCACTCCACCATGGAGTAAACCTAGTACAGAAAAGAAAATAATATGTACAAGGGTGACATCGACCTCAACCCGGTCGGGCCCCAAACAAATAATATACAAACTGGCAGAGACGGCAGTCCATATGTCGGACGCTCGCTCCATGATATCAAATGTACAAGAGAATCTAAAATGTACTACCATTGCACCACTGGCTATCCACCACGATGATCCAGCCACAACCACAACACAACACAGAACATCAACGTGAATGTCATGTTCGCAAACCTGTCTATAAGACATATAGCAATTAGACGAGTTGTACCGCTCTAATGATCTTCACGGTCGCAGATAGAAATGTATGTACTGAAAACTACAATATTAGAATTCCACACACAATTAGCAAACTAAACCAATTTCCAAAACCATGAAAAATCGTCTGGTGTGTTTGTAATTGAAAATTGTCTGTCAATCAACTCTACTTCCTGGGTATTGGATACCGGATCAGGATCTCATATATGCAATTCATTGCAGGCACTGAGAAACCGTAGAGTGCTGAAAGTTGGTGATATGACCCTCCAGGTTGCTAACGGAGCTAGCGTGAGTGCTGTGTCCGTAGGGGATTATCACCTTGGATTGACGAGTGAACATATTTTGGTTTTGCGCAACTGTTTTTGTGTACCCAGTTTAACGTGTAATATCATATCAGTATCGTTGTTATCAAAAGAAGGTTATGATTTCACGTTTGTAAGCGATGTTGTTAACATCCACCTAAATCATGGTTTGATTGGGTCCGGTGCACTAGATAACGATATATACGTGTTAAACCAATTACAAATTTTCAATGTCCAAAACACACTAAAAAGAAAGTCTCCAGATATAAATCAGGCTTTCTTATGGCATTGTAGACTAGGTCACATCAATGAGACAAGGTTAACTAAGTTACATAGAGAAGGATATTTGGATCCGTTCGAATATCAATCTTATGTCACTTGTCAATCATGTCTCAAAGGAAAGATAACTAAGACTCCATTCACTGGACATGGAGTAAGAGCGAGTGAGCTCTTAGGACTCATACACAGCGATGTATGTGGTCCAATGTCTACACATGCAAGATGCGGTTTTTCATATTTCATTACTTTTACGGATGATTACTCTAGGTATGGATTCATTTTCTTAATGAAACATAAATCCGAGGCCTTTGAGAAATTCCAAGAATATAAGAATGAAGTGGAAAACCAAACCGGCAAAAGTATCAAGACACTGAGATCCGATTGAGGTGGTGAATACTTAAGTGCCGAGTTTCTGGGTTACCTAAAAGAGAATGGAATTCTCTCTCAGCTTACTTCTCCATACACTCCACAGCATAACGGTGTATCGGAAAGACGGAACCGAACCCTATTGGATATGGTACGTTCTATGATGAGTATTGATGAGTCACCGCGATCTTTCTGGGGTTATGCGCTAGAATCAGCTGCATATCTTTTGAACAGGGTTCCTACCAAGACTGTGCCTACCACACCATATCAGATGTGGAGTGGGAAGAAACCCTATCTTCAGTATCTGAAGATATAGGGATGTCCAGCTTTTGTTAAAAAGCAGCATGCAGACAAACTCGAGGCACGATCAGTACAGTGTATGTTTGTAGGATATCCAAAGAACTCCAAGGGGTATTTTTTCTATTACGCAGAGGAACAAAAGGTTTTTGTTTCTCGTAATGCCCATTTTCTAGAACAGCAGTTTTTAGAAAAGGAAACAAGTGGGAGCGTAATAGAACTGGAAGAAATTCCAGAAATTCCAGAACCACAAACTACTACTGAAGGTTTGGTAGAACCAGAAGTTCAAGAAGAACAGGACATTCCCGCACCCCTCTGCAGGAGTAGTAGGCCATCTCATCCTCCTGAGAGATACTACGGTTTTCTCATAGACGAGGATAGAGAGGATTGCGTCATTGATAATGATGAACCTACTAGCTTCCAACAGACCATCCAGAGAGGCGACTCGGTAAGATGGCTGGATGCAATGCGGACCGAGATGGAGTCCATGTACACCAACAAAGTATGGACTTTGGACTTTGCTCCAGATGGGGTAAAACCCATAGGATGCAAGTGGATCTTCAAGAAAAAGATTGGTGTAGATGGACAGGTGGAAACCTATAAGGCTAGACTTGTTGCAAAGGGTTTTCGTCAAAGACCTGGTTTAGACTATGACGAAACTTTTTCTCTAGTGGCTATACTCAAATCCATTCGGATCCTTCTTGCCATTGTCGCCTTCCATGATTATGAGATCTGGCAGATAGACATAAAGATGGCTTTTCTAAATGGCAATTTAGAAGAGTGCGTCTATATGGATCAGCCAGAAGGTTTCAACCAGAGTGGGAGCAGAGGGAAAGTATGCAAGTTGTTTATGTCCATTTATGGACTAAAGCAGGCATCGCGGAGTTGGAACATCTGTTTTGATGAAACGGTCAAAAAATATGACTTTATCAAAAATCCAGATGAACCATGTATATATAGTAAAATTGTAGCACGAACTGTCGTATTCCTTGTCTTGTACGTGGATGACATTCTCTTGATAGGAAATGACATTCCTATGCTATAATCTGTCAAAAGATTCTTGTCACACAGGTTCTCCATGAAAGACCTGGGTGATGCCTCTTACATTCTAGGGATCCAGATCTGTCGTGATAGATCTAAAAGGATGTTGGGACTTTCGCAGTCCAGGAATATCAACACTATACTGAAAAGATTCAGTATGGAAGATTCCAAGCGCGGTAATTTGCCGGCTTGTCACGGAATCACCCTCTCCAAAGAAATGTCTCCCAAGACTGATTTGGAAAGGGATCGCATGTCGATTATACCCTACGCTTCTGCGGTAGGCTCTATAATGTATGCGATGTTGTGCACCAGACCAGATGTAGTTTACGCACTGAGCGTGGTGAGCCGGTATCAGTCAGACCCAGGGAAGAAGCACTGGATAGCAGTAAAGAACATTCTCAAGTATTTGAGAAGGACTAAGGATATGTTTTTGGTTTACGGCGGAAAGGACCTCCAGATCGAGGCTTTTGCTGACTCCAGCTTCCAGAGTGACAAGGATAAATCCAAGTCCATGTCGGGTCATGTCTTTACCCTCAATGGAGGGGCGGTGTGCTGGAAGAGTTCCAAGCAGGACACCGTTGCTGACTCGACGATGGAAGCGGAGTATATCGCTGCATGCGATGCCGCAAAAGAAGCAGTATGGATGAAAAAGTTCCTTACAGAACTTCAGGTGGTTCCATCCATTGCTGATCCAATACCTCTGTATTGTGACAACGGGGCTATAGCTTTAGCAAAGGAACCCAGGTCCCATCAGAAGTCCAGACACATCTTAAGGCAGTATCAACTGATCAGGGAGATCATAGATCGCCAGGAGATCGAGGTCCGGAGAGTTGCTACAGAGGAGAACACTGCAGATACATTCACAAAGGCCTTACCTCTGATACAGTTTGAGAGGCTACTCGAGATGATAGGTCTTCGATACGCCAGTACATGGCCCTAGTGCAAGTGGGAGATTGTTGGTGTATATGCCCTAGGGGCCATTATTATATCATACTAGTTTGTATATTACTTAATGGAAGCTTGGGATATTCACAGTTATATATACAGTCTCGCTCAATATAGTAATATGCTACTTGGTTTATATCTATCTTAATATGTTAGCATATCGCGAATACATATTGATAAAGCCCTTGGGATCTTTCTTGACTACCAGCATTGTGATGGAAGTTACACTAGTGGGGGCTGGGTAGTCTACAAGAACATCCTTTTTCAGGTCCCTAGTCGTAGGATTATCGAGACAGTGCATCAATACTCCGGAGTAGACTAGTGTGTACGTTTCTCATCCCAGTTGGGGATATGGTCTGTCTCACAGCCATCAGTACATTGTACTCGAGATAGTATACAGGTGCTTGTTGGGTTACGGGTACACCGGACAGGACTCGCAGGGAACCGTTGGTTGGTATTATACCCGTCGTCAGTTAACAGTTCCCAGGTGAAATGAGTACAGTATAGTCCGTTGACTTGATACTGCTGCTTCGTCTCGAGTGTATTCCTACTGTTCTTAGATTGCTACCCTACCACGGCTCAAAGGAGTCGTGTAAACAGGTAGCAGTTGGGTGCAGTCCTGAAGCACTTGGAGGCAGTGGCGGTTAGATAGGATTCGTCTCTCCCGGTATTGGGAGTTGATATCGCGCTATGTTTGGAGAGCCATTACGCAAAGTCCCTGGTCAGGGCAAACGAGATTTACTGGTAGGATTTCCAGTAGCTTCTCAAGGTGTAATGGGCTTCACTCTGACACAACTTATACAGCTTTTAGGGGACTGACATTTGCCGCCGCCCTAGGCCCGATATGCGATAGTCTTAGACGAATAGACCGGACTGTATGGAGATTGTCACATCAAACTCAGTAGGAGTTCGGATGGGGTTCCTTATCGGCCTTCTTATCGACATCTACCTGGGGACCGTTACGTATAGCTAGTACCGCTTGCGGCCTGTGGTTAAACCAACTGCCAGCGTAGTATCAAGTCTTTAGAGTCCCACACAGAGAGTTTCCCTTCTTCAGGCGAACGATATAGAGGTCGTATGGTTTTACGACAGGGTTCGGACATATACGTGTATTTATGCAGGTACGATGTTCGGACAGATAATACTAGCGGGTTTTAGTTTAAGCCAGATTCTAGTATTGGATTATTGGATTTATACAGTCTCGGTATTTCCGTGTATTTACGGATAGGAGGGGCATTTTCGTAATTAGTCGAGAAGCTTCTAGAAGAAAGATAAGGTGGAGAGCTTAGGTGGAATTTACATTAATTGAATTTGTGACTCATGGAGTGATTCATCCAAATGAGTTAATGAAGCATTTATAAGTGCACAACAGCGCCCAGACCGTCAATCCGACGCCGGAATGCGGAAACGGAAACTTTTACAAAACTTATAAACCGGCACTACTGCGCACTATAAACCCGGATCGGGCCATTAACCTAACACTAGCAAACTAGAAGATGGGTAGAAAGCTATACCGAGCGATCCGTGTCCTTCGGTCTTCGGCCTCTGTCCCGATCTCCTCGCGGAATCTCCGGTCTTCATCTCCTCGTCGGAAAGGGCACCACACCGTCGGGTTCTTTTACGGGCTCCCATCTCTGGACCGAGGCAACTCGGGCATGAAGTTGGCGAGCCGACGTGTCCAACAAATACTATAGGCTAAGTGTAGTAGGCTATGTCTCAAGGGGTTGTGAAGTTGCCATAAAGGTGTGAAGGAAAAATCTATGGAGATGGGCTTTGGAATTTTGAAGCAAGCAAAGATTGAGATTATAATTTTCCCACTCACAAAAATGAACATCCCTCTTTTTTTAGAGTGGCCGGCCTCATCAAGAGAAGAAGGGAAAAAAGAAAAATCATCATGCAAGAAAAAGGAATGGGAGTGATATCAAGGAAAAAGGAACACATCAATTTCTAATCCATCCTATCATAAAGCCCATCACATTTAATGCAAGCTATGATAAAAGAAACAAAGCAAAGATGCTATTATCATCATAATCCCTCATTTACAAATAAACCCTCCACAATTGCTAATTTACAAATATGCAAATTAGCCCCTCCATCAATTATCAGCCAACAAAAGGAAGAAAGGAAAACTGGCCGAAACGGAATGCAAACTGACAACTTTAGAAAACTGATCCCGTAATAAATTACAGGAAAACCCCGCGACTATATATACATACCCGCATTTGTATTCCGACCGAATACAAATGCAAAGAGACAAAATCTACACTGTACAATACTAGGATCCGGCTTAAACCAAAGCCCGCTAGTATTATCCATCCGATCATGATCCGTGTAATACCGCACGTATCTGATCGAACCCTGTCATTTCTCCATACAGCCTCTACAGCGTTTCGCCCGAAACTTGAGAAACTGTCTGTGGGGGACTCTAAAGACTCGTCAATACTTTGGCTGTGGATTTAACCACTACCACGTCAGAGGTATTAGCCATACGTAACGGGCTACCAGGTATTGACCAAAAGGGACGTCGATGAGCGAACTCATCCTGACACCCTACTGAGCCTGTCAGTGACAATATCCGTACAGTCCGGTTCGTTCGTCTATAAGCATCACATGGCGGGCCTAGGGGGTTGGTAAAAGTCAGACCCCCAAAAGCGGTACAAGTCGTGTCGGAGTGTAGCCCAGAACACCTTGAGATACTACTGGAATACCTACCAGTAAATCTCCTGCCTTGTCCAAGGACTTTGTGTAATGGCTCTCCTATACACAGCACGACCTTACCCCCAATACCGGGAGAGACGAACCCCTGCAGATCCGCTCACTGCCTCCATGTGGCTCGGGACTGTACCCAACTAAAACCTGTTTGCACGACTCCTTTGAGCCGTGGTAGGGTAGTAATCAAAGCACAGTGGGAACTCACACGAGACAAATGACGATCTCAGGTCGATGATCTAACCTGTACACATGTCACCAGGGAACTGCTATCTGACGTCTGGTATAATCCAAACTAGCAGGTTCCCGGCGAGTCCTGTCCAGTGTACTCATAACCCAATGAGCACCTGTATACATCTTAGGTGAACCAACTGACACCAGTGGCTTATGAGACCGGCCACCACCCCTCGTCGGGGTCTCGGCTGTTTACACTAGTCTACTCTGGAGTATCAATGCCCTGTCTCGAAAACTCCCATGACTAGAGACCATTTAAGGATGTGCTTATAGACCCCAGCTCCCACGTATATGATCGCCATCATACTGATGGCTGTGAAGCAAGAATCCTAAGGGCTTTATCAACGCGCAATAGTGACCTGTAAGATCACCTAAAGCAGTACACGATGATAAAGATAAACCAGATAGCATACTTTCATCTTGAGTAAGACTGTCCTACCGGCATAGGTCCTCCCTCAATCATTGCAATCACGTGCCTGTGATCCAATAATTGACTCTGAGGGCACTATCTCCAACAATCTCCCACTTGCACTCAAGGCTAATTATTGCGATGTCGCGTACTCATAGACCGTGTGATACCGAACACACAACTCCTCTACTAATCAGTCTCACAAAACTCGTTTGCGAAACTATTGCATTCGAGAAATAGCCTCAGTGAGTGGATCCGCTCTGATGTTTCTTTCTATGTCTCTCTTTATCTCAAGTTCGCGGAGAAAGCCATCTTCCGAAATGAGCAATACCTGTCTTAGAATATGTTTGGATGTCTGATGGGACCTAGTTCATAAATGAACTCCAAATCGAAACTTCTTAGACTGTATCGTCAACTGAACTTAATCAGTATCCTGCACCATGCCTCCCTCAGTATCCGCTTGGACCACCTGTCCAAAATACTGCCCCTCGTCAGAGGGTAAACTATAACTCTGACAACCACTCTGTCATCCAGGTCACCTTGGAAGCCTGAAATGATAACTGTCTCCTAAAAGAGGCTATTGTTATCATATCCCTAAAACATCCACTTATGTTCTAAAACTGCTTCCGAATGTTTCTCCAGGATAGGATCAATATCAACTTACTGCATCTAGTGCAAAAACAATATCTGGTGTGGTACTTGACATCTCATGATCAACTCAATTACCTAAGCAAGTGATCTGCCAATCATGCACATCCCTCTCCCCTTTAGTCTGTAAGATACCTTTAGAGAGGGTGACTCCATCAGCTACAGGTACACCACCGTGCCAGGAGTCGTCCATTCTAAAAACCTTTAGAATGCTGTCTAAGTATCCAGATTGGGACACTTCTCAAATCTAGATCTAAAACCATAGATCTAGTAATCAGAATGTCTGATATAATACCCAATTCCTATGTGGAGAAACCACTGTGTGACAACCAAAGTATAACCGATCGTAGTACAGGAATATCACTTCCTACTCTGTGTATGTCATCCAAATATCAGGACATCACACCCTACTACCTTCTTAACAGATCCATTCCCTATTCCGATGAAGTCAAACCTATGACTGTCACATCAGAAATAGATGATCTATCTCCGCTATATCTGCTTTAGTCTATAAATAGACATAAGCCACTTGTCCACTAATGCTTCCGCTGCTCCCACTGATCACGACAACCCTCTGGAAGAGTCATATAGACGTAGACTTCTAAAGCTAGTTTAGAACGATGCTATACTCATCCTCCCGCCGGGTCTCATAGCCTGGAACAACAGTAGTGTCAAGTCTGGGTAAACAAGAACCTCCCCGTCACCGTCTTTGAGCATACCGAAGTACCTCTCGAGTGCCTGAGGTTACCCACCATATCTACGGAGTGGCCAATGGAATGTCAAGCCAGATTGAATCTTTAGGTTCTTATCAAATTTTCAGTAATCGTTTGCGGTTCTGGAATCACTTCCAGTTCTACTATACTCGCACTACTGTTTTCTGGAAAAAAAAATCCACTTTTATTAAAACTGTGGCGAGTCAAGAACAATATCACTATTGATCTTCCAGATTGTAGAAAGTCAACCCTCGTCATAGCCCGGGTCAACCCACAAACAGCCATTACAGAAACGTGCCTTGAGTTATCCAGACTCTGGTTTTAAGCATAAACCGGACAACTCCCCGTACCTTAACATCGTTAAGATATGAACTGTTCTATATCTAATACAGAAACAGAGGCACTAATTTAATTGAACTAGATTCAAATCATGCAGCTGTCTCCAGTGCATGTCAACTAAATGGAAAGAGGCCGGTCGGCATTACTCAACTTAGGAGTGCTTCCAATTATGAGTAACCTGAAAGAGAAGCAAGTTCTCTTAAACATTACTATCGACTGAACACCATACACAAGTATCTACATCTTCGATCACCTTGAAGAATCCCGACACTTGCAACACCTGGTTCTCTACTTTATTCATATACCTATAACTTCTCAAAACTTAGACCCTGCATTTCTACGAAACACATGTCTAAAAACTGGAGAAGTCATAAATAAACCGAATATAGTACGAAGACCAACCCCTCTGTCCTAATGGACACTGGACAACATACAATACTCTGTATAAGTCCCCTGAGTCTAATAACTCATTCTTTGTGTGTCATAGGTTGAAAACTGTACTTATGGTTAAGAAGAATTACACCGTTGTTCAATGCTCCTTACCTAGCAATCTAGTGATATAGGTAAATGTCATAAACATAATTTCAAAAAGTTATATCTCACTCTATAAAAATAGACGTACAGATATATCAATTTGAAATTGGTGCATTATAACGGATATTCAAAACCAAATATTTTCCATCCGGCAAACAACCCAGGCGATTTCTTCAAATATCACCAATTAAAACGAATCCCGATAATGAGGATGATCACCCAATTCCCAATAACTTACTCCCACTCATCATCTGTAAAACTATACAGATGTGAGAATCATACCTGGTAAATACATACCCTGGAGCAAGTGTCTAATTGGGAAATCAGTTTTCTTTTAACAATACACAGTGAAACTGAAACATGTAAATGTTCCGAAGGGGTATCCGGGTATTCCTAGTAATGCCTCTTCCATTATCAGATTCACAACTGTAACCGTATATTTCTTTGCCATCTCTCCAAATCCCTTTATATGTCTTTAGTCGTTACCTTCTGTACACCCCTTTAGGCCAAATGGTTTTCTTCCTTCCCTATCGTTTGGCAGCAGCCTATGGTTTGGAAGAAGACTATCCAATAAGCATAATGGGTGTACTGTCCTAATCCTAGGAGCACTCGCAACCTGAGAGAAGGTGAGGATAAAAGACAACTGAATAAAACCTTATTCCTATTTCTCCTGAACCAGAATCCATCCCCGAACTGGAACAAGTTCCTTCGAGTTCGTATATAACCATACGATGGAGTATCCAATAAACTGTGGATCTTCGTAGTGATACGGAGTGTTCTGGAGAAATTCAAAGGTGATTTAGGATTGGCGAAGAAATACTTGGTTTGGTCGTGAATAGCAGTCGCAATTTACTTTGCCCTCCTTCTAATCTCTTTATTTGTCTTAACTTAATACCTTCTGTACACCGTTTAGGCTAATTGGTTTTCTTCATTCCCTACCGTTCGGCACCAGCCTAAGATTTGGAAGAAGATTATCCAATTTGCGTAATAGGTGTACTATCTCCTAATTCAAGAAGCACTCGCAATGTGAGAGAAGATAAAAGGAAAAGACAACTGAATAGTCCTATTCGTTTTCTCCAGAACCGGAAACCATCCTCGAATAAATTCCTTTGAGTTCGTATATAACCATACGATGGTTTTATCCAATGGAAGTGGACGTTCATAGTAATACGGGGTGTCCTGGAGAAAAGGGTAAAAGTAAGAGTGGCAATGAGGTTTGCAACTCTGACAATCCAAAAGCCAGTGTTTAAGAAGGTTCAGTCAACTTGGTTAATGAGTCATAGTCAAGGGTCGGTCCATGGTCGCTGCCAAAGAGAGAGAGAAATGAAACACTCAGCGTGCACTCTAGCCTAGATCAGAATGGTTATCACTTTATCTAATCAGGAAACCTCCCACTGTAACGTCAAATTCTTCTCCAAACCTTGAAGAAGAATTAGTCGGGATCACCCGAGGAGTAAACCAACTCATCAGTGGGAATCGGGATCCATCTATCATCGCATGATAACGTGACGGAATCCGCTCACGTTATCACACTCCAGAAGGTATGCGCATATCTGGCAAGTTTCAGTTTCTTTAGAAACTCCCGATGTGATTTTTGCCCCATGCTCTTATGACCTTGACTAAGGCCAACAAATCATAAGTCACATGTCAAGTTCTACCCGTCATTCTCCAGGTTGATTTGAACCCACCCGTACCTTCCCTTGACTTTGGCCAACAAGGCAGTACGACTGTCCCAAACCAACGCATCTATCTATACTGCAGAAAAGTAACAAATAGCTACCATACACTATGCCTTGACTAAGGCCAACAAACATAGCATGAATACTAAGTGCTATCTTTCTGAAATGACGGAGGGCTACGAATGGTTTTTGACGAAAAACCTTTAACGTAATGAACTTGATATCGTTGAAAGAACCGGATAGTTTTTTAGAAAAATATAGTGACGAAAACCTTTACTAAAGAGGTCACTCCCGGTGAAGGGATCTCGGCTCTTTCCCCGTAGAATGAGGTGCAGGATATTCCAACTGAACACCACGATGCAAAGCAAAAGTAAACGACTATAGTGAAGTTATTGCCCTGACGCAAACTTCTGTCCAAGGGGTCACTCCCGGTGAAGGGATCTCAGCCCTTGCCTCATCGACTGAGGTGCTAGATATTCATAACCGAATACCACTGTGCAAAACAAAAGAGAACGTCCTTGCAATAATAGCTTTTTGAAAAATGTTCCAAAAACATCAGAATATGTTTGTTTAGCTTGCATTGATCCGAATCAACGCAGTCCCATCAATTGATCACACCAATAAAGAACGAAAATAATGATGTATGTATATGCTACCCGCATTCGCCACTGGGTCCCGTCATCACCCGTTAGGTTACTTAACTAACGACAGAGCGGGGACTGGACTAGCGCGGATGCAAAACATATACAACATCTACTAGTATATATATCAATATATAATATTCGCTCAAGGCGTAATAAAATGCAACATCACAGAAATGTAATAAGCATCACAGAACAATACAGATATCTGGGATCCCCGAGTTTCATAGAGCCGCTACTGAAACCCGATGTTCCCCTGGTCATGTGGATAACCTGTGCAATGAAAACCTAGACCCCTACAGTTACGGCAAGTTACCCGCCAAAACCTGAAACGAGGCAGCCCCCTTCAGCAACGTGAATGGACCACCCAGCACTTCACGGAATCCGGTAACTTAGGCACCCTTCCTGGGTCAACCTATACCCCCTACGAGTGCGGCGAATAGCCCGCCAATTCTAGAGTGAAGCCCCCTCCGTCTCAACGCCATGAGATGCGGACCCGTTACCCTCTAGAACCCGGCTACCCGTGCACCCCTCCGCGGGGTAATCCTAGTACAGAAAGTAAAATATACAACGGGTACATCGACCTCAGCCCGGTCGTGCCCCAAAAGAATAATATACAAACAGGCAGTGACGGCAGTCCACATGTCGGATGCTCGCCCCACAATATCAAATGTACATATACAACCAAACTGTACTAACATTGCATCCAGGCTATCCACCACGACAAATCCGCAACATCACAGCACAACACAGAACATCAACGTGAATGTCACGTTCGTAAATCCGTCTAAAAGGGCTATAGCAGTTAGACAGGATTTACCGATCAAATGACATTCACGGTCGCATATATAATGTAAATACTGTGAACTAACATGTTTAAAATTTTCGATCGACTAAATTTCCCGAAGTGGGCCCCAAGCACAACTATAGCACTCAAAGAAAATCTGGGCCCAAACAGAATATACCAAAAACCCCATTTCCAAGTCCAAGACCCTCTGTAAAAATTTGGTGCTACAAGGAGTCACTATGGACGCGGAACCACGGCCAATGCATGGGTTTGGCCGCGGTTCCGCGGTGGAACAGTAAAGTCAAGCCACCAAATTTTTGCAGAACTTTTAGAATTGCTTGCACGTATTTCTACAATGCTCCAAATAATTTTTCGAGCCAAAAAAAAATTCGACAGAAAACTGATGCACTTGAAATCACGGTTTTGGGATATTTGTTCGATCGAAACTTTAAACACGATAGAGCAAGCTAGACTAGGTTAATGGCGTGGCTCTGATACCATTGTAACTGCACGGCAGCGCCCCGGCCGTCAATCCGATGCCGGAATGCGGAAACAAAACTTTTACAAAACTTGTAAACCGGCACTACCACGCACTATAAACCCGGATCGGGCCATTAACCTAACGTTAGCAAACTAGAAGATGGGTAGAAAGCTATACCGAGCGATCTGTGTCCTTCGGTCTTCGGCCTCCGTCCCGATCTCCTCGCGGAATCTCCGGTCTTCATCTCCTCGTCGAAAAGGGCACCACACCGCCAGGTTCTTTTACGGGCTCCCACCTATGGATCGAGGCAACTCGGACACGAAGTTGGCGAGCCGACGTATCCAAGAAATGCTGTAGGCTAAGTGTAGTAGGCTATGTCTTAAGGGGTTGTGAAGTTGCCATAAAGGTGTGGAGGAAAAATCTATGGAGATGAGCTTTGGAATTTTGAAGCAAGCAAAGAATGAGATCATAATTTTCCCACTCACAAAAATGAACCTCCCTCTTTTTGTTTAGAGTGGCCGGCCTCATCAAGAGGAGGAGGGAAAAAAGAAAAATCATCATGCAAGGAAAAGGAATGGGAGTGATATCAAGGAAAAAGGAACACATCAATTTCTAATCCATCCTATCATAAAGCCCATCACATTTAATGCAAGCTATGATGAAAAAACAAAGCAAAGATGCTATTATCATCATAATCTCTCATTTACAAATAAACCCTCCACAATTGCTAATTTGCAAATATGCAAATTAGCCCCTCCATCAATTATCCGCCAACGAAAGAAAGAAAGGAAAACTGGCCGAAACAGAATGCAAACTGGCAACTTCAGAAAACCGATCCCGTAATAAATTACAGGAAAACCCGGCGACTGTATATACATACCCGCACTTGCATTCCGACCAAATACAAATGCAAAGATATAAAATCTACACTGTACAATACTAGGATCCGGATTAAACCAAAGCCCGCTAGTATTATCCGTCCAATCATGATCTGTGCAATACCGCACGTATCTGATCGAACCCTGCCATATCTCCATACGGCCTCTACAGCGTTTCGCCCGAAACTTGAAAAACTGTCTGTGGGAGACTCTTAAGACTCGTCAATACTTTGGCTGTGCATTTAACCACTAGCACGTCAGAGGTATTAGCCATACGTAACGGGCTACCAGGTATTGACCAAAAGGGACGTCGATGAGCGAACTCATCCTGACACCCTACTGAGCCTGTCAGTGACAATATCCGTACAGTCCGGTCCGTTCGTCTATGAGCATCGCATGGCGGGCTTAGGGGGTTGGTAAAAGTCAGACCCCCAAAAGCGGTACAAGTCGTGTCGGAGTGTAGCCCAGAACACCCTGAGATACTACTGGAATACCTACCAGTAAATCTCCTGCCTTGTCCAAGGACTTCGTGTAATGGCTCTCCTATACACAGCGCGACCTCACCCCCAATACTGGGAGAGACGAACCCCTGCAGATCCGCTCACTGCCTCCATGTGGCTCGGGACCGTACCCAACTAAAACCTGTTTGCGCGACTCCTTTGAGCCATGATAGGGTAGTAATCAAAGCACAGTGGGAACTCACACGAGACAAATGACGATCTTAGGTCGATGAACTAACCTGTACACATGTCACCAGGGAACTACTATCTGACGTCTGGTATAATCCCAACTAGCAGGTTCCCGGCGAGTCCTGTCCGGTGTACTCATAACCCAATGAGCACCTGTATACATCTTAGGTGAACCAACTGACACCGGTGGCTTGTGAGACCGGCCACCGCCTCTTGTTGGGGTCTCGACTGTATACACTAGTCTACTCTGAAGTATCGATGCTCTGTCTCAAAAACTCCCACGACTAGGGACCATTTAAGGATGTGCTTATAGACCCCAGCTCCCACGTATATGATCACCATCATACTGCTGGCCGTCAAGCAAGAATCCTAAAGGCTTTATCAACGCGCAATAGTTACCTGTAAGATCACCTAAAGCAGTACACGATGATAAAGATAAACCAGATAGCATACTATCATTTTGAGTAAGACTGTCCTACCGGCATAGGTCCTCCTTCAATCATTGCAATCACGTGCCTGTGATCCAATAATTGACTCTGAGGGCACTATCTCCAACAGCATTTATTGCTTAATGACTCATGTGATGATTCATTCATTTGTATTAAATGAAGCATGGTTGTAAATTATCTATTTTATTTATTTGATAATTGTTATGCTTCATTATATACATAATGAGTTATATTTTCAATTCATTCTCACTTACACATTCTCTCTCCTCAAGCTCTCTCTTTTCAAAGACCTAACCCTAATCCTCTCATGTGTTGAAATTCAAGGGTTAGCAAGACTAATAGATCCCTAATCCATCTCTATATCCTCTAGGTTACCTTGATTAGCAATCGTAGCCACCTAGTTATCTCAAGTGAGAGGTTAAAGCTTGGAGAAGGAACTCTCGGGTGGATCTTCTATCACATCGAGGAGGCCGACGAGGAGGTGAACTACAAGAGAAAGAAGGAATTGAATCTTTAGGTATAATCATCTATCATAGTAGTTAATCACTTCTAGATAGTTGTTAGTTAGGGTTTAACAATGATCCGTAAAGTTAGTCGATGTTAACTTAAACAAAATAATTGTTTTACCTATTCCGCCTCCCCGCATCTTGTGGGGTGTCTAACGTCGACTTACATTAACTAAGGCTTATGGAGTGGCCATGATACCTTGTTAGGTTATGCCAGTGCCCTGGCCATCAAACCGTGGCCGATTGCGGAACAAAAAATTATGAAACTGACACTAGAACAACCCGATGACCCGGATCGACCCTTAAGCCCTAGATAACAAAACATATAAAGGAGTTAGAATGGTTATACCGAATGATCCGTGTCCTTCGGTATTTAACCATCTTCCCAAGCTCCTAGTGGCCACAATGATCAAGCTTGATCTCCAGTCTCCCTCCATCGAAGATGATCCACCTGAGGATTTGTATTTCGAGCTCCAACCTCATAACCGAGGTAACTAGGGTATCTAGTTTGCTAAACTTGATAGCCTAGAAGATGTAGGGTCTAATGAATGATTAGTTTGTCTCTAAACACCCTAGGTTTCTCAACACATGAGACTTTTAGGGTGAAGGTAGAAGATAAAGCTTGAGGATGAGAGTATGAAAAATATCAAGTGAAGAAAATGGCTCATTGTTGAAAGAGATAAAGAATGAAGCATGCCACACAAATATCTCCAAGTTTTCACAAATATCTCACAACACAAACTAAATCAAGCATGCTAGAATAGTGCACCATGAGTCACTTTATGACTCACCTCATGAGTCACCAAGAGAACATGCTTCATTTAAAGCCAAACCATGACTCATCCTCTACCTCATTAACCATTTAAACCAAAATGGTTAAAACAAAATGATGTGTTATCTTCTAGAATCAATCTTGTAATAAATTACAAGAATGCCCTTCATCCGTATATAAATACCCATACCCGTATTCCGAAAAATACAAATAAAAAGAGACGAAAATAATCCAACAATATAATACTAGGATCCGGCTTAAAGCAAAGCCCACTAGTACTATCCGTCCGAATCATGATACGTGCATAAGTGCACGTATATGATCGAACCTTGCCGTAAAACCATATGGCATCTACATCGTTTCTCCCGAAAAAGGGAAACCCTCTGTGTGGGACTCTAAAGACTCATCAATACGCTGGCAGTGGGTTTAACCACAAGTACGTCAGCGGCACTAGCTGTATGTAACGGCTACCCAGGTATTGAGCGAAAGGAAGGCCGACGAGCAAACTCATCCTGACCCTTACTGAGCCTATCCGTGACAATATCCGTACAGTCTGGTCCGTTCATCTAAGAATATCGCATATCGAGTCTAAGGGGTGGATAAAGTCAGACCCCTAATAACTAGACATTTAGCGTCGGTATGAAGCCCATCACTACTTGAGAAACTACTGATCCTGGATCAGTAGTTCTCGACTACTTTGGCCAAGTATTTCTGGTGATAGCCACCTGTACACAACGCGACATTAACCAGCAATACCGAGAGAGATGAATCCCCGACGATCCGGTCACTGCCTCCATATGGCTCGGGACTGTACCTAACTAAAACCTGTTTGCACAACTCGTTTGAGCCATGGTAGGGTAGTAATAAAAGCACAGTGAGAACTCATACAAGAAAAATGACGATCTCAGGTCTACAGACTAACCTGTACACATGTCACCTGGGAACTATTATCTGACAATAGGTATAATACCAACTAGCATGTTCCCAGCGAGTCCGTCCAGTGTACTCATAACCCAATGAGCACCTGTATACTATCTTAGGTGAACAAACTGACACCAATGGCTTGTGAGACCGGCCACTGTCCCTCGTCGGGGTCTCGATCAGTATACACCAGTCTACTCTGGAGTATCAATGCCCAGTCTCGATACTCTCACGACTAGGGACATTTAAGGATGTGCTTATAGACCACCCAGCTCCCACGTATATGATAGTCATCATAATGCTGGTAGTCAAGCAAGAATCATATGGGCTCTGTCAACATGTACTAGTGATCTGTAATACCACATAAAACATGTACATGATGATATAGGCAAACCAGATAGCATACTAACATTTTGAGTAAGACTTTTCTATCCGTATAGGTCATCTCTCAATCATCGCAATCGCGTGCTTGCGATTCAATAATTAACTTGAGGAAACTATAGCCAATAGTAGCGTCCCTTGAAGTTATCATTTAAAAGTGCGTAACGATTCGTTAGTTTTGAAAATAGCTATTGCTCTAAATATATCATAATATCTACCTTAGTGATTAAAAAAACAATATTTCTCGAGTCGATATATAAGTCGGCGATCAATCCTCATCATATCACATACGGAATATCCATCGTACGATATTATTAATTAATAGTACGGATCTATTGTTACATACATCATTCCATCTCATATCATCATATATCACCTCATGTCCTCATATATCATATCATATTGCATCGCCACATATTATCATATCCAATCATATTGACTCATGTCATCATATCATATCATATCATATCCTCATCTCATCATATCATATCGTAAATATCATCATACACACACACACACACACACATACATACATACACTTATGTAAGTGATATATCTCATAGGCTAAGGAATAGTACTATGGGTATATCATTCTACTAGTTTACTACAATCGCATATAGTATTTTAGAAACCCTATTAGCTAGGTATTTATACCTTAATACTACGATTGCGGGGGTGCTATACACCATCCACCCGACTTCCCCCATGAATATACATCTACTCAGCAACAACGCCTCGCTCTAGTCGATCCCGACGGATATCTTGCCCTCTTTCATCATCTCGAAAGTCCGCGCGCTTGTACCTACAATCAAAGCATATCGTATCGCATAAAAATCAAAATCGAAAATCGATATGACAAGCAAAGGGCACATAGATTAGAACTTATGGTCAACGCGTGCTAAAACAACAAAACACACTCCGGCGTCAACGTACGGACGCCAAACGACCGAGTCAAAACACAATTATCAAAAATCAAGTTTCAAAATATCGGAAAACATCGCCAAAACTAAGTCGAAATGCTCTCAGATTTTGGCACAGATAGTCTGGGATAAAACTAACAATACAGCGGTTAAGTTATAAGGAGTGTGAGCTACAGACCAAACCACGACACCAAATTCAAAAATTTGGCCGCCAAAATGTACTACAGTAACTGCCACCAGCAATCAAATTTTTGAATTAGGATCTCGTGCTTCTGTGGTTGTCTTTGAGTGGTCTAATTAGGTCAATGTAGTTGTTTGTTTATCTTGTAAAGACCCCAAGTTGCTCCAGATTCTTTTTGAACATCAACGATTCAATAAAACCGATATCGGAAAATTCTAAACTCATGTTTACCCAAGATACTTGCACTAACCTGTCCCCATCTTTCACTTAGTACGCTTGTAGTCACTAGTTCACCCTCTGCTACATCACCACTATCCATAATATCCACAAAAGAACACTTTAAAATTTTCAAGGCTTTGAAAACATGAACTTGAGCTCTAAATTCTAGTTTGTGAAGGCAAATATGTTAGTTGTATGTATGCCCTAGAGGCCAGTATTGTACAGATGATGTATATTATATTGGATGCTTGGACATATATAGAGATGACTTTCTTGCTCGATATGATAGTATGCTATCTGGTTACTCTTTATCTTAACATGTACACTTGTCTCTTTAAACTGTCTTATAGTTACATGTTGATAAAGCCCTTAGGATGTGTACTTGACTACCTGGACTATGATGCAGATCATACTAGTGGGGACATGGTAGTCCATAAGTACATCCTTCAAGGTCCCTAGTCGTGGGTGTATCGAGACAAGGCATCGATATACCAGAGTAGACTAGCGTATACGCTTCTCGACCCATGAGATGGGCAATGGATGATCCCATATCCATTGGTGTTTGACATCAGAGATGGTATACGGGTGCTCAGTGGAGACTGGGTACACTGGACGGACTCGCCGAGAACTCCCAGATGGTATTATACCTCACGTCAGATGGCAGTTCTCAGGTGACACTTGTACAGGTTAGTCTGTAGACCCGAGATCGTCATAGAGTCTTGTGTGATTCCCACTGTGCTTTGATCTCCACCTTACCACGTCCATGAGGGCGTGCAAAACGGTGGTCTTTGGGTACAGTCCCGAGTCACATGGAGGCAATGAGCGATAGGAGGGGTTTCGTCTCTCCCGGTATTGGGGGTTGATGTTGCGCTGTGCTCGATTGGCCGTAACAGGGAAGTCCCTGGCCAGGGCTGATCAGAGATTTGCTGGTAAGTGTTACCAGTAGTTTTTTGACCCGTTATGAGCCTCACATCAGCACGACTTATCGGTTATTGGGGTCGGACGTTTACCACCCCTAGACTTGATATGCGACATATCAGACGAACAGACCGGACTGTACGGTAAGTGTTACTGGTTGGATTCACAGGAGTGTGAGCGGGCTAGCTCGTCGATCTTCTGATCGCTCAATACCCGGATGGCCGTTACGTTTAGCAGACCGCTTGCGGCTTGTGGATGCTTGATATGATCATCATCTGCTACCGGCGTATTGACGAGTATTTAGAGTCCTACACAGAGGTTTCCTGGCTCAAGCGAAACGAAATAGGAGCGCATATGAGATATGTGCAGGACCGAGAACAATGCGTGTATGTGATACCGCATTTCATTCTCGCGATATATGTTTCGATTGGTTATATTCGATATGACCTAGTTATCGAATCATTGATTCGATAAATCGATACATTGGATTCTAGTCGGTTATGTGCGACATGACCGGATCATTGAATCAAATGTTGATTTAATGATTTAATATATAATTATATATTTGATATATTACTTTGCATTAACTAGTATTGGTTCACTTTAAATGGATTTTCTCACTTGATGTACATGTTGTATATATGATATATTTTTGTGCACATCTTTGTATCATGTTTGATGATACTTGATCATTTGGTTAAGTGTAAAGGATTAAACCATGGTTAAGAGATGATTAGGGTTTTGTTTTTTCATTTATTTATTTGTTTATTTATTTGGAAATGATTTAGATAAAGATGGTGTCTTCTTTTGTTTCTAGTTGAAGCTTCATGAAGCTTTGACTTATGCAACCATTCTTGTCTTCATGCTTAACCCTAACCCTCTCAAGTAACCATGGTATATTCTCTACACTTAACCTTAGGATATGATAAGTATTGTTTTCTTTTTCATTTTAAACACTTATCATATTCTTTCTTCTTCTTGATCTTCTTCTTCAAGAAAGAAAACTTGATGCCATCAATGGCAACTTGTTCAAAAGTGAGTAAAATCCAATTCTAAAGTGAACCCACCTCCTATTTCTTCACCCTCTACCTCTTGCCAAGTTGTTTTGGGTGTTTTCTTCACAAGTTTCACAACTTGGTGAAGTTGGAGCTTGAACTTGTGCAACCTCGACGTAGATCATCTTCGGCACGAAGCCGACGACCTATTCCGCTTATTTCTTCGATGAAGCCGATGCGAGAGTCTGAGATCCGACTAGGACAGCGAGAGGATGCCTACGTGGAGCTAAGGAAGTGGATATCCGGATCTACAAAGGTTGTAGCTTCCGATCTTTAGTTAAATTGTTAACTAGATTCGTTTTTCGCCTAGAATTCTAGCCGACAATCCGTGTTAGGGTTTATCGGCACTCATAAATTTTGAAATTGGCATGGTTGATACCTTGTGAGACCTCTAAAGTGTGCCTAGGAACCCTACAGTGGTATCAGAGCCTAGCTAGAGCCTTAGACGAAGTCTAGAAGACGTTTGAAACCCGAACGAACCCGAAACCCTAAAACCCAAGTGCTCTCTGGACTTTTTCTAAAATCTGGGATTTTTCAATATTAAAAATGCTTAAAAAATTCAGCAGGGAATTCTAAGAATTACGGTGCAATTTTTATTCAATGAACAGTACACTGTGCGGCGGAACCGCGGCGAAGCATGGCTTCTGCGGCGGTTCCGCGGCTCTATGGTGACGTCAGCCCTAATTTTTTGCACAGTAATTCCTGATAAATTATGCTGAGTTTTCTGGGAATTTTTAAATTGACTCAAGGGTTGAGTGCTCTGGGGTTGTATTGGGAATCGACGATTCGATCGGATTATCAAACCTTGTCTAAGTGTTTTTCCGGATAAATTTTTGAATATGTTAAAAAGTTCGACCGGATATAAATACCCAATTTTTCCCTGTCGGGAAATTTCCAAGTGTTGGATTTTTCCGTGGTTTAACGACGTTCTAAGTAGTGCAAGTAACTCGATGGACCCTCTAGAAGACAACAAACCTTAACTCGATTATGTGACCGTCTTGAACTGTCCTTTGAACCTTCGGGTTTGGGGCAGTACGGCGTGCCACATGTGAGGCGTTGGCTTGACCCTTCTACGGCTGGACCGTTGGTACTGAGGCACGAACTGAATGTTGTTAGACTTATTTCATGTGTTGAGCTGTATCGGGAAAACTTGGGTATTCGACTGTTCGATCGGAAAGTTTAACATTTTCTATTTATCCGGAATGGGATACAATAATTGGAATTCACGAACAGTTATGAGATAACTGAATGAATGTTATAAATCTAGCCGTTTAGTCTCCCTTGATGTTGAAAAGAGTTTTCAATAATGAGACTAAAATGCGGGGTTTATAACTGTTAGGCATGTGATGTCTAAGTATTTCATTTGATTAGGCATGTGATGTCTAAAGAGGTTGCGGATTCCAACTGTTGTAGTTTTACACTTTCTTTTCTGTGACCGTAAGTGTAGTATGTTCATATCGCCGGTTTCGTTGCTATACGTCAACGACAATTGGGGTATGCATACTTACTTACATTGATGACATGTGCTGTTATGTGTTGCTGGATATGTTATATTGGATCGTCGTGTTTGAATAGCCGGGGTTTTTTTTATGTGAGATGAGTGTTTTTCATTTTCATTCATGTAAAAACTTGTATGTAATATTCTTTTATTTGGGGCACTTCCAGGTAGCGGAAGTTGTCACCTTTTGTATGTTATTTACTTTTCCGCATTAGGATAGACCCAAGGAGGGGAGCACAAGTAACCGGGTTCTAGGGTCCAGTGGGAGACCATCTCGAGGAGTCGAGTCCGGGTCTCCTAACTCTAGAATTGGCAGGGTTGCTTGCCGCTCTCGTAGGGGTCTAAGGGTGTGGGATTGGCTGTTCATCACGACCGTGGAATCCGTGTTTTATACAGGCTCGTATTGAAAACACGGACGTCCTAGTATATCCAATGTTTCATATGTTTCTTCTGGAGGGTTCTTAGGCACCCTAATGAGGTCTCACAAGGCATCAACCATGCCAATTTAAAAAATTCTAGGTGCCGAGAAACCCGACTACGGATCGTTTGCTAGAAATCTAGGCAATAAAATAAACTAGTTAACACTTAACTAAGAGATACGGAAATACAACCTTTGTAGATCCGGTCCTCCACCTCCATGGCTCCGAGATGAGGTCCTCTCCGCTGTCCAAATCAAATCCGGGCTCTAGCGTCGGCTTCATCGGAGAATGGACGGGCTAGGTCGTCGACGACGTGCCGAAGATGATCTACGTCGAAGCATCACTAGATCGAGCTCCACCTTCACCAAGTCTTGAAAACTTGTGAAGGAAACACACTCTACTACTTGGCAAGAGGTAGAGGATGAAGAAATAGGAAGTGGGTAGACTTTAGTTTTGGATTTCTCACTCATTTCCATCAATCACCATTGATGGAGCTTGCTTTCTTCACTTGAAGATGATGAAGAAGAAGAAGATGATGAAGAAAGAATTATGATAAGTTAATTAATAATAGAAAAGAATATGATACTTATCATAATTTTAACCAAAGTTAGGTGTAGAGAATAGACCATGGTTAGAGTTAATGGTTAGGTTTAGGAAAAGAACAAGAATGGTTATGCTTTCAACACTTCAAGAAGTTTCCACAAAATGACAAAATAAGCCACCATTCCTTTTAATTTCCATAATGAATAAATAATCAAATAAATAAATAAGAAATTTAAACACAACCCTAACCATTTACTTAACCAAGGTTTAAACTAAACATACACCTAATCAAGCATGTATCATCAAACATGATACAAACAAATGCACAAAAATATATCACATATACAATGTGCATATCAAGTGAGAAAATCCTTTTAAAGTGAACCAATACTAATTAATGTAAAGTAATATATCATATATATAATTATACATTAAATCATTAAATCAACACTTGATTTAACGACCCGGTCATATCGCATATAACCGACTAGTATACAATGTATCGGCTTATCGAATCAACCCTTGATTCGATAACTAGGTTATATCGCATACAACCATTCGATACATTCATCGCGAGAATGAAATACGGTATCACATACACGCATTATTCTCGGTCCCGCACATATCTCATATGCGCTCCTATTTCGTTTCGTTTGAGCCAGGAAACCTCTGTGTAGGACTCTAAAGACTCGTCAATACGCCGGCAGCAGGTGATGATCATATCAAACACCCACAAGCCGCAAGCGGTCTGCTAAACGTAACGGCCACCCGGGTATTGAGCGATCTGAAGATCGACGAGCAAGCCCGCTCACACTCCAGTGAATCCAACTAGTAA
Source organism: Agapanthus africanus (assembly GCA_030015575.1). Lineage (NCBI taxonomy): Eukaryota > Viridiplantae > Streptophyta > Magnoliopsida > Asparagales > Amaryllidaceae > Agapanthus > Agapanthus africanus. The sequence goes on along the minus strand of JASDDO010000024.1, from coordinate 862,148,804 downwards.
CACTACCGTACAGTCCGGTCTGATCGTCTGATATGTCGCATATCTTGCCTAGGGGTGGTAAACGTCAGACCCCAATAGCTCGATAAGTCGTGTCGATATGAGGTCTATAACAATTCGAGAAACTACTGGTAACACTTACTAGTAAATCTCAGCAACCCTGGCCAGGGATTTCCTGTTATAGCCAATCGAACACAGCGCAACATCAACCCCCTATACCGGGAGAGACGAATCCCCTCCTATCGCTCATTGCCTCTATGTGACTCGGGACTGTACCCAAAAACCACTGTTTTGCACGCCCTCTTGGACGTGGTAAGATGAAAATCAAAGCACAGTGGGAACCACACAAGACTCTATGACGATCTCGGGTCAACAGACTACTCTGTACCAGTGTCACCAGAGAACTGCCATCTGACGTGAGGTATAATACCATCTGGGAGTTCTCGGCGAGTCCGTCCAGTGTACCCAGTCTCTACTGAGCACCCGTATATCTCCTCTGATGTCAAACACAAATGGATATGGGATCATCCATCACCCATCTGTATGGGTCGAGAAGGTACACGCTAGTCTACTCTGGTATATCGATGCCCTGTCTCGATACACCCACGACTAGGGACTTTGAAGGATGTACTTATAGACTACCATGTCCCCACTAGTATGATCCGCATCATAGTCCAGGTAGTCAAGTACACATCCTAAGGGCTTTACCAACATGTAACAGAGAGACAATCAGTATACACGTTAAGGTAAAGTTCAACCAGATAGCATACTATCATGTCGAGCAAGAAAGTCCTCACTATATATGTCCCAGCATCCACTACAATATACATCCTATGTATAGTAATGGCCTCTAGGGCATACATATAACTAACAATCTCCCACTTGCACTAGGGCCATCTGTAGCAGTGGTTTGAAGTATCTCATACTCAACCATCCCATAAAAGTCTCTCTCTGGGAACAGGCCTTTGTGAGTGGATCCGCTGTGTTGTCCTCTGAGTCTACTCTCCTGACCTCGATCCCTTGGAGATCAAGCATCTCCCTGATCAGGTGACACTGCCTTAGAATATGTCTGGATCACTGATGGGATCGGCGTTCCTCGGCATAAGCCACAACTCCATTGTCACACAATGGGAGGAACTAAGTTCATCTCATGAACCAATATACACCCAGACAGCCACTTTGGTAGCATCTTAAGTAGCGATGTATCCAGCCTTTATCGTCTAGTATGCCACGGTATCTAGCTTAGAACTCTTCCAACATACCGTCCCTTTACTGAGGGTAAAGACAATGCCTGCGACTGACATTCAGTCGTCTTTATCACACTGGAACCCTTCCAGCGATTCTCCCCAGGATCGATTGATACAATCTCACTACAACTAGTGAGTATCCTAATTTCCAATTAGATCTATCTCATAGATCCAAAATCCAGGATTTAGGAGGTATCACTTTGATCCTTTATGGAGAATTATGGTGATAAGCGGAGATTGACCGAGCGTAGCATAGGAAACTCCTTCCCTATCAAGAGTATGCCATCCACGTACTCTATGAGGATCATTACCATACTCCCTACTACCTTTTTGTATATACAAGGTTCATCTACCATTTTGATGATGGCAAACTATTTGACTATTACATCAAAACAGACGTTCCAACTCCGCGATGCCTGCTTTATCATATAAAACATCTTGCACACGTTTCCGCTGCTCCCACTGTCTACGAGGCCCTCTGGCTGTGTACTTATAGACGCACTCTTCTAAAACATCATTTAGAAAAGCAGTCATGGCACCCAACCGCCAGATATCGTAGTTATAGTGTGTAGTCGTGGCAAGTAGGATCTGGATGGACTTAAGCATAGCTACTTAGAAAAGGTTTCATCATCATCCATACCTGGTCAATGATGTAGACCTTTAACAAGTCTAGCTTTGAAAGTCTTAACTCTTCCATGTACACCAAGTAATCTTCTCAAGATATACTTGCTCCTGATGGGAATTTAACCCTTCAGATATAGCAACCAAAGTCCATACTTTGTTGGTGTATAAGGATTCCATCTCAGATCGCTAAGCATCCAGCCATTCTTACAGAGTCTTACTCCTGATGGCCAGCTCGAAACTAGTTGGGTCATCATCTCATGATGCAATCCTCGCTCCCACTGTCATAGAGAAACCGAAGTATCTCTCAGGTGGGTGAGGAACCCTACTAGATCGGCGGAGAGGCTGAGGTTCGTTGGAATCTACTGAATCCTTTGGCTCTATCAAATCATCTGCTGCAGTTTGTATAGCTGGAACATTTCCAGTTCTACATAACAGACCTTGCCTCGAGCTTGTCCGGATTTTGCTTTTAGACATAGGCCGGACAATCCCAAATCTTAACTAACTTAAGACATGGGCTCTTCCCATTCCATATCACATATGAAGCGGTAGGCAACTGATTTGATCGGAACCCTATTCAATAGGTATGCAGCTTCTCAAGTGCATAACTCCCTAAAAGGAAACAGGTAACTCAGTAGTACTCATCATAGAGCGCACCTTATCATATAGGGTGTGATTGCTCCGCCCCGATATACCATCGTGCTATGGTGTATACAGAGGAGTAATGCTGAGAGAGAATCTCATTCTCCTTTAGAATAGTCCAGGATTTCCGTGCTCAAGTATTCTCCTCCTTGATCTCATCAAAGGACATAATACTTATACCCGTATTGGTTCTCTACTTCTAACTTATATTCTGTGAATATCTCAAAAGGTTCGGACTTGTGTTTCAACAGGAACATATGTCTGAATCTTGAGAGATCATCAGAGAATGTAATGAAGTATAAAGAACCGGTCTTGGCATGTGTAGACAGGGGACCTTACATACATCAACATGTATCATCCCAAGAGTTTACTAGCTCTTTCTCTGTTTCCAATAAACAGAGCTGTGGTCATCTTATCTTTGTGACATGACTGGCAAGTTTCACAAGATGTAAATTCAAACTGATTTAAATATGCATCTATATGTAACTTCAGCTAGTCGGGTCGCATTGATATGACCTAGTCTACAATACCTCAAGAAGGATTCATTCATTTCTGAACTTTTCTTCTTGTGTGTGTTTCGTATACTAAGAACTGTAGTTTGATTTAGAACATAAATGCTTTTAGATAACGTGCCTGAACCGATCAACTTTTGATATAGGAAATGTTCAAAACATTATCCAACAATACAAAATTTTATCGTTTCTTTACTAATAAAGAGACAGATATGATTTTGTATATCAGGTTCGGTATCTAATAACATTCATTCAGAATCAATGTATTGGTAATACAGGGTGACAGTGACCAACAGACCTGGCTGCAACTCTTGCCCCGTTTTCTGCCTCATGAAACTTATCACCCGTTCTCAGTTCTCTACCTTTCTGTAGCCCTATGTAACAGATTACATATCTGGGATCCTGATCTGGTATCACATACCCAGGACGTAAAGGATTCTGAGAAACAGTTCTTTGTAACGAACACACCCGAAGATGATGCATCATTATGCACTCTCTTCGTTTGGGTGGCACGGGAATTCTGGTATTCCCCAATTTCCTGCTCTGTCTCATAACAATTATAAGTTGGAGCGGGACCAACGTTCCCCAGCTCAGTATAACAAGCGGGTTCGGTCAATTATCCGTATTATTATCTTGATTAAGGCGTGATATGGTCGCTACCTGGAGAGAGAGAGAAGAAAACACTCAGCGTGCGCTCTTGCAAGAATAGATTGGTTATTATTTTATCTAATCAGGATGGCTCCCACTGCTTTTTATCAAATCTTCCTTCAAACCTTAAAAGGAAAGACTAGCCGGGATTAATTACACACTACAAGTTCGCCAATCTTTCAGCCAGGCCAGTGTCGGTACTTTGAGGGAGGTCCCCCGTGCTTTCGCACGAACCTAATTAATGTAAACCTCGTTTTCCCAGAGGCGTAACCTCGTTAACACCTTTCTAGACACCTACTTGATCGGCTAATTGTAATATGTAAAACTCTCCCAGGAGTAACTCTTACTCGCAGCGGGTATCGGGATCCAACTATCTCATAGAAGGTATGCAATCTCATTGCAAATTTCAACACTTGAAATTCCCGATAATATTTTGCCCCTAACGTGCTATGACCTTGACGAAAGCCAACAAACCATAGCCCGCTAGTCAAGTTCAACCCGTACATTTCTTGATCGAATTAAACCCACCCGCACGACCCTTGACGAAAGCCAACAAAGCCGCACGACTACCCTAATCCAATCGCATCGTATGCTGGCAGATAAGCAGCATATAGCTACCGCACACTGCACCTTGACGAAAGCCAACAAATGCAGCACAAATACTATATACAACTTATCTGAAATGACGAAGGGCTACGACAGGTTTTTCTGAAAACCTATTGCGTAATGAACTTGATATCGTTGTAGAATCAAATGATTTTAAAATGGAGTGATTTTGAGGCTTTTCTAGTTTTGCTAAAGGAGTCACTCCCGGTGAAGGGATCGTCGGTCCTTTCCTCGTCGAATGAGGTGCGGGATATATCATATATATCACTGTGCAAAGCAGAACTCTTAAAAGCAATCAAAAGACAAACCGAGTGTGTAGCATCTGCCAGTTATTGCTAAAGGAGTCACTCCCGGTGAAGGGATCTCGGTCCTTTCCTCATCGAATAAGGTGCAGGATATATCACATATACCGCTGTGCAAAGAAAAAACTGTAGCTACCTGTTTTATTTTGAAATTCGATTCTACAACATCTTAGGTTTCTTTTATTCATTAATCATATTAATGAAGTCCCATCATTTAAGTTTACCTAAACATCACAGATAAATACGACGTACACTTATGCCATCCGCATTCGCCTCGATGTCCCCTCGTGCACCGTTAGGTTAGGTAACTAACGGCAGAGCGGGGCAGGGCTAGCACGGGTGTAAAACATAAGTAACGTCTATATAATATATCATATATACTATATACTGTATCCATCACAGAACATCACATGATCACATCACAGATATTGCAGCAGAAGAAACATATGAAATATTGGATATACTAGGACGTCCGTGTTTTCAATACGAGCCAGTATAAAATACGGATTCCACGGTCGTGATGACTAGCCAAACCCACACCCCTAGACCCCTACGAGAGCGGCAAGCAACCCTACCAATTCTAGAGTTAGGAGACCCGGACTCGACTCCTCGAGTTGGTCTTCCACTGGACTCCAGAACCCGGTTACTTGTGCTCCCCTCCTTGGGTCTATCCTAGTGCGGAAAAGTAAATAATATACAAACGGTGACATCTTCCGCAACCTGGAAGTGCCCCAATAAAAGAATATTACATACAAGTTTTTACATGAATGAAAATGAAAAATACTCATCTCATATAAAAACCCCCGGCTATTCAAACACGACGATCCAATATAACATATCCAGCTACACATGACATCACATGTCATCAACGTAAGTAAATATGTGCATCCCAATTGTCGTTGACATATAGCAACGAAACCGGTGATATCACATATTACACTTACGGTCACAGAAAAGAAAGTCTAAAACTACAACAGTTGGAATCCGCAACCACCTCAGACATCGCATGCCTGACCAAATGAATTACTTAGACATCGCATGCCTAACAATTATAAACCCCGCATTTTAGTCTCATTATCAAAAACACTTTTCAAGATCAAGTCGGGCAATTCAACAAGATTCCCGAAAAACTGATCGAATGCTCGTCGCAAACTTTAGTAGGCGGCAGCACCCCTGATACCGTCGACGAAGTGCACCAAGGCGGAACACCGCTACCGCGAGCACCCGAACGGATGCTTTCGGCGACGGGGTTCTCCTGCAGTCACTTGGTCGGGGCTAAGGAGTGAGGCTGTCTATTAAGTTTACCCGGCGAGTATCCGCGTACACTACGTGATTGCGACGGACTTTTGATCACATCAAAATTCCGTGGCAACCGATCAAGTGAGACTAAACTGCTATGTTTATAACATTCATTCAGTTATCTCATAACTTCTTGTGAATTCCAATTATTGTATCCCATTCCAGATAAAATAGAAAATGTTAAACTTTTCGATCGAACATTCGAACACCCAAGTTTTCCCGATACAGATCAACACATGAAATAAGTCTAACAACATTCAGTTCGTGCCTCAGTACCAACGGTCCAGCCGTAGAAGGGTCAAGCCAACGCCTCACATGTGGCACGCCGTACTGCCCCAAACCCGAAGGTTCAAAGGGCAGTTCAAGACGGTCACATAATCGAGTTAAGGTTTGTTGTCTTCTAGAGGGTCCATCGAGTTACTTGCACTACTTAGAACGTCGTTAAACTACGGAAAAATCCAACACTTGGAAATTTCCCGACAGGGGAAAAATTGGGTATTTATATCCGGTCGAACTTTTAAACATATTCTAAAATTTATCCGGAAAGCCACATAGACAAAATCTGATACTCCGATCGAAACACCGAATCCCCAAAACAACCCCAGAAAATTCAACTGTTGAATAAAATTTAAAAATTTCCATAAAATCCAGCATCAGGAAAAAGGAGTTACTGTGCAAATCTTACTGTGGGACAGGGTCGTACGGCCGCGGAACCGCCGCATGAGCCTTGATCATGCCGCGGATCCGCGGTATTATAGATGACTTAGGATGTCGTTTTGCACCATAACTCTTAGATCTTCCTGCTGAATTTTTTGGCAATTTTTAATTTGGAAAAATCCATGTTTTTAGAAAAAGTACAGAGAGCATTTTCCGGGTTGGGTTTTCGGTTCGATCGGGTTTCAAATTCCGTCTAGACTTCGCCTAAGGCTCTAGCTAGGCTCTGATACCACTGCAGGGTTCCTAGGCACCCTAATGAGGTCTCACAAGGCATCAACCATGCCAATTTCAAAAATTCTAGGTGCCGAGAAACCCGACTATGGGTCGTTTGCTAGAAATCTAGGTGATAAAATAAACTAGTTAACACTTAACTAAGAGATACGGAAATACAACCTTTGTAGATCCGGTCCTCCACCTCCACGGCTCCGAGATGAGGTCCTCTCCGCTGTCCAAATCAAATCCGGGCTCTAGCGTCGGCTTCATCGGAGAATGGACGGGCTAGGTCGTCGACGACGTGCCGAAGATGATCTACGTCGAAGCATCACTAGATCGAGCTCCACCTTCACCAAGTCTTGAAAACTTGTGAAGGAAACACACTCTACTACTTGGCAAGAGGTAGAGGATGAAGAAATAGGAAGTGGGTAGACTTTAGTTTTGGATTTCTCACTCATTTCCATCAATCACCATTGATGGAGCTTGCTTTCTTCACTTGAAGATGATGAAGAAGAAGAAGATGATGAAGAAAGAATTATGATAAGTTAATTAATAATAGAAAAGAATATGATACTTATCATAATTTTAACCAAAGTTAGGTGTAGAGAATAGACCATGGTTAGAGTTAATGGTTAGGTTTAGGAAAAGAACAAGAATGGTTATGCTTTCAACACTTCAAGAAGTTTCCACAAAATGACAAAATAAGCCACCATTCCTTTTAATTTCCATAATGAATAAATAATCAAATAAATAAATAAGAAATTTAAACACAACCCTAACCATTTACTTAACCAAGATTTAAACTAAACATACACCTAATCAAGCATGTATCATCAAACATGATACAAACAAATGCACAAAAATATATCACATATACAATGTGCATATCAAGTGAGAAAATCCTTTTAAAGTGAACCAATACTAATTAATGTAAAGTAATATATCATATATATAATTATACATTAAATCATTAAATCAACACTTGATTTAACGACCCGGTCATATCGCATATAACCGACTAGTATACAATGTATCGGCTTATCGAATCAACCCTTGATTCGATAACTAGGTTATATCGCATACAACCATTCGATACATTCATCGCGAGAATGAAATACGGTATCACATACACGCATTATTCTCGGTCCCGCACATATCTCATATGCGCTCCTATTTCGTTTCGTTTGAGCCAGGAAACCTCTGTGTAGGACTCTAAAGACTCGTCAATACGCCGGCAGTAGGTGATGATCATATCAAACACCCACAAGCCGCAAGCGGTCTGCTAAACGTAACGGCCACCCGGGTATTGAGCGATCTGAAGATTGACGAGCAAGCCCGCTCACACTCCAGTGAATCCAACCAGTAACACTACCGTACAGTCCGGTCTGATCGTCTGATATGTCGCATATCTTTCCTAGGGGTGGTAAACGTCTGACCCCAATAGCTCGATAAGTCGTGTCGATATGAGGTCTATAACAATTCGAGAAACTACTGGTAACACTTACCAGTAAATCTCAGCAACCCTGGCCAGGGATTTCCTGTTATAGCCAATCGAACACAGCGCAACATCAACCCCCTATACCGGGAGAGACGAATCCCCTCCTATCGCTCATTGCCTCCATGTGACTCGGGACTGTACCCAAAAACCACCGTTTTGCACGCCCTCTTGGACGTGGTAAGATGGAAATCAAAGCACAGTGGGAACCACACAAGACTCTATGACGATCTCGGGTCAACAGACTACTCTGTACCAGTGTCACCAGAGAACTGCCATCTGACGTGAGGTATAATACCATCTGGGAGTTCTCGGCGAGTCCGTCCAGTGTACCCAGTCTCTACTGAGCACCCGTATATCTCCTCTGATGTCAAACACAAATGGATATGGGATCATCCATCGCCCATCTGTATGGGTCGAGAAGGTACACGCTAGTCTACTCTGGTATATCGATGCCCTGTCTCGATACACCCACGACTAGGGACTTTGAAGGATGTACTTATAGACTACCATGTCCCCACTAGTATGATCCGCATCATAGTCCAGGTAGTCAAGTACACATCCTAAGGGCTTTACCAACATGTAACAGAGAGACAATCAGTATACACGTTAAGGTAAAGTTCAACCAGATAGCATACTATCATGTCGAGCAAGAAAGTCCTCACTATATATGTCCCAGCATCCACTACAATATACATTCTATGTATAGTAATGGCCTCTAGGGCATACATATAACTAACATCTTCTGCTGCGATATCTGTGATGTGATCATGTGATGTTCTGTAATAGATACAGTATATAGTATATATGATATATTATATAGACGTTACTTATGTTTTGCACCCGCACTAGCCTTGCCCTGCTCTGTCGTTAGTTACCCAACCTAACGGTGCACGAGGGGACATCGAGGCGAATGCGGATGACATAAGTGTACGTCGTATTTATCTGTGATGTTTAGGTACTTAAATGATGGGACTTCATTAATGTGATTAATGAATGAAAAGAAACCTAAGATGTTGTAGAATCAAATTTTAAACAAAACAGGTAGCTACAGTTCTTGCTTTGCATAGCGGTATATATGATATACCCTGCACCTTATTCGATGAGGAAAGGACCGAGATCCCTTCACCGGGAGTGACTCCTTTAGCAATAACTGGCAGATGCTACACACTCGGTTTGACTTTTGATTGCTTCTACAGTTTCTGCTTTGCACAGTGATATATATGATATATCCCGCACCTCATTCGACGAGGAAAGGGCCGACGATCCCTTCACCAGGAGTGACCCCTTTAGCAAAACTAGAAAAGCCTCAAAATCATTCCATTTTTAAAACTTCATTTGATTCTACAACGATATCAAGTTCATTACGCAATAGGTTTTCAGAAAAACCTGTCGTAGCCCTCCGTCATTTCAGATAAGTAGTAGTTAGTATTCGTGCTACGTTTGTTGGCCTGCGTCAAGGCGTAGTGTGCGGTAGCTAACTAGTATTTATCTGCTTATGCATATGATGCAGATTGGATTAGGGTAGTCGTACGACTTTGTTGGCCTGCGTCAAGGGTCGTGCGGGTGGGTTTAATTCAATCAGGAAATGATGGGTTGAACTTGACTAGCGCGCTGTGATGTGTTGGCCTGCGTCAAGGTCATAGGACGCTAGGGGCAAAATATTATCGGGAATTTCAAGTGTTGAAATTTGCAATGAGATTGCATACCTTCTATGAGATAGTTGGATCCCGATACCCACTGCGAGTAAGAGTTACTCCTGGGAGAGTTTTACATATTACAATTAGCCGATCAAGTAGGTGTCTAGAAAGGTGTTAACGAGGTTACGCCTCTGGGAAAACGAGGTTTACAGTAATTAGGTTCGTGCGAAAGCACGGGGGACCTCCCTCAAAGTACCGACACTGGCCTGGCTGAAAGATTGGCGAACTTGTAGTGTGTAATTAATCCCGGCTAGTCTTTCCTTTTAGGGTTTGAAGGAAGATTTGATAAAAAGCAGTGGGAGCCATCCTGATTAGATAAGATAATAACCAATCTGATCTTGCACGAGCTTACGCTAAAGTGTTTTCTTCTCTCTCTCTCCAGGTAGCGACCATTTCATGCCTTAATAAAGATAATAATATGGATGTATTGACCGAACCCGCATGTTATACTGTGCTGGGGAACGTTGGTTCCGTTCTTTCTTATAAGAGTTATAGGAATGAACAGGAAATAGGGGAATACCAGGATTCCCATACCACCCGATTGAAGAAAGTACATGTTGATGCATTTTCTTCGGGTGTGTTCGTTACAGAGAACTGTTTCTCCATTTGCTCTACGTCCTGGGTATTAGATACCGGGTCAGGATCCCATATATGTAATCAGTTACATGGGCTTAGGAAAGGTAGAGAACTTGGAGAAGGTGATAAAGACATTAGAGTTGGAAATGGTGCAATTGTTGCAGCTAAGACTGTCGGGGAATATCACCTTGTATTACCAACTGGTAATACATTGGTTCTGAACGAATGTTATTACATGCCGAACCTGATATGCAACATTATATCGGTTTCTTTATTAAATAAAGAGGGATATAATTTTGTATTACAGGACAATGTTATGAACATTTTCCGTAACCAAAAGTTGGTTGGATCAGGCACGTTGTGCAATGGCATTTATGTTCTAAATCAATCAACAGTTCTGAGCATAACAAACACACACAAGAGGAAGAGTTCAGAACTGAACGAATCCTTCTTGTGGCATTGTAGACTGGGTCACATCAATACGACACGATTAGCTAAGTTGCATAAGGATGGATATTTAAATCCTTTTGAATTTTCATCTTATGACACTTGCCAATCATGTCTCAAAGGCAAGATGACCAAAACTCCGTTTACGGGACACGGAGAAAGAGTTACCGAACTCTTGGGACTTATACATAGTGATGTATGCGGTCCCATGTCTACACATGCCAGGGATGGTTCTTCATACTTCATTACATTCACTGACGATCTCTCTAGGTTCGGGTATGTGTTCCTGATGAAACACAAATCAGAAGCTTTTAAGAAATTTAGGGAATATAAACAAGAAGTTGAGAACCAAACCGGAAAAAGTATTAAAATCCTACGATCTGATCGAGGAGGTGAATACTTGAGCAATGAATTCCTGGACTTCCTAAAAGAGAATGGGATTCTCTCTCAGCTGACTCCTCCATATACACCACAGCACAATGGTGTATCAGAACGGAAGAACCGCACCCTATTAGATATGGTGCGCTCTATGATGAGCACAGCTGAGTTACCTATTTCCTTCTGGGGATATGTGCTGGAGATGGCTGCAGACCTATTGAATATGGTTCCCACCAAAACTATGCCGACCACTCCATATGAGATATGGAAAGGAAAGAGACCATGTCTTAATTATGTTAAGATATGGGGTTGTCCGGCCTATGTAAAAACGCAAAATCCGGACAAACTCGCGGCAAGGTCCATTCTGTATAAGTTTATTAGATATCCCAAACATTCGCGCGGGTATATCTTCTACCACACCGAGGAACAAAAGGTGTTTGTTTCTCGACATGACACCTTTTTAGAAAAGGAATTTCTTGAAAAGGAGATTAGTGGCAAGGAGGTAGAACTGGAAGAGGTTCCAGCAATACAGACTACAACAGAAGATTTGGTTGAACCAGAGGATTCAGTAGCTCCCGATGAATCTCAGCCTCTCCGCCGATCTAGTAGGGTTCCTCGCCCACTTGAGAGATACTACGGTTTTCTCATGGATGGTGGGAGTGAGGATTGCATCATGGATGGTGGGAGCGAGGATTGCATCATGGATGACCCAACTAGCTTCGAGCAGGCCATCACGAGTAGGGACTCAGTGAAATGGCTGGATGCTATGCGGTCCGAGATGGAATCCATGTACACCAACAAAGTATGGACTTTGGACGTTGCTCCTGAAGGGGTAAAACCTATTGGGAGCAAGTGGATCTTCAAGAAGAAACTTGGTGTAGATGGGAAAGTGGAGACTTTCAAAGCTAGACTTGTTGCAAAGGGTTTTCGTCAAAGACCAGGTGTGGACTATGACGAAACCTTTTCTCCAGTGGCTATGCTTAAATCCATCCGGATCATGCTTGCCATCGCTGCATATCATGATTACGAAATCTGGCAAATGGATGTTAAGACCGCCTTTCTAAATGGTAATTTAGAAGAGTGCGTGTACATGACTCAGCCAGAGGGCTTCGTAGACAGTGGGAGCAGCGGGAAGGTGTGTAAGCTGCTTAAATCCATTTATGGATTAAAGCAAGCATCGCGGAGTTGGAACATCTGCTTTGACGACGTTTTCAAAGAGTTTGATTTCGTCAAAAACCCAGATGAACCTTGTATTTATAAGAAGGTGGCAGAGAGTAAGGTTGTCTTCCTCGTATTGTACGTGGACGACATACTCTTGATAGGAAATGATATTCCTATGCTGCAATCGGTCAAGCTCTTCTTATCACAAAGATTCTCAATGAAAGATCTTGGTAATGCCTCCTGCATATCGGGGATCAGGATCTATAGAGATAGATCCAAACGGATACTGGGATTGTCCCAATCCAGGTACATTGACACCATACTAAAGAGGTTTAGTATGGAAGAATCCAAGCGTGGGAACTTACCCACGATCTCTGGAGTCACTCTCTCCAAAGAGATGTCTCCCAAGACTGATTTAGAGAGAGCTCGCATGCAAGGGATACCCTATACTTCGGCTGTAGGCTCTATCATGTATGCGATGCTATGTACCAGACCCGATGTAGCATACTCACTAAGTGTAGTGAGCAGGTATCAAGCTGATCCTGGAGAGAGTCACTGGACAGCTGTGAAGAGCATTCTCAAGTACTTGCGAAGGACTAAAGAGATGCTCTTGGTGTATGGTAACGGAGAACTCCAAGTGGAGTCCTTTACCGATTCGAGCTTCCAGAGTGATAAGGACGACTCTAAGTCGCAGTCGGGATTTGTCTTTACCCTTTACGGAGGGGCGGTTAGCTGGAAGAGTTCCAAGCAGGAAACCGTGGTAGACTCGACGATGGAGGCTGAATACATCGCTGCCAACGATGCTGCCAAAGAGGCTGTCTGGATCAAGAAGTTCATTTCTGAACTTGGAGTGGTTCCATCCATTGAGCATCCAATACCTTTGTATTGCGATAACAATGGAGCGGTGGCTTTGGCCAAGGAACCCAGGTCCCATCAGCGATCCAAGCATATTCTGAGGCGGTACCACCTGATCCGAGAGATAGTTGATCGCTGGGAGATCGAGGTCAGGAGGGTTGACACGAAGAACAACACGGCGGATCCACTCACGAAGGCCATTCCCCAGATACAGTTTGAGAGACTCTTCGGGATGCTCGGTATGCGATACTACAGCAGCTGGCCCTAGTGCAAGTGGGAGATTGTTAGTTGTATGTATGCCCTAGAGGCCAGTATTGTACAGATGATGTATATTATATTGGATGCTTGGACATATATAGAGATGACTTTCTTGCTCGATATGATAGTATGCTATCTGGTTACTCTTTATCTTAACATGTACACTTGTCTCTTTAAACTGTCTTATAGTTACATGTTGATAAAGCCCTTAGGATGTGTACTTGACTACCTGGACTATGATGCAGATCATACTAGTGGGGATATGGTAGTCCATAAGTACATCCTTCAAGATCCCTAGTCGTGGGTGTATCGAGATAGGGCATCGATATACCAGAGTAGACTAGCGTATACGCTTCTCGACCCATGAGATGGGCAATGGATGATCCCATATCCATTGGTGTTTGACATCAGAGATGGTATACGGGTGCTCAGTGGAGACTGGGTACACTGGACGGACTCACCGAGAACTCCCAGATGGTATTATACCTCACGTCAGATGGCAGTTCTCAGGTGACACTTGTACAGGTTAGTCTGTAGACCCGAGATCGTCATAGAGTCTTGTGTGATTCCCACTGTGCTTTGATCTCCACCTTACCACGTCCATGAGGGCGTGCAAAACGGTGGTCTTTGGGTACAGTCCCGAGTCACATGGAGGCAATGAGCGATAGGAGGGGTTTCGTCTCTCCCGGTATTGGGGGTTGATGTTGCGCTGTGCTCGATTGGCCGTAACAGGGAAGTCCCTGGCCAGGGCTGATCAGAGATTTGCTGGTAAGTGTTACCAGTAGTTTCTCGACCCGTTATGAGCCTCACATCAGCACGACTTATCGGTTATTGGGGTCTGACGTTTACCACCCCTAGACTTGATATGCGACATATCAGACGAACAGACCGGACTGTACGGTAAGTGTTACTGGTTGGATTCACAGGAGTGTGAGCGGGCTAGCTCGTCGATCTTCTGATCGCTCAATACCCGGATGGCCGTTACGTTTAGCAGACCGCTTGCGGCTTGTGGATGCTTGATATGATCATCATCTGCTACCGGCGTATTGACGAGTCTTTAGAGTCCTACACAGAGGTTTCCTGGCTCAAGCGAAACGAAATAGGAGCGCATATGAGATATGTGCAGGACCGAGAACAATGCGTGTATGTGATACCGCATTTCATTCTCGCGATATATGTTTCGATTGGTTATATTCGATATGACCTAGTTATCGAATCATTGATTCGATAAATCGATACATTGGATTCTAGTCGGTTATGTGCGACATGACCGGATCATTGAATCAAATGTTGATTTAATGATTTAATGTATAATTATATATTTGATATATTACTTTGTATTAAATAGTATTGGTTCACTTTAAATGGATTTTCTCACTTGATGTACATGTTGTATATGTGATATATTTTTGTGCACATCTTTGTATCATGTTTGATGATACTTGATCATTTGGTTAAGTGTAAAGGATTAAACCATGGTTAAGAGATGATTAGGGTTTTGTTTTTTCATTTATTTATTTGTTTATTTATTTGGAAATGATTTAGATAAAGATGGTGGCTTCTTTTGTTTCTAGTTGAAGCTTCATGAAGCTTTGACTTATGCAACCATTCTTGTCTTCATGCTTAACCCTAACCCTCTCAAGTAACCATGGTATATTCTCTACACTTAACCTTAGTTAGGATATGATAAGTATTGTTTTCTTTTTCATTTTAAACACTTATCATATTCTTTCTTCTTCTTGATCTTCTTCTTCAAGAAAGAAAACTTGATGCCATCAATGGCAACTTGTTCAAAAGTGAGTAAAATCCAATTCTAAAGTGAACCCACCTCCTATTTCTTCACCCTCTACCTCTTACCAAGTTGTTTTGGGTGTTTCTTCACAAGTTTCACAACTTGGTGAAGTTGGAGCTTGAACTTGTGCAACCTCGACGTAGATCATCTTCGGCACGAAGCCGATGACCTATTCCGCTTATTTCTTCGATGAAGCCGATGCGAAAGTCCGAGATCCGACTAGGACAGCGAGAGGACGCCTACGTGGAGCTAAGGAAGTGGATATCCGGATCTACAAAGGTTGTAGCTTCCGATCTTTAGTTAAATTGTTAACTAGATTCGTTTTTCGCCTAGAATTCTAGCCGACGATCCGTGTTAGGGTTTCTCGGCACTCATAAATTTTGAAATTGGCATGGTTGATGCCTTGTGAGACCTCTAAAGTGTTCCTAGGAACCCTACAAAATATACTTAAAACTTGATTAGAAATTAGATTATTACCTTAATATGGCAACTAGAGAAATTTCCAAGATGGCAAAAGAGCTCAAAACTAAAACTCGTTCACTCCAAGATATTTAGGATGAGATGAAGAACATTTTTAGTGAAGGGAACATGGGGTTTTGGGGGTGTTTATGGGGGTGGTAGAGAGGATAGAGGAGGTGGACAAAGTTGTGGAAGGAGGAGATGAAGAAAAAGAATGAGGGGAAGCATAGCTAGCAACCATACCCTTCTCTCTCTCTATCTCTCTCTCGCTCATTCTCTCACACCCATACTATTGGGTTTCCCTTACACCTAATATAGGGTTTAGTAGCATCACTCATTCCATATTAAAATTTAGAGAGGTGCAAAGCAAATAAACCATGAATCTTTAATAGAATATTTAGGGTAACAACCAATTGTATCACATACAAAGAAGATTCTATCACTGAGTGTAGAGATTACAACCTTTGTAGTCTTCCTTTGGTGACTCTTTGGACCTTTAAGAATTTGGAACGGATCGCTAGCAATCTTCCTTGTCCACAATGATCCACCCGAAATCCCTTTGCCCAAAGCTCCTTACTTTACTTCATCCATAGAAGAAGTATAGCAAACACACTATACAAATGGGCTAGATGTGTGTAGAATGATGAGGTGGTTTGTATTCTCTATTCAAAACCCTTTCTTTTTTACTACCTCACTCAAATGAAAACTCAAGAGAGAAAGGAAGAAGAAGATAGTGGTGGCTTAGCTTTGAGCTCAAGAGATAAAAGATATGATCAATCAATTAAGTGAGAAAGAATAATCAATATTAATCCTTCTCGCTTCAAACCATGGTTAACAAATATCTAGATATTATTTTGTTGAGTTAAAGTCCAAATGAAATTTAAACCATGGTTTGAATTAGGTCAAAGAATAGTCAAGTTTGGATAATTATCAACCATGATTTAATTTTCATTTCCTTTTCTTTTTCTCAAAACAAATATATATCTATATATAAATGAACCATGTGAGTTTTGCATTGCCACCATCCATTGTATCAACAACCATGATACAATGCATGTATGTATGTGTCCATGCACATCATCATGTGCATACATGCATGCATACATCAATAAAGAAAAAGGTTTAAATAAAGAATTAAACTAAAAGTCAAATGTTAAATCAACACTTGATTTAACAAACCGGTCATATCACATACGACCCGACCAATAGAAAAACACCCGATTAATATACGGTATCACATACTCGCATTCAATCGGGTCCCCGCGCATATCTCATAAGCACACCGCATCATTTCGCCTGAGCTAAGAAACTCCTGTGTGGGATTCTAAGACTCGTCAATACGCCGGTAGT
The DNA here is from genome assembly GCA_030015575.1 of Agapanthus africanus. Taxonomy (NCBI): domain Eukaryota; kingdom Viridiplantae; phylum Streptophyta; class Magnoliopsida; order Asparagales; family Amaryllidaceae; genus Agapanthus; species Agapanthus africanus. The sequence goes on along the minus strand of JASDDO010000024.1, from coordinate 862,131,529 downwards.
AAGTGATGATCATATCAAACACCCACAAGCCGCAAGCGGCCAGTTAAACGTAACGGCTACCCAGGTATTGAACGATCAGAAGAAAACCAGCAGAGCTGTCAAAACTCCCGTCAAGCCAACTAGTAACACTTACCGTACAGTCCAGTCTCTTCGTCAGATATGTTGCATATCGAGTCTAGGGGTGGTAAACGTCAGACCCCAGAAACTGATAAGTCGTGTTGATTTGAGGCTCATAACGAGTCGAGAAACTACTGATAACTCTTACCAGTAGCACTCCATATCAGCCCTGGCCAGGGACTTCCAGTTATAGCCAATCGAACACAACGCAACATCAACTCCCAATACCGGGAGAGATGAAACCCCTCCTATCGCTCATTGCCTCCATGTGATTCGGGACTGTACCCAAAAGCCACCGTTTTGCACGCCCTATTGGACGTGGTAAGGTGGAAATCAAAGCATAGTGGGAATCACACAAGACTCTATGACGATCTCGGGTCTACAGACTAACCTGTACCAGCGTCACCGGAGAACTGCTATCTGACGATAGGCATAATGCCATCTAGGAGTTCTCGGCGAGTCCGTTCAGTGTACCCAGTCTCCACTGAGCACCCGTACACCATCTTTGATGTCAAACACCGATAGATATGGGATCATCCATCGTCCATCAGATGGGTCAAGATGCGTATACGCTAGTCTACTCTAGTGTATCGATGCCCTGTCTCGATACGCCCTCGACTAGGAACAGTTATAGGATGTACTCTTGGACTACCCTGGCCCCACTAGTATGATCTGCATCATAATCCCAGTAGTCGAGTACATATACTAAGGGATTTATCAACATGTAAGAGCGAGACTGTAAACCAATACAAGTCAACATGTTAAGACAAAGTAAAACCAGATAGCATACTATCATGTCGAGCAAGAAGGTCCTCTCTATATATATCCAAGCATCTACTAAAATATACATCATATGTACAACAATGGCCTCTAGGGCATATATACAACTAACAATCTCCCACTTGCACTAAGGCCGGCTGTTGTAGTATCTCATACCCAACATCCCGAAGAGTCTCTCAAATTGTATCTGGGGTATGGCCTTCGTGAGTGGATCCACAGTGTTATCCTTCGTGTCAACTCTCCTAATCTCGATCTCGCGGCGATCAACTATCTCCCGGATCAAGTGATACCGCCTCAGAATATGTCTGGACTTCTGATGGGACCTTGGTTCCATAGCCAAAACCACAGCTCCATTGTTATCACAATACAAAGGTATTGGATACTCAATGGATGGAACCACACCAAGGTCAGTGATGAACTTCTTTATCCAGACAGCCTCTTTGGCAGCATCGTTGGCAGCGATGTATTCAGTCTCTATCGTCGAGTCTGCCACGGTTTCTTGCTTGGAACTCTACCAAAGGGGCCCCCCTCCATTTAGGGTAAAGACAAATCCCGACTGCGACCTAGAGTCGTCCTTATCACTTTGGAAGCTCGAATCGGTAAAGGACTCCACTTGGAGTTCTCCGTTACCATACACCAAGAACATCTCCTTAGTCCTTCTCAAGTACTTGAGAATGTTCTTCACAGCTGTCCAGTGACTCTCTCCTGGATCTGCTTGATACCTACTCACTACACTTAGTGAGTATGCTATATCGGGCCTGGTATATAGCATCGCGTACATGATAGAGCCTACTGCCGAAGCATAGGGTATCCCTTACATGCGAGCTCTCTCCAAATCAGTCATGGGAGACATCTCTTTGGAGAGAGTGAGTCCAGAGATCGTGGGTTGGTTCCCACGCTTGGATTCTTCCATACTAAACCTCTTTAGTATGGTGTCAATGTACCTGGATTAGGACAATCCTAGTATCCTTTTAGATCTATCTCTATAGATCCTAATCCCCAAAATGCAGGAGGCATCACCTAGATCTTTCATTGAGAATCTATGTGATAAGAAGAGCTTGACCGAGTGCAGCATAGGAACATCATTTCCTATCAAGAGCATGTTATCCACGTACAATACGAGGAAGACAACATTACTCTCTGCAACCTTCTTGTAGATACAAGGTTCATCTACGTTTTTGATGAAGTCAAACTTTTTGACTACGACATCAAAACAGATTTTCCAACTCCGCGATGCCTGCTTTAACCCGTAGATGGATTTAAGCAACTTGCAAACCTTTCCGCTGCTCCCACTGTCTATGAAGCCCTCTGGCAGAGTCATGTACACGCACTCCTCTAAATCACCATTTAGAAGGCGGTCTTAACATCAATCTGCCAGATTTCGTAGTCATGGTATGCAGCAATGGCAAGTAAGATCCGAATGGACTTAAGCATAGCCACTGGAGAAAAGGTTTCGTCATAATCCACACCTGGTCGTTGACGAAAACCCTTTACAACAAGTCTAGCTTTCCAAGTCTCAACTTTTCCATCTACACCAAGTTTCTTCTTAAAGATCCATTTGCTCCCAATGGGTTTTACCCCTTCAGGAGCAACTTCCAAAGTCCATACTTTGTTGGTGTACATGGATTCCATCTCATATTGCATTGCATCCAACCACTTCACAGAGTCCCCACTCGTGATGGCCTGCTCGAAGCTAGTCAAGTCATCATCTTCCATGATGCAATCCTCGCTCCCACCATCGATGAGAAAACCGTAGTATCTCTCTGGTGGATTAGGAAGCCTACTAGATCGGCGGAGTGGCTGAGGTTCGTCGGGAACTACTGAATCCTCTAGTTCAACCAAATCTTCTGTTGTAGTTTGTATAGTTCTACCTCCTTGCCACTAATTTCTTTTTCAAGAAATTCCTTTTCTAAAAAGGTGGCATGTCGAGAAACAAACATCTTTTGTTCCTCGGTGTGGTAGAAGATATACCCGCGCGAATGTTTGGGATATCCAATAAACTTACACATAAAAGATCTTGCGTTGAGCTTGTCCGGATTCTGTGTTTTCACATATGCCGGACAACCCCATATCTTAACATGATTAAGATATGGTCGCTTTCCTTTCCATATCTCATATGGAGTGGTTGGCACAGATTTGGTGGGAACCATATTCAATAGGTCTGCAGCTGTTTCTAGTGCATATCCCCAAAAGGAAATATGCAACTCAGCAATGCTTATCATAGAGCTCACCATATCTAATAGGGTGCGATTCCTCCACTCCGATACACCATTGTACTGTGGTGTATAAGGAGGAGTAAGCTGAGAGAGAATCCCATTCTCTTTTAGATAGTCCAGGAACTCATTGCTCAAGTATTCTCCTCCTCGATCTGATCGAAGGATCTTAATACTTTTGCCCGTTTGGTTCTCTACTTCGTGCTTATATTCTCTGAATTTCTCAAAAGCTTCAGACTTATATTTCAGCAGGAACACATGCCCGTATCTTGAGAGATCGTCAGTGAATGTAATGAAGTATGAGGAACCATTCCTGGCATGTGTAGACATGGGACCACATATATCACTATGTATCAGTCCCAAGAGTTCCGTAACTCTTTCTCAGTGTCCACTAAATGGAGTTTTGGTCATCTTGCCTTTGAGACATGACTGGAAAGTGTTATAAGATGAAAATTCGAATGGATTCAAATATCCATCCTTAGACAACTTAGCTAGTCGTGTCACATTGATATGACCAAGTCTACAATACCATAAGAAGGATTCGTTCATTTCTGAACTCTTCCTCTTGTTTGTGTTTTGTACATTAAGGACTGTAGTATGATTCAGAACGTAAATGCCATTATTTAACGAGCCTGGTCCAATCAACTTTTGATTCAGGAAGATGTTCATAATATTATCCTGTACTACAAAATTATATCCTTCTTTACTCAATAAAGATATTGATATACGATTGCATATCAAGGTCGGAATGTAATAGCATTCGTTCAGAATCAATGTATTACCATTTGGTAATACAAGGTGATATTCGCCAACTGCTTTGGCTGCAACATTTGCACCATTCCCTACTCTTATGGAATGATCACCCCCTCCTAGTTCCCTACCTTTCTGTAGCCCATGTAACATATTACATATATGGGATCCCGATCCGGTATCTAATACCCAAGACGTAGAGTGAACTGAGAAACAGTTCTCGATAACTAATACACCCGAAGAAAATGCATCAGCATGCTTGTTCTTCGTTTGGGTGGCGTGAGAATCTGGATATTCTCCTATTTTCTGCTCAGACTTATAACAATTATAAGTTGGAGCGGGACCAACGTTCCCCTGCTCAATATAATAAGCGGGTTCAGTCAATACATCCATATTATTATCTTGATTAAGGCCTGACATGGTCGCTACCTGGAGAGATAGAGAAAAAAACACTTTAGCGTATGCACTTGCAAGATTAGATTGTTTATTATCTTATCTAATCAGGATGGCTCCCACTATTTTCATCAAATCTTCCTTCAAACCCTAAAAGGTAAGATTAGCCAGGATTAATTACACCTTACAAGTTCGCCAATCTTTCGGCCAGGCTAGTGTTAGTACTTTGAGGGAGGTTCCCCGTGCTTTCGCACGGACCTAATTAGAATAAATCTCGTTTTCCCAGAGGCATAACCCCGTTAACACCTTTCTAGACACCTACTTGATCGGCTAATTGTTATGTGTAAAACTCTCCCAGGAGTAACTCTTACTCGTAGTGGGTATCAGGATCCAACTATCTCATAAAAGGTATGCAATCTCATTGCAAATTTCAACACTTGAAATTCCCGATAATACTTTTGCCCCTAGCGTGCTATGACCTTAACGCAGGCCAACAAACCATAGTCCGCTAGTCAAGTTCAACCCGTCATTTCCTGATTGAATTAAACCCACCCGCACGACCCTTGACGCAGGCCAACAAAGTCGTACGGCTACCCTAATCCAATCTTATCTTATGTTGCAGATAAGCACTAGTTAGCTACCTCACACTATGCCTTAACACAGGCCAACAAACGTAGCATGAATACTAAGTATTACTTATCTGAAATAATGGAGGGCTACGCAGGTTTTTCAGAAAACCATGAGCGTAAAGAACTTGATATCGTTGTAGAAACAAGTGATTTTGAAAAGGAGTGTTTTTGAGACTTTTTCTAGTTTTGCTAAAGAGGTCACTCCCGGTGAAGGGATCTCGGCTTTTTTCTTATCGAATAAGGTGCAGGATATTTCATAAATACCGTTGTGCAAAGCAAGAACTATAGAAGCAATAAAAAAATGAGTGAGTTGTAGCATCTGCTATTTTCGCAAAAGAGGTCATTCCCGGTGAAGGGATCTCGGCTCTTTCCTTGTCGAATAAGGTGCTGGATATTCTACAAGGAATACCGCTATGCAAAGCAAAAAACTAGAGCTACCCTTTTTAAAAAATTTGATTCTACAACATCTTTTAGGTTTCTTTTTCTTTCATTAATCTCATTAATGAATCTCATCATTTATGCTTCCTAATGATCACAGAAGAAACGAAAATACAACGTACGCTTATGCCATCCGCATTCGCCATAGTGTCCCGTTATGCACCGTTAGGTTACTTAACTAACGGCATACCAGGACGGGACTAGATCGGGTGTAAAACATAAGCAACGTTTATTATATATCATATATACAATAATAAACCATTCGTCTCACGCATATAATATGATCATATCACAGTATATCAACAGCAGAAGAAACATGTGAAATATTGAATATACTAGGACGTCCGTGTTTTATTTTGAGCATGTATAAAACACGGATTCCACGGTCGCGATGAATAGCCAAACCCACATCCCTAGACCCCTGCGAGAGCGGCAAGTGACCCTACTAATTCTAGAGTTTAGGACACCCGATCTCGACTCTTCGAGATGGCCTCCCACTGAACCCTAGAACCCGGTCACTTGTGCTCCCCTCCTTGGGTCTATCCTAATGCGGAAAAGTAAATAATATACAATGGTGACATCATCCTCAACCCGGAAGTGTCCCAATAAAATAATATTACATACAATGAATTTTACATGAATGAAAATGAAAACCCTCATCACACATAAAACCCCGGCTATTCAAAACACGACGATCCTATATAGCATATCACAGCAACACATAATATCTCATATCATCAACGTAAGCAAGTATAGATATCCCGATTGTCGTTGATGTATAGCAACAAAGCCGGCGATACAACACATACTACACTTACGGTCGCAAAAAAGAAAAGTGAAAAACTACAACATTTGGAATCCAAAATCACCTTAGATATCGTAAACCCGAAATATCACATATTACGGATTTCATGCCTAACAATGTGAATTCCACATATTGTAACACATTCAGATATATCAAGACGATGTTTAACGTTTCGATCGAAGCAACGTACACTTACAAATTACCCCAAAAGCTCAACACTTGAGCAAAGTCAAAATACTCAAAAACCGTGCCACGGTGTCTATGGACCAGCCATAGAAGGGGTTAACCAATGCCTCACCTATGGCACTACGGAACTACGGCAAACCCTAGGGTTCGATCGCGGTTCTGTGGGCATAGAATCGAGTTAAGGTTATTATATTCTTCTAGAGGGTCCATAGGAAGACTTGCACGATTTTACGAATACAATCAACTTGGGAAAATTACAACATTTGAAAATTTCAGCGGGGTACAAGATGTGGTGTTCAACATTCGTTCGAACTACTAAACATTGTCAAGGTTACCAATACAGTGTTAAATTATACGACTATGAAATACTACGAAATAGCCCCTGATCAAATCAATCATCACATGAAAAATTGGGCTAAGCAAACAATACCTGAAACCATAAATCCTACAGAGCAGACCACAGGAGAAATACGCAGCGGTTTGGGGGTGATCTGGCCGAGCAGGCTGGCCAAAGAGCCATTGTGCTTGGATTTTTGTAGGTGGATTACCCCGTATTGCTCCAGTGTTCTCAGTACATCTCATACTAACTTCTGCAGTTGCTAAAAAAATATTAAAGGACTTTTTACAAAATTTCCAGAGAGCAATATCAAGGGTTTCAAATATCGTATTTCGGAGTCGATTTCGTTTTCGTAATTATATTAACACTGTGTCTAAAATTCTAGATTATCTTTGATACCACTGTTGGGTTTCTCTTGCACCTAGTTTAGGGTTTGGTAGCATCACTCATGCCACATTAAAATTTAGAGAAGTGCAAAGCAAACAAACCATGAATCTTTACTAGAATATTTAGGGTAACAACTAATTGTATCACATACAAAGAAGATTCTATCACTAAGAGTAGAGATTACAACCTTTGTAGTCTCCCTTTGGTGACTCCTTGGACCTTTGAGAATTTGGAACGTATCGCTAGCAACCTTCTTTGTCCACGATGATCCACCCAAAGTCCCTCTGCCCAAAGCTCCTTGCTTTACTTGATCCATGGAAGAAGTATAGCAAACACCCTGCACAAATGGGCTAGATGTGTGTAGAATGATGAGGTGGTTTGTATTCTCTATTCAAAACCCTTTCTTTTTTACTACCTCACTCAAATGAAAACTCAAGAGAGAGTGGAAGAAGAAGATAATGGTGGCTTAGCTTTGAGCTCAAGAGATAAAAGATATGATCAATCAATTAAGTAAGAAAGAATAATCAATATTAATTCTTCTCACTTCAAACCATGGTTAACAAATATCTAGATATTATTGTGTTGAGTTAAAGTCCAAATGAAATTTAAACCATGGTTTGAATTAGGTCAAAGAATAGTCAAGTTTGGATAATTATCAACCATGATTTAATTTTCATTTCCTTTTCTTTTTCTCAAAACAAATATATATCTATATATAAATGAACCATGTGTGTCTTACATTGCCACTATCCATTGTATCAACAACCATGATACAATGCATGTATGTATGTGTCCATGCACATCATCATGTGCATACATGCATGCATACATCAATAAAGAAAAGGGTTTAAATAAAGAATTAAACTAAAAGTCAAATGTTAAATCAACACTTGATTTAACAAACCGGTCATATCACATACGACCTAACCAATAGAAAAACACCCGATTAATATACGGTATCACATACTCGCATTCAATCGAGTCCCCGCGCATATCTCATATGCACACCATATCGTTTCGCCTGAGCTAGGAAACTCCTGTGTGGGACTCTAAGACTCGTCAATATGCCGGCAGTAGGTGATGATCATATCAAACACCCACAATCCGCAAGCGGTCAGCTAAATGTAACGGCCACCCCGGTATTGAGCGATCAGAAGAAAACCAGCGAAGCTGTCAAAACTCCCGTCGAGCCAACTAGTAACACTTACCGTACAGTCCGGTCTCTTCGTCAGATATGTTGCATATCGAGTTTAGGGGTGGTAAACATCAGACCCTAGTAACCGATAAGTCATGTCGATTTGAGGCTCATAACGGGTAGAGAAACTACTGATAACTCTTACCAGTAGCACTCCATATCAGCCCTGGCCAGGGACTTCCAGTTATAGCCAATCGAACACAGCGCAACATCAACTCCCAATACCGGGAGAGACGAAACCCCTCCTATCGCTAATTGCCTCCATGTGATTCGGGACGGTACCCAAAAGCTACCATTTTGCACGCCCTCTTGGACGTGATAAGGTGGAAATCAAAGCACAGTGGGAATCACACAAGACTCTTTGATGATCTCGGGTCTACAGACTAATCTGTACCAGCGTCACTGGAGAACTGCTATCTGACGATAGGTATAATACCATCTAGGAGTTCTCGGCGAGTCCGTTCAGTATACCCAATCTCCACTGAGCACCCGTACACCATCTTTGATGTCAAACACCGATGAATATGGGATCATCCATCGCCTATCATATGGGTCAAGATGCGTATACGCTAGTCTACTCTGGTGTATCGATGCCCTGTCTCGATACACCCTCGACTAGGAACAGTTATAGGATGTACTCTTGGATTACCCTGGCCCCACTAGTATGATCAGCATCATAATCCCAGTAGTCGAGTACATATCCTAAGGGCTTTATCAACATGTGAGAGCAAGACTGTAAGCCAATACAAATCAACATGTTAAGACAAAGTAAAACCAGATAGCATACTATCATGTCGAGCAAAAAGATCCTCTCTATATATATCCAAGCATCCACTATAATATACATCATATGTACAACAATGGTCTTTAAGGCATATATACAACTAACACATACCCCAAATGTTTTCTTGTCCCCCCCCCCTCATTCAATTTCTTTTCTTTTCTTTTCTTTTCTTATCTTTTCTTTTCTGTTTTCTAAAAACAAAAAATGTCACAAAAAAAGAAATGTTGCATGCCATGACACTTAAACATGGTTTAACAAAATAAACTTGGTTTAATATATAATTAGTGAAATACTAATCAAGTTTAACAGTAACTTGTATGTAAATAATTATATATTAATTTATAAAAAGCCCAAATCAAATAAACACTTTCATAATTAATATTTTATTTTAAATCCCAATTATTTTCCAAAAATACAGGTATATAATCATACCAATCTATGAAAACTCAAATCTATATTCGTATAATATCCGTAAAATTTATTATATTTTTATTTAAATTCCAAAATAATATTTTATATTTTCTGAAATGTTACATATGCAATACTCTTAGACTAATAGACCGGACTATACGGGGATTGTCACAGACAGACTCGGTAGGGGTTCGGATGAGTTTGCTCGTCGGCCTTCCTTTTCGACAAATACCTGGGTAGCTGTTACGTACAGCTAATGTCGTTGACTTGCTTATGGTTATGCATTTTTCTAGTAACTCACTGCCATCATACTGTTGAGTCTTTATAGTCCCACACAGAGAGTTTTTCTGGTTTAGGCGAAATGATGTAGTTGTTGTATTTTGATACGTGCAGGGTTCCGATTAAATACATGTACTAACTACATGGACTTTAATTGGACGGATGGTAATACTAGCCGGCTTAGGATTAAACCGGATTATTAAATCAAGAATTGATTTAATAATTTACATATATATTTCGATATGTATATTCTAGTATTTTGTTCATTGTATTTTTCCTCTCTTGGGTATTCGCATTTTTATACGGATACGGGTATGTATATACAATAGAATATATTTCGTATTTATACAGAGATACATTCTAGAAGGATGACACCTCATTTTGGTTTATCCATTTATTTATTTAAATGGAAATGAGGTGGGGGGTGAGGTGGCTTAGGAATGGTGAGAGGCATGGTTGAAAATGAATTTTAATTCACTTGTCTACACTATTCAAGTATGGTTGTTGTTTTATATTTGCAAATATCGTTATACAAAACCACAGCTTGTATTTTCTCTCACAAAGATTTTTTCATTTCACCATTCCCTTTCTCTCTCCTTCTCTTGAGCTCCTCGTTCTTCTTCCCTACACTCTCATAAGTTGAGAATCAAGGATAGAAAAGAGATAGAAAAATACTAGAACACATCATTACTTCTCTAAGCATCTTAGATTAGCAATTTAGGGTCTTTAGTTGCTTCACTAGCTTGTTTGTGTGACGCTAGAGCCTTGAACCATATCTCTCAGATGGATCATCTTCGACAAAGGAGGACTGGCTTACAAGCTCGATCTCGGAGCCTCTAGGAGCTAAAGAAATGGATAGAAGACCGAAGGACACGAATCCTTAGATATAACCTTTTAGCCGAGTAATTAAACTCTTTGTAGTTTTCTAGTTTTAATGTTCGGTTTAGATTCTAAGGTTTATGTTTCTAGCGCCTTTTTGAAACTGTTCGTTTTTCTTTCCACATAGGCCGTGGTTGTAGAGGCTAGGGCGCTAGAAACATTATCATGGTATCAGAGCCACCCAAACACTATAAACTAATTGTAAACGATATTCAAGTTTCGAAGCTGACAAAATTTCATCTTTTTCAAAACCCAAATATCAAGTTTCAGTTCAAAATATTGTCTCTAAAAAATTTTTGGAGCATACAAAAGAATGATATTAATATGTATATAACACTGAAAGAAAACAAGGCAAATCGGAGCAAAATGGGCCGCCAAAATATTCATTTTGGCCACAATTTGCGGCCCAAAATGCTTTGTTTTGTCTCAATTTTTTTCATATCTTGGGTTTTAGAAAATGGGATTTTTGGCATACTTCTTTTTTTGCCCAGATTTGGTTTATTATTGTTTGTGCTTTAGGGCAACACGAAAAGTTTTAAAACTCGAAACTTTTGCATCGTTAATATTTGTGATATTGTATATGTGTTTCAAATGTCGTCTAATTGCTATATGTCATTTAGACGAGATTGCATGTACTTGCTTATGTTGCTGTGATGTATATCTTTATGTTGGTTTATACGGATTGCCGTGTTGGATAGCTCCTCATACGATATTGCTTGTACAGTTGTGTCTTTTGTATATTCATTGTTGCGGAGCGAACGTCTAATTTGTGGACTTTCGTTTCTGCTTGTTTGTATATTCTTTTATTCGGACACGACCGGGTTAAGGTCGATGTCTCGATTGTATATTATTTCATTTTTATATTAGAATAAACCCACGGAGAAGTGCTCAAATAGTTGGGTTCTAGAGTGCGCTAGGTAGTTGTCTCGCAATGGTGAGTTCGAGCCGCCTCGCTCTTGAATTGGCGGGCTATTCACCGCACTTGTAGGGGTTTTTGGATGGCCTATGGTGGAATGCTCAAGTTACCGGATTCTATGAATGTCGGGTGGACCACACATCACCTAGAATGCAGGTTGCCTCACTTCTGAAATTGGCGGGTACTTTGCCGCGCTTATAAGGGTCTTGGTTCGATATTGTACGGGCTATCCACACGACCGGGGAACGTCGAGTTTCATTTGCGGCTCAAATGAAACGCGGGGCTCCTAAATTATCCGCTATTCCATATTGCTTATCATGTTTTTGTATCATGCCTGAGATGACTATATATATATATGTTGTATATATTTTTCATCCGCGCTAGCCCTGCCCATGCACTGCCGTAAGTTAAGTAACCTTACGGTGAAGTCGCCGGACCCCTGGTGAATGCGGATGTCATATACTTACATTCTATTTTCATTATTTTCTTGTATGATATGAATTAATTGATAGGACCACATTAATTTTAATTAATGCAAAGAAAAACAAACCTAATATGATGTCGGTATAAATTTTTCGAAAAACTATAGTCATATTCTTTTGCTTTGCATAGAGGTTTTCGATTAGGAATATTCTGCACCTCATTCAACGAAGGAAGAGCCTTGATCCCATCACGGGGATTTCGCTCTTAAGAAAAAGTTTATGTTACTATAAATTACTCGGTTTCTTCAAAACCACTTATTTTAAAAACGGAGCCAAAACCATTCCCTTTCAAAACTACTCGATTTCTTCAACGATATCAAGTTCATTACGTTAAAAGTTTTCACCAAAAACTAGCCGTAGCCCTCCGTCATTTCAAATAGGTAGCACATAATATTCGTGCTATATTTGTTGGCATCCGTCAAGGCATGGTGTACGGTAACTGAGTGATGCTTATCTGTTGCATAGTGATGTGATTGATCAGGACAGTCGCACAGCTTTGTTGGTACACTCTAAAGGCTTGTGTGGGTGGGTTCGAGTTAATCAAGATAATGACAGGTAGAACTTGACTATCGGCCTATATATGATTTTTTGGCATGCGTCAAGATCATAGGTCGTAAAAAACCACATCTAGAATTTCAAATATATAAGCAACTTGTAGTGATGCATATCTACTGGAGTATGGTGACTAGAGCGACTTCCATCTAGGTTATCATACAATGATAGTTAGGTCCCGATCCCACTATGAGTATTTGTTACTCTTTGGGAGATATTTTTCACTTCACAATTAGCTAACCTATTAGATATCTAGAAAGGTGTTAACAGGGCTACGCCTCTGCGGAAACGAGATTTATTTTAATTAGGTTCGTGCGAGAGCACGGGGAACCTCCCTTGGAGTACCAACACCCACATGGCTGAATAGTTAGCGAACTTATAAGAGGTAAATGATCCCGACTAGTTCTCGTTTTAACGTTTGAAGGAGAATTCGAGAAAATAGTGGGAGCTGTCCTGATTAGATAAATTAAAAACCAATCTAATTTTGCAAAAGCGCATGCTGAGTGTTTCTTTTCTCTATCACCAGGTAGAAACCATGTCACGTCTTAATCAAGATAATAAAATGTATGACTTGACCGACCCGGATTCTTATTCAGTGATAGGGAACGTCGGTTCGGCTCTAACTTGTAACAACTGTCACGAGTATGGGAAAGGGAAAGAGGATTACATGAATTCCTTGATGACCTCGGTGAAGAAAAAGCATACAATTGCGTCTCCTTCAAGTGTTTTTGTTATTAAGAACTATTTTTCGATCAATCCTACCTCCCGGGTACTAAATACCGGATCAGAATCTCATATTTGTAATTTATTAGAAGGTCTTCAGCATGATTTATTACATTTTATTACCTCTCATTTTCTATCATTTTGTCAATAAACAAAGCTATCTAATATGTGTCTGCTCAATAGTACATTTTATAGGTACATAGGCAAAAACACTGGAGACGGTACACAACATGAACGGAAACGATGGTTTTTAGCTGGAACTGCAAACGGGACAGTATACAGATAATTCATTCTTTTGGTCCAACATGATACATGTGTGAACACATAACATTGCAAGTTGGCACACAAATAAGCACAATCATGATACACAAATTGATGAACTACAATCTCAACGTCTGATGCGATCAGTAGTACAAGAAGTGGGCATGGCTCATGATAAGTAAAATGTTGATGTGATGTGTAAGTGGGTACACAAATAGGACAGCCATGACTTTGTGAATCATGACTTGTGCAAGTTGATCAAGTGGATCATTAGATAAAGATGTGATGTGAAGTGTGAAATGGAAATATTTGCCCTCTTCTTTGTCTTCATATTCGTATGAGTAATGTAGTGTTATTTCGTGAAACTGAAGTGTGCCAAAAATCATTATTTCACTTCAGGATAACACACAAGAAATTTGGTAGCCAAAATCCAATAGACAGCCGCGGTTCCGCGACTTATTGTAAAGGAGGGCGGCGGATGTGCGGCCATATTGGCGCCAAACGTTTCCGTTTTTTAGGGGTATTGTTGTAACTTCATAACACTTTGGAAAACACCCTTGGACTTACATTTCAAATCCTATAAATACAGCAGTTCAGAACAGAGAGCTTCTCCCATTCTTTTGTCGATGTTTTTGCATATGTTTTAGTTTAGTTTTGAGAAGAGAATTGTGTGGAGTCAAGTCATGGTTACCTTCTTCTTCTTCCTTCTTGGAGCTCTCATTTGAGAGCTTCATTAAGAAGGTTGAATAAGTAACCTATCATGTATCTCAACTTCTTCACTCGTTAATAAGAATTGTTGTTTTCCTTGTTATTTGCTTCTTAACCTTGTTTTTGTTTTTCATTTCTTTTCATGATGATGCTTGAGTAATTTGTTAGTTGTATACCCTAGAGGCCAGTATTGTACAGATGATGTATATTATATTGGATGCTTGGACATATATAGAGATGAATTTCTTGCTCGATATGATAGTATGCTATCTGGTTGCTCTTTATCTTAACATATATACTTGTCTCTTTATACTGTCTTAGAGTTACATGTTGGTAAAGCCCTTAGGATGTGTACTTGACTACCTGGACTATGATGCGGATCATACTAGTGGGGACATGGTAGTCCATAAGTACATCCTTCAAGGTCCCTGGTCGTGGGTGTATCGAGACAGGGCATCGATATACCAGAGTAGACTAGCGTATACGCTTCTCGACCCATGAGATGGGCGATGGATGATCCCATATCCATTGGTGTTTGACATCAGAGATGGTATACGGGTGCTCAGTGAAGACTGGGTACACTGGACGGACTCGCCGAGAACTCCCAGATGGTATTATACCTCACGTCAGATAACAGTTCTCAGGTGGCACTTGTGCAGGTTAGTCTGTAGACCCGAGATCGTCATAGAGTCTTGTGTGATTCCCACAGTGCTTTGATTTCCACCTTACCACGTCCATGAGGGCGTGCAAAACGGTGGTTTTTGGGTACAGTCCCGAGTTACATGGAGGCAATGAGCAATAGGAGGGGTTTCGTCTCTCCCGGTATTGGGGATTGATGTTGCACTGTGCTCGATTGGCCGTAACAGGGAAGTCCCTGGCCAGGGCTGATTAGAGATTTACTGGTAAGTGTTACCAGTAGTTTCTCGATCCGTTATGAGCCTCATATCAGCACGACTTATCAGTTATTGGGGTCTGACGTTTACCACCCCTAGACTTGATATGTGACATATCAGACGAGGAGACCGGACTGTACGGAAAGTGTTGCCGATTAGCTCGACGGGAGTTGTAGCTGGTTCGCTTGTTCTCTTCTGATCGTTCAATACCCGGGTGGCCGTTACGTTTAGCTGACCGCTTGCGGCTTGGGGGTGCTTGATATGATCATCACCCACTGCCGGCGTATTGACGAGTCTTAGAGTCCCACAAAGAAGTTACCTAGTCCAGGCGAAACGTTGTGGAGCGCGTATGCGATATGTGTATGGGCCCGGTTTAGATGCGCGTATGAGATACCGTATATTGATCGGGCGGCTTGCTTTTGGTTAGGGTCATATGTGATATGGCCGGATTGATAAATCAAGTGTTAATTTATCATTTAACCATTAGTTTCTCACTAGAAATCTTTTCTTGTATTTGATGGATGTATGCATATATGTATGTTTTCTTTTTAGATTCATGCACATATTGATATGCATACACACATACATACATACATACATACATACATCCTTCATGGTTGTACATACATGAAAATGGTGGCAATATAAGACTCACACCATGGAAAATATATATGTATTATTATTGCATTTGTTTTAAAAACAAAAAGAAAAGGAAAAGGATTATTCATGGTTTGCTTCTACACTCTTCTTGACTAAACCATGCTCACCTAACTCTTAACCATGGATTAACTTTTCTTTTGTGTTTTAAACTCAAATACAATAATATATACTTATTATTTAACCATGGTTTGATATGATGAGTGGAAAATATATATGTTTACATTTTCCATTTTTCATAAGAGTTTATCTTTCTCTTCTTATCAAAAAGACATCATCTTCTTCCTCCTTCTTCCATTGCTCTCTAGATCTTTCAAGTGAGCAAAATACTCAACAAGATAGGATTTTGAAGTGAGAAAGAGAACCACAACACTATTCTACACAAGTCTAGCCCACTTGTTTAGAGTGTTAGCTTCATTTCATTCTCTTGATAAGGTGAAGTTGCAAGCTTAGACAAAGCGGACTCCGGATGGATTATCGGTGACCTAGAGGAGTTCAAGCGGAGCCTTTCCAAACCCCAAGTAGCCAAGGAGTCTAGCATAGGGAGCTACAAAGGTTGTACTCTCAAAACCCTAGCTTTTCTTTCATGAGATGATATGCATATTTTGAAACCCTAATTTTTCTAGGAACGATTCTTTGTTTGTTAAGTTAGCACCCTAAAAATTCAATCTTTGGTACATGTGATACTTCCAAACCCTTCATGAGGTGCTAAGTTAACCCAACATAATTCATTTGATAGTGGTGATGGTTAGGGTGGTGATGAAAGGCAAGACCTTCCTCCATTCTCTTGTAATTGTTCTTGTGCTTAATGTTTGATTGTAATCATAAGATTGAAATTTGGTTGTTGGTTGATAGATTATTTTGCTTTCAATGATTACAGGTAACCTCTAGTATATAACCTATTCTCTCACACTTTTATTTTGCAATGTTAAAATTAGAATTAAGTTTTAGTGTTAGGTTTGCTAAACAATTTAGATAGGGTATGCTACTTATTATTGGTTGACACACTTCATTAAGTAGATATCCTATACTATCACCCAAAACACTTAGCAAATTTAAAACTAAACACCTTACTTCTTATTTTCTATTTGTTGTTATTGATGTGGTATGTCGTGTGATCCTTAGCGATGTGTTTCGATACGACATGCTTGGACATACAAACGGTAAGCGATAGGCCTCTTATCACTTGTGATCTTTAAGATCAAATAGATTTGTTCTGAATTAAGCAATATCAAAAATAGTTCATAAAGTGAAGTGGATATGAGAGATATTATTGAAAGTTTCAATGGAAGTTTAAGTCTAAAAAATAACCCATCTGGACTTTGTTGGAGTAATTACACATCTTATCCACACGAACACATCTTTGGGATGAAAAAGAAAAACTGGCAATATCTCCATTCGCACTGCTTTCTGAATATTTTAAACGCATAAAAATGATTCTTTTGTTTTGTAGCCTTGGTAACTTGGGCAATTAAGTACTAGGGGTGTCTCTACACCTAATGCCCTAAAACCATCTGGTTTGGGAGTCATTGACCCAAAACTCGCTAAGTCTTCAATCGCCAAATAAAACAAGCCAAGCAAGTGTTCTCTCCAAGTAAAAAGTCCTCACGGTTCTTCGTGGGAGAAAAATCTTGGCAGGGACAAGTTTTCTATTATAAACAGTTTCTTAGCGGAGATATGAAGGTTTAAATTATAAGACTTTGTGCACGATCATGAAAGGTGTGTATGAACGAAGACAGATGAAGGGTAGGAGTGAAAAATAAGACTTAATTATGTTAAAAATGATATAATTTCTGACTTGAACTTAACTGGAGAATGAAAATTGAGAAAATCTTAAAGTCTTTTCGAACTCGTGTGATCCTTTAGAAGTCTGTTCTGGTCCGTATTTATGATATGATGACCCTACTTGAAGTTCTAAAACATATCGATACTATTCAAATAAATCATGTAAAGACGTATACGAACTTATGTTAAATGAGATATGAGGACTGAAAAATAAGGGTTGGACGTTTCTGACTAGAGTGATAGAACTTGTAGCTTTGATACTAAACCTTAAGATTAGAATCGGCAGTTTCTTTCCGAAACTAACTTGACGAGATTTTGTGGATGTAATCCGCTGAAACCCCTCAGGAGACAAAACTCCTCCTACTAGGGACACCTAGAGGTTTAACAGCTTGTTGCACAGGTTCGGTGCAATCGCGCTCTCTACGAAAATAAGGTTAGGATTTTGTTTTGCTCGGGACGAGCAAAAGTTAGGTTTGGGGGTATTTTTTTGGCACGATTTATTACATTTTATTACCTCTCATTTTCTATCATTTTGTCAATAAACAAAACTATCTAATCTATGTCTACTCAATAGTACATTTTATAGGTACACAGGCAAAAACACTGGAGACAGTACACAACATGAACGGAAACGATGGTTTTTAGCTGGAACTACAAACGGGACAGTATACAAGTCAAATCAAATAAGTTTGCAACATATGAAGTTGTGTACAGGTAATTCATTCTTTTGGTCTAACATGATACATGTGTGAACTCATAACATTGCAAGTTGGCACACAATTAAGCATATCATGATACACAAGTGGGCATGGCTCATGATAAGTAAAATGTTGATGTGATGTGTAAGTGGGTACACAAATGGGACATCCATGACTTTGTGAATCATGACTTGTGCAAGTTGATCAAGTGGATCATTAGATAAAGATGTGATGTGAAGTGTGAAATGGAAATATTTGCCCTCGTCTCCATCTTCATATTCATATGAGTAATGCAGTGTTATTTAGTGAAAATGAAGTGTGCCAAAAATCATTATTTCATGTCAGGAGAACACACAAGAAATTTGGTAGCCTAAATCCAATAGGCAGCCGCAGTTCCGCGACTTATTGTGAAGGAGGGCAGCGAATGCGCGGCCATATTGGCGCCAAACGTTTCCGTGTTTCAGGGGTATTTTTGTAACTTCATAACACTTTGGAAAACACCCTTGGACTTTCATTTCAAAACTTATAAATATAACAGTTCAGAACAGAGAGCTTCTCTCATTCTTTTGTCCAAGTTTTTGCACATGTTTTAGTTTAGTTTTGAGAAGAGAGTTGTGTGGAGCTCAAGCCGTGGTTATCTTCTTCTTCTTCCCTCTTGGAGCTCTCATTTGAGAGCTTCATTAAGGAGGTTGAACAAGTAACCTATCATGTATCTCAACTTCTTCACTTGTTAATAAGAATTGTTGTTTTCCTTGTTATTTGCTTCTTAACCTTGTTGTTGTTTTTCATTTCTTTTTATGATGATGCTTGAGTAATTCATTTAGTGGTGGTGATGGTTATGGTGGTGATGAAAGGCAAGGCCTTTCTCCAATCTCTTGTAATTGTTCTTGTAATGTTTGATTGTAATCTTAAGATTGAAATTTGGTTGTTGGTTAATAGGTTTTTTTTTCAATGGTTATAAATAACCTCTAGCATATAACCTATTCTCTTACACTTTTATTTTGCAATGTTAAAATTATAATTAAGTTTTAGTGTTAGGTTTGCTAAGCAATTTAGATAGGGTATGTTACTTATTGTTATTTGACACACTTCATTAAATAAATATCCTGTGCTATCACCCAAAACACTTAGCAAATTCAAAACTAAACTCCTTACTTCTTATATGCTATTTGTTGTTATTGATGTGGTATGCCTTGTGATCCTTAGCGATGTGTTTCGATACGACATGCTTGGACATACAAATGGTAAGTGAGAACATAACGATTCGGTTTATTTCTCGCATTGCAAGTTCGTCGTTTTGATGGTTTATACTTCGCCACCACTTTGATAAGTCATTCTTCATTTCGGATTCTAATAAAAGGAGGGACACACATGATCAAGAGGGCGTCGAAGACTTCACCACGATTCATCCATCCGAACCGGAGCCATGGCCACTTTTCTTAACCTTGAACTTTATTTTCGTATTTTTCTTAATTTCGTAAAAGACCCAAATTCTTTCTCTTTAAACCTTTAACAACAATCTCTAATCACCAATTCCCTATAGATCGATTCGTACTTGCCGGCACGTTATAATGCGCCGTGCACTTGTGGTTTATAAATTTTAAAACGAGACCAAGCTCACATGCGCTGCATTTCTAAAACCTTTTCTTTCAAAACTACAAAAGTGCGCGCGGGTAAAGTACAAACACAAGGACTGAGAAAAAGTAGGATGGTTGGACTTGGTGATATGTCCATCAGAGTAGGGAACGGAGCACAAGTTGATACTGTTGTCATCGGTGAATACCACCTAATATTGCCAAGCGGCAATACTATGATTTTGAACAACTGCTACTATGTATCTTCCATGCTTTGCAACATCATATCAGTTTCTTTATTTGATAAAGATGGATATAACTTTGTTCTCGATAGAAATATCATGAATATTTACCTTAATCGGGTATTGGCTGCAGAAAGTACACTATGTAATAGTATCTATGTTCTTAATCAAAACACGGTTCTTAATATACAAAACACACGCAAGAGGAAGAGTTCAGATACAAACAAAATCTACTTGTGGCATTGTAGACTTAGTCATATCGGTGAGAAAAGACTAAGTAAGTTACATAAGGATGGATATCTGAATCCGTTCGAATTTTCATCTTATGAAACTTGTCAGTCTTGTCTCAAAGGAAAGATGACCAAATCTCCGTTCACTGGAGCGGAGAAAGAGCAACAGAGCTCTTAACACTCATACACAGTAATGTATGTGGTCCAATGTCTACACATGTAAGGGGTGGGTTCTCCTACTTCATTACATTCACTGATGATCTCTCTAGGTTCAGATATGTATTTCTCATGAAACATAAATCCGAAATTTTTGAGAAATTCAAGGAATATAAGAGCGAAGTGGAGAACCAGACTAGAAAAAGTATCAAGATTCTCTGATCTGATCGAGGATGGGAGTACTTGTGTATGGAATTCCGTGACTTTCTAAAGGAGAGTGGTATTCTCTCTCTACTTACTCATCCATATACACCATAGCATAACGATATATCGGAGCGGAGGAATCTTACCCTATTGGATATGGTTCACTTCATGATGAGCAATGCCGAGTTACCTCTTTCATTCTAGAGATATTCTCTCGAATCAACTGCATATTTATTGAATAGAGTTCCGACCAAATCAATGCCTACCATCCCATAAGAAATATGGAGTGGGAAGAGATCATATCTTAATTACATTAAGATATGGAGATGTCATGTTTTTGTTAAAAAGTAGAACCTAGATAAACTCGAGGCACGATCAATATTGTGCAAGTTTGTGGGATATCCCACGAATTCAAAAGGATATCTTGTTTACCACACCGACGAACGGAAGGTGTTTGTCGCTCACCACTTAGTATTCTTAGAAAGATAATTTCTTGCAAAAGAAATTAGTGGTAACGTGGTAGAACTGGAGAAATTCCGGAACCACAAATTATTGAAGATTTGGTAGAACCAGAAAATTAAATAGAACCCAACGAACCTCAGCACTCCATAGATCTAGTAGGATTTCTCATCCACCCGAGAGATACTACGGTTTTCTTGTAGACGGGGATCAAGAGGATTACATCTTGGAAGAAGATGATCCTACTAGTTTCGAGCAGGCCATTAGCAGTAAGGACTCTGGGAAATGACTGGATGCTATGCGATCCAAAATGGAGTCCATGTATACCAACAAAGTTTGGACTTTGGATGTTGCTCCTTCTGGAGTAAAACCCGTTAGATGCAAGTTGATCTTCAAGAAGAAGATTGGTGTCGATGGACAGGTGGAAACCTATAAGGCTAAACTTGTTGCAAAAGATTTTTGTCAAAAAACCAGATATGGACTATGACGAAACATTTTCTCTAGTGGTTATGCTCAAATCCATTCAGATCCTACTTGACATTACTGCCTTCCATGACTATGATATCTGGAAGATGGACGTAAAAACGGTTTTTCTAAATGGAAATTTAGAAGAGTGTGTTTATATGAATCAGCCAGAAGGATTCAAAGACAGTGGGAACGGTGGGAAGATATGCAAGTTGCTTAAATCCGTTTATGGATTAAAGCAGGTATCATGGAGCTGGAACATTTGTTTTGATAAAACGGTCAAGGAATTTGACTTCGTCAAAAATGAAGATAGGCCTTATATCTACAATCTTCTTGTAGATATAACGCATCCTCGTTCTTGATGAAAGCTGTCATATTCTTCATCTTGTAAGTCGATGATATTCTCTTGATATGAAATGATATTCTTATACTGCAATCGGCCAAGTTGTTCTTATCACAAAAGTTCTCCATGAAATATCTAGATAATGCCTCCTACATTTTGGAGATTAAGAACTACAGAGATAGATCCAAGAAAATGTTGGGACTTTCACAGTCTAGATACATAGACGTCATACTAAAGAGATTTAATATGGAAGATTCCTAAGCGCGGTAATATACCCACTTTGCATGGAATCACACTCTTCAAAGAGATGTCTCCCAAGACTGATGAGAAGAGGGCTCACATGAGCATACCCTACACTTTGGTGGTAGGATCTATAATATATGTGATACTATGTACCAGACCAGATGTAACTTACGCGCTTAACGTGGTGAGCCGGCATCAGTCAAACTAAGGGGAGAAGCACAGGATAGCTGTGAAGAAAATTCTCAAGTACCTGAAAAGTATTAAGGAGATGTTCTTAGTGTACGGTAATAGAGAGCTCCAGGTGGAGTCTTTTACCGATTCAAGTTTCTAAAATGATAAGGATGATAGCCAGTATATCTCGGGTTATATGTTTACCCTCAATAGAGGAGCGGTCTGTTGGAAGAGCTCCAAATAGGACACCGTCAAAAACTTGACGATGGAGGCTGAATATATTGCTGCCAATGATGCCGCAAAAGAAGCGGTCTAGATGAAAAAGTTCATTACTGAACTTGAGGTGGTTCCGTCCATTGTTGATCCAGTACCTTTATATTGCGACAACAATAGGGTTATGGTTTTAGCGAAGGAACCACGGTCCTAGCAGAGATCCAGACACATCATAAGGCGGTATCACCTGATCAGGGAGATCGTAGATCATCGGGAGATTGAGGTGCGAAGAGTAGATACAAAAGAAAATACGGTGGATCTATTCACAAAGGCCCTCCGTCAAACACGGTTTGAGCAACTATTTGAGATATTTAGTATGTGGTACGCCAACAACTGGTCCTAGAGAAGACATTGGGTACTTAATACGCCAAAAACTGGCCTTAGTGCAAGTGGGAGATTGTAACAACTCCAATTTTTGTATACATAAATTTGAGTTAAATTTGAAGTATATATGGAGTATTTAATGTTGCTGATAACATATTCTGTCATCTTTGGTTTGGGGCAATACGGAGTATTTCGAAATACTCCGTATTGCCCCAAACCAAAGATGACAGAATATGTAATCTGGGCAAAATCAAGCAATACCTAAAAACCAACATGTAATAGCTAGAACACCATTGAAAAACGAGCCCCAAACACCAAGTTTTGACCGGCGAGATTCCTCATTTTAGTTGGTCCCACAGCCATTGGTCTTTTGCACCTAAGATCGTATACAGGTGCTCACTTGGGTGAATACACTGGACGGACTCACCGAGAACTTCTAAATGATACTATACCTATCGTCAGATAGCAGTTCTCAGATGACATGAGTACAGGTTAGTCTTCAGACCTGAGATCGTCATTTGTCCCGTGTAAGTTCCCATTGTACTTTGATCACTATCCTACCACGGCTCTACTGAGTCGTGCAAACAGGTTTTGGTTGGGTACAGTCCCAAACCACATGAAGGCAGTGAGTGATTGTTGGGGATTCTTCTCTCCCGATATAGGGAGTCGATAGTGCACTGTGTTCGAATGGTCAGGACCATAAGATCTTAGCCAAGGCAGTTGGGATTTACTGATAGGTTGATCAGTAGTTTCCCGGATTGGTCCTGAGCCGCATCAGCATAAATTATCGGATTATTAGGGTCTGACGTTTACCACCCTCTAGACCCGGTATACGATACTCTCAGACGAAGAGACCGGACTGTATGGAGATTGTCACAGATAGGCTCAATAGGGATCCGGATGAGTTTGCTCATCGGCCTTCCTTTTCGACAAGTACCTAGGTAGCCGTTACGTACAGCTAGTGCCGCTGACGTGCATATGGTTATGGATTTATCCAGTAACTCACCGCTGGCGTACTGTCGAGTCTTTAGAGTCCCACACAGAGGGTTTCTCTGCTTTGAGCAAAACGATATAGAGGCCGTATAGTTTTACGGCAGGGTTTCGATCACATACGTGTATTGGCTACACGGATGATGATCGGACGGATAATACTATTGGGGTTTGGTTTAAGCCAGATCCTAATATTAGATTATTGGATTATTTTTCTCTCTTTGTATTCGTATTTTCAGGAATACGGATATGGGTATGTATATACGGTGAGGGGTATTCTTGTAATTTATGGAAGAGTGCTTCTAGAAGATGCCACCTCATTTGTTGATTAATCCATTTTGATAAATATATAATGAGGTAGGGGATGAGGTGTTATTTGGAAATTAATGAAGCATGTCTACTTGGTGACTCATGGGATGACTATTGAGGCATGGTAGCATTGAGATATTTTTGTTGAATTATTATTTACTTCATAGTCATCACAATTAGCCATCTTCATATGATTCTCTCTCCTCCAAGTACTCTTCTTCTTTCTCTAACCCTAATTGTCTCATGAGTTGAGAAATCAAAGGTTCTTGAGACTAATCAATCCATAATCACTCTATACATCTTCTAGGCTACTTAGATTAGCATACTAGGTATCCTAGTTACCTCAGCTTAGAGGTAGGAGCTTAAAGTACACACTCTCGGGTGGATCATCTTCGACGGAGGGAGACCGACGAACAAGCGCGATCCCGAAGAACCGACGGAGCATACGAAGAGGAAAGAAGACCGAAGGACACGGATCTTTTGGTGAGACTCTTCTTTCATAGTAGTTAGCTCCCCTCCTAGTTAGCTAGTTTAGGGTTTATGGTAGATTCTATACGGGTTTCATATAACGCCAGTTTTTTAAACACTAGAAAAAAAAATTGTTTTGCAAACGGCCACGGTAAATGTCCAGGACGCTGGTGTAACCCAACAATTGCTTGACTACCAGTTTTATAATAGCGATCATACATGTAGGGGCTAGGTAGTCCATAAGAACATCCTTAAATGTCCTTAATCGTGGGAGTATTGAGACTGGGCAATGATATTCCAGAGTAGACTGTTGTATACGTTTCTAGACCCCGATGAGGGGCGATAGTTGGTCCCACAGCCATTAGTATTTGGTACCTAAAATTGTATACAAGTGCTCACTAGGGGTGAGTACACTGGACGGACTCGCCGAGAACTTCTAGATGGTATTATACTTATCGTCAGATAGCAGTTCTCAGGTGACAAAAGTACAGGTTAGTCTTTATACCTGAGATCGTCATTTGTCTCTTGTGATTTCCTACTGTAATTAGATTACTACCCTACCACGACTCTACTGAGTCGTGCAAACAGGTTTTAGTTGGGTACAGTCCCGAACCATATGGAAGCAGTGAGCGATTGTTAGGGATTCGTCTCTTCCGGTATAGGGAGTTGATGTCGTACTGTGTTCGGTTGGAAAGCACCATAAAACCTTAGCCAATGCAGTTGAGATTTACTGATAGTTAGATCAGCAGTTTCTTGAATTGGTCCTGAGCAATATCGGCACGGATTATCAGGTTATTAGGGTCTGACATTTACCACCCCCTAGACCTGGTATGCGATACTCTTAGACGAAGAAACCGGATTGTGCGGAGATTTTCACAGACAGGCTCAGTAGAGGTCCGGATGGGTTTGCTCATAGGCCTTCCATTTTAATAGATACCTGCGTAGCCGTTACGTACAGCTAGTGCTATGACGTGCTTGTGGTTATAGATTTATCCGATAACTCACTGTCATCGTACGGTTGGGTCTTTAGAGTCTCACACACAGAGTTTTCCTGGTTCAGGCAAAATGATGTAGTGGCCGTATTTTGATACGTGCAGGGTTCCGATTAAATACGTGTACTAGCTACCCGGACTTTAATTGGACGGATGGTAATACTAACCGGCTTATAATTAAGCCGGATTATTAAATCAAGTATTGATTTAATAATTTACATATATATATTTCGATATGTATATTCTAATATTATATTCATTGTATTTTTCCTATCTATTGGTTATTCGCATTTTTATACGGATACGAGTATGTATATACGGTAGAATATATTTTGTATTTATACAAAGATACATTCTAGAACGAGGACACCTCATTTTGGTTTATTCATTTATTTATTTAAATGGAAATGAGGTAAAGGGGTGAGGTGGCTTAGGAATAGTGAGAGGCATGGTTGAATAGGGTAGACAAATGAATTTTAATTCAATTGTCTACATTATTCAAGTATAGTTGCTATTTTATATTTGCAAATATCATTATACAAAACCATGGCTTGTATTTTCTCTCACCAAGATTTTTTCATTTCACCATTTCCTTTCTCTCTCCCTCTCTTGAGCTCCTCCTTCTTCTTCTTCCCTACACTCTCATGAGTTGAGAATCAAGAGTAGAAAAGAGATAGAAAAATACTAAAATATATCACTACTTCTCTAAGCACCTTAAATTAACAACCTAGAGTATTTAGTTGCTTCACTTGTTTGTTTGTGTGAAGCTAGAGCCTTGAACCATATTCCTCGGGTGGATCATCTTCAACAAAGGAGGACTGGTTTACAAGCTCAATCCCGGAGCCTTTAGGAGCTAAAGAAGTGGATAGAAGACCGAAGGACATGAATCCTTAAGTATAACCTTTTAACCGAGTAGTTAAACTCTTTGTAGTTTTTTAGTTTTAGTGTTTGGTTTATATTTTAGGGATTATGTTTCTAGCGCCTCTTCAAAAAATTTCGTTTTTCATTCCGCATAAGCCGTGGTTGTAGCAGCTAAGATGCTAGGAACATTATCAGTCTTGGGAAACCAAGTCAAATTCCTTGAAGATCTAGCTTTGCAATGATAAGAGATATGCCCAACATGCCCACAATAATTACACACAACATTGCTAGTTCTAGAATATGTATGTGCATATTTGTGTTTAGCATGATGTTGATGATGATGTGAAGTATAAGTTTTAACGTGAGTGGTTCTTGCAAAGGTTTTTCTAGAACTTGGAGCATGTGCAAATCTAGCAATACGAACATATGATAAAGGAGCATGTGCATGACGAGCATGGTTATCATAAGAAGTAGATATATGTGAAGAAATAGCCTTAACAAAAGTAAACTTAAATGAAGTCTTATCATATATTGGTTTGGAGCTACTAGCATGAGAAGGAAATGCATGTTGAAAACCAATACTATTCTTCTTATTAGAAAATTTTAAGTTGCCTATCATGTTATCAAGAGAAATTTTGCAAGTGGCAAACTTGTGAAGAGTGGTATCAAGATCATTAATCTTAAACTTCATTTTATCAACATCTAGCAACATGGCATTATAAGTGATAGTCAAATAATCATATTTGCACTTGAGAGAAGTAAAGTTGGAAATGAGTCTCTCATTTTTGAAATTAGTATCTTCGAGAGAATTATTTATAGATGCAATTTTAGATAAAAGTTTTTTGTTGTCAATTTTTAAATTCTCACATCCACAAGATTTAGAAAAAAATTCATTTTCAAGAAAAGCAATTTTTTTTGGTAATGGAATATTTAGATTGAAGTTTGGAATAAGCATCATGTAAAGATCCAAAGTTTTCAAGAGGTTCTTCAAAGTTATAAGAGTCAAGATCGTCAATTACCCCATCCTTATGTGTCATGAAGCACATATTTGCTATTTCTTGATCGGATGGACGGTCTTCATTATCACTCCCTTCCGACTCATCCCACGTTCTTGCATTGAAGGCTCTCTGATTTGGTCGATGTGGAGCTTCTTTCTCGTTATTGAGGGGGCAATCGGCAACGAGATGACTGGGCTTCCGACACTTGAAGTAAGGCTCAATATCTTTATTATTGTTGTTGTAGGGACGATCTCTTAAAAAGGTTCCTCTTTTGAAGTTTCTCCGGAACATGAGGAATTTTTTGAACTGCCTTGTCATGAGAGCGATATCCTCATCGTCTCCACTAAGCTCGTCATCTTCACTTGATTTGGATGGGGCTTTGGTTTGGATGACGGTTTGGATGTAGCCTTGAGAGCGATAGTCTTGAGCATGTCTTTCTTCTCCACTTTTTCATCTTCTAGGTCGTAGGCTTTAAGTTCAATCTCATAAGTTTTGATATTTTCTTGAAGCTCTTCAAAGGACATGACCTCAATGTCAGCTATCTCCTTGAGAGTAATCGCATTTATTTGCCATTTCTTTGTAAGTGATCGAAGAATCTTTCTCACCTTTTCTTCATTCTTCATGGGATCATCTAATAAAGAGTCAAGAGGATTAGTGATGCAAATAAAATGACTAAACATGTCATCAATGTTTTCATCGGGTAACATTCTAAAAGTTTCATACTCCATTTTCAAAAGATAAATTTTAGCCCTATTAAAATTTTAACTCCCTTCATGAGCAACTAATAAAATTTTCCACATGGAAAAATCACTTTTACATTTGATAACACGAGCTAAGTTATTTTCATTGAGACAAGAAAAGAAAGCAAATTTGGCTTTATGATTAGCTTCATAAGTCTTTTATTAACTACACTCCAGCTATCATCATCGGTGGTGGGAAACCCATACTCCTTCAAAAAGGTGTGTCTCTACACATCTCTACCTTGTGATTCTAAAAAGGACTCCGTCTTAACTTTCTAAATGGTAAAATTAATACCATCAAAGTATGGCGGTTTAGTGATGGATTGGGAGTGTCACATATTATATGAAGAGGATGATGCCATAAGATCTCTCTAGGGTGTTAGTCCTAACAAAAAGAGCACGTTGCTCTGATACCAATTGAAATAATCCTAAAGGGGGTGAATAGGATTATACAAACAAAACCCACAAATTAAAAATTCTACAGGATAAAATTAAACACAAATATATCACAAGATAATATGCAAATAAGAAATGGAAAGAGAGAATCAAAACACAAACACAAGCGATTTAAAGAGATTCGGGAGATCCCCTAGTCCTCTTTTTTTAGGCGACAAGCACGTTCCACTTAAATCATGTCTCCACTGAGACAACACGTTGCGCACCTGCAATAACAAGTCACTCGACACACGAATAACCCTCTTCACTACACTTCTCCTCACTTATAAGAATTCTCCTGCACTTAAGAGATTCCACACAAAGAGAGGAGAAGAAGAAGATTACAATCCAAAATGCTCTCTCAAGAGTTTACAATTCAACCTCTAGTATACTTCAATGGAGTATAACATTTGCAATTAAAGCTCAAGTGTTTTTCTTTTTCTTTTGGTGGGTGAGTATGAACTCAAAGAAATGAATGCAATTTTTCAGAATAGTTGTTGTGCAATAACTACACAAAAATAATTTTATAACCCCACACAAAAAAACAAATAGGTACATGCATTTATTACGCTTCAAGTAAAGAAACAGACGTCTGAAGGAAAAAGGGACAAACGTCTGAAAGCAAAAAAAACTAGCCGTTATAGCATTAAATGAACGTAATGGTAATATTTTTCAAAAAATATAGCTTCAGACGTCTGTCGTCATGAGCTTCAGATGTTTGCCATGGTTTTTAAAATATAGCCAATGAAAGAGCAGAAACCAACTAGATGTTTGAAGATCAAGAGACACACGTCTGAAGAACAAAAGGTTTTCAAAGTTTTAAACCTTCAGACGTGTGTTTAAATAAGGTTCAGACGTTTGTTCTTATAAAAAGTTTGAAAGCCATGACAACAAAAAGAACAACCAGATGTCTGATGAAGGTTTGACAGATATTTGTTCCATAAAAAATTGTAGGTCAATGAAAATCCAGAGAACAAACAGACGTATAAATAAGTATGGACAAACATTAGTTCTATCAAGAAGTTTTAAACATTGAAAAATCAAAGAAGAACCAAACGTTTATTCTGGCATGCTTCAAACGTTTTTTATGAAGAAGAAACTGATATTTCAAGACTTGTGTATGTTTTACAATAAATACCAGATGTCTGAATAAGACATGGACAGACGTCTGAAAAAGAAATGCACAGAAAATTTTGAGCTTGACATAGAAAAAACGTTTTGAATGAAAACTTTGCCAAGGTTTGCCCAAAGGTCTCATGCATGAAAAGTGTGTGTTTTGAGTTTCTTCATGCCATTCTATAAATCATGAAGTACTTGCATCGTTTTCCTATGTCGATATCGTTCGTTTTCCAAATCTTGAATCTTTCAATATCTCGACATAAGCTCTTAAATATTCGATTTCTTTTATTCTTTTGAACTTAGACTTTGGCTCGATCCTTAGCTTCATGAAGCTTGAATGTGATCATTGAGGAGCTTTATTTCCTTAACCTCCAATAGATTTGTCGTTTAAGCTCAATTTCCTCCATCCTCCATCGTAAGCTTATGTCGGTTGATATCCTGAAATTTTTCTCAAACACGACCAAGCTTATATACAGTATTATAAAGTATGCAATATGAAACACATGTATAGATCTATTAATATTGTATAACATCATCAAAATTAAATAGAGGATTATGAAAATTCATAAGCCATCACTCCTGTGAAAACAAAGCTTTTATCGACATTGGGAAACCAAGCTACCAACATGGGCCCCCTCAAGTGGAGTAACGTTCCCATCAACAAAACATTTGCAAATCTCTCATGAGTTGTGATTTGGATCAATGGAAGATGACGTTGCCTATATCCTCTCGCTATCTTTCCTGATCAAAACTCCAAAAGACAAGCAATGCTTTGTCAACAAGCCCCCACTCATCGACAAGCAACGCTTCGCGATGAGTCAATTTCCGTGGAACAATGTCTCCACAAAACAAAATTCTGAAGCAATGCTTCTACTAAAGACCAACAAAAGCGAAAGAAATGCTTTTTATGCCCTGCGGTCTGGATCATACAACTGTATACAATCCACGGGCGTGAAAAATGCAAAGTTGTTGGTCATATCAACAGTCAAACACATGAACACATGAAGAAACAACTTGGAGTGTACAAATTTCTTGTCCTTCGCGTTAAAATAATTAACTATAAGGGCTTGCGCCTATAGAAAAAATGTGTCCCCACAATCAATAAACCTCTCACCCTGAGAGGGAATCTGAAGTCAAGTTACATCAGTCGCATCCGTTTAAACCTTCGATATATGACGCTATAATCTCTTAGTGTCTTTGGAGAGGTGAATGAATCTACCCATGCATCTATCTCCAAATTCAGGCAAGACGTTCTGACATCAGTCCGTCTCTCAATTTTCGGTGGTAAACAGTGGGTTTTCTCAGGAATATAGCATTGATTACGAGGAGATGTTTGCTCCTGGTACCAAGATCACTTCCATTCGCACACTCATTGCAGTTGGTGAAACCCGTAAGTGGCCTATATTTCAGATGGAGCCTCCTTCAGGCAAGACGTTCTGACATCAGTCCGTTTCTCGATGATCTTTCAACAATGATTTATATGGAGCCTCCTTCTGGTGTCTCAGCTTCCCCTGGGTATGCATGCCATCTGTGTCACACTTTTTATGGTCTTAAGCAGGCATCCCGTGCTTAGTTTAAGTGATTTCTTCAGAATCTTCTGACTGCAGGATTCACCGAGAGCCTTACTAATTATGCACTCTTCTATCACTCTTCCTCCGAAAGTCGAGCTATTCTCTTGATCTATATCGATGATATGATTATCGTTGGTGATGACTCAGCAACTATCACATGTCTAAAGAAACTTTTTTAGTAGCAGTTTGAGATGAAAGGTCTTAGACATTTACGCTATTTCTTAGGGATCGAAATTACTTATTCTTCCCGTGGCTAACTTCTGTTACACGAGAAGTATATTTCTGATCTTGCACGCGCTACAATTGATAATTCTACTATTACTAACAGTAATTCTAGTTACGCCGATGGAGCTCATCTAAAGCTTCGTTAAGCAAATGAAGTGACTCTACCGAACCCCACTTTGTATCGTGAGTTAGTTGGTGCACTTATTTACCTCTCTTACAAACCAGACATTGCATATGTTGTCATGTTCTAAGTCAGTTTATGAGTACTCCTTCGTCCGTTCACTGTGCAGCTCTCATATGGGCTCTTCGATACTTTCGTGGCACTCATACTCGATCACTGTTGTTTCCTTCCGACTCTGACCTTACTTTACGCCATACTCTGATGCTGGATGGGTTGATGACCCAGACACTCGTCGATCTTCCACTGGATTATATGTCTTATTGGGTACATCTTTTATTTCCTGCCACAACAAGTGCCAAGATACCATTTCTCACTCCAGCCCTGAATCTGAGTACCGTGCGATGGCTGATACTGCTGCAGAGCTTACATGGCTTCGTAATTTATCTACTGATATGGGTGTCGTTATTCATTCTCGTGTTCCACTTTATTGTGACAACAAGAGTGCCGCTCGTATTGCTGAAAATCTCGTTTTTCATGAATGTACTAAGCATATTGAGATGGATTGTCACACAGTTCACCAAGAGTATAACCGAGATCGGATTTCACTTCCCTACGTCCATTCCAATGATCAAGTGGTCGATCTCTTTACAAGGCCTCAAACACGTATCCAACTTTCACAATTTTTTTCCAAACTCTCGGTTTACGATCCACCGTGCATTTGAGGAGGCTGATAAGATATGCATATATCTTTCACATATATTTTATATCTTTATCTTTTTGTATTGGGGTTACGTATAGAATATGTATATTACGTATTAGGCTTTTATCTTGTGGGCTATATACAGAGAGGTACATTGTATATTATTTTTTGATTAATCATTAATAATATTCTTTTCCTCTCATATTCATTGATTTTTAACAAAATGTATATTGAAATATGCTTATGCCTTGCAAATATAGCCTATAGGATTTGTCTGTCAATAGGTAAATGTAAAATGACCGCCATGTTTATGGCTGATATCCATAATTTGAATGTAAAATGTCGGTTTCTCAGCCGATAATCAACAATGAATAATGGCTATCCTGTTATTATGTCTTTTGATTATTACATCTTTCTAAGTTATGTTTACATCGATTACTATTTCGAACATGAAAAATCATAGTCGACAGATAATAAACTTTTATGGGTGAAACCTAACAAGTAAAGTCTGTTCTCACCTTCCCTTGATTACTGTATTTATGAAAACATTGTATTGTTTCAAATATTATGTTATCAGACGCCAGTTTTTTCAATCTAGGAAATGTTTACAGCCGACAACAGAAGATAATCAAATGGTTAATCATGCTATACGGACTACTACACTATGATTGGTAAGATCATGGGGTATCTTTTGTGAAGATCCCGGGACCAAAGCTGAATATACAAGGATGAAAGTGATGCTCCTTTAGGGACCAAAGGTACACTACTTCAAAAAAGCTTTTGTGCGCATTATTACGAATTATTTCAAAGCCATGGAAGTTGTTTTTGTTCAAGGCTGTGCATAGGCTTTTTGGAGAAAGCTTTTTGGGCAAAGGTTGACTGCTAGCATGGGAAAAAAAGCTGTGGGCTCCCAATCTTGGATGAGACAATTATCAACATCGCATATGTAGTGTGATCAGTTAGGGAAATTTGTTATTGCCAAAAGTTTTATTAGGAAAATTTGTTTCCAGGCCTAGATTTTGAAGTTTACTTAGCTTCAAACCCATAGCTCAATGTGAATGATTTATATTCAAACCTAACAAGTTTATTACTTACGGAAAACCCCCAAACTATCATTGAAGTCTGAAAATACTGAAGTTAAACCTTACAAGTTGCATAATCTAAATTCATTTTCAATAAGGCATACAGATAGAAAAGATAGGACAATATGAGGTGTTGAAACTTACGTTCCATGTTTAATCTAAAAGGTGAGAAGAAGGAAGACCTTGTAACATCTTGAAAATTTATTAATGCTAATTATAATCTAATTTGCGATATAACAGGTGTTATTAAATAAATGATAGTTACTAATTAAGTTTTTTTATATTTTCTATATATAATACACACACATATACTTATTAACCTGGAACTTGTAAAATGTTAATTTAAGCTAAACACCAAATTAAGTTGCCATGAAAAATAAACCCTGGTTTAACTTTTCATAACCGTTTAGCTAATTTAAATTTTATTTTATTTGAAAATATCATGGCATGGGAGACAAAGAGGTATGGCTCAAGCATGGTTAAAATTTTTTTTAAAAATGGGAAAATAGGAATGGCTGCGAAAGGGGGTAATATGGCTAAGGTCTTAGTCATTTCTCCTTCTCATTCTCATCTACTTCCTCCTCCTCTTCTTCTTCTTCTTCACCCTAACCTAAAACCTCCTCACCATACACCCTAATACATCAAGAATATCCTAAGCAAAATCTTAAACCAAGCTCCTCTTCAAATATTTCAAGTTTAGTAACTCAAAAGCAACCTAACGGCCTCTTACAAATATGGATAACTTCCTTTCTCATCCAAGTTAAGGTAAAAATCCAACTTTTATTAAGTTTTTAACTTTTTCAAAATGAAAGATTTGGATTTCATTGGATTTTTAAAGTTCAAATGAAATCAGGTGTAAAACGAGGCTTCACAAAAACAAAAGAAAATTTTTAGGAGCTTGTTAAAGAACCTAGAGTCCACCCTCGAAATCCGAACCCATTCCTCCATACTTTGGCTGTCGGAAATCCCAAATTTGCCACAATTGGCGGCCAGTTAGTACAGTTAGGGTTTAGGTTTTTGTATAGGGCTCTCTGTATCTAAAACTAGATTTTTGGCATACATCTTTTATTCCCAGATCGCTTATACTTCTAGGAGAAATTTACTCCACTTTTCACGATATTTTAGCATACGATACGAATATCTCAACTCTCGATTTGGTATTTTCATTAATTAACGGCAATTCGGGGTAGTCCTAAGTGACTTTGCACACGTATAGCACGCGACGGCCACACGTGTTGACTTACATAAGTTTGGTTCATTTATATATGTATATATGTGGATATCGGCAATCTAGCCTCTCATATGAAAAAGTTATTATTCGATATTAGGATCGATTGCGGAGAATTCGGAAGTGGCGAGAAAGGGGAAGGTAGTGATTGGATTCAAGTAGATCGAGACTCGTTCCGGTGAGTAGACTAAATATCTACAATATCTACCGGGGACATTGTATGGATGGCGTATAGTGCCCGAAACCTGAAACATTCGATTAACTAATTTGATTCTTTTCATCCGTATGCATATACTTAGATTTCCATTGCGTGCATTTATCCATTGTAACATTGTTTCCTAACACTTGTCAGGACACTCGCACCATTACCGATGATTTTATGTTGCACTTGCACACCCGCATGCTATACCTACACCCCATCGGTAATTGACATGCCACGTACACATATAGAACTTGCCATGTCACTTGCACCACACTGTACCCTGCTAATATTATAGATTACTGCTTATCACCCAATATCATGTATTGTTCTGTGTTTTATACCTTATCTCCATTGTTACTACGCCTCTTCCTGCGATGTCGTTTATGAGATTTCTGTTGCTATAGGATTTAAGATACTGCATGATACATTTTATAAGACTTGATTTCGTTTCGAAATTTTACGGTCTCTCTTGATATATGATGATGCGTCCATCATGAACTTGATATTTTCTGATTTGATTTTATTCCGAACCGAGTAGGGGAGATATACGGTTGTGGATGTGCTACATTATCCGGACTTAGTGAGAGAGTATACAGTCACATACATGGTGAGAGAGTATACAGTCAAATATGGGGGCAATAAATGCACTTAATAAGAATATTTCGTCAGCTTCTAGATTTAGGAAAGGGATTATGTCACTAAAGGTAGCTTTCTTTAGGGGTATCTCTTACACAATTGGGAATGATAGGATGATCAATTTTTGGCAAGATTATTGATGTTGACTCTATAGGAAAGATATCCTCATATATTTGAGACGTCGGTAACGAGTCAGTGGCGAAGGACGGCCGAAATTTTCGTGAGGTTTATCAGTCCATGAGTGGAAAGAGCGTAAAAAAATGATTACGTATCTTCAGGACCGGAAGCCAACAGATAAGGGGCAGAGGACAACGAAGTGTCGAAGTGGACAAAAAATAAATCTTTCTCAGTCAAATCATTCTATACGATCTTAAATTATGGGGGTGTGCTGATTGGTATAATTTATTGCATATTTATATAGCCTAACTTGTCTTTTATATTTCATATTTTATGCTGTTCTTGGTGCTTTTATGAATTATTACAGATTATATAGTTTAAACGCAAAAGGACGGAAAAGTGTGCAAAAGACAGATCATGTGCGTGGAATGGAGATCAAATTAAAGATAATCAAATATTAGAAATCAATTAGCAAATTTGGAACAAAGCTTGGAAATCTCGAGATCAAATCACAGAAGAGGAAAAAAGCCAAATCTGCATATATCAATAAATTTCGGCCAAATCCATCATATCATCTGTCACGACCCAAAATTTGGATGTAACCGGCACTTAGATTGTATAATATCTAAAGATATCGACACAATCTGAATAAGCCAAAAACCAAGATCAAAACCCTTTTTGCGGAATTTAGACAATTTTAGTTTTTAAGTAAAAAAATGAAGTAGCATGCCGAAAGGTTTTTAAATAATAAAAGTTTACACAACTGGGTTTAAAACTTCGACAGTACTTCCTTTTTAATTACTAATAAAGCAGTTATAGGGTGTATGAATAGATTGCATTCCTAGTTGGGAGAAAAACAAAGCCAACAACAAAAATCAATGCACAATAATAATACGACACTCGAAATGAAGAACCTCACGTATAAGTAAAAGAACTATAACTTAACACAACTAACCAATTTCATAAGTCAAAATAATATACATATAACCACATCGCGTTCTAATTCAAATATACATAGTCTGATGGAGTAATACTAGATCCAAAATATGCATATCCAAAATAGGAGGTTACTGCGCAGGTAACCCACCTAGCAAAAAAAGTGATGAAAACTGATAAGTGGATCCGCACTGCTGCTACGCATCCACACGACTCCTGCAAGAAACTATGGCACAACGGGGGTGAGTTGCCAACTCAGTGAATAAAACCAACATATATCGGCTGATAATATAAGTATGACGAACTAGAGCTAATATCAACAAGGATGAATATAATGCATGATAATGGATTGTAACATGAACATGTACTACTAAATATATAAGTCAAAACTGAAATCTCATCAATTATTTCCAAATAAGTTTCATTTTCCGTGTCCAACATCGACACAAATCTTCCATTTCCGTCAGGCATCATTCCCCGAACGATCATGTCATCCAATAACACCGGTCGGTATCACCTAGATATCCGCCGTATTCATAACTGTCTCTGGTATCGAGTATCCTCGTTAGGCTCCCCGTCTAAAATGCGGCTATCATGTCCCTCGGTCTCGACCGGGTCCAACATGTATCCAACTGTATACCCCCCACTCAGTCTGGATAACGTATAAATCTGCAACCGTATAGCCCCCCACTCGGTTCGGAATAAATCCAAATCATAAAAACAATATCTCATGGTGAATATCTCACATCGGCATGAAAAATATCATTGAATCTTTTCAATAGTGTATAAAACTCAAAATCATAAATCCGAAATAATCCATTGCAGTTTATATCAATTTTGCTATACTTGAATATGAAGCATGCTAACAACTGCGTAAAGAATTTATCATTAAGGATGCTTAAGGTATGATATGAACAATATTTAACATACAAGTACCAAGTGCGTATGTGACATTTTAATATCGACGAGGTGTAGTGTAACATGTAGATATGTGCACGTGCAGTATGACTCGTCGATAACTACGCAGTGTTCTAACAATTATTAACATGACAATGTATATTTATATATGCATAAACATCATATGTATAAGAACAATCTAAATGTAAGCTTAAAACTACGGACGTGTCACGTCATCCACAAAAAATTCCCCGGTAGATATTTAGTCTACTCACCGGAATATGTCGTATTCTACTCAGAAATCACCAATCCCTTTCCCTTCCTTACGGCCTCCGAAGTTCCCGTACTTGAATCTAATATCGACATTAATTTGTATAAGAAACGGCTAACCTCCGATACGTCGAAATATGAAAATGCTAGTTTTACGTACTAACTATACTACGTACGACTATTGTAAACTATCTAATACCTATACTAACTGAATATTAATCCCTCGCTGTCTACAACAGAAAACTGAAACGTGTCACGAAACATACATATCGTGTTTTAGAATTTTAACCCTTTTTCAGATATTTGCTTCCAAATTTTATATACTGTTAAAATAACTTAAAAAAACAATACCCAACATCTTAATCCATATACAGAGACCTATTCTAAAAATACCAGTACCCAACTCCAACAAACATCCGGCGAGCTCAGAATTTTCCCTATGGTCGCCTACCAAAATCCTATGGAACGGGGTCGTTTTCCTATGGTTTATTCTAAGTCCAATTTATAATATTAAGATACTGTTTGATTATGTTTATTTTCATCTAAACTATAGCAGCTTAACACATAGCTAAATTTTTGCCTAAGATACGATATTACCGATATTCGATTTCAAAAATCAAACAGTTACAGAACTAAAATCTTACAGGGTTTAAGGATTATACCTACAGCAAGATAACTGGAAAACTCTCTCCAAGAAGCACAAACTCAAGGATCCTAGCTTGAGGGTGATGGTGAAATCTTAGCACTTAGCTCTTCTCTTCACTTCTCTCTTTCCTTTCTCTTGTTGTGTTCAAATGTTTTTCTTTTTCTTTCTAACTCGGTTTCAGTTCCATAAACTAATATATATCAATTGAACACAATTTACCATATTAAGGGATAATAGAAATAAGGTAGTAGGTGGTGTCACCATTTAAGATGATGGGGGTACCATATTAAGGGATAATAGAAATAAGGTAGTAGGTGGTGTCACCATTTAAGATGATGGGGGTTTCATGCAAGAAGGAGGTGTGGCCATTAGGTTAACCTAGGGTATGTTGTCTAAGAGGTATAACTTAGGCTTAACCATTTTCTAGCCCTATTTGCATAAACACCCTTATACAACTCTAATTTGCATAAGGAAACTAACCTTTTTCACATCAACCCCTCGTTACATATGTTATTATATAAACATTATTTTATTTACTAGTTTAATTCTTCTTTAACTTTAAAAGCCCTCTTTACTACAATAAAAATTAAATAACATTATCTATTTAATTAAATAATTTAATTAATTATCTAAAATATTTCAAAATGTTACAATATTCCCCCTTAAGAAAATTCGGTCCCCGAATTTAATACTTAACTACACGTACCTTCAAAAAGATGTGGAAATTTCTTCCTCATCGCATCCTCTGTCTCCCAAGTGATCTCCTCACGATTTTTTCCTCGCCAAAGAACCTTTACAGACAGAAGTACCCTTGATCTCAGTTTCTTTGCCTGTCGGTCTAGAATAGTTACTGGCTGCACTGTGTAGGATAAATCATGCTCAAGCTGTAAAGTCTGATGCTGGATCACGTGAGAGGGATCGTGAAGATACTTGCGAAGTATAGACACATGAAACACTGGATGCACATCAGGAAAACTCGGTGGAAGTGCTAAACGATAAGCTAAAACACCCACTCTCTCCAGAATCTCATAGGGTCCAACATATCTGGGGCTGAGCTTCCCCTTCTTCCCGAAACGCATCACACCCTTCATCGGAGATATACGAAGGAACACATAATCTCCCACATCAAACTCGAGTCTACGATGACGTCGATCGGCATATGATTTCTGTCTGCACTGGGCCGCTCTCATCCTGTCCCGTATCAACTGGACCTTTTTGGTAATCTCCTGTACTATCTGCGGTCCCAAAATGATACTCTCGCTGAGTTCTGTCCAGCAAACGTGTGATCGACACTTACTCCCATATAAAACTTCATAAGGTGCTATTTGGATCGTCTCCTGAAAACTGTTGTTGTAAGAGAATTCTATCAATGGCAAGTGACGATCCCAACTGCCACCGAAATCAAGGCTGCAGGCTCGAAGCATATCCTCTAGAGTCTGTATGGTCCGCTCGGACTGACCATCTGTCTACGGGTGAAAAGTTGTACTAAAACTCAGTCATGTACCTAGAGCCTCTTGAAGTTTCTGCCATAGTCGGCTGGTGAACTGTGTACCCCTATCGGACACTATACACATCGGAACTCTATGCAATCGCACAATCTCGTCTATATAGATCTGAGCATACTGCGTATATCCAAACGTTGTCTTCACCAGAAGAAAGTGAGCGGTATTCGTTAATCGATCCACAATCACCCAGATAGAACCATACCCCCTGCTAGTCTTGGGTAGACCCATAATGAAATCCATAGAGATCTGCTCCTATTTCCACTCCGGAATAGGCAAGGGCCGCAACTCTCCTGCCGGCATCTGGTGCTCGGCCTTGACTTGCTGACAAGTCAAGCATCTTAAAACAAACTCCGCGACATCTCTCTTCATTCCTTCCCACCAATAGTCCTCTTTCAAGTCATGATACATCTTTGTGGAACCAGGATGAATACTATATGCTGATCGATGGGCTTCCACTAAGATCCCGCGTCTTAGTCCCTCCGAATCCGGCACACAAAGACGAGTCCCAAATGTTAATACTCCAGGGTCATCTATCACGAACCCAAACTCTCTACCCTACCTAACCTGATCCACAATCTCTAACATACGAGTATCTGTGGGCTGTGTTTCGTAAATACGATCTAATAACTGAGGACGGGTGCAAACATGAGCTAACTGTCCTCCTGTCGATGTGAACTCAAACTGTACACGGCTATCACATAGAATCTGCCAGTCTGCAGAAGACTGCCTCTACATAGCGCAAAAATGAGATAAGCTACCTATAGTCCTCCGACTCAAAGCATCTGCTACACCATTCGCTTTGCCCGGATGGTACAGAATCTCGCAATCGTAATCCTTCATGAGTTCCATCCATCGACGTTGCCTCAGATTCAGATCCCGCTGCTAAAAATTATATTTTAAACTCTTGTGATCTGTGAATATCTAGCACGACTCACCGTACAGGTAATGCCTCCAAATCTTCAATGCAAATACCACAGCAGCCATCTCTAAGTCATGATTGGGGTAGTTCTGCTCGTGCCTCTTCAGTTGCCGTGAAGCATAAGCGACAACCCTGCCGTGCTGCATCAACACACAGCCTAAACCCACTCGAGATATGTCACAATAAACAACGAAACCACCTGACCCAGAAAGTAAAGATAATACCGGTGCAGTCGTCAAGCGAGTCTTCAACTGCTGGAAACTCTGCTCACACGCCTCTGTCCAAAGGAATGGAACCTCCTTTCTGGTCAATCCAGTCAGTGGTGCAGCGATTCGAGAAAAATCCTGCACAAAACGTCGGTAGTAACCAACCAAACCAAAGAAACTGCGAACCTTTGTAACTGACACAGGTCTAGGCCAGTGCTATACTGCTTTGATCTTCTTTAGGTCCATATGTATACCATCCCTCGTAACTATGTGACCCAAGAAATCCACACTAACTAGCCAGAAAGCACACTTGGAGAATTTAGCGAACAACTGATGCTCCTTCACGGTCTGCAATGTGATGCGCAAATGCTGCTCGTGCTCCTCCCTGCTCTGGGAATAAACAAGAATATCATCTATGAATACAATAATAAACTAATCAAGGAATAGCCTGAAAACGCGGTTCATCATATCCATGAAAGCTGCTGGGGCATTGGTGAGTCCGAACGACATCACCAGAAACTCATAATGCCCGTATCGTGTGCGAAAAGCGGTCTTCGGAATGTCATATTTCTGAACTCTCAACTGGTGATATCCTGACCGCAATCAATCTTCGAGAAATAGCCAGCTCCCTACAGCTGATCAAATAAGTCATCTATACGAGGTAGTGGATACCTATTTCGCACAGTAACTCAATTTAGCTGCCTGTAATCGATGCACAGTCTCATGCTGTCGTCCTTCTTTTTAACGAACAAGACAGGAGCTCCCCACGGCGATACACACGGAAGAACAAGTCCTCTATCCAACAACTCTTGCAACTGACTTTTGAGTTCCTTCAACTCTGTCGGGGCTATCCGATAAGGTGGTATAGAAATAGGCCCCGCTCCCGGAATCAAGTCGATGCAAAATTCAATATCGCGATCAAGTGGTAATCCTGGTAATTCAGCAGGAAACACATCCGGAAATTCTAGTGCGATCGGAACCTGGTCCAACGGGACTTCAGCGGCTCCTACGTCCTGAACGAACGCTAAACCCCCACGACAACCCTTCTGCAAGAGCCGTCCCGAACAAAGAGCAGAAATCATGTTGGCAGGAGTTACACTACAATCTCCTTGCATAACAAAAATCGGTTCGCCTGGAAAACAGAATCTGACCGCTTTCCTCCGACAATCTACATAAGCATGACAAACGGTCAACCAATCCATACCAAGAAGTATATCAAAATCTAGCATATCCAGGAGAATCAAATCAACTAATGAATCCTTATCCCCAATACGTATGAACAAGACCTGAATACGTGTCGAGCTACAAAAGAATCTCCTACCAGAGTAATCACAACTAACGGTGACTATAGCAACAACGACTCTCTCCCCAGAGAAAGTGCAAAGTGTGCAGGTACGTAAGAATGCGTAGAACCGAGATCAAATAAAATATGTGCATCTAAAGAACATACTGCAAGAGTACCTGTCACAACTGCATTGGATGCCTGGGCATCCTGTAAAGTCAGTGCAAAAACTCGTGCCTGGCCCCTACCCGCATCTTGTCGTCCTCCCCCTCGATCTC
The DNA here is from genome assembly GCA_030015575.1 of Agapanthus africanus. NCBI lineage: Eukaryota > Viridiplantae > Streptophyta > Magnoliopsida > Asparagales > Amaryllidaceae > Agapanthus > Agapanthus africanus. The sequence continues at coordinate 862,088,854 of JASDDO010000024.1, read as the reverse complement.
CTCGGCCTCTCTGAAAGTGTCCTGCAAAGCCCCGACCTCGTGGTGCAAAAACCTGGCGCATAGTGCCAACTGGGGGAGGAAGTAAGGCCATCGAAGTAGAAGACGGAGGGGGTAAAGCAGCCCGCGGAACAACAGTCCCTCCATGGCAGCTACACTCTCTAGCCAAATTCCCTGAAAGTCCGCAACTATAACATGTAAATGGAGGTCTCTGCTCCACGAGGTATGAACTGAACATCTGGTCCTGAGTCCAACCTCGACCAAAATCGTGGCCTGGAGTATGTCTGCCTCGTCCTCTACCAAACTGCCTGGTAACAGACGCAATAGGTCTGGTTCTCTTTGGCTCCGGAACAATCACTGCCTCTCTCAGACGCTCTTCCACTCATATAGCTGCATCCATGGCCTGCGCATAAGTATCGAAATGCTGGGAGCCGATAGCAAGAAATAGCCGAGTATCCAGGCTCCTCACAAATCTCTTCACACGGTGCTCCTCCGTGGGAACTAAGTACGGAGCATAGCGCGACAACTGGGTGAACTGTAAATCAAACTCTGCCACCGACATACTCGCAGTCTTTCGCGATGCTTCAAAACTGCTAGCTCTAGCGTCTCTCACGCTCTGTGGAAGAAATCTGGCAAGGAAGATCTCAGAAAACTCCGTCCATGACATCGGAGGAAGACTTGCAGCTCGCCCTCTCTCCATCGACTCACACCACATCTGGGAAGTCCCTCTAATCGAAAGCTGGTCAGATCTACTGACCTCGCATCAGAACATCGCAACGACCTGCCAATCCTGGCCATCCTATCAAGAAAGGACTGAGGATCCTCCGCCGCATCGGTCCCTGTAAACACCGGAGGTCTCAACCTCATGAACTCTGGAAGATATACCTCCATCACTCTCGGTCCTGCCAACACGATAGTCTGCATAGGCTATTCATCGGGTTCTACCATCGTCGGTGTCGATTCATGCCTCTGAACACGGGTGGCCTCTTCCAACTTTCCCACCATTTGCTGTAGGCCCAACATGCCCTCCTCTATCCTAGTCAGTCTGTCTAGAGGAGGAGGATCAACATGCTCAGGTTCCGCCGGAACGTCCGGTACATCAGTCGCCGTCACAGGTGGATTCGTCCTAGCTGCATCCCTGGCTACGGCTCGTCTAGCTCGCGTAGCCATAGCAACTGGAACAAGAAACGAGAATTGATAAGGTGTACGAATAGAAGCAGCAATACTAGGAAGCCAAAGGAAGGATTTAGCAAGATATATATCCTAAGGTCACTTAGGCTGAGTATCGTAGCGTAAATATGCTGCGGAACATAGGTGCGATACTCTACTCATCCTAAATCACCTACTCCATCAAACCAAGGGTCATCCTACGTAACGAAAGTTAAGTCTACTTACTCCAAATCACTACTCGGTTCCGTAAGGTTAATCCTAAGCTCTGATACTAACTTTGTCACGACCCAAAGTTTTGATGTGACCGGTACTTAGATTGTATAATATCTAAAGATATCGACACAATCTGAGTAAGCCAAAAACCAAGATCAAAACCCTTTTTGCAGAATTTAGACAATTTTAGTTTTTAAGTAAAAGAATGAAGTAGCATGCCGAAAGGTTTTTAAATAATAAAAGTTTACACAACTGGGTTTAAAACATTGACAGTACTCCCTTTAATTATTAATAAAACAGTTATAGGGTGTATGAATAGGTTGCATCTCTAATTGGGAGCAAAACAAAGCCAACAGCGGAAATCAATACACAATAATAATACGACACTCGAAATGAAGAACCTCACGTATAAGTAAGAGAACTATAACTTAACACAACTAAGCGATTTCATAAGCCAAAATAATATACATATAACCACATCGCGTTCTAATTCAAATATACATGGTCTGATGGAGTAATAGTAGATCCAAAATATATATATCCAAAATAGGAGGTTACTGCGCAGGTAACCCACCTAGCAAAAAGAGTGATGAAAACTGATAAGTGAATCCGCACTGCTGCTATGCGTCCACATGAATCCTGCAAGGAACTATGGCACAACGGGGGTGAGTTGCCCACTCAGTGAATAAAACTAACATATATCAGCTGATAATGTAAGTATGACGAACTAGAGCTAATATCAACAAGAATGAATATAATGCATGATAATGGATTGTAACATGAACATGTACTACTAAATACATAAGTCAAAACTGAAATCTCATCAGTTATTTCCAAATAAGTTTCATTTTCTGTGTCCAACATCGACACAAATCTTCCATTTTCGTCAGGCATCGTTTCCCGAATGATCCTGTCATCCAATAACACCGGTCGGTATCACCTAGATATCCGCCGTGTTCATAACTGTCTCCGGTATCGAGTATTCTCGTTAAGCTCCCAACCTAAAATGCGGCTATGCTGTCCCTCGGTCTCGACCGAGTCCACCATGTATCCAACTGTATACCCCCTCCCACTCAGTCTGGATAACGTATAAATCCGCAACCGTATAGCCCCCCCCCCCACTCGATTCGGAATAAATCCAAATCATAAAAACAATATCTCATGGTGGACATCTCACATAAGCATGAAAAATATCATTGAATCTTGTCAATAGTGTATAAAATTCAAAATCATAAATCCGAAATAATCCATTGCAGTGTATATCAATATTGCTATACTTGAATATGAAATATGCTAACAACTACGTAAAGAATTTATCATTAAGTATGCTTAAGGTATGATATGAACAATATTTAACATACAAGTACCAAGTGCGTATGTGACATTTTAATATCGACGAGGTGTAGTGTAACATGTAGATATGTGCACGTGCAGCATGACTCATCGATAACTTATGCAGTGTTCTAACAATTACTAACATGACGATGTATATTTATATATGCATAAACATCATATGTAAAAGAACAATCTAAATGTAAGCTTAAAACTACGGGCGTATCACGCCATCCAGAAAAAATCCCCCGGTAGATATTTAGTCTACTCACCGGAATATATCGTATTCTACTCAGAAATCACCAATCCTTTTCCCTTCCTTGCGGCCTCCAAAATTCTCGTACTTGAATCTAATATCAACATTAATTTGTATAAGAAACGGCTAACCTCCGATACGTCGAAATATGAAAATACTAGTTTTACGTACTAACTATACTACGTACGACTATTGTAAGCTATCTAATACCTATACTAACTGAATTTTAATCCCCCGCTGTCTGCAACAGAAAACTGAAACGTGTCACGAAACATACGTATCGTGTTTTAGAATTTTAACCCTTTTTCAGATATTTGCTTCCAGATTTTATGTACTGTTAAAATAACTTAAACAAACAATACCCAACATCTTAATCCATATACAAAGACCTATTCTAAAATACCAGCACCCAACTCCAACAAACACCCGGCGAGCTCGGAATTTTTCCTATGGTCGCCAGCCAAAATCCTATGGAACGGGGTCGTTTTCCTATGGTTTATTCTAACTCCAATTTATAATATTAAGGCACTGTTTGATTATGTTTATTTTCATCTAAACTATAGCAGATTAATACAGAGTTAAATTTTTGCCTAAGATACGATATTACCGATATTCGATTTCAAAAATCAAACAGTTACAGAACTAAAATCCTACAGGGTTTAAAGATTATACCTACAGCAAGATCACTGGAAAACTTCCTCCAAGAAGCACAAACTCAAGGATCCTAGCTTGAGGGTGATAGTGAAATCTTAGCGCTTAGCTCTTCTCATCACTTCTCTCTTTCCTTTCTCTTGTTGTGTTTTAATGTTTTCCTTTTTCTTTCTAACTCGGTTTCAGTTCCATAAGCTAATATATATCAACTGAACACAATTTACCATATTAAGGGATAATAGAGATAAGGTAGTAGTAGTGTCACCATTTAAGATGATGGGGGTTTCATGCAAGAAGGAGGTGTGGCCATTAGATTAACTTAGGGTATGTTGTCTAGGAGGTATAATTTAGGCTTAACCATTTTCTAGCCCTATTTGCATAAACACCCTTATACAACTCTAATTTGCATAAGGAAACTAAACTTTTTCACATCAACCCCTCATTACATATGTTATTATATAAACACTATTTTCTTTACTAGTTTAATTCTTCTTTAACTTTAAAAGCCCTCTTTACTACAATAAAAATTAAATAACATTATCTATTTAATTAAATAATTTAATTAATTATCTAAAATATTTCAAAATGTTACATCATCAATATTGGCCTAAATTTTAAAGGATCTGGAGTCTAGATTTTTGTGGAAAGTTGAGATTATCGGTATATTTTAGGAAGTTTGTTCCAATTATGCATAAATCCTATAAATACTCTGTATTGTTTGTTAGGATTTCATATCTTTTCTATAGGCTTTCAATCTAGGATTTTCAAGTTGGGAAGGATCAATAATTGTAAGTTACTTTTTACTATTAATAAAGTTTTCTTTTGGATAATATGAATAGCTAATTTTCTTCTTAGGATTAGAATTGTTGTACTTCTATGGTTGGATAAATTAATTGTCTTCTTCTTTTTCCTGTTTTCATATGATTTCTATTGATTAAAATTTCACTTTTTAAGCATTTCATGCGTAAAATAAGACTACCTGAGGTTAAATAAGTTTTGAACAGAATGAGTTTAAGAAAAACGGTTGGTCCTGACGGGATCCTATCGAGATTTGGAGATGCTTAGGAGAAATAGGCGTTAAATGGCTGACAGATCTGTTTAATAAGATTTGGCAGACAAAAAAGATGCCAAATGAATGGAGGAAAAGTATCCTTGTACCTATCTACAAGAACAAGGGTGACATTCAAAGTTGCTTAAACTACCGTGGAATAAAACTTATGTATCACACCATAAAACTTTGGGAGAGAGTGATTGAACACAGGCTAAGGAAGGATATTAAGATGACAGAGAACCAGTTTGGGTTCATGCCTGGACGATCGACGACAGAGGCTATTCATTTGCTTCGTCAACTTGTCGAGCGTTTTCGAGAGAGGAGAAAAGATTTGCATATGATATTTATTGACTTAGAAAAAGCGTACGACAAGGTACCTAGAGAGGTATTATGGGGGACAATGATGAAGAAGGGGGTCCCCGTCAAGTATATTGACATAATCAAGGATATGTACGATGGGGTAATGGCAAATGTCAGAACCTGCGGTGGCTTAATGAGTGATTTTCCGATTACAATTGGTTTACATCAAGGATCTGCATTAAGTCCATTCCTGTTTACCATCGTAATGGATGAACTTACTAGAACTATCCAAGATGAGGTACCTTGGTGTATGCTATTCGCTGATGGTATTGTTCTAGTAAATGAGACGAAAGCAGGGGTTAATGCCAAATTGGAATTATGGAGGCAAACATTGGAATCTCGGGGATTCAGATTGAGCAAGTCTAAGACAGCATATATGCATTGCAATTTTAGTAACCAGAGAAGTCAAAACCATATTGGTATAATATTGGAAGGGCAAGAGATATCACCGAGCGACCAGTTTAGATATCTAGGTTCCATCATCCAAAAGAATGGGGAGATCGATAGTGATGTTAATCAAAAGATCTAAGCTGGTTGGTTGAAATGGAGGAGTGCAACAGGAATTTTGTGTGATAGTAACTTTCCGTTAAAATTGAAAGGAAAGTTTTATCGGAACGCTATTCGGCCTGCCTTATTATATGGTACAGAATGCTGGGCTCCTAAGAAACATCATACACAGAAGATGCACGTAGCGGAGATACGCATGCTTCGTTGGATGTGCGGTAACACTAGAAAAGATAAGGTGTGAAATGAGGATATTAGTGCAAAAGTTGGTGTAGCACCTGTGGAGGAGAAGATGCGGGAAAACCAGCTAAGATGGTTTGGTCATGTGCGACGCAGACCTATGGAAGCACCGGTTCGACAAATAGATACTCTCGATATGGGCAATGGCAAAAAGGTAAAAGGGAGACCAAAGAAAACATGGATGGAGGTGATACGATACGATATGGTTTCCAAAAGACTCGATGAAAGTATATTATTCGATAGGAGTGAGTGGAGGCGGAGGATTCATGTGCTGGACCCGGCGTGATTCTCATGTTGGTTCATGTAGCCTACCCCATATGCTTGGGATAAAATGCTCAGTAGTTTTTGTTGTAACCATTTCATCTAAAAACTAATTTTTATAATGAAAGCCGACACCTTAAATAGGATTAGAGAAAAGATGACAACACCTGATAAACTAATTAGATTAATGAAAGATCGATGCCCTAGAAATCTAATTTGGAAAGGTAAGGTAAAAACTTTAGTCAAGAGAATTCAATATATTTAATTAGAATAACCTAAGTACTCTAAAAACATGGTATTTGTAGATCGGCCACCTACAAGTATTAGTTAAAGGTTGTTTCTAGATTACTATTAATTCAGTAAAACTACTTGCTTTAATTTAATTTCTAAATAATATTATGTACTTGATAGGATAACATTAATAGTATGAATTATCCTTACATATTTGTTTTATAGTTCATTGTTAAATTAATTTAATCTATACTTTTACATAATTAATAGTTAATTAATTAAAACGAAGATCTAGAGAAGAAGAAAAAACATATAATCTAATCATAGTAGTTTACACGATTCAAAACCCTAGGATCTCCCTTTTCTTATTTTAATCACTTTTAATTATTTAGTTTTAATTTTAAGTTTTAAAACAAAAAACTATTCTCGTTACTTAGTTAGAATTAACTAAAATCACACATCTTTATGGATTGATCGGTAAGTACTATAGCGAATAACTGTGCACTTGCGGTAAAATTTAGAAGACTAATAAAATCTCAATCATATGCAATTGCCGGAGCAATGCATGATATAGAAATTTTCAGTATCCCTTAAAGTTAAGATTTTTATGTGGTTGTTCTTTAATAATGCGATACTTACAAGGGATAACCTTTGTAAAAGGAAATGGATAGGACCTTTGCGTTGTGGAATGTGCGAGACGAAGATGGAATCGGTGGATCCCCTATTTATGACATATGTAAAAGAATTATAGAGAGAGGAGATTAAGAGGAAGAATAAGCCTTAGAGATTGTTCTCTCTATTGTAGCTTTCTTTACATGTATTCACATATATCTTTCTGTTTACAACCAATTGATTATACACAATCTCTCAATTAGATATTGTTACAGTTAGAACTCTTAAATCTTTCTGTTGATCCTCTTTCCAAACTATTCTGGGCTTGCGAGGTCCGAACGTCTGCTCCGTACAAGGGCAGATGTCTGGCGGCATTCTTTTAGAGCGGTAGCTAATACCAGACGTCTCACTCTTACATGGGAAGATGTCTGGCTGCGCTCTGTTAGAACGCTAGCCAATACCCGATATCTGACCTAGAATAGCTAGACGTCCAGACGTCTGACCTGAAGGGCCAAACGTCTAGTGGCCTGATTTCTTAGATTCGTCATTACGACCCCTCAAGTGAAACGGCGGATGGATGGCGTTGAGCTTGATTCGCAGTTAAACGAAGCGTTGTCTTGATAGAGGTTTAGTGAGAACATCAACGTGTTGATCACACGTAGAGATGTAGCGCACAATGAGTTGGTTCCCAGCAACATGTTCGCAAATAAAATGAAAGTCAATTTCAATGTGTTTAGTGCGAGCATGGAAAACAGGATTCACAGCAAGATAAGTAGCGCCGATATTATCACACTACAGCACAGGTTGGAAAAGATTGAACCCAAGCTCGAGAAGTAATGATTGAAGCCAAATGAGCTCGGTCGTGGCATTCGCAAGAGCCTTGTATCCAGCCTCTGTACTCGAGCGAGCGTCGTCGTCTGTTTCTTAGAACTCTATGAAATGAGATTGTGACCTAAGAAGAATGCATACCCGATGGTGGAACAATGATCCGCAGTATTCTCGGTCTAGTCAGCATCAATGAAGGCATGTAAATGACGCGGTGAATCATGGTAGAGAAGAAGACTATGAGAATGTGTACCTTGAAGATATCGAAGAATGCGCTTGACAAGTGACCAATGGTGCTCAGTAGGAGCATGCATATGCTGACAGGACCGGTTGACTGCGAAGGAGTGATGGTGGCATACTAAAGGGCACCCACAATGCTGCGATACATGGTTGGATCGACGAAGGGAGTGGAAAGCGGATCATCAGCCAACGTAACAGTAGCCATAGGTGTGGACATCGAGCGTGCAGCAGTTATTTTGGATCACTTAAGAATATCAACAATATATTGATATTGAAATAAAAGGCAACCATCAAGGTGGGGACAAAGTTCAATCCTAAGGAAATAATGAGCGGCACCAAAGCCACGAATGTAGAATTCCTGTTGAATAGAGACAATAAGGTCAGTAACACCCCCTTGATTGGAACCAGTGACTAGAATATCGTCGGCATAAATCAAGACATAAATTTGGGAGCGTCGGTTCCAACGAAAGAACAGCGAAGTATCGGTCTTGGAACCATGGAAGCCGAGTTGAAGGAGTCGAGTACTCAGACATTTGAACCAAGCACGAGGAGCCTGACAAAGTCCGTAAAGAGACCGATGCAGTCAAAAAACATAATTGGGAAATTGAGGATGAGTGAAACCCGGTGGCCGATCCATATAGAACACTCCCTCGAGATGACCATGTAAAAATGCATTCGATACATCCAACTATCACACTGGCCAACCCAAGCTGATCACAATTTGCAAGAATCAAGAGAATCGAGGTGATCTTGATAACTGGATTGAAAGTGTCGAAGTAGTCGACACCGGATTGTTGTCGAAACCCCTTGGCCACGAGCCACGCCTTGTGATGCTCAATCGAACCATCAGCTTACGATATTTCAGCTTAAACACCCATTTGCACCCGGAAATATTGAAATGAGATTGGCGAGAGATGAGTGACCATGTTCCATTGAGAAGTAGGGCATTGAATTCAGATGACATAGCCGCACGCCATGACGGGTCTTTGGATGCCTGGGTAAAGCAGGTGGGTTCGACCGAAGCAGTGGCAGTGAGTGTTGTAGGTAATGTGTGACTGCTGGTGAGCATGTGAGGTGGAGGAGAATCAACGACCGAGTCAGTAGATGTATAGATGTCGGCAAGAGAGTTGTCACGACCCGAAAGTACGGAACGTGACTGGCACTTAGATTACGAGACGTCTAAAGGTGTAACGTAACCTAAGTCAGCCAAAGCCCAGAAAAATCTAAACCAAAATCAAAAGAGAGTGAAGGAAAACCTTACATGAAAATGATTTTTAAATCAATTAAGTTGCATAGAATCCCCCTTTTTAAAAACAACAAAAATTTCCGAAAATTTCGGCAGAGCCTCCCCTGTAAATTCTATCCCCCAAAATGGGTACTACAAGATATATATAACCTGTAATAAACAAATGGCATCCCCAAGCGGGAGCTAGCTCTTCGCCCAAGGCGGATCACAACCACATGCAATATATAAGTAATATCAAGAAAATAGCATAAAAGAAACGCAAAATATCAGAAAACACAACGCCGGCTCAAGTGAGCTCGACCCAAAAGAAACCAAAAATATACAAATCTCTCAGTCTCATCACTAGATCGCATATACAATATAAAGTGGTAGATGGAGAATACTAGATACAAAGATAGAGCAAAAAAAAATAAAGTGTGCTCGCAACCCACCTACGGGCGATGTCGCGAGTCTAAGCAAAAGGAGCTGATGATAAGATAGCCCGCCGCTACAAGACTGATGAGTCCGACCTGCAAGACATTGTGGCACAACGGGGGTGAGTTGACAGCACGTGAGTAGAATATAACATCTAGTAAGGCAATCGTAAGAATGCACGCAATGCGCCACAACATGTCCATATGTGATATAATACCTCTAGTATGCATGCACATGTATGCAATGTCATTACTAAATCTTTAAGTGTTTTAAATGCTAAGGGTACTGCATTCTTAACTTTTAGAAAATGAATATCTGTATAATAGCTAAGTACCATCAAGAAATCATCTGAAAACCCGTGTGACACCAAATATGAAATCATATCTGTCTCAATATCTCACTGTATCAATGTCTCAAATATCGGGCTCCGTCAGTCCGGATCGGCCCATATCATCAAATCTCACGACAACGGTCGGTATCCTCCGAATATCCGCCGCGCCAGACATCACCGGTAGGTAGTCTTCCCCTGCTAGGCTCATCGTCTACAACTCGATCTTCTTGCCCCGGGTACCATACCGGGCCCACCATGTACCCGAGACAGTTCATCCACTCCTCGAATCGGGTCTCGAAATCCAACAGAAAACATGAAAACTCATGGTGGACGACACATACATCACGAGAAAACCGCAACTTTGTTTTAAAAATGATAAATATAAGCTTTTGTTAAATTCTTGCGGTTTTCCCCAAAAATCCAGAAATCGCGGCAATACTGAAATCCTCAAGAAAATCATAATGTTCACATGTATATATGATAAATGTCTATGATATCAATGTATATGATGTGAATTTTGGCTAGAAATCTATGTAAATATGATGATAATGCGAGGTATATGCATGCTATGCAATTTCATATATCATGTATGAATGCAAGTGGCGATATTAAGTTAAACAGGTTCTATAGTGCACGTGGCATGGCAATTACCAAAGGCGTGTATGTCACATGAATAGTGCTCGTGCAACAGATGCCAATGGTAATGGTGTTCGTGTCCTACGAAGTGATATCGCATAAGTGTAGATGAATGTCCATGCAATCTAATATACGGTTAGCTATAAGGGTATGCAATGTACATAAAGGGATAAGCTAACTAACAATATAAATCTTGCAAGAAGTAGGGTAATCCTAACTAGGGGGCGCCTCACGCTATCCAGATGATTCCCCCATAGATGAATACATCTACTCACCTGAATGCCTCGCTAATCCGATCCGACCACCGCCTTGCCTTTACGCGCCGTGTCCGATGTTTCCCCGACCGATCCTATATTTGCACAACACCAAGCATAAGATTACATATCCTAAAACGATGCAAGTCACAATATACAAATATCGACGCTCTCGAATTAAACATAACGTGCTCTCGGTGTGTGGGAAAACACACGAAAATCGCTAAATCTTAACTAGAATCGTTATTTCGGGGCAATCGACAAAACTAAAACCCGGCTAGACAAAACCCTGCATTCACGCACTCTAATAGTCGTATACGAAGCTAATTATATCGCTAATATAACGCAATTAGATCGCATCCTAATTTTTATAAAAATCTAGTAAGCAATTTCATACCGATTCGACGCAAATATTGAAATTTTATCGATCTAGCGAGCGTAACATCACACAATTAACCATTCTAACTAATTAGATAACCAAACCCTAACCTAACTCCATCAACCATGCTACAAACCCTAATTTGGAATCAAATCCCTCTCTTGATTTTCATGAACAAGTAATTACAACTAAATTAATACTTCAAAATTCAATTTTAGCACATTTAAACTACAAGTTAACAAACTAGTTTAGAAATTTCACCTCACAAATTGAACCCTAGTTTGCTCAAGCCACCAAAGATGCCTCCTTTCTTCAAGTTTTGGACTAAATTGGTTTGAAGAGAGAGTGGATTAGGGTTGTGGTTTGAATTTATGAAGAAAATGGTGAATTTTTATGGATTTTTCTTGATTTTTCATGATTTTTGAAGCAAGAATTGAGGTGAAAAGAGGGGGAGCTGCAGCAGCTAGGCTCGGCCAGGATCAAGGGAGGGAGGTTGTGGGATTTTTGTGGAAGTTTCTAGGTCAAAAAAACCCTTTATGTTCTCATTTAATGCTTTTCACATCAACATTTTACAAAAAAACCCATTTTACATCATTTTTTTCATAAATTTCAAACCCTAAAACTAAAATCTTATAAAGTTATGTTACAATTTATTAACACTCTATTTTAGTTTATAAAGATTCCTAATTATGAAATTTACCTAATTAAATTTGTATTTATCACTAATTTAATGTATTTTTAAAAGCTTAAAATAATATTAAAAAAATAATTAATTACGATTTTTTTTATTTAACTAGAAAATTATAAGTGACATTTTAGTGACAAAATTATAGTAATATCTTATCTAAATTTTGTATAATTAGGTCTACAATGAAAAATACCTATTTTGACTTTTTACGGAAAAAGTCGAAAAATGAGCCGATTACCGAAAAACTGCCTAAACGATTTTCGAAGGGTTACAATCTTCCCCCCTTAAAGAAATTCGGTCCCCGAATTTAGAATTTAACTACGCGTACCTTCAAAAAGATGGGGATATCTCTTCCTCATCTCGACCTCGGTCTCCCAGGTGACCTCCTCGCTGTTCGGGCCACGCCAAAGGACCTTGACAGACGGTATAACCTTCGACCTCAATTTCTTCACCTGCCGATCCAGAATGACCATCGGCTGCTCGGTGAAAGAAAGATCACACTCTAGCTGGATCGTCTGGTGCTGAATCGACTGGGAAGGATCATGAAGGTACTTGCGGAGTATCGAGACATGGAACACGGGGTGAACATCGGGGAAGCTGGGCGGAAGAGCTAACCGATAAGCGACTGGACCAACACGCTCTAGGATCTCGAAAGGACAAACATATCTAGGACTCAGCTACCCTTTCCGCCCAAATCTCATCACACCTTTCATCGGAGAGACCTTCAGAAAAACATGATTGCCAACAGCGAACTCCAGTCGGCGACGGCGCCTGTCAGCATATGATTTCTGCCTGCTCTGTGCCGCTCTCATCCTGTCCCGAATCAGCTGTAGCTTCTCGGTCGTCTCCTGTACGATCTGCGGCCCCAAAATACTGCTCTCCCTGAGCTCTGTCCAACATATAGGCGATCGACATCTCCTCCCATATAAAGCCTCAAAAGGTGCCATCTGAATCGTCTCCTGGAAGCTATTATTGTAGGAAAACTCAATCAAAGGCAAATGACGATCCCAGCTACCACCGAAATCTAAAACACAAGCTCTGAGCATGTCCTCAAGAGTCTGAATAGTACGCTCCGACTAACCGTCAGTCTGAGGATGAAAGGCTGTGCTAAAACTCAATCGGGTGCCCAAAGCTTCCTGGAGTTTCTGCTACAATCGGCTGGTAAACTGGGTGCCCCGGTCGGACACGATGCAAGTCGGAACACCATACAGTCGCACTATCTCATCAATATAAACCTGGGCGTACTGAGAAAATCCAAAAGTGGTCTTCACTGGCAGGAAGTGAGCCGCTTTCGTCAGTCGATCCACAATCACCCAAATAGAGTCATACCCTCGACTGGTCCTGGATAGACCCACAATGAAGTCCATGGAGACCTGCTCCTACTTCCACTCAGGGATGGGCAAAGGCTGTAACTCGCCGGCTGGCCTCTGGTGCTCGGCCTTGACTTGCTGACAAGTCAGGCATCTCGACACAAGGTCTGTGATATCCTTCTTCATCCCGTCCCACCAGTAAACCTCTCTCAAATCACGGTACATCTTGGTGGAACCTGGGTGAACACTGTATACTGATCTATGTGCCTCCTCAAGAATATCACGCCTCAGTCCCTCTGAATCTGGCACGCACAGTCGAGTCCCAAATCGAAGTATCCCCTGATCATCAATCACGAACTCGGAAACTCCGCCATGCCGAATCTGCTCAATAATCTCTAATATACGGGCATCGCCGGACTGTGCCTCGCGGATACGGTCAAGTAACTGTGGGCGTGCTCTGAAATGGGCCAGCTGTCCCCCTGCAGGAGTAAACTCGAACTGCACTCTGCTATCACATAAAACGTGCCAATCCACCGTCGACTGCATCTGCACTGTGCTCAAACAAGATAAGCTACCTCCGGGCCTTCTACTCAAAGCATCTACCACCACATTCGCCTTGCCCGGATGGTATAAAATCTCACAGTCATAATCCTTCACCAACTCCATCCATCGGTGCTGTCTCAGGTTCAGATCTCGCTGCTGGAAGATATACTTCAAACTCTTGTGGTCAGTGAATATCTGGCACGACTCACCGTATAGGTAATGTCTCCAGATCTTAAGTGCAAATACCACTGCAGCCATCTCTAAATCATGGGTGGGGTAGTTCTGTTCGTGTTTCCTCAGCTGCCGAGAAGCATACGCGATAACTCTGTCGTGCTGCATCAATACACAGCCCAACCCCACTCGAGAAGCATCACAATATACCACGAACCCGCCTGATCCTGAAGGCAATGCTAACACTGGTGCAGTAGTCAGACGAGTCTTCAACTTCTGGAAAATATCCTTACATGCCTGGGTCCAATCAAAAGGAACCCCCTTCCGGGTCAACCCGGTCAACGGTGCAGCAATGCGGGAGAAATCCTGGACAAAACGTCGATAGTAGCCGGCCAGACCTAGAAAACTGCGAACCTCTGTAACTGATAATGGTCTAGGCCAACGCTGAACTGCCTCGATCTTCTTCGGGTCCACACAAATACCGTCTCTCGTCACCACATGACCCAAGAAGTCGACACTGTCTACCAAAATGCGCACTTGGAGAATTTGGCGAACAGCTGATGCTCCCTCAAAGTCTGCAATGTGATACGTAAGTGCTGCTCATGCTCCTCCCGGCTCCGAGAATAAACCAAGATGTCGTCAATGAACACAATGATGAACTGATCGAGATACGGCCTGAATACACGGTTCATCAAATCCATAAATACTGCCGGGGCATTGGTGAGCCCGAACGACATCACCAAGAACTCATAATGACCATATCTAGTACGGAAGGCGGTCTTCGGAATATCCTCCTTCCGAACCCGCAACTGGTGATAACCTGACCGTAAATCAACCTTCGAGAAAAACCCTGCACCCTGGAGCTGATCAAATAAGTCATCAATGCGGGGTAGGGGATATCTGTTCCGCACAGTAACCCGGTTCAGCTGACGATAATCAATGCATAAACGCATACTTCCGTCCTTCTTCTTAACAAACAGGACGGGAGCACCCCAAGGTGACACACTCGGTCGGATAAGCCCTTTGTCCAGCAAGTCCTATAACTGATCCTTTAGCTCTCTCAGCTCTGCCGGGGCCATCCGATAAGGCGGTATAGAGATAGGCCCCGTGCCGGGGATCAACTCAATACAGAACTCAATCTCACGCTCTGGTGGCAGACCAGGCAGCTCGTCAGGGAATACATCAGGAAACTCTCTCACAACAGGGACCTGGTCCAACGGAACCTCTGTGGAGCTAGTATCACAAACATAGGCTAAGAATCCCTGACATCCTTTCCTTAAGAGCTGACCAGCGCGAAGAGAAGAAATCAAGCTGGGAAGGGTAGCGCTACGATCTCCCTGAATAACAAGAACCGGCTCACCAGGAAAACTGAATCTGACTGCCTTTTCACGGCAGTCCACGGATGCATAACAGGTGGCTAGCCAGTCCATACCAAGAAGAACGTCAAAGTCGAGCATATCGAGGAGAATCAAATCAACTGAAGAATCTCTCTCCCCGATACGAACGGAACATGATCGGTACACGAAACGGGCAATAAATGACTCGCCTACCGGTGTAATAACGACAAGCGGCTGATCTAACGGAGAAGACTCTCGGCCCAACCTCGGTGCAAAGTACATGGATACATAGGAATGTGTGGAGCCTGGATCAAATAATACCCGTGCATCAAAAGAACATACTGGCAGAGTACCTGTCACGACGGCATTGGATGCCTGTGCATCCTGAGGAGTCAACGCGAACACTCGGGCCTGTCCACCACTAATAGCTGGCTGCCCTCTGCCTCTACCTCGACCTCTGCCTCTGCCTCTGTCGCCTCATCCTCTCTGAACCGGACCGCCACGCTCACGGCCTCTAGAAGCATCTGGCTGGCATGGAGCATCATCAGGAGTAGGAAGTAGAGCTCTCTAAGGAGGTGGTGAGGGTGGTAAGGTCACATGCGGAACTGTCGCCGTGCCCTGACGTCCCATGGTACAGTCTCTGACACGGTGGTACTAACTCCCACACCGAAAACATCCTGGAGACGACTGCTGGGTCTGTGGATATGAACCAAATAACTGACCTCGTCTCAATCCTCTGCCTCCACCATCTCCCGGAAATAATCTATCACGATGTCTGCCCATCTGCCGCTGAGCTGGCGTATCAGTATGGATCCTCTTCGGCCCAGAAATGACCGGAGTCCCAGAAATACGCTCCTCCAAAAGTAAGGCCGCATCCATCGTGGCTGCGTATGTATTAAAGTGCTGGGTGCCGATGGCTAGGAATAGCTGTGTATCAAGCCCTCGCACAAACCTCTTTATTCTCTTCTCTTCTGTGTCTACTAGGTACGGAGCATATCGAGACAACTGGGTAAACTGTATATCATACTCCGACACTGTCATCCCAGGAGTCTTGCGCAGAGACTCGAAACTACGGGCTCGAGCATCCCGGACACTCTCCGGAAGAAAACGGGCAAGAAATGCAGCTGTAAACTCGTCCCAGGTCACAGAAATTAGACCTGCAGCTCGGCCTCTCTCTACTGAATCGTACCATGTCTGGGCAAGACCCTCCAGAAGAAAACTCGCAAACTCCACCAATCTATCATCAGAACACCTCAACGAACGGCAAATCCGAGCCATCCTATCAAGAAATGCCTGTGGGTCCTCTGTCGCATCCGTACCGGTAAAAGCTGGAGGTCTCAATCTCATGAACTCCTGTAGTTATACAGCGATAGTCTCCGTAGTAGCAGGAGCGACCATCTGTGCAGCAGGTACAATCGTGGTCTGTGTGGTGGAAGGAACGTCCTCGGATCTCTGTGCCCGGCTGGACTCAACTAAAGATCCCATCATCTGTCGCAACTCTTGCATGCCGGCCTCTAGTCTGGTAATACGGTCTGGATAAGGCGGATCAGTATGACCCTGAGGGGTAGGCGTATCCTCCCGCTCGATCCTCGCCTCAGACGAGCCCGCTCGAATCTCATCCCTAGCGGCAGCCCGCTGAGCTCTCGTAGTCTTTGGCGGCATCGAAGCTGGAATAAGAAACAGGACTGATAAGAGCATTGAAATTGAATTAAGGAATGCAAGGAATCAAGAAAGGAAATACAAGCAATTATATCCTAAGGTCACTTAGGCGGAGTACCGTATCGTAAGTATGCCGCGGATCATACCCACGCTACGCCACTCTGCTTAAGTCACCTACTCCATCTACCAAGGTCGTCCTACACTTAGGAAGGTAAAACCTACGCTCTGATACCAACTTTGTCACGACCCGAAGGTACGGAACGTGACTGGCACTTAGATTACGAGACGTCTAAAGGCGTAACGTAACCTAAGTCAGCCAAAGCCCAGAAAAATCTAAACCAAAATCAAAAGAGAGTGAAGGAAAACCTTACATGAAAACGATTTTTAAATCAATTAAGTTGCATAGAATCCCCCTTTTTAAAAACAACAAAAATTTCCGAAAATTTCGGCAGAGCCTCCCCTGTAAATTCTATCCCCCAAAATGGGTACAACAAGATATATATAACCTGTAATAAACAAATGGCATCCCCAAGCGGGAGCTAGCTCTTCGCCCAAGGCGGATCACAACCACATGCAATATATAAGTAATATCAAGAAAATAGCATAAAAGAAACGCAAAATATCAGAAAACACAACGCCGGCTCAAGTGAGCTCGACCCAAAAGAAACCACAAATATACAAATCTCTCAGTCTCATCACTAGGTCGCATATACAATATAAAGTGGTAGATGGAAAATACTAGATACAATGATAGAGCAAAAAAAAATAAAGTGTGCTTGCAACCCACCTACGGGCGATGTCGCGAGTCGAAGCAAAAGGAGCTGATGATAAGATAGCCCGCCGTTACAAGACTGATGAGTCCGACCGACAAGACACTGTGGCACAACGGGGGTGAGTTGCCAGCTCGTGGGTAGAATATAACATCTAGTAAGGCAATCGTAAGAATGCACGCAATGCGCCACAACATGTCCATATATGATATAATACCTCTAGTATGCATGCACATGTATGCAATGTCATTACTAAATCTTTAAATGTTTTAAATGCTAAGGGTACTGCATTCTTAACTTTTAGAAAATGAATATCTGTATAATAGCTAAGTACCATCAAGAAATCATCTGAAAACCCGTGTCAAGCATCGACACCAAATATGAAATCATATCTGTCTCAATATCTCACTGTATCAATGTCTCAAATATCGGGCTCCGTCAGTCCGGATCGGCCCATATCATCAAATCTCACGACAACGGTCGGTATTCTCCGGATATCCGCCGCGCCAGACATCACCGGTAGGTAATCTTCCCCTGCCAGGCTCATCGTCTACAACTCGATCTTCTTGCCCTGGGGTACCATACCGGGCCCACCATGTACCCGAGACGGTTCATCCACTCCTCGAATCGGGTCTCGAAATCCAACAGAAAACATGAAAACTCATGGTGGACGACACATACATCACGAGAAAACCGCAACTTTGTTTTAAAAATGATAAATATAAGCTTTTGTTAAATTCTTGCGGTTTTCCCCAAAAATCCAGAAATCGCAGCAATACTGAAATCCTCAAGAAAATCATAATGTTCACATGTATATATGATAAATGTCTATGATATCAATGTATATGATGTGAATTTTGGCTAGAAATCTATGTAAATATGATGATAGTGCGAGGTATATGCATGCTATGCAATTTCATATATCATGTATGAATGCAAGTGGCGATATTAAGTTAAACAGGTTCTATAGTGCACGTGGCATGGCAATTACCAAAGGCGTGTGTGTCACATGAATAGTGCGTGTGCAACAGATGCCAATGGTAATGGTGTTCGTGTCCTACAAAGTGATATCTCATAAGTGTAGATGAATGTCCATGCAATCTAATATACGGTTAGCTATAAGGGTATGCAATGTACATAAAGGGATAAACTAACTAACAATATAAATCTTGCAAGAAGTAGGGTAATCCTAACTAGGGGGTGCCTCGCACCATCCAGACGATTCCCCCATAGATGAATACATCTACTCACCTGAATGCCTCGCTAATCCGATCCGACCACCGCCTTGCCTTTACGCGCCGTGTCCGATGTTTCCCCGACCGATCCTATATTTGTACAACACCAAGCATAAGATTACATATCCTAAAATGATGCAAGTCACAATATACAAATATCAACGCTCTCGAATTAAACATAACGTGCTCTCGATGCGCGGGAAAACACACGAAAATCGCTAAATCTTAACTAGAATCGTTATTTCGAGGCAATCGACAAAACTAAAACCCGGCTAGACAAAACCCTGCATTCACGCACTCTAATAGTCGTATACGAAGCTAATTATATTGCTAATATAACGCAATTAGATCGCATCCTAATTTTTATAAAAATTTAGTAAGCAATTTCATACCGATTCGACATAAATATCGAAATTTTATCGATCTAGCGAGCGTAACATCACACAATTAACCATTCTAACTAATTAGATAACCAAACCCTAACCTAACTCCATCAACCATGCTACAAACCCTAATTTTGAATCAAATTCCTCTCTTGATTTTCATGAACAAGTAATTACAACTAAATTAATACTTCAAAATTCAATTTTAGCACATTTAAACTACAAGTTAACAAACTAGTTTAGAAATTTCACCTCACAAATTGAACCCTAGTTTGCTCAAGCCACCAAAGATGCCTCCTTTCTTCAAGTTTTGGACTAAATTGGTTTGAGGAGAGAGTGGATTAGGTTTGTGTTTTGAATTTATGAAGAAAATGGTGAATTTTTATGGATTTTTCTTGATTTTTCATGATTTTTGAAGCAAGAATTGAGGTGAAAAGAGGGGGAGCTGCAGCACCTAGGCTCGTCCAGGAGCAAGGGAGGGAGGTTGTGGGATTTTTGTGGAAGTTTCTAGGTCAAAAAAACCCTTTATGTTCTCATTTAATGCTTTTCACATCAACATTTTACAAAAAAAACCCCATTTTACATCATTTTTTTCATAAATTTCAAACCCTAAAACTAAAATCTTATAAAGTTATGTTATAATTTATTAACACTCTATTTTAGTTTATAAAGATTCCTAATTATGAAATTTACCTAATTAAATTTGTATTTATCACTAATTTAATGTATTTTTAAAAGCTTAAAATAATATAAAAAAAATTAATTACGAATTTTTTTTTATTTAACTAGAAAATTATAAGTGACATTTTAGTGACAAAATTATAGTAATATCTTATCTAAATTTTGTATAATTAGGTCTACAATGAAAAATACCTATTTTGACTTTTACGGAAAAAGTCGAAAAATGAGCCGATTACCGAAAAACTGCCTAAACGATTTTCGAAGGGTTACAAGAGTGCATGCGAAGAATCGGAGACTCATCGAAAGTGGTCGGTGAAGTGGTGGAAGGGGAGTCCGGGAGTGGGGAAGATTGTGCTGAATGTTAGATATTAGGTTCATGTGCAGATGGCGACTGAGGGTACGAGTGTGAGCGGGACTGGGAGTTGATGGTGGGGAGCGCACTAAAGAATGAGCTACCATAGACAAGCAGCTGGGTTGAGCAAGTTGGGAAGACTAGCGTGGGGAAGGCCCAAGGATGCCAGCCGCACGAGGGGGTGGTGGCCGGCATTAGCGGTAAAGCTGAGCTCAAAACAGGGCCAGAGCCAAGGATGCCCACTCCTAGAAGAAGTCCAATATTCTACGGCAAACCTGTTGGAGAATCTGAACCTGAAAAGAGGAAGCAACTTTCATCAAAAATAACATGTCTACACATACATTCGGCCGGATTGTACGTGAAGACTACGGTAACCATGGTATTGAAGATTATAACCCATGAACACACAATAATCGGACCGATTAACAAGTTTATGTAGAGAGTAGGGATGAAGCCAAGGATAACATACGCATCCAAATATGCGTAGGAAGGTATATTAGGATGGTGACCAAATAGTTTATGAAGAGTGGTGTTGTTGCGAATAACTGGTGTAGGAAGATGATTAATTAGAAAGACTGTGGTTTGCACAGCCTCATCCTAGTAATGGGAAGGGATGGAGGCATGATCAAGAAGAGCATGAGTGGTCTCTGTAATGTGACGGTATTTGCGTTCCGCCGCCCCATTTTGTTCGAGAGTGTGGGGGCAGGAAACACGATGGAGGATACCTTCTGTGGATAAATGACAATAAAGGAATTGATATTCACCATCCCAGTCAGAGTGAAATATACGTATTTTCCTATTGAAATAACGCTCAACATGACGTTGAAAGTGACAAAAGATATCAAATAATTCAGACTTATTACACATCAGAAATAACCAGGTAAATTTGCTATAGTCATCAACAAAGGTAACATAATAATGGAAACCGGAGTGAGATAAAATAGGAGCAGGACCCCAAACATCGGAATAAATTAAATCTAAAGGTGCCAAGGACACTGTTGATGACAATTCAAAAGAAAGTTTGTGGCTTTTAGCCTTATTGCAACTAGAACTGACTGACTCTCTACGAATCTTATGAATTGGTAAATAAAAATTAGATAGAATCCTGATTAAAGTTTTTAAAGCAGGATGACCTAAGCGAGCGTGCCATGAGGAAGCAAAAGCACATTCACCAACAAGAGAGGTGGGAGACGAGACATGTGGAAGAGGCCGTTGGTACAGTCCATTATTAAGATGGCCTTGAAGTAGAACTGTCCCCAACTTCAGATCCTACACAAAACAATCAAACAGGTGAAACTCAAAAATAACATTGTTATCTTTAGTAAATTTATGCACAGATAAAAGATTTTTCATTATGGAAGGAACATGAAGAACATTATGCATATGAAGTGATCGAGAAGATAATGGAATTACTGTGTGGCCATAGTTAAGAATACGCAAACATGTACCATTATCTACGCGTACTGTATCTGTACCTTTGTATGGGGCTGCCATGAGGAGTTGAGTATTGTCACGCCCCGCTTCCCAATAGACAGAAACGGTGACGTGGCAAGCCCGCAACGTATTTACTATGAAATAAATACGTTAAACGTAATTAAGCAATATAACAATGAATAAGAATGACAAGAGTAATAAAATGAACGGCAACTTTATTTACATTAAACTTTACATACAACTGTCTGAAATAAAAGATACAATAAACAAAGCAATGCTTAAACAATGGCATACAGAAAGTAAGTGCATGCTGGAAAGAGCTAGTAATCTGGTTGTGCAGCAAGCTGGTCCAAGTCCTCCGGGCTCGGCTCTATCTCCTCAAAGTCCGGTCCTCCTGACGAACATCCTAAAGAAAGAAACAGAAAGGAATATCATCAGTGAACTAATGCTCGGTAAGTCCCAAAAAAAGAAAAAGAAGATAGTATATAATGTAGAATGAATAGATAAAGTTGTATATGATCATTCATAGGTATAAAATAGTTATTCTAACGTAGTTATTTGTAGTTTGATAAGGAAGGTATTCATGTATACGAGAGGAGTCCATGTTACCCCGTAGACTATGGTAACATGTAGTACAAGGTCCCGTCATAACCTACGGGACAATAGCATGTGAATTCATATAGGTCTCTTTTAAGTGACCTCTCATGCCACGATATACATTCAGTACCAATCTACCCCTTTATCCCCGCATATTGTATTGTATAGATTAAGATTATAGGTCTTGGCCGAATCCATGGATATAAAATATACAGGTTCATGTTCAGGATATAATCATGTGTTCAAGTAGTCATTTCAAGTTCATGGACACTTGTGAACGGATTTAACTCTTGACTTTCTTAGGTTCGGGAGTAATCGGCAACTGCTGCACATGGACGGCAGGATTTGTGTCTTTTTTCAAGACAATTGCCATTGATAACTCCGTTAAGTTGTCTAACCTAAATAGGCAAGTACTCACTTTCTCCGGCTCCCTAGGGCTCAAGAAAATTGATCCTGCTTAAATCTATATTAAACTACAGTCCTTAAAATATTGTTTTGCATATCTCGAAGGGGTTTTATGAAAAATTCTTTAATATAGTTTTAAAAATAAATCTCAAGAGTGATTTATAGTATTTAGGGTTTTCATGTGCATGTGTTTTACTTATTGGGGTATTTTAATGATAAATACTTAGCTTTTAAAAGTTTATGGTATTTTATTGAAAACTATCCCTTTTTGGTAACTTGATGGATTTTATTACCATTTTAATCTTTCATTTTAGTAAAAATATAGTTTCATAATATATTGAAAATACGGATTTATAATTTTTATATAATTTTCAAAAATTAGTTTTGTTTAGTAAAGTCACATTTCTTAAAAACCGTATTTTATTTCCTTTTAAGATCGAATACTCAGTGAGGAATTCTGCAACTCACTCTACTATCCCAAAGATGTGCGATAATCTGCACCATCCATTAGCGGGTCCCCTAACGAGTGTTGTAGAGCCGTATTTGCCAAGGATTACAAAATACCGCTTTAAAAGAAACTCGATTTTTTTAAAAGATGTGGTATTTTAATGAAAAGCATTTCTTTGAACCAACCATACATATATATAGATATCGTGCTATGAAACCAAAGTATGCGTGTGGGGTAGGTCGTTACCCCATGAAGTTTTCCTAAAGGTATTGTTTTAACAATTATCGAAAAGAGGTTTATACTAATTTCAATGTATTTTAATGAAAAAGTTCGTTTATGTTTGTTTCACATGAGAATTTTAGGTAAACTTGAAGTTAAAAGATTATAACTAAAGTTACAAGTAGGGTGGTAAAATTAGTTTCACTTATGTATAACTGAAAAGGGAGTTCTATGGTTTAAAAAGAAATGTATCGGAAGTAACTCCATTTTATCGATATATATTTAGGGAATGAAATGAGATTAAAAGAAAGAGAGTTGAGAGGGACTTACGGTTTGGTAATATCGAGAAAAGGTTAAGGAAGAAGAGAGGGGGCTTCGTGGCATCGTGGAAGCTTTGGAAACGGCTTCGATCTTCGACGGAAAGAGATTGGTTGCTAACTCCACTTGACTCTTCCTGCACTTAGGAACTTTGGAGGTGATTTTGATAGAAATTTTCAGAATAGATGTGAGCTAGGGCATAGGGTGGTATTTATAGAGGAAAATTAAGGTTTGGGAATTAAAATTTTGGATTAAAAAGGTGTTAAATGGTGAAATGAAGAGTCTCTATTTGATTGATTGCAGGGAAATCAAACAGTGTAGGGGAGATAAGGGGAGTCGAATAGGTGTGTGTGCAAAGCACAGAGCCATTTGGGCTCAAAACGACCGTCGGCGATAGCCCTTTGATGGGTTTGGACGGTCGAATCTTGATGTTTTACCTCGAGATTCGTGCCATGTGGGTATTTGGGTGTGTACACCTCAATGCGCCCGTTTGATTTTTCTGAAACTTTTCATTTCTCTGTGTATTGCACATGCAACTCTTGAGCTTCCAAAAATTAAAAAGAAAATAATCTAAAAATAAATAGGTCTGATAAGAATCGAACGCGCAGGCTACGTCACAGCAGTGTAGCGGCTTTACCAGTGAGCTGCAAGTTGCTTCTTTCTTTTATTTAGGAAAAATAACTTTTAACTCTTACATAGGCTGTAATACTCTTTTCTGTACAAAACAAGAAAATTTCTATAGAGTGATTTCAGAGTCGTTACATTCTACCCTCCCTATAAAAATTTCGTCCTCGAAATTTACAATTACATAGGGACTAATTTTCAAAGAGGTAAGGGTATCGTGCACGCATACTTTTCTTTCCCAAGTTGATTCTCCTGGTGAATCCTTTCTCCACATCACTCAAACCAAGTTTACCTCCTTGTTCCGTAATGTTTTCACTTTTCGGTCCAGGATCTCAACTGGTTGTTACTCGTAGGTCAGGTCAGTTTGTACTGTGAGCTCTGAGTGATCAAGTATATGGCTGGGTTCACTCATATATCGTCGTTGGATATATGGAACACATTGTGCACTCTTTCTAATGAAAATGGTAGTGCTAAACGGTATGTCACTTCTCCAACTCGTTCGAGTATGTCGAATGATCCTATGTATCTTGGACTGAGTTTACCCCTCTTGCCAAAACGGATCACTCCTCTATTTGGAGAGATCTTCAGGAATACATGGTCTCCGGGTTGGAACTCCGGATGTCGGCGCTTTGCATTTGCCCAATGCTTCTTTCGATCTTGGGCTATGCACATCCTTTCCCTGATCGTGCGAACCACGTCCGCAGTTACCACGATCATCTCTGGTCCAAGGAGTTCGCGATCTCCAACGTTGTCCCAACTTAGCGGTGAACGACACTTCCGCCCGTAGAGTGCTGCG
This sequence comes from Agapanthus africanus, assembly GCA_030015575.1. NCBI lineage: Eukaryota > Viridiplantae > Streptophyta > Magnoliopsida > Asparagales > Amaryllidaceae > Agapanthus > Agapanthus africanus. The sequence goes on along the minus strand of JASDDO010000024.1, from coordinate 862,063,681 downwards.
AATAGTACCATTCCAATACTTGCCTGATAGCTGTTGTTGTATGAAAACTCCACAAGGTGTAGGTGATCTTCCCACGAACCTCCGAAGTCTAACATACAGGCTCATACCATGTCTTCCAGAATCTGAATCATTCGTTCGGACTGTCTATCCATTTGTGGATGATACGTCGTGCTGAAATTCAGACTCGTTCCCAGGCTAGCTTGCAAACTCTGCCAAAACTGTGATCGGAATCTTGTATCACGATCAGAGATGATGCAAACAGGTACTCCATGTAATCTCACGATCTCCTGCATAAGTTCATGGGTATCAAATATAGTACATCTTTAAGGTTTAAATCTTACTTTAGATTTATACTCACCTCCATGTAATTTTTTGCTAACGTCTCAGTTGACTGGCCATCTCTGAATGAAATAAAGTGAGCTGGCTTGGTGAGTCGATCCACAATAACCCAAATTGCGTTGTTACCCTTCGTGCTACAAGGGAGAGCAGTCACGAAGTCCATGGTAATGTGTTGCCATTTCCATTCTGGGATTGGTAACGGCTGAAGAAGACTAACAGTTCTGTGATGTTCAGCCTTCACTTGCTGACACATTAAACACTTGGCTACGCTCCTTGCTACTTCGCGCTTCATTCCATGCCACCAGTAGTGTTGCCGTAGATCCTTGTACATTTTTGTACCACCTGGGTATACCGAATACAGAGAGCTGTAAGCTTCTTTCACCAACTCTTCTCGAATATGACCGATTGGCACACATAAACGGCTTCCATATCGCAAGTATCCATCTTCGTGGATGATAAAGTCAGTTCATAGTCCACTTTCTACTTGTTCTCGGATCTTTTGTAGCTTGGTATCATTTGCTTGAGTTGCCTTGATCTGATTGACAAGAGTGGACTAGACTGGATCTATACTCTGGGCCCATTCTTCAGCTTCAAGAGGACTTTCTTTTCCTGAAAAATTCCAGGGATGCAATGCACGAAATTGCTTTACTCTAGGTGCTTCGGCTTCTGAGCGGTTCATGAGAATAGCAGTTTGCTGCTAGGTGGTAAAGTAGGTGGTGTGTTGCCATTAACATTTGTGCTGGTGTTGTTGGGATAATCTTCACCTTGATGAGAAAGGAAAGGTTAGGATAGATTCAAGAAATTTGAAATGTAAAGAATGTATAGTTGTTGATTTTTATAATTCTTTTGGTATATTTCTTAAGACTTCATGCAAAACTGGCTTGCATGGGCCGCCAACATAACCTGTCACGCCCCACTTCCGAATAGATGGAAATGGTGACGTGGTAAGCCCGCAACATATTTACTATGAAATAAATACGTTAAGCGTAATTAAGCAATATAATAATGAATAAGAATGACAAGAGTAATAAAATGAAACGACAACTTTATTTATATTCAACTTTACATATAACGGACTGAAATAAAAGATACAATAAATAAAGCAATGCCTAAACAATGGTATACAGAAAGTAAGTGCAGGCTGGAAAGAGCTAGCAATCTGGCTGTGCAGCAAGCTGGTCTAAGTCCTCCGGGCTCGGCTCTATCTCCTCAGAGACCGGTCCTCCTGACGAACATCCCAAAGAAAGAAACAGAAAGGAATTTCCTCAGCGAACTAGCGCTCGGTAAGTCCCAAAAGAAGAAAGAGAAGATAGTATATAATGTGTAATGAACAGGTAAAGTTGTATATGATCATTCACAGGTATAAAATAGTTATTCTAACGTAGTTATTTATAGTTTGATAAGGAAGGTATTTATATATACGAGAGGAGTCCATCTTACCCCGTGGACTATGGTAACATGTAGTACAAGGCCCCGTCATAACCCATAGGACAACGGCACGTGAATTCATATAGGTGTCTTTTAAGTGACCTCTCGTGCCACGATATACGTTCCTTACCAATCTACCCCTTTATCCCCGTGTATTATATTGTATAGATTAAGATTATAGATCTTGGCCGAATCCATGGATATAAAATGTACAGGTTCATGTTCAGAATGTAATCATGTGTTCAAGTAGTCATGTCAAGTTCATGTCACGTTATAACTATGGTTTGGTCAAGTCGAGTTAAGTATACAAGTTTGAGTTTGATGTTTGAATTCGAGATTTAAGTTCATGATCAAGTATTCAAGTTCGTATTTGATTTTTGATTCTGGCTTGAGTGTGGACTCAGATTGAGTCAGACACTTGTGAACAGATTTAACTCTTGACTTTCTTAGGTTCGGGAGTAATCGGCAACTGCTGCATATGGACGGCGGGATTTGTGTCTTTTTTCAAGAAAATTGCCATTGATAACTCTGTTAAGTTGTCTAACCTAAATAGGCAAGTACTCACTTTCTCCGGCTCCCTGAGGCTCAAGAGAATTGATCCTGCTTAAACCTATATTAAACTACAGTTCTTAAAATATTGTTTTGCATATCTCGAGGGGGTTTTATGAAAAATTCTTTAATATAGTTTTAAAAATAAATCTCGAGGGTGATTTATAACATTTAGGGTTTTCATGAGCATGTGTTTTACTTATTGGGGTATTTTAATGATAAATACTTAGCTTTTAAAAGTTAATGGTATTTTATTGAAAACTACCCCTTTTTGGTTACTTGATAGTATTTTATTAAAATTTTAATCTTTCATTTTAGAAAAAATATAGTTTCATAATATATTGAAAATACGGATTTATAATTTTTATATAATTTTCAAAAATTAGTTTTGTTAAGAAAGCCGCGTTTCTTAAAAACCGTATTTTATTTCCTTTCGAGATCAAATACTCCGTGAGGAGTTCTGCAACTCACTCTACTATCCCAAGGATGTGCGATAATCCACACCATCTATTAGCGGGTCCCCTAACGTGAGTTGTAGAGGCGTATTTGCCAAAGATTACAAAATACCGCTTTAAAAGTAAACCGGTTTTTTTAAAAGATATGGTATTTTAATGAAAAGCATTTCTTTGAACCAACCATACATATATATATATATATATATATATATATATATATATATATATATATATATATATCGTGCTATGAAACCAAAGTGTGCGTGTGGGTGGGGTAGGTCGTTACCCCGTGAAGTTTTCCTAAAGGTATTGTTTTAACAGTTATCGAAAAGAGGTTTATACTAATTTCAAGGTATTTTAATGAAAAAGTTCGTTTATGTTTGTTTCATATGAGAATTTTGGGTAAACTTGAAGCTAAAAGATTGTAATTAAAGTTACAAGTAGGGTGGTAAAATAAGTTTCACTTATATATAACGGAAAAGGGAGTTCTAGGGTTTAAAAAGAAATGTATCGGAAGTAACTCCACTTTTCCGATATATGTTTAGGGAATGAAATGAGATTAAAAGAAAGAGATATGAGAGAGACTTACGGTTTGGTAATATCGAGAAAAGGGTAAGAAAGAAGGGGGGCTTCGTGGCGTCGCGGGCGCTCCGGAAATGGCTTCGATCTTCGACGGAAGGAGCTTGGTTGCTAACTCCACTTGACTCCTCTTGTACTTTGGAACTTTGGAGGCGATTTTGCTAGAAATTTTCAGAATAGATGTGAGTTAGGACATAGGGTGGTATTTATAGTGGAGAATTAAGCTTTGGGAATTAAAATTTTGGATTAAAAAGGTGTTAAATGGATACCTATTAGTAACAAGATCAAAGTAACAAGTCAAGTAGTGTGTCGTGTACATGTCATGTGATGTATATGTATCAAATAGATACCCAATATGAAACTGTAATCAATATCGGAACACGGTAACTAAAACTGATACCAGGATGCATATGTATCCATCTGTAATAACCATTATATATCCATTACCAAGTATGATGAAAATTAGATAGCATGTTGTACTAATATAGTAGTATAATGATATCATGATGTTCCGGCATGCAATTAGATATGCTATTATCAGTACGGATACGAACGGATACTGTAAAACTATAAATCGGTAATAGTTGCTGAATAATAAAACACATGTACTATTTTTATTCATATAGATATTGATATAATATAACATAGCATGTTGCAAGTTAAACTTGCCTGATCGGATCTCACGTCGAAATACGGATGCTATGTCCAACGTTGGATAAACGTCGCGATGCAACTCACGCGTGCAGGGCTGGGCCTGGCTGATCAAAGACGTGATGTTGTGACTAGGCTGGACGACGACGGTGATTGGGTCGTCCGGATCGTCGGCGACGAGTGCAACTCCACCGAGACGGCCGGGAAAATCAAAAAAGCAAGAAAAGAAAGAAAGAAAGAAAGAAGAATGGGGGTGTGGCTGCTGGTGTTTGAATCCTGGGGAAGAGAGGACAGAGACGAGGCGACGGGGCAGTGGTGGATTGCCGTCGGCGAGGAGGGGCGGAGGAATTTCTCGGGTGGCTGTTATGGTCATCAGGGTTGCCGAGGGTGGTGGTGGCGGTTTGTGGTGTCGGGGATCGGAGAGGGAGGTGAGAAGGAGACGGTGGTGATGACGAGGAGGTGGTGAAGTCTCGGGTGAAGGGTTTCTCAAGTCACTGCAGGGGGTTTTTCATGGTGCAATGGGTCGTCATCGGGGTCTAGAGTTGCAGGGCTCGGGGATGGAGTGGAGAAAAGGAAGAGGAGGTGGTGGAGGTTATGATGAGGGTGACGTGAAGTGATCGGCGGTGAGGGAGCGGCGTCGGGGTTCTTGGGTTAGCGTTGTCGGGGGTTGTGGGTTCTGTAACAACCCTAATTTTCTTATACACTTTTTCCTATACAAATTTTTAAATTAATTTTTTCAAAATCCAAAAAGGGGTATTTATTGTATGAGCACAAGATTTAAGTAATTAATTAGCAATTTAATTACAAGAAGGAGGTTGTAGCTCATTGGTAATACCTTGCATTGCTGAACCAAGCCACCAGAGTTCAAATCCCACGCCCCACATTATTTTTAATATTTATTTTGTTATAAATTTTATGGAAGTCCAACAGCCAACACGTGATAACTCCAAATTTTCCCACTACACTTTAAAAACTAAATATACCAGAGGCTACACTAGACGGCCCCCCACCTCCCCATGCCCTGACTAGGCCCGACTCGGCCGAGTCGGCCGGCGGACCGGCCGACTCGTGCCGGCGCCGCCGGCCGGACTCGTCCGAACGGCTGAGTTCCCTTCTTCAATGTTGTGTCTCTACATCTTCTAAAACCCCCTATACACTTCAAATTCCTAGATCGGTTTCAGAGACCTTTGAAATCCTTATTTACTCCATTTTAATACATTTTTACATTAAAACCTTTCATATACCCTATTTACTCCAATTTTTAATGATTTTATACATTTTTACATTTTTTTATTATTTAAAAATCCTTCACCTACCCTACCCCTAGCCAACCCTATAAATACACCCCCTCCCCTCTACCCTCTCATCCAAAAATCCTAAGCCCACTCTCTCAAAATTTTCCAAGAGTTGTGTAATTTGAAAACAAGTGCACGGCGAAGCTCCGACGAAATTCCGGTGGAAATTCCGGCGACGTTTTTAGGAACAACCGGCGACGAAGCAATGCCTCGGCAACCTCTCTAGTCCCCCATTCACTTCTTTGCCTAATCGAACCCGTAAGTCCCTTTCTATTCTTTCTGTTTCTCTAAAATACGAAATTACGAAACCTGATAGAATCGGAACAAATCCGATTTTCGATTCGGTTTTCTATAAAACTTCACTTCTAACCAATACATTCATGCCTATACATCTTTATCTTGACTATTAAACTTTTAAAAATCAATTTGAATAAGTTTCATCACATGAAATGATAACCTTTCCAATTTATCGTATTTTTCGCTTTAATACCATCATGTTTCGATTTCACATTTAACCCCTTAACTTTGCTATACATTTAAAGTAGAGCATGAGGTAATGACCTACCTCCACACACACGCAAATACAACCTTAAATGACATCATCAAAAACTTAGAATACGATAAAACGAAACTTTCATTTAAATACCATATTCTTAATAAAACGATTCTTAAAAGTTTTAGATTAGATACACTTTTAAATAAATACTTCTTATTAGGAAAACACGATAAGTTGTGGCCATCGATCATTTATCTAAAGCTGACTGTGTGGTGTCTACGCTAGGCAAGTGAGCCTAGGTAACTTTAAAAGGCTCGTCTCACGATTCATGAGCGGATCCCTCCTTCCTCACTTGTACTTACCTGGCCACAATTGGCGGTGAAGAGACGATTTGAGTCTTCTAACGACTTATCGTTTAGACCATTTAGAAATAGGCTAGTTGGCTTAGGAAACCCTAGAATCTAAAATACGGAAAATTACACTTTGCAAATAAATACCTTTTACTTTATAAAACCGTTTTCTAAAGGAATAGTATTTTACAATCTTTGCAAAGCACCGCTACAACCCATCTTTGGGGAACCCATTCGGGATCATGCGGTTTATCGCGCACCCTCGGGCTAGTAGTGCGAGATTCAGACCTCCGCAAGGAGCATTCGGTCTCGAAAGGTTTAAAATACGACATCTTAAGAAAATGAAAATTTTGGAATATAAAATATTTATTAAAAATTATTTTTGTATAAACATATATATATATCATTTAAATACCTATTTTATTATAATATAAATTTTCCACATTTTCCTAAAAATCACAAGAATAAAGTTTACACTAAAATACCATGAACTTCAAATAATCAATATTACAAATAAATACCCTTATTTATTAAACTAGGATATTTTCACTAGAAATGTCACAACATAAAATCCACCCTCATTACAACTCTAAAGACGAACAATAAATACTTGAGGTGTATTTTGAAAAGTATATAAAAGTATTTTTACATAAAACCCCCTCAAGTTTTATAAATTACCCTAAGGACCCTAGCAAATATAAGACATTGATTCACATTTCTGATTGTCTGACTCGGATTTGAGCCTGATTAATCTAACTTGAATATGATTCAAGTCAATCTACAATCTACAAGATTCCAATTCAATATGAATACATGGAACCATGAATTCAATTATCAATCTATACAACTTGACTAAACCGAACCATGGATATATATATATTCCTTTTACATGATTCTCAGTATTCCATTTACATGACTCTATGGTTACAACCGTTTCCTGATATCATGGTTTCGGTCAGTCAGTCAATCAATCTTACAATCAATACAATTTACAAGATAACAATACAAACAAGACATCGCGGGGTTTAAGGGGTAGATTGGTACGGAAGGTGTTAAAAGTGGCACGAGACGGTCAGATTTAAGACACCTAACATGAATCCAATTGCCGTTGTTCCGGACCTTCTAACGGAGCCTTGTACTCTATATTCCGTTTGCCCTGGTCTCTAGCATATAGAGACCCCTCTCGTATACACTGGCATTCTTCTGTACCAAGCTACAAATAACAGCGTTAATACAACATTATAACATACAATACAACATTAAAAGCTACTCTTTTTCTCCTACTCTTTGTCTATTTCTCCCCTATCTTTGGGACTTACCGAGCGACCTGTTCGCTGACGACATTCTATTTCTTTCTTCTTTGAATGTCGTCAGGTGGTTTGAACCCGGTGGAGATCGAGCCATCTCAAGAAGACTTGGAGCAGTTTGCCGAAGACCCTGCACTTTAGTTTATTGTACACTTTTCCTTTCTGTATTTTTCATTTCCTGTTATGCCACTGTTTAGACATCTTTTTATTTCAGTTGTATTTCCTTTTCATGCATTGTACAAAAGAATGTTAATAAATAATAGTTGCTGTTCTTTTTATATCTTGTCTCTTGTGTATTTATTTTATATTGCTTAGATACGCTTAGCGTATGTACTTCTGAGTATATACGTAGCGGATCTCGTCGCATCCCCTTCGCCGTACACTGGGAAGCGGGACGTGACAGGTTCTCGGGGATGGAGAAGAAGGAGACGAGGTAGTGGATATAGTGATGATAAGGGCGAGGAGATGAGGATGGTGAGGTGATGAGGTCAAGGTCGGCGACGAGGGTTGGTAACAAGGAAGAGCTAGGGTTGCAGGCATGGGTTTTCATCGCGGCGAAAGAAAAGGAAAGAGAGGAAGAGAGAGGTGATTATAGGGTTATATATATATATATATATATATATATATATAGAGAGAGAGAGAGAGAGACATAAAGGTATAGAGAGAGAGAGAGAAAGCGCGAAAAGAGAGGGGGATTGAGGGATTATAGAGAGAGAGAGAGAGAGAGAGAATTAGAATAGGATAATTTAGTTATTATAATGTGTGTGTGTATGAAAGTTAATATATTATGTTACTTTAGGATTATATATAAATATATTATAATATATATATTCTGGGTATAAACAGCTAATATCAAAATATTCCGAAAATTATCCGGGTCTCTTCTAAAAATCTAGTATTAAAATATGGATAATATACGTACAAGATAAAACCATAATGCGATATCCGGGTAATAAAAATGCATACCCCCAAGTACGGATATACGTAAATATACGTAGCGATCCAAACGAGTCTGTTTTAGCAATTTGGATATGAACACGATGTATGGATGCACACATATGATATGCGGTATGATAACAGGTCATGCTAGATATTAAAATATATTATCTGGCTATTATTTGTATTATTTAAAAGATATGCAGACACAAAAATATATGATACATGTATATAGAATCTAGATGTGTAAGGATCCTCTGTACTAGCAAATATATGACATAATTTTAAACCATAATGGGTTTTAAGCATGCGGGTCGGGTCGAATACTAACCACAGTTACCAAATGCACTATCCGCACCCAAAAACAATAATAAATAAAAAGTTGTCGCAAGATTTGAAAATACCCCAAATAAAATATTGTATAATAGTGATAAGGTGTTACAGTTTAGGGGAGTCGATGAAAGTCTACCCTAACACCACCATGAAGTCAAAACCAGCATCAAGCATGAAAATTTAAAAATTTGAGGTGCTAAGCTAGACTAATCTAGGATCAAACTAGATAATTAGGGTTACTATGATGATATCAAACTAAACTAGCTAAAGGAAAGGAGGCTACAACCTTTGTAGTCCGTGTCCTTCTCTTCTAAAGCTCCGGGTTGTAATCCCTACAACTCCACTAGGCTCCACTTGAAAAATGAACAAGCTTCCTTCGATGACCTTCATGCCGAAGATGATCCACCCGAAACTCCACTAATCTAAGCTAGCTCTTCACTAAACTTTTTAGTGAAGGAAACACACTAGATTTAATTGCTAATCAAGTGTAGGAGGGTGAAGTAGGGGCTTTGTTTGCTCACTAGAATTCTCACAAGCTCAAAGGTTCACAACTCATGTGGGGGATTAAGCTTGGAGGAGGAGGTGAAGAAAATGGAGAGAGCTAGAGAGCAAGGAGCTCAACTCAAGAAACATGATCAAGTGAAGAGAATGCAAGTGTAAGATGGCTCTCTTATCTCCTCACTTATTGAAGCATACAATTTTCAACAATTAAAAATTGTAACCATACTTCAATAGTGATTCAAGAGTAATAAACAATAATAAAAAGCCATGCTTCACCCCATTCCTCAAACCCAAAATATCTCTTTATTTTCCACCTCTTTTTTATTTTCATAAAATAGAAAATCCATGCCATGCTTCTTAAATAATGTGTGTGTGTGTGTGTGAGAGAGAATAATGGAGGAAAGAGGGCATAGGAGGGAATTTCCTCCTATGGCGTCGAAAAAGTACGCCCTCTGTCATGTTTTCCGACGATCGGAATCCGTCATCTTAATCGTTATCATCTAAGATGTGGGTACACCAAATTTCATATGATTCTACAACCTTTTCACCGTTGATTTAGCAATGTAAAAAGTTCTATTGTCGGTAAACCGTTAATTTTTTATCCACTAATTCAACGGTGAAAAAGTTGTAGAATCATATGAAATTTGGTGTACCCACATCTTAGATGATAACGATGAAGATGATGGGTGCCGATCGTCGGAAAATACGACGGAGCCCGTACTTTTTCGACGCCACAGGAGGAAATTTCCTCATATGCATCTTTCCTCCATTATTCTCTCTCTCTCTCTCTCTCTCTCTCTCTCTCTCTATATATATATATATATATATATATATATATATAAGAAAATAATTAGTGAGCTATAATATTAATTAATTTATAATTATATCAAATATAAATACACATCAATTTATTAAATCAACACTTGATTTAATAATCCGGTTATATCACATATAACCGACTAATATCATTTATCTGTATATCACATTATCAAATCAACACTTGATTCAATAATCTGGTTATATCACATATAACCTAACCGATAACAAATAACCGCCAGATTAGAATGTGGTATCATATAGTCGTATTTAATCAGGCCCCGGACATATTAGCATATGTGCCCTACTTCGTTTCGCTTGAACCAGGAAACTTCTATGTGAGACTCTAAAGACACTCAATACGCCAACAGTAGATGATGATCACATCAGTCGTCCACAAGCCGTCAGCAGTACTAGCTGGACGTAACGGCTACCCAGGTATTGAGTATATAAAAAATCAATAAGCAAGCTTGTCCAAACTCCCATGAAGCCTATAGGTAACATTTACCGTACAGTCTGGTCTCTTCGTCTGATATGTCGCATATCAAGTCTGGGGTGGAATCGTCAGACCTCAATAACTTAATAAGTCATGCCGATGTGTGGCCTATAATGGTACGAGAAACTACTGATAACGCTTACTGGTAAATCTCATCATCAGTCCTGGCCAGGGACTCCTATTATAGCCAATCGAGCATAGCGCAAAATCAACTCCCTATACAGGGAGAGACGAAACCCCTCCTATCTCTCAGTGCCTCCATATGACTCGGGATTGTACCCAAAATCCACCTGTTTGCACGACTCCTTTGAGCCGTGGTAGGGAGGAAATCAAAGCACGGTGGGAACCACACAAGACTTTATGACGATCTCGGGTGTACAGACTAACCTGTACCAATGTCACCAGAGAACTGCTATCTGACAATAGGTATAGTGCCATCTAGGAGTTCTCGGCGAGCCCTGTTCGGTGTACCCATTCTCTAATGAGCACCTATATACAATCTTTGATGTCAAACACCAATAGATATGGGATCAACCATCGCCCCCTACAGGGTCAAGAAACGTATAAACTAGTCTACTCTGGAATTTTGATGCCATGTCTCGATACTCTCTCGACTAGGAACTGTTAAAGGATGTGCTTGTAAACTACACAAGTCCGAGTAGTATGATCTACATCATAGTCCTGGTAGTCAAGAAAATATCCTAAGGGTTTTATCAACATGTATCAGAGAGACAGTATAATAATACAAGTGTATATATTAAGATAAAGAGCAACCAGATAGCATACTATCATGTCGAGTAAGAAAGTCCTCTATATATATGTCCAAGCATCCACTATAATATACATCAATGTACAATAATGGCATCTAGGGCATACATATCCCTAACAGTCGAAGAGGTATGTATGCAAAGCATGGAGCCATTTAGGCTCAAATCGACCGTCGGCGCCGGCCCTTTGATGGGTTTGGACGGTCGGATCTTGAGGTTTTGCCTCGAGATTCGTGCCACGTGGATATTTGGGTGTGTACACCTCAATGCGTCTGTTTGATTTTTCTGAAACTTTTCATTTCTCAGTGTATTGCACGTGCAACTCTTGAGCTTCCAAAAATTAAAAGAAAAAAATCTAAAATTAATTAGGTCTGATGGGAATCGAATGCATAGACTACGTCACAGCAGTGTAGAGATTTTGCCAGTGAGCTACAAGTTACTTCTTGTTTTTATTTAACAAAAATAATTTTTAACTCTTACACAGGCTGTAATACTCTTTTCTGTACAATAATAAGAAAATTTCTGTACAGTGATTTCAGAGGCGTTACAAGTATAGTCTGGCATGATATAATGAGTTGCCCCTGAGTCAGAATACCATTCAGAGGAAGCAACACTTGGACCGCTCGAGAGATATGGTGGAGGTGCATGTGACAGCATGGTATATGGTGCAGATCCTTGATAGTGCCCATCTGATCTTACATTCTGAAACTGTGGGGCATGAAATTGCGAAGCATCCCATGGACCTCCAGAAAAGTTCTAATTGAAGCACTATGGGCAACTATTGTCATAGTGGCTAGTGGTCATGCAAATTTGGCATCGAGGAGGACCGCGACCGCGGCCTCGACCACGACCTCGGCCATTGTGGCCACCACGAACGCCGCGGTCGGTGTTATAGCCGCGCTGATACTAATCGGAAAGGAGACCTCCACAACCCATAGTTACGGTGTTGACAAACGGAAAGGGAGTAGTATCGAGAGACTTATCTTGTTGCTGGAAAAGGCTCTCGTGGGCAAGTAGCATACTATGCAGATCTTCAAGCGAGATTTTATCTATATGGGTTGTGATAGCATAAACAAAAGAATCATAGGCTTATCCCAGACCGGCCAGAACGTGCATGACAAGATCGGCATCGGAGATACTATGTCCAATGATCGCAAGATTGTCTGATACGGCCTTGAGGTTTTGAATGTATTCCGTGATGGAAGAAGATCCGTGTTTGATGTTCTGAAGTTGTGTTTTCAATTGAAGGATGTGAGCACGAGAGTATGATGCGAAGGCTTTAGCAAGAGTCTCCCATACTCCCTGAGAAGTGGTTCGGCTGACCACTAAGGAAATCAGAGATTCAGTCAGAGACGCCAACATCAAGATGAGGATCAATTGATCCTTTTGAACCCATACAGCATGTGCCGGATTGGGTATTGTAACGAGCGAATTTTGCTCAGCGGGGACAGTCATGGACGGGCACTTTTCTGTGTCGTTGACGATATCCATGTATCCTTGCGATCTGAGTACCACTTCAAATTGCATCTTCTAACCAAGATAATTATCGCGAGTGAGTTTGATGTGAAGGAAGGACATGACATTGGGTCCATGTGTTGAAGAGGATGCAATGGGGTTAAGGATCGATGTTGAGGCAAGGAACGGAGTTGATGAAGACGAGTCTTGATCTTGAATGGTTGACATTATTGTTGGAGAAAAAAAATCGGCGTTGGCCTGTTATGGCTCTGATACCATAGAAGAGTTAGAGAGAGAGAGAGAGGAGATTAAGACGAAGAAGAATACTTAAAGATTATTCTCGCTATTATGGATTTCTTTATATATATTCACATATATCTTTCTGTTTACAACTACTCAATTATACACAATCTCTCAATAATATATTGTTACAGTTAGAGCTCTCAAATCTTTACATTGATTCTCTTTCCAAACTATTCTTCGCTTGCGAGGTCCAAACGTCTGCTCCGTACAAGGGCGGACGTTTGGCTACGCTCTGTTAGAGCGGTAGCCAATACCAGATGTCTGACCCGTACAAGAGCACGCGTCTGGTTGTGCTCTATTAGAACGCTAGCCAATACCAGACGTCTGGTTGTGCTCTATTAGAACGCTAGCCAATACCAAACGTCTGACTTGGAATAGCTAGGCGTCTGTCTTCATAGCCAGACGTCTGATCTGAAGGGTTTACAATAGCCAGCAAATGGGTCTTCATGGCCAGACCTCTAACTTGGAATAGCTAGACAGATTTGGGAAGGGTTTGCAAGTATTTCAAGAGTTAGGGTGTTTTCAGTCTTTCGTTAAGCTTTGGAGCCAATGGAGGAAGGATTTGGATTTACGATTTCATAGGATATGGGATATTGTGGATGAAGCAATATGCTGGGGTATTTGGATGAAGTGAAATAATCAAATTTTCTATTATGCATGTGATTAATAGCATTGAAGCAAACATTGCGTTTTGGTCAGGTTCAGCACCAGCAAAGATGAGGAAAAAAACAAAAACAAGCAAGGCGAAAGGAAGATTAGACGACGATCATCAGGGTCAAAATTCAACTTCTGCAGTGGCGGACATGGCGCGTTCAGAGGAGAAATCGGAGTGAGGACGGTGATCTGGTGACGATTCTTGGGGAAAGGGTGTTTTATTTTCTCTTTAGTGGCAAGAGATTGTTTAGTTTAGACGTGACACGTATTTTTCTTTGTTATGTCTTATGTTATTTTGATGTTTTTTGTCTTCTACTTTTTTTCTTTTCTTTCGATGACTCTTATCTGTAAATTTCGTTAAAAGTTTCGTTTAATGAAATACGGGAGTTTTGTCCTTCGTTTTGGTCCCCAAAAAAAAGAAGGTAGACGGAGTTAAAGATGAAGATAGGAGAATTTTATGGAAATTTTTTAGGGAAAATGAATAAAAAGTTGTAACAGGATGAAATGAGATGGCAAACAGAAAAAAGGAGAATGATGTGGACTTGGGCAGCAATTGGTTATGAAATAATTAGATGTCAAAAGGCAAAGATAAATTGTAAGTTTTAATTAAACGCGGCAAAAGATATACAATAAGGTATTAAAGTATTAAAATGAATAAATTTTGAGATATTTTACAGAAACTTATATCCTTTAACTATGACGGATCCCGTTTAGAACTTTTGATACAAACCAGAGACTTCAAAATGTTATTAGAACAATCCAATTTCAAATATTACCAGGAAAGTTATGTTTCAATTCACAGATATTAATGACGTTTGAACCCTCCAAATAATTTGAGTCGGTTAATTGTTAAATCATTTTTCAATTAAGTTTGTTCCGATTAGGACCCCATGCTCTTCTTCTCTTTTTCCTGCTCTGCACGGATCGTTGGATTTCTCACACAACCTTAGACCCCCTCTTTTATCTTAATATATACCAATTGTCGGATTTTCAAAGCATGGGGATCCTGATCCAGTTTGTTCTATAGGTAGAGATTTTAATCCGAGTAGGGTTTTTGGAATTGAGATTTCTTTTTGATTTTTTTTTATATTGAAGGAAGAAAAGCCAATTTAAATTATTGGGGACGCCCTAGCTAGGAGCTACCTTTCAAAAATGCGCGCATGAAAGGATGTGAGGACCACACATGTAAATGACAGAAGCACTAATGTTCAAAGCATATCAAAAGATTGATTGTTGCATCACTTGCATGCTCTTGTCTATAAATGCTTGAAATGTTCTCTTTCACATTATTTTTTTCTTCTTTACAACATGATCCCTTCGAAAATGGAATATATATAGGAAGAAAAGTTATATGCTTACTATAATAATAATTGAGGTTGTATGTTTAGTAATTTTCCTTTTAAATTAGGGAAAATGATTCTTGCTCCCTAGGCTCAAAAGATATGCATAAATCCTTAATCAAAAAAAACTTGTGAAAAACTCCCTGTTCTTGAAAGAAAAAGTTAAGTCCCTTGTGTATTTATATTTTCTCATATCTCTATACTACCCTTCTAAACTATTAATTATATTAAGAGAACTGAAAGTTACTACATATACTTGGTAAGTACTATATATACCTAGCAATTTACTACATACATTTAGAACATATTAAGCAGATCTTCGGTGAATAACTACATATTAAAATACTTGCGATTTACATAACTAATTTTGAGAAAAAAATCTAACACCCTAAAAATAAGTAAAGAGAAGAATTATTATAATACAAAAAATATTCCGAAGTGTTGGTATTTTTCCAAAAATTAATTATATAACTCAACCTATCATCTTGTTTATGCTACTCTCCAATTTATACATATACATAGAATCATGAGGTATTATATATATGACCGGTATTCTTTGGGTCATACAAAGAACCGAACGGTATAGTAGAAGATGAAAAAAGATAAGTATAAAAAATTAAATTTTCAAACGAATGAAATTTCCATTTTCTAAGCAAAGTGGGTTTCGAACGGCACCTTTCCTTTCGTACCTTTTTATATTACATCAAGTATTTTAAATGTAGCAATCATATAAACAATTATGTAGTAATTATTCAGATGTATGTAGAATTTATGTGTTATATATGTATAGTACTTATGCAGATTTATGTAGTAAGTAGTACTTTTAGCCGGGGGCATATAGAGATATTGCAAAATATAAAATGGTTGAAGTACACAAAATGACTTAAACATGTTGGGTTTTTATAGATGAGCTTTTTACAAGAATTTTTTTATTAGGGATTTAAACATGTTGTTTTTAAGCCTATAGAGTTACACATGTTTTTCCCTTTAAATTATCTGTCTTATCTGACAAATATTATTGATTACGCCTCAAATATTCATAGAGAGGATCCAAACCAGGGGCGGACACAGGAATTTTCACCAGAGAGGACACCAAACTGTCACGACCCAAATATGACACATAACCGGCACTTAAATCACATGACATCTAAAGACGTCGACGCGGTCCAAATAAGCCGAAACCCGGAATCTAAACCCTTTTTGAAAATATTGGAGGTGAGATTTGAAATAATCATCAGATGGAATCAATTTAAAATAAACATTTAAGTTTAACTAAGTATGGTTTGAAAAGGTATCTATGACGTTTTGAAGTTCGACAGCACCTCCTTTGTAAATTTTACATAAAGCCCGATACAACATAACAATAAAAATAGTATCCCAACGGGAGCCGACTTCCATGCCCAAACGGCGGAGCAACCAAGCAAACAATATACGACGCACAATGGCGAGGAAAAGAAAAGCGAAACAAAATCAACAATATAAAAAGGTCGACTCCAATGAGTGCGACACCCACAACACACAAACTCTAAGTCTCGCTTCTAAGTCCACAATATACCAGTTCTAAGTCGATAGAGTTTTACTAAATACAAGAAGACATGAATATACAAGTGTGAGTATGATACAACAGTAACCCACCTGCCAAAGCAATCACTAAAAGGGATGTGTGCCCCAAGCCGCTGATAATCCAAGCGGTAACACCAGTAAGAAACTGTGGCACAACGGGGGTGAGTTACCAACTCAGTGAATAAAAATATATCACAAGGTAGAAATCGAAATGCACAACGATACCTAGGTCATAAATATAATACTATCATATCCTGTACTAATATAATATATGATATGCATATATATCGTAAATGCAACACTATCTATCATGCGATCCCAAAGTAGAACATATCAAATACAAATGACCGGTATCTAGGTATAAACCCAAAGATAGCCGAAAATATATATATAAACCTTTTCTTTAAAATAGCCGCGGGATAGATATGTCACGGCATAAAAGCAGACGTGATAGTATGAGATAAAATAGATATCTTATTTAAGATATATGTCTTGCTATTTTAGTGAAGAGTGTTAAGAGATTTACAATTTAAAAGAGCCCAATGTCATATCAGACACGTCAAAATAATGAGGCTATAGGTCGATTTTGAAATCCTTTTTATATGTAATAACCAGTAAAAAGATATGCAGGTACTATCCCTCCCTCCGGATCATTCCTGGTCGGCTACAATACCTATAATATAACTTTGTACCTCATGATAGCAGCATATCAATATATATGGATGTCCAGTATCGACACCCGAAATCAGAATTCTCTCGTGTACATCACCGACACGCAAATCCTCAAATCTTTCGTGTCCATCATCGATAAGCAAATGCAGATACCGTTGACACCATCTCAACAGATGATCGCCACCCGATACCCCTGGCCCCGGTCGGTATCCCCTGGATATCCGCTGTGCCCAATCGAACCCCGGTCAGTATCCCCTGGATATTTGTCATGCTCATCTCTATCTCCGGTATCGAGTATCCTCGCTAGGCTCCCCGCCTCTAATGCGGCTATCCTGCCCCTCGGTCTCGACCGGGTCCACCATGTATCCGTCTGTATACTCCCCCACTTAGCCCGGATAAGTAGCAAGTCCGAAACCGTATATCTCCCTCGCTTGGTTCGGAATAAAACAATCAAAAATATCAAACTCATAGTTACGTCAACTCATCATATCCAAAAACATCAAGTAAAGAATGAGAATACTTGTATAGATCATTCTGATGATATATTATATATATACATATATAACAGCGTCTCATACCACTGATATATATTATCAAGAGTAAAACATCCAGAAAACCCATAAGAATCAAATATGAACATCCATAGTACTGGTATTCGCAATACGCAACAGGTAATAAAGGAAGACTGCGTAAATAAATCATACAGGCATAAAAATATCAATTCTACTGTGTCATGGCACTACTAATGATGTGTAGTGTAACATACGCGTCTGTACTCGTGCAGCATGGCAATCATTAGTATTTGTGCAAGTGTTCTAGAAGTGTAATAGCCCACTCATATCAACATCTACATACGCATTATATAACATAACGGTCCTACAGTGACATGGCAGTACCAATGAGATATAGTATAACATATGTGTGTGTGTTTGTGTAGCATAGTGCTCATTGGTAGTTGTGCAGTGTTCTATCAGAGTGTTCGTATTACGGAAACGTATAATATCAATAATTATAACGCGAACATGTAAAGTAAATCTAAGCATAACTAATAAATGTAACTACTTACTATGAGCTATACCATTATCTTTGAAAAGGAAACGAAACGTTGATTTTGAAATTAGGAAGCTGCCTTAGGTTGAAAATGGATATTTGTTTTGGAAATTGGTATCGCATCCTTGTATTTTATCATCAAAAAGGGAAATGAATCGTTAGTTTTTAAAAGAATATAGCCCACTTAAGTATTACGTTCTAGAAAGAAATAAAACATTATTTTACGAGTATAAAGGAAACTTGGCCATTATTCGGCATACGAATCTCATCATCACCAATACGGTATAATTTCTCGTATAATACCTCACATTATCACTATATCTAAATCATCTCTAGGACGGCATAATCTTTCGTACCAATTTACCAAATCATAAATAAACTACATGCAAATGAATATCATGCTAATGCAAATTAACTCCAATATCAATATCTTGAATAAATACTAAAACTAACTATATATCATACTACTATTTATAAGGTTGCGGGGGTGCTATACGCCATCCACCCGACTTCCCCCGTAGATGTAAATCTACTCACCAACTTGTCGAGTTCGTCGAATCCATGATTTTATGTCTGCCAACTCCATCTCGGAAACTTTCGCGATCGTACCTATAATCGTAGTTATGAAATAGTGGCGTAAATATCATATCGAAATCAAAACAATAAGTTAAGTATCTATAGGTTAGAACATATAGCTTACTTACTCCAGAAACAAACAAATGCCACTGAAATCAACGTACGAACATCGATGTTTCAGTCGTGGTACAAAATACGAAAAACCCGTATCGGAATATCGGAAACTTGATAAAACCTTTACTAAAACATTCCCAGATTTCACTGTATGAATACTGGGACAAATCAAACAATACAGTAACTCATAAAATACCAAACTAAAATTATAGAAGAAAAACCAATACCAAATACCCTCAATGACCTGGCGACATCGGACAATGTGGGGTTCTCGCCGGTCTAAAATTAGAGATGGGGTCTCGGGCTTTAGGTGAAGTTTCCTAGTGATCTTATGATACTTTTGGTTTTGTTAGCTTTTCTAGTGGTTACACCTAATGGTTCCAGATTCAATTTTTGTATGATAAATATCACAAATCTAACAATTTTCCTATATTGCACATAAAAACAGATATGTGAACAGAATTGATTATGTAAAAAGAGAAGAAGATATATCTATTGGGATGATGCACAAAGGATTCCAGCTCAAGGATGCTATGATGGAGACCCTTAGGAATTCTAGTGGCTTCTAGGTTGATGGTGTGAATAAAATTGGTGAAAAAATTTATTGCTTTACCCTTTAGATGTGATGAACACTTAGAATATTTTTGTTGGAGTTGAAGAAGCTTGTTGGTTCAATTTAGAAAAGTTACTAGAATTCTAAGTGTTGAATAAGAATAAGATGGAGGTGTTAGGATTTGTGTAGAGAGAGCATGAGGTGGAGGGTTGTAAGGTGGATGTGTCATGGAGGAAAGAGGACGTGTAAAGTTGAGAAGAAGGACGTAGAGAGATGTGACCATGGTGAGGGTGTGTTGAGGGTGAGGGTCTAGCCTAGGTTAAGATATATCAATCATTAAAAGAATTATCAAAATATCAAAACCTTTCATGTTACAATTTAAATCCATGTAAAATAAAAGATATGAAATGATTAATCTATCACTTAAATGTCATTAGCTTAATGTAAAACACAATGTCATGTTAAAATAATTAAATATCATTTTTATGACATCACACACTTTTATTCATATTTATCGAAATAATTATATTTTCAGATATAATTCCGATACCAAATTTCATAAGCGATATTATTTTGTTAACTTATTAAATTCATATTAAAATTTATAAATTAATATTTATAATTTTCTAAAATGTTACAATATCTCCCCCTTAAAGAAATGCGGTCTCCGAATTTAAAATAAAACCCCTTCTTAAACATTTTCTCAACCCAATTAACTCATTTCAAACAATTTTGCCGGGGTCCAAATTTTAAAATATATTGTTCGCTCAATATAACAGGACTCCAAAGTCCCATACAAGCTAATATGTAACATAACGCAACAGTGTGCGTGAAACATCAAAAAGATATAAAACTCACAAAACTGTAATTCTAGCGGTTGCTATGAGAATTACTCCAGTTATGATGCAAAATTTCAAATACGAAAATCGTTGTGTATACCAAGTACACAATCAATGCCATAGTCGTAGTACAATATCGATAGCACACGACCAAGCGAAAATATAGAAATCAATTCTATAACATATCCTATCAAGTGCAAGGCACGAAAACAAAATCAACTCTAACGTTTTTACACAAAAATCCAAATCACATGCAACGGGTGTGCATGAAAACAAAAATTGCACAAGTGCAGCAGGGTGCACGAAATAATATCCACTGCATCAACTGTGCATGGAGCAAATATCAAGTGCATCGAGTGCACAAAACAAATCTCAAGTGCATCAGGGTGCACAAAACATACCGAGTATACCTAGAGTATTTATATATATAATCTCTTAATCATGTACAACTGATGTGCACGGAAAATATCAGTTTAGTGCATCCGGTGTACACAACACTCTAATCAAGTGCAGTCATCTCGCACAGAAATCTCAAACAAGTGCACCTGGTGTGCACAAAACCTTGTGTGACTCTCAAATCCTCAAAATACATATGTCAAAATAACGGACATTGAGTTGTCCCTTTTTCAACGTTTAAAAACGAAATATTCGGATCATAAAAACGTAAATAAAAAACAATGACATTGAAGTGTATCTTCCTCAATGTCAAAATGTTCTTATACACCCGGAACTGGCATAGCAAGGTTCTCCTCTTGTTGTCTTCTAAGGTCTAGCGTTCTCTGTTTCTGAATCCTGGTTCTTCTTGCGGATCTCTAATGTAATGGCCTCTTTATACAATAGTCTGGTGAGAAACAACGAAACAATCAGTCCTTCTGACGATACCTCTCACCACATCTCCTTGGCCAGTAGTCCAGTCTCTTGCAACTCAACATGTTGATGACGGAAATCTCTAACCTCTGTGTGTGCGCCAACAACTTATCCTCGGTCAAATCTTACTTATCATCAATTTCTGGAAAGAACCCATCAAGTCTCCTGCTGATCTCAGCTATCCAGCCTGCCCGGAATTAGCACTCATTTCTGAATCCACTCTCTTTTTCGTATCAACTGCCATTTTCTTAAATTTTTCCTATGAAAGTTTGGTCGTATGCGACTCTGCATATGCATCAAATCGTCAATATCGGCGATGAAGAACAACTTTCCACTGAAACTTCGCACCACTCTCCTGTTCCATTACTTTCCAATATCAATCAATTAAAGAGCATATCGCGATAACCATGCAAATTGCAAGTCATACTCAGTTATGACCAAGCTCGGAATCTTACAAAACTCAAAAACACGAATCCGGCATCTCTGATACTCTGCAGAAGAATCTGGCTAAGCTCACCTTCGAGAACTCGTCTCAATCCGTCGGAAGAAAACTTACTACACGATCTCTTTCTCGAGCGACTTGCACCAGTTCTGAGCAAGACCCATCGGAAGAAGCTAATCAACTTCACCAACTTCGCATCGGAGCGCCACAACGGATTAAAAGTCCTAGTCATCCCTCATTTGAATGACTACTAATCCTATGATCCAGCTACACTTGTAAATATCGGCAACTGTCAACTTCCTGCACTATGGAAGCAACACCTCGATAACCACAGAAATGTTTGGTACCACTGTCTGAACAGTACACAACACCACGATCTTCGAAGAGGGGAAAGCATCATGCCTCAAGTTCGGTTAATTTCCTGCAATGACTAGACCGTCTGGTGCGGATCCCGAAGAAACTCGCTTCAACATTAGAACCCGATCGAATATGAATAAACGACATGTCTCTATATCACCGGAATGTCACCCCTGTCAGTCCTTGTCCCAGACAAGTCTGCCCTGACCATATCTCTAACCACAGCCCTCTCGACTCATGTAAACATGGCGACCGAAGCAATCAACATGCATTGACAAGGATAGATCAACGGAACGAATAGAAGGAAGATCTCAAGATATAAATCCTAAGGTAATTTAGGTGGAGTATCATATCGTAAATATACCACGGAACATATGTATGGTGCATCACTCTACTTAGTACCTACTCTATCAACCAAGGTCATCCTATATAACGAAAGTTCAGGTATAAGACCCTCAAAGTCAAGTCTAAATCCTATAAGGTAAAGCCTAAGTAACACAAGCGTATGCCTAGACACCATATAGCCAAACTTAGACTCGAACAAAGATTAAACCAAACGCTCTAATATCAACTTTGTCACGACCCAAATATGGCACGTAACCGGCACTTAAATCACGTGACATCTAAAGATATCGACGCCGTCCAAGTAAACCGAAACCCGGAATCTAAACCCTTTTTGAAAATATTGGAGGTGAGGTTTAAAATAATCATCAGATGGAATCAATTTAAAACGAACATTTAAGTTTAACTAAGTATAGTTTGAAAAGGTATCTATGACGTTTTGAAATTCGACAGCACCTCCTTTGTAAATTTTGCATAAAGCCCGATACAACATAACAATAAAAATAACATCCCAACGGGAGCTAACTTCCATGCCCAAACGGCGGAGCAACCAAGAAAACAATATACGACGCACAATGGCGAAGAAAAAAAAGCGAAACAAAATCAAAAATATAAAAAGGTCGACTCCAATGAGTGCGACACCCACAACACACAAACTCTAAGTCTCATTTCTAAGTCCACAATATACTAGTTCTAAGTCAATGAAGTTTTACTAGATACAAGAAGACATGAATATACAAGTGTAAGTACGATACAACAGTAACCCACCTGCCAAAGCAATTACCGAAAGGGATGTGTGCCCCAAGCCGCTGATAATCCAAGCGGTAACACCTGCAAGAAACTATGGCACAACGAGAGTGAGTTGCCAACTCAGTGAATAAAAGTACATCACAAGGTAGAAATCGAAATGCACAATGATACCTAGGTCATAAATATAATACTATCATGTCATGTACTAATATAATATATGATATGCATATGTATCGTAAATGCAACACTATCTATCATGTGATCCCAAAGCAGAACATATCAAATGCAAATGACCGGTATCTAGGTATAAGCCCAAAGGTAGCCGAAAATATATATATATATTCTTCAAAATAGCCGCGGGATAGATACATAAAAGCAGACGTGATAGTATGAAATAAAATAGGTATTTTATTTAAGATATACGTCCTGCTATTTAGTGAAGAGTGTTAAGAGATTTACAATTTAAAAGAGCCCAGCGTCATATCAGAATAGTGAGGCTATAGTTCGATTTTGAAATCCTTTTTATATGTAATAACCCGTAAAAAGATATGCAGGTATTATCCCCCCGGATCAGTCCTGGTCGGCTACAATACCTATAATATAACTGTGTACCTCATGATAGCAGCATATCAATATATATGGATGTCCAACATCGACACCCGAAATCAGAATTCTCTCATGTCCATCATCGACACGCAAATCCTCAAATCTTCCGTGTCCATCATCGACACGCAAATGCAGATACCGTCGACACCATCTCAACAGATGATCACCACCCGATATCTCTGGCCCCTGTCGGTATCCCCTGGATATCCGCCGTGCCCAATCAAACCCCGGTCAGTATCCCATGGATATCTGTCGTGCTCATCTCTATCTCCGGTATCGAGTATCCTCGCTAGGCTTTCCGTCTATAATGCGGCTATCCTGTCCCTCAGTCTCGACCGGGTCCACCATATATCCGTCTGTATACTCCCCCACTCAGCCCGGATAAGTAGCAAGTCTGAAACTGTATATCTCCCCCACTCGGTTCGGAATAAAACAATCAGAAAATATCAAGCTCATGGTGGACGTCAACTCATCATATCCAAAAACATCAAGTAAAGAATGAGAATATTTGTATAGATCATTCTGATGATATATTATATATATACATATATAACAGCGTCTCATACCACTGATATATATTATCAAGAGTAAAACATCCAGAAAACCCGTAAGAATCAAATATGAACATCCATAGTATTGGTATTCGCAATACGCAACAGGTAATAAAGGAAGACTGCGTAAATAAATCATACAGACACAAAAATATCAATTCTACTGTGTTATGGTACTACTAATGATGTGTAGTGTAACATACGCGTCTGTACTCGTGCAGCATGGCAATCATTAGTATTTGTGCAAGTGTTCTAGAAGTGTAATAGCCCACTCATATCAACATCTACATACGCATTACATAACATAACGGTCCTACAATGACATGGCAGTACCAATGAGGTGTAGTGTAACATATGTGTACGTGCTTGTGTAGCATAGTACTCATTGGTAGTTATGCAGTGTTCTATCAGAGTGTTCGTATTACAGAAACGTATAATATCAATAATTATAACGCGAACATGTAAAGTAAATCTAAGCATAACTAATAAATGTAACTACTTGCTATGAGCTATACCATTATCTTTGAAAAGGAAACGAAACGTTGGTTTTGAAATTAGGAAGCTGCCTTGGGTTGAAAATGGATATTTGTTTTGGAAATTGGTATCGCATCCTTGTCTTTTTTCATCAAAAAGGGAAATGAATCGTTAGTTTTTAAAAGAGTATAGCTCACTCAAGTATTACATTTTAGAACGAAATAAAACATTATTTTACGAGTCTAAACGAAACTTGCTCATTATTCGGCATACGAATCTCATCATCACCAATACGGTATAATTCCTCGTATAATACCTAACATTATCACTATATCTAAATCATCTCTAGCACGGCATAATCCTTCGTACCAATTTACCAAACCATAAATAAACTACATGCAAATGAATATCATGCTAGATGCAAATTAACTCCAATATCAATATCTTGAATAAATACTAAAACTAACTATATATCATACTACTATTTATAAGGTTGTGGAGGTGCTATACTCTATCCACCCGACTTCCCCCGTAGATGTAAATCTACTCACCAACTTGTCGAGCTTGTCGAATCCACGATTTTTATGTCTGCCAACTCCAACTCGGAAACCTTCGCGATCGTATTTATAATCGTAGTTATGAAATATTGGCGTAAATATCATATCGAAATCAAAATAATGAGCTAAGTATCTATAGGTTAGAACCTATAGCTTACTTACTCCAGAAACGAACAAATGCCACCGAAATCAACGTACGAACGTCGATATTTCAATCGCGGTACAAAATACGAAAAACCCGTATCGGAATATCGGAAACTTGATAAAACCTTTACTAAAACATTCTCAGATTTTACTGTATGAATACTGGGACAAATCAAACAATACAGTAACTCATAAAGTACCAAACTAAAGTTACAGAAGAAAAACCAACACCAAATACCCCCAATGACCCGGCGACATCGGACAATGTGGGGTTCTCGCCGGTCCAAAATTGGAGATGGGGTCTCGGGCTTCAGATGAAGTCTCCTATTGATCTTATGATACTTTTGGTCTTATTGGTTTTTCTAGTGGTTACACCTAATGGTTCTAGATTCAATTTTTGTATGATAAATATCACAAAACTAACAATTTTCGTATATTGCACATAAAAACATATATGTGAACAGACAGAATTGATTATGTAAAAAGAGAAGAAAATATACCTATTGAGATGATGCACAAAGGATTCCAACTCAATGATGGTATGATGGAAACTCTTAGGGATTGTAGTAGCTTCTAAGTTAATGGTGTGAACAAAATTGGTGAAGGAATTCATTGGTTTACCCTTTGGATGTGATGAACACTTAGAATATTTTTGTTGAAATTGAAGAAACTTGTTGGTTCAGTTTAGAAAAGTTACGAGAATTCTAAGTGTTAAATAAGAATAAGGTGGAGGTACGTATTATGATTTGTGTAGAGAGGGCATGAGGTGGAAGGTTGTAAGGTGGATGTGTCATGGAGGAAGGTGGTGGTGTAAAGTTGAGAAGAAGGAGGTGGAGGGATGTGAGCACGATGAGGGTGTGTTGAGGGTGAGGGTCTAGCCTAGGTTAAGATATATCAATCATTAAAAGAATTATCAAAATATCAAAACCTTTCATGTTACAATTTAAATCCATGTAAAATGAAAGATATGAAATGATTAATCTATCACTTAAATGTCATTAGCTTAATATAAAATACAATGTCATGTTAAAATAATTAAATATCATTTTTATGACATCGCACACTTTTATTCATATTTATCGAAATAATTACATTTTTCGGATATAATTCCGATACCCAATTTCATAAGCGATATCACTTTGTAGACTTATTAAATTCATATTAAAATTTATAAATTAATATTTATAATTTTCCAAAATGTTACACAAACAAAGTAAGCTTACGTTAAGAAATTAATAATAAATATTTTATAAAATCGTTGAATAATTTATAAAGTAGTAACAAAAGTTTAAATAAGTCGATTATAACATAAGACAAAAAATTGCAATATGAAGTCTAACAAAATCCATAGTGTCTTTAATATATAAAATCCAAAATAATTAAAAAGCAATCCTGAATAGTGAGGATTGAACCCAAGACCCTTTCTTGGAAGATAAAATGCATTACCGGCAGAGATAAAGACTTACAAACTCTTGGTTAAGCCATAAGTATATATATATAACACATGTCCAAAATATCCCTATTCATATATATTTATAATCTATATTAGTCTCTCTTTTTTTAAAATTTCGGCGGGGCACGTGCCCCTTGGCCTTACTAGATCCGCCCCCAATCCGGACTATATGAAATCGCTAAGGTGTTGCTCCAAACATACACTACTACAAAGAAGGGTTGCCCCTACGGATATATCCGTAGGTGCAACCCACTGCCCCTACGGTTATATACGTAGGGGCGAAAAAATACCCCGTAGGTGCAAAGGCCGCAGGTGCAAGTCGAGGCCCTGAACTTATCCCTACGGTTAAATTCTTGCCCCTACGGATATGTATGTAGGTCCAGTTTCCCCTACGGATTAAGCCGTAGGGTATAAGATTTTATATTATTTACGGTTTATTTTAATAAATTACTTGGACCTACGGCTATAGCCGTAGGGGCATGTACTACCCCCTACGGATATATTCGTAGGTACTTTTCCGTAGGGGCATAAATTCAGGATTCCTGATATGTGCCCCTACGGATAACGCCGTAGGGGAATGTCAGTGGCCCCTACGGATATCTCCGTAGGGGGATTCCCAAACACCTGGCACTGACATCTGGGGGAAATATCAGTTACTGCTGATATTTAGCCCCTACGGATATATCCGTAGGGGTAACGTGTATGCCTACGGATTAATCCGTAGGTACATATTGTCTGAATTTTTTTTTAAAAAAAGTCCTGCTTGATTTTTTCCCGTCCTGTGCACAATAATGTATACATCAATCAAATCATATATTGCAGTATTCATAATCACATCTCACGCATATATATAATATACAAAAGAAACACAAAAACTGAATATGATATAAATACAAACCAATATGAATATCGTTTCAAAATATAGTACAATGTGTATGATATAAATAAATACATGTTTCAAAAAAAAAGAACCAAAAATCTACCCTAGCTCGGTCCAGCTCGGTCCTGCTCCTCGGTCAATAAACTCTGCAATTCGTCGCGAGCGGGAGTCTGAGTGGGCGGTGGAGCTACAGGAGCTGTCTGCGGAACCGCAGCCGAAGGAGATGCGTGTGGAGGCTCGGCCGATCTACCCTGTCGCGTCTGGATATAACTTGTGTAAGAAGCATGTAAGAACTGTTTATTATTCGAATTCGTATCATTATTAAGTTATTTCGAAACCCTGTTTGGATATCTAGTTTGGAAAAGCGTTGTTTATTTCAATTACATATGTATGTATGATTAATAAAACATAAGTCTACAACCAAATAAGCTCAGGCTATGTACTGATATTGGATATGTTGATATCTATAATATGACATTATATTTTACTATTAAGTAGTATACATACCAGCATCCCATTCAACTCCTGAACGGTGGCCTTCAAGCTCTCCTGTTCCTGCTGGATACGTCGCTAACTGGAGACGGAGGAAGTGACCACCGGGGTGGAGTCCAACCTCATATGGGCCCTGCTAGAGCCCAGTCCTCGGCCTATCTCCAAACCTCCGTGGTGCCGTCCGTGTGCGGCGTCCAGGACTGGGGTCAGCAGCCTCGAATGTTGCCTTCCCCCTAGCAACTGTCAGAACATTATATTTAGCACATACTGGTCTATAAAATTGACAAGAAATACCAAAATCAACAAATTCAAAGCCTTACCTACAGAGATAGAAGATGTGCTCCTCTGGTATCTGCATGTATCAAAATTTGAATAATATTAATTAATTTCAGTACATACATACTAACAAGGTAAACTCGCATATAGCGCTGCTTACACATATGACAGGGAGTGAACAAGCTCTTGTAGATCATCAGGCGCAAATCTAATCTCATCAAGCAGCCCATGATAATGAGTTGGACGACTAAGAGCAAAAGAAATGTGTGTATATTTATGATATAGGATTCTAAATCAATATACATGCCCTATATAATATATAAACATACCTGGAGGAACGGGAGACCTGGAGGAACGGGAGTGGCCTCTGTCCCTGATATGGACGCATCACCAACAACTAGACAATCAAACATTGACAATATAAGTAATTTTGACATAAACAGGCATGGATATCTATAATATTACATTCAAAATGGATATTAGAGATCGCACCTGCAGTGAGAAGTGGTAAAAGTACCACCCAACTAGAGTGTAATTTACAGAATCAGTTGAGACTCTTAAAAGTCATAGAAGAACCCGACCTGCACAAATCTGATGTATGCTTTCCATTGGACACTAAGAAGTCTCTAAAGGGAAAAGCCTATGTGAAAGCCATCATTAGTTCATATCAGAAGATTGACGCTGAAACAGAGAACGAGAAATGTCATTTTTTTCTTCTTCCGCCACATTACTGTCTTCTCCTTCTGCCACATTAATGTATTCTACTTCTTATGATGTTCGCGTGCAAATTCAATGACTATATTGAGAATATGGATTAATAGTGGGTAGGAAAAGTATTTCTCAAATGGCTTTTGTGTCTTAAAACCATAAACTACTAAGTAATGGCATACATAATTTTTTTAGTATAAAGGTTGTTATTTTAAGTTTTCCCTTATAGAGATATGATCTAACTGCATCTATCAACTATAAGTGTGCAGAAAATTATGATAAGAAATCATAAGAAAGGGTCGTAGCCATGCATAACCTTGAATCTACATACCAAATCATGCAAAATCATGCACTTATTGTCACCTTGCCTTAGAATATAAAATATCTTGGAAGACTATAAGCGAGCATTTAAATCTCGATAGATTTTGATTTCAACATATATTTTTCTCAAGTACCATGAAATATACTTGCTCCGTATAAACCGTTTTCAGGAAGATGGATTAATAATGACAAATTATCCATTGTGGCTCACTAGGTTAGCATTTTCTCTTCTATTGACCATCTTTCTAATCTGCTTGGTAAATTTATTCGGAACCGGCTGCGAATCATTAAAAGACATGCATAAGAAAGAAAACTGAAATACAGATATATAGCATACCGATACATCGAAACTTCATAGTTGCGATGGCAATCCAGAGATATTTATTTCTACACACGTGGTGCGCGTGCGAATGCGTCAGGCATCATGGACAAATATTTCAGAACATGGAAAGTATTATTCGTATAAATTAATTAAAACTTTTAAACACGTTGGGTAGATATTTTCTTAGGTGATGCAATCATATCATGAGGATTAAATTTAAGCTATTATACATATGCATATGTATTTTTCTAACCTAAAATATCACACACACACACACAGAGAGAGAGAGAGAACACCTGGTAGGTAAAGAAATCAGGTAGCAGGATCCTGAAGAAATAGAGTCCATAGCATTGCTCATCATCATCATCCATGATCCCTTTGATAATATTTTTTCAAAGGGATCACGGATGATGATGATGAGCAATACTATAGACTCCATTTCTTCAGGATCCTGCTACCTGATTTCTCTATCTACCTGGTGTTCTCCCCCTCTCTCTCTCTCTCTGTGTGTGAGATATATTAGATTAGAAAAATACATAAGCATATGTATAATAGCTTAAATTTAGTTCTCATGATATGATTGCATCAACTAAGAAAATATCTACCCAAGGTGTTTAAAAGTTTTAATTACTTTATACGAATAATACTTTCCATGTTCTGAAATATTTGTCCATGATGCCTGACGCATTCGCACGCACCACGTGTGTAGAAATAAATATCTCTGGATTGCCATCGCAACTATGAAGTTTCGATGTATCGGTATGCTATATATCTATATTTTAGTTTTCTTTCTTATGCATGTCTTTTAATGATTCGCAGCCGGTTCCGAATAAATTTACCAAGCAGATTAGAAAGATGGTCAATAGAAGAGAAAATGCTAACCTGGTGAGCCACAATGGATAATTTGTCATTATTAATCCATCTTCCTGAAAACGGTTTATACGGAGCAAGTATATTTCATGGTACTTGAGAAAAATATATGTTGAAGTCAAAAGCTATCAAGATTTAAATGCTCGCTTATAGTCTTCCAAGATATTTTATATTCTAAGGCAAGGTGACAATAAGTGCATGCTTTTGCATGATTTGGTATGTAGATTCAAGGTTATGCATGGCTACGACCCTTTCTTATCATAATTTTCTGCACACTTATAGTTGATAGATGCAGTTAGATCATATCTCTATAAGGGAAAACTTAAAATAACAACCTTTATACTAAAAAAATTATGTATGCCATTACTTAGTAGTTTATGGTTTTAAGACGCAAAAGCCATTTGAGAAATACTTTTCCTACCCACTATTAATCCATATTCTCAATATAGTCATTGAATTTGCACGCGAACATCATAAGAAGGAGAATACAGTAATGTGGAAGAAGGAGAAGACAGTAATGTGGCGGAAGAAGAAAAAAATGACATTTCTCGTTCTCTGTTTCAGCATCAATCTTCTGATATGAACTAATGATGGCTTTCACATAGGCTTTTCCCTTTAGAGACTTCTTAGTGTCCAATGGAAAGCATACATCAGATTTGTGCAGGTCGGGTTCTTCTATGACTTTTAAGAGTCTCAACTGATTCTGTAAATTACACTCTAGTTGGGTGGTACTTTTACCACTTCTCACTGCAGGTGCGATCTCTAATATCCATGTTGAATGTAAGTATCGATATTCAAAATGGATATTAGAGAGCGCACCTGCAGTGAGAAGTGGTAAAAGTATCACCCAACTAGGGTGTAATTTACAGAATCAGTTGAGACTCTTAAAAGTCATAGAAGAACTCGACCTGCACAAATCTGATGTATGCTTTCCATTGGACACTAAGAAGTCTCTAATGGGAAAAGCCTATGTGAAAGCCATCATTAGTTCATATCAGAAGATTGATGCTGAAACAGGGAACGAGAAATGTCATTTTTTTCTTCTTCCGCCACATTACTGTCTTCTCCTTCTGCCACATTACTGTCTTCTCCTTCTTATTATGTGCGCGTGCAAATTCAATGACTATATTGAGAATATGGATTAATAGTGGGTAGGAAAAGTATTTCTCAAATGGCTTTTGCGTCTTAAAACCATAAACTACTAAGTAATGGCATACATAATTTTTTTAGTATAAAAGTTGTTATTTTAAGTGCGCGTGCAAATTCAATGAAAGTTAGATTTGAGGATACCCATGTATGAGTTGTATTCTATATATGTGTGTTTCGATTTATTTAATTAGTTTGTGATCCACATCATTTGATTCGTTGCTTGAGGCATCAATGTAGGCACAAATATCGGCGACGAGGAACTCGACGAGGAAGAACGAAGGCGGTGGCGGGCTGAGAACGGAGGGCGCGCGGTGGCGACGAAGAGAAAATTGGAGACGCGGGAACGAGAGAAAATTTTGGGAACGAGAGGGAAAGATATCGAGGCGTATATTGGTATCGATGGGAATATGAAGGTTTCATATTATCATCGAGTATCATATATTGGTTTTAACCTGAATATCTTGAGTCGCTCTCTAATTATGCGTTTGTTGTGCATTCGTGTTGTATGTGTAACATGATTTTAAACCATTGAGATCAAGATTGATAGAACTGATCATCCTACATTGCAATAGCATTCATCGACCAAAAATAGATTGCGGTCTGGATATGGCATATTGGCAGATGTTACCTATATGCATAAATCTTATGTCTAATGACCATAAGATTGTCGGAGACAGTTTTGATGTTTTGTGGGTTTGGTTTTATACTTGGGACAATCCAATGTTGACACACACACATAAATAACAAATTAAAGTAAACTAACTAAGAGGCATGTTTGAGTTTTATACTGGGATCACAAATAGCATGATGGCTGCAAACAGGTTGCTTGAATACTTGCAGACAATCCAATGTTGCCTCGCCATTTCTATAAATTTTGAACTCCCTGGAAAATTATCATCACTCAGGATTACTTTAGGGCCAGTTTGGCTGCTTCTTGCTTGTGATTCAACATTCAGCTTTTTGTTGATTTGGAACTCAGAGAGTGTTGCAAAACAAATCCAAAACTAAATAAACCTCAAACTAGCTACAGAGAAGGCAAACAGCAAACCCCATGAAGTTTGGCTTTCAAGGGTTTTCCCACTAAAATACACTTAGATGCAGCACTTTAAGGAAGCTTGCAGCAATATAAAAACTTTTAGGTAGTTTAGTGAAAAACTGCAGTGCTTCAAGATTGTTTAAGTTTTATGTGTGGTTAAGCTGTCATACAGAAATTATCGTTGCAAAAATGTTCGCAACCCTAGCTTTTCCAGCAACGATACTGGAATACGAGCCTCAGATATGCCAGCTTAGGAATCAAAATAAGAAAGAGATTTGGTGTTATCCTAAGTCCAAAGTCAAACGGGCTCGAGAAATATATAAACCCAAAAAAATGACTGCATAAAGATCTCATAAAGATGAAAAGGATGTTATGCAAGCTCTGAACAAATCTTGAACGGAACTTTCACAAGAATTTACAATACCCGACCAGAATCCAATCCTGAGTTTGATGAAGCGTCAGGCTTTCAGCTTCCCCACAGAAAATAGTTAGGGCAAACCCTTTGCAAAACCATAGCTTTCATGCAGAGATGACGCTCAGAACATGCCAGCTTCCAAACACATTGAATAATACATAATCTCCCATACTCTCTCTCTCTCAATCAGACAGTTTATATTTGGATTTGAATTTAGGAAAAGAAATAAGATGGCTACAAACCAGCTTGCCTCTCCAATCTCATAACTATAAAGCTCATAAAAGTGGAAGCTTGAGGGCAAGCCATCATCGCCTCTATTCAATTGAAGCCAAATCATCCACAAAAAATAGAAATAAATATAATAATTGATCGATAGGCAAAATTGCAAGAAACCTATTCAGATTTTTGCATGAAAAAATAAGAGATGTAAATTAAGTAAAAGATTACCAAATGAAATTATCCCATCACTTGAACCCCCTCTCAAGACATTTTAGCAAAAATTCCCCCAGTAATTTTCTTCGGTTTAACCGTTTTATATCATAGAAGAAAGATAAATTTCAAATGTATATACATGCATACACACACACATCATATACACAGTTTTTGAATGTTGCCAGAATTTCAACGGTAATT
This sequence comes from Agapanthus africanus, assembly GCA_030015575.1. NCBI lineage: Eukaryota > Viridiplantae > Streptophyta > Magnoliopsida > Asparagales > Amaryllidaceae > Agapanthus > Agapanthus africanus. Next base: position 862,029,619 of record JASDDO010000024.1, on the reverse strand, counting down.
CTAGATTTTTCCAAACTCTGAAGGCTTCACAAAAATTTTAAATACAGATAATAATATGATTGAAGAGATCAATCACCAATTTTTTAATGAGGATCGACTGAAACCCCAAACAGAGCAAGCAAATTACAAAGATCCCAAAACCCCGCGTGGCCCAGCCCCAGCCCCAGCCCCCAGCCCCAGCCCCAGCCCCCAGCCCCAGCGTGGCCAGCTAAACCCCAACACCAACCCTAAGGCAAACCCTAACCCCAGCCCCACCCCAGCAGCAGCCGAACCCCAACCCTAACCCTACCCTGACCCCGACCCCGACCGCGACCGCGACCAGCTAAACCCCAACACCAACCCTAAGGCAAAACCTAACCCCAGCCCCACCCCAGCAGCAGCCGAACCCCAACCCGACCGCGACCCCGACCGCGACCGCGACCCCTGCCCAACCCCAACTCGCGCGCAACCCCAGACCCAGCCATGAACCCTAAGCCCAAAATAATCCAAAAATTTTTTAATTTACCTCGAGATTTACTCACCTGAACGGCTGCTGCTGGGGCTGGGGCGACGACCTGCGCGGTGGCGACGAGAACTGCGGTGGCGAGGAAACCGGCGGTGGCGACGAGGAGAACGACGGTGGCGACGACGGCGTGGCGATTTGGGGATTTTTCTCGCGCCAGATCGAGAGAGAGAGAGAAAGTGAGCGTAGGCGATCGGTCGGGGGTCTTAATAAATCGATATTTACTTGTCCCTACGGATATACTCGTAGGTCCTTTGTTTGCGCCACCGTAGGGGCAAATACCAAATTAAGAACTAATTTTTTAATTCTTGAACGTCAGTGCCCGTAGGGGCAACCCTTTAGCCCTACGGAGTAATCCGTAGGGCCAAGTAAAATCTGCCCCAAAGGATAATTCCATCCGTAGGGGCAACCCCCTATTTTACTAGTGATAAAACTTTGAAAATAAGTTGCCCTCGCTTTTTATAACTACTCTGATACATACTTTGAAAACAAACAACATTGATAACATAGTCAAGTTAATCTTTTTTGTCAAGAACCAATTTACTTAAAATCTTAAGCTGTTAGGGTGTGGGATAACAATGTATCTTAAGACAGCATAGCTAGTACTTTATGATTTTTCCCATCATAGATATAGATGAGTGTTCCATATATGTGTGTGTAATACAAAATATTAGTTCCTATAAAAGAGGTTTTCTGTAATGATATATCTAATTTTTGCATACACGCATACAAATTTGATTAATGTATCCATACATATAAACGGAAAATTAATCAATCTGAAGGAAACCATCTTAAAAGACCATATCTTGAATCCTAGTATTAAACAATAACCCTCAACTATCATTATAACTTCGGAATTATGGTGCAATAAAAAAGATATCAATATGGTATTTAAGCCACCCAAGTTCAATTTCCATCGGATATATAATTAAATACGAATTACTTTTAAGTAAAAAAAACAGCACTGCGTAAAAAAAACCTAAGTTTCGATCTCAAGGACTTTTGACCTATAAGGGGGACTTACTAGAAAATAAAAAATATTACTTCAACCAAACTCCCGAGTTTTGGTCGACATTGTATATACGTTACCTTCATAAATTTGAAGTTTATACTATCCAATTTTTTGTTTGGCATGCAATTAATGATGTGCAAACGTCTGATAATTAATTGATGAGAAAATTGCTTCCTGGACCTTGGACCTTTTTTAACTTGATTTATTTTTAAACATAAGTACTTCCAACATTTTGATAAATCCCGAAAGTTATATATTGGATTTCTTTTAAAACCTAAACTTAATTTTGTATAATTAGTTTTGCTTATACCTTCTTAAGATTTCATAGAATATGTGTTATGTGATTTGATAATAAATATTATTGTTTAATAAATAGCATTATATATAGTTTAAGAAATAATGTATTCTTGAATAAATATAGTCACTAAAGTTAGAGTGCTTGTATCTTGATGGAGAAAGGGTAAATCCGATATTTCTTTTTAAAAAAAATACGACAATTAGAATATCGTATTGGGGTTAAAACATTCGCATTTTCTAGGTTTTGGGTTTGAAAATACATGGATTTAAACATTAGACATTTCTAAAGACCGAGCCCTGAGAGAATTTTTCCTTAATTAATTATATTTTGGTAATTAATTACCATAGGATTTTGACTTGAGACCATATATCATCATCATATTCGAACACAACCTCCCCCCCCCCCCCCCCCCCCCACATCTCTCTCTCTCTCTCTCAACAACAACAACAACAACAACAACAAAACACAAGAGAAAGAAAAACTAAGAGCGCTTGGATCCCTCTCCATTAACTTGGTTGATGATTTTCTCTCTCCTCCTCCTCCTCCGCCAACATTCACATGTTCTTGTTTCTCTCACCTCTGTGTCAGAGAGTTGGTTCAGAATCTGTTCCATTTTGTTTGTTTCTTTCTCTGTCCTGATTCATTTGTGATTTCACCAAGGATCACATCGCTTGAATCTTCTTTCTTTCTCTCTCTCTTTCTTTTGCTTTGAGCTGAGATTTTCATATCAGCTTGCATGCATGGGCCTGTACTATAGAGATTAATAAATAAAATAATCAGACTAATTAAGTAAATCAGAAGGATGCATGCAAAATAATAGAGACTATGGTATGCTCTGAAGTTGATTTGGTTTTATGGAGGGATTTTCCGAAAGGTCTCAGGGTACTTCTTCTTGATGAAGATGCAGCTTCTGCAGCTCAAACTAAGTTGAAGCTTGAAGCAATGGACTATGTTGGTATGTGATTCTAAAACTTATCATTCGAGTATTACTGCTTTACTTCTTGCCTTTGAGCTCTTATCTATATATTTTATAGCTATTTGATTTTCATTTTGGGTGAGAAATAGGCGCTGTTGCTACACCCTCGCTGACTTTAAAGCTAGAAAAGAAAGAAAGGCGTGAGGAACTTCGTATTTTCTCAAATTAATTGGTTTGCATAACACACACTACACACACCAGTACAAAGATGTCTTGCTCCTAAGGATGGGAAAATCTGTAGGGGCAATTTTAAGTTGCCCATACGGTTTCCACCATTGGGACGAAGCATGTCACCGTAGGGACGTACATACATAAAAATTTAATATATGCAGTTGTCTCCACGGTACCACAAAAGAGGGTCGTACTGTTTTTACCGTAAGGGCAAAGTCGGACATTAAAAAAATAATAAAAGCCAAAATTTTTCCCTTCCCATTCCCACGGTATCCTAATAATCCACAAAAATTTCCCACTCTCGTCATCTCCTCCAACCTCGTTGCCTCCTCCCTTGTCACCCCCTCCGACCTCCAGCGCTCTCGTTTTCCTCCGTCGGGATCCTTCCCTGCTGCCGCTCAAGCTCGATCAATCGTCATCTCGATCGTGCCCTCCTCGTTAACATCGATCGCCGCTCTCGGCATCAATGTCGAGCTCCTTTCCAGCTTTCTCGTCAACGTTGAGATGCTCAACCGGTTAGTTAATTTATTCAAATTAAAATTTTATTTTCCTAAATTGAATTTGGTAAGTACGGCTTTAATTTATGGGTTAATGTTAATTTGGAGATTTTGGATTGTGGTAGTGATCGGTGGTCGGTGGTGGTGACTGTTATTGGCTGCGGTGGTTGGTCTTTAATTTGGGATTGTTTGGGGATGTGGATGGCGGCGGCGGCGACTGTGGTGGTGCCTATGGTGGGTGGTGGTGGCTGTGGTGGTGGGGAATAGGGTCAGGAAAGGTCGACGGGGACCGGGTAGGCCTGGTGAGGGTCCGGGAAAAGTAATTTTAGATGAGATTGGTGGTGGTGGCGGGGGGAAGAAGAAGAAGATTGGTTGTGTGTTAGGGTTGAGTTTGGTTTGGTTAGGGTTGAATTAGGATTAGGGTTAAGGGTTAAGGGTGGGTTTAGAATTAACGTTAGGATTAGAGTTTGGATTTTGGTTAGGTTTAGGGTTTAGTGAGAAAAACAATAGCTAAGAGTAGTTCAGTAAAGAATTTTAAAGTATTTTATAGCAATTCAAATATGTGTGTGTGTGAGAGAGAGAGATAATGACGATGATCTCACAGACTAAACAAGATCAAACCTTAATTCATCATGATCATTCTCCTTTACATTGAACTCTTGCCAAACTGATCCTAACCCCAACCCTAAATTTTCATATCCTATTTCATTACTTTATTTCATTATCTAAACTAAATCTAAAAACTTAAACTTGATTAAGAAAACCCTAAACGTTAAAAACTTTACCCTAAACGATAAATCGTGTAATTGAAATGTAAATGGTAAAACCAATTCAAGTTAAATCTTATGCTAAGTGTATATATGATACTCGATGATAATATGAATTTTTCATATTATCATCGATAATCATATGTGAAAATCAAAACGCGACTTAATTCACGTCTATCGATTAACATACGTTTGATATTCATCGTGATATAAAACTATACAAAAGTTGTTAAATATCGAAAGGTATCTTTCGGTTTCTAACAACTATCGTGTAGTCTATGTGATGAGAATATTCTATCGTATGATAACCGGTAGATTTGTCCCGTGTGGACAAATTAGGAATGTATAATGCAAACACCTGCATTCACTTGTGTTTTTCAGTCGTTTCGAGATATTTCGTCGATACCTTTCCTCTGGTTCTCCATATACAACGATAGATTAAATGTTCGTTTCAATGTTGTTTAATGGTATTGAAATAATCTTTTCTATTACAGTGTATTCAGATAACAGCGGGGTGGTGCTGCCAAAATTTTCTCGAAATGGATGAAAACACAAGCGAATGGGTGTCTGTTCTATACATTCTTAATATAATAGAACTCTTACCCCCGACAGCCAAAACACACACACATACAACACGCATACACAGCACACACACATACACAAAGACATACACAATAACAATTCTACACCTAAACAAAATCAAAAATTAAAATCAACGACAAACTTGCCCTTCTCATTCTCTTCTTTGTCAATAACCATCTCGTTCTTAGATTTCTCAAGTCACTATAAAAAATGAACTTTCATAACTTACAATTTATATGTCATACAGTCTAACATACTCCATGAGTACATCAGAGTTAAGGGTTGGATGTACGTGGATTTTCATCAACGCATGAACCCTAAGTCGTCGATGGAGTCCCTGCTTTCATCAAATTTGCACGTGAACATCATAAGGAAATCTTAGGGAAGATCCTTTTTTCGTGCGACAGGTATGGAAATAACTATTGGCAGAACGTAGAAATAGTAGAGCTTCATATCATTAAGCATGATTTTACTAGATTTTATTCGACTTGGTTATATCATGGGGAAAGGGAAGAAGAAGATGATGGTGATAATGCGGCGGAAGAAGAAGAAGAAGATAACTTGTTTCCAGAAGAGAAAATGGATGATACAGTAGAGACTACTCTCGATGATATTAATCCTTCTTCCGGTCAAGTTCCTCGTTCGGATAAATATGAGAAGTACATGAATGATACCTACAAAGTACTCAACAATATCGTAGTTCGTCCATCTTTTCCAGATTAAGTGCCAAAATAAATGGAGCAACAAGCCATTCATGATGATTCTCAAGTTCCTAAAAGATTCTATGCCCCGAGAAATAATGTGCCCGAGAGCTGGTATGAAGCCCAGAAAATGATGTCTGATTTGGGTTTGAACTGTGAGAAAATTCATGCATGTCCCAATGATTGCGTGTTGTACCGGAACGAGACTTCAGATTTGAAAGAATGTCTCACCCGTGGAGAGGATAGATATAAACCGAAATAATCTGATAAGAACCCAGATATACCTGTCAAGATAATACGATACTTTTCCATAACACAGAGGCTGCAAAGGCTATTCAAGTGTAAGAAGGCAGCGGAGGCAGTGGTTTGGAATCACCGTTGTCATGACCCGCTTCCCAAAATACATAAATACGGAACGTAACAAAGCCAATCATGCTACCGATGGTGAGAAAATATTCTTTCATAATCACATTACGGCTGTCAATCAAATATCAAAAACAAAAAATAAATATCTATCTATTTCATGTCCAAACTGCCATAATAAATAATAACGGGAAAGGCAGCGGAAGAAAATAAAGATCTAATAAAAGAAACAATATCCTAGGCTCGCCCCTTATGAGATCACAACTATAAAATGACAAATCCATGACTAGAAAATAATCTAAAGTATCACTAAACTAAATTAAGCGGAAATCTCTTCACTGCTCGGCAATCATGTCAAAGTTTTCATGATGCTCTTGTGATAAGATCAAATAATCTGGGCCATGCAAAACCCAGATGTCGGTGCGTCAAAGATATCATAATAATAATGTGAACAATATGCTATATAGGATGCCATGTACAGGAGTGGGATTTCATGAGTATAACCAAAAGCAGTCACATATGATATAACAAGCAAGATATAGTTAGTCAAACATATTGCGTGTATCCTATGGGTCCATGTTTCTATATTATCTATTTTACAGGTATTTGAAACCAATTAATGTACTTCTCCATATAACTCAAGGGTATATATTCCGTTACCCCCCGGGAACACTGATGCAAAATATATCCCGTTAGCTCTCGGGACCACAGATGCAAGATGTGAGAATCAAGATTGATTTTGTTCCGTTAACCCCCGCAACCACGAAAACGTGTAATATCCTTTTGAGTTACACTTCAGTTACACTTTTAATTTCCCCATTTCCACGGGTTTTGTTTTCCAAGTCAGGTATGAATATAATATCTACCTAATGCCAACATAGGGACAAGTAGGTACAAGTTATGTCTATCAAAACAACATGTTACGTCCATCAGGACAACAAGTCAGGATTGTTAGTATCAGTGAGTACTGCAGGCAAATAGGTACTAGCATGATAATGAAACAATAACAGTCTGGCAGGTTATAAGCATTTCAGGAATAGTGTACTAAATTAGATGAAGTGTTTATTTCGTAATAATATCGTGTAAACAAGTCATGATGAATATAATTGTAACCCTTATCTAGATGCGATATACGATGTAAAGAAATAACCATATCAATTTCTACAAGTTCGATTTATCAATTTGACCGTATTAGAATAATTGTTATAATTATTAGGTATTGTTATTTAGATATATTTGCGTAAAACATTATAAACTAAAATTGTAAAAAAAAAACTTATTAATGTTAACTACGTAACGGCATATGAATTATAAATATAGATAATCGTATAATAATAATAATACCAATAATATTACGAACACACACACACACACACACACACACACATATATGTTGTGTAAACTATAGCATGTAGTAAGTTAGAAGCTTGCCTCGGATCGATGTTCACGGAGATAACTTGAAGACACGAAACGTTGTAAGATTGAAACTTGATCTCGGCTAGGATCTCGCTGGTGCGCGGCTTTGTTCGGTGAAGGGATCTGGTATGGATTGTTGCTGCGTGAGAATGAGTCGACGATGTTTGGTGGCTGCTCGCTGGAGTTGGGTCTCGGTTGATGGTAATTAGGCGGGGCGATGGTGGGTGATGTTGACATGGTGTTCTCGGGTGTTGGAGGAAGGCGATGAAGATGATGGGTCCTTGGTTGATAATGGGTTGCAGCGATGGAGATGGTGGCACGGGTGCAGGTCTCGGGGAGAAGGAGTCGACAGTCGTGGGTTGAAAATGATGGGTGTGGCTGATGATGGGTGTGGCTGCGGCAATGGTGCTCGGCTTGGAGGAGAAGGGGTCGACAATGGTGTCAGGTTCTTAGTTGGCAGAGGGAAGCGTTGGGGATTCGAACTGGAGAAGGAGGCGACAGTCAAGTCTTCAGGTGAGGAGGTTGACGGTAGCAATGGGTTTGGCAAGATGAAAAGGTGGTTCTCAATGAAGGTGAGGGCTTTGGAGTCGAGGTCGCAAGGGAGATAGTGATGGGTTTTTGCTGGTGGTTGGGTCAAGGGAGTTGAGATGTCCGGAATTAGCTGGGTTGGTGCAGGTGATGCTCGGTCGAAGACGAAGAGATGATGAAGATGATGGTTCCTTTGTTGTGGGTGTTCGAGGAAGATGAAGACAAAGGCGGTGACTGTGATGGTGGTCGAAGGAGGGTGCTAAGGTGCTCGGCGTTGATGGAAGGTGGAGATGAAGGTGGAGACGATGGTGAACGTGGGTTTGGAGACGAAGGAGAGAGAAGGAGATGGTTTTTTTTTATTTATTTATTTTTATATGGTTTAGTTTTGTATAGGTATTATATATGAGAATAATGGAGGATAGATGCCATAAGATGGAATTTCCTCCTATGGCGTCGAAAAAATATCCCTCTCTCATTTTTTTCGACGATCGGCACCCACCATCTTCATCGTTATCATCTAAGATGTGGGCACACCAAATTTCATGTGATTCTACAACTTTTTCACCGTTGATTTAGCAATGTAAAAAGTTCTATTGTCGGCAAAACCGTTAATTTTGAACCCACTAAATTAACGGTGAAAAGGTTGTAGAATCACACGAAATTTGGTGTACACACATTTTAGATGATAACGATGAAGATAGTGGGTGCCGATCGTCGGTAAAAATGAGGGAAGGTGTATTTTTTCGACACCATAAAAGAAAATTCCCTCATATGGCCTCTTTCCTCCATTACTCTCATTATATATATATATATATATATATATATATATATATATATATATATATATTAGTTATGTAAAAATATAATACTATAAAAGATATTGTAGAACCCTCTCGACCTGTTACTAGGATCTCAAAGATATATTTAGAGGATTATTAAACAACCAACATTTATACGTATTATTTCACAACATGCTAACCGTAATATCATTGCTACAAACTATCCTAGATAGTAGATTATATACATATTATTTAAGATGCAAATAAATTTACGAACACTAGATAAATATTAAACAAACATCATAAAATCTTTAATAGTACATTAGCAACCAATTGTTAGATACTAATTATGTTTAATAACCAACATGTATAACCATAATGTATGGCTACAAAAATATATTCCAGTTTAAATATTGTATCTATATTATTTGAGATTCATATAGATTTCTTCTATGGATAAATATCAATAAAAAAAAATACTCTATCTAAATATCAATGCATAACGGATTTCATGCAAGCGGGTCAGGTACAAACATAATAATCATGCATACTATCCAAACACCAATTATAACCCAGATAATAATAATTAAAAGAAACCTAATGTGATAATTAATATCATTAATTAACGTACGATCGTGTTAGGGTGTTATAACTGTGTTGCTCCAAGCAAACACAGAAGCATGAGTCATTCAAGAGATTCGCCGGTATGGAAGGATTTCGATCGGAGGCACCCAACATTCAGTAGCGATCCTCACAATATCAGGCTCAGACTGGCTAGCGATGTATTTATATATTTTTTTATTTTTGTGCGATGAATGTACTATATTTGATACGTATCGTATATCTTGGATATTGTTTGTTGTATATTTTGATTTTTTATTCTGATTTTGCATTTTGTTTAGTTATTTCGTTATATATATAGAGAGAGAGAGAGATGCATGGGATGTTTTGAATAAATATTTATGTATTCATGTGTGCTATATATATTATTTTGTACAGGACGGAAAGAAAACGGGAGAACCGTTTAAAAAAAAAAAATTATAATGCCCCTCCAAATGATTCTAACCGTAGAGGCTAAATATCAGTTTTTCTGATATTTAGCCCCTACAGTGGTCACCGTGGGGACCTTTTCTTGCCCCCACGGTTAAAACCTTAGTGGTATATTAAAAATATTTTTTTAAAAACTAATTTATAATTTTATTATAGTTGCCCCTACATTAGAATCCGCTGGGGCAACTATATGCCTCTGCGGGTAAGTCCGTAGGGGAAAATAAAAAAAGTTTAAAAATAAACTAAAAAAATTTAAACTCAGCCCCTACAGTGCAATCCGTAGGGACAAAATGATTCCCCTGGGGAGTAAACCGCAGAAGCAACCTATTACTATTTTTTCTAATAATTTGGAAATAAAAAATACCCTTACAGAATAAACCGTCGAGGCACGGTTTCAACCGTGGGGGTATATACTTGCCCCCTCGTCTTTTGTCCACACGATTACTAATTTAGCCCTTCCGGTGTAAACCGTAGGGGCGGTGATTTGCCCCCCACGGTCATAACCGTAGGGACATCCCATCTTTGTAGTGTGTGTGTAGTATAGATCTTGTAGGGCGTTCGTCTTTTTAAAAACGCGAACCTGAGTGAGGGGTCATTGGATCTTGTATTTTTAATCAACGGTTAAAATTAATGCAGCTTAATAAATCGTTAATAAATGGAAAGTAAATATTCTACTTCCAAATATTATGTAGGTAATACTGAAGAATTTAATGTTTCTCTTGATTTTTTAAATTGGAGTAATTTTAACCGTTGATTAAAAACACAAAATCCAACGGTCCCCATTTATGTTCGCGTTTTTAAAAACATGAACCCAGCCCGTAGGATTGTTCTCTATATCCAAATGTTGTTTTTAAAAAAAAGAAAGAAAATTATTTTGAGATGGGTGATCTGAATGATAACTACAATGGGTGTGCAGTAGCATAAGTTTTTCCATCAGTTTGAGAGGAGCATTTGAAGTATTAAGCGATCTGCTTGAAGTGCGCTCTCTCTCTCTCTCTCTCTCTCGTCTCATGTGATTATATTTATGTTTTTTTCTGTTGAAAAATTCTGGCAAGGGTTACATTAACCATATCCAATTTGATATCTAAAAATATATAAATGTCTAATGTTTCTTTTGAAATATGGTATATATATACATTGATCTGATGCAAAAAAAAAGGCATAAGAAGTTTCACTTTGGTAAACCGCATAAATATATCTATGAACTTTCCAGTTGCGTGCGATAAGTATCATGAACTTCAAAAGATAAGTAAAACTGCAGCACAAAGTTGTTCTTAGACTTGACTTCCGTAAGACATTAAAAATTGTTGTATTGTGACCGAAATACCCTTTCGATCACCGGAAAGGAGGAGAGATGGTGGTTAGAGGAGTGAGGAGGAGCGGATGTCATCGGTTTGAAGGCTGAGGATAATTAGCAAATTAAGGAAGGAGGGAAAAAGAATGAAAAATGTTGAGCTTTTAGGAATTCAGAGAAATTTCATGGATAAGGATGTATAAGTTTGGAGATTATGAAATTCCGATTAGGGTAATTAGAGATTTGAAGATTTATGGTTTAGGAATTTACAGGATTTGAAGTTATACATGAGAGTTTCGAAATTCCGTGATTTAGAGATTTTTGGGTTTGGACATTTTGGGATCTTGAGCTTTGGAGGCTATGCATTTAGTGATATAGAGATTTAAACTTTTGGAGGTTAGGGATTTCAAAATCCGATGATTTAAATATTTTGGGATCTTCAGATTTAGAGGCTATAAATTTAATGATCTAGAGATTTGAGGTTTTAGGATTTAGGATCTAGTGATTAAAGATTTTGGGATTTAGTTATCCGAGGGTGCATGAAGGATGAGAAGATTGTGAGCAACGACATTGATGGAGCTCCTTTTCGGACCTCCTTCAGATGTTGTCTTCCGTTGATCTCGCGGTGAACTTGGCTGATTATCCTTCGTTGCGTGTGGGTCTCAATGGGTTTCTGAAGGAAGAGGTGAGGTGAGTGAGTTGATGCCGGGTACCTGCAAAAAGTCCCGGGATGGTTTGGTACCACCGAGGACCCTTCTACGCTCAAGTTAGTGATGAGATCCGAGCAGAGTAACGGCGTAAAGTGTAAAGAATGGCTCCCCTGACTCCTCTGTAATAGGGGTTTATATAGTGGTGATGGCTCGCAGCAGCGGGCGCGAGAATCTCGCCGGCAGTTACGCTCCCGACGTCACGCCCGCGTAGAGAGTGGATCGCCCATTAATGGGGATCGCGGAGACGTGGAACGTGGGATGTTGCTGGCGGAGAATCCGCGCATGGCGAGATTCACGGAGCGGCGGTTACGCCTATGTGCAGTGACTTTGGTCGAGGGGGGCGAGGAAGATGGCCTCGGCTAGGAGCTCGGGACGAGCGGGGAGGCCGAGGAGTCCGGGTCTTGCGGCAGCTCGGCGTGAGCTGCGGGAATGAGGAAGCCAATTTGCAGGGGGCCCCGAGGTGGGCCAGCTGGTGTTTGCAGGTCGGGTACAGGGCAGCCGGGTCGGCTCCTTGTAGGCCCTCTTCTGGTTCTGAACACACCCCCTGCCACGTGTCCTGATCTTGGAGGTCGCCAATATTGAGCATCATCATTAGCCCCCCACTCTTGCCACGACCAGTTAGCGGGTCGAGTCAGGAGTGGACTGCCGGGCCCCCCGAGGTGAGCTCCTTCTCAGGGTTATGCCGGGATGAGTCCTCGAGCCGTCAGTTGTCTTTTCCGCTAGCGAATCGAGGCGAGATCTTTGCATTTAAGGAGGGTGCGCCAGTTCGTGCACTCTGCAGTCGAAGCGACGGTCCACGTGTCGAGCGCCAATTAGCTGATGCGACGCGCGCAGGTCTACGGCGTCTAATGGGACGCGGTCTATCGTTGGGCTGCCACGTGGTGCGATCGGGGCCGCTGGGCGCTAGGTGCTGTTTCGGCGGGAGACGATGGGCGCCATTGGATGAGGCCGTATGCGGTAATAAATACGGGTGGGACCCGCCCTAGGGCCCTTACCTTCTCATATTTCTCTTCCTCAAGCCCCAGCTGCTCGGCGCTCGTCTCCCCTCTTTCGTTGCCAACCTTTGAAGAATTTCTTTCCCAGGTTAGATGTCTTCCCCTGTAGAATCAATATACGTTGTAGGAGTACATGTTAGGGTTCCTTTAGATGTGTCCGAGTCTCCTCGGGGAGCAGAGGCTGGGCCCTCTCCCCGAGGCCGTGAGGCGGGGGCCGCCTCCAGGGAGGAGGCGGTAGATGTAGCCCCCAGCACCCCATGCTAGGCGAGGCATGAGGATGAGCTCGCCAACGCTCGAGCTCGCTTCCACATTCCCCCGCGCTACACGCTTCGTCTGGCCGAGGAGGGAGAGAGGGCAGACCAAGTACGGAGCAGGGAGATTGCCCTGTATTTGGAAGCTTTTTGGGGCGGAATGCGCTTGCCCTTCTCTCCTGAGATCATCGCCGCTCTTAATTTCTTCGGCTTGGCTCCCGGCCAGTTAGTGCCGAACGCGTGGAGGATCCTCCTCGGGTTCCTGATCCGCCTGAAGCTGCAGGCGGTTCCTTTCAGCCTTTCCCTTCTCAATTCCTCCCTTGCTTTTAAGAGTCGCCCCGACGGTCGAGCTGGCGACCCGAGGTGGGTTTATTTTACTTTTAGGAAGCGGCCCGGGGTCGCTGCCGGGACTGGGGTCGTGGCCTTGCCCTCCTCCATTCACGACTGGAAGAAGAAGTTTTTCTTCATCTCCCCTCTCGAAGGCGAGGACTGGCCGGTGCCCACCAAGTGGTTGAGGGAGAAGAGTCTGCCGGGGAACCTGTCCGATAACCCCGCCGCGGTGAGAGTGGCGTCGTGGGAACCCATCCCTTGATACGACGTGCTGCTGTCCGAGAGGGTTTTGAGCTGGGCCGGGCTTAGCCCCGTCTAGTTCGTCGATAAGTTAGGCTTGCTTTCTGGGTTTATATTTTACTCGCGTTGCTAATAAGTTGGGTGTTTGTTTCGTGCAGGATCCATGGACTTCAGCGTTCTCCGAAATGCTATGCGCCAACCGAGGCAGCCTGCTAGGGCTGGGGCGCCAGCTCTTCCCGGGCGCAGCCTGCCCCTGCTCCCACCGCCCCGGTGGCTGGGCCCCGAGGACACTCGGCGGTGGATCCCGCCCCGGGCCCCAGCAGAGCGTCGGGTCGGAAGCGAGCCCTGATTGTGGAGGACACGGCCTCGGAAGAGGAGATCGGCTTCCCCCCGGAGCCGCTCAAGAGGAGGTCCCGGAGACCTTCTCGGGGCCGGTCTTTGCCGACCGTGGTAGAGGAAGAGGGGCTCCGGTTCGCGGTGCCGTCCAGGCTGTCGGTCGCGAACAGTCTCCTCTACGAGATAGAGACCTCGGCCGGGGGTCGGGTTCCCGGGGGAACCCTCAAGGCCCAGCTGGCGTCGATCGCCCAGGAAGCCGTGCAGGTAAGCCCCCAGTGCGCGGTGAGATTTAGTGTTTTCCTTCATATTTCTGATCCTTCGTTTTTTATGTCTTTCCAGACTCTCCAGCACGTGGCCCTCGTCCTTCGCATGGAGACCGAGGTGGTAGCACCGGCGGTGGAGGCCACGGGCCAGCTCGCCGCGTTGCAAGAGAGCTCCAGGCAAGAGCAGGAGGCGATGTCGACGAGGATTGCCGCCCTGGAGGGAGAGGTGGATGCCGGGAAAAGGGAGGTCGCCCGGCATCGCGAAGCCGCCCGGCATCGTGAGGCCGCCGCGATCGCCGAGGGCAAGCTCGAGGAGTCCCAGATGCTCGCCGGCAATCTGAAGAAGACGGTGAAGCCCCTCCGGAAGGAGCTGGGGGCGGCAGCCGAGGCCTATAGGTCGACTGGATTGAGGGCCGTGGCGAGCTACAAGGGGTCGAGGGACTTTTATGACAACCTGGCTGTGGCCACGACCCGCATTTGGCACGACGCCCTTGATGCCATCAAGTCTCGGATGCCGGAGTTCGACGACGCGGATTTGCGGGCCAAGTTCCCCCTCGTGGGCACCGACGAGCAAGGGGGAAAGGCTCCCGACGGGGAGGGGGCTGAGGACCCAGCGCCCCCGGTGGTAGAGGTCGAGGACCTTGAGGTCGCGCCCGGGCCTGAGGTGTAGAGCCCCCGCTCCCCTACCTTTATTTTGTTTTTCTTTTGACTTTTGTAAGGCTGAGGAGCCTAAAAAATACCTTTGTAAAAAAACTTATCTTTGGCAGTAGTGATAAAGTTTTTCTTCAGCTGTGATAAAGTTTTTCTTTCTGCCATCTGTTTGTGAAGAATGCTCGTTTGGGATGTTTTTACTTGCGCCATTGTGCTTTCATGTCAGGTTGGCCCTCTGTTTAACGATCGTCCGTCGAGCTGACTGCAATCGCTTACCGACGAGCGTCTCCGAGGAGGCATCTCCCTGGGCCCCGGGGTCGAGGGGAGATCGTTCAGACTTGGACAGACCTGACATTCATTTATGATTTAGAGTATTTGCCGTCATCTGGGGGTGACCAGGCAGGGTAGCTGCGCCGTCATCTCCTGCTAAGGCTTTATGCATCTGTCGCGGCAGTAGGGGGTTACCCGCTAGGAATGGCCGAGCAGGGTAGCTGCTCGGTCTTCTCTTTTGAGGGCTTGGTTCTTTAGAGTTGTGGGTAGGTGACTACCAGCTTGGGGTGGTTGAGTGGGGTAGTCGCTCCGATGCCCCTTGTGAGGGCCTTTGATTCCTGGCGTAGAGGGTAGGGGCCGGAGTTTGACCGAGCAGGGTAGCTGCTCGGGTGCCTCCGTATGAAGGCTTTTGATCCTCAAGGGCGGTGGTAGGAAGATACCAGCCGTTGATGGCTGGGCAAGGACCCGACTGCCCTGGGGAGGACTTTTTGATCCCCGGCGTGTGGTAGGGAAGCTGCCCGCGGGGGATAGCCGAGCGAGAAAACCTGGGGCTCGGTGATTTGAGTGATTCAGCGTGCTTGCGCTTTCTAAAAGATAGATCAAAAATATTTGTAACCGCAATCAAGAACGGCGTCGCTTTGCAGCTAGCCGGTGAGTACGGGTCGGTCCACAGGGATGTTGTGAATTTCCGATTCGTTCTTACGAGTTAATTCCGAAGGGTGTTCGGTTGTTTATTAAATCTAAAAATCTAATTAAGCTAGGGCAATTATTTAAATCTAAATCTTGCCAGCGTTAGGTTTAGGAATGGTTTGGAAATGTAAATAAATCTCAACGCTTTCTATACACAAATTAGGATCTAAGAGGGGTTATGGTAATTATCAATAAAGTGGATTAGATCCGTTCGGGAAGGTGTTCCTTCCTCTAGGTTCTTGTCCTTCCTTTATCAATCTTTACCCTAACCTCCATGGAAAACATCACAACCGGGCCTTTATACTACGGTATCACCGCTACCTCGAGGGATAGAGTGCCGTAGGGAGCGGTATGTGCATGTATGCATGGAGTCCTATAGATTCTAAGTGATGGGTAAGAAAGGGATGAGAGATCTCATCTCTCAAAAGCCTTTCCCTAAGCTAACATCTAAGGCAAGGAATTAAAATACTTACAGATGCATCCCTCCAATCATCCATGCAGGTTTGTCAGATCTGAATTTCTGAATGGAAAAGAAACACCGATGCTCTCCAAAAGAATTCTAAAATTTATTAATGAAGGGAGGCATAAAGTTTACAATGAATTAGAGTCCCTATTTATAGAAGATAGGAAGCCCTAGGGTTACAATGACTTGCATGTTTGCATTTACAAAAATAGCCCTCTAGGAAGACCGGTCAACAAAGCCACTGAATTTTGGTAAAAAATAATTCTCTTTTTGTCTTCTTCTGGCCGCGGAACCGCGGCAATGGTGGGCTTGGGCCGCGGTTCCGCGGCCCTTTAGTTGGCTCACATGCTGAAATTTCAGGGTTTTGTTCTTGGTCCTTTTTGGCTTCTGGTTCTTTGGTTCTTTTACAAATTGGGCTTCTACATTAGCTCCAGATCTTCAGTGAATAATTATGGTGAACTTTAACCGTTGCTTTGTGTACTGTTTCTTATGTAGGCTTGATCAAGATCTTCTGTTCATTGGTTAAAATTCACTTTTTCA
This sequence comes from Agapanthus africanus, assembly GCA_030015575.1. Classification (NCBI taxonomy): domain Eukaryota; kingdom Viridiplantae; phylum Streptophyta; class Magnoliopsida; order Asparagales; family Amaryllidaceae; genus Agapanthus; species Agapanthus africanus. The sequence goes on along the minus strand of JASDDO010000024.1, from coordinate 862,012,944 downwards.
TCGTCTTTACCTCGTTTTCACTGTTTTCTGTCCAAGAACCTGTAACCTGTAACATGTAGCAGACATGCGTCAAAAGCACCTGTTTTCATTGTAAAATGCATAAGAATGGGGAATATAAAATACAATATTATGGTGTGAACAAATACCCCCAAACTTATCTTTTGCTCGTCCTCGAGCAAACTTATTGTTTTATTCTCTACAAAAAACCTAACCGCACTTTCGCAGGGAAACGCGATTGCACTGAGCTCGTGCAACAAGCCGTTAAACCTCTAGGTGTCCCTAGTAGGAGGAGTGTTGTCTCCTGAGGGTTTTCAGCGGATTACACCCACAAAATCCTATCAATTTGGCCCATTGACTTTTGTTCTCTAATTAGGTTTTCTAACAAGGAATTCTATTATCTTTTGACTCGCAAATTATCCACCCATATTCTTCACACTTCCTCATTATTTAACTTAAGATTATATATATCCTGCAGATCTACTTAGCTTTCGGTATTTCTTAAGTTTTCCTTCTAGGGTTTCATCTCCACTTAGGAATTTCTATCAACTCTATTAAAGATACAAGTTCTATTCTTCATTCCTTTCTCTTATCTAAATTCCAATCACATACCCCTACGTGTGTGTATAGATTACCCCTACACTCGGAAATTCAAATCAAGCAATCATGCCCATGTCCATTGTCCAAAGTACTAATTAATTGGTGAATGAAATTTGCTTACACATCCTTCATGCGACCGTTAATACTTCTTGAGGTACCAACGACCGATTACAAAATGCGTTTGCACTTTGAAGCGTACTTCCTAGTCCTTGCAACACCCAAGGCTTTAGCAGTGACTCCCAAACCGGTTGGTCTAAGGCACTAGGTGATGAAGCACCCTCGCTAAATATTTTTCTATTTTTACAGCCTTAAGTAATCACAAAAACCAGTGTCCATTTTTTTTCTTTATTCACTTTTTTTTTCCTTTTTATTTTCATTGTACTAAGGACTTTAGACAAGAGCATTTCAAGGTCTCTTCTACTATTCCAAGTTTCAAGGTGCGTGATTGTGCAAATTGTAGGGTATACATTTTCAGAATTTAGACTTAAGCTAGGAACTATTTTTCAAACTTATACTCTAATAAAAGTTTTAATACTTTTCCTTCGTCTCGACTTAGCCGAAGAAGTGAACCCAAAATTTGCCTATTTCCAAATAAACTACAAGGCATATACTTTCTACCGTTAAACTTTAAGGAAGGTTATTTTTAGGGTTTTTAATTTACTAAGTCTAAGATCTAGTTGTTCCTAACCAGTTAACCTATTTGTCAAACTCTAGTCAATTAGCCAAAATTGAATACATTAATTTTTATAATTTTTGAATTTTTTCAAATTTTTATGGGTTTTCAAATAAGTATGCAAATGCAAAAAAAAATATGTACAAATGAATGCGAAGGAGGAAGACGTACCGAGCATACCCCCAAACTTGAACTTGACAGTGTCCTCACTGTCATGCTAAACAAAGAGGGTCAAAATGCCGATACTCCCCTGTTTATTTATTTACAATTTTTTTTTATATTTTTAATGTTTTGAAATTTTTTTTTTTTTTATAGAAAAAGAAAACAAAAAATATTTACATATGTACAAGATTCCCCCCAAACTTAAGCTTGGCCTTACACAAGCCAAAGGTTAGCACCAACCATTCAAAGATCTTATCGTGGTAATGGTATAGTTGGTGCAAGAATAGGGTGCGGAGGAAAGAAATGAGAGATACGCGAGACCGTGTGGAAAGAAGAATGGTAGAATATGGTCTCGGTGGGGGAGAAGAATGGCGAAAAGAAGAAGGAAGTGGAGGACGATCTTGAGGGTGTAAATTGAGTGAATAAATTAGCGCAATTTGTGATGACCGATGTGTTAAAAGCGATTGCGCTAACCTACCAACTCGTCGTGCAATGGGATCAAATCCCTCAAGAGTCGTGAGAAAACATGGGTACGCCGAACTTGGTATAGGAGAAGAAAGCGTACCGGTCATTTGTTCGGTCGGAACAATGGGAAAGAGGGAGGGTGATATAACAGTCAAAGGTTCAGGAGGCTGAATTGGAAAATCCGACACATCAAATAAAAATGGTTCAACCTCAATATTATCCTCAAGACTATCCTCATAATTATCCTCATAATTCTCCTCGATATTCAACTCATCCATGCCATTATCATCAAAATCAAGACGCATATGAGATTCGGGAGAAACATTTAATAACTCGGGATGATGATTTGAACATAAAACTTCAATTAAATCGACAGGTTCATCATCCGAAATATTCCCGGCGTCTATATCCTTAATCAAGTGAAAGTCAATTTCTTTAGACACCTCCTCAAAAGCATGGATGTTTATCAATGTAGGTTCTAGAGTGGAAGTGTAGAGGTCAAACGGATTAGGTGCTGTTTCACTCGAAGGGGGTTCTTCACAATCTGGCAAATCAAACACTACAAAATCACACAACTCGCTTTTATTTTGAACTTGTGAATCATTTAGGACATTCGATGGAAAACTGGAGTTGTGGGCTTCAATTGGGTAAGGGTAGGTTTGATTTGGAAATCCTCTCACATTCGCACTCTGTCCAACTGCCGCCTCATACATTGAAAAATTTGGAGCTACCGGTTCACTAGGTTGCATAAGGGTGGCCACGGACGCCTCCACATTCCTAACCATTTTATCTGTTGCTGCGATATACGCCTCCAACGCCTCTTCCAAACTAGACTTGGGTGGTAAGGGGGTTTCGGTAAAAGATTCAAAATTATTTGGATATGTGAAACTCCCAAAAGGCTGTGTAGGAACAGGGTCTAGTGACGGTGGGAAAGTCGGGTAGGACTGGTAGGAAGTGGGTGATTGGACTGGGGTAGGGTCAACATGTGGATAAAAATGTGAATAGTCTTGTTGATCCCTAGAACTAGATGTGTGGAGAGAGGTGAAAGATCGGCTACGAGATTGAGCAATATGCTCAGCAATGGACATCGGCCTAGAAGTGGCAGAAGGACTTAAAGAAGTGGTGTCAACATATGTAGGTGGTGAAGGTTGACTCGGTTGACACAAGGTGGGTTGAAGAGTCAAACTGTTTCTTCTAGACTCCTCTATGTGATCTTTCAGAGATTTTTTAGGCATGGAGGGATCGTTTTTAAGTTGACCGAACACATTGACATATGATGCAAAATTAGGTTCGGGATACCAAAGTTCTTGGACTGTGGTAGGGTCAACATGCGGATAAGAAGGTGAATAATCATGCGGATCCCTAGAACTAGATGAGTGGAGAGGGGTGAAAGATCGGCTACGAGATTGAGCAATATGCTCAGCAATGGACATCGGCCTAGGAGTTACAGCAGGACTTGGAAAAGTGGTGTCAACATATGTAGGTGGTAAAGGTTGACTAGGTTGACACAAAGTGGGTTGAAAAGTCAAACTGTTTCTCCTAGACTCCTCTATGTGATCTTTCAAAGATTTTTTTGGCATGGAGGGATCGTCTTTATATTGACCGAACAAATTGCCGAACGACGCAAAATTAGGTTCAGGATACCAAAGTTCGGCAAGTGATTTTTTATGTGGGGTACCCATGTTAGAAGAAGAAAGGTTCAAAGAAAGAAAGTTGGGTGATGGTGCAAGGATTTATTTGGGGCAAAAGATTGCAAGTTTTCTATAAAAGATTTATCCCTTTTTTTTTTCTTTATTTGAAAATCGTTGCAAAAAGATTTTTAATTAAAGATATGCAACCGAAAATATATTACCTGCAATCAGTTATTATCTTAAGCATATCACAAGAATCTTTATTTGGAAAAAACTGTTGCAAAAAGATATTTGAGAAAAGATATGCAACAACAAAATATTTCTTGCAATCAATTTAGTTCAAGCGGGGCCCAAAAAATCCTGCACAAGATCGTTATTTGGAAGGGAATATATTTTTAAGGCGCACAAAATCCTGCAGGAATATTTCAGAAAAGATATAGCTAGATCTCCATAGAAAGACCAGAGAAGCTTACAGAGGAATTTTCACCTGATGACGTCACTGTCGAGCCGCCCTTCCGCGGCAAATCCTGATTCCCACCGCGGTTACGCGCTCCTCTTGATGGCACAGATCCCCAAAAATTTTTTGGTGCAACGAATCGTCAAGACGGCCGCGTTTCCGCGGCCTAAAGTGGGTATTGGCCGCGGAAGCGCGGCAAGTTGGGGAGTTTGGGGCTTCAAAATTTTTCTGGCTCTCTTTTTTGAAAATCCCCCTCTGTTCCAATCTTTTGATTTCTGTTTCGCTTTCTGGATTTTTCCAGATCCGTCTCGATTGTTCCTGCAAGATTCACACAACAAAGTACCCTTTCCAAAAAATAACAATTGATATATTTTTATGATTTTTTTTTTTTTGATTTTTATGATTTTTTTAATTTTAAGATTAACCCGAAATTACGAAAAGAAAATTCTACGCCATCCCCGGCAACGGCGCCATTTGATTAGTAGAGATTCAGCGTGCTTGCGCTTTCTAAAAGATAGATCAAAAATATTTGTAACCGCAATCAAGAACGGCGTCGCTTTGCAGCTAGCCGGTGAGTACGGGTCGGTCCACAGGGATGTTGTGAATTTCCGATTCGTTCTTACGAGTTAATTCCGAAGGGTGTTCGGTTGTTTATTAAATCTAAAAATCTAATTAAGCTAGGGCAATTATTTAAATCTAAATCTTGCCAGCGTTAGGTTTAGGAATGGTTTGGAAATGTAAATAAATCTCAACGCTTTCTATACACAAATTAGGATCTAAGAGGGGTTATGGTAATTATCAATAAAGTGGATTAGATCCGTTCGGGAAGGTGTTCCTTCCTCTAGGTTCTTGTCCTTCCTTTATCAATCTTTACCCTAACCTCCATGGAAAACATCACAACCGGGCCTTTATACTACGGTATCACCGCTACCTCGAGGGATAGAGTGCCGTAGGGAGCGGTATGTGCATGTATGCATGGAGTCCTATAGATTCTAAGTGATGGGTAAGAAAGGGATGAGAGATCTCATCTCTCAAAAGCCTTTCCCTAAGCTAACATCTAAGGCAAGGAATTAAAATACTTACAGATGCATCCCTCCAATCATCCATGCAGGTTTGTCAGATCTGAATTTCTGAATGGAAAAGAAACACCGATGCTCTCCAAAAGAATTCTAAAATTTATTAATGAAGGGAGGCATAAAGTTTACAATGAATTAGAGTCCCTATTTATAGAAGATAGGAAGCCCTAGGGTTACAATGACTTGCATGTTTGCATTTACAAAAATAGCCCTCTAGGAAGACCGGTCAACAAAGCCACTGAATTTTGGTAAAAAATAATTCTCTTTTTGTCTTCTTCTGGCCGCGGAACCGCGGCAATGGTGGGCTTGGGCCGCGGTTCCGCGGCCCTTTAGTTGGCTCACATGCTGAAATTTCAGGGTTTTGTTCTTGGTCCTTTTTGGCTTCTGGTTCTTTGGTTCTTTTACAAATTGGGCTTCTACATTAGCTCCAGATCTTCAGTGAATAATTATGGTGAACTTTAACCGTTGCTTTGTGTACTGTTTCTTATGTAGGCTTGATCAAGATCTTCTGTTCATTGGTTAAAATTCACTTTTTCATCGTCTTTACCTCGTTTTCACTGTTTTCTGTCCAAGAACCTGTAACCTGTAACATGTAGCAGACATGCGTCAAAAGCACCTGTTTTCATTGTAAAATGCATAAGAATGGGGAATATAAAATACAATATTATGGTGTGAACACTCGGCTGCCTCTGAAAGGGCTTTTTGATCCCCAGCGTTGTGGCACGGAAGCTGCCCGCGGGGGATAGCCGAGCGAGGGAACCTCGGGCTCGGCTGTCTTTGGGAGGTCTTTTCTGATCCTTGGCGTTGTGGCAGGGAAGCTGCCCGCTGGGGATAGCCGAGCGAGGGAACCTCGGGCTTGGCTGCCTCTGGGATGGCTTTCTGATCCCCAGCGTTGTGGCAGGGGAGCTGCCGGCCGAGGATGTCCGAGCAGGGTAGCTGCTGAGTTGAATCTTTGACGAGGTGCGGCCTGGTCTTTTGGCTGCAGGTACGAGGAATGGGAACGGTCGGGGCAACGTGTTGGATATATGTATACCCTAGAGGCCATTATGTGATAGTGGATGTATCTATGCATGTATATATATTCAGTTTGCATTCTTGCTCGACATGATAGTATGCTATCTGGTACTTCTTTATCTGACATGTTTATTTGATCATGCTTCTATTCATTCATACATGCTGATAAAGCCCTAAGGATATCGGCTTGACTACTCTGATTATGATGGAGATCAAACTAGTGGGACATCTGTAGTCTATAAGCATATCCTGAAATGTCCCTAGTCGGAGGTGTATCGAGACGGGGCATCGATATACCAGAGTAGACTAGCGTATATGATACTGGACCCATGTGATGGGCGATGGATGTTCCCATATTCATCGATGTTTGACATCAAGATCATATACGGGTGCTTAGTGGTGACTGGGTACACTGGACGGACTTGCTGAGAACTCCTATATGGAATTATATCTATCGTCGGATAGCAGTTCTCAGGTGACACTGGTATAGATTAGTCTGTAGACCCAAGATCGTCATAGAGCCTTGTGTGTTCTCCCACTGTACTTTGATTGCCACCCTACCACGGCTCTACTGAGTCTTGCAAACAGGTGGCCGTTGGGTACAGTCCCGAGACACACGAAGGCAATGAGCGATAGGAGGGGTTTCGTCTCTCCCGGTATTGGGAGTTGATGCTGTGCTGTGCTCGACTGGTTATAACAGCAAGTCCCTGGCCAGGGCTGCTGAGATTTGCTGATAAGTGTTATCAGTAGTTTCTCGATCTGTTATAGACCATTCACCGACACGACTTATTGAGTTATTGGGGTCGACGTCACCATCCCTAGGCTCGATATGCAGCATATCTGACGAAGAGACCGGACTGTACGGTAGTGTTGCCGGATGGCTCGACAGGAGTTGTAACAGGTTCGCTTGTTTTCTTCTAATCGCTCAATACCCGGGTGGCCGTTACGTTTAGCTGACCGCTTGCGGCTTGGGGGTGCTTGATATGATCATCACCCACTGCCGGCGTATTGACGAGTCTTAGAGTCCCACATAGGAGTTACCTAGTCCAGGCGAAAAGTTGTGGTGCGCATATGCGATATGCGCTTGGACCCGATTAAAATGCGTGTATGGGATACCGTATATTAATTGGGCGGCTTGCTAATGGTCGGGTCATATGTGATATGACCGGATTAGTGAATCAAGTGTTGATTCATCATTATTTTCTCACTACAAATCCTATCTTGTTTATGTTGGATATATGCATGCATGTGTGCATTCATTCTTGTTCATGCACATATGGATGTGCAAGCACACATGCATACATACATCATATATTATCATGGTTGTTTATATAATGAGAATGATGGATGTATAAGAATTACACCATGGTTATATTTGGATAATTGTTGGATTTAAATTAAAGCAAAAGAAAATGAAAAATGGGTTAAATCACTTAAGAGTTTCTACACTCTTCTAACTCAACCATGCTCACCTAACATTTAACCCATAGTTTATTTTCTTATCATGCTTTTAATTTAAAATAAAATGATATCTATATATCTAACCATGGTTGGTTAAGAGAGAGGAAAATATATATAGCTATTTTTCTTTTCTCTTTCACAAGATAATTCATTCTCTTCTTCTAAAATCCACCATCTTCATCAACCTCCATGCTTTTGCTCTCTAGTTCATACAAGAGAGTGAATCACTCATAAAAATAAGATTTTGAAGTGAGATCCATAGCCACAACATCATTCTAATCAAGTTTAGCCAACTTGATTAGAGTGTTCTCTTTGTTTTTCAAAGTTGCAAGCTTGGACGGGAAAACTCCGGGTGGATCGTCGTGGACGTGGGAGGAGTACAAGCGGACCTTCATCCAACACCCAAAGAGCCTAAGGAGTGAAGCAAAAACGGGAGCTACAAAGGTTGTAGCCTTCAAACCCTAATCTTTTCTAGTTTAAAGTTTAATAAACCTAATTTTCTAAGATCGATCCATATGCGTGTTTGTTTAGCACAATAAAAATCATAACTTTTGGACATGTGATGCTTCAAAACTCTTCATAGGGTGCTAAACAAACCCTTCATTGGTATCAGAGCCGACCTAGAACGTTAGGCGACCTTTTTGCGCAGTAAAAAGTCCGATCGAACCAAAATACGGATTTATGGGATGCTCTCTGGAAATTTTTTAAAAACTGATTTTTTTCAGAATTAAAAATTCTCAAAAAATAGAGCAGGTAAAAATTAGACAATCTGGAAAATTCGTGGCCGTGAACAGTAACTTTGGCCGCGGAAGCGCGGCATAAGCAAGCTTAGGCCGCGCATCCGCGGCCATATAAGGGGCTCTTTGACAATTTTTTGCACAGTAATTTTCATTACCTGCTATATTATATTCTGAGTATGTTTAATCTGAATCTGCTGTTGAAAAATTCTGGAGATGTTTTTGGCCTCGTGGTTTCGATCGGAATTTTCATTTCGCTTTCTTTTCCGGGTAAACTAGAAAGTATTGAAGTGTTTGAACGAATATCATTTACTCAATATTCACGGGGTTTAAATAGTTTGGAGATACGTGCAAGTCTTTTTGCGGTGGTCCCTCTAGAAGACAACACTCGATTATGTGACCGTCTTGAACTGCCCTTTGAACCCTAGGGTTTGGGGCAGTACGGCGTGCCACATGTGAGGCGTTGGCTTGACCCTTCTACGGCTGGACCGCCGCTACTGTGTCACACTGCAGATTTTTTTGAACCCTGCTCAAGTGTTGAGCTTTAGTGAATCTTGGGTGCTTGATTGTTCGTTCAAAAACTTTAATACTGTCTGTTTGTCTGGAATGTGATACAATATGTGGAATTCATATAGTGTAGGCATGAAATACGAAATATGTGATATTTCGCATTTATGATGTCTAAAGAGAATCTGGATTCCAAATATTGTAGTTTTACACTTTCTTTTCTGTGACCGTAAGTGTAGTATGTTAGATATCGCCGGTTTCGTTGCTATACATCAACGACAATTGGGATATGCATACTTACTTACGTTGGTGATATTATGTGTTGCTGAGATATGATGTGTAGGATTGTCGCGATCGAATAGCCGGGGGGTTTTGTGAGATGAGAGTTTTATATTTTCATTCATGTAAATTTAAATGTAATATTCTTTTATTTGGGGCACTTCCAGGTTGCGGTTGTGTCACCAGTGTTGTATATTATTTACTTTTTCGCATTAGGATGGACTCAAGGAGGGGAGCACAGGTGACCGGGTTCTGGGGTTCAGTGGGAGGCCATCTCGAGGAGTCGAGACCGGGTCTCCTAAACTCCAGGATTGGTAGGGTCACTTGCCGCTCTCATAGGGGTCCAGGGTGTGGGCTTGGCTATTCATCGCGACTGTGGAATCCGTATTTTCTATTCTGGCTAAATACTAAATACGGGCGTCCTAGTATATCCCACGTTATATCTAGATTTCTGCTGCCTGTGTTCTGTGAAATCTGAGACGAATGACTTATTATATATATGATATATAGTAGACGTTGCTTATGTTTTACACCCGCGCTAGTCCCGTCCCGGTATGCCGTTAGTTAAGTAACCTAACGGTGCATAACGGAACATTGCGGCGAATACGGATGGCATAAGCGTACGTGTTATTTTCTTTTCTTTTCTGTGATTGGCTTAAGGACTTAAATGATGGGATTACATTAATGTGATTAATGTAAAGAAAATAAACCTAAAAGATGTTGTAGAATCGGATTTAAAAACTACTCGGCTATTTATGAAAAATCTACATTTCAAAACTGCGGAGCTTAAGCCACTCCTTTTGAAAACTGTTTGATTCTACAACGATATCAAGTTCAAAGCGTTAAAGATTTTCTTAAAAATCATTCGCAACCCTCCATCATTTTAGGAAGTAGAGTACTTAGTATTCGTGCTACGTTTGTTGACTTTAGTTAAGGCGTAGTGTACGGTAGCTAAGTGATGTCTTTCTACAATGCATATGATGCAGATTAATTAGGACATTCATGCGACTTTGTTGACTATAGTTAAGGGTCATATGGGTGGGTCTAATTGATCAAGAAATGACGGGTAGAACTTGACTGGTACTTATGATTTGTTGACCATAGTTAAGGTCATAAGTACTAGGGGTAAAAATTACATCGGGAATTTCAAGTGTTGAAATTTGCAATGAGATTGCATACCTTCCATGTGATGGTTGGATCCCGATCCCACTGTGGGCAATAGTTGCTCCTAGGAGAGTTTTACAGTTTACAATTAGCTAACTCATTAGGTGTCTAGAAAGGTGTTAACGGGGCTCCGCCTCTGGGAAAACGAGATTTACTCTAATTAGGTCCGTGCGAAAGTACGGGGAACCTCCCTCAAAGTACCGACACTGGCCTGGCTGAACGGTTAGCGAAGTTGTAGACTGTAATTAATCCTGGCTAGTTTTTCTTTTTAAGGTTTGAAAGAAAACTTGATAAAAAGCAGTGGGAAACATCGATTAGACAAGATAATAAACCAATCTAATCTGTGCAAGAGCTTTCGCTGAGTGTATTCTTTTCTCTCTCTTAATGGCAGATACCAATGACTGGACTTAAGCTTCTACTAGATAAGAACAAACTGAATGGGACCAACTATAAAGACTGGCTATGGAATCTGAAGATCGCCTTGACTTATGATAAAGTATCATATGTCCTCACGGCTTCAGCCCCGCCCGTCCCAGGTCCAAAATCCTCTGTTGCGGACATTGAAGTCCGCAAGACATGGGACGCTGACTGTGCCACGGCCACATGCCTCGCGCTTGCATCGATGGATAACACACATCAAAAGCAGCACGAGGACATGGACATTCACGGGATTCTGCTCCATACAAAGGAGTTGTATGGGGAGCAGTCCCGCGTATTACGATACGAAGCATCAAGGAAACTGTTTCACATGCGGATGGCCCCTGGCACACCAGTAGCGGACCATGTTTTGAAGATGATAGCTCTTATAGAAGAGCTTGAGGACCTTGGATGGACAATGGACAATAAGCAATATATAGATATTATTCTGCAGTCCCTCCCCTCCACCTTTGCTCAGTTCATAGTGAACTTCAACATGCATGGCATGGAGAATGACCTCCCTGAACTCTTTAATATGTTAAGGAGTGCAGAGAGCACTATGAAGTCAGCAAAGACTCCCGTTATGACCATTGGACAGTCTTCTTCTTCTCGCCCAAAAGCTAAGGCCAAGGGAAAGAAAAAGAAGAAACCCACTAATCCTAAGGGCGGAGTCAAAAAGGTGAAGGGAAAGGGAAAGTCCACAGCTGGAGACCCAGGGAAAGGCGAGTGTTTTCATTGCCACAAGACAGGACATTGGAAGCGCAATTGCACGGAGTACCTAAATCTCAAGAAGAAGCATGGTGATGCTTCTGCTTCAGGTGCGTTTGTGACTGAAAACTGTTTTTCTATAAACTCTGCTTCCTGGGTATTGGATACCGGTTCAGGTTCTCACATTTGCAATTCTATGCAGGGGCTGAGAAATAGCAAGGTTTTGAAGACAGGTGACCATACTCTCCGCGTTGGAAATGGTTCCAATGTACATACAGTCGCAGTGGGAGAGTATCACTTGGGGTTGCCATCTGGATGTATTTTGATTTTGAATCCATGTTATTTTGTACCAAGTATGCTATGTAATATAATATCCGTTTCTTTGTTGGACAATGAAGGATATAATTTTGTGTTGCAGAACAATGTTATGAACATTCACCTAAATCAAATGTTGGTTGGGTATGGTACGCTTAATAACGGAATATATGTCCTAAATCAACACACAGTTTTTAGTGTACAACACACTAATAAAAGAAAAATTTCAGAATTAAATGAAGCTTTTCTTTGGCACTGTAGACTTGGTCATATTAACGAAACAAGACTAAACAAGTTACATAAAGATGGATATTTAAACCCTTTTGAATATAAATCTTATGCGACTTGCCAGTCTTGTATCAAGGGTAAAATGACCAAAACTCCGTTTACCGGACACGGAGAAAGAGCTACTCAACTCCTTGGCCTCATACATAGTGATGTATGTGGGCCAATGTCTACACAGGCTAGAGGCGGTTTTTCATACTTCATTACATTCACCGACGATTTCTCAAGATTCGGTCATGTATTTTTATTAAAGCACAAGTCCGAAGCTTTCGAGAAATTCATTGAATATAAACAAGAAGTAGAAAAACAAACCGGCTTGAGTATTAAGATGCTTCGATCAGATCGAGGTGGTGAGTATCTCAGTACAGAATTTGCAAACTTCCTAAAAGAGAATGGGATTCTCTCTCAGCTCACTCCTCCTTACACACCACAGCACAACGGTGTGTCAGAACGACGGAATAGGATCCTATTAGATATGGTCCGGTCCATGATGAGTGACGCTGAGTTACCAGTCTCGTTTTGGGGGCATGCATTGGAGACTGCGGCGTTTCTGCTAAACAGGGTTCCAACCAAAGCCGTGTCTACCACGCCATATGAGATATGGAATGGGAAGAGACCATCTCTTAAAAGAATTAAGATTTGGGGTTGCCCGGCCTATGTTAAAAAACAGAATCCGGACAAACTCGAGACACGGTCAGTCATGTGTAACTTTGTGGGATATCCAAAGAATTCTTATGGATATCTGTTCTACCACAAAGAGGAACAAAAAGTGTTTGTTTCTCAGTATTCCACATTCTTGGAAAAAGATTTTTTCACAGATAGAGATGATGGCAAGGTGATAGATCTAGAAGAGGTTCTAGAGACACAAACTACAAATGACGATTTGGTTGAACCGGCTGTTGCAACAGAAACTGAAGAACCTCGGCCACTCCGTAGGTCTGGTAGGACTTCTCGCCCACCGGAGAGGTACTACGGTTTCCTCATTGATGGTGACAGAGAAGACTGTATCATGGAAGATGATGATCCTACCAGTTTTCAGCAAGCTATCACGAGTGGTGACTCTGTGAAGTGGCTGGATGCCATGAGATCCGAAATGGAGTCTATGTACACCAACAAAGTATGGACTTTGGACGTTGTACCCCCGGGGTAAAACCTGTAGGGTGCAAATGGATCTTTAAAAGAAAGATTGGTGTGGATGGGCAGGTAGAGACCTATAAGGCAAGACTTGTGGCGAAAGGTTTTCGTCAAAGACCAGGTTTGGACTATGACGAAACTTTTTCGCCCGTAGCCATGCTTAAATCTATTCGGATCCTACTTGCTATTGCTGCTCACTACGACTATGAAATCTGGCAGATGGACGTTAAAACAGCATTTCTAAATGGAGATTTAGAAGAATGTGTTTATATGGATCAGCCAGAGGGCTTCATTGACAGTGGGAGCAGCGGGAAAGCATGTAGATTGCTTAAATCCATATATGGGTTAAAGCAGGCATCTCGGAGTTGGAACATCTGTTTCGATGATGTTATCAAAGAGTTTGATTTCATCAAAAATCCAGATGAACCTTGTGTTTATAGGAAGGCTGTAGGAAGAGTTGTCACATTCCTCGTATTGTACGTAGATGACATTCTTCTGATAGGAAATGACATTCCTATGCTACAGTCGGTCAAATCATTCTTATCACTGAGGTTCTCCATGAAGGACCTGGGTGATGCCACATACATCCTGGGCATAAGGATCTATAGGGATAGATCCAAAAAGTTATTGGGATTGTCCCAAACCAGGTACATCAACACCATCCTAAAGAGGTTTAGTATGGAAGACTCCAAGCGGGGTGCCTTACCCGCTTGCCATGGAGTCACTCTCTCCAAGGATTCTTGTCCAAAGACCGATGAAGAGAGAGCTCGCATGAGCATTATACCTTATGCTTCGGCAGTAGGATCTATAATGTATGCGATGTTATGTACACGCCCAGATGTAGCTTATGCACTTAGTGTTGTAAGCAGGTATCAATCCAACCCAGGGGAGAACCACTGGACAGCTGTGAAGAACATTCTTAAGTACTTGCGAAGGACTAAAGAATTGTTCTTGGTGTATGGTAATACAGATCTCCAAATGGAGGCCTTTACCGATTCGAGCTTCCAGAGCGATAAGGATGACAGCAAATCTATCTCAAGGTTTGTATTTACCCTCAATGGAGGGGCGGTGAGTTGGAAGAGTTCCAAACAAGATACCGTTGCAGACTCTACGATGGAAGCTGAGTACATTGCTGCAAATGATGCCGCCAAGGAAGCCGTCTGGATGAAGAAGTTCGTCTCGGAGCTAGGAGTAGTTCTAACCATTATTGATCCAATACCCTTGTATTGTGATAATAATGGGGCTATGGCGTTAGCCAAGGAGCCCAGATCCCATCAGCGGTCCAGACACATCCTGAGGCGCTTTCATTTGATCCGGGAGATTGTAGATCGCCGCGAGATCGAGATTAAGAGAGTTGACACAAAGAACAACGCTGCGGATCCATTCACCAAGGCCCTCCCTCAGCCGCAGCATGAGCGACTTTTTGAGATGTTGGGTATGAGATACGCCAATAACTGGCCTTAGTGCAAGTGGGAGATTGTTGGATATATGTATGCCCTAGAGGCCATTATGTGATAGTGGATGTATCTATGCATGTATATATATTCAGTTTGCATTCTTGCTGGACATGATAGTATGCTATCTGGTACTTCTTTATCTGACATGTTTATTTGATCATGCTTCTATTCATTCATACATGCTGATAAAGCCCTAAGGATATCGGCTTGATTACTCTGATTATGATGGAGATCATACTAGTGGGACATCTGTAGTCTATAAGCATATCCTAAAATGTCCCTAGTCGGAGGTGTATCGAGACGGGGCATCGATATACCAGAGTAGACTAGCGTATATGATACTAGACCCATGTGATGGGCGATGGATGTTCCCACATTCATCGATGTTTGACATCAAGATCATATACGGGTGCTCAGTGGTGACTGGGTACACTGGACGGACTCGCTGAGAACTCCTATATGGAATTATATCTATCGTCGGATAGCAATTCTCAGGTGACACTGGTACAGGTTAGTCTGTAGACCCAAGATCGTCATAGAGCCTTGTGTGTTCTCCCACTATACTTTGATTGCCACCCTACCACGGCTCTACTGAGTCGTGCAAACAGGTGGCCGTTGGGTACAGTCCCGAGACACACGAAGGCAATGAGCGATAGGAGGGGTTTCGTCTCTCCCGGTATTGGGAGTTGATGCTGTGCTGTGCTCGACTGGTTATAACAGCAAGTCCCTGGCCAGGGCTGCTGAGATTTGCTGATAAGTGTTATCAGTAGTTTCTCGATCTGTTATAGACCATTCACCGACACGACTTATTGAGTTATTGGGGTCGACGTCACCATCCCTAGGCTCGATATGCAGCATATCTGACGAAGAGACCGGACTGTACGGTAGTGTTGCCGGATGGCTCGACAGGAGTTGTAACAGGTTCGCTTGTTTTCTTCTAATCGCTCAATACCCGGGTGGCCGTTACGTTTAGCTGACCGCTTGCGGCTTGGGGGTGCTTGATATGATCATCACCCACTGCCGGCGTATTGACGAGTCTCAGAGTCCCACATAGGAGTTACCTAGTCCAGGCGAAAAGTTGTGGTGCGCATATGCGATATGCGCTTGGGCCCGATTAAAATGCGTGTATGGGATACCGTATATTAATTGGGCGGCTTGCTAATGGTCGGGTCATATGTGATATGACCGGATTAGTGAATCAAGTGTTGATTCATCATTATTTTCTCACTACAAATCCTATCTTGTTTATGTTGGATGTATGCATGCATTTGTGCATTCACTCTTGTTCATGCACATATGGATGTGCAAGCACACATGCATACATACATCATATATTATCATGGTTGTTTATATAATGAGAATGGTGGATGTATAAGAATTACACCATGGTTATATTTGGATAATTGTTGGATTTAAATTAAAGCAAAAGAAAATGAAAAATGGGTTAAATCACTTAAGAGTTTCTACACTCTTCTAACTCAACCATGCTCACCTAACATTTAACCCATAGTTTATTTTCTTATCATGCTTTTAATTTAAAATAAAATGATATCTATATATCTAACCATGGTTGGTTAAGAGAGAGGAAAATATATATAGCTATTTTTCTTTTCTCTTTCACAAGATAATTCATTCTCTTCTTCTAAAATCCACCATCTTCATCAACCTCCATGCTTTTGCTCTCTAGTTCATACAAGGGAGTGAATCACTCATAAAAATAAGATTTTGAAGTGAGATCCATAGCCACAACATCATTCTAATCAAGTTTAGCCAACTTGATTAGAGTGTTCTCTTTGTTTTTCAAAGTTGCAAGCTTGGACGGGAAAACTCCGGGTGGATCGTCGTGGACGTGGGAGGAGTACAAGCGGACCTTCATCCAACACCCAAAGAGCCTAAGGAGTGAAGCAAAAACGGGAGCTACAAAGGTTGTAGCCTTCAAACCCTAATCTTTTCTAGTTTAAAGTTTAATAAACCTAATTTTCTAGGATCGATCCATATGCGTGTTTGTTTAGCACAATAAAAATCATAACTTTTGGACATGTGATGCTTCAAAACTCTTCATAGGATGCTAAACAAACCCTTCACAACGGCGCGCGCAGCTAGTGCATTGAGTGTGGGGGGAGGCAAAGCGACAGGGGCGCATCACTTCGTTTCCACCGGGTACCCCTCGATGGACGCCGCGTGGCGGCTGTTGGGCTGCACAGCGGGCTATATAAGGAGTACTGGTTCTTCCCCCTTCGCAGACATGCCATCGAAAATGGAGGATTTCCCGTTCACTATCCCCGAAATGGTCAGTTCTGCAGATGTGTATCTTTATGACCCCTACCGCACCGAGGACACGGTGCAGGTGGTTCATGAGCGCATTGAGGAGCATTTCGGTCGGCTGCTCCCTAGGCGCTCTTCCCTGCTGCAGCTACTGATATACTCCATCTGGAGGGTATCGCCGGGGCTTTACAACCCCCTGTCGGAGCAGCTCTTCGATGAGGCCGTGGGCAAGCTGCGGTCTTTGAGGCGCTTCGGCTTGATCTCCGCGAACCGGCTGGCCCGCTCAGAGGCGCTCATTCGCGTATGCTACGAGCTGAGGCTCGGGGTCAATGCCCGCGGTGGGAACCGGGAACAGAGGCTGGAACTTGCGCGACCCGGTTGGCGGAGATCTTCGCCAAGTACCACGAGCAGTGATCGCTGCACCCCGTCCCCCCGCTATTGTAATTTTTCCCTTTTTTTTGCATGTATGGCTGAGGAGCCCATAATACCCTTTGAATAAACAAAGATTTTCTTTCTTTTTCGCAATGCTCCATTGATCTTTATTAAATTAACAATAGACCCTAGGAAGAATCTACATTGCCTAAAAAAAGGTACAGGTTAAAGGATGACTTTGTTGACTTGGGCCGAGCTCCCTGAAAAGCTGTCGGCCTCCGCGCTTGGCCCAGGGCATGGGGCTCCCTGAGCTCCGGGCTGGCCGTCCGCTGAAACAAGCATGATCTGGCCGATGGTCAGGTCGGTGGGAGGGCGAGGTTGCTCTTGCTCGCGGTCGGTATGCCGTTTGTCCCTTAAGTAGGTGGCGAGGTGCCCAGACCGGATGAGCTCCTCGATGTAGTCCCTCAGTTGTTTGCAGTCCTCCGTGGCGTGGCCCAGTACCCGGTAGAAAGCGCAGTAGGGGCCCCGGGTTCCCTTAGCGGCCTGGCGTGGGACCGGGGGAACTTGAAGGACCCCTCATTCTGGGCCTCCTCCAGCAACACCGCGAGGGAGACGTTGAGGGGGGGTATACTCCTGGAACTTCGGGTGGTAGGGCTGCTGACGCTCCGTCCTCTCCTCTCGAGTCCTCTTCTTCTGGTCGGGCCGATCCGCCCGGGGAAGGTTATCATTCACTTCGGATTTCAGCTGAACCTCGCGCTCAGTCCACGTCTTGACTTCGGCCATGGTCTTAGGTTGAGCCAGCGAGAAGGAGCGCAACCATTCTTTGTGCCTTAGACCAGATCTGAGTGTCATTATGATGGTCTCGTCCCGGTGCTCGGGCACCTCGAGGAGGGCGTTGTAGAAGTGGGTAATATAGGCTTTGAACGTTTCCTTGTCCCCGCTCTTAACCGTGAAGAGATAGTCGACCATGCGCTTCTGTCGACGGTTCCCCACGAAATGGCCAAGGAACTTGGTAGCCAGCTCGTCGAAGGTCGAAATTGAGCGGGGCTCGAGCCCCCGGAACCAGTCCCAACCCGCGCGGATGAGGGTGGCCGGGAAGGCCCTGCACTGGGCGGCGTCGGAGTGATCTTGGAAGCTCATTCCCGCGGTGAAAGCGTCCAAGTGGTCCTTCGGGTCGGTTTTCCCGTCAAACAGTGAGACCTTTGGGGGCTTATTACGCGAGGAGACGCGCACGGCGAGCAGTTCCTCGGTGAATGGCTTCATGAGCGAGTCGAGAGCGTACTTAGCCCCGTCGCTCGAGAGGTGAGCTTCTCGGTACATTCCCTCGATCTTCTTCTCGAGGGCGTCGAGCCGACCGTGGTACCTCAAGGAATCGGCGCCTCGGAATTCCCGGGCCCCGCTGCGGGTGGACCGCGTCTGGGAGCGGCCCTGTTTTCTCTCAATGAGGTGCCTCAGGTCCCGGGATGGGGTAGCTCTTGAGTCGCTGGAGCGGACCCCTTCTGTGCGACCTCGTCGATCATGGTGGGGTCGGCCACACTCATGGATAGGAGAGGTGATCGACATTTCCTCAGGGGGGTAAGGGTCGCGAGGAGGCTCGGGGCGAGGTGCCCTGGCGGCGGATCTCGGCGTGGAGCCCTGGGGTGCCCAGCAGGCCTCAGGGAGAACCGGTTCGGGGGACCGACGGCCAGGGGATGCAGGCTGCTGGTGGTTGGCCGTCCAGACAGGGACAGAGTCTTCTGGAGGCGGTGGAGCAGCGATCTGGGGCCCGGGCACGGCCATTTGGACGCGGACGACAGCCACCACGAGAGATTGCAAGCGATCTATCCGGCCTGCGATGGCGTTGATAACGGTCATGGGGGGAGGTTCATCCCCGCCTTCGGTGAGTGGAAGGCGGCGGCTGGTACTGGGATCCCCAGGATGGTCGTCCGCCATGAGAGAGGAGATAGGAAGGCCAACTTTGTATTTTATAGAATTTAATTTTTCCTACAGACAGCGCCAACTGATGGAGCTCCTTTTCGGACCTCCTTCAGATGTTGTCTTCCGTTGATCTCGCGGTGAACTTGGCTGATTATTCTTCGTTGCGTGTGGGTCTCAATAGGTTTCTGAAGGAAGAGGTGAGGTGAGAGAGTTGACGCCGGGTACCTGCAAAAAGTCCCGGGGTGGTTTGCTACCACCGAGGACCCTTCGACGCTCAAGTTAGTGATGAGATCCGAGCAGAGTAACGGCGTAAAGTGTAAAGAATGGCTCCCCTGACCCCTTTGTGATGGGGGTTTATATAGTGGTGATGGCACGCAGCAGCGGGCGCGAGATTCTCGCCGGCAGTTACGCTCTCGACGTCACGCCCGTGTAGAGAGCGGATCGCCCATTAATGGGGATCGCGGAGACATTGAACGTGGGATGTTGCTGGCGGAGAATCCGGGCATGGCGAGATGCGCGGAGCGGCGGTTACGCCTGTGTGCGGTGACTTTGGTCGGGGGGCCGAGGAAGATGGCCTCGGCTAGGAGCTCGGGACGAGCGGGGAGGCCGAGGAGTCCGGGTCTTGCGACAGCTCGGCGTGAGCTGCGGGAATGAGGAAGCCAATTTGCAGGGGGCCCCGAGGTGGGCCAGCTGGTGTTTGCAGGTCGGGTACAGGGCATCCCGGTCGGCCCCCTGTGGGCCCTCTTCTGGTTCTGAACACGCCCCCTGCCACGTGTCCTGATCTTAGAGGTCGCCAATATTAAGCATCATCAGACATGGATAGACATTGCTCTACGGATGCGGAGGGATTGCTATCGTACTACAGGATGGGAACGTTAAACTTGGATCAACTAGCACGAGGGCAAAGAAGGCTAAACCTCCTATAAATAGTCAAAAAACCCTAACAAACCCTAATAGTGCAGAAGTAGGGAAAAGTTCCTTATTCAAAAGTAATTAAAAGAACATGAAAAACAACAAAGCTAGTAAAAATTACAGCATGTGCGCAATAAACTTCGGAGCCTCCGTACACCCTCCAAACGAACTCATTATTGTGAAAAAATCAACAAGCCGGTAAGAAAATCCGATGGTCATCTTGTAAGGCTTTCGATGCCATTTCTAAAATAGGATAAAAATAGTGATCGTGACACCTGCGCCCAAAGTTATGGCGCTGCAGAAGAAGCTGACCCTAAGATCTAAACCTCTTATAAACCTCTTATTTGCTTGTTTGGTCCAAACGAAACAAATATTGTTCGAAAATTTGCCCAAGAGAAAGACATGAGAAGGTTTGCGCTGCCAGAAGGAAGGAGGAGAGAACAAGAAGGAGAAGTGACAAGATAGAGGTAAAATGGTTGAAACCAAGCAACTCTGGATGAGAGATAATCATCTACATGAACATTTGTACACGTCCCAATACTTAAAACATATATTTTTTTGTAGTCAGGATGGTAGTCCGTAGTATTTTTCATTAATTGAATTAGTTTTTTGTATTCATCGCAAAAAAGTTCATGCATATTTTAATACAGTTTTGCCTTCCAAAATTTTTGGATAATATCCCAAGTCATGCATAAGTTATTTCTACATAATTTTTGCCGGTAGGTGTTGTAGTCTATGCTTCTGCTTCTGATAGAATTAACGATGTAAATGGATCGGATACGGAGTGGATATAGGAAGTGTCATATCTGTATCCAATGATCATAAACCAATTTGACTATGGATACAGATAGCTATAGGAAATGAAAAATACTATTTGTATTTCGTAAAACTGGAATACATATAGGATATAAATTAAATGAATGTTGAAAAAGAAACACAAAACTAATAAAGTCAAAAATTACTATTTTTGTCATCGGATACGGATGTAGAACGGATATTGGTGTTACCAATAGAACGGATATTGGTGTTACCAATAGAACAGATATAGGTGTTACCATATCCGTATTCGGTGGCTATTGGAAAATGTGAATATGAATTTGGATAGTCATTTAATATGCTGTCCGGATTTAATAAAAATCGGATATGGATACGGAGTCGGCTCGAACTATTATCTGGTTATATATTATGTGCTTATACTGAAATCCTTGGTTAAAATTGAGCCTTTTCATTTCAAGCTCTATCATGCTCCACCCTAACCTCATCTACACCATCCGTATTTAATAAAAATCTTTTACTGCATCGAAGTCTTGTGCAGAAATGGGCAAATCCTTCGTCTTTATAGACTAACTTACACTAAAATACCCTCAAATAGCGTAATGTTTCACCAAACTACCTTAAAGTGTTATTATAATTGTAAAATACCTAAAGATAAATATGGTTTTCATCGAATTAATTTTTTCACTAAAATACCCTCAAAAGTAGTACTTAAAGGTAGTTTAGTGTGATAAAAATTTTTAAGGTAGTTTAGTGAAAACCGAGATAGTTAAGGGTATTTAGCGTAATTTGCCCCTACATTCTATCAGGCACCAGCCGCTCCATTCTAAACCTTAACTACACCATCCTATTTCATCGCTCGAAAAACTCTTAATTACCAACATCAACCATTTAGTCTCCATCTTCACTATGAGACTATACGATATCTGGTTCCCAACGTCTAGCTTTTAGGAGTATATATATTCTTTCGGAAAATGGCTCCACACGCGCGCACGCACACACACACTCTAAGAACCCTGCCTTCACATTTCAGAAGACACGCGATCAAATGATCAGGGTTGATTGGTCATGGTCCATCACATTTATTCATGGCCGGCTTGATAGACGACTCTGATAAGATTTTCTAGATCTTGACATATTTGTATATCTTAAGCATGTGACTTGTAAATGAAAAGTCGAACCATCATTTCTGAATTTTCTTTTAAATGCAGTCGAGATTGAAATCAACACCGTTGATCATGATCCGAACTTGAAATACCGATAATTAACAACTAAAGATTGCTCGCTATCGAATGTATTTGCTTGCACCATTTGATGCAAAAAGAAAATAATACGAAATAAAAACAAAATTATTTTTCATATCAAGTAGCAACAATCTAAATGCAATGAAAATTAAATGGAGCTTGGCATTAATATGGTTCCAGAATCCAGATAGAAGCAGCAACAGGACATTTTAGAGAAAAATATGGCGAGTAGTTCCAGGATCGAGTCCACAATTGTTGTACATCAACACTTCTCTTACAAACATGGTCCTCTGAACACATTAACTCCAAGAAATTAGAAGCCATATAAAAATGATGACTTTAAGGGGAGCTTTAGAGTTCCAAGTGATGAATGAACAAGGTGAGAGAGCGCGGTAGAGTTCTTGGAGATTCATTGGTGAATGCAAGAAGTATTTCCAAACAATATCAGTGGTGCATAATGATGCTAATTTTGAGAAGAATAGCAAGAAAAAGATGGCATATCAAGATATGATATAAAGAACAAATTGCAATCTTGATATTGCAACCAATTCAATTCGCTCTGATACAGCCGAAAAATACTCTTATTAATCATTTTCCTTGGTAAAATCATCAATGTTCTTAAAACCTTTGCCTGAAGTGTTATGTGATTCATCCAGTTTTTTCATACTGCAATGAAATTGAAGCGTTGAAAGCGATCTTGACAAAGGCCGACGGTTTCCATGTAGCGATTGTAGAGGTAATGCTTACATGAGCCATTAACTGATTATCTAGAATTTATATTTGAACAATCTTAGTTTGTTGTAGGTGACTGGTGCCGATAGTCATGGAAGCTTCAGGTTTCTTGAATTGGCTAAGGACCTTCCTACCATAGGTATTTTACTTCTTGTACCGCGTAAGCAAATTTTAACATTATATTGTCCTCCATTGCATTAAACACCATATAAGCACCTCTGGATCAATATATCTCTTGACTCCCACCAAATCTTTGGAGTTTTGGGTGAAATTTTTTTGGGTGACGATGCGCTTTTAAAGTAGTTAAATTTAATAATCAAGTTTTTCTACATCCCCAGGTTTCGGCCCATAATTGAAACTTCCAAATTATGGGAGAGTATTTAGATAAATAAATTACATCCTTAATTTCTCGGCAAAATTAAACTTCAAAGTTTTGGTGCAGTTGCATGGACTTCAATAATATGAGTGTTCACAGAGTTTTTTTTTGTTTTGTGTTGCAGCTATTTCAGATGTCCATTGTCTGAGCACTATGATGAAGTGTATCGCTGTACATTCTTATGAACTTCATGAATTACTATTATCGTTAAACCGAATACTATTTTTTTAAAAACTTTCGTACCTTTGAAATTTCAGCTCGGTGCAGCAGAATTCCTTCAGAAACCACTCTCTGAAGAAAAACTCCGAAACATATGGCAGCACGTCGTTCATAAGGTCTTTATTCTTTCCTATGATACAACATTTAGATCTAACTTAATGTGCTATATTATAAATAGGAACCTACAAAGTTTCTGACTCCATTACCTATGAACAGGCTTTCAATGCAAGGGGGAACTGCCTCTTAAAATCATTGCAGCCGATCAAAGAGACTGTTGCTTCGATGCTTCAACTTCAATCAGATGCATCTGACCTTGGCATTGAACTCCCAACTGGAATAGAAACCAAAGACGAAGGCCAAGAAAGGGAAAACGATACGTTTCCAGGACCGTCAACTCCACAATTGGACAAAGGCCAAGAGCCACAGAACTCTTTTAAAAATAAAGATAATTATGATGATGCCAATTATTCTAACTCAAAATCCGTCGAAAATACTACCAGTAATTTGCCAGATTTAGTTAATAGTAGTAAGGAAGTATCGGTTTCTAACAAAACATCAGAAGGAGCTGAAGAGGAGGTAACTTCCGATAGCGGTTCGAAAACTGATGAATGCAGTTCTATTAAAGACAGTTGCCGACCTTCTTTGGATTTGCGCAACGGGGATAACGTAGAATCTAGCGTGGATGACCAAAAGAAAAAGAAATCATTTCATTGCGGCAACAAGTCTAGTAAAAGAAAAATGAAGGTGTGAAATTGTGTAATTAATACTATCGAGCTCTGTCTTCGAGTATAAATGATTCTAAGGGCTTTGTTTATAGTTCAGGTAGATTGGACACCTGATCTGCATAGAAAATTTGTGAAGGCTGTCGAAGAGTTAGGGGTTGATCAAGCTATTCCTTCCAAAATTCTAGAGTTGATGAAAGTCGAGGGCTTAACTAGGCATAACATAGCCAGTCATCTACAGGTAAGTCAACGAATGCCATCATATCATTGCCTCGGTTATTTTCTTCGCTTTGCATAGGGTCCTACAGTTCTCTATAGTCATGCTCAAGTTTTTTCACTTATATTATTAGCAACTATAATAAAGTTACAAATATTTGATATCAAGATTATAATGGATGGGTGTTTTCTATATCGGATAGTCGATATCGGATAATCAGGGATAAGGGTCGATATCGGATGACCATATTGGAAGTTCATATCAGGATTTCTTTGTACAAATTAGGCAGATATGATTTATATATGCATTACACTTGGATATTATGCATAAAAATACATACGATGAACATAAAATGTCATCTATCATAAAGATTTGTTGTAAATTACATGGAGTAATATGATGGGTAAATTGTTGACAAAACCCCGGCCCATTGAAAATATGTTAAGTCCCTAGGCCTTTCTCCCATGTTGAAAAACCCCTAGGCTCATGGAATAAACCTTAGTATGCAAAAGGAAATTTGTATTTTGGTACATTCCCCAATTGCCCCTGTCAGTGCCCATGTGTGTGCAGTATAATAGACAGCTGAAAATTCATGGCAGTTAAGGAGCTAGTAAGTTGCCTGCAATATCTAGAGGTTTGCCTGCAACATCTGTTCTGTGATATTTTTGGCTTAAAAACTGAGTATTAAATGTTCTTACGAACCCTTTTCCCTTCAAGTTCACTATTTTTTCTGCCAGAACTTCAATTATCTCAATTTAATTTCTCCATTATCCATTATCTTCTCTCATTTACACATTTTCCCTTTTTCATTTAATATCTAAGCTGTTGCATGTAACATCTATACAATTACCTGCAACATCTAAATTGTTGCTTGTAATATCTATCCAGTTGCATATCTTAATATCTAAGAAGCCGTGTTCAGTTGCCTGCAATATCTAGGTAGTTGCCTGCAACTTCTGTCTAGTTGCATGATATGCTGCTCGGGACGGAGATCGATGGGACGGCAGAGATGGGCCAACGATGGGGACGGCCACGATATGGGGAGTCGATGAACAGTCGAGTGAGCGGCTTGATGGGGGCGGCAAGATGGGAGCGAGGAGTTAGGGCAACGAATTTGGGACGGCGACTTGGGACGGCGATCGAGGTGGTCGAAGGGATGGTGGCAAAGGTCCGGCGGCAAGGATGGCAGCGGCAACGAGGGAAGGGTTAGGGTTTGTGAGGACGAGAGGGGGGCAGTTACGAGAGCGATAGGGAAAGAAAGGCGAAGAAATAGAGGATGAGTATTTTGGTTACTCCCTTTTTGAAAACATATGAGGCCTAATTTGTAATGGGCCCGGGGTTTCTTTCACAAAGCTTTTAAATAGTGGGCCCTTATCTTCTATTCTGAGAATACCGGGTTTTTTTTTACATGTTTTGAATGGGCCGGGTTTTTTTCAAGAGTTTACCCTAATATAATTCATTCAAAAAAGAAAAGGTTTAAATTAACAATGAGAAGAAAATGATCGGTAAAGCTTGTTATCAGGGACCATTCAGTAGCACTAGATAAAAGCGTATTTCCTTCCATGATCATATAATAAAAATGTAGACATGAATGAAAGGAATTAAATCTTTAGGATCGATGAGCTTCCATAACAATACATTTGGTGCAACATGAACAATTTTCTAAGCTGGCGATTCTAAGATAAACACCTGTTATACCATTTCTCTTCAGGACCAATTTGTTGTTTGCAGAAATATCGGATGAATAGAAGACACATTTTTCCGAAAGACGACTACAAGAGATGGCACCAGCATGGACACTCTTTCCCGGGTGGTTACATGCAGAAACCCATAATCCCTCCATTTCATTCGAGTCATGGTCTTCGACCAAGCCAGCAGGTTTACCCCCTTTGGGGCCATCCAAGTAACTACAACACCGGAGCCACTCCGATGTGGAGCCTGGCCGGATTCCCTACATGGCATCCACCTCAAGGGAGTTGGCATTGGAAGACTCACCCAGGGGTAAACATCTTCTCTCTTTGGCAGAATTTGAACTAGCCATACTTCTATCTATCTTTCACATGAAGCTAGTTGAACTGGCCAGTAATTTTAAATTTCAAGTATACTTTTTATGCTGCAATTTATCTCGACCAATATTATGTTTCAGGTTCATGCCGAAGCATGGGGTTTCCCTGTTGTGCCACCTTATAACCAGTTTGCCATTCCTTCACAGGTTTGTCTCTTTATCAGTCCCCCCCCCCATCCCCACCCCCCACCCCCACCCCCACCCCGCGGTCCGCACATAACTGAAACATTATGTTTTGATTATGGATTGAACAATGCAGCATGCAACTATGAACAATGCCTTGGATGCTAATGGAGGCAGAAACAAAGTTTCAAAAGAGTCCTATGATTTTAATCTGGTAAATTTCTATTACTACCCCAATTACTTTGCAATAGATAATATTTTTCAGATTTGGAATTTTGGTATATATGCATGGGGATGCAGATAACAACAACAACTGGGCCTTTTATCCCAAGCATTTAGGATAGGCTACATGAACCAACATGAGAATCACGCCGGGTCCAGCACATGAATCCTCCGCCTCCAGTCAGTCCTATCGAATAATATACTTTCATTGAGGCCTTTAGCAACCATATCTTTTCGTATCACCCCCATCCATATTTTCTTCGGTCTCCCTTTCGTCCTTTTGACATTGCCTATATCGAAAGTATCCATTCATTGAACTGGTGCTTTCATAGACTTAGGCAGTACATGACCAAACTATCTTAATCGGTTTTTCCGTATCTTCTCATCCACATGTGCAACACCAATTTTTGCACAAATATGCTTATTTCACATCTTATCTTTTCTAGTGTTACCACACATCCAACGAAGTATGGGAATCTCCGCTACGTGCCTTTTCTGTGTATGATACTTTTTAGGAGCTCAGCATTCTTACCATATAATAAGACAGTCCGAATAGTGCTCCGATAAAACTTTCCTTTCAATCTTAATGGAAAGTTAAGATTGCACAAAATTGTTGTTGCACTCCTCCATTTCAACTAACCAGCTTGGATTCTTTAATTAATATTGCTATCGATCTCCCCATCCTTTTGAATGATGGAGCCTAGATATCTAAACCGATCGCTCGGTGATATCTCTTTCCCATCCAGTGTTATACCATTGTGGTCTTGACTTTTCTGTTTGCTAAATTTGCAATGCATATATATTGTCTTTGACCTGCTCAATCTGAACCCCCGAGGTTCCAACATTTGCCTCTATAACTTCAATTTGGCATTAAACCCCGCTTTCGTCTCATTGACTAGAACAATATCATCAGCAAATAGTACACACCAAGGCACCTCATCTCGGATAATTCTAGTAAGCCCATCCATCACAATGGTAAACAGGAATGGACTTAATGTAGATTCTTGATGTAAGCCAATTGTAATCGGAAAATCACTCGTTGGGCCGCCGCAAGTTCTGACATTTGCCACTACTTCATCGTACATATTCTTTATTATGTCAATATACTTGACTGAGAATAAGCCTATTTCTCTCTTGGCTTTCATCCTTGCATTAGATTTGAACATTATTCCCTTTAACAAAAATGCCATCTTTCTGGTTCACCAATGAATCGTCGTTGTTGCTATGGTTATCAAGGATTACGGCAAACCTATTGGTTGTCATAGTTTTTTCAACTATGAATCTGACACTTGGCAAGAGGAGATTGGTGTCAAGTTGAGAATCTGCACTAAATAGTTATTGTATCTGAATTGTTTTCTGGCAAGAAAAGAGAGACTTTCATGCTCATCTAGGATTCATGAACCCTGAATGCTGATCGCCAACATGTTAATCCTTCCCTGAGAACTGCTTGATGATTTTCAATGATTTAGCTAATCCCATTATAGCATTATGTACCTTCATAGTTTGGAAAAGAGGCATCGCTACTATCTTCCTTGTAATTATATTGCAATATGCTATCTCAAACTTAAATTTGGTCTTTCACTTAAATCCTTCATTAGCTAAAACTCAATATTCTTTCCTAAGAAGAGAATCTAACTACAATTACTTATCCTGTGATCTAATGTAAGAATGATAATACATTAGTAATTTTCTACGAAGGTTGCAATTAGAACATTGTAATCCTCTCTCTCTCTCTCAATAGAGGACAAAGGCCCTAGAAATAAAATCCTTCTATGACGGTGGTCAAAAGTCAACCCTAAAGCATTTTTCCCAACGATTGACATCGACCATCTTAATGTTTATTGTCTAAGATGTAGATACAAAAAAATTCCATGTGATTCTATTATTTTTTAACCGTTAATTAATATATGCAAACTCAACGTTTTTCCCGACAATAGAACGTTTTGATTCCATTAAAACAACGGTTAAGGCCCTATTTGGAATGGAGTTAAGTTTCTTAAACTGAAGTTTCAAAAAGATAGCAAAACTAAACTCCAACATGCTAACTTTTCCCGGTTCGGCATTCGCTTTGGAGTTGAAATAACCGTAGTTATCTTATCTCGACTCTAATTTAATCTAAGTTTTCTAAACTCCATTTTCCCAAATAAATCTCTTATAATATAACTAGAGTTTATTTTTAAATAGAGTTTGGGCTTGCATCAAATAGTTTGCATCTGCTCTCCTCCACATAAAATAAACTCCAATTATCCTAACTACATACCAAACAGGGCCTAAAAGGTAGTATAATCACATAAATTGTATCTAAATCATAGACAATTAAGATGAAGATGGTCGGTGCCGATCGTCCAAATATGGTGAAAGGATGACTAGGGTCCCCTATCGATAGAAGTCACAAACAAATCCTATCAAGTTCTCATTTATTAGATCCGCTTTAAGATCGATGGAGGCAATGTTGTCATTGTTCTAATAAATGAGAACTTTTCTTTATAGTTGATTGCACAAATCCCGAAGTGGATCCCGGCTAGTCTGTCTCTATGTGCGTGTGTGCATGCGTGTGTGCACGCGCACGTCTGCGCGTGTGCATGCGTGTGTGCACACACATTGTTTGAATACAATATAAACCAAGGCAATTCCTTATATAACAAAAGCATCATTGATATGTATAATGCATGCGGGATGGTTAAAATAAGGTAAATTGTCAAAAAAAAACAAGTACTTTTTTCCGCTGTCAAAAACCTTCTGGCCTCGAAACGGTAGTAAAAAAACCATTAAATTTTTTTCCTGTAGTATCTACATAGCGGCATGCTATATCTAATCAATTCATACAAACTATTTAGATATCACAGAAAACAGTTTAAATATCACAGGGAACTGCTTAAATATTGTTGGGTACTGTTTCGATATCACAGGAAATTAGATATAGCAGGCAACCATTAGATATCACAGGTAAGGGGTTTCTTGATAACTAAAAACTTTTTTATGTGGGTTTTGACTAACATTTTGAGGCCGGGGGTTTTTAACAATAGAAAAAAGTGCTTGGTTTTTTTTGACAATTTACCTTCAAAAATATAGGGAGCATAACTACTCGAACCATATTAGTGAGGCTATTACCTCCGAACAAGTACCTGATGTTATTAAATTTTGATGGTGCAGGCAGAGGAAGTGATCGACGAGGTAATGAAAGAGGCAATGAACAAACCTTGGCTCCCACTCCCGCTAGGCCTCAAGCCCCCCTCTGTTGACAGCGTCCTCACTGAGCTCCAACATCAAGGTATCCGCAAAATACCTCCCTCGATCCATCGCTGCTGATGTGGCACAACCTAGAGACTCTGAATTTAATGTATGAGGTAGATACATGTAACAAAAAAATAAATTGTACGTAGATTGTAACTTCAAGATGTTTTCATGTTGTGGACGCACGCATGTTATTCAAATTGAGACGAATTTGGTGAGTGCCAATGTTAACATCTCTCTGTAATGACTGCTTTTAAAGCCTTGAGTAAACCGACTCTACAAAACAGAATGCAATGCATGGATAAATCCCGTTATCCTTCATCGCAAAACGATTTATGCAAAAAGAAAAATTGAAAACAAACAATCTGCTTGAAATTCCTAATGCTCTAAGAAATGCTTTTCAAGAGAATGGACAAGGTAATATATAGCTTTCTATCAATTCTTACATGCCGAAACAATACCCGAAGTTTTTAAGTGTAGACATTAGCGTCTGCCGCCAGAATCGAGAATTTTCTTTAGATATACATCATACACGTATTTAAAATTCTTGAACTTTTGCATGCATATCATTTAAAATTTTCACCTTACATATGCTAGATAACTCATATTTGTATAAAGTATGAGAGTATATACATTTAAAACTTTTTAAATTCTTCAGCTAATTTATTATATTAGGCTCTCTCTCGCTGGTTAAAAGATCTAACAATGAGCAACTAACTAGAGACACATGGACAATTAGTTGGGAACATGCAAGTTGCAAAAATAAAATAGTAGAAGCAATTAAACAAACACCTAGAGTCCATTATCACAATGCTGCTGATATTAATTATCCTATCCTAAATATTACTTTTTCTTTTGCAAGCGACCAAACAATTAAATCGAAAATGAAATAACAAAGCCTCACCTTCAGGCAAAGTCGGCTCCATCTCCGTAACTTAATCACTGCTGCTTTTGATTCTTAATTCTCTTATTAATTACCGTTCAAAATTAATTAAATAAAGTGTGCTCACTTTTTATTAAACATTTGATCGAAAGCCCAAAAGGTATGGCCCACTTCGCTTCAGTCCAGCAAAGCCATATCTGCTACGGGCCCCACCTCAAGATAATATTATTGAGAGAGATGCTCTTGTCATTTACATGAACTGCCCAACCTACCCCTCCAAAACCAAATGTCAAATGTTTTTGGCATTTTGATTTGATGGATACTTTTGTAAAATAATTTATCTTCTGTGTTTTTTCTTTAATCTTTGATGAATAAGGATTTGAGTATTGGATTTATATTTTAAAAACGCTTCCCTTGTTAATGCTGCCGTATCATTGCTCACGAAGCAACATTAATTATATCTTACATTGTTTTTGTTCTTATGAATACCTGATGGTGCATCTAATCAATGCTTGTTAATTATATTCATTTGTACTCTTATAATTCAAAACTATAGATCATGTCATTTATTGTTTAATTGTCTTTTTTAAAAAGAAAATTAATATGAAGTATTTGAAAACCCTTGAATGAATTCTCTCATGCTAGAGGGTTTTATCTTTTCGGGGGGCATAATTGTAATTTCGATAAACAGATCCGGCCGAGCAGAGGGAGACACGAGCGGTTTGAGGTGTCATCCACTCTCTCTTGTCGTGTTACACGCACATCCACCGCCCATGCCTCTACTTCATCTGCCACGTGGACGAACGTCATCGCTACCACCGCAATAAATTTTTTAAATTTAGAAAAAACAGTTTAAAAATCCAGTAAATGAAAAAACAAACGTTTTGGAAAGCGAGGAGCCAAGATCAAACAACGAGAGCATCAATTGATTGAAGGTATCCTTTCTCAATTTCTTATACGGATTTTCGCAATTTATTTTGCAAATAATTACAAAATTGCCGTATCAAATTTTTCGATTCAAATACTGTGATTGGGATCTAGTTTCACTGTTGATTTCCCACCATTTTATTTTCTCCGAAACCCTAAAATTGATTATTTTTCACAATTGTTATATGCCAACAGGTGATTGCAATTACTCTTCACATTGATCAATTGAATTTGTTTTCAATTCTAATAAATTTGGGGTTTCATTGATTGGGCGATCATGGCGTGTCGAGGGTGCCTTGAGTGCCTCTTGAAGCTGCTCAATTTTCTGTTGACCATCTCTGGATTGGCGATGGTGGGTTATGGGATCTACTTGCTTGTAGAGTGGAACAAGATTTCTGGTGGTGGTGGTGGTGAGGATGATCCCATTTCGTCGGTGAGCAGTAATTCCGAGTTGTTGACACTTGGTCGGCCCATGCTTCTTGTTGTGTCGCTTTCGGAGAGTTTTCTTGATAAGCTCCCAAAAGCTTGGTATGTTTCCTTTGATCTTTTGATAGTTGTGCGAGTTTGTTATGCTGATTTTGATGCAAGTATGGTGTGTTTGGTCCTTTGATGCATAGAGTATTGTAATTGTCAAAGGAAAAAAAATAATGAACGAAGAAGCAATAGTAACATCAGCTACCAATTGAGCATTGCTCATGCCATATAACTTTCCTCTCCAAATTGGGAGGTTTGCCGGTCCAATTCCCGAAGGGGTCGCATCCTAAAGATACATAGGAACATTGTATATATTATCGTTAATAGTCTTGTGTATAAACTAGGAATGTTTGATGCAAACATTTTTCATTTGGGATTAGAGTCTCCAGCTTGATGTGAAGTTTGGATCAATTTGTTACTTCTTGGAAGGCATTAGTTTTGAGAGCACATGTTCGATTAATGGTCAACTAGTAGAATGCTGAGGTCTACTCATGCCTTGCTTCTTGCTTGCATGAGCTAAAAGCCTCATCTCAAAGTTATTTTCTTGGCTAAATAATTATTTTATATCCCCCATTCGAATTGGTGAAGAGACATTTTATATGCCCAGATCCATATCAATTTTGTCTACCCCCATGGCCAGTCTTTGGTGCATTCCCATGCCTTCAATTTTTATATGCAAACGATCTCAACCATCTTCCCCCATTTTATCTTTACTTGAAGCACCTCTTAACTCTTTTGGAATGCACCATTGCAGTCATGTTTACCATGTCTTTCACCATCTTGCTTCTCCTAGACATTCTCATTTTTTGAACTCATTTTTATCTGGATTTGCTTCTTAATCTCAAAGTTCCAATATTGTGCTGCGCAGGTTTGATTGCAAGAGGCGCACAATATTTTTTTCTTATTTATTATTGTTATAAATAGGTATCAAAATCTGTACTTTTTTGGCATTGTAGATTATGTACTATGTCTAGGACTACCAATGAAGCAACAACCACTTCCAATTTTTTTCTACATGTCCAAGGGATTATTATTGGTAACCATCATATCTTAATGGTATCAATCACATTGTCATCCACTCAAATAGTTGCTAAGGACTTAGCGCGGTGTATCTTGAAGGATACACTCAAGCCCTAAGGACAACACAAACGATATTCATGCAGCGGAAAAAACCAAGTCGTCGAAGATCGAAAGATAAAGAAAAGAATCCGCAAGAAACTAATACGTAATCATAAGAATAGAGAAAATCACACCAAAGAGCATCACACAAGATGTACCCAGGTTCAATGCCCGACTGCATATAGTCCTGCCTTCGCCGATGAGAATCTCCACCAATCAAGAATTACACGAGATCAAAGTCAACCCCTTTTGCCCAAATACAAGATCTCTCACAAAGCTATATATCCTTTCCCCCCAAAACTCTCCAGGCTTTTAAATGTGTCCCCTTTTGATGGAATACAAAATATAAAACATACATAAACCCTAGCTAAACATAGCTAAGGATTAATTGTAGAAGAATTAACATCAATTGGATCCAAACAGCACTTGAATCAGCACTGAACCCGACTGAATAATAATAGCAGCACCCGCTACCATGTTGGAGCTGTCAGGATGCCGCCACGTTGTAGATCTAACCACCCGCAAATGCCCAAGCAGTCGCCTCTCGTTAGTGCTCAAGCACGTCATGCCTCGACACGTGGCTTTGGGGAATGCACAGTAACTTCTCCCTCATGCTCGCCCGTGAGGAGTCTCATGCTCGAGTTGAAACTGCAGCTGTCGGGCTTGATCAAAACTTGGGCTTGGGCTTCATGGGTTATTTTTGCAACAAATCAACAATCTCCACCTTGGTGCTAAATATAGCAACAAATCTCGACATTTGATCAACCTTGGGCTTGATTCTCATCGCGGTATGCCTCTCAACAATCAACTAGGCAAATTGAGTTCAAACAAAACTTGAATTTCGAAACTGGAATCACTTTTGTGAATGCGTCCGCTGGGTTCACAGGGTATCTATCTTGGTGAGAGAAACAACCTTCGCATGCTCAATGAAGAAGCCTTTCAGCTTGATGTGCTTAATCCTCGAACTATAAGTTTGGTGCACGGTCATGTGAATGACACTCTGACTATCACATAATACCTCTGTCACCTCTTGCGGAACACCGAGATCACGCATCAACCTATGCAAATAGATAGCTTCCTTAGTTGCCTTAGTAGCAGTTATCAACTTTGTCTCTGTCGTTGATAATGCGACGACAAACTGTAACGTCGACCTCCATGACACTGCGTCAGTGCCCAATATGAATACATAGCCTGAAGTCGACCGTCGCCTAGCCCTATCACCAACAAAATCCGAGTCACAATAACTCGCCATTATGCATCCATCACCACTGCCCTTGCTGAATAATAAGCCGAACCCTGGAGTACCCCTCAAGTATCTCAAGATCCACTTTACAACCTATCGATGCTTTTTGCCATATATCTGCTGGCAACTCCAATTGCCTTGCAATATACGGTCTCGTGCATACCATCACATACATTAAACTGTTCACTGCACCCGCATACGGCACTGGAGACATGTACTCTTTGTCTGCATCTGCCTCTGGTGATAACTTTGCTAAAAGCATGAAGTACGCCCCTTAAAAGAGTAGACATGGGCTTTGCCTTCTCTTTTCGTTTCGAGCAAGAACCCTCTCGGTATATTGTTTTTGCCGTAGACGCAAGTCTCCACGCTTCCTATTCCTTCCTATTCCTGACAATCTGCATGCCAAGAAATTTCTTCACAGTATCCAAATCTTTCATATCAAACTCCCGACTCAACTGTTATTTTAACCTGTTGACCTTCAACACGCTGTGTGATGCCATCAACATATCATCAACATACAAGAAAAGATAAATTCTGGATCCTTTGTCAAGTAGCCTAACATAAACACACTAATCCTTTATACTCATGCAACCAATATACAACATAAACTAATCAAAGCACTTGTCAACCCTAAAGTGACTTCCTCAGTTTGCAAACATAGCCCTTTTTGCCATTGACCACCAACCTTTCTGGCTGATGCATATAAATCTCTTCCTCTGGTCACCGTACAAGAATGCAGTCTTGACGTCCAGCTGGGCTAGCTCCATGTCATAACTCGCAACCATGGCCAATAGAATGCGGATCGAAATGTGTCGAACGACCAGAGAAAAGATCTCATTGTAGTCCTCACCCTTTGTGTAAACCGCTTAGCCGTCAATCTTGCTTTGTGCCTAATGCCCTCTGCCTCTGAGATACGCTCTTTAACCTTGAAGACCCACTTACAGCCGATAACGTGTTTGCTCTCTGGTAGAGCAATAAGATCCCACGTATCATTTCGGTGAAGACTCCATCTCCATCGCAACTCGCCAACTAGGTAAGTCATCCGATTGCACCTCTGTAACCGGACGACTTCTCGTGCTCCATGGTTAGTGCATATGATGTCATGTCGTCGAAACTAACTGCGGTCATGTCTTTGAAATCAAATCTGATCGGTGGGTGTCTATCTCGCGTTGATCTCCGCTCCTCTGCCTGAATCGAACCCTCCGCTTGAAACTGAGTATGATCCACATCATCACCTCTAGTATCCTGGACTGGAGTCTCAAACTCCACCTCGCTCGGTGGGGTATTTGTTCTTGGTTCACCGTCTGTGTGTGATTTTTTCGAAGCATCGCAGACTTATCGAATTTAACATGTCAGCTGATCACTATCTTCTGGGTCCCAGGACACCACAATCTGTACCCCTTGGTTTCGCTTCCATAACTGAGCAGGACACACTTCCTAGCTCTCGGCTCTAACTTATCGCTCTCCTCACGAACATAAGATGGTCACC
The DNA here is from genome assembly GCA_030015575.1 of Agapanthus africanus. Lineage (NCBI taxonomy): Eukaryota > Viridiplantae > Streptophyta > Magnoliopsida > Asparagales > Amaryllidaceae > Agapanthus > Agapanthus africanus. The sequence continues at coordinate 861,976,876 of JASDDO010000024.1, read as the reverse complement.
CAAATATCCGAAATCTCGAGTAATCTTCAATCTTTCCAGTTCATACTTTCTCAGGAATTTTTTATTTATCGCTGACGATGGTGTACGATTGATAAGGTTTACGGTAGTAGCTAGGGCCTCAGCCCAAACTCCTTCGGAAGCCCAACAATAATCCGTAAACACCTGGTCTTCTTAAGTAGTGTCCGATTCATTCGCTCTGCAACGCCGCTTGACTGAGGGTCTCTCGGTGTGGTGAAATGACGCACAATCCCTTCCGACTTGCAAAACTCTGCAATTTCATGTGAAGTAAATTCTCCACCATTATCGGACCGAAGAACCTTTACGAACTTGCTAGTTTGTTTTTCTATAATAGCTTTCCACCACTTAACTTCTCAAAACTCTTGGCCTTAGACTTGAGAGCATATACCCACAACTTCCTTGAGAAGTCATCGATGAAACAAACGAAGTATCTGGCTCCACCTCGAAAAAGTATCGGTGACGGATCTCAAATGTCGGTGTGGACGTAGTCGAGAATACCCTTTTGTATCATGAACTGTTGTATCGAACTTCACCTTTCATTTGCTTCCCCCAAAACAGTCCTCACGGGAATCAAACCTGTCTATATCTACATCTCCGAGCAACTGCCTCTTTCGAACCACCTCAAACCCTATCTTCCTTATGTGCGCAAACGGAGGTTACAATTTGACCTAGTTTGAATCCCCGAGCTAGTAGAAGCTGCTGTTACATCCCTTGGTACTGAATGTCTATAGGAAGTACATGTTCCTCGCTATCTTTCCCTTTGTGACTATGAGAGAGCCCTTAGAAATTTTTAGAGAACCACCATCGATTACATACTGGCAACCGATCATGTCCAACACACCCAAAGAGATCAAGCTCTTCCTCAGATCTGGCATATGCCTAACATCAATCAGGATCGGACCATCATGCATGTGAATCCGAACGTTGTCGATCCTAACTGTTTTGCACGACGCATTGTACCTTATCAGGATAGCACCTCTATCAAGAAAGCGATACGTAGAAAACCAACTCCGATGTGGAGTCATATAAAATGAGCTACCAGAATCCAACGTCCAAGTATCATGCATATTACCAACTGCATATACGGATAATACCGAACAGTCGTTGCAATCATCTGATTCCTCCACCACAATAGCTGTAGTAAAGGTATCTATTTGCTTGCCTTTCCTTTGTTCGGACAATCTCTTTTTTAATGCCCCTTCTGCTTCCATCTGTATTTTTGCGACTTCAAGATTTGGATTTCGACCTGTCCTTGGAACCACCCTCGGATCGCTTCTCTGAAAGGCCTCTAGCTAACGTAGTATCGCTCGAACCTTCTCCACTTTTTCCCTTAACGCCTTACTATGTAGACCCGCCTTCACATCTTCTAAAGATAGTTTATCACGGCCATACACCATAAATTTAATGAACTGGCAATACTCGGTGGTTAACGAACATAATAAGATCGCTCATTGCTTGATCCTCATCATCTATTTTAACCCCCACGTTCCACAAGTCCATCACTATTTGATTGAGCTCGTCGAGATCGTCTTTGACGGAAGTCCCCTCTTTCATTTTCAATGTGCACAATCTTTACTTGAGGTAGAGACGGCTTGTGAGGGATTTCTTGTTGTAGAGGATCTCTAGCTTCTTCTAAATATCAGTTTCCGTAGGCTCTTGCTCTATCTCGTAAAGTATTTCATCCACTAGGTTACGTCTTATCTTCCATAGTCTCCCTGTCGGCCGGTGTAATAGCCGCCGAAATCTTCTTTTTGTCGAACACTATCTTGTGTATCCCTCGGTGCTTTAGAATTGCGGTTATCTTTAACTTCCATAGTCCGAAGTTGTTGCGACCATCAAATTTCTCGATCTTAAAATTCATCGCCGCCATCTCCTAAAACCCCTAAATCTCCAAGCCTGGTGCTCTGATACCACGTTATAAAATCAACTAAGGACCCGGCGCGGTGTATCTCGATGGATACGCTCAAGCCTGAAATAAAACACAAACGATATTCGCGCAGCGGAAAAAAACCAAGTTGGAGATCGTAAGATAAGGAAAAGAATCAGGAAGCAACTAATACGCAATCGTAAGAATAGAGAAAATCAACCAAAGAGCATCACACAAGATATACCCAGTTTCGATGCCTAACTGCACTTAGTTCTGCCTTCGCCGATGAGAATCTCCACCATTCAAGCATTACACGAGATCTAAGTGAACCCCTTTTGCTCAAATACAAGATCTCTCACAAAGCTATCTTCTTTCCCCTCAAAACTCTCTAGGTTTTTAGATGTGTCCCCTTTTGATGGAATACAAAATATAAAGCATACATAAACCCTCGCTAAACATAGTTATTTATAGTCTAAGAATTACTTGGAAAAGAATTAACATCAATTTGATCCAATCAGCACTATACCCGAATGAATACTAGTAGCAACACCCGCTACCTTGTTGGGGCTGTCAGGATGTCACCACATGGTAGATCTAACAGCCCGCGAATGCCCAAGCAGCCGTCTCTCGTTAATGCTCGATCACATCATGCCTCCCATCGCGCCTCAACACGTGGCTTTGAGGAATGCTCAATAACTTCTCCCTCATGCTCAGCTTGTGCTTGCCCGCGAGAAGGAATCTTATGCTCGAGTTGAAACCGTAGCTTATTGGTCCTGATCAAAACTTGGGCCTGGGCTTCATGGGGGGTTTTGCAACAAATCAATAGTAGTAAGGAACACAAAACTAGATGTACATAAACAATCCAAACTAGACAATTTTCAAAAAGGAAAAAACCCATCATTTTAGATGAATAAATCTCAATTCAATGGAGTTTATGATAAAAAAAAAGTTTCAAAAAGTTTCCCTATAATAAACTTGAATCCTTCGTATCAAAGATTAGCTTATATTAAAAAAAATTAAATATGATTAATGATCTTTATAACTAAGTGTATTTTGATGACCTAGTCCCTCCAATGCTTCAATTGGCGAGTTATCCGCTTCCTACGTTCTAAATCTAAATCCAACAATCGCTATTGTTGATAGAAACACAATCTCGATTCATACTAATTATCATTACTCTCCACCGTTCTCTCCGTTATTTACCCTCGACTAATTCAGGCTTTGTTCTCAGTTAGGTTAGAATTGTTATAGCATGAGAGGGGATTTGAAATAGCTTAGCATACTACAGGAAGGTTGGGCTTTCAAAATTTAGGAATTGAGGATGGTGATTGATGAGATATGGAGGAGTGAAAGTAGACATTTACATGCACGGTTAACTTTGAACCATGGTTTGAAATCTAGGCGTCCGATCCCGGATATCTTTCTGAAATCTCGGCTTTTCGGCTCCGATCCCAAATATAATGGCTTGATTTATGAAACCGATATCACCTGATGCTAAGTAGTATTGGACTTACATTTGAGAAGCGGGGTTTTAGTATAAAGTTTATCAATGAGTTAGTTCTTTTATTAAGATATTAATAGGTTTATTAATGTATTATTGGGTTATTGCAATTTATGTGAGATCGATAATTACTGAAAGTGTATTAAAGGGTTTAATTAACTTTACCAAACTTAACAGTACTACTTTGAAAGTAATTAATTACTAAAGGATTTGTCAAATTGCTTGTCCTTACTTTTATTATTTATTTAAGAATTTTGCTCATTTTAATAAATTCTTTTAGTCAAAACGATATAAAGTTTGCTATTTTGATCCAGGATGGCCAACATGACCAAGGTAGCCAATTTCGATCACTAAAGTGACAATCGTTACCGATACTGTCATTTCTAACCTTGCTCGTAACAGCGGCCTTGCGTTGAGTCTTAGATACAAAGATTAACGTGTCCTAATTTGAAAAGTCGAAATTTAAAGACTTCGGGCAATATGGAGATTGCACAAAGATTAATGTCGAAATACGACCAATGTAGCTCTATATAATAAAAACCTGTCTTATAATAATAATTTTTCTGGACAACCTACCTGTAATAAACCCTGGTCTCCCAAAAGATATTTAACTTCAAAATCGATGCATTGGTTTTTCAGAATTTTTTAGTTTCATTTCAAAAGAGCAGCATTAATCCACTATGTTAGTGAAGACGTCAAAAGTTTGATAATATTGCTTGTTTTCTCCTAATGGTGACAGTAATATTTCTAGCCATGGTTTGCATGAACCTTTTAAGTGGTATAAAAAAAAGTTGGATCTACATACCTGCTAAGTACTTTTCCAAGTTGTACAGCAGGATCATTTCTTGTTCCATATTACTTCAGGTAAGAATTTTGCACCTAGCTATAGCAAGTTGAATTTAATTGATAGTCAGCGCGAGGAATTATCTTAATGTAGATGCTTGTCTACTCCCTAACAATTATAGCCAAAATTGTGTCTGTAAGTTTACATGTAAAATTGGTTGCTTATAGAATGAACCAGGATTGCAATATGTTCCCTTTGGTGCTTGTATATCTTAATTATCAATACAGTTAAATTTATATGATATATGTGACGCCAACATCATACGTACAAGTTGGGGCATGTTGGTTGGAGTGCATCATAGACTTTCACCGAATTCATAGAGTGGGTCATTCCATTAACCATTTTGTTGTTTTGCAGGTTCATCTATTTTTTCATCGGTATGGGAGTTATTGTCTTTGTAATATCTTTCTTCGGCTGTATTGGAGCATTGACCAGAAGTGGATGCTGCCTGTCTTGTGTATCCTTTTTATATGTTTCAGTATTTTCTATTTATTATGTTGTATTTATCTCTAATTGGTAGTTATTTTGCTACCCTCTTTTTTTGGGCCTGCATTCTCATATTTCTTTATGCGTCTTGAGTTAGCATGCTGTAGCAAGCAATTACAAAGAGTTTCATTCCGTTTCAACATCATTGATCATTTTCCATCCTGTATATCATCTGTTAAAGTTCTCCATTTCAGTTTCAGTTTCTATGCTATGTCACTATTTGTTTTTTGTACACGTGACCTTTAAAGAAAATTTTCCAACTACGGGACAGATCGTTTAAAAGTTTTATAAGTTATCTCACTGGGTGCAGTCAGCTGGGACTTGGTTGGCTGTGCCCTGAGGAATTGATAGGAAATCTTCAGGTAATGTTGGGGGCTGTTACTTTACCAGTGGCACTACGAGAGATCATTTCATTTTAGATTAAAGATATTGCATAAAGAGATGTTTCATTTTTGACTAACCTTAAATTGCATTAGCCTTATGTAGTTAATTGCATAAAGAGATGATCGCCTGTGATTTTACTGAGCGAAAATTGATTACCTTAAGATTCCGAGCAAGTTGTTTGGAAATCATAAAATTCCAAAATTTAGATATCTATCAACCATTTGTTGGCAATCATAGGTTGTATTTGATTAAGTTTTTTGTTTGTATTTTTTTTTTGTAGTGGAGAACAATAACATAACTACTTTAAATATACCGAGTTCTAACATGTATTTCATGAACATTCTTAGTATAGAAAATTTGTGTTTTTAGTTGATATTAGAGCTATTTTTGGTATGTGAAACCTCACTAGTGTCACCTGAAGTCTGATATTAGTGGCCTTTTTTTTTGGATAAAATATCTTTTCCTACCACTTTGATATAGTGGCATGCCTATGCTTGCTGGAGTTTGCAAAGCATGTCCTTTGGTTTTGCTTGATATCTAAACATGGAATGCTGCAGATTAGGCCTTCAATTGACTTGATTTTGCCGTTTATGTGTCTCTCTAATTAATGCTGCGACTATACCCATGTAAGTGCACGGCGGCGTCCCGGCCGTCAATCCGACGCCGGAATGCGGAAGCGGTGAATAACTTAAATTTTGCGGACTTTGCAAACCGGCACCACCGCGCACTTTAACCGGATCGGACCATTAACTAGTCAAAGCTATCTACAAGAATGGGAATAGAGATATACCGACGATCCAAGTCCTCCGGTCTTCATCTCCACTCCGATCTCCTCGCGGGATCTCCGTCCACATCGTCGCCTCCTCGCCGGAAAGGGCACCACATCGCCTTCGTCTTTTACGGGCTCCCGCCTCAATACCGAGGCAACTCGAGCATGAAGCCGGCAACTCGACATGCTCAAGATATGCTGTAGGAAGTGTAGTAGATCATGCTAGTCTCATTTGGGGTTTGTAGTTGCCTTGATGGAGGAATGGGGTTAGGAAAAATGGTGCTTTCATTTTTCCATAACAAGAAGAAGAAGGAGATGAAGAATTCCTCACAAAAATAAAGATGAACTCTCTCATTCTTTTTCTTCTCTCTAGTGTTCTTTCTTTTCTCAAGTGAGTATCATAATGTGGTGGAGGAAAGATTATGAAGTAAGAAGGGAGGTGAGTGTAGGAGCATAAGAAAGGTGACCATATCCAAGGGACAAAGAAACATGCACCATGCTTGCACTTTTTCAAACCATACCCTCATCAAATCACAAGTCAAAGCAAGTTATGGTGCAAAGAAAAGAAAGCTATCATAATCAATATATATTCAAGAAACCCCCTCCACAAATGTTATTTGCACAATTGCAAATAACCCCCTCCATCGGAAAAGTCCGGCCGGGAAAGAAGAAAGGAAAACCGGCCGGAACGGAATGCAAACTGGCAACTCCAGAAAACTGGTCCCGTAATAAATTACAGGAAAACCCCGATACTGTGCATACACACCCGCATCTGTATTCCGTCCGGATACAAATGCAAAGAGACAAAATCTACACTGTACTAAACTAGTATCGGCTTAAACCAAAGCCGGCTAGTAAAAAACCGTTCGATCCTGATCCGTGCAATACCGCACGTATCTGATCGAACCCTGCCATATAAATCCATACGGCCACTAGTACAAAACTGTCCGATCCTGATCCGTGCAATACCGCACGTATCTGATCGGACCCTGCCATATCTCCATACGGCCTCTACAGCGTTTCGCCCGAAAGCTGAGTAACTGAAAGTGTGGTGGACTCTAAAGACTCGTCAATACTATGGCTGTGGATCTAACCACTAGCACGTCAGAGGTATAAGCCAATACGTGACGGGCCACCAGCTATTGACCAAAAGGGACGTCGATGAGTAAACTCATCCTGACACCCTACTGAGCCTGTCAGTGACAATATCCGTGCAGTCCGGTCCGTTCGTCTATGAGTATCGCATGGCGGGCCTAGGGGGTTGGTAAAAGTCAGACCCCCAAAAGCGGTACAAGTCGTGTCGGAGTGTAGCCCAGAACACCCTGAGATACTACTGGAATACCTACCAGTAAATCTCCTTGCCTTGGCCAAGGACTTTGTGTAATGGCTCTCCTAGACACAGCACGACCTCACCCCCAATACCGGGAGAGACGAACCCCTGAAGATACGCTCACTGCCTCCATGTGGCTCGGGACTGTACCCAACTAAAACCTGTTTGCACGACTCCTTTGAGCCGTGGTAGGGTAGTAATCAAAGTACAGTGGGAACTCACACGAGACAAATGACGATCCCCAGGTCGATGAACTAACCTGCACACATGTCACCAGGGAACTGCCATCTGACGTCTGGTATATGACCAACTAGCATGTTCCCGGCGAGTCCTGTCCGGTGTACTCATAACCCAATGAGCACCTGTATACATCTTAGGTGATCCAACTGACACCAGTGGCTTGTGAGACCGGCCACCGCCCCTCGTCGGGGTCTCGACTGTATACACTAGTCTACTAATGGAGTATCGATGCCCAGTCTCGAAACTCCCACGACTAGGGACCTTTTAAGGATAAGCTTGTAGACCCCCAGCTCCCACTTATATGATCGCCCTCATACTGCTGGTGGTCAAGCAAGAATCCTAGGGGCTCTATCAACGTGTAATAGCGACGTGTCATGTCACTTAAAACAGTACACGATGATAAAGGTAAATCAGATAGCATACTATCATCTCGAGTAAGACTGTCCTACCGGGATAGGTCCTCCCTCAATCATTACAATCACGTACCTGTGACCTAATAATTGACTCTGAGGGCACTATCTCCAACAATCTCCCACTTGCACTCAAGGCTAATTATTGCGATGTCGCATACTCACAGCCCGTGTGATACCGAACATCCAACTCCTCTACTAGTCAGTCTCACAAAGCTCGTTTGCGAAACTATTGCGTTCGAGGAATAGCCTCAGTGAGTGGATCCGCTTAGTTGTTTCTTTCTATGTCTCTCTATATCTCATGTTCGCGGAGAAACCCATCTCCCGAAATGAGCAATACCTGTCTTAGAATGTGTCTGGATGTCTGATGGGACTTAGCTCATAAATGAACTCCAAATCCAAACTTCTTAGACTGTATCGTCAATTGAACTTAATCAGTATCCTGCGCCATGCCACCCTCAGTATTGCCTTGGACCACCTGTCCAAAATACTGCCCCTCATCAGAAGGAAAACTATAACTCTGACAACCTCCTTGCCGTCCATGTCACCTTGGAAGCCTGGAATGATAACTGTCTCCTAAATGAGGCTGTCGTTATCATCTCCCTAGAACATTTGCTTATGTTCTAAAACTGCTTCCGACTGTTTCTCCAGGATTGGATCAATGTCAGCTTATTGCATCTGGTGCAAGAACAACATCTGGTGTGGCACTTGACATCTCATGATTGACTCAATTGCCTTGGCAAGTGATCTGCCAATCATGCACATCCCTCTCCCCTTTAGTCTGTAAGACACCTTTGGAGAGGGTGACTCCATTACCTGCAGGTACGCTACCGTGCCAGGAGTCGTCCATCCTAAATACTCTTAGAATGCTGTCAAGTACCCTGATTGGGAAACCACCCAAATCTAGATCTAATACCATAGATCCAGTAACCAGTATGTCTGATATAATGTCCAATTCCTGTGCGGAGAAAACACTGTGTGACGACCAAAGTATAACCGATCGTAGTGTAGGAGTTTCCTTTCCTACTCTGTGTATATCATCCAAATACCAGGATATCACACCCTACTACCTTCTCAACAGATCCATCCCCTATTCTGATGAAGTCAAACCCATGACTGTCACGTCAGAAATAGATGATCTATCTCCGCTACATCTGCTTTAGTCTATAAATAGACATAAGCAACCTGTCCACCAATGCTTCCGCTGCTCCCACTGACTACGACAACCCTCTGGCAGAGTCATATAGACGTACACTTCTAAAACTGGTTTAGAACGACGCTATACTCATTCTCCCGCCGGGTCTCGCAGCCTGGAACAACAGCAATGGTAATTGTGGGTAAACAAGAACTTCCTTGTCACCGTCCTTGAGGCCACCGTAGTGCCTCTCGGGTGCCTGAAGTTACCCACCTTATCTGCGGAGTGGCCAATGGAATGTCAATCCAGATTGAATCTTTAGGTTCCTTATCAAATCTTCAGTAATCGTTTGTGGTTCTGGAATCACTTCCAGTTCTACCATACTCCCACTACTGTTTTCTGAAAAAATCCATTTTTAATAAAACTGTGGCGAGTCTAGAACAATATTGCTATTGTTCATCCAGATGGTAGAAAATCAACCCTCGTCATAGCCTGGGTCAACCCACAAACAGCCATTACAGAAACGTGCCTTGAGTTGTCCAGTGTCTGGTTTTAATCATAAACCGGACAACTCCCCGTACCTTAACATCGTTAAGATATGAACTGTTCTATATCCAATATAGAAACAGAGGCACTGATTTAATTGAACCAGATTCAAATCATGCAGCTGTCCCCAGCGCATGTCAACTAAATGGAAGAAGGCCGATCAGCGTTACTCAACTTAGGAATACTTCCAATTATGAGTAACCTGAAAGAGAAGCAAGATCTCTTTATCAACTGAATACCATACACAAGTATCTACATCTTCGATCTCTTTGAAGAATCCCGATACTTGCTATACATGGTTCTCTACTCTATTCAAATACCTATAACTTCTCCAAATTCGGACCCTGTGTTTCCACGAAACACCTGTCTAAAAATTAGAGAAGTCATAAGTAAACTGAATGTAGTACGAGGACCAACCCCTCTGTCCTGATGGACCCTGGACAACATACAATACTCTGTATAAGTCCCTTGAGTCTGATAACTCATTCACTGTGTGTCGTAGGTTGAAAACTGTACTTATGGTTAAGAAGAATTACACCGCTGTTTAATGCTCCTTACCTAACCATCCACTGATATAGGTAAATGTCGTAGACATAATTTCAGAAAGGTATATCTCACTCTATGAAAATAGACGTACAGATATATCAATTTGAAATTGGTGCATAACTGCGGATATTCAAAACCAAATATTTGCCGACCGGCAAACAGCCCAGGTGATTTCTTCAAATATCACCGATTACAACGAATCCCGATATAATGAGGATGATCACCCAATTCCCAATAACCTACTCCCACTCATCATCTGTAAAACCATACAGATGTGAGAATCATACCTGGTAAATACATACCCTGGAGTCAGTATCTAATCGGGAAATCAGTTTTCTTTTAATATTACACAGTGAAACTGAAACATTGAAATGTTTCGTGGGGTATCCCGGTATTCATAGTAATGCCTCTTCCATTATCCAGATTCACAACTACAACCGTATAATTCATTGCCATCTCTCCACATCCCTTCATATGTCTTTAGTCATTACCTTCTGCACACCCCTTTATGCCAAATGGTTTTCTTCCTTCCCTACCGTTCGGCACCAGCCTATGGTTTGGAAGAAGACTATCCAATAAGCATAATGGGTGTACTGTCCCAATCCTAGGAACACTCGCAATGAGAGAGGGTGAAGATAAAAGACAACCGAATAAACCTTATTCCTATTTCTCCTGAACCAGAATCCATCCCCGAACTGGAACAAGTTCCATTCGAGTTCGTATATAACCATACGATGGAGTATCCAAATAAACTGTGGATCTTCGTAGTGATACGGAGTGTCCTGGAGAAATACAAAGGTGATGTGGGAGTGGTAACGAAATATTTGGTTTGGTCGTGAATATCTGTTGCAATTTACTTTGCCCTCTTACTAATCCCTTGCTTTGTCTGAACTTAATACCTTCTGCACACCATCGTTATGCTAATTGGTTTTCTTCATTCCCTACCGGTCGGCACCAGCCTAAGGTTTGGAAGAAGACAATCCAATTTGCGTAATAGGTGTACTACCCCTAAACCAAGGAGTACTCGTAACCTGAGAGAGGGTAAAAGGAAAAGACAACTGAATAATCCTATCCGTTTTCTCCAGAACCGGAAACCATCCTCGAATTCCTTCGAGTTCGTATCTAACCATACGATGGTTTTGTCCAATGGAAGTGGACGTTCGCAGTAATACGGGGTGTCCTGGAGAAAAGGGTAAAAGTAGGAGTGGCAATGAGGTCTGCAACTTTGACAATCCAAAAGCCAGTGTTAAGAAGGTTCGGTCAACTTGGTCACTGAGTCAAAGTCTTAGGGTCGGGTCAATGGTCGCTGCCAAAGAGAGAGAGAAAAGAAACACTCAGCGTGCACTCTAACCAAGATCAGAATGGTTACCAATTTATCTAATCTGGAAACCTCCCACTGTACCTCAAATTCTCCTCCAAACCTGAAAGAAGAATTAGTCGGGGTCACCCGAGGAGTAAACCAACTCATCAGTGGGAATCGGGATCCAACTCTCATCGCATGATAACGTGACGGAATCCGCTCACGGTATCACACTCCAGAAGGTATGCGCATATCTGGCAAGTTTCAGTACTTTTGAAACTCCCGATGTGATTTCTGCCCCATGCTCTTATGACCTTGACGAAGGTCAACAAATCATAAGTCACATGTCAAGTTCCACCCGTCATTGTCCAGGTTAATTTGAACCCACCCGTACAAGCCCTTGACGAAGGTCAACAAGGCTGTACGACTGTCCCAAACCAACGCATCTATCTATGCAACAGAAAGGTAACAAGCAGCTACCATACACTATGCCTTGACGAAGGTCAACAAACATAGCATGAATACTACGTGCTACCCGTCTGAAACGACGGAGGGCTACGAATGGTTTCTGGCGAAAACCTTTAACGTAATGAACTTGATATCGTTGAAGGAACGGATAGCTTTTAAAAAATATAGTGACGAAAACCTTTACTAAAGAGGTCACTCCCGGTGAAGGGATCTCGGCTCTTTCCCCGTAGAATGGGGTGCAGGATATTCCAAATGAATACCACGATGCAAAGCAAAAGTAATCGGCTATAGTGAAGTTAATGCCCTGACGCAAACTTTTTGTCCAAGGGGTCACTCCCGGTGAAGGGATCTCGGCCCTTGCCTCGTCGACTGAGGAGCAGGATATTCTAAATGAATACCACGATGCAAAACAAAAGTAAACGTCCTTGCAATAACAGCTTTTGAAAAAGTGTTCCAACAACATCAGATTAGGTTTGTTTTTAACTTGCATTGATCCGAATCAATGCAGTCCCATCAATTGATCACACCACAAAGAACGAAAATATACTGACGTACGTATATGCCATCCGCATTCGCCACTGGGTCCCGTCATTACCCGTTAGGTTAGCTTACTAACGGCAGAGCGGGGACTGGACTAGCGCGGGTGAAAAACATATACAACATCTACTAATATATATACCAATATATAGTATTTCGCTCAAGGCGTGAATAAAATGCAACATCACAGAAATGTACAGCATCACAGAACAATACAGATTTCTGGGATCCCCGGGTTTCATAGAGCCACTACTGAAACCCGACGTTCCCCTGGTCGTGTGGATAGCCTGTGCAATGAAATCCTGGACCCCTACGGGCGCGGCAAGTCACCCGCCAAAACCTGAAGCGAGGCAGCCCCCTTCAGCGCCGTGAATGGACCACCCAGCACTTCACGGAATCCGGCAACTTGGGCACCCCTCCTGGGTCAACCTGTACCCCCTACGAGTGCGGCGAATAGCCCGCCAATCCTAGAGCGAAGCCCCCTCCGTCTCAATGCCATGAGATGCGGGCTTGTTGCCCTCCAGAACCCGGCTATCCGTGCACCCCTCCGCGGGGCAATCCTAGTACAGAAAGTAAAATATACATACACCGGGTACATCGACCGCAACCAGGTCGTGCCCCAAAAGAATAATACAATCAGGCAGTGACGGCAGTCCACATGTCGGACGCTCGCCCCGCAATATCAAATGTACATAATACAACAAAACAGTACTAGCATTGCATCCAGGCTATCCCCCACGACCGATCCGCAACATCACAGCAAATACATAGAACATCAACGTGAAAGTCACGTTCGCAAATCCGTCTAACCGGGCTATAGCAGTTAGACCGGATTTACCGATCGAGTGACATTCACGGTCGCAGATATAATGTAAATACTGTGAAAAATGTGTTTAAAATTTTCCGATTGATCAAACATTAACAAGTGGGCCCCCAAACAAAACTGTAGCAACCACAGAAAACCTGGGCCCAATTTTAATATTCCAAAAACCACAATTATCACTCAGAAACACACTGAAAAAAATTGGGGTGGTGAACAGTAATATCCGCGGCGGAAGCGCGGCCAAAGCAGGGATTTGGCCGCCCTTCCGCGGCGGTATGGGGAGATCGAGGTACCAAATTTTTACAGTGTGCTTAGTTTTCCCTGCACACCATTCTGAGACCACCTGAAAAATTTTTGGACTCAAAAAAAAATTCGACAGAAACTGATGTGCAAAGAAATACGGGTTTTCGGGATTTTGTTCGATCGGAAACGTAAAACACATTACACATAGCTAGACTAAGTTAATGGGGAGGCTCTGATACCACTGTAAGTGCACGGCGGCGTCCCGGCCGTCAATCCGACGCCGGAATGCGGAAGCGGTGAATAACTTAAATTTTGCGGACTTTGCAAACCGGCACCACCGCGCACTTTAACCGGATCGGACCATTAACTAGTCAAAGCTATCTACAAGAATGGGAATAGAGATATACCGACGATCCAAGTCCTCCGGTCTTCATCTCCACTCCGATCTCCTCGCGGGATCTCCGTCCACATCGTCGCCTCCTCGCCGGAAAGGGCACCACATCGCCTTCGTCTTTTACGGGCTCCCGCCTCAATACCGAGGCAACTCGAGCATGAAGCCGGCAACTCGACATGCTCAAGATATGCTGTAGGAAGTGTAGTAGATCATGCTAGTCTCATTTGGGGTTTGTAGTTGCCTTGATGGAGGAATGGGGTTAGGAAAAATGGTGCTTTCATTTTTCCATAACAAGAAGAAGAAGGAGATGAAGAATTCCTCACAAAAATAAAGATGAACTCTCTCATTCTTTTTCTTCTCTCTAGTGTTCTTTCTTTTCTCAAGTGAGTATCATAATGTGGTGGAGGAAAGATTATGAAGTAAGAAGGGAGGTGAGTGTAGGAGCATAAGAAAGGTGACCATATCCAAGGGACAAAGAAACATGCACCATGCTTGCACTTTTTCAAACCATACCCTCATCAAATCACAAGTCAAAGCAAGTTATGGTGCAAAGAAAAGAAAGCTATCATAATCAATATATATTCAAGAAACCCCCTCCACAAATGTTATTTGCACAATTGCAAATAACCCCCTCCATCGGAAAAGTCCGGCCGGGAAAGAAGAAAGGAAAACCGGCCGGAACGGAATGCAAACTGGCAACTCCAGAAAACTGGTCCCGTAATAAATTACAGGAAAACCCCGATACTGTGCATACACACCCGCATCTGTATTCCGTCCGGATACAAATGCAAAGAGACAAAATCTACACTGTACTAAACTAGTATCGGCTTAAACCAAAGCCGGCTAGTAAAAAACCGTTCGATCCTGATCCGTGCAATACCGCACGTATCTGATCGAACCCTGCCATATAAATCCATACGGCCACTAGTACAAAACTGTCCGATCCTGATCCGTGCAATACCGCACGTATCTGATCGGACCCTGCCATATCTCCATACGGCCTCTACAGCGTTTCGCCCGAAAGCTGAGTAACTGAAAGTGTGGTGGACTCTAAAGACTCGTCAATACTATGGCTGTGGATCTAACCACTAGCACGTCAGAGGTATAAGCCAATACGTGACGGGCCACCAGCTATTGACCAAAAGGGACGTCGATGAGTAAACTCATCCTGACACCCTACTGAGCCTGTCAGTGACAATATCCGTGCAGTCCGGTCCGTTCGTCTATGAGTATCGCATGGCGGGCCTAGGGGGTTGGTAAAAGTCAGACCCCCAAAAGCGGTACAAGTCGTGTCGGAGTGTAGCCCAGAACACCCTGAGATACTACTGGAATACCTACCAGTAAATCTCCTTGCCTTGGCCAAGGACTTTGTGTAATGGCTCTCCTAGACACAGCACGACCTCACCCCCAATACCGGGAGAGACGAACCCCTGAAGATACGCTCACTGCCTCCATGTGGCTCGGGACTGTACCCAACTAAAACCTGTTTGCACGACTCCTTTGAGCCGTGGTAGGGTAGTAATCAAAGTACAGTGGGAACTCACACGAGACAAATGACGATCCCCAGGTCGATGAACTAACCTGCACACATGTCACCAGGGAACTGCCATCTGACGTCTGGTATATGACCAACTAGCATGTTCCCGGCGAGTCCTGTCCGGTGTACTCATAACCCAATGAGCACCTGTATACATCTTAGGTGATCCAACTGACACCAGTGGCTTGTGAGACCGGCCACCGCCCCTCGTCGGGGTCTCGACTGTATACACTAGTCTACTAATGGAGTATCGATGCCCAGTCTCGAAACTCCCACGACTAGGGACCTTTTAAGGATAAGCTTGTAGACCCCCAGCTCCCACTTATATGATCGCCCTCATACTGCTGGTGGTCAAGCAAGAATCCTAGGGGCTCTATCAACGTGTAATAGCGACGTGTCATGTCACTTAAAACAGTACACGATGATAAAGGTAAATCAGATAGCATACTATCATCTCGAGTAAGACTGTCCTACCGGGATAGGTCCTCCCTCAATCATTACAATCACGTACCTGTGACCTAATAATTGACTCTGAGGGCACTATCTCCAACAACCCATACATTTCAAAGATATGATTTTTGGGTAACAACAGTAGAAAACCTGGATGGACTTGACGATATTTAGAACTGAACCTTGACTGTAGTTATAAAAATGGGTACAGCGGTTTCTTGGGATCGAGTGCGGAGAATATGACTCTTTAATGGTTGTCAAATAGCATGGCAGTATCAACCAACTGAGATTATATGGTTATTTGAGGTTCCTCCATTGAACATATATTATGATGTGTGATTGTGATTTCTCATGTTTATCCAATTATATTTACTATGTTGAATGGGTGTTCTGTCTATTCATTACCTGTGTAGTGGTTTCCTTAATCCAAGCAGTATGCTTTCTTGGTGATTCTGTTGATTCTGGCTGAACTGGGAGCAGCAGCTTTCATATTCTTTGACCACAGTTGGAAAGATGTAAGTTCCTCTAAAGGATTTCCTTTTCTCGGGAGCTCCATTTTATCAGTATACTCACAACATCTATTTCTGCAGTTGATTCCAGCAGACAAGACTGGGAACTTCGACGTTATCTATGATTTCTTAAAGGGAAATCGGAAGGTTGCTAAGTGGGTTGCTCTAGGAGTTGTTATTCTCGAGGTAAGGGTCACATAAAGCCGAACCCCTTTACTAAGACCCAATGTGTGTGCGCACGCGCACGCGCACGTGTTGCTTCACATTGCTGTGCTCTTTTTCTTATCCTGATTAATATCCTTATGAAGCAGTGTATTCTGTGCCGCCAAATATTTTCTAAGCACAGTCGTGCTTTGAGATCTTTACTGAAACACTTTCTGTGTTCAACCATTTCTGTTGAAGTTGATTTTGTTGCTCCTTGCATCCTCTATTCTCTGCCATATGCATATCTTCTGTTCATTTGCTGATTATTATATGACCCTGTAGACACAGAATGTATGAAAGCCGATGTTGGGCTAAAATAAATTTTAAGGGAAATGCATAAATGTTAAATCACCAATTTTATTTTATTTAGCAGGAGTTAAGGCTGATGGTTTCTATGAAATGTTGCTCAACCCGTGGCTTAAGGACACTAGATGGAATTGAGCAGGCACCTGGCTTGTAGCTTCCTAAGTTATGGGCAGCCTAGCTGTCTCGCCATTGATAGCTCTTTCCATTTTATTCTTTTCCCTCAATAAGTGATGCAAGGAAAAAGTGAATAGAAAATGCAGAAAATTGCAGAGTAAGAGATGGCGGCAACAACAGCAGAAAATGAAGAGGTTGAGGAAAAATGATAAGGAACAGAAACTTGGGGAAGAGGGAATGTCATTGGCAGCAAGAGGGAGGGTCAGCGGCCAGATTAGAAGCATAGAATAAGGCAGAAGTCATAGAACAGTGTGTGGTAGTGGTGGCCTGCCAATAGAGGTTTTTGAAATCCTTCCATGTTTTTTCCTCTTACCCTATCCTTCTTGGTTTCCACTATTACGTCTGGACATCTGTGAAAAGATAACTGAAATTCTAATTCCCCTGAAGATCCTCAATTCCCTGCACTTTCACTATCTTTCTTCTTGTGCAATTTGATGGTAGTGGAAGCACATCCATGATGTCGTTTAGTGTTATGTTAGCTTTGACATGCATATTATCCCTCAAGCTTCTGGGTGAAAGTGGTTCGTGACGTGATATTGGAGCACTAGTTTTAAAGAGGCCTTGGGTTCATACCTCATCGTTATTGGCCTAAAAATATTACTACCTCCATTTCACAAAATAAGTCTTTTTTTTTATTTTGCACACCTATCAAGAAAAGATTGCATTCTCTTAAATCAATGATGTTATAAATGTAAATTTCCCATTTTATCCCTACTAAGTGTTCATTAATATCTTGATATTTGAACCACCATGGGATTTATTGAGGGTTAGTTTAGTAAATGTAGCATTAAAAGTGCATTGGTAATCAAAGTTTCTTCTTGGTATTACAAAGGGACATATTTTGATGAAAAAGAAAGGAGCTAAAAGAGACCTATAGTGTGGAACGGAGGTAGTAATACTTATCCCCATATTTTGGCTTTTGAAGCGAGAGTTTCCATTTGAGGCCTTCTATGTAGCCAAAAGCCTGCTTGAGGAGGATGTGCACCCCCCACCCCCAAAAAATGGTTTCTTGGGGTGGGGGTGGGGGTGGGGGTGGGGTTATTAGTTATGTTAGCTTGATACACATATTATCCCATGAGTGAAGTGGTTCTTAACAATTTCTTTCAGCTGACACGTATTATCTTAGCTAATAAAATGCGTGTTAATGGAAATCTGCAATGTTTTATTGTGCAGGCCTTAGTGTTCTTGCTTGCTCTTGCTGTAAGAGCAGCAAATCAACCTCCAGAATATGATAGCGATGATGAATATATTGCCCCGAGGGCAAGCGCACGGCAACCATTGATCAATAATAAGCAAGGAGGTACAGCAACGGGTGTCCCCATGACCGGCACTCTTGATCAGCGGCCGAGCAGGAATGATGCCTGGAGTCAGCGCATGAGAGAGAAGGTACCATCTTAGGCTTTCTTATGATTTCATGCAACTGTTGTTTGATTGGCTCCAATGGTAAGGACTGTGTTTATTTGGATGCTTGCAAGCTTATGCCGCAAATCTGTTGTCTGGATGCTTGACACTTGTGTTGTAGGATTTGGTTTCAAATGTTTGGTCATGCACAAATATTGAGGGATTTGGATTTTTGTATGCAACTGTAATTTCTTAGCATGACATATTTTTGACATAGCATGGCATATGTTGTGGACATTTTGCTGCAAAATGTTTTAGAATTTTGCTACATTTTTAGTCCCATTTCCAAATCCTACTGAACACGGGAAAATAGATTTTCTTATTTTTAATTCAATTTTCCTTTTCACAATTGATGATGCCTGCAAGCTCTATAATCTAACAACTAAAATAGCCTAGAAGTGTTGTATTTGTATTCTATTAAATCTGAATCTGGCTTTTCTCCATTGAACAGTATGGACTTGATACTTCCGAGTTCACATACAACCCATCGGATTCGAGCAGGTTCCAGCAAGCGGCGGCAGCTCCTGCAGAAGAAAGGGGAAAATGTACTATTCTTTGAATCTGAACTTGAGCTTCGGCGAGTGAACAATCCATTGAACTTTGATGGGCACTGTTTGTGTTGAGTGTGAAGTTATTGGAACCAGGGTTGTGTAGTTTAGTGTAGTCTAATGCCATCACCGCATGAGAAGTATTAGTTTAAGCTGTTGCCGTTTGTATCTTTGTATCTTTGATTTTTATGAGTTGAGGCGAAGAGAACAAGTAATGTCGATAATGCCTTGGTGCTTGGAAATTTCTTGGAATAATAAAATGGCGCTTCAATTTTTTACTCAGAATAAAAGTGTTAATGGGCTGCTTGCTGGAATTTTAGGAAGTCCTTTTCAATGTTATCTCTGTACTGGTATCAACAAGAACCTGTTTCTGAAATATTACTATCGTTTTGGTGGAAAATATAGAGATTTTATGGATTATTAGAAACGTCGAAGTAAAGGGATACAGACACTTTGCTATTATCAATCCTCTGCTATTAGTAAGCATTAGATTCGACGGTGAGTAGTGGGTAACAGGAGTTCATGAGTTTGTGTTTTTTTTATGGGTAATGTGCCGCTAGAATCAAGTAATAATAACAGCAAAGTAAATAGCAGAGAATAAGAGCAAATAGTCTCAAATAAAGGGATTGATCACCCTTTAATAATAAAGAACTGATCACTAATTTTTCAAAATTTAAGAAAAATACCCATTGAGAAGGTTAACTTGCAAGAAAATCAAATGAGTTTTTGCTTGTATAGTTGAAGATGATCATCTCTTCTTAAATTCTGCACTTTGTTTTTAAATTCGACCCCATTTCCATTTTGACGAAATTTTTATTCCTAAAGCACGTTTGAATTTTTTCTATTCTTACTGTCAATGTTTTAATAAGCGCTCGTAATTAATACTTTGAATTAAAGATATTTTGGAGGTAGATTTTGTACGGACAAAAGAAAAGTTGGAAGTCGTTAAATTACTGGTCAAAATACAGGTTTCAACTTTCAAATAGAAAAGGAGATCCTATCCAAAGAACAAATGAAAATTTAACCAGGCCTCATTTGGCAAGGAGATTACGGTTGATTTACAAAACCTATGTTTTCATGAGCTTTCGGGGCGAAACTTCTTTTATTTTAACTGAAGGCTTGTTTGGCAATCAAAATAAAGTTTCTCAAAATATGGTTTTGAAAAGTTTTGAATGCTTGAAACTCCATTTTCTTAAACTCCAAAAATACTGAAGTTTCGAAAAGTTCACGCGGCTCCCCTATTTAAACTTTATTTCTTTATAAACTTTATTTTTGAAAAGAAACCTAGGTTTCAAAACTATATTGCCAAACAAACTAGAATCATTTAAAGAAGCACGTCATTCACACCAATAAAACAAGAAAGAACGAATTTTGAAAGACATATATAAACATTTTCACAAACCTACCGTTGCCAGTCCCAAGTCCGAATGAGAAATGGTGAGCGTTGTGGTAGGCTTATGACAGCCAATGTAAAACTTTGTCATATTCTATGACATGAACCATAATAAGAATATCGTTGGGGCGCCCCCTACTCAGCGACGCGCTATATCGGACCCCGGATGTAATGACAAATAAGCAATGGTATCATAGGATCCGTCTAGTTTCTTGGAACATAAGTTCCCTTATGGTTAGACTAACAGAATTAGTGGAGGCGATAATTACGAGAAGAGTTGGTATTATGTGTTTGCAAGAAACTAAGTGGATAGGTGAAAAGGATAAAGTCATAAATCCTTTGGGTTATAAGTTTTGGTATATGGGTAGAGATAAAAATTGTAATAGGGTAAGCGTAATTATAGATAGATAGATGTTTGAAGATGTAATTGAGATTAGGAGAAAAGGTGATAGAATTTTACTGGTTAAGCTTATTCTATGTGGGGAGATCCTTAATATTATTAGTATTTATGCACCACAGATAGGTCTTGATGACGCTAGTAAGCGTATATTCTGAGAGAATTTAGACGAGTTGGTGTAAAGGATATCTAGTGGAGAGAACTTATTTATTGGTGGTGATCTCAATAGACATGTAGGTACTAGTCATAGTGGGTTTGTTATTATCCATGGAGATTTTGGTTTGGACAAAGGAATAAAGCAGGTAGCTCGATTCTAGATTTTGTCTTGTCTTATGACTTGATCTTAGTAAATACTTGGTATAGAAAAAAAGAGTCTCATCTATCACCTTTAGGAGCGGATCAAGTATAAGTCAAACTTTTTTCTGACGAGAAGGATAAATGGAGGTTGTTGTATCGACAGGTGAGAGTGTAACCACTCAATATAGACTTTTAGTTCTAAACTTTTTATTTAGAAGAGAGCCTAAGAAGATTAGACGTAAGGTAAAGTTTAGAATTAAGTAATGGCGACTGAAAGAAGATAACCAAAAGGGTTTTATGGATCGTGTAGTTCAAGAGGCAGATTGGCAGTCTGAAAATGATTCAGGCAGAACATGGAACAATATGGCCAGTTGTATCAAAAGAGTAATTAGAGATCTACTTGGTGAGTCGAGAGGTGGTGCTCCACCATCTTAGAACATATCATGGTGGAACGAAAAAGTAAAGGCTGCTATTAAAATCAAGAGAGATTCTTATAAAGATTTTTAAAAAAAGCAGAGATGCGGAGAGATTTGAGAAATAAAAAATGGCTAAAATGAAAATTAAGAAAGATGTTCGTAAAACGAAAGCAAAGTTTTATAAGGAGGTATACAAGAAATTGGACACTAAGAAGGCTGAAAATGAAATATACTGAATTACTCGGATGCGGGAAAAAAAGATCAAAGACTTATATATGGTGAAATGTGTCAAAAATAAAGATCAAAAGGTTTTAGTTCGAGATGAGCATATCAAGAAAAAATGGAGAGATTATTTTGACAAATTGTTCAATGAGAGCTTTACTAAGAATTTGGATGGACCTGTCATTCAATCTCAAGATATAAACCGTGATTTCATGCGTAAAATAAAAATACATGATATTAAAGTGGCTTTGAAGAGAGTGAGATCAAGAAAAGCGGTTGGTCCAGACGAGATTCCTATAGAAGTTCGGAGATGCTTAGGAGAAATAGACGTTAAATGGCTGACAGGTTGTTTAATAAGATTTGGCAGACCAAAAAGATGCTAAATGGGTGGAGGAAAGATATCTTTTTACATATCTACAAGAACAAGGGTGACATTCAAAACTTCTTAAACTACCGTGGAATAAAACTTATGTATCACACCATAAAGTTTTGGGAGAGAATGATTGAACACAGGCTAAGGAAAGATATTAAGATAACAGAGAACCAGTTTGGGTTCATATCTGGACGATCGATGATAAAGGCTATTCATTTGTTTCGTCAACTTATCGAGTATTTTCGAGAGAGGAGAAGATATTTGCATATGATATTTATTGATTTAGAGAAAATGTACGACAATGTATTTAGAGAGGTATTATGGGAGACAATAATGAAGAAGGGGGTTCCCGTCAAGTACATTGACATAATCAAGAAAATGTACAATAGAGTACTGACAAATGTCAGAACTTACGGCAGCCTAACGAGTGATTTTCCGATTACAATTGGCTTATATCAAGGATCCACATTAAGTCCATTCTTTTTTATCATCGTGATGGATGAGCTTAGTAGAACTATCCAAAATGAGATACTTTGGTGTATGCTATTCGCTGATAATATTGTTCTAGTAAATGAGACGAAAGCAGGGGTTAATACCAAATCGGGGTTTTTCATGCCCCGCTTCCCCGATGTACGGGCAGAGGGTGCGACAGGGTCCTCTACGTATTTACTCAGAAGTAAACACGCTAAGCGTATCTAAGCAATATTAAATAAAATGTACACAAAAGACAATATGTAAATGAACAACAGCTTTATTTATTAACATTCTTTTTACAATACAATGAAAAGTAAATACATGGAATGAAAGCAATGCCTAAACAGTGGAATAACAGAAATGAAAATGAAATATACAAGTAAACTAGAGCTCCGGATCAAAGGCTAGCTGATCCAAGTCCTCGCCGGTGGGCTCTGTCTCCAAAAAGTCCGATCCACCTGACAACATTCCAAAGAAAGAAGGAAAATAATGTCGTCAGCGAAAAATCGCTCGGTAAGTCCCAAAGAATAAGTATAGACAGAATAGGCAGAAAGAGAATGTAACTTTGAAAGTTGTATTATATTGTTAACGCTGTTGTTTGTAACTTGGTACAGAAAATGCCAGTGTATACGAGAGGAGTCCCACTATTCCGGAGACTAAGGTATACGGAGCACAATGAACCGTTCAGCCACGGTATAACGGCAATGGAGATTCAGATTAGGTGTATTATGCATACAGTCTCATGCCACTTTTAACAGCTTCCGTACCAATCTACCCCTTATAAACCCCACGATATCTTGATCGTATTGTTTGTATTGTTTTGTCTTGTATTATAAATTGTATATGGTTGACTTGCCGAAACCATGATATCGGTAAATGGAATGGATATAAATGGAGATTCATGTAGAAAGAGTATATCCATGGTTCGGTTCAGTCAATATAGATTGATATAGATTGAATAGACGATTTCATATTGTTGTATTGTAAGTTTATACTTGAATCGTATTCAAGTCAGACTGATTGGATTGAGACTCAGTCTGAGTCGAACACTTTGAAAAGAACTTGAATTCTAAATTAGTTTTGATGTTATCGGTAACTGCTGCATATGGACGGCAGAATTTGTGTCTTTTTCCAAGACAATTACCGTGTTGATAACATCGTTTGTTAGGTTGTCTACCTTAAATAGACAAGCACCCATATCTCTAGCTCTCTGAGACTCAAGAGACTGGTCCCGCTTAAACCTATGTTTACTAGGGTCATTATTGTAATTTAATATAAGTTGAGAGGGTTTTATGTAAAAATAGTTTTGGCATAATTTCAAAATACACCTCAAGCATTTAATTATCGTTTTTAAGGTTTTCATAGATGTATATTTTGTAATTGTGAAATTTCTAATGAATAGAACCTAGTTTCATAGTACATGGTATTTTATTGAAATATTGTACTTGTGTTGTATTTGGATGGTATTTTCATATAATAGTGATTCCTTTGATTTAGAAAACTTGGAATATTTATATAATTAAAATAGATATTTATATTTAATGAAAATAATTTATTTATTTTCTTGTAGAAATCTCATTTTCTAAATAAAAATGTATAAAAATTCTATCGAGATCGAATGTTCGTTGCGGAGGTCTGCATCTCGCTCTACTAAGCCCGAGAATGTACGATAATCCGCACCATCCCGAACGGGGTCCCCAAAATAGGTTGTAGAGGCATAATTGCATGGAAATGTTTAATACATCTTTTTATAGAAAACGGTTTTGTAAGTTTAGGGTATTTATTTATAAAGTCGTATTTTCCCGTATTCTATTGTTCCAAACTTCATCGTGCTATGATAGAGATGTGTGTTGTGATGAGGTAGGTCATTACCTCGTGAACTATCTAAAGGCATAATAGGTATTATGATGATTATGTCGGAAACGAAAGTATGTGGTATTTTACTGTAAAACTACAATAGAAGTTGCATATAATAATATTTTGTGATGAAACTTGTTGAAGGTGTTTTTTAATGTTTATTGAATATGATATGAGAGTTTAGTATATTCTTGTTTGAGAAAAATATGATTTTTAAAGGAAAACCGAATCGGAAGTCGGATTAACTCCGCTTCCGTCGGGTTTTAGAATTTGAAGTTTTTAGATTAGAAGATGAGAGGGGGAGATGGGACTTACTGGATTAGGGTCAAGAGGAGAGAGAGGGGGTCCTAAAGAAAGCTTCGGGGCATCGTTTCGTCGCCAAAATCTCCTCGAAAGTTCGTCGGAGCTTCGCCTTTCGCTAACTCCACTTGTACACTAAAAGACTTGGGAATTTGGTATAGTTTTTGTAATAGAATTCTAAGTGAGAGGGGTGTAAAATGGAGTGGGTATTTATAGGAAAAAATTAGGGTTTAGGGGATGATGAATTTGAGAATTAAAATGTATTTAAAGAAATTAAATGGGTGATTTAAGTTCTCTGTGTGAATGCAGAGAAAACAGGTAGTATGAAAGGAAGTGGGATAGGCCAAGGGTTGCAGGGTAAAATTTTGGGTGTGTCACCGGTTTTGTACCGTCGGGTGGGGCTAAGGTTTAGGCCACGTGTCGGGGTCGATTGGTATACTTCAGTTCACATGTTTAAATGATCTGTAACTTTTCATTTTACATGTTGTGCACGTGTAGACCTTTGGGCTTTTAAAAGATTAAAAGAAAATAAAACAAAAAGATAATGTGGCTGATGGGATTTGAACTCTGGTGCTTTGTAACAGCAGTGCAAGGCTTTCCCAGAGAGCTACAAGCTCTTTCTTGCTGTTCAAAAGCATAACAAATTCTTATAGCATTCACAAGATTTGCAAATACCTCAATTGTACATTAACTTTTAAACAATTTTATGTATAGTGAAATTGGAGTTGTTACAATCTCAGATCGCATTGCATCCAGCCTTTTCATAGAGTCCCCACTCGTGATGGCCTTCTCGAAACTAGTTGGGTCATCATCTTCCATGATGCAATTCCCGCTCCCACCATCAATGAGACAACCGTAGTAACTCTCAGGTGGATGAGGAACCCTACTAGATCGGCGGAGAGGCCGAGCTTCGTTGGGCCCACTTGGATGCGTTTACGGTAGGCATAAGCTTCCAGGACAACTCAGACACGATTCAATGCCGAGCCTTCCCCACTACCCTCATTCGTACCGGCCGAGATTAGTTCCACGGCCTTGCGCCACCCTTGACCTCAACCTTCGATGAGCTGGCGACTCAGTTCCTCGGTCACATCGTCGGTAACTGACAACAGAAAAGGACGGTCGACTACCTGTTTACCATCAAGAGTGAAGACATGGAATCTTTCAAAGGTTACGCCACTCGCTTCAACAATGCCCTTCTAGAAGTCCCCGAGCACCGCGACGAAACGGTTATCACCGCCTTGAGGGCGGGTCTTAGGCACAAAGAATGGCTCTGCTCTTTTGCATTAGCGCAGCCTAAGATCGTGGCTGAGGTAAAAGTCTGGACCGAGTAGGAAATTCAACTCGAATTGAAAGTGAACACCTGCCTACCCCGCGGCGATCGGACAGACCGAAAGAAACGGAACAGAGAAGAGAAGAAAAAAGCCAACCGTCCGAAACCTTATTCTCTAAGATTTTAGGAGTACACTCTCCTGAATGTCTCTCAGGCCGAGCTGCTGGAGGAAGTTAAGGACGAGAGATTTTTTAAACTCCCGCCAGCGACTCGGAGATCAGGCAAGCAACTCCGCGGCCCATACTGTGCCTTCCATCAATCACAGGGGTACCTGACTGAGATCTGCAAGCAACTCCGCGACTACATCGAGGAGCTGATCCGCTCCGGTCACCTAGCGAAGTACCTACGAGACAAACGACAGGCAGATCAGGAGTAAGCAAACCAACCTCCTCCCGGAGAATTGACGGTCGGGCAGATTATAGTTATCTTTGCTGGCTCGACTCCGAGCATCGAGGACACCCGACGTTTCCGGCCGGTCATGACCTTAGGTGATCCTCCCAACAAGAAGTGCAGGAAGGACAATCCAATCACCTTCACCAACGAGGACCTTCATGGCATATCACTCCCGTACAGCGATCTCTTTGTGATAGCAGCTCGGGTGAACTGATACGAAGTCTGGAGAATCCTAGTCAACTCGGAGAGCTCGGCGGATATCCTGTTTTACGACTGTTTTCAGCGTATGGGATTAAACCCGTCCGATCTCTAACCGACCTCCCACGTCCTTTTCGGCTTTACAAACCGTTCCCTCCTGGACGAAGGATCGATCACCCTCCATCTCAACATTGGGGAGGCGGAGAGAACATGAACTATATCGATGAATTTCCTCATCACCAAGATCCCTTCATCCTATAACATCCTCTTGGGTTGCCCCACCCTAAACATCCTCTAGGCTCAGATCTCGACCTATCACCTCACGCTCAAGTTCCCTCCGGACAATGGGGGGATAGGCCGAGCTTACGGAGACCAGCAGACTGCAGGGCCTGGCTCGCCTCGATGTTCCCCTAGGAGAAAGAGGTTGAGATTTTTGAAAATGCGTGCGATCCTTTGGAATCTCTGGATACGCGCGACGACAAGAACGAGGTTCGCGGTTCCCCGGTGGAGGCTTTGTTTGAGGTTCCTCTTGTAAGTGTATATGTGCTCCTAGCCATGAAAATTACGGCTATATGGAATCAAAAACTTTAAAAGCTTGAGCACAATACACTAAAATCATAGGATACAAGCCCAAACACTAAACTAAATAAACCCTAACTAGAGATTTATCTACTAGGTTAGGATTACAACCTTTGTAGACGGTCCTTCGGGTCTTCTTATCCTCTTCTTGAGTTTCTCGTTAGTACGGATCAAGTTTGGTCATCGGTCTCCTCGTGTCGAAGATGATCCAACCGAGAGTCTATGGTTCAAGCTCTAACCTCAAAAGTGAGGTAACTAAAATACCTAGTTTGCTAATCTAGGTAACTTAGATGATGTAGAAAATGTTTATTGGATTAGATTATCTCAATAACCATCGATTTCTCAACTCATAAGAGTGTTTAGGGTTTGAGAAAGAAGAAGAGAGAGCAAAGAAGGAAAGAGAATGTGTAGTGTAGAATGATGTGAAGAATGGCCAAGTGTTGGATAATATCAAGCATATAAAAAATGTGACATATTTCAATAGTTATCCAAATGAATGAGTCATCCAAACTAGTCATGCTTCACCCATGCATAATGACACATCATTCCTCCACCTTATTATCCATTTAAACAAATGGATTTAAAACAAAATGAGGTGTCTTCTTCTAGAAGTATTCTAGTGAAATTACTAGAATACCCCCCACCATATATACATACCCGTATTCGTACAACAAATACCAAGAGATAAAATATAATCCAATAATATAATACTAAAACGCGGCTTAATCCTAAGACCGCCAGTATTATCCGTCCGAATAAAAATACGTGTTGCTAGTATACGTATATGATTGAACCCTGCACATAAAACCATACGACATCTACATCGTTTCTCCTGAACCAGGGAAACTCTCTGTGTGGGACTCTAAAGACTCGACAGTACGCTGACAGTAGGTTTAACCACAAGCACGTCAATGGCACTAGCTGTACGTAATGGCTACCCAGGTACCTTTTGAAAAGAAGGCCGATGAGCAAACTCATCCGAACTCCTACTGAGCCTGTCCGTGACAATTTCCATACAGTTCGGTCTGTTCGTATGAGAGTATCGCATGCCGGGTCTAAGGGGTGGAAAATGTCAAACCCCTAATAACTTGACAAGTCGTGCCGATGTGGCTCAAGACCATCCGAAAATCTACTGATCTAACTATCAGTAATTCTCAATACGTCCTGACTAGGGACTTATGGTGTTGGCCAACCGAACATAGCGCAACATCGACTCTATATACCGGGAGAAACGAATACCCAACAATCCCTTACTGCCTCCATATGGCTCGGAATTGTACCCAACTAAAATTTATTTGCATGACTCAGTAGAGCTATGGTAGGGTAGTAATCAAAGCACAGTGGGAACTCACATGAGACAAATCACGACCTTAAGTCGACAGACTATTTATACTCATGTCACCAGAGAATCGCTATCTGATGATAGGTCTAATACCATCAAGTCAGTCCTCGGCGAGTCCATCCAGTATACTCACCCCCAGTGAGCACATGTATACAATCTTAAGTGCATCATACCAATGGCCGCGGGACCAACCATCGTCTCTTGTCAGGGTCTAAAAATGTATACACTAGTCTACTCTGGAGTATCGATGCCCAGTCTCGATACTTCCATGACTGGGGACATTTAAAGATGTGCTTATCGACTACCCAGCTCTCACAAGTAAAATTTTCATCACAGCGCTGCTAGTCAAGCAAGGATCCTAAGGGCTTTATCAATATATATAAGCGATATGAAATAATAAGTAAAACATATTGCATGTTAAGATAAAAGCAAACCAAATAGTATACTATCATATTGAGCAAGATTGTCCTGTATATACATATCCCAAGCTTCCTATACAATGAAGGCCTCTAGGGCATACATATCCAACAATCTCTCACTTGCACTAAGGCATGTTATTGGCGTATTGAGTACCCAACGCTTGCACTAGTGCTAGTTGCTGGCGTACTGCAAACCCAACATCTCGAACAGTCTCTCGAACTGGACTTGAGAGATGTCTTTGGTGAATAGATCTTGTAACATTTCAGAAAAATAAAATATTATTTTTGGAATTTAAATAATTAAAATAATAAATTTGATAAATATTATAAAGGTATAGAAATTGGTTTTAATGAAGTAGTATGATTATATACTTATAGTTTGGAAAATTAATAAGAATTATTGTTTTTGAAAGAATTTATGTGATTTGGACATTTTATGAATTATTATACAATTAATTGTGTACAAATTAATGCTAAACTTGATTAATATTTTACTAATTATGCATTAATCTTGTTTATGTATTATGTCATGCAACATAACATGTTGCAACACTTGTTACATATTTTTGAAACATTACTTCATTTACATTAACATGGCTTTGTGTTGTTTTTAAAAATAAAAAAAAGAGAAGATATTTTGATAGGGGGACATGTAGGTATAGCAAGAAGGGGGGTTTCCTTACCATGGTATCTTCACCATCTCTCATCTTTATCTTCTTCATTCTTCATTCTTCATCCTTATTCTCCATCTCCCTCCACCTCCTCTTCCACCATGCACCCCTCCAAATCCACACAAAAATACCATGTCACCTTAACAAAAATTGCTCATCACCTCTATACAAACCCCATGGTGGAATCAAAATTGGACTTTGAGCACTTTGGACAACCCAAGAATTTTCTTCAGTTGCTATATGAGGTAAATCCTACACTTTTAGTTAAGTTATTAGTTTTCCTAACCTCTTATAGTAGTTTAGAGTGTAACTAATGTAGATTAGTGATGTTTGAAAATTCCAAGATGAAGTTTAGGGGATATTTAGAATTGTGAAGGTGTATTTGAGGTTTAGTAGTGGCCATAAACCCTTCTAGTGTTAGAATCCTTGGATAACTTGAGTTTAGAATTTTCCGACGTCGGTTTTGTGGAGTTTTTTGAGGATCAAATGAATTCTGGAGTAACTTGGGGTATTTATAAGAAAAACAAACAACAACATTGACTTAGTTAGACCACTAGAAGACCACCACAGAAGAACGAGACCCAAACTCCAAAATCCACTCGTCGCCACCGGTTACTGTAGCAACTTCTGGCGGCCAAATTTTGAAATTTGATGTTGGGGTTTGGCCTATAGCTCACACTCCTTATAACTTAGCTACTGTATTGTTAGTTTTGTCCTAAACTACCTGTGCCAAAATCTGGGAGTATTTTGAGTTGGTTTTGACATATTTTCCGATATTTGAATCTTGGATTTTTGGATTTCTTGATGTAACTTGGTCGTTCGACGTTCGCACGTTGACGTCAGACAGTATTTTATTATTTTAGCGCGCGTTGACCATAGGTTCTAACCTATGTACGCTTCGCGTGCCGTGTCGGTTTTCGAATCTGATTTTGATGCAATACGATGTGTATTGATTTATAGGTACAAGCACATGGATTTTCGGGACGACGAAGGAGGGAAAGGCATCCGTCAGGATCGACAAGAGCGGGGCATTGGAGGTGACTAGATGTATATCTACAGGGGATGTCGGATGGATAGCGTATAACACCCCCGCAACCGTAGATTAGAATACTTATATATATTATATGTATAGGTCAATGTGAGATATGTAGACTTAGCTAATAGGGATTCTTGGAGACTTTAGGTTAGAATAAGCGTACTCGCAGGAAGGTTTACCCATAGTTTTATTTCCTTAAGTCGTGAGCCGTTGGTTTTATATATTGTTGCGCGCGCGCACGTACACACTTGGTATGATATATGTGTGTGTGTGTGTAGTATACATATACGTGTAAGATGAGGATATGATATATTAAAATTTTTGAGTCGATATGATCGGATATGATGTCAAGAGATTATGATATACGATTTGAGTTTGATACATCGTATACGATATTATATATTAAAGGATCTTCGGGCAATACACGCATAACATGCGATAATATATGACTTGATGATATAATAGAATATACATGACTTTAGATCCGTACCCTTGATTATGATATTGTACGATGGATGATACCGTACAAATTATGATATATATGATATTTGACCCGTACCGTCGATTTTGAGGATGCCGTACAATGGATTTTACCGTATGAGATATTTATATGATGATTGATCCGCACTCTTGACTCGAGGATACCGTACGATGGATATTACCGTACGTGATGCTATAAGGCTGAATCGCCGACTACTAGAATTATCGACTCGGATATTCTTTCAATTTCAATTTACTTTCGTTTCGGTTTTTAGTTTAGTCTTTTAGTTACATAAGTAGATATTAGAATAGGTTTAGAGTCATACCTATTTTCAAAACTAACGAATCGAAGGTGTTTTTAAAGAATAAGCCGAGGGACGCTACAGATTTTCAAAAGATATCTTTTTTCTCAAAAACATCGTAGCCCCTAGTTTTCCAAAACAACGATTCGTGCTATTTCCAATACTATAATTGTATGGCTCGTGTGTGTGTCTAATGTTGCGTTTACTGCGTATTTCCTGTTATGTTCATATTGTTCTTATTTCATTTTGTATATACATGTGTTTTCATTAGTTATTATGACCTCGTCTGCTAGGACATATGCACCATTACCGATGATGCGTATGTTGCACGTACACCTGCTTTCCGGCTCACATACATCATTATCGGTAATTGCCATGCCACGTACACATTAGCAACCGTTACTTAACTTGTATAACCTAATAATTTGTAGTTAATTATATTGTTAGTGTGACGCCCCGCTTCCCAGAGTGCGCTAAGATCGGCACGTGACAAAGCCAACCATGCTACCTGTGGATAGGAAATATCCCTCCACAGTCATATTACGGCTGTAGAGATATCAAGAACAGTAATAAGCTATCTAACACATGTCCATAAGCCAGAATAAACGAGTCATGAAATAAAATAATGCGGAAGCAAAAGATCTAATACAATAATAATCCGTAATGTACGTCCCAAAATACGGGCTCACATCAGGGAATGAAAAGTGCTGAAAGGAAACTAAACTAAAATACTAACAGGTCCTCACTGCTCGGCCTGTTGATCAAAATACTCCTGGACAGCCTGCGATAAGGATAATGGATCTGGGCCATGTAAAACCCAAACGTCAGTGCGTCATAATATCAATAATTCTAATCAAGCAGGATATAATGAAATATGCATGCATGAAGTATAAACAGTAACAAGTTATCAGGAACAAGTAAACAGTAACATGAATATAGATCAGTGAACAAGATATAAACAGGTAAAGTGCAGTGAGTAATCTAAACTGTGCTATAGAGTTATCTACTCTAAGGTTATTCGAAATCAATTAATGTAATCCTCATCGTAACACATCGGTCTATGCCCCGTTCATTCCCCACGGGACCACGGTACAATATATAATAGACTGTGAGTCTATGTCCCGTTCATACCCCACGGGACCACGGTACAGAATGTAATAGCTCTTTGAGTTACGTTCAGTTACAATCTTGATTTCCCCATACCCCCAAGGTTATGTAAGTCAGGTATTGATAAATCTGAGACTAATGTCAACACGGGATCAAGCAGGTACAGTTTTGTCTGTATAGACAACAGGAAATGTCCATAGGGACAACAGGTCAAGATTGTCGGCATCAGTAACGAGATCAGGTAATATATCATGCTGTGGTACATCAGGTCATGTCAGGTGGTGTACATGTATCAAGTCATGTCAAGTAGTGCACAGGTATCAAGTCATGTCAGTAGTAGTGTATCAAGTCATGTCAGGTAGTGCACAAGTGTCGAGTGGGTGCTCATAATCAAACTATAATAAGTATGGGTACACAAAATCAAGTATGGAGTACTAATATAACAATAAAATGGAAGAATGTGATATGGTATGCAAATAGATATAAATTCAAAGATATGGATGCACAATTATCGATTAGGGTTACATTTATAGTTCCAATACTAATTAGGATGCACTTTATTAAACATGGGGTGTTAATATCACGGGGTTATGTATTAATGTGATTTATGGATGCAATTATATATAATTTAAATGAGATGGATGCAAACGGGTATCCGAAAAACAGTAAAACTGTAAAATGGTAATGTGGGATGTACAACTAAGCAATATGTGATGTAAATATTCCATTGGGTGCAGTATTTTGTAATATAGTATGTAACAAGATAAGTTTTCATGACCTAGATCTGAAATGATATGAATAGATGCAAACGGAATATCGAAAAGTTATAAAATTAAACATGGGGTGCATGATTTTAAATACAGGTATAATATTTATTTAAATAGATATATAATGAGTTATATAGCATGTAGCAAGATTAACTTGCCTAGACGGAACGAGAACGGATGTGTACGGAACGTCCTACGTCGGCGAAATATCGCGACGCGCGTAAGGTACACGGAACGGGTCCAAATAATGCACGAGGGTGATCACGCAGTCAATGCACGTTCGCTGGGTCGTCTGGATCGTCGGTGTCACGTCCGGCTCCGGCGATCTACAGAAATAAAGAATCAAAGAAAAGAAAAGAAGAGAAAGGAAAGAAAGAGGAAGAAGAAAGGAAAGGAAGAGGCTTACTGGGTTTGGGTTCATGGATCAGAGAAGGCAGCGAGGGGTGAAGACGAGGTAGTGGGTCACCGGCGATGGGGTTTGCCGGTGAGGCAGTGGATGTGCAGTGAGGGTTTCCTGGGTTCTTGGGATTCAGTGCATGGGTCGTGGGCTTGCAGGAAAGGAGATGAGAGAGATGTTGGTGATGGTGATGGGGCCGACGAGGTCGGAGCTCCGGCGGAAGCTAGGGTTAGGGTTCACGAGTTCGTTGGGTTGCTAGGTTTACATGGGTTCTCGTGCGGAGAGAGGTGAGAGGGTGTGATGTAGGGCTACAGTGATGGCTGATGTGGGTGAAGGTGGTGGTGCTCTGGGATGAAGACGATGACGATGGTGGTCGGAGGTTGGTGCTCGGTGCAGGGAAGAGCAAAGGTCGTGGCTAGTAAGGGGGAGGATAGGAGAGAGGAGGGGAAGTCGATAATGGAGGAGGGAGGCGAGGTCGAGGGTGGAGCGGTGACGACGACGCAGGCGATGGCTAGGGTTAAAAGAAACGAAGAAGACGATGACGAGAGAGAGAACGTGCATGGGTTTTACTGGGAAAAGAAATGAAGAAGGGAGGTGAGAGTAACGTGAGAAGGAAGGTGATGGGAATCAATCTCACCGCGAGGGGAGAGAGAGAGGTGCAAGAGGGGAGAGAGAGAGGAGGAGGAGGAGAGATAATTTTGTCTGTATGTGGAAGAGAGAGAGAGAAAGATTGCCAGGGGGAGAGAGAGAAAAGAAGAGAGAAAGAGAAAGAGGGGGAGAGAGAAAGAGAGAGGAAAGAGAGAGAAGAGAATGGGTTTTTAAAAAATAAAGAATTAATATAAGGTAAAGGGGGAGAGAGAGAATGCTTCAGTTATAAAAGATTTTTACTTTTAAAATCTTTCTTTAAAAATATATTTTGTTAACAATATATATATATATATATATATATATATATATATATATATAACAGTAACTAAGTATAATATAATATTAATAAAACTTGATATTTTGGCTAATACAAAAATAGTCCAAAACACGCCCGGGCCGGATCTAAAAATCTGTTGCGCCACGGCAGCGCCCCGGCCGTCTATCCGAGGCCAAAATGCGGAATCAAAATTTTTCTTAACTTTAAACTGGCGCTACCGCGGACAATATACCCGGATCGTAACCATTAACCGATACTAGCTATCAAGAGAAAGGGTGAGAGATATACCGAGTGATCCGAGTCCTCCGGTCTTCTCGTCATCGTCCCGATCTCCCACTGAAAGTCCTGTCTCCATATCGTCGCCTCCTCGCCGGAAGGGCACCACACCGCCTGCGTCTTTTACGGGCTCCCGCCTCAATACCGAGGCAACTCAGGCATGAAGCCGACAAGTCGACATGCCCAAGATTTGTTGTAGAATGTAGTGTAGAAACTTTGTCTCTTGGAGTTTATGTAGTTGCCATTGATGGATGGAGGAAGAGGTAAAGAAAATTGGTGTTTTCAATTTTCTAGCAAGAAGAAGATGAGATGAAGAATTCCTCACATAACAAAATGAACTCTCTCATTCTTTTTCTCTCAAGTGAAGCCTCTTCTCTCTTGTAAGAATAGTGGAGGAAAGAAGAATCAATCCATAACATGAAGGAAGGTGAGTGT
The DNA here is from genome assembly GCA_030015575.1 of Agapanthus africanus. NCBI lineage: Eukaryota > Viridiplantae > Streptophyta > Magnoliopsida > Asparagales > Amaryllidaceae > Agapanthus > Agapanthus africanus. Next base: position 861,941,520 of record JASDDO010000024.1, on the reverse strand, counting down.
AGGAGATGCAAAAGGGTGACCACATCAAAAGTAAGCTTCACATCAAAAGGTAATGATCATTCTCTCAAATCAATTTCTAATCACTTCTAATCTCAAAAAGCAAGCCATCATGAAAAGCAAAGATGCTTAATCTTTCATAATGCCACAAATACAAAGAACCCCTCCACAAATGGTTATTTGCAAACTTGCAAATAACCCCCCTCCATCGGAAAAGTCCGGCCGGGAAAGAACAAAGGAAAACCGGCCGGAACGGAATGCAAACTGGCAACTCCAGAAAACTGGTCCCGTAATAAATTACAGGAAAACCCCGATACTGTGCATACACACCCGCATCTGTATTCCGACCGGATACAAATACAATGAGACAAAATCTACACTGTACTAAACTAGGATCCGGCTTAAACCAAAGCCGGCTAGTAATATCCGTCCGATCCTGATCCGTGCAATACCGCACGTATCAGATCGAACCCTGCCATATATCCATACGGCCACTAGTACAAACCGTCCGATCCTGATCCGTGCAATACCGCACGTATCTGATCGGACCCTGCCATATCTCCATACGGCCTCTACAGCGTTTCGCCCGAAAGCTTGAGTAACTGAAAATGTGGTGGACTCTAAAGACTCGTCAATACTATGGCTGTGGATTTAACCACTAGCACGTCAGAGGTATAAGCCAATACGTGACGGGCCACCAGCTATTGACCAAAAGGGACGTCGATGAGCGAACTCATCCTGACACCCTACTGAGCCTGCCAGTGACAATATCCGTACAGTCCGGTCCGTTCGTCTATGAGTATCGCATGTCGGGCCTAGGGGGTTGGTAAAAGTCATACCCCCAAAAGCGGTACAAGTCGTGTCGGAGTGTAGCCCAGAACACCCTGAGATACTACTGGAATACCTACCAGTAAATCTCCTGCCTCGGCCGAGGGCTTTGTGTAATGGCTCTCCTAGACACAGCGCGACCTCACCCCCAATACCGGGAGAGACGAACCCCTGAAGATCCGCTCACTGCCTCCATGTGGCTCGGGACTGTACCCAACTAAAACCTGTTTGCACGACTCTTTTGAGCCGTGGTAGGGTAGTAATCAAAGTACAGTGGGAACTCACACGAGACAAATGACGATCCCCAGGTCGATGAACTAACCTGTACACATGTCACCAGGGAACTGCTATCTGACGTCAGGTATAAGACCAACTAGCATGTTCCCGGCGAGTCCTGTCCGGTGTACTCATAACCCAATGAGCACCTGTATACATCTTAGGTGAACCAACTGACACCAGTGGCTTGTGAGACCGGCCACCGCCCCTCGTCAGGATCTCGACTGTATACACTAGTCTACTCTGGAGAATCGATGCCCTGTCTCGAAACTCCCACGACTAGGGACCTTTTAAGGATGTGCTTATAGACCACCAGCTCTCACGTATATGATCGCCATCATACTGCCGGCAGTCAAGCAAGAATCCTAGGGGCTCTATCAGCGTGTAATAGCGACCTGTAAGGTCACCTGAAGCAGTACATGATGATAAAAGTAAACCAGATAGCATACTATCATTTCGAGTAAGACTGTCCTACCGGGATAGGTCCTCCCTCAATCATTGCAATCACGTGCCTGTGATCCAATAATTGACTCTGAGGGCACTATCTCCAACAATCTCCCACTTGCACTCAAGGCTAATTATTGCGATGTCGCGTACTTACAGCCCGTGTGATACCGAACACCCAACTCCTATACTGGTCAGTCTCACAAAGCTCGTTTGCGAAACTATTGCGTTCGAGGAATAGCCTCAGTGAGTGGATCCGCTGTCATGTTTCTTTCTATGTCTCTCTATATCTCAAGTTCGCAGAGAAAACCATCTCCCGAAATGAGCAATACCTGTCTTAGAGTATGTCTGGATATCTGATGGGACCTAGCTCATAAATGAACTCCAAATCCCAACTTCTTAGACTGTATCGATGACTGAACTTAATCAGTACCCAGCGCCATGCCTCACTCAGTATTGCCTTGGACCACCTGTCCAAAATACTGCCCCTCGTCAGAAGGAGAAACTATAACTCTGACAGCCACTCTGCAATCCATGTCACCTTGGAAGCCTGGAATGATAACTGTCTCCTAAAAGAGGCTGTCGTTATCACATCCCTAGAACATTAACTTATGTTCTAAAACTGCTTCCGACTGTTTCTCCAGGATTGGATTAATATCAACTTATTGCATCTACTGCAAGAACAACATCTGGTGTGGTACTTGACATCTTATGATTGACTCAATTGCCTAAGCAAGTGATCTGTCAATCATGTGTATCCCTCTCCCCTTTAGTCTGTAAGACACCTTTAGAGAGGGCGACTCCATTACCTGCAGGTACACTACCGTGCCAAGAGTCGTCCATTCTAAATACTCATAGAATGCTGTCAAAATACCCAGATTAGGAAACCACCCAAATCTAGATCTAAAACCATAGATCTAGTAACCAGTATGTCTGATATAATGTCCAAGTCCTGTGTGGAGAAACCACTGTGTGACAACCAAAGTATAACCGATCGTAGTATAAGAATATCACTTCCTACTCTGTGTATGTCATCCAAATACCAGGACATCACACCCGACTACCTTCTTAACAGATCCATCCCCTATTCTGATGAAGTCAAACCTATGACTTCACATCAGAAATAGATGATCTATCTCCGCTATATCTGCTTCAGTCTATAAATAGACATAAGCCAACTGTCCACCAATGCTTCCGCTGCTCCCACTGACTACAAAAACCCTCTGGCAGAGTCATATAGACGTACACCTCTAAAGCCAGTTTAGAATGACGCTATACTCATCCTCATGCCGGGTTTCACAGTCTGGAACAATAGCAATGGCAAGTCTGGGTAAACAAGAACCTCCCTGCCACCGTCCTTGAGCATACCGAAGTACCTCTCGAGTGCCTGAGGTTACCCACCATATCTGCGGAGTGGCTAATGGAATGTCAAGCCAGATTGAATCTTTAGGTTCTTATGAAATCTTCAGTAATCGTTTGCGGTTCTGGAATCGCTTCCAGTTCTACCATACTCCCACTACCGTTTTCTGAAAAATCCATTTCCTTTTAAAAATGTGGCGAGTCAAGAACAATATCACTATTGATCTTCCAGATGGTAGAAAGTCAACCCTCGTCATAGCCCGGGTCAACCCACAAACAGCCATTACAGAAACGTGCCTTGAGTTATCCAGAGTCTGGTTTTAAGCATAAGCCGGACAACTCCCCGTACCTTAACAATGTCAAGATATGAACTGTTCTATATCCAATACAGAAACAGAGGCACTGATTTAATTGGAACCAGATTCAAATCATGCAGCTGTCTCCAGTGCATGTCACCTAAATGGAAGGAGGCCGATCAGCGTTACTCAACTTAGGAGTACTTCCAATTATGAGTAACCTGAAAGAGAAGCAAGTTCTCTTAACCATTACTATCAATTGAATACCATACACAAGTATCTACATCTTCGATTACCTTGAAGAATCCCGATACTTGCAATACCTGGTTCTCTACTTTACTCTTATACCTATAACTTCTCAAAACTTGGACCCTGTGTTTCTACGAAACACCTGTCTAAGAACTAGAGAAGTTATAAGTAAGCAGAATATAGTACGAGGACCAACCCCTCTGTCCTAATGGACACTGGACAATACACAATACTCTGTACAAGTCCCTTGAGTCTGATAACTCATTCACTGTGTGTCGTAGGTTGAAAACTGTACTTATGGTTAAGAAGAATTACACCGCTGTTCAATACTCCTTACCTAACCATCCACTGATATAGGTAAATGTCATAGACACAATTTCAAAAAGGTACATCTCACTCTATAAAAATAGACGTACAGATATATCAATTTGAAATTGGTGCATAGCAACGGATATTCAAAACCAAATAATCGCCGACCGGCAAACAACCCAGGTGGCTTCCTCAAATATCACCAATTACAACGAATCCCGATATAATGAGGATAGTCACCTAATTCCCAATAACTTACTCCTACTCATCATCTGTAAAACCATACAGATGTGAGAATCCAACCTGGTAAATACATATCCTGGAGCAAGTGTCTAATCGGGAAATCAGTTTTCTTTTAACAGTACACAGTGAAACTTGAAACATTGAAATGTTTCGATGGGGTATCCTGGTATTCCTAGTAATGCCTCTTCCATTATCCAGATTCATATTTGTAACCTTATATCTCTTTGCCATCTCTCCAAATCCCTTTATATGTCTTTAGTCATTACCTTCTGCACACCCCTTCAGGCCAAATGGTTTTCTTCCTTCCCTACCATTCGGCACCAGCCTATGGTTTGGAAGAAGACTATCCAATAAGAATAATGGGTGTACTGTCCTAATCCTAGGAGCACTCGGAATGTGAGAGAAGGTGAAGATAAAAGACAACCGAATAAACCATATTCCTATTTCTCCTGAACCAGAATCCATCCCCGAACTGGAACAAGTTCCTTTCGAGTTCGTATATAACCATACGATGGATTATCCAATAAACTTGGGATCTTCGTAGTGATACGGAGTGTCCTGGAGAAATACAAAGGTGATTTAGGATTGGCGAAGAAATACTTGGTCCGGTCGTGAACAGCAGTCGCAATTTACTTTGCCCTCTTACTAATCCCTTGCTTTGTCTTAACTTAATACCTTCTGTACACCTTCGTTATGCTAATTGGTTTTCTTCATTCCCCACCGTTCGGCACCTGCCTATGGTTTGGAAGAAGACTATCCAATTTGCGTAATAGGTGTACTATCTCCTAAACCAAGGAGTACTCGCAACCTGAGAGAAGGTAAAAGGAAAAGACAAGTGAATAGTCCTATTCGTTTTCTCCAGAACCGGAAACCATCCTCGAATAAATTCCTTCGAGTTCGTATCTAACCATACCATGGTTTTGTCCAATGGAAGTGGACGTTCGTAGTAATACGGGGTGTCCTGGAGAAAAGAGTAAAAGTAGGAGTGGCAATCAGGTTAGCGACTCAGACAATCCAAAAGCCAGTGTTAAGAAGGTTCGGTCAACTTGGTCACTGAGTCATAGTCTAGGGTCGGGTTAATGGTCGCTGCCAAAGAGAGAGAGAAAAGAAACACTCAGCGTGCACTCTAACCTAGATCAGAATGGTTATCACTTTATCTAATCTGGAAACCTCCCACTGTACCGTCAAATTCTCCTCCAAACCTGAAAGAAGAATTAGTCGGGATCACCCGAGGAGTAAACCAACTCATCAGTGGGAATCGGGATCCAACTATCATTGCATGATAACGTGACAGAATCCGCTCTCGTCATCACACTCCAGAAGGTATGCGCATATCTGGCAAGTTTCAGTTCTTTTGAAACTCCCGATGTGATTTTTACCTCTAGGACCCAAGTGACCTTGACGAATAATCAACAAATCAAAAGGTCCTAGTCAAGTTCAACCCGTCATTATCTTGATTGCGTTAAACCCACCCGCACGACCCTTGACGAATAATCAACAAAGTCGTACGACTGTCCTAACCAATCCACATATCCATACGACAGAAAGCATTACAGAGCTACCGCACACTACGCCTCGGCGAATAGCAACGACAAACATAGCGCGAATACTAAGCAATACTAATCTGAAATGACGGAGGGCTACGGCTGGTTTTTGGCGAAAAACCTTTAACGTAATGAACTTGATATCGTTGAAGGAACCGGATAACTTTTTATAAAAATATAGTGACGAAAACCTTTGCTAAAGAGGTCACTCCCGGTGAAGGGATCTCGGCTCTTTTCCCCGTAGAATGAGGTGCAGGATATTCCAACTGAATACCACGATGCAAAGCAAAAGTAATCGGCTATAGTGAAGTTAATGCCCTGACGCAAACTTCTGTCCAAGGGGTCACTCCCGGTGAAGGGATCTCGGCCCTTGCCTCGTCGACTGAGGAGCAGGATATTCCAACTGAATACCACGATGCAAAACAAAAGTGAACGTCCTTGCAATAACAGCTTTTTGAAAAGTGTTCCAACAACATCAGAATAGGTTTGTTTAGCTTGCATTGATCTGAATCAACGCAGTCCCATCAATTGATCACACCACAAAGAACGAAAATATACTGATGTACGTATATGCCATCCGCATTCGCCACTGGGTCCCGTCATTACCCGTTAGGTTAGCTAACTAACGACAGAGCGGGGACTGGACTAGCGCGGATGCAAAACATATACAACATCTACTAATATATATACCAATATATTATATTTCGCTCAAGGCGTGGTAAAATGCAACATCATAGAAATGTACAGCATCACAGAACAATACAGATATCTGGAAGCCCCGGGTTTCACAGAGCCGCTGCTGAAACCCGACGTTCCCCTGGTCGTGTGGATAGCCTGTGCAATGAAATCCTAGACCCCTACGGGCGCGGCAAGTCATCCGCCAAAAACCTGAAGCGAGGCAGCCCCCTTCAGCACCGTGAATGGACCACCCAGCACTTCATGGAATCTGGTAACTTGGGCACCCCTCCTGGGTCAACCTGTACCCCCTACGAGTGCGGCGAATAGCCCGCCAATCCTAGAGTGAAGCCCCCTCCGTCTCAATGCCATGAGATGCGGGCCCGTTGCCCTCTAGAACCCGGCTATCCGTGCACCCCTCCGCGGGGTAATTCTAGTACAGAAAGTAAAATATACATACAACGGGTACATCGACCGCAACCAGGTCGTGCCCCAAAAGAATAATACAAACAGGCAGTGACGGCAGTCCACATGTCGGACACTCGCCCCGCAATATCAAATGTACATAATACAACAAAACTGTACTACCACTGCAACCAGGCTATCCCCACGACCGATCCGCAACATCACAGCATAAACACAGAACATCAACGTGACGGTCACGTTCGCAAATCCGTCTAACCGGGCTATAGCAGTTAGACAGGATTTACCGATCAAGTGACATTCACGGTCGCAGATATAATGTAAATACTATGAACCAATGTGTTTAAAATATCCGATCGATCAAAATTACCAAGTGGGCCCCCAAGTACTTACTGTAGCACACACAGAAAATCTGGGCCCAAACAAAGTATACCAAAACCCCTATCTTAAGCCCACAAGCCTACTGCAAAAAAATGATGACATGAACCCACATTCCTGCGGCGGAACCGCGGCCAAATGGGGGTCAAGGCCGCGGTTCCGCGGTCGTACGGAAAGATCATGGCACCAAATTTTTCCAGTGTTCTTACGCTATCAGTACATCAGTTTTCCACAACCTGAAAAATTTTTAGAGCCCGGAAAAAATCGACAGAAAACTGATGTGAAGAAAACGCGGTTTTGGAATTTTTGTTCGATCGGAAAAGTAAAACACACTTGAACAAGCTAGACTAGGTTAATGGCGTGGCTCTGATACCATGTTGCGCCACGGCAGCGCCCCGGTCGTCTATCCGAGGCCAAAATGCGGAATCAAAATTTTTCTTAACTTTAAACTGGCGCTACCGCGGACAATATACCCGGATCGTAACCATTAACCGATACTAGCTATCAAGAGAAAGGGTGAGAGATATACCGAGTGATCCGAGTCCTCCGGTCTTCTCGTCATCGTCCCGATCTCCCGCTGAAAGTCCTGTCTCCATATCGTCGCCTCCTCGCCGGAAGGGCACCACACCGCCTGCGTCTTTTACGGGCTCCCGCCTCAATACCGAGGCAACTCGGGCATGAAGCCGGCAAGTCGACATGCCCAAGATTTGCTATAGAATGTAGTGTAGAAACTTTGTCTCTTGGAGTTTATGTAGTTGCCATTGATGGATGGAGGAAGAGGTAAAGAAAATTGGTGCTTTCAATTTTCTAGCAAGAAGAAGATGAGATGAAGAATTCCTCACATAACAAAATGAACTCTCTCATTCTTTTTCTCTCAAGTGAAGCCTCTTCTCTCTTGTAAGAATAGTGGAGGAAAGAAGAATCAATCCATAACATGAAGGGAGGTGAGTGTAGGAGATGCAAAAGGGTGACCACATCAAAAGTAAGCTTCACATCAAAAGGTAATGATCATTCTCTCAAATCAATTTCTAATCACTTCTAATCTCAAAAAGCAAGCCATCATGAAAAGCAAAGATGCTTAATCTTTCATAATGCCACAAATACAAAGAACCCCTCCACAAATGGTTATTTGCAAACTTGCAAATAACCCCCCTCCATCGGAAAAGTCCGGCCGGGAAAGAACAAAGGAAAACCGGCCGGAACGGAATGCAAACTGGCAACTCCAGAAAACTGGTCCCGTAATAAATTACAGGAAAACCCCGATACTGTGCATACACACCCGCATCTGTATTCCGACCGGATACAAATGCAATGAGACAAAATCTACACTGTACTAAACTAGGATCCGGCTTAAACCAAAGCCGGCTAGTAATATCCGTCCGATCCTGATCCGTGCAATACCGCACGTATCAGATCGAACCCTGCCATATATCCATACGGCCACTAGTACAAACCGTCCGATCCTGATCCGTGCAATACCGCACGTATCTGATCGGACCCTGCCATATCTCCATACGGCCTCTACAGCGTTTCGCCCGAAAGCTTGAGTAACTGAAAATGTGGTGGACTCTAAAGACTCGTCAATACTATGGCTGTGGATTTAACCACTAGCACGTCAGAGGTATAAGCCAATACGTGACGGGCCACCAGCTATTGACCAAAAGGGACGTCGATGAGCGAACTCATCCTGACACCCTACTGAGCCTGTCAGTGACAATATCCGTACAGTCCGGTCCGTTCGTCTATGAGTATCGCATGTCGGGCCTAGGGGGTTGGTAAAAGTCATACCCCCAAAAGCGGTACAAGTCGTGTCGGAGTGTAGCCCAGAACACCCTGAAATACTACTGGAATGCCTACCAGTAAATCTCCTGCCTCGGCCGAGGGCTTTGTGTAATGGCTCTCCTAGACACAGCGCGACCTCACCCCCAATACCGGGAGAGACGAACCCCTGAAGATCCGCTCACTGCCTCCATGTGGCTTGAGACTGTACCCAACTAAAACCTGTTTGCACGACTCCTTTGAGCCGTGGTAGGGTAGTAATCAAAGTACAGTGGGAACTCACACGAGACAAATGACGATCCCCAGGTCGATGAACTAACCTGTACACATGTCACCAGGGAACTGCTATCTGACGTCAGGTATAAGACCAACTAGCATGTTCCCGGCGAGTCCTGTCCGGTGTACTCATAACCCAATGAGCACCTGTATACATCTTAGGTGAACCAACTGACACCAGTGGCTTGTGAGACCGGCCACCGCCCCTCGTCGGGGTCTCGACTGTATACACTAGTCTATTCTGGAGAATCGATGCCCTGTCTCGAAACTCCCACGACTAGGGACCTTTTAAGGATGTGCTTATAGACCACCAGCTCTCACGTATATGATCGCCATCATACTGCCGGCAGTCAAGCAAGAATCCTAGGGGCTCTATCAGCGTGTAATAGCGACCTGTAAGGTCACCTGAAGCAGTACACGATGATAAAGGTAAACCAGATAGCATACTATCATTTCGAGTAAGACTGTCCTACCGGGATAGGTCCTCCCTCAATCATTGCAATCACGTGCCTGTGATCCAATAATTGACTCTGAGGGCACTATCTCCAACAAAATCCAGTTTTAAAATATGAAAAATATATGCGACGACCAAATTTTAAAATGAAAGCTCGGGTAACGAAAATGCATACCTGTTCAGTTGATAAAACTGCACATTTATTATTATATTTTTCCTACCATTTCTATATTTAAAAAGGTCTTTATTATAATATATCATACATATGAGGGTTTATTTGTAAAAATACTATTTTCCATGTGTTGATATATTATAATTAACATTTGGTAGAAAAATGTATGCAAATAATATCAGTGACCAAATCCTAGTAAAACAAAATCTACTAAATATTATTTGTTAAGTTATTGTGCAGAATTTTCAGGTCTAAATTCAAGAAAATCAAGTGGTTAAAAGCAAACCTGCCTAATTAAGAAATCAAAACTTGGAAATCAAGTCTGGCAGAAACTACGAGAAGATTTCCAAATTATGAAGGTTCCAGAGAAAGACACATGTCACAAGAAGAGAAACCACAAAAAGAAAATCAACGGATAAGATCTTCTGGCCGCGGATCCGCAGCCAAAGCTCCTTGATGCCGCGGATCCGCCGCGTGGAAGTGGAAGTAAAGGCTGGAATTTCTCTGGTGGAATCCTAACTAAAGGTCCCCAATTTAAGCATCTAAATTTTTGGCTTTGGGACTATAAATAAAGACCGAGAGCCTCTTGAAAAAAGAATCAAGCCGACGAGATCACGAAGTCCAAGACGGCTCACGCATCCAGGCTGATCATCAACGGTTCATCTACCTCCTTGGAAGAAATCGAGAAGCAAACTAGTATTTGTAATCATTTTCTAAGGGATCAAAGTGTAATGAATATTGTTGATTAATAAAGGTAGCTCTTTTTCCTATTCTATTTCTTTATAGTTTAATTATGCATTTTCTCTCCATCTCTTTTTCTCCCAACATGCACGAGTAATTCTCCGCTTGTTAGGGTTCGTAGGATTAGGGTAGGCTAATGGATGATGAACATCCCTAAACCCTTTTTAAGTCCTATAAAGTTTATGAACTTTATCAAAAGAATCATTAACATCCTAATCGGGCGCGCTAACAATTCTTTGTTAGTTCCGACCGCGATTAGAGATTAGATTAATGATTGTTTTGGTAAAGGCTAGATATGAACGGAGTTCCGTGTCTAGATAAGGGTTAAGAGTGGGATTCCTTTTCCCTCCAGAAACCCTAATCTACACGCATCACCGTCGTTCTAGTTTTAAATCTTTTAAAAGATAAAAAGGGTAACTTTTAATTAATCGTCCATAACTACTAAATCCTAACGAACCCTACAAGCCCCCTTATTATATTCACTACATCCCTAAAATAATTTAGATCTATATTTTTGCATTAGTGCTTAACGTAGATCTAGAAACCATTCTACAATATTCTTTATTCCCCCCTATCTCTCAACACATCTAAAGTAAGAATAAAAGATTCAACGTTTCCCAGAGGACGACCCGTACTCATCTCGGTCTAGCTACACGCGATACCGTTATTGATTGCGGTTACACTACAAACACACTTTTTAGAAACAATCAATACCCCCAAGAACGGATGCACATACGTGTGCGTAGCCATCCAAACACGTCCGTTTCACTGAACGGGACGAGGACAAGATGCGCGGATGCTACCACGAGGTTAGGGGTATTATGCAGGCCATGTTATGTAATTTTAAATTATTTTATATGGCTTAAAATGTTATATGGTAAAAGATGCAATACCAGATAAATGCCAGTATGCAGTATTCATGAAAATGCACATGTAAGATAATTCATAAATATGAATCAAACAAGTTTTAAGCAAGCGGGTCGGGTCGAATGCAATGTAAAATGTAAAATACCATTCGCACCCAAAACACGATAAATCAGGAAAATACCACAATTAAGGAAATACGAGAACTGGAATAGGTATAAATGAACTAGGTTGTTACATTATACCCAACTACAAAAAGAATTTCGTCCTCGAAATTCCAAGAACAAGGAAAAATAAACAATCAAGAAACTACAAGAATAGGTGTGGAAATTTCTGTCGGATCTCGTCTTCTCGTTCCCAAGTCGATTCTCCGTGCGAGCGATTCCCCCAAGAAACAAGTACGAGAGGGATAACCTTGTTCTTAAGGACCTTTTCTCTTCGATCAACAATCAACATCGATCGTTCCTCAAAGGTCAAATCCTCTCTTACAGTCAGCTCCGAATGATCCAGCATGCGTGTTTCATCTCGAACATATTTACGGAGATGGGATACATGAAACACTTCATGAACATTCGTCAAAGATTGTAGTAAAGCCAATCGGTAAGCCACTTCTCCAACACGCTCCAAAATCTCGAAAGGCCCCACGAATCGAGGACTAAGCTTGCCTCGACTCCCAAAACGAATCACTCCTCTAGTCGGTGATATCCTCAAGAATACCAGATTGCCAACAGCGAACTCTAGAGGTCTTCTCGATATGTCGGCCCAACTCTTCTGCCGATCTTGTGCTGCCTTCATATGATTTCGGATAGTATTAACCTTCTCAACTGTTTGCACGATCAAATCCGAGCCCAACAATCTTCGTTCTCCAACATCATCCCAACAAACGGGCGAACGACACTTGCGACCATACAATACTTCGAATAGATCCATTTGAATAGTCACCTGAAAACTGTTATTGTAAGAAAACTCCACCAAGTGTAGATGATCCTCCCATGAACCCTTGAAGTCTAACATGCAAGCGCTCAACATGTCTTCAAGAGTTTGGATCGTTCTCTCCGACTGGCCATCTGTCTGAGGATGATAAGCCGTGCTAAACTTCAATCGCGTCCCCAAACTTTCCTGTAAACTCCTCCAGAAGTGCGATAAGAATCGGGTGTCACGGTCGGACACGATACTCACAGGTACTCCATGCAATCTCACAATCTCCTGCATATACCGTTCCGCTAACGCTTCCGTTGATTAACCAACTCGAAATGGTATGAAATGAGCTACCTTGGTCAATCGATCAACAATCACCCAAACTGTATTGTTGCCCTTTGGACTCCGCGGTAAAGCTGTCACGAAATCCATGGTTATATGTTCCCACTTCCACTAAGGAATCGGAAGTGGTTGCAATAAACTAGCCACCCTTTGATATTCAGCCTTAGCTTGCTGACACACCAAGCTCTTCGCTACAAAGCGAGCAATATCCCTTTTCATACCTTCCCACCAGAAATGTTGTCTTAGATCGCGGTACATCTTCGTGCTTCCTGGATGTACGGAATATGCGGAACTGCGCGCTTCCTTCATAACTTCTTCGCGAATATCTCCTTTTGGCACATACAAACGGCTACCATATCGCAACGAACTATCTTCATGAACCGTTCGAAGTCCAGCTTCAACATGTTCTTGAAACTTCTGCAATCTTGGGTCCTGTGACTGCGCTGCTTTAATATTATCGATCAACGACGACTGTACTTGCAGCTGCATCAACTGTCCTGAAGAATACGGTAGCACGATCTCCAACTCGAATCTCCGAAATTCTTCGATAATCTCCTTCTGTGCAGTCAACATCCTAATTGCTGGCAACCGACTAAGCACATCCGGCACTACATTAACTTTTCCCGGATGGTGCTTAAGATCAAGATCATAGTCAGCCATCAGCTCCAACCATCTACGCTGCCTCATGTTAAGCTCTTTCTGTATGAACACATACTTAAGACTTTTGTGATCGGTGAATACTTCAACCCTTTCGCCCAGTAAGTAGTGTCTCCAAATCTTCAGAGCGAAAATCACTGCTGCTAGCACCAAATCATGAGTTGGGTAATTCTTCTCATGGGTCTTCAACTGCCGCGATGCGTAAGCTATAACCTTCCCATGCCGCATCAAAACACATCCTAAACATTTTCCAGATGCGTCGCTGTGAATCACCAATTCTCCGTAACTGTCTGGTACGGTCAAAATACGAGCGGTTATCAATCTCTGCTTCAATGCCTCAAAAGCTGACGCACATTTATTCGTCCATACAAACGGTATTTCCTTGCACGTAAGCTTGGTTAAAGGCTCGGCCAAACGAGCAAAATTCTCCATGAACCTTCTGTAATATCCGGCAAGTCCAAGAAAACTTCTGATCTCTGCTACGTTCTTCGGAATCGGCCAATCTTGAACTGCTGCAATCTTATCGAGATCAACAAAGATTCCATCTCCAGATACGACATGCCCCAAAAACTTCACTTCTTCAAACCAAAACTCACACTTGCTCATCTTTGCACATAATCTTTCTTGCCTCAATGTCTGCAGTGCGATCTTCAAGTGTTCTGCATGCTCCTCTAGGCTCCTCGAGTAGACCAGAATACCATCAATGAACACCACTATAAACTAGTCCAAGAACGGTGAAAAGATTCGGTTCATCAAGTCTATAAATATCGCCGGTGCATTCGTGACTCCGAATGGCATCACTAAATACTCGTAATGTCCATACCGAGTTCGGAATGCGGTATTGCAAATATCCTCTGATTTAACTCGGACCTGATGATATTCGGATCGCAAATCCAGTTTCGAGAATACCCTCGCGCCACTAAGCTGCTCGAACAATTCTCCAATGCGAGAGATCGAGTACTTGTTCTTAATAGTTACCCGGTTGAAGTCTCGATAATCGATGCACATCCTCCGTGTGCCATCTTTCTTCTTGACTAGAAGCACTGGAGCTCCCCAAGGTGAATTGCTGCTGCGAATCCAACCCTTCTCAAGTAATTCGGTAACCTGCTTCTTGACTTCTTCCAACTCCACTGGTGTCATCGGATAGTACGCCTTTGAGATTGGCGGTGCACCAGGAACAAGATCAATCGCGAATTCCACATCTCGTTTTGGCGGTAAACTCGAGATGCCCTCGAACACGTCCATGAACTCTCGAACTACAGCTGGCGCTTTCTCCTTATCAACTTCTATCGACGAAAGAACACTGTTTGTCGTCCTAGCCCTAAACTCGACTGGCCCGACAGAACTGCTATCTCCAGCAAAAACAAACTCCGGATGTCCGGGAATTTGGAAAATTACTTTCTTTACCCTACAATCAATGTGAGCGTGGAAAGTGCCGAGAAAATCTATTCCCAAGACAACCTCATAACTGCCGGTATCGGTCACCAAGAAATCTGCAAAACATAAACTGGTAAGCAATGAAACTGAGAGAACCAAGGTAATAGAACGACCATGAAATAAGGAAATGAAACGAGACTAGGACTCTAAGTTACTTGAATAGAGTACCGCATTGTAACCATACTGCAGTTCATAGTTACAATCACATAACCCCACTCAAGTCGCCCAAATCCTAGTATCAGAATCAAAGAACAGGGAGAAACAATAGGGAACCAAAAGATTTCAAGTCAAGATGCAAAGTGGTTTGCATATCGTCAAGGCAAAGGATCAATAGAAAGATATGATTCAAGAATCACAATAACAATGTGGCAGGACATGTTCCTAATTACAGGTTTTCTGATTCGTGTATTGGATCCAATACCCAACTACAAAAGAATCAAACCCGATCAACATAAATCCTATGGCTCTGATACCAAACAAACTCTGTCATGCCCCGCTTCCCAGAGTGCGCTAAGATCGGCACGTGACAAAACCAACCATGCTACCTGTAGATAGGAAATATCCCTCCACAGTCACATTACGGCTGTAGAGATATCAAGAACAGTAATAAACTATCTAACACATGTCCATACGCCAGAATAAACGAGTCATGAAATAAAATAATGCGGAAGCAAAAGATCCAATACAATAATAATCCGGAATGTATGTCCCAAAATACGGGCTCACATTAGGGAATGAAAAGTGCTGAAAGGAAACTAAACTAAAATACTAACAGGTCCTCACTGCTCGGCCTGTTGATCAAAATACTCCTGGACAGCCTGCGATAAGGATAATGGATCTGGGCCATGCAAAAACCAGACGTCAGTGCGTCATAATATCAATAATTCTAATCAAGCAGGATATAATGAAATATGCAAGCATGAAGTATAATTATCAGGAACAAGTAAACAGTAACATGAATATAGATCAGTGAACAAGATATAAACAGGTAAAGTGCAGTGAGTAATCTAAACTGTACTATAGAGTTATCTACTCTAAGGTTATTCGAAATCAATTAATGTAATTCTCATCGTAACCCATCGGTCTATGCCCCGTTCATTCCCCACGGGACCACGGTACAATATATAATAAACTGTGAGTCTATGTCCTGTTCATACTCCACGGGACCACGGTACAGGATGTAATAGCCTTTTGAGTTACGTTCAGTTACAATCTTGATTTTCCCATACCCCCAAGGTTATGTGTGTAAGTCAGGTATTGATAAATCTGAGACTAATACCAACACAGGATCAAGCAGGTACAGGTTTGTCTGTATAGACAACAGGAAATGTCCGTAGGGACAATAGGTCAAGATTGTCGGCATTAGTAACAAGATCAGGTAATATGTCACGCTGTGGTACATCAGGTCATGTCAGGTGGTGTACATGTATCAAGTCATGTCAAGTAGTGCACATGTATCAAGTCATGTCAGTAGTAGTGTATCAAGTCATGTCAGGTAGTGCACAAGTATCGAGTGGGTGCTCATAATCAAACTATAATAAGTATGGGTACATAAAATCAAGTATGGAGTAATAATATAACAATAAAATGGAATAATGTGATATGGTATGCAAATAGATATAAATTCAAAGATATGGATGCACAATTATCGATTAGGGTTACATTTATAGTTCCAATACTAATTAGAATGCACTTTATTAAACATGGGGTGTTAATATCACGCGGTTATGTATTAATGTGATTTATGGATGCAATTATATATATTTTAAATGAGATGGATGCAAACGGGTATCCAAAAACAGTAAAACTGTAAAATGGTAATGTGGGATGTACAACTAAGAAATATGTGATGTAAATATTCCATTGGGTGCAGTATTTTGTAATATAGTATGTAACAAGATAAGTTTTCATGACCTACATCTGAAATGATATGAATGGATGCAAACGGAACATCGAAAAGTTATAAAACTAAACATGGGGTGCATGATTTTAAATACAGGTATAATATTTATTTAAATAGGTATATAATGAGTTATATAGCATGTAGCAAGATTAACATGCCTAGACGGAACGAGAACGGATGTGTATGGAACGTCCTACGTCGGCGAAATGTCGCGACGCGCGCACGGTACACGGAACGGGTCCAAATAATGCACGAAGGTGATCACGCAGTCAAGGAACGTTCGCTGGGTCGTCTGGATCGTCGGCGTCACGTCCGGCTCTGGCAATCTACAGAAATCAAGAATCAAAGAAAAGAAAAGAAAAGAAAAGAAAGGAAAGGAAAGAAAGAGGAAGAAGAAAGGAAAGGAAGAGGCTTACTGGGTTTGGGTTCATGGATCAGAGAAGGCAGCGAGGGGCGAAGACGAGGTAGTTGGTCACCGGCGATGGGGTTTGCCGGCTAAGCAGTGGATATGCAGTGAGGGTTTCCTGGGTTCTTGGGATTCAGTGCATGGGTCGTGGGCTTGCAGGGAAGGAGATGAGAGAGGTGTTGGTGATGGTGATGAGGCCGATGAGGTCGGAGCTCCGGCGGAAGCTAGGGTTAGGGTTCGCGAGTTCGTTGGGTTGTTGGGTTCACGTGGGTTCTCATGCGGAGAGAGGAGAGAGGGTGTGATGGAGGGATACGGTGATGGCTGATGTGGGTGAAGGTTGTGGTGCTCTGGGATGAAGACGACGACGATAGTGGTCGGAGGTTGGTGCTCGGTGCAGGGAAGAGCAAAGGTCGTGGCTAGTAAGGAGAAGGATAGGAGAGAGGAGGGGAAGTCGACAATGGAGGAGGTAGGCGAGGTCGAGGACGACGCAGGAGACAGATAGGGTTAAAAGAAATGAAGAAGACGATGACGAGAGAGAGAACGTGCATGGGTTTTACTGGGAAAAAGAAATGAAGAAGGGAGATGAGAGTAACGTGAGAAGGAAGGTGACGGGAATCAATCTCACCGTGAGGGGAGAGAGATAGAGGTGCGAGAGGAGAGAGAGAGAGAGAAGAGGATGAGAGATAATTTTGTCTATATGTAGAAGAGAGAGAGAGAGAGATTGCGAGGGGGAGAGAGTGAAGGGAAGAGAGAAAGAGAGAGTAAAGGGAGAGAAGAGAATGGGTTTTTAAAAAATAAAGAATTAATATAAGGTAAAGGGAGGGAGAGAGAGAATGCTTCAGTTACAAAAGATTTTTACTTTTAAAATCTTTCTTTAAAAATATATTCTGTTAACAATATTATATATATATATATATATAACAGTAACTAAGTATAATATAATATTAATAAAACTTGATATTTTGGCTAATATAAAAATAGTCCAAAACACGCCCGGGTCGGGTCTAAAAATCCAATTTTAAAATATGAAAAATATATGCGACGACCAAATTTAAAAATGAAAGCTCGGGTAACGAAAATGCATACCCCCAAGAACGGATGCACGTACATGCACGTAGCCATCCAAACACGTCCGTTTCATTGAACAGGACGAGGACAAGATGCGCGGATGCTACCACAGGGTTAGGGGTATTATGCATGCCATGTTATGTAATTTTAAATTATTTTATATGGCTTAAAATGTTATATTGTAAAAGATGCAATGCCAGATAAATGCCAGTATGCAGCATTCATGAAAATGCACATGTCTATGTAACAAGTCAAGATAATTCATAAATATGAATCAAACAAGTTTTAAGCAAGTGGGTCGGGTAATGTAAAATACCATTCGCACCCAAAACACGATAAATCAGGAAAATACCACAATTAAGGAAATACGAGAACTGGAATAGATATAAATGAACTTGGTTGTTACAGTTAGCATTCTTGGTCTCATATGATAGTTTAGATATTACATTCCTTACTTAGATGCCGCATGCATTTATATATACATTCTGTTTATCCACCGTAGATGGGCTCAATGTCGATATTCATTGTTCATTATTAGCTCATAATTTTGAGATTCCGATTTTCATGAGATTACTGGATTTGGGAAACCGCATGTGAATTTGAAAACTTATGCCCCTTTAAAATAAAAATACGGTTTTCCTTGATATGATGTGTGGCGCCCACCATGAAATTTCTCGATTCTGGAGCATATATGTATACCCAATTCAAGGAGCGAGGAGATACCGTCAGCGGGTACATGGTGGATCCGGTGTGGTACCCTAAGACAAGAAGGTCGTATAGAGAGACATTGAGCCCGGCAGAAGAGCACTACCAACCGGTGATAGTTGGCGCGGCGGATATCCGGAGGATACCGACTGTAATCGTGAGATCAGATGGATATGGGCCGATTCGGACTGACGGAGCCCGAGATATGAGGATTGTGTGTCGCTGCTGGACACAGTTTTTATGATGTTTTCGAGTGTCAATACAGGACACTGAAGTTTTATCATAATTTTGTGTGCCGTTGCTGGACACATCCATTTGATGATGTATTTATACATGAAACACATGACATGTAGTTACCTTGTGACATGGACACGAGTACTTGATATTACACATATGCTTATATTATTACCATTGCTGCTACTCGATGTTATTGTGTTATTATTATTGTATATTTCTGTATGACCTAGGAGATAGCTATACATTTGGTTTCTACTCGGTGATGTCCTCTACTCACGAGTTGGCAACTCACCCCGTTGTGCCACAGTTTCTTGCAGATTTGACCGCACAGATTTTCGTAGCGGCTTTGCTGGCATACTGCCTTTTTTCCGGGTGATTGCTTTGGTAGGTGGGGTATACTTTCATCGTGTCCACTAGTAGTACTTGTATATTTATTCTATTGTATTTAGTTAAAAGCTCCATCAACCAGATTATGTATATTTGTAGACTTAGAAAACGCTGTTGTATATTCTTTCGGATTTAGAGTCACGCTCATGTATTTATTCTTGTTTCTGGTTTCTTGATGATGCTTTAGTTCTTTGCTTTATTTCTGTGTTTTGATCCTCGCCTTAGGCGTTGTATATTTACATTTTTGCGTGGTTGTTTCCGCCAATTGGTGAAGGCTAGCTCCCGCTTGGGGATGCCTATTATTATTATTGCTTGTTTTGCTTTCGGGTTAAGATTTAGAAAGGAGGTGTTGCCCGAATTTCAAACGACGAAAAATGTTTTCAAGATAAATACAAAACATTGTATTTCCTATGATATTACTTATGTTTTAAAGAAAGAACCTGATTTCATTAAAACCTTTATTTCAAAATTGCTCCTCCACTATTTTCCCTAAAAGGTTTAGATTTCTGGGCTTTTGGCTTACTTGAATTAGGTGGGGTCATATAAACTTCACATAATTCAAGTGCCAGTCATGTGCCTTTTTCGGGTCGTGACAAAATTGGTATCAGAGTGTTAGGTTTAACCTCGGTTCGAGTCTAGGTTTGACTATGCGAAGTCTAGGGCATATATATATATATACACACACACACATACACATATATATATATACATACATATATACATATATATGTATACACACACACACACACACACACACACACACACACATATATATATATATATATATATATATATATATATATATATTCGGAACCTAGGCTAGACCTTACAGAACTTAGACTTAACTGAGAGGGGTATTACCCGAACTTTCGTCGCGTAGGTTCATCTTGGTTGATGGAGTAGGTGATTTAAGTAGAGTGATGTACCGTGTGTATGTTCCGCGGCATACTTAGGATACACTACTTCGCTTAAGTAGCCTTAGGATGTACATTTCTTATGCACTGTATTTCTATTTGTTCCTATGATCTATCCTCATTGATATCGGATTGTGGTTTTCCTTACCTTGGCTACACGAGCAGAGAGAGTTGCGGTTAGAGATGCGGTCAGTACGAGCTCGTCAGGGACGAGGACTGACCATTAGGTATTCCGGTGACACGAACGCTTTGATATATTGTTTTACTAGGACTTTCCGTTGACACGAGCGTTCGGGATCTACACCAGATGATCAGGCTATTACCAGAGGCCAGCCAGATTGTGAAGACTGATAAGGTACCATCTACTCTAGCTAATTGAGGCGTTGTTTACCGTGCGGATAGATGAGCCAGCTGTTGTTAAGTTTGTTAAGATATCGTCCCGAGACTTATGAAACTAATGCAGCATGAGTTTATACATGGAGATGTGATAGAAGATCGCTAGTCACCCTTGGATAAGTGACTAGGACATTTCTTTGGTTTGGATGCTCCAATGCAAGGCCATCAAACTGACTAGCTTTAGCTAGAAGGGAATCTCACACAGATGTGTTGTGAGTCGATCGAGAAAAGACGAGCGAAAGCGCATTACTCCGATGAATTGGACGAGTTCCCGAGGATGTAATTGGGAAGATACCTTCTACAGGGTATTGGAGATGCCGAGTCCGTAGCTTCAAAAGAGGCTCTAGATGACTGCAGCCAGTTGGAGCGCAGTCCACGCAGCTACGAAGAGATGATTCCGATTTGGTCCATAGCGAAGCGAAGCGAAGTAAGAGATTCGTGCAAGATTTTAACGAGTTGTTGTTCCTCTCCATTGATGTCAGAGACTTGATACGCACGCAGAGGAGTTGGATACAGCCATAATTTCTAGAGGAAGGTTTTGACGGGAATGCAGCTGTCCCGGAATGAGAAACGGATTAAGTAAAGAGTGCCAACTTCCGGGCAGTCCGGCAGAGATGAGATTAGAAAGAGACCCTGATAGGATCTTTCGGGAGTACTATGCAATAAGACTTGGACAAGGATCGAGTGTATCGCGCACGCTCAGTGGACCAAAGATTGCCATCATCGACGTGACACGTTACGAGTGACTATGTTAATTGGTCAGGAGAATCTTCAGAGAAGCGCCGGAATGGGACTCTTTCCGTCATTACTCCGAATCGGGCTGTCGAACTGAGGAGTCATATAACTAGTAAACCAAAAAGAGAAAAGAGGATCTAAGAGCAAAGGACACCAGACCGTTGGCAAAAGGCAAGTAGATATTCTTGCTCTGCCAGCCTTGGATGTACCGGCACCTTTCGACATTGAAAGAGGGGTATCTCGACGACAGTTATTGTAAATTGCGCAATGGTGATTCGGATAGCACGTTTTCACCATTTTGGATTTTGGTATTTTGTCGATTTGTTTCATGATTAATATTTCCCCAGTGCACTACAGCTGCACTTGATTCGTATTTTTATGCATCAACTGTACTGATTTTCGTTTTGTGCATATCCATTACACTTGATTTCGATTTCGTGCATATAGTATGCACATGATTTGACTTATACTTTCGGTATAGTTTACACCCGCTTTCAGTACTTTGATATGGTTTTGTGTACATAGATGCACATGTTCATGAGTTTATATACCGCAGTATAGTTGATTTGATTTGGTATATGTCGTATATCGTTGATTTTGATACTCGATATTTGTTTTCATGCACCTTGTGCACTTGATTGAGATTTTTTCACACATTTGGCGCACTTGATGTGATTTTGTGCATACCAGATGCACTTAATCGAGATTCTTTATGCATACCAGATGCATCTTATATTGTTATCGTGCATACTCGTTGCACTTGACAGATGCTTTCGTGCATACTCGTTGCACTTAGTTTTGTTTTTATGCACATTCATGGCACCTGCATTTGATTTCGATTTCCGTACGCACCAGACGCACGTGGCATTCTTTGCATACATTTTTGGGACTGATTCCTTTCGAGCATCATGTTTTCATGACATATAATATATTATATAATAATCGAGCAGGACTATTCTGAGAACTGTACCTGAGTATTTTTGGCATGCAACGATATTTGCCGAGGGGATTTTCAAAAAGGAGTTATAGTCTCAATATTTTCTTACGTGTCTATGATGACACGAGAACTTACAATAAAAGCCCTTCTAAATCATTTTCAAAAGGCTGGATGTGTATGTTAAACAAGAGATATGTATATATATATATATATATATATGTATATATATATGTATATATATATATATGTATATATATATGTATATATATATATATATATTCTTATAATAAACGTCCGCTACTTATGCCGTGATTTGCGTATTGCACGGCGATTTGAAAAGGATTCGGCATGCACTATTATTCAGTTGTTTTGACGATTTCACGAGATGCGTACTATATATATGATATAGTCCTAATTGTATCATATTTGATTTTCGTAATGGATTTTGACACTAGTATTTTCGCATTAACCCCGATGATTACGTGACGTTTGGCGTAGTTTCGATTCGAGTTTTGCACTCATTTTTATGCGCATGCATTGCACTATGATATGTTTTATGTATTCATGATTTCGGAGCCCCGGCGACTTGATAGTCTTGCTGAAATGTTTTAGAATTTGGGGGGTTTAAATTTAAATTCGGGGACCGAATTTATTTAAGGGGAGAAAACTGTAACATTTCAGAAAAATAAAATATTATTTTTGGAATTTAAACAATTAAAATAATAAATTTGATGAATATTATAAAGGTATAGAAATTGGTTTTAATGAAGTGGTATGATTATATACTTATAGTTTGGAAAATTAATAAGAATTGTTGTTTTTGAAAGAATTTATGTGATTTGGACATTTTATGAATTATTATACAATTAATTGTATACAAGTTAATGCTAAACTTGATTAATATTTTACTAATTATGCATTAATCTTGTTTAGGTATTATGTCATGCAATATAACATGTTGCAACACTTGTTACATATTTTTGAAACATGACTTCATTTACATTAATATGGCTTTGTGTTGTTTTTTTAAAAAAAGAAGAAGATATTTTAATAGGGGGATGTAGGTATGGCAGGGGAAGAAAGAGGGGGGGGGGGTTTCTTACCATTGCATCTTCACCATCTCTCATCTTTATCTTCTTCATTCTTTATCCTCATTCTCCATCTCCTCTTCCACCATGCACCCCCCTCCCAAATCCACACAAAAATACCATGTCACCTTCACAAAAATTGCTCATCACCTCTATACAAACCCCACGGTGGAATCAAAATTGGACTTTGAGCACTTTGGGAAACCCAAGAATTTTCTTCAGTTGCTATATGAGGTAAATCCTACACTTTTAGTTAAGTTATTAGTTTTCCTAACCTCTTATAGTAGTTTAGAGTGTAACTAATGTAGATTAGTGATGTTTGAAAATTCCAAAATGAAGTTTAGGGGATATTTAAAATTGTGAAGGTGTATTTGAGGTGAGTAGATGTATATCTACGGGGGAAGTGAGGTGGATGGCGTATAGCACCCCCGCAACCGTAGATTAGGATACTTATATATATTATATGTATAGGTCAATGTGAGATATGTAGACTTATTTAATAGGCATTCTTGGAGAATTTAGGTTAGAATAAGCGTACTCGTAGGAAGGTTTACCCTTAGTTTTATTTTCTTAAGTTGTGAGCCATTGGTTTTATATATTGTCGCGCGCGCACGCACACACTTGGTATGATATGTGTGTATATGTATATATATATATATATATATATATATATATATATGGGTATGTTGAGACACACACACACACACACACACACACGTGTAAGATAAGAATACGATATATTAAAAGTTTTTGAGTCGATATGATCGGATTTGATGTCAAGAGATTATGATATACGATTTGAGTTTGATACATCGTATACGATATTATATATTAAAGGATCGTCGGGCGATACATGCATAACATGCGATAATATGTGACTTGATGATATAATAGAATGCACGTGACCTTAGATCCGTACCCTTGATTATGATATTGTACGATGGATGATACCGTACGAATTATGATATATATGATATTTGACCCGCACCCTCGATTTTAAGGATGTCGTACGATGGATTTTACCGTACAAGATATATTTATATGATGATTGATCCGCACTCTTGACTCGAGAATACCGTACGATGGATATTACCTTACATGATGCTGTGAGGCTGGATCGCCGACTATTAGATTTATCGAGTCGGATATTCTTTCGATTTCGATTTACTTTTGTTTCGGTTTTTAGTTTAGTCTTTTAGTTACATAAGTAGATGTTAGAATAGGTTTAGAGTCATATCTATTTTTCAAAACTAACGAATCGAAGGTGTTTTCAAAGGATAACCCGAGGGACGCTACGGATTTTCAAAAGATATCTCTTTTCTCAAAAACATCGTAACCCCTACTTTTCCAAAACGACGATTCGTGCTATTTCCAATACTATAATTATATGGCTCGTGTGTGTGTATGTAATGTTGCGTTTACTGCGTATTTCCTGTTATGTTCATATTGTTCTCATTTCATTTTGTATATACATGTGTTTTCATTAGTTGTTATGACCACGTCTGCTAGGACACACGCACCATTACCGATGATGCGTATATTGCATGTACACCTGCTTGCCGGCTCACACACATCATCATCGATAATTGCCATGCCACGTACACATTAGAAACCGTTACTTCACTTGTATAACCTAATAATTTGTAGTTAATTGTATTGTTAGCATTCTTGGTCTCATATGATAGTTTAGATATTGCATTCCTTACTTAGATGTCGCATGCATTTATATATACATTCTGTTTATCCACTGTAGACGGGCTCTATGCCGATATTCATTGTTCAATATTAGCTCATGATTTTGAGATTCCGATTTTCATGAGATTACTGGATTTGGGAAACCGCATGTGAATTTGAAAACCTATGCTCCTTTAAAAGAAAATTGCGGTTTTCCTTGATATGATGTGTGGCGTCCGCCATAAGATTTCTTGGTTCTAGAGCATATATGTATACCCAATTCGAGGAGAGGGGATACACCGTCTGCAGGTACATGGTGGATCCGGTATGGTACCTCGGGACAAGAAGGTCGTATAGAGAGACGTTGAGCCCGGCAGAGGAGCACTACCGACCGGTGATAGTTGGCGCGGTGGATATCCAAAGGATACCAACCGTAGTCGTGAGATCAGATGAATATGGGCCGATCCGGATTGACGGAGCCCAAGATATGAAGATTATGTGTCGCTGCTGGACATAGTTTTTATGATGTTTTCAAGTGTCGATACTGGGCACTCAGGTTTTATCATGATTTTGTGTGTCGTTGCTGGACACACCCATTTGATGATGCATTTATACATGATACACATGACATGTAATTACCTTGTGACACGGACACGAGTACTTGATATTACATATATGCTTATATTATTACCTTTGCTGCTACTCGATGTTATCGTGTTATTATTATTGTATACTACTGTATGACCTAGGAGATAGTTATACATTCGGTTTTTACTCGGTGATGTCCTCTACTCACGAGTCGGCAACTCACCCCCGTTGTGCCACAGTTTCTTGTAGGTTTGACCGCACAGGTTTTCGTAGCGGCTTTGCCGGCACACTACCTTTCTTCCGGATGATTGCTTTGGTAGGTAGGGTACACATGCATCGTGTTCACCAGTAGTACTTGTATATTTATTCTGTTGTATCTAGTTAAAAGCTCTATCAACCAGACTACGTATATTTGTAGACTTAGAAAATGCTGTTGTATATTCTTTCGGATTTAGAGTCATGCTCATATATTTATTCTTGTTTCTGGTTTCTTGATTATGCTTTGTTTCTTTGCTTTATTTTTGTGTTTTGATCCTCGCCTTCGGCATTGTAAATTTACATCTTTGTGTGGTTGTTTCTGCCAATTGGCGAAGAGCTAGCTCCCACTTGGGGATGCATATTATTATTATTGCTTGTTTTGCTTTTGGGTTAAGATTTACAAAGGAAGTGCTGCCCGAATTTCAAACGACGAAAAATATTTTCAAGATAGGTACAAAACATTGTATTTCTTATGATAATACTTATGTTTTACAGAAAGAACCTGATTTCATTAAAAATCTTTATTTCAAAACTTCACCCCCCTATTTTCACTGAAAGGTTTAGATTTCTGGGCTTTTGGCTTACTTGAATTAGGTGGGGTCTTATAGACTTCACATGATTCAAGTGCCAGTTACGTGTCTTTTCCGGGTCGTGACAGATCTGCTGTGTTTTCTTTTGTATCTGCTCTCCGCACCTCGATCTTCCAGCGATCCACGATCTCCTTGATCAGGTGATACCGCCTCAAGATATGTTTGGATTTCTGATGGGACCGTGGTTCTTTTGCCAAACCCATGGCTCTATTGTTATCGTAATACAAATGTATTGGATTAGCAATGGATAGAACCACCTGAAGTTCAGAAATGAACTTCATCATCCAGACTGTCTCTTTCGCAGCATCGCTAGCAGCGATGTACTCAGCCTCCATCGTCGAGTCTGCTACGGTGTCCTGTTTGGAGCTTTTCCCAAAGACCGCCCCTCCATTGAGGGTAAACACATAATCCGAGATGAATTTAGAGTCATCCTTGTCATTTTGGAAGCCAGAATCGGTAAAAACCTCGATCCGAAAGTCTCCATTCCGTACACTAAGAACATCTATTTAGTTTTTCTCAGGTACTTAAGAATGTTCTTTACTGCTATCCAATATTTCTCACCTGGGTTGGACTGATACCTGCTTATGACGCTGAGTGCGTAACTTACATCTGGTATAATACACAACATCGCATACGTTATCGACCCTGTTCCTGCCAAAAATTTCTGCGCAAAAAATTCCAAGGTATCAAATCACAGTAAAACGCTTAAGAAAATGCAAACCAGTATTTTTCGGGCTGTATTTTGCAAAACTCCCAAATGAGAATCAGGTAAATTCTTATGGTATCGAAAGCGTCTCGAAAAATCCTTCGATTTGATATATTACCGGCCTCATAACTCTTCCGGAATCAAAATTTATGAGCAAATGTGCTATGCACGTATAATCTAAGTAATGTTGTACCACATGGGGGATACATTTTTAGTCACACATCGGAAAAAATGAGAGATCTCTTCTCTACCACTCCCCTATAAATAAGAGGGGATACCTCTTAGAAAAAATAGGATATAATCCTCAAAGGAGCTTGGTTCTCCAAGTTAAGGCCTTAGCTGCCCCCCCATATTGCGTATATGCGCAAGCGCCATGTGCACTGCGTGCAACGCACGTGCACCTGCCATGAGCGCTCCAAGTGTAACGCCCCACGTCCCAGTACAGATGGTATTGTCCGCTCTGCCTGAAACCGCACGGTTTTTCCCTTTAGAGCGAATTGGACCCGACCAAGGGCCACTTCCCAGAAGGTCACCCATCCCGAGACTTCCCTGGCCCAAGCACGCTTAACTACGGAGTTCTCAAGCTCCTGTAGTTTCGGTTCACTTAAAACGCTTCTGTAATTGAGGGTGGTATCATTATATTTATAATGCAGTTCGGTCCTCTTTCGGAATGTGCTTTAGGGACCCGATCCCATTGTTCTGAAATGGCTCCCTCACTCAGATCACCAACATGTCTGCAACAGACCGTACTGAGTGTGGACAGAGCAGATCACCATGATGTCTTAAGACGGCACTGCTCTGGGGTATTACACCAAGTTAGGGCTATAGCTGCCCCTCCATAATGCGCATATGCGCAAGCGCACGTGCTCCCGCCACGTACGCACTACGTGCGAGAATTCAATTCTCAAAGGTGATTAGTTCTCTAAGTTAGAGCCTTAGCCGCCCCTCATGATGTGCAAGCGCCACGTGCGATGCACGTGCGCCCGCCATGTGTGCACCACGTGCAATGCACGTGCACCCACCAAGTGTGCAACACGTGCGATGCATGTGCTCCCACACCGTGCGTCCGCCACCTGCAACGTACGTACGTCCAACACGTGTGACGCATGTGCACGAAAGCAAAGAAACCTTTTTCAAGCAGGTAGAAGTTTAAGCTCTAACCTGTTCTTTCCCCTGATGAATGGGACATGGTTCAAAGGGTACATCCCTCCACACCTTCGATACATGGCGCTGTAATCTCTCAGTGTCGTCGGAGAGGTGGTGGATCCCAATGACCAATGATCTCTCTATCTAAATAAGGAGGAGAGACCCCCATAAGTTTCTGTAAAAATACAGAAGGCTCACAAAAGGTTCCAAAAAATAACAGAGAATTTAATTCTCAATAAAGAAGATTATCTCCATTCTCAAGACCCTAGGTAAAGAAAATATCGAGATCAAAACATCTCCTTTACCTAACATATCTAAGGGTTTAACCCTTCTCGAAGAACTTAGTTTTTTCTATGGATCTGAGATCCGCAAGGCAAATCTCATACAAGTTGAGAATTTAATTCTTATCGGGAAGATCTTGTTCTTGAGAATCAAAAATTTAGGGAAGAACAAAATTGAAAAGAAAGAAGATGGAGTTCATAATACTCCAGAAACTTAGTTCTTTCAAATCAAGAACTTGGTTCTTTAAAGAACCCGATCCAAGATCGTCAAAATAGTGATCTTGGTGATCATTAATGGTCAAAACACTATTAATAGAGGTTTAACCTCTCTGAAAACATGAACATGGAAAACATGGAGTTCATAATACTCTAGGAACTTAGTTCTTTCAAATTAAGAACTTAGTTCTTAAAGAACATGATCCAGATCCTCAAAATAATGATATTGGTGATCGTTAATGGTAAAAATACCATTAACAGAGATTTAAGTTCTCTAAAAATATTAACAGAGATTAAATATCCAAAAACATAGCGCCTCACGTGAAAAGCACGTAAGCGCCCAAGGCTAAAAACCCAGTGCCTCACGTGAAAAGCACGTGAGCGCCAGAAAAGATTAGTGCTTAGCATTATGCCAGCGTCTCACGTGAAACACACATGAGCGCTGTATATATTAGTGCTTAGCACTGCTGTGTAGTATAGAAACCTAATCTCAGCCCAAATTGACGAAGTTTTCTTAGGTTAAACCTCTTTGATTTTAAATCAACCGAGCCCATATGCTCGTGATTTCCAAACCGATCTTAATCTCAAATATAACTAACAATTCTTTGGTCCACCACAATCCCTTTTTCCCTCAAATACGGGATTTAGTTCAAAGATACATTTTACCACACCTCTGATATATGTCGTTATAATTCCTCAACGTTTTCAGAGAGGTGGCGGGTCCCAACAACCAACAATTCCTTTCTTGTCCCAACTTGATATAAAATTTTGTCAAGATAGGGAATGATATATCCCATATTGATGCACTTCTAAATTGACGTGCACACCTCAAATCGAATCGCACCCCAAATTGGGCGCATTCCATGTCACCATCGTTCACTCCGTCACGTAATAAATACACATGCGCGCAAGATGGACATTAGACCGAAATGTCCTTGAACTAACATTAGTCCCCGAAATGGGAATGTTGGACCGAAATATCCTTAACTAACATTCGTCCCCAAAATGGAAATATTGGACCGAAATGTCCTTAAACTAATTTTCATCCTAAACAGGGAACATTGGACCGAAATGTTCTTAAATAACATTCGTCCCAAACAGAGAATGTTGGACCACGACGTCTTTAAACTAATATGTTTTGCCATGCGGACTGTCTCTATAATGACTACCGTATACTATTCATAGGCTATTCATATATGATCTAATGATCAGTTGAGCCCATATGCTCACTGCTCATAAGTCGATCTTAGTCTCAAATATGGCAAATGATCCTTAGATCAAACCTAAATATCCCATGAACCGATGGACCTTACAAATGTGAGATCTGCGTCTTAAGTTCATTCCCGTTGGCAAACCAAACTACCAACGTGGGCCCCGTCAAGCAAAATTCTTGACCTAAACCCAAATCTCAAATATACGGATTTAGACTAATCCGCGCCCTACGGGCGACGACATAAATTAGTTTCCATATACAATCCATGAGCAATCCAAAATAAAACAAACACAACACAACACGAAATGAACTTCTGGAGCAAGAGAAAATGGTTATCGCAACGCGGTAATATAATTAACTGTAGGGGCTTGCGCCTGCAGGGAAGAGCGTTCCCACAACCAAAACCCCTCACAAACGAGGGAGAATCTGATAAAGTCCGCTATAATGGTCGCATATATCAAAACCTCCGATATACGGTGCCATAAATCAACTTGGTACTTTCGTAGACGTAGATGGAGAGGTCTAAATAGTGTCTGCCCCCAAATTTAGGCCAAGCGTCCTAATATCTCGGTCTCTGTCTTTCGACGGTGAACAGACCCCACTGCCGAAGTATAAGGTACAATGCTCATGCAAGCCCTCTCCTCATCAGTCTTGGAAGACATCTCTTTGGAGAGGGTGATTCCGTGACAAGTGGATAAATTACCACGCTTGGAATCTTCCATACTAAACTTCTTCAGTACGGTGTTTATGTACCTCGACTGTGAAAGTCCCAACATTTTTTTAGATATAGATCTTAATCCATAGAATGTACGAAGCATCACCCAGGTCTTTCATAGAGAATTTTTGTGACAATAACAGCTTGGCCGATTGTAGTATAGGAATATCATTTTTTATTAGGAGAATGTTATCTACGTATAAAACGAGGAATACCACATGTTCCCCCAATATTTAAACATAATAAAAGAGCTAAGCTTTGTTAAAGTTTTGTTGAGACAACGCTTCACATGCCCCTCACGAGGGCGCCAGCGCCTTAAGATTAAATCTTATGGTGGCACCGCACGTGAAGCTCACGTGGACGCTAATGTACAAAGCACAGGAGCGTCTAGAATTAAATTCTTAAATGGCGTCCACGTGCATGACACGTGAGCATAGGTGTCCAAGTTAAAATCAAGTAGAATTAAATTCTACAGGGGGTATTTCCCTAAAAATTGGGATACTCTCTGTTAAACAGAGCCGTTGGATCAAAAATCCAATGGTGATGATAAATCATCAAATAATAAAATTAAATTCTATTCTGAGAAATATTTTTCCTCAATCTTTATAAACAAAAAAAGATTGTTCTCTATAAAACAGAAAGCTTTTGGATTAAAAATCCAATGGTGATTAAAAATCACCGTTTTACAGAATAAATTCTGTATATGGGCAAACATTTCCACAATCTTGATAAAAATAAGAAAACATATTCTGTAAAACAGTAACACTTGGATCAAAGATCCAACGGTGGGTAAAATTCCCCAAATCAATTTTGAGACCAATTAAATCAATTGGAATCTCTCAATAAGAGATTTTCTCAAAACTAATTAACAAACTTTCCTATACTATATAAAGGACCCGAGACTTAAACTCTCATATAGAGGAAACCCCCCATAAGCTTCTGAAAAATACAAAATGCTTTAAAAACAACAGAGAAGAAGAATACTTCCCTCCTCAAAATCCTTGGCAAACAAAAACACAGAGATCAAAATATCTCGTTTCACCCATCTAAGGGTTTAACCCTTCTCAAAAAACTTAATTTTTCTCTGGATCAGAGATCCACCAGACAAGTCTCCCATAAGTTGAGAATTTAATTCTCATCGGGAAGATCTTGTTCTTGAGAATCAAATATTCATAAAAGAATTATGTTAAAAAGAAAAAAAAAGAAAAAGAACATATGTTCTGGGAATTTAATTCCCCCGAAATTAGGGTTTAACCCTACATAAAAAACTTAGTTCTCCAATGAAGAAAAGACGATCCAAGATCTTCAAAATGGAGATCTTGATGATCATTAATGGACAAAAATAGTATTAACAGAGATTTAATCTCTAAAAAGAAGAAAAGAAAAGAGGTTAGTGCCTCACGTGTTTCCCACGTGGACGCCATCCCAATAGCGCCTAGCGCCTCACGTGGAAAACACGCGGATGCCCAAAGCAGAAGGCCAGCGTCTCACATGAAATACACGCGAGCGCTGAACAAAAAGTGCTTAGCACTTCATATACAGCCAAAACGGCTGAGTGCTTAGCACTGATTGGGCAACGCCTCACGTGCTCTTCACATGGTAACCACAAAAAAGTGTTTATCACTTCATATACAGCCAAAACGACATAGTGCTTAGCACTAATTGGGCAGTGCCGCACGTGCTCTTCACATGGACCTCATATAAAAAGTGCTTAGCACTATATATAACTGAGTGCTTAGCACTAATTGGGTAGCGCCCATAACTGAAGACTTCACATGATACTCATGTGAGCGCCAGAGCATCAAATAAGTGTTTAGCACTTTTGCATAAAAAGGGAGGTTGAACAAACAATCCCTAATAAGTACTTAGCACTTTTGAACAAAAAAAAAGAAACTAAGTAGACTAAGCCCAAAATGGCTAAGTCTTTTGCAGTTGAGCCCAAACGCTCTATTGTTGGACCTTAATAAAATTTAAGAATCCTTAAAATATTGCTAAGTTGATCTTAGTCTCAAATAAGACTAATGTATCCTTAATTAAAAATAAATTGGGCCAAAATGCTCATATGTTTAAGTTGATTTTAATCTCAAACTAGATTAAGGGTCCTTAAACCAAACAAATATTTTTGAACTAAAGGAAAAATATAATTTAAGTTCAAAATCCTAAATCTAAAATATACGGATTTGGACTAATCCGCGCTTTACGGGAGACGACATAAACTAGTCTCCGTATACAATCCATGGGCAAACCAAAACAAACAAAATAACATACGACACGAAGTGAACTGCTGGAGAAAGAGAAAGTGGTTATCGCAATGCGATAACGTAATTAACTACAGGGGCTTGCGTCTGCAGGGAAGAGCGTCCACACAATAAAAAAAACCCTCACAAATGAGGGGGGATCTGATGAAGTCTGCTACAACAGTCGCGTCTGTCCAAACCTACATATATGGTGCCATAAATCAACTTGGTATTTTCGCAAAGGTGGATGGATAATTCCAAATAGCATCTGCCCCCAAATTCAGGCCAGACGTTCCAACGTCTCAGTCCAGAATTTCGGCGGTGAACAGATTCTGGCATGTCCGGTGGGACATTTTCTTCTTTTCACTCCACACCTCATGTGTCGTGTTCCGTGAACAAAATTGCGGTTCTCTATGCTTGCCCTTGGATTCGAGATACTAAAACTTGGTGTCTTGCTCCTGTACAGAGAAATTCAATGACTTCCCAATGCACCTTATGCAACAGCAACTCTCGCTCCACCCTAACTGGAGGAGTGACCTGTGGGCCCAACGCGGCCTCTATTTTTTCAATGCTAGTGGGGCAAGTCGCACAAACTACTACTGGATTATTCTTTGGTACCATGATCTCACCTATGAGTTTCGGTGCCACAAGAAAAAGCTCCCAAAAGGTCATTCTTTGATCGACTGGCAACTACAACGGCCCCTCTCAACAGGCCGTCCAAATCTGGCATCTCGGTCTTCAACGGGCTGAGCAAAAGCACAAACGAGCCCGCAAAGAAGCTCATGATACCTGAAGGGGCTACCCCAAAACGGCTAGCTCTCCCAACTCCTACTACGGACGAAGCCGTCAAAAGTGCTTCCCCCATCAGAAAGTCAGTTTTCGAAAGATTGGCCGGCCCCTTACAAACTTTAACAAGGACATCAGTCTTCAATAAGCTGACACTAATTGCAGCTCCTCAGCAAAACCAGGGACGTGATGAAACCGCTTCCAAAACTGAGATGGTCCTTTCAACAAGGCACGCTCGACGTCGCCACTGGCGCAGAGTAAGAGAAGCTGGAGGAAACTCCCCCTATGGACTCACCCTACCAGCTCCAATGGTAGAAGTCGACGCTGCTATTTCAACTAGGAACAGTTTTGAACCGCTTAAGAGGGTGCGCAAAAACTCTCCAACGGCGGTGTTAAAGAAATCACCCCCGCCTGCAGAAATACAGTGCAGGCAAAACCGGAACAGCCTCATCAACGACTTTCCTCGCAAATTCATAAGGTCTGGCGAAAAGTACAGGAATCTATGATTAACCAGAACTACTCTCGTCGATCGATGAAATCGAAGGCTCGACAAGAAAAAGATCATTCCTCCGCCATACAATGGGGACTTCTTCTAAGCGGGTACCTATCATAACGGCTCCTTCAACTCAATTTCTCATAAAAGAATGAGACTGGAGAAAACTCTATCGTCCGCGGTAAATTTCAAAGGTGATAGACCTAAACGCCCTAAGGCCAGGGGCATAACAATACATACGGTGCACATTGCCTCGGGAAAAGAAGAAAGCTGTTTTTCGGCGAGTCACCGATCGCAAACTCGGTCACTGACCAAGGCTCAGGAGCAACAATAGAAACTCCAGAAAATGCTGACCAAAATGGCAGCACTTACTGGACAGAAAAAAGTCCAGACAAAGAAGCTGAACAATGCCAAGCGTAGGAGACCAATACAGAGTTTTTGCGAAGGGTGCTCGAGAGAAAAGACAAGGATGCCGCTGAGCAAGCTGCTAACATAAAACAGATGGCTCTCTTGTTCTAAGACATGGTTGGAATGATGATCCAACCAAAATCCCCGGCTGAAGATCCGCCGATGATTATCGACGATGATAGAGGGAAAACATCAAACCCTCCTCCGGTTTTATCAACGGACAAAGAAGAAACAATCTCCAAGACCGCCCTTAATGATTACATTGCTCAACAAATAAGAGCTCATCAAGCTAATGAAACTGCTGGTCAAGTAGTCAGAATCGGGAGATCGTATTCAGGCTGGTATGATCAAATTAAATACCTGCTGGGGTATACGATCCCCAAATTCCATGTATACAAAAGGACAGGAAACCCTCATCAGCAAATCACGCAATTCAGAGCTCTGTGTGACAACACTAGAGGCGACGACAAACTGTTGCTTCGCCAATTCGTTGGCAGCTTATCAGAAACGGCCTTTGAGTGGTACTCGGAGCTCCCAAATGACTCCGTAAAAACATTCACAGAGATGGAACTGCTGTTCACACAGCGTTTCTCCAGCATGAGCGAGCACACTCCAATTGCGACATTAATTAATGCCAGGGTAAAGCCGGGAAAAACCTGGATCTAATACGCAATCCGGTGGCGGAACCTATGGTCTAAATGCGAACAACGTATTGAAGAATCTCCCGCCGTGGGCATGTTCAACGGGACCTTTGATCCTCAAACGACTGTGTCCCAGTTCATGACATTCTTCAAACCAACAACCTTCCAGGATCTGATAGATAAACTGGTCCAAATGGACCAGATGGGCCATAGGCCTTCCTCCTCAAATAAGGACTCTCGAAATAATAAGGGTAAAGGAAAAATGGCCTTCGTTGCCAATACGCAACAGTAACCGAGTGGCCCAAAACCAGTTGCTTGCCAAAACAACGCACATCCTCGGCCATTCTTGGAAGAAAGACTAGGACGCGCTTATTCATTTCTCCACGATAAGACGAGGAGACTATTCGAATTGGCAATACATAATAAACTCATCACATTGCCAGACCCGCGGCGTCCACCACAACCCAACGACGTCAACAACCCTAACTATTGCTCCTATCACAAAATAGTGAGCCACCCAATTGAAGATTGCTACGTCTTCAAAAACTGGGTTGAGGACCAGTATCAATAGGGAAAATTCGCACTGTATGATAAGTGGAGGGTAAACCCACCCCAGAAGCATACTCCCAAAAAGGTGGACGCGCAGGGGGTATCATGCTCATTCATGAAAGAAACTTCATGGGAAGTCGTTCTTTCAGCAAAAACCAAAAGAATGCTGAAGGATCTAAAAGCATGTTCGGCAGTTAGGTGGAAAAGCCCACTGGAACCCAAAATCATTGAAGGATACTGAAACCACGTCCCACACCGAAAAT
Source organism: Agapanthus africanus (assembly GCA_030015575.1). Classification (NCBI taxonomy): domain Eukaryota; kingdom Viridiplantae; phylum Streptophyta; class Magnoliopsida; order Asparagales; family Amaryllidaceae; genus Agapanthus; species Agapanthus africanus. The sequence goes on along the minus strand of JASDDO010000024.1, from coordinate 861,905,319 downwards.
TGTTGATGAGGGGGAAAACCCCTATGTCAAGCCTTCAAAGTCTTCGAAGAAAAAGAAGAAAACCAAGAAGTCTGTGCAGCCTGCCGAGTATAACGACAAGCATACAGATATACAAAAATATATTGAAACACTAAAGGAGTACAACCAGAAGGCGCGGACACCAGTCACGCTCGAAGAGTTCCTCAAGCATATTATTGAAGACGAAGATAGTGACAACGATAAGGAAAATGACTTATCAAAAGACACCGAAGACCGTGTAATAAGTTGTCACATGGTTTTCCATTCATCGTTATATGGCGAAGAAACTCCCTCAGCGTCAGAAAACAACACATAGGAACTGGGGGCAGAATCGGCGCTAAAATTCCCGGAACTGCCAGAAGACCCGATCGATAGGCTGTTAAACGAAGCCTTTCAAAAAAGCAAAGTTGACCGAGAATGCGAAACAGCCATATACGAAAAGGCTAAGCGTCAGTGTCATGACAAAGAAGCTGCGGTAAGGATGAGTTGTAAAGTACTCCAACCAAACCAAAACATATCTACTACAAATAAGAGCAGGATCAAAACAGAGAAGATGTTCGCCAAAGCCCTATCATTAGGGATGAAGCTGCCACCTCTCGTAAGGAATACTCCCGGGGTCATATGCCTCAATGGAGAATATTCATGCTCAAACTACTGCTTATATCATCGGAAGGTCACCCACCCCACCGATGAATACAGTGCCTTCAAGAAAAAGTGGCAAGGATATGTTGTCCATCAAAAACACTTCAAGAGGATGAAGCGCGAAGCTCGTGCTCATCGACGGAAAAATAGTGCAACAAACGCGTATGAAAAAATGACTGGCAATTGTCATATAGTTGGTACCAGTTCGGAAAGGGAAAGACCCTAAGTTCTTACCTTCGGAAGCGATTCTGAGGACGAAATACCTCTCAGACCTCTCTTCAAAGACTCCACCTCCGAAAAAGAAGAGGAGGAGAAGAACTGCAAGAATATTCAGCTGCGTAACCGCATGCTGTCTGAGAAGAACCTCAGACCTACAAACAAAGGTTCGAACAAAAAGGACAAAGGGAAAGGAAAAATCCCCGAGGAGATCACCCTCGATGAAGAAGCAGTCAAAGAGCTCACGGCAAAAGATCCACCTAAGAAAAACAATGTGGATTACAACGTCCTGGCATATCTGAGCAAAATACTCTCACAATTGGGCATATTGGATACTCTCTTCTTGTCCAAAGAGGCACGAGATTCCCTGATCAAAGCATTATAAGAGCCCAATCAGTTCCAACCTTTCTTCGCAGAAGAGAAGATGAAAGATGAGCTGGCAGAGGTCCACACGGCTGACATTACATTCAGTGATGAGGATCTCCTCCTCGGTACATGCGAGCATAATCGCCCGTTATACGTCACCGGGTATTGCCATGATATCAAGATAGGGAAAATTCTTGTCGACAACGAATCCTCCGCTAACCTTCTCAATGTAAGAGTGCTGAAGGAGATTTGCATGAACGTTCAGCACCTCGTCCGAGATAAAATTACCATCTTCGGGTTCGACTCACAGTTGTCACGGACGCTTTGGTCCATAATACTGATGTTGCGCTTTGGGCTACTCATCACTGATATCAAAATTCATGTCATTGACGCCAAGACTTGTTATAATGCTTTGCTCGGCAAGCCTTGGTTACACGAGTACGTCATCTTTTCTACATAATATCAGTGTATGAAGTATGTCACGCCCCGCTTCCCAAAATACGGAATACGAGGGGTTGACAAGGCCAGCCATGCTCCTACGGTCAAGGAAATGTCTTGCCGTAGTCACACTTCGGCTTCTAGCTTTACGTGGTAAACAGTAAATAATGCGCAGGTAATGAAAAATACAGTGACTGAAACAAAACAATATAAAGAACTGACCTGATGGGAAACAAAAGAGTATAACTCTGGATAGCTGATCAAGATGTCCGTGATGTGCGTCTGGTCCTGGTTTCGGCTAAATCCACTCCTCACACTGAGCATGCATACTCAGGTCGTTAGAGCGACACAATAGCAATATAATATATAGATACATGTGACAACTCGAACAGTGATAATAGATATATCTATAACAGTAAATCAAGACGGTATAGATATGAACATGCAGTAACCAATGAAATGTTTAATACATCAGGTGAACAGTAAAGCAGTAATATAGTATGCCAGGTATGTCAACACAGTAAGAAATGTATATCGATGCCGTCATGCCTATCAGTCTCTAAGTCTCACTGTATAGGTCACTAAGCGTATCGTTAGTCCAAGTATGAGAGTCAACCACTCGCGAGTGTCCTCCACCCAAGGGTAGGACCCAAGGGCAAGGGACCACGGGCCCAACATGTAACTCACGGTAATAATCATGTACCCTGTAAATCTCCATATATCTCCATATATATAAGCTGGCATGGGACTCCCAAGATTCTGTTGAACTCACACTCAAACTATCCCACACCCCGTGGTTTACATCAAATGCTAACCATAACCTCAAATACCAATCGGTCTGTGACAAGTCTGCGCGAGAACTGGAGGCAGGACCTCCATCAAGCACATCCTGACTAATACCTAAGATAAATGGCAGTGTCTAGTGTCTTATCAATGACACCCATGCAAGAGTTTCTATAAGTGTCCCGTACCACTTATAGTCACACGTACACGCGTCCCACAGACGTCGACAATGCAATAGAATAATAAGGTTCACTGATTGTGTACAAGTACGTGTCACTTTCACTTATCCACTCATGCACGAACACTAACGTACTTACCATAATCATCACTAATACCTAACACTGGGTAATGCACATGATCACTAGGTTATCAATACAGTCACATATGTATGATATGATGAGGAGACAGTATGTAAAGCATGATTAAGATGTCATAAAACAGTATTTTACCACTTACATAATTTATCAGAACTTATACGTGTACAGTTTAGCGAAACAATGAATAGGGAATAAATAGTATGTTTAATTATCTATCCAGCGAATTTGTTTTCACGTCAATCGGGTTTCAGGATCACTAGTTATGGCCATTTCATTTTAAGCGTTCACGGCTGGAAATCCGGTTTCAGAATCGGAAGTCCGTTTCACAACATATTTTCATCCCAGTTGGGATCAGATTTTAGCGACGCTACAATTGAATAAAATCTAGGGTTTTCAGTAAGGTTTTCAACGCAATAGAAAGATTCTTGATCGCGTCTGTACGTCAGGAGATATACACTGTTCAATACTAGTAAGTCAATTCTGATTCTGTTGGGACTGTTATACGTCTCCATCTTTTAAATTACAGATTAAATAACAAACAATGACGAAACAGAATGAAACCACTTGTGTTGTCTAGCTAACAGATTCACCTTTAATAAAAAGCAGAGCTCTGCAACCTACGAGTTCAGGAAACAGGGTGGTACCCATTACGGGACAGTAAACAGCAACTAGAGTTGCTCTGGACTGCAGTCCAGAGTCGTACTCCAATCTAAATATCGTCACAATTTAAGTACATAAATCATTAGAAACTTGCATAGGGTCATAGTTCGTCGAGTTTTCTTCGATTTGAGCCCTCGAACTCATCATTCCAGTATGTACATAATTTATGATGATTTTAACGGTTTTCAGATACAAGGAATTTCCAGTTTTACAGGTAAACTTGGGGGTAATCGTTTCAGTCGTTAATAGTCGTATTATCCAGTGAAATTTATACACAGTATTCATCATTACATGGGCCAACAATAACAATCCAATTCCGTCAAAATAGATGAATAATCTCTTAGGGATCATGCATCGAACAGGTTTATCACATAATCTATTGGATGATGTAAACTTGTAATCTATATGATATAAGCTTGTAACTCGAATAAATTAGCATGTAGCAAGTATAAGTACTTGCCTGGAGACATTCTGGTGATGCACGGCAGCGGCAACGGCGATCTCTGTAGGTGTTTGACGAAATGCCGGGGCTCGACTAGGCTTGGGCTTGCGTCGCAGCTTTGCTGTTGATGCGTGGATGCTCGACTGTGTTGGGTTGTCGATGGAGGAGAGGTGATGAGGAGTTGATGGGGTGAGAGAAAGAGCTCGGAAAGAGAGAGAGAGGGATTTTAGAAATCAGAGAGAGAGAGAAAGGGAGAACAGATAGAAAGAGAGAGAGACAGGAAGAGAGTGAGAGAGAAAGAATTAGAGAAATTGAGAGGGGGAGAGAGAGAACCGGAGAGAGAGACAGAGAGATTCACTTGGGATCGACGGAGGCAGCGAGGGGAGCTCGTCGACAAGGTGCGCGCAGATGGTGGCCGGGGTGACCCGGAGGGGCTCGGCGGTGGATTGAGGGCTCGAACTCAGGTGAGGGGTGCTGGTAGCGAAGGCGAGAAAATGGTGTTGGGAGTTCGTCGGCGGTGTGGAGAGGTTGGCGGTGATTGAGGGGGAAGGTAGGAGCAGCAAGTCGCCGGAGTGGAGTTGGATGCTCGGTGGTGGGGGATGCAGGTGAGTTTTTGGGTGAACGAGGGAGATTTTGAGCGAGTGAGTAATCAGGGGAGACGAGAGGAGAACATTGAGGGAAATCGCGAGGGGTAACGTCGCTGCGACGTGGGCACGAGCATGGGCGGAGGAGGCGAATCGTGAGAGGCAGGGAGCGGGAATAATGGAGAGTAGCCGTTGGGGGAAAGAGATGAAGAGCGGGCCGGGTCGGGTTAGGTGAGCGGGCGCAGGCCGGGGTGTCACGGGCTGAGCCGGGGTTGGGTTGGGTTTAATTCAAAATAAATTCCAATTTTAATCAAGTTGGGCTGAGGAGCTGAGCCGCAGGAAATCAATAAAATGAGGGAAAAGAAAGGGCCGGGCCGGGGCTAGGAAAAAAAGAGTTATATATATATATTGATTAATTGGGATAAATTCTTTTGGGCTGGGAATGGAATTAAGGGAAAATGAAAAAGGAAATAAGTTTATTTAAAAAGGGAATGGGCTGATGAGATAAGTTTGGGTTTGGTTAATTAAAATGAATAAAGAAGTGGGCTGAGTGAATGGAGAAAGGCCGGAATAGAGATAATGGAAAAGGAGAAGAAAATATTTGGGTTTTAGGGTTTCATGAAAAGAGAGGGGAAAGTAAAAATGGATTGGGAGTTTTAAAATATTTAAAATGGTTTATAGCTATAAATAAATTTGTAATTAACCCTTTTTATAAAAATATGAATATTGGTGTATAAAAGAACCGGGTATTACAAAGTATTTCAAGGACGGCTCGGAGTACACCATCACGGGAGAGCTAAATCCGTTCTCCATAAATGAAGTCCGGAAATACGAAGACGCAAAATACTTTCTGCCAAATTTCGAAGATACGGAAAGGTGTCATAAGTCGGAGAATAAACAAAAATCCGTTGCTATTATCTTGATATTTGGGAGCGATTACCAAGAAAGATGAAGAAATAGTCACTAATCATATCAGTCTCTAGGTCTCAATATTCATGTCCCTATCTTATCATCTTCTTGAGCGTAAGGTCGACCATTAGAAACACAAGGCCCTCTCCTGTAATCAGTAATATGCTTCCACGTAATGAGACCCTGAGGGGCCCTCTCCGGTAGTCAGTACACGCTCATGTAATGGAACCCTGAAATTTCGTTGACCGAACTTACACTCAAACTATCCCAACACCCGCGGTCTACATCAAGGTCCAACCACGAACCAAAATACCGGTTATCCATGAAAAGCCTACTCGAGAATTGGAGAATGATCTCCATCAAGTATGACTAGGCCAGTACTTTAGACAAGTGGAAAACCCCCAATGTCTTATCTATGACACTATAATAAGTGCTTCCATAACCGTCTCATTTCAGTTATAGTTACACTTATATACGTCCCACAGACGTCGACGATGCAATAATTAAATGGTTGCGCTGAATGTGTACAAGTATGTGTCATGACCACTAATCCTTCACGCTTTAACGCTAATGTACTTGACACAATCTAGTCACTAATATTTCGGTAATCAAAGAACAATCGCTAGGGTATCGATACAATGTTCATTAATTACTGAGGGTATAACAGTCATGTAACAGATGAGGATACAGTAAAATGCACTACTAATAATATATGAGCGGCTGTTGTCGCTTGGATTAGGAAAATCACATTAAATCACACGTATATTCCTTTATTCAATGTACCTAACCCAATCATTTCATAATTTAGGTGAATGTTTATGACATTGCTTTCAAGTGCAAAATTATATCCTTTATTAGATAACAAAGATACAGATATAATATTATATATCATACTGGATACACAAAAGTAGTTATGTAATAACAAAATATGTCCACTCGTCAATCCAAGGTGATATTCTCCTACTGCAACAGCATCCACACTGGTTCCGTTGCCAACCCTGAGGGTTATATCACCTTTCTTCAAAACTCTACGGTTTCTCAGCGCCTGCAAAGAATTACAGATGTGAGATCCTAGTCCGATATCCAATACCCAGGAAGTAGAGTTAATAGAGAAACGGTTTTCAATTACGAACACAACTGAAGCCGAAACCACAACCTGCTTCGTGTCCCGATTCTTGGCTTTTAAAGCCCGGCAATTCTTCTTCCAATGTCCCCTTTTGCAATAGTAGAAGCATTCTTCCTTTATGGCCGATCCCCCAATCTTTTCCTTTCCTTTTCCCTGTACCTTCTGCACACCTCCTCTCGGTCTGGTGGGGGCCTTCTTCTTCTTCCTCTTGGCCTTAGTTTTGGATTTAGTAGAAGATGATTCCCCGACAAACAGAGCGGGTGTTTTCTTGGATTTCTTCAAGGTACCCTTTGCCACCCTTAACATGTTGAGGAACTCAGGAAGTGTAATTTCCAGCTTTTGCATATTGAAGTTCAATACTAATTGGGCATAGGTGGAGGATAGGGACTGTAGAATTAAGTCGATATACAACTCATTCTCAAACGTAGTTCCCAGGTCTGCGAGCTCTTCGATGAGAGTAATCATCTTTAGAACGTGGTCCCCAACAGATGATCCGACAACAAACTTCGCTTGAAATAATTTCTTCGAGGTCTCGTGTCTTTCGATACGAGATTGCTCTCCATATAAATCTTTGGTATGGAGGAAGATAGAAGCAAGGTCCATCTTCTCGTGCTGCCTTTGATGTTCATTATCCATGGAGGCCAGCATGAGACACTTGGCTTTAACGCAATCCAGATCCTAAGTCTTACGGACCTCAATGTCCACGACCGAGGATGTCGGACCTGGAACAGGGGGCTTTAGCTGTGAAGACATACGCAAGCTTATCATAAGTAAGGGCCATTTAGACGTTCCTCAGCCAGTCTTTATAGTTTAGCCCAGTCAGTTTATTTTTATTCAGTATAAGCTTAAGTCCCGTCATGGTCACTGTAATTAGGAGAGAGAGAGAGAAAGAAACACTCAGCATATGCTCTTGTAAGTTTAGATTGGTTATTAATTTATCTAAACAGGATGGCTCCCACTGTTTTCTCGAATTCTCCTTCAAAACCTAAAAGAAGAATTAGTCAAGATTACTCGCACCCTACAAGTTCGCTCATCTTTCGGCCAGGCCGGTGTTAGTACTTCGGAGGGAGGCCCCCCATGCTTTCGCATAGACCCAATTAAATAACCTCGTTTTCCTAGAGGTGTAGCCCCGTTAACACCTTTCTAGACACCTATTTGATTAACTAATTGCAAAGTGAAAAATTCTCCCGAAAAGTAGCGGATACTCATAGTAGGATCGAGACCCAACTATCATTGTGTGATAATTTTGAAGGAAGCCCACCAAAACTACCACACTCTGGAAAGTATGCAGCACTAGCAAATTTCCTGTATGTTTGAAACTCCCGATGTGGTTTTTTCCCCCAAGCACTTATAACCTCGACGAAGGTCAAAACATCATAAGTCATAAGTTAAGTTCAACCCGTCATTATCCAGATTAATCTAGACCCATTCGTATAAGCCCTTATTGGAGATAGTGCCCTCAAAGTCAATTATTGGATCGCAGGTACGTGATTGCAATGATTGAGGCATGACCTATACCGATATGACAGTCTTGCTCGAGATGATAGTTTGCTATCTGGTTTGTCTTTATCATCGTATACATGCTTTAGTTCACTATTGCATGATGATAGAGCCCATAGGATTCTTGCTTGACTACCAGCAGTATGATGGCGATCATATACGTGGGAGCTGGAGTCTGTAAGCACATCCTTAAAGTGTCCCTAGTCGTGGGAGTTTCGAGACAGGGCATCGATACTCCAGAGTAGACTAGTGTATACAGTCGAGACCCCGACGAGGGGCGGTGGCCGGTCTCACAAGCCACTGGTGTCAGTAGGATCACCTAAGATGTATACAGGTGCTCATTGGGTTATGAGTACACCGGACAGGACTCGCCGGGAACATGCTAGTTGGTATTATACATATCGTCAGATAGCAGTTCCCTGGTGACATGTGTACAGGTTAGTTCATCGACCTGAGATCGTCATTTGTCTCGTGTGAGTTCCCACTGTGCTTAGATTACTACCCTACCACGCTCAAAGGAGTTGTGTAAACAGGTTTTAGTTGGGTACACTTTGCATGACCTCTGCAGATTTGACTCAGTTCCAAGCCACATTGGAGGCAAGTGAGCGGATCGGCAGAGGATTCGTCTCTCCGGGTATTGGGGGTGAGATCGCGCTGTGTCTAGGAAAGCCATTACACAAAGCCCTCGGCCGAGGCAGGGGATTTACTGGTAGGTACTCCAGTAGTATCTCAGGGTGTTCTGGGCTACTCTCTGACATGACTTATACTGCTATTGGGGGCTTGACGTTACCAGCCCCTAGGCAGATATGCGATACTCATAGACGAACGGACCGGACTGTATGTATATTGTCACTGTTAGGCTCAGTAGGGTTTATGAGATGAGTTCGCTCGTCAGCTTCCCTTCTAATCAATACATAGGCAAACCGTTACGTACAGCTTGTACCTCTGACGTGATAGAGGTTATACCCAGTGCCAGTGTGTTGATGAGTCATTAGAGTCCCCTACAGACACTTTCCCAAGTTTGGGCAAAACGTTGTAGAGGCCGTATGGTTTTATGGCAGGGTTCGGAAAAAGCACGTGCGTTTTCGCACGTGTCGTTTTTCGGACAGATAATACTGGTCGGCTTTGGTTTAAGCCGGATCCGAGTATTATGCTGTGTAGATATAATATCTTTGTCTCAGATGCATTTGTATTCGGTCGTAATACAAATGCGGGTATGTTTATACCATTACGGGATTATCCTGAAATTCGTTTCAGGATCACTTTTGGAAGTTGCCAGTTTCCAGTTTTCTATCAGCCGTATTTAACATTCGGTTAAATGCGGATTTATCTTTTCTTCTTGGGTGAGTCATGAGGGTGAGTCATGCTTTTAGAAGGTTCTAGAAGTGATGACAAGGTTAGTGACTCATGGTTGTATTTAATGATTTAATTAATGCATGATGACTAGGTTAGAAGGTTCAATGTATGCATTGATTATGTTCATACTATGTGTCTTGTGACTCATTCTCTTCTTTAATCTTATGTTCACCCTCCTAGCTCCTTCCTTCACCTCCCCCGCCTCTACTTATATGGTCGGCCCCCTTGAGGAAAGGTTAGGGTTGTTATTTGGAAAAAAGATATAAGTTTTGGTACATAGAAATTAGATGTGATCGATTTTTCTTTTCCATTCGATCCAAAAAGCAACTTCATTAACTGTTCGTCTTAGACGTAACGAGACAAAGTGTTCTACTCATTCTCTACAATATCTTGGTCGTCTCTTTTAGCAAACTTGACGATCGAGTTGCCTCGGTTCAGAGGCGGGAGCCTGTTTAAAGATCCGTCGATGTGGTGCCACCTGGGCGAGAAGATTGGAGATTCAGGAGATCGGAGCAGCCGCAACAAAGCGTGGGATGATGGTTGAAGACCGAAGGACTCGGATCGTTCGGTATAACCTTTCTACCCACTTTGTAGTTTGTTAGTTTAGCTTTAAAGGCAGATCCGGGTTATAGTACGCGATAGCGCCAGTTGTAAAAAGATTTTGTTCCGCATTTGGCATCTGTTAGACGGCCGGGGCGCTACCGTGGACTTACAGCCCTTGACGAAGGCCAAAATAGTTGTACGCATGTCCAAGATTAATATATCTATCTATGGTACAGATAAGGACCCACTAACTACCAAACACTATGCTTTGGTGAAGGTCAAAACACATAGCATGAATACTAGTAGATACCTATCTAAAATGATGGAGGGCTATGGCTAGTTTTGGCGAAAACCATTAACGTAATGAACTTGATATAGTCGAAGGAACCAGCTAGCTTTTGAAAATGAGTGGTTTAAGCTCCACTTTTTAAATTTTTTTTGAATAAAACTGAGTGGTTTTGCAATTGTTCTAATGATTTTAAATATTAGGTTTCTTGTTTGCATTGAGTAATATTAATACGGTCCTATCATTTAACCCTATCACTGCAGAAAGAAACGAAAATAGAACGTACTCTTATACCATCCGCATTCGCCACGGGGCCCCATCATGCACCATTAGGTTACTTAACTAACGAAAGAGCGGGGGCAAGGCTAGCGTGGGTGCATAAGCAACGTTTATTATTATATATATATATATATATATATATATATATATATATAACCATTCATCTCACGTAATAAAAGCCATTCCAGATAACAGATCACAACACAAGCAACACAGATGAATATATTGGATATGCTAGAATTTCTGTGCTTCGTTTTAGCTTCTAACGAAAAACGGATTCCACGGTTGTGATCGGTGATTTGGAATGAGTAGCCAAGCCCTCACCCTAGACCCTTACGGATGCGGCAAACTAACCGTCAAATTTCCGCAGTGAAGCAATCTCCCTCAATGAAATGAGTAGGCCACCCGGCACTTCAAGAACCCGGTATTTTGTGCACCCCGTCTTGGGTCTATCCTAGGTGCAAGAAAAAGTAAATGAAATAATACAACAATGGATATAATCTCAACCTGGATGTGCCCCGCAAAAGAATATTACATCACATTACAAATTACATGAATAAAAGAAAAGAACACTCTTCTCACATCCTCCTGCTATTCAATTACGACGATCCAATATTTCGTATCCACAAACCACGACAACAAGATACTAGATATGTGCAACCCCTACTAATCGACATATAGCAATTAGTCGACGTTTAGAAACACATATTCGAATTTAAACCGAATAAAGGATGTTAAAATTTCGATTTAGAAACACTTCGTATTACCCAAGCACAAAGATAACACTAGATGAAATCTGGGCACAATCAAACAACACCATAAATCCTAAATGCAAGATTACAAAACACCACAAGAGATACGAGACACAACTCCACAGTAAAACTGCCTATAGCGTGAAAATAGGAAATTCTAGTGGTTTTTTCTTGGAGTTGGTGCCTCGTTTTTCTTTGGAGTTCTAGTTACAATATAAGGAGTATTCTGCAATTGTTTAAAAAAATTTAAAAGCTCTTTAAAATTTGACAGAAACTTGGACTTCGGATTTATAGTTACAGAATTATTTCGGTTTTGAAACTTTAAACTTTATCTATTCAGTTAGTTAACTGTTTGGGTAGGCTCTGATACCAGTGTAAGTGTATATGTGCTCCTAGCTATGAAATCTATGGCTATACGGAATCAAAACCTCTCGAGGAAGGAGATGACAGTCGAACTATCCAGATCAGCTCACTCTTGACAGAGTATGCTTGGGAAAGTTTGATCCAGTTCCTTCGGAGCAAGTCTGACGTGTTCGCTTGGACTCCCGCAGATATACTCGGGATTGACCCTAAGGCGATCTCCCACAAGCTCGGGGTCGACTCGAAAGCCCGGCCGGTCCGACAAAAGAAAAGAAGTTTCACGCCAGTTAAACAGAAAGCAATAGAGGAGGAGGTGGACCGACTGCTCGCGACCGACATCATTAGAAGCCTGGACTACTTGGTTTGGCTAGCAAACGTAGTCATAGTTAAGAAGGCAAACGGAAAATAGCGCATGTGCGTCGATTTCACCGATCTAAATAAGGCCTGCTCCAAGGACAACTACCCACTCCCTCAGATAGATCAGTTATTCGATAGCTCGGCCGGTCATGAGCCGCTGAGTTTCATGGATGCCTTCTCCGGTTATAATCAAATCTGGATGAATCCGACCGACGAGGAGTTGACCGCGTTCACCACCGATCGAGGAGTCTACTGCTATAGGGTAATGCCCTTCGGCCTTAAAATGCGGGGGCAATATACCCGCGGCTGGTCAAAAAACTGTTCAAACTGAAAATTGAGAGAAATGCGGACATTTACGTCGATGACATGCTCGTGAAATCCACCCTGTCAACCGAACACACTACAGACCTCAGCGAAATATTCGACGTCCTGCAAAAGTACAAAATGAAGTTGAATCCAGCCAAGTGTGCGTTCGGTGTCATGAGCGGGAAATTCCTAAGGTTCATGGTCACCTACTGAGGAATCGAACCAAACCCAGAAAAGATTAGAGTCATCATTGACATGCCAACGCCCAAGAACAATGTTGATATCTTGTGGCTTACAAGCAGGATGGCCGCTTTGAGTTGCTTCATGTATAGATCCGGGGAAAAGTGCATTCCTTTCTTTAAAGCTTTAAGGAAGATCTCTGAGTTTGAGTGGTCCGAAGAGTGCCAAGTCGCTTTCGAGCAGCTCAAGATACATCTGGCGACCCCCTCCTCCCTCCCGCTTCTCACCAGACCAGCTGAGGGGACGAGCTGCTACTATATCTGTCCGTCTCAGACCAGGCTGCTGGCTCCGTACTCATCATAGAATTTGAATGAATACAAAGACTAATCTACTACGTCAATCACGTTTTGAAGGACGCAGAGATCAGATACCCGGTTATAGAAAAAATATTCTTGGCGCTCGTCGTCACTTCCAGGAAGCTTCAACACTATTTCCAAGCTTATACGATCATTGTTCTCACCGAACGACCCTTAGGGAATATCCTCGCTTCTCTTGAACCATCGGGCCGCCTAGAGAAATGGAGATAGGAGTTGTCCCAATTCAACATTCAGTACCGACCAAAGAAAGCTATCAAAGCACAGGCCCTAACCGATTTCGTGGTCGAATGCACCATTTCTAATAAAGGAGTGCCAACGCAAGGCCCTGACTCATGACCCTCAGTTGAGGAGACGCTCAGCCCGATTCTGGACTAAGTACTCTATGTGGATGGCTCCTCTACAGAGGATGGGAGTGGGCCTGGGTTAGTCATCCGTGGCCCAAGTGAAGCAGAAATGGAATACTCTCTGAGGCTTGGCTTCAAGGCGTCGAACAACGCCGCAGAATACGAAGCCCTATTGGCTGGGCTATTGTCATGACCCAAAGTTTAGCCCGTGACTGGCACTTAACCACGTAACGTCTACAGGCGTAACGCGATTAAGTAAGCCGAAAAACCCAAAAATCAAACCAGTAAAAGTATAGAGTGTTTTTAACATTGAATAAAAGCATTTACTAAAATGTTAAGAAAATCTCAAGTAACCAGTCACCACGATAACAATATACGACGCCGTAGCGAAGAAAATGAGCAATAAGTGGGAAACATCACAGATAGAATAAACTGCACAAGTAAAGTCGGCTCACAACGAGCTCGACACCAGAATACAAATAATATACATCATCCTCACAACTGGTCTCTAAGTCAATACATAAGTGGTAGATGGAGAGTACTAGATACAACAATGTACATAACTGAAAGATAACTAGATACCGTACAAAACCCACCTATCAGCAAAAGAGCTAGTACACCAACTGTAGGGGTATCTGTGTCAAAAGATGCAAGAACGCAGCCTGTCACGACTACTCCGAAGGGCAACCTGCAAACACTGTGGCACAACGGGGGTGAGTTGCCAACTCGTGAATAAAAGATAACATATAAAGGTAATCGCGAGTATGCACGTGCTGTGATACTCTAACCTATGCCAACAGACAGCATCTATATGATGAACTGGATGCTCAAATCATGCCACAAGTGCAATCTAATAACATCTCCATGTGATAAGCAAGATATGTGATAATCAGGTATAGCAATTCAATCTAACAACCCTATATAGAATGAACAGGTATGCAATGATCGTGCAAGCATGTGTACTATATCAGGTACAATAGATACAGGATGAGATATCAATTACTACATACTGAGCATGGGAAATATAACATCTACACGGAATGTCATCGTGTAAAGTATAATCGGTACCCATCAATGCACCTAAATCCCAATACTACTCAGGCGTCGTCATCCTCCTCGGTCCTCAAATCCTGTAAATCTCATATAATCGTGAGTGCCCAACATCGGCACCCAAAATATCAAGAAATACTCGTGCCAAGCATCGACACGCAAATCCTCATATATCGGGCATCCGTCAGTCCGGATCAACCCACGGCTCTGTCTGCGGTATCGGCCCTCGGTCCCGGCAGTACGAGTCGTCCCGTATCCATCAATCGACTCTGGTCAGTATCCTCCGGATAACCGCCAGGTCCAACCAATCACCGATAGGTAGTAGTCCCTCTGCCAGGCTCACCGTCTACTACACAGCGAAACCGTTCTCGCCCCGGGGTACCATACCGGATCCACCATGTATCCATAATCGGCCTCATCCAACTCCTCGATTCAGGTTCACATATATCACTCTAGCACCGAGAAAACACATGGTGGACGCACCGAAATATCATATCAAGGAAAACCGGGTTTTTAAATAATTAACTATTCTCTTTTGAAATATCCACGGTTCCCCAAATCCAGAATTAACATGGAAACACCATATCTCAATGCGTAATCTAAGCAAGTATGAGGATATCAATGTATGTGTGCACTGGTATGAGTATACAGTGTGCATATACGCAGGTATGAAGATATCAATATATGTGTGCACTGGTATGGGTATACAGTGTGCATGTGCGCAGGTATGAAGATATCAATATATGTGTGCACTGGTATGGGTATACAGTGTGCACTGGTATGGGTATACAGTGTGCATGTGTGCAGGTATGAAGATATCAATATATGTGTACACTGGTATGGGTATACAGTGTGCATGTGCGTGTAGGGTTCCTAGGCACACTAAGGAGATCTCACAAGGCATCAACCATGCCAATTTCAAAATTTACGGGTGCCGAGAAACCCTAATACGGATCGTTAACTAGAATTTTAGGCGAAAAAAGGAGCTAGTTAACAAGTTAACTAAGTGAACGGAAATACAACCTTTGTAGATCCGGTCCACCACCTCCATAGCTCCGCAATAAAGTATCCTCGCTGTCCAAATGGAATCCCGGGCTCTAGCGTCGGCTTCATCGGAGAAATGGGCGGGCAAGGTCGTCGGCTTCGTGCCGAAGATGATCTACGTCGAGGCATCACAAGATCAAGCTCCCACTTCACCAAGTCATGAAACTTGTGAAGAAAACACCCTATACTACTTGGCAAGAGGTAGAGGATGAAGAAATAGGAGGTGGGTTCACTTTAGAATTGGATTTCTCACTCATTTTCACAAGTTGCCATTGTTGATAGCAAGCTTTTTCTTGAAGTGAAGAAGAAGAAGAAGAAGAAGCAAATATTATGATAAGTATCTTTTAAAAAGAAAATAAAATGAATACTTATCATAATCCAACCATGGTCAAGTGTAGAGAATAAACTAGGGTTAGGTCAATGGTTAGGGTTAAGCATGAAGACAAAAATTGTGACTTAGTCAAAGCTTCATGAAGCTTCAACATGCATCCAAAGAAAACCACCATTTTTCTTTTCTTTTGCCAAAAAGAAATAAATAAATAAATGAATAAATAGATATGAAAAACAAAACCCTAACCATTTAAATAACCATGGTTTAATCATTACACAAACTCAAGTAAGCATGTATCATCAAACATGATACAATCAAGTGCACAAAAGTATATCACATATACAACTTGTGAACTTCAAGTGAGAAAATCCATTTAAAGTGAACCAATACTAGTTAATGCAAAGTAATATATCAAATATATAATTATACAATAAATCATTAAATCAACACTTGATTTAACGATCCGGTCATATCGCATATAACCGTCTAGTATCCTATGTATCGGCTTATCGAATCAATCCTTGATTCGATATCTAGGTTATATCGCATATAACCAATCGATACATTCATCTCGAGAATAGAATATGGTATCACATACACGCATTATTCTCGGTCCCGCACATATCTCATATGCGCTCCTATTTCGTTTCGCTTGAGCCAGGAAACCCCTGTGTAGGACTCTAAAGACTCGTCAATACGCCAGCAGCAGATGATGATCATATCAAACACCCACAAGCCGCAAGCAGTCTGCTAAACGTAACGGCGACCCGGGTATTGAGCGATCAGAAGATCGACGAGCAAGCCCGCTCACACTCCTATGAATCCAACCAGTAACACTTACCGTACAGTCCGGTCTCGTCGTCTGATATGTCGCATATCTCGCCTAGGGGTGGTAAACGTCAGACCCCAATAGCTCGATAAGTCGTGTCGATATGAGATCTATAACAATTTGAGAAACTACTGGTAACACTTACCAGTAAATCTCAGCAACCCTGGCCAGGGATTTCCTGTTATAGCCAATCGAACACAGCGCAACATCAACTCCCTATACCGGGAGAGACGAATCCTCTCCTATCGCTCATTGCCTCCATGTGATTCGGGACTGTACCCAAAAGCCACCGTTTTGCACGCCCTCTTGGACGTGGTAAGGTGGAAATCAAAGCACAGTGGGAATCACACAAGACTCTATGACGATCTCGGGTCAACAGACTACTCTGTACCAGTGTCACCAGAGAACTGCCATCTGACGTAAGGTATAATACCATCTGGGAGTTCTCGGCGAGTCCGTCCAGTGTACCCAGTCTCTACTGAGCACCCGTATATCATCTATGATGTCAAACACTAATGGATATGGGATCATCCATCGCCCATCTGTATGGGTCGAGAAGGTATACGCTAGTCTACTCTGGTATATCGATGCCCCGTCTCGATACACCCACGACTAGGGACTTTGAAGGATGTACTTATGGACTACCATGTCCCCACTAGTATGATCCGCATCATAGTCCAGATAGTCAAGTACACATCCTAAGGGCTTTACCAACATGTAACAGAGAGACAATCAATGTACACGTTAAGGTAAAGAGTAACCAGATAGCATACTATCATGTCGAGCAAGAAAGTCCTCCCTATATATGTCCCAGCATCCACTACAATATACATCCTGTGTACAGTAATGGCCTCTAGGGCATACATATAACTAACAATCTCCCACTTGCACTAGGGCCATATGTAGCAGTGGTTGTAGTATCTTATACTCAACCATCCCATAAAAGTCTCTCTCTGGGAATAGGCCTTCGTGAGTGGATCCGCCGTGTTATCCTCTGAGTTTGCTCTCCTAACCTCGATCTCCTCGGAGATCAACCATCTCCATGATCAGGTGATACTGCCTTAGAATATGTCTGGATCACTGATGGGACCTGCGTTCATTGGCATAAGCCACAACTCCATTGTCTCACAATGGTAGGAACATAGTTCATCTCATGAACCATTATACACCCAAACAGCCTATTTGGTAGCATCTTAAGTAGCGATGTATCCTGCCTTTATCGTCTAGTATGTCACGGTATCTAGCTTGGAACTCTTTCAACATACCGTCCCTTTACTGAGGGTAAAGACAATGCCTGCGACTGACATTCAGTCGTCTTTATCACCCTGGAACACTTCCAGTGATTCTCCCCAGGATCAACTGATACCATCTCACTACGACTAGTGAGTATTCTAACATCCTTTTAGATCTATCTCATAGATCCAAAGCTTAGGATTTAGTAGGTATCATTTTGATCCTCTGTGGAGAATCATTGTGATAAGCGAAGATTGATCGAGCGTAGCATAGGAAACTCCTTCCCTATCAAGAGTATGTCATCCACGTACTCTATGAGGATCGTCACCATACTCCCTACTACCTTTTTGTTTATACAAGGTTCATCTACCATTTTGATGATGTCAAACTCTTTGACTATCTCATCAAAACAGATGTTCCAACTCCGTGATGCCTGCTTTATCTTATAAAATATCTTGCACACGTTTCCGCTGCTCCCACTGTTTACGAAGCCCTCTGGCTGTGTACTTACAGACGTTCTCTTCTAAAACATCATTTAGAAAAGATGTCATGACACCCAACCATCAGATATCGTAGTCATGGTATGTAGCCGTGGCAAGTAGGATCTGGATGGACTTAAGCATAGCCACTGGAAAAAGGTTTCATCATTATCCATGCCTGGTCGATGACGAAAACCTTTAACAAGTCTAGCTGTGAAAGTCTCAACCTTTCCAAGTACACCAAGTAATCTTCTCAAGATATACTTGCTCCTGATGGGGATTTAACCCTTCAGATATAGCAACTAAAGTCCATACTTTGTTGGTGTATAAGGATTCCATCTCAGATCGATAAGCATCCAGCCATTCTTACAGAGTCTCACTCCTGATGGCCAGCTCGAAACTAGTTGGGTCATCATCTCATGATGCAATCCTCGCTCCCACTGTCATCGAGAAACCGAAGTTTCTCTCAGGTGGGTGAGGAACCCTACTAGATCGGCGGAGAGGCTGAGGTTCGTTGGAATCTACTGAATCCTTTGGTTCTACCAAATCATCTGCTGCAGTTTGTATGGCTGGAACATTTCCAGTTCTACATAACAGACCTTACCTCGAGTTTGTCCGGATTTTGCTTTTAGACATAAGCCGGACAACCCCAAATCTTAACTAGCTTAAGACATGGGCTCTTCCCTTTCCATATCACATATGAAGTGGTAGGTAACTGATTTGATTTGAACCCAATTCAATAGGTATGTAGCTTCTCAAGTGCATAACTCCCAAAAGGAAATAGGAAACTCAGTAGTACTCATCATAGAGCACACCTTATCATATAGGGTGTGATTGCTCCGCCCCGATATACCATCGTGCTATGGTGTATACGGAGGAGTAATGCTGAGAGAGAATCTCATTCTCCTTTAGAATAATCCAGGAATTCCGTGCTCAAGTATTCTCCTCCCTGATTTCATCATAGGACATAATACTTATACCCGTATTTTGGTTCTCTACTTCTAACTTATATTCTGTGAATATCTCAAAAGGTTCGGACTTGTTTTTCAACAGGAACATAGGTCTGAATCTCGAAAGATTATCAGAGAATGTAACGAATTATAAAGAACCAGTCCTGGCATGTGTAGACAGGGGACCTTACATACATCATCATGTATCATCCCAAGAGTTTACTAACTCTTTCTCTGTTTCCAATAAACAGGGCTATGGTCATCTTATCTCTATGACATGACTGGCAAGTTTCATAAGATGTAAATTCAAACTGATTTAAATATGCATCTTAATGTAACTTCAGCCAGTCGGGTCGCATTGATATGACCTAGTCTACAATGCCTCAAGAAGGACTCGTTCATTTCTGAACTCTTCCTCTTGTGTGTGATCCATATACTAAGAACTGTAGTTTGATTTAGAACATCAATGCTTTTAGATAATGTGCCTGAACCGATCAACTTTTGATATAGGAAATGTTCAAAACATTATCCAACAATACAGAATTTTGTCATTTCTTTACTAATAAAGAGACTGATATGATTTTGTATATCAGGTTCGGTATCTAATAGCATTTGTTCAGAATCAATGTATTGGTAATACAGGGTGACAGTGACCAACAGACTTGGCTGCAACACTTGCCCCGTTTTCTGTCACATGAAACTTATCACCCGTTCTCAGTTTTTCTACCCTTTTGTAGCCCTATGTAACATATTACATATCTAGGATCCTGATCCGGTATCATATACCAAGGATGCGGAGGATACTGAGAAACAGTTCTGTATAATGAACACACCCGAAGATGATGCATCAGCATGCACTCTCTTCGTTTGGGCGGCACGGGAATTCTGGTAATCCCCAATTTCCTGCTCTGTCTTATAACAATTATAAGTTGGAGGGGGACCAACGTTCCCCAGCTCAGTATAACAAGCGGGTTCGGTCAATAATCCGTATTATTATCTTGATTAAGGCATGATATGGTCGCTACCTGGAGAGAGAGAGAAGAAAACACTCAGCGTGCGCTCTTGCAAGAATAGATTGGTTATTATTTTATCTAATCAGGATGGCTCCCACTGCTTTTTATCAAATCTTCCTTCAAACCCTAAAAGGAAAGACTAGCAGGGATTAATTACACACTACAAGTTCGCCAATCTTTCAGCCAGGCCAGTGTCGGTACTTTGAGGGAGGTCCCCCGTGCTTTCGCACGAACCAAATTAATGTAAACCTCGTTTTCCCAGAGGCGTAACCCCGTTGACACCTTTCTAGACACCTACTTGATCGGCTAATTGTAATGTGTAAAACTCTCCCAGGAGTAACTCTTACTCGCAGCGGGTATCGGGATCCAACTATCTCATAGAAGGTATGCAATCTCATTGCAAATTTCAACACTTGAAATTCCCGATAATATTTTGCCCCTAGCACCCTATGACCTTGACGGAGGTCAACAAATCATAGGTTACTAGTCAAGTTCAACCCGTTATTTCTTGATTGAATCAAACCCACCCGCACGACCCTTGACGGAGGTCAACAAGGTCGCACGACTACCCTAATCCAATCTGCATCATATGCATAAGCAGATAAATACTAGTTAGCTACCGCACACTACGCCTTGACGGAGGTCAACAAACGTAGCACGAATACTAAGTAGGACTTATCTGAAATGACGGAGGGCTACAACAGGTTTTTCTGAAAACCTATTGCGTAATGAACTTGATATCGTTGTAGGATCGAATGAATTTTGAAATGGAGTGTTTTTAGGCTTTTCTAGTTTTGCTAAAGGAGTCACTCCCGGTGAAGGGATCGTCGGTCCTTTCATCGTCGAATGAGGTGCGGGATATATCATATATATCACTGTGCAAAGCAGAAACTATACAAGCAATCAAAAGACAAACCGAGAGTTGTAGCATCTGCCAGTTATTGCTAAAGGAGTCACTCCCGGTGAAGGGATCTTGGTCCTTTCCCTATCGAATAAGGTGCAGGATATATCATATATACCGTTGTGTAAAGCAAGAACTGTAGCTACCTGTTTTACTTTTGAAATTCGATTCTACAACATCTTAGGTTTCTTTTATTTCATTAATCTCATTAATGAAGTCCCATCATTTAAGTTACCTAAACATCATAGATAAATACGACGTACACTTATGCCATCCGTGTTCGCCTCGATGTCCCCTCGTGCACCGTTAGGTTAGGTGACTAACGGCAGAGCGGGGCAGGGCTAGCGCGGGTGTAAAACATAAGTAACGCCTATATAATATATCATATATACTATATACAGTATCCATCACAGAACATCACATGATCACATCACAGATATCGCAGCAGAAGAATCATATAAAATATTGGATATACTAGGACGTCCGTGTTTTCAATACGAGCCAGTATAAAACACGGATTCTACGGTCGCGATGAATAGCCAAACCCACATCCCTAGACCCCTACGAGAGCGGCAAGCAACCCTACCAATTCTAGAGTTAGGAGATCCGGACTCGACTCCTCGAGTTGGTCTCCCACTAGACTCCAGAACCCGGTTACTTGTGCCCTCCTCCTTGGGTCTGTCCTAGTGCGGAAAAGTAAATAATATACAAAAGGTGACATCTTCCGCAACCTGGAAGTGCCCCAATAAAAGAATATTACATACAAGTTTTTACATGAATGAAAATGAAAAACACTCATCTCACATAAAAAACCCCGGCTATTCAAACACGACGATCCAATATAACATATCCAGCAACACATAACATCACATGTCATCAACGTAAGTAAATATGCGCATCCCAATTGTCGTTGACATATAGCAATGAAACCGGCGACATCACATATTACACTTACGGTCACAGAAAAGAAAGTGTAAAACTACAACAGTTGGAATCCGCAACCTCCTTAGACATCACATGCCTAATCAAATGAATTCCTTAGACATCGCATGCCTAACAATTATAAACCCCGCATTTTAGTCTCAAAATCGAAAACACTTTTCAATACCAAGTCGGGCAATTCAACAAGATTCCCGACATCCTGATCGAATGCTCGTCGCAAACTTCAGTATACGGCCGCACCCCCGATACCGTCGACGAAGTGCACCAAGGCGGAACACCGCTGCCGCGAGCACCCGAACGGATGCTTTCGGCGACGGGGTTCTCCTACAGTCACTTGGTCGGGGCTATGGAGTGAGGCTGTCTATTAAGTTTACCCGGCGAGTATCCGCGTACGCTACGTGATTGCGACGGACTTTTGATCACATCAAAATTCCGTAGCAACCGATCAAGTGAGACTAAACTGCTATGTTTATAACATTCATTCAGTTATCTCATAACTGTTTGTGAATTCCAATTATTGTATCATATTCCAGATAATTAGAAAACGTTAAACTTTCCGATCGAACATTCAAACACCCAAGTTTTCCCGATACAGATCAACACATGAAACAAGTCTAAAAACATTCAGTTCGTGCCTCAGTACCAATGGTCCAGCCGTAGAAGGGTCAAGCCAACGCCTCACATGTGGCACGTCGTACAGCCCCAAACCCTAAGGTTCAAAGGGCAGTTCAAGACGGTCACATAATCGAGTTAAGGTTTGTTGTCTTCTAGAGGGTCCATCGCGTTACTTGCACTACTTAGAACGTCTTTAAACCACGGAAAAATCCAACACATGGAAATTTCCCGACAAGGGAAAAGTTGGGTATTTATATCCGGTCGAACTTTTTAACATATTCAAAAATTATCCGGAAAAACACATAGACAAAGTTTGACAATCCGATCGAATCAGCGATTCCCAAAGCAACCCCAGAATACTCAACTCTTGAGTCAAATTAAAAATTTCCCAGAAAACTCAGCATCATAAAATAGGAATTACTGTGCAAAAAGGGGAGGATGACGTCATCATCTTGCCGCGGAACCGCCGCAGAAGCCAGGCTTCTGCCGCGGTTCCGCCGCGGTTTGGACTGTTCATGAGTTAAATTTTGCACCGTAATTCTTATAATTCCCTGCTGAATTTTTAAGCATTTTTAATGTGGAAAAATCCCAGTTTTTAGAAAAAGTCCAGAGAGCATGAAAAAGTTAGGGTTTCGGGTTCGATCGGGTTTCAAACATCGTCTAAGCATCGTCTAAGGCTCCAGCTAGGCTCTGATACCACTGTAGGGTTCCTAGGCACACTAAGGAGATCTCACAAGGCATCAACCATGCCAATTTCAAAATTTACGGGTGCCGAAAAACCCTAATACGGATCGTTAACTAAAATTTTAGGCGAAAAAAAGGAGCTAGTTAACAAGTTAACTAAGTGAACGGAAATACAACCTTTGTAGATCCGGTCCTCCACCTCCATAGCTCCGCAATGAAGTATCCTCGCTGTCCAAATGGAATCCCGGGCTCTAGCGTCGGCTTCATCGGAGAAATGGGCGGGCAAGGTCGTCGGCTTTGTGCCGAAGATGATCTACGTCGAGGCATCACAAGATCAAGCTCCCACTTCACCAAGTCATGAAACTTGTGAAGAAAACATCCTATACTACTTGGCAAGAGGTAGAGAATGAAGAAATAGGAGGTGGGTTCACTTTAGAATTGGATTTCTCACTCATTTTCACAAGTTGCCATTGTTGATAGCAAGCTTTTTCTTGAAGTGAAGAAGAAGAAGAAGAAGCAAATATTATGATAAGTATCTTTTAAAAATAAAATAAAATGAATACTTATCATAATCCAACCATGGTCAAGTGTAGAGAATAAACTAGGGTTAGGTCAATGGTTAGGGTTAAGCATGAAGACAAAAATGGTGACTTAGTCAAAGCTTCATGAAGTTTCAACATGCATCCAAAGAAAACCACCATTTTTCTTTTCTTTTGCCAAAAAGAAATAAATAAATAAATGAATAAATAGAGATGAAAAACAAAACCCTAACCATTTAAATAACCATGGTTTAATCTTTACACAAACTCAAGTAAGCATGTATCATCAAACATGATACAATCAAGTGCACAAAAGTATATCACATATACAACTTGTGAACTTCAAGTGAGAAAATCCATTTAAAGTGAACCAATACTAGTTAATGCAAAGTAATATATCAAATATATAATTATACATTAAATCATTAAATCAACACTTGATTTAACGATCCGGTCATATCGCATATAACCGTCTAGTATCCTATGTATCGGCTTATCGAATCAATCCTTGATTCGATATCTAGGTTATATCGCATATAACCAATCGATACATTCATCGCGAGAATAGAATACGGTATCACATACACGTATTATTCTCGGTCCCGCACATATCTCATATGCGCTCCTATTTCGTTTCGCTTGGGCCAGGAAACCCCTGTGTAGGACTCTAAAGACTCGTCAATACGCCGGCAGCAGATGATGATCATATCAAACACCCACAAGCCGCAAGCGGTCTGCTAAACGTAATGGCCACCCGGGTATTGAGCGATCAGAAGATCGACGAGCAAGCCCGCTCACACTCCTGTGAATCCAACCAGTAACACTTACCGTACAGTCCGGTCTCGTCGTCTGATATGTCGCATATCTCGCCTAGGGATGGTAAACGTCAGACCCCAATAGCTCGATAAGTCGTGTCGATATGAGGTCTATAATAATTCGAGAAACTACTGGTAACACTTACCAGTAAATCTCAGCAACCCTGGCCAGGGATTTCCTGTTATAGCCAATCGAACACAGCGCAACATCAACTCCCTATACCGAGAGAGACGAATCCCCTCCTATCGCTCATTGCCTCCATGTGATTTGGGACTGTACCCAAAAGCCACCGTTTTGCATGCCCTCTTGGACGTGGTAAGGTGGAAATCAAAGCACAGTGGGAACCACACAAGACTCTATGACGATCTCGGGTCAACAGACTACTCTGTACCAGTGTCACCAGAGAACTGCCATCTGACGTAAGGTATAATACCATCTGGGAGTTCTCGGCGAGTCCGTCCAGTGTACTCAGTCTCTACTGAGCACCCGTATATCATCTCTGATGTCAAACACCAATGGATATGGGATCATCCATCGCCCATCTTTATGGGTCGAGAAGGTATACGCTAGTCTACTCTGGTATATCGATGCCCCGTCTCGATACACCCACGACTAGGGACTTTGAAGGATGTACTTATGGACTACCATGTCCCCACTAGTATGATCCGCATCATAGTCCAGATAGTCAAGTACACATCCTAAGGGCTTTACCAACATGTAACAGAGAGACAATCAATGTACACGTTAAGGTAAAGAGTAACCAGATAGCATACTATCATGTCGAGTAAGAAAGTCCTCCCTATATATGTCCCAGCATCCACTACAATATACATCCTGTGTACAGTAATGGCCTCTAGGGCATACATATAACTAACAGTGCGCAGGTATGAAGATATCAATATATGATGTATGTGGTACAAGTATGGGTATGTGATGTATATGTGCCTAAATATGGATATAACATATGCTGTTATGCGGCAAATCATGACAACATCAATAAAGCGGAATCGGTATGATATATGATTTATAGCAATCCTATAATGTGAGTATCATGGCAATCACTAACGGTGTGAGTGTAGCATATAAATCGTGCTCGTGCAACTTGAACCGTTAGTGACAGTGCAGTGTCCTATGCTATCATTTCTATATGCAACAATAAGGTATGCTACTACAGTCCATATGAACATCTATACTAAAAATCCTAACACGCCCTGACGCTTAACGCCATACGGGCAATTTTCCCGTAGATGTTAAATCTACTCACCTGGTCGTGCGCTACTCGTAGCCGACCACCTGCTTTCCTTTCTTAGCTTCGTCCGACGTACCCGCCTGCGAACCTGGAATTTACACAAGAATCCATATATAAGCAACCACCTCGCATGACGCGATATCTAAGCCAAACGATACACTCGCGTCGCGAACTAAATGCGCGTGTGTACGATACGCTAAAACGTGTGTACGCGTCTAAAACTAACCCGACACGTCGCGACGCGCTGGATCACAGAACCCACATGTGTATCGCACATATCGCGCGAACCAAACGCACTAGAAATACGATATAACGTCCCAAATTTTCCTACAGAGAGAAACTAATAAAATTGCACATACCACTGGCCCTAAAAATATAGCAGACTCCTACCCACACAAACTACACCCAAAAATTCCCTCATCTGGCCGCAAATTGCGGCCAGAAAGAATAAACCGGCAGCCTAACTTTGGGGTTGGGGTCTCGGGCTTTGGTGGTATGGTCAGGGTATATCTAGTGTGCTCCAGTTTCCTCAGTTTTGACCTGAAGTGCTCGGGCTTATAGCAGATCACAGAGAACCAAAATTTCACTTAAAACACTACTTTCTGCACAATTTGAAACCCTATGGTATTTTGATGTAATCTGGGGTCTAATTAGGTTTACATGGCCTTAATAACACCTAATTAGGCTAGGTTAACCAACAAAACCATCCCCTAACCAAAAGTCCACATGAGTCACCATTACAAGCATAAAATCTCACTTTTTACACAAACCGAAGCTAAACTACACATACGTTAAGCAAATAAGAAGTTGGGCTCAGATTCTATACCTTACAAGACCCTATGAAGCAGGAAGAAGGAGGAGGTAAGGATCTGGAATGCTGCGGCAGCTGCTGGGGCTGTTGTTGATGTTGCTGCTACCACTGCCTGCTGCTGCTGTTGTCACTGCTTGCTGCTGCTGCTATTGCTGCTGCTGATGCTGCTGTCTGTTGCTGCTCATGGTGCTGGGGCTGCTGCTGCTAGGTGAGTGTGTGTGTGTATGTGAGAGTTATGAGAATGAGGAGGAAAGAAGTGAGAGACCCTAGTCAACCCTTCTCTCTCTCTCTCACATTAAATGAGCATGGCTCAAGCCATATTGCCCATACTCTCTCTCTCCCCAAGTCAACAAAATCCACATCATTTCTCATATTTTAAAAAAAACAACACACATAAATAAAAACCCAAATTCACCCAATAAGAATCAATTAACTTAAAGAAAATGGGTTAATCCATCATGCTAGCTAATCATGGTTTAACCCCAAATCTAAATCTTAGTTTACATGCACAAGTGTGTGTGTGCCTAGAAAAATTCTAATAAAATACTCATTAAATAGGATAAAATATTTGAAACTTAATTTGGTAAACTTTTTTTTATTGAAACTATATACTAAAATATAATTAACCCCTAAACACAACCTAAGGTGTTACAATCTTCCCCCCTTAAAGAAAATTCGTCCCCGAATTTAAAAATATAAAGCTACGCATACCTTCAGAGAGATGAGGGAACTTCTTCCGCATCTCGCCCTCAGCCTCCCAAGTGATCTCTTCACCGTTTGGGATGCGCCAAAATACCTTCACTGATGGCAAGACTTTCAATCGAAGTTTCTTCACCTGCCGGTCCAACATTACGACTGGCTGCTTGGTGAAAGAAAGATCGCGCTCAAGATAAATGGTCTGGCGCTGAATTTAATGAGAAAGGTTATGAAGGTAATTGCAAAGTATCGACATAGGGAATACGGGATGAATACTCAATAATCTGGATGAAAGTGCCAAATTAAAGGCAACGAACCAACTCGCCTTAAGGATCCTAAAAAAACTTACTATCCTGGAAAGCTTCCCAAAACTCAACATGTCATTTATCGAAAATTTCCGTGGGAATACATGATCTGCCATTGCGAACTCGAATTTGCGACCATCTTGGTCAGCATCTGATCTCTATCCGCAATGGACAATTCTCATCCTGACCTAAAACAACTGGATCATTTCCGAAGTTTCTAAACTAGCTGAGGTTCAAAAATCCTATAACACGGAGTTAGGAAAATAGACTGGTGATCGACACGACCTAACCTCTAAGCCTAAAGGTTACTAATTGGAGTGTCTCCTGATAACTGCTATCAAAGGAGAACCCTATCGATGGCAAACGACGATCCCCAACCGTCGACAACAATTTCTACATACACACAACTTAACAAGAACAACTGAGCAAATGAGTATCACCAGATGATAAGCATCCGAATGGAGTCACATCCTGACTAAACCTGGGTAGACACCATAACGAATTTCAGGAAGACCTGCTCTCGTTCCCTCTTCGGAACGGTTAAAGGTTGCAACTCTCCCGTCAGTCTCAGTTGCTCAACTCAAGCACACAATAAGACAAACACCTTGAAACGAATCCTGAGACTTCTCTTTCTGTCCCTGCCCACCCATAACTACCTCACAAGTTACGTTAACAGTTGGTGGGGCTTGAAGGAGTATAGAGAGTTGACCGATGTGCCTGCCCTAGGATTCCACATCTCTACCCCATAATATTAGGTACACAAGCGTCTCCCTAACCTAGCACACCCTTGCCATAAGTCAAGGATTCCAAATCATTACCCAGTCGAGTAGGCTCCAGTATCTCTGACAAACAAGCGTCGGCGGGCAGTGTCTCGCGAAAGCGATTTAAGAAAAGTGGTCGGGCGCGGACATGAGCAAGCTGTCTCCTCAGTAGAGACGAACTTAAGCTGTACTCAACGATCGCACAAGAACTGTGAATCTGTGAAGGACTATCACAACAATCAAAACCCGCTGCAGGAAGATATACATTTAACTCTGGTGGTCCATGAAAATCTGACACGACTCTCAAACGAGTGGTGTCTCTAAATCTCCAACGCAAAACCATCGCGGCCATCTCCAGATCATGAGTGGGATATCCTTATCCTACTTCCTCCAAATGTAGGGAAGCAAAACCGATAACTCCATTGTGTCACATTAGTACACATTCGAGCCCTACTCACGAAACATCACAGTTAAACCACAAAGTCGCCCGAACCAAAAAGCAAAGAAGGAACTGATGCAGTTGTTAACCGAATCTTCAACTGCCGAAACTCCGTACACAAGCCTCAGTCCAAAGAAAAGAGACCTCCATTCCGGTCAATTTAGTCAACGGTGCAGCATTACACTAGCAATCCTGCAAGAAACGGTGGTAAAAACCTGCTAAGCTCAAAAATCTGCGGACCTCCGTCCTGCTCACAAGTTTGGGCCTAAGCTGTACGGCCACTATCTTCCTCGGAACCATACAAAATTGTCTCCGTAACTATAAGACCTAGGAGTCAACACAAACAAGCTTGAAGGGACACTCCGAGAATCTAGCAAACCACTGGGGCTCTCCCAGTATCCATAAAACAGATCCTCGAGTGCTATTCCTATCCCTCAAGACACACAATAACTGGTCGAGGAACGGCCCGAAGAAAACCAGTTCATCACACCTACGAATGCTACTGGAGCATTGGTGAGTCCAGTGACACACCCAAAACACACAAAGCCCGTAGCACGCACAAGGCAGTCTTCGGAATGTTATCACTCCGAACCCGCAACAATGATGACCTGATCCCAAACAAACTTAGACAAGGTCTCGCACTCTGATGCTGATCGAAGCAATCGTCAATGCGAGGTACAGGATACCTATCCGCACCGTAAGCCGATTCGATTGACGATCAATCAATACACTACCTCAATCTGTTGTCTTTCTCCTTGATGAACAGAAATAGGAACTTCCTAATGCGAAACACTCAGACGCACGACTCCCTCAACAACCACTCTGCAGCAAATCCTTAAGCTCCATAAGCCTCGACGGCTCATCTGGAACAACGTCGGAAAACTCTCCCACTAAAGAAAACCGGCCCAACACACCAACTGTGGCTACGGTATCACGAATAATGCCAAGAATCCATGACATCTCCTCAAAGGCCGACTAGCGAAAAAAGGCTAAATTCAAGCTGTAAGAGGCGGCACCACTATCCACCTACACCACAAGAACTGACTCGCCCGGGAAAACAATACCTAATTGTTTCCTCACGGTAGTCCACAACGCCTAGCACGTAGCTAACCAGTCCGTGCCCAGGAGATTGCCAAATCCAACATCTCTAAGAGGATCAAAATGACAGACGAATCTCTATCTCCTATCCGATGGGCACACGACCGAATTACGTGTCGCGCAACAAAAGGATCGCTGACAGAAGTTAACACAACAAACGGCTGATCTACCTAGCACGACTCTCGTCCTAAACTCGGCACGAAGTGTGGAAACATACGAGTGCAACAAAGGGACATACTGAAAGAGTACCTGAAACCACAGCATTGGACGCCTGAGCATCCCAATGAGTCGAAGCGAAAACTTGTGTCTGCCCTTCATCTGCGACTGACCGAACTCCTCCTCTACTAGTCTGACCCCTCTACGCGAACCCTCCGTGTCCACGACATCTCAGAATACAACCCTGACATGGTGTGAAGGAACACTGCCTGATGAGGTGTTGAAGGCTTCTGCATCGTAAACATCTACGCACTGACTGTTGTCCTGCCTGGGGATGAGAGCCAAACGACTGTCCTCGTCCTAAGCCTCTGTTCTGGGCTGGTACACCAGTACGATTCCTTAAAAGTTCTGGAACTCTCACGGTCTCTGGAAGACGTGTCTCGTAAACTGGGGTTGCCTCCACCGGTGTTATGTAGGGGACGGAATACTGCATGATGATAGCAAGGAACAACTGGGTAACAGGGGTGACAACCACCTGTCGCTGCGCTCGAACGACCTCCACCAATGAGCTCATCGCCTGGCGCAATCCTTGCATCTCTGCCACTAGTCTAGTGATCTGGTCTGCCGTAGGGGGAATAATCTGTCCGGGTACAACAGGGGTGCTACTCGGATCAGTCCTCGTCTCAGATGAATCAATTCAAACCTCGGCTCCCACGGCCGCTCTCTGCACCCTCGTAGTCCTTGGCGGCATAATGGCTGAAAAGAAAGTAGGATTCGATGAGGATACGAAACTCGAATCACAAGGATGTATATGATCATGAGGGAATTCAATCAATAAGCCCTAAGGTCGCTTAGGCGGAGTACCGTGTCGTGATTATGCCGTGGAACATACGCACGCTACGCCACTCTACTGCAGCTACCTACTCCATCATACCAGGGTCATCCTACACTCCGAAGGTAAAACCTACGCTTCTGATACCAACTTTGTCACGACCCAAAGTTTGGCCCGTGACCGGCACTTAACCACGTAACGTCTACAGGCGTAACGCGACTAAGTAAGCCGAAAAACCCAGAAATCAAACCAGTAAAAGTATAGAGTGTTTTGAACATTGAATAGAAGTATTTACTAAAATGTTAAGAAAATCTCAAGTAACCAGTCACCACGATAACAATATACGATGTCGTAGCGAAGAAAATGAGCAACAAGTGGGAAACATCACAGATAGAATAAACTGCACAAGTAAAGTCGGCTCACAAAGAGCTCGACACCAGAATACAAATAATATACATCTTCCTCACAACTGGTCTCTAAGTCAATACATAAGTGGTAGATGGAGAGTACTAGATACAACAATGTACATAACTGAAAGATAACCAGATACCGCACAAAACCTACCTATCAGCAAAAGAGCTAGTACACCAACTGTATGGGTATCTGTGTCAAAAGATGTAAGAACGCAGCCTGCCGCGACTACTCCGAAGGGCAACCTGCAAACACTGTGGCACAACAGGGGTGAGTTGCCAACTCGTGAATAGAAGATAATATATAAAGGTGATCGCGAGTATGCACGTGCTGTGATACTCTAACCTATGCCAACAGATAGCATCTATATGATGAACTGGATGCTCAAATCATGCCACAAGTGCGATCTAATAACATCTCCATGTGATGAGCAAGATATGTGATAATCAGGTATAGCAATGCAATCTAACAACCCTATATAGAATGAACATGTATGCAATGATCGTGCAAGCATGTGTACTATATCAGGTACAATAGATACAGGATGAGATATCAATTACTACAAACTGAGCATGGGAAATATAACATCTACACGGAATGTCATCGTGGAAAGTATAATCGGTACCCATCAATGCACCCAAATCCCAATACTACTCAGGCGTCGTCATCCTCCTCGGTCCTCAAATCCTGTAAATCTCATATAATCGTGAGTACCCAACATCGGCACCCAAAATATCAAGAAATACTCATGCCAAGCATCGACACACAAATCCTCATATATCGGGCATCCGTCAGTCCGGATCAACCCACGGCTCTGTCTGCGGTATCGGCTCTCAGCCCTGGCAGTACGAGTCATCCCGTATCCATCAATCAACTCTGGTCAGTATCCTCCGGATAACCGCCAGGTCCAACCAATCACCGGTAGGTAGTAGTCCCTCTGCCAGGCTCACCGTCTACTACACAGCGAAACCGTTCTCGCCCCGGGGTACCATACCGGGTCCACCATGTACCCATAATCGGCATCATCCAACTCCTCAATTCGGGTTCACATATATCACTCTAGCACCGAGAAAACACATGGTGGACGCACCGAAATATCATATCAAGGGAAACCGGGTTTTTAAATAATTAACTATTCTCTTTTGAAAAATCCACGGTTCCCCAAATCCAAAATTAACATGGAAACAACATATCTCAATGCGTAATCTAAGCAAGTATGAAGATATCAATGTATGTGTGCACTGGTATGAGTATACAGTGTGCATGTGCGCAGGTATGAAGATATCAATATATGTGTGCACTGGTATGGGTATACAGTGTGCATGTGCGCAGGTATGAAGATATCAATATGTATGTGCACTGGTATGGGTATACAGTATGCATGTGCGCAGGTATGAAGATATCAATATATGTATGCACTGGTATGGGTATACAGTGTGCATGTGCGCAGGTATGAAGATATCAATATATGATGTATGTGGTACAAGTATGGGTATGTGATGTATATGTGCCCAAATATGGATATAACATATGCTGTTATGCGGCAAATCATGACAACATCAATAAAGCGGAATCGGTATGATATATAATTTATAGCAATCCTATAATGTGAGTGTCATGGCAATCACTAACACCGTGGCAATCACTAACGGTGTGAGTGTAGCATATAAATCGTGCTCGTGCAACTTGAACCGTTAGTGACAGTGTAGTGCCTATGCTATCATTTCTATATGAAACAATAAGGTATGCTACTAAAGTCCATATGAACATCTATACTAAATATCCTAACACGCCCTGACGCTTAACGCCATACGGGCGATTTCCCCGTAGATGATAAATCTACTCACCTGGTCATGCGCTACTCGTAGCCGACCACCTGCTTTCCTTTCTTAGCTTCGTCCGACTTACCCGCCTGCGAACCTGGAATTTACACAAGAATCTATATATAAGCAACTACCTCGCATGACGCGATATCTAAGCCAAACGATACGCTCTCGTCGCGAACTAAACACGCGTGTGTACGATACGCTAAAACGTGTGTACGCGTCTAAAACTAACCCGACACGTCGCGACACGCTGGATCACAGAACCCACACGCGTATCGCATGAACCAAACGCACTAGAAATACGATATAACGTCCCAGATTTTCCTACAGAGAGAAACTAATAAAATTACACATACCACTGGCCCTAAAAATGTAGCAGACTCCTACCCACACAAACTACACCCAAAAATTCCCTCATCTGGCCGCAAATTGCGGCCAGAAAGAATAAACCGGCGGCCTAACTTTGGGGTGGGGGTCTCGGACTCTGGTGGTGTGGTCAGGGTATATCTAGTGTGCTCCAGTTTCCTCAGTTTTGACCTGAAGTGCTCGGGCCTATAGCAGATCACAGAGAACCAAAATTTCACTTAAAACACTACTTTCTGCACAATTTGAAACCCTATGGTATTTTGATGTAATCTGGGGTCTAGCTAGGTTTACATGGCCTTAATAATACCTAATTAGGCTAGGTTAACCAACAAAACCATCCCCTAACCAAAAGTCCACATGAGTCACCATTACAAGCACAAAATCTCACTTTTTACACAAACCGAAGCTAAACTACACATACGTTAAGCAAACAAGAAGTTGGGCTCAGATTCTATACCTTACAAGACCCTATGAAGCAGGAAGAAGGAGGAGGTAAGGATCTGGAATGCTGCTGCAGCTGCTGGGGCTGCTGTTGATGTTGCTGCTGCTGCTGCCTGCTGCTGCTGTTGTCACTACTTGCTGCTGCTGTTGCTATTGCTGCTGCTGATGCTGCTGTCTGCTGCTGCTGCTCATGGTGCTGGGGTTGCTGCTGCTAGGTGAGTGTGTGTGTGTGTGTAAGAGTTATGAGAATGAGGAGGAAAGAAGTGAGGCACCCTAGTCAACCCTTCTCTCTCTCTCTCTCTCATTAAATGAGCATGGCTCAAGCCATATTGCCCATACTCTCTCTCTCCCCAAGTCAACAAAATCCACATCATTTCTCATATTTAAAAAAAAAACATAAATAAAAACCCAAATTCACCTAATAAGAATCAATTAACTTAAAGAAAATAGGTTAATCCATCATGCTAGCTAATCATGGTTTAACCCCAAATCTAAACCTTAGTTTACATGCACAAGTGTGTGTGCGCCTAGAAAAATTCTAATAAAATACTCATTAAATAGGATAAAATATTTGAAACTTAATTTGGTAAACTTTTTTTTATTAAAACTATATACTAAAATATAATTAACCCCTAAACACAACATAACGTGTTACAGCTATGAATCTCCTCTGGGGTGGGGTAAAGATAATCAGGATCTGCAGCGTCTCCGCGCTGGTCATTGGTCACGTGACGGGACGTTTCGAAGAACAGGATCCCCTCATGATGAAAAACCTAGTGGACGTAAAAAGACTTCGGAGAAACTTCGACAAGGTCCAAGTAGAACAGATCCCCAGGAGCCTGAACATTGAGGCCGACGCACTAAGCAAATTCGCCTCTTCTTATTCGGCCAATCATAAGAGAAACATCATCTTCAATGTCCTGCCACGACCCAGCGTCAAAGATAGATAGGTGGTACACCGGATCTACACTACCCAAAAAGATATCTCAGATTGGAGAAAACCCATGGTGGAGATCCTCAAGGACGGAGTGCTTCCCGAGGACCGGATTAAAGCACGCCGGCTCGTCATAAAAGCTTGCCACTTCGTGTGGAGCAAAGCAAATTTGTAAAAAAAGTCATACACCCAACCTCTACTCCGATGCGTTGATCCCGACGAAGCAGATTACGTTCTCCGAGAGATACATAAAGGAGTCGGATGAGCATATCAAGGGCCCACAGTCTAGTTCAAAAGACGTTGTTGCATGGGTATTACTGGCCGATTATACACTAAGACGCAGAATAGTTGGTCAAAAAGTGCAAGACTTGCCAACTCTTTGGCAGCATTTCTCGACTACCCGCTACCGAGCGACGCCGCTAAGTTCCCCTTGGCCATTGACGCAGTGGGGGATGGATATGGTCGGCTAACTCCCCACTGGCACTGGTGGACACAAATACATCCTTGTCACCATAGACTACTTCACGAAGTGGGTAGAAGGCATGCCGATCAGGAAACCAGGCGCCAACTCTACGGTGAAGTTCCTGCAAAATAATATAATTGCCCGATTTAGTATCCTGAGATGCATCATCACCGACCACGGAACCGACTTTGAAAATGACAAGTCAGAGAATTCTGCACTGACTATCACATATTGATGAAGTTCTCCGCGGTCGCGCATCCCCAATGTAACGGGCAAGCCGAGGTAGCAAACCGAGGTGTCATTCGAGGCCTCAGTGCCCGCCTGGAAGGAAGACAGGGAGACTGTCACGTCCCACTTCCCAGTGTACGGTGAAGGGGACGTGACGAGGTCCGCTACGTATGTACTCAGAATTTGATACGCTAAGCGTATCTAAGCAATATAGAAATAAATACACAAGAGACAAGATATAAAAGGAACAACAACTTTTATTTATTAACATTCTTTGTACAATACATGAAAGGAAATACAACTGAAATAATAAGATGCCTAAACAGTGGCATAACAGGAAATGAAAAGTACAGAAAGAAAAAGTGTACAATGAAACTAAAATGCAGGGTCTTCGGCAAACTGCTCCAACTCTTCTTGAGATGGCTCGATCTCCGCCGGGTCCAAACTACCTGACGACATTCAAAGAAGAAAGAAATAAAATGTCGCCAGCGAACAGGTCGCTCGGTAAGTCCCAAAGATAAGGGAGAAATAGAAAGAGAGTAAGAGAGAAAGAGAGTAGCTTTTAATGTTGTATTATAATATTTTAATGTTGTATTAACGCTGTTGTTTATAGCCTGGTACAGAAGATGCCAGTGTATACGAGGGGAGTCCCACTTACACCGGGGACCTTGGTAACCTGTAGTACAAGGCTCCGTCGATAATACCACGGAACAACGGTATGGATGTAATTACGTCTTAAGTGACCACCTCGTGTCACCTTTAACATATTCCGTACCAGTCTACCCCTTAACCCCGTGATGTCTTGTTTGTATTGTTATCTTATAAAATTGTATTGATTGTATGAGTGATTGACTGACTGACCGAAACCATGATATCAGGAAACGTTATAACCGTAGAGTCATGTAAATGGAATAACTGAGAATCATGTAAAAGGAATATGTATATCCATGGTTCGGTTCGGTCAAGATGTATAGATTGATAATTGTATTCATGGGTTCATGTGTTCATTTTGAATTGGAAACTTGTAGATTATAGATTGACTTGAATCATGTTCAAGTCAGATTAATCAGACTCAAACCCGAGTCAGACAATCAGGGATGTGAATCGAGCTCTTATAATTGTTAGGGTCCTTAGGGTAATTTATAAAACTTGAGAGGGTTTTATGTAAAAATACTTTTATATACTTTTCAAAATACGCCTCAAGTATTTATTGTTCGTCTTTAAAGTTGTAATGAGGGTGGATTTTATGTTATGACATTTTTAGTGAAAATATCCTAGTTTTATAAATAAGGGTATTTATCTGTAATATTGATTATTTGAAGTTCGTGGTATGTTAGTGTAAAATTAAGTATTGTGATTTTTTTAGGAAAAGGTGGAAAATCTATATTATAATAAAATAGATATTTAAATGATAAATATACATATATTTATACAAAAATAATTTTAATAAATATTTTATATTCCAAAAATCTCATTTTCTTAAGATGTCGTATTTTAAACCTTTCGAGACCGAATGCTCCTTGCGGAGGTCTGAATCTCGCACTACTAGCCCGAGGGTGCGTGATAAACCGCACGATCCCGAACGGGTTCCCCAAAAATGGGTTGTAGCGGCGCTTTGCAAAAATTGTAAAATACTAATCCTTTAGAAAACGGTTTTATAAAGTAAAAGGTATTTATTTGCAAAATGTAATTTTCCATATTTTAGATTCTAGGATTTTCTAAGCCAACTAGCCTATTTCTAAAAGGTCTAAACGATAAGTCGTTAGAAATCTCAAATCGCCTCTTCACCGCCAATTGCGGCCAGGTAAGTGTCAGGTAAGTGGGAGGCTCTCCACTACAAGTAGTGGCCCTAATTAAATAACCACTCGCCTTAAACACACTTGCCTAGACACTACAAAGTCAGGTTTAGATAAATGATCGATGTCCACAACTTATCGTGTTTTTTCCTATTAAAGATATTGTTTAAACAAATGTATCAAACCTAAACTTTTATAAAAGGTTTTATTAAGGAAAAGGTATTTTAATGTAAAATCTTGTTTTATCATATTAGTAGTTTTCAAGATAGCGTATTATGGTTTCATATGTGTGTGTGAGGAGGTAGGTCATTAGCTCGTGATCTATTTTAAGGTATAGCAATGTTAAAAGGTTAAGTATGAAATTGAAACATGATGGTATTAAGGTGAAAAAATACGGTAAATTGAAAAGGTTATCATTTCATGTGTGAAAACTTATTCAAATTGATTTTTACAAGTTTAATAATCATGATAAAGATGTTTAGACATGATTGAATTGATTAGAAGAAAAAAAAAATAAACATTATGGTATTAAAGTGAAAAAGAATACGATATTGCAAAAGCTATCATTTCATGTGAGAAACTTTATCCAAATTAGTTGTTATGTGATTAATAGTCAACATGAATAAGTTTAAGCATTATGGAATTGGTGATAAGTGATATTTTATAGAAAACCGAATCGGAAATCGGTTTGTTCCGATTTCCGTCGGGTTTCGTAATTTCGTATTTTTGAGAAGTAGAAAGAAGAAAGGAATGGGACTTACGGGTTTCGATCTATACTAAATAGTATAGGAGAACTAAAGAAGTTGCCGAGGCGTTGCTTCGTCGCCGGTTGTTTCTAAAAACGTCGCCGGAATTCCCGCCGGAATCTCGTTGGAGCTTCGCCACGAACTTATTTTCAAAACACACACTTCTTGGAAAACTTTTGAGAGAGTGGCTCAAGATTTTGGGGGTGAGAGGATAGTGTATAGGGTTGGTATTTATAGGCTTAGGCTAGGGTTAGGGTGGATGAAAAGTTAAAAATAAAAATATGATAAAATGTAATAAAAATGTATTAAAAGTGAAGTAATTGGGGTTTTTAAAGAGGTCTGGAAGTGGTCTGAGGCTGCAAATTTGCAGGTGCATAGGGAATATGAAAAGACACAACTTTCATGTTGTGGCCGTCGCCGGAATCGGCCGACTCGGGGGTGACTCGGCCGTGACTCGGTCGGAGCACTGAGTCGTCCGAGTCAAGGCCGAGTTGGCCGATTCCCGGCCGAGTCCGGTAGCCTGGATCCCCCCCGACGGTTCATCTAACTCCTGCAAGTGTTACATGTATGGGTGTAGTGGGGTTTTTGTGAGATATGCATGTGTAAACTCTTGGTATTCTAAAGGTTTTAAAAAAAATTAATATTAAAAATAATGTGTGGTATGGGATTTGAACTCTGGTGGCTTGGTTCAGCAGTGCAAGGTATTACCAATGGGCTACAAGCTCTTTCTTGTAATTATGGAGTTATTTAATTACTTAAAATGATAGCAGCAAGAGTAAATACTCCAAGTATACATTAAATTTAAAGTAATTTCTTGTACACTAAAAATGGAGTTATTACATTCTTGTAACTTGTAATTAAAAACAAAATAATTACTTATATCTTGTGCTCAGGCTAAAATACCCCTTTATGGATTTTGAAAAAAAAATTTAAAATTTTGTGTAGAAAAGTGTATAGGAAAATTAGGGTAGTTATAGAGACTAGGTCGAGGAACTGCCACAGTGCTGGGTTCGCTTAGCACACTCACTGGGTTTCGGCAAGCATCGAGTATGCAATTTCAAAAATCTAGAGTGCTAAGCAACCCGAACCAAGGATCGAACTAGAAAATTAGGGTTTAAAGCATGTAAACTAACTTTACACTAAGTGAAATATGAATACAACCTTTGTAGACCGGCCCTTCACTTCTAAAGCTCCGTATAGTAGTTCCTTAGTTCCAAGTAGTGGTGTCCTGGACTCTCCTTAGGCTCCACTAGGCGAAACGAACGAGTTTATTCAAGGATCTTCGAGGCCGAAGATGATCTACGTCGAAGAACTCAAGCTACCTCTTCACTAATTGAGGAATTAGTGAAGCAAACAACCTATACTAAATGACTAGTTTGGTATAGATTGATGAAGTAGGAATTTTGCTCACTTTAGAATTGTTTTTCTCTTTTTCTTTTTCTTTTTCACCTCACTTGAAATCAAGAGAAGAAAAATGAGATGAAGAAGAAGCTCAAGTTATGAACCATGGTGTGAAAAATATCTCATATATCACTTGTAGAGACTTAACCATGGCTAAAAATAATGGTTGGGTTTATAAATATCTAGAGTAAAAAAAATTAGTGGACTTAAGTCAAGGCTTCTATATGCTTCCACAAGCATCTTAGCCATGCTAATTTCCACCTAATTTTGATTTTTCCCATAATAATTAATCACCCAAATTATCTTCAGTTAGGTATGAGTCTCATACACCCAAGTCCAATATATCATCTAGCATGACACAAAATATAAATACATTAATATATATCACATATATATTTAAATATATTAGTAGAAAAGAAATTCTTAAGTGAGCTAATATTAGTTAATATATATTAATATATCAAATATATAATTATATATTAAATTATTAAATCGACACTTGATTTAATAATCCGGCTATATCACATATAACTGACTAATATTATTTATATCAACTTATCGAATCAACAATTGATTCAATAACCCGGCTACTGATATTATATATCGCAAAATTAGAATACGGTATCACATACACGTATTAATCTCGGTCCCGCACATATCACATATGTGCCCTACTTCGTTTCGCTTGAGCTAGGAAACCTCTATGTATGACTCTAAAGACTCGTCAATACGCCAGCAGTAGGTAATGATCATATTAGTCACCCACAAGTCGTCAGCGGTACTACCTGGACGTAACGGCTATCCAGGTATTGAGCGATCAGAAGATCAACAAGCAAGCTTGTCCATACTCTCGTGAATCCAATAAGTAACACTACCATACAGTCCGGTCTCTTCATCTGATATGTCGCATATCGAGTCTGGGGGTGGTAAACATTAGACCCCAATAACTTGATAAGTCATGCCGATATGAGGCTCATAACGGGTCGAGAAACTACTAATAAAACTTACCAGTAAATCTCATCATCAGCCATGTCCAGGGACTTCCAGTTATAGCCAATCGAGCATAGCCCAATATCAACCCCCAATACCGGGAGAGACAAAACCCCTCCTATCGCTCATTGCCTCCATGTGACTCGGGACTGTACCTAAAATCCACATGTTTTCACACTATCTTGAGCGTGGTAGGGAGGAAATCAAAGCACAGTGGGAATCACACAAGACTCAATGATGATCTCGGGTCTACAGACTAACCTGTACCAGTGTCACCAGAGAACTGCTATCTGGCGTCAGGTATAATACCATCTAGGAGTTCTCGGCAAGTCCTGTTCGGTGTAACCATTCTCCAATGAGCACCTGTGTATAATATTTGATGTCAAACACCAATGGATGTGGGATCAACCATTGCCCCATACAGTGTCAAGAAACATACACACTAGTCTACTCTGAAATATTGATGCCTCGTCTCAATACTCCCTCAACTAGGAACAATTAAAGGATGTACTTATGGACTACCTTGGCCCCACTAGTATGATCTCCATCATAGTCCTGGTAGTCAAGTACACATCCTAAGGGCTTTATCAACATGTAACAGAGAGACGGTATAATGATACAAGTATACATGTTAAGATAAAGAGTAACCAGATAGCATATTATCATGTCGAGCAAGAAAGTCCTCTCTATATATGTCCAAGCATCCACTATAATATACAATCATGTACAATAATGGCCTCTAGGGCATACATACAACTAATAATCTCCCACTTGCACTAAGGCCAGTTGTTGTAGTATCTCATACCCAACATCCCGAAAAGTCTCCTAAATTGTATCTGGAGAATGGCCTTCGTGAGTGGATCCGCCGTGTTATTCTTCATGTCAACTCTCCTGACCTCGATCTCCCGGAGATCAACCATCTCCCTGACCAGGTGATACCACCTAAGAATATGTCTGGATCACTGATGGGACCAGGGTTCCTAGGCCAAAACCACAGCTCCATTGTCATAACAATACAGAAGTATTAGATGCTCAATGGTAGGAACCTCACCAAGTTCATCTCATGAACTTTTTCATCCAAACAGCCTCTTTGGCAGTATCGTTGGTAGCGATGTATTCAGCCTCCATCGTCGAGTCTGCTACGGTATCTAACTTGGAACTCTTCCAACATACCGCCCCTCCACTGAGGGTGAAGACTAAACTTGAGACCGACTTATTGTCATCCTTATCACTCTGGAAGCTTGAATCAGTAAAGGACTCCATCTGGAGTTCACCGTTACCATACACCAAGAACATTTCTTAGTGCTTCTCAAGTACTTAAGAATGTTCTTCACAACTGTCCAGTGATTCTTCCCAGGATCCGATTGATACCTGCTTACTACACCTAATGAGTAAGCTACATCTTGTCTGGTACATAACATTGCATACATGATAGAGCTTACCGCCGAAGCATAGGGTGTCCCTTGCATGCGAGCCCTCTCCAAATCAGTCTAGGGAGACATCTCTTTGGAGAGAGTGATTCCTGAGATCGTGGGTAAATTACCACGCTTAGAATCTTCCATACTAAATCTCTTTAGTATGGTGTCAATGTACCTGGATTGGGACAATCCCAACATCCGTTTAGATCTATCTCTATAGATCTTAATCCTCAGGATGTATGAGGCATCACCCAGATCCTTCATGGAGAACCTTTGTAATAAGAAGAGCTTAACCGAGTGTAGCATAGGAACATCATTTCCTATCAAGAGTATGTCATTCACGTACAATACGTGAAAGACAACCTTACTCTCTACAACCTTCTTGTATATACATGGTTCATCTACGTTTTTTACGAAGTCAAACTCTTTGACTGCCATATCAAAATAGATGCTCCAACTCCGCGATGCCTGCTTTAACCAGTAGATTGATTTAAACTGCTTGCACACCTTTCTGCTGCTTCCACTGTCCACGAAGCCCTCTGGCTGTATCATGTACACGCTCTCTTCTAATTCACCATTTAGAAAAGCGGTCTTGACATTGTTCACACCATAATATTGCATTATTATATTCCCCATTCTTATTCGTTTTATAAATAAACAGGTGCTTTTGACGCATGTTTGCCACATATTACAGGTTACAAGTTCTTGGAGCGAAAATAGTGAAAAAGACAAAAGACGACACAAAAAGGGACTTTGACCAACAAATAGAAGGATCTTAATCAAGCCTACACAAAAGATCGGTATAAGGCAACGCAAGGTCCAAGATTACAAAGCAAACGGTTAAAAGTCCACTGCAATTGTTCACTAGAGATCTGGAAGAAATAGAGAAGCCAAATTGAATAAAGATCCAAAGAAATAAAAAGCCCAAGAAGCCCAGAATCAGTTTCAAAATTTCCAGACATAAAATTTTACCAAAGCTTGGAAGTCTACTTTGACTAGGTCTTCCTAAGGATATTTTGGTAAATGTAGACATGTGAATCAATTGTAACCTAGGGTTTCTATCTCCTATAAATAGAAGCCCAAATCATTGTATTCTTTTCATGCCTCCTTTTAATAATAAATTCAGAATTCTTTATGGAGAGCATCGGTGCCTCTTTTCAATTCATGAATTCAGATCTGACAACCCTGCGTTGATGTTTGGAGAGATGCATCTGTAAGTAGATTTAATTCCTTGCTCTAGTTTAGATTTCAATTCTTTACCCTAGGTAGATTTAATTTATTGCCGTAGATAAATTATTTAGAGTTAGCTTTGGGGAAGGATTTTGAGAGATGAGATCTCTCATCCCTTTCTTACCCATAATATATTTTCAATAGGACTCCATGCATACACGCACACACCGCACCCTACGGCACCCTATCCCTCGAGGTAGCGGTGATACCGTAGTATAAAGGCCCGGTTGCGCGCGTTTTCCATGGAGGTTAGGATAAGGATCTCTAAAGGAAGGACAAGAACCTAGAGGAAGGAACACCTTCTCGAATGGATCTAATCCCCTTTATTGATAATTACCATAACTCCTCATAAATCTTCATTCGGGTATAGAAAGCGTTAAGATTTACTTGCATTTCCAAACCATCCCTAAACTTAACCCTAACAAGATTTAGATCTAGATAATCGTAGTATAGAATAATTTAGGTTTTTAGATTTAATAATCAATCCGAACACCCTTCGGAATTAACTCGTTAGCGCGACTAGGAGATTCACAACATCCCTATGGACCGACCCGTACTCACCGGCTAGCTTCATGCGACGCCGTTCTTGATTGCGGTAATAGATAGTTTTTGAGATCAATCAAATGGCGCCGTTGCCGGGGATGGCGTGTTATGTCCTTTTTGCAATTTCGGGTTAATCTTAATAAAAAAAATCATAAAAATCTGAAAAATCCAAAAAATATAAAATTATATCATCTGTTATTTTTGGAAAGGGTACTTTGTTGTTTGAATTTTGCAGGATCTACAATCGAAAGACGGATCTGGAAATCTACAGAAAGCGAAACAGAAAATAACAGATCAGAACAGAGGGAGATTTGGAGAACAGGAGAGCAAAAAAAAAAATCTGCTGACGTCATCGCCTTGCGGCGGAACCGCGGTCGGAAGAGGGTTGCAGCGGCGGATCCGCTGCCGTTTGGTCGTTTCAAGTCGCCAGATTTGCTCTGTGGTTCAGTAAAAAAAAAATCTGTAAGTCTTCTGATCTTCTCCTCTGTAAATCTCTGATATCTCTTCTGAAAAATCTCCTGCAGGATTTCTTTGCGTTTAAAAATCTTCCCCCTTCCAAATAACAAATCTTGTGTAGGATTCTTTGCGTGCGCTTAAAATAATAATTGATTGCAAGTGATCTTTTCTGATTTGCATATCCTTAATCTTTTTGCTAAAAATATCTTTCCAAATAAAGAGCAAGCGGAAAAAGGAAAATTTTAATTAGAAAACTTACAAACCTTGAAATTCACAAAAAAAGATTTGATTGCAAGTGATTTACTGTTTTGCATATCTTTAATCGGATTTTAAGGGGCTTTTGACCAATTCAGATTAGGTGGGGATTTCATCACCCTTCCCAGGACCCCAGAAATCACATTAAGCATTTGCATTGACCAATCTTTAATTAAAAATACTAGACTCAGCCCTAAGGACTTCGAGCTCAATAGGACAG
Source organism: Agapanthus africanus (assembly GCA_030015575.1). Taxonomy (NCBI): domain Eukaryota; kingdom Viridiplantae; phylum Streptophyta; class Magnoliopsida; order Asparagales; family Amaryllidaceae; genus Agapanthus; species Agapanthus africanus. Next base: position 861,860,681 of record JASDDO010000024.1, on the reverse strand, counting down.
ATGACTAGTTATAGGCATCGACCGTTTATCCTAACCTGACTTTGCAGTGCCTAGGCAAGTGTGTATAAGGCAAGTGGTTACTTAATTAGGACCGCTACTTGTAGCGGGGAGCCTCCCACTTACCTGGCACTTACCTGGCCGCAATTGGCGGTGAAGAGGCGGTTTGAGGTCCTATTTCTAGCCCTTTGGAACAGTTAGGAGCTGTCTAGCTGACCTAGGTGACCCTAGATCTAGGCCTGATTGTGCATTTTTGGTTGATCGAAAGTGTGTCTTAGCTTTTTTCTCGAAAATCTTTTTGCAAATAGTTCTAAATAAAGAGAAAAAAAATATTATTTTTTATAAAAACTTGGAAAATTTTGTCGCTAACAAATCCTTGCACCCCACTTACACACACCTTCTTTCTCTTCTCCTTCTGATATCATGGGTACCCCACATCACAAATCTCTTGCCGAACTTTGGTATCCCGAACCTAACTTTGCTTCGTTCGTCAATTTGTTCGGTCAATTTAAAGACGATCCTTCCTTGCCTAAAATATCTTTGAAAGATCAAATAGAGGCGTCTAGGAGAAACAGTTCGACTTTTCAACCCACTTTGTGTCAACCAAGTCTACTAAGTCAACCTTTACCACCTCCATATGTTGACACAACTTTTTCGAATCCTGCTGTAACTCCTAAACCGATGTCCATTGCTGTGCATATTGCTCAATCTCGCAGCCGATCTTTCAACCCTCTCCACACATCTAGTTCTAGGGGCCCGCACGATTATTCACCTTTTTATCCACATATTGACCCTACCCTTGTCCAATCACCCACTTCCTACCAGTCCTACCCGATTTTTCCACCGTCACTAGACAATGTTTCTACACAGCCATTAAGGAGTTTCACGTATCCAAACAATTTCGAATCTTTTACCGAAACCCCCTTACCACCAAAGTCTAGTTTAGAAGAGTCGTTGGAAGCTTATATTGCTGCAACAAATAAAATGGTTAGGAATATGGAAGCGTCCGTGGCCGCCCTTATGCAACCTGCTGAACCGGTAGCTAGTTTCCCGCTAGCTCCAAATTTTTCAATGTATGAGGAGGCGGTTGGATTGAGTGAGAATGAGAGAGGATTTCCAAATCAAACCTACCCTTACCTAATTGAAGCCCACAACTCCAGTTTTCCATCGAATGTCCTAAATGATTCACAAGTTCAAAATAAAAATGAGTTGTGTGATTTTGTAGTGTTTGATTTGCCAGATTGTGAAGAACCCCATTCGAGTGAAACCACACTTAACCCTTTCGGTCTTTACACCTCCAATCTAGAATCTGAATTGATAAATATCCATGCTTTTGATGAGGTGTCTAAAGAAATTGATTTTCACTTGATTGAGGATATAGACGCCGGGAATATTTCGGATGATGAACCTGTCGATTTAATTGAGATTTTATGTTCAAATCATCATCCTGAGTTATTAAATGTTTCTCCCGAATCTCATATGCGTCTTGACTTTGATGATAATGGCATGGATGAGTTGAATCTTGAGGAGAATTATAAGGATAGTATTGAGGAGAGTTTTGAGGATCATATTGAGGTTGAACTATTTTTGTTTGATATGTCTGATTTTCCAATTCATCTTCTTAAATCTTTACCTATATCACCCTCCCTCCTTTCCATCGTTCCGACCACGCCTAATATCACGCTTGAAGACTGTGAGTTTGAAAATTTTTCCTTTGAATCTGACACAGTTCTCACAGCCGATAACACTTACGAGTGTTTCACTTTTTCGGACGATGTTGATGACTCACCGCCCGAGTTTGAGTCCTTTACATTTCAGATGAGTTAGTTGAACCATCAGATTCGGTTGCTTACAGTAGTTTCGAACCATTAATGGAATCTTTCAAGTTCGAGACAGTTTACTACGGTGAGATGACACTATCCCTAATTCACTCCCTTTCTTACCTTCCATTGTTCCGACCGTACAAGAGACCGTTACGCTTTCATCTCCAATACCAAGTTCGACGTACCCATGCCTTCTTGCGAATCTTGGGGGATTTGACCCCATTTCACGACGAGTTGATAGATTAGCACAATCATTTTTAACACTTCGGTCATCACAAATTGCGCTAATTTACTCACTCGAGTTACACCCTCAAGATCGTACTCCACTTCTTTCTCTTTTCCGCCATTCTTCTCATCCACCGAGACCATATTCCACCCTTCTTCCCATTCGGTCTCGTGTGCTTCTCATTTCTTTCCATCACACCCCATTCTTTCACCAACTCGACCATTACCACGATAAGATTTTTGAATGGTTGGTGCTAACCTTTGGCTTGTGTAAGGCCAAGCTTAAGTTTGGGGAGAATCTTGTTGTATATATGTATATATATTTTTTGCTTTCTTTTTCTATAAAAAAATAAAAAAAATTCAAAACAATATAAAAAAAAATTATAAATAAATAAACAAGGGAGTGCCGACATTTTGACCCTCTTGGTGTAGCATGACAGTGAGGATACTGTCAAGTTTAAGTTTGGGGGTATGCTCGGTACGTCTTCTTCCTTCGCATTCATATGTATATTTTTGCATTTGCATATTTATTTGAAAACCCATAAAAATTGAAAAAATTATAAAATTATAAAATTTAATGTATTCAATTTTGGCCTAATTGACTTGAGTTTGACAAAAGGTTAACTAGCTAGGAACAACTAGATCTTAAACTTAGTAAATTAAAAACTCTAAAAATAACCTTCCTTAAAGTTTAGCGGTAGAAAATATATGTCTTTGTAGCTTATTTAGAAATAGGCAAATTTTGAGTTCATTTCTTGGGCTAAGTTAAAACAAATGAAAAGTATTGATACTTTTATTAGAGTATAAGTTTGAAAAATAATTCCTAGCTTAAGTCTAAATTCTGAAAATGTATACCCTACAAAATTGCACAATCACGCACCTTAAAACTTGGAATAGTAGAAGAGACCTTGAAATGCTCTTGTCTAAAGTCCTTAGTACGAAGAAAATGAAAAAAAATACAAGTGTGAATAAAGAAAAAAAAATGAACACTGGTTTTTGTAATTACTTGAGTCTGCAAAAATAGAAAAATATTTAGCGAGGGTGCTTCATCACCTAGTGCCTTAGACCAACTGGTTTGAGAGTCACTGCTAAAAGCCTTGGGTGTTGCAAGACTAGGAATTATGCTTTAATGTGCAAACACATCTTGTAATCGGTTGTTGGTACCTCAAGAAGTATTAACGGTCGCATGAAGGATGTGTAAGCAAAATTCAATTAAAAATTCACCTACTAATAAGTACTTTGGACAACGGACAAGGGCATGATTGTTTGATTTGAATTTCCAAGTGTAGGGGTGATTTATACACACACATGGGGATATATGATTGGAGTTTAGATAAGAGAAAGGAGTGAAGAATAGAACTTGTATCTTAAATAGAGTTGATAAAAATTCCTAAATGGAGATGGAACCCTAGAAGGAAAACTTAAGAGATGCCGAAAGCTATGTAAGTCTACAGAACATATATAATCTTAAGTTAAATAATGAGGAAGTGTGAAGAATGGGTGGATAATTTACAAGTATAAGATAATAGAATTCCTTGTTAGAAAACCTAATTGGAGAATAAAAGTTAATGGGCCGAATTGATAGGATTTTGTGGGTAGTATCCGCTGAAAACCCTCAGGAGACAACACCCATCCTACTAGGGACATCTAGAGGTTTAACGGCTTGTTGCACGTGCTCAGTGCAATCGCGTTTCCCTGTGAAAGTGCGGTTAGGTTTTTTGTAGAGAATAAAAAATAAGTTTGCTCGAGGACGAGCAAAAGATAAGTTTGGGGGTATTTGTTCACACCATAATATTGCATTTTATATTCCCCATTCTTATTCTTTTTACAAATAAACAGGTGCTTTTGACGCATGTCTGCTACATATTACAGGTTACAGGTTCTTGGAGCGAAAACAGTGAAAAAGTCAAAAGACGACACAAAAAAGGGACTTTGACCAACAAATAGAAGGATCTTAATCAAGCCTACACAAAAGATCAGTACAAGGCAACGCAAGGTCCAAGATTACAAAGCAAACGGTTAAAAGTCCACTGCAATTGTTCACTGGAGATCTGGAAGAAATAGAAAAGCCAAATTGAATAAAGATCCAAAGAAATAAAAAGCCCAAGAAGCCCAGAATCAGTTCCAAAATTTCCAGACATAAAATTTTACCAAAGCTTGGAAGTCTACTTTGACTAGGTCTTCCTAAGGATATTTTGGTAAATGTAGGCATGCGAATCAATTGTAACCTAGGGTTTCTATCTCCTATAAATAGAAGCCCAAATCATTGTATTCTTTTCATGCCTCCTTTTAATAATAAATTCAGAATTCTTTATGGAGAGCATCGGTGCCTCTTTTCAATTCATGAATTCAGATCTGACAACCCTGCGTTGATGTTTGGAGAGATGCATCTGTAAGTAGATTTAATTCCTTGCTCTAGTTTAGATTTCAATTCTTTGCCCTAGGTAGATTTAATTTCTTGCCGTAGATAAATTGTTTAGAGTTAGCTTTGGGGAAGGATTTTGAAAGATGAGATCTCTCATCCCTTTCTTACCCATAATATATTTTCAATAGGACTCCATGCATACACGCACACACCGCGCCCTACGGTACCCTATCCCTCGAGGTAGCGGTGATACCGTAGTGTAAAGGCCCGGTTGCGCGCGTTTTTCCATGGAGGTTAGGGTAAGGATCTCTAAAGAAAGGACAAGAACCTAGAGGAAGGAACACCTTCCCGAATGGATCTAATCCCCTTTATTGATAATTACCATAACTCCTCATAGATCTTCATTCGGGTATAGAAAGCGTTGAGATTTACTTGCATTTCCAAACCATCCCTAAACCTAACCCTAACAAGATTTAGATCTAGATAATCGTAGTATAGAATAATTTAGGTTTTTAGATTTAATAATCAATCCGAACACCCTTCGGAATTAACTCGTTAGCGCGACTAGGAGATTCACAACATCTCTGTGGACCGACCCGTACTCACCGGCTAGCTTCATGCGACGCCGTTCTTGATTGCGGTAATAAATATTTTTGATCTTAAAATCCCTACCAATCAAATGGCGCCGTTGCCGGGGATCGAACCCGGGTCACCCGCGTGACAGGCGGGAATACTCACCACTATACTACAACGATGTCGCCTTGTACTGATCTCTAGTGAACAATTACAGTGGACTTTTAACCGTTTGCTTTGTAATCTTGGACCTTGCGTTGCCTTGTACTGATCTTTTGTGTAGGCTTGATTAAGATCCTTCTATTTGTTGGTCAAAGTCCCTTTTTTGTGTCGTCTTTTGACTTTTTCACTGTTTTCGCTCCAAGAACCTGTAACCTGTAATATGTAGCAGACATGCGTCAAAAGCACCCGTTTATTTGTAAAAAGAATAAGAATGGGGAATATAATATGCAATATTATGGTGTGAACAGACATCCATCTGCCAAATTTCATAGTCATGGTTTTTGGGTTACGGCAGCACCCCGGCCATCAAACCGTGGCTAAATGCGGAACAAAAATTTACTGAACTGACGCTACCATTACCCAATGCCCGGATCTACCTTAAACTCTAAACTAGCAAGCTAATAAAAGAGATAGGAATGGTTATACCGAGTTGATCCGTGTCTTTCGGTCTTCAACCATCATCCCCAAGCTCCTAGTGGCTCCTTGATCGAATTTGGTTACCGGCCTTCCTCCATCTACGATGATCCACCTGAAGGAAACGGCGCAAGCTTCAGCATCGTCGAGCAAGGCAACCGACGTTCCAAGATTGCTCGCAATAGAGAGTGGAGGTGTAAGAATGTGTCACTATCTTTTTCTCTCGTCACAAATACTCAATAGAGCAACCATAGAAGATGGAGAGGAGGTGAGGAAACATGTGGCATGAGCAACTAAAGAAAAATGGCTAAGTCTCCAAGTGAATGTGTGAACCATGAAGCAAGTGTAGAAAACCAAGTGAAGAAAAATGAGCAAGGCCAAGTCTAGAATGGTGGCCGCCTTCACTCCCTATCTCAATAATACACACACACAAAAATATCTCTTCACAATTTTCTAATAAACAATTAAGACCCATGCATCTCTACATGTCCAAGACCCATGCTCATGCCACCTCACTCCTCTACCTCATTTGTGAAACAAATAAATTTCCATAAAAGGAAAATCATACAAATGAGGTGTCCACTTCTAAAAGCTATTCCGTATAAATACGGAATACAATCCGGTACATGTAACGAAATACATATACGCGTATTCGTACAAAAATACGAATAGCCAAGAGAGAAAATGAATAGTTAACAATAATACTAGAATACATATACATATAAATACATATATAAATTATTAAATCAAAACTTGATTTAATAATTCGGCTCAGTCCTAAGCCGCTAGTATTATCAACCGTCCGATTAAAATCTGTGCAGCTTGTACACATATTTAATCGGACACCTGTATGTACCAGCATACGTCATCAACACCATATCGCCTGAACCGTGAAAACCCTCTGTGTGGGACTCTAAAGACTCGTCAATACGCTGGCAGTGGGTTTAACCACAAGCACGTCAGCGGCACTAACTGTACGTAACGGCTATCCAGGTATTGAGCGAAAGGGAGGCCGACGAGCAAACTCATCCTGAACCCCTACTGAGCCTGACAGTGACAATATCCATACAATCCGGTCTGTTCGTCTAAGAGTATCACATATCGAGTCTAGGGGGGTGGATAAAGTCAGACCCCTAACAACGCAACATTTAGTGTCGGCAAGAAATCCATCACCACCTGAGAAACTATCAATCCTGGATCGGTAATTCTCGTCCACCATGGCCATGGATTTCTGGTGATGGCCATCCGTGCACAACACGACATCAACCCCCAATACCGGGAGAGGCGAATCCCCGACGATCCGATCACTGCCCCCATGTAGCTCGGGACTGTACCCAACTAAAACCTATTTGCACGACTCCTTTGAGCCATGGTAAGGTAGTAATCAAATCATAGTGGGAACTCACACGAGATAAATGACGATCTCAGGTCGACAGACTAACCTGTACACATATCACCTGAGAACTGCTATCTGACAATATGTATAATACCAACTAGCAGGTTCCCGACGAGTCCATCCTGTGTACTCATAACCCAATGAGCACCTGTATAGTGAACAAACTAACACCAATGGCGTGTGAGGCCTGGCCACCGCCCCTCGTTGGGGTCTCGATCAGTATACACTAGTCTACACTGGAGTATTGATGCCCAGTCTCGATACTCCCACGATTAGGGATATTTAAGGATGTGTTTATAGACCCCCAGCTCCCACGTATATGATCACCATCATAATGCTGGTAGTCAGGAAAGAATCCTATGAGCTCTATCAATATGTACATGATGATAAAGACAAACTAGATAGCATACTATCATCTCGAGTAAGACTGTTCTACCGGTATTGGTCCTCCCTCAATCATCATAATCATCTGCCTGCGATTACGATAATTGCCTTGAGGGCACTATAGCCAACATTCTCCCACTTGCACTTAAAGCCAATTATTACGATGTCGCATACTCACAGCCCGTGTGATACCGAACACCCAACTTCTCTACTAATCAGTTTCGCAAAGCTCGTTTGTGAAACTATTGTGTTTGAGAAATAGCCTCAGTGAGTAGATCCGCTCCAGTGTTTCTATCTTTATCTCTCTATATCTCAACTTCGCAGAGAGAGCTATCTCTCGAAATGAGCAATACCTGTCTTAGAATTTGTCTGGATATCTGATAAGACCCAGTTCATAAATGAACTCCAAATCCAGCAAACTTCTTAGACTATATCGTCCACTGAATTTAATCAGTATCCTGTGTCATGCATTTCCTCAGTATCCGTTTGGACCACCTATCCAACATACAGTCCCTCAGAAGAGGGAAAACTATAACTCTGACAGTCACTCTGTCATCCAGGTCATCTTAGAAGCCTGAAATGATAACTGTCTCTCGAAGGAGGTTGCCATTACCATATCCCTAGAACATCCATTTATGTTCATAAATTGCTTCCCAACGTTTCTCCAGGATTGGTTTAATATATCTGCTTATTGCAGCTAGTGTAAAAACAACATCCGGTGTGGTACTTAACATTTCATGATTAACTCAATTGCCTAAGCAAGTGATATACTAATCATGCAGATCCCTCTCCCCTTTAGTCTGTAAGACACCTTTAGAGAGGGTGACTCCATCACCTGCAGGTACACCACCATGCCAGGAGTCGTCCATTCTAAAATACCTTTAGAATAATGTCAAAGTACCCAGATTAGGATACTTCCCAAATCTAGATCTAAAAACATAGATCTAGTAACCAGCAACCCTAATATTATATCCATATCCTATATGGAGAAACAACTTTGTGATAACCACAGTATAACCGATCGTAGTATAGGAATATCTCTTCCTATCAAGTGCATGCCATCCTAAAACCTGGACATCACTCTCTACTACCTTCTTAGCAGATCTATCTCCTATTCTGATGAAGTCAAAGCCTATGACTGTCACATCAAAAATAGATGATCTATTTCCGTTATACCTGCTTTAGTCTATAAATAGACATAAACTACTTGTCCACTATGCTTCCGCTGCTCCCACTGACTACAACAACCCTCTGGCAGAGTCATATAAACGTGCACTTCTAAAGCTAGTTTAGAACGACGCTATATTCATCCTCCTGCCGGGTCTTATAGTCTAGAACAGCAGTAATGGCAAGTCTGGGTAAACAAGAACCTCTCTGTCACCGTCACTGAGAAGACCGAAGTACCTCTCGGGTGCCTGAGGTTACCCACCAAATCTGCGGAGTGGTTAATGGAATGTCGAAACTAATTGAATCCTTAGGTTCTATTAAATCTTCAGTGATCGTTTGTGGTTCTGGAATCACTTCCAGTTCTACCATACTCCCAACTCTGTTTTTCTGAAAAAAATCCATTTTACTAAAACTGTGGCGAGTCAAGAACAATATAATTATTGATCTTCCTGATGGTAGAAAGTTAACTCTCGTTAAAGCCCGGGATAACCCACAAACAGCCATTGCTGAAATGTGCCTCGAGTTTATTCGGATTCTGGTTTTAAGCATCAGCCGGACAACTTCCTATATCTTAAAATCGTTAAGATATAAATTGATTCTATATATATACAATATAGAAACAAAAACACTAATTTAATTGGAACCGGATTCAAATCATGCAGCCGTCTCCAGTGCATATCAACCAAATGGAAGGAGGCCAATCAGCATTACTTATCTAGGAGTGCATCCATATATGAGTAACCTAAAAGAGAAGAAAGTTCTCAAAACCATTACTATCAACGGAATACCAAACAAAAGTATCTACATCTTTGACTTTCTCGAAGAATCCTGATACTTCCAATAAATGGTTCTCTACTTTATTCTTATACCTATAACTTCTCAAAATCTGAACCTTGTATTTCAATGAAATACTTGTCTAGAACTAGAGAAGTTATGAGTAAACAGAATATAGTACGAGTACTAATCTCATTGTCCTAATAGACACTGGACAACATACAATTCTTTGTATAAGTCCCCTGAGTTCAATAACTCAAACCCTGTGCGCCGTTGGTTGAAAAACTATACTATGGTTAAGAAAAATTACACCACTGTTGAATGCACCTTACCTAATCACCAACTGATATAGGTAAATGTCACAGACATAATATCAAAAAGTTATATCTCACTTTATAAAATAAACGTAAAGATATATCAGTTTGAAATTGGTGCATAATAACGGATATTCAAAACCAAATATTTGTCATTCGGCAAAATCCAAATGATTTTCTTAAATATCACCAATTACAACGAATTCCGATATAATGAGGATCTAATCATCCAATTCCCAATATCTTACTCCCACCCACCATCCGTAATAATATATAGATGTGAGAAACTGATCTGGTAAACACATGGAGTTAGATTCCAATTGGGAAAACAGTTTTCAAGTAACATTGCATAGTGCAACTAAAACATGAAAATGTTTCAAAGGGGTTAACTGGTATTCCTAGTAACGCCTGTTCCACTATCCCGATTCATGACTGTAACCGTATAGTTCCATGCCCTCACTCCAATCCCTTTATTATGTCTTTACTTATTATCTTATGTACACCACCTTTAGACTAATTGGTTTTCTTCCTTCCCTACCCTTCAGCACCAGCCTAAGGTTTGGAAGAAGACTATCCAATAAGCGCAATAGGTGTACTCTCATAATCGTAGGAGCCCTCGCAACCTGAGAGAAGGTAATGGGAAAAGACATCTGAATAATCCTATTCTATTTCTCCTGAACCGGAAACCATTCTCGAATCTGGAATGAATTCCTTCGAGTTCGGATGTAACTATACGATAGCATATCCAATAGGAGTGGATATCCGTAGTGATACGGAGTGTTCCAGGGAAATGCAAAGGGGATATAGAAGTGGCAATGATGTATGCGACATCGTGACATTCCAAAAGCCAAAGTGTTTTAAGAAGGTTCGGTTAACTTGGTTCATGAGTTTTAATCAAAGGTCGGGCCATGGTCGCTGCCAAAGAGAGAGAAAAGAAACACTCAGCGTGCACTCTAACCTAGATCAGAATGGTTAATCACTTTATCTAATCTGGATGGCTCCCACTGTTTTCTCGAATTCTCCTCCAAACCCAAAAGAAGAATTAGTCGGGATCATCTAAAATCACCTGAAGAGTAAACCTACTCATTAGTGGGAATCGGGATCCAACTATCATCGCATGATAACCTGATGGAATCCACTCAAGTCACCACACTCCAGAAGGTATGCGCATGCCTGGCAAGTTTCCTGTATGTTTGAAACTCCCGATGTGTGTTTTTACCCCCAAGCAGCTTATGACCTTGACGGATGCCAAAAAATCATAAGTTGCAAGTCAGGTTCTACCCGTCATTGTCCTAATCAATTTAGACCCACCCGTACTCACCCTTGACGGATGCCAACAAGGCTGCATGACTGTCCTAGATTAATGCATATCCATGCTACAGAAAAGTAACACATAGCTACCGCACGCTATGCCTTGACGGAAGCCAACAAACATAGCACGAATACTAGGCGCTGCTTTTATGAAATGACGGAAGGCTACGGTTGGTTTTTTGGCAAAAAACCTTCAACGTAATAAACTTGATATCGTTGAAGGAACCGAGTGGTTTTATAAATATATAGTGGCAAAGACTTTTGCTAAAGAGCTCACTCTCTGTGAAGGGATCTCGGCTCTTTCATCATAGAATGAGGTGCAGGATATTCCAAACTGAATACCACGATGCAAAGCAAAAAATCGACTATAGTGAACTTATTACGTTGACGCAAACTTCTGCCCAAGTGGTCACTCCCGATGAAGGGATCTCGGCCCTTGCCTCGTCGAATGAGGTGCAGGATATTCATAACCGAATACCACTGTGCAAAGCAAAAGAGAACGTCTGTAATGTCAATTTTATAAAAAAAACTTGGTTCCAACAACATTATATAGGTTTGTTTTATCCTTGTATTGATCAGAATCAATGCAGTCCCATCAATTAATCACACCAGAAAAGAACGAAAATAAAATGTACGTACATGCCATCCGCTTTCGCCACTGGGTCCCTTCATCACCCGTTAGGTTACTTAACTAATGACAGAGCAGGGGATGGACTAGCGTGGGTGCAAAACATATACAACATCTACTAGTATACATAAATATATATATATATAACATTCGTCCCAGGCATGATATAAAGCAACATCACAGAGAAGCAACACAGAATGGTGGATAATCTTGGAGCCCCGGGTTTCACTTGAGTCGCAAATGAGACCCGACGTTCCCTGTCGTATGGATAGCCTATGCAATGATAACCTAGACCCCTATAAACGCGGCAAGTTACCCGCCAAAACCAAAAGTGAGGCAACCCCCTTCAACAACGTGAATGGGCCACCCAGCACTTCACGGAATCCGGTAACTTGAGCACCCCTCCGTGGGTCAACCGATACCTCCTACGAGTGCGGCAAATAGCCCTCTAATTCTGGAGTAAGGTCCCCTCCATCTCAACGCCATGAGATGCGGACCCATTGCCCTCTAGAACCCAGCTATTCGTGCACTCCACCGTGGGGGTAATCCTAGTACAGAAAAGAAAATAATATACAAGGGTGACATCGACCTCAACCCGGTCGTGCCCCAAACGAATAATATACAAACTGGCAGTGACGACAGTCCACATGTCGGACGCTCGTCCCGCAATATCAAATATACAAATGAGACTAAACTGTACTAACATTACACCTAAGCCAACCACCACGACGATCCAACCACAACACAGCACAACACAGAACATCAACGTGAATGTCACGTTCTCAAACTCGTCTAAAAGAACATATAGCAATTAGACGAGTTATACCGCTCTAATGACATTCACGGTCGCAGATAGTAATGCATGTACTGATAAACATTTAAACGGTGCTAAAATATCGACTTCGAAACACCCCGAATTGCCCCTGAAGAAAAGATAACAAAATTTCCAAAATGGGCAAAACAAGCAATACCACTGTACCAATATTCCAGAGACTAGACCACACCAAAAATTTCAAGCCCAAACTCCAAGTTTGGACCGGCCTGCTCGGATTTTAAAGCATTGTGCTCGGGTCAATTTGGGTAGAATGGTCTCGTATTTGGTGTGAAGTCTAGTGGTCACCATAGTAGTCTTCTGCAGTTGCTAAAAAATTTTTTTGAAGACTTTAAAAATCGACAGAAACTGGAATGTGCAATGCACTGTTTTGGGTTTATTTTGATTTTGATATTTTAACATTATCTAAATTAGCTAGTTAAGGGTGTAAAGGCTGGCTCTGATACCATTTTGGGTTACGGCAGCGCCTCGGCCATCAAACCGTGGCCAAATGCGGAACAAAAATTTACTGAACCGGCGCTACCATTACCCGATGCCCGGATCTACCTTAAACTCTAAACTAGCAAGCTAATAAAAAAGATAGGAATGGTCATACCGAGTTGATCCGTGTCCTTCGGTCTTCAACCATCATCCCCAAGCTCCTACTGGATCCTTGATCGAATTTGGTTGTCGGTCTTCCTCTATCTACGATGATCTACCTGAGGAAAACGGCGCAAGCTTCAGCCTTGTCGAGCGAGGCAACCGACACTCCAAGGTTGCTAGCAATGGAGAGTGGAGGTGTAGGAATGTGTCACTATCTTTTTCTCTCATCACAAATACTCAATTGAGCAACCATAGAAGATGAAGAGGAGGTGAGGAAACATGTGGCATGAGCAACTAAAGAAAAATGGCCAAGTCTCCAAGTGAATGTGTGAACCATGAAGCAAGTGTAGAAAACCAAGTGGAGAAAAATGAGCAAGGCCAAGTTTAGAATGGTGGCTGCCTTCACTCCCTCTCTCAATAATGCACACACAAAAAACATCTCTTCACAATTTTCCAATAAACAATTAAGACCCATGCCTCTCTACATGTCCAAGACCCATGCTCATTCCACCTCACTCCTCCACCTCATTTGTGAAACAAATGAATTTCCATAAAAGGAAAATCATACAAATGAGGAGTCCACTTCTAGAAGCTATTCCGTATAAATACGGAATACAACCCGGTACATGTATCGAAATACATATACGCGTATTCGTACAAAAATACGAATAGCCAAGAGAGAATGAATAGTGAACAATAATACTAGAATGATTATACATATAAATACATATATAAATTATTAAATCAAAACTTGATTTAATAATCCGGCTCAGTCCTAAGCCGCTAGTATTATCAACCGTCCGATTAAAGTCTGTGCAGCCTGTACACATATTTAATCGGACACCTGTATGCACCAACATACGTCATCTTCACCATATCGCCTGAACCGTGAAAACCCTCTGTATGGGACTCTAAAGACTCATCAATACGCTGGCAGCGGGTTTAACCACAAGCACGTCAGCGGCTCTAGCTGTACGTAACGGCTACCCAGGTATTGAGCGAAAGGGAGGCCGACGAGCAAACTCATCCTGAATCCATACTGAGCCTGACAGTGATAATATCCGTACAGTCCGGTCTGTTCGTCTAAGAGTATCGCATATCGAGTCTAGGGGATGGATAAAGTCAGACCCCTAACAACGAGGCATTTAGTGTCGGCATGAAACCCATCACCGTCTGAGAAACTATCGATCCTAGATCGGAAATTCTCGTCCACCATTGCCATGGATTTCTGGTGATGGCCACCCGTGCACAACGCGACATCAACCCCCAATACCGGGAGAGGTGAATCCCCAATGATCCGATCACTGCCTCCATATGGCTCGGGACTGTACCCAACTAAAACCTGTTTGCACGACTCCTTTGAGCCGTAGTAAGGTAGTAATCAAATCGTAGTAGGAACTCACATGAGACAAATGACGATCTCAAGTCGACAGACTAACCTGTACACATGTCACCTGGGAACTGCTATCTGACAATATGTATAATACCAACTATCAGATTCCCGGCGAGTCCATCCAGTGTACTCATAACCTAATGAGCACCTGTATAGTGAACAAACTAACACCAATGGCATGTGAGACCTAGCCATCGCCCCTCGTCGGGGTCTCGATCAGTATACATTAGTCTACACTGGAGTATCAATGCCCAGTCTCGATACTCCCACGACTAGGGTCATTTAAGGATGTGCTTATAGACCCCCAGCTCCCATGTATATGATCGCCATCATAATGCTGGTAGTCTGGCAAGAATCATATGGGCTCTATCAACATGTACATGATGATAAAGACAAACCATATAGCATACTATCATCTCAAGTAAGACTGTTCTACCGGTATAGGTCCTCCATCAACCATCATAATCACCAGCCTGCGATTACGATAATTGCCTTGAGGGCACTATAGCCAACAATGGTATGCAGCGATGGCAAGCAGGATCTTGATGAACTTAAGCATAGTCACTAGAGAAAAGGTTTCATCATAATCCACACCTGGTTGTTGATGAAAACCTTTTGCTACAAGTCTTGTTTTGAAAGTCTCAACTTTTTCATCTACACCAAGTTTCTTCTTAAAGATCCATTTGCTCCTAATGAGTTTTATCCCTTCAAGAGTAACTTCCAAAGTCCATACTTTGTCGGTGTACATGGATTCCATCTCACACCGCATTGCATCCAGCCATTTCACAGAGTCCCCACTCATGATGACTTGCTCGAAACTAGTTGGGTCATCATCTTCCATGATGCAATCCTCGCTCCCACCGTCAATGAGAAAACCGTATTATCTCTCAGGTGGATAAGAAACCCTACTAGATCTGCGGAGAGGCTGAGGTTCGTTGGATACTATCGAATCATCTGGTTCCACTAAATAATCAGTTGTAGTCTGTGCTGCTGGAACTTTTTCCAGGTCTACCTCATTGCCACTAATTTCTTTCATAAGAAATTCCTTTTCTAAAAAGGTGTCATGTCGAGAAACAAATACATTTTGTTCCTCACTGTGGTAGAATAGATATCCATGTGAATTCTTTGGAAATTCCACAAACTTGCAAAGAACTGATCGTGCCTCGAGTTTGTTCAGATTTTGCCTTTTGACATAGGCCGGACAATCCCTTATCTTAACTCGTTTAAGACATTGTCTCTTTCCACTCCATATTTCATATGGTGTTTTGGGCACTGATTTTGATGGAACTTGATTCAATAGGTATGCTGCTGTTTCAAGCGCATAACCCTAAAAGGAAATAGGTAACTCAACGGTACTTATCATAGAGCACGCCATATCTAATAGGGTGCGATTTCTCCGTTCCGATACACCGTTGTGCTATGGTGTATATGGAGGAGTAAACTGAGAGAGAATCCCATTCTCTTTTAAATAGTCCAGGAACTCCGTGCTTAAGTATTCTCCTCCCTGATCAGATAGAAGGATTTTAATAGTTTTACCTGTTTGGTTCTCTACTTCGTACTTGTATTTCTTGAATTTCTCAAAAGCTTCAGACTTGTGTTTCAACAGGAACACATGTCCGAATCTTGAGAGATCATCGGTGAATGTGATAAAGTACAATGAACCATTTCTGGTATAAGTAGACATAGGACCGCATACATCACTATGTATAAGTCCCAAGAGTTCAGTAACTCTTTATCCGTGTCTAGTAAACGGAGTTTTGGTCATTTTGCCTTTGAGACATGACTGGAAAGTTTCATAAGATGTAAATTCGAACGGGTTCAAATATCCATTCTTATGTAACTTAGCTAGTCATGTCGCATTGATATGACCTAGTCTACAATGCCACAAGAAGAATTCGTTTATTTCTGAACTTTTGCTCTTGTGTGTGTTTTGTACGTTAAGAACTGTATTTTGATTCAGAACGTATAACCCGTTACATAACGTACCAAACCCAATCAACACTTAATTTAGGAAAATGTTCATAACATTCTTCCCTACTACAAAGTTATATCCTTCTCTATCTAATAAAGAATTCGATATTAAATTGCATATCATAGATGGTACATAATAACGGTCGTTCAAGATCAATGTATTCCCATTTGGTAATACAAGGTGATATTCACCAACTACTTTGGCTGCAACATTTGCACCATTCCCTACATTTAGAGAATGATCACCTTTTCCCAGTTCTCTAATTTTCTTTAGCCCATGTAACATATTACATATGTGGGATCCCGATCCGGTATCTAATACCCAGGATGTAGAGTGTACTGAGAAATGGTTCTTGTCACACCCCGCTTCCCAGAGTACGCTAAGATAGGCACGTGACATAGCCAACCATGCTACCTGTGGATAGGAAATATCCTTCCACAGTCACATTACGGCTGTAGAGATATCAAGAACAATAATAATAACTATCTAATACATGTCCATAAGCCAGAATAAATGAGTCAAGAATAAAATAATGCGGAAGCAAAAGATCCAATACAGGAATAAACTGGAATGTACGTCCCATAATGCGGGCTCACATCAGGAATGAAAATACCAAAAATAAAATAAACTAACTACTAATAAGTCCTCACTGCTCAGCCCGCTGACTGAAATACTCCTGCTCGGCCTGCAGCAAAGGTAAAGAATCTGGGCCATGCAAAACCCAGACGTCAGTGCGTCATATCATCAAGCAATAATATAAACAGGGGTAGCAAGACATGCAGGTATGAGCATGAACGATAAAACAGATAAAACAACAATATAAATAAGGACAGTGGAGGGTAGTGTGCAGTGAGTAATCTAAACTGGTCTACTGTGTTAACTACTCTCAAGTCTTTGAAACCAATTTGATGAATCATCGATGTAACTCAATAGTATCCCGTGCGTGCCCGGGACCACGGTGAAGATTCTTGGGCTGAATCCGAGACGTGCCGCAAGGCAGTAAAAGGTGGTATGTAACGATGAGTGATGTCAGCATCATCACCCCGGGGATGGCTTAGCCCGTAAGACTGATCGATAAAGGTATCGAACTGTCGAGTTACAAGTCAGGTTTCATCATTGATTTCCCCATACCCCCAAGTTATGTGTTCAAGTCAGGTATTGATAAATCTGGGGCTAATGCCAACACAGGATCAGGCAAGTACATGTTTGTCTGAAAAGACAACAGGAAATGTCCGTAGGGACAACAGGTCAAGTTTGTTGGCATTAGTAACAAGATCAGGTAACAGGTCAAGCTGTGGTATATCAGGTCAAGTCAGGTAGTGTATATAAATCCAATCATGTCCTGTAGTGCACGGTATCAAGTCGTGTCAAGTGATAGTATATCAAGTCATGTCAGGGGTTGCACAAATGTCACGTGGATGCTCATAATCAAACTATATTAGGCATGGGTATACAAACACAAGTATGGGATACCAATATAACAATAAAATGGAATAGTGTGATGTGGTATGCAAATAGGTATAAATTCAAACACATGGATGCACAGTTATCGATTAGGGTTAAGATTATAGTTCCAATACTAATTAAAATATACTTTATCAAATATGGAATGTTAATATCACATTATTATGTATTATATGATCTATGGATGTAATTGTATATATACTAGACGAAATGGATGCAAATAGGTATCCGAAGGTTATAAACTATTAGAAATGGTACTATGGGCTATATAACTAAGCAATATATGATATAAATATGGATATGGGTACAGTGTATTGTAATCTAATATGCAACAAGATATGTTTTCATGTTCTAGATCTAAAATGATATAAACGGAACATCGAAATGTTAAAATGTAATATAAGGCACTAGATTCAAACAACAGGTTTAATATGTATTTAAATAAGTATGTAATAATTTAAATAGCATGTAGCAAGTTTTACTTGTCTCGATGGATCACGATACGGATACGCACGGCACGTCCAACGTCGGCAAACATCGCAACATCCACACGCGCACACGAGACAGGTCCAAGCACGGCAAGAAGGTAACCACGCAGGTAGGGGACGTCCACAGGGTTGCTTGGATCGTCGGCAGCGGCACGGCTCCGGCGATGACCGGAAAATACGGATCAAGAAATGAAATGTAAAGAAGAAGAAGAAAGAAGAAGAAGAGCAAGAAGAAAGAAAAGGGAACTGGGGTCTCTAGTATGGCTCTGGGTTTGGGTTCATGGATCAGAGAAGGCAGCGAGGGGCGAAGACGAGGTAGTGGGTTACCGGCGATGGGGTTTGCCGGCGAGGCAGTGGATGTGTAGGGAGGATTTCCTGGGTTCTTGGGATTTAGTGCATGGGTCGTGGGCTTGCAGGGAAGGAGATGAGAGAGATGTTGGTGATGGTGATGAGGCCGACGAGGTCGGAGCTTCGGTGAGGAGCCGGTAATGGGTTGGAGGGTGTTATCGGTTTGCAGTCAGTTGTGAGGCTGCAGGGATCATGGTGTGCAGGGAAATGGTTGGTCGGGGAAAGAAGAGGGATGCTCGAGGGAAGAGAGGAGGAGAGGGGAGATGAACCGACGACGACGTGGTCTCCGGCGGAAGCTAGGGTTAGGGTTCGCGAGTTCGTTGGGTTGCTGGGTTCACGTGGGTTCTCGTGCGGGGAGAGGAGAGAGGGTGTGATGGAGGGCTATGGTGATGGCTGATGTGGATGAAGGTGGTGGTGCTCTAGGATGAAGACGACGACGATGGTGGTCGGAGGTTGGCGCTCGGTGCAGGGAAGAGCAAAGGTCGTGGCTAGTAGGGGAGGACGACGAGGAGGTGGTAGAGGAGAGGGGAGGCCGACGAGGTGGTCGGCGGTGGGGAGATGAAGGGTGAGGCGACGACGGGGATGAGGGTGCGAGGCTGGGGCGAGGCATGGGTTTTCTCGTGGGGAGGCGACGCTGGAAAAATGAAAAAAAAATGAAGAAGCGAGAGGGGAGAGAGAGAGTGCGTGAATAGTGAGGAGAGATAAAATTATTTTTATCTGGGGAGAGAGAGAAAGGAAGAGGGGAGGAGAGAGAGAGAGAAAGAGAAAGAAGGGAGAAAGAAAAGAGAGAGAGAAAGAGAGGGAGTATGGCCGGCCAGCGAGGAGAGAGGCTGGGGGTTTGTTAAGAAAAGATTTAAAAAATTTTAAAAGGATTTTCGATTTAAAAAAAAGATTTGTCAGTTAAAATTTATTAATTAACGAAATTTTAAAGGTAAAATTAAAATAAAATATTAAATAAATTTGAATTTAGGCGGGATACAAAAATATTCCAAAACACGCCCGGGTCGGGTCCAAAATTTCAGATTTAAAATACGAAAAATTTATGCGACTTCCAAATTTCAAAATGAATGCTCAATTAATGAAAATGCATACCCCAAGAACGGATGCACGTACGCGTGCGTAGCCATCCAAACACGTCCGTTTCACTGAACGGAACGAGAACAAGATGCGCGGATGCTACCACGGAGTTAAGGGTATCATGCAGGCAATGAGATGTAATTTTAATTTATTTTACATGATCTAAAATGTTATATGTAAAATATGCGATGCTAGATGAAATGCCAGTATGCAGCATACATTAGATGCACATGTCTATGCAACAAGTCAGTGTAATCTATAAATATGAATCAAACAAGTTCAAGCAAGCGGGTCGGGTCGAATGCAAAGGCAAATGTAAAATACCATTCGCACCCAAACACGATAAATCAATAAAATGCCACAAATAAATAAATACGGGAACTGAAATGGTATAAATGAACTAGGTTGTTACAGTTCTCGGTAACGAACACACCCGAAGAAGATGCATCAAAATGCTTATTCCTCGTTCGGGTCGCATGGGAATCCGGATATTCCCCCATTTTCTGCTCAGACTTATAACAATTATAAGGTAGAGCGGAACCAACGTTCCCCAGCTCAGTATAACAAGCGGGTTCGATCAATACATCAATATTATTATCTTGATTAAGGCGTGTCATGGTCGCTACCTGGAGAGAGAGAGAAGAAAACACTTTAGCGTATGCTCTTACAAGATTAGATTGGTTATTATCTTATCTAATCAGGATGGCTCCCACTGTTTTTATCAAATCTTCCTTCAAACCCTAAAAGGTAAGACTAGCCGGGATTAATTGCACCCTACAAGTTCGCCAATTGTTCATCCAGGCAGGTATTGGTACTCCGAGAGAGTCTCCCCATGCTTTCGCATGGAACTAATTAAATAACCTCGTTTCCGCAAAGGCGTAAACCCGTTAACACCCTTCTTAGACATCTACTGGATTAGCTAATTGTAAAGTGCAAAACTCTCCCAGGAGTAACTCTTACTCGCAGTGGGTATCGGGATCCAACTATCTCATAGAAGGTATGCAATCCCATTGCAAATTTCAACACTTGAAATTTCCGATAATGTTTTGCCCCTAACATCCTATGACCTTGACAAAGGCCAACAAACCATAGGGCACTAGTCAAGTTCAACCCGTCATTTCCTGATTGAATTAAACCCATCCATACGACCCTTGACAAATGCCAACAAAGTCGTACGACTACCCTAATCCATTCGCATCATATGGTTGCAGATAAACACTAATCAGCTACCGCATACTACGCCTTGACAAAGGCCAACAAACGCAGCACAAATACTAAATAGTACTTATCTGAAATGACGGAAGGCTACGACAGGTTTTTAAGAAAACCTTTTGCGTAATGAACTTGATATCGTTGTAGAATCGAATGATTTGAAAAGGAATGGTTTAAGCTCCGCTTTTAAAATCAAGTGTTTTCAAAATAAATCGAGTGGATGTAGCATCTGCTAGTTTTTGCTAAAGAGGTCACTCCCGGTGAAAGGATCTAGGCTCTTTCCTCGTCGAATGAGGTGTTGAATATTCATCAAGGAATACCGCTATGCAAAACAAGAACTAGAGCTACTTTTTTGAAAATTTGATTCCACAACATCATTAGGTTTCTTTCCTTTTCATTAATCTCATTAATGAAGTCACATCATTTATGCTTCCTAAGCATCACAGATAAACAAACGAAAATACAACGTACGCTTATGCCATCCGCATTCGCCACGGGGTCCCGTTATGCACCGTTAGGTTAGTTAACTGATGGCAGAGTGGTGGCAGGACTAGCGCGGATACAAAACATAAGCAACGTTTATTATATATCATATATATAATATAAAGCATTCGTCTCACGCAGTTATATGATCTCATCACAGAATATTACAGCAGAAGTCAACATATGAAATATTGGATATACTTGGAGGTCCGTGTTTTAAATTAAGCCAGTAAAAAACACGAATTTCACGGTCGTGATGAGTAGCCAAACCCACATTCTTAGACCCCTACGAGAGCAGCAAGCAGCCCTTCCAATTCTAGAGTTAGAAGACCCGGTCTCGACTCCTCGAGATGGTCTCCCACTGGACTTTAGAACCCGGTTACTAGTGCTCCCCACCTTGGGTCTATCCTAATGCGGAAAAGTAAATAATATACATCAATGGCGACATCATCCTCAACCCGGAAGTGTCCCAATAAAAGAATATTACATACAAATTTTTACATGAATGAAAATGAAAAACACTCATCTCATGCAAAACCCCCCGGCTATTCAAACACGCCGATCTAATACAACACATCACAACAACACATAACATTACATGTCATCAACATAAGTAAATATGCGTATCCCAATTGTCATTAAAGTATAGCAACGAAACTGGCGATACACCATATATTACATTTACGGTCGCAGAAAAGAAAGTGAAAACTACAATAATTGGAATCCGCAACCTCCTTAGACATCATAAATCTGAAATATCACATATTTCGGATTTCATGACTAACCATATAAATTCCTTAGACATCATAAACTCGGAATATCTCATATCCCGAATTTTATGCCTAACGTCATAAACCTCGCATTTTAGTCTCAATATCGAAAACACTTTTCAATAACTAGTCGGGCAATTCAACAAGATTCCCAACAACCTGATCGAATGCTCGTCGGAAACTTTAGTAGATGGCCGCACCCTGTTGCCGTCGACAAAGCTCACTTAGGCGGAATACCGCGGCCGCGAGCACCCGAGCGGACGCTTTTGGCAACGGGGTTCTCCTACAGTCACTTGGTCGGGGCTATGGGGCATGGCTATCTAGTAATGTTACCCGGTGAGTATCCGTGTACACTACGTGTTTGCGACGAAGTTTTGATCCGAATTAAAAACCACCGGCAATCGATCAAAAGAGACTAAATTGCTAGATCTATAAAACGCTAACTAGTTTTCACAAAACTAATTATTGTGGATTCCAAATATTGTGTCATATATCACAGATATCTAGATGATATTAAACATTTCGATCGATTTATCAAACACTCACAATTCGCAGAGATCTCAACACTTGAGTCTCATTTAAAAATACCTAAAATGTGCCATAAGTACCTACGGATCATCACAAGAAGGCATGTTCCCTGCCTCACTAATGGTGCCGCGGAACCGCGGCCATTTGGTTGAGTTGGGCCATCGTTTTCCTTGGGGATCCATAGAAAACGCTTCACAATTTTCTGCATATTTTTAATTTGAAAAATTCCAACTTTTGGAAAAATTTCCAGAAACTAGGGTTTTCCGGGTTTTCGAAGTTTGATCGAACACTTTAAATTCGTCTAGACGACTCCTGATGTCTATCTTGGCTCTGATACCACTGCTGGGTTCGCTTAGCACCCTCACCAGGTTTCGGCAAGCACCGAGTATGCAATTTCAAAAATCTAGAGTGCTAAGCAACCCGAACCAAGGATCGAACTAGATAATTAGGGTTTTAAAGCATGTGAACTAACTTTACACTAAGTGAAATAGGAATACAACCTTTATAGACCGGTCCTTCACTTCTAAAACTTCATGTAGTAGTCCCTTAGCTCCAAGTAGTAGTGTCTTGGACTCTCCTTAGGCTGCACTAGGCGAAAGGAACGAGCTTGCTCAAGGATCTTCGAGGCTGAAGATGATCTACGTCGAAGAATCTCTAACTCAAGCTACCTCTTCACTAATTATGGAATTAGTGAAGCAAACAACCTATACTAAATGGCTAGTTTGGTATAAATTGATGAAGTAGGAATTTTGCTCACTTTAGAATTATTTTTCTCTTTTTCTTTTTCATCTCACTAGAAATCAAGAGAAGAAAAATGAGGTGAAGAAGAAGCTCAAGTTATGAACCATGGTGTGAAAAATATCTCATATATCACTTGTAGAGACTTAACCATGGCTAAAGATAATGGTTGGGTTAATAAATATCTAGAGTAAAACAAAATTAGTAGACTTAAGTCAAGGCTTCTATATGCTTCCACAAGTATCTTAGTCATGCTAATTTCCACCTAATTTTGATTTTTCCCTTAATAATAAATCACCCAAATTATATTCAGTTAGGTATGAGTCTCATACACCCAAGTCCAATGTATCATCTAGCACGACACAAAATATAAATACGTTAATATATATCACATATATATTTAAATGTATTAGTAGAAAAGAAATTCTTAAGTGAGCTAATATTAGTTAATATATATTAATATATCAAATATATAATTATATATTAAATTATTAAATCAACACTTGATTTAATAATCCGGCTATATCATATATAACCGAGTAATATCATTTATATCAACTTATCGAATCAACACTGGATTCAATAACCCGGCTATATATCATATAACCGACTGATATCATATATTGCGAGATTAGAATACGGTATCACATACATGTATTAATCTCAGTCCCGCACATATCACATATGTGCCCTATTTCATTTTTCTTAAGCTAGGAAACCTCTATGTAGGACTCTAAAGACTCGTCAATACGCCAGCAGTAGATAATGATCATATCAGTCACCCACAAGCCGTCAGCGGTACTAGCTGGACGTAACGGCCACCCAGGTATCGAGCGATCGGAAGATCAACAAGCAAGCTTGTCCATACTCTCGTAAATCCAGTAAGTAACACTACCGTACAGTTCGGTCTCTTCGTCTGATATGTCGCATATCGAGTCTGGGGGTGGTAAACGTCAGATCTCAATAACATGATAAGTCATGCCGATGTGAGGCTCGTAACGGATTGAGAAACTACTGATAATACTTACCAGTAATCTCATCATCAGCCCTGCCCAGGGACTTCTTGTTATAGCCAATCTAGCATAGCGCAACATCAACCCCCAATACCGGGAGAGACGAAACCCCTCCTATCGCTCATTGTCTCCAAGTGACTCGGGACTGTATCCAAAATCCACCTGTTTGCACACTCTCTTGAGCATGGTAGGGAGGAAATCAAAGCACAGTAGGAATCACACAAGACTCTATGACGATCTCGTGTCTACAGACTAACATGTACTAGTGTCACCAGAGAACTGCTATCTGACGTCAGGTATAATACCATCTAGGAGTTCTCGGCGAGTCCTGTTCGGTGTACCCATTCTCCAATGAGCACATGCGTACAATCTTTGATGTCAAACACCAATGGCTGTGGGATCAACTATCGCCCCATACAGGGTCAAGAAACGTACACACTAGTCTACTCTGGAATATCGATGCCCCGTCTCGATACTCTCTCGACTAGGAACAATTAAAGGATGCACTATGGACTACCCTGGCCCCACTAGTATAATCTCCATCATAGTCCTGGTAGTTAAGTACACATCCTAAGGGCTTTAACATCAACATGTAACAAAGAGACAATATAAAAATACAAATATACATATTAAGATAAAGACTAACCAAATAGCATACTATCATGTCGAGCAAGAAAGTCCTCTCTATATATGTCCAAGCATCCACTATAATATACAATCATGTACAATAATGGCCTCTAGGGCATACATACAACTAACACACGGGTGTTATGGGCATTGTGAACATCGAGAAAAACACCCACGGGGGAAACCCCGTTTAGCCTCTATTACAAAACCGAAGCAATGGTCCATGCAGAAATCAGCCTTCCCAGCTATCGAGTCAAACACTTCGACGATGAGGCCAATGTCTTGGCACTTCGAAGCAACCTAGACATCTTATTGGAAAAGAGAGATCGGGCGCAAATAAGGATGGTCGCATATCAGCAAGAAACCGCCCGGTATTACAATGCCCGGGTTAAACATCGAGCTTTCAAGGCAAGAGAATTATTCCTGCGTCGAAATGAGTTTGAAGACCGAGGAAAGCTGCACTAGCTCTTCCCGAAGTGGGACAGTCCCTTCCTCGTGGCTGAGACACTGCCCGGCGGAGCCTACCGTTTCCAGGATTCCTGGGGACGTGACTTTCCACGGCCATATAATGCCGAAAAGATTAAATTGTACAGATGAATTTATACTCTTTAAAATAACGAGATTACTTTTTTTTATGTCAACCAAAGTTATTTTAGTTTCTACGCAAAGCCTTCACCTCGATGCGAACGAGTAGCTTCCTTCTCGGCACATCCACGGCAGGCAGCTTCCTGCCTATCCGCGCTATGGATCAAAGCCCTCACCTCGAGGCGGCCGAGTAGCTTCCTGCTCGCCCCATCTGTGGTGGGTAGCTTCCTGCCCGTCTACGCGGTGGATCCAAAGCCCTCACCTCGAGGCGACCTAGTATCTTCATTCTCGGCCCATCCACGGCGGGTAGCTTCCTGCCCGGCTGCGCTATGGATCCAAATCCCTCACCATGAGGCAACCGAGTAGCTTCATGCTCGGCCCATCCGCAACAGGCAGCTTCATGCCCGGCCACGCTATGGACCCGGACCCCAGTCACACTCGGATCCGAGGGACACCGACCTATTCATACTTAAAGTTCATGTTTGGTGTTCGCTTGTCCCATTTCACCTCGACTGAGGAGGGACACCGACCTGTTAGTACTTGGAGTTCATTTTTGATGTTCGTTTGTCCCACGTCACCACGATTACGGGGGGAGGAGGGACACCGATCTATTTGTACTTGTGTTTATATTTGGTGCTTGCTTGTCCCACACCACCTCAACTCCGGAGTGGAGGAGGGACACCACCCATACTTGTAAATAAACAAGAATGGAAGTATTACAGCCAGGCACATCAAAGACGAGATAAAAATGCTTTATTGATACTTCAAATTATATACAAGGTATTATAAGCTCCTTAGCTTTACAAAATGCCCGAAGGCTACAAATAAAATAAATAAATAAATAAAAGAAGGGGGAAAACAAAGAACGAGGCGGACGGCGGCTTCAAACCACCTTCGTGGCAGGGACCTCCCCGCCGTCCCCCTGTTCGGCGCCTCCACCAGGAGCCTCGATTATGACCGTGGGCTCGGCACTGCCACCCTGGGGCACTTCCTCGGTAAGGGGATACCTTGCACAAGCCTCCTGGTCGTCGAACCCAGGCATTGCTTCTTTGACGGCGTCAAGGACGTTGTGCCGCCTGACGGCCGCAGAGTCGGCAAAGTCGACATAGAATTGGTCGGAAGCCTTGTACTCCTCCATGGTTTTTTCCGCCCTGCCCTCGGCATGCTTCGACGCTTCATGGGCTGCCGGGCATCCCTCTTGAATGAGTCCCTCTACCTCTTCATGGCTTCATAAAGCCCGTTGACCTCCTCTATCTTGGCCTGAATTGCCTGGTTAGATTCGGTCATTAGCCGGTAAGACTCCTTCAGCTTTGTGACCGTCAGGCTCTCCGCGACCAACCTTAGTTCCAGAGAGGCCGCTTTGTTCTCCGCCTCCTTCAGCTTGGCAAGGATCTCTTCCTCTCGCGAGGAAGACTCTCCGGTCTTTTTGATCGTCGGGGCCACCTTCGCGGCCTCCATAGAGGCGAGAAGGGTGTAATGCTGGAGATCCTACGGAAGAACACAAACCGTTTTTAGATGTTATACAGAAGAAAAAACACTTGGGAATTTTTAGAAAACCACCAACCTGAACGGCCTCCTGAGCTATCGCCGCCTTTTGGGCCTTCATGGTGTCCCGGGGAATCTTGGCCCCCGCCGCCTTCTCCATGTCCACTAGCAAGCTGTCAGCTGCAGAGAGCCCCAAAGGCACCTCAATACAGAAGTCGCTCTTTTGCAGCTGTATCCCGACCAGGGGTGGCCGGGAAACAACTTTCTTCTACCTCTTGAGCAGAGACTCGGTGGAGGACAGCATTTCTATTCTGGCTCGGGGCGCTAGATCCCGGGCATGGTTCTGTCCTCCGCTGCGGCGTTCCTCCGGGACGGGATGGGCGGCGGGTACCCTGGCGGAAGGGGCTTGCCGGGGGACCACGCTCGGTGCGGGTCGGGACAAGCTAGCGCTGCCGCCCTGCCTCCTCTGCGCCTTGGCAGCCATGATCTTCGAACAATCCATTGGCTCTGTAGAAGAAAATGGAAGAAGAAGGTCAGCAATAGGAACGACAATATCATATCAAGCCTAAATTAATCGGCGAAACCCTAACTTACCCCCAAAGCGTGCGGGGCTGAGTCCCGCCCAGCTCAAAGCCTGCTCGGAAAGCAGGACATCGGCCCGCTGGATCGGCTAACATGCAATACTACCCCGGCCCCTTGGGTGTTAGACTGCCTGTCCTGTGGGCAATCCGTCCTGTGCCATTTGGAGGGCACCGGCCAATCCTCCCCTTCTGAAGGACCGACGAAAACAAACTTCTCCTTCCACTCATGGATAGAAGAAGGGATGGCCACTACCCCTGCCCCGATCGTCCTACCCTTACGTTTCTTAAGGAAAGATACACCCAGCTCGGTTCGTCTTTACTGGTACCTAGGTGATTTTTGTAACAAAGAAAGGACAGAACAAGACTTAGGTTAAAGGGAATCCGATCAATTTTCAACCGGACCAGAAACCCGAGAAGGATTTTCCACAAGTTCAGCATTAGCTGGCCGGGGGCAAGACGGAAGTAATGAAGTACAACACAAATCTCGGATGAGAAGGGCGGATACATCCCTTCTCGGAAGGCTTCCAGGTACAGGGCAATCTCATTGCCTTGTATCTGGTCTACCCGCTCTCCCTCCTTAGCCAGACGAAGTGAATAACCAGGGAGATGTGGAAGCGATCTCGGATATCGGAAAGCTCGTCCGGGTGGTTCAACATCGAGGGCGCATAGCGAATATTTTCGATACGCGCCTCAGGGGCCCTCTTCGCCACCGCATGACGAAGTACAAGGGCATCGCCACCCCTTGGGGCGAGCTCGACGCAGAGGAAGCAGACGAAGAAGAAGAGGAAGACGAACCTCCTCGGCTATCGGAAGCCGAGAAGGAAGAAGAAGACTCACTGAACTTGGCTTTAGAAGCTGAAGCCTCATCGCCTGACTCGACCCCAACAATATCAATGGAAACTTCGGAAGAAGACATCTACTCTGATTCAAGGAAAGATTAGCCGAAGAAGGTTTTTGGCTGAGGATCCGACCTAAGCGATAGTACGCTAGAAATCTTCAAATGGCAGGACAACTAAAGCAAAATGTCTACCAAGGAATGTCCTCCCCTATTTATACACTCGACACAAACCATCCGACGGCCCAAATCTGTTCCCGCCATAATGAAGCATCGCATCCAACGGCCACGAGGACGCCAAGTGGCAACCAATCGTTGGACGCTTCATTCCACATGCGGATCCGACCGACAGATATGACGCCTTGTGGTCCACCACTCCATCGCGGCCGCGTGGCTTGAAAATCAACGGCCTAAGTAAGCGAAACGACATCCCATTTATGGCGCCACCGTTTCACCGATCCGCTGACGTCATCGAGAATACGTGCAGAAGTTAAGGCGTTTCGTGAACCGCCACATGGATCCAAGAATCAAAGAGACACAGCCACCAAGCACCACGTCCTCCCCAAATAACCCCCTACAAGGAATCTTCGGCTCCAAGCTGAATATTGAAGACCGAGCAGACCACTCTCGACCCGACCCATGAATAGGTTGGAACAAAAGCGGGGGGATAATGATGGTGATCGTAAATGAGAATACCCCAAATTATGACACGTAGCAGGTGACTTATCGTCCACGTAAGACCCTAGATTCCGGGGGGCTGCGGAGATGAAGTAAGTACGATACATTAGGGATATTTCTCAGCTCCTCATCTCCGAGGTATCATCCGACCTTGGAGGGCCTTCCATGAGTACATTCCATAGCCGTCTAGCAAACAACCAACAACTCTCCTCCGAGCCAAGCCATCCCACAACCGAGGTTCCTCGGCCTCATCGCTCGTCTCTGAGCAGTCACCGAGCTGAGCTTCCTATGATTCCCTGTCCGGCCGGAAGCACGGAGCCCAAGCGCCCATGTAATGGTTTCGTGTATCTCGCCGCAACGAGATCTCCGTCGCTCTACGTCCCGCATCCAACACTGGCGTATCTCACCATTAATGAGCGTATCTCGCCATCAATGGGCGAATCCCGCTATCAACACGAACGTGACGTAGGGACTTAATAGACGGCGAAAATCCCGTATTGGCTTGCTCCAATGCGGCCCCAATATAAACCCCTCCTCCAGACGACTCAGGTACGTGAAACTCATTTTCAAGACACTGTTATTCTGCCCAATTACTTCTCGAAACTTACCTAATCGTCGGAGAGTCCTACGGTGGTTTCCCAACCCGGAACTTCCCTTGCAGGTAGCTCGGTGTCAGCAATAATCGACAACCCATTGAGACCCACACACTCAATTCTCACACCGAATCTCAACCGTTCAGCCCACCAACAGCGAAATCAGCGGAGGACAACATGCGAGGGAGATTCTGACTTCCATCTGGAGGCGGAGGATTCATGTGCTGGACCCGGTATGATTCTCATATTGGTTCATGTAGCCTGCCCCAAATGCTGGGGATAAAATGCTCCATCGTTGTTATATATAGACATTTTCATCTAGTCGTATAGTTACATGCCATGATTGGACCCAACACTTCCTCTCAGGAGAAGTAAAGTCTGTGATATAAATAAATAAATAAATAAATAAATTCCATCCGCAACGTTGAATGAACGATAAAATCAAACAAGAACGATACTGACATGCAAGCGTTTCGATTTAAAAACCCATGAGTTTCCAAAATCTTGTTGCCAAACTAGGCTTCAGAAAAACAGTTCCATTTTTCCCTGGGCGGTAGCTGTGAAAGTTTACACGCTGGGTTTTCATTCATAACCCCATTCCTATCTCCTCCCCCGAAACCCTTTTTCCGACACAGCATGGTCGCCATTGCGGCTGCCCTCCCCGTACCGGTACCGAATATCGGGTCCGTGCCGGCCGATTCCTTCCTCCATAGTAGCGGAAGCGCTTCCTCTCGTCTCGCCCTATCGAAACCCTCGTGGATCGTCAAAACCGAGGTAACTCAAATCTTATCTCTTCGCTGTTTTTAGTCGAAATTATTCAGCAAATTGAAGTTTAGTTTACTTCTAAAAACCCTAAAAAAATCATTTTGAGTCAATTTTTAGCTATATTTGCTTTGACTATGGATTTAGATTGATGTTAGGACTGCCATTAATTCAAAATTTGGGACTCATGAACCAACCTCAAAATAAAGGACTGTTTTGGGCATTATATATTTGTAACTGTAGTTGTAATTATTGATGACATGTTAATTGTTAAATTTAATCAAGAAGACGTCTCTTAATCATAAAGCCAATCCCAAAGTTTGGGGATAAAGGCCCGCTGTTGTTGCTGTTGTAATTATTGAAGGAAAGTCGGTAAACCCTTGTGTGTGTGTGAGAGAGAGAGAGAGAGCGAGAGAGAGAGAGAGAATAGTTCAACAAAATCAGGAAGCTACAGAAGGAAATCCATAATGAGCACGTGAAAATATTTGAAAATTCATTAAGTTGTCAAATTTAATTGGTTGAGTTGTCACAAATCGCATTGTTTTCTTTCATTATCCGTATCACTTTCTTATAATTGGTCATTCAGTTATAGATACTAGATTCTAAGCACGTGCAATGCAGGTGAAAGGAAAGAGGAGGGAGGAGTTATAGGGAAAATAGTAGGTGGTTATCTTAGAGAGAGAAAAATGAATTGATTAATATGACATGAAATTTTTTATGTCAAATTTAAGTGGGGCTGCAATTTGATTTTAATATCGGACTTTAATTTATTGAATAAGAATGCCCAATATTTGATGACAAAGATAATAGGGTAGTTAGTAAATAAAAAAAATTATGAATATAGATATTCCAAATTTGAGGTGATTAAATCATTGGTAATGAGAGAGGCTGGTAACTAGTTTTGCCACAAATTTGATAAGCAACTCCTACTACACTGAAAGGCAAGAGAGGTACACTAGCATTGTTTTGAAGGCTAGAAGTCTAAGTATGGTTGCCTTTTTGAGTGCTTCGTGTGGGAGGAGTAAAGCTATGATCAGTTGGAAGAAAGATCAAACAGAACTGTAACATTCTTAGTTATGTAATTTGCAGCGCATCATAGTTAAGAGTTTGGAGCATCATCTATAGGATTCTTACAAGGATCATGACTTTGTAGAAGGATAGATTCCTAATGAGAAAACAAATGCTTTAGCAGACCAAGGGTTTCACAGTGTTCAAAATACTTTTTGATCATCAAAATTAGGTTTCCAAATAGCATTTGGTACATCATCGATGGATTTGATTTATAATTTAAAGGATAGACGAGATATTGAGTTTGGTAGTTTGAAGATGAGCAAGTTCAAACGCCAGGGTTGATTTTCTTGAGCATATTTGTCTTCTCGGGGGGATCAAATTTAGCGGAAAATTCAAGATTTTGACTAAATGAACTTCAGAAGATAAAATTATGTTCATCCTACTTAAACAAGCAAGTAATCTTGACCAAGGTTCGAGAACTCGGTATCGGTTTCAGTTTCGGTTTCGGTTTCTCAAAGTTTGGTTAGTATCGTTGGGTTTCGTTAGTTTCGGTTTCGGTTTCGGTTGATATTCATGTAGTGTGTACGTGTGTATGTATATTCATACATACATATATGTAAATAAATATATATAGGATATGGAAATTAAAAGATAGCATTGAAGGAATGACTATTTAGCAAAGTATATAAAAGAACATGACATGTCATTTAGAAGTTTCAATTGATCTCTTTTTTCTTTGTTCTTTTTTCTCCTTTCTTTGATGGTGGATAATGTCGGCCGATATCAGTCCATTTTAGCCGGTATCGGCCGATGCTAGACTGATACCAGTCGGTATCGGTCGATACTTAATCTATACCAGCTGATACCGACCGATACTTACTGATACCGAGTTTTGAAGGTTGTTTCGGACCCAAAACCGGTCTGATACGGTCGAAATATCGAACCTTGGTCTTGACCCATAATGTGAAGTCTGAATTAATAGGATCAGAACGAGTGTTTTCTCGTGTAAACGAAGGATATCCCAACAGTTAATTAGAGCAATGGCTCATGCCTTCTATAACATGTAATAGTCTTCAATGAGCTTTTAAAAAAACGAAATTAGCAACATTAATATTGTTAGGTCATTTGTAGCAAGGTTTAGCAGAAGCAACTATTTAGATCAAGTGAATAAAGATGGTATTTCTGTGCACAATAAACCTTTAATACCAAAAGAATGATTGGAAACAATGTGAAAAACAAAGTGATATGGTATCCTCATTTATTAATTTTTTAGAACATACATAGTAGTCTCGATCTTTGACTGAAGGATCAGCTTTAATAAATTGATACAAATACATAAAGTAAACATGGTACCAACCTAACCAATTCATTAGACATTTAGTTGATTTTGAATATTAAATTATTCATACTGTATAGACATGATTTCTTGTATGACTCTCTACTTTTAAATTTTGAATTATTTTCACGTGGGTTTATTTAGTTTCCTTCCATGGTAATGTCCTATATGTCATCAATCATATAAAATTCGACAAGAACATGCTATACTTTCCTTAGCTCAACATACTCTTGGTCGATATATTGGGCACACAGACAAATGTGACATAAACGTTCCATGTCCAACACTTTTTATTTAGCAAAGAGGGTTAAGAGTAGGAATGTTGGATTTAGGTGTAGACGACTCTTACTTTTAAGGGATATTATCCTAGCAAATCTCTCTAGTAAAGACCCGGATTGAAGAGTACATTTTCGAAATGTTGCAAATGATAAAGTCAGGATTATAGATCTCGGCTCCAATTAAAAGTGTTAAGATTTTGTTTGTTTGAACTTCTATGAATTTAAATTTGGTTGCATGTGCTTGTAATTTTGTGTATACTCAAGAAATCTTATGGACATGAATCTTTGATTTTATTTTTATCATGTTCTTAGAGTTATATTACTATAGTTTTTATAGCAATTTATTATATTGTTATAATTATATCATAGATACATAATATAACAATGTCACTATATGCTACCTACTTTGCACCGATTTGCCGTGTCATGTGTCTCTGTTCATGTCTGTATCCATGCTCTATAGAGTACATTCGAAAGAATTATGGCAATATATCTTTGCATCATGCAATAAAATTAATTTAACTTAAAATAATATATAAATCACTTCAAATGCAAGTAAAATGTATATATGACACAATTATGGTATGGTTAATCCCTAGTAGTGATAAAAAAAACTTTAAATGCGCTGTAGAATTAAATGCCAGAATCTTAACCTCAATGGAAATCAAGCCAATTCTCAACAAAAGACACGATTAAAAAAAACAGAAATAAAAGTGTGGTAACATTCGGCAATTGTATTTTCAATCGAGATCAAATCAATTGCTGTTGTCTATGAGCATGAAGACGATTAGTGACAATGACAACTTCGGTTAGGGATGCTGATGGCATAGTTAGATGGCTTTGATTTGGGCTATATGCGGTGAAGGTGGATTCCATTAGGGTTGTCGGTGGCAGCAAATTAAGATGGCTCATCACCACCACCACCACCACCTTTTCCCACCCAAATTAGGTCTGCCTGAAGTAAAGCTCCAGCAAATTAAGATGGCTGGCGATGAAAATTAAAATGGCAATAATGACTGCTTGAAGGGATATAAAGGAATAGAGAAAGAAGAATTGATTAGGAAACGAAAACAGGATGAGTTTTGGGCACATATAGGTAATGGATTTAAGAT
Organism: Agapanthus africanus; assembly: GCA_030015575.1. NCBI lineage: Eukaryota > Viridiplantae > Streptophyta > Magnoliopsida > Asparagales > Amaryllidaceae > Agapanthus > Agapanthus africanus. The sequence goes on along the minus strand of JASDDO010000024.1, from coordinate 861,826,305 downwards.
GTGGGTAACTAAGTATGCGATGTCAGAGTTTTTGTTAAAATTTGAAAACCATTGCCCATTTGTTGATTACAGTCAATTTGGCTCAGGAAGTTCCATTATTATCCGTTATTGCTGAATGATACATCGACTGGTATAGATTGCCTAATATCAAATATGTCAATCGGTACCTCAGTTGCGAAATAACGTTTTTAACCATATCATAGTGGTGAGGCTATGAAAATGATATATTGCCGATACAACCTTTATTAAACTATATCATCGTGTTGAGGCTACAATAACTGCATATCATGGGCATATATTTGAAAAATCTTGAGTCTGATGCAAGATTGAAAGGGATTGATTCTTTTTTTCTTCTTGCTATATGCAATGTAAATGTTAATTTCTCTCCAATTCAGGATATCATCTATTTCAGATATTGCTATCATACTTGGCCTGTTCTGTACTGGCTTAAGTGCTTGCATTGAGGGTTATGAAATTATTAGGTTTTTTATGGATGTATTTGCCTTTGTTTTTCTTGGGGCATGCTTGTATGTATTTTATATGTAAAGTATGTGCATCATTCTGACGTATGCAGATTGGGTTATAGCTTTTGCTGTTAAAGTACGTAGCTTAACTGACACATTTCCTGAGAAAAACGGAAGCTCGGATAAAGAAGAGTCGAAAGATATTCATTTGAACATAAACCAACTCAAAATTACAGTCACCCCATCAGAAAATTAAGTACCTCCTCAATTTGAGACCGCGCTTTTACTGAAATATTGCTTTTAATAGGAACTTCCTGACGTTCTTGAGAATCTTCATACTAATCAGTGCTTCAAATTGAACCATCCTCCACTCAAGATAAATATATACTTACATCCAAAATAGTTCTGATGTAGTACATATATTTATCGTTGCAATCAAATGTACGGAGAGAAAAATTTAAGAAGCCGGACCCACAAGAGTCTGCGGGGGGAGTGGAAGAGTAGACTGCCACGATTGTCTAGGAAGAGGTTCATTTTCACTCTCACCCCGTAAGAAGTCAGTTTCGGATGTAGCCTGTTTTATTAGTTGCGCTTTTACCCATTGCAGGCAGGACTAACTGTGTACATCTAGCTATGCTTCCCAGAGGAGAGTGGCCAAAATGGCGAGGCACTAACCCTATACGTTAGGAAACCGAGAATATGCTTTTGCTTCTTTGTTTGGTTGTGAGAAGAAAAAACCTGAACTTTGGCAGGTGCAAGGTTTGTGGTGGAAGCGGACTTGGTTATTGTAACTGATGTCTTGGGACAGGAGAATACAGAGATATTATGGGCTTTCATTTGATGAAAGATGGACTCCAGATCATCTCGAGATCATGAAAGAAATGGGGTCTCTGTAGTAGACAAACACTTGGAATAGAGTACACAATGTTATATTCTTATGATCATGTCAGCTCCAAATATTACTTGTGCTGTATCATATGATTTAGCATCCAACGTGTAATGTTTTGTGATAATTGTGCTTTGGATATTAACTTTTTAATATAATGTACATATTTCTTGTGATGTTCGATAATGCTTATATGATCAGAATATCTTTTTACTGTTGTGCATTTTAATTCGTACTTTTTGGCTAGTTAGAATCAGTTGTACTTATCTTGTTCCAATCGGATTGCAGAACTGGACTTATTTTATGGACTTTCTGAAACTTGTAAGCAAGTCGGCACAATAGTTTGAATAGATGGAGCTCTAAACACTGTGAGTAAACTTACTACCTGTATTGTACGAAAGCGGTCACAATACATGATTTTTACATGATAAAGCAGTCACGTGTCCTTCATAGCTGACTTGCTTATATGCAAGGATATTCTTGTTCCTCTGATCCTCTTGGAATATATTTTGTGGGCTAGACTGAACTATAGTTGTTTTTTATTGGCCTCAATACTTCTTTCATGTTTCTTGGCTTCCTTACCCTAACACAGAATGATATTCTCCCAACGCACCCGTATAAAGATGGTATATCGTCTATATTAAGTGAAGAATTCAGGTTAGAAGACAAAGGAGGCATTATTTTGCTTAACTTTCTCCAGAGATGTAAAAAAGAAAAGAAACAGATGCAAAGTATATTGTTGAACTTGAAAGAGGTCAGAGAAATAAAACGGAAAGCATAATTCCAGCTGGTCGAAAGATAAAAGAATTGTTGTTTTAAAATAAAATTGCAAGAATCCGTCATCAAGATGGTTACACTTGACTCTCTGATGGATATGGTTGATTTTGCTTTATTAATTGTGCTGTGTTAACCTTTTCTTGATGAATATGAACAGTACACTCTTTGTTTTTGTAATTGCATTTATTTTGTTGTGACTTTCTTGCCAACTTGATCTTTGGAGTTTCCTGTTTCCCTTTTCATATCATGCCCTGTATAATGATTGATCAAAAGGTTCCATATGGCACTCGACCAAGACTTGATAGTTCTGGTTCTGATTCAAACATTGACACTGTTGTGGCCCTAGTGTCTGTTCTTACTGTTATTATCCGAACAATGTCGGCTTAGAGCAGTCAGCTTATTCGAAGAGGGTGCCAGGAGAAAGCTCTTCAATTTAATAAAGTCAACAAATGGAGATAGATGAATCAAATGCCAATGATAAGCCATTGAAGCTAGGTGGATCGCTGCCCGTAGAAAATGTACAAGCTCTTGCTGCATCTAAGGAACTAACTGAGATTCCTCACAGGTATGTTAGACCTGATGTTATGGTGGATTCCCTTTGTACCGATGATGATGAGGAGATCCCAATCATAGATTTCGCTGGACTTCTTGATCCTATGTCCTCCGAGAATGAAGTCACAAAGCTCAAACTGGCATGCGAAGAGTGGGGATTTTTCCAGGTAGGTTGTGATTTTGGCATTGTATATACTTCAGGGGTTAAATTTTTATTACTGATGCATCAAGTCTAAACTCTAAACATCTTAGTACTTTAATATCTTCTCTTTAGTGTAAGTTACATCTTCCTTTTGGACCGCAAGTTCCGGAACATGGAACTGTTTTGTTCCAAAGCCTTGTATTTAGTCTTTTGCTGAACAATTTCAACATAGACATATTTGTAGTGTGTATTAACCAGAAGAAAATAGCTGTTTAATTTTTGAATAGCTATTCAAAAACCAGTTTTTGCATGGGCTTACTCCAATTACATAATAATGAAAAAAGTTCTTGAAGTTATTCTAAAGCTATAATTTTTTAGTGTTTAAGAGTTGGTGAATAGCCAATTGTTCCAGATGATATCATATTTTATTCCATCCTAAAGCTCCGAGAAACTTGTCCCTATCGAATCTCATTCCTTATAGCATACCACGTTCCTTTTTCGTTTCCAATCCTTATTGGAGGTAATGAATATTTACTGGCATCCCTTTGACCTGCCACCTCTGAAATTACAACCAGATATGCTGCGAAAATTCTCTTATTGTTAGTTATGTGTTTAATAGTATAATTGACGATCTACGCGGTAAAACACATAGTTAGTTATAGTCTAGCCTCTAATATGACTAAATCTTTGCCTTAAAAGAAAAAGGAAACAGTCAGATTGTGCTGTAATTACGGATGATTTAGCTTTAAGTAATTACATAGGCTCGATATGTTATTTAATTATAACATGTATTATAGCTCTCTGACACAGATTACATATAGCTTTATAGACAAGCCGTATGCATAAATATCTGTTCTGTACTTATTAGAACTTGTTTTTTTGACACAATTTATGAGCAAATGTGTGTTATCTAACATTTTCTTTGATCACATTAAAATTTCTTTTAGGTAGGATTAGTTAGTAGTTCCTTTGTTGATATTTTGCAGCTTATAAACCATGGAATGCCCGAAGAAGTGATTGAAAGAATGAAGGCCGACGTTGAAGAATTCTTTAGGTTGCCCTTAGAGGAAAAGAAAGCTTACGCACAATCAGCAGAAAGTGTTGAGGGCTATGGCCAAGCAGTTGTTGTCTCAGAGGACCAGCAGTTGGACTGGGCTGATATGTATTTTCTCGGCACACAGCCAGTAACTTTCAGGAACATGAGATTGTGGTCTACTCAACCTCCCACATTTTGGTAAAACCTCTTCTCTGAAGAAACTTCCACAAGTTATATCTCTTTGCAAATGCCGCTTGGGTTTGCATTTGAAAATCATTTAACACGAGCCTCTTGGAAGGCTATGTTCTCATCTCGTTAGTTGCCACATGTCACCCTCCAATAAAAAAATTCAAAAGTCCCTATTTGCATATAAGCTCTTCAAATAATATGTTGATTGGTAACCCTAAAATTTTTATAGAAAAATACTTCTATAGCTGTTTATTGTGTTTAAAACCTTTAAAAAAAATTCTCTTTGAAATTCGTGTATGAAATAATTTTTTAAAATCTTACTGAAAACAAGCAATTTCCTATGTTTTTATGTTATACTTGCAGAGCACGTGCCAAAAACCTAGTTCCAATAGTTTTTTTTAAGCCTCCTATGCTTGGCAGATTATTTTTTCCTCAAATTATTGAACTTCTAAATTGTGCATGGACTATGTCAGGGACTCATTGGGCAAATGCTCGGCGGGGCTGAAGAGAGTTGCAGATTGTTTGCTCGGATTGGTGGCCAAGAATTTGGGGGTCGAAGAGGAGTTTGTAAACCTGTTCACTAATGGTCGCTAATCTGTAAGGATAAATTACTATCCACCATGTTCGCATGCCACCAAGGCGTTGGGTCTTTCACCTCACTCGGATGCAGTAGCCTTTGACATTGCTCCTTCAAGTCAATCAAGTGCAAGGGTTCCAAATCAAGAGAAATGGCAGATGGCTCCCAATCAATCCCATTCCTGGTGCTTTCATTGTCAACATCGGAGATATTATTGAGGTAACTTATGTTCAGGAGAAACCTTTCGTTGGTACTGACAATTAAATCTCATTCCATCCATGTGGGGTTCAGCTACCATATTAAATCTCATTCCATCCATGAAGAATTGACTTGAATCTACCATACTGCAGGCCTTCATTTCTTCCAACATATGCTGACTTTGGTATGTTTGGATAGTTAGGGTTAAAGTCTATAGGAATGACTTTAGGATTAAAATATGTTGGAATGCATTTGCATTCCAAAAATAAAATTCCAATACATTTTGGTAACATAATACATGTTTGGATGATTGGGATAAGTATAGCATTAAAGTGAGAGAAAAAAAAAAGATTGATGTGACATTTTGAGAGAAAGAGAGAGAGAGAGAGAGAGTTTGGATTAGAAAAATTAGGCCTTTGCAAAATTTTTAAATCCAATGGATTAAGGATATTTTTGGGTCTTTTAAAATTGGATTTCTTCTTAAAAAATTTACTCAAATACCCAATTTCTTGGATTTGCCTAGTCCAATGGAAAAAAAAAAGAATCTAGGCTTTTTTCCCATTGGAATATGGATATCCATACATGGCCTTGTGCCATTCAACTAGTCTCAAAAATTGATGATGATCGCCATGTAACCATTTGAAGCATGAAAAAAACCTTTAAAAAAATTAATGAGAAAAATGGGTGTCAGTTTCCATACAAAAATTTCCTCCTAAGATGGTCAAACTTTTCAACCTTTCACTGTCCAGCTACTCTAGGCCTTCAATATAGATACATTAATTTCATGTGATTTTCATATTCATCACCCATTGATCTAGAGTGGTATATATATATATATATATATATATATATATATATAGATTGGGGGGGGAGCGATTATATATATTTTATTTATGAGTGTACACGGGTTTTTGATATAAGTGGATTCCAACAATAAGACTCAAAATCTTGTTGAGGTTTGGCTTATTTTATATCTTATACCCATGTATCTCTCATAGTTTTTTCCAACAATAAGACTCAAAATCTTGTTGAGGTTTGGCTTATTTTATATCTTATACCCATGTATCTCTCATAGTTTTTCTGCACAACACTTGTGGATGCTTCTCTCAGGAGTATTGTTGAGTTCCCAATCGATCTAGACCCTGATACCATGTTAGATTAGGGAGATCGATTATATATATTTTATTTATGAGTGTACACATGCTTTTAATATAAGTGGGTTCCAACAATAAGACTCAAGCCTTGTTAAGGTTTGACCCATGTTATATCTTATACCCATGTTCCTCTCATAGTTTTTCCAATGTGGGATTATTTTAATCCACAAATCTCAACATCAATAAACCATTAATTTTTTAATTATTAGATGAAATGCCTAACGGTATTTAAATCACGTGAATATTGACATTATTTGTGTTTCAGACCAAGATGAATGGTACCAATCATCAAAAAAAATATGATGGAGCGATGACCGTTGAACGCCATAAGAAAAATTATCTCCTATGGCACCCGATACCAATTATCCATACTTTTTTCATTTCTAAAAGTTACAAGGGGGCCATATTGTGAATGTTGTTATTATTCTTTAAGAATGAAGAAAGAATCAAATGATTTGTCATGGTGAACATATTTCAATTATTATGATAATACACTTAATATCAGAAGTTAATGATTAAACTCCGAGGGAATCAACATCTTGCAATTTCTGATTTTTTGTGGCAGATAATGAGCAATGGGAGATACAAGAGCATTGAGCATAGGGCAGTTATAAATCCAAAGAAGGAGCGACAATCGATGACAGCATTTCACCACCCAAATCTTGATGCCTTGATAGGCCCTCTTCCAAAGCTTGTGCAAGGAACCAGGGAGCACTACAAGACAGTTAGCAGTGAGACCTACAAGAAGTTGGTTTTCTCTAGCAAACTTGATGGTAAAAACCTTCTGGATCAGATGAAGCTAAACAAATGAAGGGTTACTCAATCTGCACCTAATTTTAATATTTACATATGCAAGAATCTGTTTAGATTTTGTTTTTGTGATAGGTCATCTAATTGTCTTATTATTTGTTCCTAAAACTTTATCCGTTTCGAAGACTAATACAAAATTTACTAGTAGATCCCAGACCCCTAGTCTGCTGTTACCGATTTTATGGTGCCCTAGGTTGAACTTGGGTGAGTGGCAATGTTGTAGATATGCAATTTATTTTGAGAGAGAGAGAGAAAGGTGAAGCTCTTAGAAGTGTAATGATTGCCCATGTATCGGTACATAAATATACAAGTGGATGCAATAATCCTTTTATGGCTGTACAATAATTGATGCCATTGTCACCTTCAGAGTTACTTTCATGTATCTGCTACATTGCATATTAATTTGATAACAACCAAACAAAAACAAAGAGAAAGGACAAGGAAGAACGACTGGAAATTGATTGCGAGGTTGATTGTGGGAGATTACCTAATTTGGGAGGATTAATCAAAGTTGATAATATTCAAGCTCTTGCTGCAACTGATGATCCCAATAACCTGAAGGCAGAGATCCTTAATAGGTAAATCAGACCTGAGGTTAATGACACCTTTATCAATGATGGTGGTGAGAGCATTCCTGTCATTGATATAAAAAACTTATTGATCCGGATTCTCGCATGAAGAGGCCGCTAAGCTTGATTTTTCTTGCGAAGAATGGTCTTTCAGGTTAGTCATGTATTATAATTATTTTTTCTTGGTTAAATTGATGCATTATTGATTTTAGTTCATTCTATTTGTGTGATTGCTAGCATGCTACAATTTATTAGAATACAATATTTTTTAAAAATAAACCTGGTTATGGTATACCGATTGAAATTGGGTTTACAATTTGAATTTGCTATGCTGATTTATGCCATGACGCTGTCCACGATATAGAGACCGGCTTCTGGGGTTGATTGCTTGTTTGATTATTTCTCATGATAAGGTTAACTGCACTTGCATCAGAGGTTGCATCAGAGGTTCGTATACATAAATGCTGAATCTTAATATGCTTTATTATAGAAGTAGTTTAATAAAGTGTTATTTTATTGACAATTTCTCATGTTCAGCAGCAGAAGAAAAAGGCCAAAAAAGAAAGAAAAAAATTGTCGGTTGATGTATTTACCATCTTGAAGATTTTATAAAGTATGCAATTCGCTTTATGTTAAAGATGAAAGACTTGCGAGGTTGAATAGAATTGATCTTGATATCTTAACGACCGCATGTACAACTGGGAAACAATGGACCTGATGTCCCTATTGTTAGTGATTTATGCCCTAGAGACCATTATTGTATAGTACTGGTTTGTATATTACATTTTGGAAGCTTGGATATACATGGATATAATAACAGTCTTGCTCAATATGGTAGTATGATGTTTGGTTTGATTCTATCTTAATATGTGTATATGTTTCTTTTAACGTATCACTAATACATATTGATAAAGCCCTTAGGATTTTTGCTTGACTACCAGCGTTGTGATGACAGTCACACTAGTAGGGGCTGAGTAGTCTATAATCACATCCTTATACATGTCTCTAGTCATAGGATTATTGAGATGGAGCATCGATACTCCAGAATAGATTAGTGTATACGCTTCTCATCCCAGTAGGGGAGATGGTCTGTTCCACAACCATTAGTACGTCGTACTGGAGATAGTATGCATGTGCTCATTAGGTTATGAGTTATACTGGACGGACTCATCGGGAACTGCTGGTTGGTATTATACCTATCGCCAGGTAGCAGTTCCCAGGTGACATGAGTACAGCATAGTCCGTTGACTTGACATCACTATACGTCTCGAGTGTGTTCCCACTGTACTTAGATCACTACTCTACCACGGCTCAAATGAGTCATGCAAACAGATAGTGGTTGGGTGCAGTCCCGAAGCACCGGGAGGCAGTAGTGGTTAGATAGGATTCGTCTCTCCCGGTATTGGGGGTTGATATCGCGCAGTGTTCAGAAAACCATTACATAAAGTCCCTGGCTAGGGCAAGCGAGATTTACTGGTAGGTACTCCATTAGTTTCTCAGAGTGTTTTGGGCTCTACTCCGGCACGACTTATTGCGCTATTAAGGGTCTGGCGGTTACTGCCCTCTAGGCCCGATATGCGAATATTTTAGACGAACAGACCGGACTGTATGGAGATTGTCACAGATAAGCTCAGTAGGAGTTTGGATGAGTTTGATCATCGGCCTTCTTATCGACATATACCTGAGTAGCCGTTATGTGCAGCTAGTACCGCTGACGTGCTTGTGGTTAAACCCACTGCCAGCGTACTGTCGAGTCTTTAGAGTCTCACACAGAGAGTTTTCCTGTTTCGGGCGAAACGATGTAGAGGCCATATGGTTTTATGGCAAGGTTCGATCATATACGTATATTGGCTACACGGATCATGTTCGGACGGATAATACTAATGGGCTTTGGTTTAAGCCGAATCATAATATTATATTGTTGGATTATTTTTGTCTCTTTGTATTCGTATTTTTGGAAATACGGATGCGGGTATGTATATACGGTGGGGTATTCTTGTAATTATGCAAGAGCTTCTAGAAGAAGACACCTCATTTGCTGTTTAAACCATTTTGTTAAATGGTTAATAAGGTGGAGGATGGGGTGTTACTTGGCAATAAATGAAGTATGGCTACTTGGTGACTCATGAGATGACTATATATTTTGGTTGAATTATTATTTGCTTCATAGTTATCACAATTAGCCATCTTCATATCATTATCATCAACACTCTCCTCCAAGCTTCTCTTCTTCTTCCTCAAATCCTAATTGTCTCATGAGTTGAGAAACCTAGGGTTCTTGAGACAAATCAATCCATAATCACTCTCTACATTTTCTAGGCTATTTAGATTAGCATACTAGGTATTCTATTTACCTCAGTTTAGAGATAGGAGCTTAAAGTACACACTCTCGGATGGATTGTCTTTGACTTGAGGAGGCCGACATTGCAAGCTTGATCCCTTCTTCGAGGAGCTCAAAAAGAGAAGGAGAACAAGAAGACCCGAAGAAATTGGACACGAAGGTATAAATCATTTTATAGTAGATTAGAACTTTCGTTTGTTTTGCTAGCTAGGGTTTATGGTCGATCTTGGAAGATTAGTCGATGTTGCTTACCATGAAATCGTTGTTTGTTAATTCCGTCTCTCTACAACCCTGTAGAATGTGCGACATCGACTTACACCTATTACATCTTACATCATTATAACTAGGCTTAATTTCACTAAACTCCATCTTAGTTTATCCAAATCTCAGAATACTCCCCTATAGCTTTAAATAATAAGAAATCTACCCTATTTGACGGTGCTACAGTAACACCGTTAAAAAAATTCCCAAAATGCCTTCTCTTTTTCTTTATTTTTTTGTCAAAAAAATCTTCTTCTCTCTCTACCCTAGGCTTAGCTTATTTGAATCTTTGAAGATGATGGTGGTGGGAATTGGGAGGACGAACAAGATGATGTGGCGGTGTTGGTTGGTGGTGGGGATTTGGAGGAAGAAAGTAGGGGGATTTGGAGAAGGCAGAGGATGGCGGGATGGGTTTTTGGAGGAAGAAGGTGGTGGTGGGGATTTGAAGGAGGAAGATGGTGGTGGGGGGATTTGGAAGAAGGCGGGGGGCGACGGCAGTTTGAAGGAAGAGGAAGAAGATGGGATCTGGAGGATGAAGAAAGTGGTGGTGGTGGGGATCTGGAGGGAGAAGATGGTGGTGATGGGTTGAAAGAGGAGGGAGAAGATGATGGTGGTGGGATTTTGAGGAAAAAAGTTGTGGTGGTTTAGGAGGAAGATCGTGGTTGTGGTGGTGGTGATGAAGATATGAAGGAAGAAGAAGGTAGTGGTGGTATGAAGGAGGAGGAAGAAGAAGGTAGTGGTGGTATGAAGGGGGAGGAAGAAGAAGATGGTGGTAAGGGTGGTGGCGGGGTTCATCGGCGGCGGGCGTGATGATTGTGGGGATGCGCCTGCAGCAGGGTTGCCATCGGCGGGACGGCGGCGGGTGGAGAAGGAAGAAGGATTATATATGTTTAAATGTTTAAATTAATACAGAGGGCGGAAATGTCATTTCATATCTGGGAAAATGGTGGGACTGTCAAATATGGTAGTTTTCTGCTTATTTAAAACTATAGGTGAGTATTTTGAGATTTTGGCAAACTAAGGTGAAGTTCAGTGAAATTAACCCTTATAACTATTATTATATTTTGCTTTAAGAATAGTACTATGATCTGGTCGTTCTCTGTCACCATAAGTGACAGTGAGTGATTATAGTAAGTTAGTAACAACACTAATAATAGCAGTAGTACTTTAAGTGACAGCGAGTGATTATAACAAAATAAGTTGTTATTTTGGATTGACCTAATAAGTTGCAAACACTGTAATCTTTTTTTAAGCCAAGAACTTTATGTACATATTTTTATTTTTAATGAATTATGAATAGGGCATCTTGCCCTGTTTTTCCTTTTAAAAAACTGTTACAACTGTTACATACTGATTCTATACTAATTTTATATTACTACTACTACTATTATTATAATTATTTGTATTATTATCATTATTATTACTGGTACATACTGATATTACTATCACCAGTATTATTATATTATTGACTATTATTAGTAGTAATGGTGGTGGTCACGGCAGCAGCGACAGATGGTTCTAGTACCTGCAGTTCTACAGATGCTAGTACATGTACTGATAGTAACGCAGCCGCCCGCTACATATACTAATGCTCATACCAGTACTGTTCTAGTAGCAGATACTAACAGTAGAAGTAGATACTTGTCTTGGTACTATGACCCTGAATGTTCCCTGGACCGTTTTCCACTTTCTCATATACTAACTCCACAAAGCAATCTAAGAATCAATAGATAACCAGGACTGTTGAACAAGTCCAAGTATTCAGTTTTTCTTTAAGAATTTAGCTTATGCACAACTACTTACTGTCCCTGTAAATGGTAACATAATATTCTGTTGAATTTTATAGTAGATAAATCATGGCATACCATATGTGCTGGTTGAGAAAGTGAAGACTGAGGTCAAGGAATTCTTTCGGCTTCCTTACATGTTAAAGAGCCGTTTGCTCAAGAACCAGGAGACGTTGAAGGGTAGGGCCAAGCTTTTGCTGTTTCAGAAGAGTGAAACTCGACTGGGGTGACATGCTTATTGACTAGTCACCGGGTGAGATGCACTTTCACTCTTATTGTTTTTGCTTTGTTTGGTGCTGATCATAGTCACATAGTTCGCGAATTATTCGGCAAATTCGCGAATAATTCGCGAATTATGTGACTGCCGATTAAATCTGCGAATTATTTGCCATCACCGAACGCGCCGAATTTTTGCCGAATTATTCGCGAATAATTCCCGAATTATTCGCGAATAATTCCCGAATTATTCAAAAAAAAAGTGAATTATTCAAAAAACAGCAAATAATTCACGAAATCAAAATCAAGCGTCTCATATATTAATTTTATATTAACTTTTTGCTCGAAATCCTTTCCGAACATTTCCCGAACATTTACCGAATCTTTCCCGAATACCTGCCGATTTTTTCCGAATAGTTCTCTGAATCCGAATTTTCGACCTCGCCGAATTATTGCCGAATCACGAATTTGTGACTATGGTGCTGATTTCAATATGAATTGGGTATTTCATTTTCAGGGTAAAGGTAATTAGGTATTTACAAAAACTGTTAACACACGCTTCTAGAACTTCCACATCCCATAATATCACTATTGTTGGTATTAAGGCATTGTCAAACCTACAATTAATTATTGCCATTGTAGCCTTCAGAGTTTCTTTTTGTCTGCTATGATGTGTAGATATAGATAGCTACCTACAAGAAATAGAGACCAAGCAAGAAGGAAGAATCAGTCGCGATGGATACAGAGGATTATTGTGGGAAACAAAATGAATTGGGAGGGTCCATCAAAGTGGAAAATGTTCAAGCTCTTGCTGCTTCTGTAGATTATGATCCCAACAACTTGAAGGCTGAGATCCTTGAGAGGTACATCAGACCTGGGATCAATGATGACTTTTTCGATGATGATGAGAGTATCCTTGTCATCGATATGCAAAAACTTGCTGATCAAGGATTTTTGCATGAAGAGGCTGCTAAGCTCGAATTTGCATGCACAGAGTGGGGATTCTTCCAGGGTAGTCATGTGCTGTAACTTGAGTTATTATTGATACTTGTTCATTCTCCTTTTAGATACATGCTACTGGTTATCAGAAGTACAGCTGATTATCTCCGAACCTGGTTATAGTAATTTGATCAACACCAGGTACACAATTTAAATTTTCTACACCCTTTTTCCCCATGAATGTTGTAGAACACCTCTGTTTGGATTTGGCCACTGCATCACACTGGTTTATACGCTGCATACAAAAAATATTTTTAACATGTATATAAAGAGAAATCTTAGTCAAATGAGAATAAGGGAAATCGTAACCCTTTCTTAAGTGTATATTGAGTTTGTGCATCGTATTTCAGATATCTATGCGTTCTGCATATAATATACTCACCAGTTAAATGGCCTTTCGCTTGCATACCTCGTGTAGGGATGATAATGCAGTCATTAGCGGTTTCTAGCCAAAAACATCTGAACGCCGATTAGTCGACCTATTAAACCTTGTATTACAACACTGATTCCCATGAATCTTTATATGAAATCGAGACCAACGAAAAGGATTGCTTGTACAATTTCACTTGTTTCTTTATAAGATTGCCCCGAATGCATCAGAGCTTCTTCATGTACGTAAAAGCTGAAACTTAATACCCTTCGTAGGAGTAGTTTGATATATGGTGTCTATTTATAGACACCTTCAAACAGGGGCGGACCCATATAGAGCTCAGTGAGGGCACCCAATAAGATTTTACGGAAAAAGAAATTACTACTTTGATATGCTAATGCAATAACATATATATAAGACGATATTATATATATTGGTGTTCATAAATAGAACATAATAACTCTATTGCTCTAGTGGTTTTATGGTACCTTTTGAAGCAAGAGATCAAGGTTTCAATTCCCACCATTGGCATGGGTTTAATTTTTGTTTTAAGTAACTTGAGTATTAATTCCTATCATGTACTTTTTCTGATAAAAAAGTTGGTTATCAATTGAAAAAATAAGAGCATAATAGAATATTTTAAATAAAATTAAAAAACCAAAAATCAGCATAATTTTATAGCTTCTAGTTATTTTCTTTTGTTGAATGAAATAGCTTTATGTGTTTCACATCAACACCATTGTTGTTTTATTTCTTTAGTGTAAATTTTCACTATGCAATTATTTTTCATTCATAATAACACACATAAAAGCACGTCCACAAATGACAGTTGCAGTGAAAATAGTTTATCTTAGTTTCAACAAAAGCTTGATTTGGATGGTATAGTTTATGTTAAAAAGTCTTGCAAAAATATCATTTCAAACAATATTTTTTTCCATTTATTATTAAATCAATTCAAAATTATATTATATATTTTCAATCAAAATTACTTTTTATATACTATGCATTTGGAATTTGCAATGAATCCTTGCTAATGCGGTGCCCCCTCTAACCCTGATTCCTTTGTCCGCCGCTGCCTTCAAATGTTCAGCAGCAAGAACGAAAGTATAAAGGATGTGCTCAAAAGAGTCAAAACTAGTAGCTTTTTTGAAAATTTATGGTGCAAGAGACTAATTCCAGCAATCCACCTTTTGGTTTCCAAATATAAGTAATTTAATATGAAAGGCCTGTCAGGTTTGCTAGCACTGGTCTTTAATATCTTAACCACGTTGCTGTACAATAATTAAACAATGGACTTGAGGTCCATGCTATATATTTTATATTATAATCCCTAATATTTATTTATTACAACAGCTCCTACTACTATTGTTATAATGACCATTATTTCTATTATTCTATCAACTATCAATCTATTATCATTACTTTATTGTTATTATTGAATGGCTTAACTACCAAAAACTTTGATAATTACAGATAACTACCAAAGTGTATGTACATCCTTAAAATTTCTTAAAGTATTTTGGTAGCTTATTGAATATTTGGTAAACAAGTTTAGGAGTTTATTAAACATTTACTAAACAAGTTTGATAGTCTTTAGAACATTTACGAAACACTTTGGTAGTATATTTTATATTAATTTTACTACTTTCTGTACACATGGTAGTTATCTGCAATTATCAAAGTTTTTGGTAGTTACTGCCAACCGCCCCTGAGATTTTGGTAGTTTTTGGGAATTAAGGCTTATTGAATTTATCACTCACTGTCACAAGTCATCGTGACTAGTGCTACTAACCAACTGAGCACCAAAACATTAAAGACTGATTTGCAGGTTTGAATATTAATTAATTCCTTAAGATTGTGGTTTACATGGAAATAGTTTTATAATGCCCTGATAAATTATAATCTGATATTTGTGTTGAATTTTCTAATTGATAAATCATGGTATACCTGATGAGCTAATTGAGAAAGTGAAGATTTGAAGGCTTCTTTCAACTTCCATTACATGTTAAAGAGGCATTTGCTCAGGAACCGGGTAATATTGAAGGCTATGGCCAAGCTTTTGTTGTTTCAGAAGAACAAAAGCTTGATTGGGGTGACATGCTTTTTCTTTTTACGCAGCCGAAAAATTATAGAAATCTAAAGTTTTGGCCTACTGATCCTCCCAGTTTCAGGTGAATAAAATGTTACAAAAATAATTGCATGTTGTGGGTTATTGCAATATATTCATATTAACCATTGTTTCACAATTTTCTCAATTACATAGTCTATACTTAAAGAAATTACTTCGTCGTTTTATTCCCGATGCCACGATCAGGGAAACATTGGATAAATACTCATTGGAGGTAAGGAGAGTTGCACACTTTTTATTGGGATTGATGGAAAAGAACTTGGGACTCGAACATGATAGACTCATCGATATTTTTAAAGAAGCACAAGCAGCAAGGATAAATTACTATCCACCATGCTCTCATGCTGACAAGGTGCTGGGTCTTTCTTCCCACTCTGATGCCGTAGGCCTAACGTTGCTTCTTCAAGTCAATCAAGTACGAGGCTTGCAAATCCGGAGAAATGGTTGCTGGATCTCTGTAAAACCTATTCCTGGCGCGATTGTGGTGAACATTGGTGATATCCTTGAGGTAATAAATCATTATTAAGTTTGATGGATTGCCATTATTATCATAAAGAAATAAATATATACATAAATAATCATCATTATTGCCTTTTCGAATCGATGTTTTATGATTGGCTGTGGAATTCATGTCTATCATCTCTTATAAGCATCAAAATTATGACCAAAAAAAATAATAGAAGAAAGAGGGTTACTGATTGGCATAGTCCTAAGTAGCCCGTCAGCTAAATTCTCTTAACAAAAGGTCCCCCCAAAAAAGAGGAGAGGCGATAGATTTTCTATAGAAAACTATCGTCGAACGTAATGCAAGGAAGAAACTGTCGCAAAATATGAATGACCATATAAAAACATGGGCATAATATAATAAGTGTCTTTCAACAAGCGTTTTAAAAGCGAAAGGCAAGTTCAAGATGACGAAGCTTGCGCCTATGCGAGAGGTGCTAAAAAGGTGACCGCCCGAGTTAAGTGAGATGATAAATATTTAGACCGCCAACATAGCTTTACTAGGTTGGTTTGAGGATTAGAGAATGTTTAAAGTAAAAACCAAATGATGGGATTTTAAAGATAGTCCCATATTAAAAACAACAAAAGAAACATATGGGTATAAGATATAAGATGGGTCAAATTTCAATAAGTCTTGAGTCTTTTTGTTGGAACCCACTTATATCAAAGGTCCATGTCTACCTATAGAAAGCACATCACTCTCTCAACTTTAAATGAACTTTAATCTTTAACAGAGAAGAATAAAATGCTTTTCATTTTTTGTTTAATTCTTTTCTCATAAAAGACTTCTTTATGATCAACGAGAAAGTAAGTATATATAAATAAAAAATGAGATTGAAATAACATGAAATTTATCTTATTTTATTTTTTATTTAAAAAACACTTGGATGCTTGCCTCAAGCTGAGGCCATCGCCTGGACACTTGAGGCGATAGCAACTCAGATCGTCTCGTCCGGGTGTGAGGCGCCAAGGTGCTCTTCAACTAGGCTGAACTTGCTTGATTTCAATTATAAGCTCTGTTTACTTCCGATTGGGCATCTCTCATTTATTATTTAATAATAAGCATATATTTGATCAAGTTATTAATAAAAAAAATGATCTTTAAAAGAAACAAGGAATATAAATATGTCATTATATATTTGGCTCTGCCTACAGATTTACACCAACGGGAAATACAAGAGCATCGAGCACCGGGCAGTTGTGCATCCCAAGAAAGACCGCATATCCATTGCTGCCTTTCACTTACCAAAGTTTGGTAACCTCGTAGGTCCACTTCCAGAACTCGTGAAGGGAGGTACAGAATTTTACAAGTCATTGAGCATTGAGGACTTCATAAAGTTGAACGTATCTAGTAAACTTGACGGAAAGAGCGTGAGGTTAAATGCATGAGAGATTGTGGTATTGAAAATAGGGCTTGATGGAGCCGTGCTAAAATGATATAAAGAAGGTAAGTTTTCTAAGCTGTCAAGCTTATTTGTATCGGAATAAATAGAGTTGATCAAAATTCAATTCGAAACATTTATCTAATGATGTACTTGGTATGATCTGGTTTACATTGATGATCCTTCTCTTATGGGAAATATTAATGTAGTCGTAATCAAGAAATTGTGATGGAATAAAAACAAAATCAAATGCAACTCAAAAGTTGTGATGTAATATATATGATTATCAAGTTTTATAAAGGAAGGCTTGATATTGAGATTAATTTTTGTGTATATTGTGTGGAAGTGATATGGTTTACTTGGATTTTAGGTGTTTTTATGTTAAAGTGACGTACACTGTTGTTTGGATTGTTGCAAGCTGGGGAAACAAATCAGCTTCCTAGCTGATAGACTTGTTAGCATTCTTGCACGTGTTATGCGTGCACGGTATATTAAAAAAATTATGAAGAGATATATATGGTTTGTGAATAAGTTTTAATATTACCATATTTCTCTTTGTTTACTACATTATTTATAGTAATCATAGATGGGTTCTTCGTTTACTAAAAAAATCTGAAGAAAGGGAGTTTTGAAGTTCATTGAGGGATGGATGGTTTTTGAGCAGGAGTAAAGAAAAATGTAGAAAGTGGCCATGAGTTTTGGCTCTCATATTTGAATTTGAGTTCTGTTTAATTTTGTCTCTTTGTCGACTTCTCTGTTTCCTATAATGAGGTGACACTCTTTCTTTTTTCTCATTATTTTGAGAACTCTAAACCCCTAAATCAATTGAAAATTTAATAGTGAGCTACACATTTGAGGAATTTGCTTTATATTAGTAGAGATTATGACATGCTGCATTGCTACTATATGGATATTTTTTTACTATAATTGTTTTTAGGTCTTATTTATATTGTCACTGCTACAGAGATGGGATGCTCCTAAGGTTATGACCGTGGGGGCAAATCACTATCCCTACGGTCGTAGGGGCTAAATTAGTAACTGTGTGACCAAAAGGCAAGGGGGCAAGTGTATGCCCCACGGTTGAAACTTTGCCTCTATGGTTTACTCCGTAGAGGCATTTTTATTTCCAAATTATTTTCAAAAAATAGTAATATGTTGTCTCTACGGTTTAGTCCATAGGAGCATCCCTTTTTTCCTTACGGATTGCACCATAGGGAATAAGTTTAAAATCAAATTAATTTATTTTTAAAAAAATTATTCTCTCTTACGGACTTAAACGTAGGGGCATATATTTGCCCATACGGATTCTAACGTAGAGACAAGTATAAAAATTATAAATTAGCTTTAAAAATATATTTTTAATACGCCCCTACGGTTGCAACCGTGGAGGCAAGTAAATGCCCCGACGGTGCAAACAGTAGAGGCTAAATATCAGAAAAACTGATATTTATCCCCTACGGTTACAACCGTAGGGGCATTCAATTACCCCTATGGTCATAACCGTAGGGGCATATAAAAAATATTTAAAAAAAAAATTGTCCTCCCATTTTCTTGTCTTCCTGTACAGGATAATATATATAGCACACATGAATACATAAATATTTATCTAAAACATTCCACACATTAATATATATAACGAAATAACCAAACAAAATGCAAAATCAGAATAAAAAATCAAGACATACAATAAAAAATATCCAAAATATACGATACGTATCAAATATGGTACATACATCACACAAAAATCAAAAAAATATAAATACATCGCTACTAGCTCGGTCCAGATACTCCATCGCACGGACAAAAGATCTTCCCTAAGATTTCTTTATGATGTTCGCGTGCAAATTTGATGAAAGCAGCGACCCCGTCAACGAACTTAGGGTTCATGCATTGATGCAATTCCAAGTACATCCAGTTCTTAACCCTGATATACTCATAGGCTATGTTAGACTGTATGACATATAAATTATAAGTTGGGTTTTTATGGTGACTTGAGAAATCTAAAAACGTGATGGTTATTGATAAAGAAGATAACGGGAAGGGCAAATTTATCGTTGATTTCAATTTTTTATTTCGCTTAGGTGTATGGTTGTTATTGTGTATGTCTTTGTGTATGTGTGTGCTGTGTATGCCTGTTGTGTACGTGTGTTTCGGCTGTCAGGGTAAGGCTTCTATCCCATTAAGAATGTATAGAGCATATACCCATTCGCTTGTGTTTTCATCTGTTTCGAGAAAATTTCGGCAGCATCTTTACGCTGTTCTCCGAGTACACTGTAATAGAAAAGATGATCATTTCAATGCTGTCAAAAAATATTGAAACGAATATCTAATCTATCGTTGTACACGAAGAACCGGTGGAATGGTACCGATGAAATATCTCGAAACGAATGAAAAACATAAATGAATGCAGGTGTTTACTTTATACATTTCTAACTTGTCCACACGGGACAAATCTATTGGTAATCATACGATTGAATATTTTTGTCATATAGACTACGCGATGGTTATTAGAAACCGAAAGACACCTTCCGATATTTAACAATTTTCGTGTAGTTTTATGTCACGACGAATATCGAACATGTGTTAACCAATAGACGGGAACTAAATTGCGTTTTGATTTTCACATATGATTATCGATGATAATATGAAAATTTCATATTATCACCGAGTATCATATATAAACTTAGCGTAAGATTTAACTTGAATTGATTTTACCGTTTAACATTTCAATTACACGGTTTTATCGTTTAGGGTAAAGTTTTTAACGTTTAGGGTTTTCTTAATTAAGTTTAAGTTTTTAGATTTAGTTAAGATAATGAAATAAAGCAATAAAATAGGAGATGAAGATTTAGGGTTAGGGTATAAGAGTTCAATGTAAAGGAGAATGATCATGATTAATAAAGGTTTGATCTGTGAGATCATCATCATTATCACACACACACACACACACTTGAATTGCTATAAAATACCTTAAAAATTTTCACTGAAGTACCTTTAGCTATTGTTGTTTTTCACTAAACCCTAAACCTAACCAAAATCATAACCTTGATCCTAATCTTAATCCTAAACCTACCCTTAACCATTAACCCTAATCATAACCCTAATCACACCAAACCCTAACCAACAACCAATCTTCTTCTTCTTCCCCTCATCACCATCACCAATCTCATCTAAAATTACTTTTCTCGGCCCCTCATCGACCTACCCGGTCCCCGTCGACCTTCCCCGACCCCTTTCCCTATTGGATTTCTAGGCTCTTCTAGTAGAGTTTAAAGTGCGGCAGAAGCGGTAATTTTAAAAATCTAGAGAGCATTAGTAAACCAAACCCAAGATTCAAACAAAAATACTAAGCTTGTAACTAATCTAGTAAGCTAAAACAAAGAAGTTGGAGAACTACAACCTTTGTAGCGCTTTAGCCACCTCTCTTTAGAATCCGGCCAGTCTCCATGAAGCCCGGAACAAGCTTTCTTGATGATCTCCTCGCCGAAAATGATCCACCTTGAGATAACTCTAACACAAGCTTAATCTTCAAATTGATTTCATCAAAATGAAATAACCCACTAATTAAACTTGCTAAGAATGATTAGAATGAGATGTAGAATAATTAGCCCACTTAATTTTTCTCTTCTTCTTTTTTCATTCCTCACTTAAAGAAAATCAAGAGAAGAAGAGGCCATGGTTATTAGATGAGAGTATGAAGATGATAAGGTTCAATATATGAACTAAAAACAAAAATGAGTCATCAATAAAACACCTCATGAATTCTACAACCATCTTAAAACATGACTCATTCTCATTCTCATTTCTATCATATAAGTCTCATACTCTCATCTTACATGTATCATCATACATGTCACATTATTTATATCAAATATAAATATTATTAAAGAGAAGAAAATAATAAAATGAGCATGATATTAGTTAATATATAAATATATCAATATATTAATATATATTTAATTATTAAATCAACACTTGATTAAATCAACACTCGATTTAATAATCCGGTTATATCATATATATATACTGGCTAATATCAATTAACATCCGATTAAAATACGTGTATCAAATACACATGTTTAATCGAACTACTGCACGTATCTCTATACGTGCTCTACGTCGTTTTGCATGTTCTGAGAAACCTTTGTGTGAGACTCTAAAGACTCGCCAATACGCTGACAATAGGTTAGGATCATATCCATAGCCCACAAGCATGTCAACGATACTAGCTGCACGTAACATCTACTCAGGTATTGATCGAAAGAGGTTAATGAGCAAGCTCATCTGAACCCAGTAAGTCTATCGGTGATATTACCGTACAGTCCGGTCTCTTCATCTAAGAGTATCGTATATCGGGTCTAGAATTCGGAATCTGTCAAACCCCAATAACTCCATAAGTCGTGCGACAAAGGACTCATAACCAATCAGAGATACAACTGATAACACTTATCAGTTTATCTCCATTGTGATGACCATCGACTTGTGGTTGTAGTCATGTCCTGCACAGTGCGATATAAACTCCTTATACCGTGAGAGACGAATCCCCTCTACCGCTCACTGTCTCTATATGCTTCGGAACTATACCCAACAAAAACATGTTTGCACGACTCCTTTGAGCCGCGGTAGGTTAGAAGTCTAAGTATAGTGGGAACATACATGAGAAAGTATGGCGATCTCCGGTCCTAGGGACTACCCTGTACTCTTGTCATAAGAGAACTGCTACCTGATATTGGTATATTACCAACTAGGAGTTCTCGATGAGTCCATTTAGTGTAACTCATCCAATGAGCACCTGTATACAATCCTTGATGTCAAACACCAATAGCTGCTGGATCAACTATCGCCTTCTAACCGGGTCAGGAAACGTACACACTAGTCTAAACTGGAGTACCGATACACAGTTTCGATACTCCTACGACTAGGGACTTTTAAGGATATGCTTATCGACTACCCAGACCCTACTAGTATGATCTCCATCATCGTCATGGTAGTCAAGAAAAATCCTAGGGTTTTATCTCATGTTTAAACGATACGTGATAGTAAATAAAACGAATCACATGAAAGATAAAGAAAAACCAGATAACATACTATCATCTCGAGTAAGATCGTTCTCTCGTATAGGTCCTTCTTCAATTAAAATAATTGCCTTGAGGGCACCTATATCCAACAATCTTCCACTTGCATTTAAGGCCAATTATTGCGGTATCTCAAACCCAACTTCTATACTAATAGTTTCGTAAACTGGGTTTGAGAAGTAGCCTCAGTGAGTGGACCCGGCACAACGCATTTCTCTATTTCTCCATGTATCTCAACTTCGCGGAGATCAAATATCTCCCGAACTGAGCGATGCCTGCTTTAGTGTTTGCCTGGACAGACGATGGGATCATGTTCATAAATGAACAATTATATCGAGCGAATTCTAAGCGGTATTTTTTACTGATTCACAATCAGCATCCTGTGCCACGGCTACCTCAGTATCCTACTTGAAACTCTTTCCAATATATTACTCCTCAAAAGAGGGTAAACTTGTCACGCCCCGCTTCCCAGTATACGGGCAGAGGACGCGATGAGGCCGCTACATATTTACTCTGAAGTAAATACGCTAAGCGTAACTAAGCAATATAAAAGAAATATACACAAGAGACAAATGTGTGAAATAACAACTTTATTTAATCACATTCTTTCTGTACAATGCATGAAAAAGTAAATACAACTGAATGAAAGCAATGCCTAAACAATGGCATAACAGAAAATGAAAGGTACAGAAATAAAAGTGTACAATAAACTAAAGCTCCGGGTCTTCAACGAAATGGTCCAGGTCTTCAACGAAATGGTCCAAGTCTTCAGCGCTGGGCTCGATTTCTGACGTGTCCAGGTCACCTGACGACATTCACAGAAGCAAGAAGAGAATGTCGTCAGCGAACAGATCGCTCGGTAAGTCCCAAAGATAAGGGAGAAATAGAATAGACAGAATAAGGAGGTAGCTTTTAAAGTTGTATTATATTGTTATAATGTTGTGTTAACGTTGTTGGTTGTAGCTTGGTACAGAAAGATGTCAGTGTATACGAGAGGAGTCTCTATATGCTAGAGACCAGGGCAAACGGAATGTACAAGGCTCCGTCGATAATACCACAGAACAACGACATGGATGTAATTACGTCTTATGGTTGCTGTCTCATGCCACTTCTAACACCTTCCGTACCAATCTGTTAGTTATATATATGCCTTAGAGGCCATTACTGTACATGAGATGTATATAGTAGTGGATGCTGGGACATATACAGGGAGGACTTTCTTGCTCGACATGATAGTACGCTATCTGGTTGCTCTTTATCTTAACATGTATACCTACTATCTCTCTGTTACATGTTGATAAAGCCCTTAGGATGTGTACTCGACTTCCAGGACTATGATGTAGATCATATTAGTGGGGCCTGGGTAGTCCATGAGTACATCCTTCAATGTTCCTAGTCGTGGGAATATCGAGACGGGGCATCGATATTCCAGAGTAGACTAGCGTATATCTTCTCGACCCATGTGATGGGCGGTGGATGATCCCATATCCATTGGTGTTTGACATCAGAGATGGTATGCGGGTGCTCAGTGGAGACTGGGTACACTGAACGGACTCGCCGAGAACTCCCAGATGGTATTATACCTTACGTCAGATGGCAGTTCTCTGGTGATACTGGTACAGCTTAGTCTGTTGACCCGAGATCGTCATAGAGTCTTGTGTATCTCCTACTATGCTTTGATTTCCACCCTACCACGGCTCTACTGAGTCGTGCAAACAGGTGGTTTTTGGGTACAGTCCCGATTCACATGGAGGCAATGAGCGATAGGAGGGGATTCGTCTTTCCCGGTATTGGGAGTTGATGTTGCGCTATGCTCGACTGGCCATAACTGGAAATCCCTGGTCAGGGTTGCAGTGATTTACTGGTAAGTGTTATCAGTAGTTTCACGCTTGTTATGGACCTTACATCGGCATGACCTATCAAGCTGCTGGGGTCTGACGTTTACCACCCCTAGGAGAGATATGCGACATATCAGACGAACAGACCGGACTGTGCGGTAAGTGTTACTGATTGGATTCGCAGGAGTGTGAGCAGGCTTGCTCATTGATCTTCTGATCGCTCAATATCCGGGTGGCCGTTACGTTTAGCAGACCGCTTGTGGCTTGTGGGTGATTGATATGATCACCACCTACTGCCGGCGTATTGACGAGTCTTTAGAGTCCTACACAGAGGTTTCCTGGCTCAAGCGAAACGAAATAGGAGCGCATATGAGATATGTGCGGGACCGAGAATAATACCAGTATGTGATACTGTATTCTATTCTCCCGATTTGTATCATCGGACGGTTATATGAGATATAGCTGGGTTACCGAATCAAGTGTTGATTCGATACATTGATACACTTGATATTAGTCGGTTATATGCAGTATGACCGGATCGTTAAATCAAGTGTTGATTTAATGATTTAATGTATAATTATATATTTGATATATTACTTTACATTAACTAGTATTGGTTCACTTAAGATTGATTTTCTCATTTCATGTGCACAAGTTATATATGTGATATATGTTTGTGCACTAGATTGTATCGTGTTTGATGATACATGCAAACTTGGGTGTGTGTATGACTTATACCATGTTTAAGATAATGATTTAGGTTTTATTTATTTTGGTAAAACATAATGGTTGCTTTCTTTGTCTTTGCTTGAAGTTTCATGAAGCTTTTAAGTATCTTTGACAAAGTCCAACCATTTTGTTTTGCATGAGATTTTCATTAACCTAACCATTAACTCAAACTAGGGTTTAGTCTCTACAAAGGTTAGCTCACCCATGGTTGCATTATGATAGACTTCACTTGATTATTCTTTTCAATTAATTCTTTTTCTTTTCTCTCTTCTTCATCTTCTTCAAGTGAAGAAAAACCTTGCTAGAAAATTCTCAAGTGAAGAAACAAAGTGAGAAATCCAAATCCAAAGTGAACCCACTTCCTATTTCTTCATCCTCTACTACTTGCCATTTAGTTTAGGGTGTTCTCTTCACAAAGTTCTTGACCTAGTGAAGATGGAGCTTGAGTTTGAGTCTCCTCGACGTAGATCATCTTCGGCCTCGAAGTCAACGACCTAACCCGCTTATTTCTCCGAAGAAACCATTGCTAGAGTCCGGGATCCCGATGATCGCAGCGAAGGGATGTCAACACGGAGCTTTAGAAGTGAAGGACCGGATCTACAAAGGTTGTAATCCCTTTCACTTAGTAGTAAAGTAGTTTACTTGCTAGTTTTCGCCTTACCTCTAGTAAACGATCTAGATTAAGGTTGTTTGGCACGTCTTTTTTTTTAATCGGGCATGGTTGATGCCTTGTAGAACCTTGTTAGAGTGCCTAGGAACCCTACAGTGGTATCAGAGCCTGGCTAGAGCTTTAGGCGAAGTCTAGACGAAGTTAGAAATCCGATCGAACCCCAAAACCCTAATCTATACCCTTCTCTGTACATTTTTAAAACTGTGGATTTTTCCAAATTAAAAATACTCAAAAAAAATCAGCAGGGTTTTCTAGGAATTACTGTTCAGCACGTGACCCCCAATTCCCTTAAAGCGCCGTGGAACCGCGCCGTATTCTGGCTTGGGCGGCGGTTCCGCGGCCATAAAGTAGCTTCATTGGTTACTGTTTGCACAGTAATGTCCATATGTAATTCCTGTGTTTTCTGGGAATTTTTAATTTATACTCAAGAGTTGAGTTTTCTGGGGTGGTATTGGGGACTCGATGATTCGATCGGAAAGTTTAACTTCGTCTATGTGTTTTTCCGGGTAATTTTAGAACGTGTTAAAAAGTTCGACCGGATATAAATAACTCACTTTTTCCCCTGCCGGGAAATTTCCAAGTGTTGGATTTTTCCGTAGTTTAAGAATGTCTAAATCATGCAAGTAACGTGATGGACCCTCTAGAAGACAACAAACTTTACTCGATTATGTGACCGTCTTGAACTGCCTTTTGAACCTTAGGGTTTGGGGAAGTACGGCGTGCCACATGTGAGGCGTTGGCTTGACCCTTCTACGGCTGGACGTTGGTACTGTGGCATGAAATTGATGTTTTTAAACTTATTTCATGTGTTGAGCTATTTGGGAAAACTTAGGTGTTTGATTATTCGATCGGAAAGTTTAACATTGTCTATTTATCTGGAATGTGATACAATATTTGGAATCTACAAGTAGTTATGAGATAACTAATTTGAATGTTATAAATCTAGCAGTTTAGTCTCAGATGATCGATTGCCACGAATTTTGATGTGATCAAAAGTCCGTCGCAATCACGTAGCGTACGCGGATACTCGCCCGGGTAAACTTAATAGATAGCCATGCCCCATAGCCCCGACCAAGTGACTGTAGGAGAACTCCGTCACCGAAAGCATCCGTTCGGGTGCTCGCGGCAGCGGTGTTCCGCCTTAGTGCACTTCGTCGACGGCATCTGGGGGTACGGCCGTCTACTAAAGTTTGTGACGAGCATTTGATCAGGATGTCGGGAATCTTGTTGAATTGCCCGACTTGATATTGAAAAGAGTTTTCGATAATGAGACTAAAATGCGGGGTTTGTAATAGTTAGGCATGCGATGTCTAAGAAGGTTGCGGATTCCAACTGTTGTAGTTTTACACTTTCTTTTCTGCGACCGTAAGTGTAATATGTTGTGTATCGCCGGTTTCGTTGCTATACATCAACGACAATTGGGATACGCATATTTACTTACGTTGATGATATGCGATGTTATGTGTTGCTGGATATGTTATATTGGATCGTCGTGTTTGAATAGCTGGGTTTTTTTTTATGTGAGATGAGTGTTTTTCATTTTCATTCATGTAAAAAAATAATATTCTTTTATTGGGGCACTTCCGGGTTGAGGATGATGTCACCATTGTATATTATTTACTTTTCCGCATTAGGATAGACCCAGGAGGGGAGCACAAGTAACCGGGTTCTAGGGTCCAGTGGAGACCATCTCGAGGAGTCGAGTCCGGGTCTCCTAACTCTAGAATTGGTAGGGTTGCTTGCCGCTCTCGTAGGGGTCTAGGGGTATGGGATTGGCTATTCATCACGACCGTGGAATCCGTATTTTATACAGGCTCAAAATAAAACACGGATGTCCTAGTATATCCAATATTTCATATGTTATTTTCTGCTGCGTTATCTGTGATGTGATCTGTGATATGTTCAGATAGATACTGTATATAGTATATATGATATATTGTATAGACGTTGCTTATGTTTTACACCCGCGCTAGCCTTGCCCCGCTCTGCCGTTAGTTACCTAACCTAACGGTGCAGACGGGATATCGAGGCGAATGCGGATGGCATAAGTGTACGTTGTATTTATCTATGATATTTAGGTGGACTTAAATGATGGGACATTCATTAATGAGATTAATGAAAGAAATAAACCTAAATGCTGTTGTGGAATCGAATTTCAAAAATTAGGTAGCTCTAGTTGTTACTTTGCATAGCGGTGTTCCTTGTAGAACATCCAGCACCTTATTCGATAAGGAAAGAGCCGAGATCCCTTCACCGGGAGTGACCTCTTTAGCAATAATTAGCAGATGCTACAACCTTCGGTTTGTCTTTTGATTGCTTTTCTAGTTCTTGCTTTGCATAGTGGTATTGTGAATATCCTGCACCTCATTCGATGAGGAAAGAGCCGAAATCCCTTCACCGGAGTGACCTCTTTAGCGAAACTAGCAGAAACCTAAAAAACATTCCATTTAAAACCATTTGATTCCGCAACGAGATCAAGTTCAAAGCGTTAAAGGTTTTCTTAAAAACCATCCGCAACCCTCCGTCATTTTAGGAAGTAGAGTACTTAGTATTCATGTTGCGTTTGTCGACCATAGCCGAGACGTAGTGTACGGTAGGTAAGTGATGTCTTCCTATACAGCATATGATGCGATTAGTTAGGACAGTCATGTGACTTTGTTGACCTTAGCCAAGGGTCATGTGGGTGGGTCTAATTAATCACGAAATGACGGGTAGAACTTGACTAGTGCTTATGATTTGTTGACCATAGCCAAGGTCATAAGTGCTAGGGGTAAAAACCTTTATCGGGAGTTTCAAGTGTTGAAATTTGCAATAAGATTGCATAACTTCTATGAGATAGTTGGATCCTGATACCCACTGCGAGTAATTGTTACTCTTGGGAGAGTTTTGCACTTTACAATTAGCCGATCAAGTAGGTGTCTAGAAAAGTGTCAACGGGGTTACGCCCCTGGGAAAACAAGGTTTATTTTAATTAGGTCCGTGCGAAAGCACGGGGAACCTCCCTCAAAGTACCGGTACTGGCCTGGCTGAAAGATTGGCGAACTTGTAGAGTGTAATTAATCCCGGCTAGTCTTTCCTTTTAAGGTTTGAAGGAAGATTTGATAAAAACAGTGGGAGCCATCCTGATTAGATAAAATATATAACCAATCTAATCTTGCAAGAGCGCACGCAGAGTGTTTTCTTCTCTCTCTCTCCAGGTAGCGACATGTCACGCCTTAATCAAGATAATAATATGGATGTATTGACCGAACCCGCTTGTTTTACTGAGCTGGGGAACGTTGGTCCCGCTCCAACTTATAATTGTTATAAGACCGAGCAGGAATTAGGGGAATACCAGGATTCCCATGCCACCCAAACAAAGAAAGTGCATGATGATGCATATTCTTCGGGTGTGTTCATTACAAAGAACTGTTTCTCTGTATCCTCTACGTCCTAGGTATTAGATACCGGATCAGGATCCCGCAAATGTAATCTGTTACATGGGCTACAGACAGGTAGAGAACTGAGAACGGGTGATAAATTTCATGAGATAGAAACGATGCAAGTGTTGCAGCCAAGTCTGTTGATAGCTATCACTCTGTATTACTAGAATACATTGATTCTGAACGAATGTTATTAGATACCGAACCTGACATAGAATATTATATCAGTCTCTTTATTTATTAAAGAAAGGATATAATTTTGTATTGTTGGATGATGTTTTGAACATTTCCTATATTAAGAGTTGATCGGTTCAGGCACGTTATCTAAAAGCAAAGACGTTCTTGTTAGTTATATGTATGCCCTAGAGGCCATTACTATACATAGGATGTATATTGTAGTGGACGCTTGGACATATATTGGGAGGAATTTCTTGCTCGACATGATAGTATGCTATCTGGTTGCTCTTTACCTTAACGTGTACACTGATTGTCTCTCTGTTACATGTTGGTAAAGCCCTTAGGATGTGTACTTGACTACCTGGACTATGATGCGGATCATACTAGTGGGGACATGGTAGTCAATAAGTACATCCTTCAAGGTCCCTAGTCGTGGGTGTATCGAGACAGGGCATCGATATACCAGTGTAGACCAGCGTATACCTTCTCGACCCATACAGATGGACGATGGATGATCCCCATATCCATTGGTGTTTGACATCAGAGATGATATACGGGTGCTCAGTGGAGACTGGGTACACTGGACGGACTCGCCGAGAACTCCCAGATGGTATTATACCTTACGTCAGATGGCAGTTCTCTGGTGACACTGGTATATGTTAGTCTGTAGACCCGAGATCGTCATAGAGTCTTGTGTGATTCCCACTGTGCTTTGATTTCCACCTTACCACGTCCAAGAGGGCGTGCAAAACGGTGGTTTTTGAGTACAGTCCCGAATCACATGGAGGCAATGAGCGATAGGAGGGGATTCGTCTCTCTCGGTATAGGGAGTTGATGTTGCGCTGTGTTCGATTGGCTATAACCGGAAATCCCTGGCCAGGGTTGCTGAGATTTACTGGTAAGTGTTACCAGTAGTTTCTCGAACTGTTATAGACCTCATATCGACACGACTTATCGAGCTACTGGGGTCTGACGTTTACCACTCCTAGGCGAGATATGTAACATATCAGACGATCAGACCGGACTGTGCAGTAAGTGTTACTGGTTGGATTCACAGGAGTGTGAGCGGGCTTGCTCGTTGATCTTCTGATCGCTCAATACCCGGGTGGCCGTTACGTTTAGCAGACCGCTTGCGGCTTGTGGGTGTTTGATATGATAATCACCTGCTGCCGGCGTATTGACGAGTCTTTAGAGTCCTACACAGAGGTTTCCTGGCTCAAGCGAAACGAAATAGGAGCGCATATGAGATATGTGCGGGACCGAGAATAATACCAGTATGTGATACTGTATTCTATTCTCGCGATTTGTATCATCGGCAGGTTATATGTGATATAGCCGGGTTACCGAATCAAGTGTTGATTCGATACATTGATACACTTGATATTAGTCCGTTATATGCATTATGACCGGATCATTAAATCAAGTGTTGATTTAATGATTTAATGTATAATTATATATTTGATATATTACTTTACATTAACTAGTATTTTTTCACTTAAGATTGATTATCTCACTTGATGTGCACAAGTAGTATACGTGATATATTTTTTTGTGCACATGATTGTATCATGTTTGATGATACATGCAAACTTGGGTGTGTATGATTAAGTCATGATTAGGTTAATGGTTAGGGTTTGATTTACTTAATTATTTGATTTATTCATTTATTTTTGGGGCAAAAACAAATATGGTGGCTTTCTTTGTTTTCTTTTTGGAGTTTCATGAAGCTTCACCATTTTTTTTATCCTTAACCCTAACCATTTACCTTAACCCTAGTTTATTCTCTACATGAGTTAGCCTCACCCATGGTTGCAAAATGATAAGCATCACTTGAATTTTCTAATTAAATAATTCATTCTATTCTATTCTTCTTCATCTTCTTCATGAGTTGAAGAAAGCTAGCTAGAAAATTCTAAGTGATGAATCCAAGTGAGAAATCAAAATCCAAAGTGAACCCACTTCCTATTTGTTCATCCTCTACCACTTTCCATGTAGTATATGGTGTTTTCTTCACATGTTTCATGACTTGGTGAAGTTGGAGCTTGATCTTGAGTTGCCTCGACGTAGATCATCTTCGGCATCGAAGTCAACGACCTAGCCCGATCTTTTCTCCGATGAAACCACCACGAGAGTCTAGGATCCGATGATCGCAGCGAAGGGACATCGTCACGGAGCTATGGAGGTGGAGGACCGGATCTACAAAGGTTGTATTTCCGTTCACTTAGTAAATGTGATTTACTTTCATTTCGTTTCGCCTAAACTTTAGTTAACGATCTAGTTTAGGGTTTCTCAGCACCGGAAAATTTTAATTTGGCATGGGAACCCTACAGTGGTATCAGAGCCTAGCTAGAGCATTAGGCGATGTGTTAACGAAGTTAAAACATTGAACGAACCGAGAAACATCAATTTAACCCCCTCTCTGGTCATTTTTCAAAATCTGGGATTTTCCAGAATTAAAAATACCTAAAAAATTCAGCAGGATAATATAAGAATTATGGTGAAATACGAGAACCTAATACGTCCAAACCGCCGCGGAACCGCGTCCATAGTGCGCTTGGGCCGCGGATCCGCGGCAGTAAAGAGGTGTTAGGTACTTTTCTTTTCACTATAATTCCTATTTCTGTGACTTAAATTTTATGGGTATTTTTATTCTGACTCAAGTGTTGAGTATTCTGGGGTTTATTTTGTAATCGTCGATTCGATCGGGAATTTTAAATTCGTTGTTTTTCCGGATAATTTTAGAAAATGTTGAAAAGTTCGACCGGATATAAATACCCACTTTTTCCCCTGTTGGGAAATTTCCAAGTGTTGGATCTTTCCGTAGTTTAATGACGTTCTAACTAGTGCAAGTAACGCGATGGTCCCTCTAGAAGACAACAAACCTTAACTTGATTATGTGATCGTCTTGAACTGCCCTTTGAACCTTAGGGTTTGGGGCAGTACGGCGTGCCACGTGTGAGGCGTTGGCTTGACCCTTCTACGGCTGGACCGTTGGTACTATGGCATGAAGTGAATGTTCTTAAACTTATTTCATGTGTTGAGCTGTTTCGGGAAAACTTAGGTGTTTGACTGTTCGATCGGAAAGTTTAACATTTTCTGTTTATCTGGAATGTGATACAATATTTGGAATCCACAAATAGTTATGAGATAACTAATATGAATGTTATAAACATAGCACTTTAGTCTCACTTGATCGGTTTCCACGGAATTTTGATGTGATCAAAAGTCCGTTGCAATCACGTAGCGTACGCGGATACTCGCCGGTAAACTTAATAGACAGCTACACCCCATAGCCCCGACCAAGTGACTGTAGGAGAACCCCGTCGCCGAAAGCATCCGTTCGGGTGCTCGCGGCAGCGGTGTTCCGCCTTAGTGCACTTCGTCGACGGTATCGGGGGTGCGGCCGTCTACTAAAGTTTGCGACGAGTATTCGGTCAGGATGCCGGGAATCTTGTTGAATTGCCCGACTAGATATTGAAAAGAGTTTTCGATAAATGAGACTAAAATGCGGGGTTTATAATTGTTAGGCATGTGATGTCTAAGGAATTCATTTGGTTAGGCATGCGATGTCTAAGAAGGTTGCAGATTCCAACTGTTGTAGTTTTACACTTTCTTTTCTGTGACCGTGAGTGTAATATGTGATATCGCCGGTTTCGTTGCTATATGTCAACGACAATTGGGATACGCATGTTTACTTACGTTGATGACATGTGATGTTATGTGTTGCTGGATATGTTATATTGGATCGTCGTGTTTGAATAGCCGGGTTTTTTTTATGTGAGATGAGTGTTTTTCATTTTCATTCATGTAAAAACTTGTATGTAATATTCTTTTATTGGGGCACTTCCAGGTTGCGGATGTTGTCACCATTTGTATATTATTTACTTTTCCGCACTAGGATAGACCCAAGGAGGAGGGCACAAGTAACCGGGTTCTGGAGTCCAGTGGGAGACCAACTCGAGGAGTCGAGTCCGGGTCTCCTAACTCTAGAATTGGTAGGGTTGCTAGCCGCTCTCGTAGGGGTCTAGGGGTGTGGGTTTGGCTATTCATCACGACCGCGGAATTCGTGTTTTATACTGGCTCTTATTGAAAACACGGACGTCCTAGTATATCCAATGTTTCATATGATTCTTCTGCTGCGATATCTGTGATGTGATCATTTGATATGCTGTGATGGATACGATATATAGTATATATGATATATTATATAGACGCTACTTATGTTTTACACCCGCGCTAGCCCTGTCCCGCTCTGCCGTTAGTTACCTAACCTAACGGTGCACGAGGGGACATCGAGGCGAATGCGGATGGCATAAGTGTACGTCGTATTTATCTGTGATGTTTAGGTGCTTAAATGATGGGACTTCATTAATATGATTAATGAAAGTAAAAGAAACCTAAAAGATGTTGTGGAATCGAATTTCAAAAATAAAACAAGTAGCTACAGTTCTTGCTTTGCACATCGGTATATATGATATATCCTGCACCTTATTCGATGAGGAAAGGGCCGACGATCCCTTCACCGGGAGTGACCCCTTTAGCAATAACTGGCAGATGCTACAACTCTCGGTTTGTCTTTTGATTGCTTCTATAGTTTCTGCTTTGCACAGCGATATATATGATATATCCCGCACCTCATTCGACGAGGAAAGGGCCGACGATCCCTTCACCGGGAGTGACCCCTTTAGCAAAACTAGAAAAGCCTAAAAAACACTCCATTTCAAAATTCATTCGATCCTACAACGATATCAAGTTCATTACGCAATAGGTTTTCAGAAAAACTTGTCGTAGCCCTCCGTCATTTCAGATAAGTCCTACTAAGTATTCGTGCTACGTTTGTTGGCCTGCGTCAAGGCGTAGTGTGCGGTAGCTAACTAGTATTTATCTGTTTATGCATATGATGTAGATTGGATTAGGGTAGTCGTGCGACTTTGTTGGCCTGCGTCAAGGGTCGTGCGGGTGGGTTTAATTCAATTAAGTGTTAGTTATATGTATGCCCTAGAGGCCATTACTATACATAGGATGTATATTGTAATGGATGCTTGGACATATATAGGGAGGACTTTCTTGCTCGACATGATAGTATGCTATCTGGTTGATCTTTACCTTAACGTGTATACTGTTTGTCTCTCTGTTACATGTTGGTAAAGCCCTTAGGATGTGTACTTGACTACCTGGACTATGATGCGGATCATACTAGTGGGGACATGGTAGTCCATAAGTACATCCTTCAAAGTCCCTAGTCGTGGGTGTATCGAGACGGGGCATCGATATACCAGAGTAGACTAGCGTATACCTTCTCGACCCATACAGATTGGCGATGGATGATCCCATATCCATTGGTGTTTGACATCAGAGATGATATACGGGTGCTCAGTAGAGACTGGGTACACTGGACGGACTCGCCGAGAACTCCCAGATGGTATTATACCTTACGTCAGATGGCAGTTCTCTGGTGACACTGGTACAGAGTAGTCTGTTGACCCGAGATCGTCATAGAGTCTCGTGTGGTTCCCACTTTGCTTTGATTTCCATCTTACCACGTCCAAGAGGGCGTGCAAAACGGTGGTTTTTGGGTACAGTCCCGAGTCACATGGAGGCAATGAGCGATAGGAGGGGATTCGTCTCTCCCGGTATAGGGGGTTGATGTTGTGCTGTGTTCGATTGGCTATAACAGGAAATCCCTGGCCAGGGTTACTGAGATATACTGGTAAGTGTTACCAGTAGTTTCTCGAATTGTTATAGACCTCATATCGACACGACTTATCGAGCTATTGGGGTCTGACGTTTACCACCCCTAGGCGAGATATGCGACATATCAGACGATCAGACCGGACTGTACGGTAGTGTTACTGGTTGGATTCACTGGAGTGTGAGCAGGCTTGCTCGTCAATCTTCTGATCGCTCAATACCTGGGTGGCCGTTACGTTTAGCAGACCGCTTGCGGCTTGTGGATGTTTGATATGATCATCATCCGCTGCCGGCGTATTGACGAGTCTTTAGAGTCCTACACAGAGGTTTCCTGGCTCAAGCGAAACGAAATAGGAGCGCATATGAGATATGTGCGGGACCGAGAATAATACGTGTATGTGATACCGCATTCCATTCTTGCGATGAATGTATCGGAAAGGTTGTATGCGATATAACCTAGTTATCGATTCAAGCATTGATTCGATAAGTCGATACATTGAATACTAGTCGGTTATGTTCGACATGACCGGATCATTGAATCAAGTGTTGATTTAATGATTTAATGCATAATTATATATATATATGATATATTACTTTGCATTAACTAGTATCGGTTTACTTAAGATGGATTTTCTCACTCGCCTGTGCACATTGTATATGTGATATATTTTGTGCACTTGATTGTATCATGTTTGATGATATATGATAGCTAGGGTTTGTGTAAAGAGTTAAACCTTAGTTAAGTAAATGGTTAGGATTTTGATATATTTATTAATTCTTTTATTTTTTAATTTGTATTAAAAAGATAAGAGATAAAGAAAACAAAAGGTTGCTTTTCTTCATGAAGCTTGTTGAAGCTTCATGAAGCTTTGACCAAAGAAACCTTTTGTCTTCATCTCATTAAACCCTAACCATTCATTGAACTATAGTTAGCTCTCTACACTTTACCATGGTTAGATTATGATAAGAATTGATTTTCTTTTCTATTCTTATTCTTATCATAAAACTTATCATAATATTCATCTCCTTCTTCTTCATCTTCTTCACTTGAAGAAGCTTGCTTCATCAATGGTGATTGATGAAAACAAGTGAGAAATCCAATTCTAAAGTGAACCCACTTCCTATTTCTTCATCCTCTACCTCTTGCCAAGCAGTATAGGGTGTTTCCTTCACAAGTTTTCATGGCTTGGTGAAGGTGGAGCTTGATCTAGCGATGCCTCGACGTAGATCATCTTCGGCATGGACATCGACGACCTAGCTCGCCATTTCTCCGACGAAGCCGACGCTAGAGCCCGGGAATTCATTTGGACAGCGAGGGGACTTCGTTGCGGAGCTATGGAGGTGGAGCACCGGATCTACAAAGGTTGTATTTCCGTTTAAACCTTAGTTAAGTTGTTAACTAGTTTTGTTTCGCCTAGTTTTCTAGCCAACGATCCGTTCTAGGGTTTCTCGGCACCGTTAAAATTTGAAATTGGCATGGTTGATGCCTTGTGAGACCTCATTAGGGTGCCTAGGAACCCTACAGTGGTATCAGAGCCTAGCTAGAGCCTTAGGCGAAGTCTAGACGGAGTTTGAAGTCCGATCGACCCGAAACCCCAACTCAAAACTTGCTCTCTGTACTTTTTCTGAAATCGTGGATTTTTCGAAATTAAAAATATGCAGAAAATCAAGCAGGGTTTTATAGGAATTACTGTAAATTTCGTGGACCTAATTCATCTAAACCGCAGCGGTTCCGCGGCATGAGCATGGCTCATGCGGCGGATCCGCGGCCGTACGGTCGATTGACACAGTAAAAGTTTCACAGTAATTCCTCCTTAGTTGTGCTGTATTTTCTGGGATATTTTAATATTTATTATACAGTTGAGTATTCTGGGGTTGTTTTGGGGATTCGGTGTTTCGATCGGAGTATCAGATTTTGTCTATGTGGCTTTCCGGATAAATTATAGAATATGTTAAAAAGTTCGACCGGATATAAATACCCAATTTTTCCCCTGTCGGGAAATTTCCAAGTGTTGGATTTTTCCGTAGTTTAAAGACGTTCTAAGTTGTGCAAGTAACTCGATGGACCCTCTAGAAGACAACAAACCTTTACTCGATTATGTGACCGTCTTGAACTGCCCTTTGAACCTTCGGGTTTGGGGCAGTACGGCGTGCCACATGTGAGGCGTTGGCTTGACCCTTCTACGGCTGGACCGTTGGTACTGAGGCACGAACTGAATGCTTTTAGACTTGTTTCATGTGTTGATCTGTATCGGAAAAACTTGGGTGTTCGAATGTTCAATCGGAAAGTTTAACATTTTCTAATTATCTGGAATGGGATACAATAATTGGAATTCACAAGAAGTTATGAGATAACTGAATGAATGTTATAAACATAGCAGTTTAGTCTCACTTGATCGGTTGCCACGGAATTTTGATATGATCAAAAGTCCGTCGCAATCACGTAGCGTACGCGGATACTCACCGGGTAAACTTAATAGACAGCCTCACTCCATAGCCCCGACCAAGTGACTGTAGGAGAACCCCGTCGCCGAAAGCATCCGTTCGGGTGCTCGCGGCAGCGGTGTTCCGCCTTGGTGCACTTCGTCGACGGCATCAGGGGTGCGGCCGCCTACTGAAGTTTGCGACGAGCATTCGATCAGGATGTCGGGAATCTTGTTGAATTACCCGACTTGATATTGGAAAGTGTTTTCGATAATGAGACTAAAATGCGGGGTTTATAATTGTTAGGCATGTGATGTCTAAGTAATTCATTTGGTCAGGCATGCGATGTCTGAGGTGGTTGCGGATTCCAACTGTTGTAGTTTTACACTTTCTTTTCTGTGACCGTAAGTGTAATATGTGATATCGCAGGTTTCGTTGCTATACGTCAACGACAATTGGGGTATGCATACTTACTTACGTTGATGACATGTGATGTTATGTGTTGCTGGATATGTTATATTGGATCGTCGTGTTTGAATAGCCGGGTTTTTTTTATGTGAGATGAGTGTTTTTCATTTTCATTCATGTAAAAACTTGTATGTAATATTCTTTTATTGGGGCACTTCCAGGTTGCGGAAGATGTCACCGTTTGTATATTATTTACTTTTCTGCACTAGGATAGACCCAAGGAGGAGGGCACAAGTAACCGGGTTCTGGAGTCCAGTGGGAGACCAACTCGAGGAGTCGAGTCCGGGTCTCCTAACTCTAGAATTGGTAGGGTTGCTTGCCGCTCTCGTAGGGGTCTAGGGGTGTGGGTTTGGCTATTCATCATGACCGTGGAATCCGTGTTTTATACTGGTTCGTATTGAAAACACGGACGTCCTAGTATATCCAATATTTCATATGTTTCTTCTGCTGCGATATCTGTGATGTGATCATGTGATGTTCTATGATAGATACAGTATATAGTATATATGATATATTATATAGGCGTTACTTATGTTTTACACCCGCGCTAGCCCTGCCCCGCTCTGCCGTTAGTTACCTAACCTAACGGTGCACGAGGGGACATCGAGGCGAATGCAGATGGCATAAGTGTACGTCGTATTTATCTGTGATGTTTAGGTACTTAAATGATGGGACTTCATTAATGTGATTAATGAAAATAAAAGAAACCTAAGATGTTGTAGAATCGAATTTCAAAATAAAACAGGTAGCTACAGTTCTTGCTTTGCACAGCGGTATATGTGATATATCCTGCACCTTATTCGATGAGGAAAGGACCGAGATCCCTTCACCGGGAGTGACTCCTTTAGCAATAACTGGCAGATGCTACACACTCGGTTTGTCTTTTGATTGCTTTTAAGAGTTTTTGCTTTGCACAGTGATATATATGATATATCCCGCACCTCATGTTGGAGATAGTGCCCTCAGAGTCAATTATTGGATCACAGGCACGTGATTGCAATGATTGAGGGGAGGACCTATCCCGGTAGGACAGTCTTACTCGAGATGATAGTATGCTATCTGGTTTATCTTTATCATCGTGTACTGCTTTAGGTGACCTTTCGAGTCGCTATTACACGTTGATAAAGCCCCTAGGATTCTTGCTTGACATCCAGCAGTATGAGGGCGATCATATAAGTGGGAGCTGGGGTCTACAAGCACATCCTTAAAAGGTCCCTAGTCGTGGGAGATTCGAGACAGGGCATCGATTCTCCACAGTAGACTAGTGTATACAGTCGAGACCCCGACGAGGGGCGGTGGCCGGTCTCACAAGCCACTGGTGTCAGTTGGTTCACCTAAGATGTATACAGGTGCTCATTGGGTTATGAGTACACCGGACAGGACTCGCCGGGAACCTGCTAGTTGGGTATTATACCAGACGTCAGATAGCAGTTCCCAGGTGACATGTGTACAGGTTAGTTCATCGACCTGGGATCGTCATTTGTCTCGTGTGAGTTCCCACTGTACTTTGATTACTACCCTACCACGGCTCAAAGGAGTCGTGCAAACAGGTTTTAGTTGGGTACAGTCCCGAGCCACATGGAGGCAGTGAGCGGATCTGCAGGGGTTCGTCTCTCCCGGTATTGGGGGTGAGGTCGTGCTGTGTCTAGGAGAGCCAGAACATGAAAAGTCCTTGGCCAAGGCAGGAGATTTGCTGGTAGGTATTCCAGTAGTATCTCAGGGTGTTCTGGGCTACACTCCGACACGACTTGTACCGCTTTTGGGGGTCTGACTTTTACCAACCCCCTAGGCCCGCCATGCGATGCTCATAGACGAACGGACCGGACTGTACGGATATTGTCACTGACAGGCTCAGTAGGGTGTCAGGATGAGTTCGCTCATCGACATCCCTTTTGGTCAATACCTGGTGGCCCGTCATGTATGGCTAATACCTCTGACGTGCTAGTGGTTAAATCCACAGCCATAGTATTGACGAGTCTTTAGAGTCCACCACACAGACAGTTACTCAAGTTTCGGGCGAAACGCTGTAGAGGCCATATGGAGATATGGCAGGGTTCGATCGGATACGTGCGGTATTGCACGGATCGCGATCGGACAGTTTTTACTAGCCGGCTTTGGCTTAAGCCGGATCCTAGTATTAGATAGTGTAGTTTTGTCTCTTTGCATTTGTGTTCAGTGCGAATACAAATGTGGGCATGTATTTGCAGTAGTGGGGTTTTCCTGTAATTTATTACGGGATCGGTTTTCTGAAGTTGCCAGTTTGTATTCCGTTCCGACCGGTTTTCTCTTTTTCCTTCCCGGTCGGACTTTTCGTTGGAGGGTGTTAATTGCAAGTTTGCAATTAACATTTTTGTGAGGGGTTTCTTTGCATGAGTGTGGATTATGATTTGACCATCATCATGAGATTCCTTTTCTTTCTCTTCTTATGCATTAATGAGAAAAGGGGTTGATTTGTTTTTGATTGGATTTGGATGTGAGATAAATTGATCTTATCTACACATATTGTTATGCTATTCTATTTTTCTCTCTCCAATCTTATTTTTTTTGTGAGGGGCCGGCCACTAGAGAGAAAGAGAGAATGAGGGTTTCATTTTAGATGAGGAAATGTTTTCATCTCATTCATTCATGCTAGAAATTCCTCACATCACAAAAGGGTTAAAAAGTTCATTCTTTTTCTTCCATCCATCCATGGCAACTTCATGAAACCCCAAGGAGACATAGCATTCTACACTATTCTATAGCAAGCCTTGGACGCGTCGGCTAGCCAACTTCGCGCCCGAGTTGCCTCGGTCAAGAGGCGGGAGCCCGTAAAAGATTCCGGCTACGTGGTGCCCTTTCCGACGAGCGAGGAGGTGACGGAGATTCCGCAGGAGATCGGAGTGGAGACAAAGACCGAAGGACACGGATCGCTTGGTATTGCATCTCTACTCTTTTCTTATTTGCTAGCTAGCTAGGTTAATGGCCCGATCCGGGTGAAAAGTCCGCGGCGGTGCCGTTTTGCAAAGTTCGCAAAGTTTTTGTTTTCCGCGTTTCCGGCGTCGGATCGACGGCCGGGGCGCCCCCGCGGGCTTACATTGGTATCAGAGCCACGCCGTTAACCTACCTAGCTTGCTCTAGTATGTTTAGTGCTCGATCGAACGAAAATCCCCAAAAACCGTATTTTGTGCACATGTGTTCTCTGTTAAAATTTTTTGAGCTCCTAAAATTTTTCAGGTTGTTTCAGAGACATGTACAACAAAATATAAGAATTCTGGGAAAATACGATCCACTCATTCCTTACTTCGACCGCGGAAGCGCGGCCAAACCCCTGGTTTGGCCGCGCTTGCGCGGCGGAAAAGGGGAATCGTGGCACCATATTTTCCCAGTAAGCTTATGTGTTGAAAATAGGGATTTTGGGACATTTTCTTTGGGCCCAGATTTTCTGTAAGTGCTACAGTAGTGTGTGGGGCCCACTTTGATAAATTTGTTCGATCGGATATTTTAAACATGCTAGTTCACAGTTTTTACATTATATCTGCGACCGTGAATGTCTCTTGATCGGTAAATCCCGTCTAACTGCTATAGCCCGGTTAGACGGATTTGCGAACGTGACTTTCACGTTGATGTTCTGTGATTGTACTGTGTTGTTGCGGATCGGTCGTGGGGGATAGCCTGGTTGCAGTGGTAGTACAGTTCTGTTTTTTATATACATTTGATATTGCGGGGCGAGCGTCCGACATGTGGACTGCCGTCACTGCCTGTTTGTATTATTATTTTGGGGCACGACCTGGTTGCGGTCGATGTACCCGTTGTATGTATATTTTACTTTCTGTACTAGGATTACCCCGCGGAGGGGTGCACGGATAGCCGGATTCTGGAGGGCAACAAGCCCGCATCTCATGGCATTGAGACGGAGGGGGCTTCACTCTAGGATTGGCGGGCTATTCGCCGCACTCGTAGGGGGTATAGGGTTGACCCAGGAGGGGTGCCCAAGTTACCGGATTCCGTGAAGTGCTGGGTGGTCCATTCACGTTGCTGAAGGGGGCTGCCTCGCTTCAGGTTTTGGCGGGTAACTTGCCGCGCCCGTAGGGGTCTAGGATTTCATTGCACAGGCTATCCACACGACCAGGGGAACGTCGGGTTTCAGCGGCTCTGTGAAACCTGGGGATCCCAGATATCTGTATTGATCTGTGTTGCTATACATTTCTGTGTTGCTTTTATCACGCCTTGAGCGAAAATTATATATTGGTATATATATATTAGTAGATGTTGTATATGTTTTTCATCCGCGCTAGTCCAGTCCCCGCTCTGCCGTTAGTTAGCTAACCTAACGGGTGATGACGGGACCCAGTGGCGAATGCGGATGGCATATACGTACGTCAGTATATTTTCGTTCTTTGTGGTGTGATCAATTGATGGGACTGCATTGATTCGGATCAATGCAAGTTAAACAAACCTATTCTGATGTTGTTGGAACACTTTTTTTTCAAAAAGCTGTTATTGCAAGGGCGTTCACTTTTGTTTTGCACAGTGGTATTCAGTTGGAATATCCTGCTCCTCAGTCGACGAGGCAAGGGCCGAGATCCCTTCATCGGGAGTGACCCCTTGGACAAAAGTTTGCGTCAGGGCAATAACTTCACTATAGCCGATTACTTTTGCTTTGCATCGTGGTATTCAGTTGGAATATCCTGCACCTCATTCTACGGGGAAAGAGCCGAGATCCCTTCACCGGGAGTGACCTCTTTAGCAAAGGTTTTCGTCACTATATTTTTTAAAAGCTATCAGTTCCTTCAACGATATCAAGTTCATTACGTTAAAGGTTTTCGCCAGAAACCATTCGTAGCCCTCCGTCGTTTCAGACGGGTAGCACGTAGTATTCATGCTATGTTTGTTGACCTTCGTCAAGGCATAGTGTATGGTAGCTGCTTGTTACCTTTCTGTTGCATAGATAGATGCGTTGGTTTGGGACAGTCGTACAGCCTTGTTGACCTTCGTCAAGGGCTTGTACGGGTGGGTTCAAATTAACCTGGACAATGACGGGTGGAACTTGACATGTGACTTATGATTTGTTGACCTTCGTCAAGGTCATAAGAGCATGGGGCAAAAATCCACATCGGGAGTTTCAAAAGAACTGAAACTTGCCAGATATGCGCATACCTTCTGGAGTGTGATAACGTGAGCGGATTCCGTCACGTTATCATGCGATGAGAGTTGGATCCCGATTCCCACTGATGAGTTGGTTTACTCCTCGGGTTATCCCGGCTAATTCTTCTTTCAGGTTTGGGGAAGAATTTGACGTTACAGTGGGAGGTTTCCAGATTAGATAAATTGGCAACCATTCTGATCTAG
Organism: Agapanthus africanus; assembly: GCA_030015575.1. Lineage (NCBI taxonomy): Eukaryota > Viridiplantae > Streptophyta > Magnoliopsida > Asparagales > Amaryllidaceae > Agapanthus > Agapanthus africanus. Next base: position 861,783,141 of record JASDDO010000024.1, on the reverse strand, counting down.
GTTAGAGTGCACGCTGAGTGTTTCTTTTCTCTCTCTCTGGCAGCGACCATTGACCCGACCCTAGACTATGACTCAGTGACCAAGTTGACCGAACCTTCTTAACACTGGCTTTTGGATTGTCAGAGTTGCAGACCTCTTTGCCACTCCTACTTTTACTCTTTTCTCCGGGACACCCCGTATTACTACGAACGTCCACTTCCATTGGACAAAACCATCGTATGATTATATACGAACTCGAATGACTTCGAGGATGGTTTCCGGTTCTGGAGAAAACGAATAAGACTATTCAGTTGTCTTTTCTTTTCACCTTCTCTCAGGTTGCGAGTACTCCTTGGTTTAGGAGTAGTACACCTATTACGCAAATTGGATAGTCTTCTTCCAGACCCTAGGCTGGTGCCGACCGGTAGGGAATGAAGAAAGCCAATTAGCCTAAACGGTGTATAGAAGGTATTAAGTTCAGACAAAGCAAGGGATTAGTAAGAGGGCAAAGTAAATTGCGACTGCTATTCACAACCTAACCATGTACTTCTTTGTCAATCCTAAATCACCTATGAATTAAGTACATTCGGTTGTCTTTTATCCTCACCTTCTCTCGCATTGCGAGTGCTCCTCGGATTAGGACAGTACACCCATTATGCTTTTTGGATAGTCTTCTTCCAAACCATAGGCTGGTGCCGAACGGTAGGGAAGGAAGAAAACCATTTGGCCTAAAGGGGTGTACAGAAGGTAATGACTAAAGACATGTAAAGGGATTTGGAGAGGTGGCAAAGAATTATACAGTTATAGTTGTGAATCTGGATAATGGAAGAGGCATTACTAGGAATACCAGCATACCCCATCGAAACATTTCAATGTTTCAGTTTCACTGTGTACTGTTAAAAGAAAACTGATTTCCCGATTAGACACTTACTCCAGGGTATGTATTTACCAGGTTGGATTCTCACATCTGTATGGTTTTACAGACGATGAGTGGGAGTAAGTTATTGGGAATTAGGTGACCATCCTCATTATATCGGGATTCGTTGGAATTGGTGATATTTGAGGAAGCCACCTGGGTTGTTTGCCGGTCGGCAAATATTTGGTTTTGAATATCCGTTATTGTGCACCAATTTCAAATTGATATATCTGTACGTCTATTTTTATAGAGTGAGACATATCTTTTTGAAATTATGTCTATGACATTTACCTATACCAGTGGATGGTTAGGTAAGGAGCATTGAACAACGGTGTGATTCTTCTTAACCAAAAGTACAGTTTTCAACCTACGACACACAGTGAATGAGTCACTAGACTCAGGGGACTTATACAGAGTATTGTATATTGTCCAGTGTCCATTAGGACAGAGGGGTTGGTCCTCGTACTATATTCTGTTTACTTTTAACTTCTCTAGTTCTTAGACATGTGTTTCGTAGAAACACAGGATCTAAGTTTTGAGGAGTTATAGGTATAAGAGTAAAGTAGAGAACCAAGTGTTGCAAGTATCGGGATTCTTCAAGGAGATCGAAGATGTAGATACTTGTGAATGGTATTCAGTTGATAGTAATAATTAAGAGAACTAGCTTCTCTTTCAGGTTACTCATAATTGGAAGTACTCCTAAGTTGAGTAACGCTGATCGGCCTCTCTTCCATTTACTTGACATGTACTGGAGACAGCTGCATGATTTGAATCTGGTTCAATTAAATCAGTGCCTCTGTTTCTTGGATATAGAACAGTTCATATCTTGACTTTGTTAAGATACGGGGAGTTGTCCGGCTTATGCTTGAAACCAGACTCTGGACAACTCAAGGCACGTTTCAGTAGTGGCTGTTTGTGGGTTGACCCGGGCTATGACGAGGGTTGACTTTCTACCATCTGGAAGATCAATAGTGATATTGTTCTAGACTCGCCACAGTTTTATCAAAAATGGATTTTTTTCAAGAAAAACAGTAGTGGGAGTATGGTAGAACTGGAAGTGATTCCAGAACCACAAACGATTACTGAAGATTTCATAAGATCCTAAAGATTCAATCTGGTTTGACATTCCATTGGCCACTCCGCAGATATGGTGGGTAACCTCAGGCACTCGAGAGGCACTTCGGTATGCTCAAGGACGGTGGCAGGGAGGTTCTTGTTTACCCACACTTGCCATTGCTGTTGTTCCAGGCTGCGAGACCCGGCGGAAGGATGAGTATAGCGTCGTTCTAAACTTGCTTTAGAAGCGTACGTGTATATGACTCTGCCAGAGGGTTGTCGTAGTCAGTGGGAGCAGCGGAAGCATTGGTGGACATCAAGCTTATGTCTATTTATAGACTAAAGCAGATATAGCGGAGATAGATCATCTATTTCTGATGTGAAGTCATAGGTTTGACTTCATCAGAATAGGGGATGGATCTGTTAAGAAGGTAGTAGAGTGTGATGTCCTGGTATTTGATGACATACACAGAGTAGGAAGTGATATTCCTATACTACGATCGGTTATACTTTTGGTCGTCACACAGTGGTTTCTCCACAAAGGACTTGGATATTATATCAGACATTCTGGTTACTAGATCTATGGTTTTAGATCTAGATTTGGGTGGTTTCCCAATCTGGGTACTTTGACCGCATTCTATGAGTATTTAGAATGGACGACTCCTGGCACGGTAGTGTACCTGCAGGTAATGGAGTCACCCTCTCTAAAGGTGTCTTACAAACTAAAGGGGAGAGGGATACGCATGATTGACAGATCACTTGCTTAGGCAATTGAGTCAATCATGAGATGTCAAGTACCACACCAGATGTTGTTCTTGCAGTAGGTGCAATAAGTTGATATTGATCCAATCCTGGAGAAACAGTCGGAAGCAGTTTTAGAACATAAGTTGATGTTCTAGGGAATTGATAACGGCAGCCTCCTTTACGAGACGGTTATCATTCCAGGCTTCCAAGGTGACTTGGATGGCAGAATGGCTGTCAGAGTTATAGTTTTCCCTCTGACGAGGGGCAGTATTTTGGACAGGTGGTCCAGGTGGATACTGAGGGAAGGCATGGCGCAGGATACTGATTAAGTTCAGTTGACGATACAGTCTAAGAAGTTTGGATTTGGAGTTCACTTATGAGCTAGGTCCCATCAGACATCCAGACGTTCTAAGACAGGTATTGCTCATTTCGGGAGATGGCTTTCTCCGCGAACATGGGATATAGAGAGACACAGAAAGAAACATCACGGCGGATCCACTCACTGAGGCTATTCCTCGAACGCAATAGTTTCGCAAACGAGCTTTGTGAGACTGACTAGTAGAGGAGTTGGGTGTTCGGTATCATACGGGCTGTGAGTATGCGACATCGCAATAATTAGCCTCGAGTGCAAGTGGGAGATTGTTGGAGATAGTGCCCTCAGAGTCAATTATTGGATCACAGGCACGTGATTGCAATGATTGAGGGGAGGACCTATCCCGGTAGGACAGTCTTACTCGAGATGATAGTATGCTATCTGGTTTATCTTTATCATCGTGTACTGCTTTAGGTGACCTTTCGAGTCGCTATTACACGTTGATAAAGCCCCTAGGATTCTTGCTTGACATCCAGCAGTATGAGGGCGATCATATAAGTGGGAGCTGGGGTCTACAAGCACATCCTTAAAAGGTCCCTAGTCGTGGGAGATTCGAGACAGGGCATCGATTCTCCACAGTAGACTAGTGTATACAGTCGAGACCCCGACGAGGGGCGGTGGCCGGTCTCACAAGCCACTGGTGTCAGTTGGTTCACCTAAGATGTATACAGGTGCTCATTGGGTTATGAGTACACCGGACAGGACTCGCCGGGAACCTGCTACTTGGGTATTATACCAGACGTCAGATAGCAGTTCCCAGGTGACATGTGTACAGGTTAGTTCATCGACCTGGGATCGTCATTTGTCTCGTGTGAGTTCCCACTGTACTTTGATTACTACCCTACCACGGCTCAAAGGAGTCGTGCAAACAGGTTTTAGTTGGGTACAGTCCCGAGCCACATGGAGGCAGTGAGCGGATCTGCAGGGGTTCGTCTCTCCCGGTATTGGGGGTGAGGTCGTGCTGTGTCTAGGAGAGCCAGAACATGAAAAGTCCTTGGCCAAGGCAGGAGATTTGCTGGTAGGTATTCCAATAGTATCTCAGGGTGTTCTGGGCTACACTCCGACACGACTTGTACCGCTTTTGGGGGTCTGACTTTTACCAACCCCCTAGGCCCGCCATGCGATGCTCATAGACGAACGGACCGGACTGTACAGATATTGTCACTGACAGGCTCAGTAGGGTGTCAGGATGAGTTCGCTCATCGACGTCCCTTTTGGTCAATACCTGGTGGCCCGTCATGTATGGCTAATACCTCTGACGTGCTAGTGGTTAAATCCACAGCCATAGTATTGACGAGTCTTTAGAGTCCACCACACAGACAGTTACTCAAGTTTCGGGCGAAACGCTGTAGAGGCCATATGGAGATATGGCAGGGTTCGATCGGATACGTGCGGTATTGCACGGATCGCGATCGGACAGTTTTTACTAGCCGGCTTTGGCTTAAGCCGGATCCTAGTATTAGATAGTGTAGTTTTGTCTCTTTGCATTTGTGTTCAGTGCGAATACAAATGTGGGCATGTATTTGCAGTAGTGGGGTTTTCCTGTAATTTATTACGGGATCGGTTTTCTGAAGTTGCCAGTTTGTATTCCGTTCCGACCGGTTTTCTCTTTTTCCTTCCCGGTCGGACTTTTCGTTGGAGGGTGTTAATTGCAAGTTTGCAATTAACATTTTTGTGAGGGGTTTCTTTGCATGAGTGTGGATTATGATTTGACCATCATCATGAGATTCCTTTTCTTTCTCTTCTTATGCATTAATGAGAAAAGGGGTTGATTTGTTTTTGATTGGATTTGGATGTGAGATAAATTGATCTTATCTACACATATTGTTATGCTATTCTATTTTTCTCTCTCCAATCTTATTTTTTTTGTGAGGGGCCGGCCACTAGAGAGAAAGAGAGAATGAGGGTTTCATTTTAGATGAGGAAATGTTTTCATCTCATTCATTCATGCTAGAAATTCCTCACATCACAAAAGGGTTAAAAAGTTCATTCTTTTTCTTCCATCCATCCATGGCAACTTCATGAAACCCCAAGGAGACATAGCATTCTACACTATTCTATAGCAAGCCTTGGACGCGTCGGCTAGCCAACTTCGCGCCCGAGTTGCCTCGGTCAAGAGGCGGGAGCCCGTAAAAGATTCCGGCTACGTGGTGCCCTTTCCGACGAGCGAGGAGGTGACGGAGATTCCGCAGGAGATCGGAGTGGAGACAAAGACCGAAGGACACGGATCGCTTGGTATTGCATCTCTACTCTTTTCTTATTTGCTAGCTAGCTAGGTTAATGGCCCGATCCGGGTGAAAAGTCCGCGGCGGTGCCGTTTTGCAAAGTTCGCAAAGTTTTTGTTTTCCGCGTTTCCGGCGTCGGATCGACGGCCGGGGCGCCCCCGCGGGCTTACACCTCATTCGACGAGGAAAGGACCGACGATCCCTTCACCGGGAGTGACTCCTTTAGCAAAACTAGAAAAGCCTCAAAAACACTCCATTTCAAAATTCATTCGATCCTACAACGATATCAAGTTCATTACGCAATAGGTTTTCAGAAAAACCTGTCGTAGCCCTCCGTCATTTCAGATAAGTCCTATTTAGTATTCGTGCTACGTTTGTTGACTTCCGTCAAGGCGTAGTGTGCGGTAGCTAACTAGTATTTATCTGCTTATGCATATGATGCAGATTGGATTAGGGTAGTCGTGCGGCCTTGTTGACCTCCGTCAAGGGTCGTGCGGGTGGGTTTAATTCGATCAAGAAATGACGGGTTGAACTTGACTAGTAGCCTATGGTTTGTTGACCTCCGTCAAGATCATAGGACGCTAGGGGTAAAACATTATCGGGAATTTCAAGTGTTGAAATTTGCAATGCGATTGCATACCTTCTATGAGATAGTTGGATCCCGATACCCGCTGCGAGTAAGAGTTACTCCTGGGAGAGTTTTACATATTACAATTAGCCGATCAAGTAGGTGTCTAGAAAGGTGTCAACGGGGTTACGCCTCTGGGAAAACGAGGTTTACATTAATTAGGTTCGTGCGAAAGCACGGGGGACCTCCCTCAAAGTACCGATACTGGCCTGGCTGAAAGATTGGCGAACTTGTAGTGTGTAATTAATCCCGGCTAGTCTTTCCTTTTAGGGTTTGAAGGAAGATTTGATAAAAAGCAGTGGGAGCCATCCTGATTAGATAAAATAAAAACCAATCTATTCTTGCAAGAGCGCACGCTGAGTGTTTTCTTCTCTCTCTCTCTCCTGGTAGCGACCATATCACGCCTTAATCAAGATAATAATACGGATTATTGACCGAACCCGCTTGTTATACTGAGCTGGGGAACGTTGGTCCCGCTCTAACTTATAATTGTTATAAAACAGAGCAGGAAATTGGGGAATACCATATTTCCCGTGCCACCCAAACGAAGAAAGTGCATGCTGATGCATTATCTTCGGGTGTGTTCGTTACAAAGAACTGTTTCTCAAATGTCCTCTACTTCCTGGGTATTTGATACCGGATCAGGATCCCAGATATGTAATCTGTTACATAGGGCTACAGATAGGTAGAGAACTGAGAACGGGTGATAAGTTTCATGAGGCAGAAAACGGGGCAAGAGTTGCAGCCAAGTCTGTTGGTCACTGTCACCCTGTATTACCAGAATACATTGATTCTGAACGAATGTTATTAGATACCGAACCTGACATACAAATGTAAGTCCATATTGCGACCCCCGGTACTTACGGGGAGGCGGAAACGGTATAAAAAACGAATTTTTATCGCAAGAGGCAACATGGACTAAACTATGTCGGGATCGTTGTCTAAACTAAAACTAGTTAACAAGCTAAAGAGAGTTAGCTACTATGGAAGATGGTTATACCTAAACTTGAACTCCTTCTCTTCTTGTTGTTGTTCTTCTTTCTTGTTCTTTGTAGAAGCTTGAATGGTTCTCTTCTCGTCGCCTTCTTCTTGCCGAAGATAGATCCACCTTGAAGGTTCGACCTTTGGGCTCTTCCTCGATCTTTGAGTGAACTAGGGTTTCCGGCTTGCTAAACCTTCATCCTAGAATGAGTAGAGAGTGATTAGGGTTTGCTTTTCTATCTAAAGAGAATGATTCTCAACACATGAGAAGGTTTCTCTTTTCAAGAGGAAGAAGAAGATGAAATGAGGAGAGAGAGTGAGAATGATAGAATGAGCTCAATTATTTCTTTCTTGCAACCATATTGCAAAAAAAAATGAATTATCTAAATGATAATAATTGAAATAAGAATAGTTGATGGTTATTTTGGAATGACCACTATCATACCTCTTTTAATGAAGTGTAAGCATGAATCAAGGAAGACTTTCAAGGCATGAAAAGTGGTCAATGGTCAACAAGTCAACCAAGGTCAACAAGTCAACAAGAAAAACAACCATAACATAATTCTTATTTAATTACTATTATTAATAGATAATATACAAATTCATTAGGGTTTGGAAAATGATAACTGTCAACTGTGCATACGCACCCGATCCGAAACCCTAATGAAAAACCTCATTCTCCGCCTCAAGCAACTGTGCATACACACCTGCATTCTCGTTCCGAGGAACAAGAATACCAAGATATAAAAGCAACCCCCAAAACATATACCAGTATCTGGCTCAAACCAGAGCCTGCCAGTATAATCCGTCCGGACTCCAAACGTGCACAAGTGCGCGGATGAGAACGAACCCTGTCGCAAAACCATGCGACCTCTACTCTGTTTTGCCCAGAGGCGAATACCCTCTGTGTGGGACTCTAAAGACTCGACACTACGCTGGCAGTGGGTTTAACCACAGACCGCAAGCGGCACTAGCTGTGCGTAACGGTCCCCAGGTAGATGCCGACAAGAAGGCTGACGAGGTGAAACCCCATCTGAACTCCTACTGAGTCTGAATGTGACATTCTCCGTACAGTCCGGTCTGTTCGTCTGATACATCGCATGGCGGGCCTAGGGGGCGGTAAAACGTCAGTCCCCAAATAGCGGTACAAGTCGTGTCGGAGTGAAGCCCAAAAACACCCTGAGATAACACTGGAAACCTACCAGTATATCTCGCTTGCCCTGGCCAGGGACTACTCGTGTAATGGCTCTCCTAGACACAGCGCGATGTCAACCCCCAATACCGGGAGAGACGAATCCTGTCTAACCGTCACTGCCTCCAAGTGCTTCGGGACTGCACCCAACCACCACCTGTTTGCACGACTCCTTTGAGCCGTGGTAGGGTAGTGATCAAAGTGCAGTGGGAACACACTCGAGGCGAAGTGTCAGTGTCAAGTCAGCGGACTAAGCTGTACTCATGTCACCTGGGAACTGATAACTGACGATAGGTATAATACCAACCTGTCAGTTCCCTACGAGTCCTGTCCAGTGTACTCGTAACCCAACGAGCACCCGTATACTATCTCCAGTACGACGTACTGATGGCTGTGGGACAGACCATCTCCCACACTGGGATGAGAAGCGCATACGCTAGTCTACTCCGGAGTATCGATGCCCTGTCTCGATAGTCCTACGACTAGGGACCTGTATAAGGATGTGCTTATCGATTACCCAGCCCCCACTAGTGTGACTGCCATCACAACGCTGGTAATCAAGCAAAGATCCTAAGGGCTCCACTAATGCGTATAAGTGATATACTGAAATAAACACAAGTACACATTGAAGTAGAAACAAACCAAGTAGCATACTACTATATTGAGCAAGATTGTTTATACAAGGTGAATATCCCAAGCTTCCATCAAGTAATATACAAACTAGTATGATACAGTAATGGCCTCTAGGGCATATACACTAACAATCTCCCACTTGCACTAAGGCCATGTACTGGCGTATCGAAGACCTATCATCTCGATCAGCCGCTCGAACTGAGTCTGGGGTAGGGCCTTGGTGAATGGATCTGCAGTGTTCTCTTCTGAAGCAACCCTCCGAACCTCGATCTCCTTGCGATCCACAATCTCCCTGATCAGGTGATACCGCCTCAAGATGTGCCTGGATCTCTGATGGGACCTGGGTTCCTTTGCTAAAGCTATAGCCCCGTTGTTGTCGCAATACAGAGGTACTGGGTCAACAATGGACGGAACCACCTGAAGTTCTTTTAAGAACTTCCTTATCCAGACAGCTTCTTTTGCGGCATCAGATGCAGCGATGTATTCCGCTTCCATAGTCGAGTCTGCAACGGTTTCCTGTTTGGAACTCTTCCAACACACCGCCCCTCCGTTGAGGGTAAAGACAAAACCCGACATGGACTTGGAATCATCCTTGTCACTCTGGAAGCTGGAGTCAGCAAAGGCCTCAATCTGGAGGTCTTTTCCGCCATACACCAAGAACATCTCCTTAGTCCTCCTCAGGTACTTGAGAATGTTCTTTACTGCTATCCAATGTTTCTCCCCAGGGTTTGACTGATACCGGCTTACTACACTCAGTGCATAAGCTACATCCGGTCTGGTACACAACATCGCATACATTATAGAGCCTACCGCAGAAGCGTAGGGTATAATAGACATGCGATCCCTCTCCAAATCAGTCTTGGGAGACATCTCTTTAGAGAGGGTGATCCCGTGACAAGCCGGTAAGTTACCGCGCTTGGAATCTTCCATACTGAATCTTTTCAGTACGGTGTCGATGTACCTGGACTGTGAAAGTCCTAATATCCTCTTGGATCTATCACGATGGATCCGGATCCCCAGGATGTAAGAGGCATCACCCAGGTCTTTCATGGAGAACCTGTGTGACAAGAAACCCTTGACAGATTGTAGCATAGGAATGTCATTTCCTATTAAGAGAATGTCATCCACGTATAAAACAAGGAATACCACAGTTCTCGCTACAAATCTACTATAGATGCATGGTTCATCTGGATTTTTGATAAAGTCAAATTCCTTGACCGTCTCATCAAAACAGATGTTCCAACTCCGCGATGCCTGCTTTAGTCCATAGATGGACTTAAGCAACTTGCACACCTTTCCGCTGCTCCCACTCTGAATGAAACCCTCTGGCTGATCCATATAGACACACTCCTCTAAATTTCCATTTAGAAAAGCGGTTTTTACGTCCATCTGCCAAATCTCATAATCGTGGAAGGCAGCAATGGCAAGAAGGATCCGAATGGATTTCAGCATAGCCACTGGAGAAAAGGTTTCGTCGTAGTCCAAGCCAGGTCTTTGACGGAAACCCTTTGCTACAAGTCTAGCTTTATAGGTCTCAACCTGTCCATCTACACCAATCTTCCTTTTGAAGATCCACTTGCATCCTACGGGTTTTACCCCATCTGGAGCAATGTCCAACGTCCATACTTTGTTGGTGTACATGGACTCCATTTCGGTCCGCATTGCATCCAGCCATTTTACCGAGTCAACGCTCTGAACGGCCTGCTGGAAGCTAGTAGGCTCATCATAGTCTATGATGCAATCCTCTCTATCCCCGTCTATGAGAAAACCGTAGTATCTCTCGGGCGGATGAGACTGCCTACTACTTCTGCGGAGCGGCATAGGAATGTCCTGTTCATTTGAACCCTCTGGTTCCATTAAGCTTTCAGTAGTAGTCTGTGGTTCTGGAATTTCTTCCAGTTCTATTGCGCTCCCACTTACTTCTTTTTCTAAGAACTGATGTTCCAGAAAATGGGCATTACGAGAAACAAGGACTTTTTGCTCCTCTGCGTAATAGAAAAGATACCCCCTGGAGTTCTTTGGGTATCCCACAAACTTGCACAGTACTGAGCGCGCCTCGAGCTTGTCCGTATGCTGTTTTTTGACATAAGCTGGACATCCCCAAATTTTCAGGTACTGAAGATAGGGTTTCTTCCCACTCCATAACTCATATGGTGTGGTAGGCACAGTCTTAGTAGGAACTCGGTTCAATAGGTATGCAGCTGTTTCTAGCGCATACCCCCAGAATGATCGCGGTAACTCAGCGTTACTCATCATAGACCGTACCATATCCAATAGGGTACGATTCCGTCTCTCCGATACACCGTTATGTTGCGGGGTGTATGGAGGAGTAAGCTGAGAGAGAATCCCATTCTCTTTTAAGTAATTCAGGAACTCGGCACTTAAGTATTCTCCACCTCGATCCGATCTTAGAATCTTAATACTTTTGCCGGTCTGTTTCTCTACTTCATTCTTATGCTCCTGGAATTTTCCAAAGGCCTCGGACTTATGTTTCATTAAGAAGACATAACCGTACCTTGAGAAGTCATCCGTAAAAGTAATGAAGTAAGAATGTCCGCTTCGGGCATGTGTAGACATTGGACCGCACACGTCACTGTGTACGAGTCCCAAGAGCTCGCTCGCTCTTACTCCATGTCCAGTAAACGGAGTCTTTGTCATCTTTCCCTTGAGACAGGATTGACAAGTGGCATACGATTGATATTCGAACGCATTCAAATACCCTTCTGTATGTAACTTCGTCAACCTTCTCTCATTGATGTGACCCAATCTACAATGCCATAAGAAAGTCTGATTAATATCTGGTGACTTTCTTTTGTGTGTATTCTGGACATTGAAAATCTGTGGTTGGTTTAATACGTATATACCATTGCTCAATGTACCTGACCCAATCAGAACTTGATTAAGGTGAATGTTAACAACATTACTTACAAACGCAAATTCATAACCTTCTTTAGAAACCAAAGATACAGAAATGATATTACAAGTTGCGTTGGGTACAAAAAAGCAATTACGCAAAACCAAAACATGTCCATCTGACATTCCTAGGTGATAGTCCCCCACGGCTTTAGCATCCATGCTAGCTCCGTTCGCAACTCTGAGGGTCATGTCACCTTCCTTCAAAAACCTACGGTTTCTCAACGCCTGCAAAGAATTACAGATATGAGATCCTGATCCGGTATCCAATACCCAGGAAGTAGAGTTTATAGAAAGACAGTTTTCAATAACATACACACCTGAAGCTGAAGCCGCAACCTGCTTCAGTTCCTGTGTCCTGGCTTTCCAAGCCCTGCAATCTTTCTTCCAGTGTCCACTCTTGTGACAATAGAAGCATTCCTCTTTACCAATAAGCTTCCCCGCTATCTTTGTTGCCTTTTCCTTTCCCTTCGCACCCACTTTACTAACACCGCCTCTTGGTTTGGCGGGGGCTTTCTTCTTCTTTCCCTTGGCTTTCGCCTTGGACCTAGAAGAAGAAGATCCTCCTACAAACAAAGTGGATGTATCCCTACCCTTCTGTAGGGTGCCCTCTGCGCTCCTCAGCAGGTTGAGGAGTTCTGAAAGTTCAACTTCCTTTTCTTGCAAGTTGAAATTCAGTATGAACTGGGCGTAAGTGGATGGAAGGGACTGGAGAATTATATCTGTGTAGAGTTCACTATCCAACGTGGTCCCAAGTTCCGCGAGCTCCTCAGTGTAGCCAATCATCTTAAGCACGTGGTCCGCTACCGATGATCCGACGGCCAACTTAGTCGAAAATAACTTCTTCGACACTTCGTATCTTGCGATACGAGACTGCTCTCCATACAGTTCTTTTGTATGAAGAAATATGGATTCCAAATCCATATTCTCGTGCCTCCTCTGATGGTCATTGTCCATCGAGGCAAGTACGAGGCATCTGGCCTTCGCGCTGTCAATCTCCCAAGTCTTACGGATTTCCTTATCCGCGACGCTGGAGGTGGGACCTGGGACGGGGGGAGCTTTGGTGGTAAGAAGATACCCCAGCTTGTCGTAAGAGATTGCCAATTTGACATTCCTGAGCCAATCTTTGTAGTTTGGCCCTGTCAATATGTTTTTATCTAGAAGTAACTTAAGTCCAGTCATTTCGATTTGGTCGCTGCAGGGGGAGAGAAGAAACACTTAGCACGATGCTCTTGCAAGTTTAGAATGGTTTTTAATTTGTCTAAACAGGATGGCTCCCACTGTCTCTCGAATCCCTCCTCAAACCACAAAGGAAGAATTAGCCGGGATCAATCCCACCGTACAATACTTGCTTAACCGTTCAGCCAGGCCAGTGTCGGTACTTCGAGGGAGGTTTTCCAACGCTTTCGCGAAGTTCCTTAATTTAAGAACCTCTTTTCCCTGGGGGCGTAGCCCCGCTAACACCTTTCTAGGCACCTACTAGGTTTATAGCATTGATCGTTTAGTGAGAAATTTCCCGAGGAGTAGCATATACTCACAGTAGGATCGGGATCCAAATATCATCGCGTGACGAAAATGAAGGAATCCTACCATAATCATCACACTCCAAATGGTATGCAAATCTAGCAAGTTTCAGTACTTATGAAACTCCCGATGTGGATTTTTGCCCCATGCTCTTATGACCTTGGCGTGAGGTCAAAATGTCATAAGTCACATGTCAAGTTCTTCCCATCATTATCCCGGTTGATTTGAATCCACCCGTACCTACCCTTGACGTAGGCCAAAATGGTGGTACGACTGTCTCAAAACAACGCATTCTATCTATGCAACAGATAAATATCCGGCAGCTACCAATCACTATGCCTTGGCGTGAGGTCAAAATACATAGCTTGAATACTACCGTATATCTAACTGAAATGATGGAGGGCTACGAATGGTTTTGGCGAAACCGTGAACGTAGTGAACTTGATATAATCGATGGAACGAGATAGCTTTTAGAAGGAGTGGCTCAAGCTCCGCATTTAAAAGTTAGTTTTTGAAAAGAACCGAGTGGTTTTTCGAAAGTGTTCCATCGACTTAAACTTGGTTTATTATCTTGCATTAGTTCTTTTAATGCGTGATATTCTTGCATTAGTTCTTTTAATGCGTCCCATCATTTAATCCTACCATTGCAGAAAACAACCAAAATATGACGTACGCTTATGCCATTCGCATTCGCCACGGGGTCCCGTCATCACTCGTTAGGTTACTTAACTAACGACAGAGCGGGGGCTGGGCTAGCGCGGCTGTAAAACATAAGCAACGCCTAAATAGAAAGCAATGATAGACATTACAGATCACAGATGAATACATTGGATATACTAGCAATCCGCAATCCTTTCGAGCCTGAAACGAAAAGCGGATAACACGGTCGCGGTGAATAGCAAATACCCCACCCAAGACCCCTACGGGTGCGGCAAACTACCCTCCATGTCCCCGGTAGTTTGTGCACCCCACCATGGGTCTATCCTAGGAGCAAAAACAGTAAAAGAATTATACAATGACGGCTACAACCCCGACCCGGTTGTGCGGCCAAACAAATAATATAATTACATCAATTTACATTTACAATGAATGAAAGAAAAACAAAAGCTCAACTCACATCCACCCCGGCTATTCACCCGCGACAGTCCAACACATTCATATACACATTCCAGAACATTACAGATCATGTATAACCCCGACTAATCGACTTATAGCGATTAGCCGACGTTCAATACATGCAAACATCACAGATATAACCATCATAGTCAAAGTGCAGTGAAGTTCGGAAAAAAATACGGAATTATAGGACCCCAAAAGTGAATTTCAGTTCTGGAAAATCTGGGTACATATAATATATCTTAAAAATCCCAAAACCAACACAGAAGAACACTGCATGAAAAACGATGCATGGATGACACCAACTTGCGGCGGTTCCGCGGCCAGATGAGTAGGTGAGGCCGCGGAAGCGCGGCGGTTTGGAGGTAACATGATGTCGTTTTTCTTGTGTGTTCTTAGAAAACCCTGAGACGATTTTACAAGTATAAAGTTTTTCAATTTGAGCAGAAAAAATTTCAACAGAAAGTTAGGGTTTTGATTTTCCGGTTTTGCGATTTTTCGGTTCCGAACTTCGTTACACCTTACTACCAAGCTAGTTTAAGTTTAGTTAGGCTCTGATACCACTGTAAGTCCATATTGCGACCCCCGGTACTTACGGGGAGGCGGAAACGGTATAAAAAACGAATTTTTATCGCAAGAGGCAACATGGACTAAACTATGTCGGGATCGTTGTCTAAACTAAAACTAGTTAACAAGCTAAAGAGAGTTAGCTACTATGGAAGATGGTTATACCTAAACTTGAACTCCTTCTCTTCTTGTTGTTGTTCTTCTTTCTTGTTCTTTGTAGAAGCTTGAATGGTTCTCTTCTCGTCGCCTTCTTCTTGCCGAAGATAGATCCACCTTGAAGGTTCGACCTTTGGGCTCTTCCTCGATCTTTGAGTGAACTAGGGTTTCCGGCTTGCTAAACCTTCATCCTAGAATGAGTAGAGAGTGATTAGGGTTTGCTTTTCTATCTAAAGAGAATGATTCTCAACACATGAGAAGGTTTCTCTTTTCAAGAGGAAGAAGAAGATGAAATGAGGAGAGAGAGTGAGAATGATAGAATGAGCTCAATTATTTCTTTCTTGCAACCATATTGCAAAAAAAAAATGAATTATCTAAATGATAATAATTGAAATAAGAATAGTTGATGGTTATTTTGGAATGACCACTATCATACCTCTTTTAATGAAGTGTAAGCATGAATCAAGGAAGACTTTCAAGGCATGAAAAGTGGTCAATGGTCAACAAGTCAACCAAGGTCAACAAGTCAACAAGAAAAACAACCATAACATAATTCTTATTTAATTACTATTATTAATAGATAATATACAAATTCATTAGGGTTTGGAAAATGATAACTGTCAACTGTGCATACGCACCCGATCCGAAACCCTAATGAAAAACCTCATTCTCCGCCTCAAGCAACTGTGCATACACACCTGCATTCTCGTTCCGAGGAACAAGAATACCAAGATATAAAAGCAACCCCCAAAACATATACCAGTATCTGGCTCAAACCAGAGCCTGCCAGTATAATCCGTCCGGACTCCAAACGTGCACAAGTGCGCGGATGAGAACGAACCCTGTCGCAAAACCATGCGACCTCTACTCTGTTTTGCCCAGAGGCGAATACCCTCTGTGTGGGACTCTAAAGACTCGACACTACGCTGGCAGTGGGTTTAACCACAGACCGCAAGCGGCACTAGCTGTGCGTAACGGTCCCCAGGTAGATGCCGACAAGAAGGCTGACGAGGTGAAACCCCATCTGAACTCCTACTGAGTCTGAATGTGACATTCTCCGTACAGTCCGGTCTGTTCGTCTGATACATCGCATGGCGGGCCTAGGGGGCGGTAAAACGTCAGTCCCCAAATAGCGGTACAAGTCGTGTCGGAGTGAAGCCCAAAAACACCCTGAGATAACACTGGAAACCTACCAGTATATCTCGCTTGCCCTGGCCAGGGACTACTCGTGTAATGGCTCTCCTAGACACAGCGCGATGTCAACCCCCAATACCGGGAGAGACGAATCCTGTCTAACCGTCACTGCCTCCAAGTGCTTCGGGACTGCACCCAACCACCACCTGTTTGCACGACTCCTTTGAGCCGTGGTAGGGTAGTGATCAAAGTGCAGTGGGAACACACTCGAGGCGAAGTGTCAGTGTCAAGTCAGCGGACTAAGCTGTACTCATGTCACCTGGGAACTGATAACTGACGATAGGTATAATACCAACCTGTCAGTTCCCTACGAGTCCTGTCCAGTGTACTCGTAACCCAACGAGCACCCGTATACTATCTCCAGTACGACGTACTGATGGCTGTGGGACAGACCATCTCCCACACTGGGATGAGAAGCGCATACGCTAGTCTACTCCGGAGTATCGATGCCCTGTCTCGATAGTCCTACGACTAGGGACCTGTATAAGGATGTGCTTATCGATTACCCAGCCCCCACTAGTGTGACTGCCATCACAACGCTGGTAATCAAGCAAAGATCCTAAGGGCTCCACTAATGCGTATAAGTGATATACTGAAATAAACACAAGTACACATTGAAGTAGAAACAAACCAAGTAGCATACTACTATATTGAGCAAGATTGTTTATACAAGGTGAATATCCCAAGCTTCCATCAAGTAATATACAAACTAGTATGATACAGTAATGGCCTCTAGGGCATATACACTAACAACAAAATCATATCAGTCTCTTTATTAGTAAAGAAATGATAAAATTTTGTATTGTTGGATAATGTTTTGAACATTTCCTATATCAAAAGTTGATCGGTTCAGGCAGGTTATCTAAAAGCATTAATGTTCTAAATCAAACTACAGTTCTTTAGTATACGGAACACACACAAGAGGAGGAGTTCAGAAATAAACGAATCCTTCTTGTGGCATTGTAGACTAGGTCATATCAATGCGACCCGACTAGCTGAAGTTACATGTAGATGCATATTTAAATCAGTTTGAATTTACATCTCATGAAACTTGCCAGTCATGTCACAAAGATATAATGACACCAGCTCTGTTTATTGGAAACAGAGAAAGAGTTAATGAACTCTTGGGATGATACATGTTGATGTATGTAAGGTCCCCTGTCTACACATGCCAAGACCGGTTCTTTGTACTTCATTACGTTCTCTGATGATCTCTCGAGATTCAGACATATGTTCCTGTTGAAACACAAGTCCGAACCTTTTGAGATATTCACAGAATATAAGTTAGAAGTAGAGAACCAAAATACGGGTAAAAGTATTATGTCCTTTGATGAGATCAAGGAGGAGAATACTTGAGCATGGAATTCCTGGACTATTCTAAAGGAGAATGAGATTCTCTCTCAGCATTACTCCTCCGTATACACCATAGCACGATGGTATATCGGGGCGGAGCAATCACACCCTATATGATAAGGTGTGCTCTATGATGAGTACTACTGAGTTACCTATTTCCTTTTGGGAGTTATGCACTTGAGAAGCTGCATACCTATTGAATAGGGTTCAAATCAAATCAGTTGCCTACCACTTCATATGTGATATGGAAAGGGAAGAGCCCATGTCTTAAGTTAGTTAAGATTTGGGGTTGACCGGCCTATGTCTAAAAGCAAAATCCGGACAGGCTCGAGGCAAGGTCTGTTATGTACAACTGGAAAGGTTCCAGCTATACAAACTATAGCAGATGATTTGATAAAACCAAAGGATTCAATAGTTACCAACGAACCTCAGCCTCTCCGCCGATCTAGTAGGGTTCCTCACCCACCTGAGAGATACTTCGGTTTCTCTATGACAGTGGGAGCGAGGACTGCATCATGAGATGATGACCCAACTAGTTTCGAGCTGGCCATCAGGAGTGTGACTCTGTAAGAATGGCTGGATGCTTAGCAATCTGAGATGGAATCCTTATACACCAACAAAGTATGGACTTTGGTTGCTATATCTGAAGGGTTAAATCCCCATCAGGAGCAAGTATATCTTGAGAAGATTACTTGGTGTACATGGAAAAGTTGAGACTTTCAAAGCTAGACTTGTTAAGGGTTTTCGTCATCGACCAGGCGTGGATAATGATGAAACCTTTTCCAGTGGCTATGCTTAAGTCCATTTAGATCCTACTTACCACGGCTACATACCATGACTACGATATCTGGTGGTTGGGTGTCATGACTGCTTTTCTAAATGATATTTTGGAAGAGAGCGTCTATAAGTACACAGCCAGAGGGCTTCGTAGACAGTGGGAGCAGCGGAAACGTGTGCAAGGTGCTTTATAGGATAAAGCAGGCATCGCGGAGATGGAACATCTGTTTTGATGAATTAGTCAAAGAGTTTGACATCATCAAAATGGTAGATGAACCTTGTATAAACAAAAAGGTAGTAGGGAGTATGGTGACGATCCTCGTAGAGTACGTGGATGACATACTCTTGATGGGGAAGGAGTTTCCTATGCTACGCTCGGTCAATCTCCGCTTATCACCATAATTCTCCATATAGGATCAAAGTGATACCTCCTAAATCCTGGATTTTGGATCTATGAGATAGATCTAAATGGATGTTAGGATACTCACTAGCTGTAGTGAGATGGTATCAATCGACCCTGGGGAGAATCACTGGAATGGTTCCAGGGTGATAAAGACGACTGAATGTCAGTCACAGGCATTGTCTTTACCCTCAGTAAAGGGACGGTATGTTGGAAGAGTTCCAAACAAGATACCGTGACACACTAGACGATAAAGGCTGGATACATCGCTACTCAAGATGCTAACAAGGAGGATGTTTGGGTGTATATTGGTTCATGAGATGAACTACGTTCCAACCATTGTGAGACAATGGAGTTGTGGCTTATGCCAAGGAACGTCCGTCCCATCAGTGATCCAGACATATTCTAAGGCAGTGTCACCTGATCATGGAGATGGTTGATCTCCAGGGAGATCGAGGTTAGGAGAGTAGACTCAGAAAACAACACAGCGGATCCACTCACAAAGGCCTGTTCCCAGAGAGAGACTTTTATGGGATGGTTGAGTATGAGATACTGCAACCACTGCTATCAGATGGCCCTAGTGCAAGTGGGTGATTGTTAGTTATATGTATGCCCTAGAGGCCATTACTATACATAGGATGTATATTGTAGTGGATGCTTGGACATATATAGGGAGGACTTTCTTGCTCGACATGATAGTATGCTATCTGGTTGATCTTTACCTTAACGTGTATACTGTTTGTCTCTCTGTTACATGTTGGTAAAGCCCTTAGGATGTGTACTTGACTACCTGGACTATGATGCGGATCATACTAGTGGGGACATGGTAGTCCATAAGTACATCCTTCAAAGTCCCTAGTCGTGGGTGTATCGAGACTGGGCATCGATATACCAGAGTAGACTAGCGTATACCTTCTCGACCCATACAGATGGGCGATGGATGATCCCATATCCATTGGTGTTTGACATCAGAGATGATATATGGGTGCTCAGTAGAGACTGGGTACACTGGACGGACTCGCCGAGAACTCCCAGATGGTATTATACCTTACGTCAGATGGCAGTTCTCTGGTGACACTGGTACAGAGTAGTCTGTTGACCCGAGATCGTCATAGAGTCTCGTGTGGTTCCCACTGTGCTTTGATTTCCATCTTACCACGTCCAAGAGGGCGTGCAAAACGGTGGTTTTTGGGTACAGTCCCGAGTCACATGGAGGCAATGAGCGATAGGAGGGGATTCGTCTCTCCCGGTATAGGGGGTTGATGTTGTGCTGTGTTCGATTGGCTATAACAGGAAATCCCTGGCCAGGGTTACTGAGATATACTGGTAAGTGTTACCAGTAGTTTCTCGAATTGTTATAGACCTCATATCGACACGACTTATCGAGCTATTGGGGTCTGACGTTTACCACCCCTAGGCGAGATATGCGACATATCAGACGATCAGACCGGACTGTACGGTAGTGTTACTGGTTGGATTCACTGGAGTGTGAGCGGGCTTGCTCGTCGATCTTCTAATCGCTCAATACCCGGGTGGCCGTTACGTTTAGCAGACCGCTTGCGGCTTGTGGATGTTTGATATGATCATCATCCGCTGCCGGCGTATTGACGAGTCTTTAGAGTCCTACACAGAGGTTTCCTGGCTCAAGCGAAACGAAATAAGAGCGCATATGAGATATGTGCGGGACCGAGAATAATACGTGTATGTGATACCGCATTCCATTCTCGCGATGAATGTATCGGAAAGGTTGTATGCGATATAACCTAGTTATCGATTCAAGCGTTGATTCGATAAGTCGATACATTGAATACTAGTCGGTTATGTTCGACATGACCGGATCATTGAATCAAGTGTTGATTTAATGATTTAATGCATAATTATATATATATATGATATATTACTTTGCATTAACTAGTATCGGTTTACTTAAGATGGATTTTCTCACTCGCCTGTGCACATTTTATATGTGATATATTTTGTGCACTTGATTGTATCATGTTTGATGATATATGATAGCTAGGGTTTGTGTAAAGAGTTAAACCTTAGTTAAGTAAATGGTTAGGGTTTTGATATATTTATTAATTCTTTTATCTTTTAATTTGTATTAAAAAGATAAGAGATAAAGAAAACAAAAGGTTGCTTTTCTTCATGAAGCTTGTTGAAGCTTCATGAAGCTTTGACCAAAGAAACTATTTGTCTTCATCTCATTAAACCCTAACCATTCATTGAACTATAGTTAGCTCTCTACACTTTACCATGGTTAGATTATGATAAGAATTGATTTTCTTTTCTATTCTTATTCTTATCATAAAACTTATCATAATATTCATCTCCTTCTTCTTCATCTTCTTCACTTGAAGAAGCTTGCTTCATCAATGGTGATTGATGAAAACAAGTGAGAAATCCAATTCTAAAGTGAACCCACTTCCTATTTTTTCATCCTCTACCTCTTGCCAAGTAGTATAGGGTGTTTCCTTCACAAGTTTTCATGGCTTGGTGAAGGTGGAGCTTGATCTAGCGATGCCTCGACGTAGATCATCTTCGGCATGAACATCGACGACCTAGCTCGCCATTTCTCCGACGAAACCGACGCTAGAGCCCGGAAATTCATTTGGACAGCGAGGGGACTTCGTTGCGGAGCTATGGAGGTGGAGCACCGGATCTACAAAGGTTGTATTTCCGTTTAAACCTTAGTTAAGTTGTTAACTAGTTTGTTTCGCCTAGTTTTCTAGCCAACGATCCGTTCTAGGGTTTCTCGGCACCGTTAAAATTTGAAATTGGCATGGTTGATGCCTTGTGAGACCTCATTAGGGTGCCTAGGAACCCTACATTAAGAAATGACGGGTTGAACTTGACTAGCGAACTATGGTTTGTTGGCCTGCGTCAAGGTCATAGGACGCTAGGGGAAAAATTATCGGGAATTTCAAGTGTTGAAATTTGCAATGAGATTGCATACCTTCTATGAGATAGTTGGATCCCGATACCCGCTGCGAGAAAGAGTTACTCCTGGGAGAGTTTTACACATTACAATTAGCCGATCAAGTAAGTGTCTAGAAAGGTGTCAACGGGGTTACGCCTCTGGGAAAACGAGGTTTACATTAATTTGGTTCGTACGAAAGCACGGGGGACCTCCCTCAAAGTACCGACACTGGCCTGGCTGAAAGATTGGTGAACTTGTAGTGTGTAATTAATCCCGGCTTGTCTTTCCTTTTAGGGTTTAAAGGAAGATTTGATTAAAACAGTGGGAGCCATCCTGATTAGATAAAATAATAACCAATAAGATCTTGCAAGAGCGCACGCTGAGTGTTTTCTTCTCTCTCTCTCCAGGTAGCGACCATATCACGCCTTAATCAAGATAATAAAACGGATATATTGACCGAACCCGCTTGTTATACTGAGCTGGGGAATGTTGGTCCCGCTCCAACTTATAATTGTTATAAGACAGAGCAGGAAATTGGGGATTACCAGAATTCCCGTGCCGCCCAAACGAAGAAAGTGCATACCGATGCATCCTCTTCGGGTGTGTTCATTACAGAGAACTGTTTCTCAATGTCCTCTACGTCCTGGGTATTTGATACCGGATCAGGATCCCAGATATGTAATCTGTTACATACGGCTACAGAAAGGTAGAGAACTGAGAACGGGTGATAAGTTTCATGAGACAGAAAACGGTGCATGCGTTGCAGCCAAGTCTGTTGGTCACTGTCACCCTGTATTCCAAATATATTGATTCTGAACGAATGTTATTAGATACCGAACCTGATATACAAAATCATATCAGTCTCTTTATTAGTAAAGAAAGGATATAATTTTGTATTGTTGGATAATGTTTTGAACATTTCCTATATCAAAAGTTGATCGGTTCAGGCACGTTATCTAAAAGCATTGATGTTCTAAATCAAACTACAGTTCTTAGTATACAGAACACACACAAGAGGAAGAGTTCAGAAATGAACGGATCCTTCTTGAGGTATTGTAGACTAGGTCATATCAATATGACCCGACTAGCTGAAGTTACATTTAGATGCATATTTAAATCTGTTTGAATTTACATCTTATGAAACTTGTCAGTCATGTTACAAAGATAAGATGACCATAGCTCCGTTTATTGGAAACAGAGAAAGAGTTAGTGAACTCTTGGGATTGATACATACTGATGTATATAGATCCCCTGTCTACACATGCCAGGACCGGTTCTTTGTACTTCATTACATTCTCTGATGAACTCTCAAGATTCAGCCATATGTTCCTGTTGAAACACAAGTCCGAACCTTTTGAGATATTCACAGAATATAAGTTAGAAGTAGAGAACCAATACGGATATAAGTATTATGTCCTTTGATGAGATCAAGGAGGAGAATACTTGAGCACGAAATTTCTGGACTATTCTAAAGGAGAATGAGATTCTCTCTTAGCATTACTCCTCCGTATACACCATAGCACGATGGTATATCGGGGTGGAGCAATAGCACCCTATGTGATATGGTGTGCTCTATGATGAGTACTACTGAGTTACCTATTTCCTTTTGGGAGTTATGCGCTTGAGAAGCTGCATACCTATTGAATAGGGTTCCAATCAAATCAATTGCCTACCACTTCATATGTGATATGGAATGGGAAGAGTCCATATCTTAAGTTTGTTAAGATTTAGGGTTGTTCGGCCTATGTCTAAAAGCAAAATCCGGAAAAGCTCGAGGCAATGTCTGTTATGTAGAACTGGAAAGGTTCCAGCTATACAAACTACAGCAGATGCTTTGGTAGAACCAAAGGATTCAGTAGATTCCAACAAACCTCAGCCTCTCCGCCGATCTAGTAGGGTTCCTCATCCGCCTGAGGGATACTTCGGTTTCTCGATGACAGTGGGAGCGAGGATTACATCATGAGATGATGACCCAACTAGTTTCGAGCAGGCCATCGAGAGTAGGGACCCTGTAAGAATGGCTGGATGCTTAGCGATCTGAGATGGAATCCATGTACACCAACAAAGTATGGACTTTGGCTGCTATATCTGAAGGGTTAACTTGCCATCAGGAGCAAGTATATCTTGAGAAGATTACTTGGTGTAGATGGAAAAGTTGAGACTTTCAAAGCTAGACTTATTAAAGGTTTTCATCATCGACCAGGCGTGGATAATGATGAAACCTTTTCCAGTGGCTATGCTTAAGTCCATCCGGATCCTACTTGCCACGGCTACATACCATGACTACGATATCTGGCGGTTGGGTGTCATGACTGCTTTTCTAAAATGATGTTTTAGAAGAGAGCGTCTGTAAGTACACAGCCAGAGGGCTTCGTAGACAGTAGGAGCAGCGGAAACGTGTACAAGATGCTTTATAGGATAAAGCAGGCATCGCGGAGTTGGAACGTCTGTT
Organism: Agapanthus africanus; assembly: GCA_030015575.1. Lineage (NCBI taxonomy): Eukaryota > Viridiplantae > Streptophyta > Magnoliopsida > Asparagales > Amaryllidaceae > Agapanthus > Agapanthus africanus. The sequence goes on along the minus strand of JASDDO010000024.1, from coordinate 861,759,042 downwards.
TTGATGTAGTAGTCAAAGAGTTTGACATCATCAAAATCGTAGATGAACCTTGTATAAACAAAAAGGTCGTAGGGAGTATGGTGACGATCCTCGTAGAGTACGTGGATGACATACTCTTGATAGGGAAGGAGTTTCCTATGCTACGCTCGATCAATCTCCGCTTATCACAATGATTCTCCACATAGGATCAAAGTGATACCTACTAAATCCTGGGTTTTGAATCTATGAGATAGATCTAAATGGATGTTAGGACTCTCACTAGATGTAGTGAGATGGTATCAATCGATCCTGGGGAGAATCACTGGAAGTGTTCCAGAGTGATAAGGACGACTGAATGTCAGTTACAGGCATTGTCTTTACCCTCTATGGAGGGACGGTATGTTGGAAGAGTTCTAAGCTAGATACCATGGCATACTAGACGATTAAAGACAAGATACATCGTTACCAAAGATGCTACCAAAAAGGAAGTCTGGGTGTATATTAGTTCATGAGATGAACTTAGTTCCTCCCATTGTATGACAATGGAGTTGTGGCTTATGCCTAGGAACGCCCGTCCCATCAGTGATCCAGACATATTCTGAGGCAGTGTCACCTGATCATGGAGATAGTTGATCTCCAGGATGATCGAGGTTAGGAGAGTAGACTCAGAAGATAACACGGCGGATCCACTCACAAAGGCATTTTCCTAGAGAGAGACTTTTATGGGATGGTTGAGTATGGGATACTACAACCACTGCTATCAGATGGCCCTAGTGCAAGTGGGAGATTGTTAGTTATATGTATGCCCTAGAGGCCATTACTATACATAGGATGTATATTGTAGTGGATGCTTGGACATATAGGGAGGACTTTCTTGCTCGACATGATAGTATGCTATCTGGTTGCTCTTTACCTTAACGTGTACACTGATTGTCTCTCTGTTACATGTTGGTAAAGCCCTTAGGATGTGTACTTGACTACCTGGACTATGATGAGGATCATACTAGTGGGGACATGGTAGTCCATAAGTACATCCTTCAAGGTCCCTAGTCGTGGGTGTATCGAGACAGGGCATCGATATACCAGTGTAGACTAGCGTATACCTTCTCGACCCATACAGATGGACGATGGATGATCCCATATCCATTGGTGTTTGACATCAGAGATGATATACGGGTGCTCAGTGGAGACTGGGTACACTGGACGGACTCGCCGAGAACTCCCAGATGGTATTATACCTTACGTCAGATGGCAGTTCTCTGGTGACACTGGTACAGGTTAGTCTGTAGACCTGAGATCGTCATAGAGTCTTGTGTGATTCCTACTGTGCTTTGATTTCCACCTTACCACGTCCAAGAGGGCATGCAAAACAGTGGTTTTTGGGTACAGTCCCGAATCACATGGAGGCAATGAGCGATAGGAGGGGATTCGTCTCTCCCGGTATAGGGAGTTGATGTTGCGTTGTGTTCGATTGGCTATAACCGGAAATCCCTGGCCAGGGTTGCTGAGATTTACTGGTAAGTGTTACCAGTAGTTTCTCGAACTGTTATAGACCTCATATCGACACGACTTATCGAGCTACTGGGGTCTGACGTTTACCACCCCTAGGCGAGATATGTGACATATCAGACGATCAGACCGGACTGTGCGGTAAGTGTTACTGGTTGGACTCACAGGAGTGTGAGCGGGCTTGCTCGTTGATCTTCTGATCGCTCAATACCCGGGTGGCCGTTACGTTTAGCAGACCGCTTGCAGCTTGTGGGTGTTTGATATGATCATCACCTGCTGCCGGCGTATTGACGAGTCTTTAGAGTCCTACACAGAGGTTTCCTGGCTCAAGCGAAACGAAATAGGAGCGCATATGTGATATGTGCGGGACCGAGAATAATACCAGTATGTGATACTGTATTCTATTCTCACGATTTGTATCATCGGCAGGTTATATGTGATATAGCCCGGTTACCGAATCAAGTGTTGATTCGATACATTGATACACTTGATATTAGTCGGTTATATGCATTATGACCGGATCATTAAATCAAGTGTTGATTTAATGATTTAATGTATAATTATATATTTGATATATTACTTTATATTAACTAGTATTTGTTCACTTAAGATTGATTATCTCACTTGATGTGCACAAGTAGTATATGTGATATATTTTTTTGTGCACATGATTGTATCATGTTTGATGATACATGCAAACTTGGGTGTGTATGATTAAACCATGATTAGGTTAATGGTTAGGGTTTGATTTACTTAATTATTTGATTTATTCATTTATTTTTGGGGCAAAAACAAATATGGTGGCTTTTTTTGTTTTCTTCTTGGAGTTTCATGAAGCTTCACCATTTTGTTTTTATCCTTAACCCTAATCATTTACCTTAACCCTAGTTTATTCTCTACAAGAGTTAGCCTCACCCATGGTTGCAAAATGATAAGCATCACTTGAATTTTCTAATTAAATAATTCATTCTATTCTATTCTTCTTCATCTTCTTCATGAATTGAAAAAAGCTAGCTAGAAAATTCTAAGTGATGAATCCAAGTGAGAAATCAAAATCCAAAGTGAACCCACTTCCTATTTCTTCATCCTCTACCACTTGCCATGTAGTATAGGGTGTTTTCTTCACAAGTTTCATGACTTGGTGAAGTTGGAGCTTGATCTTGAGTTGCCTCGACGTAGATCATTTTCGGCATCGAAGTCAACGACCTAGCTCGATCTTTTCTCCGATGAAACCACCGCGAGAGTCTAGGATCCGATGATCGCAGCGAAGGGACATCGTCACAGAGCTATGGAGGTGGAGGACCAGATCTACAAAGGTTGTATTTCCGTTCACTTAGTGTAAATGTGATTTACTTTCATTTCGTTTCGCCTAAACTCTAGTTAACGATCTAGTTTAGGGTTTCTCGGCACCGGAAAATTTTAATTTGGCATGGTTGATGCCTTGTGAAACCTCTTTAGTGTGCCTAGGAACCCTACAGTTCTAAATCAAACCATAGTTCTTAATGTACATAACACACACAAGAGGAAGAGTTCAGAAATGAACGATTCCTTCTTGAGGTATTGTAGACTAGGTCATATCAATGTGACCCGACTAGCTTAAGTTACATATTAGATGCATATTTAAATCAGTTTGAATCTACATCTTATGAAACTTGCCAGTCATGTCACAAAGATAAGATGACCATAGCTCTGTTTACTCAAAACAGAGAAAGAGTTAGTGAACTCTTGGGACTAATACATGGTGATATATGAAGGTCCCCAGTCTACATATGCCAGGACTGGTCCTTTGTACTTCCTTACATTCACTGATGATCTCTCAAGATTCGGACATATGTTCCTGTTGAAACACATGTCTGAAGCTTTTGAGAAATTCAAAGAATATAAGTCAGAAGTAGAGAACCAAAACGGGTATAAGTATTAAGGCCTATGATGGATCAGGGAGGAGAATACTTGTGCATGGAATTCTTGGACTATTCTAAAGGAGAATAAGATTCTCTCTCGGTGTTACTCCTCTAAATACACCACAGCACAACGGTGTATCGGGGCGGAGCAATTGCACCCTGTGAGATATGGTGTGCTCTATGATGAGTACTATTGAGTTACCTATTTCCTTTTTGGGGTTGTGCACTTGAGAAGCTGCATACCTATTGAATTGGATTCCAATCAAATCAGTACCTACCACTCCATATGAGATATGGTATGGGAAGAACCCATCTCTTAAGCAAGTTAAGATTTGGGATTGTCCGGCCTATGTCAAAAGCAAAATCCGGACAAGATCGAGGCAATGTCAGTTCTGTAGAACTGGAAGAAGTTCCAGCTATACAAACAACAGCTGATGATTTGACAGAACCAAAGGATTCAATAGTCCCCGACGAACCTCAGCCTCTCCGCCGATCTGGTATGGTTCCTCATCCGCCTGAGAGATACTTCGGTTTCTCGATGACAGTGGGAGCGAGGATTTCATCATGAGATGATGACCCAACTAGTTTCGAGCAGGCCATCGAGAGTGATGACTCTGTAAGAATGGCTGGATGCTTAGCGATCTGAGATGGAATCCATGTACACCAACAAAGTATAGACTTTGGATGCTATATTTGAAGGGTTAAATTCCCATCAGGAGCAAGTATATCTTGAGATGATTACTTGGTATAGATGGAAAAGTTAAGACTTTCAAAGCTAGACTTGTTAAAGGTTTTCGTCATCGACCAGGCGTGGATAATGATGAAACCTTTTCCAGTGGCTATGCTTAAGTTCATCCGGATCCTACTTAACATTGCTACATACCATAACTACGATATTTGGTGGTTGGGTGTCATGACTATTTTTCTAAATAATGATTTAGAAGAGAACGTCTATAAGAACACAACCAGAGAGCTTCGTAAACAGTGGGAGCAGCGGATACGTGTACAAGTTGCTTTATAGATTAAAGCAGGCATCGCGGAGTTGGAACGTCTGTTTTGATGTGGTAGTCAAAGAGTTTGACTTCATCAAAATGGTAGATGAACCTTGTATATACAAAAAGGTAGTAGAGTGTAAGGTGGTGATCCTCGTAGAGTACGTGGATGACATACTCTTGATAGGGAAAGAGTTTCCTATGCTACGCTCGGTCAATCTCCTCTTGTCACATGGATTCTCCATATAGGATCAAAGTGATACCTCCTTAATCCTAAGTTTTATATCTATGAGATAGATCTAAATGGATATTAGGATTCTCACTAGGTGTAGTGAGATGGTATCAATTGATCCTGGGGAGAATCACTGGAAAATTTCCAGGGTGATAAGGACGACTGAATGTCAGTCGCAGGCATTGTCTTTACCCTCAGTGGAGGGACGGTATGTTGGAAGAGTTCCAAGCTAAGATACCGTGGCAAACTAGACGATAAAGGCTGGTGACATCGCTATCAAAGATACTACCAAAGAGGCAGTTTGGGTGTATATTGGTTCATGAGATGAACTAGGTTCCTACCATTGTGAGACAATGGAAGTGTGGCTTTGGCCCAGGAACCCCGGTCCCATTAGTGACCCAGACATATTCCTAGGCAGTATCACCTGATCATGGAGATAGTTGATCTCCAGGGAGATCGAGGTTAGGAGAGTAGACTCAGAGGACAACACGGCGGATCCACTCACAAAGGACTTTTCCCAGAGAGAGACTATTATGGGATGGTTGAGTATGAGATACTGCAACCACTGCTACAGATGGCCCTAGTGCAAGTGGGAGATTGTTAGTTATATATATGCCCTAGAGGCCATTACTGTACATGAGATGTATATAGTAGTTGATGCTGGGCATATACAGGGAGGACTTTCTTGCTCGACATGATAGTACGCTATCTGGTTGCTCTTTATCTTAACATGTATACTCACTGTCTCTCTGTTACATGTTGATAAAGCCCTTAGGATGTGTACTCGACTTCCAGGACTATGATGTAGATCATACTAGTGGGGCCTGGGTAGTCCATGAGTACATCCTTCAATGTTCTTAGTCGTGGGAATATCGAGACGGGGCATCGATATTCCAGAGTAGACTAGCGTATATCTTCTCGACCCATGTGATGGGCGATGGATGATCCCATATCCATTGGTGTTTGACATCAGAGATGGTATGCGGGTGCTCAGTGGAGACTGGGTGCACTGAACGGACTCGCCGAGAACTCCCAGATGGTATTATACCTCACGTCAGATGGCGGTTCTCTGGTGACACTGGTACAGCTTAGTCTGTTGACTCGAGATCGTCATAGAGCCTTGTGTGTCTCCCACCGTGCTTTGATTTCCACCCTACCATGGCTCTACTGAGTCGTGCAAACAGGTGGTTTTTGGTTACAGTCCCGATTCACATGGAGGCAATGAGCGATAGGAGGGGATTCGTCTCTCCCGGTATTGGGAGTTGATGTTACGCTATGCTCGACTGGCCATAACTGGAAATCCCTGGCCAGGGTTGCAGTGATTTACTGGTAAGTGTTATCAGTAGTTTCACGCTTGTTATGGACCTTACATCGGCATGACTTATCAAGCTGCCGGGGTCTGACGTTTACCATCCCTAGACGAGATATGCGACATATCTGACGAACAGACCGGACTGTGCGGTAAGTGTTACTGATTGGATCGCAGGAGTGTGAGCAGGCTTGCTCGTTGATCTTCTGATCGCTTAATACCCGGGTGGCCATTACGTTTAGCAGACCGCTTGCGGCTTGTGGGTGATTGATATGATCACCACCTACTGCCGGCGTATTGACGAGTCTTTAGAGTCCTACACAGAGGTTTCCTGGCTCAAGCGAAACGAAATAGGAGCGCATATAAGATATGTGCAGGACCGAGAATAATACCAGTATGTGATACTGTATTCTATTCTCGCGATTTGTATCATCGGACGGTTATATGAGATATAGCCGGGTTACCGAATCAAGTGTTGATTCGATACATTGATACACTTGATATTAGTCGGTTATATGCAGTATGACCGGATCGTTAAATCAAGTGTTGATTTAATGATTTAATGTATAATTATATATTTGATATATTACTTTACATTAACTAGTATTGGTTCACTTAAGATTGATTTTCTCATTTCATGTGCACAAGTTGTATATGTGATATATGTTTGTGCACTAGATTGTATCATGTTTGATGATACATGCAAACTTGGATGTGTGTATGACTTACACCATGTTTAAGATAATGGTTTAGGTTTTATTTATTTTGGTAAAACATAATGGTTGCTTTCTTTGTCTTTGCTTGAAGCTTCATGAAGCTTTTAAGCATCTTTGACAAAGTCCAACCATTTTATTTTGCATGAGATTTTCATTAACCTAACCATTAACTCAAACTAGGGTTTAGTCTCTACAAAGGTTAGCTCACCCATTGTTGCATTATGATAGACTTCACTTGATTATTTTTTTCCATTAATTCTTTTTCTTTTCTTTCTTCTTCATCTTCTTCAAGTGAAGAAAAACCTTGCTAGAAAATTCTCAAGTGAAGAAACAAAGTGAGAAATCCAAATCCAAAGTGAACCCACTTCCTATTTCTTCATCCTCTACTACTTGCCATTTAGTTTAGGGTGTTCTCTTCACAAAGTTCTTGACCTAGTGAAGATGGAGTTTGAGTTTGAGTCTCCTCGACGTAGATCATTTTCGGCCTCGAAGTCAACGACCTGGCCCGCTAATTTCTCCGAAGAAACCATCGCTAGAGTCCGGGATCCCGATGATCGCAGCGAAGGGACGTCAACACGGAGCTTTAGAAGTGAAGGACCGGATCTACAAAGGTTGTAATCCCTTTCACTTAGTAGTAAGTAGTTTACTTGCTAGTTTTCGCCTTACCTCTAGTAAACGATCTAGATTAGGGTTGTTTGGCACGTCTTTTTTTTTGAATCGGGCATGGTTGATGCCTTGTAGAACCTTGTTAGAGTGCCTAGGAACCCTACACAATCTACCCCTTAAACCCCGCGATATCTTGGTTGTATTGTTTGTATTGTATTTCAACTTGTAATTGAATTGTAATATAGATTGTATATTTGGATGATTTGCTGAAACCATGATATCAGTAAAATGGATGTACTTAAGAATCATGAATGTAACTGGAGACTCATGTAAATGGAAGTATATCCATGGTTCGGTTCGGTCAATATAGATTGAATGGATTCATGTTGAATTGTAATATTGTAGATTGTGGATTGTAGATTGTAGATTGTAGATTGTACTTGAATCATATTCAAGTCAGTTTAATTATAATGAGACTCAGTCTGAGTCAGAATAATTATAAAAGAAATTGAAGTCCTGAATTAGGTTTTGATGTTATCGGTAACCGCTGCACATGGACGGCAGGATTTGTATCTTTTTCAAAGACGATTACCGTATTGATAACACCGTTGTTAAGTTGTCTATCTTAAATAGGCAAGCACCTACTTCTCCAGCTCCTCGAGGCTCAGGAGATTGGTCCCGCTTAAACCTATATTTACTAGGGTCCTTAGGGTAATTTATAGAACTTGAGGGGGTTTTATGTAAAAATACTTTTGTATAATTTTCAAAATACTTCCCGAGTATTTAGTTATCGTCTTTAGAGTTATCATGAATGTAGATTTTATAATTGTGATATTTCTAGTGAAAATATCCTAAATTCATAATACAGGGTATTTATTTGTAATATTGACTTGTATGGAATTCACGGTATATTAATGTAAAGTGATTCTTGTGATTTTTGAAAAGAGTTGGAATATTTATATTATTTCAAAATAGATATTTTAATGTTACATATATACATAATTATATAAAAATAATTTTAATATATATTTTATATTTCTAAAAATCTCATTTTCTTAAAATGTCGTATTTTAATCTCTCGAGACCGAATGCTCCTTGCGGAGGTCTGCATCTCGCACTACTAAGCCCAGGGATGTGCGATAATCCGCACCATCCCAGTCGGGTTCCCTAAAATAGGTTGTAGCTGTGCTATGCAAAGATTTGTGTAAAATACTAATCTTTTAGAAAACGGTTTTAATAGTAATGGTATTTATTTGAAATGTTTCATTTTCCCGTATTCTATATTCCCGAAAGGTATTGTGCTATATTGCATATGAGTGTTGTGAGGAGGTAGGTCATTACCTCGTGATCTACTTAAAGGTATAGCAAGTTTACGATGTTTAAATGTCGAAAATGAAACTATATGGTATTTTAATGAAAAAGTACTGTAAAATGGAAATAGCAATTTGTTTTGATATGGAACTTGTTCAATATGATTTGTTAGTGTTTAATAGTCAACATATAATGGTTTAACAAGATTGTATTAAAGGAAAGGTGAGATTTTAGGAATAATCGAATCGGAAATCGGATTTGCTCCGATTCCGTCGGGTTTTAGAATTTCGTATTTTCAGAAAGAGTAGAGAAGGGGGAAGGTGGGACTTACGGGTTTAGCTCAAAGAGGAGAGGGAGAGGGAGTGGACATAGTTTCCGGTGCGCCGTTTCGTCGCCGGGAACTCCTAGGGTTGTCGCCGGAAAATTCGCCGGAGCTTCGCTTCTTTGCTCACTTCAGATGCACACTAGGGTTCTTGGACTCAGAATTTTGGGATGAGGGGGTAATGTTTAGGGGTTGTATTTATAGTTAGGCTAGGATTAGGGTAGATGAAAAGTTAAAATGAAAAAAATGTGATAAATTGTATTAAAATGTAATAAAAATAGAGTAAATAGGGTATTAAACAGTCTCTGTTACTGGTCTAAAGTTTTAAAGTGTGCAGGTGTACAGAGGAGGCCAAAAGACACATCTTCCATGTTGATGACTCGGCGGTCCGGCCGAGTCCGGCTGGCGGCGGCGGGCCGAATCGGCCGGTCCGTCGGTCTATTCGTCCGAGTCAGGTGGTCAGAGCACTCCTCGTTGGTTTATTAGGCCTCTGGTACTATTACTTTTCAGGGTGTAGTGGGGGTTTTTGTGAGATATGCACGTGTAAACTCTTGGTATTCTAAAAATTCAAATAAAACAATATTAAAAATAATGTGGGGTATGGGATTTGAACTCTGATGGCTTGGTTCAGCAGTGCAAGGTATTACCAGTGAGCCACAAGCTCCTTTTTTCTATTAATTAGCAAAACAAATATTTAATTTGTGCTCAAGCAAAAGTACCGCTTTCTTTAAATTTTGAAAAATTTGCACAGAAAGTTGTATAGGAAATTTGGGGTTGTTACATTCTACCCTCCTTAAAAAAAATTTCGTCCTCGAAGTTTGTAAAAGGAAAGTGTAACAGATTCAAGGAAAGTTTGGGGACTGAAGTACTGATAGTATATGAAAAATAATAATGTGATGCAAGGGTTTAAAAATGTGGAAGAGACTTACTAGTGTTACCTTGGTCAACTGTCTTGGCTTCTATGGTTGCTAAGTTGGAGGCTTGGCGTCTTGGCACATTTTTCTGTGTATGCCGGTACATCGATGCCTGATTGGGTAGAGGTGGTCCATGTGGAGGTGGTGCTTGGAGTGTAGAAAGAGTTGCAGGAGCCTGGATAGCTGGCGCTGCGGGTAGTTGGTGGGTGTGTGAGCTGAGTTGTATCTGTATACACAGGTCTCAATTCTGTGATTGGACGCACCATAAACTAGGCACAAGCCTTTTGCGCGCATACAGTCCTTCAGCAAATGTCCATACCTATTGCAGTAGAAACAAAAACTTGGACTTGGCCGGTTAATTGTTTCTTTCTGTCTCTTGGGTTCAGAAGGTTGTGTAGTGTAGGCTCTTCTTGCCATCTGGGTGGCAGAGTGCTTTATACCGGTTGCTTTTGCTTCTGATCGGTTCACTAATATAGCAGTCTGCTGCTGCAGTCAAACCAGGAGGCTTCAGATTTCCTCAAGCAGAACCGTTTGCTCGTTGAGCGGAGCAGGGACGACATGTGTGAGTGGTAGTAGAGGTGGAGTGTTGTTGAAATTGGTGCTGGTGTTGTTTTGGGAATCCATAACCTTGAATGAAAAATTTAGGTTAGGACATATTCAAAGTATATGATTCAAAGAATATAAAATGATAAGATTCAAGGAATGCGAATAGTAAAGAACGTTTTAGTTGCTGGTTTTGTGTTATATTGCTTAGGTTGTTCACGCAGAACAGAATTGCATGGTAGTGTTCCATATAGCTCTGACCTGCATTGGCCACCAACAAAACTTGTCATGTTCCGCTTCCCAGTATACGGGCAGAGGACGCGACGCTGCCGCTACGTATTTACTCTGAAGTAAATATGCTAAGCGTAACTAAGAAATATAAAAGAAATATACACAAGAGACAAATGTAGTGAAACAACAACTTTATTTATTTACATTCTTTCTGTACAATGCATGGAAAAGTAAATACAACTGAATGAAAGCAATGCCTAAAAATGGCATAACAGAAAAGGAAAGGTACAGAAATAAAAGTGTACAATGAACTAAAGCTCTGGGTCTTCAACGAAATGGTCCAAGTCTTCAGCGCTGGGCTCGATCTCTGACGTGTCCAGGTCACCTGACGACATTCACAGAAGAAAGAAGAGAATGTCGTCAGCGAACAGATCGCTCGGTAAGTCCCAAAGATAAGGGAGAAATAGAATAGACAGAATAAGGAGGTAGCTTTTAAAGTTGTATTATATTGTTATAATGTTGTGTTAATACTGTTGTTTGTAGTTTGGTACAGAAGGATGCCAGTGTATACGAGAGGAGTCTCTATATGCTAGAGACCAGGGTAAACGGAATGTACAAGGCTCCGTCGATAATACCACGGAACAACGACATGGATGTAATTACGTCTTATGGTTGCTGTCTCGTGCCACTTCTAACACCTTCCGTACCAATCTACCCCTTAAACCCTGCGATGTCTTGGTTGTATTGTTTGTATTGTATTTCAACTTGTAATTGAATTATAATATAGATTGTATATTTTGATGACTTGCCGAAACCATGATATCAGTAAAATGGATGTACTGGAGAATCATGAATGTAACTGGAGAATCATATAAATGGAAGTATATCCATGGTTCGGTTCAGTCAATATAGATCGAATGGATTCATGTTGAATTGTAATATTGTAGATTATGGATTGTAGATTGTAGATTGTACTTGAATCATATTCAAGTCTGTTTAATTATAATGAGACTCAGTCTGAGTCAGAACAATTAGAAAAGAAATTGAAGTCCAGAATTAGGTTTTGATATTATCGGTAACCGCTGCACATGGACGGCAGGATTTGTTTCTTTTTCAAAGACGATTACCGTGTTGATAACACCGTTGTTAAGTTGTCTATCTTAAATAGGCAAGCACCCACTTCTCCGGCTCCCCGAGGCTCAAGAGATTGGTCCCGCTTAAACCTATATTTACTAGGGTCCTTAGAGTAATTTATAGAACTTGAGGGGTTTTTATGTAAAAATACTTTTGTATAATTTTCAAAATACTCCCCTAGTATTTAGTTATCGTCTTTAGAGTTATCATGAATGTAGATTTTATAATTGTGATATTTCTAGTGAAAATATCCTAAATTCATAATAAAGGGTATTTATTTATAATATTGACTTGTATGGGATTCACGGTATATTAATGTAAAATGATTCTTGTGATTTTTGAAAAGAGTTGGAATATTTATATTATTTCAAAATAGATATTTTAATTTACATATATACATAATTATATAAAAATAATTTTAATATATATTTTATATTTCTAAAAATCTCATTTTCTTGATGTCGTATTTTAATTTCTCGAGACCGAATGCTCCTTGCGGAGGTCTACATCTCGCACTACTAAGCCCAGGGATGTGCGATAATCTGCACTATCCCAGTCGGGTTCCCCAAAATGGGTTGTAGCGGCGCTTTGCAAAGATTTGTGTAAAATACTATTCTTTTAGAAAACGGTTTTAATAGTAATGGTATTTATTTGAAATGTTTCGTTTTCCCGTATTCTATATTCCCGAAAGGTATTGTGTTATGTTGCATATGAGTGTTGTGAGGAGGTAGGTCATTACCTCATGATCTACTTAAAGGTATAGCAAGTTTACGATGTTTAAATGTCGAAAATGAAACTATATGGTATTTAAAAGAAAAAGTACGATAAAATGGAAATAGCAATTTGTTTTGATATGGAACTTGTTCAATATGATTAGTTAGTGTTTAATAGTCAACATGTAATGGTTTAACAAGATTGTATTAAAGGAAAAGTGAGATTTTAGGAATAACCGAATCGGAAATCGGATTTGCTCCAATTCCGTCGGGTTTTAGAATTTCGTATTTTCTGAAAGAGTAGAGAAGGGGGAAGGTGAGACTTACGGGTTTAGCTCAAAGAGGAGAGGGAGAGGAAGTGGACGTAGTTTCCGGTGCGCCGTTTCTTCTTCAGGAACTTCTAAGGTTGTCGCCGGAAAATTCGCCGGAGCTTCACCTCTTTGCTCACTTCAAATGCACACTAGGGTTCTAGGAAATTTCTTGAGAGTTTGCTCAGAATTTTGGGGTGAGTGGGTAGTGTTTAGGGGTTGTATTTATAGGGTTAGGCTAGGGTTAGGGTAGTGAAAATTTAAAATGAAAAAATGTGATAAATTGTATTAAAGTGTAATAAAAATAGAGTAAATAGGGTATTAAACAGTCTCTGTTACTGGTCTAAAGTTTTAAAGTGTGCAGGTGTACAGGGGAGGCCAAAATACACATCTTCCATGTTGATGACTCGACGGTCCGGCCAAGTCCGGCTGGCGGCGGCGGGCCGAGTCGGCCGGTCCACCGGCCGATACGGCCGAGTCAGGTGGTCGGAGCACTCCTCGTCGGTTCATTAGGCCTCTAGTACTGTTACTTTTCAGGGTGTAGTGTGGTTTTTGTGAAATATGCACGTGTAAACTCTTGGTATTCTAAAAATTCAAAATAAAACAATATTAAAAATAATATGGGGTATGGGATTTGAACTCTGGTGGCTTGGTTCAGCAGTGCAAGCTATTACCAATGAGCCACAAGCTCCTTCTTGCTATTAATTAGCAAAACAAATATTTAACTTGTGCTCAGGCAAAATTACCCCTTTCTTTAAATTTTGAAAAATTTGCACAGAAAGTTGTACAGGAAATTTGGGGTTGTTACAAAACTTATAACCCGTGACAAACACTCCGTCTCGCATGTTTCCTAGGAAGCTAGAATCAATAACCACCTCCCTCACAAGGCTGCCGTTACCATATTCCAAGAACATCAAATGCTCTTCATTGCTACCCTATGTTTCTCTAGGATTGGACCGACATCCATATCCTGTATGGAGAAACACATGTGACCACCATTGTTTTACCGGTTTATAGCATAGAAACATTACTTCTTATCATGAGTGTGTCATCCACATATTATATAAGAAATCTGACAACACTCCTTACCACCTTCTTACGAATACCAGGTTCATCTATCATTTTGATGAAGTCAAACACTTTGACCATATCATTAAAACAGATGATTCTTCTCCGCTATGCCTGCTCTAGTCTAAAAATATATTTAAGCAACTTGCATGCTTACCGCTGTCCCCACTGACTAAGATAACCCTCTGGCAGAGTCATATACACGTACACTTCTAAATTCAATTTAGAAAGACGTTATAGTCATCCACATACTAGATATCATAGTCATGAAAGACAACATAGGCAGGTTTTATCTGTATAGACTTCAATATAGACACTGAAGTAATAGTTTCATAACAATCCACAACGGGTATTTGATGAAAACCTTTTATTACATGTCTAGTTTTATTAGGTTTGTACCTTTCTATTTGCACTGATCTTGAAAGATCTACTTGCTCCTTATGGGTTTTACCTCTTTAGGAGCACCCAATAAAGTCTATACTTTGTTGCCGTGCATGGAGTACAACTAGAATAAATTTTCATCCAGCCGTCAGTCGGAAGTCACCACTTCCTATGGCCTGCTGATAACTAGTAGAGTCATCATCACATGATGCAAGCCTCCTTTTCACCGTCAACGAGGAAACCGCGGTACCTTTTAGGTGGCTGAGCTCACCTGCTAAATCTGTGGAGTAGGCTAAGATTTGTCAGGGTCAATTGAATTTTCAGGTTCTACTAAATCTTCAGTAACCGTTTATGGTTCTGGAATTATGTCCAGTTCTACCATATTCCTACTAATTTCTTTTGTAAGAAATTTCTTCTCTAAAAAGGTGGCGTGTCGAGAACAAAACAACTTTTGATCCCCAAAAATAGTAAAAAGTTAAACCCTCGTCAATGCCCATGATAACCCACAAACTGTCATTACCAAAATGTGCCTTGAGTTTATCCGGATTCTGGTTTTAAGCATAAGCTGGACAACTCAACATCTTAATAATCTTAAGATGATAACCCATTCTATATCACATATAGAATTTGAGACACTGATTTAGTTGGAACCAGTATCAATTGTTATGCATCTATTTCTAGTGCATCCCTTAATTGAAAAAGACGATTCAGTATTACTCATCATGGAGCACACCCATGGATGAACAATCTGATAGAGAATCAAATTCTCGATTATATAACTACGGAATACCTAGCATAAGTATCCACATTTTCGAACACTTCAAAAAAACTTGACACTTCTAACAATTGGTTCTCTAATTTATTCTTATACCCTATGAACTTCTCAAAATTTTTGGACTATGCATTTCAATAAGAACGCGTGTCTAAAATCAGAAAATTCATAGAAAAACGGAATGAAGTATAAGTACCAACCCCTTGTCCGTTCGGACACCGGACAATATGCATCATTATGTATAAGCCCTATGAATTCATTAACTCATACTCTGCGTGTTGTAATTTGAAAATTGTATTTTGGTTAAGAATGTATATCCCATTATTCAATGTACCTTACCCAATCATCAAATGATAAAATCAAATGTTCATAACATAATTTTTCAAAATTTATATCCTACTTTAATAAATAAAGAGACGAATATATCGGGTTTTTAAAAGTTGGTGCATAATAACAAATATTTAAAACCAAAAGTTTGCCGAAAGGCAAAACCAGATGATTTCCCCAACAGCAACAATTGCTCCGATATCTGATATTGAAAACCAAATCACCTTTTCAATAATCTAATCCTTTTCAGCATATGTAACAACTTACAGATGTGAGATATTAATCCGGTATCTATATATCCAGGAGTCAGAATTAATTGAAAAACATTTTCGATTACAATCATATGGAAAACATTTTTCGATTACAATCATATAGAAAACATGAAATATCAAAATGTATTGAGGGATGGGCGGGTATTCCAAGTAATGCCTCTTTCATTGCCCATGGTCATAACAGTAGTTGTATTTTCCTTTCCATTCATTGTTGTCTCTCTTTCTTACCTTGTTTATACCTAATTTATGCTAGTTGGTTTTCTTCTTACCCTTCCTTTCAGCTCCAGCATCAGGATTGGAAGAAAACTATCCAACAAACGTAACTGGTATATTCTTCTTATTTAAGAAGCTCTCAAACTCGAGATTATGTGGAGAGGAGAGACAAATAAATTGTATCATATACAATTCATTTTCTCCAGAACTTGCGGCCATCCTCGACTGAAACAATTTCTTCGAGTTCGTACCTAACTATACGATGGCCTTCCAAGTAATATGGATCTTGTTCATCACAGAAAACTGCATTTTATACCGCCCATTCTTATGCTCGTTTGTTTATAGGCAGGTGCTTTTAATCCGTGTTTGCTACATATTTACAGGTTACAGGTTCCTGGTCCAAAATAACGCAAATGATACAAAATCTCTACTGTTACGCCAAAATCCAGGACATCTGTTGCCAGCAGAAAAAAGCCGGGTTCCGATCATCCGTATCCGTCCAGTGCCGCGTACCTGTTCCAGAGACAAGACAAATGACAGTGGCCATTCATGTCTCAGACAAGCACAAAGCACGAGAGGGGCAGCACAAAGCACGAGAGGGTCAAACACAAAGCACGAGATGGACATGCACAGAGCACGAGAGGGTATGGTGCATTCAATGCATAAAGTGTTGATGTAATTCAAAAATTCAAAAATTCAAACTTCCCTCCAAATTTTGGATGAATTCAAATTCAAATTAAAGGAAAGGTCTTGTTCTTTTTCCTATAAAAGGAAACCATTGGGTAAGTGAGAAGGAGTCCAATTTTTGCCATACATTGTATCATTCTTTTGCTTAGCTTCCCCTTGAGGTCCTTGCCTTCTCTTGATATTTCAACCTCTTCATTGAGCTTGAAGGTTTAAGGATTGGTTATTGATCTCAAGGGTTGTATCATTATGGAATCAATAAAGCTCTTCTCTTTTGTGCTTCACTTCACATGAGTTCTTTACCCTTCTCTTGACCTTGCAACCTCTTGATTGAGCTTGCAAGTTTAAGGGTTGGCTATTGATCCCATGCTTGTCTTGAGTTCTAGTTTCTAGTTTTCTTTCTTGCTTTTTATTACTTGCTTTTTATTACCTTGCTTTACTTACTTGCAATTTAATTCATGCACTTACTTTCTTGTAATCTTTTCTTTTCTTTGTTCTTTTCTTTTGCTCTTTTTGGTTCTTTTTGTGAATGGTTGTAATTATCGTTGTTGTTAAGAATCAATACGGTATTGTAAGTTAACGTTTCCTTGCTCATTTCCTTTTCCCGTTATTTTCCATTGAACTCCGCCCAAACGATACGCAAGCGCTCCGTTAGGCACCCTACCCTAACAAGGTAACGGTGATTCCTAACCGCGACCGGTTGCGTTCGATTTGGCCGGAGGAGAAAGCAAGAGACAAGAACGGAAGGACAAGGGTAAATAAGCCGGATTCCCCGAATACCGCGCTTAAATCCCCTGATCCACGTTGTTGCCGATTGCTCTAGCTTCAATTGGTCAGGACTCGGCTCAAAGGTTTTGAGTACGGATTTCTTTAGCTTACACTGTCGTATCTTTTCTTAACAACTTTATACTTGCAAATAATACACATAGGTTAGACTGAACAAACACATACAAATTCTTTATTGACTCGTCTAAAACAAGAAAGGACATACAACCATCTCCCTGTGGATCGACCCGTGCTCAACCGGCTAGCTGCATAGCGACACCGTCCTGATCGCGGTTATAACTTTAGAACTCTTAAAACTCGACACGCCAAAAGCGTGCGATCAAATGGCGCCGTTTCATTGAAAGATCGGATAGACGCGTCTAGGACAAACAATTTGACTCCGCAATCCACTTCGTATCAACCATTTCATACATTCACCCCTTCTTAAGTTGATACCCCTTCTGCGAGTCATGTTGCAACTCCAAGACCTATGTCTATTGCAGAACGTATTGAACAATCTCGTAGCCGATCTTTCACTCCTTTCACCACTTCAAATTCTTGGGATCAACAATTCCAATCACCTTCCTATCCAAATGTTGATCCTGCTCCTGTCCAGCCATTCAATTCCTACCAATCCTACCCTACTTTTACACCTTCCCTAGACATTCCTTCAGAACCGCCATTTGGGAGTTTTCAGTATCCAAACAACTTTGAATATTTTACCGAAACCCCTTCACAACCTATGTCTAGTCTGGAACAGTCGTTGGAAGATTTTAGGGTAGCGTCAAGCCAACAGATGATGGATTTGAATGCATCCATGGCCGCCCTCATGCAACCTAGTGACCCGGTAGCTAGTTTTCACCTAGCTCCAACTTTTTCAAAGTATGATGAGGCGGCAGGACAGGCTGTGAATTTGAGTGGAGAGAGTGAGATGTACCCCCTTCCAAATCAAACCTACCCATCCTAAATTGAATCCCACACCTCCTGGTTTGAAAGTCTATCGAGTATCCCACATGATTTATCAATTGAAGATAGAATGATGAATGAGTTGTGCGACTTCATAGTGTTTGATTTACCCGATTGTGAAGGGTCTCTTCCAAGTGAAACTGATCCTAAACCTTTTAACCTCTACACCTCCACTTTAGAACCTGAATCGATTGATATCCATGCTTTTGTTGAGGTGTCAGAGAATTTTGATTTTCACTTGATTAAGGATATTGACGCCGGGAATATTTCGGATGATGAACCCGTAGATTTGGCTGAGTTTGTCTCTTCAAATCATCATCCCGAGTCATTAAATGTTTTTCCCGAACCCCATATGCGTCTGGATTTTGAAGAGAAGTGCATGGATGTGCTAAATTTTGAGGAGAATATTGAGAATAGTTTTGAGGATGAACCAGTTTTAATTGATGAGTCGGATTTTCCCATTCATCCTGTCCCTGTCATTGACTGTGTACACCCTCCTGAACCTTTAACCGATACCCCTCCTCGATCACTTCCCTCCATTCTTTCCATCGTTCCGACCTTGCAAGAAACCGTCTCACTTTCATTTCGTATGTCTGGTTTACCAAGTTCGGCGTACCCATGGTTTCTTACGAATCTTGAGGGATTTGACCCAATCTCTCGCCGGGTTAATAGATTAGCACAATCGCTGTTTACACATCGCTCATCATAAATTGTGCTAATCTATTCACTCCATTTGCACCCTCAAGTTCGTACTCCACTTCTTTTTCCCTTCCGCCATTCTTCTTCTGATATACCGAGACCGTATCCCGCTTCTATCTCCATACGGTCTCGCGTATTCTCCATTTCTTACCTCTTCACCTTCTTTCCCCAACCACTACTTCACCATGATAAAATCTTTGAATGGTTGGTGTTAACTTTTGGCCTGTGTAAGGCCTTGTATAGCTTGATACTGTTCTTTCCCCCATAATCCCGAACTTCAACGCTTAATAGTGGAAACACTGTTTTACTTAAGTTTGGGGGGGACACTTTTTTGTATATATATATATATATATTTTTTCCTTTTTATTTTGTATATAATTTTTTTTTAGGGAGCGCCGACAATTTTGACCCTCTTGGTATAGCCTGACAGTGAGGGCACTGTCAAGTTTAAGTTTGGGGGTGTGCTCGGTAAGCTTTCTTTCTTCGCATTCATTTGTATATTTTGCATTTGCATACCTTATTAAAAATCCCACAAAAATCGAAAATTTTTCCAAAAATATAAAAACTTTGTCGTTAAGTTAGCTAATAGGGTAACTTAGATTTTTATTCTGAAAGTTTAGTTGATATATTAGAAATAACTAAATTCTAGGCTTAAGAATTGAAAACCCTAAAAATAACCCTCATTCTGTCTAACTTTGGTAATTATACGTCCTTACAATTTTTGAGTTCAGTTCTTGAGTTAAGTCAAGATAAGGGGAAAGTATTGAAGCTTTACTGGAGGATAAGTCTGAAAAATAGTTTCTTTTCTCAAGTTCAAATTTAGAAAGTATATACCCTACAAACTGCACTTACACGCACCTTGAAACTTGGGATAGTAGAGGATACCTAGAAATACTCTTGCCTGAAAGCCTAGTATGAAAGAAAAAACGGTATTTAAAGCTAAACACCAAAAGTGCATATTGAAAAATATATCCGGTCTTGAAAAAGAAAAAAAGAAAAAGAAAAAGAAAAAGAAAAAAATAGAATAAAGTCAAGACCTGGAAACTGCTATTTACGCTTTAAAGTTCACACATTCAGTAATCGGTCATTAGTGCCTCAAGAAGCATTAATAGTCGCATGAAAGGTGTGTGAGCAAATCCGTCCATCCTTAATGAAAAGAAGTAGTATTAGGTATTAGGGCAAGGATATTATAAGCTTGAATTGAATTCTTGAGTGTAGGGGTGCAAATATACACACACGTAGGGGTATACAATCGATGTTTGGATAAAAGATAGAAATAAAGAATAAGACTTGTGTTTTCTGTAAAGTTGATAAAAAAACCCTGATTTGAGACCGCACTTTAGAAGGAAAACTCAGGAGATCCAAGGTTAAATAGATAGGAGGTGTGAAAAATAAGGGTTGGATATTTCTAATTTAGGATGATAGAGTTTCTAACGTAAATACTAAACTGTAGGAGTAGAATCAATGTTAACTTATGCCACTAGCTTGACGGGATTTTGTGGGTGTAATCCGCTGAAAACTCTCAGGAGACAACACTCCTCCTACTAGGGACACCTAGAGGTTTAACGGCTTGTTGCACACGCTCAGTGCAATCGCGTTCCCTGCGAAAGTGCGGTTAGGACTCTCTTTTGTGAATAAATGGTTTTGCTCGGGACGAGCAAAAGATAAGTTTGGGGGTATTTGTTCATCACAGAAAACTGCATTTTATACCGCCCATTCTTATGCTCGTTTGTTTATAGGCAGGTGCTTTTAATCCGTGTTTGTTACATATTTACAGGTTACAGGTTCCTGGTCCAAAATAACGCAAATGATACAAAATCTCTACTGTTACGCCAAAATCCAGGACATCTGTTGCCAGCAGAAAAAAGCCGGGTTCCGATCATCCGTATCCGTCCAGTGCCGCGTACCTGTTCCAGAGACAAGACAAATGACAGTGGTCATTCATGTCTCAGACAAGCACAAAGCACGAGAGGGGCAGCACAAAGCACGAGAGGGTCAAACACAAAGCACGAGAGGGACATGCACAGAGCACGAGAGGGTATGGTGCATTCAATGCATAAAGTGTTGATGTAATTCAAAAATTCAAAAATTCAAACTTCCCTCCAAATTTTGGATGAATTCAAATTCAAATTAAAGGAAAGGTCTTGTTCTTTTGCCTATAAAAGGAAACCATTGGGTAAGTGAGAAGGAGTCCAATTTTTGCCATACATTGTATCATTCTTTTGCTTAGCTTCCCTTGAGGTCCTTGCCTTCTCTTGATCTTTCAACCTCTTCATTGAGCTTGAAGGTTTAAGGATTGGTTATTGATCTCAAGGGTTGTATCATTATGGAATCAATAAAGCTCTTCTCTTTTGTGCTTCACTTCACATGAGTTCTTTACCCTTCTCTTGACCTTGCAACCTCTTGATTGAGCTTGCAAGTTTAAGGGTTGGCTATTGATCCCATGCTTGTCTTGAGTTCTAGTTTCTAGTTTTCTTTCTTGCTTTTTATTACTTGCTTTTTATTACCTTGCTTTACTTACTTGCAATTTAATTCATGCACTTACTTTCTTGTAATCTTTTCTTTTCTTTGTTCTTTTCTTTTGCTCTTTTTGGTTCTTTTTGTGAATGGTTGTAATTATCGTTGTTGTTAAGAATCAATACGGTATTGTAAGTTAACGTTTCCTTGCTCATTTCCTTTTCCCGTTATTTTCCATTGAACTCCGCCCAAACGATACGCAAGCGCTCCGTTAGGCACCCTACCCTAACAAGGTAACGGTGATTCCTAACCGTGACCGGTTGCGTTCGATTTGGCCGGAGGAGAAAGCAAGAGACAAGAACGGAAGGACAAGGGTAAATAAGCCGGATTCCCCGAATACCGCGCTTAAATCCCCTGATCCACGTTGTTGCCGATTGCTCTAGCTTCAATTGGTCAAGACTCGGCTCAAAGGTTTTGAGTACGGATTTCTTTAGCTTACACTGTCGTATCTTTTCTTAACAACTTTATACTTGCAAATAATACACATAGGTTAGACTGAACAAACACATACAAATTCTTTATTGACTCGTCTAAAACAAGAAAGGACATACAACCATCTCCCTGTGGATTGACCCGTGCTCAACCGGCTAGCTGCATAGCGACACCGTCCTGATCGCGGTTATAACTTTAGAACTCTTAAAACTCGACACGCCAAAAGCGTGCGATCAGATCTCTGTGTCGGATACAAAGTGTTCTGGAGAAAGCAAAAAGGGAAGTAGGAGGAGTAAGGACATATGCGACTATGTCGTGAAATAGGGCAGTCATGACATTCTAAAACTATTGATTGTAAAAAAGTTCGGTTAAATTAGTTTACGAGTTTTTAGTTTAAGACCAGTCTTAGGTCCCTGAAAGAGAGAGAGAGAGAGAGAGAGAGAGAGAGGAAAAGAGGAAACACTCGTCATGCACTCTATCTTAAATTAGATTGGTTAATAAATTTATCTAATCTGGTCTCCCACTGTTTTGTCGAATTCTCCTTCAAACCTTAAAAGGAGAATTAGTCAGGATTATTTATAGAAAAATCTTCCGAGAGTAACTATTACTCACAGTGGGAATCGAGATCCAAACTATCATGGCGTGGTAACCTTGAATAAGGTCAACAAGTCACCCAATTCTATAGAAGATATGCAATCTCATTACAAGTTTCAACACTTGAAACTCCTGATATCGGTTTTTACTCCTAACGGCTTATGACCTTAACTATGGTCAACAAATTATAAGTCGCTGGTCAAGTTCAACCTGTAATTTCGTGACTATTTTAGACCCACCCGCACGACTCTTAACTATGGTCAACAAAATCGTACGACTGTCCTAACCAATCACATCATATGCAAGCAGGAAGATATCACTTAGCTACTGTACACTACGCCTTAACTATGGTCAACAAATGCAGCATGAATACTAAGTACTTTACTTCCTGAAATGACAGAGGGCTACGGCTGATTTTGAAGAAAACCTTTAACATAATGAACTTGATCTCATCGTATGAATCGAGTGGTTTTGCAAATATATAGTTTCATAGATTATGCGGATTCTTCGTAAAGGGATCAGGGCTCTTACCTTATTGAATGAGGTGCAGGACATTCCTAACTGAATACCTCTATGCAAAACAATAGGATATGGATATTCAATTTGCAAACTTATAGTAAGACAATTTTTTGCCAAAGAGGTTACTTCCTGTGAAGGGATCTAGGCTCATTTCTCGTCGAATGAGGTGCAGGATATTCCTAACCGAATACTTCGATGCAAAAAATAGAATCGACTATAACACCAATATCTAATTTTTGGTTTCTATAATGTGTTTTAGGTTTACTATCTTTGCATTAATCCGAATCAATGCAATCCCATCATTTAGATAATCTCATAACCTAGCAACTCTTCACACAATCATAGAAAAAGTTTGAAAAGAAAATAGAATGCACATATACACCATTCACATTCATCACGGGGTTCCGGGTCTTCACCGTAAGGTTACTTAACTTACGGCAGGGCGGGGGCAGGGCGGACGGGGGTGCAAAATGTGTATAGTATTTATTTATATACTTTATATATCATATATATCATATATATCAACATATCATCATATATATCATCACAGAAAGATAATCATCATTACAACTAAGTGATAAATATCATCACAGGCAGGTAAACATATCACAAGTAAGTAATGAATATCACATAATAGGAATGGTCGGATTACCTAGGAATTCCGCGTTTCGTTCGAGCCATCAAATGAAACATGACATTCTCCGGTCGCATGAATAGCCCATGTGTAGCCAAAAGCAGGCCCCTACGAGTGCGTGTAACACCTTTGCACGATCGTACATTATTTAATGATATTAGTATTTTAATTTCCTTAATTATTATTTAGGTTGTGATTGATTTGAATAGTATATGTGTTTATTCGACTCGACCTGCTTGCGTGAATCCATTATGATACTAGAGTATCTTTTATTAATATTTATCCATAGACTAAATCCATGTGAATCTTAATTAACAAATATACAATATCTAAATTATATGTGTATAATTTCTAGTAGCCATACGTTAGGGATATTTTATATATTTTAACTGTCATCACGTTATTTAAGTATCTCATGTTTTGATATTAACATTTATCTATTACGCTTAAATCTTAAACATACTTGATACCGATATATATTATATTAGAATATATAATGGTAACCTTTGCATTATGGGTAAATAGGCTACGTGTGTGTGTGTGTGTGTGTGTGTGTGTGTGTGTGTATTATTTTCCAATATATAGTTTCAGTAAGATTTTGCTAGAGACGGATCAGAGATATATATTATCTTTTATAATATTAGTTATATATTGAACTATAATATATATAAGATACAATATATATATATATATATATATATACATTCATTTTTCAAATAAACTTTCTCTCTCTCTCTCTCTCTCTCTCTCTCTCTTTCCCGCTCTCTTTTCTTTATCTTCTTCTTCTTTGCGCCCCATCCCCGACTCCTCATCGCCCCTATCATCTTCACCAATGCCTAAACCCTGCCTGCGCAACCTTGCCGTCACTGGAGACCCTCGGCCTTACCTGAAACAGTCGCCACCCCTTCTCACACTGCCGTCTCCTTTTCTTCTTTTAAAACCCCGAGCACCCATCTTCTTGCCGTCGTCCCGACTCCACTTTCAACCGCGTTGCCATCTCTTTCCTCTGCCGCACGTACTCGACCACTATCACCTTGCCGTCGACCCCTACCACCAACTTCACCAAACCCCATCATCTCTATCTCGCAACACCCTAATCCATTTCTCCATCATCTCGTTGCCACCACCGTTGAACCCATCGCATGCACCTTCACCTTCTCATCTCGCCATCAACCTCTTCTCAAACCCGAGCACCATTATCATCTTCATCCTTGTCGTCGCCTTCTAGCAATAACCGAGAACTCCACCTCAGGCCTCCTGATTGATCATCTTTTGTGTGTAAGTAAAATATAGTCACAACCAAAGAAATTTATACAGCAATCAATTAACGGTGTCGATGTAGCGTGTTAATGAATAAGGATCGTCCACTGAGATGCGTGAATTTGTTTGATCTTGCCTTAGATGAGTCGAAATGAAAATATAAAAGAAAATGATTCAAGTTTGTGAGATTTTATTTCAAGAAACAAAAAGAAAATAGATCTAGAATCAAGAATCAAGAAGATGTCCAAATCAATTTAGTTATCAAGATTTGTAGAATAGCTTGTAGGATTCGATCAAATTAGTAGTAGTGATGAATCTAGAGATGACTAATCTTATCTATTGATAATTTGTAGCTAGAACGATGGTGACGAATGAAGATTAGGGATCTATTGAAGAAACTAGGGTTTCTCATTCTCTATCCCTTGTCTTTTCATTGATCATCATTTGGATCTAGCCTTTAACAAAGAGAATCATCAATCATTTAATGCCTAGTTTGCAACGAAATTATCAAGAATGTGATCTCACTCCAAATTAGGTCATTGATGATTCTTTTTCCTAAAGTTCACAAATCTCATAAGACTTAAGATTAGTAAAAGGATCTTATCATCACTAGATCTACCGATTCTCTCGAATCCTCCACAAGCGGAGATTTCACTCACATATCATGAAAATTAACGAATCACAAATGAAATATTTCATAATGCAAGAATGCAATGAAAACGAGAATTAACAATTTATCACCTTCATTAAATCTTCTTCAAATTTACACAACTCCTCAATTCGAGGTACAAGATTAAGCTCTCGATCGCTCCTTTGAAGAGGTGAATTTGGCGTCGATCTTTGCGAAGCTCGATCGCCGTGAGTCGCAGATCGTCGTGGATCTCTTGCTCGGATGATGATCGACGTTGCAATGAAGGATCGTTGATTGCTCGCTTGATTTGCTTCTCAATGGATCTTGATTTTGCTTTGGATCTTGAATTTGGGTTAGGGGTTGGATTGGATCACAAGTTGTGTCACTCAACTTGTGTGTGAAATTATTGAACCCCCAATTAATGAACAACCTCCACCCTAGATCTATATCTCCTTTTATAAATTCAAATTCAAATTTCCCTCCAAAAGCTAGGTTGTTAGAGAGAACCTTCTAGAATAAGGTTGTTGGAGAGAGCCTTCTAGAATAAGGTTGTTACAAGGAGTCTTCTAGAATAAGGTTGTTATGCAGAGAAGTTTCCAGAAAAAGTCTGTTACACTGGAGCATCTAAGGTAAGCGAGGTTGTTAGAATGAAGCTTCTGGAGAGACATGTCACCCTAATCCCTCAACTCGGCCGCGGAACCGCGGCAACTCGGCCGACTCGGTCGCGTCCATTTAATGAGATCTCTGCATAATTTTTCTGTGCTCTTCTTCTGTTGATGTTTGGGTCTTCTTCTGATATCTGGAATCTTTTTATCTCTTCTGAATCTCTGCCAGATTTGAATTCTTTGACTTGCTGTAATTTATCGGCTCTTTTGTGATTCCGGTTCTTTGACCTGAAGAATTTTCTGCACACAATCTCGATAAAATGTGTTGAGATATACAATATCATGTGTGCAATAATAAACACATAATTTCCCGTAAAGAATGTTGAATATAACTATAACACGTGGTATTTAGTATTTTCCAGACAAACTGGTAATATGTGTTATATTTATATCAACTATCCTTAAATGATCAGAATAATGAGGAAATTTATGTGTTACAAAATTCAATATTTTCGACCGAACAAATTCCCTCAAACTTAATTTTGATTGTCTCGAGCAAACATCTTTTATTCAAGAGAAGGAGAAAATATAAGAAAAAGAAAAACTAGTTAGCACATTTTCGTAGGCAAACACGATTGCACTGAGCACGTGCAACAAGCCTTTAAACCTCTAGGTGTCTCTAGTAGGAGGAGTGTTGTCTCCTGAGGGTTTTCAGCGGATTGCACCCACAAAATCCCATAATAAAAGGAAGACTGTGAAAGTTACATGTAAAGATAAGAATTATAAAAGAAAGACTTTGAAACTTAGAGTTTTCAACTACACTAGCTTTTCGGTTGCTATGAGCCCTATCTTAGTAGTCATGAAAAGGTATTAGAAATCACATCATCCCTCGGTAAAACATTGTCTTTATTCTTCATTCCTATCTTTGTACCAAACACCGATCATATACCCCCACGTGTGTGTAAAGGACATCCCTACACTCAAAGAATTCAATTCAAGCTATCATACTCTTGTCCATCTACCTCAGTACTTTTTAGTCGGTGAATATTTAGATGGATTTGCTCATACATTTTTCATGCTACCGTTAATACTTCTTGAGGTACTAACCTACCGAATACTCATGTGCTTGCTTATTATGTTAGTGTATATGCCCTAGAGGCCATTACTGTATCATACTAGTTTGTATATTACTTAATGGAAGCTTGGGATATTCACAGTTGTATATACAATCTTGCTCGAAATTATAGTATGCTACTTGGTTTGTCTCTGCTTTAATATGTGCATGTGTTTCTTTTAGGATATCGCTGATATACATATTAGTAGAGCCCTTAGGATCTTTGCTTGATTACCAGCGTTGTGATGGCGCTCACACTCGTGGGAGCCGGGTGATCTATAAGCACATCCTTATACAGGTCCCTAGTCGTTGGACTATCGAGACAGGGCATCGATACTCCGGAGTAGACTAGCGTATGCGCTTCTCATCCCAGTATGGGAGACGGTCTGTCCCACAACCGTCAGTACGTCGTACTTGAGATAGTATGCGGGTGCTCGTTAGGTTATGAGTACACTGGACAGGACTCGTCGGGAACTGTTGGTTGGTATTATACCTATCGTCAGTTATCAGTTCCCAGGTGACATGAGTACAGCTTAGTCCGCTGACTTGACACTGTCACTTCGCCTCGAGTATGTTCCCACTGCACTTTGATTGCTACCCTACCATGGCTCAAAGGAGTCGTGCAAACAGGTAGTTTTTGGGTGCAGTCCCGAAGCACTTAGAGGCAGTGACGGTTAGACAGGATTCGTCTCTCCCGGTATTGGGGGTTGACATCGCGCTGTGTCCAGGAGAGCCATTACACGAGTAGTCCCTGGCCAGGGCAAGCGAGATATACTGGTAGGTTTCCAGTGTTATCTCAGGGTGTTCTGGGCTACACTCCGACACGACTTGTACCGCTATTAGGGGACTGACGTTCACCGCCCCCTAGGCCCGCCATGCGATGTATCAGACGAACAGACCGGACTGTACGAAGATTGTCACATACAGGCTCAGTAGGAGTTCAGATGGGGTTCACCTCGTCAGTCTTCTTATCGACATCTACCTGGGGACCGTTACGTACAGCTAGTGCCGCTTGAGGTTTGTGGTTAAACCCACTGCCAGCGTAGTGTCGAGTCTTTAGAGTCCCACATAGAGAGCTATTCGCCTTTAGGCAAAATGAGTAGAGGTCGCATGATTTGCGACAGGGTTCGTTCACGTCCACGCACTTGTACACGTTTGCTGTCCGGATAGCTTATACTAGCGGGCTTTGGTTTAAGCCGGATCCTAGTATATAATTTGGGATTGGTTTTTCTCATTGTATTCGTGTTCCTCGGATCACGAATACGGGTGCGTATGCACAGTTGCTTGAGACAGAGGGAGAGGACTTTGATTAGGGTTAATGACTATTGTCATTTTATTAACCCTAATGCTTATGTGTGTATTATTGTTAATTGATATTAGTTTAATAATTGTGCATGGTTATGGTTGTTGACCTTGGTTGATACTTTGACCATCATCATTTCATTTGGAAGATGCTCTTTGATCCTTGCAATTTGCATTAAAAATGAAATGATAATGGTCATGTCTTGATTTAGCCATGACAATTATCTCACTAATTATCTAATTACAATAATTCACATATATGAGAGAATGCTTCATATTATTCTCTCATTCTATCATTCACATTCTCTCTCTTGTTCTTCCTCTCCCTCAAGCTCTCCCCTCTCATGTGTTGAGAAACACTTGAGCTTGAGAAAAATCCTTTCTTGATAATCTCTACTCTCATCTAGGGTTCAAGTATTAGCACTTCTTGCACCCTAGTTACTTCTAGTTTGGAGTTGAAGCCAAAGGTCGAGGCTTTCGGGTGGATCTTTCTTCGACTTGAGAAGACGACTAAGGTTACCTCCTTCCACCACTCCAAGGAGCAAGGAGAGAAGGACATAAAGCCCAAGGTATAACCTTTCTAGCACTTAGCTAGTTTTTAGTTAGCTTTAGCTTGTTTTTGTTTAGCAAAGATCCTTCATAGTCAAGTCCATGTTGCCTAAGCTCATAAAAATTCGTTTTTTATTCCGTTTTCTGCCTCCCCGCAAGTACCGGGATGGGCAACGTGGACTTACAGTGGTATCAGAGCCTAACTAAACATAAACTAGCTAGGTAGTAGAGTGTATCGAAGTTCGAATCGGAAAAATCGAAAAACCGAGTTTTCAAAACCCTAAGTTTCTGTTAAATTTTTTTCTGTTCAAAACAAAATAAATTGTACTCCAAAAATCATCTCATGGTTTTGTGAAGAAAGCCACCAAAAACGATCCAAAGATTCAACCAAAGAGCCGCGGTTCCGCGGCAATAGCAAGCTATTGCCGCGCAACCGCGGCCATCTTGGCTCTTCTCTAGGTCGAGTTTGGTGCAGTGTATTTCTGGCTTGGTTTTAGGATTTTTAAGATGGTTTATATGTGCCCAGATTTTCCAGAATAGAAATTTGTTTTTGGGGGCCTATAAATCCGTATTTTTTCCAAACTTCAATACACTTTGGCTAAAAGGTTATATCTGTGATGTTTATATGTATTGAAAGTCGGCTAATCGCTATATGTCGATTAGTCGGGGTTATACATATCTGTGATCTGTGATTGATGATGGTATGTGTATATGAATGGGTTGGATTGTCACGGATGAATAGCCGGGGTGGATGTGAGATGAGTGTTGCTTTTTCTTTCATTCATTGTAACATGTAAATTGATGTAATATTATTATTTGTTTGGCCGCACAACCGGGTCGGGGTTGTAGCCGTCATTATATAATTCCTTTTACTGTTTTTGCTCCTAGGATAGACCCATGGAGGGGGTGCACAAACTACCGGGTATCTCGAAGTGCCGAGTGGCCTACTCACGGTGGTGAGGGAGGTTGCTTCGCTTCGGGTACTTGGCGGGTAGTTTGCCGCACCCGTAGGGGTCTTGGGTGGGGTATTGGCTATTCACCGCGACCGTGTAATCTGCTTTTCGTTGCAGGCTCGAACGGATTGCGGATTCCTAGTATATCCAATGTATTCATCTGTGATCCGTAATGTCTATCATTACTATATATTTATATATGATAACTATTTAGACGTTGCTTATGTTTTACAGCCGCGCTAGCCCAGCCCCCGCTCTGTCGTTAGTTAAGTAACCTAACGGGTGATGACGGGGCCCCGTGGCAAATGCGAATGGCATAAGCGTACGTCATATTTTGGTTGTTTTCTGCAATGGTAGGATTAAATGATGGGACGCATTAAAAGAACTAATGCAAGAAAATAAACTAAGTAAAAGTCGATTGGAACACTTTGAAAACCACTCGGTTCTTTTCAAAACTAAACTTTTAAACGCGGAGCTTGAACCACTCCTTTTAAAAGCTATCTCGTTCCATCGATTATATCAAGTTCACTACGTTCACGGTTTCGCCAAAACCATCCATAGCCCTCCATCATTTCAGTTAAATATTCGGTAGTATTCAAGCTATGTATTTTGACCTCACGCTAAGGCATAGTGATTGGTAGCTGCCGGATATTTATCTGTTGCATAGATAGAATGCGTTGGTTTGAGACAGTCGTACTGCCATTTTGGCCTACGTCAAGGGTAGGTACGGGTGGGTTCAAATTAACCAGGATAATGATGGGAAGAACTTGACATGTGACTTATGACATTTTGACCTCACGCCAAGGTCATAAGAGCATGGGGCAAAAATCCACATCGGGAGTTTCATAAGTACTGAAACTTGCTAGCGCTGCATACCATTTGGAGTGTGATAATTCTGGTAGGATTCCTTCGGTTTTATCACGCGATGATATTTGGATCCCGATCCTACTGTGAGTATATGCTACTCCTCGGGAAAACTCTCACTTAACGATCAATGCTATAAACTTAGTAGGTGTCTAGAAAGGTGTTAGCGGGGCTACGCCCACAGGGAAAAGAGGTTACTTAATTAAGGAACTTCGCGAAAGCGTTGGAAAACCTCCCTCGAAGGACCGACACTGGCCTGGCTGAACGGTTAAGCAAGTATTGTACGGTGAGATTGATCCTGACTAATCCTTTCTTTACGGTTTGAGAAGGGATTCGAGAGACAGTGGGAGCCATCCAGTTTAGACAAACTAAAAACCACTCTAAACTTGCAAGAGCATCATGCTAAAGTGTTTTTTCTCTCTCTCTTAATTGCAGCGACCATTCAACATGACCGGACTTAAGTTATTACTAGATAAAAACATATTGACAGGGCCAAACTACAAAGATTGGCTCAGGAATGTCAAGATGGCAATCACTTACGACAAGTTGGGGTATGTCCTTACCACCAAAGCTCCCCCTATCCCAGGTCCCAAAACCAGTGTCGCGGATAGGGAAATCTGTAAGACATGGGAAATAGATTGCGCGAAGGCCAAATGCCTCGTACTTGCCTCGATGGACAACGAACATCAGAGGAGGCACGAGAATATGGACCCAGAGTCCATATTTCTTCATACAAAAGAACTGTATGGAGAGCAGTCTCGTATCGCAAGATACGAAGTGTCGAAGAAGTTGTTTTCGGCAAGGTTGGCCGTCGGATCATCGGTAGCGGAACACGTGCTTAAGATGATTGGCTACATTGAGGAGCTCGCGGACCTTGGGACCACGTTGGAGAATGAACTCTATACTGATTTGATTCTCCAGTCCCTTCCTTCCACTTACGCCCAGTTTATTCTTAACTTCAACATGCAAGGAAAGGAGGTTGAACTTTCCGAGCTTCTGAACATGTTGAGGAATGCTGAGGGCACCCTACAGAAGGGTAGGGAGACATCCACTTTGTTTGTAGGAGGATCTTCCTCTTCTAGGTCCAGGGCGAAAGCCAAGGGCAAGAACAAGAAAGCCCCCGCCAAACCAAGAGGCGGTGTCAGTAAAGTGGATATGAAGGGAAAAGGAAAAGCAACAAAGGTAGCGGGAAAGCTGGTGGGGAAGGAAGAATGCTTCTATTGTCATAAAAGTGGTCACTGGAAACAGGATTGCAAGGCTTGGAAGGCCAGAACACAGGATTTGAAGCGAGTTGCAGCTTCAGCTTCAGGTGTGTATGTTGTTGAAAACTGTCTATCAATAAACTCTACATCCTGGGTATTGGATACCGGATCAGGATCTCATATCTGTAATTCTTTGCAGGCGTTGAGAAAGCGTAAAGTTTTGAAGACAGGTGACATGACCCTCAGAGTTGCAAACGGTGCTAGCATGGATGCTGATGCCGTGGGGGACTATCACCTGGGATTGTCTGATGGACACTTTTTGGTTTTACGTAGTTGTTATTATGTACTAAATGCAACCTGTAATATCATTTCTGTATCTTTATTATCTAAAGAAGGTTATGAATTTGCATTTGTAAGTAATGTAGTGAACATTCACCTTAATCAAGTTTTGATTGGGTCAGGTACATTGAACAACGGTATATACGTATTAAACCAGCCACAGATTTTCAATGTCCAGAATACACACAAAAGAAAGTCTCCAGAAATCGATAAAACTTTCTTATGGCATTGTAGACTGGGTCACATCAATGAGAGAAGGTTGACTAAGTTACACACAGAAGGATATTTGGATTCGTTCGAATATCAATCGTATGCAACTTTTCAATCCTGTCTCAAAGGAAAGATGACAAAGACTCCGTTCACTGGACACGGAGTAAGAGCGAGCGACTTTTGGGACTCGTACACAGCGACGTGTGCGGTCCAATGTCTACACATGCACGAAGCGGTTATTCATACTTCATTACTTTTACGGATGATTTCTCAAGGTTCGGACATGTCTTCTTAATGAAGCATAAATCCGACGCTTTTGATAAGTTCCAGGAATATAAGAATGAAGTAGAAAAACAAACAGGCAAAAGTATCAAGGCACTGAGATCTGATCGAGGTGGTGAATACTTGAGTGCCGAGTTCCTGGGTTACTTAAAAGAGAATGGAATTCTCTCTCAGCTTACTCCTCCATATACTCCGCAACATAACGGTGTATCGGAGAGACGGAACCGAACCCTATTGGATATGGTACGGTCCATGATGAGTAACGCTGAGTTGCCGCGATCGTTCTGGGGATATGCGCTAGAAACAGCTGCATACCTTTTGAACCGTGTTCCCACTAAGACTGTGCCTACCACACCATATGAGTTATGGAGTGGGAAGAAACCCTATCTTCAATACTTGAAGATTTGGGGATGTCCAGCTTATGTCAAAAAGCAGCATGCGGACAAACTAGAGGCACGCTCAGTACTGTGCAAGTTTGTGGGATACCCAAAGAACTCCAGGGGGTATCTTTTCTATTATGCAGAGGAACAAAAAGTCCTTGTTTCTCGTAATGCCCATTTTCTGGAACATCAGTTCTTAGAAAAAGAAATAAGTGGGAGCGTAATAGAACTGGAAGAAATTCCAGAACCACAAGCTATTACTGAAAGCTTAGTAGAACCAGAGGGTTCGAAAGATCAGGACATTCCCACGCCACTCCGCAGGAGTAGTAGGCAGTCTCATCCGCCCGAGAGATACTACGGTTTTCTCATTGACGGGGATAGAGAGGATTGCATCATAGACTTTGATGAGCCTACTAGCTTCCAGCAAGCCATTCAGAGCGTCGACTCGGTAAAATGGCTGGATGCAATGCGGACCGAAATGGAGTCCATGTACACCAACAAAGTATGGACGTTGGACATTGCTCCAGATGGGGTAAAACCCGTAGGATGCAAGTGGATCTTCAAAAGGAAGATTGGTGTAGATGGACAGGTTGAGACCTATAAAGCTAGACTGGTAGCAAAGGGTTTTCGTCAGCGCCCTGGTTTGGACTATGACGAAACCTTTTCTCCAGTAGCTATGCTAAAATCCATTCGGATCCTTCTTGCCATTGCTGCCTTCCACGATTATGAGATTTGGCAGATGGACGTAAAGACAGCTTTTCTAAATGGACATTTAGAGGAGTGTGTCTATATGGATCAGCCAGAGGGTTTCATTCAGAGTGGGAGCAGCGGAAAGGTGTGCAAGTTGCTTAAGTCCATTTATGGACTAAAGCAGGCATCGCGGAGTTGGAACATCTGTTTTGATGAGACGGTCAAGGAATTTGGCTTTATCAAAAATCCAGATGAACCATGCATCTATTGTAGATTTGTAGCGAGAACTGTAGTATTCCTCGTTTTATACGTGGATGACATTCTCTTAATAGGAAATGACATTCCTATGCTACAATCTGTCAAGGGGTTCTTGTCACACAGGTTCTCCATGAAAGACCTGGGTGATGCCTCATACATTCTGGGTATCCGGATCTACCGTGACAGATCCAAGAGGATATTAGGACTTTCACAGTCCAGGTACATCGACACCATACTGAAGAGATTCAGTATGGAAGATTCCAAGCGCCGTAATCTACCGGCTTGTCATGGGATCACCCTCTCCAAAGAGATGTCTCCCAAGACTGATTTGGAGAGGGATCGCATGTCTATTATACCCTACGCTTCTGCGGTAGGCTCTATAATGTATGCGATGTTGTGTACCAGACCGGATGTGGCTTATGCACTGAGTGTGGTAAGCAGGTATCAGTCAAACCCTGGGGAGAAACATTGGATAGCAGTAAAGAACATTCTCAAGTACCTGAGAAGGACTAAGGAGATGTTCTTGGTGTATGGCGGAAAAGACCTCCAGATTGAGGCCTTTGCTGACTCCAGCTTCCAGAGTGACAAGGATGATTCCAAGTCCATGTCGGGTTTTGTCTTTACCCTCAATGGAGGGGCGGTGTGTTGGAAGAGCTCCAAACAGGAAACCGTTGCTGACTCGACTATGGAAGCGGAATACATCGCTGTATCTGATGCCGCAAAAAAAGCTGTCTGGATGAGGAAGTTCTTGAGAGAACTTCAGGTGGTTCCATCCATTGTTGACCCAATACCTCTGTATTGCGACAACAACGGGGCTATAACTTTAGCGAAGGAACCCAGGTCCCATCAGAAATCCAGACACATCTTGAGGCGGTATCACCTGATCAGGGAGATCGTGGATCGCCAGGAGATCGAGGTTCGGAGGGTTGCTTCAGAAGATAACACAGCAGATCCATTCACCAAGGCCTTGCCCCAGACTCAGTTCGAGCGGCTGATCGAGATGATAGGTCTTCGATACGCCAGTACATGGCCTTAGTGCAAGTGGGAGATTGTTAGTGTATATGCCCTAGAGGCCATTACTGTATCATACTAGTTTGTATATTACTTAATGGAAGCTTGGGATATTCACGGTTGTATATACAATCTTGCTCGAAATGGTAGTATGCTACTTGGTTTGTCTCTGCTTTAATATGTGCATGTGTTTCTTTTAGCATATCGCTGATATACATATTAGTAGAGCCCTTAGGATCTTTGCTTGATTACCAGCGTTGTGATGGCGCTCACACTCGTGGGAGCTGGATGATCTATAAGCACATCCTTATACAGGTCCCTAGTCGTTGGACTATCGAGACAGGGCATCGATACTCCGGAGTAGACTAGCGTATGCGCTTCTCATCCCAGCGTGGGAGACGGTCTGTCCCACAGCCGTCAGTACGTCGTACTTGAGATAGTATGCGGGTGCTCGTTAGGCTACGAGTACACTGGACAGGACTCGTCGGGAACTGTTGGTTGGTATTATACCTATCGTCAGTTATCAGTTCCCAGGTGACATGAGTACAGCTTAGTCCGCTGACTTGACACTGTCACTTCGCCTCGAGTGTGTTCCCACTGCACTTTGATTGCTACCCTACCACGGCTCAAAGGAGTCGTGCAAACAGGTAGTTTTTGGGTGCAGTCCCGAAGCACTTAGAGGCAGTGACGGTTAGACAGGATTCGTCTCTCCCGGTATTGGGGGTTGACATCGCGCTGTGTCCAGGAGAGCCATTACACGAGTAGTCCCTGGCCAGGGTAAGCGAGATATACTGGTAGGTTTCCAGTGTTATCTCAGGGTGTTCTGGGCTACACTCCGACACGACTTGTACCGCTATTAGGGGACTGACGTTCACCGCCCCCTAGGCCCGCCATGCGATGTATCAGACGAACAGACCGGACTGTACGGAGATTGTCACATACAGGCTCAGTAGGAGTTCAGATGGGGTTCACCTCGTCAGTCTTCTTATCGACATCTACCTGGGGACCGTTACGTACAGCTAGTGCCGCTTGCGGTCTGTGGTTAAACCCACTGCCAGCGTAGTGTCGAGTCTTTAGAGTCCCACACAGAGAGCTATTCGCCTTTAGGCAAAATGAGTAGAGGTCGCATGGTTTTGCGACAGGGTTTGTTCACATCCGCGCACTTGTGCACGTTTGCTGTCCGGACAGCTTATACTAGCGGGCTTTGGTTTAAGCCGGATCCTAGTATATGATTTGGGATTGGTTTTTCTCATTGTATTCGTGTTCCTCGGATCACGAATACGGGTGCGTATGCACAGTTGCTTGAGACAGAGGGAGAGGACTTTGATTAGGGTTAATGACTATTGTCATTTTATTAACCCTAATGCTTATGTGTGTATTATTGTTAATTGATATTAGTTTAATAATTGTGCATGGTTATGGTTGTTGACCATTTGACCTTCTTGACTTGTTGACCTTGGTTGACACTTTGACCATCATCATTTCATTTGGAAGATGCTCTTTGATCCTTGCAATTTGCATTAAAAATGAAATGATAATGGTCATGTCTTGATTTAGCCATGACAATTATCTCACTAATTATCTAATTACAATAATTCACATATATGAGAGAATGCTTCATATTATTCTCTCATTCTATCATTCACATTCTCTCTCTTGTTCTTCCTCTCCCTCAAGCTCTCCCCTCTCATGTGTTGAGAAACACTTGAGCTTGAGAAAAACCCTTTCTTGATAATCTCTACTCTCATCTAGGGTTCAAGTATTAGCACTTCTTGCACCCTAGTTACTTCTAGCTTGGAGTTGAAGACAAAGGTCGAGGCTTTCGGGTGGATCTTTCTTCGACGTGAGAAGACGACTAAGGTGACCTCCTTCCACCACTCCAAGGAGCAAGGAGAGAAGGACATAAAGCCCAAGGTATAACCTTTCTAGCACTTAGCTAGTTTTTAGTTAGCTTTAGCTTGTTTTTGTTTAGCAAAGATCCTTCATAGTCAAGTCCATGTTGCCTAAGCTCATAAAAATTCGTTTTTTATTCCGTTTTCCACCTCCCCGCAAGTACCGGGGTGGGCAACGTGGACTTACATATTAGGCGTATTAGTATTTTCCTCGGCTTGCAACACCTAAGGCTCAGCAGTGACTCCCAAACTAGTTGGTCTAAGGCACTAGATGATGAAGCACCCTCGCTATATTTTTTTTATGCTGCCTTGGTGATTACAAAACCAGTGTTCATTTTTCTATACCATTTTATATTTTATTCATTTATAATTTTCTTTGTACTTTGGCTTTTAGACAAGAGCATTTCAAGGTATCCTCTACTATCCCGAGTTTCAAGACGTGTGTAAGTGCATATAGTAGGGTATCAACATTCAAATGTTTGGCTTCCAGAATAGGAACTATTTTTCAGACTTATTTTTATTCTCAGATTAGTGACTTCTTTCATCTTACTAACCCTTGGGACAACGGCTCATAACTACTTATTACTAGTTTCGTTTAAGAAAATATCAAACTTTCTTGGTTTTCTTAAATTTTTCTAATCTTTTAGATGTAATTTTTCACTATCTAATCTTTTATTATCTTATTTATGTACAATTTTTTTATATGTTTTGTGCTTATGCAAAGTACAGTGAAAAATGATGCGTAAATAAGCACAAACCTCCCCAAATTTGTTTAGAACAGTGTCCTCACTGTTACCATCTGTTAAATCTCAAAAACCTGTAAGCTTGAGAGGAAAATTTATTAGCGGGGATAAGAAATATGATCGTGAAAATCTCCCCCAAACTTATTTTTGGCTCCCAATTTTGAGGACAGCTTTTATTTTCAAGAGCCAAAAATACACCCCCAAACTTGAGTTAAACAATATTAATCTTTTTTAAAATCACAAGAGGGGGTCAAAGTTATTGGTCAATGCCAAGCTTTGCAAAGACCAAAAATCAACACCAACCATTCGAAAATTTTATCAGTGTAGTGCACTGGTTGGTTGAAGAACATGATGTATAGAGCCAGAAAGAAGTGGGAAAAAGATAAGTGGTGTAATAGAATGTGTTTGCGTCTCATTTTGGAGAGACGACTCAATGATTGTGATGGATTACTTGCATCTCGTGATTGTCAAGAAGAAGAGGTGGAGGTTCAATTTCTTTGTTTTTGAGATGATTCATCTCAACACCCGTGTTTTCTAGAAATGCGAGTTCATCAGCGAAGCTTTCATCGATATCCCGAAGAATAATGTCATTGGAAAGAACGGGATGATACTCAGACTCCATGAAAGGTTCAGAATAGGAGTTAGATGTTGACCCGGACAACTCAAAAGAAGGGTCCACATGTGTATAATACATCTTTGGGTCAAACAACAACGTACAAAAGAAGTCTGGATTTGTATCGTGAAGCTGTTCAAATTCGCTGCTGTCGACATCCATTAATTCGACAGAACATACATGAGCATAGGGTTCGGAGGCTTGACTTTCCAACTTGTAAATGTTAAGCTCAATTGACCTATTCCCGAAGGATAGGATCATAGAACCGTTTCGACAATTGATTACAGCGTTGGAAGTCGCAAGAAAAGGTCGACCTAGAATCACCGGAATTTGGTTCCGTGGGTTTGCTACAGATTGTGTATCTAGAATAATAAAGTCCACAGGGAATATAAATTTCCCGACTTTTATTAGCACATCCTCTAACATACCCCTTGGTTTGGTGATAGATTGATCTGCCATCTGTAAAGTGCATTGCGATGGTTTTAAATCTCCGATACCTAATTGCTCATACACGAATATGGAAGAAAGTTCACACTAGTGCCTAAATCAAGTAAAGCACGATTGACATTTTTACCCCTAATAGAAATAGAGATTGTAGGACAACCAGGGTCTTTATGTTTCTTGGGTAATTGTTGTGTAAAAGCTGTGCTTACATTACTCGACATGAAAACTTTCTTAGGAACTTGAGTCTTCCTCTTCCTAGTGCACAGGTTCTTAAGAATTTTCGCATAAGGCGGAACTTGTTGGATAGCATCTAGGAGAGGGATATTGATGTTAACTCGCTTAAATATGTCCACAATCTTCTCCATTTGTGCATTAGGTTTGTTGGCCCTTAATCTGTTTGGAAATGGAGCTTTATCAATAAGTATTGGGTCCAATATTTATGGAGAAGTTTGTGGGGGTGGGAAGAATGAAGTGGGTGGTGGGTTCGAGCCTTGGGAAAAACGGAGAATAGGCTCAGAAGAAGAAGGTAAATTAGACGAAATAGGGTAAGAAGTAGAAGTGGGAGTGGAAGTAGAAGCCGGGGTGTTGTTGATCAATTCATCATTATCAATTTGTTCACCCACATGATTGTCTAGCACTCTTCCAGATCTCAACGTGGTAATAGCACTCACATCATTATAATGCGAGGGTCCAGGATTAGGTGGGGGTTGAGATGGAAGTTTCCCTTTCTCTCTAGCACTCATTGCAACAGTCAGTTGTGCGATTTGTGCTTCTATTAATTTAATACTCTCACCATGGGAGGCGGTATTTTGCACTAACGTTTGGATAGAAGACGTTAAAATATCATTCGTTCGCATGGACTGTGTATTGAACATGTCGACTGCAGAGGGTGTAGCAGTACCGGCAGAAGAAGGATCAAAGTTGTTGGCCGGCTTTTGAAATTTTGTAGTTGAAAGGGGTGCTGACTCAGTTGTGGTGGTGGTTGTTGCGGAGGGACCATTTGAAAGTCATTCTGGTTTGGAACCGTGTTTTGAGTTTGTTGTTGGTTCCAAGCAAAATCAGGGTGATTCCTCCAACCTTGATTATATGTGGAAGAAGAAGGATCGTTTCTAGGTTGTTGCTGAAATGCAGCATTAGTGTGACCTTGAAACGGTACATTCAAAGGACATTCTTCCGTCAAATGTGATGGGTTGGAACAGCATTCACACACGGTTTTGGGAAGTGTGTATTGGTTTAGGGAGGTTGAAGAGATTCTCTTTTCTATAGCGTCGAGTTTGCTTTGTATTGCGTCCATTTCGGCTCTCATTGTGACGGAAACATCGAGCTGATTGATACCTTCCCCAGACAATGGTTGACTAACACTTTCCCATTGTAAAGTGTTTTGAGCAAGATCTCCGAGGTATTTCCAAGCTTCACCATCATCTTTAGACATGAATTGACATTGACACATGGTTTCAAGCATCTGTTTTGTTGTGAGATCAATACCCTCATAGATAATGCGACACAGATCCCATCTAGGGATTCCGTGATGAGGGCATTGTAAAAGAAGATTCTTGAACCGTTCAAAGCATTTCCAAAATGGTTAATTGGGAAGTTGGGTAAATTTGAAGATTTCGCTCCGAATACAGGCGGTCTTATGATTGGGATAAAATTTCTTAAGGAATGCTGCAACAAATTCATCCCATTTGGCAATAGAGTGTGCGGTTGTATTATAAAGCCACTTCTTGGCTAAATCGCACAAAGTGAATGGAAGAAGACGTAAACGCATAGCATCCACAGACAGTTGTGAATTACCCATTAAAGCACATACGTTTTCGAATTTGGTGATAAAAACGTATGCGTCTTCGAACTCAAGCCCGTGAAATTTGGGTAAAAGTTTGATGAAATGAGCTTTAATTTCGAAATTGTCCCCATTGGCTGGCGGTATAGAAAGACAGGTGAGAAGATGAACACGTGTAGGATAGCATCTCTCTTGGAGGGAAATGCATGGAGGATTCTGCGCACCTGCGGGCGGTGGCAGAGTGGTGTTAAAGTTTGATGGAAATCCGTCCATCGCGGCCACGGTCATGGTGGGTGGTGGGGAAAAAGAAAATGAAGAAATACCGACTTTAGGGCTGATAGAAGAAACGCGGACAAGACGGGCACTAGAATCCCGTGTCCATCCTAGCTTGCACTAAAAGGTTTAGCACAAGTGGCAGCGTTGTAATAATTAGGGGAAAGTTGGTTTGGTGTTTGTTTTGAAAAATACGAGTTTTGAAAAATCAAATCATAAAAAATGCACACACCACCCTAGATCTAATGGTCACCTAGGTCAAGTCACTAGACCGCTCCTAGACTTCCAGAAGACAAATCGCAGGATAAATCCTCTACTGCCTCTTTATCCCTTCTGTGGCCAGGTAAGTGCCAGGTAAGTAGGAGGTTCTCCACTACGTAAGTAGTGGGCCTAATTAAGTAACCACTTTCCTTAGACACACTTGCCTTAGACTCCACAAAAGAAATGCGGATAAGCAATAGATTACCCATAACCTCCTTCTGTCCTAAGTGAGCGCGACGGTCCTTAGAGTCCTGTCTAGATCTTTTTTAGTTAATGAGGGTGATGCGGATGCAAGTTTGTGATTTTTGGGGCTTAGGAAGGGTAATGAAATCCCTACCTAATCTGAACTTGGTCTTTGCCCCTTAATTTCCATATTAAAATATGCAAACAACCAATTTCAAGAAACGCAACATATTTTTATTTTAGCGGCGCTATTTTTGCAAAGAATCCTGCAGAAAATGGTTATTGGACAAGATCAGAGAGAAGAGGAGAGAACATAGAATATACCACAGAAGTTTGGAACACTGAAACACCTAAACGGCGGTGGAACCACCGCAAAAACCTGCAGTACGCCGTGGATCCGTAGTGGAACAGGGGAATTAGGGTTTCAAAATTTTCCTGTAGCTTCTTGTACTCCTCTAGAATTTGTAGATCTTCTCTGAATCTTGATCTCACTGCTAATGATTCCAGATTCCCTCGCAAAAATTAAAAGACTAATCGTTAAGCACTTGAAGCGATTCTTGAATTAAAATTTGATAGAATAATAATTTTTCAACTCAAATAGCAAGAAAGAACAAATAACGCACGCATCCCCAGTAACGGCGCCATTTGATTGATCATCTTTTGTGTGCAAGTAAAATATAGTCACAACCAAAGAAATTTATACTGCAATCAATTAACGGTGTCGATGTAGCGCGTTAATGAATACGGATCGTCCACTGAGATGCGTGAATTTGTTTGATCTTGCCTTAGATGAGTCGAAATGAAAATATAAAAG
Source organism: Agapanthus africanus (assembly GCA_030015575.1). Classification (NCBI taxonomy): domain Eukaryota; kingdom Viridiplantae; phylum Streptophyta; class Magnoliopsida; order Asparagales; family Amaryllidaceae; genus Agapanthus; species Agapanthus africanus. The sequence continues at coordinate 861,716,826 of JASDDO010000024.1, read as the reverse complement.
AAAATGATTCAAGATTTATGAGATTTCATTTCAAGAAAAAAAAAGAAAATAGATCTAGAATCAAGAATCAAGAAGATGTCTAAATCAATTTAGTTATCAAGATTTGTAGAATGGCTTGTACGATTCGATCAAATTAATAGTAGTGATGAATTTAGAGATGACTAATCTTATCTATTGATAATTTGTATCTAGAACGATGGTGACGAATAAAGATTAGGGATTTATTGAAGAAACTAGGGTTTATCCTTCTCTATCCCTTGTCTTTTCATTGATCATCATTTGGATCTAGCCTTTAGCAAAGAGAATCATCAATCATTTAATCCCTAGTTTGCAACGAAATTATCAAGAATGTGATCTCGCTCCAAATTAGGTCATTGATGATTCTTTTTCCTAAAGTTCACAAATCTCACAAGACTTAAGATTAGTAAATGGATCTTATCATCACTAGACCGATTCTCTTGAATCCTCCACAAGCGGAGATTTCACTCACACGTCATGAAAATTAACGAATCACAAATGAAATATTTCATAATGCAAGAATGTAATGAAAATGAGAATTAACAATTTATCACCTTCATTAAATCTTTTTCAAATTTACACAACTCCTCAATTCGAGGTATAAGATTAAGCTCTCGATCGCTCCTTTGAAGAGGTGAATTTGGCGTCGATATTTGCGAAGCTCGATCACCGTGAGTCGCGGATCGTCGTGGATCTCTTGCTCGGATTATGATCGGTGTTGCAATGAAGGATCGTTGATTGCTCGCTTGATTTGCTTCTCAATGGATCTTGATTTTTCTTTGGATCTTGAATTTGGGTTAGGGTTTGGATTGGATCACAAGTTGTGTCACTCAACTTGTGTGTGAAATTATTGAACCCCCAATTAATGAACAACCTCCACCCTAGATCTAGATCTCCTTTTATAAATTCAAATTCAAATTTCCCTCCAAAAGCTAGGCTGTTAGAGAGAACCTTCTAGAATAAGGTTGTTGAAGAGAGCCTTCTAGAATAAGGTTGTTGAAGAGAGCCTTCTAGAATAAGGTTGTTGAAGAGAGCCTTCTAGAATAAGGTTGTTATAAGGAGCCTTCTAGAAGAAGGTTGTTATGCAGAGAAGTTTCCAAAAGAAGTCTGTTACACTGGAGCGTCTAAGGTAAGCGAGGTTGTTAGAATGAAGCTTCTTGAGAGACACGTCACCCTAATCCCTCAACTCGGCCGCGGAACCGCGGCAACTCGGCCGACTCGGCCGCGACCATTTAATGAGATCTCTGCATCATTTTTCTGTGCTCTTCTTCTGTTGATGTTTGGGGCTTCTTCTGATATCTAGAATCTTTTTATCTCTTCTGAATCTCTGCCAGATTTGAATTCTTTGACTTGCTGTAATTTATCGGCTCTTTTGTGATTCCGGTTCTTTGACCTGAAGAATTTTCTGCACACAATCTCGATAAAATGTGTTGAGATATACAATATCATGCGTGTAATAATAAACACACAATTTCCCTTAAAGAATGTTGAATATAACTATAACACGTGGTATTTAGTATTTTTCAGACAAACTTGTAATATGTGTTATATTTATATCAACTATCCTTAAATGATCAGAATAATGAGAAAATTGATGTGTTACAAATTGCAATATTTTCGACTGAACACCTCCCAAAACCCCATGAGCATCCTCTGGCCGAGCACCCAGCTAACTCTAGTGTCAACGTCGTCCCTCCTGCTCTCGAACGTCGACAGGCCCTCTCCATAAAATCGAGATCTTCGAGCCTAGCAAGTCAGATTTGCTTCGTATTTTCTGTCGTCCGATGTACATCGCGTTCGTATCCCTATTCTTCACGACCAAAGCAAGTTTACAATTTACTACATGCTATGTTTGCTATTTATTTAGATATCGTATTATTAATCGTTATTATTAACAAGTTTATAATTTGCAGTATATAGCATTATTTAAATTATATTGATAATATGAAATTATAGCAAACTAATCTAGTCGGCTCAATTGATTAATCGAAGAGTAGGAATTAATACAATTTAATTTATAATGCTTGATTATCGTATTGTAAATACGGTTATATATATATATATATATATATATTTAACAATTAATAATGGATACATCATTTTCATTACTTTCGGTATCACAGCTAGATAACTGTAACAACTATAATCCTGCTATTTACTATGATGTGTTTGTGCGATTAAATACTTCATCTGTTTAGTACACAATACTTGATATGCTTGCGACCTGCCATCTTACTACTGCTATAGCTATATTGATTATACCTGTTACTTGTAATACTTACCGAAACTAACAATCCTAACTTATTATCCTGATGGACGTGACCTGTTGTTTAGATAAACATAACATGTACCTACATGTTCCTATATTGGAATTAGGTAGATATTATTTCATACCTGACTTGGAAAACGAAATCTGGGGAAATAGGGAGGTCAAAAGTGTAACTGAAGTGTAATTTAAAAGAATATTACTTGATCCGTGGTTCCGGGGGTAACAGAACAGAATCGTTCGTGATTCTTACTACTTGATCCGTGGTTCTGAGGGGTAACCGAACATAATCATACTTCATTCATACATCTTGATCCGTGGTCCCGGGGGGTAACAGGATATATACTTTTGAGTTATATGGAGGAATACATTCATTGGTTTCAAATACTTGTAAGATAGTAAAACCTAGAAACACAAATTTTAGAATACATGTGACACACCTATAGCCTGCTGTATAACAGTTGTGATTGTTTATACTCATACTTTATTTTGCATGTGATATCCTATATAGCATACTGTTCAGATTATTATTATTATTATGATATTTATGACGCACCGACGGCTGGGTTTTGCATGGCCTAGTTCCTTTAACTTTATCGCAGGATGATCAAGAATACTTTAGCTGGAAAGCTGAGCAGTGAGAGGCTTTCTGCTGATTTAGTTTAGCGATGCTTAGATTTATTTTTCTAGTTATAGTTTAACGTTGTGATCCTATAAGGGATGAGACTAGGATATCATTTCTTGTTGGATCTTTATTTATTTCCGCCATCTTTCTTGTTATTATTTATTATGGCAATTGGAAATGTGATAGTTAGATATTTATTTCACTATTCTTGATACCTAATTTACAGCTGTAATGTGACTATAGAAGGATATTTTCTCGCCATAGATAGCATGGTTAGTTTTGCCACGTACCGTATTTACATATTTTGGGAAGCGGAGCATAAAAAGGTTTTGTTAATATCAGAGCCAAGGTTTTAGGTGAGCTGGTTTGGTTTCTTTTTGTACTTCGGTATTGTACCCAATACATTAACCTGAAAACCCGGAATTAAGAACGTGTCCTGCCACATTACTACCTTGCCTGTCTTGAATCTATAGTTTATCGACTTCTTATTTTATTGAATCATATTTCCGTTGCTAATTCTTTTCAGTGTTCTTGTTTTCATAATTATGGAAGGAAGAGATTCATGGGCATACCAGAGGCATGTAAATGACGCTGCTTTACTTAGGGTCGTACGCGGTATGCTAGAGAACTAGAACCGTCAAACAGAGCTGAACTAGCGACAGGCCGAGGCTTTCTAGTAGGGACTGAGGACGACCCAATAGACTGCTATCATGGCAGCTGAGAAGGTAGCAACTCCTAGACCAGCACAGCGTGAGGGCACCGTGGCGGACTTCAGGAAGCTCGGTCTGGCCACGTTTACAGGATTAGAAGATCCATCACCAGCATAGCAGTGGCTAGTGGATACAGAGAATCTTCTAGTTTCCGCACAGATTCCAGATAAGAAAAGGGTGGATGTGGTACGCATCCAGTTGGTGGACTATGCTCACGAGTAGTAGCTTGTTGAGGAGACCCATCTGACAAAGCCGATTAGCTGAACGACTTTTTCGTGGAGTTTCTTGAAGAAGTTCTTTCCGCAATCTGCTAGGGAGAAAATAGAAGAGAAGTGCATTAGTTTGAAGCAGAATGGCAGATCTGTTGATACACATGCGGCTGAGTGGACCCGGCTCAGTCGATTTGTGGGGCTCTAAGTTGCCAACGAGGCAGATAGGGCAAGGCGGTTCATGCGTAATTTGGATGTGGAGATTCAGAGGCACATCATATCATTGGGATTGACCACCTTCTTTAAACTTCTCAAGGCAGTGTTCACATCAGAATATTGCATTTAATACCGCTCATTCTTATGCACATTTGTATATAGATAGGTGCTTTTGATCCATGTTTACTACATGATTACAGATTACAGGTTCTTAGTCCAGAACAACGCAAATCACATACATTTTCTACAGTTATGAAAAATTCGGGACAATTGCCAAAAACAGATAAAATCCAGGTTCCGGTCATCCATATCTGTCAGGTGCTGCTTACCAGTACAAGGGAAAAGATTAAGCGATGGTCATTCATGTCTAGGACAAGCACAGAGCATGAGGGAGGAAGCACAAGGATCAAGGTGGTAACGTGGAGCTCGAGGGAGAACAAGGCACAAAAGACAAAACGAGTTGCCATTTTGGAATGTTGTAAATCTGAGAATATTTTGGAACTATTTTACAAATTTGAACCTACCAAACAGAAGAAGAAAGTAATACGAGAACCCACATGAAATAAAAGTGCCAATTCCACAATTCGACCGTGTATCAGCGAAATTTAGCCCATATTGGCGGCGGATCCGCGGCATTATCATGGCGTCACGAGACGAATTTTCAAGGGTGTTTTTGTAATTATACAAGGGCTTAGAATATTGCCATAGGGTTTCACTTCTCTGCCTATATATACTCCAGATCTGAGTCAAACCATGCTGCTTTTATTTTTCCTAGGATTAGTTTTAGTTTAGTATAGTTTTCTTCTTTTTCTTCATCTCTTCTCCAATAAAATGTAGCGAGAGCTTTTGAGTGGAAAATAAAGAAGATGGGAGTTTTTTTTCTACGTTATATCTTTATTTTCTTGTATTGTATTTTGATTCTTAGTATAACTTTTATTACTTGTTTGTTAAAATAGTTGTTTTTTGTTTTCCTTTCTTCTCTTCTAATCTCTATTTTTAAACCATGATACTCAATGGAGTCCCTTACTTAGGTGAGGGCCCAAGTAGTTAGCTTATTATTTTTTCTCATCTTATTCTTCTATTCTTTCTTCTCTTGTTTTATTTTCTTTTCATGTGTGAGTAATTTACTCACTTGTTAGGCTTAAGAAAGGGTGGTATGAGGAATGAAAAAATCTTTTATGCTTCTCTTCGCCAAACAACTTTAATTGAGCCTAGATCAAACAAACACAACCTTCTCTCCAGGCGCGCTATAATTGACATATAGCCATGACCTAAGTTGAGAATTCCTTTAGACGCACTACAACGTGACATATAGTTGCGACCTAATTGGAGACTTGTTGTGGATGTTTCGCCTAGGGTTGGAAATAAAAGTATGGAACGGACGGACAAGGGGCACTAGACTTGGATATAGCGTTGGAAAGTTTGCTTAAACTCGCAAATACCATTTGTCATGCCCTGCTTCCCAAAATAAGTAAATACGCTACGTGAAAAGTCAACCATGTTGCCTATGGCGAGGAAAGATCCTTTCATAGTCACGTTACGACTGTCAATCAAATATCAAGAACAGTAAATAAAATCTAACTAAAACATGTCCATCTGCCACAATGAATAATAACAAGAAAATAGCGAAAAACGAATAAAGATCCAATAAAAAAACAATATCCTAATTACGTCCCTTATGGGATCACAAGTTAAAACTTTAATAAGAAAACTAATTATCTCAAAACTAATCAGCAAAGCTCCTCACTGCTCAGCCTGCTTGCCAAAATACTCTTGATCTTCCTGCGACAAAGTTAAAGGAACTGGGCCATGCAAAACCCAGATGTCAGTGCGTCATAAAATAACATAATAATAAACTGAGCAATGTACTATAAGGTGTTATGTGCAAAATAATATATAATTATAAATAAACAATCACAAGTGATATATCCGTAGGCTAAAGGTATCTCACGTGTATCCTAAAGTCTGTGTTTCTAGGTTATTTATCTTAAAGGTATTGGAAACCAATTAATATAATTCTCATCGTAACTCAACAGTATATATCCCGTTCATTCCCCATGGGACCACGACACAATATATCCCGTTCATTCCCCACAGGATCACGGTACAATAAACAATAGTTATTCCGTTTACGCCCGGAATCACGACAAACAATAATAATATCCTCTTGAATTACGTTTTGGTTACATTCTTGATTTTTTCTTTTCCCCCATGTTTCGTGTTCAAGTCAGGTATCAATAGAATGTCTACCTAATGCCAACACAGGAACAGTCGTGTACGAGTCTTGTCTAACAGACAACAAGTTAGGTTAATCAGGATAACGAGTCAATATTGTCGGCATTAGTAGTTATTCAGGTAACAAGTGTAAACAATATAGTAATGGCAATAGCAAGGAACGTATCGTGCACATGTTAGGTATATTGAAATTATAATGAACTAGAATGTGGTAAGATAATCTTGCAATTGTTACCAAATACGGATTAATACTATAAAAATTGTATATTGCTAATAATTTGCTAAACAATAGATATGCGTATAATATATATATATATATATATATATATATTGGTGTATGTAACATAGCATGTTGCAAGTTTAGAAACTTGCTTCGATCGATAAAATCATGACAAAACACGGATATCCGCACGACGACAACGTTCGAAAACATGACGTACTCACGACCTTGGCTAAAAGCGACTGTGTACTACTCTGGGATGGCCTGCTCGTGCTCGCTGGCACTCTGTAGAAATCACAGGTGCCGGTTTTGAGTCGACGGCGACAGCGACAGGTTGGGGTGGCGACGTGGAGGTCGGGGTGAAGATTTGGTGAGGGAAAGAAGAAGAAGATAGAGAAAGAGAGGTGACGAGGTCTGATCTTTAAGGAGGTGGTGACTAGGGATGACCTTGGTTGTGGTCGTCGGAGAAGGGAGTAGGCGGTCACAACGGTTGGCTCCGGCGAGAGAAGGAAAAGAGAAGAAGGAGAAGATACGATAATGTCGGGGGTGATTCTGGTGGCTTGTGTTCTGGGCCACGGTCGAGGGAAAGGAGGAGAGGTGGTTGGGTCGACGAGGAGGAGATGGGGGAGGCAAGGTCGATGAGGAGGAGGGAGGTCCTCGGTGATGGAGGTCGGGGAATCGGGGTGAGGTCTCAGGGTTGAAGAGGGAGATAACGACGAGGATAGTGAGGTTGAGGAGGTGAGGAGGTGAAGACGATGACGGCGATGAGGGAGGAGGTCAAAGTTGCGTAGGTTAGGGCTTCGGGGACGAGGCGAAGAAGAGAGAACGAGAGGGGAGAGAGAGAGAGAGTTTAAAATAGAATATAAACTGTTTATATTATATATATAGTGTGTGTGTGTGTGTGTCCATATATATATATATATTATAATATTAGGGTTTACAGATAATATCAAAATACTACCAAACTTTACCCGAATCTTGTTAAAAAATATATTTTAGAGAATAACACATATATGTAAGGATTTAAGCCATAAGCAAAAAATATAATATTAAATACGTATGCCCCCTAATTAAAAAGGAATTTAAATAAATATATAATGATTTAGTAAATATTTGGTTATCTGATATTTTGGGATTTGAACATAATAAATAAAAGCGAAATAAGATATGGGGTGGTAAGCCATGCGATGTCAGTTAGCAAAAAATATAATTTATTCATACTTGTGGCTATAAATAGATATATAAATATTTTAAATATATGATGCATATATTATACTAGATTCACGTAGATACACTTTACTGATAAGTATCAAATATTTCTAGCACCATACTGGGTTCCAAACATGCAGGTCAGGTCGGATAACCACTACTACTATTCGAATCACTCGCAATCCAAATAAATAAAATAAAAGAATTATAAAGCAAGACTTAAAATACCAAGTTATACTGTATAAACATACTAGAATGTTACACCATTTCTATGTCCTCCTAATCCCCATTACTTCCGATTATTCCAACATTATTTTAATGATGGTACAAGGCAAGCACAAGATTAATTCCTAACTTTACTAACCAACCCTAACCCTAACAAATTCTCTTGAACATATATACACAATACTTAGGATAGAATTGAAAAACTTATACATTTTTACTTCACCTGTCTAAAATAAAAACGGAAACACACACCATCTCTTCATGGATCGACTCGTATTCAACCGGCTAGCTACCAAGCGAAACCGACTTGATTACGGTAAGTAGAATAAGTAGAATGCATATCATATCGCGAAAGCTTCTACCAATCAAATGGCGTCATTTCCGGGGAGACGGTAACGTATTTCTTTCTTATTATTCGGGTCATTATCTTTTTTATATTTCCAAAACTATAAAAAATTCAAAAACTTAAAAAAAACCTATAAATATAATTAAAAAACCATCTTGTTATTTTTTGATAATTTTTGTGCGAGTGTGCAGGGAATTCTGGAGCAAGTGCAGTAATCTAAATAAGAACCAGAGGCTGAAAACCAGAATAAAAGAACCAGTGGAGTGCACGGAAGAAATTTTAAGTCCCAACTCCTCATTTCCACCGCTAAACCGCGGCCACACAAACAAATTTGCCGCGGCTCCACGGTCGAATCTTAGAATCCGTGCCCCAGATTTTTTGTGAGCTTATTATCTTCTAAAATTCCCCTCTGAACTCTACTGAATTGCATTTTCTTCAGGTTTCTTTGCACAAATTGCGCCGCCACCAAATAAATTTTTCTGTTGTTTTAGATTTTGATTGTTTTATCGCTTTGCATACAATAATACAGACATTAAGAGGCTTGACACCAATTCAGATTGGGTGGGGATTTCATCACCCTTCCTAAGACCCCCAAAATCACAAAAAGCATACGTAATATCTTGAGTTAATTAAAAAATTATCTAGACCAAACCTATAAGGACTTGTCATGCTCATTTAGGATAAGTGAAGGTTGCGGGGAATCGGTCATTTATTTAAACCTGACTTTGTGGTGCCTAGGCTAGACAAGTGGGAAGGTAATTTTAAATAGCCTGCCTCACGGTGATTCGTGAATGGAACCCTCTTTACCTCACTTGTACTTTCCTGGTCACAATTGGCAGTGAAGAGGCGATTCGAGAGTTATCATGCAACTTGTCGCTTGGAAGTCTAAGAGCGGCCTAGTTGGACTTTGAAGACTCTAGCTCTAGGTGTTCCTTGTGCATATTGTGATTGTGATGGTTTGGAGTTTACTCCCATAATTCCGTACTGTTTCAAAAAAACTAAACAAAAACATCAGAAATCGAAAAACTCAAAAAAATTTGAAAAATTTATAAAAATTCGCCCTCCTTCCACCCTCTCTATTTTCCACTCCTATCATGGGTACCCCTAACCGATCTACTTTTGCTGAACTTTGGTACCCTCAACCAGACATTTCATCATACGGTTCTTACTTTGGTAGAACTTCTAACGATGCATCCATACCAAAAATTTCTTTGAAAAATCGTATAGACACTTCTAGACAAAACAATTGGACACCCCAATCCATTTCGTATCAACCGTTTCAAACTCTCACACCTTCTTACGTTGATACCCCTTCTCAGAGTCATGTGGCTGTAGGGTGTTTTTCGTCACCCTATTGAGATGGAAATATGCACGCACTTGTCAGATGCATTACAGATTCCCCCTGCCTAGGGTAGGCTAGGGTTTATTGATTGTGGGGATCCGAATCTCCGGCAGCCGCGGACTAAGCTGTCGTTAATTACCCTTCGCCTTTGGAGCGAGAAAACCTCCGATTAACGGGTCAAACAGGTCATGCGAACTCGATGTGCAGTGTACGTGTGTTGTGTTTAGAAAGGGGTTTTGGATATATTGGGGGCCCATAGAGTTTTTACGGGGTCCCGCTACCTGGATAGCGGGCTGAGGGTCAAGGGGGTTAGCAGCCCCCTTACGGGGTGCGGGGTAGCGCCCCGTTAGAAATTTTTTTCTAACGGGGGACAGTGTTGCAGAGTATGTGTGTGTGTGTGTGCGTGCGTGCGTGTGTGTGTGTGTGTATAAAGGGAAAGGGCATCTGTAACGTTTTGAAAATCGCTTCGGTGAAATTTCGGAAAAATCGGTAAAATAAGGTGGTTTTCTGTAAAAAGTTAAAATACAAATATCTTTATTATAAAATTAAATATGCATATTCTAGCTATATAATTGCTAGTATTTGGTGTTTATTGAGCCACTCGTAAAATTTCTAATTTTCTGAAATTTTTTCCGAAATTAATTATTTTAATATTATTTTAAGCTGTTAAAAAATACATTAAATTAGCGATAAATACAAATTTGAATAGGCTAATTACACCCTATAGAACCATGACAACTAAAATCTAGTTAGTAATATAAATTTTTAGCAATTTATTTCAAGTTCTAATTGGTTATAATTAAGGGAAAACTAAAATTTAAATAATTTAACTAAAACTTGCAATTTGGTAACTTGAGGGGTTCTTTTTGCATGAAATTTTCTTTGCAACCTCACACATTCCTCACCCCTCAACCATGGCTGGCCCCACCATCTCTAACATCAGCCCACTTCCTCCCCTTCTCTTGTTGTCTTCATCCATATGAAGAAATGGGTTAAAATAAAGGTTTTATTATATATTTTTGTAGGTGCGGGTATTATGGTAATTGGGAGGGGCTTTGACTTGGAAATTCTAACACCATTCTCCCTCACTCTTCCCCATCCTTACCTGGCCGAACCCAAGTTGTCCGACTTCTCTTTTTTTTATCCACACCAATTGAGAAGAGAAAAGAAATTGAAGGGAAAAAAGGAAATATTAATTTAATAGGTATGGGTACTTGAGGTATGGAAGTTGACTAACAAATTTGTCACTCATTTTTTTCCCCATCCCCTCCCTTCACTGGCCGAGCCTTCCCTTAGCTGCAACCCAAAAAACTCACACCTCATTTCACCTCCAAATTTCATCCATTTTGCATCAAAATCCATCAAAAACTCACACAAACCTCAAATCCAAGTTTTACCCATTATTCCTTGGCCTTTCAAGCATGGATCTTTGTGAAAAGAGAGCACTTTGGGAGGCTAGATCTTAAGTTTGATCTCATGGTTTGGAGGTATAATCCTAACCCAAGTGTTTAATTTTTGATAAGCTACTTTAAATTAGTTTAATTAGCTAATTATTTGATTCCAATTTCAAGATTGAAAATTTAAAATTAGGGTTTCTATCATAGGATTATGGTTGTGATGGGTAGATTACTATGTTATGGCATGTACAAATCTAAGCTAGTTGCTATATTACAAGTTGCCACTTTTTAATCGTCCAATTTAAGCCATTTTGCTTCTAGGTTTTTATTATTGCATTAGATGAAATTAAAAATCTAGTGTGGATTGTGTTTTAAGTTAGGGTTTTTATTATATCATCAAGGTTGAAATGTATAGTTTGACATCTTAAAATATGTAAAACCTAGTTTGGGTGTTAAATTGCAAATTGTTACATGTAAATTGTCTAAATTACTTAATTGTTGCAAACTAGGTTTTTGGGTTTAATGAAAATTGATGAGAGTAAATTATGGAAATGATTTGTATGACTTATTTAAGATATTTAATGAGTATTGTGGCCGCTAGATTTGCTTAAACATCAAGTTTTGTACTAAAACGGTAAAACTTGCTTGTTAGGTTTTCGGAAAAATAACTTTTAAAGTGAGTTTGGGGTTTTTGTGAATTTTAACCTATCCCATATATATGTTTAGTGTTTGTGAATGTGAAAATGGGTGTGTTTGGGTTTTTCTCGATGGTTTGGCGTTTGTACACCGACGTCGAGAGTTTTTGGGTTGATTTGTGAAAGCAACCATAGGTTTTGACCTATGTGGGATTCGTGTGTCGTTTTGGTCATGAGTCGGATTTTAATGCGATACGGTGTGTTATGATATGTAGGTACCACATGTGGACTTCGAGACGACAAGCAAGCGCGTGGCAACGTCGGCACCGGCGAGCGAGGACCAGGTGAGTAGATTTATATCTACGGGGAGAAGTCGGGTGGATGGCGTATAGCACCCCCGCAGTTCGTGGTGATGTATACGAATACGTATACATACATATATATTGATTATATTTTGTTGAGTTTATTGATGATAAAAATAGATTTTAGGTGTGATTGGATAGGTTTAGTGTTGCGAAACCCTAGAGTAGTGGTTGCACCACACATACACACACACACCCATACTTGCATACATTCTTCTTTCATTTGTGCTTATACGGGAATATGTATTTATGTGTTCACATGGGAATGGGACTATGTGTTCACATACTGGATTTGCAGATAATATTTGGGATTTGAGGTGAGTCAATGAGATTGATTTGAGACCGTGTGATCGGTGATATAGCAGGATTCGTATTTGAGATACGTTATGATGTCATAGCGGATCTTTGGACGACGATACCATGTGAATAGTGATAATAATGAAATGATCGGCATGTGATCATGTTATGAGATATGATATGTTAGGATGTTTATGATAGGCCGCATTGGGCGATGTCTACTTTTTTATGATGATATGTGCTGATGATATCGATTTGTACGAGACCGTCGATCAGCGGTCAGATCATGATTATATTGATGATATGAGTATCGTACTAGACGTAGATCAGTACCCGGATTATGATCTTGGATAAAGAGGATACCAGATGAATAATGTGATGAATGTGATATTGACCCGTACCCAGATTTGGGAAGCCGTACGACGGATTTACGTACGAGCTATATATTGATGTTTGATCCGCACTCTTGACTTGGGAATATTGATTATCGATATGGTATCGGATGTGATATTATCGAGGCGGGATCACCGACTATATATATATATGTATTATCGACTCAGATGTTAGGCGGCTTCCTTACCTTCAGTTAGCCTGTTAGCTCTGCCCTATAGTTTAGTGTAGTTGTTAGACTAGATTTATATTAAATGCAGATTAGTTATCTTTGTGTTTAGTATTCAGCTCCCGCTCATTATTGCTGTTCGCCCCGCATCGCATGTTTATATTATGATTCATATTCCATTATTGATATCATGCTGTTAGGACACCAGCACCGTTACCGATGATGCGTATGTTCTACGCACACTTACTTGCCGGCTCACACACATCTTCATCGGTAATTGCCATGTCACGAACACTTTAGAAAATACTATTTCATTGACATAGTTTGTTAGCTAATATTTTAGACATGACATTAGTGTACTTGCCTTATATGCTAGTTTAGACATTATAGTTATTACTTGCTACTTCATGCATGTTATTATTCACTGTTATGCCATATTCATGGATTTTCATGCCAATATTCACTGTTTACATGCTATTGAGGATTTGGATTCGGATTTTCATGAGATTTTCTGGATTTGGGGGAAAACCGCAAAACTTATACAAACTTCTTCTTTCTTTTTAAATAAAAAGTGCGGTTTTCCCATGATGTATGAGTCGTCCACCATGAGTTTGCTGATGGATTTCGAGACCCGATTCGAGGAGTTGGATGAACCGTTTCGGGTACATGGTGGACCTGGTAAGGTACCCCGGGGCAAGAAGCGCGTGGTGATGACGATGTGAGCCTGGCAGGGGGAGACTACCTACTGGTGATTTTACCCGACGCGTCGGATATCCGGAGGATACCGTCGTGGTCTTGAGATTGATGGTAGGGGCCGGTCTGGATTGACGACGCCCTAGATAGTGAGATTGAGACGTTGAGATTTTGAGATATTGAGGTACAGAGATTGCGACATAGAGATATCGAGATATTTGGATACTTGTTTTGTGTCGATGCTAGACACTGTTTATGCTGATTTAATTTATGATACCTCGTTTTTAAAAAAGATACAGAAATCTCACTAAATTATGAAAGAAGTTTTCTTCAGTACATGCATTCTGTTTCATGCATTCATACATCATCCATATGATATATTGCTACCTGAGACACTGACACAGGCACATAGGATTACACTTGGGTTAGACATGTACCCTAGCCATTGTTATAGGCTGCTGGTTATATTTTTGAGGATATATTATCATCTTATGACCTAGGATTGCATTGTTCATGCGATTTCTGTTCGTAGATGTTTTTCTACTCACGAGTTGGCAACTCACCCCCGTTGTGCCACAGTTTCTCGCAGGTTTTGCCGTACAGGTTTCATTACGGCTTTGCTGGCACTGCTTCTTTCGAGTGACTTGCTAGTAGGTGGGTTTTTTGGTATCGTACCCATCATTATACTTTGTATAATATTATTCAGTTGTATCTAGTAAATTCTATCTACCAAACATGTATTTATTTCAGAGATAGAGACCAGTGATGTTATTCTTTCGACCTTAGAGTCGCGCGTTGTATTTCTATAGATTTCTTGCTGTTTTGAGTTTCCTTTTGAGTTTTGATACTCGCCCTTGGCGTTGTATATTATATTGCTTGTGTGGTTGTGACCGTCGATTGACGAAGAGCTAGCTCCCGCTTGGGGATGCCTTTTTATTGATTTCGTATACTATTCATGTTGTATCCCGTTTGGGGGCCAGTATTTACAAAGGAGACTCTGCCGAAATTTTCAGAAAATACTTGATGTTTTTTAAAACGCATAATTCGGTTTATGCTATTAAAACTACTTGTTTTAAGTTGGTTTCCTTCACTCTACTACTTTTCTTGGTTTGGATTTCTGGGTTTTCAGCCTACTTAGATTACGTACGCCTCGAGACGTTTCGTAGTTAAGTGCCGGTCATGTTCCGTACTTTCGGGATGTGACAAAGTTGGTATCAGAGCGTTAGGTTTTACCTTCGGAGCGTAGGATGACCCTTGGTTGATGGAATAGGTGACTAAAGTAGAGTGACGTACCGTGGGTATGTTCCGCGGCATACTTACGATACGCTACTCCACTTAAGAAGCCTTAGGATGTACATTTCTTTGTTCAGTATTATATTCATTCCTGATCTAGCCTCATCGGTACCAGTTATGGTTTTGCTGCCACGATTACGGGCATGGAGAGCTACGGCTAGAGTTGCGGTCAGCACGAGCTCGTTACGAACGAGGACTGACTAGGGCGTGATTTCGGCGACACACGATTACAGAGATGTGTCTTTTTATTGTGTTTTCGCGCCACGAGTGTTTGATGGATCGCTATATGAGATTACCCGGATGTGCAGATCAGCACCAGAGGATTGGGCCACTGACAGAGGCCAGTCAGATTTTGATGACCGTTGAGGTATGGCTTATTCATGATGATTGAGGCACTGGTCAGCGTGCAGACGAGTGAGCTAGTTGTTGCTGCGAACGATGAGATATCGCCCCAGATGTTGGAGCTATTGCTGTACGAGTCGTACTGGGAGATGATAGAAGGTCGCTAGTCATCGAGGATGAATGACTAGGACATGTGGTTCGTTCGCTTACCCCGATGCGAGGTCATCAGATAGATTGATCCAGCTAGAGACGACTTCATGCGGAGACGTTGAAAGTTGACAGAGACGATCGAATGTCAGAAACCTATTATTCCAAGTTTAAAGTATTCGGAAGAGCATGCAGGCAATTCTATGGACCCTCTAGAAGAATGAAACCCTAACTCGACTTAATGACCGTGTGAAAGCCTTTGAACCTTAGGGTTTGCGGCAGTTCCGCGGCGCCATTAGTGCGGCTTGGGTTTGCCCTTCTACGGCTGGACCACCGATGCTGTGGTATGTACTCGATACTATTAAACTGTACCCAAGATGTTGAGCTCTTGGGGTATTATGAGGTTTTGACAAATCGATCGGATGGTTCGACTTCATTCGGATGCTAGGTGGTGAGATGCACTTCTTGGGAGACTCCAGATACGAGGATAACCGTTGGAGCTCAGACCATGCAGCTACGACGAGACGAGTCCGAAGCAGTCGACATTAGAGAATGGTGGAGTAAGAGGTTCGTACAAGATCTGGATAAGATGACGTTCCACTCCGCCGACATCAGAGATGCGATACGCATGCCGAGGCATCGTACTTGGATATACCTTCCAGAAGTAGTCGCGATGCGTATGCAGCCGTTCCAGAATGAGAAACAGATATAGTAAAGGACGATGACTTCCGGACAGTTTGGCAGAGACGAGATTTGGGAGAGATCTCGACAAGACCTTTCTGGAATAAATTACGAGAAGACTTGGACCCAGGAGTGGTCATGTTACGCATACCAGCAGGCCAGAGTTCAGGATCGTCGACGAGACATGCTATGAGTGACCACGACAGTTGGCCAGAGATTCTTGGAGGATGTGCTTGAGCGGGACTATTCCGCCATACTTGATTTTGGTATTTTGGACGATCTATTTGCATGATTGATTTTGATGATTGAGTTTTATGATATTTGTTTTCATGGACCATGGTTGCACCTGCTGAGTATTTGCGCTTTTTGCACAGTTGTTGCACTTGATATCGTTTTCGTGCCTTGGTTTCTCACGTTTATGATTTTATGGGTTTCATATAGTTGAGTTGATTTTGTGCGTATATACGCACATGATTTGGTTTTTGCACTCGGTATGATTCACATATGCTTGCAGTGCAGTGATACGCATTTTGTGCACTTAGATGTACTGTACTTCGATTTCGATTGTGATACTCGATGTTTGTTTTGTGCACCTTGTGCACCTGATTTGATTTTGCGCATGTTCGACGCTTGATATTAGATTTCATGATTTCATGCATGATGGATGCACCGGATTTGGATTTTCGCGCATGTTGAGCGCATGTTTCGAGATGCTATTTTAGTGCACACTAGACGCAAGTAGTATTCATATGCATATTTTGGGATTGATTTCTTATGGGGCAATACGTTTTTATGATATTGGCTATGTGTTTTTGTACGGAGCAAGACTAGTCAGAGGACAGTACCTGAGTATATTTTGCATGCATTGATAGTTATCGAAGGGATTTCCAAAGAAGAGCTATAGTCTCAGTATTTACCTACGTGTCCGAGATGACACGAAACATTTTATAAAGGAAACCCTTCTGAAATTGCTTTCAAAACGGCGGGACGTGCATATTAAACAAAGGATATATATATATATATATATATGTATGTATGTATGTATGTAGTTATTTTCTTACCATAGACGCCCGCCACTGTGCAGTGTTGCGAACATCGCACGGCGATTTGAAAACGGTTTGGCATACATTGCTTCAAGATGCTTTAATGATGTATATCATTTTGGTTTTCGTATTAAATCTTGACATTGATGTCTTCCCCATGACTCCGATGATTGCGGGATGCTTGATGGAGTTTTGATTTTGAGTTATATGCTCATTTATCATGCGCATGCGTTGCGCTACGATTTGTTTTATGTATTTATGATTTCGAAGCCCCGACGACTTGATGGTTTTGCTTAGATATTTTAGTATTTAGGGGGGAGTTTTAATTTAAATTCGGGGACCGAATTTCTTTAAGGGGGGAAGATTGTAACGTTTTGAAAATCATTTCGGTGAAATTTCGGAAAAATCGGTAAAATAAGGGGGTTTTCTGTAAAAAGTCAAAATACAAAAATCTTTATTATAAAATTAAATATGCATATTCTAGCTATGTAATTGCTAGTATTTGGTGTTTATTGAGCCACTTGTAAAAATTTTAATTTTCTGAAAATTTTTCCGAAATTAATTATTTTAATATTATTTTAAGCTGTTAAAAAATACATTAAATTAGCGATAAATACAAATTTGAATAGGCTAATTACACCCTATAGAACCATGACAACTAAAATCTAGTTAGTAATATAAATTTTTAGCAATTTATTTCAAGTTCTAATTGGTTATAATTAAGGGAAAACTAAAATTTAAATAATTTAACTAAAACTTGCAATTTGGTAAATTGAGGGGTTCTTTTTGCATGAAATTTTCTCTGCAACCTCACACATTACTCACCCCTCAACCATGGCTAGCCCCACCATCTCTAACATCAGCCCACTTCCTCCCCCTCTCTTGTTGTCTTCATCCATGTGAAGAAATGGGTTAAAATAAAGGTTTTATTATATATTTTTGTAGGTGCGGGTATTATGTTAATTGGGAGGGGCTTTGACTTGGAAATTCTAACACCATTCTCCCTCACTCTTCCCCATCCTTACCTGGCCGAACCCAAGCTGTCCCACTTCTCTTTATTTTATCCACACCAATTGAGAAGAGAAAAGAAATTGAAGGGAAAAAAGGAAATATTAATTTAATAGGTATGGGTACTTGAGGTATGGGAGTTGACTAACAAATTCCTCACTCATTTTTTTCCCCATCCCCTCCCTTCACTGGCCGAGCCTTCCCCTAGCTGCAGCCCAAAAAACTCACACCTCATTTCACCTCCAAATTTCATCAATTTTGCATCAAAATCCATCAAAAACTCACACAAACCCCAAATCCAAGTTTTACCCATTATTCCTTGGCCTTTCAAGCATGGATCTTTATGAAAAGAGAGCACTTTGGGAGGCTAGATCTTAAGTTTGATCTCATGGTTTGGAGGTATAATCCTAACCCAAGTGTTTAATTTTTGATAAACTACTTTAAATTAGTTTAATTAGCTAATTATTTGATTCCAATTTCAAGATTGAAAATTTAAAATTAGGGTTTCTATCATAGGATTATGGTTGTGATGGGTAGATTACTATGTTATGGCATGTACAAATCTAAGCTAGTTGCTATATTACAAGTTGCCACTTTTTAATCGTCCAATTTAAGCTATTTTGCTTACTAGGTTTTTATTATTGCATTAGATGAAATTAAAAATCTAGTGAGGGTTGTATTTTAAGTTAGGGCTTTTATTATATCATCAAGGTTTAAATGTATAGTTTGACATCTTAAAATATGTAAAACCTAGTTTGGGTGTTAAATTGCAAATTGTTATATGTAAATTGTCCAAATTACTTAATTGTTGCAAACTAGGTTTTTGGGTTTAATGAAAATTGATGAGAGTAAATTATGGAAATGATTTGTATGACTTATTTAAGATGTTTAATGAGTATTGTGGCTGCTTGATTTGCTTAAACATCAAGTTTTGTACTAAAACGGTAAACCTTGCTTGCTAGGTTTTCGGAAAAATAGCTTTTAAAGTGAGTTTGGGGTTTTTGTGAATTTTAACCTATCCCATATATATGTTTAGTGTTTGTGAATGTGAAAATGGGTGTGTTTGGGTTTTTCTCGATGGTTTGGCGTTTGTACGCCGACGTCGAGGGTTTTTGGGTTGATTTGTGAAAGCAACCATAGGTTTTAACATATGTGGGATCCGTGTGTCGTTTTGTTCATGAGTCGGATTTTAATGCGATACGGTGCGTTATGATATGTAGGTACCCCATGTGGACTTCGAGACGACAAGCAAGCGCGTGGCAACGTCGGCACCGGCGAGCGAGGACCAGGTGAGTAGATTTATATCTACGGGAAGAAGTCGGGTGGATGGCGTATAGCACCCCTGCAGTTCGTGGTGATGTATACGAATACGTATACACACATATATATTGATTATATTTTTTTGAGTTTATTGATGATAAAGACAGATTTTAGGTGTGATTGGATAGGTTTAGTGTTGCGAAACCCTAGAGTAGTGGTTGCACCACACATACACACACACCCATACTTGCATACATTCTTCTTTCTTTTGTGCTTATACGGGAATACGTATTTATGTGTTCACATGGGAATGGGACTATGTGTTCACATACTGGATTTGCAGATAGTATTTGGGATTTGAGGTGAGTCGATGAGATTGATTTGAGACCGTGAGATCGGTGATATAGCAGGATTCGTATTTGAGATACGTCATGATGTCATAGCGGATCTTTGGACGACGATACCATGTGAATAGTGATAATAATGAAATGATCGGCATGTGATCATATTTATGAGATATGATATGTTAGGATGTTTATGATAGGCCGCATTGGGCGATGTATACTTCTTTATGATGATATGTGCTGATGATATCGATTTGTACGAGACTGTCGATCAGTGGTCAGATCATGATTATATTGATGATATGAGTATCGTACTAGACGTAGATCAGTACCCGGATTATGATCTTGGATAAAGAGGATACCAGATGAATAATATGATGAATGTGATATTGACCCGTACCCAGATTTGGGAAGCCGTACGACGGATTTACGTACGAGCTATATATTGATGTTTGATCCGCACTCTTGACTTGGGAATATTGATTATCGATATAGTATCGGATGTGATATTATCGAGATGGGATCACCGACTATATATATATATATATATGTATGTATCGACTCAGATGTTAGGCGGCTTCCTTACCTTCAGTTACCCTGTTAGCTCTGCCCTATAGTTTAGTGTAGTTGTTAGACTAGATTTATATTAAATGCAGATTAGTTATCTTTGTGTTTAGTATTCAGCTCCCGCTCATTATTGCTGTTCGCCCCGCATCGCATGTTTATATTATGATTCATATTCCATTATTGATATCATGCTGTTAGGACACCAGCACCGTTACCGATGATGCGTATGTTCTACGCACACTTACTTGCCGGCTCACACACATCTTCATCGGTAATTGCCATGTCACGAACACTTTAGAAAATACTATTTCATTGACATAGTTTGTTAGCTAATATTTTAGACATGACATTAGTGTACTTGCCTTATATGCTAGTTTAGACATTATAGTTATTACTTGCTACTTCATGCATGTTATTATTCACTGTTATGCCACATTCATGGATTTTCATGCCAATATTCACTGTTTACATGCTATTGAGGATTTGGATTCGGATTTTCATGAGATTTTCTGGATTTGGGGGAAAACCGCAAAACTTATACAAACTTCTTCTTTCTTTTTAAATAAAAAGTGCGGTTTTCCCATGATGTATGAGTCGTCCACCATGAGTTTGCTGATGGATTTCGAGACCCGATTCGAGGAGTTGGATGAACCGTTTCGGGTACATGGTGGACCCGGTAAGGTACCCGGGGCAAGAAGCGCGTGATGATGATGATGTGAGCCTGGCAGGGGGAGACTACCTACCGGTGATTTTACCCGACGCATCGGATATCCGGAGGATACCGTCGTGGTCTTGAGATTGATGGTAGGGGCCGGTCTGGATTGACGGCGCCCTAGATAGTGAGATTGAGACGTTGAGATTTTGAGATATTGAGGTACAGAGATTGCGACACAGAGATATCGAGATATTTGGATACTTGTTTTGTGTCGATGCTAGACACTGTTTATGCTGATTTCATTTATGATACGTCGTTTTAAAAAAAGATACAGAAATCTCACTAAATTATGAAAGCAGTTTTCTTCAGTACATGCATTCTGTTTCATGCATTCATACATCATCCATATGATATATTGCTACCTGAGGCACTGACACAGGCACATAGAATTACATTTGGGTTAGACATGTACCCTAGCCATTGTTATAGGCTGCTGGTTATATTTTTGAGGATATATTATGATCTTATGACCTAGGATTGCGTTGTTCATGCGATTTCTGTTCGTAGATGTTTTTCTACTCACGAGTTGGCAACTCACCCCCGTTGTGCCACAGTTTCTCGCAGGTTTTGCCGTACAGGTTTCATTACGGCTTTGCTGGCACTGCTTCTTTCGGGCATGGGCCCACTTGACCTGGGTTTGGGCCTACTTGGCTTGGGGTTGACTTTGACTTTGACTTGGTCAACCGGGTTGCAATTTTCGACCCCAACAAAGTGCCCCCCATCAATAAATGCACACCACATATGTGTGTCGTGTGCATGAAATTGATGGATCTTCTTTCGTGTGGAGGCGACTTGCCTTGGTTCCCATATTTTGGGATGCACTGTCCTTTTTACGACATGGACGGTCGACGCTTGACGCGACTCCAAGGTGGAGTGTCCGTGGTAGACGTTTCCCTGCTCCGGAGCGATTTGGTTCCCGATTTTTGGGAAGCCTGCACCACCCTTTTTACGACATGGACGGTTGACGTTTGCGTCTCCCAGGCGGAGTATCCGTGGTAGATATTTCCCTAGCCCAAAGCGATTTGGTTCCCGCTTTGTAGGAAGCCTGCACCGCCCTTTTTTACGTCATGGACGGTCGATGCTTGACGCGTCTCCGAGACGGAGTGTCCATGGTAGACGTTTCCCTGGCGCGAAGTGATTTGGTTCTCTCTTTGTAGGAAGCCTGTACTGCCCTTTTTACGATATGGACGGTCGACGATTGACGCGTCTCCGAGATGGAGTGTCCGTGATAGACGTTTCCCTGGCCCAGAGTGATTTGGTTCCCTCTTTGTAGGAAGCCTGCACTATCCTTTTTACGACATGGACGGTCGACGACAGTGAGTGTCGCTGGTTGTTCAACTTGTCCCCGGCATGGAGTGTCGCTGGTTGTTCGACTTGTCCCCGGCACGGAGTGTCGCTGATCGACTTATCCCCGGCATGGAGTGTCGCTGGTCGACTTGTCCCTGGCATGGAGTGTCGCCGATGTTCTAGTTGTCCCCGGCACGAAGTGTCGCTGATCGACTTGTCCCCGGCACGGAGTGTCGCTGATGTTCGACTTTTCCCCGGCACGGAGTGTCGCTGTTCGACTTGTCCCCGGCATGGAGTGTCGCTGGTCGACTTGTCCCCGACACGGAGTGTCGCTGGTCGTTCGACTTGTCCCCGACACGGAGTGTCGCTGATCGACTTGTCCCCAGCACGGAGTGTCGCTGTTCGACTTGTCCCCGGCACGGAGTGTCGCTGATCGACTTGTCCCCGGCATAGAGTGTCGCTGGTCGACTTGATTCCGAGGCGGAGCATAATTTCGACAGCGAAGGTAGATATCCCGAGGCGAAGCATGAATTCGACACGGGGTAAATTCTGGGACGGAGCATGATTCCGCCGCAGATGTTGTTGGTTTGATTTGATTTGGGTTGACATCAGCATCGCTACACTGGAATATGGTTCCAGGAGTGAATCATCATCTGTCATGAGAGGATTTGGGGATTTGGTTTTTTGGGCGGCATCTGTATTGTTGCACTGGAATAATATCAGGAGCAACTCATCATTTGTCCCGGGAGGATTTGGGAATTGGTGGCTTAGGAGACAGGTTTAGATCCCTATCACCTAAGGCTTTTCAATTTTATGGGCCGTAAGGGTCTCATAAAAGCATTTTCTCCCTACGAGTCGGAAGGATCTCGTAGGTGTATTTTCTCCTTAGGAGTCGTGGGGACCCCCAAGTGTGTTTTTCCTTTGTGAGTTGTAAGGATCCCACGAAGGCGTTTTCTTATGAGTCATAAGGATCTCGCAAGTTTTATTCTCCTCATGCATCGTGAGGACACATGAGTGGATTTCCCTCGGTCCCAGTTTAATGACTTAGGGGTCATCTGTTTCCAGTTTAAAGACTTAGGGGTCTATTATGCCCAGTTTAACAACTTAGAGGTCATCTGTTTCCAGTTTAATGACTTAGAGGTCATCTATTCCCAGTTTAAAGACTTAGAGGTCTATCGTGCCCAGTTTAACGACTTAGCGGTCATCTGTTCCCAGTTTAACGACTTAGAGGTCATTTGTTCCCAGTTTAAAGACTTAGAGGTCTATCGTGCCCATTTTAACTACTTAGCGGTCATCTATTCCCAGTTTAACAACTTAGCTGTCATCTGTTCCCAGTTTAAAGACTTAGGGGTCTATTATGCCCAGTTTAACGACTTAGAGGTCATCTGTTTCCAGTTTAACGACTTAGAGGTCATATATTCCCAGTTTAACGACTTAGAGGTCATCTGTTCCCAGTTTAAAGACTTAGAGGTTTATCGTGCCCAGTTTAACGACTTAGCGGTCATCTGTTTCCAGTTTAACGACTTAGAGGTCATCTGTTCCCAGTTTAAAGACTTAGGGGTCTATCATGCCCAGTTTAACGACTTAGCGGTAATCTGTTCCCAGTTTAATGACTTAGAGGTCATCTGTTCCCAGTTTAACGACTTAGAGATCATCTGTTCCCAGTTTAAAGACTTAAAGGTCTATCGTGCCCAGTTTAACGACTTAGGGGTCATCTGTTTCCAGTTTAACGACCTAGAGGTCATCTGTTCCCAGTTTAAAGACTTACGGGTTTATTAGATCGGAAGCTTGAAATTAACACTGAAGCACATGTGCCAGGAGAATTCATCATTTGCCTTTCCCTGTTGGGGAGAGATGGCTTAGGAGACCGGTTTAGGTCCCTATCACTTAAGACTTTTCAATTTTATGAGCCGTAAGGGTCCTATAAAAGTATTTTCTCCTTACGAGTCGAAAGGATCTCGTAGGTGTACTTTCTCTTTAGGAGTCGTGGGGACTCCCAAGTGTGTTTTTCCTTCATGAGTCGTAAGGATCCCACGAAGGTGTTTTCTTACGAGTCGTAAGGATCTCGCAAGTTTGTTCCCCTCATGTATCGTGAGGACACATGAGTGGGTCTTCCCAAATGGAGCATAATTCCAAGGGCGAAGACCAGTCGCGTTTCTGGTGATTACAGTGGGGTATGGGTATGATGAGAATTATTTGAGCCCGTGGATTATATACGACAGTCAACTTGGGGACTAACCGTAGGGCTGGGAGAATTTTAGGAAATTGGATTTTGGTTGGCGTCTGTATCGCTGCACTGGAATATGGTACCAGGAGCGACTCATCATTCGCCGTTGGGGACATTCAGAGATTTGAAATTTTGGTTGGCGTCTGCATCGCTGCACTGGAATATGGTACCATGAGCGACTTATCATTCGCCGTTGGGACATTCAGAGTTTGGATGGCGTCTGCATCACTGCACTGGAATATGGTACCAGGAGCGACTTATCATTCGCCGTTGGGACATTCAGAGTTTGGGTGGCGTCTGCATCACTGCACTGGAATATGGTACCAGGAGCGAGTCATCATTCGCCGTTTTTTTTACACCGCGATTGCTCTATCATTTCAGCTTTTCTTATCGCGAAGGTCGCGATTGCCCTATCATTTCGGCTATTTATTCGCGGTTGCCCCATCATTTCGGCTTTATTTTCATTTTTATTTTTACTCGCTGATTTTTATTGTGAGTTGCCCCATCATTTCGTCTTTTTATTATTATTATTATTATTTTTGTTTTTGTTTTATTTACACATTTTTACATCCCCAGTTTAACGACTTAGAGGTCGATTATTCCCAGTTTAATGACATGGTGGTCAGTTATTCCCAATTTAAAGACTTGGTGGTCCGTCATTCCTAGTTTAACGACGTGGTGGTCAGCTTGCTTATCCCAGCTCCTTGAACTTTGATCTTGACGGAGTTGTGTTGATGACTGTGGCTCTGTGGCTTGTCGGTACATCTGACGACTGTGGGGCTTTCCCAAGTTTGTATTGGTTCTCCACCCAATCTTTGAAAATAAAGCAGTCTTCGATGGTATGACTCACCATCCTATGATATGGGCAGTATATGGGATTGCCGGTCATATTCATTTCATGTGGCCTCTTCGGAACAGGCAGTTGCAGACCGTTGTTTAAGGCGTACGCGAATATTTTGCGGACTTCATCCCTCCTGAAGGAGTATACCTTCTTCTTTCTCTCCAATGGAGTAGGTGCCTTTACTGATGTTGGTCCTTGAGGCCGATCAGTCTTTGGTTCTTCCTTTTTAGATAATGGCACATGTATGAGAGAATCAGGTTCCCGAAGGGCTCCGGCCTCCATTTGTATGAAATCGGCGGTCATAGCTTGACTGTTTGCTAACGCGTCTTTAGACAGTTCTATCTCTCCCGTCTTGTATTGCCTTTCAACCCAATCTTTAATGACAAAGCAGTCTTCAATGGCATGACTTATCACTCTGTGATAGGGGCAATATTTTGGGTCTTCGTGTTGGAGATAGTGCCCTCAGAGTCAATTATTGGATCACAGGCACGTGATTGCAATGATTGAGAGAGGACCTATGCCGGTAGGACAGTCTTACTCAAGATGATAGTATGCTATCTGGTTTATCTTTATCATCGTGTACTGTTTTAGGTGACCTTACAGGTCACTATTGCGCGTTGATAGAGCCCTTAGGATTCTTTCTTGACGGCCAGCAGTATGATGGCGATCATATACGTGGGAGCTGGGGTCTATAAGCACATCCTTAAAAGGTCCCTAGTCGTGGGAGTTTTCGAGACAGGGCATCGATACTCCAGAGTAGACTAGTGTATACAGTCGAGACCCCGACGAGGGGCGGTGGCCGGTCTCACAAGCCACTGGTGTCAGTTGGTTCACCTAAGATGTATACAGGTGCTCATTGGGTTATGAGTACACCGGACAGGACTCGCCGGGAACATGCTAGTTGGTCTTATACCTGACGTTAGATAGCAGTTCCCTGGTGACATGTGTACAGGTTAGTTCATCGACCTGAGATCGTCATTTGTCTCGTGTGAGTTCCCACTGTACTTTGATTACTACCCTACCACGGCTCAAAGGAGTCGTGCAAACAGGTTTTAGTTGGGTACAATCCCGAGCCACATGGAGGCAGTGAGCGGATCTGCAGGGGTTCGTCTCTCCCGGTATTGGGGGTGAGGTCGCGCTGTGTCTAGGAGATCCATTACACAAAGCCCTCGGCCGAGGCAGGAGATTTACTGGTAGGTATTCCAGTAGTATCTCAGGGTGTTCTTGGCTACACTCCGACACGACTTGTACCGCTTTTGGGGGTCTGACTTTTACCAACCCCCTAGGCCCGCCATAAGATACTCATAGACGAACGGACCAGACTGTATGGATATTGTCACTGACAGGCTCAGTAGGGTGTCAGGATGAGTTCGCTCATCGACCTCCCTTTTGGTCAATACCTGGTAGCCCGTCACGTATGGCTAATACCTCTGACATGCTAGTGGTTAAATCCACAGCCAAAGTATTGACGAGTCTTTAGAGTCCCCCACAGACAGTTTCTCAAGTTTCAAGAGAAACGCTGTACAGGCCGTATGGAGATATGGCAGGGTTCGATCTTATACGTGCGGTATTGCACGGATCATGATCGGACGGATAATACTAGCGGGCTTTGGTTTAAGCCGGATCATAGTATTGTACAGTGTAGATTTTGTCTCATTGCATTTGCATTCGGTTAGAATACAACTGCGGGTATGGATATACAGTCGCGGGGTTTTCCTGTAATTTATTACGGGATCAGTTTTTTGAAGTTGCCAGTTTGCATTTCGTTTCAGCCAGTTATCCTTTCTTCCTTTCGTTGGCTGATAATTGATGGAAGGGGGTTATTTGCAAGTATGCAAATTAGTTATGTGGAGGGGGTTTCTTGTAAATGGAGAGATTATGATAATCTAGCATCTTTTGATTCCATTCTTTGTGCACATGGCTTGCTTTAATGAGATTGGATTTGGTGTGACATATTCTTATGGTTATCATACAATTTCCTCTCTTGCTTTATTCTTTTGATTTTTCCCTCCTCATTCTAGAGAGGCCGGCCACATTTTGAAGAGCGAGAGATTATTTTTTTGTGTGGAAATTCTTCATCTCATTCTTTGCTTACACCAAAAATCCCAAGTTCATTTCCATTGTTCTTTCCTCCACACTATCATGGCAACTTCAATCACCCCATTGAGACATAGTGATTCTACACTAGCCTATAACATTCTTGGGCATGTCGGCTCGCCAACTTCGTGCCCGAGTTGCCTCGGTCCAGAGGTGGGAGCCCGTAAAAGAACCCGGCGATGTGGTGCCCGTTCCGACGAGGAGATAAAAACCGGAGATTCCGCAAGGAGATCGGAGTGGAGGCCGAAGACCGAAGGACACGGATCGCTTGGTATCGCATTCTACCTCTTCTCTTGTTAGCTAGGTTTAGGTTAATGGTCTGATCCGGGTTTTAGGATGCGGTAGTGCCGGTTTAAAGTCAAGAAAATTTTTCATTTCCGCATTTTGGCCTCGGATAGACGGCCGGGGCGCTACCGTAGTCCTACATGGTATCAGAGCCAGGCCATTAACCTAGTCTAGCTTGCTCTAACGTGTTTACAAGTTCGATCGAACGGATTTTCAAAAAACCGCGTTTCCATGTCAAGTTTCTATCGAATTTTTCCAGTGCTTTAAAAATTATTTGGTATATTGTAAAAATACGTGCAGTGTTTTTTATGCATTCTGTGAAAATTTGGTAGGCTGAAGTTACTGTAGCGCGGCGGATCAGCGGCCAAAACCACGTTTTGGCCGTGGATCCGCCGCCGAAATTTGGCTTCACTGCATCAAATTTTTACAGTTGCTCTCTGAAATGGAAATAGGGTTTTTGGTATATTCTTTTTGGGCCCAGATGTTTTTGAGTACTACAGTTGTGCTTGGGGCCCACTTCAGGAAATTTAGTCGATCGAAAATTTTAAACATGTTAGTTCACAGTATTTACATTATATCCGTGACCGTGAATGTCACTTGATCGGTAAATCCTGTCTAACTGCTATAGCCCTTTTAGACGGATTTACGAACGTGACATTCACGTTGATGTTCTGTGTTGTGCTGTGATGTTGCAGATTTGTCGTGGTGGATAGCCTGGATGCAATGGTAGTACAGTTTGGTTGTTTATGTACATTTGATATTGCGGGGCGAGCGTCCGACATGTGGACTGCCGTCACTGCCTGTTTGTATATTATTCTTTTGGGGCACGACCGGGCTGAGGTCGATGTACCCGTTGTATGTATATTTTACTTTCTGTACTAGGATTACCCCGCGGAGGGGTGCACGGATAGCCGGGTTCTAGAGGGCTATAGGCCCGCATCTCATGGCTTTGAGACGGAGGGGGCTTCACTCTAGAATTGGCGGGCTATTCGCCGCACTCGTAGGGGGTATAGGTTGACCCAAGGAGGGGTGCCCAAGTTGCCGGATTCCGTGAAGTGCTGGGTGGTCCATTCATGTTGTTGAAGGGGGCTGCCCCGCTTCAGGTTTTGGCGGGTAACTTGCCGCGCCCGTAGGGATCTAGGATTTCATTGCACAGGCTATCCACACAACCAGGAGAACGTTGGGTTTCAGTAGCGGCTCTATAAAACCCGGGGATCCCAGATATCTGTATTGTTCTGTGATGCTTATTACATTTCTGTGATGTTGCATTTTATCACGCCTTGAGCGAATATTGTATATTGATATATATATATATATATATATATATATATATATATATATACACTAGTAGATGTTGTATATGTTTTGCGTCCGCGCTAGTCCAGTCCCCGCTCTGTCGTTAGTTAAGTAACCTAACGGGTGATGACGGGACCCAGTGGCGAATGCGGATGGCATATACGTACATCATTATTTTCTTTCTTTATTGGTGTGATCAATTGATGGGACTGCGTTGATTCGGATCAATGCAAGCTAAACAAACCTATTCTGATGTTGTTGGAACTTTTTTTAAAAAGCTGTTATTGCAAGGGCATTCTCTTTTGTTTTGCACAGTGGTATTCGGTTATGAATATCCAGCATCTCAGTTGACGAGGCAAGGGCCGAGATCCCTTCACCGGGAGTGACCCCTTGGATAGAAGTTTGCGTCAGGATAATAACTTCACTATAGCCGATTGCCTTTTGCTTTGCATCGTGGTATTCAGTTGGAATATCCTGCACCTCATTCTACGGGGAAAGAGCCGAGATCCCTTCACCGGGAGTGACCTCTTTAGCAAAGGTTTTCGTCACTATATTTTTTTATAAAAAAGGTTATCCGGTTCCTTCAACGATATCAAGTTCATTACGGTAAAAGGTTTTTCGCCAAAAACCATCCGTAGCCCTCCGTCATTTCAGATTAGTATTGCTTAGTATCCGTGCTACGTATTTCGTGCTCAGCCGAGGCGTAGTGTGTGGTAGCTCTGTAATGCTTTTCTGTCTTATGGATATGTGATGGTTAGGACAGTTGTACGGTCATTTTGGCTCAGTCAAGGACTCGTGCGGGTGGGTCTAATGCAATCAAGATAATGACGGGTTGAACTTGACTAGGATCCTTTGATATGTTGGCTCAGTCAAGATCACTTCGGTCCTAGGGTAAATCACATCCGGAGTTTCTAAAGAAACTGAAACTTGCCAGGCATGCACATACCTTCTGGAGTGTGATAACGTGAGTGGATTCCATCACGTTATCATGCGATGATAGTTGGATCCCGATTCCCACTGATGAGTTGGTTTACTCCTCGGGTGATCCCGACTAATTCTTCTTTCAGGTTTGGAGGAGAATTTGAGGTGACAGTGGGAGGTTTCCTGATTAGATAAATTGATAACCATTCTGATCTATGTTAGAGTGCACGCTGAGTGTTTCTTTTCTCTCTCTCTCTTTGGCAGCGACCATGGCCCGACCCTATACTATGACTCAGTGACCAAGTTGACCGAACCTTCTTATAACACTGGCTTTTGGATTGTCAGAGTTGCATACCTCATTGCCCCTCCTACTTTTATCCTTTTCTCCAGGACACCCTGTATTATTACGAACATCCACTTCCATTGGATAAAACCATCGTATGCTTATATACGAACTCGAAGGAATTTATTTGAGGATGGTTTCTGGTTCTGGAGAAAACGGATAGGACTATTCAGTTGTCTTTTCCTTTTACCTTCTCTCAGGTTGCAAGTGTTCCTTGGATTAGGACAGCACACCTATTACGCTTATTGGATAGTCTTCTTCCAAACCATAGGCTGGTGCCGAACGGTGGGGAATGAAGAAAACCAATTAGCCTAACGATGGTGTGCAGAAGGTATTAAGTAAAGACAAATAAAGGGATTAGTAAGAGGGCAAAGTAAACTGCGACTGCTATTCACGACCAAACCAAGTATTTTATCGCCACTCCTATTTCACCTCTGTATTTCTCCGGAACACTCCGTATCACTACGAAGATCCACAGTTATTTGGATATTCCATCGTATGGTTATATATGAACTCGAAAGGAACTTGTTCCAGTTTGGGGATGGATTCTGGTTCAGGAGAAATAGGAATAAGGTTTTATTCAGTTGTCTTTTATCCTCACCTTCTCTCGCATTGCGAGTGCTCTTAGGATTAGGACGGTACACCCATTATGCTTATTGGATAGTTTTCTTCCAAACCATAGGCTGGTGCCGAACGGTAGGGAAGGAAGAAAACCATTTAGCCTAAGAGCGTGTACAGAAGGTAATGACTAAAGACATATGAAGGGATTTGGAGAGATAGCAAAGAAATATACGGTTACAGTTGTGAATCTGGATAATGGAAGAGGCATTACTAGGAATACCCGGATACCCCTACGAAACATTTACATGTTTTAGTTTCACTGTGTACTGTTAAAGGAAAACTGATTTCCCAATTAGACACTTACTCCAGGGTATGTATTTAACAGGTATGATTCTCACATCTGTATAGTTTTACAGATGATGAGTGGGAGTAAGTTATTGGGAATTAGGTGATCATCCTCATTATATCGGGATTCGTTGTAATTGGTGATATTTGAGGAAATCGCCTGGGCTGTTTGCCGGATGGCAAATATTTGGTTTTGAATATCCGTCGTTATGCACCAATTTCAAATTGATATATCTGTACGTCTATTTTTATAGAGTGAGATATACCTTTTTGAAATTATGTCTATGACATTTACCTATATCAGTGCATGGTTAGGTAAGGAGTATTGAACAGCGGTGTAATTCTTCTTAACCATAAGTACAGTTTTCAACCTACGACACACAGTGAATGAGTCACTAGACTCAGGGGACTTATACAGAGTATTGTATATTGTTCAGTGTCCATTAGGACAGAGGGGTTGGTCCTCGTACTATATTCGGTTTACTTATGACTTCTCTAGTTTTTAGACAAGTGTTTCGTAGAAACACAGGGTCTAAGTTTTGAGAAGTTATAGGTATATGAATAAAGTAGAGGACCAAGTGTTGCAAGTGTTGGGATTCTTCAAGGTGATCGAAGATGTAGATACTTGTGTATGGTGTTCAGTTGATAGTAATGATTAAGAGAACTTGCTTATCTTTCAGGTTACTCATAATTGGAAGCACTCCTAAGTTGAGTAATGCTGATCAGCCTCTCTCCATTTAGTCGACATGCACTGGAGACAGCTGCATGATTTGAATCTGGTTCAATTAAATCAGTGCCTCTGTTTCTATATTAGATATAGAACAGTTCATATCTTGACATTGTTAAGGTACGAGGAGTTGTCCAGCTTATGCTTAAAACCAGACTCTGGATAACTCAAGGCACGTTTCTGTAATGGCTGTTTGTGGGTTGACCCAGGCTATGACGATGGTTGATTTTCTACCATCTGGAAGATCAATAGTGATATTGTTCTTGACTCGCCACAGTTTTAATAAAAATGGATTTTTTCAGAAAACAGTAGTGGGAGTATGGTAGAACTGGAAGTGATTCCAGAACCGCAAACGATTACTGAAATTTGATAAGAACCTAAAGATTCAATTTGGTTTGACATTCCATTGGCCACTCCGCAGATTTGGTGGGTAACCTCAGGCACCCGAGAGGTACTCCGGTAGCCTCAAGGACGGTGGCAGAGAGGTTCTTGTTTACCCAGACTTTCCATTGTTGTTATTCCAGACAGTGAGACCCGGCAGGAAGATGAGTATAGCGTCATTCTAAACTAGTTTTAGAAGTGCACGTATATATGACTCTGCCAGAGGGTTGTCGTAGTCAGTGGGAGCAGCGGAAGCAGAGTGGACAGGGTGCTTATGTCTATTTATAGACTAAAGCAGATATAGCGGAGATAGATAATCTATTTCTGATGTAGAAGTCATTGGTTTGACTTCATCAGAATAAGGGATAGATCTGTTAAGAAGGTAGTAGGGTGTGATGTCCTGGTATTTGGATGACATGCACAGAGTAGGAAGTGAAATTCCTATACTACGATCGGTTATACTTTGGTTGTCACACAGTAGTTTCTCCACAAAAGAATTGGATTTTATATCAGAAATTCTGGTTACTAGATATTGTTTTTGCATTAGATGCAATAAGTTGATATTGATCCAATCCTGGAGAAACATTCGGAAGCAGTTTTAGAACATAAGTGGATGTTCTAGGGATATGATAACGACATCCTCTTTTGGGAGACGATTATTATTCCAGGCTTTCAAGGTAACCTAGATGACAGAGTGGCTGTCATAGTTATAGTTTTCCCTCTGACGAGGGGAAGTATTTTGGACAGGTGGTCCAGATGGATACTGAGGGAGGCATGGCGCAGGATACTGATTAAGTTCAGTTGACGATACAGTCTAAGAAGTTTGGATTTGGAGTTCATTTATGAACTAGGTCCCATCAGATATCCCAACACACTCTAAGACAGGTATTGCTCATTTCGGGAGATGGATTTCTCCGCGAACTTGAGATAAAGAGAGACATAGAAAGAAACATCGCAGCGGATCCACTCACTGAGGCTATTCCTTGAACGCAATAGTTTCGTAAACGAGCTTTGTGAGACTGACTAGTAGAGGAGTTGGGTGTTCGGTATCACACGGGCTGTGAGTATGCGACATCGCAATAATTAGCCTTGAGTGCAAGTAGGAGATTGTTGGAGATAGTGCCCTCAGAGTCAATTATTGGATCACAGGCACGTGATTGCAATGATTGAGAGATGACCTATGCCGGTAGGACAGTCTTACTCAAGATGATAGTATGCTATCTGGTTTATCTTTATCATCGTATACTGTTTTAGGTGACCTTACAGGTCACTATTGCGCGTTGATAGAGCCCTTAGGATTCTTGCTTGACGGCCAGCAGTATGATGGCGATCATATACGTGGGAGCTGGGGTCTATAAGCACATCCTTAAAAGGTCCCTAGTCGTGGGAGTTTTCGAGACAGGGCATCGATACTCCAGAGTAGACTAGTGTATACAGTCGAGACCCCGACGAGGGGCGGTGGCCGGTCTCACAAGCCACTGGTGTCAGTTGGTTCACCTAAGATGTATACAGGTGCTCATTGGGTTATGAGTACACCGGACAGGACTCGCCGGGAACATGCTAGTTGGTCTTATACCTGACGTTAGATAGCAGTTCCCTGGTGACATGTGTACAGGTTAGTTCATCGACCTGAGATCGTCATTTGTCTCGTGTGAGTTCTCACTGTACTTTGATTACTACCCTACCACGGCTCAAAGGAGTCGTGCAAACAGGTTTTAGTTGGGTACAGTCCCGAGCCACATGGAGGCAGTGAGCGGATCTGCAGGGGTTCGTCTCTCCCGGTATTGGGGGTGAGGTCGCGCTGTGTCTAGGAGATCCATTACACAAAGCCCTCGGCCGAGGCAGGAGATTTACTGGTAGGTATTCCAGTAGTATCTCAGGGTGTTCTGGGCTACACTCCGACATGACTTGTACCGCTTTTGGGGGTCTGACTTTTACCAACCCCCTAGGCCCGCCATGCGATACTCATAGACGAACGGACCAGACTGTATGGATATTGTCACTAACAGGCTCAGTAGAGTGTCAGGATGAGTTCGCTCATCGACCTCCCTTTTGGTCAATACCTAGTAGCCCATCACGTATGGCTAATACCTCTGACGTGCTAGTGGTTAAATCTACAGCCAAAGTATTGACGAGTCTTTAGAGTCCCCCACAGACAGTTTCTCAAGTTTCAGGAGAAACGCTGTACAGGCCGTATGGAGATATGGCAGGGTTCGATCTTATACGTGCGGTATTGCACGGATCATGATCGGACGGATAATACTAGTGGGCTTTGGTTTAAGCCGGATCCTAATATTGTACAGTGTAGATTTTGTCTCATTGCATTTGTATTCGGTCGGAATACAACTGTGGGTATGTATATACAGTCGCGGGGTTTTCCTGTAATTTATTACGGGATCAGTTTTTTGAAGTTGCCAGTTTGCATTTCGTTTCAGCCAGTTATCCTTTCTTCCTTTCGTTGGCTGATAATTGATGGAAGGGGGTTATTTGCAAGTATGCAAATTAGTTATGTGGAGGGGGTTTCTTGTAAATGGAGAGATTATGATAATCTAGCATCTTTTGATTCCATTCTTTGTGCACATGGCTTGCTTTAATGAGATTGGATTTGGTGTGACATATTCTTATGGTTATCATACAATTTCCTCTCTTGCTTTATTCTTTTGATTTTTCCCTCCTCATTCTAGAAAGGCCGGCCACATTTTGAAGAGAGAGAGAGATTATTTTTTTGTGTGGAAATTCTTCATCTCATTCTTTGCTTACACCAAAAATCCCAAGTTCATTTCCATTGTTCTTTCCTCCACACTATCATGGCAACTTCAATCACCCCATTAAGACAAAGTGATTCTACACTAGCCTACAGCATTCTTGGGCATGTTGGCTCGCCAACTTCGTGCCCGAGTTGCCTCGGTCCAGAGGTGGGAGCCCGTAAAAGAACCCGGCGATGTGGTACCCGTTCCGACGAGGAGATAAAGACCGGAGATTCCGCAAGGAGATCGGAGTGGAGGTCGAAGACCGAAGGACACGGATCGCTTGGTATCGCATTCTACCCCTTCTCTTGTTAGCTAGGTTTAGGTTAATGGTCCGATCTGGCTTTTAGGATGCGGTAGTGCTGTTTTAAAGTCAAGAAAATTTTTCGTTTCCGCATTTTGGCCTCGGATAGACGGCCGGGGCGCTACCGTAGTCCTACACTTCGGTCATATTCGCTTCTTCCGGTCTCTTTGATTCTGGCAGTTGTAGACCGTTTCTTAGGGCGTCCTTGAATATATTGTGTACTTTGTCCCTTTTGAAGGAATAGACTTTTTCCAGTTTCTCTTTCAGAGGCGATTCCCCTTCGGTGTATGTATCGGAGGGACTGAAGGCTGATCGCGGCCGTTTTTCGCTAAGGCGCTCCACTCTTAGGTTGAAGGTGGTATCAGTTGGCTACCTCCGAGTATCAATCCCTGGCTCATGAACCAAAATTTGACTTGCTATAATTGCAATCGGGAGACTTGGGTCGCGAGATCTGCCGCGACATTTACCAATTCGTTGACCTTAGACTGTACCTTGGCTAACTTCTCGTCCCTGTCCTGAAGCTGCCTCTAAATCCATCGGAATAATGCTTGTTCTGTAGTTCCGGTTATGACAACCGGGTCATCCTTATTGCCTGAGCTCAATTCCGCAGGAACCTCGGGCTCCTTTGGCTTATCGGCCTGAGCGAGCTCTTCATCATTTAGACCGAGTCGATGTTGGATAGCGTCCACCATATCATCACCATGGCTGTGAAGCATAGGAGGGTTCGTTACTTCATGTCCGGCTATGTAGACAGTGTGGACCACATATCCAGCCATCTCTTTATCTTTGGCGTCTGATTTTGAAGAGCGGTCCGGGCTTTGGAAATTCAAAAATTTTAACATGGCCAAAGCCCTAGCCCTTTTGTTGGCTCTGTATCTGAGCCTTTTCTGTCTTAGCTTCTCGATTTTGAGGGCTTAGCAGGCATCCGTCATCCAGGAAGCCATCGTGAGCCGATTAACAGGGAGCTTAGAGAAGATACCCAATTGAGCAGTTGTCAGGGGCGCCACTGGAGCTTGCCCAAGATGCCTTGTTGCTTTATTGGTGTTGATGGCCTTGCCCCTAGCTGGGGCCAAGGAAGGTCGTTCAAACACCGACTTGCGTTTGGGTAGCGGTGCCCTCGAGATCACCACATTTGGCCTCTTGCCTTTCGAGGCCGGTCTGTCTGTTGCTGGAGCTTGAGAAGCTGGGAAGGCGCTAGCCGACACGAACAGAATAGAGCCAAATGGTAGCGGCGGTTCCTCCCATTGTCGCCCGAGACTGGCCGGGAGGACTGTCCTGGCGTCCATCTTCATCGTGTAGGAGATGGGAGCTGAGTTCATCTTTGGAGACATTGTTGAAAAGTGATTGCTTGAAAAGCTGCATGAAAGAGCATTATTTTAGTATAAATATAGATATGCATATTGATTGAGTTCGCATGAACGTTTAACCCGAAATATGGGAGGAGAGATTAGTCCAACTGAATGTGCCAGAATCTGTAGGGTGTTTTTCGTCACCCTATTGAGATGGGAATACGCGCGCGCTTGTCAGACACATTACAGATTCATCCTGCCTAGGGTAGGCTGGGGTTTATTGATTGTGGGGATCCGAATCTCCCGCAGCTGCGGACTAAGCTGCCGTTAATTACCCCTCGCCTTTGGAGCGAGAAAACCTCCGATTAACGGGTCAAACAGGTCATGCGAACTCGATGTGCAGTGTATGTGTGTTGTGTTTAGAAAGGGGTTTTGGATATATCGGGGCCCCCACAGAGTTTTTACGGGGGTCCCGCTACCTGGATAGCGGGCTGGGGGTCAAGGGGGCAAGCAGCCCCCTTGCGGGGTGCGGGGCAGCGCCCCGTTAGAAATTTTTTTCTAATGGGGGACAATATTGTAGAGTATGTGTATGTGTGTGTATGTATGTATATATATATAAAGGGAAAGGGCATCCAAAGGATGCATGGGAGAAAGCGCAGCGCCTCACGTGCCAGGCACGCGGGCGCTTGGGCGCTGGCGCTATCGCCTTGGGCGCCAGGGCGCCAGTGCCCTATGTGCCTGGCACGCGGTGCGCCAGGGCGCCGGGGCGCCAGCGCACCACGTGCCTGGCACGCGGTGCGCTAGGGCACCAGCACACCACGTGCCTGGCACACGGGCGTTGTGCACCAGCGCACCACGTGCCTGGCATGCGGGCGCTGTGTGATTGGTGTAGATTTTGCGTATATGCGTTTTGAAATTAAAGAATAGAATACCGCAATCAATAACGGTGTCGCTTGGTAGCTAGCCAATTGAGTACAGGTCGGTCCACGGGGAAAACGTTTTCTTTTCTAATTGTTCTAACGAGTAAATTCCTATTTTTAGTAGGTTTTGAATTTTATAAAAACTAAAATTGAATTTGATTTGGATTAAAGCCTTGATAGGGTTAGGATTAGGTTAGTTTGGAAAGTTAAATCTACTCACCGCTTTCTGTGCCTAATTAAGAACATAGGTGTTGGGGTAATAATTAACAAAGGGGATTAACACGACAAGGAAGAAACGTAGTTTCTTCCTTTTGGTCCTTGTCCGTCCTTTCTTAACTCCTGTCCCTAACCTCTATGTAAATCAACCACTACCGGTCTAACTAGAGAATTACCGCTATCTCGTAGGATAGGCTGCCGTAGTGAGCGGTGGGTGTTTGTTTTACATAGAGTCCTAATTTATAAAGTTGTGAGGGCAAGAAAAGAGTGAGAGATTTCCATCTCTCAAACCTACCCAATCCTAACCCTAACAAGCGAGGAACTACTCACTCATTAAGGAAATTTTAACAAAATTCATTTTTATATTTTTTTATTAACCTAATTATCTTGCAGATAAATAAAGACAGGTAAAATTGCAGAGAAATAAATATGCAATTTAAGAAGAACACAAGATAAAAGAAATAAAAACTTACTTTTATTGATGCACTCTTTGACGATTACAAGGGAATTAAAAATTTAATCTAGAATTAAAAAGAGGCATGCCTCATTAGGCTTTAGGGTTTCCTATTTATAGATAGGAGAAACCTTAGGGTTTATATCTGATCCACATCTAAAATTACAAAACTACCCTAAGAAAGCCGGGTCAACGCAACGACACCACCGAAAAATTGCACCGACACGTGCTCAGCACGGCCGCGGAACCGCGGCAGAAAGCCATGTTTGGCCGTGGATCCGCGGCCATCTGGTAGGGTCTTCAGTTCATTTTCTCAGGGATTTTTCATGTTGCTTTTTCCTTCTGTTTTCTTTACTTGGTTCTTCAGAATCTTTTCTAGTTTCTTCCAGATTTCCAACAGTGCAGAATTTGTGGACTTTTACCGTAAGCTTCGCTTTGAAGTCTTGTATCTTGTGCCGCCCTTGAACTGTCTTGTGTTGGCTATAGTGCCCTCAAGGCAATTATCATAGTCGTGGACTTGTGATTATGATGATTGAGTGAAGACCTATACCGATAAAACAGTCTTACTCAAGATGATAGTATGCTATCTGGTTTGTCTTTATCATCATGTTGATAGAGCCCATAGGATTCTTGCTTGACTGCCAGCATTATGATGGCGATCATATATGTGGGAGTTAGGATCTATAAGCACATCCTTAAATGTCCCTAGTCGTAGGAGTATCGAGACCGGGCATCGATACTCCAGTGTAGACTAGTGTATACTGATCGAGACCCTGACGAGGGGCGGTGGCCAGGTCTCACAAGCCATTGGTGTTAGTTTGTTCACCTAAGATAGTATACATGTGCTCATTGGGTTATGAGTACACTGGACGGACTCGCCGGGAACCTGCTGGTTGGTATTATACCTATTGTCAGATAGCAGTTCCCAGGTGATATGTGTACAGGTTAGTCTATTGACCTGAGATCGTCATTTGTCTCGTGTGAGTTCCCACTGTACTTTGATTACTACTCTACCACGGCTCAAAGGAGTCGTGCAAACAGGTTTTAGTTGGGTACAGTCCCGAGCCACATGGAGGCAGTGATTGGATCATCGGGGATTCGTCTCTCCCGGTATTGGGGGTTGATGTCGCGTTGTGTATAGATGGCCATCACCATAAATCCGTGGCCACGGTGGACGAGAACTATTGATTCAGGATCG
Organism: Agapanthus africanus; assembly: GCA_030015575.1. Classification (NCBI taxonomy): domain Eukaryota; kingdom Viridiplantae; phylum Streptophyta; class Magnoliopsida; order Asparagales; family Amaryllidaceae; genus Agapanthus; species Agapanthus africanus. The sequence goes on along the minus strand of JASDDO010000024.1, from coordinate 861,677,423 downwards.
ATAGTTTCTCAGGTGGTGATGGGTTTCATACCGACACTAAATATCGCGTTGTTGGGGGTCTGACTTTATCCACCCCCCAAGACTCGATATGCGATGCTCTTAGACGAACAGACCGGACTGTACGGATATTGTCACTGTCAGGCTCAGTAAGGGTTCTGCATGAGTTTGCTCGTCGGCCTCCCTTTCGCTCAATACCTGGGTAGCCGTTACGTACAGCTAGTGCCGCTGACTTGCTTGTGGTTAAACCTACTGCCAGCGTATTGACGAGTCTTTAGAGTCCCACACAGAGGGTTTTCACGGTTCAGGCGATATGGTGTACATGAGGTATGTTGATATATACAGATGTCCGATTAAATATGTGCACTTGCTGCGCAGACTTTAATTGGACGGTTGATAATACTAGTGGCTTAGGATTAAGCCAGTTTATTAAATCAGGTTTTTGATTTAATAATTTATATATGTATTTATATATATATATATGTGTATTCTAGTATTATTGTTCGCTATTTATTTTCTCTCTTGGCTATTCGTATTTTTGTACGAATACGCGTATATGTATTTCGATACATGTACCGGGAAGTATTCCGTATTTTATACGGAATAGCTTCTAGAAGCTTTGCCACCTCATTATTTGATTTTCCATTTATGGAAATTCATTTTGTTTAATAATGAGGTGGAGGGTGGAACAGGTGACAAGGAATGGGCATGAGTCAAAGCATGGTTGCAATTGTTTATTTGATTAAAAAGGAAATGCTATTTTTTTTGGAGGGATAGGAGGGGGGGACCGGCCAATATTGGTGGGGGGATTCATTTCATTTGAGAGATAACATACTCCCACTCTCTCATTCATCCAAGCACACTTAACCATTCTTTGCTCATGAAAAAGCTTCATCACCTTTTTCATGTTCTTCTTGGGTTGCTCACATGAGCACAAGAGTTGAGAGAAAAATGTAGTGACACTTCTATACACCTCGACTCTCCATCGCTAGAGACTTTGGAGCGTCGGTTTCCTCGTTTGTCGAGGCTGGAGCTTGCGCTGTTTCCCTCGGATGGATCATCGGAGATAGAGGAAGACCGGCAACCAAACATCATCAAAGGATCACTAGGAGCTTGAAATAAAGACCGAAGGACACGGATCAACTCGGTATAATGATTCTAACTCTTAGTTAGTTTGCTAGTTTAGGGTTTAAGGTCGATCCGGGATTCGGGTAGCGGTAGCGTCGGTTTAGAAAAATTTTGTTCCGCATTTTGGCCGCATTTTGACGGCCGGGCGCTGCCGGGACCCAACATTTTGTGCATGGAACTGTTTACTGATCTTCATTTGTTCCTTGAACTGTTAGGTGACATCATACGGATTCATCTTTTGTTGGTCGTAGTCTCACTTTTGTAACGTCTTTTCATGAATTTCACTGTATTGTTCTGAGAACCTGTAACCTGCAACTATTTAACAGACATGGATCAAAAGCACTTATTTATTTGTAAAATGATTAAGAATGGGGAATATAATAATGAAAAATTATGATATGAACACTGTGCGCTAGAGCGCCAGCACCCCACGTGCCTGGCACGCGGGCGCTAGGCGTCAGCAGCAAAAGGGACTTGGTCTCTGCACTGGGAGCTGTGCTCCCGATTTGATTTATGGAGTTGAACTCCTGACAGAGATTAATTTAGGGAGTTAAACTCCAATGGATCTTGAATGGAGTTAGACTCCTAAAAACATTCAGAAATGATCAAAGGGGCTGCTTTGTTTCTCCCTTTGGCTCTGGATCTTCCCAAGATGGGATTTTTGGAGATGGGTCTCTTTCTTCTTCCTGTCGGTTGGTCGGATCTTAGAGAAAGGGAGTGAGATTTAAAAATCTTTCTTTTTGAGATCTAATGGAAGATCTGAGCTCCCCTTTGTAGGTTTTGTGGTGAAAAACTATTTAGTTTTGGGGAAGGAAGAGTAAAACTCTTGATTTAATTGAAAAATGGGAAGAAGGTTTAGAACCTTGAGGAAGGAGAAGGAGGCACAAAGAACCCTAAATTTTTGAGGGAATGAAAAGTGTCTTAGATATTTTCATCATGTTGTCTCTTATAGGCTTATACATTTACACATAGCCCCTTGGGCTTCACAAAATGACATTTTGCCCATCCCATGGCTCATGTGCCATTTCTTTTTGCACATAAGCTTTTGGCTTTACAAAATTTTGGCTTTATGCCCATTCATGCATAAAAAAAATTACATAAAAATTATTTATTACATGATTTCATTTTGTCATGGGGAAGGCCGACCGCTTCATGTTCGGGTTCGACTCGGGCATAGGCCCACTTGACCTGGGTTTGGGCCCACTTGGCTTGGGGTTGACTTTGACTTGGTTAACCGGGGTGTAATTTTAGACCCCAACAGTGACGATTCTGAAACCCATGTCCATTGCTGAGCATATTGAACAATCCTATAGCTGATCTTTCACTCCTTTCACCACTCCAAGTTCTTTAGAACAAAATTTCCAATCACATTCTTATCAAAGTGTTGATCCTAATCATGTCCATTTTACGCACCCATTCAATTCCTATCAGTACTACCCGACTTTTACACCTTCTTTAGATATTTTTTCTGAACATCCATTTAGGAGTTTCACGTGTCCAAACGAATTCGAATATTTTACTGAAACCCCTTCACAACTCATGTCTAGTCTTGAAAGAACATTGGAAGAATTTAAGGTAGCTTCGTGCCGAAAAATTGAGGAATTGAATGAATCCATGGCCGCACTCATATAACCTAACGAACCAGCAGCTAATTCCCAACCAGCTCAAAATTTTACAATGTATGATGAAGCGATAAGACAAATTAATGATATGAGTAGTGAAAATGGGCAGTACACCCTTCCAAATCAAACCTACCCGTTTCCAGTTGAACTCCACAACTCTTATTCTGAAAGTATATCGAGTAAACCAAATAATTCACCTATTGAGGATAGCATGTTTGATGAGTTGTGCGACCACATAGTGTTTGATTTACCAGATTGTGAAGGGACCTTGTCAAGTGAAACCACCACCATTCCGTTTGATCTCTACATTTCTAATCTAGAAAACCAACTGTTCGCCGCCGAAAGACCGGGAAGATAAACGACTTGCCTGAATTTGGGGGCAGATACTATTTGGTTTTATCTATCCACCTCTCCGAAGATACCAAGTTGATTTATGGCACCGTATATCGGAGGTTTAGACGGATGCGGCCGTTGTAGCAAACTTCGTCAGATTCCCCCTCGTTTGAAGGCTTTTGATTGTGGGGACGCTCTTCCCTGCAAGCGCAAGTCCCTGCAGTTAATTACGCTACCACATCGCGGTAACCACTTTCTCCTTCTCCAGATGGTCACTACGTGTCGTGTGTGTTTGTTTTTGTCACGCCCCGCTTCCCAGAGTACGCTAAGATAGGCACGTGACAGAGCCAACCATGCTACCTGTGGATAGGAAATATCCTTCCACAGTCACATTACGGCTGTAGAGATATCGAGAACAATAATAAACTATCTAACACATGTCCATAAGCCAAAATAAACGAGTCAAGAATAAAATAATGCGGAAGCAAAAGATCCAATACAACGATAAACTGGAATGTACGTCCCATAATGCGGGCTCACATCAGGAATAAAAATGCATAAATAAAACTAAAGATACTAACAAGTCCTCACTGCTCAGCTTGCTGACTGGAATACTCCGGCTCGGCCTGTAGCAAAGGTAAGGAATCTGGGCCAGGCAAAACCCAGACGTCAGTGCATCATAATATCAAGCAATAGTATAAACAGGGGTAGCAAGACATGCAGGTATGAGTATAAATGGTAAAACATGTATAACAGTAATATAAGTGAGGACAGTGAGGGTAATGTGTAGTGAGTAATCTAAACTGGTCTACTGGGATAACTACTCTCAAGTCTTTTTGAAATCAATTTGATGAATTATCGATGTAACTCAATAGTATCCCGTGCATACCCGGGACCACGGTCAAGATTCTCGGGCTGAAACCGAGACATGCCGCTAGGCACTAAAACAAGAAATATGTATAGATGAATGTGTTAGCAGCATCATCCCAAGGCTGGCCTAGCCCCTAAAACTGATCAGTATAAGTAAGCGAACTGTCGAGTTACAAGTCAGGTTTCATCATTGATTTCCCCATACCCCCAAGTTATGTGTTCAAGTCAGGTATTGAATAAGCTGGAGCTAATGCCAACACAGGATCAAGCAGGTACAGGTTTGTCTGTATAGACAACAAGATATATCCATAGAGATAACATGTCAAGATTTGTCGGCATTAGTAACAAGATCAGGTATCAAGTTAAGTAGTGATATAATCAAGTCATATCAAGTAGTGCACATGGATCAAGTTATGTCAAGTAGTGTATTAAGTCATGTCAGGTAGTGCACAAGTATCAAGCGGGTGTTCATAATCAAACTGTAGTAAGCATGGGTACACAAAATCAAGTATGGAGTACTAATATAACAATAAAATGATATAATGCAACATGGTATGCGAATAGATATGAAATCAATGGTATGGATGCACAATTATCGATTAGGGTTACAATTACAGTTCCAATACTAATTAGGATGTACTTTATTAAATATGGGGTATTAAACAACAGTATTAGGTTATTAGTGAGATCTGTAAATGATGCTATATGCATTCTATATGATATGGATGCAAACGGACATCATATAACCGTAAAATGATAAACTAACAAGTACGGGATATATAATTAAGCAATATGAGATGTAACTATTCAATCGGATGCAGTATATGATAGTATAGTATGTAACAAATAAGTTTTCATGACCTAGATCTGAAATGATATGAATGGATGCAAACGGAACATCGAAAAGCTGTAAAAGTAAACATGGGGTGCATAATTTGAAATACCAGTATTATATTTATTAAAATAGATGTATATAAAGTAATGTAGCATGTAGCAAGATAAACTTGCCAAGACGGATCAAGAAACGGGTGTGTACGGAACGTCTCACGTCGGCGAAATGTCGCGACGCGCGCACGGTACACGGAACGGTTCCAAACCACGCACAAAGGTGATCACGCAAGCAAGGCACGTCCACTGGGTCGTCTGGATCGTCGGCGTCGTCGCGTCTCCGGCGAACTACAGAAAGACAGAGAACTATATATTTTTTTTGAAGAAAGAAAGCAAGGAAAGAAAAGAAGGAAAAAGAAAAGAAAGGGAAGAAGATGGAAGTGAATGGCTCATTGGGGTGCACCGTAGACAAGGAGCGAGGGGGCGACGACGAGATCAACTCCGGTGATCCTCGCCGGTGGTGAAGCGTGTGCAGGGGGTGCTCGGCTTGGGTCTCAGGGTGTGCAGGGCTCGGGTTCTAGGCTCAGCGAAGGGGAGAAGAGATGGGTTATGTGTGTTTAAAGGAGATAGGGTTTCAGTTAGATGGGTTATAGGGTGCTCGGGTCCACGAGGAAGAAGAAGGAGACACCGGTGAGGCGATCACGGCCGAGGGTTTTGAGACGAGTTGGGTTCGTCGGTAGTGGATGCAAATGGTTGAAGATGAGTGCAGCCTCGATCGAGAGGCGTGGGTTTCCCTGGTGCGGGCATGAGGACGGGAACAAGGAAGAAGATGAGGAAAGAGGAGGGAGGTGAGAACGATGATGAGGGTCAAAGACGGCGAGATGTGTGGGTTAGGGTTCTCGTCGTCGTGGTGTGCAGGAGTTTAATTAAAAGAAGAAGAAGAAAAGAAATGAAGAGGGAGGTGATTATAGCAATGAAAGGAGGTGACGAGAGTCGAGGAACAGTGAATGCGAGAGGTGTGAGAAAGAGGGTGAGAGAGAGAGAGAGGGAGATGAGAGAGAGAGAGAGAGATGGAGAGAGACTGTGCATGTGTTTGTAAAAAGAATTAACAAATAAAGAAAGAGAGAGCTGGGAGAGGGAGAGGGAGAGGGAGAGAAAGAAAGAGAGAGGAGAGGGACAGAGTGAGAAAGATGCGAGAGGAGAGAGAGAGCGAGAGGAGAGAGAATTTTGTTTTCTTAGTTAGGATTTTAATTTTTTTAAAATCTTTTACGTTATTTAAATTTTAAACTGTTATAAATATTTAATAAAATTTGATATTCTGGTAAATACAAACTTACTCCAAAACACGTCTGGGTCGGGTCTAAAAATTCAGTTTTAAAATACAAAAAATATATATGTCGACCAAAACTAAAATTTGTTATCCGGGTAACGAAAAAGCATATCCCCAAGAACGGATGCACGTACGTGCGCATAACCATCCAAACAAGTCTGTTTCACTGAACGGGACGAGAACAGGGTGCGCGGATGCTACGACAGGGTTAGGGGTATCATGCAGGCCATGCAATGTATTTTTAAAATATTTTACTTGACTTTAAATGTTATATTAAAGAAATGCAGATGCCAGATAAAATGCCAGTATGCAGTATGTATAATGAAAGTGCACGGATCCACGTAACAAGCCAGGATAAATCATAAACATGAATCAAGACAGGTTTCAAGCATGCGGGTCGGGTTGGATGCTAATACAGATGTCAAATATATTATTCGCACCCAAAACACAGTAAATCAGGAAAAATACCAAGATAAAGAAATACTTGAACTAGAACTGGTATAAATGAACTAGGGTGTTACATTATACCCAACTACAAAAAGAATTTCATCTTCGAAATTCCCAAAACAAGAAAAGATAAACAATCAAGAATCTACAAGAATATGTGTGGAAACTTCTGTCGAATCTCGTCTTCTCGTTCCCAAGTCGATTCTCCATGCGAGCGATTTCCCCAAGAAACAAGTACGAGAGGGATAATTTTGTTCTTAAGGACCTTTTCTCTTCGATCAACAATCGACATCGGTCGTACCTCAAAGGTTAAATCCTTTCTTACAGTCAGCTCCGAATGATCTAGCACGTGTGTTTCATCTCGAACATACTTACGGAGTTGAGATACATGCAACACGTCATGAACATTCGCCAAAGATTGTGGTAACGCCAATCGATAAGCCACTTCTCCAACATGCTCAATAATGTCGAAAGGCCCCACGAATCAAGTACTAAGCTTACCTCGACTCCCAAAACGAATCACTCCTATAGTCGGTGATATCTTCAAAAATACCTGATCACCAACAGCGAACTCTAGAGGTCTTCTCGATGTATCGGCCTAACTCTTCTGCCGATATTGTGCTGCCTTCATGTGATTCCGGATAGTATTAACTTTCTCCACGGTTTGCACGATCAAATCCGGTCCCAACAATTTTCGTTCTCCAACATCTTCCCAACAAACAGGTGAGCGACACATGCGACCATACAAAGCTTCGAATGAAACCATCTGAATAGTCGCCTGAAAGCTGTTATTGTAAGAAAACTCCACCAAGTGTAGATGATCCTCCCATGAACCCTTGAAGTCTAACATGAAAACTCTCAACATGTCTTCAAGAGGTTGGATCGTTCTCTACGACTGGCCATCTATTTGAGGATGATAAGCGGTGCTAAACTTCAACCGCGTTCCCAAACTTTCCTGTAAACTCCTCCAGAAATGCGATAAGAATCGGGTGTTACGGTCGGACACGATGCTCACAGGTACTCCATGCAATCTCACAATCTCCTGCATGTACCATTCTGCTAACGTTTCCGTCGACTGACCAACTCGAAATGGTATGAAATGAGCTACCTTGGTCAATCGATCAACAATCACCCAAACTGCATTGTTGCCCTTTGGACTCCGTGGTAAAGCTGTCATGAAATCCATGGTTATATGTTCCTACTTCCATTGAGGAATCGGAAGTGGTTGCAATAAACCAGCCACTCTTTGATGTTCAGTCTTAACTTGCTGACACACCAAGCACTTCGCTACAAAGTGGGCAATCTCCCTTTTCATACCTTCCCACCAGAAATGCTGCCTTAGATCGCGGTACATCTTCATGCCTCCTGGATTTACGGAATATGCAGAACTGTGTGCCTCCTTCATAACTTCTTCACGAATGTCTCCTTTTGGCACACACAAACGGCTACCATAATGCAACGAACCATCTTCATGAATCAACAAGTCCGTTCGAAGTCCTGCTTCAACTTGTTCTCGAAACTTCTACAATCTTGGGTCATGTGACTGTGCTGCTTTAATATTCTCGATCAACGACGACTGTACTTGCAGCTGCATCAACTGTCCTGAAGAATGCGGTAACACGATCTCCAAATCGAATCTCCGAAAAATCATCGATAAACTCCCTCTGTGTAGTCAACATCTGAATTGCTGGCAACCGACTAAGCGCATACGGTACTACATTAACCTTCCTCGGATGGTACTTGAGATCAAGATCGTAGTCAGCCATCAGCTCCAACCATCTACGCTGCCTCATGTTAAGCTCTTTCTGTATGAACACGTACTTTAGGCTTTTGTGATCGGTGAATACTTTGACCCTTTCGGCCAGTAAGTAGTGTCTCCAAAACTTCAAAGTGAAAACCACCGCTACAAGCTCCAAATCATGAGTTGGGTAATTCTTCTCATAGATCTTCAACTGTCTCGATGCGTAAGCTATAACCTTCCCATGCTGCATCAAAACACATCCCAAACCTTTCCCAGATGCGTCGCTATGAATCACCAATCCTCCGGAACTGTCTGGTACGGTCAAAATAGGAGCGATTATCAATTTCTGCTTCAATGCCTCAAAAGCTGACGCACATTTATCCGTCCATACGAATGATACTTCTTTTCGCGTAAACTTGGTCAAAGGCTCAGCCAATCGAGCAAAATTCTCCACGAACCTTCTGTAATATCCGGCAAGTCCAAGAAAACTCCCAATCTCTGCTACGTTCTTCGGAATCGGCCAATCTTGAACTGCTGCAATCTTCTCAGGGTCAACGGCGATTCCATCTCTGGATACAACATGCCCAAAAACTTCACTTCTTCAAGCCAAAACTCGCACTTGATCATCTTTGCATATAATCTTTCTTGCCTCAATGTCTGCAGTGCGATCTTCAAGTGTTCTGCATGCTCTTCGAGGCTCCTTGAGTAGACCAGAATATCATCGATGAACACAACGATAAACTGGTCCAAGAACGGTGAAAAGATTCGGTTCATCAAGTCTATAAATATCGCCGGTGCATTCGTGACTCCGAATGGCATCACTAAATACTCGTAATGTCCATACCGAGTTCGAAACGCAGTCTTGCAAATATCTTCTGATTTAACTCGGACCTGATGATATCCGAATCGCAAATCCAGCTTCGAGAATACCCTCGTGCCACTAAGTTGCTCGAACAATTCGCCAATGCGAAGGATCATGTACTTGTTCTTAATAGTCACCCGGTTTAATTCTCGATAATCGATGCACATCATCCTTGTGCCATCTTTCTTCTTGACTAGAAGAACTGGAGCTCCCCAAGGTGAATTGCTGCTGCGAATCCAACCCTTCTCTAGCAATTCGATAACCTGCTTCTTGACTTCTTCTAACTCCACTGGTGCCATTGGATAGTACGCCTTTGAGATTGGCGCTGCACCAGGAACGAGATCGATCGCGAACTCCACATCTCGTTTTGGCGGTAAACCCGAGATATCCTCGAACACATCCATGAACTCTCAAACTACCACTGGCGCTTCCTCCTTATCAACTTCCATCGACGAAAGAACATTGCTTGTCGGCCTAGCCCTAAACTCGACTGGCCTGACAGAACTGCTACCTCCAGCAAAACAAACTCCGGATGTCCGGGAATCTGGAAGATCACTTTCTTTGCCCTACAATCAATGTGAGCGTGGAAAGTGCCAAGAAAATCCATTCCCAAGAAAACATCATAACTGCCGGTATCGATCACCAAGAAATCTACAAAACATGAACTGGTAAGCAATGAAACTGAGAGAACCAAGGAAATTTCACGACCATGAATCAAGGAAATGAATCAAGACCAGGACTCTAAGTTACTTAAATAGAGTGCCGCATTGTAACTATGCTGCAGTTCATGAGTACAATCACATAACTCCGTTCAAGTCGCCCAAATCCTAGTATTAGAATAGAAGAAACAAGTAGGGAGAAACAATAGGAAACCAAAAGGTTTGAAGCCGAGATGCAAAGTTGTTTGCATATCGTCAAGACAAGAGTCAATAGAAAGATATGATTCAAGAATCATGATAACAATGTGGCAGGACATGTTCCTAAATACGGGTTTTCTGATTCGTGTATTGGGTTCAATACCCAACTACAAAAGAATCAAACGCGATTAACCTAAATCCTATGGCTCTGATACCAAACAAACCCTGTCACGCCCCGCTTCCCAGAGTGCGCTAAGATCGGCATGTGACAGAGCCAACCATGCTACCTGTGGATAGGAAACATCCCTCCACAGTCACATTACGGCTGTCTAAAGATATCAAGAACAGTAGAAATAAAATAAACTATCTAGTACATGTCCATGAGCCAGAATAAACGAGTCAAGAAATAATATGCGGAAGCAATAGATCCAATAAACAATAACATCAGGAAAGTAAACATAACTAAACTGGATACTAACCGGATACTAACAGGATCCTCACTGCTCGGCCTGACGGCGGAAATACTCCTGATCAGCCTGCGACAAGGGTAGAGGATCTGGGCCATGCAAAACCCAGACGTCAGTGCGTCATAATATCAACCATAATATAATCAAGGGGTAGCAGGACATGCAGGCACGAGTATGAACAGTAACAAGTCAACATGAATATATAACAGTGAAGTATAACAGTATAAGTGACGTGTAGTGATCAATCTAAACTGTGCTACTGGGTTATCTATTCTAAAGTCTTCGAAATCAATTAATGTAATCCTCATCGTAACCCATCATGAACAGTAACAAGTCAACATGAATATATAACAGTGAAGTATAACAGTATAAGTGACGTGCAGTGATCAATCTAAACTGTGCTACTGGGTTATCTATTCTAAAGTCTTCGAAATCAATTAATGTAATCCTCATCGTAACCCATCATGAACAGTAACAAGTCAACAGGAATATATAACAGTGAAGTATAACAGTACGCTAAGATAGGCACATGACAGAGCCAACCATGCTACCTGTGGACAGGAAATATCCTTCCACGGTCACATTACGGCTGTAGAGATATCGAGAACAATAATAAATTATCTAACACATGTCCATAAGCCAGAATAAACGAGTCAAGAATAAAATAATGCGGAAGTAAAAGATCCAATACAACGATAAACTGGAATGTACGTCCCATAATGCGGGCTCACATCAGGAATGAAAATGCATAAATAAAACTAAAGATACTAACAAGTCCTCACTGCTCAGCCTGCTGACTGGAATACTCCGGCTCGGCCTGTAGCAAAGGTAAGGAATCTGGGCCATGCAAAACCCAGACGTCAGTGCGTCATAATATCAAGCAATAGTATAAACAGGGGTAGCAAGACATGCAGGTATGAGTATAAACGGTAAAGCATGTATAACAGTAATATAAGTAAGGATAGTGAGGGTAATATGTAGTGAGTAATCTAAACTGGTCTACTGGGATAACTACTCTCAAGTCTTTTTGAAATCAATTTGATGAATCATCGATGTAACTCAATAGTATCCCATGCATACCCGGGACAACAGTCAAGATTCTCGGGCTGAAACCGAGACATGCCGCTAGGCACTAAAACAGGAAATATGTATAGATGAATAATGTCAGCAGCATCATCCCAAGGCTGGCCTAGCCCCTAAAACTGATCAGTATAAGTAAGCGAACTGTCGAGTTACAAGTCAGGTTTCATCATTGATTTCCCCATACCCCCAAGTTATGTGTTCAAGTCAGGTATTGAATAAGCTGGAGCTAATGCCAACACAGGATCAAGCAGGTACAGGTTTGTCTGTATAGACAACATGATATGTCCATAGGGACAACAGGTCAAGGTTTGTCGGCATTCGTAACAAAATCAGGTATCAAGTTAAGTAGTGATATAATCAGGTCATATCAAGTAGTGCAGATGGATCAAGTTATGTCAAGTAGTGTATTAAGTCATGTCAGGTAGTGCACAAGTATCAAGCGGGTGTTCATAATCAAAATGTAGTAAGCATGGGTACACAAAATCAAGTATGGAGTACTAATATAACAATAAAATGATATAATGCAACATGGTATGCGAATAGATATGAAATCAATGGTATGGATGCACAATTATCGATTAGGATTACAATTACAGTTCCAATACTAATTAGGATGTACTTTATTAAATATGGGGTATTAAACAATAGTATTAGGTTATTAGTGAGATCTGTAAATGCAGCTATATGCATTCTGTATGATATGGATGCAAACGAACATCATATAACCGTAAAATGATAAACTAACAAGTACGGGATATATAATTAAGCAATATGAGATGTAACTATTCAATCAGATCCAGTATATGATAGTATAGTATGTAACAAATAAGTTTTCATGTCCTAGATCTGAAATGATATGAATGGATGCAAACGGAACATCGAAAAGCTGTAAAAGTAAACATGGGGTGCATAATTTGAAATACCAGTATTATATTTATTAAAATAGATGTATATAAAGTAATGTAGCATGTAGCAAGATAAACTTGCCTGGACGGATCAAGAAACGGGTGTGTACGGAACGTCTCACATCGGCAAAATGTCGCAACGCGCGCACGGTACACGGAACGGTTCCAAACCACGCACAAAGGTGATCACGTAAGCAAGGCACGTCCGCTAGGTCGTCTAGATCATCGGCGTTGTCGCGTCTCCGGCAAACTACAGAAAGACAGAGAACTATATTTTTTTTTGAAGAAAGAAAGCAAGGAAAGAAAAGAAGGAAAAAGAAAAGAATGGGAAGAAGATGGAAGTGAATGGCTCACTGGGGTGCACCGTAGACAAGGAGTGAGGGGGCGACGATGAGGTGATCCTCGCCGGCGGTGAAGCGTGTGCAGGGGCTGCTCGGCTTGGGTCTCAGGGTGTGCAGGGCTCGGGTTCTAGGCTCAGCGAAGGGGAGAAGAGTGTGTTAGGTGTGTTTAAAGGAGATAGGGTTTCGGTTAGATGGGTTATAGGGTGCTCGGGTCCACGAGGAAGAAGAAGGAGACACCGGTGAGGCAATCACGGCCGAGGATTTTGAGATGAGTTGGGTTCGTCGGTAGTGGATGCAAAGGGTTGAAGGTGAGTGCAGCCTCGATCGAGAGGCGTTGGTTTCCCTGGTGCGGGCACGAGGACGGGAACGAGGAAGAAGATGAGGAAAGAGGAGGGAGGTGAGAACGATGATGAGGGTCAAAGACGAAGAGATGTGTGGGTTAGGGTTCTCATCGTCGCGGTGTGCAGGAGTTTAATTAAAAGAAGAAGAAGAAAAGAAATGAAGAGGGAGGTGATTATAGCAATGAAGGGATTTGACGAGAGTCGAGGAACAGTGAATGCGAGAGGTGTGAGAAAGAGGGGAAGAGAGAGAGAGGGAGATGAGAGAGAGAGAGAGAGAGAGAGAGAGACTGTGCATGTGTTTGTAAAAAGAATTAACAAATAAAGAAAGAGAGAGCTGGGAGAGGGAGAGGGAGAGAGAGAAAGAGAGAGGAAAGAGACAGAGTGAGAAAGATGCGAGAGGGGAGAGAGAGAGTGAGAGGAGAGAGAATTTTGTGTTTTTAGTTAGGATTTTAATTTTTTAAAAATCTTTTACGTTATTTAAATTTTAAACTGTTATAAATATTTAATAAAATTTGATATTCTGGTAAATACAAACTTACTCCAAAACACGTCTGGGTCGGGTCTAAAAATTCAGTTTTAAAATACAAAAAATGTATATATCGACCAAAACTAAAATTTGTTATCCGGGTAACGAAAAAGCATACCCCCAAGAACGGATGCACGTACGTGCGCGTAGCCATCCAAACAAGTCCGTTTTACTGAACGGGACGAGAACATGGTGCATGGATGCTACGACAGGGTTAAGGGTATCATGCAGGCCATGCAATGTATTTTTAAAATATTTTTCTTGACTTTAAATGTTATATTAAAGAAATGCAGATGCTAGATAAAATGCCAGTATGCAGTATGTATAATGAAAGTGCACGGATCGACGTAACAAGCCAGGATAAATCATAAACATGAATCAAGACAGGTTTCAAGCATGCGGGTCGGGTCGGATGCTAATACAGATGTCAAATATACTATTCGCACCCAAAACACAGTAAATCAGGAAAAATACCATAATAAAGAAATACTTAAACTAGAACTGGTATAAATGAAGTAGGGTGTTGCAGTTTTATTTTTGGTTGCCCGTGGATTGTATACGGAGACTAATTTATGTTGTCGCCCGTAGGGCGTGGATTAGTCCAAATCCGTATTTTCTTAGATTTGGTTTTGAGTTGAGTTTAAGGATCGTTAATCTCATTTGAGACTAAGATCAACTTAAACGTTTATTAAGGATACGTTAGTCTAATTTTAGACTAAGATCTACTCAACAGGATAATTTAGATCCAACGAAAGAGCATTTGGGCTCTATTGTCTTAGTTTAGGGACGTTGCGGTCCATAAGTTTAAGGACATCATAGTCCGTGACAGTTTAAAGACGCCATAGTCTATAAAGTTTAAAGACATCATAGTCTATGAGTTTAAGGACCTCACAGTCCATGGTATTTTAGAGACATCATAGTCTGTAAAGTTTAAGGACATCATAGTCCATGAGTTTAAGGACCCCACAGTCCGTATAATGTCTGATTGTCGCGACTCGTCACTTCTCTGAAAACGTTGAAGGATTACAACGACATATATCAGAGGTATGAAGAGATGTACCCTTGAACCAATGCTGGTTGAAAGGCTTTGGGAATTACTTTGAATGCCATATGAGATGATCAATTTTGGAAGACAAAAGAATAGTTGGGGTTCAGTTGAAGAGGGGTCTTGCCTCTGGGCGACTTAGCTAATTTGGGCTAAGATTGGTTTGAATATAGTGTTAAACACTAGAGTATACTCAGCGCTCACGTGTTCCCACGTGAGGCGCTTAAAGTAGTGTTAAACACTAAGAATGAAGCGCTTAAAGTAGTGTTAAACACTAACTACGAAGCGCTCACGTGGGGTCACGTGAGGCACCTGAAGATTGGGCCTTACATCTTCTATTTTACTCCCAGAATATGAATATAAGCATTAAAAACTTGATCTTTATGATCATCACATGTGGACACGTGAGGGTACCCATGCGTTGGATATTAATCCTTCAGTTTTACCCCATTTTCTCTTTAAAAAGGTGTTTGTCAAGGGTCACGTGGAGACACGTGAGGCATCCTTTAGGCGAGCATTGCCTTTGGATAGAATCCTCTTTTTTATGAGTGTTTGATAATTTCTAGGGGTCACGTGGGAACACGTGAGACACCTAAAAAGTGAAACTGCCTTGGCTTTACTCCCTTTTTATTTTGAGAAGCTTGTTCAAGGGTCGCGTGGTAGCACGTGAGACGCCAGAAAGTGAAATGCCTCGGCTTTACTCTCTTTTTATTTTGGGAAGCTTATTCAAGGGTCACGTGGGAGCACGTGACCTAAACTTATCCGTTCTCTTTTGATCATTGAGGGGGCTCATGTGTACATACGTGATCATTTTGGGTACTGATCTCTTTTACCTGCATGGAGAGTTAAATCCCTTGTTTAAGAATTAGATTCTTTCATAGGGTTAAACCCCAATTTTATTTAGAGGAATTAAATTCCTCTGTGTTTGAAAGAATTAAATTCTTTAAACCCAATTCTCCCTCTAAGTTTTAGATCTGCATGGCAGAATCTCCCCGATGAGAATTAAATTCTCAACTTATGGGGAGATCTGCTTCTGCAGATCTTCAACCAGAGGAAGAACTGAGTTCTTATTTAGAAGAGTTTCTTTCTTCTCTGAAGAGATCTTCTTCTCTATTTCTCTCTGTTGTATTCTCTCCTCTCTTTTCTTCTTGGCTCCTATTTATAGGAGAAAGAAAAGAATCAGTTTGTTCAGCCAATCTCTCATTGAAAAATTTTGATTGATTTTATAACCAACATGATCTTTTAGATCATTCGGTGAATTTTATTCACCATTGGATTTTTAATCCATAAGATATTTTATTTGTTGTTCCTGGCAAATTTTAGGAAAATATTTCCTTGTACAGAATCTTTCTATAAATTGGTGATTTTTTAATCACCATTGGATTTTTAATTCAACGGTGCTCCACTTTACAGAGTACAATCTTTTTTGTTTGGAAAGATCTAGGGATTTTTTTCTCAATTAGGGCTTTTGATTCCTTTTAATTAGAATTTAATTCTATTGGTTCATAGGGTTCGGGAACCAATCACGTGTTGGCACGTGACCCCACTGATTAAGCATCTAATTAGAATTTAATTCTATTAGTTCAGAGGGCTCAAGAACCCATCACGTGTTGGCACGTGACCCCATTGATTAAACATCTTCAATTGTTTATTTCAGCACCTATAGACTTTGCCCATAAAAGGTCACGTGTCCTCACGTGAGGCCCGATCACAGTGGGCACGTGATGCTCCACTTGGGGGTTTTTCTTGCTGCTTTATTTATATGTTTTATTAAGTTCCGATGAGGGAACAAATGCCCCCATATCGTTGTTCTCACGTGTTTGAACGTGAGTGCAACGCTATCACCTTTGTGGCCGTTGGATTTGCCTAGGGAACGGGGAAGATGAACCGTTTCCTATCATGTCTTATAAATGCAAGGGTCTCTTCAGCAGCGCCTCCGTTCCTTCATCTTCTTCCTTCTTCGTTTTCTTTGAGAATTTAATTCTCTTCCTCGGAGCTTAGTTCTCTGTTCAAAAAATTCCGAGTTTAACTCTATCAACAAAAAGAATCCCTTTTTAGGTAAGGATCTTGAACGGCCGAGGAACTTTTCTTCTCCTTTTATAAAATTCTTTTTGAATTTTAAATCCACACCGAGGGTTTTTTCCTTTAATGAAAACTCATCTTTCCGAGATCTAAAAATGCACGATCTTTAGGTAGTAAGCCCCCAATGTTAGGCGTTTTTTCTGATCTTAGGGGGTTGATGATAGCACATATTTTCTTCTGGAATTTAATTCCATTCCAAAGAGCTCAACTCTGAAAATTTTCTTGGATTTTAATTCCTCTGTTCAAAAAGAATTTAATTCCCCCTATAGAACTTAGTTCTAACGATCAAGAAGACATCTTGGGATTTTTACTCAGCTGTTCTTGACAAAAATTTTTAAGAGAGATTCTTCTTTAATTTGCACAGAGTTGGTGATGGGTTTTTCCTTGGGGGAATGTGCAGAGGTGTTAAAACTCCACTATTCATTTATTGAGAATCTCCCTTTTGTTCTGATAATGATTACCCTGACTCATCATTAGTGAGCCGCCATATTGATTTTTTGGGTGTAACATTTCAGAAAATATAAAATATTATTTTTGGAATTTAATATTAAAATAATATATTTCCCGAAAACTGCCCGATTTGTGAAATTGGGGTTTTCGAAAAAGAGTATAAATATATACCGATAACTGTGAAATAAATGGAAATTAAAATGATTTATTCATTTAATAATATATTTAAAGGATTTTGTATTTTTAAAATTTATTATATGCAGTTTGGATAAAAACCCGATTAGTGCACTGCTAATCGCGATTAAGCCAAATCCGTGTTTTTACAGTTTTCCGTGGCTAGTGTACCACGTCATGTTGCATTTGGTTGCATGTTATCTCATTTGTGTTGTTTTATGGGTATTTTGTGTTTTGGTTTTAAAGTTTAAAAGAAAAGAAAATGAGAAAGGGTAGAAGGGTAAATAGTCGAGAGAGAGGGTTAGAATAAGTGAGGAGAGAGAGAGGGGCTGCCTCATTTCTTTTCCTCCACATTTCTTTTCATCTTCTTCATCTTCACCTTCCCTCCACCTTCACCCCAAGTTATCATCTCAAAAACTCCATCAAAACCCTAAACCCCTTTCATTAAAGTTGATCCCCTCTTCACCCTCTATACTTTGGACCCATCAAAGTGGGATTTTGACAACATTGGCAAACTAGGATTTTTCTTGAGTTGCATCCATGAGGTATATCTTCTTCCATTTAGTATAGTTTTTAGTTCTTTATATTCTAGTTAGTTAGAAATGGGGTTAAGATGTGGATTTGTGAGCATGGAAACTTCAAGAGGAGGATTAGGGTTTGAATTATGTTGTGGTGATGGAAGTTGCTGTTATAAGACCCTAGTGCTGTTTTTACTGGCCAAGACAGGTTAGAAACCAATATACGAACTTTAGATTCGTCGATACCGGAAAATTATGAGAATTGTGGTGGTATTTAGGAATCTAGAGTGACTTGGGGACCTGGAAAATTATTTAGCAAAGATAGTGAGATGAGCAGGTGACTGTGAGTGTACACTAAAGACCCGAGACCCCAATTCAACTGCTGGGCTATAGATTTATTCATTGTGGTCGCAAATTGCGGCCACATTAGGGAATTTGGGGTTGGTTCTTGGTATATAGTTCACTTATCTGATAATTAGACCCCCTATATGTGCAGAATTGGTCAATTTTACCTGAGAGAGAATCTGGGATCACATTGGGGTGTTTTGGGGATATGTTTTCCGTATTTTGGATTTCTTGGTTTTGGTATTTCGATTTCTGTTTGGTTGTTGGATGTTTGTACATCAACGACTAGGGGCAATTTGTTGGTTTTGCATGCGTGGGCTATAGGTTCTGACCTATAGGCGATCCGTGTGCCGTTTTGGTTTCCGGACTTGATGTTAATAGGGATTGCGATTATTTATTATTGTAGGTATTCTCGCGTGGATTCCGAGGCGACGGAGCGTGGCGTCACCGACTTCGGCAATCGAGGATCAAGATGAGTAGATCTATATCTACGGGGGAAGTCGGGAGGATGGCGTATAGCACCCCCGCAAAGTTTTGATGGAAACCGATTTGTAGCATATGGTTAAGAAAACCTAGATTAGGAAACTAGGGTTAGAATTAAGGGATTGTTAGTGAAACCATATTAGAAATTAAAGGATAGTTAGAAGTGTTTTGATACGACTAGTATGTGATGTCGGAATTTGAGGATGACGTTTGGCGATATTGCTGTTTAGGGTACTATAGGACTAGATAGCCGACGTAATTGGGTCATCCGAACCATACCTATTTCCAAACTAAAGAATCTTATGCATCTTTTAAACAGATACCTTGAGGGACGTTACGGATTTTCAAACGATATCTTTTCCTTAAAAACACCGTAACCCCTACTTTCAAAACTACGATTCGCACCTTTTAAAAACTGATTGCATGGTTCAAGTGTGTATGCTAGATTAGATACTTATGCTTATAGTAAAGGTAGAATGTATATGTAAACTTGACTTTATGTGATATACAATTATGATGAAAAGAGAATACGATTTGACATGTGATTTGATGATATGTTGGTATACGGATGTGAGTCGATTGAGATGATTTATACCTTGCCGGTCCTTTGATATGAGATTGTTATGGATGTGACCAGAGACATAGGTATATAGATATATTTATACATGTTGTGAATCGTGAGTGATAGCCGTACGAGGCGTTAGGTCCGTACCATCCTCGTCTTATATATCGATAGGATCCCTGATAGCTTAATGCCGCCGTACGATGATTTTCCGTACGTGATGAGTTTGACTTGAGGTTTGAGCCATACCCTTGACTAGAGGATGTCGTACGATGGATTATACCGTACGTGATGTTTTGTGGCTAGGTGCCGATTGATAGATTCACCGACTCGGTCATGTTAGATACGTATACCCGTCGGCATTTGCATATGATTTACCTTATGCTGCATTCATATTATTCTCATTGCATTGCTTATACCTGTGTTAGTACACCTGCACCATTATCGATGATGCGTATGTTACACTTACACAGATTTGCCGGCTTACACACTTCATCATCGATAATTATCATGTCACTACAGAGTAGGATTGCTGCATCCTGATATGACTCTTTGCATAAATTATTGGCGCACATACACATTTGTACGTCCATACTTGCGTAACATACACATATGCACCTTTATACGATATTGCATTCGATTTTTGGAGATTTGGGAACCACATGATATATTTTTAAAAAAAACTGGATTCATTTAAAAGAGCAGTTTTCCCTCGATATGTGCATATTACTGTTCCATGTTGCATGATATACGGATATGCTTACATTTCTGTTATATATCGCACACATCATGCTTCATGATTATACGCATTGAGATATGTTGTTTTTATGAGATTTCTGGATTTGAGAACCGTGGCTATTTCAAAAGAAAGCATGTACTGTTTTAAAAAGCCGATTTCTCTTGATATGATATTTCAGTGCGACCACCATGCGTTTTCTCGGTTCTGAGACATATGACATGTGAAACCCGATTCGAGGAGCTGGATGAGGCCGATTGCGGGTACATGGTGGACCCGGTATAGTACCCCAGGGCAAGAAAAGGATGCTGCGCAGTAGATGGTGAGCCTGACTGGGGACTACTACCTACCGGTGATTGGTTGGGCTCGGCGGATATCCGGAGGATACCGACCGGGGTCAAGAGATGATATGGGCCGATCCGGGCTAACGGAGCCCGTGGGCCGATCCGGACTGACGGAGCCCGAGATATGTGGATTTACGTGTCGATACTGGATACGGGTTTCATGATGTTTTCGGGTGTCGATATTGGACACCCAGGTTCCATGATTTTGATGTGTCACGAGGGACACCGTTGATTTATATCCTCATACTTACTTGCATACATACATTGATTATATGGTTGGACGAGATCCATATGCATACGGACATTGGTTATATTGTTGGATTACATCCGCATACTTATTGGTATTGATTACATTGTTGGCACATTTGATGACTCAGTCACCCTAGATATCATAGTATTACCTTTATGATATAGTTAACTTAGGAGTCGTTGTTTATTCGATTTCTACTTATAGATATTTTTCTACTCACGAGTTGGCAACTCACCCCCATTGTGCCACAGTTCTTGCAGGTTGACCGCACGGATCAGTAGCGGCTTCGCTGGCTCACAGTTGCTTTCAGGTGTTTTGCTTTGGTAGGTGGGACATTTGTATCGTACCCACTCTTGTATTATATTTCATATTGTATCTAGTCAAATCCATCAATCAAAATTAGTAAATTGTATAAGTAATGAGACTTAGTGAGATTGTGGTTGCGAGACTTAGAGCGAGGGATTTTCCGCTACTTGTGGTTTTGATGTCTTTCTTTTCTTTTATTTCTTTTGTGGTGATCTTCGCCGTTGGGCATCGTATACTTATTTATACTGCTTTGCGTGGTTGTGATCCGCCGGTTGGCGAAGAGCTAGCTCCCGCTTAGGGATGTATTTATTATCATCTTGCATTATGGTTTTCGATCAAAATATACAAAGGAGGTGATGCCCAAATTTTTAAAAGACCAAACATGTTTTTCAGTTAGTAAAATAAACTTGCATTTTTCATGTTCCCTTTTTATGCATTTAAGAAAACTTGATTTCATTATACTTTTATTTCAAAACTTCACCTCTTTTATTTTCTTAAAAAGGTTTAGATTTCTCGGTTTTAGCTTACTTGAATTCCGTTTCGCCTTTAGATGTTGCGTGATTCAAGTGCTGGCCACGAGCTAATATTTCGGGTCGTGAAAAAATTGGTATCAAAGCGCTAGGTTTAACCTTGGTTCGAGTCTATGTTTTACTATGCGGAGTCTAGGGCGGGTATGTATTTTGGAACCTATGCTTGATCTTACGGAACTTAGACTTGAACGCGGGGGGGGGGGGGGGTATTAGACCCGAACTTTTGTTTCATAGGTTGACCCTGATTGATAGAGTAGGTAGCTTGAGTAGAGTGACATACCGTACGTATGTTCCGCGGCATATTTACGATACGATACTCCACTTAAGAAACCTTAGGATGTACATATTTTGAGATCTATGATTCTCTTCATACCCATGATTATACATCCATTTGAGATCTTTGATTCTATTCACTTCCATGATCATACTCTCATTGATGCTGTTCCTTCTTATGATCATGTATCCATTCTGGATCTGTCGTTTCCTTTCATGCCTCTGATCTGTTTTTATCGATACTCGATTGAGGTTCCTGTCACTATAGTTTGAGCGCAGTTTGAGCTGCTGCTAGTGATGCGGTCATGGCGAGCTCGTCTGGTATGAGGACTGACCATTGTGGTTTCTGGTGACACGGGAACGTCTCGAGTTAGTATTTATGTTGTGACCTCTCGGGTGAGGCGAGTGTTTGGTTTTGCACCGGATGATCAGGCCATTGACAGAGGCTGACAGTTGTGAGAGGACTGTTTATGTACGGTATACCTCAGAGATTATGATGCCGCCTACCGTGCAGACAGATGACCCAGCTGTTGCTGAGATTGATAGGATGTCGCTTTCAGAGCTTACGAGCTGAGATCGCTGGAGCTTCCAGGCAGAGATACGACAGACGATAGCTAGTCTATTCTGAGTTAAGAGACGAAGGTGATTCGTCAGATTGATGCGCCGACGCAGGCCCAGTTGAGTTGAAGATTTTCAGTGTGGAGAGTCTTACTCAGATCTAGAGCAGACCGATCCAAAGATGACCGTTGATGTATCGTCTTTCCTGGAGGATTGAGGCATTGTTTAGCATGCGGGCGAAGAGTATTCACATGTTGTATTGGCGAAGCTAAAAAGTTCGAACGAGTGTCAGAAACCCATTTTTTCCAAGTTTAAAGTGTTCGGAGGAACATGCAAGTGATACTGTGGACCCTCTAGAAGAATGAAACCCTAACTCGACATGATGACCATGGAACCGCTTTTGAACCTTAGGGTTTGCGGCAGTTTAGCGGTGCCATCAGTGAAGCTTGGGTTTTCCCTTCTACGGCTGGTCCAGAGGTACTGTGGTATGTACCCGATATTTTTAGACTGTGCTCGGGTGTTGAGCCTTCGGAAAATTTTAGGACCTTGATGACTCGATCGAAAAGTTTAGCGTCGTCCGGATATCATGTGATAAAAGATCAGCAAGATGACCAGCTTCGGATAGAGGAACTCACCCAGATACGTTGTGAGTTGATAGAGAACGGACGAGTATTGAGTATTCCTCTGATGGTTGGGACGAGTTCCCGATGACGTGTTCGGCCAGATATCTTCTACAGAGTGATGAAGATACAGACTACGCGATTTCAAGTCCGTGTGAGAGACTTCGGATTGACCGTGGCCGAGAACAGTAGCAGTACGCAGGCAGCAAGACGTGACGTCGAAGCGGACGATGATAAAGACTAGTGGAGCCAGAGGTTCATGCGCGATGCTGACGAGCTGTTGCTACTCCCCATCAAGATTAAAGATCTGATATGCATACAGAGGCGTTGGGATACGGCCAGTTCCCGAGAAAATGTGTGCGGAACACGCAGATGTCCAGAAAACGAGAAAACATTATGTAAGAGTACCAACCTCCGTACAGTTCGGCATAGGCGAGATCGGAAGAGACCTTGAGCAGGATTCCTTCCAGGACACTGCTGTAATGAGATTTGCACCGAGGATCAGTTGTGTCACGTGTATTCAGAGGACAAGAGGCCGACGCCAGTAACGTGCTGCTTTACGAGTGGTCATGATGATTGGCTGAGAGATGACCAGAGAAGTGCTAGAGCGGAATCGTTCCCGTTAGCACACCTGACTGGGCCGATGAGCCGATGGATTGCGAGATTGGTGAATCTGCAGAGAAGATAAAGACCCAGGGACTGAGGACGCCAGACCGTGAGCAGGAGGCAAGCGGATGTTCTTGTTCTGCCGGTTTTAGGCGCACCGATTTATTTTTCGACATTGTAGGAGGTGTACCTCAATATCATTTGTTGCGATTTGCGTTTGTGATCCGAGTATCACGCTTATATCGCTTGGATTTGAGTTTTGAGGATTGAGTTTCATGATATCGTTTTCGTGCACCATGGCTGCACCTACTGGGTATTTACATTTTTGTGCATAGTTATTGCACTGGATATATATTCTATACACTATTGTGTTGATTTGCGATTTGTGCATATCTATTACACTTGAGATTTGGTTTGTGCCTTGGCTGCACGTATTTATGATTTCGTGGATTTTATACGGTTGATTGATTTTGTGCGTGTGGTACGCACTCGATTTGATTTTTGCACTCGGTATAGCTTACATGTGCTTGCAGTGCATTGATACGGATTTTGTGCACATAGTTGCACACGTTTTTGATTTATACATCTTGGTACACTCGGTGTTGCGTTTTACGCGTTTGAGTTATTGATTGTATTTCGTGCACTGGATGCACTGTATTCGTATTTCGTGCACGGGATGCACTGTATTCGTATTTCGTGCACTGGATGTACTGTATATGTGATTTTGTGCACACCGGATGCACTCGATTGGGATTTTCATTCGTGCATGTTAGTTGCACTGGATTGGGATGCTCGTGCACTCTAGATGCACTTGATATTGTTGTCGTGCACACCCACTGCACTGGACAGATGCTTTCGTGCACACCTGTTGCACTTAGTTTTGCTTTTGTGCATATTGTGGCACTTGTATTTGGATTGGACTTCCGTGCGCACCAGACGCACGCGATTATTGGATACGCCTTTTGAGGCTGATTTTGCTTTTGAGCACCTTGTTTTCATGATAGGCATTATAGTATGAAGTAGCCAAACAGGACTGATCCGAGGACAGTACCTGAGTACTTTGCATGCATTAAAAGTTTACCAAGAGGTTTTTGAAAAAGAGCTATAGTCTCGCTATTTCCTACGTGTGCGTGAGAGACACGAACGTTTATAAAGGAAAACCTTTTGGGATATTTTCAAAAAAGATGGAACGAATATTTGAGCAAAACATATATGAAACCATATTTACTATTTTACAAATGAGCGTCCGTCAATTATGCCGTGAGTTATGCATCACACGGCGATTCAGAAAGGATTTTGCATGTATTTTATTCAAATTTTGGGGTTTTTCAAGTATGCGTACTATGTACATGTTATAGTACTTGACTAGTGTATATTGGATTTCAGTAGTGGATTTCGAGATCTGTATCTCTATTGTAACTCCGAGGATATGCGTGCAAATCTGATGATTTACGTAACGCTTGACGGAGTTTGATTTTGAGTTTTGTACTCGTTTTCATGCGCACTTGACGCGATGTGCTGTGTTATTTCTATATTTTCCGTGATTTCGGAGCCCCGTTGATTTGAGCTGATTATTGAAATGTTTTAGATTTTGGGGGTTTAAATTTAAATTCGGGGACCGAATTTATTTAATGGGGGAAGATTGTAACATTTCAGAAAATATAAAATATTATTTTTGGAATTTAATATTAAATAATATATTTCCCGAAAACTGCCCGATTTGCGAAATTGGGGTTTTCGAAAATGGGTATAAATATATACCGATAATTATGAAATAAATGGAAATTAAAATGATTTATTCATTTAATAATATATTTAAAAGATTTGGCATTTTAAAAATTTATTATATACAGTTTGAATAAAAACCCGATCAGTGCACTGCTAATTGCGATTAAGCTAAATCCGTGTTTTTACAGTTTTCCGTGGCTAGTGCACCATATCATGTTGCATTTGGTTGCATGTTATCGCATTTGTGTTGTTTTATTGGTATTTTGTGTTTTGGTTTTAAAGATTAAAAGAAAAGAAAATGAGAAAGGGTAGAAGGGTCAATAGTCGAGAGAGAGGGTTAGAATAAGTGAGGGGGGAGAGAGAGGGGCTGCCTCATTTCTTTTCCTCCACATTTCTTTTCATCTTCTTCATCTTCACCTTCCCTCCACCTTCACCCCAAGTTATCATCTCAAAAACTCCATCAAAACCCTAAACCCCTTTCATTAAAGTTGATCCCCTCTTCACCCTCTACACTTTGGACCCATCAAAGTGGGATTTTGACAACATTGGCAAACTAGGGTTTTTCTTGAGTTGGATCCATGAGGTATATCTTCTTCCATTTAGTGTAGTTTTTAGTTATTTATATTCTAGTTAGTTAGAAATAGGGTTAAGATGTGGATTTGTGAGCATGGAAACTTCAAGAGGAGGATTAGGGTATGAATTGTGTTGTGGTGATGGAAGTTGCTGTTATAAGACCCTAGTGCTGCTTTTACTGGCCAAGACCCGGGTTAGAAACCAATATACGAACTTTAGATTCGTCGATACCGGAAAATTGTAAGAATTGTGGTGGTATTTAGGAATCTGGAGTGACTCGGGAACCTGGAAAATTATTTAGCAAAGACAGTGAGATGAGCAGGTGACTGTGAGTGTACACTAGAGACCCGAGACCCCAATTCAACTGATGGGCCGCAGATTTATTCATTGTGGCCGCAAATTTCGGCCACATTAGGGAATTTGGGGTTGGTTCTTGGTATATGGTTCACTTATCTGATAATTAGACCCCCTATATGTGCAGAATTGGCCAATTTTACCTGAGAGAGAATCTGGGATCACATTAGGTGTTTTGGGGATATGTTTTCCGTATTTTGGATTGCTTGGTTTTGGTATTTGGATTTGTGTTTGGTTGTTGGATGTTTGTACATCAACGACTAGGGGTAATTTGTTAGTTTTGCATGCGTGGGCTATAGGTTCTGATCTATAGGCGATCCGTGTGCCGTTTTGGTTTCCGGACATGATGTTAATAGCGATTGCGATTATTTATTATTGTAGGTACCCTCGCGTGGATTCCGAGGAGATGGAGCGTGGCGTCACCAACTTCGGCAATCGAGGATCAAGATGAGTAGATCTATATCTACGGGGAAGTCGGGTGGATGGCGTATAGCACCCCCGCAAAGTTTTGATGGAAACCGATTTGTAGCATATGGTTAAGAAAACCTAGATTAGGAAACTAGGGTTAGAATTGAGGGATTGTTAGTGAAACCATATTAGAAATTAAAGGATAGTTAGAAGTGTTTTGATACGACTAGTATGTGATGTCGGAATTTGAGGATGACGTTTGACGATATTGCCGTTTAGGGTACTATAGGATTAGATAGCCGACATAATTGTGTCATCCGAACCATACCTATTTCCAAACTGAAGAATCGTATGCATCTTTTAAACAGATAACTTGAGAGAAGTTACGGATTTTCAAACGATCTCTTTTCCTTAAAAACACCGTAACCCCTACTTTCAAAACTACGATTCACACCTTTTAAAAACTGATTGTATGGTTCGGGTGTGTATGCTAGATTAGATACTTATTCTTATAGTAAAGGTAGAATGTATATGTAAACTTGACTTTATGTGAGATATAATTATGATGAAAAGAGAATACGATTTGACATGTGATTTGATGATATGTTGGTATACGGATGCGAGTCGATTGAGATGATTTATACCCTGCCGGTCCCCTGATATGAGATTGTTATGGATGTGACCTGGGACATAGGTATATAGATATATTTATACATGTTTTGAATCGTGAGTAATAGCCGTACGAGATGTTAGGTCCGTACCCTTCTCGTCTTATAAGTCGATAGGATCCCTGATAGCTTAATGCCGCCGTACGATGATTTTCCGTACGTGATGAGTTTGACTTGAGGTTTGATTCATACCCTTGACTAGAGGATGTCGTACGATAGATTATACCATACGTGATGTTGTGTGGCTAGGTGCCGATTGATAGATTCACCGACTCGGTCATGTTAGATACGTATACCCGTCAGCATTTGCATATGATTTACCTTATGCTGCATTCATATTATTCTCATTGCATTGCTTATACCTGTGTTAGTACACCTGCACCATTATTGATGATGCGTATGTTACACTTACACAGATTTGCCGGCTCACACACTTCATCTTCGATAATTGCCATGTCACTACACAGTAGGATTGCTGCATCCTGATATGACTCTTTGCATAAATTATTGGCGCACATACACATTTGTACGTCCATTCTTGCGTAACATACATATATGCACCTTTATACGATATTGCATTCGATTTTTGGAGATTTGGGAACCGCATGATATATTTTTAAAAAAACTGGATTCATTTAAAAGAGCGATTTTCCTTCGATATGTGCATATTACTGTTCCATGTTGCATGATATACGGATATGCTTACATTTCTGTTATATATCGTATACATCATGCTTCATGATTATACGCATTGAGATATGTTGTTTTCATGAGATTTCTGGATTTGAGAACCGTGGCTATTTCAAAAGAAAGCATGTATTGTTTTAAAAAACCGGTTTCTCTTGATATGATATTTCAGTGCGTCCATCATGCATTTTATCGGTTCTGAGACATATGACATGTGAAACACGATTCGAGGAGCTGGATGAGGCCGATTGCGGGTACATGGTGGACCCGGTATGGTACCCCGGGGCAAGAAAGGGATGCTGCGTAGTAGACAGTGAGCCTGGCAGGGGACTACTACCTACCGGTGATTGGTTGGGCTTGGCGGATATCCGGAGGATACCGACCGGGGTCGAGAGATGATATGGGCCGATCCGGACTGACGGAGCCCATGGGCCGATCCATACTGATGGAGCCCGAGATATGAGGATTTGCATGTCGATGCTGGACACGGGTTTCATCATGTTTTCGGGTGTCGATGTTGGACACCCAGGTCCATGATTTTGATATGTCGCGAGGGACACCGTTGATTTATATCCTCATACTTAGTTACATACATACATTGATTATATGATTGGACGGGATCCATATACATACGGACATTGGTTATATTGTTGAATTACATCCGCATACTTATAGGTATTAATTACATTGTTGGCACATTTGATGACTCGGTCACCCTAGATATCATAGTATTACCTTTATGATATAGTTGACCTAGGAGTTGTTGTTTATTCGATTTCTACTTGTACATGTTTTTCTACTCACGAGTTGGCAACTCACCCCCGTTGTGCCACAGTTCTTGCAGGTTGACCGCACGGATCAGTAGCGGCTTCGCTGGCACACAGTTGCATTCGGGTGTTTTGCTTTGGTAGGTGGGACATTTGTATCGTATCCACTCTTGTATTATATTTCATACTGTATCTAGTCAACTCCATCAATCAAAATTAGTAAATTGTATAAGTAATGAGACTTAGTGAGATTGTGGTTGCGAGACTTAGAGCGAGGGGTTTTCCGCTACTTGTGGTTTTGATGTCTTACTTTTCTTTTATTTCTTTTGTGGTGATCTTCGCCGTTGGGCGTCATATACTTATTTATACTGCTTTGCATGGTTGTGATCCGCCGATTGGCAAAGAGCTAGCTCTCGCTTGGGGATGTCTTTATTATCATCTTGTATTATGGTTTTGGATCAAAATATATAAAAGAGGTGCTGCCCAAATTTTTAAAAGACGAAACATGTTTTTCAGTTAGTAAAATAAACTTGCATTTTTCATGTTCCCTTTTTATGCATTTAAGAAAACTTGATTTCATTATACCTTTATTTCAAAACTTCACCTATTTTATTTTCTTAAAAGTGTTTAGATTTATGGGTTTCAGCTTACTTGAATTCCGTTACACCTTTAGACGTTGCGTGATTCAAATGCTGGTCAAGAGCTAATATTTCGGGTCGTGACAGTGGGGCCCATGTGTTTTGCTGTCAATGGTCCCATGGAATAAGCCGCTTGTCATTTTCTTCCATTGTCTCTCTCTCTCTCTCTCTATATATATATATATATATATATATATATGCACATGTGGGTTTCATTAACAGTTTTCCCTTCCTTTATTTCAGGAACAATGGATTCTCTTCCATACTTTCCTTTTACCCGCTCGGAGGCTGCCTTTCCTCAGTCACCGTCTGACGAAGAAGTGATGGCAATGATTAGGGCCTATGACCCGGATTGCGCCAATCTGCTTTTGTGGGGAACCTTGTATAGTCATATCATCCGTCGTCGCCAAAGTTTTAATTGCGGGGAGCCGATGGAGCCTCTTCGTCCTATATTGCCGATGGAACGCCCACAGACTGCTTACGCAGTGGAAGTGACCAATTGGACTCTTTCGGGTCGGCTGGAGCCATCTACCTTAGGATACCTAACTTGCCCCTGCGAGCTATAGACATCTTAGGGCGTCGGATTTGCCAAGGTGAAGCTCGACCTTGGGGACAGGTTTATAAAGTGTGTATCACCTCCCAGCACCCAGTGGGCTATATTATTTGGGCTCGCTATATTCTTTCTGCCCACCACGCTAGACTGCAGAAGGTTGGACTATATCAGGCAGTATATGCATCGCTCTTTCATTACCATGCTCCTCACGTCTGGTGGATCAAAGCCTTCTTGAACCAGTGGAATCTGCCCACCAACACCTTCCTGCTAGGGGATCGAGAGGTGTCTATCTCATTGGATGAATTCCGTGAGATTTCAGGATTACCCATTAAGGGGGAGCATTACGAGGAACTGCTGCCTCTTGATGAATACGTTTTCTCCACCATGCCGACTATGCTCGATGGTCTGACAGCCGAAACTGCCGTCCGTCATAAGTATCCCAGTCTGATCAAGGTCATGAGTATTTTCGACAGATTGTTTGCGAAGTCAGAAGGGCAGGGTTTCACTTTTGAGAGCTTTATCGCCTGTTTCATTCGGGGGGATATTTTATGGAAGGAGGCCATGAAGTTTGCGAGCATTGATGACCCTTTTGGGTTTGGTCTGGATAGACTGCCGGTTAAAGCAGAAGATCTACCACAGTTTTACATCCCGATCTTGTCAGTCGTTCCTTTTGGTTCGATTGCGGCTCCCGGCATGGACGAAGAGACCTTCTTTGTTGGTTTTATCAGCCTTTGGCTCAGCTGGTTTGTGATACCGTCACACCGACGCTTCATGAGAGCTTCTGTCTTCTATCCCGCCCATCGTGTAGCTGAAGGGGCAAAGTTGGCCGTCGGCATCGCTGGACTATCGCATCTTTATCACGGGTTAAGTGTTGTAGCCAACACTTTGACTCCAGGTGTAGATGTTGTGAATCTCTCCCTTCATTACTTCACATCTTGGATTGAAATGCATGTGCTGGGGGCATTCACGGCACATCAACGGCCGAACTTCTATGACTCCTACACCTTCCCTCGAGTTATGAGATTAGTGGATGCCTCCGCTCCCGATCCGACTCAATTAGAGGCCCTCCGTGTTCTGCTCAATACATATACCCATGATGGAGGAATGGTGTTTGTCGATTGCGTTCTTTCTGCTCCAGCGGGGCCTGTTCAGCAGCTATTCGACTTGTCGAAAGGGGGAGCACCCTCTTTAAAGCCTAGGGAGATCATGCATCTATACTCAATCAAGCCGGGCTACTTGGTGTTCCGCCAGAATGATACGGCTCTCCTTATGCGGTATAATCCACACTGCTTTGCCCGACCACTGGGCTATAATCAGGGCGTCCCCTTCGAAGCGTTCTTGGTTGAGCCTACTTCATCGTTGGGAGTTATTCGCGACGTTATTCATCATTTTATGCGGCTGAATACTGGCTCCGTGTTCATGATCCCAGAACCTGACTATCTCCCCAGGTCTGTAGGCCTATCATTGCCGAGGAAAGGTGGGTGCTCTTCGAATATAAAACTCCTGCCCCAACCCAAGCTGCCAGCGTTCCATTGCGACCGCAGTCAGTCGTTCGCCCTCTTTGGAGGGATGGTGGCGCGGTCCTTATCTCGCAGGCCGCAGAAACCGAGCCAATTCCTCCCACTGCGGGATGCTGATGCATACAAGAGCTCGAGCAAAGGCTTCCGCCGAAGCACCAGCGGCCACTCAATTAGTGGCGACGTTACCAGCAGCGGTGTCGCCAAAAGGGGACAGTGGAGGCGAAGTGGGTCAACATCGTGCCAAGACGTCTAAGGGAAGGAAGCGATCATCTTCCAGCGCTAGTTCCGGGTCGAAGAGGAGAAAGAAGACGGTCACCGGTCTGCTTGACCTTTTGGTGGATTCCGAGCCTATCGTTCAGGACGAACCCATATCCATGCAAGAGTCGGATGATGGTCTTCTTTTTCCTGGTTCATCTGCCGAGGAAGCCGCACAATTGGCTGAGGTTATAAGGCGTTCCCAGGATGAGACCGAGAACGTGCGCGTCCCGAAGAGTTCTTATTCTGCTGTCATATTCTACGAAGATCCTCCAGCAATACGGCAAGTATTTATAGGTCTTCTGGAACAGGGAGGTGAGATAGCCCTCAAACAACCTATCTCAGCCACTTCTGAAGATGAGTTGTCGTTGTGGACCGGCGGCCATGAATCTACACTTGAGCCCCGGCGAGCATACCTTCTCAAAAAGGAACGTCGGCTTGAAAAAGCCATACTAGAGGCATCTTGGCGTATCGGTATGCATGTTTTCTGTATTTTTCCTTCGGCAAGTAATTTGTTTCGCTTTCTATGTCTTCTTATCTTCGTAAAACTTTGCAGGGACTTTGGAAATGGTAGAGAATCTAAGCTCAAGTCGCGTTTCGACCGTGGACTCTGTAAATATCCCCGATGAGACAACAGTAGGTGCGGAAGGGGTCATTACAGTTGCTATTCCTGCTGTAGAACTTCCTTTGGCGGTCTCTGTTTCCCCTGTGCCCGTTCACCCTGAAGAGGTGTCCTTACCGACCGTGGATTTAATGGACCTTTCTAGTGATGGCTTGGAGA
Source organism: Agapanthus africanus (assembly GCA_030015575.1). Lineage (NCBI taxonomy): Eukaryota > Viridiplantae > Streptophyta > Magnoliopsida > Asparagales > Amaryllidaceae > Agapanthus > Agapanthus africanus. The sequence goes on along the minus strand of JASDDO010000024.1, from coordinate 861,644,931 downwards.
TGGTGGAACAAGTAACTGAGATCGCCGTCCATGAAGTGGCGGCCATTGCCCCTCGACCGATAGCCGTCACACCAGCAAATATCTCCGATGATGTGCCTGAGGGTATGAAGGAGGCTGCCGAAGCTGCTATCCCTTCTGTTCAAAGCGGGAGTAGTATCGAAGGTATTCTTCTATATTTTGTTTTAATGATCTCTTCATTATCTGAATCTTCCCGTCTTTTTAGAATTACGAGAATTGGCGGCGTCCATCTCGGATCTATCTCCCAGAAAGTCTTTCCAGTGTTTGCTTGAGATGGCCGCTCCGCAGGCAATATCTCCACAACGCATCGTCCTCTCTTCTGAGCAAGGTTAGTGTTATTTAACCCCCTCATTGCATTATCATTATTTTGTATAATGATACTAATGCCTTCTGTAGTTCTGGAAGTTGACGACGAAGTTGAGATCCTCGACGAGCCTGGGGATCTTTTAAACCCCCCTCGCATGACTGTGGGTAAGTAAAGTTTTGACGTTGTTCCATCTATTCTTTGTTTGCAAATCTCGCTGATTATTTATGAACCTTGACAGCTTTGCCCGTTCTTATCCCGCTGTAATCTCGCATCCTTATGCTACCCAGCCCTTATGCCCTACGCACATCTGGACAGATGGCGAAGCAAAGCCTTCTCTCTTTGTCGGCTCTCATCGAAGATCTTCGTGCTGGTAGCTCGATCACAGCTGAAGAATTTGCTGCTGAAGCCAACATTTCTCTCCCCTTTCTCGCTGCTTACCATGATGAAACATTGGTGCATTTCTGGGTCGAGTTTATCGTCGGGTGGAGGCTTTCTTACATAGTCTTGAGTGCACACGCCTTCCTTCAGAGGTCATGGCTGCAAAGGCGAGCTTGCGAGGGCTGGTTAAACTGTGCGCCGCAAATATGCAGTCATGTGAGAAGAGGCTCAACAAAAATTTTTCGGAGAAGGAGCTAGCTTCAAATGCGCTGGAGGAACTTTAAGCCAAACTCACGGCTAAGACGACTCATGCATATGAACTTTGGCGGGTGCTTCAAGAAGCTATCAGGGAGGTGGTAGCTATTGATAAAGCCATTATTTTCACTCGCGAGATGGTTGAAGCCCACAAAGTTGCTGAAAAGGAGCTTGAAAGTCGGCTCGCCTTGTATCAGGCCCAACAGTCTCAAGCGGAGACCCGTCTCATAGCAATAACGAATCATGAAGCTGAGACCCAGCGGTGTTAGTTGTATGTATGCCCTAGAGGCCAGTATTGTACAGATGATGTATATTATATTGGATGCTTGGACATATATAGAGATGACTTTTTTGCTCGATATGATAGTATGCTATCTGGTTGCTCTTTATCTTAACATGTACACTTGTCTCTTTAAACTGTATTATAGTTACATGTTGGTAAAGCCCTTAGGATGTGTACTTGACTACCTGGACTATGATGTAGATCATACTAGTGTGGACATGGTAGTCCATAGGTACATCCTTCAAGGTCCCTAGTCGTGGGTGTATCGAGACGGGGCATCGATATACCAGTGTAGACTAGCGTATACGCTTCTCGACCCATGAGATGGGCGATGGATGATCCCATATCCATTGGTGTTTGACATCAGAGATGGTATACGGGTGCTCAGTGGAGACTGGGTACACTGAACGGACTCGCCGAGAACTCCCAGATGGTATTATACCTCACGTCAGATGGCAGTTCTCAGGTGACACTTGTACAGGTTAGTCTGTAGACCCGAGATCGTCATAGAGTCTTGTGTGATTCCCACTGTGCTTTGATCTCCACCTTACCACGTCCATGAGGGCGTGCAAAATGGTGGTCTTTGGGTACAGTCCCGAGTCATATGGAGGCAATGAGCGATAGGAGGGGTTTCGTCTCTCCCGGTATTGGGGGTTGATGTTGCGCAGTGCTCGATTGGCCGTAACAGGGAAGTCCCTGGCCAGGGCTGATCAGAGATCTGCTGGTAAGTGTTACCAGTAGTTTCTCGACCCGTTATGAGCCTCATATCGGCATGACTTATCGGTTATTGGGGTCTGACGTTTACCATCCCTAGACTTGATATGCGACATATCAGACGAACAGACCGGACTGTACGGTAAGTGTTGTTGGTTGGATTCATAGGAGTGTGAGCGGGCTAGCTCGTCGATCTTCTGATCGCTCAATACCCGGATGGCCGTTACGTTTAGCAGACCGCTTGCGGCTTGTGGGTGCTTGATATGATCATCATCTGCTGCCGGCGTATTGACGAGTCTTTAGAGTCCTACACAGAGGTTTCCTGGCTCAAGCGAAACGAAATAGGAGCGCATATGAGATATGTGCAGGACCGAGAATAATGCATGTATGTGATACCGTATTCCATTCTCGCGATGAATGTATCGATTGGTTATATGCGATATAACCTAGATATCGAATCAAGAATTGATTCGATAAGACGATACATAGGATACTAGTCGGTTGTATGCGATATGACCGGATCGTTAAATCAAGTGTTGATTTAATGATTTAATGTATAATTATATATTTGATATATTACTTTGCATTAACTAGTATTGGTTCACTTTAAATGGTTTTTCTCACTTGATGTGCAAGTTGTATATGTGATATACTTTTATGCACATGTTTGTATCATGTTTGATGATACTTGCTCATTTGGTTAAGTGTAAAGAATTAAACCTTGGTTAATTAAATGGTTAGGGTTTTTATTTATTCATTCATTTATCTTTTTAATTTGGATTAAAAAGAAATAGCAAAAGAAAACAAAATGGTTGCTATCATTCTTGAAGCTTGTTGAAGCTTCATGAAGCTTTGACCAAAATGACCATTTTGTCTTCATGCTTAACCCTAACCATTCATCTAACCTTAGTCAATTCTCTACACCTAACCATGGTTCATATTATGATAAGTATTCATTTCTTTTGCATTTTAAAATGGGATACTCATCATATTCTATCTTGAGCTTCATCTTCTTCTTCAAGAAAAAGCTTGCCATCATCAATGGCTTCTTGAGCAAAAGTGTGAGAAATCCAATTCTAAAGTGAACCCACCTCCTATTTCTTCACCCTCTACCTCTTGCCAAGTAGTATAGGGTGTTTTCTTCACAAGTTTCACAACTTGGTGAAGTTGGAGCTTGATCTTGTGTAACCTCGATGTAGATCATCTTCGGCATCGTAGCCGACGACTAGTCCGTTCATTTCTCCGATGAAGCCGATGCTAGAGTCCGAGATCCGACTTGGACAGCGAGAGGACGACTACGTGGAGCTAAGGAAGTGGATAACCGGATCTACAAAGGTTGTAGCTTCTTAATTTTAGTTAAGTTGTTGACTAGTTTCCTTTTCGCCTAAAATTCTAGTTAACGATCTGTATTAGAGTTTCTCGGCACTTGTAAAATTTGAAATTGGCATGGTTGATGCCTTGTGAGACCTCTTGGGAGTGCCTAGGAACCCTACAGTGGTATCAGAGCCTAGCTAGAGCCTTAGGCGGTGCGTAGACGGAGTTTGAAGTCCGATCGAACCGAAACCCTAATTTAAAATGCTCTCTGGACTTTTTTCAAAAACTGGGTTTTTTTCAGATTAAAAATGCTTAAAAAATTCAGCAGGGAATTACAAGAATTACGGTGCAAAAATTACTTCATGATATGTCAAAAGCGCGGCGGAACCGCGGCAGAAGCCTGGCTTCTGCGGCGGTTCCGCGGCCAATTAATGAGATTAGCCTCCAAAATTTGCACAGTAATTCAAGTTATCAGGTACTGAGTTTTCTGGGAATTTTTAATATTTACTCAAGAGTTGAGTATTTTGGGTTGTATTGGGAATCGAAAATTCGATCGGATTATCAAATTTTGTCTATGTGTTTTTCCGGATAATTTTAGAAGATGTTAAAAAGTTCGACCGGATATAAATACCCAATCTTTCCCCTGCCGGGAAATTTCCAATTGTTGGACTTTTCCGTTGTTTAATGACGTTCTAAGTAGTGCAAGTAACACCATGGTCCCTCTAGAAGACAACAAACCTTAACTCGATTATGTGACCGTCTTGAACTGCCCTTTGAACCTTAGGGTTTGGGGCAGTACGGCGTGCCACATGTGAGGCGTTGGCTTGACCCTTCTACGGCTGGACCGTTGGTACTGAGGCATGAAGTGAATGTCTTTGAACTTATTTCATGTGTTGAACGGTTTCGGGAAAACTTGGGTGTTCGAACGTTCGATCGAAAAGTTTAATATTTTCTATTTATCCAGAATGGGATACAATAATTGGAATTCACAAACAGTTATGAGATAACTGAATGGATGTTATAAATCTAGCGGTTTAGTCTCACTTGATATTGAAAAGAGTTTTCGATAATGGGACTAAAATGCGGGGTTTATAATTGTTAGGCATGTGATGTCTAAGTATTTCATGAGATTAGGCATGCGATGCCTAAAGAGGTTGCGGATTCCAACTGTTGTAGTTTTACACTTTCTTTTCTGTGACCGTAAGTATAATATGTGATATCGCCGGTTTCGTTGCTATATGTCAACGACAATTGGGATGCGCATATTTACTTACGTTGATGACATGTGATGTTATGTGTTGCTGGATATGTTATATTGGATTGTCGTGTTCGAATAGCCGGGGGTTTTTATGTGAGATGAGTGTTTTTTATTTTCATTCATGTAAAAACTTGTATGTAATATTCTTTTGGGGCACTTCCAGGTTGCGGAATTTGTCACCTTTTGTATATTATTTACTTTTCCGCATTAGGATAGACCCAAGGAGGGGAGCATAAGTAACCGGGTTCTAGGGTCCAGTGGGAGACCATCTCGAGGAGTCGAGTCCGGGTCTCCTAACCCTAGAATTGGTAGGGTTGCTTGCCGCTCTCGTAGAGGTCTAGGGGTATGGGATTGGCTATTCATCACGACCGTGGAACCCGTGTTTTATACTGGCTCGTATTGAAAACACGGACGTCCTAGTATATCCAATGTTTCATATGTTTCTTCTGCTGCGATATCTGTGATGAGATCATGTGATGTTCTGTGATAGATACAGTATATAGTATATATGATTTATCATATAGTCGTTACTTATGTTTTGCATCCACACTAGCCCTGCCCTGCTCTGTCGTTAGTTACCTAACCTAACGGTGCATGAGGGGACATCTAGGCGAATGCGGATGGCATAAGTGTACGTCGTATTTATCTGTGATGTTTAGGTGACATAAATGATGGGACTTCATTAATGTGATTAATGAATGAAAAGAAACCTAAGATGTTGTAGAATCAAATTTTTAAAAACAAAACAGGTAGCTACAGTTCTTGCTTTGCATAGCGGTATATATGATATACCCTGCACCTTATTCGATGAGGAAAGGACCGAGATCCCTTCACCGGGAGTGACTCCTTTAGCAATAACTGGCAGATGCTACACACTCGGTTTGTCTTTTGATTGCTTTTATAGTTTCTGCTTTGCATAGCGATATATATGATATATCCCGCACCTCATTCGACGAGGAAAGGGCCGACGATCCCTTCACCGGGAGTGACCCCTTTAGCAAAACTAGAAAAGCCTCAAAAACACTCCATTTAAAAGTTTCACATGATTCTACAACGATATCAAGTTCATTACGCTCATGGTTTTCTGAAAACCTGTGCAGCCCTCCGTCATTTCAGATAAGTACTACTTAGTATTTGTGCTACGGTAGTTTGGCATTCGTCAAGGCATAGTGTACGGTAGCTAACTAGTATTTATCTGCTTATGCATATGATGCAGATTGGATTAGGGTATTCGTACGGCGTTGTTTGGCATTCGTTAAGGGTCGTGCGGGTGGGTTTAATTCAATCAAGAAATATACGGGTTGAACTTGACTAGTGGACTATGGGTTGTTTGGCATTCGTCAAGGTCATAGAACACTAGGGGTAAAATATTATTGGGAATTTCAAGTGTTGAAATTTGCAATGAGATTGCATACCTTCTATGAGATAGTTGGATCCCGATACCCACTGCGAGTAAGAGTTACTCCTGGGAGAGTTTTACACATTGCAATTAGCTAATCAAGTAGGTGTCTAGAAAGGTGTCAACGGGGTTACGCCTCTGGGAAAACGAGGTTTACATTAATTAGGTTCGTGCGAAAGCACGGGGGACCTCCTTCAAAGTACCGACACTGGCCTGGCTGAAAGATTGGCGAACTTGTAGTGTGTAATTAATCCCGGCTAGTCTTTCCTTTTAGGGTTTGAAGGAAGATTTGATAAAAACCAGTGGGAGCCATCCTGATTAGATAAGATAATAACCAATCTGATCTTGCAAGAGCATACGCTAAAGTGTTTTGTTCTCTCTCTCTCCAGGTAGCGACCATGTCATGCCCTAATAAAGATAATAATATGGATGTATTGACCGAACCCGCATGTTATACTGTGCAGGGGAACGTTGGACCCGTTCTTTCTTATAAGAGTTATAAGACTGAACAGGGAATAGGAGAATATCTAGATTCTCAAGCCGCCCAAAAGAACATGCATGTTGATGCATCTTCTTCGGGTTTGTTAGTTATTGAGAACTGTTTTTCAGTTCACCCTACGTCCTGGGTATTAGATACCGGATCAGGATCCCATATATGTAAGCAGTTACATGGGCTACGGAAAGGTAGAGAACTGGGTAAAGGTGATCATTCCGTTCAAGTAGGGAACGGTGCAAATGTTGCAGCCAAAGCAGTTGGCGAATATCACCTAGTATTACCAAGTGGTGATACAATGATTCTGAATGAGTGCTATTATATACCGAACATGATGTGCAACATTATATCAGTTTCTTTATTGAGTAAAGAAGGATATAATTTTGTAGTACAGGATAATGTTATGAACATATTCCTAGATCAAAAGTTGATTGCATCAGGCTCGTTACATAATGGCATATTCATTCTAAATCAAAACACAGTCCTCAATATACAAAACACACACAAGAGGAAAATTTCAGAAATGAACGAATCCTACTTATGGCATTGTAGACTTGGTCATATCAATGCGACACGACTGGCTAAGTTACACAAGGATGGTTATTTGAATCCGTTCGAATTATCATCTTATGATACTTGCCATTCATGTCTCAAAGGAAAAATGACCAAAGCTCCGTTTAGTGGACACGGAGAAAGAGTTACTGAACTCTTAGGACTGGTACATAGTGATGTATGCGGTCCCATGTCTACCCATGCCAGGAACGGTTCTTCCTACTTCATTACATTCACTGACGATCTCTCTAGATACGGGCATGTGTTCCTATTGAAACACAAGTCTGAAGCTTTTGAGAAATTCAGAGAATATAAGCAAGAAGTAGAGAACCAAACGGGCAAAAGTATTAAGATCCTTCGATCTGATCGAGGAGGAGAATACTTGAGCAATGAGTTCCAAGATTATCTAAAAGAGAATGGGATTCTCTCTCAGCTTACTCCACCTTACACACCACAGCACAACGGTGTATCGGAACGAAAGAATCGCACCCTATTAGATATGGTGCGTTCAATGATGAGTACAGCTGAGTTACCTATTTCCTTCTGGGGGTATGCGCTTGAGACAGCCATACACCTATTGAATATGGTTCCTACCAAATCAGTGCCTACCACTCCATATGAGATATGGAAAGGGAAGAGACCATCTCTTAAGTATGTTAAGATATAGGGTTGTCCAGCCTATGTCAAAAGACAAAATCCGGACAAACTCGAGGCAAGATCAGTCTTATGTAAGTTTGTAGGATATCCCAAAAATTGACAAGGGTATATCTTCTACCACCCCGAGGAACAAAAGGTGTTTGTTTCTCGACATGCCACTTTCTTAGAAAAAGGTTTTCTTATGAAACAGATTAGTGGCATTGAGGTAGAACTGGAAGAGGTTCCAGCAACACAAACTATAACAGAGGACTTGGTAGAACCAGAGGATTCAGTAGTACCCAACGAACCCCAGCCTCTCCGCCGATCTAGTAGGGTTTCTCGACCACCTGAGAGATACTACGGTTTTCTCATTGATGGTGGAAGCGAGGATTGCATCATGGAGGATGATGACCCAACTAGCTTCGAGCAGGCCATCACGAGTAGGGACTCAGTGAAATAGCTGGATGCTATGCGGTCCGAGATGGAATCCATGTACACCAACAAAGTATGGACTTTGGATGTTGCTCCTGAAGGGGTAAAACCCATCGGGAGCAAGTGGATCTTCAAGAAAAAACTTGGTGTAGATGGGAAAGTGGAGACTTTCAAAGCTAGACTTGTTGCAAAGGGTTTTCGTCAAAGACCAGGTGTGGACTATGACGAAACCTTTTCTCCAGTGGCTATGCTTAAATCCATCCGGATCATGCTTGCCATCGCTGCATATCATGATTACGAAATCTGGCAAATGGATGTTAAGACCGCCTTTCTAAATGGTGATTTAGAAGAGAGCGTGTACATGACTCTGCCAGAGGGCTTCGTAGACAGTGGGAGCAGCGGGAAGGTGTGCAAGCTGCTTAAATCCATTTATGGATTAAAGCAAGTATCGCGGAGTTGGAACATCTGCTTTGACGTCGTTATCAAAGAGTTTGATTTCGTCAAAAACCCAGATGAACCTTGTATCTACAAGAAGGTGGCAGAGAGTAAGGTTGTCTTCCTCGTATTGTACGTGGACGACATACTCTCGATAGGAAATGATATTCCTATGCTGCAATCGGTCAAACTCTTCTTATCACAAAGATTCTCAATGAAAGATCTTGGTGATGCCTCCTGCATATTGGGAATTAGGATCTATAGAGATAGATCCAAACGGATTTTGGGATTGTCCCAATCCAGGTACATTGACACCATACTAAAGAGGTTTAGTATGGAAGAATCCAAGCGTGGGAACTTGCCCACGATTTCTGGAGTCACTCTCTCCAAAGAGATGTCTCCCAAGACTGATTTGGAGAGAGCTCGCATGCAAGGGATACCCTATGCTTCGGCTGTAGGCTCTATCATGTACGCGATGCTATGTACCAGACCCGATGTTGCATACTCACTAAGTGTAGTGAGTAGGTATCAAGATGATCCTGGAGAGAGTCACTGGACAGCTGTGAAGAGCATTCTCAAGTACTTGCGAAGGACTAAAGAGATGCTCTTGGTGTATGGTAACGGAGAACTCCAGGTGGAGTCCTTTACCGATTCGAGCTTCTAAAGTGATAAGGACGACTCTAAGTCGCAGTCGGGATTTGTCTTTACCCTTTACGGAGGGGCGGTTAGCTGGAAGAGTTCCAAGCAGGAAACCGTGGCAGACTCGACGATGGAGGCTGAATACATCGCTGCCAACGATACTGCTAAACAGGCTGTCTGGATCAAGAAGTTCATTACTGAACTTGGAGTGGTTCCATCCATTGAGCATCCAATACCTTTGTATTGCGATAACAATGGAGCAGTGGCTTTGGCCAAGGAACCTAGGTCCCATCAGCGATCCAGGCATATTCTGAGGCGGTATCACCTGATCCGGGAGATAGTTGATCGCCGGGAGATCGAGGTCAGGAGGGTTGACATGAAGAATAACACGGTGGATCCACTCACGAAGGCCATTCCCCAGATACAGTTTGAGAGACTCTTCGGGATGCTCGGTATGCGATACTACAGCAGCTGGCCCTAGTGCAAGTGGGAGATTGTTAGTTGTATGTATGCCCTAGAGGCCAGTATTGTACAGATGATGTATATTATATTGGATGCTTGGACATATATAGAGATGACTTTCTTGCTCGATATGATAGTATGCTATCTGGTTGCTCTTTATCTTAATGTACACTTGTCTCTTTAAACTGTATTATAGTTACATGTTGGTAAAGCCCTTAGGATGTGTACTTGACTACCTGGACTATGATGTAGATCATACTAGTGGGGACATGGTAGTCTATAGGTACATCCTTCAAGGTCCCTAGTCGTGGGTGTATCGAGACGGGGCATCGATATACCAGTGTAGACTAGCGTATACGCTTCTCGACCCATGAGATGGGCGATGGATGATCCCATATCCATTGGTGTTTGACATCAGAGATGGTATACGGGTGCTCAGTGGAGACTGGGTACACTGGACGGACTCGCCGAGAACTCCCAGATGGTATTATACCTCACGTCAGATGGCAGTTCTCAGGTGACACTTGTACAGGTTAGTCTGTAGACCCGAGATCGTCATAGAGTCTTGTGTGATTCCCACTGTGCTTTGATCTCCACCTTACCACGTCCATGAGGGCGTGCAAAACGGTGGTCTTTGGGTACAGTCCCGATTCATATGGAGGCAATGAGCGATAGGAGGGGTTTCGTCTCTCCCGGTATTGGGGGTTGATGTTGCGCAGTGCTCGATTAGCCGTAACAGGGAAGTCCCTGGCCAGGGCTGATCAGAGATCTGCTGGTAAGTGTTACCAGTAGTTTCTCGACCCGTTATGAGCTTCATATCGGCACGACTTATCGGTTATTGGGGTCTGACGTTTACCACCCATAGACTTGATATGCGACATATCAGACGAACAGACCGGACTGTACGGTAAGTGTTGTTGGTTGGATTCACAGGAGTGTGAGCGGGCTAGCTCGTCGATCTTCTGATCGCTCAATACCCGGATGGCCGTTACGTTTAGCAGACTGCTTGCGGCTTGTGGGTGCTTGATATGATCATCATCTGCTGCCGGCGTATTGACGAGTCTTTAGAGTCCTACACAGAGGTTTCCTGGCTCAAGCGAAACGAAATAGGAGCGCATATGAGATATGTGTAGGACCGAGAATAATGCGTGTCTGTGATACCGTATTCCATTCTCGCGATGAATGTATCGATTGGTTATATGCGATATAACCTAGATATCAAATCAAGGATTGATTCGATAAGACGATACATAGGATACTAGTCGGTTGTATGCGATATGACCGGATCGTTAAATCAAGTGTTGATTTAATGATTTAATGTATAATTATATATTTGATATATTACTTTGCATTAACTAGTATTGGTTCACTTTAAATGGTTTTTCTCACTTGATGTGCAAGTTGTATATGTGATATACTTTTATGCACATGTTTGTATCATGTTTGATGATACTTGCTCATTTGGTTAAGTTTAAAGAATTAAACCTTGGTTAAGTAAATGGTTAGGGTTTTTATTTATTCATTCATTTATCTTTTTAATTTGGATTAAAAAGATATAGCAAAAGAAAACAAAATGGTTGCTATCATTCTTGAAGCTTGTTGAAGCTTCATGAAGCTTTGACCAAAGTGACCATTTTGTCTTCATGCTTAACCCTAACCATTCATCTAACCTTATTCAATTCTCTACACCTAACCATGGTTCATATTATGATAAGTATTCATTTCTTTTGCATTTTAAAATGAGATACTCATCATATTCTATCTTGAGCTTCATCTTCTTCTTCAAGAAAAAGCTTGCCATCATCAATGGCTTCTTGAGCAAAAGTGTGAGAAATCCAATTCTAAAGTGAACCCACCTCCTATTTCTTCACCCTCTACCTCTTGCCAAGTAGTATAGGGTGTTTTCTTCACAAGTTTCACAACTTGGTGAAGTTGGAGCTTGATCTTGTGTAACCTCGACGTAGATCATCTTCGGCATCGTAGCCGACGACTAGTCCGTTCATTTCTCCGATGAAGCCGATGCTAGAGTCCGAGATCCGACTTGGACAGCGAGAGAACGACTACGTGGAGCTAAGGAAGTGGATAACCGGATCTACAAAGGTTGTAGCTTCTTAACTTCAGTTAAGTTGTTGACTAGTTTCCTTTTCGCCTAAAATTCTAGTTAACGATCCGTATTAGAGTTTCTCGGCACTTGTAAAATTTGAAATTGGCGTGGTTGATGCCTTGTGAGACCTCTTGAGAGTGCCTAAGAACCCTACAAGCGGAAGAAAGATGAACTAACGAATCTATTAAATCGTCCGCTGGCTAAAAAAATGTATATGTTTCGTTTTATTCTCCTTTCGTACATATTCTTGAATAAGAGTATTTTTTGATTCTTTTATAGATTGTATTTTGTATTCATTTTGATTCATGAATAAAAGACATATTTTGTTTCATGGTGGTATGTCCCTTTTCAGCAAATGCATTTTGTAGATAATCTATTTTGATCTCCTTGTAGGACAGCGATGGCTTAGGAGTCAGGTTCAGATCTGCTACCTAAGGCTTTCCAACTTTATGAGCTATGAGGGTCTCATAAAGATTTTTCTCCCTACGAATCGAGAGGATCTCGTAGGTGTATTTTCTCCTTAGGAATTGTGAGGATTCCTAAGTGTGTTTTCTCTTAAGAGTCGTAAGGATCTGACAAGAGAATTTTCTTCCTTACAAGTCGAGAGGACTCGTAAGTGGTTGATGAATTGACCTACTCCCGAGTCAAAGCATTGCTTCGATGGGGAGGTCGAGGGTTGACTTTGGCCGTATTCCACGGGGTCAGGATTGACTTTAACCGTGTTCCACGGGGTCAGGATTGACTTTGGCCATGTTTCACGGGGTCAGGATTAACTTTAGCCATGTTCCACGGGGTCAGGATTAACTTTGGCCATTTTCCACAGGGTCAGGATTGACTTTGGCAGTGTTCTACGGGGTTAGGAGTTGACTTTGGTCGTGTTCCACGGGGTCAGGAGTTGACTTTGGCCGTTTCCCACGGAGCCAGGATTGACTTTGGCCGTTTTCCACGGGGTCAAGATTGACTTTGGCCGTTTTCTACGGGGTCAGGAGTTGACTTTGGCTGTTTTCCACGGGGTCAGGATTGACTTTGACCGTGTTTTACGGGGTCAGGGATTGACTTTAGCCATTTTCCACGAGGTCAGGATTGACTTTGGCCGTGTTCTACGGGGTCAGGATTGACTCTCGGTTGTCTATGCACCGCCGAGTTCTGGAACTGTGAACTTTGTCGTGGCTCCGCTTTGCTGACGTTGTGTCTACTGTAACGAGACGAATGTCGAGGTGGTCTCTAGGTTGTCTGTGAACCGTCGAGATTTGGAACTAGGGACTTTTCCATGGCTCCGAGATTGATTGTCGCGTCCGAATCCTGCTGGAATGAGGAGGAACGTTATTGTGGATCTCTAGGCTGTAGATGTGGACGTCGAGACTTGGAACTAAGGACTCTGCCGTAGCTCCGAGATTGATTGTCCCATCCGAATCCTGCTGGAATGAGAAGGAACGCTGTTGTGGGTCTCCAGGCTGTAGATGTGGCCGTCGAGACTTGGCTCTCTTTCTGATGAAGCCTGGTGGGATGATATGGTTCCCTTTTTATTTGTGCCCCTAGATTGTATACAAGGATCGATGTGATCTCACCTGTAAGGAAAAATTTTCATGTTATATGTATTATTATTTTTTTTATTTTCTTTCCGCGATACTCTATCATTTCAGCTTTTTGTATCGCAAAAGTCGCGATTTCCCAATCATTTCGGCTATTTTTCGCGGTGCCCAATCATTTCGGCTATTTTTCTTTTTACTCGCTGCTTTTTATTGCGAGTTGCCCGATCATTTCGGCTATTTTGTATGCATATATTTTACTTGCTGATTTTTGTTGCAAGTTGCCCTATCATTTCGGCTATTTCATATGCATTTATAGCTCGCTAATTTTTGCTGTGAGTATGGAACTCGGGATCCGATACAAATCTAGGCATCAACATCGCTACAACTGAAATGTTGCCAGGAGCGGATCATCATTTGCCATGAAAGGACTTGGAATTTGATACCGATTTAGGCATCAGCATCGCTATAACTGGGATATTGCCAAGTGCGAATCATCATCTACCATGAAAGGACTTGGAATTTGATACCGATTTAGGCATCAGTATCGCTACAGCTGGGATATTGCCAGGAGCGAATCATCATCCGCCTTCGTCGGTTCGAACAAAGGTGGATTAGCAAACAGGGTTAAGATCCTGTCGACTAAGGTTTTTGACTTCATGAGCCGTAAGGGTCTCATAAATGTGTTTCTCCCTACGAGTCGTGAGGATCTCGTAGGTGTTGTTTCTCCTTAGGAATCGTGAGGATTCCTAAGTGTATGTTCTCTTGTAAGTCGTAAGGATCTTGCAAGAGTGTTTTCTCCTTGTAAATCGAGAGGACCTACAAGTGTTTGTTCATCGAATGAGGGCATTTCTCGTCGTTGGTGGGACTCGGGAAGGAAATGATTATTTATGCCCGTGGATTGTATACAAGGGTCAGTATTGAACCGCTTGTAGGGCAGTCTGGGAAAGGTGATAGCTTAAGAACAGGTTCATATCCCTGTAGCTTAAGGCTTTTGAATCTTATGAGCCGTGAGGGTCTCATAAGAGGGTTCTCCTTACGAGTCGTGAGGATCTCGTAAGTGTAATTTCTCCTTAGGAATCGTGAGGATCCCTAAGTGTGTTGCTCTTTTGTGAGTCGTAAGGATCTCACGCAGGTAGTTTTCACCTTACAAGGTCGAGAGGACCTTGCAAGTGTCTTTTAACGAGATTGCACCCTTTCGGGTTTTCACAAACTCGCCGGTAGCTCTGCTGTTTTTACTCACGGAGCCCTTTCGGGTTTTCATCCATGCCCATTTTGCTTGTGGACGTACTGTTTTTTTTTTGCGTCAGCTTTAGGATGCCGCGGTTCGTAGTAGTTTACAGACATTTTGGTCAGTCGTTAGTTTTAGGACGTTTCTGTCCATTGCTAGTTTAAGGACATTACGGTCCGTTGTTAGTTTAAGGACATTACGGTCCATTGGACGTTTTTGAGGCGAGGTTTCGTCGGATACCACTTATAGAGTTTGGGCTTGGGAAGATAGTGAGCGGACATAGGCATCGTCATCTATCGTTGACCTAGGCCGTGACTCGTCAGGCGTAGTATTTTTTCAAGAAACGACCGTTTATTGGCCTAAAGGGTATTTCACCGTGCATATTCATGAGCAAGTAATCCCCACCTTGGTAGACCTTATCTATGATGTACGGGCCCTCATAATTCGGCTCGAATTTCCTCCGTTTGGCATGATTGGGGATCATAGGTCTCTTGACCACTAGCACGAGTTCGCCTTGGCGGAATGTTCTCGGCCTAGTCAATTTTTCGTATGAGCGCGTCATCTTTGCTTTGTAAGCCTCCAAGTTTTGCTGCGCCATGAGCCAGGTTTCGTCAAGGACGTCGAGCTCCTTAAGCCGAAGATGGGCATTCTCTTCGTCTGTCAGCTCATAGTGAACCGCCACTCGTAGGGAGAGTAGCTCTATCTCCAAGGGGAGTACGGCTTCAGTGCCGAATACCAACGCATATGGCGTTGTGTTTATGGCCGTTTTGAATGCAGTTCGATACGCCCAGAGAGTTTCATGCAATCTCTCGTGCCAGTCCTTTTTGTTTTTGGACACCGTCTTCTTTATGATCTTTGTCAAGGTCTTGTTGAAAGCCCCAGCCAAACCGTTAGCTCGGGGATTATAGACCGAATAGTATCTCTTGTCTATGTTATGCTGCTGTGCGAAGCGGCTGATCTTGTGGCTTCTGTAGGCTGGCCCGTTATCGGAGATAATCCGTCGTGGAGTGCCGAACCGATAGATGACGTGTGTCTTGAAAAAATGGAGAATATTCTCCATCTTCACTTCCCTCAGTGGTACTGCTTCTGCCCACTTAGAGAAGTAATCGGTTTTCGCCATTATGAACCGATGTCTTCTAGATGATGCTGGTTCGATAGGCCCGATTATGTCAGTTCCCCACATTTCGAATGGCCAGCTAGCTACCGTTGGGTGTAGCAGATTCGGATGCTGGTGGATGAAGTCCCCATGAATCTGGCATGAGTGGCACTGCTTCGTGTATTCGAGGCAGTCTTGAATCATCGTGGGCCAATAGTAGCCCATCCTTTTGATCTTCAGCTTCATCTTCGGTCCGGCTTGATGAGAACCGCAGAGTTCGTTGTGAGTTTCTTGGACGACTTTCTTTGCTTCTTCTGGTCCTAAGCATCTTAGCCACAGAGAGTCGAATGATCTCTTGTACAAAGTATCATCGATGAAGGCGAAAGAAAGAGCTCGTTTCACGAGCTGATGTCTTGAGGACGTATCTTCAGGTGTTCGACGAGATTTGAAGTAGTCTATAAAGACTTCTCTCCAATCCTTACCCTTTTCCTGGTCTTTTATTTGTAAAGTTGTTTGCTTGGTCGCTTCCTTTTCTTCGAACGACTCCGGAGATATTTCTGCCGGTGCTAGAACCCGACGGCTTTGTACCACAATCCTTACGTCATCGAGGTTTTCGTTAGCCAGTTCTTTAGCGAGTTTGGCTAACGCATCTGCTTTGCTATTCTCTGCTCGCGGTTTGCTTCCCAGTTCTTAGGAAGGGATTTGAGTCAGTAATTGTTGCACTCTCTCACCGTACTTTACCAACTATGGTTTGCACGTTTGATAGTCGCCATTTACTTGACCAACGATCAACTGGGAGTTTCCGTATATGAGGAGGTTTTCGATTCCCATGTCAACAGCGATCTCAAGACCTGCTATCAAAGCTTCATGTTTGGCTTCATTGTTCGTCCTCGGCTCTGTTAAAGAGAAGGCAAAGTGCATTATCCTTCCTTGTGGAGTCACGAAGATGAGGCCTACCCCAGATTTGATTACGGGAGAGCTGTGCTTTCGCTTCTTCATGGAGGATGCCCCATCGAAGTAGAGTTCCCATCGGGTATCACTCTCTCTTCTCCCCCCGTTGATCGTGTCAAACGCATGCTTGTCTTGCAATTCACAATTTAGGGGTAAATCGGCAGGTATCGGATGCTCAGTGAGGAAGTCAGCGATGGCCTGGCCTTTCACTGCCTTGAGGGGACGATAAGTTATCGAGAACTCCATCAAGAGGAGGGCCCATTTAGCTAGCCGCCCTGTTAGTATGACTCTCGACATCAAATATTTGAGAGGATCCACTTTTGATATGAGGTGGACCTCATGCGCTAAAGCATAATGCCGGAGCTTTGTTATCGCGAAAATTAACGCCATGCAGTGTTTTTCAATGGGAGGGTAGTTGTTTTCTGCCCCCAGGAGAACTCGACTCAAATAGTAGAGGGCTCTCTCCTTCTCTTGGTCATTTTCCTGTGCCCATAGTGCGCCTAAGGAACCTTCAAGGATGGTTGTGTACAGGATGAGAGGCTTTCCCTTGACTGGAGCGGTCAGCACCGGCGGATTCTGCAGGTATTGCTTGATTTCGTCGAGTGCACTCTGGCATTTACGATCCCAGATGAATGGGTTCCCCTTCTTCATTAAGTGACTATAGGGGCGGCATTTGCCAGAGAGATTAGCTATGAACCGCCGGATATATGCAAGCTTTCCTTAGAGAGACCGCAGTTGCTTGAGAGTTCTTGGCGGAGGCATTTCTGTGATCGCCTTGATCTTCGACGGGTCTATCTCGATGCCCCGGTGTCGTACGATGAATCCTAGGAATTTGCCCGAGGAAACTCCAAACGCGCATTTCAGAGGGTTCATCTTCAGGTTGTATTTCCGAAGGCGCTGAAACACGATCTTCAGATGCTCCCAGTGCTCTTCGTACGATTTACTTTTATTACCAAGTCGTCGATATAGCATTTGATGATTTCATGTATGAGGGCATCGAAAATCTTTGTCTGGCCCTCTGATAGGTAGCGCCGGCGTTCTTCAGGCCGAAAAGCATTACTTTGTAGCAGAATATACCCAGAGGAGTCCGGAAAGCGGTATGCTTCTGGTCTTCGGGATGCATCTTTATTTGATTGTACCTTGATGAGCCGTCCATGAAGGAGAAGACTTCGTGAGTGGACATGTTATTTATCATCAGCTCGGTAACCGGTACGGGAAAGTCATCTTTTGGACAGGCTTTGTTGAGGTCCTGAAAGTCTACGCAAATGCGCACCGTCCCGTTCTTCTTCATCACTGGGACGATGTTGGCAATCCAGTCAGGGTACTGAACTTCTTAGATGAAGCCGGAGTCGATTAGCTTCTTGACCTCGGCGTTGATGCTCATTTCAAGTTCGAGCCGCATTCTTCTCGGTGCTTTTTTGATCGGCTTGACGTCCGGAGATATCGCCAATTTATGCACAGTTATCTCTGGATCTAGCCCCGGCATCTCAGAGTAGTTTCATGCGAAGCAGTCTTTATACTTCATAAGCACGTCTCTTAGCGTAGCTACCTGTTTTTCGAACAGCAGCTCACTGATGAACATAGGCCGCGGGTCGTTTGTCGTCCCCAAGTCGATTTTCCTGAGGTTATCTGCAGTAGTATGTATCCTATCTTCCAATTCTTTTGGTGCTGGTGGAAACTATGAGATCACCTCGTCATCATCGTTTTCGAAGTAGCAGGAGAGGTCAGCCATATCCTCGCATACTCCTTCTCCTGACAGCGTTATCGCGTGACAGGTACGAGATCGCTTCCAAGACCGGTGTTCATTTGGTTCTACTCTCGCCATATATGTTGCTTTTGGTATATGCTTTTGCGATGGGGCTACCCTCCAACTGTTGGATAGAGCGAACCTGTCGAGTTGATATTGGTCTTCAACCCAGTTTTTGAAGGTGAAACAGTTTTCAAGAGGATGTCCTATCGCTCGGTGATAGGAGCAATAATCCGGGTGAGAGACCTCGTCTGCTTGCTCAGGGTGTTTGGCTTCCGGGAGCGTAATTATTTGATGTTTCATGACAAGACTGAATATCTTCCTTGTCTTGTCTTGGGGAAAAGAATATGCTCGACCCATCTTCTTTATAAGAGACGAATCCCGACTGCTCAGTTCTCGATCGCGTGCCTTCTTGGACCCGCTTTGCCGCTGTCGAACGTTTTTTCCGTTCTTCAGTTTGTTTTCGCCTCCGTGTCGGGTCTTCCGTATACGGGCTGGCGACGAAGGGCATCATCATTCTCCGTAGCCTGCTGAAGAAGGCGCTGCGTCCTGGCTTTCTCGTAAATGGCCATTTCACGGTTGTGGTCATCCCAAGCCTTTTGACCCGCTTCCCTTATTAACTTGTCCATCTGTTCTTCGAACGACGGACTTGGCACTTTCATGGCGGGACCTCGTTTTAGGTCGGGGTTAGCATCTTCTAACAGAGCGTCCCCTTCTTCATCGAAGTCATGTATAACGTAGCAGCCATAGAATCTTTCCCGTTTCTTGGATTGAACATATCCAAACCCGATCGTTTCCATTCTCCCATTGGGCAATTTTCGCTAAGTTCCGGGGACGTTCCAGATACTGTTGTAGAACTGAGCTTGTCGACCAGTCTATTTGAAGGGTACGCCTTGGCGCCTCAATAGCCTTTTTAATCCTTCCATGTAGTATCTGGGCAGACGGATGGGCTGGAGCCTGTCAAGTGTAGAATCGGCACCATGCCAGATTTCTTTCTCCACTTTGATTTCCGCAGATTGATAAAAGAGGACCGCCTTTTCATATTTTCGCCTGGGAGGGATGTAGAACGTTTGCAGCTCTTGTACACTATAGGTATTGAGTGTGTCGAGTTCTTTGTAATGCTTTCTCGGGACCACGGCGATTTGCAAACTCTGATCATCTCCAGTGAAGGCCTGCATCGATGGGCGGACCGAGAACACTGCGTTGACCTCGTCTTCAGAGTCACTGCCAAAGAACAGAATAGGAGTAGACGGTCCCGACTTGTTGCATTGGGGCGGTCCCGAATATACTATCTCTTCCTCCTCCTCGGTATCGCTCCCGAAGATGGTGATAGCTTTTTGCTTATTCTCAGGTTTATGGCATCTTTCCGTGTCTTCAAAGTCTGGCAGAAAATACTTTGCATCCTCGTATTTTCGGACTTCATTTACGGAAAATGGGTTCAGCTCCCCTGTCACGGTATACTCGAGACCATTCTTAAAATACTTCATACACTGATGTTGTGCAGAAAGGATGATGTTGTACTCGTGTAACCAAGGCCTGCCGAGCAAAGCATTGTAGCATGTCTTGGCGTCAATGACGTGAAACTTGATGTCAGTGACGAGCAGCCCAAAGCGTAACGTCAGTATCACAGACCCGAGCGTCCGTTATGACTGGGAGTCGAACCCGGAGATAATGATTTTATCCCGAGCGAGGTGTTGAACGCTCATCCAGATTTCTTTTAGCACCGTCACATTTAGGAGATTGTCAGAGGACCCATTGTCAACTAGGATCTTCCCTATCTTGATGTCATGGCAATACCCGAAGACATATAGGGGACAGTTGTGCTCATACGTTCCGAGGAGGAGATCTTCGTCGCCGAAAGTGATGTCAGCAGTGTGCACTTCTTCCAGCTCGTCCTTCATCTTTTCTTCGACAAGGAAAGCTTGGAACTGCTCGGGCTCTTGTAGTGTGATTAATCGTTTCTTTGTATGTCAGTTTAGAAAATGAATAGAATTCACAATCAAAGAATTATCTGACCGCGATCAATAACGGTGTCGTATATAGATTGTTAGCGAGTGCGGATCGTCCACAGGGATTGTGCGATTCGTTTGTATTTTGTTTTGTTTGAATCGAAACTTTAATAGAAAAGTAAAGCAAAATGATTCAAGATTTTTATCGATGAGTTTCAAGTATCACTATTCTAATCAAGAATCAAGAAAACGATAAACATCAAGAATCAAGATGTGATAAAATTCCAATTGATTTGGGTTTCAAGATTTGAAGTAAAGCTCGTAGGAATCGATTAGATTGTAGATGTGAAGAAGACTAAAGATTAACGTTTCTTATCCATTAACGAATTGATGCTAACTCGATGTCGATTGATCGAGGTTTAAGGATCTTGCGAAGAATTAGGGTTTCTTCGTCCTATCCTTTGTCCTTTCGATGAATCACATTCACTAGATAGTTTCTTGAAAATCCAATGATCGATCGTTAATCTCTAGATCGTGCGAAAAGAATCAAGAACATATTTCGCATTGATCTAGATCATCGATCATTCTATTTTCAAGAATTTACAATTGCTATAGGACTTAAGAAATCGTTTCACGATTCATCAACATCATCATTCTACAATCATCTCGATTCCTCCACGAGCGGAGTTTATTCACACATCATCACAAAGAATACATTCAAGAATCGAAATGAAATCATGATGCTTGAATTGAAATGTAAACAAGTTTAAAGAATCTTCACCTTTATTACATCAACAAGTAGTTACAACTCTCAAGAATTACAAGAGGTAGGAACTTCGCTCGTCGAATCTTGCATCGCTCGGCTCCTTGTGTCTTGGATCGCTTGGATCTCGTACTCCGTTGAAGTCCGGCTTTGCTTCAAAGGGTAGTCGAAGACTTGCTTTGCTTGAACTCCATGAATCTTGAATTGGGTTTTTCTAGATTGGATTAGGGTTAGGGTTTTGACACAAGCCTTGTCACTAGACTTGTGGGTGGAAAATTGGGGAAGATGAAGAGAGATTGGGGATTGATTAGCTTTTCACCACCAAAATCTTTTTTTTTCAACAAGTAAGCCTAGGGGTCTATTTATAGGTTTCCCAAACCCTAGGCTTTGGATTTGAATTTACAATTCCCTCCAAAAGTTTGTTGTAGGGAGAGGCTTCTAGATATAGTTAGTTAGGAGCTTTAGCTTAGACTTTAAGCTAGGGTTAGGGAGAAGGTTCTAGATTGGAAGCTAGTTTAGTTAGGAACCCTAGGTTTGCTGAACTGGAAGAAGCTTCTGGATCTTTCTAGAAAATGTAGTGTCTTCATGCAGTGTACACACTGAGGGAAGAATTATGGTGCAAAGCAGAAGTGCTGACATGGCAGGGACGCCGCGAAACCGCGGCACAAGGCGGCTACGGCCGCGGTTCCGCGGCCATATGGCTGAGCTAGGGTTTGAAACTTCCTAGTGTGTCTTCATCTGTACTGTGGTGCACTTCCTGATATGTTGAATTTCTGAATTCTTTTTAGATCAATACCAGATTCAAAATCCTTGAGTTTGCGTATTCTTTAGCAGTCTTTGTTTTGTAAATTTGACCAATCTTCTGTATTTTCCTGCATAAACTTCGGAACACAAGTTGCCATATATAGGAATGATGCCATGCTATGAAATGTAGTTAATTTCCTTTATAGTGCCGGTTTTAAAGTCTAATACATGTAATCTGATATTTAACGACTGATTTGCTAATATGTGCGATATGAATGTCGAACACTTCTAGATGAGTACAAATGATAGGGAAATTGCCGGTTAAAAGATGCAATATTTTCGACTGATCATAGTGCCTTGATCAAAGAATCTCTCGCCTATTTAGATAGCAGAAGAGCATTGAGAATGTTTAGCTGCGAGTGTAGCTTCTTCAGATGTGCCAGAACGTTATAATCCACCTTGTTTTTCTTTGGCGGGTCCTTGGCTGTCAGCTCTTTGATGACTTGATCATCGAGGGCGATATCTTCAGGGACTTTTTCCTTCCTTTTATCTTTTTTGTTCGATCCCTTGTTTGTGGGTCCGAGATTCTTTTCAGGTAACGTGCGATTACGTAGCTGAATGTTCTCGCAGGTCTTCGTCTCTTCTGTTTCAGAGATGAATTCCTTGAAGAGAAGGCCGAGGGCTATTTCTTCATCAGAATCACTCCCGAAGGTGATAACTTGCGATCCCTCGGAATCAACCATATGACAGTTGCCGGCAGTTCTTTTGCGCTCATCTGTCGTGCTTTTCTGCTCTTGTCTCATTTTGCACTTCATTCTCTTGAAATACTGTCGATGAGCAACGTATGCCTGCCACCAATTTTTAAAGGTCATGCGTTCCTCGGTAGGGTGTGCGATCCTCCGATGGTATAAGCAGTAGGTTGGATGTGCATCTAGTTCGCCAGGGAACATATTTTCTGAAGTGTCTTCTTTGAAAGGCGGCAACTTCATTCCCACCGACAGGGCTTTGGCGAACTGTTTCCTTGTCTTAAACTTGCTTTTACTGGTGGCAGAAGTACTTTTATCTGGTCGGGGTGCTCTATGACTTCTCAATACTAGAGCTTCTTCAACGCGACGCCAACGTTTGGCCCTTCCATATATGGCCGTTTCACGCTCTCGGTCAGATTTGCTTTTCTGAAGCGCCTCATTCAAGAATACGTCAATCATTTTGTCTGACGGTTCTAGGAGTTCCGGTTCGGGATCTACCCCCAGTTTCTCTGCATCAGGAGCTTCTTTGCCATTTATTGAATGAGAGATCATATGGCAGCTCGCCACATAGTCTTCAGGCTTTTTTGAAGAATTTTCTCCTTCGTCAACGTCATCGTCTTCATTCTCAAGAACATGCTTAAAGAATTCGTCCAACATGATTAGGGTCCGTGCCATCTGGTTATATTCTTCCAGTGCATTGATGTATTTCTGTAGACCTGTACGGCTATCTTCTGGTTGGACGGGCTTCTTAGCCTTCTTCTTCTTCTTCTTCTTCTTCTTCTTTAAAGACTTTGGAGGTTTGGCCTGAACGTTTTGTCCACCATCACCAGCTTTCAGCATTGGGCACGGCTTCAGCATCCCCTCAATGACCTCGGGTTCCAGCGGGTTCTTCCACCTAATCGCCGGACATGCTTGGAGATCTTTCAGCATTCTTTTTGTTTTGGCTGAAAGAACAACTTCTCATGGAGCTTCCTCTATGAATGAGCATGATTCCCCCGGCGTGTCCATCTTTTTCGAAGTGTGTGGTTATGACGGGTTTACCTTCCAGTTTTCAGACAACGCGAATTTGCCTTGCTGGTACTGGTCCTCAATCCAGTTTTTTTGAAGACAAAGCAATCTTCGATTGGATGGTCCATTATTCGATGGTAGGGGCAGTAGTTGGGACTGTTGATATCGCCGGACTGCAGTAGGCGTTTCGGATCTGGTAGGGTGATGAGCCTGTTGCGCACCGCCAACTCGAACAGTCTTCTCATTTTATCCCGAGGAAACGACTAAGGGCGTTTTAGCCTCTCGTTGAAGAGTCGCTGTCTATCACTTTGGTGATCAGCTGGTTTTGGACCACTAGGCTGCTATTGAGCATTGGCAACAAAGGATGCTTTCCCCTTCCCCTTTTCGTTTTGAAGCTCCATTTTCGAGGAAGACGGTCTATAGCCCATCTGATCCATTTGGGCCAGTTTGTCAATCAAGGCCTGGAAGATAGTCGGCTTGAAAAATATCATGAACTGGGATATGGTTACCTGCGAATCGAGGGTACCCACGAACATGCCTACTGCAGAAGCCTCTTCTATGCATTGTTCGCACTTCGACCATAGATTCCGCCACCGTATCGCATACTGAACCCATGTTTTGCCAGGCTTCACCCTGGCGTTAATTAGTGCGGTGATCAGGGTGAGCTCGCTAGTGCTTGCGAATCTCTGTGTAAACAGTAGCTCCATTTCTGCAAATGTCTTGATAGAGTCATTTGGGAGCTCGGAATACCACTCGAATGCTATCTCCGACAAGCTGCCAACGAATTGGCAAAGCAGTAGCTTATCGTCACCTCCGGTGTTGCCGCACAGAGCCCTGAACTGAGCGACATGTTGATGGGGATTGCCTGTCCCTTTGTATACGTGGAACTTAGGGATCGTATATCCTGGCAGGTACTTTATTTGATCGTACCAATCCGGATAGGGTTGTCCAGTCTTAACGATTTGGCCGGCCCCTTCGCTCACCTGATGAGCTCGTATCTGTTGAGCGATATAGTCATCTAGGGCGGCTTTGGAGATGGTCTCCTCTTTGGCTGCTGATAGAGCCGGAAGAGGGTTCGATGTCTCCCCTTTGTCGTCTTCAAGGATAATTGGGGGGTCTTCAGCTGGAGGATCCGACTGTATCATCATCCCGACCATATCTTGGAATAAAAGAGCCATTTGTTTTATGTTGACCGCTTGTTCCGCGACCTCTTTTTCTTTCCTCTCGAGCATTCATCGGAGGAATTCGGCATCAGTCTCCTGTTCTTGACGCTGTTCCGACGATATTTCCGGGATTTCTTTTGGCCCAGTGAGTGCGGCCATTTTCATTAGCATCTCTTGGAGCTTTTGCTGTTGTTGCTCCTGAGCCTTTGTTACTGATCGGGTGAGCAGTCGGTGACCCGTAGAAGCACGGCTTTCCTCTTTTCTGGAAGCCATGTAAATGGTGTGCATCACCATGCCCCCAGACTTGGGGCGTTTGGATTCGATGCCCTTATAATTCGTCGCAGACGCAGGGATCTTCTTCGGCCTTTTCCTTTTGTGGGCGGTCGAAGTTGAGGGGGACGTTGCAGCGGGAACCCAAGTAGACGACACTTTGCGTGTCATGGCAGAGGGATGATCCTCTTCCTGTTGAGTCTTCAACTTCTTCTGTCGGCGGGAATATTCCTTGTCGATCACAGAATCCTGGACTCTCCGCCAGACCTTATGGATTTTAGAAGACAGCCGCTGAGGGGGCTGCTCCGGCTTCGAGTTTGTAACATTCTCCACAGGTAGAGGAGATCTTTTCAATACAGCGGTCGGAGAATTCTTGCGGACCTTCCTGAGTGGTTCAAAGCTATTCCCAGTTGGAACAGCGGTTTCAACTTCCACCGTTGGAGCCGGCGGGATAAGTCCAGATGGGGAATTGCCCCCAGCTTTCCTCACTCGGCGCCAGTGGCAACGTCGAGCATGCCTTGAGGACGGGACCACTTCTGCTGTTGAATGAGCTTCTTTATCCTCCTGCCCCCTCGCTCTGATGAGGGGTTGCTGTTAGTACCAGCCTATTGAAAACTAACGTCCGTTGAGTAGGGATGGCCAACCTGTCGAAGGAAGACTTCCGAGCAGGGGAAGCAGCCTTGGTGACTTCGTCTGAAGCGGGAGTTAGAGCAGACAGTCTAGCGAAGACTGATCCCTTAGCAGGAGAAGCTTCCCTGATGACTTCGTTCACTGGATCAGGGATGGCTATCCGTTTAGGGATAACACCTTTAGGTATCGCGGGTTTCTTCATGAGCCCATTGGAGTTTTGGCCCAGTCTGTTGAAAACCGAGGTGCTGGATTTAGACGACCCGTTGAGAGGGGCCGCAGTAGTTGCAAGCCGATCAAAGACCGACTTCTTCGGAGCTTCTTGCAACGACAGTGGGGCGTTGAAGCTCATTGGTGGGAGCATGGTCCCAAAGAACAGCCCAGTGGTGGCTTGCATCACCTGTTCCACTGGCATCTTGAAAACGGATGCCGCTTGAGGCCCAAAATCACTCCTCCAGCAAGGACAGAGTGGGAATTGTTGCAGTTGTTGCAGTTGGTGCGGTTGTAAGCCATTAATCTGCATTGGAGTAAGACACCAAATCTTAGTATCTTGAATCCAGGGGCAACCATAGCAAACCGCAATTCATTCACGAAACATGACATATGAAGTGTGGCGTGGAAAGAGGAAAAGGTCCCACCGGGCATGCCAGAATCTGTTCGCCGTCGAAAACGGGAGACGAAACCGCGTAGGTCGTCTTGCCTGAATTTGGGGGCAGATGCTATTTGGTTTTATCCGTCCACCTCTCCGAAGATGCCAAGTTGATTTATGGCACCGTGCATCGGAGGTTTGGACAGATGCGGCCGATGTAGCAGACTTTGTCAGATTCCCCCTCATTGTGATGGGTTTTTGATTGTGGGGA
Organism: Agapanthus africanus; assembly: GCA_030015575.1. Classification (NCBI taxonomy): domain Eukaryota; kingdom Viridiplantae; phylum Streptophyta; class Magnoliopsida; order Asparagales; family Amaryllidaceae; genus Agapanthus; species Agapanthus africanus. Next base: position 861,618,568 of record JASDDO010000024.1, on the reverse strand, counting down.
CGCTCTTCCCTGCAAGCACAAGCCCCTGCAGTTACTTACGTTACCGCATCGCGGTAACCACTTTCTCCCGCTCCAGAAGGTCACTTCGTGTCGTGTGTGTTTATTTTGTTTCTGGTTGCCCGTGGATTGTATACGGAGACTAATTTATGTTGTCGCCCGTAGGGCATGGATGAGTCCAAATCCGTATTTTCTTAGATTTGGTTTTGGGTTAGGTTTAAGGATCGTTAATCTCATTTGAGACTAAGGATACATTAGTCTAATTTTAGACTAAGATCTACTTAACAGGATCATTTAGATCCAACAAAAGAGCATTTGGATTCTATTGTTTTAGTTTAGGGACATTGCGGTCCATAAGTTTAAGGACATCATAGTCCGTGACAGTTTAAAGACGTCATAGTCTATAAAGTTTAAAAACATCATAGTCTATGAGTTTAAGGACCTCACAGTCCGTAAAGTTTAAGGACATCATAGTCCATGAGTTTAAGGACCCCACAGTCCGTAAAGTTTAAGGACATCATAGTCCGTAAAGTTTAAGGACATCATAGTCCAGTTTAAAGACGTCATAGTGTGTGTGGTTTTGGTTCAACCGTTTGGGGATGCACCAAAAGTTATTGGGACCCTCCATCTCTTTGAAGACGTTGAAGGATTACAACGACATGTATCAGAGGTATGAAGAGATGTACCATTGAACCAATATCCTGATTTGGGGAATGGGATGAACATTAGTTTAGATGTCATCTGTTAGGAGAACACTAGTCATCTTTAGGACTAGGATTAGTTTGGGGAGACCTGAACATGGGGGCTCGGTTGATTGGTGACAAAAAGGGTCTTAGCTTCGGAAGACTTGGCTAATTTGAGCTAAGGTTGATTTCCCTTAGTCACCCCATAGTGCTAAGCACTGAATCGGTGTTAAACACTGGACTTTGGAGGAGCTCACGTGTAAACACGTGAGGGGCCCCGAAGTGGGCATTGTTCCTTGAGTTTATTCCCTCATATATATATATATATATATATATATATATATATATATATATATATATATATAAGTGCTGAGCGCTTGGCTCACGTGTGAGCACGTGAGGTGTCCGAGGTGAGAACTGTTCTCTGGATTTTATTCCTCTTTCATTTATAAGTGCTAAGCACTTTGTTTATCAAACAGTCACGTGCAGACATGTGAGGTGCCTTCAAAATGCAAGCGCTGTCTTTGGAATTTTCTCCGTCTTTTATACACAACTGTTTAGGGGTCACGTGGGAACACGTGAGGTGCCCCCAAAATGGGAGCTATCTTGGATTTATTCCCTTTTTCCTTTTCTGAGTGCTAAGCACTATTGGGTCGTGTGAGATCACATAAGGCACTTTGAAGAATGAAAATTGCCTTTGTTTTATTCTCCTTTTCTTTTTCTGAGTGCTAAGCACTATCAAGGGATCACGTGAGGTCACGTGAGGCGCCCCCAAATTGAGGTGTGTTTTAGATTTACTCCCCTTTTTGAAAACTTTGTTCGGTGGTGCGCCAAGAGTTATTGGTTATTGGAACCCTCCACCTCTCTGAAGACGTTGAAGAATTACAACGACATGTATCGGAGGTGTGGAGAGATGTACCCTTGAACTAAATTATAGATCGAGGGGAGAGATCATGGTGGGATGAACATCATCTTAGATGCCAGGAGTTGATTAGCTATTTCTGAGACTCGGATCAATTTTGAGAAAACCTGAGTATAATGAGGGCTCGGCTGATTGATGACCAAAAAAGGGTTTGGCTTCAGGAGACTTAGTTAATTTGGGCTAATGTTGGCCTCTCATAGTGTTAAACACTAGTGTATAATCAGCGCTCAAGTGCTCCCACATGAGGCACTTGAAATAGTGTTAAAAACTAAGAATTTGATGCGCTCATGTGGGGTCACGTGAGACGTTTGAAATAGTGTTAAACACTAAGAATTTGACGCGCTCATGTGGGGTCACGTGAGACGCTTGAAGTAGTGTTAAACACTAAGAATTTGACGCCCTCACGTGGGGTCACGTGAGGCGCTTAAAGTTTGCGCTGCTCCTCTGGATTTATTCCCTTGTTTCTTTTCTAAATGCTAAGCACTATTGGGTCACGTGGGATCACGTGAGGCGCCCCAAGAATAGAAACTGCCCTTTGATTTATTCCCTTTCTGCTTTATAAAAGTTAAGCACTGCTCAGGGGTCACATGGAGTCACGTGAGGCGCCCCAAAAAATAGGGTTTATTCCCTTTCTGCTTTATAAAAGTTAAGCACTACTTGAGGGTCACGTGGGATCACGTGAGGCGCCCCAAAAAAATAGGGTTTATTCCCTTTTCTCTTTTAGAAGTGCTGAGCACTTCTCAGAAGTCACGTGGGGTTACGTGACTAGATCTCATTCTTTCCCTCTTTGTTCCTCCAAGGTGCTCGTGTGGGATCATGTGAGCTTTTATGTAGCGTTTGAATGCTAATGAATCATCAGGTTGTTCTTCTATGGTTCCGAGGGATCACGTTCTCCTTTTGTTCTTTGTAGGGATTAAATTCTTTTTAAAAGGGTTAAACCCTAGTTCCAGAGGAATTAAATTCTTATATGTTTTGTAAGAGTTAAACTCTTTTGGATTCAGTTCATTCCCCTAGGTTTTGAATCTGCATGACAGAATCTCCCCGATGAGAATTAAATTCTCAACTTGTGGGGAGATCCGCTTCTGCAGATCTTAACCAAAGGAAGAACTAAGTTCTTTTAGAAGAGTTAAACTCTTGGTTTGAGAATTAAATTCTCTTTTTGTGGGAGCTTTTGGGAGGGGTTCCCCTTCTTTAGAGAATTAAATTCTCTCTCAATTTTTCTTCCCCTCTCCCTCTGTCTTTTTTTCCTCCTCTCCTTGCTTCTATTTATATGAGAAGAAAAAGAATCAATTTGTTAAGAAAATCCCTCATTGAGAGATCATGATTGATTCCATGATCTTTTAGATCAATTGGTGAATTTTATTCACCGTTGGATTTTTAATCCAAAGGCTCTCTGTTTAACAGAGAAGATTTCTTGTTTGTTTAACAAGATTATGATTATCTTGTTAGTTTTAAGAAGATTAGAATTTTATTCTATCATATCTTTTTAGTTTAACAAGATCAGAAATATATTTTCTTAATATGGATATCTTGTTAACATAGAATTTTATTCTTGTTATAAGATTAGGAAAATATTTTCCTGTGATAGATTTTTATTCTATCAAATGATCACCGCTGGATCTTTGATCCAAGGGTCCTCTGTTTAACAGAGAAGATCTTTCTAGTTTAAGGAAGATTAAGAAAATATTTCCCAAATAGAATTTAATTCTAGAATTTGATAGGAACATTTTAAATTAGGGTGCTCACATGCTTTGCATGTGATTGGCAAAAGCACTCACGTGTTTAACACGTGACCCCTGCTGTGGATTTTAGCCTGTTTATGTTCAGCACTCATATGCTTTGCATATGAGCGCCCACGTGTTTTACACGTGATGCTTGTTTGGCCATTGGTGATTTATGTTCAGCGCTCATATGCTTTGCATACGTATGCCCACGTGTTTTACACGTGATGCCTGTTTTTTGAGGATTCTCCCCATTTTTTGTAAGGGAACAAGTAGCTCTTGGCAGAAAATTTTGGCGGGAACACCAACCGAGTGCAATTCGTAATCCACCGATTGAAAACCATGCTTTTGATGAGGTGTCTGAGAAATTTAACCATTACTTGATTAAGTATATCGACGCTGGGGATAACTTGGATGATGAACCCACAGTTTTGGATGAGTTTTTCTCACCAATTCGACACGTTCCTTCAAATCCGTATGGGCATCATCCCAAACCATTAACTGTTTTTCCTGAACCCCATTTGCGTCTGGATATTATTGACGATGATGAATGCATAGATGATTTGAATTTTGAGGAGAATTTGGAGGATATCATTGAGGATGAGCCTGTTTTATTGGATGAGTCGAATTTTCTGATTCATCATGTCTCTTCCATCGAATGTGAATATCCTCCTGAACTTTTAACTGATACCATTCCTAAATCACTTCTCTCCACCTGTTCCATCGTTACCAAAATGCAAGACAACTTGTCACCTTCATCTCTTACGTCTGGTTTACCGAGTTCGGTCGACCCATATTTTCTTGCGAATCTTGAGAAGTTTGACCCCATTTCTCAACGGATTGATAAATTGGTACAGTCAGCAAATTCCAGTTTCAAATCATTACAAACTGTAATAATTTATTCAATCAATTTACAACCTCAAGTTCATATTCTATTTCTTTCTCCCCTTCATTCGTCTTCTCATTTACCGAGACTATATACTATTTCCATCCACACACGGTCTTGTGTATTCTTCATTTCATTCCTCTACACATTCTTTCTCCAACCATGGCATCATCACGATAAATTTTTTGAATGGTTGGTGTTAACTTTTAGTCTGTGTATGACCTTATATAAATTGATGATTTTCCCTTCCCCCCAACTTTGAACTTCTATGCTTAACAGTGGAAATATTGTTTCACTTAAGTTTGGGGAGACCTTTTTATGTGTATATATTTTGTTTGCTTTTTCTTATATTAAAACAAAAACAAAAGAAGAAAAGAACTGCCAAATTTTGACCCCTCAACAATTTTGACCCTCTGTGTGGCATGATAGTGAGGGCACTGTCAAGTTTAAATTTGGGGGTATACTCGGTAAGCTTTCTATCTTTGCATTCATGTGTATATTTTGCATTTGCATACTTATTTGAAAACCCATAAAAACTGAAATTTTTTCCAAAACATAAAAACGTCAAGTTAGCTAGTAAGGTAATTTAGATTTTATTCTGAAAATTTAGCTTGATAGGTTAGAAATAACTAAATCCTAGGCTTAGGAATTGAAAACCCTAAAAATAACCCTTCTTGAGTTTAACCGTAGTAAATATACGTCCTTACAGTTTTTTTTAGAAGTAAGTAATCTTGAGTTCAATTCTTGAGTTAAGTTGAGATGAAGGGATAGTATTGAAAGTTTTATTCAAAGATAAGTCTGAAAAATAGTTCCTATTCTTGAGTCCAAATTCAGAAAGTATATACCCTACAAACTGCAATTATGCGCACTTTGAAACTCGGGATAGTAGAGGATACCTAAAAATGCTCTTGTCTTAAAACCCAGTATGAAAGAAAAAAACGATATTTGTAGCCAACCACCATAAGAGCGTCACAAATAAAATATATCCGGTCTTAAAATAAAAGAAAAAGAAAAAGAAAAAAATATATTGCAAGTCCTAAAAACTGCTATTTATGTCTTAATAAGCTCACACATTCAGTAATCGGCTGATTAGTGCCTCAGGAAGCAGTAGTAGTCTCATGAAAGGTGTGTGAGCGAATCCGTCTATCATTATAAAAAATAGTACTAGGTATTAGGGCAAGGGTACTATATCTTGAATTGAATTCTTGAGTGTAGGGATGAAATTTACATATACGTAGGGGTATACGATCGATGTTTAGAGGAGTGGTAGGATTAAAGAATAAGTCTTATGTTTTCCGTAATGATGATAAAAATTATGGATTGGAGACTGCGTTTTAGAAAGAAAATTCAAGTGATACCGAGGTCTTTATAAATTGACAAAACGTATAGGAGGTTAAGTTAAATATAGAGTGAGGAGTGAAAAATAAAGGTTAGATATTTCTAACTTAGGATGATAGAGTTCTAACTTAGATGCTAAACCGTAGGATTAGAATCGAGATTAACTTATAAAACTAGGTTGACGGAATTTTGTGGATAGTATCCGCTGAAAACCCTCAGGAGACAATACTCTTCCTACTAGGGACACTTAGAGGTTTAATGGCTTGTTGCACATGCTAAGTGCAACCGTGAAGCCTACGAAAGTGAGCTTAGGACTTTTTGAAAATAAAATGGTTTTGCTCGGGACGAGCAAAAGATAAGTTTGGGGGTATTTGTTCATATCAGAATATTGCTCATTCTTATGCATATTTGTATATATATAGGTGTTTTTTTATCTATGTTTGCTACATGATTACAGATTACAGGTTCTCTGTCCAGAACAACGCAAATCAGGCACATTCTCTACAGTTATGACAAATTCAGGACAACTGCCAAAAACAGATAAAATTCGGGTTCCGGTCATCCATATCTGTCAGGTGCCGCTTACCAGTACAAGAGACAAGATCAAGAGACGGACATTCGTGTCTAGAACAAGCACAGAGCACGAAAGAGATAGCACAAGGATCAAGATGGCAATGTGGAGCTCGAGGGAGATTAAGGCACAAAAGACAAAAAGAGTTGCTATTTTGGACTATTATAAATCTTAGAATATTTTGGAACTATTTTGCAAATTTGAACCTACTAAACAGAAGAAGAAAGCAACACAAGAACCCACATGAAATACGAAGCGCCAATTCCAAAATTCAACCGCGGATCAGCGAAATTTAGCCCATATTGGCGGCGAATCCGTGGCCTTATCATGGTGTCACGTGACGAATTTTCAAGGGTGTTTTTGTAATTATACAAGGGCTCAGAATATTGCCTTAGGGTTTCACTTCTCTGCTTATATATACTCCAGATCTGAGCCAAACCATGATGCTTTTATTTTTCCCAGGATTGGTTTTAGTTTAGAGTAGTTTTCTTCTTCTTCTTCATCTCTTCTCCATTAAAATATAGTGAGAGCTTTTGAGTAGAAAATAATGAAGATGAGAGTTTTTTTATCTACTTGTATATTTATTTTCTTGCATTGTATTTTAATTCTTAGTATAACTTTTATTACTTGTTTGTTAAAGTAGTTGTTTTTTTTTGTTCTTCTTTTCTTCTCTTCTTATCTCTATTTTTAAGTCATAATACTCAATGGAGTCCTTTACTTAGATGATGGCTTAAGTAGTTAGCTTGTTATTTTTTCTCATCTTATTCTTCCATTCTTTCTTCTCTTATTTTATTTTCTTTTCATGTGTGAGTAATTTACTCACTTATTAGGGTTAAAGAAGGGTGGTATGAGAGATGGAAAAATCTCTTATGCTTCTCTTCGCCAAACAACTTGAATTGAATTTAGACCAAACAAACACAACTTTCTCCCTTATACGCGCTATAAATGATATATAACCGTGACCTAAGTTGAGAATTCCTCTAGACGCACTACAACGTGACATGTAGTTGCGACCTAATTAGAGACTTGTTGTGGATATTTCGTCTAAGGTTGGAAATAAGAGCATATAACAGACGAACAAGGGGCACTAGAATTGGATTTAACATTGAAAAGCTTGCTTAAACTCATAAATACCATTTCTATGTCATCCTAATCCCCGTTACTTCCGATCATTCCAATATCACTTCAATGATGGCACAAGACAAGTACAAGATTAATTCCTAACTCTACTAGCCAACCCTAACCCAACAAGTTCTCTTGAACATATATACACAACACTTAGGATAGAATTGAACAACTTGTACATTTTTACTTGACCCGTCTAAAATAAGAACGGAAACACATACCATCTCTCCGTGGATTGACTCGTTCTCAACCGGTTAGCTAGTAAGCGAAACCGACTTGATTGCGGTAAGTAGAACAAGTAGAACGCATATCATATCGCGAAAGATTCTACCAATCAGGCGACTAGGGAACAACAGAATTTATCAGTGAGAGTAAAGAGTACTCGACAGCAAGAGGTTGCGGTGCGGAAGACCCTGTATGCACCAACCAGAGTTCTTGGATGAAGAGGCATTATGGTTAACAAACATGGGATAGTAACTGTGAAAAGGCCTTTCGTATCAGATCAGAAAAGGGATGCGATTTGTGATTTTTTCCGTCTACCAGACCACACGCAGAAGGATTGTCGGAGGAAACTTGGACTCTGTTTGGTTTGTGGATCCGCTGACCATACGATTGGTACGTGCCCTTCGAAACCACAATTGAGAGACGATGTTCAGAAAACACCACAGAAGCAAACTTATGGACAGAAGCAGATTACTCAGAGGCCTAATCAAGGATGGGCCTTCACGCTGACTACCGAGGAGGCCAAAACTTCAGACGATATTGTTTCATTTATCCTACTTGTTTATAATTTTCCCGCATTGGCATTATTCGATTCTGGTATATCCCATTACTTTATCTCATCCAAGTTTATTATCACACACTCTATCCCATACGCGGCCTTATCTAGCTACTGGGATATACACACTGGGAATGGGAGAATTATATCTAGTAGTGAGTACAAAGGTTGCTCTATTGTTATTTGCTGACGGGAGTTATTTACAGATTTCTTTATGACAGATACATGCAGTTATGATGTTGTCTTAGGGATGGACTTTCTTGGCATTTTCCATGCTCACATAGATTGTAGAGCGAAGAAAGTGATCTACCAGATTCCCGGGCATCTAGAGTTCATATTCTTGGGGGGCAGCAAATCTGTCGGGCCAGTCGAATTTAAGGCTAAGCCGACAAGTGCCGCTTTTCGTCAATGGAAGTAATCAAGGAGGAAGCACCAGTAGTAGTTCGGGATTTCATGGATGTGTTTGAGGACATCTCGAGTTTACCTCCAAAACGAGATGTAGAGTTCATGATTGATCTTATTCCAGGAGCCACACCAATTTCAAAGGCTTATTATATGTTGGCACCGGTGGAACTGGAAGAGGTAAAGAAGCAAGTTTCTGAATTATTAGAGAAGGGTTGGATTCACAGCAGTGGTTCACCATGGGGAGCTCCAGTTCTTTTAGTCAAAAATAAAGATGGCACGCGGAGGATGTGCATCGACTATCGAGAGTTAAATCGGGTGACTATTAAGAATAAGTACCCAATTTCTCGCATAGGCAAATTATTCGATCAACTCAGCAGTGCAAGAATATTCTCGAAATTGGATTTGCGATCAGGGTATCACTAAGTTCGGGTGAAAGTAGAAGACATTTGCAAGACAACGTTCCGAATTCGATATAGGCATTACGATTATTTAGTTATTCTATTTGGAGTTACTAACGCACCAGCGATATTTATAGACTTGATGAACCGGATCTTTTCACCATTTCTAGATCAGTTTGTGGTGGTATTCATGTAAGTCGATGTCGCGCACCCCGCGGGTCCGCCGGGAGGCGGAATATTTAAAAAACGGATTTTACAAAGATCGCAACACCGACTTGAACTCCAGGATCGATCCTAAACCCTAACTAGAAAACATGCAAGAGGTTAACTACTCGGAAAGAAATTTACACCTCATGATTCATGTCCTTCGGGTCTTCTTTTCGCTGTCTTCCACCTCGTCATAGGCTCCAAGGATCGTAATGGATCGGCGCTTCCTCGTCGGCCTCCTTGAGTTGAAGATGATCCACCCGAGAGTCTGTAGATCGAGCTCCCATCTCAAAACTGAAGTAACTAGGCCACCTAGTTCGCTACACTAGATGAAGTAGATGATGTAAAGAATATAGATGGAATGGTTTGTCTCTCATAACCATAGCATTCTCAACTCATGAGACAAGAATGGCTTGAGGTGGAAGAATACTTAAGGAGAATGCTAATGAAGTTTTTGCAGAAGTAAGAGAATGAGCTCTCTTTCTCAAATCTGAACCATACCCTCTCTCACATGAATAATTCATATTATAAAATGAAATATAGTTCATATTCAATTTGGTGAGTCATGGGTGGAAAACCCTCCATGTGTCACCAAGAGCCATGCTCAAATATATGCAAAATACACCTCATTTCCTCCACCTCATAAATGAATAATCATTTAACTTAAAATGATAAATACAAATTATGAGGTGTCTCTTCTAGAAGCATCTTTGAACAAATTACAAAAATGCCCCTCATCCGTATATACATACCCGTATCCGTATTCCGAAAAATACGAATACAAAAGAGACGAAAATAATCCATCAGTATAATACTAGGATCCGTCTTAAACTAAAGCCCACTAGTATTATCTGTCCGAATTATCATCCGTGCACAAGTACACATACGTGATCGAACCCTGTCGTAAAACCATACGACCTCTACATCTTTTGCTCGATGCAGGGAAACCCTCTGTGTGGGACTCTAAAGACTCGACACTACGCTGGCATTGGGTTTAACCACAGGCCGCAAGCGGTACTAGCTGCACGTAATGGCCCCCAGGTATATGTCGATAAAAAGGCCGATGAGCAAACTTATCTGAACTCCTACTGAGCCTATCTGTGACAATCTCCGTACAGTCCGATCTGTTCGTCTAAGAGTATCGCATATCGGGCCTAGGGGGGCGGTAATCGTCAGACCCCTAATAGCGCAATAAGTCATGTCGGAGAGTTGCCCAAAACACCCTGAAAAACTACTGGAGTACCTACTAGTAAATCTCGTTTGCCTTGGACAAGGACTTTGTGCAATGGCCTTCCGAACACAGTGCGACATCAACCCCCAATACCGGGAGAGACGAATCTTATCTAACCGCCACTGCCTCCAAGTGCTTCGGGACTGCACCCAACTACTACCTGTTTGCACGAATCTTTTGAGCCGTGGTAGGATAGTAATCAAAGAACAGTGGGAACACACTCGATGTGAAGTAGCAGTGTCAAGTCGACAGACTAAGCTGTATTAATGTCACCTGGGAACTGCTACCCGACGATAGGTATAATACGCACTAGCAGTTCCCGACAAGTCATGTCCAGTATACTCATAACCCAATGAGCACATGCATACTATCTCCAGTACGACGTATTAATGGCTGTGGGACAGACCATCTCCCTTGCTGGGATGAGAAACGTATACACTAGTCTACTCTGGAGTATCGATGCCCCGTCTCGATAATCCTATGACTAGGGATCTGTATAAGGATGTGCTTACAGACTACCCAACCTCCACTAGTGTGACTATCATCACAACGCTGGTAATCAAGCAAAGATCCTAAGAGCTCTACCAATATGTATAAGCGATATGCTAAGAAACACACATATTGAGGTAGAAACAAACTAAGTAGCATACTACCATTTTGAGCAAGATCGTTACTATATCCATGTATATCCCAAGCTTCCATTAAGTAATATACAAACTAGTATGATACAATAATGGCCTCTAGGGCATATATCACTAACAATCTCCCACTTGCACTAAGGCCATATATTGGCGTATCGTAGACCAATGATCTCGAATAGCCTCTCGAACAATGTCTGAGAGATGGCTTTTGTGAGTGGAACTTCAGTGTTGTTCTCCGAATCAACTCTCCTCACCTCGATCTCCTGGCGATCAACGATCTTCCTGATCAGGTGGTACCGCCTCAAGATATTTCTGGACCTCTGATGGGACCTGGGTTCCTTCACTAAAGCTATAGCGTCGTTTGTTGTCAATACTAAAATATTGGATCTGTAACGTTTTGAAAATCGTTTCGGTGAAATTTCAAAAAAATCGGTAAAATAAGGGGGTCTTCTGTAAAAAGTCAAAATACAAATATCTTATTATAAAAATTAAATATACATATTCTAGCTATGTAATTGCTATTATTTGGTGTTTATTGAGCCGCTGGTGAAATTTCAAATTTTCTGAAAAAAATATTATTTTATTATTATTTTAAGCCGTCACTAATACATTTAATTAGGGAAAATTACAAATTGGAATGAGTTGAAACAAATTTTTTGCATCATAAAACATTAAATAAAATTTTATCATGTGGTTTTTGGAACGAAATCATTTGCCAAAACGGTTTAGAAATTATTGAAGAAAAAGGCTTTTTTTTAGCGTAAATGGATGTTTGGGGTATTGTATTTATCATTTTTCATCACCCCACACCCGTACCCACACCCACACACCCCCATTCACTTATCCCCTTGAATAATTCAGCAGCCCCCATTTATTTTCCCCACTTGAATTTCAAAGGAAAGAAATGAAAGAAAAGAAAAGAAAATGGAGAAATGAGGTGGACCTTTGACCTTGAATTGACTTTGACTTCTTCCCCCACTTTCTCTACCTCCCTCTCTCTCCTCTCCCACTCCAATTCCAGCAGCCCCCCCTTCTCCTACTGCAGCAACAGCCCCCCCCCCCATTTCCCTTCTCTTTTCTCTTCAAAACTTCATCAAAAATTGCCCCAAAATCCATCAAAAAAATCCCAAAACCCAAATCCGACTCCTACCCATTTTAGCTTAGCCCGTATAGCATGGATCCTTGTGAAAAGAGAGCATTTTGGAGGGCCATGGATGCTTGTGGGATCTTCAATTTGTTTGGGTAAATTCTAACCCTTTTGCTTAAATTGTTGTTAATTGCTTGTAGTTAGCTTAATTAAGTGTTAATTTGGTTTTATGTGGGTTCAATTGTATGATTAAGGAATTCTAGTTAGGGTTTTGTTTTGAAATTGGGTTGTGATCACTTGTGCATGGTTTGTGATGTGAGCTAACATCTTGAAAAAAATTGTTAAAATTTATCTAGTTGCATATTACAAGTTGTTACTTGAAAAATGTCTAAATTAAGCTTTTTTGTGCAAACTAGGGTTTTATGAAATGCATTTATATGTGAGATTAAAAATATGGTTAGGGTTTTTATCATATTATTAACTTTATTAAGTGTAGTTTAACACTTTAGTTCATGGAAATCCAACCTAAATTATAGTTTGTGCATTTTTGCTATGAAATCGTTAAAAAGGGTATTTTTGTAAACTAGAATATTAGGGTTTTTGGAATTTAATGAGATTAAATTCCGGAAATTGTTTATATGACTTATTTAAGATATTTAATAAATATATTGGCCGCCACATTCATTTAAACATCATGTTTTGTACAAAAACGGCGAAATGTGATTGCTAGATTTTCGGAAAAATGACCTTTTAAGTGAAATTGGAGTTTTTGTGAGTTTTAACCTAGTTCATATTAAAATTAGTGTTCGTGAATGTGCAAATGAGTCTGATTGGATTTTTCTCGGTGGTTTGACGTTTGTACATCGACATCGAGGGTTGGTTTGACTATTCTTGCATGCGTAGGCGATGGGTTTGGACCTATGCGTGATACGAGTGCCGATTTGATTTTCGTATGCTGTTTCGATTTCGAATTTAGTTTTAATGCGATACGGTGCGTTATGATATGTAGGTACCCCATGCGGACTTCTAGACGACAAGCAAGCGCGTGGCGACGTCGGCACCGGCGAGCGAGGACCAGGTGAGTAGATTTATATCTACGGGGAGAAGTCGGGTGGATGGCGTATAGCACCCCCGCAGTCCGTGGTGATGTAAACGGATACGTATACACACCAACAATTTATGATATGTTGTTAGGATTTATTATTGATGATTTTAGATGGATATTGGTGTTGGATTGGTGCATGGTTACGAAACCTTAGGTAGTGGGTGCACTACACTTACACATACACACATATACATACTTGCATACATTCCTTATTTCATATGTGCGTGTATGGGAATATATATTTATGTGTTCACATGGGTATAGGACTATGTGTTCATATACTGGATTTGAGGATAGTATTTGGAATTTGAGATGAGTCGATGAGATTGGGCTTGAGGCCAGGAGATCGGTGATGTGATTTGGTTCGTATTGAGATACGACATGATGTTTTAGCGGGTCTTCTGACGTAGTAATTCTTACACCCGCATGCATACATAGATGGCATCAATATTGTACTAGACGTAGGACATTATTCCGGATCATGATATTTGATAAAGAAGATACCAAATGAATAGTGTGATTGATGTGACTTTGACCCGTACCCAGATTTGGGGATGCCGTACGACGGATTTACGTACGAGCTATATATTGATGATTGATCCGCACTCTTGACTTGGGATGTCTGATTATAGATATGGTATCGGATATGATATTATTGAGGCGGGATCACCGACTAATATATATACAGGTATGTATATACATCGACTCAGATGTTAGGCGGTTTCCTTACCTGTAGTCCAGCTGGTTAGCTTAGCCCTTTAGTTTAGTTTAGTTGTTAGATTAGATTCGATTCTTACCTATTTCAAAAACTAACGAATCGTGGGTATTTTAAAAGACAGCCCAAGGGATCCTACGGAGATTTCAAAAGACGTATCTTTTCATAAAAACACCGTAGCCCCTATTTTCAAAACCCCATGATTCGTGTTATTTCAAAAGGCACCATTGTAGGACTTATATTAGATTAATGCAGATTAGTTATAGTTGCGTCTAGTTTTCAGCTTCCGCTCATTATTGTGGTTCGCTTCGCATCGCATGCTTATATTATGTTTCGTACTACATTATTGATATCATGTTGTTAGGACCCAGCACCATTACCGATGATGCGTATGTACCACGTACACTTACTTGCCGGCTCACACACATCTTCATCGGTAATTGTCATGCCACGTACACTTTAGAAATACTATTGCATTGACATAGGTTGTTAGCTAATAATTTAGACATGATATTAGTGTACTCGCCTTATATGCTAGATTAGACATTGTAGATATTACTTGTTACTTCATGCATGTTAATATTCATTGTTATGCCGCATTCATGGATTTTTATGCCGATATGCACTGTTTACATGCTATTGAGGATTGGATTCGGATTTCTATGAGATTTTCTGGTTTTGGGGGAAAACCGCAAAACTTATATAAGCTTCTTTCTCTCTTTAAAATAAAAAGTGCGGTTTTCCCATGCTGTATGAGTCGTCCACCATGAGTTTGCTGATGGATTTCGAGACCCGATTCGAGGAGGCGGATGAACCGTTTCGGGTACATGGTGGACCCGGTAAGGTACCCCGGGGCAAGAAGCGCGTGATGATGACGATGTGAGCCTGGTAGGGGAGCACTACCTACCGGTGATTTTACCCGACGCGTCGGATATCCGGAGGATACCGTCGTGGTCTTGAGATGGATGGTAGGGGCCGATCTGGACTGACGGCGCCCTAGATATTGAGATTGAGACATTGATATTTCGAGACAGTGAGATTTATGTTTTGTGTCGATGCTAGACACTGTTGATACTGATTTCATTATGATACCTCAGTTTAAAAATACGAAGGAAATCTCACTAATTTATGAAAACAGTTTCTTCATTTACATGTATTCTGTTTTCATGCATTCATACCTCATTTATATGATATATTGCTACCTGAGGCACTGACACGGGCATGAGATTTCACTCGGTTAGATATTACCCTAGCCATTGTTATAGGCTGCTTGTTATGTATATTTTTGAGGTTATATTATGATCATTGACCTAGGTTGCGTTATTTATGCGATTTCTGTGCGTAGATGTTTTTCTATTCACGAGTTGGCAACTCACCCCCGTTGTGCCCCAGTTTCTTGCAGGTTTGCCGTACAGGTTTCATTACGGCGTTGCGGGCTCAGTTTCATTCGGGTGACCTGCTAGTAGGTGGGTTTTTCTTGTATCGTACCCATCATATTACCTTGTCTAATATTATTCAGTTGTATCTAGTAAATTCCATCAACCAAACATGTATTTTTGAGATAGAGACCAGTGTTGTTTACTCTTTCGACCTTAGAGTCGCTCGTTATGTTTCTGGTGGTTTTGAGTTTCCTTTTGAGTTTTGATCCTCGCCGTTGGCGTTGTATATTATATTGCTTGTGTGGTTGTGACCGTCGATTGACGAAGAGCTAGCTCCCGCTTGGGGATGCCTTTTTCTTGATTTCGTATACTATTCATGTTGTATCCCGTTTGGGGGCCTGTATTTACAAAGGAGACTCTGCCGAAATTTTCAGTAAATTTTGATGTTCTTAAAAACCGCATAATTCGGCTTATGCTATTAAAACTACTTGTTTTAAATTGGTTTTCCTTCACTCTACTTCTTTTCTTGGTTTGGATTTCTGGGTTTTCGGTTTACTTAGATTACGTACGCCTCGAGACGTTTCGTAGTTTAAGTGCCGGTCATGTTCCGTACTTTCGGGACGTGACAGGATCAACAATGGAAGGAACCACCTGAAGTTCAGTTAAGAACTTCCTCATCCATACTGCCTCTTTTGCGGCGTCTCATGCAGCGAAATACTCCGTTTCCATCATCGAGTCAGCAACGGTGTCCTGCTTGGAGCTCTTCCAACAGACCGTCCCTCCATTGAGAGTAAAGACATAACTCGACATGGACTTGGAGTCATCTTTATCACTCTGAAAGCTGGAGTCAGTAAATGCCTCGATCTGGAGGTCTTTTCTGCCATACACCAAGAACATCTCCTTAGTCCTTCTCAGGTACATAAGAATGTTCATTACTGCTATCCAGTGCTTTTCCCGTGGGTTTGACTGATACCGGCTTACCATGCTGAGTGTGTAAGCAATATCTGGTCTGGTACACAACATCGCATACATTATATAGCCTACCACAGAAAGTGTAGGGTATAATCGACATGCGGGCCCTTTCCAAATCAGTCTTAGGAGACATCTCTTTGGAGAAGGTGATTCCGTGACAAGCCGGTAGACTACCGCGCTTAGAATCTTCCATACTAAATCTTTTAAGTATGGTGTTGATGTACCTTGACTGTTAAAGTCCCACCATCCATTTAGATCTATCACGATAGATCTGGATCCCCGGAATGTAGTTGGCATCATCCAGGTCTTTCATGGAGAACCTTTGTGACAAGAATCCTTTGACTGGTTGTAGTATCGGAATGTCATTTCCTATCAAGAGAATATCATCCACGTATAAGACGAGAAATCCTACAGTTCTTCCTACAATCTTACTATAAATGCATGGTTCATCTGGATTTTTGATAAAGTCAAATTCTTTGACCGTCTCATCAAAACAGATGTTCCAACTCCGCGATACCTGCTTTAGTCCATAAATGGACTTAAGCAACTTGCACATTTTCCTGCTGCTCCCACTCTGATTGAAACACTATGGCTGATTCTTATAGACGCACTCTTCCAAATATCCATTTAGAAAAGCCGTTTATACATCCATCTGCCAAAACTCACAATCATGGAAGGTAGCAATGGCAAGAAGGATCCGAATAGATTTAAGCATAGCCACTGGAGAAAAGGTTTTATAGGTTTCAATCTGTCCTTCTACACCAATCTTCTTTCTGAAGATCTATTTGCAGCCTACGGGTTTTACCCCTTTTGGAGCAATGTTCAAAGTGCATACTTTGTTGGTGTTATACGGACTCCATTTCGGTACGTGCATCCATCCATTTTACCGAGTCTTTCCTCTAAATGGCTTGCTGGAAGCTAGTTGGCTCATTATATATAATGATGCAATCCTCTTGATCCCCGTCTATGAGAAAACCGTAGTATCTCTCAGGCGGATGAGACAGCCTACTACTCCTGCGAAGTGGCGTGGAGATGTCCGGTTCTTCTAAAACCTCTGGTTCTACCATGCTTTCAGTAATAGTTTGTGGTTCTGGAATTTATTCCAGTTCTATTGCTCTCCCACTATCCTTTTTCTAAAAAATGATTTTCTAAAAGGTGGGCATGACGAGAAACAAAAAACTTTTGTTCCTCTGCGTAATAAAAAAGATACCTCTTGGAGTTCTTTGGGTATCTCACAAACTTACACAGTACTGAGCGTGCTTCGAACTTGTCTGCATGCTGCTTTTCCACAAAAGCTAGACATCCTTATATCTTCAGATACTGAAGATAGGGTTTCTTCGTACTCCACATCTGATATGGTGTGGTAGGCACAGTCTTGGTAGGAACCTTATTCAAAAGATATGCAGCTGATTCTAGTGCATAAATCCAGAAGGATTGCGGTAACTCAGCGTTACCCATTATGGAACGTACCATATCCAATGGGGTTCTGTTCCGCCTTTCCGATACACTGTTGTGTTGTGGTGTGTATGGAGAAGTAAGCTGAGGGAGAATTCCATTCTCTTTTAAGTAATCCAGGAACTCGGCACTTAAGTATTTACCACGTTGATCAGATCTCAGTGTCTTGATACTTTTACCTGTTTTCTTTTCCACTTCATTCTTATATCCTCGGAATTTCTCAAAGGCCTTGGATCTATGTTTCAACAAGAAAACATCTCCATACCTAGAGAAATCATTCGAAATGTAATGAAATAGGAATAACCATTTCGTGCATGTGTAGACATTGGACCATACACGTCGCTGTGTATGAGTCCCAAGAGCTCGCTCGCTCTCTCTTACTCCATATCTAGTGAACGGAGTCTTTGTCATCTTTCCTATGAGACATGATTGACAAGTTGCATAAGACTGATATTCGAACGGATCCAAATAGCCCTCTCTATGTAATTTCTTCAACCTTGTTTTATTGATGTGACCCAGTCTACAATGCCATAAGAAAGTCATATTTAATTCTGGAGACTTTCTTTTAAGTGTGTCTTGGACGTTGAAAATTTAAGCTTGATGTAATACGTATATACCGTTCTCTAGTGTACCTGACCCAATCAGACTTTGATTTAGGTGGATGTGGACCACATCGCTTCCAAGCTAGACTAGGCATACACAAACAGTTACGTAAAATCAATATCTGCCCACTTGTCAATCCTAGGTGATATTCCCCTACGGATACAGCATCTACGCTCATTCCGTTAGCAATCCTGAGAGTTATATCACATGCCTTGATAACTCTACAGTTTCTTAAAGCCTGTAAAGAATTATAGACATGAGATCCTGATCCGGTATCTAGTACCCAGGAAGTAGAGTTAATTGACAGACTGTTTTCAATCACAAACACACCCGAAGTCGAAGCCACAACATGCTGCGAATCCTGGATTCTGCCTTTCCAAGCCCTGTGTTCCTTCTGCCAATGCCCTTTCCCGTGACAATAGGGACATCCCTCCTTCTCTACCGTTAGCTCATAAATTTTGCCCTTCTCTTTTCCTCTACCTTACTGATACCGCGTATCGGTTTTGTGGAGGTCTTCTTCTTCTCATCCTTAGCTTTCGCCTTGGATCCAGAAGAGGAAGATTCCCCAATAAGCAGAGTGGGTGTCTCCCTGGTTTCCTTCAGGGTGCCCTCAACTGAAAGTATAACTTTTCCCCTTGACGTAAGTAGAAGGTAGGGACTGTAGAATCAAGTCAGCATATGATTCGTTCTCCAACGTGGTCCCCAGGTCCGTAAGCTGTTTAATACAGCTGATCATTGTAGGGACGTGGTCCCCTACAGATAACCCGGCTATTAGTTATATGTATGCCCTAGAGGCCATTACTGTACATGTGATGTATGTTGTAGTGGATGCTTGGACATATATAGGGAGGACTTTCTTGCTCGACATGATAGTATGCTATCTGGTTGCACTTTATCTTAACATGTACACTTATTGTCTCTCTATCACATGTTGATAAAGCCCTTAGGATGTGTACCTGACTATCAGGACTATGATGGAGATCATACTAGTGGGGCCAAGGGTAGTCCAGAAGTACACCCTATAATTGTTCCTAGTCATGGGAGTATCGAGACAGGGCATCGATACTCCAGAGTAGACTAGTTTATACGCTTCTCGACCCATATGATGGGTGATGGATGATCCCATATCCATTGGTGTTTGATATTAGAGAAGGTACACGGGTGCTCAGTGGAGACTGGTTACACCGAACGGACTCGCCGAGAACTCCTAGATGGTATTATACCTATCGTCGGATAGCAGTTCTCTGGTGACACTGGTACAGGTTAGTCTGTAGACCCGAGATCGTCATAGAGTCTTGTGTGATTCCCATTGTGCTTTGATTTCTACCATACCACGGTCAAGAGATCGTGCAAAAAGGTGGTTTTTGGGTACAGTCCCGAGTCACATGGAGGCAATGAGCGATAGGAGGGGTTTCGTCTCTCCCGGTATTGGGAGTTGATGTTGCGCTATACTCGATTGGCCATAACAGGAAATCCCTGGCCAGGGTTGCTGAGATCTACTGGTAAGTGTTATCAGTAGTTTCTTGAACCATTATGGACCTTGCATCGGCATGACTTATCAGAATATTGAAGTCTGACGTTATACCACCCCTAGGCTGTGATATGCGATATATCAGACGAAGAGACCGGATTGTACGGTAGTGTTACTGATTGGATTCGCAGGAGTATGAGCATGCTTGCTTGTTGATTTTCTGATCGCTTAATACTCGGGTGGCCGTTACGTTTAGCAGACCGCTTGCGGCTTGTGGGTGTTTGATATGATCATCATCTACTGCCGGCGTATTGACGAGTCTTTAGAGTCCCGCATAGAGGTTTCCTGATTCATGCGAAAATGAGTAGGAGCATATATATGATATGTGCGGGACCGAGATTAATGCGTGTATGTGATACCGCATTCTATTCTCGCGATATGTGATATCGGTCGGTTATATGAGATACAGCCGGGTTATCGGATCAAGTGTTGATTCGATAAATTGTTACATTTGATATTAGTCGGTTATATGTGATATAGCCGGATTATTAAATCAAGTGTTGATTTAATAATTTAATGTAGAATTATATATTTGATATATTAAATTACATTAACTAATATTAACTCACTTAACCATTTCTTTTTCTCACTTGTGCATACATGATATATGTGATATATATTAATGTATCATGCTAGGTTACATATGCAACTTGTGTGTATGAGACTTATACCATGCTAGGGTTAAAGTTGGGGTTCATAATTATATTTAAGCAAATTCAAAATTGTGAAGTTTTTTTCATGGTTCAAAGCTTGTAGAAACTTGTAGCTTTCATTGACTTGGTCCACTCTTTTGTCTAGCTTAAGATATTTATCAACCAAATCTTAACTCATAGCTATGGTTTAGTCTCTACAATGGTTAGTGCATGAGATACACTCACCATGGTTGCAATTCTAACCTCACTCACTCATTCATCTCTTCATCACTTCTTCTTCCTAAAGAGAAAAAGCTTGCTAGCTTTTTCTAAGTGATGAAAAAGTGTGAGAAAAATAAATCTAAAGTGAGCCCACTTACTACTTCATCATCCCCTACTATTAGCCATTTAGTTTAGGGTGTTTGCTTCACTAATTTCACCATTAGTGAAGAGGTAGCATGAGCTCGAGTCTCCTCGACGTAGATCATCTTCGGCCTCGAAGACATTGAGCAAGCTTGTTCGTTTCTTCATGTGAACCCTTACTAGAGTCCGGGTCTTCACAACTTGCAGCGAAGGGACTACGACATGGAGCTTTAGAAGTGAAAGACCGGTCTACAAGGGTTGTATTCCCTCATTCACTTAGATGTAAAGTGTTTACATTTAGTATCGTCGGATTTTCTAGTAACGATTCTAGGGTTAGGGCTAGCTAATACGGCAATTTTTTAAAAATGGCATGGACGATGCCTTTCGAAACCTTGCTGCCGTGCTAGGTAACCCTACAGTGGTATCAGAGCCAGGCTAGAAAATTAGACGATGTTTTCTAGGATTACGAAAGCGAAACTACTCCGAAACACCCGATACGATGACCTAGTTTCTGTCGAATTTTTAAAGGGCTCTAAAATTTTTTTAAACAACTGCAGAATGTTATATGTGATATGACATGAACACAGAAGAAATTCGAGGCAATTTGGTAAAATTTGGGCCGGCCACATGTAAGGAAAAACCGGTGTGCTCGGTTTTTTCATGGTGTTTAGGCTTCAAATTTCTTCTGTGTTCCAGTCTCTGGGTTTTGGTGTTTCAGGTGTTGTTTGTTTTTGCTAAATTTTCATGTGATGTTAATTTTCTGCAAAAGCAATTCGGAGTGTTTCATAATTGTAATTCTAACATGTATTGGAGTTATTTAGACGACGTTAAAAAGTTCGTATGGATATCAATAACCCAATTTTTCCCTTGCCGAAATTTTCTAAGAGTTGGATTTTTCCGAGTTTAAAATTTTCAGAAAATCTTGCAAGCGATTCTGTGGACCCTCTAGAAGAACGAAACCCTAACTCGATTCTGTGACCGTCAGAACCGCCATCAAATCCTAGGGTTTTTGGTAGTTCAGCGGTGCCACAGGTGAGGCATTGGTTGACCCTTCTACGGCTGGTTCATAGGAGTTGTGGCATGTTCTGGGTATTTTTTGAACTCTGCTCAAGTGTTGAGCTTGTTGGGAAATTTTGGATCTTTGCTTATTCGATCGAAAAGTTTAACTTCGTCTAGCTATTTTTGATTGTGATACAATATTTGGTCCACACATTTAGTTATGAGATAACTTGTTTGAATTTTATAAATCTAGCAGTTTAGTCTCATTTGATCGGTTGCCACGGAATTTTGATGTGGATCAAAAGTTCGTCGCAATTACGTAGTGTACGCGGATACTCACCGGGTAACCTTACTGGATAGCCATGCCCCATAGCCCCGACCAAGTGACTGTAGGAGAACCCCGTTGCCAAAAGCATCCATTCGGGTGATCGCGGTCGCGGTGTTCCGCCTTAGTGCACTTCGTCGACGGCATTGGGGGTGCGGCCGTCTACTAAAGTTTCCGACGAGCATTCGATCAGGTTATCGGGAATCTTATTGAATTACCCGACAGGTTATTAGAAAGTGTTTTCAATATCGAGACTAAAATGTGGGGTTTATAATTATTAGGCATGTGATGTCTAAGGAATTCATTTGGTTGGGCATGAAATCCAAAGTATGTGATACATTGGGTTTATGATGTCACTTTTTTTTTGCGACCGTAAGTGTAATATGTGGTGTATTGCCAGTTTCATTGCTATATGTCAACGACAATCCTGAAGGAATCCTACCAACATTATCACACTCCAAATGGTATGCAGCACTAGCAAGTTTCAGTTTCTTTAGAAACTCCCGATGTGGATTTTTGCCCCATGCTCTTATGACCTTGACGAAGGCCAACAATCCCTCCACGATCGTGATGAATAGCCAAACCCCACCACAGACCCCTACGGGTGCGGCAAACTACCCGCCAAATTCCCGAAGTGAAGCAACCTCCCTCAGCAAAGTGAGTAGGCCACTCAGCACTTCAAAAAACCTGGTAGTTTGTGCACCTCACCCTGGGTTTATCCTAAGAGCGGAAAACAGTAAAAGAAATAATACAACGGTGGCTACAACCTCAACCCGGATGTGCCCCGCAAAATATTATTACATCAAATTACAATTTACATCGAATGAAAGAAAAACAACTCTCTTATCATATTCCCGACTATTCATCATCGACGATTCAACAAAGTTCATATACACAAACCAACAGATATGTGCAACCTCAAACTAACCGACATATAGCAATTAGCTGAAGTTTAAAAACACATATAAACAACACCGAAGATCCGGTTAGCCAAGAACATTTAGAATTTCGATTGAAATATATTTTCCATGTCTACCCTAAGTGCAAACTAGCACACCAAAAAACATTGGGTAGAAACCAAATATTCCAGAAAAGAAAACACTAAAAATAAGAAATAACAGAGGAAAAATGAGGTGAATCGGCCTCGACTCGGCCGCGACTCCGCGGCGAAACGGACCATTCCACCGCGCTTCCGCGGCCGTCTTGGCGATTCATGGGCTCATTTTTCTTTTGCCTTCTTGGAATACCCTGCACTTAATTTTAGTACATCTGAAATAATTTTTCTGGCACTTTTAAAAATCGACAGAAAGTTAAGGTATTGGTGTTTCGTTTTTCGGTTTTTCTGACGATCAAAGTTCTAACACTTGCTAACGAGCTAGTAAGGTTTAGTAGGCTCTGATACCACTGTAAGTCGATGTCGTGCACCCTGCGGGTCCACGGGGAGGCGGAATATTTAAAAAACGGATTTTACAAAGATCGCAACATCGACTTGAACTCCAGGATCGATCCTAAACCCTAACTAGCAAACATGCAAGAGGTTAACTACTCGGAAAGAAGTTTATACCTCATGATTCATGTCCTTTGGGTATTCTTTTCGCTATCCTCCACCTCGTCATAGGCTCCAAGGATCTTAATGGATCGGCGCTTCCTCGTCGGCCTTCTCGAGTCGAAGATAATCCATCCGAGAGTCTGTAAATTGAGCTCCCACCTCAAAAATGAAGTAACTAGGACACCTAGTTCGCTAAAATAGATGACATAGATGATGTAGAGAATATATATGGAATGGTTTGTCTCTCATAACCATAGGATTCTCAACTCATGAGACAAGAATGGTTTGAGGTAAAAGAAGAACACTTGAGGAGAATGCTAGTGAAGTTTTTGCATAAGTAAGAGAATGAGCTCTCTTTCTCAAATCTGAACCATACCCTCTCTCACATGAATAATTCATATTACAAAATGAAATTTGGTTCAAATTCAATTTGGTGAGTCATGGGTGGAAAACCCTCCATGTGTCACCAAGAGCCATGCTCAAATATATGCAAAATACACCTCATTTCCTCCATCTCATAAATGAATAATCATTTAACCTAAAATGATAAATACAAATTATGAAGTGTCTCTTCTAGAAACATCTTTGAAAAATTACAAAAATTCCCCTCATCCGTATATACATACCCGTATCCGTATTCCAAAAAATACGAATACAAAAGAGACGAAAATAATTCATCAGTATAATACTAGGATCCGGTTTAAACTAAAGCCTACTAGTATTATCTGTCGGAATCATCATCCGTGCATAAGTACACGTACGTGATCGAACCCTGTCGTAAAACCATACGACCTCTACATCTTTTGCTTGATGCAGGGAAACCCTCTGTGTGGGACTCTAAAGACTCGACACTACGCTGGCAGTGGGTTTAACCACAAGCCGCAAGCGGTACTAGCTGCACGTAACGGCCCCCAGGTATATGTCGATAAGAAGGCCGATGAGCAAACTCATCCGAACTCCTATTGAGCCTATCTGTGACAATCTCCGTACAGTCCGGTCTGTTCGTCTAAGAGTATCACATATCGGGCCTAGGGGCAATAATCGTCAGACCCCTAATAGCGCATTAAGTCGTGTCGGAGAGTAGCCTAAAACACCCTGAGAAACTACTGGAGTACCTACCAGTAAATCTCGTTTGCCTTGGCCAAGGACTTTGTGTAATGGCCTTCCGAACACAGCGCGATATCAACCCCCGATACCGGGAGAGACGAATCCTATCTAACCGCCACTGCCTCCAAGTGCTTCGGGACTGCACCCAACTACTACCTGTTTGCACGACTCCTTTGAGCCATGGTAGGGTAGTAATCAAAGAACAGTGGGAACACACTCGGGGAGAAGTAGCAGTGTCAATTCGACAGACTAAGCTGTACTCATGTCACCTGGGAACTGCTACCTGACGATAGGTATAATACCCATCAGCAGTTCCTGATGAGTCATGTCCAGTCTACTCATAACCCAATGAGCACCTGCATACTATCTCTAGTACGACGTACTAATGGCTGTAGGACAAACCATCTCCCCTGCTGGGATGAGAAGCGTATACACCAGTCTACTCTGGAGTATCGATGCCCCGTCTCGATAATCCTACGACTACGGACCTGTATAAGGATGTGCTTACAGACTACCCAAACCCTACTAGTATGACTGTCATCACAACGCTGGTAATCAAGCAAAGATCCTAAGGGCTCTACCAATATGTATAAGTGATATGCTAAGAAACACATGCATATATTGAGGTAGAAATAAACCAGGTAGCATACTACCATTTTGAGCAAGATTATTACTATATCTGTGTATATCCCAAGCTTCCATTAAGTAATATACAAACCAGTATGATACAATAATGGCCTCTAGGGCATATATCACTAACAATTCATTGACAATATTTTGGCATATTCGAGAAGCAAAGAAGAGCATGAAGAACACTTGAGAATCGCACTACAGACGTTGAGACAAGAAAATATATATTCTAAGATAAGCAAGTGCGAGTTTTGGCTCGAAAAAGTGAAGTTCTTGGGTCATGTTGTATCCGAAGATGGAATTGTAGTTGACCCCGAAAAGATTGCAGCTGTTCATGATTGGCCAATTCCGAAGAATGTATGGGAGATCAGAAGTTTCCTTGGGCTTGCTGGATACTATAGAAAGTTTGTGGAGAATTTCGCTCAGATAGTAGAACCCTTGACCAAGCTAACACGAAAAGAGTTACCGTTTGTTTGGTCCAAGAAGTGTGTGTTAGCTTTTGAGGCGCAGAAGGAAAGGTCGACAACCGCTCCTATTTTAACAGTGCCAAATGGTTTCGGAGGATTAGTTATTCACAGCAACACATCTGGAAAAGGTTTAGGATGGGTTTTGATGCAGCATGGAAAGCTTGTAGCTTATGCGTCGAGGCAGTTGAAGATTCATGAGTAGAACTACCCAACTCACGACTTGGAATTAGCAGCGGTTACTTTTGCGTTGAAGATTTGGAGACACTACTTATTGGACGAAAAGGTCGAATTATTTACTGATCACAAGAGCCTAAATTATGTGTTCACACAGAAAGAGCTAAACTTGAGGCAACGTAGATGGTTAGAATTGATGGCCGACTATAATCATGATCTAAAATACCATTGGGGAAAATTTAATGTAGTGCTGGATGCTTTAAGTCGGTTGCCAGCAATACGGATTTTGACTTCGCAGAAGGATATTATAGCGGATTTTCAGAGATTCGAGTTAAAGCTCGTACTACCAGATTCTTCGGGATAGTTGATACAATTGAAAGTACAATCATCATTGATCCATAGCATTAAGGCAACGCAATTACATGATCCTAGATTGCAGAAATTTTGAGGGAAAGTAGAAGCAGGACTTCGAACGGATTTATTGATACATGAAGATGGTTCTTTGAGCTATGGAAGTCGTTTGTGTGTGCCTAAAGGAGAAGTTCGTGAAGAAGTTATGAAGGAGGCTCATAGTTTCGTATTTTCGGTACATCTAGGATGTACGAAGATGTATAGAGATTTGCGACAACACTTTTGGTAGGAAGGCATGAAAAGAGAGATCGCTCGTTACGTGTCGAGATATTTGGTGTGTCAGCAAGTTAAGGCTGAATATCAAAGGGTAGCTGGTTTGTTGCAATCACTTCCGATTCCTCAATGGAAGTGGGAACATATAACCATCGATTTCGTGACAGTCTTACCACGAAATCCAAAAGGCAATAACGCAGTTTGGGTGATTGTCGATCGACTAACCAAAACTGCTCATTTCATACCATTTTGAGTTGGTCAGTCGACGGAAGTTTTAACAGAGAGGTACACATAGGAGATTGTGATATTGCATGGATTACCGGTGAGTATTGTTGCTGATCGTGATACTGGTTCCTATCATATTTTAAAGGAGTCTATAAGAAAGTTTGGGAACTCGCTTGAAATTTAGTACGTCCCATCATCCTTAGACTGATGGACAATCCAAGAGAACAATCCAAACTTTTGAAGATATGTTCAGAGCTTGTATTTTAGACTTCAAAGGTTCGTAGGAGGATCATTTACATTTGGTGGAATTCTCATACAATAACATTTTTCAGGCTACTATACAGATTGCTCCATTCGAAGCGTTGTACGGTCGTAAGTGTCGCTCGCCAGTATGTTGGGACGATATTAAAGAAAGAAGATTGTTAGGATCGGAACAGATTGTGCAAACCGTGGAGAAAGTTAACTTGATTCGTGATCATATGAAGGTGGCACAAGATCGATATAAAAGTTGGTTGATACTGGAAGAAAACCATTAGAGTTTGTTGTTGGTAATCATGTGTTCTTGAAAATATCACCGACAAGGGGAGTAATTCGGTTTGGTAGTCGAGACAAGCTTAGTTCTCGATTCATGGGGTCTTTCGATATCATTGAACGTATTGGAGAAGTGGCTTATCGATTGGCTTTATCACCGTCCTTGGCAGGTGTGCATGATGTGTTTCATGTATCTCAACTTCGCAAGTATGTTCGAGATGAGACGCACGTTTTAGACCACTCGGAATTGACAGTAAGGGACGATTTGACTTATGAAAAGCAACCGATGGCTATTGTGGATCGACGAGAAAAAGTTCTCAAGAATAGAGTGATCTCTCTAGTGCTTGTTTCGTTGGGAAATCATTTACATGGAGAATCTACTTGGGAACACGAAGACGAAGTTCGAAAAAAGTTTCCACACCTCTTTCCTTAGATCTGTATCCTCTTTGTTCTTCTCTTTTCTTGTTTTGTGAATCTTGAGGACGAAAT
The DNA here is from genome assembly GCA_030015575.1 of Agapanthus africanus. Classification (NCBI taxonomy): domain Eukaryota; kingdom Viridiplantae; phylum Streptophyta; class Magnoliopsida; order Asparagales; family Amaryllidaceae; genus Agapanthus; species Agapanthus africanus. The sequence continues at coordinate 861,590,703 of JASDDO010000024.1, read as the reverse complement.
TCTTTTGTAGTTGGGTATAATGTAACACTCCAACATGGTCGTATATTATTTAACGATATTAGTATTTTAATTTCATTAATTATTATTTGGGTTGTGATTGGCTTGAATAGGATATGTGTTAATCCGACCTGAACCGCTTGCGTGAATCCGTTATGATGCTAGAGTATCTTTTATTAATATTTATCCGTAAACTAAATCCATGTGAATCTTAATTAACAAAAATATAATATCTAAATTATATGTGTATAATTTCTAGTAGCCATACATTAGGGATATTTTATATATTTTAACTGTCATCACGTTATTTAAGTATCTCATGTTTTGATTTTGACATTTATCTATTACGCTTAAATCTTAAACATCCTTGATATCAGTATATATTATATTAGAATATATAATGATAACCTTTGCATTATGGTTAAATAGGCTATATATATAGTTTCAGTGAAATTTTGCTAGAGATGGATGCGATAGATATTATCTTTTATACTATTAGTTATATATTGAACTATAATATATATAACATAAAATATATTATATATATATATATATTCTTTTTTTAATAAACTCTTTCTCTCTCTCTCCCGCTCTCTTTTCTTTCTTTTCTTTTTCCTTGCGCCCCATCCCCGACTCCTCATCGCCCCCATCACCTTCACCATCGCCTGAACCCTGCTTTCGCAATCTTGCCGTCGCCGGAGACCCTCGCCCTTACCTAAAACCGTCGCCACCCCTTCTCACGCTGCCGTCTCCTTTGTCTTCTTTTAAAACCCCGAGCACCCTCTTCTCGCCGTCGTCCCGGCTCCACCTTCAACTACGTCGTCATCTCCTTCCTCTGCCACACATACTCGACCACTATCACCTTGTCGCTGACCCCTACCACCAACTTCACCGAACCCACTCGTCTCCATCTCACAGCACCCTAACCCATCTCGTGATCATCTCGTCGCCACTACCATCTAACCCATTTCCTGCACCTTCACCTTCTCATCTCGCCGTCGACCTCTTCTCAAACCCGAGCACCATTATCGTTTTCATCATCGTCGTCACCTTCTAGCAATAACCGAGAACCCCACCTCTGGCCTCCCAAAACCCCCCGAGCATCCTCTGGCCAAGCACCCGGCTAACTCCAGTGTAGACGTCTTCCCACATGCTGTCGAACATTGACAGGCCCTCTCCGTACAATCGAGATCTCCGAGCCTAGCAAGTTGGAGTCGCCTCGTATTTACCGCCGTCCAGAGTGCATCGCGTTCGTATCCATGTTCGCTGTGACCAAGGCAAGTTTACAACTTGCTACATACTTGCTATTTATCGAGAGATCGTATTATTAATCGTTATTATTATATGTTTATAGAATCTGTATATCATTAACTATAACAAGTTTATAACTTGCAGTATATAACATTATTTAAATTATATTGATAATATGAAATTATAGCAAACTAATATAGTTGGCTCAATTGATTAATCGAAGAGTAGGAATTAATATAGTTTAATTTATAATGCTTGATTATCGTGAAAAGCTATTGTAAATTCGGGTGTGTGTGTGTGTGTGAGTATACCAATTAATAATGGATACATCATTTTCATTACTTTCGGTATCACAGTTAGATAACTGTGACAACTATATACCTGCTATAACTATGATGTGTTTGTGCGATTAAATACTTCATCCGTTTAGTACACAATACTTGACATGCTTGCGACCTGCCATCTTACTACTGCTATAGCTATATTGCTTATACCTGTTATCTGTAATACTTACCGATACCAACAATCCTGACTTGTTGTCTTGATGGATGTGACATGTTATCTAGATATACATAACCTGTACCTATTTGTTCTTGTGTTGGTATTAGGTAGATATTATTTCATACCTGACTTGGAAAACGAAACATGGGAAAATGGAGAAGTCAAAAGTGTAAATGAAGTGTAATTTAAAAGGATATTATTTGATCCGTGGTTCCGGGGTGTAATGGAACAGAATCATTCGTGATTCTTATTACTTAATCCGTGATTCCAGAGGGTAACGAAACAGAATCATTCTTGATTCATGCATCTTGATCTGTGATCCCGGAGGGTAACGGGATAATACTTTTGAGTTACATGAAGGAATACATTCATTGGTTTAAATACCTGTATGATAGTAAACCTAGAAACATAGACTTTAGGATACACGTGACATACCTATAACCTGTTGTATAACATATGTGATTGTTTATACTCATACCTTATTTTTCATGTGATATCCTATATAGCACACTGTTCAGTTTATTATTATTATTATATTTATGATGTACTGACGTCTGGGTTTTGCATGGCCCAGTTCCTTTAATTTTATCGCAGGAAGATCGAGAATACTTTAGAAGGAAAGCTGAGCAGTGAGGAAATTTCTGCTGATTTAGTTTAGCGATGCTTAGATTTATTTTTCTAGTTATGATTTAACGTTGTGATCCCATAAGGGACGAGACTAGGATATCACTTCTTGTTGGATCTTTATTTATTTCTGTCATCTTTCTTGTTATTATATATTGTGGCAATTGGACATATGATGGTTAGATATTTATTTTACCATTCTTGATATCTGATTTACAGCCTTAATGTGACTATAGAAGGATATTTTCTCGCAATAGGTAGCCTGGTTGGTTGTCGTGTACCGTATTTGCGTATTTTGGGAAGCGGGGCGTAACAGTGCGGCAAGCTACCAGGCAACCCAAGAAAAGAGGCAACCCAACATTATCATCATGAGGGGCCCACCCAACAATTTCTCGAATCCGGTGACTTGAGCACCCCTCCGCGGGTCTATCCTATACCCCCTACAAGCGCGACAAGCAACCCGCCAATTCTAAACTCGAGTAACCCGATCTTAACTCCTTGAGATGGCCATTTGCTGCAATCTAAAACCCGGCCACCCGTGAGCTTCTCCTCGGGGTAATCCTAAACCTGTATTAATACAATAGCGACAACGATCGTAACCTGATCGTATCCCGACAAATAATAATACAATAAAGCGGCGACTACGACCACATGTGAACCACTAAGTCCCGAAACTAAGAATATACATATAGCGGAAACGGCGACCACAAGTTGGAGCTCGTCCCGAATAAATGAATATATATATTGATACAAGTATGAATAGAAATAACACTTATTGCAACATCACACTTACGCACGGGGGCTATTCATTTCGCGACAATCCAAACACATTCCAACAAACCAACATCTCAGACTCACTTGTGCAACCCCGTCGAATTGAACACATCAATTCATCGGTGTTAAACACTGCGTATCGCATACACTGACAAGTTATATCAATTAAACACTTTAAACTATATAACTCATCACACATAGCCAACAAATCCCAAAAATATTGAGGCTAAACCATTTATTCAACACTTGAAAAAACCCTATTCACTCCGACGTAGAAAAACCATTAATTCGCATGTATCGCATACGCCGACGATACAACTATATCAAACACTTTAATCTAATTTATATCATCGCAAATGATTAATGAATCATACAACTTTCTAAGTTGAAGCGAAGATTTTGAAAATTGAAAACACTATTCACCTTGACACTAAATCGGCACTTTTTGTCTTGGAAACATGTCGAAACGGACTCGAAACGCACCCAAACTTCGCGTGAACCTCGGGGGAAAATCAATGTCAAATGAGAGGAGAAATAGGGGGTGGGACGACCCTAGGCTACCTTTACGGTGGCTTAGAGCCCTCCCAGACCCGAGAGCACCAAGGGTGCTCTGGGGTCACCAACCTCCTCCGGGAGCACACTTTGGTGCTCTCGGGTGGGGTTGGTCCCCTACTATTACCTTCTCATCGTCATTACACCATATAGAACAATTCTAAGTAGCCGGGGCATGAAAAATTGCGCCGAAAAGAAACGATTTAAGTTCATGTTTGAAAAAAGTGAACACTTCACATTGATTCAATATTTTGGATTTCAAATTGGCCAAAAACAAATTGTAGTCTTTTGGTATGGCTCTGATACAACTGTTGGGTTTCTAGGCTTCTTTAGTAGGGTTTAAAGTGTGGCGGAAGCAGTAATTTTAAAAATCTAGAGAGCTTTAGCAAACCCAATTCAAGAATCAAACCAAAATACTAAACTTGTAACTAATCTAATAAGTTAAAATAAAGAAGTTGGCGAATTACAACCTTTGTAGCATATTAGCCATCTCTCCTTGGACTCCAGCTAGTCTCCATGAAGCCCGGAACAAATTTTCTTGATGATCTCCTCGCCGAAGATGAACCACCTTGAGATAACTCCAACACAAGCTTAAGTTTCAAATTGATCTTATCAAAATGAAGTAACACACTAATTAAACTTGCTAAGAATGATTAGTAGAATAATTAGCTCACTTAATTTTTCTCTTTTCTTTTCTCATTCCTCACTTGAAGAAAATCAAGAGAAGAAGAATCCATGGTCATTAGATGAGAGTATGAATATGATAAGGTTCAATATAAATATTATTAAAGAGAAGAAAATAATAAAGTGAGTATGATATTAGTTAATATAAATATATAAATATATATTTAATTATTAATCAACACTTGATTTAATTATTATTCAACACTTGATTTAATTATTAAATCAACACTTAATTTAATAATCCGGTTATATCATATATATATATATATATATATATATATATATATATATCGGCTGATATCAATTAATACCTGATTAAAATACATGTATCAAATACACATGTTTAATCGAACACCTGCACGTATCCCTATACGTGCCCTACATCGTTTCACATGTGCTGGGAAACCTCTGTATGGGACTCTAAAGACTCGACAATACGCTGGCAGCAGATTAAGATCATATCCATAGCCCACAAGCACGTCAGCGGTACTAGTTGTACGTAACGGATATCTAGGTATTGATCGAAAGAAGGTCAACGAGAAAGCTCATCTAAATCCTGCAAAGTCTATCAGTGATATCACTGTACAGTCTGGTCTCTTCGTCTAAGAGTATCGCATATCGGGGCTAGGGTGTGGAATCTGTCAGACCCAATAACTTGATAAGTCGTGCGACAGAGGACCCATAACCAACCGGAGATACAACTGATAGCACTTATCAGTTTATCTCCATTGCGATGGCCATCGACTTGTGGTTATAGTAATGTCCTGCACAGGCGATATCAACTCCCTATAGTAGGAGAGACGAATCCACTCGATCGCTCACTACCTCCACGTGCTTCAAGACTATACCCAACAAAAACCTGTTTGCACGACTCCTTTGAGCCGCAGTAGGGTAGAATTCTAAGTATAGTGAGAACACACATGAGATATTACGGCGATCTCAGGTCCTAGGGACTACCCGGTGCCCATGTCACAAGAGAACTGCTACATGACATTGGTATATTACCAACTAGGAGTTCTCGTTGAGTCCGTCCTGTATAACTCATCCAAGGAGCATTTGTATACAATCCTTGATGTCAAACACCAATAGCTGCAGGATCAGTTATCGCCCTTCAACCGGGTCAGGAAACATACACGTTAGTCTAAACCGGAGTACCGGTATCTAGTCTCGATACTCCTACGACTAGGGAATTTTAAGGATGTGCTTATTGACTATCTAGGCCCTACTAGTATGACCTCCATCATTGTCCTGGTAGTCAAGCAAAATCCGAGGGTTTTATCTCATGTTTAAACGATACGTGATATGATCTCCATCATCGTCTTGGTAGTCAAGCAAAATCATAGGGCTTTATCTCATGTTTAAACGATATACGATAGTAAATATAACGCATCACATGAAAGAAAAAGACAAACCAGTTAGTATACTATCATCTCAAGTAAGATTGTTCTCTCGTATAAGTTTTCCTTCAATTACAATAATTGCCTTGAGGGCACTTATATCCAATATTCCCCACCACCACATCCACCGTCGCACACCTCAGTCATCACCACAGCCGCCGCCGCCGCCCACATCCCTAAACAACCCCAAATTAAAGCCAAGCCACCACAACCGCCGCCACCCACCTTCACCAATAACAGCCACAAGCACAACCACCGCTACCCACTACCACAGCCGCCGCCACGATCCAAAATCGCCAAATTAACATTAACCCACAAATTAAAGCCCTACCCACCAAATTCAATTTAGAAAAATAAAATTTGAATTTGAATAAATTAACTAACCAGTAGAGAATTTCGACGGCTCCTGCTGGACAAGGACGCTGAGAAGGAGGAAGAGGTTTCGACGGCGAAGGATTGAAGGAGAGGGCTCGGTCACTGGAGGAGGGGGATCGGCTACTGGAGGATCGGAGAAGAGGGATTTGGAGGAGGAGGGGCGTTGGAGGTGATGGAGACGGCGTTGGAGGTTGGAGGAGATCGGGGGAGATAATGAGGCTGGAGGAGGTGACGAGGACGTTGGAGGTCGGCGGAGGCGACGAAGGTGCTGGAGCTCGAGGATGGGGCGGGGAAATTTTGGGAGGAAATAATTTTGGGGAATATTAATTAGGGCTTATTGTCGGTACGGGGAGGTGAAAATTTGGTTTTTATTTAAATACCCGACTTTGCCCATATGGTGACAACCGTAGGGCCTTCTCTCGGCACCGTATGAGCAACTGCATATTAAATTTTTACAATTTTTGTATGTATGTATGTCTTTACGGTCTAAACCATAGGGGCATACTTTGTCCCTATAGTGGGAACCGTAAGGACAACCTAAAATTGCCCCTATGGATTTTTCCATCCGTAGGGATAAGTCATCTTTGCACTAGTGTGTTTGGTGTTCTTGCAATGATATTAATTAGTTGTTTTTATTGTATAGGGAACCTTTGTCCTGATTTGGCAATACACATGTGATACTTAGTTTTTCCATAAGTCTGTTCTGAAATAATTTCCATTTTTATGAGCTAAATATCACTAAAGTACCTTGAACTACCAGCCCCAATAGGTATTCTTATTATTATTATATTTTGTGAGAGTGTGTGAAAGAGAAAGGTAAGCCCTAAAAGTGTAGTTGTGTGTTGGATTTGCCTTTTGCGATGGCTGTAAAATAAGTTGATGCATTCAATTTGCACTCGATTAATCCCTCTATAATTGATAGTAAATTGTCAAACATACGGACTTATTTACGTTGCAGCTCAAGTGTTGCTTTCATTTTTTCATCTATATATAGAGAGCCACCTAACCCCAAAAAAAGAAAAAAAGAAAAAAAACAAAGGAAAAGGAAAAGGAAGAATCGATGGAGATTGATGGAGGGGATTATGACAGTGCGGGAAGAAATGAACTTGGAGGATCCATCAAAGTCGACAATGTCCAAGCTCTTGCTGCTGATGATCCCAAAAACTTGAAAGCTGAGACCCTTGAGAGGTACATCAGGCCCGAGATCGACGATGATTTTATCGATGATGGCGGCGAGAACATCCCTATTATTGATATGCGAAAACTCGTGGATCCTGAATTCTCGGATGAAGAGGCGGCTAAGCTTGGATTTGCTTGCGAAGACTGGGGATTCTTCCAGGTTAGTCATGTACTACGCTTCATTTTTCTTGTCTAGTTTGAGTTCACAATAATATGCTTTACTCTTTATATGATTTAGATAAAAAATAAATAAAGGAATTTTTCTTTGTTTTAATTAGAAGAATTGTTTGAACTTCAGTGTCATATAATAGACAATTTTAAAAATCTTCAGCATAAAAGAAAACGAATCATGGATGCCTATCGACTCAATAGCTTTATTGAATATTTTGTGCCAAGTGGTAAAATCTGGGAATTCATTTTCTTTTTAAAAGAAGAGAAAAGAAAATTAAATACATGAAGCGTGTGAGGGTGAATAGAATCTATATAATTTTCAGATATTTATTACTGCTTCTACAGGTAGGGTCAAACTAATTGTTAATTATACTGCTGCTGGTGCTAACATTATTTGAGAAATAACTGCTGTGTCAAAGGGTCCAACTTATTTAAGTACTCAGTTCTCTTGAATGTCTCTGTTGCTGCATCAAAACATAGAAGTTATTATGAGAGTTGAGAGAGACATTTTTTTTTTACATTCTAGATGCCCCTGTAAGTTGAGCGCCTTTTTGTAGGTTGAAACCTAGGCTCTTTTACATCGGTATTTTTAAAAATTAATCCGCTTTAAATTCGTCTTCCGTAGGATTTGAATCTGGTATGCTCTAATATAACCTTACGTGTTTCTGCCGCTGCATCGAAACTCTAAAGTTATGATGACGAGGGTTAAGCCGTTGAGATATATGTTTTCTTAGTACTCTAACAAATCCACACACTGAACTAATCAATGCCCTCTAATTGCAAACCTAGCTAATATTTGGGTTGAATTTAGTTTGTAAACCATGACATACCTGATGAGCTGATTGAGAAATTGAGGGATGACGTCGAGGACTTCTTTCGGCTTCCATTACATGTTAAAGAGGGATTTGCTCAAGAACCTGGGAAGCTTGAAGGTTATGGACAAGCTTTTGTTGTCTCAGAAGAACAAAAGCTTGATTGGTGCGACATGCTTTTTCTTTTTACTCAGCCTCAAAGTTATAGAAGTATGAAGTTCTGGCCTACTGAGCCTCCAAGTCTCAGGTAAAATAAAATGTTATTAATCATCATTTGTGAAACCTTTTCCACTTTTGTGTGTGCGCGCACGTGCATACATACATACAACTAATTGAAGAAATTATATCGTCAGTTCACTCTTGCTGTAAACGCTTTTCAGGGAAACACTGGATAAATACTCATTGGAGTTGAGGAGAGTTGCACACTTCATACTGGGAATGATGAGCAGAAATTTGGGACTTGAATACGATAAACTAATTAATGCTTTAAAGGAAGCACAATCAATGAGGATAAATTACTATCCGCCATGCTCCCATGCTGATAAGGTGCTGGGTATTTCCCCCCACTCTGATGCAGTTGGCTTGACATTGCTTCTTCAAGTCAACGAAGTGCAAGGGTTGCAAATTCGGAGAAATGGTCAATGGATCTCTGTAAAACCTATTCCTGGCGCTTTCGTTGTCAACATTGGTGATATTCTTGAGGTAATAATTCATCATCATTTGATCCTTTTCTAATCAAACTTTTATCAGTGGCAGGCAACTACGCAGTAGAGAAATTGTTGTTAAGTATAGGCTGGACTTCTTCTTCTTATTATTTTTAAAACGCGTATACATTTGGGATTATAGTTAATTTGATCAAAAAGATGATCCACAATAGAAGTGAATGAACAAAATTGATTTATGCTGTTAGCCATTTGTTGTTCCCCGCAGATTTATACCAATGGGAAATACAAGAGCATCGAGCACAGAGCGGTTGTGCATCCAATGAAAGAACGCCTATCTATTACTGGTTTTCACACCCCAAAATTTGTCGACTTCATAGGTCCATTTCCAGAACTTGTCAAGGGAGGTACGGAATTATACAAGACCTTGAGCTTTGAGGACTTTCTGAAGTTGAACTTTTCTAGGAAACTTGATGGAAAGAACCTGATCGAGCTTCTGAAATTAAATTCATGAGAGATTATCGTACTGAAGCGAAGGGCTTGATGGAGTTGTGTCGCAATGATACAACGTAAGTAAGATTCTGTATTATTGTGTTCTATTTCTATCTTGATCTAGCATAATTAATAGCTAGAAATAAAGCATGCTCTTTATAACTTTCATATATAATGAAATACTTGATACAATTTGGTTTGCATTGATGCTCCTTTCTCTATGGCAAAAGCGCTCCAGTTGTAATAAAGAAAATTGATGGATTAGGGAAAAAGAATATAAATCTATCTCAAAACTGCGTTGCTGACATCTTATGTATCCGTCCCCATGGGTGATGGCCATCCCCCCCCCCCCCCCCCCCCCGCCCGATTTTAGAGTATTTGAGAAAGTTGATATTGCGAATATGATGACCGAGTTTTTCATATCAAAATGATGTACAGTCTTGCTAGAATTGTTGCAGCCCAGGAAATTATCAGGGACTGATTAGAAATAAACAACTAATTGCCATTTGAAATTAGAGTTGTTGGGGCAAATTTTGAATTGTGACTTTCTATTGGATTTTCTGGCTGTAGTTGGCTATAAGCCTCTTTTGTTGGTGTTGTTGCTGCACTGATGATAAATTAATTGATCTTTAAGATCTGTGTCGGTCATTAAAGTGATTTTGTATAATGGTATTCCTCACACAATCTGGTTTGTGTTGGATAGGTTCTGTTTCTATTAAAATTGGTTACAGTGGAGTATACTTACATATATATGCGAAGATGTAAAAGGAGGAATACTAACTGATAAGGTGAATAAACAACTACAACTACAAGAAGTCTTCATCCCAAATTTTTGGGGTCGGTTATATGAATCTTTCTTTTTTATTCTGCTCTGTCAAGGGCTATTTCCTCTATTAAATTTATGATTAACATATCGTTCTTAATAGTCTCTATTCATGTTCATTTAGGTCTACCCCTACCCCTAGTTCCGTAAAAAACTATAATTTTGTCACTTTTTCTAACCAGGGCATCGACCAGTCTTTGTCGCTCGAGTCCAAATCATCACGTTCGGTTATCTCACAACTTATCCTTTATGAGAGCTATCTCTATCTTGTTACGACCACAATAAATTCTTATCTTATTTTTTAGTGTAGTATCACTTATCCATCTTAACATTTGCATTACTTCATGGATAATATTATTTAGTCCCACTTAATGGCAGAATTATTTTCTTGTGCATGATTTTCAGTTGGTGCTCTCTGATGATTGGCCACCATCTTTTTCCATATTTGTGCAGATCACAATAATGCCTTCACAATCACCTTTCTTATTTTCTTCTTGTGTAATACCTCCTTGTGATGCAAGAGCATTCCATTCACACTTGAATCCCAAAAATACAATGAACTTGAAATAAAGGCTTGAATACGAAATATATGCATGAATCTCAATTCAATATAACCATAGCCGAGTTAAAATGCCTCTCGGTTCCAAGCTATACGTTCAAATCCAGCACTTTATAGCTTGTTGGATAGATAAAATCTGTCTAGTTTCAAACGCAACATGCGGCTAGTCGTTTGGAGTTTCTTATAGGGAGTTATGGCTGAAATTGTACAAAGTTCTCATTGGAAACTGCATAGTGATTGTTGAGCAGTCGGGGCGAATGGTCCTGGTCGCTGTTGTGGAGCGGCTGGAGTAGGCCACGGAGGCTGTTCGGGAATTGATGGATCTCTGGATCTCCTTCAGAGGTTACCTTCCGTTGATCTGCAGCGAGTGGAGACGAGCGACTGAGATTGAGTTGGGAGTTGCCTCCTGAAGCGTGTGGATCTCAATGGGCTTGAGCAGGTTGAGGCCGAGCTACCTGCAAGGAAGTCCCGGGATGGTTGTACCACCGAGGACCCTCCGACGATCAAATTAGACGGGGTATTTTGGCAGAATAACGGTCTATTGGGGTAAAATTGGTTTACCTGAGTCGTCTGAGAGAGGGGTTTATATAGTTGCAGTCATAGGCAGGCGGGCGCGAGATTCACGCCGGCCGTTACGCCCCTGGCGTTACGCTCGCGTGAAAGGCTAGATACCCCATTGATGGCGAGATATGCTCATTAATGGAGGAACGCGATGGCGTGGAACGCGGGATCATGGGCGGCGGATATCTCGCGTATGACAAGATTCGCGGGGCCATGGCGGAGACGCCTGTGATCAGTGCTGTGGGTCGGTCGACGAGATCGAGGAAGCCAGGCTCGGCGGGAGGCTCGGGAAAGAGCGGGAGGCCGAGCGAGCTTGGTTCTGTGATAGCTCGGAGGCGAGCTAGATGGCTGAAGGAACTCAGCGTGTGGGGAGGCTCGGAGGCGAGCCACCGATTGTTTGTAAGGCGAGCATGGGAGTGGTCTGGAAGGCCACCGAAGGTCGGGAACATCCTCGGGTCGGAGGCCCGGGGTATGCTTCCAACGTATCGTTCTTGATCCTTTCTTGTAAGCTCTGGGATACGTCATCTGCCACGTGTCATGATCTGGGGAATCACCGGTATCGAGCATCATCATTAGCCCCCCACTCTCGTCTCGACCCATTCATGGGTCAGGTCGAGAGTGGTCTAACCGGTCACCCGGGGTAAGCTTTTATTTGAAGATATCGTCGGTGCGTATTTCCGGGGAATTAGTTGTATTTTCTTGATGACGTCAGCGTATCAGAGAAGAGATCTCGCATTAAAGGGGGAGCGCCGATTCGTGTGTACGTTCGTCGAGACGTCAGCGTATCAGAGAAGAGATCTCGCATTAAAGGGGGAGCGCCGATTCGTGTGTACGTTCGTCGAAGCGTCAGTCCACGTGTCTGGCGCTCGTTGGCTGACACGACGTGCCGCCGGTGTCTTTCGCGCCCGATAGGATGCGCCCGATGTGAGTGCGACAGGTGGAATGTTGTCGGCCGTTGATTGCGAAGCACTGTTTTAGCGGGAGACGATCGGAGCCGTAGGATGTGTACGCCGGCTGCTATAAATAAAGATGGAATCCTCTTCAGGGTCCGTACCTCACTATAGTTTCCTCGTCCCTTCGCGTGTTAGCTCAGCGTTCTTCTCCTTAGGTCAGATTCCTTGCGTTTTCTCCACCGAGAACTCATCCTTTTGATCAGGTTAGATGTCTTCTACCGATGAGTCTGTAGAAATAGTCCGGGTAGAATCTAGAGAGTCTTCTGCAGCTTCCTCTTCTGCTTCTTCCTCTTCCTCGTTTGAGTCGGAGTCCCCCCGGGAAGTTAGGGTTAGTCATGCTTCCCGGGGTCGTGCGACGGGGGCGTTCCCTAGAGTGCAGGTCAGGGGCGTCCGTGACGCGTCTTCCATTCTGAGTCATGCGGACGAGCTTGCCACCATCCGGGCTCGCTTCCATATCCCTCCCGGCTACTCGTTTCGTCTGTCCGGGGAGGGGGAGAGGACAGACCAGGTACGGGGCAAGGAGATTACCTTGTACCTGGAAGCCTTTTGGGCGGGATGCCCCTGCCCTTCTCCCCCGAGGTGAGTGCGGCGTTGAATTGTTTTAAGCTAGCTCCGGGCCAGTAAGTGCCGAACTCTTGGAGGATTCTCCTTGGGCTCCTGGTCTGGTTAAAATTGCTGGCGATCCCTTTCAGTCTGAGTCTTCTCCTTTCCTCTCTCTGCTAAAAAAACCATCCCGGCACTCACAAGGACGAGCCGAGCTGGATATACATTTCTTTTAGAAAGCACCGGGGAGGTGCTGCCAGGTTGGGGGTCGTCGTGGTACCTTTTTCCATCCACGAATGGAAGAAGAAGTTTTTGTTTGTCGGGCCACCCGAGGATGAGGATTGTCCTGTGCCCATCCAGTGGCACATGGCCAACTGCCCGCGGGTGAAGCGGTCGAATGATCCCGACGCGGTGGCGGTGTCGGAGTGGGAGCCCCTCCCCCGGGCCGATGTGTTGCTGTCTGAGCAGGCCTTCAGTTGGGCTGGGCTCAGCCCCGCTCAGTTCGCCGGTAAGTCAGGAGTTTTTAGGCGACCTGTTTAGACTTGTGTATTCTTCCACTTTTTCTGGTATTGCTGACTCCTTTGTATTTTCGTCTTATGCAGAACCCATGAACCTGGGTAAATTTCGGGCAGCCCTGGTCGAACAGAAGAAGGGGAAGAAGGCCGGTGGTGCTGGTCCCTCTCGCCCGTCGTCGGCTCCGGCTCCACCGGCAGCTGCTCCAGCTAGGCGCTCAAGCGCGCCCCGGGCCCCGGAGTCCAGCCATGCGCCGAGCCGAAAACGCGTTTGGGAGCAGGAGCCCCGGGCTTTGGAGGTGGGAGGCGAGACTGGTTCCCCTGCGTCTCTCCTCAAGAGGTATCATAGGACGGTGCCCCATTCCCCGGCTTCCCCGATCATCGTGGATGAAGGGGAGCTTCGCTTTGAGGTGCCCTCGGGGCTTTCTGTCGCCGACAGCCTGCTCTCGGAGATGGAGAGGTCGGCCAGGGGCAGAATCCCTCGGGGGACCTTCTGGGCCCAAATGGCAGCCATAGCCTAGGAGGCCGTGCAGGTCAGTGTTCGCACCTCACTCGGGTCTTTATTCAGTATTTTTGTTCACAAGATTGGGTGCCCCTTCTCTTTTTGACCCTCCTTTGTTTTCTTCAGTCCTCCAGCACTGCGCCCTTGTCGTCAACATGGAGGATGAGGAAATTGCCCCGGCGATGCAGGCCGCGGGCGAGCTCTCCTCGTGGGAGGAGAGCTCCAGGCTGGAGCTGCAAGCAGCGATGGAGAGGGTCGCCGCTCTCGAAGACTGGGTGGCGGCCAGGGATCGGGAGATCGCCAGCTGTCGAGAGGCCGCCCGAGCCGCCGAGGCTAAGTTGGAAGATTCCAGGGTGCTTTTCGCCACCCTGAAGAACACGGCGAACACCCTCCGGAGGGAGAGCGAAGCGGCGAAGGAAGGAGTGAGGCGTGCTGACCTCCGAGCGTCGAAGGCGGTGGGGAACTACCAGAAATCGGACCAGTTCTACGCCGACCTGGCTCAAGCCGCTGCCCTCGTTTGGCATGAGGCCCTCGACGCCGTCAAGGCCCTGATGCCGGAGTTTCCTGACGGTGAGCTCTGGGGTGAGTACCCCTTTAGGGATGAGGCGCAAGGGAATGCCCCCGGAAGCGCTGCAGAGGGAAAGGCCCTTGATGGGAGCGTTGGGGAGAAGACGGTCGCCCCGGCTCCCAGCGCCGAGGCTCCTGCGATAGGCGCCGACCTTCAAGACGCCACCCCGGTTGTGGTGGTGGATGCGGAGCTCATCAAGGTTCTCCCCGGCCCCGAGGCCTGAATCTCCCCGCCTCCTTATTTTCATTTGCGCTGAAATTTTGTAAGCCTCCGGGCGTTTTTGTAAGGCTGTGGATCCCATAATACCTCTGTAAAGACTTCCGGCTTTGTGAATAAAATCTTTTTGCAGTGTTCTTTGCGTACATATTTTCCCTTTGTTTGTGGTAAAAGTTTTATTTGCGCGGTACTGCTTTCATGATGCATTAGGTCGGAGATCGGTTTTTCATCTAGCGATCGCACGTCGAGTTGAATTCAACCATTTGCCAAGTGTGCAAAGACCGGTGCAAGGTCGGTATCTCCATGGCCCCGAAGTCGAGGTGGAGATTGCTTAGTAAAGATGTGTGGGAAGTCACCCAAGGATGGATTGAGCAGGGAAGCTGCTCGATGGCCTCTTGATGAGGGCTTGGATCCTTAGCGCGGGAGGGCAAGGAGTTGCCTGCTAAGGATGGACCGGGAAGGGAAGCTGCTCGGTGGCCTCTTGATGAGGGCTTTGATCCTTAGCGTCGTTGGGTAAGGGATTACTAGCCAAGGATGGACAGAGCAGGGTTGCTGCTCGGTTGCCTCTTGATGGGGCTTGGATCCTTGGCGTCGTGGGGTAAGAGGTTACCAGCCAAGGATGGACCGAGCAGGGTTGCTGCTCGGTTGTCTCTTGATGAGGGCTTGGATCCTTTGCGTCGTTGGGTAAGAGATTACCAGCCAAGGATGGACCGAGCAGGGAAGCTGCTCGGTGGCCTCTTATTGAGGGCTTCGATCCTTAGCGTGGGAGGGAAAGGAGTTGCTTGCTAAGTATGGACCGAGCAGGGTTGCTGCTCGGTGGCCTCTTGGCGAGGGATTTGATCATTGGCGTCGGTGGGTAGTGAACTACCAGCCATGGATGGACCGAGCAGGGTTGCTGCTCGGTTGCCTCTTAATGAGGGCTTTGATCCTTAGCGCGGGAGGGCATTGAGTGGCCTGCTAAGGATGGACCGAGCAGGGTTGCTGCTCGATGGCCTCTTAGCTAGGGCTTTGATCCTTGGCGTCGGTGGGTAGTGAACTACCAGCCATGGATGGACCGAGCAGGGTAGCTACCCGGTGGCCTCTTGGCAAGGGCTTTGATCCTTAGCGTGGGAGGGCATTGAGTGGCCTGCTAAGGATGGACCGAGCAGGGTTGCTGCTCGGTGGCCTCTTAGCGAGGTCTTTGATCCTTGGCGTCGGTGAGTAGTGAACTACCAGCCATGGATGGACCGAGCAGGGTTGCTGCTCGGTTGCCTCTTGGCGAGGGCTTGGATCCTTAGCGTCGTTAGGTAAGAGATTACCGGCCAAGGATGGACCGAGCAGGGTTACTGCTCGGTTGCCTTTTGATGAGGGCTTGGATCCTTGGCGTCGTGGGGTAAGAGATTGCCAGCCAAGGATGGACCGAACAGGGAAGCTGCTCGGTGGCCTCTTGACGAGGGCTTTGATCCTTGACGTCGCTGGGTAAGAGATTACCAGCCAAGGATGGACCGAGCATGGTTGCTGCTCGGTTGCCTCTTGATGAGGGCTTGGATCTTTGGCGTTGCAGGGTAAGAGATTACCAGCCAAGGATGGACCGAGCAGATAAGCTATTCGGTGGCCTCTTGACGAGGGCTTTGATCCTTGGCGTCATTGGGTAAGAGATTACCAGCCAAGGATGTACCGAGCAGGGAAGCTGCTCGGTGGCCTCTTGATGAGGGCTTCGATCCTTAGAGCGGGAGGGAAAGGAGTTGCTTGCTAAGGATGGACCCAGCAGGGTTGCTGCTCGGTGGCCTCTTGGCGAGGGCTTTGATTCTTGGCGTCGGTGGGTAGTGAACTACCATCCATGGATGGACCGAGAAGGGTTGCTGCTCGGTTGCCTCTTGATGAGGGCTTTGATCCTTAGCGCGGGAGGGCATTGAGTGGCCTGCTAAGGATGGACCGAGCAGGGTTGCTGCTCGGTGGCCTCTTGACGAGGGCTTTGATCCTTGGCGTCGGTGGGTAGTGAACTACCAGCCATGGATGGACCGAGCAGGGTAGCTGCCCGGTGGCCTCTTGGCGAGGGCTTTGATCCTTGGCGTCGGTGGGTAGTGAACTACCAGTCATGGATGGACCGAGCAGGGTTGCTGCTCGGTTGCCTCTTGATGAGGGCATTGATCCTTAGCTCGAGAGGGCGTTGAGTGGCCTGCTAAGAATGGACCGAGCAGGGTTGCTGCTCGGTGGCCTCTTGGCAATGGCTTTGATACTTAGCGTCGGTGGTGTTCTCCGCCGAAAACAGAGACGAGACCGCGTAGGTTCGTCTTGCCTGAATTTCGAGGGCAGATGCTATTTGGTGCTATCCGTCCACCTCTCCGAAGATGCCAAGTTGATTTATGGCACCATGTATCGAAGGTTTAGTCAGATGCGGCTGATATAACAGACTTCGTCAGATTCCCCCTCGTTGAGGGTTTTTTTTATTGTGGGGACGCTCTTCCCTGCAGGCGCAAGCCCCTGCAGTTAATTACGCTACCGCATCGCGGTAACCACTTTCTCCTTCTCCAGATGGTCACTTCGTGTCGCGGGTGTTTGTTTTGTTTTTGGTTGCCCGTGGATTGTATATGGAGACTAATTTATGTTGTCGCCCGTAGGGCGTGGATTAGTCCAAATCCGTATTTTCTTAGATTTGGGTTTGGGGTTGGGTTTAAGGATACGTTAGTCGCATTTGAGACTAAAATCAACTTAACGTATATTAAGGATACGTTAGTCTAATTTTAAACTACGATCAACTTAACGTATGTTAAGGATACGTTAGTCTAATTTTAGACTAAGATCAACTTAACGGGATCATTTAGATCCAACAAAAGAGCATTTGGACTCTATTGTTTAGTTTAGGGACATTGCGGTCCATAATTAGTTTAAGGACATTACGGTCCAAGGTTAAGGACATCATAGTCCATGGGTTTAAGGACCCCACAGTCCGAGATTAAGGACATCATAGTCCATGGGTTTAAGGACCCCACAGTCCAGTTTAAAGACGTCATAGTTTATGGAATGTATGGTTGCCGGGACCCGTCACATCTCTGAAGACGTTGAAGGATAACAACGACAAATATCAGAGGAGTGAAGAGATGTACCCTTGAACCAATTTTGATTGGGATCTATAGTCCAATTTGGGACTAAGATAAAAAATTTATGAGCATATGGGCTCAATTAATCTGAATGAGGGGTTTATGGCCATTTTGGCTCGGCCCACTCAGTTAAAAATGTTAAACATTTGACAATGCTGAGCATTGATTTGAGCTTCTGACAATTTTTGTCTTTTATGGGATGCTGAGCATTCATCATAGCTCTAGGGCTTCATTTAAAGAACAATTTATGTTCTATCAGCACACACGTGAGGGACACGTGGCGCGCTTGGCGCTAGCGCCAGTCAATGAGCCCAGTGCGCTATATTTGGAGCGCTGAGGCGCTGCAGCGCTTTGCGCTAGATGCAGAGCGCTAAGGTTCTTTTGTTAAGTAGCGCACACGTGAGGAGCACGTGGCGCGCTTGGCGCTATGCGCCAGTCTTGAGCGCAGAGCGCTTTTTTAAATTTGGAGCACTAAGGCTATTTTAGATTAGGAGCGCTAAGGCTCTGCAACGCTTTGCGCTTAGATGTGGAGCGCTGGAGCTCTCTTAAATTAGGAGCGCTAAGACTCTTCTGTTAAGTGGCGCACACCTGAGGAGCACGTGGTGCGCTTGGCGCTATGCACCAGTCTTGAGCGCGGAGCGCTTCTTTTAATTTGGAGCACTAAGGCTCTTTTAGATTAGGAGCGCTAAGGCTCTGCAACGCTTTGCGGTTGGATGTGGAGCGCTGGAGCTCTCTTAAATTAGGAGCGCTATGACTCTTCTGTTATGTGGCGCACACGTGAGGAGCATGTGGTGCGTTTGGCGCTATGCGCCAGTCTTGAGCGTATAGCGCTTCTTTAAATTTGGAGTGCTAAGGCTTTTTTTAGATTGAGAGCGCTAAGGCTATACAGCGCTTTGCGCTAGATGTGGAGCGCTGAAGCTCTTTTAAATTAGGAACGCTAAGGCTATTCTTTTATGCAACTTAGATCAGTTTGCGCCCTGGGAATTAAATTCTCTTTTTATAAGAGATTTTGTCTCAAGGTTCTAAGAACAAAGTTCTTATTTTATAGGAGATATTTCAATCTCTTATTTTGGTGAAAGGCTTTGCCTTTATGGATCTGTGATAAAAAAGGATTGAATTATTCTCCCCCTCTTTTATAATGAGATATTCATGATCTCTGAAAGACAATTTGTCTTATAGATCTATGATATGAAGAAGGTTAATTTCTTCCTCTTATTCTTTGTGATGAGATACTTTGATCTCTTTGTGAAAGATCTTTATCTTTTAGATCTATGATCTTAAAAAAAGAAGTGAATTCTTCTCTTTATATGAGACGATTTCGTCTTTCTGTTCTTTTACCTTGAAGAAAAGTTGTTCTTCTACCGAGAGCTTGGCTCTTCTTTCTGAGATTTCTCAAAGTTTATGGGGGGTTCCTATATATGAGACTTGAAGTCTTGGGGCCTTTATATAGGGCAAGCTGATTTGTTCAATTAGTTAAGGAGATCTTTTCTCCAATTGATTTGGGGATTTCTCCACCGTTGGATTTTTGATCCAAGGGCTTCTGATTCACAGAAGGTAATTTTCTTGTTTTTAACAAAATTGGGAAATCTTTTCCATACAGAATTTATTCTGTGTTTTGGTGATTTTTAATCATCTTTGGATCATTGATCCAACGGTGCTCTGATTCACAGAGCACAATCTTTTGATTTGGAAAGATTTTAAGGAATCTTTTCTTAACAGAATTTTATTCTGGTTAATTGATGATTTATTATCTTTATTGGATCTTTGATCTGACGGTGGGGAGCTTTTAATTCCAGCGCTAGCGCACCCATGCTTTGCACGTGGTGCGCTGCTTATAGTGCAGCGCTCTTAGCGCTAGCGCACACGTGCTTTGCACGTGGTGCGCTACTTAGGGCGCAGCGCACTTGGCACTGCTATAAAGCATTGCCTCATTTCAAAATTTGAATTTTGAACAGAGTTTTGCTCTGATTGGGGGAAACAAATGCCCCCTCCCCCCACCGTTGCGCTCACGTGGCCTACATGTGAGTGCAGCGGTGGCAGCATCTGCGCCCTTGGATCAACTCAGAAGTTGAAACAGCTCTCAGCGCCTATAAATAGGACCTTTGGCCCTTGAGATGATTTATGTTCATCTTATTTCTTGTTTTCTGAGAATCAATTTCTCCTTCAGAGTATAGCTTTTCATCTTAAGAATTTTCTTAAGGACAGAACTCTGTCAAAATTTAGGTAAAGATTAAATCTTTTTAAAAGACTATTTAATAATCTAAGGTTTCACCCATTAACAGAGCTTTGCTCTTCATAGATCTTTGATCTAAAGAAAACCCTTTTAGGGTCTCATTAACAGAGCTTTGCTCTCTTGGAATCATAGATCTAAAGAGATCTTTTTCAGGGTTTCTTAACCCATTAACAGAGCTTTGCTCTTGTTAGATCTTAG
Organism: Agapanthus africanus; assembly: GCA_030015575.1. Classification (NCBI taxonomy): domain Eukaryota; kingdom Viridiplantae; phylum Streptophyta; class Magnoliopsida; order Asparagales; family Amaryllidaceae; genus Agapanthus; species Agapanthus africanus. Next base: position 861,570,484 of record JASDDO010000024.1, on the reverse strand, counting down.
ATCTTAAGAGATCCTTTTCACGGTTTCTTAACCCATTAATAGAGCTTTGCTCTTTTCAAATCATATAGATTTATTAATCTTTCATAAGAACTCTTAAGAGTTTGTTCATGGATCTTGAAGATCATGGAATTTTAATTCATAAAAATTTTACTTCAATTTTTCTGATGGGTTATTCCATCATTTTTACAGAGCAAGGCTCTTAGAATTCCCGGAGAATTTTAATTCCCCTCATAATTGACTTTGACAGGTGTCATTCCCGTCTGCAGAGCATTGCTCTTGAGGAGTTTAACTCCTTGGCCTGAGGAACCTTTTTATTAAATGCGAAATCCTTTTTAGGATTCCTTTCTTAATTGCACAGAATTAAATTCATTGGGTGATTTAATTAGCACTTATTTCCTCCTTGGAGATATCAAGAGTTGTTTAAATCCCGTGTCTGTTTCAATAAGTTTTTTCTTAATCAGTCTGTCCACTAACTCTCACTGATTTTCCTTTTCAGACGTTATGGACGCTCATATGTATGATCTCGACGAGATTATTTCTTATGAAGTCATTCGCGCACTCGGCCGTTCCCAAAACCAAAAATTCACAAACGCCCGGTGTGCTGAAATTATAGGTCACTTTGATGCATACAATGGTCGTCTGCTTTCTCGCCGTTCCTCTCTCTTGAAGCTTATTGTGGGAGCGATATGGGGAGCACTTCCTCTATTTTATGCCGGCATGCCGCTTAAGGCATTGGACGACGCCGAAGATAACGTGCACTCGGTGTATCTGATGAGCTTAATCTCAAAGAAAAGGCAAGACAACCTCGTTGATATCCTGCATCAAGCTTTTCAGCAGGCGGCGATACTCGCTGCCTATCGAAGGGTGGAGGACATCAGTGGGTATCCTGACGCTTGTGATCGTGAAAGGATGCACACGAAGATGGTCCGAGAGGCCCGAAAAATTTGGACGGCCTCACTTTTGAATTTCTCAATCCATGTCCTGGATTTGATATCTTGCCTTTGTAAACATTCTAATTATGTTTTTATTTATTGTTTTCCTCAATATAGGCATTTTCTGAAGTATGAATAGCAAGCTTTTTCATTTCCATGTGCTTATTTTATGCATCAAACTTTTTCGCACATGCATGAATGGGTATGCCTTGAACGCTTAACTGAATGTGAATCAAATGTTCTTCTTACTGTCGCTTTCTTCTCTTTGCTGTGTCATTGCCATGTGATTTTAGCAAGTGTGGCCTGTAGATAGTAGAGAAAATTTCATCTTAGCCTCCTTGTAGGGTAGCGATGGCTTAGGAAACAAGTTCAAGTCTGCTGCCTGAGACTTTTCAATTTTATGAACCGTGAGGGTCTCATAAAGAATTTTCTCCCTACAGGTCGAGAGGATCCCGTAGGTGTATTTTCTCCTTAGGAATCGTGAGGATTCCTGAGTGTGTTTTCTCTTAAGAGTCGTAAGGATCTCCCGAGAGAATTTTCTTCCTTATAAGTCGAGAGGACTTGTAAGTGGTTGTTTCCTTTCTTGTCGATGTTTGACGTAGGAGAGTGTGGCCTGTAGAAAATCTACCTTAACCTCTCTGCGAGACAATGATGGCTTGGGAGACAGGGTTAGGATCTTCCACCAAAGACTTTTCAACTTTTTGAGCCGTGAGGGTCACATAAAGACTTTTCTCCCTACGAGTCGAGAGGATCTCGCAGGTGTAGTTTCTCCTTAGGAATCGTGAAGATTCCTAAGTGGGGTTTCTCTCGAGAGTCGTAAGGATCTCACAAGAGAATTTTCTCGTTACAAGTCGAGAGGACCCGTAAGTGATTGATGAGTTGACTTGCTCCCGAATCAAAGAATTGCTTTTGACGGGGAAGTCGAGGGTTGACTTTATCCATATTTCACGTAGTCTGGGGTTGGCTTTATCCGCATTTCACGGAGTCAGGGGTTGACTTTATCCGCATTTCACGGGGTCATGGGGTTGACTTTTATCCGCATTTCATGGAGTCGGAGGTTGACTTTATCCGCATTTCACGGAGTCCGGGGTTGACCTTGTCCGCATTTCACGGGGTCAGGGGGTTGACTTTTATCCGCATTTCACGGAGTCGGGGGTTGACTTTATCCGCATTTCACGGAGTCAGGGGTTGACCTTATCCGCATTTCACGGGGTCAGGGGTTGACGTTTATCCGCATTTCACGGAGTCGGGGGTTGACTTTATCCGCATTTCACGGGGTCAGGGGTTGACTTTATCCGCATTTCACGGGGTCAGGAGTTGCTCTGGACGTTTCCCACGGGGTCAGGATTGACATTAGCCGTGTTCTTAAGGGCCAGGATTTGCTCTGGGCGTTTCCAACGGGGTCAGGATTGACATTAGCCGTGTTCTTCGGGACCACGATTTGCTCTGGGCGTTTCCCACAGGGTCAGGATTGAGATTAGCCGTATTCCACGGGACCGGGATTTGCTCTGGGCGTTTCCCACGGGGTCAGGATTGACATTAGCCGTGTTCTACGGGCCAACGATTTGCTCTTGGCATTTCCCACGGGGTCAGGATTGATATTAGCCGTGTTCTACGGGACCAGGAGGTGCTCTCTCGGGTGTCTGTGAACCGTCGAGGTTTGGAACAGGGACTTTGCCATGGTTTCAAGGTTGATTGTCGCGTCTGAATCCTGCTGGAATGAGGATGAACGCTGTTGTGGGTCTCTAGGCTGTCTTTGAACCGTCGAGATTTGGAACAGGGACTTTGCAATGGCTCCAGGGTGGTCTCTAGGTTGCCTGTGAACCGTCGAGATTTGGCTCTCTTTCTGATGGAGCCTGGTGGGAAGGTATAGTTCTCTTTTTGTTTGTGCCCCTAGATTGTATACAGGGATCGATGTGATCTCACCTGTAGGGCAAAAAGTTTCATTATATATATATATATATATATATATATATATATTCGCGATGCTATATCATTTTAGCTTTTTATATCGCGAAAATCGCGATTGCCCAATCATTTCGGCTATTTTTCGCGGTGCCCAATCATTTCGGCTATTTTTCGCGGTGCCCAATCATTTCGGCTATTTGTTTTATTTACTCGCTGCTTTTTATTGCCAGTTGTCCAACCATTTCGGCTATTTCGTATGCATATATTTTACTTGCTGATTTTGTTGCAAGTTACCCCATCATTTCGGTTATTTCATATGCATTTATGGATTGCTGGCTTTTCGCTGCGAATTTGGGATTTGATACCGATTTAGGCATCAGCATCGCTACAACTGGGATATTGCCAGGAGCGAATCATCATTTGCCTCTGTCGATGTCGAACAAAGGTGGCTTAGCGAACAGGGTTAGGATCCTGTCGACTAAGGCTTTTAACTTCATGAGCCGTAAGGGTCTCATGAAGGTATTTCTCCCTACGAGTCGTGAGGATCTCGTAAGTGCGTTTTCTCCTTAGGAATCGTGAGGATTCCTAAGTGTGCGTTCTTTTATAAGTCGTAAGGATCTTACAAGAGTGTTTTCTCCTTATAAGTCGAGAGGACTTATAAGGGTTGTCCACTGTGTGAACATATCCCTAGTCGCGGGTGGGACTTTGTTAGGGAAATGTTTATTCGCGTCCGTGGATTGTATACAAGGGTCAGTATTGAACCGCTTGTAGGGCAGCATCGGGGTGTATGACTGCTTAAGAACAGGTTCAGATCCCTGTAGTTAAGGCTTTTGAATCTTATGAGCCGTGAGGGTCTCATAAGAGGGTTCTCCTTACGAGTCGTGAGGATCTCGCAAGTGAAATTTCTCCTTAAGAATTGTGGGGATCCCTAAGTGTGTTGCTCCTTTGTGAGTCGTAAGGATCTCACGCAGGTGGTTTCTCCTTACAGGGTCGAGAGAACCTTGCAAGTGTTTTTTTAACGAGATTGTGCCCTTTCGGGTTTTCACAAAACTCGTCGGTAACCCTGCTGTTTTTACTCACGGAGCCCTTTCGGGCGCCCATCTCTTTTATGGACATACCGTTTTATTTCTTCTTCTTTTTCTTTATTTTTTAATATATTTTTATTATGTGTCAGCCTTGGGATGCTGCGGTCCGTAGTAGTTTATCGATGTCTCGGTCAATAGCCAGTTTTAGGACATAGTAGTCCCTCGTTAGTTTAAGAACGTTTCGGTCCGTTTACCGGCTACTACTTATAGAGTTTGGGCTTAGGAAGATAGCGAGCGGACATAGGCGTCGTCATTTATCGTTGACCTAGGCCGTGACTCGTCAGGCGTAGTATTTTTTTCAGGAATCGACCGTTTATTGGCCTGAAAGGTCTTTCGTCATGCATGTCCATGAGTAGATAGGCTCCACCATGGTAAACTTTGTCTATGATATACGGGCCTTCATAGTTCGGCTTGAATTTCCCCCGTTTGGCACGATTGGGGATCATGGGTCTCTTGACCACTAGCACGAGTTCGCTTTGGCGGAATGTTCTCGGCTTAGTCAATCTCTCGTATGAGCGCGTCATCTTTGCTTTGTAAGCCTCCAGGTTTTATTGCGCCATGAGCCAGGTTTCATCAAGGGCATCGAGCTCCTCAAGCCGGAGATGAGCATTCTTTTCGCCCGTTAGCTCGTAATGAACTGCCACTCGCAAGGAGGGTAACTCTATCTCGAGGGGGGGTACCGCTTCTGTGCCGAATACCGAATACCAATGCATACAGTGTTGTGTTTGTGGCCGTTTTGAACGTAGTTCGATACGCCTAGAGAGCTTCATGCAGTCTCTCGCGCCAGTCCTTCTTATTCTTGGACACCGTCTTTTTCATGATCTTCGTCAAGGTCTTGTTGAAAGCCTCAGCTAGACAGTTAGCTCAGGGCTTATAGACTGAAGAGCATCTCCAATCTATATTATGCTGTTGTGCGAAGCGGCTGATTTTATGGCTTCTGTAGGCTGGTCCATTATCGGAGATAATCCGTCGCGGAGTGCCAAACCGGTAAATGACGTGTGTCTTGAAGAAATGGAGGACATTCTCCGTCTTCACTTCTCTTAGCGGTATTGCTTCCGCCCACTTGGAGAAATAATCAGTTGTCGCCAATATGTACCGATGTCCTCTAGATGATGCCGGTTCGATGGGCCCGATTATGTCAGTTCCCCACATTTCGAATGGCCAGCTAGCCACCGTTGGGTGTAGCGGATTTGGATGCTGATGGATAAAGTCTCCGTGAATCTGGAACGAGTGGCACTGCTTCGCGTATTCGAGACAGTCTTGAATCATTGTGGGCCAATAATAACCCATCCTTTTGATATTCAGCTTCATCTTCGGCCCGGCTTGGTGAGAACCGCAGAGTCCGTCGTGAGTTTCTTGGACGACTCTCCTTGCCTCTTCAGGTCCCAGGCATCTTAGCCACAGAGAATCAAATGATCTCTTATACAGAGTATCATTGACGAAGGCAAAAGATAGAGCTCATTTCATGAGCTGATGTCTTGAGGACGCATCTTCAGGTGTTCGACGGGATTTGAAGTAGTCTATAAAGACTTCTCTCCAATCCATAGCCTTTTCCCGGTCTTTTATTTGTAGGGTTGCTTGCTTTGTCGCTCCTTTTTCTTTGGATGACTCTGGAGATATTTCTGCCGGTGCAAGAACCCGACGACTTTGCACAACGATCCTCACGTCATCGAGGTTCTCGTCGGCCAGTTCTTTAGCGAGCTTGGCTAATGCATCCGCTTTACTGTTTTCCGCACGCGGTATGCTTTCCAGGGTGTAGGAAGGAATTTGAGTCAGCAGTTGCTGAACTCTCTCGCCGTACTTCACCAACTCAGGCTTGCACGTTTGATAGTCGCCGTTTACTTCACTAACGATCAATTGGGAGTCTCCGTATATGAGGAGGCTTTCGACTCCCATATCGACAGCGATCTCAAGACCTGCTATCAAAGCTTCATATTCGGCTTCATTGTTCATCCTCGGCTCTGTTAAGGAGAAGGCAAAGCGCATTATCCCTCCTTGTGGAGTCACGAAGATGAGGCCCACCCCGGATTTGATTATGGGGGTGCTTTGTTTGCGCTTCTTCATGGAAGATACTCCATCGAAATAGAGTTCCCACCGTGTATCATTCTCTCTTCTCTCCCCGTTGATCGTGCCAAATGTGTGCTCGTCGGGCAATTCGCAGTTCAAAAGAGAATCGGTAGGTATCAGATGCTCGGCGAGGAAGTCGGCGATAGCCTGGCCTTTTACCGCCTTGAGGGGACGATATGTCACCGAGAATTCCATTAAGAGTAGGGCCCATTTAGCGAGTCGTCCCGTTAATATGGCTCTTGACATCAAATACTTGAGAGGATACACTTTCGATATGAGATGGATCTCATGTGCCAACGCATAGTGTCGCGAAGATCAATGCTATGCAGTGTTTTTCGATGGGGGAGTAATTGTTTTCTGCCCCCAGGAGAACTCGACTCAGATAGTAGAGAGCTCTTTCTTTCCCCTGGTCGTTTTCTTGTGCCCATAATGCGCTTAGAGAACCCTCAAGGGCGGTTGTATACAGAATGAGAGGCTTTCCCTTGACCGGAGCGGTCAACACCGGCGGATTCTGCATGTATTGCTTGATTTCGTCCAGTGCGCTTTGGCATTTGCGATCCCAAACGAACGGGGTTCCCTTCTTCATTAGGTGACTGTAAGGACAGCACTTGCCGGAAAGATTGACTATGAATCGCCGGATATATGCGAGCTTTCCTTGGAGAGACCGCAGTTGCTCGAGTGTTCTTGGCGGGGGCATTTCCATGATCGCCTTGATCTTTGATGGGTCTATTTCGATGCCCCGGTGTCGTACAATGAATCCCAGGAACTTGCCTGAGGAAACTCCGAACGCACATTTCAGAGGGTTCATCTTCAAATTGTATTTCCGAAAACGTTAGAACACTATTTTTAGATGTTCCCAATGCTCTTCGTGCGATTTGCTTTTCACCACAAGGTCGTCAATATAGCATTCGACGATTTCATATATGAGGTCATCGAAAATCTTCGTCATTGTTTCCCCCAATCAGAGCAAAGTTCTGTTTGAATTTCAAAAATTCAAAAATTGAAGCAACACTTCAAATTCCTTGCGCTGCGCGCAACGCGCCACGTGTCAAAAGCTGATACGTCAGCGCAGCGCCCAAGGCAGCGCGCCCAATCAGATCAAGGCTCTATTTAAAACAAAATTAAATGAAGCAACGCTTCAGATGCGCTGCGCTCTGCACTGCGCGACACGTGTCAGCGCAGTTACGCAAGCACAGATGCGTTTGCGCCAAACAGAATTAAAATTCCAGTAAGATCTTTCTGTTCTTGTTAAAACAAGAAGATCGTCTTCTGTAAAACAGAGGCCCTTGGATCAAAGATCCAACGGTGGGGGAAAATCCCCAAATCACTCAGAGAATGATCTCTTTAACAAATTTAACAAATTAATAGGCACTATATAAAGGCCCCTAGACCCCAATTCAAAAAGAACATAGACAGAAACAGAGAAAAAAACACAGAGAGAATTCACAAGAGCTCTTATAAGAACTTTGAGAAGAATTCAGAAAGAAAAAAGAAGGTAAAACCTTTATAAAAAGAAGAATTTCTTCTGAAAAGATCATTGATCTGAGAACAAGATCAAGGATATTCAATAAAAAATATAATAAATAACAAAGGCATTACCTTTTTATGAACCATTGGTTCTGGAATCTTAAAGATTCTTTTCTTGAATCCAAAATTGGATCAAGATATTAAAACAGTGCCTTGCACTTGTAAGTCTGCACTGTTGCGCTCCTGGGTTGGCGCAAGCCACCAGAGAGCGCCACTTGTCAACTCCAAGACCACTTGCGCTGCGCGCTTTTAAAATAGAGCATTGCTCTCTGAAATTGGCGCAACTCACCAGAGCGCGCCACGTGTCAGCAGCGCAACAGCGCAGCGCACTGCGCTTGCGCTCACCAAAGCGTGACACGTGTCACCTCCACATGCGCTTGCGCTCAATAATTGGCGCAAAGCGCCTGACAGGCCACATGGCCACTGTCAGTTTGATTAATACACTGCATTATTTACAGAAGGGCGAAGTCCAATTAAAAAGGGCCTAACAGGCCTAATAAAATGCAATGTATTATTTTAAAAAAGGGCAGAGCCCAAACAAAAACAGATGCTGCGCATCATTTAAAAGGGACAGAGCCCAAATCAAAAGGCCTAGCAGGCCAAAAGAAAATGCAGTGCATTATTAAACAGGGGCAAAGCCCTAGCACAGGCCTAATAGGCCAAAGATAAAAACGTTGAATATTCTCAACTGGACTTAGCCCAATCATGGCCGTAAGTCCTCAAATTAAATTGACTGAGCAAGACTGCTCTCTTAAATCAATTTACATCCGGTTCAAGGGTACATCTCTGAACTCCTTTGACATTTGTCGTTGTAATCTTTCAACGTCGTCAGAGAGGTGACGGGTCCCGACAACCATACATTGCTACGGACTTAAGCGTCCTTAAACTCCCGGACTCAAGCGTCCTTAATCTCCCGGACTCAAGCGTCCTTAATCTCCCGGACTCAAGCGTCCTTAAACCTACGGACTCAAGCGTCCTTAAACTCCCGGACTTAAGCGTCCTTAAACCTACGGACTCAAGCGTCCTTAAACCCCCGGACTCACTCAAGCGTCCTTAAACCCCCGGACTCAAGCGTCCTTAAACCCCCGGACTCAAGCGTCCTTAAACCCACGGACTGTGAGGTCCTTAAACTCATGGACTTATGCGTCCTTAAACTAATGCGTCTTTAGACACACCCATATGTACTGTGGGGTCCTTAAACACATGGTCTTAAGCGTCCTTAAACTCACGGACTTAAGTGTCCTTAAACTAATATCCGTCCCTAAAACGGGAATGATGGACCACCATGTCCCTAAAATGGCAATGGACTGCAATGTCCTTAAACTGCCTATGGACCACTACGTCCCTAAACTGGAATAATAGAGCCCCCAAACGCTCTTTTGTCGGATCTAAACGATCCCGTTTAAGTTGATCTTAGCCTCAAATATGGCTAACGTATCCTTAAACATTCAAACAGACTTTAGTCCCAAATTGGACTATAAGACCCCCAATCAACTTTGGTTCGTACATCTCCGAACTCCTCTGACACCTGTCGTTGTAATCTTTCAACGTCGTCAGAGAGGTGACGGGTCCCGACGGCCATATATTAAATGGACCACTACGTCCCTAAAGTGGAATAATAGAGCCCCTAAATGCTCTTTCCGTTAAGTTGATCTTAGTCTCAAATCAGACTAACGTATCTTTAACGAACGTTTAAGTTGATCTTAGCCTCAATATGGCTAACTATCCTTAAACCAAAATCCCAAACCCAAATCTAAGAAAGATACGGATTTGGACTAATCCACGTCCTACGGGCGACGGCATAACTTAGTCTCCGTATACAATTCACCGGCATCCACAAACAAAACAAACACACACGACACGAAGTGAAATTCTGGAGAAGGAGAAAGTTGTTACCGCGATGCGGTAGCGTAATTAACTGCAGGGGCTTACGCCTGCAGGGAAGAGCGTCCCCACAATCAAAAAAACCTCAAACGAGGGGGAATCTGACGAAGTCTGCTACATCGGCCGTATCCGTCTAAACCTCCGATACACGGTGCCATAAATCAACTTGGCATCTTCGGAGAGGTAGACGGATAAAACCAAATAGCATCTGCCCCGAATCTCAGGCAAGACGTTCAGTCTGTGGCCGTCTTTCGGAGGGGAACAGATTCTGGCACGCCCGGTGGGACCTCTTCCTCTTTCCACTCCACACTTCGTGTGTCGTGTTCGCGAACGAATCGCGGTTTGCTGTGGTTGCCTGTGGATTCGAGGTACTTAGATTTGGTGTCTTGCTCCGTGCAGAAAACAGAAGATCAATGGCTTCAAACTGCACTACCTGCAACTGCAACTCTCGCTCCGTCCCTGCTGGAGGAGTGACTTACGGGCCTCAAGCGGCCTCTCTTTTCAAGATGCCAGTGGAACAGGTAACTCAAGCCACCACTGGACTACTCTTCAGGACCATGCTCCCACCGATGAGCTTCAATGCCCCAATGACGTCGCAGGAAGCTCCAAAGAAGTCGATCTTTGATTGGCTTACAACTACCACGGCCCCTCTCAACGGGTCGCCCAACTCCACTGCCTCGGTTTTTAACAGACTAGGCCAGAGCTCCAACGTGCCCATGAAGAAGCTGGCAATACCAGAAGGCGTTATCCCAAAGCGGATAACCATCCCGGCTCAAGCGGACGAAATCATTGGAAAGGCTTCTCCTTCCAAGAAGTCAGTTTTTACAAGGCTGGCCATTCCGGTTGCTACTCCAGGCGAGATCCTCAAAGCTGCTTCCCCTGCCCAGAGGTCTGTCTTTGGCAAATTAGACATTGCTTCTCAACGGGTGTCAGTCTTCGACAGGCGAGCGCCAATAACAGTCTCTCCTCAAAGCAGGGGGCATGACAAAGTCACCCTTATAGCTGAAACAACTCCATCCGCAAGACACGCTCGATGTCGCCACTGGCGCCGAGTGAGGAAAGTTGGGGGCAACTCTCCTTCTGGGATAACTCCGCCAGCTCCAATGGTGGAAGTTGATACTGCTGTTCCGACAGGGAATAGCTTTGATCTGCTCAACAAGGTGCGCAGAAACTCTCCTACTGCAGTGTTGAAGAGGAATCCTTCACTTGTGGAGAATACTCCCGAGAAGAAGCTGGAGTAGCCCCCTCAACGGCTGTCCTCTAAAATTTACGAGGTCTGGCGACAAGTCCAGGAATCGGTAATGGATCAAGGCTATCTCCGCCAACAGAAAAAGATGAAGGTTTAACAGGAGGAGGACTACTCTGTCAGGCCAGAAAAAGCAATAGCTGATTGGGTGCCCACCGCAACGGCTCCCTCAACGTCAATCACTCAAAGGAAAAGGAGGCCGCAAAAAGGCCCTGTGAACATGGCGAAGCGTAAAAGCGCTGAACACAAACGCCGCAAGTCTGGGGGTATGGTGGTGCACACTGTTTATATGGCTGCCGGAAAGGAGGAAAGCCGTGCTTCTGCAGGCCACCGACCACTCACCCGATCCATTACCAGAGCCCAAGAGTAGCAACAAAGCTTCAGGAAATGATGGCTGCAATAGCCGCACTTACCGGGCCAAAAGAAAGCTCGGAGGCGTCATCAGAACAGCGTCACGAACAAGAAAGTGATGCTGACTTCTTACGCCGAGTCCTCGAAAAGAAAGATAGAGAAGTAACAGAACAAGCTGCCAATATAAAACAAATGACGCTTCTCTTTCAAGATATGGTAGGGATGATGTTACAGCCGGGTCCCCCAACCGAAGATCCTCCAGTAATGGTTGAAGATGACAGAGGAGAAACATCGAATCCTTTGCCGGCTCTTCCAGCAGCCAAGGAGGAAACAATCTCTAAGGCCACACTGGATGATTATATTGCCCAACAAATACGGGTACACCAGGCAGATGAAAGCAGGACCAAGATAAGGAAACGATTCGCCAAAGCTATATCAATGGGGATGAGGCTGTCCTCTTTCAGAGAAAATTCTCCCGGTAGTATACATCTTGATGAAGCGGACGTGCATCCTAACTTCTGCTTATATCATCAGAAAATCGCGCATCCTACTGAAGACTGCAACTCCTTTAAGTGTTGGTGGCAAGGGTACGCCGCTCAAAAGCAACACTTCAACAGGACAAAGCGTGAAGCTCGTAGACATCAGAAAAATGCAACAGATGACCGCTTGCAAAGGACCGAAACGTCTTTAAACTAATGATGGACCGCAATGTCCTAAAACTTGCAAAGGACCGAAACGTCTTTAAACTAATGATGGACCGCAATGTCCTAAAACTTGCAAACGACCGAAACGTCCTTAAACTAATGACGGACTGAAACGTCCTTAAACTAATGACGGACCACTACGTCCTAAAACTAGCTGAGGACCGAAACGTCCTTAAACTACTACCGCAGCATCCTTAGGCTGACGAGATGAAAAAAAAATATAAAGAAAATATATATATATATATATATATATATATAATAATAATAATAATAATAAACGGTATGTCCATAAGCAAAATGGGCACGGATGAAAACCCGAAAGGGCTCCGTGAGTAAAAACAGCAGGGCTACCGGCGAGTGTTCGTGAAAACCCGAAAAGGCGCGGCCTCGTAAAAAAAAAGAGAATAAAAAGAATTAAAAAAAACAAAAAAAACGGTATGTCCATAAGCAAAATGGGCACGGATGAAAACCCGAAAGGGCTCCGTGAGTAAAAACAGCAGGACTACCGGCGAGTGTTTGTGAAAACCCGAAAGGGCACAACCTCGTTAAAGGACACTTACAGGGTCCTCTCGACCTTGTAAGGAGAAACCACCCGCGTGAGATCCTTACGGCTCACAAGGGAGCAACACACTTAGGAATCCCCACGATCCTTAAGGAGAAATTACACTTGCGAGATCCTCACGACTCGTAAGGAGAACTCTCTTATGGGATCCTCACGGCACATAAGATTTGGAAGTCTTAAGTTACAGAGACCTAAACCTGTGCTTAAGCAACCCCCACAACCTTCGATATCGCCCTACGAGTGGCTCAGCACTGACCCTTGTATACAATCCACGGGCGCGAATAAACAGTTCCCTAACCAAGTCCCATCCGTGACTGGGGATATGTTCGCATGGTGAACAACCCTTGTAAGTCCTCTCGACTTACAAGGAGAAAACTCTCTTGTAGGATCCTTACGACTTACAGAGGAACATACACTTAGGAATCCTCACGATTCCTAGGGAGAAAACACACCTACAAGATCCTCACGACTTGTAGGGAGAAATACCTTTGTGAGACCCTTACGGCTCATGAAGTCAAAAGCCTTAGTCGACAGGACCCTAACCATGTTCGCTAAGCCACCTTTGTTCGACATCGACAGAGGCAAATGATATTCGCTCCTGGCAATATCCCAGTTGTAGCGATGCTGATGCCTAAACCGGTATCAAATTCCAAGTCCTGTCATGGAAAATGATGATTCGCTCCTGGCAATATTCCAGTTGTAGCGATGCTGATGCTGAGATTGGCGTCAGATTCCAAGTTCCACACCCGCGATAAAAAAAATCAGCGAGCCATACATGCATACGAAATAGCCGAAATGATGGGGCGACTTGTAATAAAAAATCAGCAAGTAAAAATGTATGCATGCAAAATAGCCGAAATGATTGGGAAACTCGCAATAAAAGCAGCGAGTAAAAATAAAATAAATAGCCGAAATGATTGGGCAACTCGCAATAAAAAGCAGCGAGTGAAAATAAAATAAATAGCCGAAATGATTGGGCACCGCGAAAAATAACCGAAATGATTGGGCAATCGCGACCTTCGCGATATAAAAGCTGAAATGATAGAGCATCGCGGAAATAAGAAAAAAATGAATGAAACTTTTGCCCTACAGGCGATATCATAGCAATCCCTGTATACAATCCAGGGGCACAAACAAAGAGGGAACCATGTCATCCCACCAGGCTCCATCAGAAAGAGAGCCAAGTCTCGACGGTCACATCTGCATCCCATAAGACCAACAACAGAGTTCCTCCTTATGCCAGCAGGGCACGGACGCAACACCAACAACGGAGCCATGACAAAGTCTCTAGTTCCAAACCTCGACGGTTCACCGGCAACCTAGAGACAACCGCGACATTCGTCTCGATATAGAGGACGTAATGCCAGCAAACGAAGCAAAGGCCAAATTCCTAGCTTCAGGGTCTTGACGGCAAGTCATATAAAGCCTGAAAGACTATCGGAGATCATCCCACACCAGCGCGGAGTGGTTATAACTCATCGGGGCTCTCCAAAATGAGCCTAACCTCAAGTAAAAAGTGACATGGAATATCCCTACGCTTGCTCTTTCGACGGTAATACTACCTGGAAGATTACTTGAAGACGTCTTGTCCAGCCCCCGAAGGGATCAGAGACACGACAATCGCAAGGCTACTCGAACAGTAAGATTGCATATCGAGAAAGATATCAGCTGAAGCGACGGTACGACGGACAAAACCTTAGTACCACAGACCCTAACGGACCTCTGTCGTAAAGAACAGAGGTTAACTGTGACGTTAGGATATGCTTGCGAGATCTGCTCGATTCGTCTCGACTCGTGAGGAAATTGATATCTTTGCGAGAACTTCTCGATTCGTGAGATAAAGCCTTAAGCAGCAGGGATTAAAAAACTTGTTTCCTAAGCACTGGGACCCTGCAAGTCAGTCTAAAACGGTCTCTTGCATACTATTCACGGGTCTCACTCTCCAAAGTCGAATTTCGACAAAGAGGGAAACAACCGCTTTCGGGTTCTCTCAACTCGTAAGAGGGAAAATTCTCTTATAAGATCCTTACGACTTATAAGAGAAAACGCACTTAGGAATCCTCACGATTCCTAAGGAGAAAATCCACCTACGAGATCCTCTCGATCCGAAGGGAGAAAAGTCTCTATGAGACCCTCACGGCTCATAGAGTTGAAAAGTCTTGGGCAGCAGATCTGAACCTGCGGCCTAAGCCATCGCTATCTCTTGAAGAAACTAAGATGCTTACTCTATTATCTGTCAACCATGTTTATTAAGACAACATGCTGATAATAAGAGAAAGGAGAAAGCAAAGAAATGATACAAGACATTGCAAAGAAAAAATGTGTATCTTTATTTATTAATTCAATCAAGTACAAGGTGAATCGTACAAAAGAATAAAGAATGGATACATCTTATTCGAAAAAGAAATTTTTTACAAGTATATCAATACAAGGGCAGCTATTGGGAAGGAAGTGTCTTAAATAGCCCTATCAGTTGTTCGCGCACTTCCTTCCATGCCTTCTCCTGATCGGCCGCCACCGCCAGTTCCGCTTCCACTTGAGCCCGCTGCTGCAAGAAGGATGCAAGTTGCTCCCCAACGGCCTGCTGAGCTGCTTCGTGACCTTGGGCATCACGCTCGGCGGCATCGAGCTTCTGCTTCAGATTTAGCCCATTTGAGATACGTTCCAGAAGGCCCTCGAAGATAGCCTTCACCTGGGCAGCGTTCGCCTCAACCTCAGCACGCAGACGAGCCGTCTCGCTTGAGGTCTCTTGGCACTCCCTCAGCCTTAAAGCCGCTTCTTGTTCCAAGTGACGAAAATAAGAAGCGCTTTGCTCGATCCATGCTGCTCTTTGATTGCTTGGGGCTAAGGTCTCGGGAGCAGGGCGCATAAACTCCGATTGATGCAGGCAGACCTCGATTTCCCTGCAGTGATTAACCCAAAGCTCGACGACGCCTCCATCATGAAAATTCACAAGCGCCGCCAACATCGGGTTAACCTCCGCAGCGAAATCCGCAGCAGATGGGGGAGCGCCTGCGTCAAGCTCTTCGACGTATCCGCTCAGCATGCCCAAGTTCATTACGGCACCCTTTGAAGACGAACGTCTCAGGAAGGGGCCTGCCGGCATTATAACGTGAGACTCAAAGGGCGCCGGAATCGGAACGACAGCTGAAAAAACAAGATACGATTAGATGACGGTTCAAGAAATATGAAAAAGTCATCGATGGGATAGTTCACTATACCAGCTGCAGCAGGCGGCAAGGCCGGGAGGGCCGGTGGCGCGACCGATCTTTCATCTCCTCTTTCGATTTGTAGCACTGCAATCAGGACAAGGAAGAGTCAGAAATAATTCCATTACTGAAAAAAGAAAGACATCAATTGGAAACTATACTCACCAGCGCCACTGGAGGAAGAAGCGAGTTCAGATGGGAAGGAGAAGTGCGGGTGCAACACCTGGTAGAGGTGGTCAAAAAGCGCTCCTGCAAAGACGCAATAGTACAACATCAGTACATAGATCATACGGCCGAAAGATGAAACTGATGGGTCACATATCCATACCTTCCAACATCTGTGATGGTATGAGAGAAGGCTGAGAGGTGGGCACCGCCAAGGCAGTAGTTGACGGCGCCCCTTCGAGCAATGGAGCGTCAGCACTGGCCGCACCTGTGTTAAAAATAAAGATACACATGTCAGGAAGGATTACAGGATAAAAAAGAGGGACAGTAACTTGAAATTTACCTGATGAGCCGCCAGCCGAAACGGAGGCGTCTCCCTCCTCCATCGACATGAGTCCACCGCCCGTGGCCTCATCACCCGAATCAACGGGGGCTGTCGTCGTGCTCGCGCGGCCAGGAGACGGCGGAGGACCGTAGACGGGGAGAGCAATGATTGGAGCATTACCAGACTCTTGAGAAGGAACGGCTGGCTTGTCCCCGGGAGTCACGCCCGTCTCACCCGTTACTCCTTCAGGCTCGGCGGTCGCTGCTGTCTCGTCCGCCGTCGCCATGGGGTCACCGGTCTCAGGCGCTCCATCCACCGCTGCCCCAAGCTCGTTTGTAGCAGTCGTCTCATTTGCCGCTACCTCAGGCTCGGCATCAACGACCTTCTCTGGTGCAGTTCCCTCAGCCCCCGGCTCAGGTCCAGCAACCCCGGTGACATCGCCCACCGTCGGCTCGGGTTCAGCCGGTGCCTCTTCCTCTGTCCCCATAGGTTCGACGGTTTCCGCCTCCCCTTCGGTTGGCTTGGCCCTGCAGGACAAGATATATAAGAACCGACAGGTTTACAATTCTTACAACAAAATCTTGAAAGATACATTACCTTAGGTGGACTGATCGTTGGCCTCCCGAACTGCACGCGCCACCTGTCTGCGAGCTGTAGACAAGGCGACCGGGGGCTCTTCCGAGGGAGTATCAGCACGAGGAACAGTGCTTGGGCCCGCTCCCAAGGCCAAAGCAGCTCTGCGTGCCTTCGCCTCACGCCTCAACCGCTTTCTCTCCTCCTGAGCCGTCAAGACGGAGCTCTTCAAAGCTTCCTTCATTGAGGCGTCATCGTCCGTGAACAGAGATGCTTCCAAATTCTTCAAGGCATCCCTCACCGACTTTTTGAGTTGAGGCTCTCGCGGCAGCCCTGAAGAGACCGGGACTTCAGTAGCTGGCCCGGGGAGAGTCCCTGCATCAGCTGGCGCAGCCCCTGCAAAGAGACAAAGGTAGAAGGTTAGGTTGGCCATCAGAAAAGAGGACAAAAACCTAATGAGGCGAGACGTACCAACGCCCAATGAAGCGCGTTTCTTTTCCTCCTCCTGGAAGGTTTGTAGAGAGGCAGCGATGGCTTCTTCAGTAGTGACACCTGTTTAAAAAAAGGGAAAGTATCAGTCGAAGATAATGATAAAATGCGATAAAATGACGAAGAGTGCAACTAATGATTACCTGCTCGAGCGAGTTTATCCAACCACGCTTCGAGTCTGGCTGATCGCTCAGAAGCCGCAATGGCGGCCGCCAGATCGGTGTCTGCTGGATCTACCGAGAAGCCCTTATTGCTGCCATACTCTCTTATACCTTCGGCAAGAGGGGCCTGAGGCTCTAAACCGAGGATAGCATCGAGAGAGAGGAGCGACTTCTTCTTCCTCTTCTTCCCGCCAGCCCTGGGTGCACCCGAGATCGACTTGCGCTTTGCAGGCACCTTAGGGCGGCGGGTCCCGATATCCGTGCCCACGCCGGACTTCGGTGATACCACATTGACCGTCTCCACTGGAGCACGGGGCGCTGGTGGCGCATCCACCGTATCAGGCAGCGGCAATCCGCGCGGGGGGCTCAACACATGCGGTGGCCCAACTCCGGCGTCTTTCAGCGGAGGAATGACCGGGGTCCTTGGCTTCAAGGGAGCCTTGTGATCGCCGCCGGGAGGCGCACCCTTGCGGTCAACCAGCATGCGCTTCTCCATATGGATAACTGGACCCATTGCGTGCACGTACCAAGCCACGTACGCGTTGAGGACCTTGGGAACGCAGCTTGGCTCACTAATGAAGAAGTAGGAGCCCGTGTTCAGCCGTATGAAATGGTGCATCGCACTCCGTATCCCCTCCCTGCTGGCCGCGGGCTCTTCCAAAAACGCCTCCAGCGGGATCCCCTGGTGATAGCTTGATTGTTGGGCGAACCGGTGGGGGTTATACGTCATAAAAAGTGCCGTCTCGTTCTGCCTGAACACCAGGTAGCCCGGCCGAATGGAGTAGAGGTGGAGAATCTCCCGGGCTTTTATTATGGAGGCCCCGTCCTTAAAATCGTCACGCAGCGCCACCACCGACTTGGAGGTTTCTGAGCCTATGGTTATGACTTTATCCAAAAAAAACCTTCGCTCCGACCAGGTTTGGACGAAGGAGCAACCCCCTAGCCTCCTGCGGAGGTGCAATCACGATCGAGGCGCCGACCAGCCGCATGACTCTTGGGAGTCTGCACTTCTCAAAAAACGGAGGGATCTTATGGACGCCGAACACCCCGTGCACATGCATTTCCATCCATGAGGTGAAGTAGTGCATCGGGAAATTAGCAGGCTGCACCCCAGGTTCATTAGCGTCCGCCGCCACGCTAAGTCCATTATATAGGTGAGCCAACCCGGCGATTCTTATTGTCAACTGCAGGCCAGCCACCATCAGATGCGCTGGGTAGAAAACGGACGGCCGCATGTGGCGCGGATGCATGGGGAGCGCGAAGCTGCACAGCCACAATCCCAGGAACCCTACAAAAAAGGTCTCCTCATCCATGCCCGGGACGGCGATTTCTGATAATGGCATGACGGCGGCGCCGGGGAGATAAAAGTCCTTTTGATCGTCCTCCGATGTTGGTCGACGGTCCAAGCCGAAGCCGAAAGGGTCATCAAGCTTGGCGAACTTCTCGCTCCGCTCCGATAGAAACTCCGGTCGAATGAAGCGGGCGATAAAATTTGCGAAACTGACTCCCCGGACCCCTGATTCCAGATAGAGCCCTTCATATATGTCCAACACCTTCACCAAGCCCGGAAACTGGTGCTGAATAGCATTCTCCGGCGTCAGATCAAACACCGACGGCTTGGTGGCGAAGACGTATTCGTCAGGAGGAAGCAGCTCCTCGTAATGCTCCCCCCTCATCGGCAGACCCGAGATCTCGGCGAACACTTCCAAGGAGATAGAGACTTCCCTGTCCATCATCAGGAAGGTGTGGGTGGGGATATTCCATTGTTCGATAAAAGCCTTAATTCACCACGTTGGAGGAGAGGGATACTCAAAGAGCGAGACGTAGATTGCCGAATACAAACCAATCTTCATCAGATGAGTCCTCTTCGCCGATAAGATGTACCGGGCCCATTGCAAATATCCGGCGGGTGGTCGCGGGGTCAATCCAATGTTATAGGCCTGTCCCAAAGGGCGTGCTTCACCCTGACATATTCGCCTTCCCAAAATGTCTATTGCCGGCGGCGGTTGCACGGGAATAGCACCAATCGCAGGTTGGAGAAGATCATCCGAATTCCAATCTTTGACCTCCACGGCATACTTCACCGGGGGTTCATCCATATAGGGGATCGAAAATATGGGCTAAGACGGCGTAGCGGAACCGAAACTTCGGCGACCCTGGATGATCTCATTATACCACCTACCCCACAAGTGAAGGCTCTTGTGCTCGGGGTCATGATCCTTGATGAGAGCGAGCACCACTCGATCTACTGGTGCCTGAGGAAATCCTCCCTCCGAGCGAACAAATGGGAAAGACAAATCAGCAGACATGTTTCCCGCGGAGGGACAAAAATCAGCCGTCAGTGTTGTAATTCCAACGCTTGATATTTTAAAATTTATACTACACTGTAATGTAGTGGGTAGGGGACCAAAGGGGGACCCAGAAAATCTGGATGACAGTGTATCAGTTAATAAGACAGCCCCATCATTGGACGAGACTGTCAATTAATCCCTAAGAGAATATTCTCATTAATGAAAAATCCCTAGAGACAAGGAGAAAATCTCCTCTTTCAGAGCAAAGCTCTATCACAGAGTGACACTTGTCAAACTCTGGTCTCAAGAGAATAAAATTCCTTAAAAGAGCCTAACTCTGTAATAATGATGAGAAAATCTATTAAAAGAAAAAAAAATTTAACTCCTAAAGATTAAAAATTTGGGGTCTTAAAAAATCCATGAAAACTTATAAAAAGTCCTCCATTTTTAGATCAAAAAGATCTATGTTTGATTCAGGAGCAAAGCTCTGTTCATGGGTTAAAACCCATGAAACAAGAGCTCTGTAGATCTATGGATTCTTGAGAGCAAGGCTCTGTTGATGAAACCCCAAAGGGGTTTTCTTTAGATCAAAGATCTATGAGAGCAAGGCTCTGTTAATTAAATTTAATTTAATTTAAGTTAAGTTAAATTTTACCTAAGAGGTTCTAAAAATTTGAACTCTGTAGTTCTTGAAAAGAAACGAGAGCAAGGCTCTGAAGTTCTTAAAAACAAGAGCAGGGCTCTGAAAATCAAAGTTCTTGAAAATGGTAATTATTTACTGAGGACCAAGGGTCCTATTTATAGGCGCTTGCGCCCCTTCAACTCTTCAGTTGATCCAATGGCTAGGATCTTGCCACCGCTGCACTCACGTGTGCGCCACGTGAGCGCAACGGTGGGGGGGCATTTATTTCCCCCAATCAGAGCAAAGCTCTGTTTGAATTTCAAAAATTCAAAAATTGAAGCAACGCTTCAAATTCCTTGCGCTGCGCGCAACGCGCCACGTATCAAAAGCTGATACGTCAGCGCAGCGCCCAAGGCAGCGCGCCTAATCAGAGCAAGGCTCTATTTAAAAAAAAAATTAAAAGAAGCAACGCTTCAGATGCGCTGCGCTCTGCGCTGCGCGACACGTGTCGGCACAGATGCGTTTGCGCCAAACAGAATTAAAATTCCAGTAAGATCTTTCTGTTCTTATTAAAACAAGAAGACTGTCTTCTGTAAAACAGAGGCCTTTGGATCAAAGATCCAACGGTGGGGGAAAATCCCCAAATCACTCAGAGAATGATCTCTTTAACAAATTTAACAAATTAATGGGCACTATATAAAGGCCCCTAGACCCTAATTCAAAAAGAACAGAGACAGAAACAGAGAAAAAAACACAGAGAGAATTCACAAGAGCTCTTATAAGAACTTTGAGAAGAATTCAGAAAGAAAAAAGAAGGTAAAACCTTTATAAAAAGAAGAATTTCTTCTGAAAAGATCATTGATCTGAGAACAAGATCAAGGATCTTCAATAAAAAATATAATAAATAACAAAGGCATTGCCTTTTTATGAACCATTGGTTCTGGAATCTTAAAGATTCTTTTCTTGAATCCAAAATTGGATCAAGATATTAAAACAGTGCCTTGCACTTGTAAGTCTGCACTGTTGCGCTCCTGGGTTGGCGCAAGCCACCAGAGAGCGCCACGTGTCAGCTCTAAGACCACTTGCGCTATGCGCTTTTAAAATAGAGCATTGCTCTCTGAAATTGGCGCAACTCACCAGAGCGCGCCACGTGTCAGCAGCGCAACAGCGCAGCGCACTGCGCTTGCGCTTACCAAAGCATGACACGTGTCACCTCCACATGCGCTTGCGCTCAATAATTGGCGCAAAGCGCCTGACAGGCCACATGGCCACTGTCAGTTTGATTAATACACTGCATTATTTACAGAAGGGCCAAGCCCAATTAAAAAGGGCCTAACAGGCCTAATAAAATGCAATGCATTATTTTAAAAAAGGGCAGAGCCCAAACAAAAACAGATGCTGCGCATCATTTAAAAGGGACAGAGCCCAAATCAAAAAGGCCTAGCAGGCCAAAAGAAAATGCAGTGCATTATTAAACAGAGGCAAAGCCCTAGCACAGGCCTAATAGGCCAAAGATAAAAACGTTGAATATTCTCAACTGGACTTAGCCCAATCATGGCCGTAAGTCCTCAAATTAAATTGACTGAGCAAGACTGCTCTCTTAAATCAATTTACATCTCTGAACTTCTTTGACATTTGTCGTTGTAATCCTTCAACATCGTCAGAGAGGTGACGGGTCCCGACAACCATACATTGCTACGGACTTAAGCGTCCTTAAACTCCCGGACTCAAGCGTCCTTAAACCTACGGACTCAAGCGTTCTTAAACCTACGGACTCAAGCGTCCTTAAACCTACGGACGACTCAGGCGTCCTTAAACCCACGGACTCAAGCGTCCTTAAACCCCCGGACTCAAGCGTCCTTAAACCCACGGACTCAAGCGTCCTTAAACCCACGGACTGTGGGGTCCTTAAACTCATGGACTTATGCGTCCTTAAACTAATGCGACTCAAGCGTCCTTAAACCCCCGGACTCACGCGTCCTTAAACCCCTGGACTCAAGCGTCCTTAAACCCACGGACTGTGAGGTCCTTAAACTCATGGACTTATGCGTCCTTAAACTAATGCGTCTTTAAACACACCCATATGGACTGTGGGGTCCTTAAACCCATGGACTTAAGCGTCCTTAAACTCACGGACTTAAGTGTCCTTAAACTAATATTCGTCCCTAAAACGGGAATGATGGACCACCATGTCCCTAAACTGGCAATTAACCGCAATGTCCTTAAACTACCTATGGGCCACTACGTCCCTAAACTGGAACAATAGAGCCCACAAACGCTCTTTTGTCGGATCTAAACGATCCCGTTTAAGTTGATCTTAGCCTCAAATATGGCTAACGTATCCTTAAACATTCAAACAGACTTTAGTCCCAAATTGGACTATAAGACCCCCAATCAACTTTGGTTCAAGGGTACATCTCCGAACTCCTCTGACACCTGTCGTTGTAATCCTTCAACGTCGTCAGAGAGGTGACGGGTCCCGACGGCCATATATTAAATGGACCACTACGTCCCTAAAGTGGAACAATAGAGCCCTTAAATGCTCTTTTCGTTAAGTTGATCTTAGTCTCAAATCAGACTAATATATCCTTAACGAAAGTTTAAGTTGATCTTAGCCTCAATATGGCTAACGTATCCTTAAACCAAAATCCCAAACCCAAATCTAAGAAAGATGCGGATTTGGACTAATCCACGTCCTACGGACGACGACATAACTTAGTCTCCGTATACAATCCACGGGTATCCACAAACAAAACAAACACACACGACACAAAGTGAAATTCTGGAGAAGGAGAAAGTTGTTACCGCGATGCGGTAGCGTAATTAACTGCAGGGGCTTGCGCCTGCAGGGAAGAGCGTCCCCACAATCAAAAACCCCTCAAGCGAGGGGGAATCTGACGAAGTCTGCTACATCGGCCGCATCCGTCTAAACCTCCGATACACGGTGCCATAAATCAACTTGGCATCTTCGGAGAGGTAGACGGATAAAACCAAATAGCATCTGCCCCGAATCTCAGGCAAGACGTTCAGTCTGTGGCCGTCTTTCGGAGGGGAACAGTCATGGCCCTCTGATAGGTAGCACCGGCGTTCTTTAGACCGAAAGGCATCACCTTGTAGCAGAATATGCCCAAAGGGGTCCGGAAAGCGGTATGCTTCTGATCCTCGGGATGCATCTTTATCTGAAATTATCCCGATGAGCCGTCAATGAAGGAGAAAACTTCATGAGTGGACGTATTGTCTATCATCAGCTCGGTGATCGGTACTGGAAAGTCGTCTTTCGGACAAGCTTTGTTGAGATCCCGGAATTCTACGCATATGCGCACCGTCCCATTTTTCTTCATAACTGGGACGATATTGGCGATCCAGTCAGGATATTGAACCTCTTGGATGAAGCCGGAGTCGATTTGCTTCTTGACCTCGGCATTGATGCTCATCTCAAGCTCGAGCCGCATTCTTCTCGGTGCTTGTTTGATCGGCTTGACGTCCGGAGATATCGCCAATTTGTGGACGGCTATTTCTGGATCCAATCCGGGCATCTCGGAATAGTTCCATGCAAAGCAGTCTTTATACTGCATGAGCACGTCTTTTACCGTGCTCACCCTTTTCTTCAGACAACAGCTCACTGACGAACGTCGGCCACGGGTCACTTGTTGTCCCCAAGTCAATTTTCTTGAGGTTATCTGCAGTAGTATGTATCCCATCTTTCAGCTCTTTTGGCCCGGGTGGAAACTCTGAGATTACCTCGTCATCATCGTTTTCGAAGCACCAGGGGAGGTCATCCATATTCTCGGGTTCTTCTTCTGACAGCGTTATCACATGACAGGTACGAGATCGCTTCCAAGACCGATGTTGGTCTGGTTCTACTCTCGCTGCATACGTGGCTTTCGGTTCATGCTTCTGTGGTGGGGTTACCCTCCAACTGTTGGATAAAGCGAACTTGCCTTACTGATACCGGTCTTCTACCCAGTCTTTGAATGTGAAGTAGTCTTCGAGAGGATGTCCTATCGCTCGGTGATAGGAGCAATAGTCTGGATGATGAACCTCACCTGCTTGCTCGGGGTGCTTGGACTCTAGGAGCGTCATCATCTGATGTTTTATGACAAGATCGAATATCTTCCTTATCTTGTCTTGGGGAAAAGAATACGCTCGACCTATCTTCTTTATAAGAGACGGATCTCGGCTGCTCGATTCTCGATCGCGTGGCTTCTCAGACCCGCTACGCTGCTGTCGAACGTTTTTTTTCCGTTCTTTGGTTTATTTTTGCCTCTGCGTCGGGTCTTTTGTATGACGGGCTGGCGACGAGGAGCATCGTCATTTTCCGCAGCTTGCTGAAGGAGGCGTTGCGTTCTGGCTTTCTCGTAAATGGTCATTTCGCGGCTGTAGTCATCCCGGACCTTTTGACCCGCTTCCCTTATTAGCTTGTCCATCTGTTCTTCGAATGGCGGACTTGGTATTTTCACGGCGGGATCTTGTTCTGGTTCAGGGTTAGCGTCTTCCCACAGAGTATCTCCTTCTTCGTCAAAGTCATGTATGACGTAGCAGTCACGGAATCGCTCCCGTTCCTTGGATTGAATATATCCAAGCCTGATCATTTCCATTCTCCCGTTGGGCAATTTTCGCTGAGTTCCGGGGACGTCCCAGATCCTGTTGTAGAACTGAGCTTGTCGAGCAGTCAGTTTGAAGGGTATGCCTTGGCGCCTCAACAGCCTTTTTAAGCCTTCTGTATAGTATCTGGGCAGACGGATGGGCTGGAGCCTGTCAAGTGTAGAATCAACATCATGCCAAATTTCTTTCTCCACTTTGGTTTCCGTTGATCGATAAAAGAGGATCGCCTTTTCATCTCTTCGCCTGGGAGGGACGTAGAATGTCTGCAGTTCTTGCACACTATAGGTACCAAGCGCGTCGAACTCTTTGTAATGCTCTTGCGGAACCATGGCTATTTGCAAACTCCGATCATCGCCAGTGAAGGCTTATATCGATGGTCATACAGAAAATACGGCATTGACCTTATCTTCTGAGTCGCTGCCAAAGACCGGAATAGTGGTGGACGGTCCCGGCTTGTTGCATTAGGGCGGCCCCGAATAAACTATTTCTTTTTCCTCCTCAGTGTCACTCCCGAAAACTGGAATAGTGGTGATAGCTTTGTTCTTCGGTTTATGGCATCATTCCGTGTCTTCGAAATCTGGTAAGAAGTATTTTGCATCTTCGTACTTTCGGACTTCATTCATGGAGAATGGGTTTAGTTCCCCTGTCACGGTATACTCGAGACCATTCTTGAAATACTTCATACACTGATGTTGTGTAGAAGGGATGATGTTGTACTCGTGTAACCAAGGCCTGCCGAGCAAAGCATTGTAACATGTCTTAGCGTCAATGACGTGAAATTTGATGTCCGTGACGAGCATCCCAAAGCATAACGTCAATAGCCCAGACCCGAGCGTCCGTGATGACTGGGAGTCGAACCCAGAGATGGTGATTTTATCACGAGCGAGGTGCTAAACGCTCATGCAGATTTCCTTCAACACTCTTACATTGAGGAGATTGACAAAGGACCCATTGTCAATCAGGATCTTGCCTATCTTAATATCATGACAGTATCCGGAGACATAAAGGGGACGGTTATGCCCGCACGTCCCGAGGAGGAGATCTTCATCGCCGAAGATGATATCGGCCATGTGCACTTTTTCCAGCTCGTCCTTCATCTTTTCTTCTGTTAGGAAAGCTTGAAATTGGTCAGACTCTTGTAATGCCTTGATCAAAGAATCTCTCGCCACCTTAGATAGCAGAAGGGCGTCGAGAATGCTTAGCTGTGAGGGTAGCTTCCTTAGGTGTGCCAGAACGTTATAATCCACCTTGTTTTTCTTGGGCGGATCCTTAGCTGTCGGCTCTTCGACGGCTTGGTCATCGAGGGTGATATTCTCAGGGACCTTTTCTTTTCCCTTATCCTTCTTGTTCAACCCCTTGTTTACGGGTCCGAGATTCTTTTCAGGTAATGTGCGATTGCGCAGCTGAATGTTCTCGCGGCTCTTCGGTTCTTCCTCTTTTCCTGGGGTGGATTCTTTGAAGAGGGGGCCGAGAGTCATTTCTTCTTCAGAATCACTCCCAAAGGTGAGAACTTGCGATCCCCTGCTATCAACCATGTGACAGTTGCCGGCAGCTCTTCCACGTTCGTCTGTCACATTTTTCCGCTGTCGACGAGCTTCACGCTTCATCCTCTTAAAGTGTTGCCTGTGAGCGACATACCCTTGCCACCAATTCTTAAAGGCGTTGCACTCTTCAGTGGGGTGCGCAATCCTTCGATGATATAAACAGTAATCAGGATGCACATCCTCTTCATTAAGGTGTATCTCCTCAAAAATGTTTCCTTCCGAGAGTGGCAGCTTTATTCCCATCGATATGGCTTTAGCGAACCTTTTCTTCATTTTAAGCCAGCTCTTGTCTGTCGCGGGCATGCCTCGGTCTGGTTGGGGCGCTTCAACCCTTTCATCCAGTCGCCGACGTTTGGCTTTTCCAAATATAGCCATTTCGCGCTCTCGATCGGCCTTGCTTTTCAGAAGAGTTTCATTCAGGAATGCATCAATCATCTCGTCTGACGGTCCTAGGAGCTCTGATTCGGGATCTGCCCCCAGTTTCTCTGTGTCAGAAGCTTCTTCACCGTCTATCGACGAGTGAGAGATCACATGGCAGCTTGCCACATAATCCTCAAGTTCATCTGACGAGTCTTCTTCATTGTCATCATCTCCGTCCTCAAGGACGTGGCTGAGAAACTCTTGAAGTATGACCGGGGTCGTGCCTTCTGGTTATATTCTTCCAGTGCGTCAATATGTTTTTGCAGGTCCGTGCGCTTGTCATCAGGCATGCTTTTTGGTCTTTTTCTTTATCTTCGAAGACTTTGACGGCTGGGTGTGGGCGCTTTGACTATCACCACCAATCTTTGGCGTCGGGCGCGGCTTCAGCATTCCCTTGATAACTTCGGGTTCCAGCGGACTTTTCCATTTGATCGCCGGGCATGTTTGGAGATCCTTCATCATTCTTTTCGTTTTGGCTGAAAAAGCGACCTCCCATTGAGCTTCTTCGACAAAAGAGCACGATGCCCCCGGTGTGTCCGTCTTTTTGAGAGCGTGCGGCTGGGGCGGGTTTACTTTCCAATTCTCGGACAGTGCGAATTTGCCCTGTTGGTATTGGTTCTCAATCCACCCTTTGAAGATGAAGCAATCTTCGATTGGATGGCCTATCGCTTGGCGATAGGGGCAATAATTGGGATTATTAGCCTCACCGGGTTGCAATGGGTGTTTTGAATCTGGTAAGTTGATGAGCCTGTTGCGCACTGCCAGCTCAAACAATCTTCTCGTTTTGTCCCAGGGAAACGAATAAGGACGCTTCATTTTCTCATTAAAGAATCGCCGTCTCTCGTCTAGGCGATCTGTTAGTTTTGGGCCACTGGGCTGCTGTTGAGCATTGGCGACGAAGGTCGCTTTCCCCTTCCTTTTTTCGTTTCGAGGCTCCGACTTTGAAGAGGAAGGCCTGTGGCCCATATGGTCCATTTGGGCCAGCTTGTCAATCAAGGCCTGGAAAGTGGTCGACTTGAAAAATATCATGAATTGGGAAATGGTCGCCTGAGGGTCGAGAGTACCCACGAACATACCTACCGCAGGCGCTTCTTCGATGCGCTGCTCGTACTTTGACCATAGATTCCGCCACCGTATTGCATACTGAACCCATGTTTCTCCAGGCTTCACCCTGGCATTGATCAATGTCGTGATTGGGGTGCGTTCACTAGCACTCGCGAAACGCTGGGTGAATAGCAACTCCATCTCTGCAAATGTCTTGACAAAGTCATTTGGGAGTTCGGAATACCACTCGAATGCTGTCTCTGACAAGCTGCCAACGAATTGGCAAAGCAGTAGCTTATCGTCACCTCCAGTGTTGCCGCATAAGGCTCTGAATTGAGCGACGTGCTGATGAGGATTTCCCGTCCCCTTATATACGTGGAATTTGGGGATCGTGTACCCCGGCGGGTACTTTATTTGGTCGTACCAACCCGGATAGGGTCGTCCAGTTTTAACTATTTGCCCAGCCGCTTCATTCGCCTGATGAACTCGTATCTGCTGAGCGATGTAATCATCCAGGGCAGCTTTTGAGATGGTCTCCTCCTTGGCTGCTGACAGAGCCGGCAGAGGGTTTGATGTCTCTCCTCTATCATCTTCAATTATTACTCGAGGGTCTTCGGCTGGAGGGTCCGGCTAGATCATTATGCCCACCATATCTTGGAATAGAAGGGGCATTTGTTTTATATTGGCCTCTTGTTCCGCGGCCTCTTTGTCCTTCTCCTCAAGCATTCTCCGAAGGAATTCAGCATCAGTTTCCTGCTCACGGCGCTGCTCCAAGGATGTCTCCGGTCTTGCTTTCGGTCCCGTAAGTGCAGGCATAGCTGTTAGCATTTCTTGGAGCTTTTGTTGTTGTTGCTCTTGAGCCTTAGTCACTGATCGCGTAAGCGGTCGATGACCTGTGGAGATACGGCTATCCTCTTTTCCGGATGCCATATAGATGGTGTGCACCATCATGCCCCCAGACTTGGGGTGTTTAGATTCGGTGTTCTTGCGATTCTTCGCAGACACCGGGATTTTCTCCAGCTTTCTCCTCTTGTGAGCGGTCGAGGTTGAGGGGGCCGTTGCAGCGGGCATCCAAGTAGCTGTCGCTTTCTGTGGTTTGACAGGGTGGTCCTCTTCTTGCCGAACCTTCATCTTTTTCTGTTGGCGGGGATAGTCTTGATCTATCACGGAGTCCTGGAACTGTCGCCAGACCTTATAAATTTTAGAGGACAACCATTGAGGGGGCTGCTCCGGCTTCGCCTTTGTAACGTTCTCTAATGGTGGAGGAGATCTTTTCAGCACAGCAGTCGGAGAGTTCTTACGCACCCTCCTTAGTGGTTCAAAGCTGTTCCCAGTTGGAACAGCAGCATCAACTTTCACCATTGGAGCTGGCGGAGTCAGTCCAGAAGGGGAATTTCCCCCAGCTTTCCTCATTCGGCGCCAGTGGCGACGTAAAACATGTCGTGCGGCCGGGATCACCTCCGCTGTTGGATCAACTTTTTCATGCTCCCTGTTCTGATGAGAGTCTGTTGTTGGCGCCAGCCTGTCAAAGACAGATGCTCGCTGAGAGGGAATGGCCAATCTTGAAAAGGCCGATTTTCGTGCAGGGGAAATAGCCTTGGTTATTTCACCCGGAGTAGAAGCTGAAATGGCCAGCCTTGTGAAGACCGACCCCTTAGCCGGAGAAGCCGCCTTGGTGACTTCAGGAGTAGGAATGGATATCCGCTTTGGGATAACGCCTTCTGGTATTGCGGGCTTCTTCACAGGCCCGTTGGAGCTTTGGCCCAGTCTGCTGAAAACTGAGGCGCTTGGTTTGGGCGACCCGTTAAGAGGGGCTGCAGCAGTGGTAAACTGATCAAAGACCGACTTCTTCTAAGCTTCTTGCAATGGTACAGGGGCATTGAAGCTCATCGGTGGGAGCATGGTCCCGAAGAATAGCCCAGTGGTGGTCTGAGTCACTTGCTCCACTGGCATCTTGAACAGGGAGGCCGCTTGGGGCCCGTAGGTTACTCCTCCAGATGAGGCGGAACGGGAGTTGCAGTTGCAGCTGGAGCAGTTAGAAGCCATTGATCTTCTTTTTTCTGCACGAGAGCAAAACCAAATCTTAGTATCTCAAACCCAAGAGCAACCATATTAAACCGTGATTCGTTCGTGAACACGACACACGAAGTGTGGAGTGGAAAGAGGAAGAGGTCTCACCGGGCGTGCAAGAATCTGTTCTCCGCCGAAAACAGAGACGAGACCGCGTAGGTTCGTCTTGCCTGAATTTCGAGGGCAGATGCTATTTGGTGCTATCCGTCCACCTCTCCGAAGATGCCAAGTTGATTTATGGCACCATGTATCGAAGATTTAGACGGATGCGGACGATGTAGCAGACTTCGTCAGATTCCCCCTCGTTGAGGGTTTTTTTGATTGTGGGAACGCTCTTCCCTGCAGGCGCAAGCCCCTGCAGTTAATTACGCTACCGCGTCGCGGTAACCACTTTCTCCTTCTCCAGATGGGCACTTCGTGTCGTGGGTGTTTGTTTTGTTTTTGGTTGCCCGTTGATTGTATACGGAGACTAATTTATGTTGTCGCCTGTAGGGCGTGGATTAGTCCAAATCCGTATTTTCTTAGATTTGGGTTTGGAGTTGGGTTTAAGGATACGTTAGTCTCATTTAAGACTAAGATCAACTTAACGTATGTTAAGGATACGTTAGTCTAATTTTAGACTAAGATCAACTTAACGTATGTTAAGGATACGTTAGTCTAATTTTAGACTAAGATCAACTTAACGGGATCATTTAGATCCAACAAAAGAGCATTTGGGCTCTATTGTTTAGTTTAGGGACTTTGCGGTCCATAATTAGTTTAAGGACATTACGGTCCAAGGTTAAGGACATCATAGTCCATGGGTCTAAGGACCCCACAGTCCGAGGTTAAGGACATCATAGTCCATGGGTTTAAGGACCCCACAGTCCAGTTTAAAGACGTCATAGTCTATGGAATGTATGGTTGTCGGGACCCGTCACCTCTCTGAAGACGTTGAAGGATTACAACGACAAATATCAGAGGAGTGAAGAGATGTACCCTTGAACCAATTTTGGTTGGGATCTATAGTCCAATTTGGGACTAAGATCAAAGATTTATGAGCATATGGGCTCAATTAATCTGAATAAGGGGTTTATGGCCATTTTGGCTCGGCCGACTCAGTTAAAAATGTTAAACATTTGACAATGCTGAGCATTGATTTGAGCTTCTGACAATTTTTGTCTTTTATGGGATGCTGAGCATTCATCATAGCTCTAGGGCTTCATTTAAAGAACAGTTTATGTTCTATCAACGCACACGTGAGGGACACGTGGCGCGCTTGGCGCTAGCGCCAGTCAATGAGCGCAGTGCACTATATTTGGAGCGCTGAGGCGCTGCAACGCTTTGCGCTAGATGCAGAGCGCTGAGGTGCTTTTGTTAAGTAGCGCACACGTGAGGAGCACGTGGCGCGTTTGGCGCTATGCGCCAGTCTTGAGCGCAAAGCGCTTCTTTAAATTTGGAGCGCTAAGGCTCTTTTAGATTAGGAGCGCTAAGGCTCTGCAGTGCTTTGCGCTTAGATGTGGAGCTCTGGAGATCTCTAAAATTAGGAGCGCTAAGACTCTTCTGTTAAGTGGCGCACACGTGAGGAGCACGTGGTGTGCTTGGCGCTATGCGCCAGTCTTGAACGCAGAGCGCTGCTTTAAATTTGGAGCGCTAAGTCTTCTTTTAGATTAAGAGTGCTAAGGCTCTACAGCGCTTTGCGCTAGATATGGAGCGCTGAAACTCTTTTAAATTAGGAGTGCTAAGGCTCTTCTTTTATGCAACTTAGATCAGTTTGCGCTGAGGGAACTTAAATTGTTCTTTAAATAAAGCCCTAGAGCCATAATGAGTGCTCAACACTCAATAAAAGACAAAAAACGTTGTCAGAACCCAAACCAATGCTCAGCATTGTTAAATAAAAAAGGTCTGAGCCTAATTAAATGTTCAACATTTTAACTGAGTGGGCCGAGCTCAAGTTGGCCACAGATCCTTAATTCAGATTAATTGAGCCCATATGCTTATAAATCTTTTTAACTGGTCTTAGTCCCAAACATGACTACAGATCTCCTAACCTGACTACAGATCTCCCAACCAACATCGGTTCAAGGGTACATCTCTTCATACCTCTGAAACACGTCGCTGTAATTCTTCAGCGTCTTCAGAGAAGTGGCGAGTCCTCACAACCAGACACTCCATGAACTATGATGTCCTTAAACTTATGGACCGCAACGTCCCTAAACTAAACTTTATAGACTATGACGTCTTTAAACTATAGACTATGATGTCCTTAAACTCCATGGACTATGATGTCCTTAAACATATGGACCGCAACGTCCATAAACTAAACTTTATAGACTATGACGTCTTTAAACTATGGACTATGATGTCCTTAAACTCCACGGACTATGATGTCCTTAAACTTATGGACCGCAACGTCCCTAAACTAAACTTTATAGACTATGACGTCTTTAAACTATGGACTATGATGTCCTTAAACTCCACGGACTATGATGTCCTTAAACTTATGGACCGCAACGTCCCTAAACTAAAATGATAGAGCCCAAATGCTCTGTCATCGGATCCAAATGATCCCAAAACCCTGTTAAGTAGATCTTACTCTAAAATTAGACTAACGTATCCTAAACAAAGGTTTAAGTTGATCTTAATTTCAATGATATTAATGAGCCTTAAACCCAACCCAAACCCAAATCTAAGAAAATACGGATTTGGACTAATCCATGCCCTACGGGCGAAAACATAAATTAGTCTCCGTATACAATCCACGGGCAACCAAAAACAAAACAAACAAACACGACAAGAAATGACCATCTGGAGAAGGAGAAAGTGGTTACCGCAATGCGGTAGCGTAATTAACTGCAGGGGCTTGCGCCTGCAGGGAAGAGCGTCCCCACAATCAAAAACCCCTCACAACGAGGGAGAATCTGACGAAATCTGCTACAACGGCCGCATCCGTCTAAACCTCCGATACACGGTGCCATAAATCAACTTGGCATCTTCGGAGAGGTGGACGGATAAAACCAAAATAGCATCTGCCCCCAAAATTCAGGCCGGACGTCCCAACGTCCCGGTCGCGTCTTTCGGCGGAGAACAAATTCTGGCACGCCCGGTGGGACATTTTCCTCTTTCCACTCCACACTTCGTGTGTCGTGTTTTTCCGCGATCAAATAATCGCGGTGTATATGTTTGTGGTTGCTCTTGGGTGATGGGATACTGAAGCCGGTGTTTCGTCTCTATGAAGAATGGCGTTTGCTCCCACCCTAGCAACTCAGGCTCTGTTATATCCGGTGGAGTCAAGTATGGGCCATTTGCAGCCTCAAATCTCTGCAATCCGGCTCTTCAAGAAATCAATAGTCTTCTCTTTGGGTCGATACTCCCATCTCCCACCCTCGGTGCCTCAACGCCAATGGAGGAAGCACAGAGGAAGTCTGTCTTCCACAGGCTGGTTCCCCAAGCTGCAACTTTGCCGACAGAATCAGTATTCAAACAACTGACACCTGCCAAGGACCAAGATCGACGCAGGGGGCAGAATGTTAAGCTCTCAAAAGAAACATGGGGCAAGCTCGGCAAAATACTGAAGCTAATCAAATCCCGACCGCAAGAAACGGTCGACGTCGATAGCGGCATCATACAAAACGAGCCGGGGGCAGTTCTTCGTATGGTCATGTTTCAACCCCAGTGGTGAATGTTGTTGTTCCAACCGGGAACAGATTCAAACTGTTGCGAAGGGTCAGACAAAATTCTCCCACTGCAATATTGAAGAAGTCTCCGCAACTCATGAAGATCCCACGAGAGCAGAAACCAATTCGCTCTCTGAGACAACTTTCCTCATCTATATATAAGGTGTGGAAGAAGGTGAAGGGGACTCATCCCAAGACGGATCCTGATACAGCGGTTCCTCCCAAAACCAAAGTGGCTTTTCACAAAAAAGAGAGGCCTAATGAAGCTCAAGTGCCCGAAGCAAGCTCCAAAGGCCAAAACTCCAAACACCCCAAGCCTGGAGGCATGGTAGTTCATATAGTCTATGTGGTGGATTCCAAAGACGAAGTTCGAGCTTTTACTAGTCATCGACCTCAAACTCGGTCCCTGACAAAAGTTCAACTGCAACGTGAAAAGCTGCTGGAGATGCTCACTCAGGCGGCAGCAAACGCTAATCCATCGCCTAAGGAAAATCCCGAGGATGCACCCGAAGAAAGTGTAGAGAAGAAGTCAGATATTGATTTCCTAAAGCGCGCTCTAAAAAAAAGGGGATATGAAGAAGCGGCAGAAATGTCCACTAAAATGAACAAGATGGCCCTTCTGATTCAGAATATGGCTGGAATGATGGATCAATCGGAACCACTGGCAGATGAACCGCCGGTAATCGGTCTTAAAGATAAGGACGACATTTCAAATCCCCTGCAAATCTCATCAAACGGCTGAGGAGGAAATGATTCCTAAAAGAAAAGCTAGACACATATATCGCTCAGCAAGTCAAAACTCACTATGCCGGTGAAGTATCAAATAGGCCAATCAAGACTGGTCGACCGTATCCGGCGTGCTACGATCAAATACAGTACCCGCCAGAATACATACTTCTGACTCCATATATACAAAGGAACCGGGAATCCTCGCCAGCACATTGCGTGATTTAAATCCATGTGCGGTAACACTGGAGAAAATTATATACTTCTCCTCTGACAGTTCGTCAGCTGTCTGGCGGGCATTGTCTTCGAATGGTATGCGGAACTCCCGAATGACTCCTGTCAGAAATTCGCTAGTGTGAATAAACGCACTACCGTAACGACGTTGGTCAATGAAAGGGTTAGACCGAGTGAAACCTCGGTTCAATATGTTACCCGATGGCGAAATCTCTGGTCAAAATGCGAGCAACGTATCGATGAAGCTGCAGCTGTGGGAATGTTCATAGCCACCCTTGAACCAAATTAAAAAGGTGTTCCCATTTACGGCCATTTTCAAGCCAACAACCTTCCAAGGACTCATGGATAAAATGGCTCGATTGGAACAAATGGGTCAAGACTCTTTCTCATTCGATGATGAAGAGTGAAAAGCGGAGGCAGGATGGCATTTGTCGCCTACGCTCAACAAAAATAAGTGGCTCTGAAGCAACCTGTCGCCAAAATAGCAACGACGTGGATACTCGTCCCCCCGAGATATACACAGGGGGCATATTCCTTACTGGCAGAAGAATCTCTATGTGGGATGGTCCTTTCTTCTCGAAAGACAGGAAGGATATTAAGGGGCCTACAAACAGGTCCTACAATCTAGTGGAATACCCCGCTAAAAAAAAGGTACATCTACAAGAAAAATGGGCACGGATGAAAACCCGAAAGGGCGCTGTAAGTAAAAACAGCAGGACTGTCGGCGAGTTTGTGAAAACCCAGAAGGGCTCAATCTCGTTAAAAAACGGTATGTCCACAAGCAGGATGGGCATGGATGAAAACCCAAAAGGGCGCCGTGAGTAAAAACAACAGGACTGCCGGCGAGTTTGTGAAAATCCGGAAGAGCGCAACCTCGTTAAATACACTTACGAGATCCTCACGACTCATGAGGAGAATCCCCTGTGAGACCCTCACGGCTCATAGGATTCAAAAGCCTTAAGTTACAGGGATCTAGACCTGTTCTTAAGCCGTCATATCTCTTAAATTGCCCTACAGGCGGTCCATATTGACCCTTGTATACAATCCAGGGGCACAAATAAATATTTCTTTGTCAAGTTCTACAAATGGAAAGAAATATCCCCATATGGTGAATAACACTTGTAGGTCCTCTCGACTTATAAGGAGAAAACACTCTTGGAAGATCCTTACGACTTATAAGAGAAGACATCACTTAGGAATCCTCACGATTCTTTAGGAGAAAATACGCCTACGAGATCCTCACGACTCGTAGGGAGAAAACCCTTTATGAGATCCTTATGGCTCATAAAGTCAAAAGTCTTAGTCGACAGGATCCTAACCCTGTCTACTAAGCCACCTTTGTCCAAATCGACTAGGGCAAATGACGAATCGCTCCTGGCAATATCCCAGTTGTAGCGATACTGATTCCTAAACAGGTGTCAAACTCTAAGTCAACCTCTCCGGCAAATGTCGTCCCTACAACCATCTAATAAAGAAGGGGACCCCGTTCATTTGGGATCTATACGGGTGCTCAGTAGAGACTGGGTACACTGGACGGACTCGCCGAGAACTCCCAGATGGTATTATACCTTACGTCAGATGGCAGTTCTCTGGTGACACTGGTACAGGTTAGTCTGTAGACCCGAGATCGTCATAGAGTCTTGTGTGATTCCCACTGTGCTTTGATTTCCACCTTACCACGTCTAAGAGGGCGCGCAAAACGGTGGTTTTTGGGTACAGTCCCGAATCACATGGAGGCAATGAGCGATAGGAGGGGATTCGTCTCTCCCGGTATAGGGAGTTGATGTTGCGCTGTGTTCGATTGGCTATAACCGGAAATCCCTGGCCAGGGTTGCTGAGATTTACTGGTAAGTGTTACCAGTAGTTTCTCGAACTGTTGTAGACCTCATATCGACACGACTTATCGAGCTATTGGGGTCTGACGTTTACCATCCCTAGGCAAGATATGCGACATATCAGACGACGAGACCGGACTGTACGGTAAGTGTTACTGGTTGGATTCACAGGAGTGTGAGCGGGCTTGCTCGTCGATCTTCTGATCGCTCAATACCCGGGTGGCCGTTACGTTTAGCAGACCGCTTGCGGCTTGTGGGTGTTTGATATGATCATCACCTGCTGCCGGCGTATTGACGAGTCTTTAGAGTCCTACACAGAGGTTTCCCGGCTCAAGCAAAACGAAATAGGAGCGCATATGAGATATGTGCGGGACCGAGAATAATACCAGTATGTGATACTGTATTCTATTCTTGCGATTTGTATCATCGGCAGGTTATATGTGATATAGCCGCGTTACCGAATCAAGTGTTGATTCGATACATTGATACACTTGATATTAGTCGGTCATATGCGATATGACCGGATCGTTAAATCAAGTGTTGATTTAATGATTTAATGTATAATTATATATTAGATATATTACTTTACATTAACTAGTATTGGTTCACTTAAGATGGATTTTCTCACTTGATGTGCACATTGTATATGTGATATATTTTTGTGCGCTTGATTGTATCATGTTTGATGATGCATGCAAACTTGGGTGTATGTTTACTTTAAACCTTGTTTAAGTGAATGGTTAGGGTTTTGTTATCTTTTCTTAACTATTTATTTTTATTTATTTATTTTAGGGCAAGAAAAGAAATGGTTGATTCTTTTGTTGTTTCCTTGAAGCTTCAAGAAGCTTTGACCATTCTTGTTTCTTTCCTAAACCTAACCATTCACCTAACCCTACTTTATTCTCTACACTTGTTAAACTAACCCAAGGTTGCATTATGATAAGAATGACTTGGATTTTCTTTTTTAAGATAATCCTTTTTATTCTTTCTTCATCTTCATCTTCATCAAGCTTCATGAAAGCTTGCTAGCTTTAATGGTGCCATGAGAAAAAGAGTGAGAAATCCAATTCTAAAGTGGATCCACTTCCTATTTCTTCATCCTCTACCATTTGCCATGTAGTATAGGGTGTTTTCTTCACAAGTTTCATGACTTGGTGAAGTTGGAGCTTGATCTTGTGTTGCCTCGACGTAGATCATCTTCGGCATCGAAGTCGACGACCTAGCCCGATCATTTCTCCGACGAAACCATCGCCAGAGTCCGGGATCCGATGATCGCAGCGGAGGGACGTCAACACGGAGCTATGGAGGTGGAGGACCGGATTTACAAAGGTTGTATTTTCGGTTCACTCTTAGTTAAGTTGTTAACTTGCAATCTTTATCGCCTATCCTCTAGTTAACGATCCGTATTAGGGTTTGTAGGCACATGAAAAAATTTGAATTTGGCATGGTTGATGCCTTGTGAGACCTCATTAGTGTGCCTAGGAACCGTACAGTGGTATCAGAGCCTAGCTAGAGCCTTAGGCGATGCGTAGACGATGTTAGAAACCCGATCGAACCCCGAAACCCTAATTCTAAGCCTTCTCTGTACATTTTTTAAAAACTGGGTTTTTTGTGAATTAAAAATATGCAGAAAAATAAGCAGGGTTTTCTAAGAGTTACTGTGAAACACGTACGCATAATTCGATTAAAGAGCGGCGGAACCGCGGCATGAGCATGGCTCATTCGGCGGTTCCGCTGCCACTTAGTCGCTTCAGTGAGTTCTGTTTGCACAGTAATGTTCTTCTGTCATTCCTGATTCTTCTGGATATTTTTAATTTATATTCCACTGTTGTGTTATCTGTGGTGTATTGGGGATTCGATGATTCGATCGGAAACTTTAACTGCGTCTATGGTTTTTCCGGATAATTTTAGAAAATGTTGAAAAGTTCGACCAGATATAAATACCCACTTTTTCCCCTGTCGGGAAATTTCCAAGTGTTGGATCTTTCCGTAGTTTAAGGATGTTCGAAGTAGTGCAAGTAACGCGATGGACCCTCTAGAAGACAACAAACCTTAACTCGATTATGTGACCGTCTTGAACTGCCCTTTGAACCTTAGGGTTTGGGGCGGTACGGCGTGCCACATGTGAGCCGTTGGCTTGACCCTTCTACGGCTGGACCGTTAGTACTGAGGCATGAAGTGAATGTTTTAAACTTATTTCATGTGTTGAGCTATTTCGGGAAAACTTGGGTGTTTGATTGTTCGATCGGAAAGTTTAACATTTTCTATTTATCTGGAATGTGATACAATATTTGGAATCCACAAGTAGTTATGAGATAACTGAATGAATGTTATAAACATAGCACTTTAGTCTCACTTGATCGGTTGCTACGGAATTTTGATGCGATCAAAAGTCCGTCACAATCACGTAGCGTACGCGGATACTCGCCGGATAAACTTAATAGACAGCTACACCCCATAGCCCCGACCAAGTGACTGTAGGAGAACCCCGTCGCCGAAAGCATCCGTTCGGGTGCTCGCGGCAGCGGTGTTCCGCCTTAGTGCACTTCGTCGACGGTATCGGGGGTGCGGCCGCCTACTAAAGTTTGCGACGAGCATTCGATCAGGATGTCGGGAATCTCGTTGAATTGCCCGACTTGATATTGAAAAGAGTTTTCGATAATGAGACTAAAATGCGGGGTTTATAATTGTTAGGCATGTAATGTCTAAGGAATTCATTTGATTAGGCATGCGGTGTCTAAGGAGGTTGCGGATTCCAACTGTTGTAGTTTTACACTTTCTTTTCTGCGACCGTAAGTGTAATATGTGATATCGCCGGTTTCGTTGCTATATGTCAACGACAATTGGGATACGCATGTTTACTTACATTGATGACATGTGATGTTATGTGTTGCTGGATATGTTATATTGGATCGTCGTGTTTGAATAGCCGGGGTTTTTTTTATGTGAGATGAGTGTTTTTTATTTTCATTCATGTAAAAACTTGTATATAATATTCTTTTATTGGGGCACTTCCAGGTTGCGGATGATGTCACCATTGTATATTATTTACTTTCCGCACTAGGATAGACCCAAGGAGGGGAGCACAAGTAACCGGGTTCTGGGGTCCAGTCGGAGACCAACTCGAGGAGTCGAGTCCGGGTCTCCTAACCCTAGAATTGGTAGGGTTTCTTGCCGCTCTCGTAGGGGTCTAGGGGTGTGGGTTTGGCTATTCATCACGACCGTGGAATCCGTGTTTTATACTGGCTCGTATTGAAAACACGGACGTCCTAGTATATCCAATGTTTCATATGATTCTTCTGCTGCGATATCTGTGATGTGATTATTTGATATTCTGTGATAAATACTGTATATAGTATATATGATATATTATATAGACGTTACTTATGTTTTACACCCGCGCTAGCCCTGCCCCGCTCTGCCGTTAGTCACCTAACCTAACGGTGCACGAAGGGACATCGAGGCGAACACGGATGGCATAAGTGTACGTCGTATTTATCTGTGATGTTTAGGTGACTTAAATGATGGGACTTCATTAATATGATTAATGAAAGTAAAAGAAACCTAAAGATGTTGTAGAATCGAATTTCAAAAATAAAACAGGTAGCTACAGTTCTTGCTTTGCACAGCAGTATATATGATATATCCTGCACCTCATTCGACGAGGAAAGGGCCGACGATCCCTTCACCGGGAGTGACCCCTTTAGCAATAACTGACAGATGCTACACACTCGGTTTGTCTTTTGATAGCTTCTATAGTTTCTGCTATGCACAGTGATATATATGATATATCCCGCACCTCATTCGACGAGGAAAGGGCCGACGATCCCTTCACCGGGAGTGACCCCTTTAGCAAAACTAGAAAAGCCTAAAAAACACTCCATTTCAAAATTCATTCGATCCTACAGCGATATCAAGTTCATTACGCAATAGGTTTTCAGAAAAACCTGTCGTAGCCCTCCGTCATTTCAGATAAGTCCTACTTAGTATTCGTGCTACGTTTGTTGGCCTGCGTCAAGGTGTAGTGTGCGGTAGCTAACTAGTATTTATCTGCTTATGCATATGATGCAGATTGGATTAGGGTAGTCGTGCGACTTTGTTGGCCTGCGTCAAGGGTCGTGCGGGTGGCTTTAATTCAATCAGGAAATGACGGGTTGAACTTGACTAGCGCACTATGGTTTGTTGGCCTGCGTCAAGGTCATAGGACGCTAGGAGCAAAATTATCGGGAATTTCAAGTGTTGAAATTTGCAATGAGATTGCATACCTTCTATGAGATAGTTGGATCCCGATACCCGCTGCGAATAAGAGTTACTCCTGGGAGAGTTTTACACATTACAATTAGCCGATCAAGTAGGTGTCTAGAAAGGTATCAACGGTGTTACGCCTCTGGGAAAACGAGCTTTACATTAATTAGGTTCGTGCGAAAGCACGGGGGACCTCCCTCAAAGTACCGACACTGGCCTGGCTGAAAGATTGGCGAACTTGTAGTGTGTAATTAATCCCGGCTAGTCTTTCCTTTTAGGGTTTGAAGGAAGATTTGATAAAAAACAGTGGGAGCCATCCTGATTAGATAAAATAATAACCAATCTGATCTTGCAAGAGCGCACGCTGAGTGTTTTCTTCTCTCTCTCTCCAGGTAGCGACCATATCACGCCTTAATCAAGATAATAATACGGAATATTGACCGAACCCGCTTGTTATACTGAGCTGGGGAACGTTGGTCCCGCTCCAACTTATAATTGTTATAAGACCGAGCAAGAAATAGGGGAATACCAAAATTCTTATGCCGCCCAAACGAAGAAAGTGCATGTGATGCATCTTCTTCGGGTGTGTTCATTATAAAGAACTGTTTCTCAGTATCCTCTGCGTCCTGGGTATTTGATACCGGATCAGGATCCCGCATATGTAATCTGTTACATGGGCTACAGAAAGGTAGGGAACTGAAAACGGGGCAAGTGTTGCAGCCAAGTCTGTTGGTCACTGTCACCCTGTATTACCAATACATTGATTCTGAACGAATGTTATTAGATACCGAACCTGATATACAAAATCATATCAGTCTCTTTATTAGTAAAGAAAGGATATAATTTTGTATTGTTGGATTATGTTTTGAACATTTCCTATATCAAAAGTTGATCGGTTCAGGCACGTTATCTAAAAGCATTGATGTTCTAAATCAAACTACAGTTCTTAATATACGGAACACACAAAAGAGGAAGAGTTCAGAAATGAACGGATCCTTCTTAAGGTTTTGCAGACTAGGTCATATCAATGTGACCCGACTAGCTTAAGTTACATAGTAGATGTATATTTAAATCAGTTTGAATTTACATCTTATGAAACTTGCGAGTCATGTCACAAAGATATAATGACCTCAGCTCTGTTTATTGGAAACAGAGAAAGAGTTAGTAAACTCTTGGGACTGATACATGATGATGTATGCAAGGTCCCCTGTCTACACATGCCAGGACCGGTTCTTTGTACTTCATTACATTCTCTGATAATCTCTCAAGATTCAGACATATGTTCCTGTTGAAACACAAGTCCGAACCTTTTGAGATATTCACAGAATATAAGTTAGAAGTAGAGAACCAATACGGGTATAAGTATATGTCCTTTGATGAGATCAAGGAGGAGAATACTTGTGCATAGAATTCCTGGACTATTCTAAAGGAGAATGAGATTCTCTCTCAGCATTACTCCTCCGTATACACCATAGCACGATGGTATATCAGGGCAGAGCAATTGCACCCTATTCGATATGGTGCGCTCTATGATGAGTACTACTGAATTACCTGTTTCCTTTTGGGGGTTATGCACTTGAGAAGCTGCATACCTATTGAAATTAGGTTCGAATCAGATCACAGCCTACCACTCCATATAAGATATGGTATGGAAAGAGCCCATGTCTTAAGCTAGTTAAGATTTGGGGTTGACCGGCCTATGTCTAAAAGCAAAATCCAGACAAGCTCGAGGCAAGGTCTGTAATGTAGAACTAGAAAGGTTCCAGCTATACAAACTACAGCAGATGATTTGATAAAACCAAAGAATTCAATAGTTACCAATGAACCTCAGCCTCTCCGCCGATCTAGTAGGGTTCCTCACCCACCTGAGAGATACTTCGGTTTCTCGATGACAGTGGGAGCGAGGATTGCATCATGAGATGATGACCCAACTAGTTTCGAGCTGGCCATCAGGAGTAAGACTCTATAAGAATGGCTGGATGCTTAGTGATCTGAGATGGAATCCTTATACACCAACAAAGTATGGACTTTGGTTGCTTTATCTGAAGGGTTAAATCCCCATCAGGAGCAAGTATATCTTGAGAAGATTACTTGGTGTACTTGGAAAGGTTGAGACTTTCAAAGCTAGACTTTTTAAAGGTTTGCATCGTAGACCAGTTGTGGCTAATAATGAAACCTTTTCTGGGGCCTATGCTTAAGTCCATCCAGATCCTACTTGCTACGGCTACATACCATGACCACGATATCTGGTGGTTGGGTGTCATGACAGCTTTTCTAAATAATGTTTTAGAAGAGGGCGTCTATAAGTACACAGCCAGAGGGCTTCATAGACAGTGGGAGCAGCGGAAACGTGCACAAGTTGCTTTTTAGGATAAAGCAGGCATCGCGGAGTTGGAACGTCTGTTTTGATATGGTAGTCAAAGAGTTTGATTTCATCAAAATGGTAGATGAACCTTGTATATACAAAAAGGTAGTAGGGAGTATGGTGACGATCCTCGTAGAGTATGTGGATGACATACTCTTGATAGGGAAGGAGTTTCCTATGCTATGCTCGATCAATCTCTGCTTATCACAATGATTCTCTACATAGGATCAAAGTGATACCTACTAAATCCTGGGTTTTGGATCTATGAGATAGATCTAAATGGATGTAAGGATACTCACTAGTTGTAGTGAGATGGTATCAATCGATCCTGGGGAGAATCACTGGAAGTGTTCCTGTAGGGTTCCTAGGCATCCTAATGAGGTCTCACAAGGCATCAACCATGCCAATTTCAAAAAATCTAGGTGTCGAGAAACCCGAC
The DNA here is from genome assembly GCA_030015575.1 of Agapanthus africanus. Taxonomy (NCBI): domain Eukaryota; kingdom Viridiplantae; phylum Streptophyta; class Magnoliopsida; order Asparagales; family Amaryllidaceae; genus Agapanthus; species Agapanthus africanus. The sequence continues at coordinate 861,527,200 of JASDDO010000024.1, read as the reverse complement.
TACGGATCGTTGGCTAGAATTCTAGGCGAAAAGATAACTAGTTAACAATTAACTAAGAGATACGGAAATACAACCTTTGTAGATCCGGTTCTCCACCTCCACGGCTCCGCAATGAAGTCCTCTCCGCTGTCCAAATCGAACCATGACTCTCACGGTGGTTTCATCGGAGAAAAGACCGGGCTAGGTCGTCGACAACGTGCCGAAGATGATCTACGTCGAAGCATCACTAGATCAAGCTCCACCTTCACCAAGCCATGAAAACTTGTGAAGGAAACACACTCTACTACTTGGCAAGAGGTAGAGGATGAAGAAATAGGAAGTGGGTAGACTTTAGAATTGGATTTCTCACTCTAATTCATCAATCACCATTGATGAAGTGAAGCTTTCTTCATGAAGTGAAGAAGAAGAAGAAAGCAAGAAGATGATAATTGTTATGATAAGTTAATTTCAAATAAAAATGAAAATCAAAACTTATCATAATCCAACCATGGTTATGTGTAGAGACTAAACTAGGGTTAGTGGGAATGGTTAGGGTTAAGGATAAGATAAGAATGGTTACAAAGTCAAAGCTTCATGAAGCTTCAACTAAACTCCAAAACTAGCAACCATTCTTTTCTCATCTCTTCAAAATAAATAAATAAATAAATAAGTAAGAAAAGAAAACCCTAACCACTCTCACAACCATGGTTTAATCTTCACACAAATCCAAGTTAACATATATCATCAAACATGATACAATCAAGTGCACAAAAATATATCGCATATATAATGCGCACATCCGAGTGAGAAAATCCATATAAAATGAACCAATACTAGTTAATGCAAAGTAATATATCAAATATATAATTATACATTAAATCATTAAATCAACACTTGATTTAACGATCCGGTCATATCGCATATAACCGACTAGTATCCTATGTATCGGTTTATCGAATCAATGCTTGAATCGATAACTAGGTTATATCGCATACAACCAATCGATACATTTATCGCGAGAATGGAATACAGTATCACATACACGCATTATTCTCGGTCCCGCACATATCTCATATGCGCTCCTATTTCGTTTCGCTTGAGCCAGGAAACCTCTGTGTACGACTCTAAAGACTCGTCAATACGCCGGCAGCAGATGATGATCATATCAATCACCCACAAGCCGCAAGCGGTCTGCTAAACGTAACGGCCACCCGGGTATTGAGCGATCTGAAGATCGACGAGCAAGCCCGCTCACACTCCAGTGAATCCAACCAGTAACACTACCGTACAGTCCGGTCTGATCGTCTGATATGTCGCATATCTTGCCTAGGGGTGGTAAACGTCAGACCCCAATAGCTCGATAAGTCGTGTCGATATGAGGTCTATAACTATTCGAGAAACTACTGGTAACACTTACCAGTAAATCTCAGCAACCCTGGCCAGGGATTTCCTGTTATAGCCAATCGAACACAGCGCAACATCAACTCCCTATACCGGGAGAGACGAATTCCCTCCTATCGCTCATTGCCTCCATGTGACTCGGGACTGTACCCAAAAACCACCGTTTTGCACGCCCTCTTGGACGTGGTAAGATGGAAATCAAAGCACAGTGGGAACCACACAAGACTCTATGACGATCTCGGGTCAACAGACTACTCTGTACCAGTGTCACCAGAGAACTGCCATCTGACGTGAGGTATAATACCATCTGGGAGTTCTCGGCGAGTCCGTCCAGTGTACCCAGTCTCTACTGAGCACCCGTATATCATCTCTGATGTCAAACACCAATGGATATGGGATCATCCATCGCCCATCTGTATGGGTCGAGAAGGTATACGCTAGTCTACTCTGGTATATCGATGCCCCGTCTCGATACACCCACGACTAGGGACTTTGAAGGATGTACTTATGGACTACCATGTCCCCACTAGTATGATCCGCATCATAGTCCAGGTAGTTAAGTACAGATCCTAAGGGCTTTACCAACATGTAACAGGGAGACAATCAGTGTACACGTTAAGGTAAAGATCAACCAGATAGCATACTATCATGTCGAGCAAGAAAGTCCTCCCTATATATGTCCCAGCATCCACTACAATATACATCCTATGTACAGTAATGGCCTCTAGGGCATACATATAACTAACAATCTCCCACTTGCACTAGGGCCATCTGTAGCAGTGGTTGCAGTATCTCATACTCAACCATCCCATAAAAGTCTCTCTCTGGGAAAAGGCCTTTCGTGAGTGGATCCGCTGTGTTTTTCTTCTGAGTCTACTCTCCAAACCTCGATCACCCTGGAGATCAACTATCTCCATGATCAGGTGATGCGGCCTCAGAATACGCCTGGGTCACTGATGGGACGGGTGTTCCTTGGCATAAGCCACAACTCCATTGTCTCACAATGGTAGGAACGAAGTTCATCTCATGAACTATTATACACCCAGACTGCCTCTATGGTAGCATCTTAAGTAGCGATGTATCCTGCCTTCATCGTCTAGTATGTCACGGTATCTAGCTTGGAATTCTTCCAACATACCGTCCATTTACTGAGGGTAAAGACAATGCCTGCGACTGACATTCAGTCGTCATTATCACCCTGGAACCCTTCCAGTGATTCTCCCCAGGATCGATTGATACCATCTCACTACAACTAGTTAGAATCCTAACATCCAATTAAATCTATCTCATAGATCCAAAATCCAGGATTTAGTAGGTATCACTTTGATCCTATGTGGAGAATCATTGTGATAAGCGGAGATTGATTGAGCGTAGCATAGGAAACTCCTTCCCTATCAAGAGTATGTCATCCACGTACTCTACGAGGATCACCACCATACTCCCTACTACCTTTTTGTATATACAAGGTTCATCTACCATTTTGATGATGTCAAACTCTTTGACTACTTCATCAAAACAGATGTTCCAACTCCGCGATGCCTGCTTTATCCTATAAAGCATCTTGCACACGTTTCCGCTGCTCCCACTGTCTACGAAGCCCTCTGGCTGTGTACTTATAGACGCTCTCTTCCAAAATATCATTTAGAAAAGCTGTCATGACACCCAACCACCAGATATCGTAGTCATGGTATGTAGCCGTGGCAAGTAGGATCTGGATGGACTTAAGCATAGATACTTGAAAAGGTTTTAACATTATGATCCATATCTGGTCAATGATGCAAACCTTTAACAAGTCTAGCTTTGAAAGTCTCAACTTTTCCATCTACACCAAGTAATCTTCTCAAGATATACTTGCTCCTGATGGGGATTTAACCCTTTAGATATTGCAACCAAAGTCCATACTTTGTTGGTGTACATGGATTCCATCTCAGATCGATAAACATCCAGCCATTCTTACAGAGTCTTACTCTTGATGGCCAGCTCGAAGCTAGTTGGGTCATCATCTCATGATGCAATCCTCGCTCCCACTGTCATAGAGAAACCGAAGTAACTCTCAGATGGGTGAGGAACCCTACTAGATCAGCGGAGAGGCCGAGGTTCGTTGGTAACTATTGAATCCTTTGGTTCTTTCAAATCATCTGCTGTAATTTGTATAGCTGGAACCTTTCCAGTTCTACATTACAGACTTTGCCTCGAGTTTGTCCGGATTTTGCTTTCAGACATAGGCCGGACAACTCCAAATCTTAACTAACTTAAGATATGGGCGCTTCCCTTTCCATATCACATATGAAATGGTAGGCAACTGATTTGACTGGAACCCTATTCAATAGGTATGCAGCTTCTCAAGTGCATAACCCCCTTAAAAGGAAATAGGTAACTCAGTAATACTCATCATAGAGGGCACCTTATCATATAGGGTGTGATTGCTCCGCCCCGATATACCATCGTGCTATGGTGTATACAGAGGAGTAATGCTGAGAGAGAATCTCATTCTCCTTTAGAATAGTCCAGTATTTCCGTGCTCAAGTATTCTCCTCCTTGATCACATCAAAGGACATAATACTTATACCCGTATTTTGGTTTTCTACTTCTAAGTTATATTCTGTGAATATCTCAAAAGGTTCGGACTTGTGTTTCAACAGGAACATTTGACTGAATCTTGAGAGATTATCAGAGAATATAACGAAGTATAAAGAACCAGTCTTGGCATGTGTAGACAGGGGACCTACATACATCAACATGTATCATCCCAAAAGTTTACTAACTCTTTCTCTGTTTCCAATAAACAGAGCTGGTGTCATTATATCTTTGTGACATGATTGGCGAGTTTCACAAGATGTAAATTCAAACTAATTTAAATATGCATCTTTATGTAACTCTAGCTAGTCGGGTCACATTGATCTGATCTAGTCTACAATACCTCAAGAAGGAATCGTTCAACTCTGAACTCTTCCTCTTTTGTGTGTTCCGTATACTAAGAACTGTAGTTTGATTTAGAACATTAATGCTTTTAGACAACGTGCCTGAACCGATCAACTTTTGATATAGGAAATGTTCAAAACATTATCCAACAATACAAAATTTTATCATTTCTTTACTAATAAAGAGAGTGATATGATTTTGTATATCAGGTTCGGTATCTAATAACATTCGTTCAGAATCAATGTATTGATAATACAGGGTGACAGTGACCAACAGACTTGGCTGCAACACTTGCCCCATTTTCTGCCTCATGAAACTTATCACCCGTTCTCAGTTCTCTACCTATCTGTAGCCCTATGTAACAGATTACATACATGGGATCCTGATCTGGTATCACATACCCAGGACGTAGAGGATACTGAGAAACAGTTCTTTGTAATGAACACACCCGAAGATGATGCATCAGCATGCACTCTCTTCGTTTGGGCGGCACGGGAATTCTGGTAATCCCCTATTTCCTGCTCTGTCTTATAACAATTATAAGTTGGAGCGGGACCAACGTTCCCCAGCTCAGTATAACAAGCGGGTTCGGTCAATATTCCGTATTATTATCTTGATTAAGGCGTGATATGGTCGCTATCTGGAGAGAGAGAGAAGAAAACACTCAGCGTGCGCTCTTGTAAGAATAGATTGGTTATTATTTTATCTAATCAGGATGGCTCCCACTGCTTTTTATCAAATCTTCCTTCAAACCCTAAAAGGAAAGACTAGCCGGGATTAATTACACACTATAAGTTCGCCAATCTTTCAGCCAGGCCAGTGTCGGTACTTTGAGGGAGGTCCTCCGTGCTTTCGCACGAACCTAATTAATGTAAATCTCGTTTTCCCAGAGGCGTAACCCCGTTAACACCTTTCTAGACACCTACTTGATCGGCTAATTGTAATGTATAAAACTCTCCCAGGAGTAACTCTTACTCGCAGCGGGTATCGGGATCCAACTATCTCATAGAAGGTATGCAATCTCATTGCAAATTTCAACACTTGAAATTCCCGATAATATTTTGCCCCTAGCGTCCTATGACCTTGACAGAGGTCAACAAACCATAGGCTGCTAGTCAAGTTCAACCCGTCATTTCCTGATTGAAGTAAACCCACCCGCACGACCCTTGACAGAGGTCAACAAGGTCGCACGACTACCCTAAATCAATCACATCATATGCTTATGCAGATAAGCACTAATCAGCTACCGCACACTACGCCTTGACAGAGGTCAACAAACGTAGCACGAATACTAACTAGTACTTATCTGAAATGACGGAGGGTTACGACAGGTTTTTCTGAAAACCTATTGCGTAATGAACTTGATATCGTTGTAGAATCAAATGATTTTAAAATGGAGTGCTTTTGAGGCTTTTCTAGTTTTGCTAAAGGAGTCACTCCCGGTGAAGGGATCGTCGGTCCTTTCCTCGTCGAATGAGGTGCGGGATATATCACATATATCACTGTGCAAAGCAGAACTCTTAAAAGCAATCAAAAGACAAACCGAGGGCGTAGCATCGACCAGTTATTGCTAAAGGAGTCACTCCCGGTGAAGGGATCTCGGTCCTTTCCTTATCGAATAAGGTGCAGGATATATCATATATACCGCTATGCAAAGCAAGAACTGTAGCTACCTGTTTTATTTTGAAATTCGATTCTACAACATCTTAGGTTTCTTTTATTTCATTAATCACATTAATGAAGTCCCATCATTTAATTACCTAAACATCACAGATAAATACGACGTACACTTATGCCATCCGCATTCGCCTCGATGTCCCCTCATGCACCGTTAGGTTAGGTAACTAACGGCAGAGCGGGGCAGGGCTAGCGCGGGTGTAAAACATAAGTAACGTCTATATAATATATCATATATACTATATACTGTATCTATCACAGAACATCACATGATCACATCACAGATATCGCAGCAGAAGAAACATATGAAATATTGGATATACTAGGACGTCCGTGTTTTCAATACGAGCCAGTATAAAACACGGATTCCACGGTCGCGATGAATAGCCAAACCCACACTCCTAGACCCCTACGAGAGCGGCAAGCAACCCTACCAATTCTAGAGTTAGGAGACCCGGACTCGACTCCTCGAGTTGGTCTCCCACTGGACTCCAGAACCCGGTTACTTGTGCCCTCCTCCTTGGGTCTATCCTAGTGCGGAAAAGTAAATAATATACAAACGGTGACAACTTCCGCAACCTGGAAGCGTCCCAATAAAAGAATATTACATACAAGTTTTTACATGAATGAAAATGAAAAACACTCATCTCACATAAAAAACCCCGGCTATTCAAACACGACGATCCAATATAACATATCCAGCAACACATAACATCACATGTCATCAACGTAAGTAAATATGCGCATCCCAATTGTTGTTGACATATAGCAACGAAACCGGCGATATCACATATTACACTTACGGTCACAGAAAAGAAAGTGTAAAACTACAACAGTTGGAATCCGCAATCTGCATAGACATCGCATGCCTAATTAAATGAATACCTTAGACATCGCATGCCTAACAGTTATAAACCCCGCATTTCAGTCTCAAAATCGAAAACACTTTTCAATACTAAGTCGGGCAATTCAACAGGATTCCCGACATCCTGATCGAATGCTCGTCGCAAACTTCAGTAGACGGCCGCACCCCCGATACCGTCGACGAAGTGCACCAAGGCGGAACACCGCTACCGCGAGCACCCGAACGGATGCTTTCGGCGACGGGGTTCTCCTACAGTCACTTGGTCGGGGCTATGGAGTGAGACTGTATATTAAGTTTATCGGCGAGTATCCGCGTACGCTACGTGATTGCGACGGAGTTTTGATCGCATCAAAATTCTGTGGCAACCGATCAAGTGAGACTAAACTGCTATGTTTATAACATTCATTCAGTTATCTCATAACTTATTGTGAATTCCAATTATTGTATCCCATTCCGGATAAATAGAAAATGTCAAACTTTCCGATCGAACAATCGAACACCCAAGTTTTCCCGATACAGCTCAACACATGAAATAAGTCTAACAATATTCAGTTCGTGCCTCAGTACCAACGGTCCAGCCGTAGAAGGGTCAAGCCAACGCCTCACATGTGGCACGCCGTACTGCCCCAAACCCGAAGGTTCAAAGGGCAGTTCAAGACGGTCACATAATCGAGTTAAGGTTTGTTGTCTTCTAGAGGGTCCATCGAGTTACTTGTACTACTTAGAACGTCGTTAAACTACGGAAAAATCCAACACTTGGAAATTTCCCGACAGGGGAAAAATTGGGTATTTATATCCGGTCGAACTTTTTAACATATTCTAAAAATTATCCAGAAAGCCACACAGACAAAATTTGATAATCCGATCAAAACACCGAATCCCCAAAACAACTCCAGAAAATTCAACTCTTGAATAAATTTTAAAAATTCCCAGAGAACTCAGAACCAGAAACAATGAATTACTGTGTAACATGTTAGGGCTGACGTCATACATCCGCCGCGGAACCGCCGCATAAGCTAGGCTTATGCCGCGGTTCCGCCGCCAAAATCACTGTTCATGAAAAAAAAATTCCGCCGTAATTCTTAGAATTCCCTGCTGAGTTTTCTGCATATTTTTAATTTGGAAAAATCCACGATTTTAGAAAAAGTACAGAGAGCAATTTTAGGGTTTTGGTTTTGATTCGATCGGAGTTCAAATTCCGTCTAGACTTCGCTTAAGACTCTAGCTAGGCTCTGATACCACTGTAGGGTTCCTAGGCATCCTAACAAGGCATCAACCATGCCAATTTCAAAAAATCTAGGTGCCGAGAAATCCGACTACGGATCGTTGGCTAGAATTCTAGGCGAAAAGATAACTAGTTAACAATTAACTAAGAGATACGGAAATACAACCTTTGTAGATCCGGTTCTCTACCTCCACGGCTCCGCAATGAAGTCCTCTCCGCTGTCCAAATCGAACCATGACTCTCACGGTGGTTTCATCGGAGAAAAGACCGGGCTAGGTCGTCGACAACGTGCCGAAGATGATCTACGTCGAAGCATCACTAGATCAAGCTCCACCTTCACCAAGCCATGAAAACTTGTGAAGGAAACACACTCTACTACTTGGCAAGAGGTAGAGGATGAAGAAATAGGAAGTGGGTAGACTTTAGAATTGGATTTCTCACTCTAATTCATCAATCACCATTGATGAAGTGAAGCTTTCTTCATGAAGTGAAGAAGAAGAAGAAAGCAAGAAGATGATAATTGTTATGATAAGTTGATTTCAAATAAAAATGAAAATCAAAACTTATCATAATCCAACCATGGTTATGTGTAAAGACTAAACTAGGGTTAGTGGGAATGGTTAGGGTTAAGGATAAGATAAGAATGGTTACAAAGTCAAAGCTTCATGAAGCTTCAACTAAACTCCAAAACTAGCAACCATTCTTTTCTCATCTCTTCAAAATAAATAAATAAATAAATAAGTAAGAAAAGAAAACCCTAACCACTCTCACAACCATGGTTTAATCTTCACACAAATCCAAGTTAACATATATCATCAAACATGATACAATCAAGTGCACAAAAATATATCGCATATATAATGCGCACATCCGAGTGAGAAAATCCATATAAAGTGAACCAATACTAGTTAATGCAAAGTAATATATCAAATATATAATTATACATTAAATCATTAAATCAACACTTGATTTAACGATCCGGTCATATCGCATATAACCGACTAGTATCCTATGTATCGGTTTATCGAATCAATGCTTGAATCGATAACTAGGTTATATCGCATACAACCAATCGATACATTTATCGCGAGAATGGAATAAAGTATCACATACACGCATTATTCTCGGTCCCGCACATATCTCATATGCGCTCCTATTTCGTTTCGCTTGAGCCAGGAAACCTCTGTGTAGGACTCTAAAGACTCGTCAATACGCCGGCAGCAGGTGATGATCATATCAATCACCCACAAGCCGCAAGCGGTCTGCTAAACGTAACGGCCACCCGGGTATTGAACGATCTGAAGATCGACGAGCAAGCCCGCTCACACTCCAGTGAATCCAACCAGTAACACTACCGTACAGTCCGGTCTGATCGTCTGATATGTCGCATATCTTGCCTAGAGGTGGTAAACGTCAGACCCCAATAGCTCGATAAGTCGTGTCGATATGAGGTCTATAACTATTCGAGAAACTACTGGTAACACTTACCAGTAAATCTCAGCAACCCTGGCCAGGGATTTCCTGTTATAGCCAATCGAACACAGCGCAACATCAACTCCCTATACCGGGAGAGACGAATTCCCTCCTATCGCTCATTGCCTCCATGTGACTCGGGACTGTACCCAAAAACCACCGTTTTGCACGCCCTCTTGGACGTGGTAAGATGGAAATCAAAGCACAGTGGGAACCACACAAGACTCTATGACGATCTCGGGTCAACAGACTACTCTGTACCAGTGTCACCAGAGAACTGCCATCTGACGTGAGGTATAATACCATCTGGGAGTTCTCGGCGAGTCCGTCCAGTGTACCCAGTCTCTACTGAGCACCCGTATATCATCTCTGATGTCAAACACCAATGGATATGGGATCATCCATCGCCCATCTGTATGGGTCGAGAAGGTATACGCTAGTCTACTCTGGTATATCGATGCCCCGTCTCGATACACCCACGACTAGGGACTTTGAAGGATGTACTTATGGACTACCATGTCCCCACTAGTATGATCCGCATCATAGTCCAGGTAGTTACATACAGATCCTAAGGGCTTTACCAATATGTAACAGGGAGACAATCAGTGTACACGTTAAGGTAAAGATCAACCAGATAGCATACTATCATGTCGAGCAAGAAAGTCCTCCCTATATATGTCACAGCATCCACTACAATATATATCCTATGTACAGTAATGGCCTCTAGGGCATACATATAACTAACAGTTCCAGGGTGATAAGGATGACTGAATGTCAGTCACAGGCATTGTCTTTACCCTCTATGGAGGGACGGTATGTTGGAAGAGTTCCAAGCTGGATATCGTGACATACTAGACGATTAAAGGCAAGATACATCGCTGCTTAAGATGCTACCAAAGAGGCTGTCTGGGTGTATATTAGTTCCTGAGATGAACTTAGTTCCTCCCATTGTGTGACAATGGAGTTGTGGCTTATGCCAAGGAACGCCCGTCCCATCAGTGATCCAGACATATTCTGAGGCAGTGTCACCTGATCATGGAGATAGTTGATCTCCAGGGTGATCGAGGTTAGGAGAGTAGACTCAGAGGACAACACGGCGGATCCACTCACAAAGGCCTTTTCCCAGATAGAGACTTTTATGGGATGGTTGAGTATGGGATACTACAACCACTGCTATCAGATGGCCCTAGAGCAAGTGGGAGATTGTTAGTTATATGTATGCCCTAGAGGCCATTACTATACATAGGATTTATATTATAGTGGATGCTTGGACATATATAGGGAGGACTTTCTTGCTCAACACGATAGTATGCTATCTGGTTGCTCTTTATCTTAACGTGTACACTGATTGTCTCTCTGTTACATGTTGGTAAAGCCCTTAGGATGTGTACTTGACTACCTGGACTATGATGTGGATCATACTAGTGGGGACATGGTAGTCCATAAGTACATCCTTCAAGGTCCCTAGTTGTGGGTGTATCGAGACGGGGCATCGATATACCAGAGTAGACTAGCGTATACCTTCTCGACCCATATAGATGGGCGATGATGATCCTATATCCATTGGTGTTTGACATCAGAGATGATATACGGGTGCTCAGTGGAGACTGGGTACACTGGACGGACTCGCCGAGAACTCCCAGATTGTATTATACCTTACGTCAGATGGCAGTTCTCTGGTGACACTGGTACAGGTTAGTCTGTAGACCCGAGATCGTCATAGAGTCTTGTGTGATTCCCACTGTGCTTTGATTTCCACCTTACCACGTCCAAGAGGGCGCGCAAAACGGTGGTTTTTGGGTACAGTCCTGAATCACATGGAGGCAATGAGCGATAGGAGGGGATTCGTCTCTCCCGGTATAGGGAGTTGATGTTGCGCTGTGTTCGATTGGCTATAACCGGAAATCCCTGGCCAGGGTTGCTGAGATTTACTGGTAAGTGTTACCAGTAGTTTCTCGAACTGTTGTAGACCTCATATCGACACGACTTATCGAGCTATTGGGGTCTGACGTTTACCATCCCTAGGCAAGATATGCGACATATCAGACGACGAGACCGGACTGTACGGTAAGTGTTACTGGTTGGATTCACAGGAGTGTGAGCGGGCTTGCTCGTCGATCTTCTGATCGCTCAATACCCGGGTGGCCGTTACGTTTAGCAGACCGCTTGCGGCTTGTGGGTGTTTGATATGATCATCACCTGCTGCCGGCGTATTGACGAGTCTTTAGAGTCCTACACAGAGGTTTCCCGGCTCAAGCAAAACGAAATAGGAGCGCATATGAGATATGTGCGGGACCGAGAATAATACCAGTATGTGATACTGTATTCTATTCTCGCGATTTGTATCATCGGCAGGTTATATGTGATATAGCCGCGTTACCGAATCAAGTGTTGATTCGATACATTGATACACTTGATATTAGTCGGTCATATGCGATATGACCGGATCGTTAAATCAAGTGTTGATTTAATGATTTAATGTATAATTATATATTAGATATATTACTTTACATTAACTAGTATTGGTTCACTTAAGATGGATTTTCTCACTTGATGTGCACATTGTATATGTGATATATTTTTGTGCGCTTGATTGTATCATGTTTGATGATGCATGCAAACTTGGGTGTATGTTTACTTTAAACCTTGTTTAAGTGAATGGTTAGGGTTTTGTTATCTTTTCTTAACTATTTATTTTTATTTATTTATTTTAGGGCAAGAAAAGAAATGGTTGATTCTTTTGTTGTTTCCTTGAAGCTTCAAGAAGCTTTGACCATTCTTGTTTCTTTCCTAAACCTAACCATTCACCTAACCCTACTTTATTCTCTACACTTGTTAAACTAACCCAAGGTTGCATTATGATAAGAATGACTTGGATTTTCTTTTTTAAGATAATCCTTTTTATTCTTTCTTCATCTTCATCTTCATCAAGCTTCATGAAAGCTTGCTAGCTTTAATGGTGCCATGAGAAAAAGAGTGAGAAATCCAATTCTAAAGTGGACCCACTTCCTATTTCTTCATCCTCTACCATTTGCCATGTAGTATAGGGTGTTTTCTTCACAAGTTTCATGACTTGGTGAAGTTGGAGCTTGATCTTGTGTTGCCTCGACGTAGATCATCTTCGGCATCGAAGTCGACGACCTAGCCCGATCATTTCTCCGACGAAACCATCGCCAGAGTCCGGGATCCGATGATCGCAGCGGAGGGACATCAACACGGAGCTATGGAGGTGGAGGACCGGATCTACAAAGGTTGTATTTTCGGTTCACTCTTAGTTAAGTTGTTAACTTACAATCTTTATCGCCTATCCTCTAGTTAACGATCCGTATTAGGGTTTGTAGGCACATGAAAAAATTTGAATTTGGCATGGTTGATGCCTTGTGAGACCTCATTAGTGTTCCTAGGAACCCTACACAATATTGCCCTTCAAGCGTTTCAATATTGACCCTTGTATACAATCCACGGGCATGAATAAACATTTCCCGAACAGATTCCCACCAGCAGCAAGGGATATCCTCACATGGTGAACGACCCTTGTAAGTCCTCTCGACTTATAAGGAGAAAACACTCTTGTGAGATCCTTACGACTTATAAGAGAACATACACTTAAGAACCCTCACGATTCTTAAGAAGAAAACGCACTTACGAGATCCTCACGACTCGTAAGGAGAAACATCTTTATGAGACCTTTATGGCTCATAGAGTCAAAAGCCTTAGCCGACAGGATCTTAACCCGATTTGCTAAGCCACCTTTGTTCGAACCGACAAAGGCAAATGATGATTCGCTCCTGGCCATATCCCAGTTGTAGCGATACTGATGCCTAAATTGGTATCAGATTCCAAGTCTAAACTCGCGATAAAAATCAGCGAGCCATATATGCATACAAAATAGCCGAAATGATTGGGCAACTCGCAATAAAAAGCAGCGAGTAAAAAGAAAAATAGCCGAAATGATTGGGCACCGCGAAAAATAGCTGAAATGATTGGGCAATCGCGACTTTCGCGATACAAATAGCTGAAATGATAGAGTATCGCGGAAAGAAAACAAAAATACGTATAAAATGAAACTTTTGCCCTACAGGTGAGTCCATACTAACCCCTGCATACAATCCATTGGCATAAACGAAAGGGAACCACATTTCCCCACCAGACTCTGTCAAAGGGAGAGTCAGATCTCGATGGCAACGTCTACAGCCTAAAGATCAACAACGACGTTTCCTCTGACTCCAACCGAATGCAGACGTGACGTCAACAACCGACCTCAGAGTCGCAACGAAGCGGAGCCATAGCAAAGTCCCTAGTTCCAAATCTCGACGGCCACATCTACAGCCTAGAGACCCACAACGGCGTTCCTCCTCATTCTAGCAGGATACGGACGCGACACTACCAATTGGAGCCACGGCAAAGCCCCCAGTTCCAAGACTTTGTGGTTCACTAACAACCTAAAGTCAATCCTGACACCGTAGAAAACGGCGAAAGTCGACCCCGACACCGTAGAAAACGGCGAAAGTCGACCCCGACACCGTGGAAAACGGCGAAAGTCGATCCCGACACCGTGGAAAACGGCGAAAGTCGACCCCGACACCGTGGAAAACGGCGAAAGTCGATCCCGACACCGTGGAAAACGGAAAACGGCGAAAGTCAACCCCGACACCGTAGAAAACGGAGAAAGTCAACCCCGACCTCCCCGTCGAAGCAACGGTTCAACTCGGGAGAAAGTCAACTCATCAACCACTTACGAGTCCTCTCGACTTATAAGGAAGAAAATTCTCTTGTGAGATCCTTACGACTCTCAAGAGAAAACACACTTAGGAATCCTCACGATTCCTAAGGAGAAAATACACCTACGAGATCCTCACTACTCGTAGGAAGAAAAAATCTTTATGAGACCCTCATGGCTTATAAAGTTGAAAAGTCTTAGGTGGAAGATCTTAACCTGTTTCCTAAGCCATCGCTACCCGACAAAGAGTTTAAGATGGACAACTATCTACTATCTACAGGCCACATTTGCTAAAATCACATGCCAACAACACAGCAGAGAAAAGAAAGCGATAGTACAAGATAGAAAAGAAATGTGTCCTTTATTCATGAATTTAATCGAATACAAGATACATCATATAAAAGAATAAAAAAAATGAATAAGGGCATGTTATTCATAAATTACAAATTTGCAGTCAATACAAAGACGGCTATTAAGAAGGAGGCGTCTTCAGTAAGTCAGCAAGCCGCTCGCGCACTCCTCTCAACTCCTTTTCATCATCAGCCACCGCGGCCAACTCCGCTTCAATTCGAGTCCATTGCTGTAAGCAGGATGAAAGCTTCTCATCAATTTCCTGCTGAGCAGCTTCCTGACTCTGCGTAACCTGCTCAGTGAAGTCCAGCTTTTTCCTCAGCACCAGCCCGTTGGAAATACATCGTTGGAGGTATTCAAAAATAGAGTTCAGCTGTGCAGCGTTCGCTGCGACCTGGACACGCAGTTGGACAGACTCGGCGGATGTCGCCTCACGTTCCTTTCGCTTAAGGGTCGCCTCTTGTTCGAAATGGCAGAAGAAGGGAATGCTCTGCTCAACCCATACAGCCCGCTGGGAGTTCAAAGCCAACACTTCCGGAGCGGGACGCCTGAACTCAATCTCATATAGACAGGCCTCAATCTTCCTATAGTGATTAACCCAAGACTCAACGACGCCTTCGCTATGGAAGTGTACGAGCGTCGCCAGCATGGGATTAACCACAGCAAAAAAATCTGCAGCGAATGCAGGGGCCTCCGCGTCAAGCTCCTTCATGGATTCATTCAGCATGCGCAGGCTGGTCGCAGTGCCCTTGGAAGATGGACGTCTAGAAAAGGGCCCTGCCGGCATCAGGATGCGAGACTCGAAGGGAGCTGGAGCCGATGCGGTTGCTGCAAAATGAATTACGATTAAAAGCTGACTTGTGAAATAAAGAAATCACACGAGCAATGGAGTCTACTATACCGGTGGCGACAGATGGCAAAGTTGGGAGTACCGGTGGCGCGACTATTCTCTTGTCACTTCCTTCAATCTGTAATGCTGCAATTAATGCAAAAGAAAGAATTAGCAACGACATGTTTGCCCATAAAAGAAAGGAAAGGATGTCGGTTAAAAACTATACTCACCGACACCGGCAGGCAGACTGACTTCCGACTGGAAGGAGTAATGCGAGTTCAGCACCTGATACAGATGATCAAAGAGAACTCCTGCAAGGTTGCGACGATGCATGGTCAGTACAAGGAAGATGGTATCCACAATTTAAATTAGATAAATCACAAACCCATACCTTCCAGCATTTGAGAGGACACAAGAGAAGGCGAAAGGTCGGCGACCGTCAGAGCAGCAACTGGTGATGCTTCTTCAGGTGGCACAACCTCAGCGCTCACCACACCTGCATTAGAAACAAACGAAATATCATCAGAAGGGACTGAAAGGGATTGCGGAATAAAAAGGAAAACAATGACCCAAGATCTACCTGATGGGTCGCCAATTGAAACAGCGACAAGATCATCACTAGGAGCAGCGACTTCTTCGCTCTCCTCCACTGGAATGGTTTCTCCGCCCGTGGCTTCGTCCCCTGATTCGACGATGGCTGTCATGACACTCACGATGCCAGCCGACAGCAGGGAACCGCAAGGGGAAAGAGCAGCAATTAGGGCAGTCCCGGACTCCTGAGAAAGAGTAGCCGCTTCGGGCTCGGTGGTTGCCATCATCTCACCTACCGCCTCATCGCCAGGACCTGGCCCTGCAGGATATGATATATGAGAATTTGAATATTAAATTCTAATAAAAAGACACAGTATTACGTTACCTTGGGGCGGCTTTTCGATTTCTTCCCGAGCCGCGCGCACAACCTGTCTATGAGTTGTAGACAGGGCAGCTGGAGCGTCCTATGAAGAAATGGCAATAGAGGGAATAGTACTTGAACCTGCACCCACAGCCAAGCTAGCATCGCGCTTCTTCGCTGCACGCTTCCTGCGCTTCCTTTCGGTCTGAGCGGTGAGAAGTGATCTTCGCAAGACCTTCGTCAAAGGGACGTCATCGTCCGAACCAAGTTTTGCCTCTGGAGCCGCTACGGCTTCCGTCATCGGCTTTTTAAGTGAAGCCTCTTGTAATACTGACGGGAGAGCTGGGGTCAGGATAGCCAGCTCTGGAAGCGTCGCCATATCACCGCTCAGGATCGGCACCGCGCTCAGGATAACCGGGGTCAAAGTATTCCTTGTAATAAGATGAAAAGGAAGGGTCAAGCCACGAATAAAGGGGGAATGAAGGTACAACGAGCCGAAGTATACCAAGGCCCAAGAAAGCGCAAAGCCTCTCTTTCTCTTCAAATGTTTTGAGGGAAGCCGCGAGAGCCTCTTCGGCAGAGATACCTGTTGAAGAAGAAAGCGTCAGTCAAAGCATAATAATAAAAAAATATGACCGGGAAAAATACGACTAAAGTCTACCTGACTGTGCAATAGTGATCAGTGCTGCTTCATCGCGACCTAGTTGCTCAGAAACCGCGATGGCAGCCTCCAGATTGGTATCATCTGGCGCAATGTATAGACCCTCATTGGTCCCGTACTCGGATAGGCCTTCGCTGTAAGGAGCATGGGGCTCCTGACCAAGTACAACGTCCATAGAGAAGAAAGATTTCTTCTTTTTCTGTGAGCGAGTGCTGGCAGCCGATAACACGAGTTTGCGCTTGGCGAGCAACTTTGGGCGGCGAGTCCCGATCTCCGTACCCACGCCAGACTCGGGAGACGCTACAGCTACCACTTCTACAGTAACACAGGGTAGGGGCAGCTCAGGCGTAGCGCGCGGGACCACCACCGCAGCAGCTTCTCTTAAGGGAGGACGAACGATAGTCCGTCACTTCAAAGGAACGGTTGGATTACCCGCTGGGACAGCACCCTTGCGATCAAGCAATAACCGTTTTTCTTCCCTGATAACGGCACCCATCGCGTGCTGGTACCACGCCACATATACGTTCAACACCTTCGGGATGCAGCTCGGCTCGTTGATAAAGAAGTTAGACCCGGTGTTGAGCCGCATGAAATGGTGTAGCGCATTACAGATACCTTCCTCTGTAGCAGTAGGCTCAGCTAAAATGGCTTCAAGCGGGACACCCTGATTGTAGCTTGATTATTGAGCAAAGCGGTGCGGGTTGTATCTCATGAACAACGCCGCATCGTTCTGCCTAAACACCAAAAAGCCCGGCCTGATTGAATATAAGTGAAGAATCTCCCGAGCTTTCAATGTAGAAACCCCATCTTTAAAGGTGTCCCGCAGTGGCTGCACCGTCTTAGCGGATTCCTTGCCGATAGTCATGACCTTATCGACGAAGGTCATGCCATCCCCGACCGTACACGGGCGAAGAATCAGACCTCGAGCCTCTCGCTGAGTCAGTTCCAAAGAGGAAGCATCAACCAGCCGCATAACCCGAGGAAAGTTATAACTTTCGTAGAAACGGGGCCTCTTGTGGATTCCAAAAGCGCCGAGTATATGCAGCTCGAGCGACGAAGTGAAATAATGCATCAAGAAGTTTACGGGCTGCACCCCCGGTTGAGTGGTATCTGCCGCCAAGCTAAGGCCATGATACAAATGAGCAAGCCCAGCAATCCCAACGGCAACCTGCGTCCCTCTAACCATTCGGTGAGCCGGGTAGAAAACAGACGGTCTCATGTAGCGAGGGTGCGTGGGGAGCGCAAACCAGCTTAACCATAAACCAAGGAACCCTAAAAAGAATGCCTTTTCGTCGATGTCTTGAGTGGCAGTTCTGCAAAAGGGACGACCGCGGCGTTCGGAAGGAAGAAATTCTTTTGATCTGCTTCCGCTGTCGACCGGCTATCCAAGCCAAAACCGAAAGGATCGTCGAGCTTGGCAAACTTCGCACCTTGTTTCGACAAGACTTCCGGGCGAAGAAAACGGGCGAAGAAATCCGTAAAGCTGACCCCGTGGCTTCCGGATTCGAGAAACAGGCTCTCGTAAATATTTAGCACCTTGATCAAGCTTGGGAATCGGTGCTGAATGGCATTCTCTGGGGTCAGACCATCACTGCTGAGCGAGTGGCGAAAATGTACTCGTCAGGGGGTAATATCTCCTCATAATGTTCCCCTCTGACAGGCAAGCCGGAGATCTCCGCAAACTCCTCTAAAGAGACTAAAACTTCCCGATCTAATAAGAGGAAGGTGTGGGTTGGAACGTTCCATTGTTCCAAAAAAGCTTTGACCCACCATACAGGGGGCGGGGAATATTGGAAGAGGGAAGCATAAATTGCAAAATACAACCCGAGCCTCAGCAGCTGCGATTTCTAGGATGACAAAATATACCGGGCCCACTGCAAGTACCCGGCTGGAAGACGAGGAATCAAGCCTATCATGTACGGCTATCCCCAAAGGCGCGACTCGCCCTGGCATATACGCCGCCCCAGGGTATCCAAAGCCATCGGTGGCTGTACGGGTATCGCGGCCATAGAAGGCTGAAGGTAACCCTCCGAAGTCCAATTGACCTCCTCCACGGCATAGTTCACCGGCGGTGCATCTCTATAATGGATCGCCGAAATGGGCTCCGAAGGTGCTGCACAAGAAAAGCTACGTCGGCCCTTGATAATTTGTTTGTACCATATGCCCCATAGATGAAGGTTCTTTTGCTCCGGGTCATGATCTTTGATCAACGCGAAAACTTCCCTGTCCACAGGCGCTTCAGGGAATTCGCTTTCCGAACGAACGAACGGGAAAGAAGTGTCGAAAGACATAGTACCTGCGTGAAAAAAACAAGAATTAGCCGTCAATGCTACAGTTCAAGTTTTAGTACTGGGTACTTTAAATTTGTACCTCACTGCAATGCAGTGGAAGGGGACCAAAGGGGACCCACAAAATCTAAATGACAGCTCATCATTGATGAGACAGTCTCATCATTAATGAGACAGATTCTCATTAAGTAAGAAATCCTAAAAGGATTCTCATTTAATGAGAGGCCTATCGGGCCAAGGAGTTAATCTCCTTTGAGAGCAGTGCTCTACAGCAGAGTGACATCTATGTTGGGATACAGCATCGCCCCGGCCGTCAATCCGAGGCCAAATGCGGAACAAAAATTTTATAACTTGGCGCTACCGCAACCAATCACCCGGATCGTTCCATTAACCGTTATCTAGCAAACTACTAAAGTGGGTTCAGAAATTATACCGATCGATCCGTATCCTTCGGTCTTCAATCCCCTCCCGTAGCTTGTTGCGGCTGTCCCGGTGAAATCTGCTCTCTGATCTCGCTCGTTGAGGAGGCACCACGTCGAAGAATCTTTATACGGGCTCCCGCTTCGAACTGAAGCAACTCGGACATGAAGTTTACTAGCCGACATATCTAAGATTGAAGTAGAGAGAGTGTAGAATACTTTGTCTCAAAGCACCCAATGAATTGGATGAAGGTAAATGAAGTTTCCATTTTGTAGAATGTGAGCACATGAAAAATCAAGCTAAACATAGAAATGGGGTCGGCCAAAAATGGGCTCTGGAATTTTTGTGGAGTGTGTTGTTTTTTGCAAATGAAATCAACACCTTTTAAACAAGAACCCCCCCCCCCCCAGCTTCTGGAGCCACGGCCACCGCAAAAAAGCCCCTCCCATCAAAAATATCTTCACAAAAACAAAAGAGTCATAAATGCAAAAGACCCCCGTGCTTAGAACCCATGCCTCCCCATGCCCATTTAATGTAAAAAGGCAATGACTCACCCATCGTTGGCAGCCACCCAATTCGAAATACAAGTGGAGGTAAAAAAAGGCAAAAAAGAAATACTCACATTAACAATCAATTAAACATTAAAACTAATGTTTAATCAAGCGGTGAAAAACTGGCAACTTCAAAAGCAATCACGTAACAAATTACAGGATTACCCCACAACTGTATATACATACCCGCATTTGTATTCCGGCCGAATACGAATGCAACGAGACGAAAATATCCTTACACAATATAATACTAGGATCCGGCTTAAAACAAAGCCCACTAGTATTATCTGTCTGAACCATGACACGTGCATAAATGCACATGTATGTTCGAACCCTGCCATAAAACCATACGGCCTCTACAACGTTTCACCCAAACTTGGGAAACTGTCTGTGGGGGACTCTAATGACTCATCAATACACTGGCAGTGGGTTTAACCACAAGCACGTCAGAGGTACTAGCTTTACGTAACGGTTGCCCATGTATTGAACGAAAGGGAAGCTGGCGAGCGAACTCATCCTGAAACCCTACTGAGCCTGACAGTGACAATATCCGTACAGTTCGGTTTGTTCGTCTATGAGTATCGCATATCGGGTCTAGGGGGTGGATAAAGTCAGACCCCCAACAACGTGATAATTCGTGTCGGTATGCAACCCATCACCACCTGAGAAACTACCGATCCTAGATCGGTAGTTCTCTACTACCTTGGCCAAGGTTTTCTGGTGATGGCCACCCGTGCACTGTGCGGTATCAACCCCCAATACCGGGAGAGACGAATCCCCGACATTCCGCTCACTGCCTCCATGTGGCTCGGGACTGTATCCAACTAAAACCTGTTTGCACGACTCCTTTGAGCCGTGGTAGGGTAGTAATCAAAGCACAGTGGAAACTCACACGAGAAAAATGACGATCTCAGGTTGACAGACTAACATGTACACATGTCACCTGGGAACTGCTATCCGACTATAGGTATAATACCAACTAGCAAGTTTCCGGCGAGTCTGTCCGGTGTACTCATAACCCAATGAGCACCTGTATACATCTTAGGTGAACCACCTGACACCAATGGCTTGTGAGACCGGCCACCGCCCCTCGTCGAGGTCTCGACTGTATACACTAGTCTATTCTGGAGTATCGATGCCCTGTCTCGAAACTCCCTCGACTAGGGACCATTTAAGGATGTCCTTATAGACCCCAGCTCCCACGTATATGATCGCCATCATACTGCTGGCAGTCAAGCAAGAATCCTATGGGCTCTATCAACATGCAATAGTGAACTGAAGCATGTACACGATGATAAAGATAAACCAGATAGCATACTATCATCTCGAGCAAGACTGTCCTACCGGTATAGGTCCTTACTCAATCATTGCAATCACTTACCTGCGATCCAATAATTGACTTTGAGGGCACTATATCCAACAATCTCCCACTTGCACTTAAGGCTAATTATTGCGATGTCGCATACTCATAGCCCGTGTGATACCGAACACCCAACTTCTCTACTGATCGGTCTCACAAAGCTCGTTTGTAAAACTATTGCGTTCGAGAATAGCCTCAGTGAGTGGATCCGCCCTGATGTTCCTTTCTATGTCTCTCTTAGTCTCAAGTTCACGGAGAAAGCCATCTTCCGAAATGAACAATACCTGTCTTAGAATATGTCTGGATATTTGATGGGACCCAGTTCATAAATGAACTCCAAATCCAGCAAACTTCTTAGACTGCATCGTCAACTGAATTTAATCAGTATCCTGCACCACGCCTCCCTCAGTATCCGCTTGGACCACCTGTCCAAAATATTGCCCCTCGTCAGAAGGAAAACAATAACTCTGACAGTCACTTTGTCATCTAGGTCACCTTGGAAGCCTGGAATGATAACCATCTCCTGAAGGATACTGCCATTATCAAATTCCTAGAACATCCACTTATGTTTTAAAAATGCTTCCGAATGTTTCTCCAGGATTGGATTAATATATATAAACTTATTGCATCTCGTGCAAAAACATCTGGTGTGGTACTTGACATCTCATGATCAACTCAATTGCCTAAGCAAGTGATATGCCAATCATGCACATCCCTCTCCCCTTTAGTCTGTAAGACACCTTTAGAGAGGGTGACTCCATCACCTGCAGGTACACTACCATGCCAGGAGTCGGCCATTCTAAATTACCTTTAGAATACTGTCTAAATACCCAGATTGGGACACTTCCGAAATCTAGATCTAAAAACATAGATCTAGTAACCAGAATGTCTGATATTATATCCATATCCTGTGTAGAGAAACTACTGTATTACAACCACAGTATAACCGATCGTAGTATAGGTATTTCACTTCCTACTATGTGTATGTCATCCAAATACCAGGACATTACACCCTACTACCTTCTTAACAGATCCATCCCCTATTCTGATGAAGCCAAAGCCCATGACTGTCACATCAGAAATAGATGATCTATCTCCGTTATATCTGCTTTAGTCTATAAATAGACACAAGCTACTTGTCCACTATGCTTCCACTGCTCCCACTGACTACGACAACCCTTTGGCAGAGTCATATACACGTGCACTTCTAAAACTAGTTTAGAACGACGCTATACTCATCCTCCTGCCGGGTCTCATAGTCTGGAACAATAGTAGTGTCAAGTCTGGGTAAACAAGAACCTCCCTGTCACCGTCCTTAAGGATACCGGAGTACCTATTGGGCGCCTGAGGTTACCCACCATATCTGCGGAGTGGCTAATGGAATGTCAAACCTGATTGAATCTTTAGGTCCTATTAAATTTTCAGTAATCATTTGCGGTTCTGGAATCACTTCCAGTTCTACCATACTCCCACTTCTGTTTTCTGAAAAAATTCATTTTACTAAAACTATGGCGAGTCAAGAACAATATAAATATTGATCTTCCTGATGGTAGAAAGTTAACCCTCGTCAAAGCCCGGGATAACCCACAAACAGCCATTACTGAAACGTGCCTTGAGTTTATCCGGATTCTGGTTTTAAGCATCTGCCGGACGACTCCCTATACCTTAAAATCGTTAAGATATAAATTGATTCTATATATATCTAATATAGAAACAAAGTCACTAATTTAATTAGAACCAGATTCAAATTATGCAGCTGTCTTCAGTGCATGTCAACTAAATGGAGAGAGGCCGATCAACATTACTCAACTTAGGAGTGCGTCCAATTATGAGTAACCTAAAAGAGAAACAAGTTTCTCAAAACCATTACTATCAACTGAATACCTCATACAAGTATCTACATCTTCGATCATCTTGAAGAATCCCTATACTTGCGACACCTGGTTCTCTACTTTATTCTTGTACCTATAACTTCTCAAAACTTAGACTTTGTATTTCTACGAAACACATGTCTAAAACTAGAGAAGTCACAAGTAAACAGAATATAGTACGAGTACCAACCCCTCTGTCCTAATGGACACTGGACAACATACAATACATTGTATAAGTCCCCTGAGTTGAATAACTCAAACCCTGTGCGTCGTAGGTTGAATACTGTACCCAGGAGATTTCCTCAAATATCACCAATTACAACGAATTCCGATATAATGAGGATGATCACCTAATTCCCAATAACTTACTCACACTCATCATCTGTAAAACCATACAGATGTGAGAATCAAAACTAGTAAATACATACCCTGGAACAAGGGTCTAATTAGGAAATCAGTTTTCAATTAACAATGCACGGTGAAACTGAAACACGAATATGTTTCGTAGGGGTATCCGGGTATTCCTAGTAATGCCTCTTCCATTATCAGATTCATGACTGTAACCATATATTTCCTTTCTATCTCTCCAAATCCCTTTATTTGTTTTTAGTCGTTACCTTCTGCACACCATCGTTAGGCTTAATGGTTTTCTTCCTTCCCTACCCTTCGGCACCAGCCTATGGTTTGGAAGAAGACTATCCAATAAGCGTAATAGGTGTACTCTCCTAATCCTATTTCTCCTGAACCAGAATCCATCCTCGAAAAGGTTCCTTCGAGTTCGTATATAACCATACGATGGATTTATCCAATGGAAATGGATGTTCGTAGTGATACGAGGTGTTCTGGAGAAATACAAAGGTGAAGCAGGAGTGGCGATGAAATACGTGGTTCGGTCGTGAATGATAGCAGTCGCATTTTACTTTGCTCTCTTTCTGGCCCCCTCTATATGTCTTTACTTATGACCTTCTGCACACCCAACTTATGCTAATTGGTTTTCTTCATTCCCTACCTTTCAGCACCTGCCTATGGCTTGGAAGAAGATTATCCAATAAGCGTAATAGGTGTACCCTTTCCTAATCCTAGGAGCCCTCACAACCTAAGAGAAGGTAAAAGGAAAAGACAACTGAATAGTCCTATTCACTCTCTCCAGAACCAGAATCCATCCTCGAAGAAATTCCTTCGAGTTCATATATAACCATACGATGGATTTATCCAATGGAAGTGAATGTTCGTAGTGATACGAAGTGTTCTGGAGAAATACAAAGGGTAAGAGAAGGAGTCGCAATGATATATGCAACTCAGACAATCCAAAAGCCAGTGTTATAAGAAAGTTCAGTTAAGTTAGTTACTGAGTTATAGTATAGGGTCGGGCCATGGTCGCAGCCAAAGAGAGAGAGGAACAGAAACACTCTGCGTGCACTCTAACCTAGATCAGAATGGTTAATCATTTTATCTAATCTGGATGGCTCCCACTGTATCCTCGAATTCTCCTCCAAACCTAAAAGGAGAATTAGTCGGAATTACCCGAGGAGTAATCCTACTCATCAGTGGGAATCGGGATCCAACTATCACTGCATGATAACTTGATGGAAGCCACTCAAGTCACCACACTCCAGAAGGTATGCGCAAGCCTGGCAACTTTCCTGTATGTTTGAAACTCCCGATGTTATTTTTATCCCAAGCAGTTTATGACCTTGACAAAGGCCAACAAATCATAAACCAGCAGTCAAGTTCAACCCGTCATTATCCTGGATTACTCTAGACCCACCCATACAAACCCTTGACAAAGGCCAACAAGGTTATACGACTGTCCTAGATAATCGCAACTCAATGCAACAGACAAGTAATACCCAGCTACCGCACACTACGCCTTAACAAAGGCCAACAAACGCAGCACGAATACTAGGTAATACCTGAAAGAAATGACGGAGGGCTACGGCTGGTTTTTGGCGAAAAACCTTTAACGTAATGAACTTGATTTCGTTGAAGGAATCCAAGTGGTTTTACAAAAATATAGTGGCGAAAAACTTTTGCTGAAGAGATCACTCCCGGTGAAGGGATCTCGGCTCTTTCCTCGTCGAATGAGGTGCAGGATATTCCAAACTAAATACCACGATGCAAAACAAAAAGTAATCGACTATAGTGAAGTTATTACGTTGACGCAAACTTCTGCCCAAGGGGTCACTCCCGATGAAGGGATCTCAGCCCTTGCCTCGTCGAATGAGGTGCTGGATATTCATAACCGAATACCACTGTGCAAAGCAAAAGCGTACGTCTGTAATGTCAGTTTTAAAAAACTTGGTTCCAACAACATCGTAATAGGTTTGTTTTATCCTTGCATTGATAAGAATCAACGCAGTCCCATCAATTAATCACACCAGAAAAGAATGAAAATAAAATGTACGTATATGCCATTCGCATTCGCCACTGGGTCCCGTCATCACCCGTTAGGTTACTTATCTAACGACAAAGCGGGGACTGGACTAGCGTAGGTGCAAAACATATACAACATCTACTAGTATATATATCAATATATAATAATCGCTCCAGGCGTGATAAATGCAACATCACAGAAAAGTAATAAGTATCACAGAACAATACAGATAATTCGGGATCCCCAGGTTTCATTGAGCTGCAAGTGAAACCCGACGTTCCCCTGGTCATGTGGATAGCCTGTGCAATGAAAACCTAGACCCCTATGGGTGCGGCAAGTTACCCGCCAAAACCTGAAGCGAGGCAGCCCCCTTCAACAAAGTGAATGGACCACCCAGCACTTCACGGAATCGGGTAACTTGAGCACCCCTCCTTGGGTCAACCTGTACCCCCTACTGTAAGGTTCCTAGGCACGCTAATGAGGTCTCACAAGGCATCGACCATGCCAAATTCAAAATTTTCCGGTGCCGAGAAACCCTAAACTAGATCGTTAACTAGAGATTAGGCGAAAAGCGAGCAAGTAAACAACTTTATTGCTAAGTGAAAAGGGACAACAACCTTTGTAGATCCGCTCCACTATTTTTTTAGCTCCGTGTTGACGTTCCTCCGCTGCGATCATCGGATCCTGGACTCTAGCGATGGTTTCGTCGGAGAAATGATCGGGCTAGGTCATTGACTTCGAGGCCGAAGATGATCTACGTCAGGGAGACTCAAACTCAAGCTATTCCTTCACTTGGTCAAAAACTTTGTGAAGAGAACACCCTATACTACATGGTAAGTGGTAGAGGATGAAGAAATAGGAAGTGGGTTCACTTTAGAATTGGATTTCTCACTCTTTTTACCATGGCACCATTGGAGCTCTCAAGATTTTGTGAGCTTGATGAAGATGAAGAAGAAGAAAAGAATCATATCAATTAAAAGAATAATATCAATACTTATCCTTTTAATCATGACACCATGGTTGAGTTAAGCCCTCATGCTTAACTCATGTAAAGATTTAACCAAACCATTAGGTTAAAGGTTGGGTTAACTAATATCTTTAAACATATGACAAAGAGAGTTGACTTTGTCAATGTTCATCAAGCTTCATGAAGCTTGATAACTTTGACCAAAGTCACACTCTTTTATTATATGCTTAGGAAAATAGTAAACCCTAATCTAACCTTGATTTGGTTCAAGTCTCATACACACAACTTGTTTGTATCATCAAGCATGATACAAACATGTACACTTGCATATATCACATATAAACAATGTGCACATTCAAGTGAGAAAATCAATCTTAAAGTGAACCAATACTAGTTAATGTAAAGTAATATATCAAATATATAATTATACATTAAATTATTAAATCAACACTTGATTTAACGATCCGGTCACATCGCATATAGCCGACTAATATCAAGTGTATCAATGTATCGAATCAACACTTGATTCGGTAATCCGGCTATATCACATATACCCGACCGATGATACAAATCGCGAGAATAGAATACAGTATCGCATACTGGTATTATTCTCGGTCCAGCACATATCTCATATGCGCTCCTATTTCGTTTCGCTTGAGCCAGGAAACCCCTGTGTAGGACTCTAAAGACTCGTCAATACGCCGGCAATAGGTGATGATCATATCAAACACCTACAAGCCGCAAGCGGTCTGCTAAACGTAACGGCCACCCGGGTATTGAGCGATCAGAAGATCAACGAGCAAGCCCGCTCACACTCCTGTGAATCCAACGAGTAACACTACCGTACAGTCCGGTCTGTTCGTCTGATATGTCGCATATCTCGTCTAGGGGTGGTAAACGTCAGACCCCAATAACTCAATAAGTCGTGTCGATATGAGGCTCATAACGGGTCGAGAAACTACTGGTAATACTTACCAGTACATCCCTAAAACAGCCTTGGCCAAGGACTTCCTGTTATAGCCAATCGAACACTGCGCAACATCAACTCCCTATACCGGGAGAGAAGAAATTCCTCCTATCGCTCATTGCCTCCATGTGATTCGGGACTGTACCCAAAAGCCACGTGGTATGATGGAAATCAAAGCACAGTGGGAATCACACAAGACTCTATGACGATCTCGGGTCTACAGACTAACCTGTACCAGTGTCACCAGAGAACTGCCATCTGACGTAAGGTATAATACCATCTGGGAGTTCTTGGCGAGTCCGTCCAGTGTACCCAGTCTCCACTGAGCACCCGTATATCATCTCTGATGTCAAACACCAATGGATATGGGATCATCCATCGCCCATCTGTATGGGTCGAGAAGGTATACGCTAGTCTACTCTGGTATATCGATGCCCTGTCTCGATACACCTACGACTAGGGACCTTGAAGGATGTATTTATGGACTACCATGTCCCCACTAGTATGATCTGCATCATAGTCCAGGTAGCCAAGTACACATCCTAAGGGCTTTACCAACATGTAACAGAGAGACAATCAGTGTACACGTTAAGGTAAAGAGTAACCAGATAGCATACTATCATATCGAGCAAGAAAGTCATCCCTATATATGTCCAAGCATCCACTACAATACACATCCTATGTATAGTAATGGCCTCTAGGGCATACATATAACTAACAATCTCCCACTTGCACTAGGGCCATCTGATAGCAGTGGTTGTAGTATCTCATACTCAACCATCCTATAAAAGTCTCTCTCTGGGAAAAGGCCTTTGTGAGTGGATCCGCCGTGTTCTCCTCTGAGTCTACTCTCCTAACCTCGATCCCCTGGAGATCAACCATCTCCATGATCAGGTGATACTGCCTAAGAATATGTCTGGATCACTGATGGGACGGGCGTTCCTTGGCATAAGCCACAACTCCATTGTCACACAATGGGAGGAACTTGGTTCATCTCATGAACAATTATACACCTAGACTTCCTCTTTGGTAGCGATGTATCCAGCCTTTATCGTCTAGTATGCCACGGTATCTTGCTTGGAACTCTTCCAACATACCGTCCCTTTACTGAGGGTAAAGACAATGCCTGTGACTGACATTCAGTCGTCCTTATCACCCTGGAACCTTTCCAGTGATTCTCCCCAGGATCAATTGACACCTTCTTACTACAACTAGTGAGTATCCTAACATCCAATTAGATCTATCTTATAGATCCAAAATCCAGGATTCAGGAGGTATCACTATGATCCTATATGGAGAATCCTTGTGATAAGCGGAGATTGACCGAGCGTAGCATAGGAAACTCCTTCCCTATCAAGAGTATGTCATCCACGTACTCTACGAGGATCACTAGTATACTCCCTACTACCTTTTTGTATATACAAGGTTCATCTACCATTTTGATGATGTCAAACTCTTTGACTAACTCATCAAAACAGATGTTCCAACTCCGCGATGCCTGCTTTATCATATAAAACATCTTGCACACGTTTCCGCTGCTCCCACTGTCTACGAAGCCCTCTGACTGTGTACTTATAGACTCTGTCTTCTAAATCATTATTTAGAAAAGCAGTCATGACACCCAACCGCCAGATATCGTAGTCATGGTATGTAACCGTGGCAAGTAGGATCTGGATGGACTTAAGCATAGCTACTTAGAAAAGGTTTCATCATAATCCACACCTGGTCAATGATGCAAACTTTTAACAAGTCTAGCTTTGAAAGTCTCAACTTTTCCATGTACACCAAGTAATCTTCTCAAGATATACTTACTCCTGATGGGGATTTAACCCTTCAGATAAAGCAACCAAAGTCCATACTTTGTTGGTTTATAAGGATTCCATCTTAGATCTATAAGCATCCAGCCATTCTTACAGAGTCCTACTCCTGATGGCCAGCCCGAAACTAGTTGGGTCATCATCTCATGATGCAATCCTTGCTCCCACTGTCATAGAGAAACCGAAGTATCTCTCAGGTGGGTAAGGAAACCTACTAGATCGACGGAGAGGCTGAGGTTCGTTGGTCGCTATTGAATTCTTTGGTTCTACCAAATCATCAGCTGCAGTTTGTATAGCTGGAACTGTTTCCAGTTCTACCTCATAACCAATAATTTCTTCACAAGAAATTCCCTTTCACAAAGGTGGCATGCTGAGAAACAAAACATTTTTGTTCCTCGGTTAGGTAGAAGATATTCCCTTGCGTATGCTTGGGATATCCAACAAACTTCCACAGATCTGACTTTGCCTCGAGCTTGTCTGGATTTTGCTTTTAGACATAGGCCGGACAACCCCAAGTCTTAACTGACTTAAGAGATGGGCTCTTCCCTTTCCATATCTCATATGAATTGGTAGGCATCTGATTTGATCGGAACCGTATTCAATTGGTATGCAACTACATAAGTGCATAACTCCCTAAAAGGAAATAGGAAACTCAGTAGTACTCATCATAGAGCACACCATATCACATAGGGTGTTATTGCTCCGCCCCGATATACCATCGTGCTATGGTGTATGCGGAGGAGTAATGCTGAGAGAGAATCTCATTCTCCTTTAGAATAATCCAGGAATTCCGTGCTCAAGTATTCTCCTCCTTGATCACATCAAAGGACATAATACTTTTACCCGTATTTTGGTTCTCTACTTCTAACTTATATTCTGTGAATATCTCAAAAGGTTCGGACTTGTGTTTCAACAGGAACATATGTCTGAATCTTGAGAGATTATAAGAGAATGTAATGAAGTACAAAGAACCGGTCTTGGTATGTATAGACAGGAGACCTTCATACATCAGCATGTATCAATCCCAAGAGTTCACTAACTCTTTCTCTGTTTCCAATAAACAGAGCTATGGTCATCTTATCTCTGTGACATGACTGGCAAGTTTCATAAGATGTAAATTCAAACTAATTTAAATATGCATCTAAATGTAACTTCAGCCGGTCGGGTCGCATTGATATGACCTAGTCTACAATGCCTCAAGAAGAACTTGTTCATATCTGAACTCTTCCTCTTGTGTGTATTCTATATACTAAGAACTGTAGTTTGATTTAGAACGTTAATGCTTTTAGATAACGTGCCTGAACCGATCAACTTTTGATATAGGAAATGTTCAAAACATTATCCATCAATACAAAATTATATCCTTTCTTTACTTATAAAGAGACTGATATGATTTTTTATATCAGGTTCGGTATCTAATAATATTTGTTCAGAATCAATGTATTCAAGTAATACAGGGTGATAGTGACCAACATACTTGGCTGCAACAATTGTCCCGTTTTCTGTCTCATGAAACTTATCACCCGTTCTCAGTTCTCTACCTATCTGTAGCCCATGTAACAGATTACATATGCGGGATCCTGATCCGGTATCATATACCCAGGACGTAAAGGATACTGAGAAACAGTTCTCTGCAATGAACACACCCGAAGATGATGCATCAACATGCACTTTCTTCGTTTGGGCGGCACGGGAAATCTGGTATTCCCCAATTTCCTGCTCTGTCTTATAACAATTATAAGTTGGAGCGGGACCAACGTTCCCCAGCTCAGTATAACAAGTGGGTTCAGTTAATATATCCGTTTTATTATCTTGATTAAGGCGTGATATGGTCGCTACCTAGAGAGAGAGAGAAGAAAACACTCTGCGTGCGCTCTTGCAAGATCAGATTGGTTATTGTTTTATCTAATCAGGATGGCTCCCACTGTTTTTATCAAATCTTTCTTCAAACCCTAAAAGGAAAGACTATCCGGGATTAATTACACGCTACAAGTTCGCCAATCTTTCAGCCAGGCCAGTGTCGGTACTTTGAGGGAGGTCTCCCGTGCTTTCGCACGAACCTAATTAATATAAATCTCGTTTTCCCAGAGGCGTAACCCCGTTAACACCTTTCTAGACACCTACTTGATCGGCTAATTGTAATGTGTAAAACTCTCCCAGGAGTAACAATTACTCGCAGTGGGTATCGGGATCCAACTATCTCATAGAAGGTATGCAATCTCATTGCAAATTTCAACACTTGAAATTCCCGATAATATTTTTCCCCTAGCGTCCTATGACCTTGACAGAGGTCAACAAACCATAGGCTGCTAGTCAAGTTCAACCCGTCATTTCCTGATTGAAGTAAATCCACCCGCACGACCCTTGACAGAGGTCAACAAGGTCGCACGACTACCCTAAATCAATCACATCATATGCTTATACAGATAAGCACTAATCAGCTACCGCACACTACGCCTTGACAGAGGTCAACAAACGTAGCACGAATACTAACCAGTACTTATCTGAAATGACGGAGGGCTACGACAGGTTTTTCTGAAAACCTATTGCGTAATGAACTTGATATCGTTGTAGAATCAAATGATTTTGAAATGGAGTGTTTTTCAGGCTTTTCTAGTTTTGCTAAATGGGTCACTCCCGGTGAAGGGATCGTCGGCCCTTTCCTCGTCGAATGAGGTGCGGGATATATCATATATATCACTGTGCAAAGCATAAACTATAGAGGCTATCAAAAGACAAACCGAGTGTGTTGCATCTGCCAGTTATTGCTAAAGGGGTCACTCCCGGTGAAGGGATCTCGGCCATTTCCTCATCGAATAAGGTGCAGGATGTTCTACAAGGAACACCACGATGCAAAGCAAGAACTGTAGCTACCTGTTTTATTTTGAAATTCGATTCCACAACATCTTTTAGGTTTATTTTCTTTCATTAATCTCATTAATGAATGTCCCATCATTTAAGTCCACCTAAACATCACAGATAAATACGACGTACACTTATGCCATCCGCATTCGCCTCGATGTCCCCTCGTGCACCGTTAGGTTAGGTAACTAACGACAGAGCGGGGCAGGGCTAGCGCGAGTGCAAAACATAAGTAACGTCTATATAATATATCATATATATCATATACAGTATCTATCACAACATATCAAATGATCACATCACAGATATCGCAGCAGAAGAAACATATGAAATATTGGATATACTAGGACGTCCGTATTTTCAATACGAGCCAGTATAAAACACGGATTCCACGGTCGCGATGAATAGCCAAACCCACACCCCTAAACCCCTACGAGAGCGGCAAGCAACCCTACCAATTCTAGAGTTAGGAGACCCAGACTCGACTCCTCGAGTTGGTCTCCCACTGGACTCCAGAACCCGGTTACTTGTGCTCTCCTCTTTGGGTCTATCCTAGTGCGGAAAAGTAAATAATATACAATGGGTGACATCTTCCGCAACCTGGAAGTGCCCCAATAAAAGAATATTACATACAAATTTTTACATGAATGAAAATGAAAAACACTCATCTCACATAAAAAAAAACCCGGCTATTCAAACACGACGATCCAATATAACATATCCAACAACACATAACATCACATGTCATCAACGTAAATAAACATGCGTATCCCAATTGTCGTTGACATATAGCAACGAAACCGGCGATATCACATATTACACTTACGGTCACAGAAAAGAAAGTGTAAAACTACAACAGTTGGAATCCGCAACCTTTTTAGACATCACATGCCTAACCATCTGAATTCCTTAGACATCACATGCCTAACAATTATAAACCCCGCATTTTAGTCTCTATATCGAAAACACTTTTCAATATCTAGTCGGGCAATTCAACAAGATTCCTGATAAACTGATCGAATGCTCGTCGCAAACTTTAGTAGACGGCCGCACCCCCAGATGCCGTCGACGAAGTGCACTAAGGCGGAACTCCGCTGCCGCGAGCATCTAAACGGATGCTTTCGACGACGGGGTTCTCCTACAGTCACGTGGTCGGGGCTATGGGGCATGGCTATCTATTAAGTTTACCCGGCGAGTATCCGCGTACGCTACATAATTGCGACGGACTTTTGATCGCATCAAAATTCCGTGGCAACCGATCAAGTGAGACTAAACTGCTATGTTTATAACATCCAAATCAGTTATCTCATAACTACTTGTGGATTCCAAATATTGTATCACATTCCAGATAAATAGAAAATGTAAACTTTCCGATCGAACAATCAAACACCCAAGTTTTCCCGAAACAGCTCAACACTTGAAATAAGTTTAAAAATATTCACTTCATGCCACAGTACCAACGGTCCAGCCGTAGAAGGGTCAAGCCAACGCCTCACATATGGCACGTCGTACCGCCCCAAACCCTAAGGTTCAAAGGGCAGTTCAAGACGGTCACATAATCGAGTTAAGCTTTGTTGTCTTCTAGAGGGTCTATCACGTTACTTACACTACTTAGAATATTCTTAAACCACGGAAAAATCCAACACTTGGAAATTTCTCGGCAGGGGAAAAAGTGGGTATATATATCCGGTCGAACTTTTTAACATGTTCTAAAAATATCCGGAAAACATAACAAAATTAAATTCTCCGATCGAATCGACGATTACAAAATAAACACCCAGAAAACTCAACACTTGAGTCAGTTTAAAAATACCCATAAAATATAACTTTAATATATAAGAATTACTGTGCAAACAAAAAGACCCAATCCCTCCGTACGGCCGCGGATCAGCGGCCCAAGCATGGTATGGCCGCGGTTCCGCGGCGATTTGGAAGCATTAGGAGCTTGTTTTTCACCAAAATTCTTATATTTCCCTGCTTAATTTTTCAGGTATTTTTAATTCAGAAAATACACAGTTTTGAAAAAATGTACAGAGAGGGGGTAAATTTGGACGTATCGGGTTCGTTTGGAGTTTTAACTTCGTTAACACATCGCCTAAAGCTCTAACCTGGCTCTGATACCACTGTAGGGTTCTTAAGCACGCTAATGAGGTCTCACAAGGCATCGACCATGCCAAATTCAAAATTTTCCGGTGCCGAGAAACCCTAAACTAGATCGTTAACTAGAGATTAGGCGAAAAGCGAGCAAGTAAACAACTTTATTGCTAAGTGAAAAGGGACTACAACCTTTGTAGATCCGCTCCACCATTTCTTTAGCTCCGTGTTGACGTCCCTCCGCTGCGATCATCGGATCCTGGACTCTAGCGATGGTTTCGTCGGAGAAATGATCGGGCTAGGTCATTGACTTCGAGGCCGAAGATGATCTACGTCGGGGAGACTCAAACTCAAGCTATTCCTTCACTTGGTCAAAAACTTTATGAAGAGAATACCCTATACTACATGGCAAGTGGTAGAGGATGAAGAAATAGGAAGTGGGTTCACTTTAGAATTGGATTTCTCACTCTTTTTACCATGGCACCATTGGAGCTCTCAAGCTTTTGTGAGCTTGATGAAGATGAAGAAGAAGAAAACAATCATATCAATTAAAAGAATAATACCAATACTTATCCTTTTAATCATGGCACCATGGTTGAGTTAAGCCCTCATGCTTAACTCGTGTAGAGATTTAACCAAACCATTAGGTTAAAGGTTGGGTTAACTAATATCTTTAAACATATGACAAAGAGAGTTGACTTTGTCAATGTTCATGAAGCTTCATGAAGCTTGATAACTTTGACCAAAGTCACACTCTTTTGTTATATGCTTAGGAAAATAGTAAACCTTAATCTAACCTTGATTTGGTTCAAGTCTCATACACACAACTTGTTTGTATCATCAAGCATGATACAAACATGTATACTTGCATATATCACATATAAACAATGTGCACATTCAAGTGAGAAAATCAATCTTAAAGTGAACCAATACTAGTTAATGTAAAGTAATATATCAAATATATAATTATACATTAAATCATTAAATCAACACTTGATTTAACGATCCGGTCATATCGCATATAGCCGACTAATATCAAGTGTATCAATGTATCGAATCAACACTTGATTCGATAACCCGGCTATATCACATATACCCGACCGATGATACAAATCGCGAGAATAGAATACAGTATCACTTACTGGTATTATTCTCGGTCCCGCACATATCTCATATGCACTCATATTTCGTTTCGCTTGAGCCAGGAAACCCCTGTGTAGGACTCTAAAGACTCGTCAATACGCCGGCAGTAGGTGATGATCATATCAAACACCTACAAGCCGCAAGAGGTCTGCTAAACGTAACGGCCACCCGGGTATTGAGCGATCAGAAGATCAACGAGCAAGCCCGCTCACACTCCTGTGAATCCAATGAGTAACACTACCGTACAGTCAGGTCTGTTCGTCTGATATGTCGCATATCTCGTCTAGGGGTGGTAAACGTCAGACCCCAATAACTCGATAAGTCGTGTCGATATGAGGCTCATAACGGGTCGAGAAACTACTGGTAACACTTACCAGTACATCCCTAAAACAGCCTTGGCCAAGGACTTCCTGTTATAGCCAATCGAACACTGCGCAACATCAACTCCCTATACCGGGAGAGACGAAACCCCTCCTATCGCTCATTGCCTCCATGTGATTCGGGACTGTACCCAAAAGCCACGTGGTATGATGGAAATCAAAGCACAGTGGAAATCACACAAGACTCTATGACGATCTCGGGTCTACAGACTAACCTGTACCAGTGTCACCAGAGAACTGCCATCTGACGTAAGGTATAATACTTCTGGGAGTTCTCGGCGAGTCCGTCCAGTGTACCCAGTCTCCACTGAGCACCCGTATATCATCTCTGATGTCAAACACCAATGGATATGGGATCATCCATCGCCCATCTGTATGGGTCGAGAAGGTATACGCTAGTCTACTCTGGTATATCGATGCCCTGTCTCGATACACCCACGACTAGGGACCTTGAAGGATGTACTTATGGACTACCATGTCCCCACTAGTATGATCCGCATCATAGTCCAGGTAGTCAAGTACACATCCTAAGGGCTTTATCAACATGTAACAGAGAGACAATCAGTGTACACGTTAAGGTAAAGAGTAACCAGATAGCATACTATCATATCGAGCAAGAAAGTCATCCCTATATATGTCCAAGCA
Organism: Agapanthus africanus; assembly: GCA_030015575.1. NCBI lineage: Eukaryota > Viridiplantae > Streptophyta > Magnoliopsida > Asparagales > Amaryllidaceae > Agapanthus > Agapanthus africanus. Next base: position 861,490,463 of record JASDDO010000024.1, on the reverse strand, counting down.
TCCACTACAATATACATCCTATGTATAGTAATGGCCTCTAGGGCATACATATAACTAACACCTACGAGTGCGGCGAATAGCCCGCCAATTCTAGAGTGAAGCCCCCTCCGTCTCAACGCCATGAGATGCTGGCACGTTGCCCTCTAGAACCCGGCTATCCGTGCACCCCACCGCGGGGTAATCCTAGTACAGAAAAGAAAATATATACAACGGGTACATCGACCTCAACCCGGTCGTGCCCAAAAGAATAATATGCAAACAGGCAGTGACAGCAGTCCACATGTCGGACGCTCGCCCCGCAATATCAAATGTATAAATATACCCAAACTGCACTACCATTGCACAGGAGCTATCCACCATGACAAATCCGCAACAACACAGCACAACACAGAATATCAACGTGAATGTCACGTTCGCAAATCCCGTCTAAAAGAGCTATAGCAATTAGACAAGATTTACCGATCAAATGACATTCACGGTCGCAAATAGTAATGTAATGTACTGCTAACTTTAGACAATATTAAAATTTATCGAGTTCGAAATAACCCCCGAATAGCCCCAAGTAAACTGATAAAACCATATCCAAAATGGGCTAAACAAACATCACCACTGTACAAGGATTCCAGAGACCAAACTGCGCCACAAAAACGAAGCACATAAGCCTTCATTAGGCCGGCCTCCTCAGATTTTGGAGCCATGTGCTCGGCCAAAATCCGAGGGTTTGGTGTCGTTTTTGGTGTGCAGGCTATGAGTAAGGTCAGTAGTCTTCTGCACATGTTTAAATAATTTTTGAAGACCCTTTTGAAATTGACAGAAACTTGAAATCTGTGTGCAGTGTATTGCGTCGTTTCGATTGATACTTTAACATTGTCTAAACAAGCTAGAATACGGTTAATAGTTAGGCTCTGATACCATGTTGGGATACGGCATCGCCCCGGCCGTCAATCCGAGGTCAAATGCGGAACAAAAATTTTATAACTTGGCGCTACCGCAACCAATCATCCGGATCGTTCCATTAACCATTATCTAGCAAACTACTAAAGTGGGTTCAGAAATTATACCGATCGATCCGTATCCTTCGGTCTTCAATCCCCTCCCCTAGCTTGTTGCGGCTGTCCCGGTGAAATCTGCTCTCCGATCTCGCTCGTTGAGGAGGCACCACGTCGAAGAATCTTTATACGGGCTCCCGCTTCGAACTGAAGCAACTCGGACATGAATTTTGCTAGCCGACATATCCAAGATTGAAGTAGAGAGAGTGTAGAATACTTTGTCTCAAGGCACCCAATGAATTGGATGAAGATAAATGAAGTTGCCAATTTGTAGAATGTGAGCACATGAAAAATCAAGCCAAGCATAGAAATGGGATCGGCCAAAAATGGGCTCTGGAATTTTTGTGGAGTGTGTTGTTTTTTGCAAATGAAAGCTACACCTTTTAAACAAGAAAACACCCCCAGCTTCTGGAGCCACGGCCACCACAAAAAAGCCCCTCCCATCAAAAATATCTTCACAAAAACAAAAGAGTCATAAATGCAAAAGACCCCCATGCTTAGAACCCATGCCTCCCCGTGCCCATTTAATGCAAAAAGGCAACGACTCACCCATCATTGGCAGCCACCCAATCCGAAATACAAGTGGAGGTAAAAAAAAGGCAAAAAAGAAATGCTCACATTAACAATCAATTAAACATTAAAACTAATGTTTAATCAAGCGGAGAAAAACTGGCAACTTCAAAATAAATCCCGTAACAAATTACAGGATTACCCCACAACTGTATATACATACCCGCATTTGTATTTCGACCGAATGCGAATGCAACGAGACGAAAATATCCCTACACAATATAATACTAGGATCCGGCTTAAAACAAAGCCCACTAGTATTATCTGTCCGAACCACGACACGTGCACAAATGCACGTGTATGTTCGAACCCTTCCATAAAACCATATGACCTCTACAACGTTTCGCCCGAACTTGGGAAACTGTCTGTAGGGGACTCTAATGACTCATCAATACACTGGCAGTGGGTTTAACCACAAGCACGTCAGAGGTACTAGCTGTACGTAACGGTTGCCCATGTATTGAACGAAAGGGAAGTTGGCGAGCGAACTCATCCTGAAACCCTACTGAGCCTGACAGTGACAATATCCGTACAGTCCGGTCTGTTCATCTATGAGTATCGCATATCGGGTCTAGGGGAGTGGATAAAGTCAGACCCCTAACAACACGATAATTCGTGTCGGTATGCAACCCATCACCACCTGAGAAACTACCGATCCTAGATCGGTAGTTCTCTACTACCTTGGCCAAGGTTTTCTGGTGATGGCCACCCGTGCACTGTGCGACATCAACCCCCAATACTGGGAGAGACGAATCCCCGACGCTCTGCTCACTGCCTCCATGTGGCTCGGGACTGTACCCAACTAAAACCTGTTTGCACGACTCCTTTGAGCCGTGGTAGGATAGTAATTAAAGCATAGTGGGAACTCACACGAGACAAATGACGATCTCAGGTCGACAGACTAACCTGTACACATGTCACCTGGGAACTGCTATCTGTCTATAGGTATAATACCAACTAGCAGGTTCCCGGCGAGTCCGTCCAGTGTACTCATAACCCAATGAGCACCTGTATACACCTTAGGTGAACCACCTGATGTAGGGTTCCTAGGCACTCTCAAGAGATCTCACAAGGCATCAACCATGCCAATTTCAAACTTTAACGGTGCCAAGAAACCCTAATACGGATCGTTGGCTAGAAGTTTAGGCGAAAAACAAACTAGTTAACACTTAACTACAAGAATACGGAATTACAACCTTTGTAGATCCGGTCCTCCACCTTCATGGCTCCATGATGAAGTCATCTCCGCTGTCCTCATGCAATCCCGGGCTCTAGCGTCGGCTTCATCGGAGAAGAAGCGGGCTAGGTCATCGACGACGTGCCGAAGATGATCTACGTCGAGGCATCGCTAGATCAAGCTCCAACTTCACCAAGTCAAGAAAACTTGTGAAGGAAACACACTCTACTACTTGGCAAGAGGTAGAGGATGAAGAAATAGGAAGTGGGTAGACTTTAGAATTGGATTTCTCACTCATTTTCATCAATCACCATTGATGAAGAAAGGTTTTCTTCATTGAAGATGAAGAAGAAGAAGAAGATAATGAATATAATAAGTTAATCAAAAAAGAAAAGAAAAATGAATTCTTATCATAATTTTAACCATGGTAAAGTGTAGAGAATTAACTTAGGTTAAATGAATGGTTAGGGTTTAGGAGATGAAGACAAAAGAGTCACTTTGGTCAAAGCTTCATGAAGCTTCAACAAGCTTCATGTTGAAAGCAACCCTTTTGTTTTTCTTTTCTCATTTCTTTTAATCCAAATTAAAAGATAAATGAAAGAATAAATATGTAAAAACCCTAACTATTTACTTAACTAAGGTTTAACTCTTTACACAATCATGTATCATCAAACATGATACAATCAAGTGCACAAAAAATATATCACATATACAATGTGCACAAGCGAGTGAGAAAATCCATTTAAAGTGAACCAATACTAGTTAATGCAAAGCAATATATCAAATATATAATTATGCATTAAATCATTAAATCAACACTTGATTTAACGATCCGGTCATATCGCATATAACCGACTAATATACAATGTATCGATTTATCGAATCAATCCTTGATTCGATAAGTAGGTTATATCGCATACAACCATATCGATACATTCATCGCGAGAATGAAATACGGTATCACATACACGCATTATTCTCGGTCCCGCACATATCTCATATGCGCTCCTATTTCGTTTCGCTTGAGCCAGGAAACCTCTGTGTAGGACTCTAAAGACTCGTCAATACGCCGGCAGCAGATGATGATCATATCAAACACCCACAAGCCGCAAGCGGTCTGCTAAACGTAACGGCCACCCGGGTATTGAGCGATCTGAAGATCGACGAGCAAGCCCGCTCACACTCCAGTGAATCCAACCAGTAACACTACCGTACAGTCCGGTCTGATCGTCTGATATGTCGCATATCTCGCCTAGGGGTGGTAAACGTCAGACCCCAATAGCTCGATATGTCGTGTCGATATGAGGTCTATAACAATTCAAGAAACTACAGGTAACACTTACCAGTAAATCTCAGCAACCCTGGCCAGGGATTTCCTGTTATAGCCAATCGAACACAGCGCAACATCAACCCCCTATACCGGGAGAGACGAATCCCCTCCTATCGCTCATTGCCTCCATGTGACTCGGGACTGTACCCAAAAACCACCGTTTTGCACGCCCTCTTGGACGTGGTAAGATGGAAATCAAAGCACAGTGGGAACCACACAAGACTCTATGACGATCTCGGGTCAACAGACTACTCTGTACCAGTGTCACCAGAGAACTGCCATCTGACGTAAGGTATAATACCATCTGGGAGTTCTCGGCGAGTCCGTCCAGTGTACCCAGTCTCCACTGAGCACCCGTATATCATCTCTGATGTCAAACACCAATGGATATGGGATCATCCATCGCCCATCTGTATGGGTCGAAAAGGTATACGCTAGTCTACTCTGGTATATCGATGTCCCGTCTCGATATACCCACGACTAGGGACTTTGAAGGATGTACTTATAGACTACCATGTTCCCACTAGTATGATCCGCATCATAGTTCAGGTAGTCAAGTACACATCCTAAGGGCTTTACCAACATGTAACAGAGAGACAATCAGTGTACACGTTAAGGTAAAGTGCAACCAGATAGCATACTATCATGTCGAGCAAGAAAGTCCTCCCTATATACGTTCTAGCATCCACTACAATATACATCATATGTACAATAATGGCCTCTAGGGCATACATATAACTAACACCTGACACCAATGGCTTGTGAGACCGGCCACCGCCCCTCGTCGGGGTCTCGACTGTATACACTAGTCTACTCTGGAGTATCGATGCCCTGTCTCGAAACTCCCTCGACTAGGGACCATTTAAGGATGTGCATATAGACCCCATCTCCTACGTATATGATCGCCATCATACTGCTGGCAGTCAAGCAAGAATCCTATGGGCTCTATCAATATGCAATAGTGAACTAAAGCATGTACACGATGATAAAGACAAACCAGATAGCATACTATCATCTCGAGCAAGACTGTCCTACCGGTATAGGTCCTCCCTCAATCATTGCAATCACGTACCTGTGATCCAATAATTGACTTTGAGGGCACTATATCCAACAATCTATCCACTCTAATCATGAGAGGAATAAAATTCCTTAATTTTTTTAAGAGCTATGCTCTGTGAAGACGATGGTGTCACTCATCAAAAACCCTAAAAATCAAAGCTTTAATGAATTAAAAATTCCGAGATTTTCAAGATCTATGAACAAACTCTAAGAGTTCTTCATGAAAGATTGACAAATCTATATGATTTGAGAAGAGCAAAGATCTGTTAATGGGTTAAGAAACCCTAAAAAAGATCTCTTTAGATCTAAGAAGAGCAAAGCTTTGTTGAGAAACCCAAAAAATCTATATGATTTGAGAAGAGCAAAGCTCTGTTAATGGGTGAAACCCTATATTATGAAATAATCCCTTCAAAGATTTGATCTTTACCTAGATTTTTGACAGGGTTCTGACTCTAAGAGAGTTCTTAAGACAGAGAGCTTAGCTCTGAAGAGAGAATAAGATTCTCAGAAAACAAGAAAGCAAGAAGATGAACAAGTAGTCATCTCAAGGGCAAAAGGCCCTATTTATAGGCGCTGGAAGTCGATCCAACTTCCAAGAAAAATCCAACGGTGGAAAAGCTGCCACCGTTGCACTCACGTGTGAGCCACGTGAGCTCAACGGTGGGGGAGCATTTGTTTCCCCCAATCAGAGAAAAGCTCTGTTCAAATTTTGAAATTTGAAATGAAGCAGCGCTTCATAAAAGCGCTGGTGCCAAGAGCACCAGCGCTGAGAGTCAAAGACTCTGAGGCAGCGCTCACGTGCAAAGCACGAGAGCATTAGCGCCAAGAGCGTCAGCGCTAAGAGTCAGAGACTCTGATGTAGCGCTCACGTGTAAAGCACGAGAGCGCTAGAGCCAAGAGCGCCAGCGCTATGAGTCAAAGACTCTGATGCAGCGCTCAAGTGCAAAGCATGAGAGTGCTAGTGCTAAGTGCGCTAGCGCCAAGAGTCAAAGACTCTGATGCAGCGCTCACGTGCAAAGCACGAGAGCGCTAGAACTGGAATTAAATGTTCCCCACCGTTGGATCAAAGATCCAATGAAGATGATAAATTATCAAATTACCAGAATAAAATTCTGTTAAGGAAATACTCAGAATCTTTCCAAACAGGAAAGATTATGCTCTGAAAATCAGAGCACCGTTGGATCAAAAATCCAATGATGATTAAAAATCACCAAGATACAGAATAAGTTCTGTATGGGAAAATATTTTCCCAGTCTTGTTAAAAACAAGAAGATTGTCTTCTGTAAAACAGAAGCCCTTGGATCAAAGATCCAATGGTGGGAAATATCCCCAAATCAATCAGAGAAAAGACGTCCTTACCTGATTCAACAAATCAGCCTCCACTATATAAGGCCCCAAGACATCAAGTCTTGCAGAGAGAAACCCCCCTATAAACTTCAGAAAAAAGGAAGAAACTCCCCATAAGTTTCATATACAGAAGAACCCCCCATAAGTTTTCAAGTTCTCAGAAAAAGAAAAGAGAAGAGCAAGCTCTGAAAAGAAGAATTTCTTCAAGGTAAAAGAGAGATCAAAGCATCTCATAAAAAGAAGAAGAACTTAGTTCTTTTTCTAGATCATAAATCTATAAGACAGAGGTCTTTCACAAAAAGAGATCATAGCATCTCATCATAAAAAGGAGGTAGAAGAACTTAATTCTCTTCAGATCACAGATCCATAAAAGCAAAGTCTTTCACAAAAAAAACATAAGAGATTGTAACATCTCCTATAAAAATAAGAACCTTGTTCTTAGAGCCACGAGACAAAGTCTCTTATAAACGAGAACTTAATTCTCAGAGCACAAAATTGATCAAGAGCGCTCTGCACTCATTGGCTGGCGCTCTGCGCCAAGCGCGCCATGTGCTCCTCACGTGTGCGCTATTTCACAAGGAGCGCTCTGCGCCAAGCGCGCCACGTGCTCCTCATGTGGGCGCTACTTAATAAAGAGCGCTCTGCACTCATTGGCTGGCGTTCAGCGCCAAGCGCGCCACGTGCTCCTCACGTGTGCGCTATTTCACAAGAAGCGCTCTGCACTCATTGACTTGACGCTCAGCGCCAAGCACGCCACGTGCTCCTCACGTGTGCGCTATCTCACAGGAAGCGCCTTAGCGCTCTAAGTCTGGCGCTCAGCGCCAAGTGCGTCACGTACTCCTCACGTGGGCGCTGAGGGAACTTAAATTGTTCTTTAAATAAAGCCCTAGAGCCATAATGAGTGCTCAACACTCAATAAAAGACAAAAAAGGTTGTCAGAACCCAAACCAATGCTCAGCATTGTTAAATAAAAAAGGACTGAGCCTAATTAAATGTTCAACATTTTAACTGAGTGGGCCGAGCCCAAGTTGGCCACAGATCCTTAATTCAGATTAATTGAGCCCATATGCTCATAAATCTTTTTAACTGGTCTTAGTCCCAAACCTGACTACAGATCTCCCAACCAACATCGGTTCAAGGGTACATCTCTTCTTACCTCTGATACACGTTGTAATTCTTCAGTGTCTTCAGAGAGGTGGCGGGTCCCGACAACCAGACACTCCATGGACTATGATGTCCTTAAACTTATGGACCGCAACGTCCCTAAACTAAACTTTATAGACTATGACGTCTTTAAACTATGGACTATGATGTCCTTAAACTCCACGGACTATGATGTCCTTAAACTTATGGACCGCAACGTCCCTAAACTAAACTTTATAGACTATAACGTCTTTAAACTATGGACTATGATGTCTTTAAACTCCATGGACTATGATGTCCTTAAACTTATGGACCGCAACGTCCCTAAACTAAACTTTATAGACTATGACGTCTTTCAACTATGGACTATGATGTCCTTAAACTCCTCGGACTATGATGTCCTTAAACTTATGGACCGCAACACTAAACTTTATAGACTATGACGTCTTTAAGCTATGGACTATGATGTCCTTAAACTCCACGGACTATGACGTCCTTAAACTTATGGACCGCAACGTCCCTAAACTAAAACGATAGAACCCAAATGCCCTGTCATCGGATCCAAATGATCCCAAAACCCTGTTAAGTAGATCTTAGTATAAAATTAGACTAACGTATTCTTAACAAACGTTTAAGTTGATCTTAATTTCAATGAGATTAATGAGCCTTAAACCCAACCCAAACCCAAATCTATGAAAATACGGATTTGGACTAATCCACGCCCTACGGGCGACAACATAAATTAGTCTCCATATATAATCCACGAGCAACAAAAAACAAAACAAACACGCACGACACGAAGTGATCATCTGGAGAAGGAGAAAGTGGTTACCGAGATGCGGTAGCGTAATTAACTGCAGGGGCTTGCACCTGCAGGGAAGAGCGTCCACACAATCAAAAACCCTCACAACGAGGGGGAATCTGACGAAGTCTGCTACAACGGCCGCATCCGTCTAAATCTCCGATACACTGTGCCATAAATCAACTTGGCATCTTCGGAAAGGTGGACGGATAAAACCTAAATAGCATCTGCCCCCAAAATTCAGGCCGGACGTCCCAACGTCCCGGTCGCGTCTTTCGGCGGAGAACAGAGGGATGGGCATAGCATGGCTTATTCTATATTATATTCATTTGCTTACACTATTGAAGCATTGCTACAATTTTTAAGTGTTAAAAATTGTATGCTTCAATAATGGGTGAGCTAAGATGAGCCATTCAACACTTCATTCCACACTTAGTTATTTTTCTTCACTTGAGAGCTCATGTGATGAGTTGCTCTCTAGCTCTCTCCATCTTCTCCACCTCCACCTCCAAGCTCAATCCCTCATATGAGTTGTGAACCCTTGAGCTTGTGAGAACCCTAGTGAGCTAATAACACCCCTACTTCACAATCCTACACTAGATGAGCGCTTTGGTGTAGTGTGTTTCTTTCACTAAAGAGTTTAGTGAAGAGATAGCTTGGATTAGCGGACTTTGGGTGGATCATATTCGGCATGAAGGTCATCGGAGCAAGTTCGTTCAATCTTCAAGTGGAGCCTAATGGAGTCGCGTGGACTACAACCCGGAGCTTTAGAAGAGAAGGACATGGTCTACAAAGGTTGTAGCCATCCATCTCTTAATGTAAAGTTTATGATATCAAATTAAACCCTAATCATCTAGTTTAAGATCTTGGTTAGTGTAGATTAGCATCCCGACATTTTTAAAAACGGCATGCTTGATGCTAGTAAAACCCAATGGTGGTGCTAGCATACACTTTTAGATAGAAACTGCTATGGTAGGTGTAAGTGGAAGAGATGATGGTGGGGTGTTGCCATTGACGTTCGTGCTCGTATTGTTGGGAGAAACCATAACCTTTGAAAGAAAAAAATAGGGTTAGGATAGATTCAAGGAATATGTAAAGAATGTTTAGTTGTTGATTCTTATAATTCTTATGACTTATATTGCTTAGGATTCCATGCAGAACTAATCCTGCATGGTTATGTAGGTTTCCATGCAGAACTGACCTGCACGGGCCACCAACAAAACCTGTCACGCCCCGCTTCCCAGTGTATGGGGAGGTAGACGTGGCGAGGCCGCGACGTATTTACTCGGTAGTAAACACGTTAAGCGTAAATAAGCAATATAAAAATAAAGCACAAGAATAATAAGAGATATAATGAAACAACAACTTTTTATTTATATTCATTCTTTACATACAACTGGAAACTAAAGTACAATAATGGAAAGCGATGCCTAAACAATGGCATATGAACTGAAAGTAAAGTAAGTACAAGTAGAATCTAGAACTCTGGATCCTCAGCAAACTGCTCCAAATCTTCCTGGCTGGGCCCGATCTCCTAAGAGTCGGGTCCTCCTGACAACATTCCAAAGAAAGAAGAAACTGGAATGTCATCAGTGAACAATCGCTCCGTAAGTCCCGAGAGAGAGATATGAATAGATCAAGTAAATGGAATAGGTCTGGTAATTTATCTGTTTTTGTTATCCTAACGCAGTTGTTTGTACCTTGGTATAGAATGCATCAGTGTATACGAGAGGAGTCCAACTATTCCGTGGACTAAGGTATACGGAGCACAAGGACCCATCAAGCCATGGGACAACGGCACAGATATTCAGGTTATGTGTATTATGGAGACCGTCTCGTGTCACTTCTAATACATTCTGTACCAATCTACCCCGTTAAAACCCCGTAATGCATATTGTATTGATTGTAATGATTTGTTGTATAAGACTTGTCGAAACCATGGTATAAGTTGTTCATGTAAACGGATCGGATGTAAATGGATAGTCTTGTAGTCAAGTTCAAAATATATCCATGGTTCGGTCCAGTCGAGTCATGTTGCATGTTCATGTTCAAGTGTTCATGCTTGATACATTGGATTCATGTTGAAATGGAGTTATAGTTGGAATCATGTTTGGATTGTATCCAGATTAGACTGAGACTCAGATTGAGTCAGACACTTTAAACAGATTTAAATCCTGAATTAGGTTTAGGAGTTATCGGTAACTGCTGCATATGGACGGCAGAATTTGTGACCTTTTTCAAGTCAATTACCATTGATAACCACGTTTTAGTTTTCTACCTTAAATAGGCAAGCACCTGAAGGGTTGCTAGGCACGCTCACAAGGTTCTACGAGGCATCAACCATGCCCGATTAAAAATTTAGCCGTGCCGAACAACCCAAAGCCGATCTTTAAACTAGAGATTAGGTGAAAACTAGCATGTTAAACACTTTAACACTAAGTGAGAGAAATTACAACCTTTGTAGATCCAGTCCTTCACTTCTTAAGCTCCGTGTTGAGGTCCCTTCGCTGCGATCATCATGTTCTGGACTCTCGAGAGGCTCCGCGAAGAGAAAGGTGCAAGCTTGCTTCCGATCTTCGATAACAAAGATGATCTACCTTGAAGTTTCATTAACACAAGCTAACACTCATGAAATGATGTGAACACCCTCATCTAAATGGCAAGGATAGATGAGGATGATGAAGTAGGATTTTTGCTCTCATTTGTTTTCTTATTCTCACTCATTTTTCATCACAAAATCATATCAAGAAAGCTTTTTCATGAAAAAGAGGAAGGAAGAAGAAGAAGAAGAATCATTCATAATCTTTTTGTGATGAATAATGCAAAGATAAACATAATGAATAATGCAACCATGGTCAACTAAACCCATGTAGAGAATTAACTAGGGCTAGGGTTTGGGTTGGGTTAAAAGTGAGTCACTTGAAAATATCAAGCATAATATCTTTTTCAAGACAAAAGAAAAGCTTCTAGAATCTACTAGAAGTCTTAACCCTAATCCAAACCCTAATCATGTTTAAACTCCACTAAACATGTTGCATTAGTAATCATATCATGTTACAATATTAGTGAGCTAATATTAGTTAATGTAATTTAATATATCATATATATTATTATACATTAAATTATCGAATCAACACTTGATCCGACAATCCGGCTATATCGCATATAACCGACTAATACGATGACCCGGCTATATCACATATACCCGGCCGATATCTCATATCGCGAGAATCCAATACGGTATCTCATATCGCATTATCCTCGGTCCCGCACATATCACATATGTGCTCCTACTCCGTTTTGCCTGAGCCAAGAAACCTCTGTGTAGGACTCTAAAGAATCATCGATACGCCGTCAGTAGGTGATGATCATATCAAACACCCACAAGCTGCAAGCGGTCAGCTAAATGTAACAGCTACCCAGGTATTGAGCGCTCAGAAGATCAACAAGCAAGCCTGTACATTCTCCTGTGAATCCAATCAGTAACACTCCCGTACAGTCCGGTCTCGTCGTCTGATATGTTGCATATCTCGCCTAGGGGTGGTAAACGTCAGACCCCAGTAGTTCGATAAGTCGTGTCGATATGAGGTCTATAACAGTTCGAGGAACTACTGATAACACTTACCAGTAAATCTCAGCAATTCTGGCCAGGGATTTCCGGTTATAGCCAATCGAACACAGCGCAACATCAACTCCCTATACCGGGAGAGACAGATCCCCTCCTATCGCTCATTGCCTCCATGTGATTCGGGACTGTACCTAAAAGCCACCTTTTTGCACGCCCTCTTGAACGTGGTATGATGGAAATCAAAGCACAGTGGGAATCACACAAGACTCTATGACGATCTCGGGTCAACAGACTACTCTGTACCAGTGTCACCGGAGAACTGCCATCTGACATGAGGTATAATACCATCTGGGAGTTCTCGGCGAGTCTGTCCAGTGTACCTAGTCTCTACTGAGCACCCGTACACCATCCTTGATGTCAAACACCGATGGATATGGGATCATCCATCGCCCATCATATGGGTCAAGATGCGTATACGCTAGTCTACTCTGGTGCATCGATGCCCTGTCTCGATACACCCTTGACTAGGAACAGTTTAGGATGTACTCGTCGACTACCGTGGCCCCACTAGTATGATCTCATCATAGTCCCAGTAGTCGAGTACATATCCTAAGGGCTTTATCAACATGTAACATAGAGACAATCAGAGTACATGTTAAGATAAAGTACAACCAGATAGCATACTATCATGTCGAGCAAGAAAGTCCTCCCTATATATGTCCAAGCATCCATTACAATATACATCGTATGTACAGTAATGGCCTCTAGGGCATACATATAACTAACAATCTCCCACTTGCACTAGGTCCATCTATTGTGGTATCGCATACCCTACAATTAGCTGCGGTTGAAGTATCTCATACTCAACCATCTCATAAAAGTCTCTACTGGGAAAAAGGCCTTTGTGAGTGGATCCGCGATGTTGTCCTCTGTGTCTACTCTCCTAACCTCGATCTTCCTGGAGATCATCCATCTCCATGATCAGGTGATACTGCCTAAGAATTATATCTGGATTTCTGATGGGACGGAGGGTTCCTTGGCAAAATCCACAACTCCATTGTCACACAATGGTAGGAATGAAATTCATCTCATGAACTTATATATCCAGACTGCCTCTTTGGTAGCATCCTTGGTAACGATGTATCTTGCATTTTTATCGTCTAGTATGTCTCGGTATCTAGCTTGGAACTCTTCCAACATACCGTCCCTCCACTGAGGGTAAAGACAATGCCTGCGACTGACATTCAGTCGTCCTTATCACCCTGGAACCATTCCAGTGATTCTCCCTAGGATCGATTGATACCATCTCACTACAACTAGTGAGTATCCTAACATCCAATTAGATCTATCTCATAGATCCAAAACCCAGGATTTAGGAGGTATCATTTTGATCCTATATGGAGAATCCTTGTGATAAGCGGAGATTGACCGAGCGTAGCATAGGAAACTCCTTCCCTATCAAGAGTATGTCATCCACGTACTCTACGAGGATCACCACCATACTCTCTACTACCTTTTTGTATATACAAGGTTCATCTACCATTTTGATGAAGTCAAACTCTTTGACTGCCACATCAAAACAGACGTTCCAACTCCACGATGCCTGCTTTATCACATAAAATATCTTGCACATGTTTCCGCTGCTCCCACTGTCTACGAAGCCCTCTGGCTGTGTACTTATAGACGCTCTCTTCCAAATCAACATTTAGAAAAGCAGTCATGACACCCAACCGCCAGATATCGTAGTCATGGTATGTAGCTGTGGCAAGTAGGATCTGGATGGACTTAAGCATAGCTTTGAAAGTCTTAACTTTTCCATGTACACCAAGTAATCTTCTCAAGATATACTTACTCCTGATGGGGATTTAACCCTTCAGATAAAGCAACCAAAGTCCATACTTTATTGGTGTATAAGGATTCCATCTCAGATTGATAAGCATCCAGCCATTCTTACAGAGTCCCACTCCTGATGGCCTGCTCGAAAATAGTTGGGTCATCATCTCATGATGCAATCCTCGCTCCCACTGTCATAGAGAAACCGAAGTATCTCTCAGGTGGGTGAGGAACCCTACTAGATCGGCGGAGAGGCTAAGGTTCGTTGGAAACTATCGAATCCTTTGGTTCTACCAAATCATCTGCTGTAGTTTGTATAGCTGGAACTCCTTCCAGTTCTACCTCATGACCACTAATTTTTCCACAAGAAATTCCCTTTCACAAAGGTGGCATGTTAAGAAATAAAACACTTTTGTTTCTCGGTTTGGTAGAAGATATTCCCTTGCGAATGCTTGGGATATCCAACAAACTTCTACAGATCTGACTTTGCCTCGAGCTTGTCCGGATTATGCTTTTAGACATAGGCTGGACAACCCAAAATCTTAACAAACTTAAGATATGGGCTCTTCCCATTCCATATCACATATGAAGTGGTAGGTAACTGATTTGATTTGAACCCTATTCAATAGGTATGCAACTTCTCAAGTGAATAACTCCCAAAAGGAAATAAGAAACTCAGTAGTACTAATCATAGAGCACACCATATCATATAGGGTGCTATTGCTCCGCCCCGATATACCATTGTGCTATGGTGTATACAGAGGAGTAATGCTGAGAGAGAATCTCATTCTCCTTTAGAATAGTCCAGGAATTTCGTGCTCAAGTATTCTCCTCCCTGATCTTATCAAAGGATATAATACTTATACCCGTTTTTGGTTCTCTACTTCTAACTTATATTCTGTGAATATCTCAAAAGCTTCGGACTTATGTTTCAACAGGAACACATGTCTGAACCTTGAGAGATTATCAGAGAATGTAATGAAGTACAAAGAACCGGTCTTGGCATATGTAGACAGGGGACTTTCATACATCAGCATGTATCAATCCCAAGAGTTCACTAACTCTTTCTCTGTTTCCAATAAACAGAGCTGTGGTCATCTTATCTTTGTGACATGACCGGCAAGTTTCACAAGATGTAAATTCAAACAAATTTAAATATGCATCTAAATGTAACTTTGCTAGTCGGGTCGCATTGATATGACCTAGTCTACAATGCCTCAAGAAGGATCCGTTCATTTCTGAACTCTTCCTCTTGTGTGTGTTCTGTATACTAAGAACTGTAGTTTGATTTAAAACGTCAATGCTTTTAGATAACGTGCCTGAACCGATCAACTCTTGATATAGGAAATGTTCAAAACATTATCAAACAATACAAAATTATATCCTTCTTTACTAATAAAAAGACTGATATGATGTTGTATATCAGGTTCGGTATCTAATAACGTTTGTTCAGAATCAATGTATTCTGGTAATACAGGGTGATAGTGACCAACAGACTTGGCTGCAACACTTGCACCGTTTCTATTTCATGAAACTTATCACCCGTTCTCAGTTCTCTACCTATCTGTAGCCCATGTAACAAATTACATATGCGGGATCCGGATCTGGTATCACATACCCAGGACGTAAAGGATACTGAAAAACAGTTCTCTGTAATGAACACACCCGAAGATGATGCATCAGCATGCACTTTCTTGGTTTGGGCTGCACGGGAAATCTGGTATTCCCCAATTTCCTGCTCTGTCTTATAGCAATTATAAGTTGGAGCGGGACCAACGTTTCCCAGGCTCAGTATAACAAGCGGGTCCGGTCAATATATCCGTTTTATTATCTTGATTAAGGCGTGATATGGTCGCTACCTGGAGAGAGAGAGAAGAAAACACTCAGCGTATGCTCTTGCAAGATTAGATTGGTTATCTAATATATCTAATCAGGATATCTCCCACTGTTTTAATCAAATCTGTAAGTCCACGGCGGCGTCCCGGCCATCTAACAGATACCGATATGCGGAACAAAACTTTTACGACTGGCGCTATCGCGTACTTTATCCCGGATCGTCCATTAAAACTAAACCAACAAATTGTAAAGAGGGTAGAATTGTTATACCGAATAATCCGAGTCCTTCGGTCTTCAACCATCATCCCACGCTATGTTGCAACTGATCCGAACTTGCTCGATCTCCGGTCTCGTCGTCCAGGTGGCACCACGTCGACGGATCTTTAAACGGGCTCCCGCCTCTGAACCGAGGCAACTCGATCGTCAAGTTTGCCAAAAGAGACAACCAAGATAAAGTAGAAAATGAGTAGAATACGTTGTCTCGTTACGTCCAAGACTATGGACGAACGGTTAAAAGAAGTTGCCATTTGGAATCGGGTGAATGGAAATTGAACTAGGAAATTTCCATACACTAAACTATATGAAATCTTTGGCCAAAAATGAATGAATCCAATCTATCTCTCCCACAAAGAAGTGGCCGGCCATATATATGAAAGGAGGGAGGTGAGTGTAGGAGAAGGAAGGGTGAGCATAACCAAATGATAGTTATCATAACAATAATGAAAGAATGACTCATTATCAAACATTAAATGCAACCAATCAAATTAAACCTAGTCACATTCATCATTAATGAACCATTAATGACTCAAGTGAGTCATATGCCTAATCACCACTTCTAGAACCTTCTAGAAGCATGACTCACCCTGAAGACGAAAAGACAAATCCGTATTTAACCGAATGTCAAAATACGGCTGATAGAAAACTGGAAACTGGCAACTTCCAAAAATCATCCCGAAACGAATTTCAGGATAACCCCGTATTGGTATAAACATACCCGCATTTGTATTACTACCGAATACAAATGCAACTGAGACAAAGATATTATATCTACACAGTATAATACTGGGTTCCGGCTTGAACCAAAGCCTACCAGTATTATCTGCCCGAAAAACGACACGTGCGAAAACGCACGTGCATTTTCCGAACCTTGCCATAATCCCATACGGCATCTACAACGTTTCGCCCGAACTTGGGAAAGTGTCTGTGGGGGACTCTAATGACTCATCAGTACACTGGCACTGGGTATAACCACTAGCACGTCAGAGGTACTAACTGTACGTAACGTTTTGCCTATGTATTGATTGGAAGGGAAGCTGACGAGCGAACTCATCTATAAACCCTACTGAGCCTGACAGTGACAATAACCGTACAGTCCGGAACATTCGTCTATGAGTATCGCATATACGGCCTAGGGGGCCAGTAAACGTCAGACCCCCAACAGCGATATAAGTCGTGTCAGAGAGCAGCCCAGAACACCCTGAGATTCTGCTGGTATACCTACCAGTATATCTCGATTACCCTGGCCAGGGATTTCGTGTAATGGCTCTCCTAAACACAGCGCGATCTCACCCCCAATACCGGGAGAGACGAATCCCCGAAGATCCGCTCACTTGCCTCCAATGTGGCTCAGGACTGTACCCAAAATATACCTGTTTGCACGACTCCTTTGACCCGTGGTAGAGTATAAATCAAAACACGGTGGGAACTCACACGAGACAAATGACGACCTCAGGTCAATGAACTAACCTGTACACATGTCACCAGGGAAATGCTATCTGACGATATGTATAATACCAACTAGCATGTTCCCGGCGAGTCCTGTCCGGTGTACTCATAACCTAATGAGCACTTGTATACATCTTAGGTGATCCAACTGACACCAGTGGCTTGTGAGACCGGCCACCGCCCCTCGTCGGGGTCTCGACTGTATACACTAGTCTACTCTGGAGTATCGATGCCCTGTCTCGAAACTCCCACGACTAGGGACACTTTAAGGATGTGCTTATAGACCCCAGCTCCCACATATATGATCGCCATCATACTGCTGGTAGTCAAACAAGAATCCTATGGGCTCTATCATGATGATAAAGACAAACCAGATAGCATACTATCATCTCGAGTAAGACTGTTTTATCGGTATAGGCCCTCCCTCAATCATTGCAATCACGTACCTGCGATCCAATAATTGACTTAGAGGGCACTATATCCAACAATCTCCCACTTGCACTTAAGGCTAATTATTGCGATGTCGAGTACTCACAGCTCGTGTGATACCGAGCATCCAACTCCTCTACTAATTAGTTTCACAATGCCTGTTTGCGAAACTAATGTGTTCGAGAAATAGCCTAAGTGAGTGGATCCGCCATGATGTTTCTTTCTATGTCTCTCTTAATCTCAAGTTCGCGGAGAAAACCATCTCCCGAATTGAGTAATACGTGTCTTAGAATATGTCTGGATATCTGATGGGACCTAGTTCATAAATGAACTCCAAATCCAAACTTCTTAGACTGTATCGATCACTGAAACTAATCAGTGTCCAGCACCAAGCCTCCCACAGTATCCTCTTGGACCGCCTGTCCATAATACTGTCCCTCGTCTAGGGAAAAAATATAACCTTGACAATCATTCTGTCATCTATGTCACCTTTGAAGCCTGGAATGATAACCGTCTCCCGAAGGAGGCCGCCGTCATCTTATCCGTAGAACATTCACTTATATTCTAAAACTGCTTCCTAATGTTTCTCCAGGATTGGATTAATATAAACTTATTGCATCTAGTGCAATAACAACATCTGGTGTGGTACTTGACATCTCACGATTGACTCAATTGCCTAAGTAAGTGATCTGTCAATCATGCACATCCCTCTCCCCTTTAGTCTGTAAGACACCTTTAGAGAGGGTGATTCCATCACCTGCAGTTACACCACCATGCTTGGAGTCATCTATTCTAAAATACTATTAGAATATTGTCAAAGTACCCAAATTGGGAAAATACCCAAATCTAGATCTAAAACCATAGATCTAGTTACTAGAATGTTTTATATTATATCCATATCCTTTGTGGAGAAACAACTGTGTGACGACCAAAGTACAACCTGATCGTAGTATAGGAATTTTACTTCCTATTCTGTGCATGTCATCCAAATACCAGGACATCACACCTTACTACTTTCTTAACAGATTCATCCCCTATTCTGATGAAGCCAAACCCATGACTGTTACATCAAGAATAGATGATCTATCTCCGCTATTCCTGCTCAAGTCTATAAATAGACATAAGCATCTTGCCCACTATGCTTCCGCTGCTCCCACTGATTACGACAACTCTCTGGCAGAATAATATATATACGTACACTTCTAAAACTAGTTTAGAACGACGCTATACATTTCCTCCTGCCCGGTCTCATAGTCTGGAACAACAGTAGTGTCAAGTCTGGGTAAGCAAGAACCTCCATGTCACCGTCCTTGTGGCTACCGGAGTACCTCTCGGGTGTCTGAGGTTACCCACCATATCTGCGGAGTGGCTATTGGAATGTCAAACCTGATTGAATATATAGGTCCTATTAAAACTTTCCGTAATCGTTTGCGGTTCTGGAATCACTTCCAGTTCTACCATGCTCCCACTACTGTTTTTCTGAAAAAATCCATTTTAATAAAACTGTGGCGAGTCAAGAACAATATCACTATTGATCTTCCAGATGGTAGAAAATCAACCCTCGTCAAAGCTAGGGTCAACCCACAAACTGTCATTACAGGAACGTGCCTTGAGTTTTCCAGTGTCTGTTTTAAAGCATATGCTGGACAACTCCCCTTTACCTTAACATCGTTAAGATATGAAGCAATCTATATCCAATATAGAAACATAGGCACTTATTTTAATTTGGAACTAAATTCTAATCATGCAGCTATCTCCAGTGCATATCAACTTAATGGAGAGAGGCTAATCAGTATTATTCAACTTAGGAATCCATCCAATTACGAGTAACCTGAAAGAGAAACAAGTTTCTCAAAACCATTACTATCAACTGAATACTAATCACAAGAATCTACATCTTCAATTTCTTTGAAGAGTTCCGATACTTGCGATACGTGGTTCTCTACTTTATTCCTATACCCACAACTTCTCAGAACTTAGACATTGTATTTCTACGAAACACTTGTCTAAAAACTAGAGAAGTTACAAGTAAACAGAATATAGTATGAGGACCAACCCCTTTGTCCTGATGGACACTGGACAACATACATTACTCTGTATAAGTCCGCTAAGTTGAATAACTCAAAACATGTACGTTGTAGGTTGAAAACTGTTCCCAGGAGATTTCCTCAAATATCACCAATTACAACGAATTCCGATATAATGAAGATGATCACCTAATTCCCAATAACTCGCTCCCACTCAACATCTGTAAAACCATGCAGATGTGAGAATCGTTCCTGGTAAATACATACCCTGGAGTAAGTATCCAATCGGGAAATCAGTTTTCTATTAACAATGCACAGTGAATATGAAACATAAATATGTTTTGTAGGGGTTTCCTGGTATTCCTAGTAATGCATCTTCCATAATCCAAATCATGACTTTAACCGTATATTTCCCTGCCATCTTTCCAATTCCCTTTATTTGTCTTTAGTCGTTACCTTCTGTACACCATTATTAGGCTAAATGGTTTTCTTCCTTCCCTACCGTTCGGCACCAGCCTATGGTTTGGAAGAAGACTATCCAGTAAGCATAATAGGTGTACCCTCCTAATCCTAAGAGTACTCGTAACTTGAGAGAAAGTGATGATAAAAGAAAACTGAATAAACCTTATTCCTATTTCTCCTGAACCGGAATCCATCCTCGAAAAATATCCTTCGAGTTCATTTATAACCATACGATGGATTTATCCAATGGAATTGGATGTTCGTAGTGATACGGGTTGTTCTGGAGAAATCAAAGGTGAAGTAGGAGTGGCGATGAAACACGTGGTTTGGTCGTGAATATGAATAATCGCAATTTACTTTGCCCTCTTTCTAATTCCTTTATCTTGTCTTTTCATATTACCTTCTGCACACCCTACTTAGGCTAATTGGTTTTCTTCATTCCCTACCTTTCGGCACCTGCCTATGGTTTGGAATAAGACTATCCAATAAGCGTAATAGGTGTACACTCCTAAACCAAGGAGCCCTCACAACCTGAGAGAAGGTGATAATAAAAGGAAATTGAATAAACCAATTCTATTTCTCCTGAACCTGGATCCATCCTCGAAGAAGTCCCTTCGAGTTCGTATATAACCATATGATGGATCTATCCAATGGAATTGGATGTTCGTAGTGATACGGGTTGTTCTGGAGAAATCAAAGGTAAAAGAAGGAGCGGTAATGTCTTATGCAACTATAGACAATCCAAAAGCCAGTATTTAAAGAAGGTTCGGTCAACTTGGTCACTGAGTTGTAGTCTAGGGTCGGTCAAAGGTCGCTGCCATAAGAGAGAGAGAAAAGAAACACTCTGCATGCACTCTAGCCTAAATCAGAATGGTTATCACTTTATCTAATTAGGAAACCTCCCACTGTTTTCTCAAATTCTCCTCCAAACCTGAAAGAAGAATTAGTCGGGGTCACCCGAAGAGTAAACCAACTCATCAGTGAGAATCGGGATCCAACTATCATCGCATGATAACTTGATGGAAGCCACTCAAGGCATCACACTCCAGAAGGTATGCGTAAGTCTGGCAAGTTTCTTGTATGTTTGAAACTCCCGATGTAATTTTTATCCCATGCTCTTATGACCTTGACGTAGGCCAACAAATCATAAGCAACATGTCAAGTTCTACCCGTCGTTGTCCTGATCAACTTAAGTCATCGTACAAGCCCTTGACGTAGGCCAACAAGGTGTACGTCTGACTTAAACTAATGCATCTATCTATGCAACAAATGAATACCCAGCAGCTACCAAACACTATGTCTTGACGTAGGCCAACAAACATAGCTTGAATACTACTGACCATCCATAAGAAACGACGGAGGATTACGGCTGGTTTTTGGCGAAAAACCTTTAACGTAATGAACCTGATCTTGTTGAAGGAACCTGATAGCTTTATAAAAATATATAGTAGCGAAAACCTTTTGCTAAAGAAGTCACTCCCGGTGAAGGGATCTCGACTCTTTCCTCGTGGAATGAGGTGCAGGATATTCTAATTGAATACCGCTATGCAAAACAAAAGGAAACGTCTTTGTAATAATTTTAAAATTTGTTCCAACAACATCAAATATAGGTTTGTTTTATCTCGCATTGATAAGAATCAATGCAGTCCCATCAATCAATCACACCAGAAAAGAACGAAAATAAAATGTACGTATATGCCATCCGCATTCGTCACTGGGTCCCGTCATCACCCGTTAGGTTACTTAACTAACGACAGAGCGGGGACTGGACTAGCGCGGGTGTAAAACATATACAACATCTAATAGTATATATACTAATATACAGTAATCGCTCCAGGCGTGATAATATGCAACAATACAGAAAAGTAATAAGCATCACAGAACAATACAGATAAACTGGGATCCCCGGGTTTCACAGAGCCGCTACTGAAACCCGATGTTCCCTGGTCGCGTGGATAGCCTGTGCAATGAAACCTAGACCCCTACGGGTGCGGCAAGTTACCCGCCAAAACCTGAAGCGAGGTGGTCCCCACAACATAGTGAATGGAACACCCGGCACTTCACGTAATCCGGTAAATTGAGCACCCCACCTTGGGTCAACCTGTACCCCCTACGAGTGCGGCGAATAGTCTGCCAATTCTAGAGTGAGGTCCCTTTTGCCTCTCAATGCCATGAGATATGAACCCGTTGCCCTCCAGAACCCGGCTATTCGTGCACCCCACCGCGGGATAAACCTAGTACAGAAATAAAAATAGTACAATAGGTACATCGACTGCAACCTGGTCGTGCCCCAAAAGAATATTATACAAACAGGCAGTGACGGCAGTCCACAAGTCGGACGCTCGTCCCGCAAAATCAAATGTACAAATAAATTTAAACAACACTATCATTGCACCCTGCTATCCACCACGACAAATCCGCAACATTACAGCACAACACAGAACATCAACGCGAATGTCACGTTCGCAAACCCGTCTAAAAGAACTATAGCAATCAGACGCGGTTTACCGATCAAATGACATTCCCGGTCGGAGATATAATGAAAGTACTGAAAAACTAACAAGTTTAAAATTTCGATCGACTAAATTTCCCGAAGTGGGCCCCACATACATCTGGTGTACAGTAACAAAATTTTGGCCCAAAAGACATATACCAAAAATCACCATTTCCCATGAGAAACCCACTGAAAAAATTTGGCGCACTGTTCCCACAAAAGCGCGGCGGATCAGCGGCCAAACCATGGTTTGGGCCGCGGATCCGCGGTCGTTTTGTGGGATCACATGCCCAAATTTCACCGGTATTCTTCAAAACCCTGCATGATTTTCTGAAATGCTCAAAATGAATTTTAGAACAGTTTAAAAATCGACAGAAACATCATGTACAGAAAATTGTGATTTCGCGAAATCCGTTCGATCGATCTTTTAACCGTGTTAGCACAAGTTAGTATAGCTTAATGGTGAGGCTCTGATACCACTGTTGGTCAGGCAGCCATCCCATCTAATGGGGTCACCGTGGCACCAACGGGTCCCTCAGCAGCTACCTTTTACGCATGCCCCCTCGCGAGGACTACAACCCGCCGGAACACCTTCCGGTCTCGGGACACCCTGGGGGTAAGAGCCTATGCTTCGCCACACTGTCACACAGTGAGAACCCCCCATAGGTCGACATCTAATGCCTAGTAGCTCTGATACCACTGTAAGTCCACGGCGGTGCCCCGGCCATCTAACAGATGCCGATATGCGGAACAAAACTTTTACGACTGGCGCTATCGCGTACTTTATCCCGGATCGTCCATTAAAACTAAACCAACAAATTGTAAAGAGGGTAGAATTGTTATACTGAATGATCCGAGTCCTTCGGTCTTCAACCATCATCCCACGCTATGTTGCAACTGATCCGAACTTGCTCGATCTCCGGTCTCTTCGTCCAGGTGGCACCACGTCGACGGATCTTTAAACGGGCTCCCGCCTCTGAACCGAGGCAACTCGATCGTCAAGTTTGCCAAAAGAGACGACCAAGATGAAGTAGAAAATGAGTAGAATACGTTGTCTCGTTACGTCCAAGACTATGGATGAACGGTTAAAAGAAGTTGCCATTTGGAATCGGGTGAATGGAAATTGAACTAGGAAATTTCCATACACTAAACTATATGAAATCTTTGGCCAAAAATGAATGAATCAAATCTATCTCTCCCACAAAGAAGTGGCCGGCCATATATATGAAAAGAGGGAGGTGAGTGTAGGAGAAGGGAGGGTGAGCATAACCAAATGATAGTTATCATAACAATAATGAAAGAATAACTCATTATCAAACATTAAATGCAACCAATCAAATTAAACCTAGTCACCTTCATCATTAATGAACCATTAATGACTCAAGTGAGTCATATGCCTAATCACCACTTCTAGAACCTTCTAGAAGCATGACTCACCCTGAAGACGAAAAGACAAATCCGTATTTAACCGAATGTCAAAATACGGCTGATAGAAAACTGGAAACTGGCAACTTCCAAAAATCATCCCGAAACGAATTTCAGGATAACCCCGTATTGGTATAAACATACCCGCATTTGTATTACTACCGAATACAAATGCAACTGAGACAAAGATATTATATCTACACAGTATAATACTGGGTTCCGGCTTGAACCAAAGCCTACCAGTATTATCTGCCCGAAAAACGACACGTGCGAAAACGCACGTGCATTTTCCGAATCTTGCCATAATCCCATACGGCATCTACAACGTTTCGCCCAAACTTGGGAAAGTGTCTGTGGGGGACTCTAATGACTCATCAGTACACTGGCACTGGGTATAACCACTAGCACGTCAGAGATACTAACTGTTAGTTATATGTATGCCCTAGAGGCCATTACTGTACATTGGATGTATATTGTAGTGGATGCTGGGACATATATAGGTAGGACTTTCTTGCTCGACATGATAGTACGCTATCTGGTTGCTCTTTATCTTAACGTGTATACTTTCTGTCTCTCTGATTACATGTTGATAAAGCCCATAGGATGTGTACTCGACTTCCAGGACTATGATGTAGATCATACTAGTGGGGCCTGGGTAGTCCATGAGTACATCCTTGAAATGTTCCTAGTCGAGGGAATATCGAGACGGGGCATCGATATTCCAGAGTAGACTAGCGCATATCTTCTCGACCCATGCGATGGGCGATGGATGATCCCATATCCATTGGTGTTTGACATCGAAGATGGTATGCGGGTGCTCAGTGGAGACTGGGTACACTGAACGGACTCGCCGAGAACTCCCAGATGGTATTATACCTCACGTCAGATGGCAGTTCTCTGGTGACACTGGTACAGCTTAGTCTGTTGACCCGAGATCGTCATAGAGTCTTGTGTGTCTCCCACCGTGCTTTGATTTCCACCCTACCACGGCTCTACTGAGTTGTGCAAACAGGTGGTTTTTGGGTACAGTCCCGATTCACATGGAGGCAATGAGCGATAGGAGGGGATTCGTCTCTCCCGGTATTGGGGGTTGATGTTGTGCTATGCTCGACTGGCCATAACAGGAAATCCCTGGCCAGGGTTGCTGTGATATACTGGTAAGAGTTATCAGTAGTTTCACGAATGTTATGGACCTCAAGTCGGCATGACTTATCGAGCTATTGGGGTCTGACGTTTACCACCCCTAAGCGAGATATGCGACATATCAGACGAACAGACCGGACCGTACGGTAAGTGTTACTGGTTGGATTCGCAGGAGTGTGAGCGGGCTTGCTCGTCGATCTTCTGATCGCTCAATACCCGGGTGGCCGTTACGTTTAGCAGACCGCTTGCGGCTTGCGGATGTTTGATATGATCATCATCTGCTACCGGCGTATTGACGAGTCTTTAGAGTCCTACACAGAGGTTTCCCAGCTCAAGCGAAACGAAATAGGAGCGCATATGAGATATGTGCGGGACCGAGAATAATGCATGTATATGATACCATATTCTATTCTCGCGATCAATGTATCGAATGGTTATATGCGATATAACCTAGTTATCGAATCAAGGATTGATTCGATAAGCCGACACATTGGATACTAGCCGGTTATATGCGATATGACCGGATCGTTAAATCAAGTGTTGATTTAATGATTTAATACATAATTATATATTTGATATATTGCTTTGCATTAACTAGTATCGGTTCACTTTAAATGGATTTTCTCGCGCGGATGTGCACATTGTATATTCGATATAGTTTTGTGCACATGATTGTATCATGTTTGATGATACATTCTAGCTTGGTTTTGTGTAAAGTGTTAAACCATGGTTAATTAGTGATTAGGGTTTCTTTTTCATTTACTTAATCATTTATTTATTCCTTTTGTTTATTTTGGAAAAAGAAAAGATAAAGAGATAAGAATGGTTGCTAGTTTTTGTTTTTATTTGAAAGCTTCTTGAAGCTTTGAACTTAGTCCACCATTCTTGTCTTTTATCTAACCCTAACCACTCTCTAACCTTAGTTAAAACTCTACACTAAACCATGGTCAAAGAGATGATAAGTATTCATTTATTTTATTTTTCTTTTAAGGAATAACTTATTATATCTTCTTCTTCTTCATCTTCTTCTTCCATGGATGTAGCTTGCTACTCCAATGGCAAGTAATGAAAAAGTGTGAGAAATCCAAATCTAAAGTCTACCCACTTCCTATTTCTTCATCCTCTACCTCTTGCCAAGTAGTATAGGGTGTTTCCTTCACAAGTTTTCCCGACTTGGTGAAGTTGGAGCTTGTTCTTGCGATGCCTCGACGTAGATCATCTTCGGCATCGAACCGACGATCAAGCCCGCTCATTCTTCGACGAAGCCGACGCTAGAGCCCGGGAGTTCACTTGGACAGCGGAGGCACTTCGTTGCGGAGCTATGGAGGTGGACAAACGGATCTACAAAGGTTGTATTTCCGTTATCTTATAGTTTAGTTGTAAACTAGCTTGCTTGCTTTGCCTATACTTCTAGCCAACGATCCGTTCTAGGTTTCCTCGGCACCGTAATTTTTATAAATTGGCATGTTTGATCACTTGTGAGACTTCACTAGAGTGCCTAGGAACCCTACACTAACTGTACGTAACGTTTTGCCTATGTATTGATTGGAAGGGAAGCTGACGAGCGAACTCATCTATAAACCCTACTGAGCCTGACAGTGACAATAACCGTACAGTCCGGAACATTCGTCTATGAGTATCGCATATACGGCCTAGGGGGCCAGTAAACGTCAGACCCCCAACAGCGATATAAGTCGTGTCAGAGAGCAGCCCAGAACACCCTGAGATTCTGCTGGTATACCTACCAGTATATCTCGATTACCCTGGCCAGGGATTTCGTGTAATGGCTCTCCTAAACACAGCGCGATCTCACCCCCAATACCGGGAGAGACGAATCCCCGAAGATCCGCTCACTTGCCTCCAATGTGGCTCGGGACTGTACCCAAAATATACCTGTTTGCACGACTCCTTTGACCCGTGGTAGAGTATAAATCAAAACACAGTGGGAACTCACACGAGACAAATGACGACCTCAGGTCAATGAACTAACCTGTACACATGTCACCAGGGAAATGCTATCTGACGATATGTATAATACCAACTAGCATGTTCCCGGCGAGTCCTGTCCGGTGTACTCATAACCTAATGAGCACCTGTATACATCTTAGGTGATCCAACTGACACCAGTGGCTTGTGAGACCGGCCACCGCCCCTCGTCGGGGTCTCGACTGTATACACTAGTCTACTCTGGAGTATCGATGCCCTGTCTCGAAACTCCCACGACTAGGGACACTTTAAGGATGTGCTTATAGACCCCAGCTCCCACATATATGATCGCCATCATACTGCTGGTAGTCAAACAAGAATCCTATGGGCTCTATCATGATGATAAAGACAAACCAGATAGCATACTATCATCTCGAGTAAGACTGTTTTATCGGTATAGGCCCTCCCTCAATCATTGCAATCACGTACCTGCGATCCAATAATTGACTTAGAGGGCACTATATCCAACAAAATCTTCCTTCAAACCCTAAAAGGAAAGACTAGCCGGGATTAATTACACGCTACAAGTTCGCCAATCTTTCAGCCAGGCCAGTGTCGGTACTTTGAGGGAGGTCCCCCGTGCTTTCGCACGGACCTAATTAAAGTAAACCTCGTTTTCCCAAAGGCGTAACCCCGTTGACACCTTTCTAGACACCTACTTGATCGGCTAATTGTAATGTGTAAAACTCTCACAGGAGTAACTCTTACTCGCAGCGGGTATCGGGATCCAACTATCTCATAGAAGGTATGCAATCTCATTGCAAATTTCAACACTTGAAATTCCCAATAATATTTTACCCCTAGCGTCCTATGACCTTGACGAATGCCAACAAACCATAGGCTACTAGTCAAGTTCAACCCGTCATTTCCCGATTGAATTAAACCCACCCGCACGACCCTTGACGAATGCCAACAAAGTCGCACGACTATCCTAACTCAATCTGCATCATATGCATAAGCAGATAAGCATAAATAGCTACTGCATACTACGCCTTGACGAAAGCCAACAAACGCAGCACGAAAACTATGAAGTACTTATCTGAAATGACGGAGGGCTACGACAGGTTTTTAAGAAAACCCTTTGCGTAATGAACTTGATATCGTTGTAGAATCGAGTGAATTTTAAATGGAGTGTTTTTGAGGCTTTTCTAGTTTTGCTAAAGAGGTCACTCCCGGTGAAGGGATCGTCGGCTCTTTCCTCATCGAATAAGGTGCATGGTATATCATATATACCGCTGTGCAAAGCAAGAACTATAGAAGCAATTAAAAGACAAACCGAGTTTGTAGCATCTGCTAGTTTCACTAAAGAGGTCACTCCCGGTGAAGGGATCTCGGCTCTTTCCTTATCGAATAAGGTGCTGGATGTTCTACAAGGAACACCACTATACAAAGCAAGAACTAGAGCTACCAGTTTTTAAACAAGTTTCTACAATATCTTTAGGTTTCTTTTATTTCATTAATCACATTAATGAAGTCCCATTTTATTATGCTTCACAAGCATCACATTTGAAACGAAATCTTCAATATAACATATATCTCATATATATAATATAAACATTCGTCTCAGGCAGTAATATGATCTCATCACAGAACATTGCAGCAGAAGAACATATATGAAATATTGGATATACTAGGACGTCCGTGTTTTAATACGAGCCTGTATAAAATACGGATTCCACGGTCGCGATGAATAGCCAAACCCACATCCCTAGACCCCTACGAGAGCGGTAAGTAACACTGCCAATTCTAGGGTTAGGAGACCCGGTCTCGACTCCTCGAGATGGTCTCCCACTGGACCCTAGAACCCGGTTAGTTATGCTCCCCGACTTGGGTCTACCTAATGCAGAAAAGTAAATAATATACAATGGTGACATCATCCTCAGCCCGGAAGTGCCCCAATAAAAGAATATTACATACAAATGAATTTTACATGAATGAAAAAGAAAAACTCTCATCTCACATAAAACCCCCGGCTATTCAGAACGCGACGATCCAATATAACATATCATAGCAACACATAATATCTCATATCATCAACGTAAGCAAGTATGCGTATCCCGATTGTCGTTGATGTATAGCAACGAAGCCGGCGATACACCACATACTACGCTTACGGTCACAGAAAAGAAAGTGTAAAACTACAACAGTTGGAATCCGCAACCTCCTTAGACATCGCATGCCTAACCAAATGAATTCCTTAGACATCACATGCCTAACAATTATAAACCCCGCATTTTAGTCTCATTATCGAAAACTCTTTTCAATATCAAGTCGGGCAATTCAACAGGATTCCCGATTCACTGATCGAATGCTCGTCGCAAACTTTAGTAGACGGCCGCACCCCCGATACCGTCGACGAAGTGCACTAAGGCGGAACACCGCTGCCGCAAGCACCCGAACGGATGCTTTTGGCGACGGGGTTTTCCTACTGTCACTTGGTCGAGGCTATGGGGCGTAGCTGTCTGTTAAGTTTACCCGGCGAGTATCCGCGTACGCTACGTGATTGCAACGGACTTTTGATCACATCAAAATCCCGTGGCAACCGATCATCTAAGACTAAACTGCTAGATTTATAATATTCAAATTAGTTATCTTATAACTACCTGTGGATTCCAAATATTGTATCACATTCCAGATAAAAAGACATTGTTAAACTTTCCGATCGAATAATCAAACACCCAAGATTTCCCAAATAGCTCAACACTTGAGCGGGGTTCAAAAATATCCATCACATGCCACAGTACCGATGGTCCAGCCGTAGAAGGGTCAAGCCAACACGTTACTTGCACGACTTAGAAAGTTTCAAACTCGAGAAAAAAATCCAACTTTTGAAAAAATTTCCGACTAGGGAAAAAGTGAGTTATTGATATCCGTTCGAACTTTTTAACAGTTTCTAAAATTATCCGGAAAAAACTAAACAAAGTTAAATTATCCGATCGAATCAACAAGTCCCCAATTTAACCCTAGAAAACTCAACACTTGAGTGGAATTAAAAATTCCCAGAAGAAAAATGACAAAAAAGGACCTAAGAATAAATATATGAAGTATGAGGGACTAAGTCATAATTTTGGCCGCGGAACCGCCGCCAAACCCTTGGTTTGGCCGCGGTTCCGCGGTCATATAAGAGCATTAGTGGGTCGTACATCACAGTAATTCTTAGTTTTTCCTGCTTAATTTTCTGAGCATTTTTAATTCATAAAAAATCATATTTTTAGAAAAAATCCAGAGAAGGGTATTCGTCGGGTTTTTCGGGTTCGATCGGACTTTAAATTTCGCGTAGACTTCACCAAAAGCTCTAGCTTGGCTCTGATACCACTGAAGGGTTGCTAGGCATGCTCACAAGGTTCTACGAGGTATCAACCATGCCCGATTAAAAATTTAGCCGTGCCGAACAACCAAAAGCCGGATCTTTAAACTAGAGATTATGCGAAAACTAGCATGTTAAACACTTTAACACTAAGTGAGAGGAATTACAACCTTTGTAGATCCAGTCCTTCACTTCTTAAGCTCCGTGTTGAGGTCCCTTCGCTGCGATCATCGTGTTCCGGACTCTCGAGAGGCTCCGCGAAGAGAAAGGTGCAAGCTTGCTTCCAATCTTCGATAATAAAAATGATCTACCTTGAAGTTTCATTAACACAAGCTAACACTCATGAAATGATATGAACACCCTCATCTAAATGGCAAGGATAGATGAGGATGATGAAGTAGGATTTTTGCTCTCATTTGTTTTCTTATTCTCACTCATTTTTCATCACAAAATCATATCAACAAAGCTTTTTCATGAAAAAGAGAAAGGAAGAAGAAGAAGAATCATTCATAATCCTTTTGTGATGAATAATGCAAAGATAAACATGATGAATAATGCAACCATGGTCAACTAAACCCATGTAGAGAATTAACTAGGGCTAGGGTTTGGGTTGGGTTAAAAGTGAGTCACTTGAAAATATCAAGCATAATATCTTTTTCAAGACAAAAGAAAAGCTTCTAGAATCTACTAGAAGTCTTAACCCTAATCCAAACCCTAATCATGTTTAAACTCCACTAAACATGTTGCATTAGTAATCATATCATGTTACAATATTAGTGAGCTAATATTAGTTAATGTAATTTAATATATCATATATATTATTATACATTAAATTATCGAATCAACACTTGATCCGACAATCCGGCTATATCGCATATAACTGACTAATACGATGACCTGGCTATATCACATATACCCGGCCGATATCTCATATCGCGAGAATCCAATACGGTATCTCATATCGCATTATCCTCGGTTCCGCACATATCACATATGTGCTCCTACTCCGTTTTGCCTGAGCCAAGAAACCTCTGTGTAGGACTCTAAAGAATCGTCGATACGCCGTCAGTAGGTGATGATCATATCAAACACCCACAAGCTGCAAGCGGTCAGCTAAACGTAACAGCTACCCAGGTATTGAGCGCTCAGAAGATCAACAAGCAAGCATGTACATCCTCCTGTGAATCCAATCAGTAACACTCCCGTACAGTCCGGTCTCGTCGTCTGATATGTTGCATATCTCTCCTAGGGGTGGTAAACGTCAGACCCCAGTAGTTCGATAAGTCGTGTCGATATGAGGTCTATAACAGTTCGAGGAACTACTGATAACACTTACCAGTAAATCTCAGCAACCCTAGCTAGGGATTTCCGGTTATAGCCAATCGAACACAGCGCAACATCAACTCCCTATACCGGGAGAGACGAATCCCCTCCTATCGCTCATTGCCTCCATGTGATTCGGGACTGTACCCAAAAGCCACCTTTTTTCACGCCCTCTTGAGCGTGGTATGATGGAAATCAAAGCACAGTGGGAATCATACAAGACTCTATGACGATCTCGGGTCAACAGACTACTTTGTACCAGTGTACCGGAGAACTGCCATCTGACATGAGGTATAATACCATCTGGGAGTTCTCGGCGAGTCCGTCCAGTGTACCCAGTCTCTACTGAGCACCCGTACACCATCCTTGATGTCAAACACTGATGGATATGGGATCATCCATCGCCCATCATATGGGTCAAGATGCGTAGACGCTAGTCTACTCTGGTGCATCGATACCCTGTCTCGATATACCCTCGACTAGGAACAGTTATAAGATGTACTCGTCGACTACCGTGGCCCCACTAGTATGATCTCATCATAGTCCCAGTAGTCGAGTACATATCCTAAGGTCTTTATCAACATGTAACATAGAGACAATCAGAGTACATGTTAAGATAAAGTACAACCAGATAGCATACTATCATGTCGAGCAAGAAAGTCATCCCTATATATGTCCAAGCATCCATTACAATATATATCGTATGTACAGTAATGGCCTCTAGGACATACATATAACTAACAGCACCCACTTTCTCCGGCTCCCTGAGGCTCAAGAGAATTGATCCCGCTTAAACCTATATTTACTAGGGTCCTTAATGTAAATTAATATAACTTGAGGGGTTTTATGAAAAATAGTTTTAATATACTTTCAAAATAAACCTCAAATATTTATTTATTGTATTTAGGGTTTTCATGGATGTAACTTTTAAAAGTGAGGTATTCTAGTGAATAAATACCTAGTTGAATAGTTCATGGTATTTTTGTGTAAATTTTACTTGTATGGATTCTTGATGGTATTTCATGGAATTGTAATTCTTTTCTTTTGTTTAGAAAAACATGGAATTTATTATATATTTAAAATAGATGTATTGATAATATTTATATATAATTATCAAAAATAAAATTTATTTATTAAATAAAAATTACATTTTTCTTAAAATTGCATTAAAAATTCCATCGAGATCGTATACTCCGTGAGGAGGTCTGCATCTCGCTCTACTAGTCCGATGGATGTGCGATAACCCACACCAACCGAATCGGATTCCCCAAAATGGGTTGTAGAGGTATAATTTCAAGAAATTTAAATAATACAATTTAAAGAATACAGTTTTTAATAGTTTATGGTATTTTAATGTAAAAGTCGTATTTGTCCCAAAAATATTGTTAAAAGGAAAATCGTGATATGTCATGATGAGTGTTGTGAGAGGTAAGTCATTACATCGTGAGATTTTTTAGAAGTAATATAAGCAAGAATGATTAAACGATGTCATATGTAACTTCATGATATTTAAGCGTAAAAGTGTGATAAAAGTTGTTTTACTTGGAGTTTTGAAATAAAACTTATATATAATTTTTGTTTAATGTTTAACAAACAAAGTATAATGATTTAGATAATTAGTTCTTAAAAAAAGTTGTTATTTTAAAAAGTTTTAGAAATGAATTTCGGTATAACTCCACTTACCGACATCATTGAAAAAAAGAAGTTTTGAGATGTGAAAAGGATAGAAGAGAGGGAACTTACAAGTTTAGGGTTTAGAGGAGAGGTTGATGGAACGTTTGGTTGCTTCACGGAGTCGCAGGGTCACCGGAATCGTCTTGAATTGTCGCCGGAACTTGACCTACTACTAACTCCACTTGTACTCTTCTTTGACTTGGAAAATTTTAAGGATTTTTGCCAATAGATTTCATAATGAAGAGGGTTAGGATGTGAGGTTGTATTTATAGGGTAGAATTTGGGTTTTGAGAATTGAAAAGAGAATTTAAAATGCATTAAAAATGGGGGTAGTGGGGTAGGCCAAAGGGTGTTTGGTTCGGAACATGGGAGCATTACCTATGGTTTGGCTCGGCGGCGCCGGCCCTTATGCTCATCTCGCCGGCCATCTTGAGGTATTGGGTCTCTGGATGTTTGCCACGTGTTCTACTCTGTTCATATAATATTTTCCACATGTTTGTTTTCTGTGACTTTTCGTTTTTACGTGTATTGCACGTGTAAACTTTTGGGCTTCTAAAAATTTAAAAGAAAAATCATTAAAAATAATATGTGGCTGGAGGGATTTGAACACAGGAGCTATGTCACAGTAGTGCAAGGCTTTATCAATGAGCTACAAGTGCTTTCTTGCTGTTCTCAAACAATTTTAATTTATAACTTGTGTCCAGGCTTGAAACTCTATTCTGTACATTAACTTGAAATTTTTTTTGTACAATGAAATTGGAGTCATTACAGCAAATATTGAATAATCGTGGAAAAAAATTAAATCGGTTCATAAGACAAAAAAGAGTATGAGTTCCTACAATATTTCAAATTTTATGTTTTATTATATTTGGATTTTAATGAATTACTTACATTTTATTATGCATGTCAGTTTAGACTTGGAGGATCGCGACGACTATGTTATTAGTAATATTCAAGCTCATTGTGCAGATGAAAACAAAGGAAAATTTGCAAGTAAGAGAACAAAAAGGTCATGGAGACAAAGTGAAAATAGTAAAAAAGAAATTGCTCCTGTGACTCCTTTAAAGAAGGATTATAAAAACGGTATGTGTATACTGTAACAACTCCAATTTCAGTGTACATAAAATTCATTTAAAGTTAATGTACAATTGGGGTAGTTGCAAATCCTATGAGTACTATAAAAATTTGTTTTACTTTTGAATAGCAAGAAAGAGCTTGTAGCTCATTGGTAAGACCTTGCACTGCTATTACAAAGCACTAGAGTTCGAATTCCCCCAGCCACAATATCTTTTTAATTATTTTTCTTTTAAACTTTTAGAAGCCCAAGAGTCTACAAGTGCAACACACATAATAGGGTAAGTTACAGAATAATCAAACATATTAAATAGGCTAGTTGAAGTGTCAGGGATACGTGGCCCCAATTCGAGCCCCAGCCCTTTGAATCCGACCGGCGAGATTTACTGTTCGGCCGACGCCGCCGGTCCAACATGGCCCAAACCCAAAAATTTTCTTTTGCCCTAGACCCTTAGACTCCCCCCATAACTCCAGTATTATTTGTTTTCTTTGCACATTTACAGAGCACAATAAAATTCACATTTAAGCCTATTTTTATTACAAATTTTAATACACTCATTCACTACACTAAACCCTAGCTTTTCTTATAAATACCACCCCTCATATCACCCTTACCCACTCAAAATTCCCTTCCAAAACTCTCAAGAATTCCCAAGTCTTAAATTGTACAAGTGGAGTTAGCAAAGGGCAAAGCTCCGACGAAGTTCCGGCGACAATAGGAGAAGTTTCCGGCGACGAAACGACGCATCGGCGCTTCCCCACTCTTCCTTTTTCTCCCCTCTACCTTATAAGCCAATAAGTCCTATTTCCCCTTCTCATCTTATTTTTTAAAAAGTTTCATTTTCAAAACTCGACGGAAGCGGAGTTAATCCGACTTCCTATTCGGTTTTCTTTAACAATTATATTTTTCTTAATCAAGATAACTTCATATTCTCACATATTGCTTAACAAACATTAACAAAACCATTAAATCAAGTTTCACCTCAAAATAATCATTTTTGTAACATTTATCGCATTTTTTACATAATACCACAAACTATTCATTTCGACATTATAACCTTTATTCCTTGCTATACCATTAGATAGTTCACGAGATAATGACCTACCTCATCACAACACACAAATCTATCATAGCACGATAAATCTTGGGACAATAGAATACGGGAAATACGACTTTGCAAATAAATACCTTTAACTTATAAAACTGTTTTCTTTAAAAGATGTATTAAAACATTTCCATGCAATTGCGCCTCTGCAACCTATTTGGGGAACCCCGTTTGGGATGGTGCGTATTATCGCACGTCCTCGGGCTTAGTAGAGCGAGATACAGACCTCCGCAAGGAGCATTCGGTCTCGATGGACTTTTTATACATTTTTCTTTAGAAAATGAGATTTTTACAAGAAAATAAATAAAATTATTTTCATTAAATATGTATATATAATTATTACCAAAATACTTATTTTAAATATATATAATATTCCATGTTTCTAAATCTCAAGAAAAGAAGTCAAATATTACATGAAACTACCATGATAATTCAAAACAATATTCATATTACAAATAAATACGATATATTATGAAATTAGGTTTTATTCACTAGAAATGTCACATTTATAAAATATACATCAATGAACACCCTAAAGACGATAATTAAATGCTTGAGGTATATTTTGAAATTATACCAAAATTATTTTTACACAAACCCCCTCAAGTTATACTAAATTACAATAAGGACTCTAGTAAACATAGGATTAAGCGGGACCAGTCTTTTGAGCCTCAGGGAGCCGGAGATATAGGTGCTTGCTTATCTAAGGTAGACAACTTAACTAACGGTGTTATCAATACGGTAATTGTCTTGGAAAATGACACAAATCCTGCCGTCCATGTGCAGTAGTTACCGATAACATCAAAACATAATTCAGGACTTCACTTTCGTTTCTAAGTGTCTGACTCAGACTGAGTCACAATATAATCAATCTGACTTGAATATAATTCAAGTATAAAACTGCAATACAACAATTCAATATGAATTCATCTATTCAATATATTCAATCTATATTGACCGAACCGAATCATGGATATACTCCATTTACATGTTCATCCATTATATCCGTTCCATTACTGATATCATGGTTTCGGCAAGTCATCTATCTATACAATTTATAATACAAAACAATACAATACAAACAATACAATCAAGATATCGCGGGGTTGATAAGGGGTAGATTGGTACGGAAGGTGTTAGAAGTGGCACGAGACTGCAACCATAAGACACCTAACCTGAATCTCCATTGCCGTTGTACCGTGGCTGAACGGTTCCTTGTACTCCGTATACCTTAGTCTCCGGGATAGTGGGACTCCTCTCGTATACACTGGCATTTTCTGTACCAAGCTACAAACAATAGCGTTAACAATATAATACAACTTTAAAAGTTACATTCTCCTTCTGTCTATACTGTCTATACTTATTCCTTGGGACTTACTGAGCGATTGTTCGCTGACGACATTCCTTCTTTCTTTGGAATGGTGTCATGTGGATCGGACCTTCTGAAGACAGAGCCTACCAGCGAGGACTTGGATCAGCTAGCCTTTGACGCTGAGCTCTAGTTTACTTGTACATTTCATTTTCAGTTCTGTTATGCTATTGTTTAGGCATTGCTTTCATTCCATATATTTACTTTTCATTGCATTGTAAAAAGAATGTTAATAAATAAAGTTTGATGTTCATTTACATCTTGTCTCTTGTGTACATTTCATTTTATATTGTTTAGATACGCTTAGCGTGTTTACTTCTGAGTAAGACCCGTTGCATCCTCTGCCCGTACACTGGGAAGCGGGGCGTGACAGGTTTTGTTGGTGGCCCATGCAGGTCAGCTCTGCGTGAACAACCTAAGCAATATAACACAAGAACCAACAACTAAAAACATTCTTTATAATTCATATTCCTTGAATCTTCCAATTTCATATATTTTGAATCTATCCTAACCCAAATTTTTATTTCAAGGTTATGGATTCCCCAAACAACACCAGCACTAACATCAACAACACTCCACCACCCCTACCAATTATACATGTCGTAGATGCTCCGATCACTGAGCAGACGGTACTACTTGAGGAGATCCGCAGCCTCCTGAAGGGACAACAGCAGCAGACTGCTATCTTGATGAACCGTCCTGAGGCAGAAGCACCTGGGGTGAAGCAATTCAGGGCCTTTGTAACATTTCAGAAAATATAAAATATTATTTTTGGAATTTAATATTAAAATAATATATTTCCCGAAAACTGCCCGATTTGCGAAATTGGGGTTTTCGAAAAAGGGTATAAATATATACCAATATTTATGAAATAATTGGAAATTAAAATGATTTATTCATTGAAAAGTATATTTATCGGATTTGGCAATTTATAATTTATTTTATGCAAGTTTGGATAAAACCCGATTAGTGCACTGCTAATCGCGATTAGGCTAAATCCGTGTTTCTACAGTCTTCCATGGCTAGTGCACCATGTCATGTTACGTTTTGGTTACATGTTATTTCCTTGTGTTGTTTTTAGGGTATTATGTGTTTTGGTGTTAAAAAGAAAAGGAAAAAAAAGAAAGGGTAATAGTGTAAATAAGTGAAAGAGAGTGAGAATAAGAGAAGAGAGAGAGGAGGGCAGCCACACTCATTTCCCCTCCCCATTTTTCTTCATCTCCTTCAACCTCACTTCCCTCCACCTTCACCCCCTAGATCCATCTCCAAACCTTCATCAAAAATACATACCCCCTTCACAAAAGTTGATCCCATCTTCATCCTCTACACAATGGACCAAGCAAAATAGGATTTTGATGACTTTGGACTTTAGGGTTCTCTTGAGTTGCATCCATGAGGTATAATCCTTTCCATTTAGTATAGATTTTAGTTTTTGCACTCTAGTTTAGCTTAGAATGTGTTTTAGTTAGGGTATGTGAAGTGTGGAAAATTCTAGAGAGGGTTTGGGTGACTTGTGGACTTATGATCAGTAGTGAGGGTGTATAAGACCCTAGAGATCAAATTCTGGACCTAGAACAGAGAATACAAACCTAGATTAGTTCCGTGTCGGTTTTGTGTACAAATTGGGGACTACAAGGAATCTGGGATGACCCGAGAAATTTCCGAGAGAAGCAAACAATACTAGAGACCTAGTGAGACCAATAGGAAGCCACCCTGCAAGTATGAACCCCATCTGAGCATTGGGGGCCGAGCTCGCCGGAATTAGGGGGTGTGTGGCCGGCCACTTTGTGGTGTCTGGTGCTGGGATTTGTACAGTAGCTCACACACTCAATATACTACCCCATAGAATTGTTTGTTTAGGCTCTTTTCACCTGACTGAAAATATTGGAGCGCTTTGGGGTGTTTTTAGCTATGTTTTCCGTATTTTAGAATGATTGGTGTATGGTGTTTTTCGTCACCCTATTGAGATGGGAATACGCGCGCGCTTGTCAGGCGCATTACAGATTCCCCCCTGCCTAGGTTAGGCTGGGGTTTCTTGATTGTGGGGATCCGAATTTCCGGCATCCGCGAACTAAGCTGCCGTTAATTACCCCTCGCATTTGGAGCGAGAAAACCTCCGATTGACGGGTTAAACTGGTCATGCGAACTCAATGTGCAGTGTTGTGTTTTGAAGGGGTTTGGGATATATCGGGGGCCCCGCAGAGTTTTTACGGGGGTCCCGCTACCCGGATAGCGGGCTGGGGGTCAAGGGGGTTAGCAGCCCCTTTGCGGGATATGGGGTGCGGGGCAGCGCCCCGTTAGAAATTTTTTCTAACAGGGACTGTGTTGTGGAGTGTGTGTGTGTCTATATATATATACATGTATACATATATATAAAAAGGTAAAAAGCGCCCAAAGGACGCGTGGGGCCAGCGCCTCACGTGCCTAGCACGCGAGCACTGGGCACTTGAGCGCTGGGCCTTAAGCGCTAGCGTGGGGCCAGCGCCTCACGTGCCTAGCACGCGAGCGCTGGGCACTTGAGCGTTGTGCCTTAAGCGCTAGCGCACCACGTGTCCGACACGTGGGCGCTGTGCGCTTGAGCACTGTGCGCTTAGGCGCTATGCGCTTGAGCGCTAGCGCACCACGTGTCCGACACGTGGACGCTGGGCGCTCGAGCGCTGGCGCACCACGTGCCCGGCACGTGGACGCTGGGCGCTTGGGGCACTAGGCGTTTGGGCGCCGACGAGAAAAAGGGGCTTTTAGCCCCGAAATGGGATTTAAACTCCCGAAAGAGAAATTAGAGGGGAGTTAAACTCCTAAGATGTTTTTGGAGATGCTGAAACAGGCTTCTCCCTTGAGCTCTGGATCTTCCCAAAGTGGGATTTTTAGGAGATGGGTCTCCTTCTTCCTCCTATTTTGGCTGGATCTTGAAGAACAAGAAGTATGAGATTTTAAAAATCTCTTATTTTTAAGATCTGATGGGAGATCTGAGTTTCCCTTTTTGGGTTTCATGGTAAAAAACTATTTAGTTTTGGAAAAGGAAGAGTAAAAGTTTTGATTTAATTCAAAAAGAGAAGAAGGTTTTTAGAACCTTGAGGAAGGAGAAGATCACAGATCTTGATTCTTTTGGAGAGAGAAAAAGTTGTTGAGATATTTTCATTATCTTTGCCTTTATAGGCTATATACTTTACATATAGCCCCTTGGGCTTTTCAAAATGGCATTTTGCCTATCCCATGTCTCATGTGCTATTTCTTTTCGCACATAAGCTATGAGTTTTACAAAAATTTGGCTTTATGCCCATTCTCTTACATTTATTCATAAAATAAAATAAAAGAAATACAACAAAATTGTTTATTACAAAAAAAAATTGCATGGGGGAAGGCCGGCCGCTTCATGTTCGGGCTCGACCCGGGCATTGGCCCACTTGACCCGGGGCTTGGGTCCACTTGGCTTGGAGTTGACTTTGATTTTGACTTGGTAAACCGGGGTGTAAATTTTTACCCCAACAAATTGCCCCCTATCAATAAATGCACGCCACACATGTGGGTCGTGTGCATGAAATTGATGAATCTTCTTTCACGTGGAGGTCGACTCCGTTTTGACGACGTGGATGTCGTTTCTGCCATTTTAGCGACGTGGATGGTCGATTCTGCCCTTTTTATGACTTGGGACGGTCGATGCTGCCATTTTAGCGACTTGGACGGTCGATGCTGCCGTTTTAGCGACTTGGACGGTCGATACTGCCTTTTTTGTGACTCGGACGGTCGATGCTGCCCTTTTTGCGACGTGGACGGTCGGTGCTGCCATTTTAGCGACGTGGACGGTCGATGCTGCCCTTTTAGCGACTTGGACGGTCGGTGCTGCCATTTTAGCGACGTGGACGGTCGACGCTGCCCTTTTAGCAACTTGGACGGTCGATGCTGCCATTTTAGCGACGTGGACAGTCGGTTTTGCCCTTTTTGCCACTTGGACGGTCGATGCTGCCCTTTTTGCGACGTGGACGGTCGGTGCTTCCATTTTACCGACGTGGACGGTCGATGCTACCCTTTTAGTGACTTGGATGGTCGATGCTTCCATTTTAGCGACGTGGACGGTCGGTTCTGCCCTTTTTGCGACTTGGACGGTCGATGCTGCCATTTTTGCGACTTGGACGGTCGGTTCTGGATTTGACTTGCTCCGCTTCTTGCGGTGTCAGGGATGGAGTTGACTTGTTTCCGAGGTGGAATTTGATTCTGCCAGGGAGGTCATTGGTTGTTTTGCTGATTTGATGCGATTTGGATTGACATCAGCACCGCTATACTGGAATATGGTACCAGGAGCGAATCATCATTTGCCGTGAGGGAACTTCCCTCGTTCCCAGTTTAACGACTTAGGGGTCATCTGTTTCCAGTTTAACGACTTAGAGGTCATCTATTCCCAGTTTAAAGACTTAGGGGTCTTTTGATTGGAGTTTGGAATTTTGGGATTAGGGTAGGCATCAGCATTGCTAACATTGAAGCATATGTGCCAGGAGCAATTCATCATTTGCCTTTTCCTGTTGGGGAGAGATGGCTTAAGAGACAGGTTTAGGTCTTTATCACCTAAGGCTTTTCAATTTTATGAGCCGTAAGTGTCCCATAAAAGCATTTTCTCCCTACGAGTCGAAAGGATCTCGTAGGTGTACTTTCTCCTTAGGAGTCGTGAGGACTCCCAAGTGTGTTTTTCCTTCATGAGTCGTAAGGATCCCATGAAGGTTTGTTCTCCTCATATATCGTGAGGACACATGAGTGGGTCTTTCCTAATGGAGCATAATTCCAAGGGCGGAGACCGGCCGCTGGACTGGTGATTGCGGTGGGGCATGGGTATGCTGAGAATTATTTAAGCCCGTGGATTGTATACGGTAGTCAAGTTGGGGACTAACCGTAGGGCTGGGAGAATTTTGAGAAATTGGATTTTGGTTGGCGTCTGCATCGCTGCACTGGAATATGGTGCCAAGAGCGACTCATCATTCGCCGTTTGGGGACTTGGAATTTGGATCTTGTTTGGCATCAGCATTGCTG
The DNA here is from genome assembly GCA_030015575.1 of Agapanthus africanus. Lineage (NCBI taxonomy): Eukaryota > Viridiplantae > Streptophyta > Magnoliopsida > Asparagales > Amaryllidaceae > Agapanthus > Agapanthus africanus. The sequence continues at coordinate 861,448,186 of JASDDO010000024.1, read as the reverse complement.
CACTGGAATAATGCCAGGAGCAACTCATCATTTGCCTCGGGAGGACTTAGGATTTGGGTTTTTGGTCGGCATCAGCACCGCTAACACTGAAGTGAAATGCCAGGAACGACTCATCATTTGTCGTTGCCCATTGGGGAACGATGGCTTAGGAGACAGGTTTAGGTCTCTATCACCTAAGGCTTTTCAATTTTATGAGCCATAAGGGTCTCATAAAAGCATTTTCTCCCTACGAGTCGAGAGGATCTCGCAGGTGTATGTTCTCCTTAGGAATCGTGAGGATTCCTAAGTGTGTTGCTCCTTTGTGAGTCGTAAGGATCTCACGCAGGGATTTTCTCCTCACAAGGTCGAGAGGACTTTGCGAGTGTGTTTTATCTCTTTTCACGAGTTTGCGCCCTTTCGGGTTTTCACAAACTCGCCGGCAGTCCTGCTGTTTTTACTCACGGAGCCCTTTCGGGTTTTCATCCGTGCCTGTTTTGCTTGTGGACATACCGTTTTTTTTTTGTTTTTTTAGTCGCTGGTGGGACTTTTAAAAGTAGTCTCACCGGCAGGACTTGGGAGAGATAGGGGTCGTTTACGCCCGTGGATTGTATACGATTTTGCAGGATGTATGATCCAGACCGTAGGGCTAGTGTGCTCAATTCGCCTGCGACTTGGAGTATTCACGCGTAGTATTTCTTGAGATATCGGCCATTGATGGGTGGCATGGGCCTTTCTCCCTCGGCACTTATTAGTTGTTAGGATCCTCCGTCGAACACTTTCTCGATGACGTATGGTCATTCCCAGTATGGCTCGAATTTTCCCTTGCATGTCGATTGGGGATGATCGGTCTTTTGAGGACCAACACCAATTCACCTTTCTTGAAAGCGCGGAGATGGGTTATCTTGTCATAGACCCGTGACATTTGGGATCGGTATAGCTCCAGATTTTGCTGCACAGCGAGCCTTTTTTCTTCGAGGGCGTCGAGCTCTTCAAGCCGAAGGAGCACGTTTTCCTCCTCCGTCAACTCGTGCTGAACGGCCATTCTTAAGCTTGGAACTTCGACTTCGAGGGGGAGGATCGCCTCCACTCCGAAGAGCAATGAGTATGGAGTGGACTGAGTTGGAGTACGGTGCGTGGTACGATATGCCCACAACGCCTCGTGAAGTTTGAGATTCCAATCTCTCTTGTTGGCTGAAGCATTTTCCTCAGGAGCTTGCATAGAGTCTTATTGAAGGCTTCGGCTAGCCCATTGGCTCTTGGATTATAGATGGAGGAAAATCTCCAGTCTATCTTGTGCTAAGTAGCGAACCTTGAGACTTTGAAGCTCTTGAAAAAAGGCCCGTTGTCAGAAATGATTCTTCTTGGTGTATCGAAGCGGTATAGAATATTATGCTGGAAGAATGTCAGAATATCTTCTGTCTTGACTTCTTTTAGCGGGACAGCTTCAGCCCATCTGGAGAAGTATTCTGTTGCAGCCAGTATGAACCGGTGGCCTCTGGATGACGGAGGATCAATTAGGCCAACTATGTTCCCCAGACTTCGAAGGGCCACGACGCCACTGTAGGATGTAACGGATTGGGGTGCTTGTGAATGAAATCACCGTGAATTTGGCAGATATAACATTTCTTTGCATGCTCTCCGCAATCCCGTATCATGGTGGGCCAGTAATACCCAAGCCATTTAATTTGAAGTCGCATCTTGGGGCCAGATTGGTGAGCACCGCAAACGCCCGAGTGAACTTCTTTCATGACCTTTTGGGTTTCGGCCAATGACATGCACCTGAGCCAGAGTTGGTCATATGACCTGCGGTAAAGCGTGTCATTTACAAACACGTATCAGAGAGCTCTCTTCTTCAGCTGAACCCTCGCAGATTTTCCTTCGGACGGCTTGTCGTATCGAAGGTACTCTATGAAGGGTTCTCTCCAATCGGGCTCGTCTTGGATGATCGAAGCTTCTTCGGCAGGACTGCTCTTCTGTTCCGTGCCTTCCTCTTCTCATAAAGAGACTGGGGGTAGAATTTGCCGGCTCCTGACTGTGATCATAATTTCGTCCATGTCAGGATCAGCCAGCTCCTTGGCTAAGCGAGCGAGTACGTCAGCCTTTCCACTCAATGCTCTAGGGACCCTCATTAATTCAATGTGAGTGAACCGTTTCATGAGTTCCACCACTCGGCCTCTGTACCGAGCTAACTCGGGTTTGTATATCTTATAGTCGCCACTTACTTGGTTGATGACAAGCTGGGAATCACTGTAGACTCATAGCCGGAGGATTTCCATTTCTATGGCGAGCTCCAAACCAGCTATCAGAGCTTCATACTCGGCCTCATTGTTTGTACGAGGCTCGGTGAGAGCAAAAGAACGCCGTAGGGTTCCCATTGATGGCGTGATGAACACCAATCCTATCCCTGCTTTTATCTCCGGGACGCTTGATTTACTCGAGGTCCTTATCGATGAGGCCCCATTGAAGTAGAGCTCCCAACATGGCCCGTCATTCTCGAGGTGCAGCACTTGTTCGTCGGGTAACTCGTAATTGAGTGGTGACCCTTCTGGTATGGTATGAGCAGTGAGAAAGTCAACAAGAGCTTTCCCTTTTACTGCTTTCTGAGGAGTATAAACTATGTCAAACTCAAGTAGTATGACAGCCCATCTTGCCATTCTGCCGGCTAGGTTTGCTTTGGTCATCAAGTGTTTGAGCGGGTCGACCTTGGAGATCAGCATAACCCGATGAGCGAGCAGATAGTGCCTCAGCTTCTTCACAGTGAATATCAGAGCTAGGCATTGCTTTTCGATCGGGGAATAGTTGTGCTCCGCCCCGACTAGAGTTCGACTGAGGTAGTAGAGGACATTTTCTTTTCCCTCCTCGTTGTTCTGGGCAAGGAGTGCACCGAGTGACTCATCTAGCGCGGCAGTGTAAAGAATCAGCGGTTTATTTGGAATGGGAGCGGCCAGCACTGGAGGGCGCAACAAGTACTGTTTAATGCTTTCGAACGCTTCTTGACATTCGGCATCCCAGACAAAAGGAGCTCCTTTCTTCATGAGCTTTGAGAAGGGCCTACATCTCCCCGGTAAATTTGAGATAAACCTTCGTATATAAGCAAGATTTCCTTGAAAAGATCTCAGCTGCGTCAGATCCTTCGGAGGGAGCATTTCTACGATGGCCTTTATCTTGGAGGGGTCAACTTCGATCCCCCGATGTCGGACTATAAAGCCCAGGAATTTTCCCGATGACACGCCAAAAGCGCACTTCAGAGGATTCATCTTCAGATCGTATTCCCTCAGTCTGGTGAGAACGGTCCTAAGATATTGGACATGGTCGGCCTTGGCTTTAGTCTTGACGACCAGGTCATCAACATAGCATTCGACGACTTGATGGATTAGGTCATCAAAGATATTGGTCATTGCCCTTTGATATGTAGCACCTGCGTTCTTCAGTCCGAACGGCATCACTTTGTAGCAGTATATTCCGATCGGGGTTCGAAATGCTGTGTGTTTCTCATCCTCAGGCGACATCTTGATCTGATTATATCCAGACGAGCCATCCATAAAGGTGAACAGCTCGTAATTTGAGGTGTCATCGACCATCATTTCCATGACCAGTAGCAGGAAGTCGTCTTTAGGACATGCCTTGTTGAGGTCCCTGAAATCGACACAAACTCGGATCTGCCCATTTTTCTTCTTCACTGGGACTACGCATGCGATCCAGTCCGCATATTTCTCTTCTCTGATGAAGCCAGTATCGATAAGTTTCTTAGTTACCTTGATGACCTTTTCTTCTAGCTCCCTTCTCATTCTTCGAGGAGCTTGTTTGACTGGCTTAGCATCAGGAGATATAGCCAGCTTATGCATGGCCACTTCAGGGGAGAGGCCAGGCATTTCTTTGTACGTCCACGCGAAGCAGTCGACGAACTCATGCAGCAGGGCAATTATCCGCTCTTTCATTTCCTCTGACAAGAGTGAGCTGATGTAGGTCGGCCTTGGATTATCGGGCGTTCCTAAGTCAATTTCGGTTAGCTCGTCAAAGGTTGCTTGTCCGCCATCTTCGAGCTCTTGAGGAGCTTCTTCTAGCTCGGCTAGCTCGTCGTCATCATTTGACATTTCGCTGGCTTCACCAACATGGATCATGTAGCACGCTTTGGAATCAGATTGAACGAAGCCTATGCCCCATCTATCTGGAATTCGTCCATCGATGAGTGCTCGGACCTGAGGCGGATGCCATAGCCCTTCATAAAACTTTGCTTCGGACTCCGTTTGATATAACCGGCATCCGCATCTTTTGAAGTATTCCAGCATCTCAGGCGCATAATATCTGGGATTGAGGACGGCCCTTATGCCTCTCTCGTATGGAAGGCATGCGACAAACAAATCGTCCGGGTGCACAACAGGATTTGACCCATAAAACAGGATGTCTTTCTGTCCACTTTTCCTTCCGGGAACGTAGAAAGTTTTCAGCTGGTCCACGGTGGAGATTGACAATGCATTGAGCTCTTTGCACATCTGCTCCGGCACCCTTGTGATGGCCAGGGACCCTTATGCAATTTCGAAGGTCCCTCGTAGTTTTTTTTTGTTGCATAGTGGTCCAATCTGCACAACTGTTGCACGGCAGGTCCTCTTCCTCCGACTCTTCAGTGTCGCTGCCAAGATGAGGGCGGACTTTGCTGCTAGATGGGGCCTCAGTAACAGATTCGTCCGTATCGCTACCGAAACGAGGGCAAGTTTTACGGAAGGACGGACTTCCAGCATCGGACTCATCAGTGTCGCTACCGAAACGCGGGCGCACTTGGGCGTTTTTGCTTCTAAAAGTGACCGCTGGCTCAGATTTTCTTTTGAGTCTTAGGGCCGCTCTGTCCTCAGTCGGTTGAGGCTTAGCATTTTGGTGGTTCATAAAGTACAGAGAATTCTCATATCGGACTTCGTGCACACCGAACGGCTGGATGTCTCCGTCAATGTGTCTTTCTTCGCCATTTTTAGTATACTTCATGTATTGATGGAGAGTTGACGGAATGATGCCATAATCGTGGAGCCACGACCGCTCCAAGAGAATTTTATAAGACGTGTCAGCATCGATCACGTATATCTTAGCTTCGGTCTACAGATCCCCAAATTTGATTGGCAGAGCAATGGACCCCAGAACTTGCTGGCAATTTTGGTTGAAACCTTGAATGACAATCATTTCCCTTGACAGGTGTCGGACGTCCATTGTCAAACTCTTCAGAGTCCGCAAGTTCATGATGTTCACCGAGGATCCCGTGTCAATCAATATGCGATTAATCCGATCTCCGTCGCTGTACCCGGTCACATAAAGCGGCCGATTATGCTCAGTCGTTCCCAGTAGCAAGTCTTCGTCCTTAAACGTCACTGCGGCGGCATGCAGAGCGTACTGGGCTTCTTTCATATTAATTTCCGCAAAGCGAGCCTGATACCGCTCGGGGTTTTGTAGAGCGTGAATGGGAACATCTCTAAGCTCTTTAGATAGGACCAAGGCATCGTAGATGCTCAGGAGAGAGGGGAGCTTTCGGAGATGAGCCAAGACATTGTAGTCCACTGAGGAAGGACTTGAGTTTTCATTCGCCGGCTCTATGCCATCTTTCTCATTAGCCACCTGTTTTTCCTTTCCTTTTGAGGCGTTTCCCTGATTTGGCGGTAGAGCCCTGCCGCTTCTGAGCTGGACTTGGTTGGTCTTTGTGGCGAGCTCCTCGTCCTCTTCGGGAAAAAAGATATCCTCCTCAGAGTCGCTGCCCAGATGGATGGCGTAGCAGGTCACTATAGGGATCTCTTCATTGGAGTCTTCTTCCAACTCCTCCAAAATCTCCGCTGCTTCTACAGGGAAGAACTCTTTCAATTGAATTAGAGTTCTTTCCTTCTGTTCATAGTCTTCGAGAGAATCGATATATTTTTGAATGGTCGATCTCCGTGGAGACTCTTTTTTGCGCCGAGCTGCACTTTTCTTCTTTTTGAGCTTTTTGGATTTTGAGCCTGATGGAGCCGCATTGGCAGTTGGAATGGTAGGCTTCTTCTGCCCTTCCCATTCCGTCCTGGGCTCCTTCCGAAGTAGGTTCATCATCTTCTTCGTCCTATTAGATATGTGCGTACTCCACGGAGGCTGCGGTGAGTCCGTTTCTTTTCTCAGGGCAGCGGGTTCGGCTGTCTGCTCCCAGATGGTTTCAGCTTCTGTTTGTATAAAGTTGGTGGTTGCAACTTGATTGTTCACCAACACACTTTTGGACAGCTCGATCTCTCCAGCTTTGTACTGCTTCTTGACCCAGTCCTTGAAGATATAGCAATCCTCGATCGCATGGCTCACTACTCGGTGGTACGGGCAATACAGGGGATTGTCGGTCATTTTTGCTTCTTGAGGTCTTTTCGACTCTGGCAATTGTAGACCGTTGTTCAAGGCATCTTTAAATATCTTCCGGGCTTTGTCCCTTCTGAAAGAGTAAACCTTGTTCTTTTTCTCCTCTGGGGAAGGCCCTTCTCCTCCCAGCACTGGCTTTCGAGACCGGTTGGTTTTGGATTCGCCCACCCTTCGCTTTTCTTCATTGTCGGACGCATTGAAGACATTGGTACTGCTGGAACTCCCGCTTCTACGGTTGTCGTCCCGCTTGCTTTTCCAAGTCTTGTCTCTCTGAGAGTCCGGGGTAAACTCTTGCTTCGAGCGTTCCAGCATTTGGACTTTCTTGGTTAGCTCCTGAAACGTCTTGAGGCCTGCTGTACACAAGAATGGGACCATCCAATTGCTGAGGTTCCCAATGAGAAGGCTGACGGACTGGTCCTGCTCCAGCGGTGGTTCGCACTTGACCGTGAGATTACGCCATCAGGCGATAAAGTCAGTATTGCTTTCATTCTTTCCCGGCTTGGTTCTCACAAGGTCAGCGATAGAGATTTTATCACTGACACTCATGAATCTTTGCCGAAACAGAGACTCCATTTGGGCAAAGGTAATAACGGACCCGTCTGGTATACTCGCGTACCAGTCGAAAGCGACACCGGTCAGGCTGTTGACAAACTGACGAAGGAGGAGCGCATCATTGCCCCCTGTATTTCCGCACGATGCTTTAAAGTGGGAGACGTGCTGATTTGCATTTCCCGTCCCGTCAAATCTTCCGAACTTAGGAATGACGTAGCCGCTCGGGAACTCGATCAGATCGTACTGTGCGGGATATGGCCGCCCACTACTGCCGATTTCTTTCTGAGCTTCAGCTTCGACCACCAATGTTTTAACCTTGCTGGTGACCAAATCCATTATCCGATCTTGTGTTAACGGGATAGTGTTATCTGGGGCCAAGGCGTCCCCAGAAGCGGAATGTGGCCGGCTTTCGTGCGGCTCGACGAATCTTGGACCTAAAGGGACAGGCATCGGCCGCTTCGAATTGTCATCATCCGGCTCATGAGTAGCGACTTGTGCTTGATTGGGAGGCGCTCGAGCAATTTGAGCAGTAAGCTGCATCACCACGTTCGTTAGGTCGTCAATTTTCGAATAGAGCTTGGCCATCTCTTTATCTTTGCTCCTGAGCTGTTTCCGAATCTCTTGAAGCAGCTCTTGCAACGCGGTCCTTGGGCAGAAAGTTGGCTCTTCCTCGCTGTCCGAGCTTGACTCTGCCTAGACCGAAGGGTCTTTCTGTCTATCGTCCTCTTCGAGAGGGTTTTCATCATCCAGCGGAGGCGGCTGTTCTTGGGAAGCGGCAACCACATTCAAGCCAGATTGGGCTTGGGATGTGGTGGCCCCTGTTAGTTATATGTATGCCCTAGAGGCCATTACTGTACATTGGATGTATATTGTAATGGATGCTGGGACATATATAGGTAGGACTTTCTTGCTCGACATGATAGTACGCTATCTGGTTGCTCTTTATCTTAACATGTATACTTTCTGTCTCTCTGTTACATGTTGATAAAGCCCTTAGGATGTGTACTCGACTTCCGGGACTATGATGCAGATCATACTAGTGGAGCCTGGGTAGTCCATGAGTACATCCTTCAATGTTCCTAGTCGTGGGAATATCGAGACTGGGCATCGATATTCCAGAGTAGACTAGCGTATATCTTCTCGACCCATGTGATGGGCGATGGATGATCCCATATCCATTGGTGTTTGACATCGGAGATGGTATGCGGGTGCTCAGTGTAGACTGGGTACACTGAACGGACTCGCCGAGAACTCCCAGATGGTATTATACCTCACGTCAGATGGCAGTTCTCTGGTGATACTGGTACAGCTTAGTCTGTTGACCCGAGATCGTCATAGAGTCTTGTGTGTCTCCCACTGTGCTTTGATTTCCACCCTACCACGGCTCTACTGAGTCGTGCAAACATGTGGTTTTTGGGTACGGTCCCGATTCATATGGAGGCAATGAGCGATAGGAGGGGATTCGTCTCTCCCGGTATTGGGGGTTGATGTTGCGCTATGCTCGATTGGCCATAACAGGAAATCCCTGGACAGGGTTGCAGTGACCTACTGGTAAGTGTTATCAGTAGTTTCACACATGTCATGGACTTCACGTCGGCATGACTTATCGAGCTGCTGGGGTCTGACGTTTACCACCCCTAGGCGAGATATGCGGCATATCAGACGAACAGACCGGACTGTACGGTAAGTGTTACTGGTTGGATTCACAGGAGTGTGAGCGGGCTTGCTCGTCGATCTTCTGATCGCTCAATACCCGGGTGGCCGTTACGTTTAGCAGACCGCTTGCGGCTTGTGGGTGCTTGATATGATCATCATCTGCTGCCGGCGTATTGACGAGTCTTTAGAGTCCTACACAGAGGTTTCCTGGTTCAAGCGAAACGAAATAGGAGCGCATATGAGATATGTGCGGGACCGAGAATAATTCGTGTATGTGATACCATATTCCATTCTCGCAACGAATGTATCGATTGGTTATATGCGATATAACCTGGTTATCGAATCAAGGATTGATTCGAGAAGCCGATACATTGAATACTAGTCAGTTATATGCGACATGACCGGATCATTGAATCAAGTGTTGATTTAATGATTTAATGCATAATTATATATATATTTGATATATTACTTTGCATTAACTAGTATTGGTTCACTTTAAAAGGATTTTCTCACTTGAATTGTGCAAGTTGTATATGTGATATACTTTTGTGCACATGATTGTATCATGTTTGATGATACATGCTTATTTGGTTAAGTGTAAAGAATTAAACTATGGTTAAGTTAATGATTAGGGTTTTGTTTACTTAATTACTTATTCATTTATCTTATTTATTTATTCATTTTGGAAATTGAAAAGGATAAATGAATGGTTACTTGTTTTGTTTTTAGTTGAACATTCATGAAGTTTTGACTTAGTCTCCATTCTTGTCTTATACTTAATCCTAACCATTTAAAATAACCCTAATTCATTCTCTACACTTAACTAAGGTTAGAAGATGATAAGAATTAATTCTTTTTCATTTTTCTTTAACACTTATCATTTCTTCTTCTTCTTCTTCTTCATCTTCTTCTTCCATGAAGAAAGCTTGCTACATCAATGGCAAGTGATGAAAAAGTGTGAGAAATCCAATTCTAAAGTGAACCCACTTCCTATTTCTTCATCCTCTACCTCTTGCCAAGTAGTATAGGGTGTTTCCTTCACAAGTTTTCATGGCTTGGTGAAGGTGGAGCTTGATCTAGTGATGCCTCGACGTAGATCATCTTCGGCACGTTGTCGACGACCTAGCCCGCCTTTTTCTCCGATGAAACCACCGTGAGAGTCATGGTTCGATTTGGACAGCGGAGAGGACTTCATCACGGAGCCTAGGAGGTGGAGGACCGGATCTACAAAGGTTGTAGCCCCTTCCCTTTAGATATATTTCCGTTTACTTGCATCGCATCATCTATACCTCTAGTTAACGATCCGTATTAGGGTTTCTTGGCACTTATAAAATCTGAAATAGCCATGTTTGATGCCTTGTGAGACTCCATTAGAGTGCCTAGGAACCCTACAGTGGTATCAGAGCCTAGCTAGAGCCTTAGGCGATGCGTAGACGGAATTAGAAGTCCGATTGAACCGAAACCCCAATCGCATTTTGCTCTCTGGACATTTTTGAAAAACGTGGTTTTTTCCAGATTAAAAATATTCAGAAAACTCAGTAGAAGATTCTAAGAATTACTGTATAAAACGGGGCCCCTGAATCCATTAAAGCGCGGCGGAACCGCGGCATTAGCATGCTAATGCGGCGGTTCCGCGGCCCTTTTGTCTCCTCTTGCAATAAATTTTGCACAGTAATTCCTAGTTTGCAGTGCTGGTTTTCCTGGGAATTTTTAATAATTTTTCAAGAGTTGAATTTTCTGGGTTGTATTGGGGACTCGGTGTATCGATCGAATTGTCTAATTTTGTCAGTGTGTTTTTCCGGGTATTTTTAGAATATGTTAAAAAGTTCGACCGGATATAAATACCCACTTTTTCCCCTGCCGGGAAATTTCCAATTGTTGAATTTTTCCGTAGTTTAACGACGTTCTAAGTAGTGTAAGTAACGCGATGGACCCTCTAGAAGACAACAAACCTTAACTCGATTATGTGACCGTCTTGAACTGCCCTTTGAACCTTCGGGTTTGGGGCAGTACGGCGTGCCACATGTGAGGCGTTGGCTTGACCCTTTTACGGCTGGACCGTTGGTACTGAGGCACGAACTGAATGTTGTTAGACTTATTTCATGTGTTGAGCTGTTTCGGGAAAACTTGGGTGTTCGAATGTTCAATCGGAAAGTTTAACATTTTCTGTTTATCCGGAATATGATACAACAATTGGAATTCACAAAAGTTATGTGATAACTGAATGAATGTTATAAACATAACACTTTAGTCTCACTTGATCGGTTGCCACGGAATTTTGATGTGATCAAAAGTCCGTCGCAATCACGTAGCGTACGCGGATACTCGCCGGGTAAACTTAATAGACAGCCTCACTCCATAGCCCCGACCAAGTGACTGTAGGAGAACCCCGTCGCCGAAAGCATCCGTTCGGGTGCTCGCGGTAGCGGTGTTCCGCCTTGGTGCACTTCGTCGACGGTATCGGGGGTGCGACTGTCTACTAAAGTTTGCGACGAGCATTCGATCAAAATGTCGGGAATCTTGTTGAATTGCCCGACTTGATATTGAAAAGTGTTTTCGATAATGAGACTAAAATGCGGGGTTTATAATTGTTAGGCATGCGATGTCTAAAGAATTCATTTGATCAGGCATGCGATGTCTGAGGTGGTTGCGGATTCCAACTGTTATAGTTTTACACTTTCTTTTCTGTGACCGTAAGTGTAATATGTGATGTCGCCGGTTTCGTTGCTATATATCAACGACAATTGGGATGCGCATATTTACTTACGTTGATGACATGTGATGTTTTGTGTTGCTGGATATGTTATATTGGATCGTCGTGTTTGAATAGCCGGGGGGGTTTTATGTGAGATGAGTGTTTTTCATTTTCATTCATGTAAAAACTTGTATGTAATATTATTTTATTGGGGCACTTCCAGGTTGCGGAAGATGTCACCGTTGATGTATATTATTTACTTTTCTGCACTAGGATAGACCCAAGGAGGGGAGCACAAGTAACCGGGTTCTAGGGTCCAGTGGGAGACCATCTCGAGGAGTCGAGTCCGGGTCTCCTAACCCTAGAATTGGTAGGGTTGCTTGCCGCTCTCGTAGGGGTCTAGGGGTGTGGGATAGGCTATTCATCACGACCGTGGAATCCGTATTTTATACTGGCTCGTATCGAAAACACGGACGTCCTAGTATATCCAATATTTCATATGTTTCTTCTGCTGTGATTTATCTGTGATGTGATCATGTGATGTTCTGTGACAGATATTATATATAGTATATATGATATATTATATAAACGTTGCTTATGTTTTACACCCGCTCTAGCCCTGCCCCGCTCTGCCGTTAGTTACCTAACCTAACGGTGCAGACGGGATATCGAGGCGAATGCGGATAGCATAAGCGCACGTTATATTTATCTGTGATGTTTAGGTGGACTTAAATGATGGGATTTTCATTAATGAGATTAATGAAAGAAAATAAACCTAATTGATGTTGTGGAATCAAATTTCAAAATAAAAACAGGTAGCTACAGTCCTTGCTTTGCATCGCGGTGTTCATTGTAGAACATCCTGCACCTTATTCGATGGGGAAAGGACCGAGATCCCTTCACCGGGAGTGACTCCTTTAGCAAATAACTGGCAGATGCTACACACTCGGTTTGTCTTTTGATCGCTTCTATAGTTTCTGCTTTGCACAGTGATATATATGATATATCCCGCACCTCATTCGACGAGGAAAGGGCCGACGATCCCTTCACCGGGAGTGACCCCTTTAGCAAAACTAGAAAAGCCCCAAAAACATTCCATTTAAAAACCATTTGATTCCGCAACGAGATCAAGTTCAAAGCGTTAAAGGTTTTCATAAAAACCATTCGCAACCCTCCGTCATTTTAGGAAGTAGAGTACTTAGTATTCGTGCTGTGTTTGTTGACCATAGTCAAGGCACAGTGTACGGTAGCTAAGTGATGTCTTCCTACACCGCATATGATGCGATTAGTTAGGACAGTCGCGTGACTTTGTTGACCTTAGTTAAGGGTCATGTGGGTGGGTCTAATTAATCACGAAATGACGGGTAGAACTTGACTAGTACTTATGATTTGTTGACCATAGTTAAGGTCATAGGTGATAGGGGTAAAAACCTTTATCGGGAGTCTCAAGTGTTGAAATTTGCAATGAGATTGCATATCTTCTATATGATAGTTGGATCCCGATACCCACCGCGAGTAATTGTTACTCCTGGGAGAGTTTTGCACTTTGCAATTAGCCGATCAAGTAGGTGTCTAGAAAGGTGTCAACGGGGTTACGCCTCTGGGAAAACGAGGTTTACTGTAATTAGGTCCGTGCGAAAGCACGGGGAACCTCCCTCAAAGTACCGACACTGGCCTGGCTGAAAGATTGGCGAACTTGTAGAGTGTAATTAATCCCGGCTAGTCTTTCCTTTTAGGGTTTGAAGGAAGATCTGATAAAAACAGTGGGAGCCATCCTGATTAGATAAAATATATAACCAATATAATCTTGCAAGAGCGCACGCTGAGTGTTTTCTTCTCTCTCTCCTGGTAGCGACCATATCACGCCTTAATCAAGATAATAAAATGGATGTATTGACCGAACCCGCTTGTTATACTGAGCTGGGGAACGTTGGTCCCGCTCCAACTTATAATTGTTATAAGACAGAGCAGGAAATAAGGGGAATACCAGAATTCCTATGCCGCCCAAACGAAGAAAGTGCATATGATGCACCTCCTTCGGGTGTGTTCATTATAAAGAACTGTTTCTCAGTATCCTCTGCATCCTGGGTATTCGATACCGGATCAGGATCCCAGATATGTAATCTGTTACATAGAGCTACAAAAGGGTAGAAAAACTGAGAACCGGTGATAAGTTTCATGAGACAGAAAACGGGGCAAGTGTTGCAGCCAAGTCTGTTGGTCACTGTCACCCTGTATTACCAATACATTGATTCTGAACAAATACTATTAGATACTGAACCTGATATACAAAATCATATCAGTCTCTTTATTAGTAAAGAAATGATATAATTTTGTATTGTTGGATAATGTTTTGAACATTTCCTATATCAAAAGTTGATCGGTTCAAGCACGTTATCTAAAAGCATTGACGTTCTAAATCAAACTACAGTTCCTTGTATACTGAACACACACAAGAGGAAGAGTTCAGAAATGAACAAATTCTTCTTGAGGTATTGTAGACTGGGTCACATCAATGCGACCCGACTGGCTGAAGTTACATTTTAGATGCATATTTAAATTAGTTTGAATTTACATCTTGTGAAACTTGTCAGTCATGTCACAAAGATTAGATGACCATAGCCCTGTTTATTGGAAACAGAGAAAGAGTTAATGAACTCTTGGGACTGATACATGATGATGTATGTAAGGTCTCCTGTCTACATATGCCAGCACTGGTTCTTTATACTTCATTACATTCTCTGATAATCTCTCAAGATTCAGTCATACGTTCCTGTTGAAACATAAGTCCGAACCTTTTGAGGTATTCACAGAATATAAGTTAGAAGTAGAGAACCAATAACCGGTTATAAGTATTATGTCCTATGATGTGATCGAGGAGGAGAATACTTGAGCACGGAAATCCTGGTCTATTCTAAAGGAGAATGAGATTCTCTCTCAGCATTACTCCTCCGTATACACCATAGCACGATGGTATATCGGGGCGGAGCAATCACACCCTATATGATATGGTGTGCTCTATGATGAGTACTACTGAGTTACCTGTTTCCTTTTTAGGGGTTATGCACTTGAGAAGCTGCATACCTATTGAATAGGTTCGAATCAAATCAGTTACCTACCACTTCATATGTGATATGGAAAGGGAAGAGCCCATATCATAAGTTTTTAAGATTTGGGGTTGTCTGGCCTATGTCGAAAGCAAAATCCGGACAAGATCGAGGTAAAGTCAGTTGTGTAGAACTGGAAAGGTTCCAGCTATACAAAACTGCAGCTGATGATTTGACAGAACCAAAGGATTCAATAGTTCCCTACGAACCTCAGCCTCTCCGCCGATCTAGCAGGGTTCCTCACCTGCTTGAGAGATACTTCGGTTTCTCGATGACAGTGGGAGCAAGGATTGCATCATGAGATGATGACCCAACTAGATTCGAGCAGGCCTTCAAGAGTAGGGACTCTGTAAGAATGGCTGGATGCTTAGCGATCTGAGATGGAATCCATGTACACCAGCAAAGTATGGACTTTAGCTGCTATATCTGAAGGGTTAAATCCCCATCATGAGCAAGTATATCTTGAGAAGATTACTTGGTGTAGATGGAAAAGTTGAGACTTTCAAAGCTAGACTTGTTAAAGGTTTTCGTCATCAACCAGGCGTGGATAATAATGAAACCTTTTCCAGTACCTATGCTTAAGTCCATCCAGATCCTACTTACCACGGCTACATACCATGACTACGATATCTGGTGGTTGGGTGCCGTGACTACTTTTCTAAATAATGATTTAGAAGAGAACGTCTATAAGAACACGGCCAGAGGGCTACGTAAACAGTGGGAGCAGCGGAAACGTGTGCAAGATGTTTTATGTGATGAAGCAGGTATCGCGGAGTTGGAACATCTGTTTTGATGAGTTGGTCAAACAATTTGACATCATCAAAATGGTAGATGAACCTTGTATATACAAAACGGTAGTAGAGAGTGAAGTGGTCATCCTCGTATTGTACGTGGACAACATACTCTTGATAGGAAAGGAATTTCCTATGCTACGATCGGTCGATCTCCTCTTATCACATAGATTCTCCATAAAGGATCAAAGTGATACCTCCTAAATCCTGGGATTTGGATCTATGAGATAGATCTAAATAGATTTTAGGATTCTCACTAGCTATAGTGAGATAGTATCAGTTGATCCTGGGGAGAATCACTGGAAGTGTTCCAGGGTGATAAAGACGACTGAATGTCAGTCACAGGCATTGTCTTTACCCTCAGTAAAGGGACGGTATGTTGGAAGATTTCCAAGCTAGATACCGTGACAAACTAGAAGATAAAGGCTGGTAACATCGCTATTAAAGATACTACCAAAGAGACAGTTTGGGTGTATATTGGTTCATAGGATGAACTAGGTTCCTACCATTGTGTAACAATGGAAGTGTGGTTTTGGCCCTGGAACCCTGGTCCCATCAGTGACCCAGACATATTCTAAGGCAGCATCACCTGATCATGGAGATAGTTGATCTCCAGGGTGATCAAGGTTAGGAGAGTAGACTCAGAGGACAACACGGCGAATCCACTCACGAAGGCCTTTTCCCAAAGAGAGACTTTTAGGGGATGGTTGAGTATGTGATACTGCAACCACTGCTACAGATGGCCCTAGTGCAAGTGGGAGATTGTTAGTTATATGTATGCCCTAGAGGCCATTACTGTACATTGGATGTATATTGTAATGGATGCTGGGACATATATAGGTAGGACTTTCTTGCTCGACATGATAGTACGCTATTTGGTTGCTCTTTATCTTAACATGTATACTTTCTGTCTCTCTGTTACATGTTGATAAAGCCCTTAGGATGTGTACTCGACTTCCGGGACTATGATGCAGATCATACTAGTGGAGCCTGGGTAGTCCATGAGTACATCCTTCAATGTTCCTAGTCGTGGGAATATCGAGACTGGGCATCGATATTCCAGAGTAGACTAGCGTATATCTTCTCGACCCATGTGATGGGCGATGGATGATCCCATATCCATTGGTGTTTGACATCGGAGATGGTATGCGGGTGCTCAGTGTAGACTGGGTACACTGAACGGACTCGCCGAGAACACCCAGATGGTATTATACCTCACGTCAGATGGCAGTTCTCTGGTGATACTGGTACAGCTTAGTCTGTTGACCCGAGATCGTCATAGAGTCTTGTGTGTCTCCCACTGTGCTTTGATTTCCACCCTACCACGGCTCTACTGAGTCGTGCAAACAGGTGGTTTTTGGGTACGGTCCCGATTCACATGGAGGCAATGAGCGATAGGAGGGGATTCGTCTCTCCCGGTATTGGGGGTTGATGTTGCGCTATACTCGACTGGCCATAACAGGAAATCCCTGGCCAGGGTTGCAGTGACCTACTAGTAAGTGTTATCAGTAGTTTCACACATGTCATGGACTTCACGTCGGCATGACTTATCGAGCTGCTGGGGTCTGACGTTTACCACCCCTAGGCGAGATATGCGGTATATCAGACGAACAGACCGGACTGTACGGTAAGTGTTACTGGTTGGATTCACAGGAGTGTGAGCGGGCTTGCTCGTCGATCTTCTGATCGCTCAATACCCGGGTGGCCGTTACGTTTAGCAGACCGCTTGTGTCACGACCCGCAGGGTACGGAACGTGACTGGCACTTAAATTTACGAAAACGTTTCAAGACGTCCGTAAAATAAGTAAGCCAAAGCCCAGAAAACCAAAACCAAATAAGCCGAAGAGTGAAGGAAAACCAATCAATTGAAAACGAGTTTATCAAATAAGTCATATAAAACCTTTTTAGAACAATAGCAATTTTTCCGAAAATTTCGGCAGAGTCTCCTTTGTAAATACTGGCCCCCAAAATGGGTACAACAAGAATATATATAAATCCAACAATTAAGGCATCCCCAAGAGGGAGCTAGCTCTTCGTCACAAGGCGGTCACAAATCCCACGCAATATAAAACAACAACATGCAAAATAATCATAAAGAAGCATGAGAAAAACAGTATGTCGACTCAAGTGAGCTCGACCCCAAAATACAGCATAAAAAGTCCACAAATCTCACAGTCTCCTCTCTAGGTCAATATACAACAATACTGGTAGAAACAGTAGATGGAGTACACTAGATACAAAGAATATACAAGGTGGTGCAAAAATAATAATATAACCCACCTAAGAGCAAAACCTCGAGTCCAGGCAAAAGAAGCAAGTGCGCCCGCCGCTACTGTACCGACGGAGCGGACCTCAAAAAGGCTGTGGCACAACGGGGGTGAGTTGCCAACTCGTGAGTAATAAATAACATCTACACAGGCTATCGAATGCATGCACACAAGCATCCTAGCATCTCAAATACAGGTAAGGTAGGACATAATAACAGGTATGTATGCAATATGAATATACTAGCAGGTATGAATGCAATGCGAATCAACTCATGATCTGAATGTGTAAGTATAAGAATCATGTTTTTCCTTTAGGAATCTCTTTTGAAATACCAGCACAATACCAATAGAATCAACAAGAATCTGTGTCCAGCAACGACACCTCAAAACTATCACAAATCTCATATATCCATGTCATAGTATCTCTGGCCTCAGCCATCCGGCTGACCCAGCCAATATCAAAATCTCATCATCTCGCTGCCACGGTCGGTATCCTCTGGATATCCGCCGTGCCAAACAGTCACCGGTAGGTAATCCGTCCCCTGCCAGGCTCAACGTCAACACCACATTCATCTTGCCCCGGGGTACCATACCGGGCCCACCATGTACCCGTGACGGTTCCTCCACTCCTCGACACGGATCTCGAAAACCATAGCAAACTCATGGTGGACGACACTTACATCACTAGAAAACCGCAATTTACATATTTTGAAAATATAATAAGTTTAGAAATTTTACGGCTTTCCCCCGAAATCCAGAAATATCATAAAATCTCTAGAAATCCTCATAAGTGCATATGTCAATGATAATGAATGCATATGGTATCAATAATCAAGTTGCGATGTGTGATTAATAGATTAGGCATGAACAAATAATATGATGAAGTACATGCCCATGAATAGCAATCCTACGATTTCATTTTAAGGAATTAAAGGCAATAGCACAAGTTTAAGTGTCAATTATAGTAAAAGGTTTCAATTTAAAGGTTATCTAGTGTGGTGGCATGGCAATTACCAGGGTGTGTGTGTAAGCATGAATAGTGCTCGTGCTGCATATAAAAACCCTGGCAATGGTGCAGGTGTCCTATAAAATGGTTTCGCATATGTATGTCAATATAAGGCATGAATGTAGCAAATAATCATACAAGTATTACACCCCTAATTACTAACATTACTAAGAATCTTTTAAGTTACTAAAACTATCGGGCGACTTGCGCCATCCAACGATAGTCCCCCGTAGATGTTACATCTACTCACCGGAATCCCTAGCTAGTCACGTCCAATCACCGCTTTCCCCTTTCGTGCCGCGTCTGACGTCTCCGCGACCGAACCTGGAATTACATCAATACCAAACATAAGGTTACATATCAAGAACGACGCAAAACCCAAACGAAGATACTAACGTTCACAAGCTAGGTACAACGTGCACAAGGTGCGCGGAACACACGCGAAAATCGCAAAACTAACTAAAACGTCGATTTGGTCGCCCGGAAAAACTAAAACTCGAACACACAAACATCCGCACTCACACATCCTAAAAGTCATAGGATACGCTAAAAATGTCATCAAGACATCAAAAATAATTAATCACAAACTTTTATCACAAAACTAGTAAGCACAAACATTCTAAAAAAAACGACGCAACATCGCCGTTATGCGACAAAAAGGATTACAACCTAGCATAACATGTAACCGCATAACTAGTTAACCACAATCACTTTAATTATAACGCATTACAATGCTTCAAATCATATTTCTCCATAAACAACCCTTTCTTGATTTTCATAACCACCAATTAAATCCAATTTCACACTTGAACAACATAAATTAACACATATCGATGCCCACTTAAGCAAAGTAATCTCTCAATTTAGATTTGTATAAAACTAGATAACAAGATAACTTAATTAACTAATCAATGGTGCAAAAAAAAAACCTAGTTTAAACAAACTACTCTCTTAAAAAAAATAGATTAGAAACTAACACTAAATTTAACACTAAACAAATTTCAAGGTTCTAGTTTAGCACACTTAAGCTACAATTTAACCATTTGATTAGAAATTATACCTCAAAAGATCAATCCTAAGCTTGCTCAAGCCTCCCAAGACACCTCCTTTCTCCTTGATTTAAACCAAATTAGGTTGGAGAAGAGATGGAATATGGTTTTGTGTTGAATTTGTGAAGGAAATTGTGGATTTTGTTGAATTTTTGAGATGAAAATGAAGCAAAAGAGAAGAAGAAATGGGGAAAATATTTAGGGCTGTTGGTGCAGGATTTCTGAGCTGAGGAGGGAGTGGGGAAGTGGTGTGGGGTATGGGAAAGTCATGGTCAACCCATACCAAACAAGTAAAGACCCATACCTAATAAAAAAATCCAAAATCCTTAAAAAAAAACACCTCTTTTCTACATAAAAATGAAGTCAAAGAGGCAAGCACTTTTTTTTTCTTGGGTTGCTAGAAATGGGCCGGCGTAGGGCTGAAGGAAGAGAGAGAGGGGTTTTACAAAAGAAATTTTATGCAAAAAGACCCCCTACAAGTCCAAAATTGCAAGTTTAAGCTTAAATTCAATAAATTTCGTTTTCTATAATAAAAATTAGTTAAAAATCAAAATAAAATACTAAAAATTTATGTTACAACTAGATTTTAATTAACATAATTTTAAAGGTTAAAATTAGCCCAGAAAAATTTGTATTTATCGCTAAATTAATGTATTTTCTTACCGGCTTAAAATAATATTAAAAATTGAAAAATTAGGGAAAATTTTTAAACGACCAGAATTTCATAAGTAACTCATTAGCTACTAAAAACAAGCAATTACCTATCCATTTTAGGTATAATTAGTCCTAAACTGCAAAATAACAAAAAAAGACGGTTTACGGAAAAATACCGAATTTTCACCGATTTTCAGGAAAACACCAAAACGACTTTTCAAGGCGCTACAATCTTCCCCCCTTAAGAAAATTCGGTCCCCGAATTTAAAAATATAACTACGCGTACCTTCAAAGAGATGGGGATATTTCTTCCTCATCTCGCCCTCGGTCTCCCAGGTAACCTCCTCGCTGCGCGGGCTACGCCAAAGGACCTTGACGGTTGGTATAATCTTCGATCTCAACTTCTTCACCTGCCGATCCAGGATGGCCACCGGCTGCTCTGCAAAAGAAAGGTCGCGCTCTAGCTGGACTGTTGGGTGCTGAATCGCATGCGAAGGGTCGTGAAGGTACTTGCGGAGCATCGAAACATGGAAGACGGGGTGAACATCGGGAAAGCTGGGTGGAAGAGCCAAACGATATGCAGCAGCGCCGACACGCTCGAGGATCTCGAAGGGACCTACGAATCTAGGGCTAAGCTTCCCCTTTCGCCCAAAACGCATCACGCCCTTCATCGGAGAGACCCTCAGAAAAACATGATCGCCAACTGCGAACTCTAACCTGCGACGGCGCCTGTCTGCATACGATTTCTGTCTGCTATGAGCTGCTCTCATCCGGTCTCGGATTAACTGTATCTTCGCTGTCGTCTCCTCAACAAGCTGCGACCCTAAAATGCTGCTCTCGCTGAGCTCTGTCCAACAGACGGGCGATCTGCATCTCCTCCCATACAATGCCTCGAAAGGTGCCATCTGAATAGTATCCTGGAAGCTGTTGTTGTAGGAGAACTCCACTAGAGGTAAATGACGATCCCAGCTACCGCCGAAGTCTAAAACGCACGCTCTGAGCATGTCCTCGAGAGTCTGAATGGTCCGCTCTGACTGTCCGTCGGTCTGCGGATGAAACGCTGTGCTGAAGCTCAAACGAGTGCCTAAAGCCTCCTGAAGTCTCTGCCAAAGTCGGCTGGTGAACTGGGTGCCTCGATCTGACACGATACAAGTCGGTACGCTATGCAACCGCACGATCTCGTCGATGTAGAGCTGAGCATACTGAGCGAAGCTGAAAGTCGTCTTCATTGGCAGAAAGTGAGCCGCTTTCGTCAATCGATCTACGATCACCCAGATGGAGTCATACCCCCGACTGGTCCTGGGTAGACCCACAACGAAATCCATTGAAATCTGCTCCCATTTCCACTCTGGAATGGGTAACGGCTGTAGCTCTCTCGCGGGCCTCTGGTGCTCGGCCTTGACTTGCTGACAAGTCAGGCATCTCGATACAAACTCCGCAATGTCCCTCTTCATCCCGTCCCACCAGTAGGTCTCTCTCATATCATGGTACATGTTGGTGGAACCGGGGTGGACACTATACACTGATCGGTGTGCCTCCTCAAGAATGTCGCACCGTAATCCATCAGCATCTGGTACGCACAGTCTAGATCCATAGCGTAAAATCCCCTGATCGTCAATCACGAACTCGGAAAATCTGCCATGTCTCATCTGCGCCATGATCTCTGAGCAACGGTCGTCACTGCGCTGTGCCTCATATATACGGTCAAGCAACTGTGGGCGTGCACGAACATGCGCGAGCTGTCCCCCTGTCTGAGTGAACTCAAACTCAACTCGGCTGTCGCATAACATCTGCCAATCTGCTGACGACTGCCTCTGCACTGCGCGCAAAAAGGATAGACTACCCCCGGGCCTCCTGCTCAAAGCATCTGCCACCACATTCGTCTTGCCTGGGTGATATAGGATCTCGCAGTCGTAGTCTTTCACCAACTCCATCCAACGACGCTGTCTGAGGTTCAGGTCTCGCTGCTGAAATATGTATTTTAAGCTCTTGTGGTCTGTGAATATTTGGCACGACTCGCCATATAGGTAATGTCGCCAAATCTTTAGTGCAAAAACCACTGCAGCCATCTCCAAATCATGAGTGGGGTAGTTCTGTTCATGCTTCTTTAACTGCCGAGAAGCATATGCGATCACCCGGCCATGCTGCATCAATACGCATCCTAACCCCACTCGCGAAGCATCACAGTAGACCATAAATCCGCCTGATCCAGAAGGCAAAGATAATACCGGCGCCGTAGTCAAACAAGTCCGTAGCTGCTGAAAACTGCTTTCGCACTCCTCTGTCCAAACGAAAGGAACTCCCTTCCGGGTCAAACCGGTCAAAGGTGCAGCTATACGGGAGAAGTCCTGAACAAAACGCCTGTAGTAGCCTGCCAGGCCTAGAAAACTACGGATCTCAGTAACCGATGTAGGTCGGGGCCACTGCTGAACAGCCTCAATCTTCTTCGGGTCCACACATACGCCGTCTCTCGTAACCACGTGACCCAAGAATCTGACGCTGTCCAGCCAGAATGCATACTTGGAGAACTTTGCGAACAGCTGGTGCTCCCTCAGAGTCTGTAACGTAATCTGCAAGTGCTGCTCGTACTCCTCTCTGCTCTGGGAGTACACCAAGATATCGTCGATAAACACGATGATGAACAAGTCAAGATACGGCCTGAATGTACGGTTCATCAAATCCATGAATGCTGCTGGGGCGTTGGTGAGTCCGAACGACATCACCAAAAACTCGTAGTGGCCGTAGCGCGTGCGGAAAGCTGTCCTCGGTATATCCTCCTGTCGAACTCGCAGCTGGTGGTATCCTGATCGTAAGTCGATCCTCGAAAAATACCCCACACCCTGAAGCTGGTCGAACAAATCATCAATGCGTGGCAACGGATATCTGTTCCGAACGGTAACTTTGTTCAGCTGGCGGTAGTCGATGCATAAGCGCAAACTTCCATCCTTCTTCTTGACAAACAGGACCGGAGCACCCCACGGAGAAACACTAGGTCGAATAAGCCCCTTCTCTAACAAATCCTGCAACTGATCCTTCAGCTCCCGAAGCTCTGCCGGGGCCATCCGATAAGGCGGTATAGAAATAGGCCCGAGCCGGGAATCAAATCAATGCAGAACTCAACATCGCGCTCAGGCGGTAGCCCAGGTAGCTCATCAGGGAAAACATCAGGGAACTCACAAACAACCGGGACCCGGTCCAACGGAACCTCTGCAGCTCGAGTATCACAAATATACGCTAAGAATCCCTGACATCCCTTCCGCAAGAGCTGACCAGCGCGAAGAGACGAAATCAAGCTGGGAAGGGTGACGCTGCGGTCTCCCTGAATAACAAGGACTGGCTCTCCCGGAAAGCTAAATATGACTGCCTTCTCACGGCAGTCCACCGAAGCATAACAAGTGGCTAGCCAATCCATGCCCAGAAGCACATCAAAGTCCAACATATCGAGGAGAATCAAATCAACTGATGAATCCCTCTCCCCGATATGAACGGAACACAATCGAAATACAAAACAAGCGACAAACGACTTGCCTACCGGAGTAACAACAACAAGCGGATGATCTAACGACGACGACTCACGGCCCAACATCGGTGCAAAGTGTGTAGAGACGTACGAATGTGTGGAACCTGGGTCAAATAATACCCGTGCGTCGAAAGAACAAACTGGCAAGGTACCTGTCACAACGGCATTGGATGCCTGCGCATCCTGCGGTGTCAAAGCAAATACTCGGGCCTGTCCTCCACCGATAGCGGGTTGACCTCGACCTCGGCCTCTGCCTCCTCGTCCTCTCTGAACAGGACCGTCGTGTCCACGGCCTCTGGGTGCACCTAACTGGCGTGGAGCATCGCCTGTGGTAGGAAGTAGGGCTCTCTGAGGAGGGGGTGGTGATGGTGGTAGAGTCACATGCGGAACTGTCGCTGCTCCATGTCGTCTCGCCGGACAGTCTCTGACAAGATGGTGCGGACTCCCGCACCCAAAACACCCTGGCGACGGCTGCTGTCCATGGGGATATGAACCATATAACTGTCCCCGTCCAAATCCTCTGCCAGGCATATCTCTCGGAAAGAATCTGGCGCGCTGCCTCTGAGACGGTACATCGGTGCGAATCCTCTTCGGCCCAGAAACGGCCAAAGTCTGTGATATGCGTGCCTCCATCTGTAATGCCGTATCCATAGCAGCTGAATAAGTGTCGTAGTGCTGGGCGCCAATGGCAAGATATAGCTGGGCATCAAGTCCCTGTACGAACCTCTTCACCATCTTCTCTTTGGTATCCACCAAATACTGAGCATATCGGGATAACTGTGTAAACTGGATGTCATACTCAGACACCGTCATCCCAGGTGTCTTGACTAAGGCCTCGAAGCTACGAGCTCTGGCGTTACGAACGCTCTCTGGGAGGAAACGAGCTAGAAAGACTGCTGTAAACTCGGCCCACGTCATAGGCGGTAGACCTGCAGCTCGACCTCTCAAGACTGACTCCCACCATGTCTGCGCGAGACCCTCTAGTTGGAAACTCGCAAGCTCTACCCATCGATCATCCGAACATCTCAGCGAACGGCAGATCCTGGCTAAACTGTCAAGGAACGTCTGTGGGTCCTCCGCTGCCTCGGTGCCGGTGAATACTGGAGGTCACAGCCTCATGAAATCCTGTAGTGAAACCGGGATGGCCACGGTGGTAGTAGTAGGAGCAGGTATCATGGTCGTCTGTGATGTAGTAGGTACGTCATCCGGCCTCGGTGTACGACTAGCTGCAACTAGGGATCCTACCATCTGACGTAGCTCCTGCATGCTCCCCATCATCTGTCGCAACTCCTCCATACCAGTCTCGAGCCTATCCATACGGCCTGGGGAAAGTGGATCGGTCTGTCCCTGCGGCGTAGGCATACCACCCTGCTCAGTCCTAGTCTCGGACGAGCCAGCTCGAATCTCGTCTCGGGCGGCAGCCCTCTGTGCCCTCGTAGCCATCGGCGGCATAGTGGCTGTTACAGGGAAACGGATAATAAGAACAGTGCAATAGGATCATAGGATACACGGAATTGAAGAAGGAATTTTCAAGCAAGTATATCCTAAAGTCACTTAGGCGGAGTACTGTATCGCAAGTATGCCGCGGACATACATACGCTACGTTACCCTACTTAAGTCACTTACTCCATCTACCAAAGGTCATCCTACACTCAAAAAGGTAAAACATATCGCTCTGATACCAACTTTGTCACGACCCGCAGGGTACGGAACGTGACTGGCACTTAAATTTACGAAAACGTCTCAAGACGTCCGTAAAATAAGTAAGCCAAAGCCCAGAAAACCAAAACCAAATAAGCAGAAGAGTGAAGGAAAACCAATCAATTGAAAACGAGTTTATCAAATAAGTCATATAAAACCTTTTTAGAACAATAGCAATTTTTCCGAAAATTTCGGCAGAGTCTCCTTTGTAAATTCTGGCCCCCAAAATGGGTACAACAAGAATATATATAAATCCAACAATTAAGGCATCCCCAAGCGGGAGCTAGCTCTTCGTCACAAGGCGGTCACAAATCCCACGCAATATAAAAAACAACATGCAAAATAATCATAAAGAAGCATGAGAAAAACAGTATGTCGACTCAAGTGAGCTCGACCCCAAAATACAGCATAAAAAGTCCACAAATCTCACAGTCTCCTCTCTAGGTCAATATACAACAATACTGGTAGAAACAGTAGATGGAGTACACTAGATACAAAGAATATACAAGGTGGTGCAAAAATAATAATATAACCCACCTAAGAGCAAAACCTCGAGTCCAGGCAAAAGAAGCAAGTGCGCCCGCCGCTACTGTACCGACGGAGCGGACCTCAAAAAGGCTGTGGCACAACGGGGGTGAGTTGCCAACTCGTGAGTAATAAATAACATCTACACAGGCTATCGAATGCATGCACACAAGCATCCTAGCATCTCAAATACAGGTAAGGTAGGACATAATAACAGGTATGTATGCAATATGAATATACTAGCAGGTATGAATGCAATGCGAATCAACTCATGATCTGAATGTGTAAGTATAAGAATCATGTTTTTCCTTTAGGAATCTCTTTTGAAATACCAGCACAATACCAATAGAATCAACAAGAATCTGTGTCCAGCAACGACACCTCAAAACTATCACAAATCTCATATATCCATGTCATAGTATCTCTGGCCTCAGCCATCCGGCTGACCCAGCTCAATATCAAAATCTCATCATCTCGCGGCCACGGTCGGTATCCTCTGGATATCCGCCGTGCCAAACAGTCACCGGTAGGTAATCCGTCCCCTGCCAGGCTCAACGTCAACACCACATTCATCTTGCCCCGGGGTACCATACCGGGCCCACCATGTACCCGTGACGGTTCCTCCACTCCTCGACACGGATCTCGAAAACCATAGCAAACTCATGGTGGACGACACTTACATCACTAGAAAACCGCAATTTACATATTTTGAAAATATAATAAGTTTAGAAATTTTGCGGCTTTCCCCCGAAATCCAGAAATATCATAAAATCTCAAGAAATCCTCATAAGTGCATATGTCAATGATAATGAATGCATATGGTATCAATAATCAAGTTGCGATGTGTGATTAATAGATTAGGCATGAACAAATAATATGATGAAGTACATGCCCATGAATAGCAATCCTACGATTTCATTTTAAGGAATTAAAGGCAATAGCACAAGTTTAAGTGTCAATTATAGTAAAAGGTTTCAATTTAAAGGTTATCTAGTGTGGTGGCATGGCAATTACCAGGGTGTGTGTGTAAGCATGAATAGTGCTCGTGCTGCATATAAAAACCCTGGCAATGGTGCAGGTGTCCTATAAAATGGTTTCGCATATGTATGTCAATATAAGGCATGAATGTAGCAAATAATCATACAAGTATTACACCCCTAATTACTAACATTACTAAGAATCTTTTAAGTTACTAAAACTATCGGGCGACTTGCGCCATCCAACGATAGTCCCCCGTAGATGTTACATCTACTCACCGGAATCCCTAGCTAGTCACGTCCAATCACCGCTTTCCCCTTTCGTGCCGCGTCTGACGTCTCCGCGACCGAACCTGGAATTACATCAATACCAAACATAAGGTTACATATCAAGAACGACGCAAAACCCAAACGAAGATACTAACGTTCACAAGCTAGGTACAACGTGCACAAGGTGCGCGGAACACACGCGAAAATCGCAAAACTAACTAAAACGTCGATTTGGTCGCCCGGAAAAACTAAAACTCGAACACACAAACATCCGCACTCACACATCCTAAAAGTCATAGGATACGCTAAAAATGTCATCAAGACATCAAAAATAATTAATCACAAACTTTTATCACAAAACTAGTAAGCACAAACATTCTAAAAAAAAACGACGCAACATCGCCGTTATGCGACAAAAAGGATTACAACCTAGCATAACATGTAACCGCATAACTAGTTAACCACAATCACTTTAATTATAACGCATTACAATGCTTCAAATCATATTTCTCCATAAACAACCCTTTCTTGATTTTCATAACCACCAATTAAATCCAATTTCACACTTGAACAACATAAATTAACACATATCGATGCCCACTTAAGCAAAGTAATCTCTCAATTTAGATTTGTATAAAACTAGATAACAAGATAACTTAATTAACTAATCAATGGTGCAAAAAAAAAACCTAGTTTAAACAAACTACTCTCTTAAAAAAAATAGATTAGAAACTAACACTAAATTTAACACTAAACAAATTTCAAGGTTCTAGTTTAGCACACTTAAGCTACAATTTAACCATTTGATTAGAAATTATACCTCAAAAGATCAATCCTAAGCTTGCTCAAGCCTCCCAAGACACCTCCTTTCTCCTTGATTTAAACCAAATTAGGTTGGAGAAGAGATGGAATATGGTTTTGTGTTGAATTTGTGAAGAAAATTGTGGATTTTGTTGAATTTTTGAGATGAAAATGAAGCAAAAGAGAAGAAGAAATGGGGAAAATATTTAGGGCTGTTGGTGCAGGATTTCTGAGCTGAGGAGGGAGTGGGGAAGTGGTGTGGGGCGTGGGAAAGTCATGGTCAACCCATACCAAACAAGTAAAGACCCATACCTAATAAAAAAATCCAAAATCCTTAAAAAAAACACCTCTTTTCTACATAAAAATGAAGTCTAAGAGGCAAGCACTTTTTTTTTCTTGGGTTGCTGGAAATGGGCCGGCGTAGGGCTGAAGGAAGAGAGAGAGGGGTTTTACAAAAGAAATTTTATGCAAAAAGACCCCCTACAAGTCCAAAATTGCAAGTTTAAGCTTAAATTCAATAAATTTCGTTTTCTATAATAAAAATTAGTTAAAAATCAAAATAAAATACTAAAAATTTATGTTACAACTAGATTTTAATTAACATAATTTTAAAGGTTAAAATTAGCCCAGAAAAATTTGTATTTATCGCTAAATTAATGTATTTTCTTACCGGCTTAAAATAATATTAAAAATTGAAAAATTAGGGAAAATTTTTAAACGACCAGAATTTCATAAGTAACTCATTAGCTACTAAAAACAAGCAATTACCTATCCATTTTAGGTATAATTAGTCCTAAACTGCAAAATAACAAAAAAAGACGGTTTACGGAAAAATACCGAATTTTCACCGATTTTCAGGAAAACACCAAAACGACTTTTCAAGGCGCTACAGCTTGCGGCTTGTGGGTGCTTGATATGATCATCATCTGCTGCCGGCGTATTGACGAGTCTTTAGAGTCCTACACAGAGGTTTCCTGGTTCAAGCGAAACGAAATAGGAGCGCATATGAGATATGTGCGGGACCGAGAATAATTCGTGTATGTGATACCGTATTCCATTCTCGCGACGAATGTATCGATTGGTTATATGCGATATAACCTGGTTATCGAATCAAGGATTGATTCGAGAAGCCGATACATTGAATACTAGTCGGTTATATGCGACATGACCGGATCATTGAATCAAGTGTTGATTTAATGATTTAATGCATAATTATATATATATTTGATATATTACTTTGCATTAACTAGTATTGGTTCACTTTAAAAGGATTTTCTCACTTGAATTGTGCAAGTTGTATATGTGATATACTTTTGTGCACATGATTGTATCATGTTTGATGATACATGCTTATTTGGTTAAGTGTAAAGAATTAAACTATGGTTAAGTTAATGATTAGGGTTTTGTTTACTTAATTACTTATTCATTTATCTTATTTATTTATTCATTTTGGAAAATGAAAAGGATAAATGAATGGTTACTTGTTTTGTTTTTAGTTGAACATTCATGAAGTTTTGACTTAATCTCCATTCTTGTCTTATACTTAACCCTAACCATTTAAACTAACCCTAATTCATTCTCTACACTTAACTAAGGTTAGAAGATGATAAGAATTAATTCTTTTTCATTTTTCTTTAACACTTATCATTTCTTCTTCTTCTTCTTCATCTTCTTCTTCCATGAAGAAAGCTTGCTACATCAATGGCAAGTGATGAAAAAGTGTGAGAAATCCAATTCTAAAGTGAACCCACTTCCTATTTCTTCATCCTCTACCTCTTGCCAAGTAGTATAGGGTGTTTCCTTCACAAGTTTTCATGGCTTGGTGAAGGTGGAGCTTGATCTAGTGATGCCTCGACGTAGATCATCTTCGGCACATTGTCGACGACCTAGCCCGCCTTTTTCTCCGATGAAACCACCGTGAGAGTCATGGTTCGATTTGGACAGCGGAGAGGACTTCATCACGGAGCCTAGGAGGTGGAGGACCGGATCTACAAAGGTTGTAGCCCCTTCCCTTTAGATATATTTCCGTTTACTTGCATCGCATCATCTATACCTCTAGTTAAAGATCCGTATTAGGGTTTCTCGGCACTTATAAAATCTGAAATAGCCATGTTTGATGCCTTGTGAGACTCCATTAGAGTGCCTAGGAACCCTACAGCCCCCTCCTTGCTTTTGCTGCGAAGGTTGTCGCTGGGGCGCCCACCCGCCATATAGACTGTATGGATAATATATCCAGCCGCCTTTTTATTATCAGCGGCTGATTTCACAGATCGCTGTCTTGACCCCCCCTGTTTCGGTAGCGGGCAGTCGGTTGAAGGCGGCTGGCCTGACCGGATTCTTAAATGGTGCTGGCTCTTCTTTTCGAGATTTGCCCCGCTGCTTTCACGCGGCACAAAGCGCCTGATAGACTCTTGAAGAGACAGTGTCATACTTTTCTTTTGGGGCCGGGACACGTCTCTTTGTAGCAACGTTCGGACCACCGTCTTCTTGTGTCACGCCCCGCTTCCCAGAGTGCACTAAGATAGGCACGTGACAGAGCCAACCATGCTACCTGTGGTTAAGAAACATCCCTCCACAGTCACATTACGGCTGTCTAGAAGATATCAAGAACAGGAAAATATAGTAAACTATCTAGTACATGTCTATATGCCAGAATAAACGAGTCAAGAAATAATATGCGGAAGCAATAGATCCAATGAACAATAACAATCTGGAAAGTACGTCCCATAATACGGGCTCACATCAGGAATGAAAAATACTGAAAGAAAGCAAAATTAAACTACTAACAGGTCCTCACTTCTCGGCCTGCTGATCGAAATACTCCTGAACGGCCTGTGACAGAGATAAATGATCTGGGCCATGCAAAACCCAGACGTCAGCGCGTCATAATATCAACAATAATACAAGCAATCAGGATGAAATGAGATATGCAGACATGAATTATCAATAGTAACAAATCATCAGGAATAGCAGTGAAGTGTATCAGTAAGTGGCGTGCAGTGATCAATCTAAACTGTGCTACGGGGTTATCTATTCTAAAGTTTGTTTGAAATCAATTAATGTAATCCTCCATGTAACTCAAAGAATATGTCCCGTTACCCCCGGGGACCACGGATCAAGAATATGTGAACCAAGAGTGGTTCTGTCCCGTTACCCCCCGGGACCACGGATCAAGAATATGTAAGAGTCACGAATGGCTCTGTCCCGTTACCCCCCGGGACCACGGATCAAGTAATACCCTTTTAAGTTACACTTTAGTTTACACTTTTGATTTCCCCATACCCCCAAGGTTATGTGTTCAAGTCAGGTATTGATAAATCTGAACCTAATGCCAACACAGGATCAAGCAGGAACATGTTTGTCTATATAGACAACAGGATATGTCCATCGGGACAACATGTCAGGATTGTCGGTATTAGAAACAGGATCAGGTAACATGTCAAGTAGTGATATATCAGGTCATGTCAGGTAGTGTACATGTATCAAGTCATGTCAAGTGGTGGTGTATCAGGTCATGTCAAGTAGTGCACAGGTATCAAACGGGTGCTCATAATCAAACTGTAGCAAGTATTGAATCAGGGTGAAAGTATGGATGTACAATAAAAGCATGGATGCATAAATATCGATCAGGGGTTACATCATGACTATGTAGGGTGTACAATATCAAGCATGGGGTGTCGATATAACAACAATATGTAATAATGTGCCATGGTATGCAAATTGATATATAATTAATGGTATGGATGCACAATAAAACATGGATACATAATTAACTATTAGGGTTATATTTACAGTTTCAAGACTAAATGGGATGCACATTATTAAGTATTGGGTGTTACTACAATAATAATATGAATTAATATGATCTCCAAATGCAGTTATATATATTTTAAATGATATGGATGCAAACGGGTATCTGAAAACAGTAAACTTTTAGTATGGATGTACAATGTGATAAACGGGTAACATTTTACTCATATGGATGCATAATAATATACCTAGCGTGTAGCAAGATGAATTAGCATGCGACTAGATATGTAAATAGTGATATAATAATTGTTGGGGTCAAAATTTGCATCCCGGTTGACCGAGTCAAGGTCAAGGTCAACCCCAAGTCAGGTGGGCCCAAGCCCAGGTCAAGCGGGCCCATGCCCAAGCCGAGCCCGCGGCCAAGCATCCCCATGCCAACAACAAAATCATGTAATAAATAATTTTTATGTAATTTTTCATGCATGAGTGGGCATAAAGCCAAATTTTTGTAAAGCCTATGGCTTATGTGCAAAAAAGAAATGGCACATGAGCCATGGGATAGGCAAAATGCCATTTTGAAAAGCCCAAGGGGCTATATGTAAAGTGTATAACCTATAAAGGCCAAAATAATGAAAATATCTCAACAACTTTTTTCTCTCTCCAAAGAAAAATCCAGACCTGTGATCTCCTCCTTACTCAAGGTTCTAAAACCTTCCTCTTTCTTTTGAATTAAATCAAGAGTTTTACTCTTCCTTTCCCAAAACTAAATAGTTTTTCACCACAAAACCCATAAAGAGGAACTCAGATCTGCCATCAGATCTCAGAAAGGAGAAATTTTTAAAATCTCATACTTCTTGATCTTCAAGATCCAGCCAAAAGAGGAGGAAGAAGGAGACCCATCTCCTAAAAATCCCACTTTGGGAAGATTCAGAGCTCAAGGGAGAAGCCCGTTTCAGCATCTCCAAAAACATCATAGGAGTTTAACTCCACTCTAATTTCTCTTTAGGGAGTTTAAATCCTATTTCTGGGGCTAAAAGCCCATTTTCCTCTCCGGCGCCTAGCTCTAAAGAGCCTAGCGCTCAAGCGCCCAACGCCCACGTGTCGGACACGTGGTGCGCTCGCGCTTAAGCGCACAGCGCCTAAGCACACTGCGCTCAAGCGCACAGCGCCCACGTGTCGGACACGTGGTGCGCTAGCGCTTATGCGCACAGCGCTCAAGCGCACAGCGCCCACGTGTCGAACACGTGGTGCGCTCGCGCTTAATCGCACAACGCTCAAGCGCCCAGTGCCCACGTGTCGGACACGTGGTGCGCGAGCGCTCAAGCGCACAGCGCTCACGTGTTAGGCACGTGAGGTGCTGGCCCCACGCGTCCTTTGGGCGCTTTTCCCCTTTATACACACACACACACACACACACATACACACACATGCTCCACACTAAATACCCCCATAAAAACTCTGCGGGGCCCCCGATATATCCAAAACCCCTTTCAAAACACAACACTGCACATTGAGTTCGCATGACCAGTTTAACCCGTTAATCGAAGGTTCCCTCGCTCCAAATGCGAGGGGTAATTAACGGCAGCTTATTCCGCGGCTGCCGGAGATTCGGATCCCCACGATCAATAAACCCCAGCCTACCCTAGGCAGGGGGAATCTGTAATGCGCCTGATAAGCGCGCGCGTATGCCCATCTCAATGGGGTGACGAAAAACACCCTACAGATTCTGGCACGCCGGTGGGACTTATTTCTCCTCCCATATTTCAGGTTAAGCATTCTTGCGAACTCAATTAATATACATACATATATATATATATGTATATATATATACTAAAATAATGCTCTTTCATGCACGTTTTCAAGCAATCACCTTTCGACGACAATGTCTCCCAAGACGAATTCAGCTTCCAACGCGACCCCGACCCCGTACGTGGTCAAGGTCAATGCTCGTGTGGTTCTCCCCGCAAGCCTCAGTCGACAGTGGGAAGAACTGCCCCGCCAGTTTGGCTCCATCATCATCTACCCTGCCGGAAGTGCTCATCTGGCAGAAATCCCGGCAAAACAGGTGGCCAAGCCGGTCTCAAGGGGCAAGAGGCCAAATGTTGTGATCGCTAAGGCACCACAACCGAAGCTTAAGACGGTGTCTGAACGACTTTCTGGCGCTCCAGCTAGGGGCAAGACTTCCGGTACAAAGGGCAACGTCAAATGTTGCGGACAAGCTCAGGCGATGACTCCAACAAATGCACAATCGAGCGTATATCCAAAATCCTCTATCGCCCGGTCTATGGCATCTTCCCAAAGAGCCGAAGTCTGCCAAGTGCTTAAAGCAGAAAAGTTAAGGCAAAAGCGGCTCAGGTATAGAGGCAACAAAAGCTCTAGGGCTCCTACTAGGCTGAACCTCATGAGGTTCGAGGAACAGGGTTACCCCGCCAAAGATGAGGGGATGGCTGAATGTGTTATCCACACCGTCTACATGGTGGGCACGCATCCCAGCGACAACCTTCGCAGCAAAAGCAAGGACGGGGCCACCACATCTTAAATCCAACCTGGTGTGAATATAGCTGTCACTTCTCAAGACCAGCATCCTACGGAGGGTGATGAAAATCCTCCCAGTGAGGCTGATAGGCAGAGAGAGCCCTCAGTTCATGAGGAGTCAGGCTCGGAAAGCGAAGATGAGCCAACTTTCCGTCCTAAGACCGCAGAGCAGCAACTTCTCCAAGAGCTCCGAAAACAGCTCAAAAGCAAAGACAAGGAGATGGCCAAGCTCTACTCAAAGATCGACGACTTGACAAATGTCGTATTACGGCTTACGGCCCAACTTGCCTCTCAGCCGCCCAATCAAGTGCAGGGCTCTGCTCATGAACCGGGAAACGGTGTCCCGAAAGAGCCGACGCCCGTTCCCTCAAATCCAAAAATGGGCGGACCGCATGAAAATCAGTCGCATCCTATCTTAGGAAATGCCTTGGCTACCGATGACAGTAGCCCGCTAACTCAAGATCAAATCATGGATTTGGTTGCCAGCAAAGTCAAAACATTGGTAGCTGAAGCCGAAGCGCAAAAAGATGTTAGCAGTAGCGGGAGACCATATCCTGCTCAGTATGATCTGGTAGAATTTCCTAGCGGCTATGTAATCCCCAAATTCGGAAGATTTGATGGGACGGGAAATGCGAATCAGCATATCGCCCATTTTAAAGCTTCATGCGGGAATACTGGGGGCAATGATGCGCTTCTCCTCCGCCAGTTCGTTAATAGCTTGACCGATGTTGCTTTCGACTAGTACGCGAGCATACCTGATGGCTCTGTTACTACTTTCATCCAAATGGAATCTTTGTTTTGATAAAGGTTCATGAGCGTCAGCAATAAGATCACCATTGCCGAGCTCGTAAGGACCAAGCCCAAGAACAACGAAAGCAACACGGATTTTATAACCCGATGGCGCAATCTCTCCGTCAAATGCGAACCGTGATAGAGCAGGACCAATCTGTCAGTCTCCTCGTCGGAAATATCAACAATTGGATGGCCCCGTTTCTATGCACCGCGGGTCTCAAAATATTCCAAGAGCGGACCATGAAAGTTCAGATGCTGGAGCGCTCAAAGCAGGAGTCCTCCTCGGACTCCCAAAATAACAATAGGTCCTGGAGAAACCGAAAGGACGATAATCGCAAAAACGGGAACTCCGACGATTCTGAATCTTTTAACACTTCGGCTAACCGAAATAAGCAAGGGATGAGCGGGCCTAGTGCCAACCAGCCTCGGAAGCCAGTGTTCGGGGAAGGGGAGAATCTCCACTCAAAGAGAAGCTAGATAAGGTCTATTCCTTCAGAAGGGACAAAATCCGTAAAATATTCAAAGACGCCCTGAAGAACGGTCTACAACTGCCAGAGTCAAAAAAACCGCAGGAAGCGAATATAACCGACGACCCCAAATACTGCCCCTATCACAGAGTGATAGGTCATGCCATTGAGGACTGCTTCGTCTTCAAACATTGGGTCGAAAAGCAATACAAGGCAGGAGAGATAGAACTGTCTAAAGGCGAGTTAACAAACAGTCCAGCTGCGACCGCCAATTTCATACAAACGGAGACCAAAGTTCTTCGTGAAACCGATTCTCTTAGACATCTACCTTTCTCTGAAAACAATCGACCACCGCGTCATTAAACTGGGAAAAGTCGACCTCTAAGTCGTTAAACTTGGAATGTAAAAAACATGTAAATAAACAAAAAAATGTGTAAATAAAAGAAAAATAATGAAAAGCCGAAATGATGGGGCAACTCACAATAAAAATCAGCGAGTAAAATAAAGATGAAAATAAAGATGAAAATAAAGCCGAAATGATGGGGCAATCGCGATCTTCGCGATAAGAAAAGCTGAAATGATAGAGCAATCGCGGTAAAACAAAAAAAAAACAAAAACAAAAACAAAAACAAAACAAAACAAAAAAAATGGCGAATGATGAGTCGCTCCTGATATCATATTCCAGTGCAGCGATGCAGACGCCAACCAAATTCCAAATCCCATACCCCAACGGCGAATGATGAGTCGCTCCTGGTACCATATTCCAGTGCAACGATGCAGACGCCAACGAAGTCCCGAAATATTTTCAGCCCTACGGTCTGGATCATACATCCTGCAAAACCGTATACAATCCATGGGCGTAAAACAATTCCAATCTCTCCCAAGTCCTACCGGTGAGACCACATTCAAAGTCCAAAAAAAAGGGTATGTCCACAAGCAAAATGGGCACGGATGAAAACCCGAAAGGGCTCCGTGAGTAAAAACAGCAGGACTGCCGACGAGTTTGTGAAAACCCGAAAGGGTGCAAACTCGTAAAAAAGGGATGAAATGCACTCGCAAAGTCCTCTCGACTTTGTGAGGAAAAAATTCCCGCGTGAGATCCTTACAACTCACAAAGGAGCAACACACTTAGGGGTCCCCACGACTCCTAAGGAGAAAATACATTTACGGGATCCTTACGACCCGTAGGGAGAAAATGCTTTGTGAGACCCTTACGGCTCACAAAATTGAAAAGTCTTAGGTGATAGGGACCTAAAACCTGTCTCCTAAGCCATCGTTTCCTAATAAGCAAACGCAAATGATAGTTCGCTCCTGGTACCATATTCCAGTGTAGCGATGTTGATGCCAAACAAAAACCAATTCCCAAACCCTCCCGGGGCAAATGATGAGTTGCTCCTGGCATTATTCCAGTGCAGCAATGCAGATGCCAAACCAAAACCAATTCGCCAACCCTCTCATGGCAAATGATGATTCGCTTCTGGTACCATATTCCAGTATAGCGATGCTGATGTCAACCTAAATCAAATCCAACCAACAACCTCTACGGCGGAATCATGCTCCGTCCCAGAATTTACCCCATGTCGAAATCATGCTTCGCCTCGGGATATCTACCTTCCCTGTCAGAATTATGCTTCGACTCGGAATCAACCAACAAGCTCTTCGTCGGAATCATACTTCTTCTCAGAGTGTGCCCCGTGTCAAAATCAAGCTTCGCCTCGGTGTATCTGCCTTCCCTGTCAGAATTATGCTTCGTCTCGGAATCAACCAACGACCTCCTCGTCGGAATTATGCTCCACCTCGGAATCAAGTCGACTAACAAGCCCTGCGTCGGAATCATGCTTCGTCTCAGAATGTACCCTGTGTCGAAATTATGCTTCGTCTCGGAATATCTGCTTTCCCTGTCGGAATTATGCTTCGCCTGGGAATCAACCTTTGCATCGAAATTATGCTCCGGTCAGAATGTCTGCCGCTCGTCGGAATTATGCTTCGACCCCCTTGGAAACATGCTCTGCTCTTCGGAATGATGCTCCGATCCGTGGAATCATGCTCCGCTCTTCAGAATGATGCTCCGATCCCTGG
This sequence comes from Agapanthus africanus, assembly GCA_030015575.1. Classification (NCBI taxonomy): domain Eukaryota; kingdom Viridiplantae; phylum Streptophyta; class Magnoliopsida; order Asparagales; family Amaryllidaceae; genus Agapanthus; species Agapanthus africanus. The sequence continues at coordinate 861,410,662 of JASDDO010000024.1, read as the reverse complement.
AACCATGCTCCGCTCTTCGGAATGATGCTCCGACCCCTTTGGAATCATGCTCCACGCTTCGGAATGATGCTCCGATCCTTGGAATCATGCTCCGATCCCTTTAGAATCATGCTCCGCTCTTCGGAATGATGCTCCGATATTCGGAATGATGCTCCGATCCCCAGAATGATGCTCCGATCCCTGGAATCATGCTCCGCCCTTCGGAATGATGCTCTGACCTCGGAATTATGCTCCGACCCCTTTGGAATCATGCTCCGCTCTTCGGAATGATACTCCGATCTTCGGAATGATGCTCCGATCCCCGGAATGATACTCCGATCCCTGGAATCATGCTCTGCCCTTCGAAATGATGCTCTGACCTCGGAATTATGCTCCGACCCCTTTGGAATCATGCTCCGCACTTCGGAATGATGCTCCGATCCCTTTGGAATCATGCTCCGCTCTTCGGAATGATGCTCCGATCTTTGAAATCATGCTCCACGCTACGGAAGGGTGCTCTGATCCTTGGAATCATGCTCCGCTCTTCGGAATGATGCTCCAATCTTCGGAATGATTCTCCGATCCCCGGAATGATTCTCCGATCCCTGGAATCATGCTCCGCAAATTGGAATGATGCTCCGACCCTTGGGAATCATGCTCCCCGAGGGATGCTCCGCCCCCGGAATGATGTTCCGCCCCCGGAATGATGTTCCACCTCGAAGTCCAGCTTCAAGATCCATCAATTTCATGCACACAACTCAAATGTGCGGTGTGCATTCATTGATGGGGGGCACTTTGTTGGGGTCAAAATTTGCACCCCGGTTGACCGAGTCAAAGTCAAGGTCAACCCCAAGCCAGGTGGGCCCAAGCCCAGGTCAAGCAGGCCCATGCCCAAGCCGAGCCCGCGGCCAAGCCTCCCCATGCCAACAACAAAATCATGTAATAAATAATTTTTATGTAATTTTTCATGCATGAGTGGGCATAAAGACAAATTTTTGTAAAGCCTATGGCTTATGTGCAAAAAAGAAATGGCACATAAGCCATGGGATAGGCAAAATGCCATTTTGAAAAGCCCAAGGTGCTATATGTAAAGTGTATAGCCTATAAAGGCCAAAATAATGAAAATATCTCAACAATTTTTTTCTCTCACCAAAGAAAAATCCAGATCTGTGATCTCCTCCTTCCTCAAGGTTCTAAAACCTTCCTCTTTCTTTTGAATTAAATCAAGAGTTTTACTCTTCCTTTTCCAAAACTAAATAGTTTTTCACCACAAAACCCATAAAGGGGAACTCAGATCTGCCATCAAATCTAAGAAAGGAGAGATTTTTAAAATCCCATTCTTCTTGATCTTCAAGATCCAGCCAAAAGAGGAGGAAGAAGGAGACCCATCTCCTAAAAATCCCACTTTGGGAAGATTCAGAGCATAAGGGAGAAGCCCGTTTCAGCATCTCCAAAACTATCTTAGGAGTTTAACTCCCCTCTAATTTCTCTTTCGGGAGTTTAAATCTCATTTCTGGGGCTAAAAGCCCATTTTCCTCGCCGGCGCCCGAGCGCCTAGCGCTAAAGAGCCTAGCTCGCGTGCTAAGCACGTGAGGCGCTGGCACCACGCGTCCTTTAGGCGCTTTTCCCCTTTTTACATATATATATATATATATATATATATATATATATATAGACACACACACACACACATACACACACATGCTCCACAATAAATACACCTCCCCTGTTAGAAAAAATTTCTAACGGGGCGCTGCCCCGCACCCCGCAAGGGGGCTGCTAGCCCCCTTGACCCCCAGCCTGCTATCCGGGTAGCGGGACCCCAGTAAAAACTCTGCGGGGCCCCCGATATATCCAAAACCCCTTTCAAAACACAACACTGCACATTGAGTTCGCATGACCAGTTTAACCCGTTAATCGGAGGTTCCCTCGCTCCAAATGCGAGGGGTAATTAACGGCAGCTTAGTCCGCGGCTGCCGGAGATTCGGATCTCCACGATCAATTAACCCCAGCCTACCCTAGGTAGGGGGAATCTGTAATGCGCCTGACAAGCGCGCGCGTATTCCCATCTCAATGGGGTGACGAAAAACACCCTACAATAATATTAACATGGATAACATATTCAAACCGATTAATAACTATAAAAGTGGTATTGATTAATCATGCATAAGAAAGTTCCGTTCAGAAATTCAGCGTCACCCTGATTTGTAAAATAGCTTAAAAATAACAAACGTTCTCCAAAAGGGACGTGTCTTATACCAAAACAAAGATAATTCAATAAGGTTTTCATTTTTATAAGTTGAAGTATCTCAGGTTGTTTCTACAAAAAGCTATGAACATTCGAAATTGAAAGTTTGCTGCTGGAATTTCCCTGGACAGCAGTTTAGAGATATTTTCATTTGCATTTTACATTATTTAAACAATTTATTTTGCAAGTAAATATTTCATAGAGTTATATTATTATGATTTAGCTTCGTAACGAACTAAAGAACGTATACTAATGATTTTTCTATGATTTATAATGAATTTTATAATCTAAGGTGTACAGTGAATTTCAGATTTGTCGTATCCGCTTTGCAACGACGTTTCATGTGTAAACTATAATATTTTCAAACTATATTTTGTATAACATTATAAAATGCAGATTATAAACTAATTAAAGATAATAATAAGAAGTATTACGACGATATAAATTTTATAGATATAATTATAGCATGTCGCAAGTTGTAAACTTTCATACGTTTTATATTATAAAACCGATTAATGTTAAATAACTACGGTGTATAAATTATATAGATATAGCTGTATGATGAAGATGATGCTGATGATAATACGGAAACATATAAATAAATTACATAAAGCATAGCATGTAGCAAGTTGTAAACTTGCCTCGATCGAATCACGCGACGGATACGCACGGCACGTCCGACGTCGGTAAATCGTCGCAACGCACACGCGGCACGCGGGACGGGTCCAGGCAAGGCAAGAGGGTGATCACACAGGCAAGGTACGTTCACTGAATCACTCGGATCGTCAGCGACGAGCATGGCTCCGGCGGTGATTACCGGAATTAAGAAACAAGATCAAGAAAAAGAAAGAAGAAAGAAGAAGAAGAAGAGGCTGTGTATTAAATAAGAAAAGAAATAAATAAATAAATAAAATATATATAAATATATATATGCAGAGGAGAGAGAGAGAGAGAAGGGGGTTGTTATTAAGCTTTAGATTTTAATTTAAAAAGATTTTGTAAGTTATAAATAATTTAAACTGTTAAATTTTAATAAAGATATTAAATGAAATAAAATTGGATTTTCTGGTAAATACAAATTTAGTTCAAAATACGCCCGGGTCGGGTCTAAAATTCAGTTTCAAAAATATAAAAAATATACATATCGACCAAAACTCAAATTGGATATCCAGGTAACGAAAATGTATACCCCCAAGAACGGATGCACGTACGTGCGCGTAGCCATCCAAACAAGTCCGTTTCACTGAATAGGCCGAGAACAAGATGCACGGATGCTACGACAGGGTCAGGGGTATCATGCAGGCCAATGAAATGTATTTTTAAATTATTTTACATGACTTAAAATGTTATATGGTAAAAGATGCAATGCCAGATAAAATGCAAGTATGCAGTATTTATGAATGTGCACATGTCTATATAACAAGTAAAGTTAATTCATAAACGTGAACCAAGACAGGTTTCAAGCAAGCGGGTCGGGTCGAATACAATATAAAATGTAAAATACCATTCGCACCCAAAACACGATAAATCAGGAAAATACCACAAATAAAGAAATACATGAACTGGAATTGGTATAAATGAACTAGGGTGTTACATTATACCCAACTACAAAAAGAATTTCGTCTTCGAAATTCCCAAAATAAGAGAAGATAAAAAAAACAAAAATCTACAAGAATAAGTGTGGAAACTTCTGTCGAATCTCGTCTTCTCGTTCCCAAGTTGATTCTCCGTGCGAGCGATTCCCCCATGAAATAAGTACGAGAGGGATATCCTTGTTCTTAAGGAACTTTTCTCTTCGATCAACAATCGACATCGGTCGTTCCTCAAAGGTTAAATCCTCCCTTACAGTCAGCTCCGAATAATCCAGCACATGTGTTTCATCTCGAACATACTTACGGAGTTGAGATACATGAAACACGTCATGAACATTCGCCAAAGATTGTGGTAACGCCAATCGATAAGCCACTTCTCCAACACGCTCCAAAATCTCGAAAGGCCCTACGAATCGTGGACTAAGATTGCCTCGACTCCCAAAACGAATCACTCCTCTAGTCGGTGATATCTTTAAGGACACAAGATCACCAACAGTGAACTCTAGAGGTCTTCTCGATATATCGGCCCAACTCTTCTGCCGATCTTGTGCTGCCTTCAAATGATTCCGAATAGTATTCATTTTCTCCACGGTTTGCACGATCAAATCCGGTCTCAACAATCTTCATTCTCCAACATCGTCCCAACAAATGGGTGAACGACACTTCGACCATACAATGCTTCGAATGGAGCTATCTGAATAGTCGCCTGAAAACTGTTGTTGTACGAAAACTCCACCAAGTGTAGATGATCCTCCCATGAACCCTTAAAGTCTAACATGCAAGCTCTCAACATGTCTTCAAGAGTTTGGATCATTCTCTCCGATTGTCCATCTGTCTGAGGATGATAAGCTGTGCTAAATTTCAATCGCGTCCCAAAACTTTCCTGTAAACTCCTTCAGAAGTGCGATAAGAATCGGGTGTCACGGTCGGACACGATGCTCACAGGTACTCCATGCAATCTCGCAATCTCCTGCATGTACCGTTCTGCTAATGCTTCCGTTGACTGACCAACTCGAAATGGTATGAAATGAGCTGCCTTGGTCAATCGATCAACAATCACCTAAACTGCATTGTTGCCCTTTGGACTCCGCGGTAAAGCTGTCACAAAGTCCATGGTTATATGTTCCCACTTCCATTCAGGAATCGGAAGTGGTTGCAATAAACCAGCAACCCTTTGATGTTCAGCCTTAACTTGCTGACACACCAAGCACTTCACTACAAAACGAGCAATCTCCCTTTTCATGCCTTCCCACCAGAAATGATGTCGTAGATCGCGGTACATCTTCATGCCTCCTGGATGTACGGAATACGCGGAACTGTGTGCCTCCTTCATAACCTCTTCACGAATGTCCCCTTTCGGCACACACAAACGGCTACCATATCACAACGGGCCATCTTCATGAATCAACAAGTCCATTCGAAGTCCAGCTTTAACCTGTTCTCGAAACCTTTGCAATCTTGGGTCCTGCGACTGCGCTGCTTTAATATTATCGATCAACGACGGCTGTACTTGCAGCTGCATCAACTGTCCCGAAGAATGCGGTAGCACAATCTCCAACTCGAATTTCAGAAAATCTTCGATAAGCTCTTTCTGTGCAGTCAACATCCGAATTGCTGGCAACCGACTAAGCGCATCCGGCACTACATTAACTTTCCCCGGATGGTACTTAAGATCAAGATCGTAGTCAGCCATCAGCTCCAACCATCTACGCTGCCTCATGTTAAGCTCTTTCTGCGTGAACACATATTTTAGGCTTTTGTGATCGGTGAATACTTTGACCCTTTCGCACAATAAGTAGTGTCTCCAATTATTCAAAGTGAAAATCACTGCTGCAAGCTCCAAATCATGAGTTGGGTAATTCTTCTCATGGATCATCAACTGCCATGATGCATAAGCTATAACTTTCCCATGCTGCATCAAAATACATCCCAAACCTTTCCCAGATGCATCGCTGTGAATCACCAATCCTCCGGAACCATCTGGTACGGTCAAAATAGGAGCGGTTATCAACCTCTGCTTCAACGCCTCAAAAGTTGACGCACATCTATCCGTCCATACGAACGGTACTTCCGTGCGCGTAAGCTTGGTCAAAGGCTCGGCTAAGCGAGCAAAATTCTCCACGAACCTTTTGTAATACCCGGCAAGTCCAAGAAAACTTCTGATCTCTGCTACGTTCTTCGGAATCGGCAAATCTCAAGCCGCTGCAATCTTCTCAGGGCAACGGCGATTCCATCTCCGGATACAACATGCCCCAGGAACTTCACTTCTTCAAGCCAAAACTCGCACTTGCTCATTTTTGCATACAATCTTTCTTGCCTCAATGTCTGCAGTGCGATCTTCAAGTGCTCCGCATGCTCTTCAAGGCTTCTCGAGTAGACCAGAATATCATCGATGAACACCACTATAAACTGGTCCAAGAACGGTGAAAAGATTTGGTTCATCAAGTCCATAAATATCGTCGGTGCATTCGTGACTCCGAATGGCATCACTAAATACTCGTAATGTCCATACCGAGTTTGGAACGCAGTCTTGCAAATATCTTCTGATTTAACTCGGACCTGATGATATCCGGTTTGCAAATCCAGCTTCGAGAATACCCTCGGGCCACTAAGCTGCTCGAACAATTCGCCAATGCGAGCGATCGGGTACTTGTTCTTAATAGTCACCCGGTTTAATTCTCGATAATCGATGCACATCCTCCTTGTACCATCTTTCTTCTTTACTAGAAGAACTGGAGCTCCCCAAGATGAATTACTGCTGTGAATCCAACCCTTCTCAAGCAATTCGGTAACCTGCTTCTTGACTTCTTCCAACTCCACTGGTGCCATTGGATAGTACGCCTTTGAGATTGGCGCTGCACCAGGAATAGGATCGATCGCGAACTCCACATCTCGTTTTAGTGGTAAACCCGAGATGTTCTTGAACACGTCCATGAACTCTCGAACTACAGCTGGCGCTTCCTCCTTATCAACTTCTATTGACGAAAGAACATTGCTTGTCGGCCTAGCCCTAAACTCGACTGGCCCGACAGAACTGCTTCCTCCAGTGAAAACAAACTCCGGATGTTCGGGAATCTGGAAAATCACTTTCTTTGCTCTACAATCTATGTGAGCGTGGAAAGTGCCGAGAAAATCCATTCCCAAGACAACTTCATAACTGCCGGTATCGATCACCGAGAAATCTGCAAAACATGAACTGGTAAGTATTGAAACTGAGAGAACCAAGGTAATAAAACGACCATGGAACAAGGAAATGAATCAAGACCAGGACTCCAAGTTACTTAAATAGAGTACCGCATTGTAACCATGTTGCAGTTCATAGTTACAATCACATAACTCCGTTCAAGTCGCCCAAATCCTAGTATCAGAATCAAAAGAATAGGACGGGAGAAACAATAGTGAATCAAAAGGTTTCAAGCCGAGATGCAAAGTTGTTTGCATATCATCAAGACAAAGGTCAAGAGAAACATAAGATTCAAGGATCACGACAACAATGTGGCAGGACATGCTCCTAATTACGGGCTTTCGAATTCATGTATTGGGTCCAATACCCAACTACAAAAGAATCAAACCCGATTAACCTAAATCCTATGGCTCTGATACCAAACAAACCCTGTCACGCCCCGCTTCCCAGAGAGCGCTAAGATAAGCACGTGACAGAGCCAACCATGCTACCTGTGGTTAGGAAACATCCCTCCACAGTCACATTACGGCTGTCTAGAAGATATCAAGAACAGGAAAATATAGTAACTATCTAGTACATGTCCATATGCCAGAATAAACGAGTCAAGAAATAATATACGGAAGCAATAGATCCAATGAACAATAACAATCTGGAAAGTACGTCCCATAATACGGGCTCACATCAGAAATGAAAAATACTGAAAGAAAGCAAAACTAAACTACTAACAGGTCCTCACTGCTCGGCCTGCTGATCGAAATACTCCTGAACGGCCTGTGACAGAGATAAAGGATCTGGGCCATGCAAAACCCAGACGTCAGCGCGTCATAATATCAACAATAATACAAGCAATCAGGATGAAATGAGATATGCAGACATGAATTATCAATAGTAACAAATCATCAGGAATACCAGTGAAGTGTATCAGTAAGTGACGTGCAGTGATCAATCTAAACTATGCTACGGGGTTATCTATTCTAAAGTTTGTTTGAAATCAATTAATGTAATCCTCCATGTAACTCAAAGAATATGTCCCGTTACCCCCCAGGACCACGGATCAAGAATATGTGAACCAAGAGTGGTTCTGTCCCGTTACCCCCCGGGACCATGGATCAAGAATATGTAAGAGTCACGAATGGCTCTGTCCCGTTACCCCCCGGGACCACGAATCAAGTAATACCCTTTTAAGTTACACTTTAGTTTACGCTTTTGATTTCCCCATACCCCTAAGGTTATGTGTTCAAGTCAGGTATTGATAAATCTGAAGCTAATGCCAACACAGGATCAAGCAGGAACAGCTTTGTCTATACAGATAACAGGATATGTCCATCGGGACAACATGTCAGGATTGTCAGCATTAGAAACAGGATCAGGTAACATGTCAAGTAGTGATATATCAGGTCATGTCAGGTAGTGTACATGTATCAAGTCATGTCAAGTAGTAGTGTATCAGGTCATGTCAAGTAGTGCACAGGTATCAAACGGGTGCTCATAATCAAACTATAGCAAATTTATTAAATCAGGGTGAAAGTACGGATGTACAATAAAAGTATGGATGCACAAATATTGATCAGGGGTTACATCATGACTATGTAGGGTGTACAATATCAAGCATGGGGTGTCGATATAACAACAATATGTAATAATGTGCCATGGTATGCAAATTGATATATAATTAATGGTATGGATGCACAATAAAACATGGATGCATAATTAACTATTAGGGTTATATTTACAGTTCCAAGACTAAATGGGATGCACATTATTAAATATGGGGTGTTACTACAATAATAATATGAATTAATGTGATCTACAAATGCAGTTATATATTTTAAATGATATGGATGCAAACGGGTATCCGAAAACAGTAAACTTTTAGTATGGATGTACAATGTGATAAACGGGTAACATTTTACTCATATGGATGCATAATAATATACCTAGCATGTAGCAAGATGAATTAGCATGAGACTAGATATGTAAATAGTGATATAATAATATTAACATGGATAACATATTCAAACCGATTAATAACTATAAAAGTGGTATTGATTAATCATGCATAAGAAAGTTCCGTTCAGAAATTCAGCGTCACCCTGATTTGTAAAATAGCTTAAAAATAACAAACGTTCTCCAAAAGGAACGTGTCTTATACCAAAACAAAAATAATTCAATAAGGTTTTCATTTTTATAAGTTGAAGTATCTCAGGTTGTTCTTACAAAAAGCTATGAATATTCGAAATTGAAAGTTTGCTGCTGGAATTTCCCTGGACAGCAGTTTAGAGATATTTTCATTTGCATTTTAAGTTATTTAAACAATTTATTTTGCAAGTGAATATTTTATAGAGTTATAGTATTCTGAGTTAGCTTCGTAACGAACTAAATAATGTATACTAATGATTTTTCTATGATTTATTGTTAGTTATATGTATGCCCTAGAGGCCATTACTATACATGTGTTGTATATTGTAGTGGATGCTTGGACATATATAGGGATGACTTTCTTGCTCGACATGATAGTATGCTATCTGGTTACTCTTTACCTTAACGTGTATACTGATTGTCTCTCTGTTACATGTTGGTAAAGCCCTTAGGATGTGTACTTGACTACCTGGACTGTGATGCGGATCATACTAGTGGGGACATGGTAGTCCATAAGTACATCCTTCAAGGTCCCTAGTCGTGGGTATATCGAGACGGGGCATCGATATACCAGAGTAGACTAGCGTATACCTTCTCGACCCATACAGATGGGCGATGGATGATCCCATATCCATTGGTGTTTGACATCAGAGATGATATACGGGTGCTCAATGCAGACTGGGTACACTGGACGGACTCGCCGAGAACTCCCAGATGGTATTATACCTTACGTCAGATGGCAGCTCTCTGGTGACACTGGTACAGGTTAGTCTGTAGACCAGAGATCGTCATAGAGTCTTATATGATTCCCACTGTGCTTTGATTTCCACCTTACCACGTCCAAGAGGGCGTGCAAAACGGTGGTTTTTGGGTACAGTCCCGAGTCACATGGAGGCAATGAGCGATAGGAGGGGTTTCGTCTCTCCCGGTATTGGGGGTTGATGTTGCGCTATGCTCGATTGGCCATAACAGGGAAGTCCCTGGCCAGGACTGGTTTAAAGATTTACTGGTAAGTGTTACCAGTAGTTTCTCGACCCGTTATGAGCCTCTCATCGGCATGACTTATCGGTTATTGGGGTCTGACGTTTACCACCCCTGGACTCTATATGCGACATATCAGACGAGGAGACGGACTGTACGGTAGTGTCACTGTCAGGCTTTTTGCAGGAGTTGGAGCGGGCTTGCTTGTTGATCTTCTGATCGCTCAATACCCGGTTAACCGTTACGTCCAGCTAGTACCGCTGACGGCTTGTGGGTGCTTGATATGATCATCACCTACTGCCGGCGTATTGACGAGTCTTTAGAGTCCTACATAGAGGTTGTACTGGCTCAGGCAAAACGAGATAGGAGCGCATATGTGATATGTGCAGGACTGAGAATGATACGAGTATGTGATACCGTATTCTATTCTCGCGATGTTTGTATCGAATGGTTGTATGCGATATAACCTAGTTATCGAATCAAGGGTTGATTCGATAAGTCGATACATTGATATTAGTCGGTTATATGCGATATGACCGGATCGTTAAATCAAGTGTTGATTTAATGATTTAATGTATAATTATATATTTGATATATTACTTTACATTAACTAGTATTGGTTCACTTAAGATTGATTTTCTCACTTGATGTGCATAAGTTGTATATGTGATATATTTTTGTGCACAAGATTGTATCATGTTTGATGATACATGCAAACTTGGGTGTGTATGCAATAAACCATAGTTTAGGTTAATGGTTAAGGTTTAATTAATTAATTTATTTATTTAATTTTGGAAAAACTAAATGGTGGCTTTTTTGTTTCATTGCTAGAAGCTTCATGAAGCATGCTAGCATCTTTGAAAAAGTATTGCCATTTTGTTTTGTCCTTAACCTAACCATCAACCTAAACCCTAGTTTATTCTCTACATGAGTTAACCTCACCCATGGTTGCATTATGATAAGTCTTCACTTGATTTTCTATTATATTATTTTTATTCTTTCATTCTATTCTTTTCTTCTTCTTCTTTTTCTTCTTCTTGAAGAAAAAGAGAAAGCTTGCTAGAAAATTACAAGTGAAGATTTAGAGTGAGAAATCAAAATCTAAAGAGTACCCACTTTCTATCTCACCATCCTCTACTAGACCAGCACTTTAGTTTAGGGTGTTTGCTTCACTAATTCTATGGTTAGTGAGGTAGAAGCTTGAGTCCGTATTCCCTTGACGTAGATCGTCTTCGGCACCGAAGAATTCAAGCGATCTCGTTGCAATTTCCTCATGGAGCCGTCCGAGAGTCCGGGAGTTGGTTGATCACAGCGAAGGGACGTCGACACGGAGCTATGGAAGTGGAGGATCGGATCTACAAAGGTTGTAGTCCCTTTCCTTTAGTGTAAATGTGATTTACTTGCTTTTGATTCGCCTAATTTCTAGTTAACGATCTTGCTTCGGGTAGTTAGGCACCGAAAAATTTTAATCCGGCATGGTCGATACCTTGTAGAGCCTCCATAGTGTGCCTAGTGACCCTACAGTGGTATCAGAGCCTAGCTAGAGCATTAGGCGATATGTTAACGAAGTTAAAACCCCGATCGAACTCGAATACGACATTTCTAACCCCTTTCTGTACATTTTTTAAAATCTGGGTATTTCCAAAATTAAAAATACCTGAAAAATTCAGCAGGAAAAAATAAGAATTATGGTGAAAAACGAGCCCCTAATTCCTCTAGATGGCCGCGGAACCGCGGCGATTACCCCCCTTTGACGGCGGTTCCGCGGCAAGTTAAGGGTATTAGGGACGGATTTTTGCACAGTAATTCTTGTCTCTGTGGTTACTATTTTATGGGTATTTTTAATCTGTCTCAAGTGTTGAGTCTTCTGGGGTTTATTTTGTAATCGTCGATTCGATCGGGAATTTTAAATTCGTTATTGTTTTTCCGGATATTTTAGAACATGTTAAAAGATTTGACCGGATATAAATACCCACTTTTTCCCCTGTCGGGAAATTTCCAAGTGTTAGATCTTTCCGTGGTTTAAGAACGTTCGAAGTAGTGCAAGTAACGCGATGGACCCTCTAGAAGACAACAAACCTTAACTCGATTATGTGACCATCTTGAACAGCCCTTTGAACCTTAGGGTTTGGGGCAGTACGGCGTGCCACATGCGAGGCGTTGGCTTGACCCTTCTACGGCTGGACCGTTGGTACTGTGGCATGAAATGGATGTTTTTAGACTTATTTCATGTGTTGAGCTGTTTCGGGAAAACTTGGGTGTTTGATTGTTCGATCGAAAAGTTTAACATTTTCTATTTATCTGGAATCTGATACAATATTTGGAATTCACAAGTAGTTATGAGATAACTAATATGAATGTTATAAACATAGCACTTTAGTCTCACTTGATCGGTTGCCACGGAATTTTGATGTGATCAAAAGTCTGTCACAGTCACGTAGCGTACACGGATACTCGTCGGGTAAACTTAATAGACAGCCACACCCCATAGCCCCGACCAAGTGACTGTAGGAGAACCCTGTCGCCGAAAGCATCCGTTCGGGTGCTCGCGGCAGCGGTGTTCTGCCTTGGTGCACTTCGTCGACGGCATCGGGGGTGCGGCCGCCTACTAAAGTTTGCGACGAGCATTCGATCTGAATGTCGGGAATCCTGTTGAATTGCCCGACTTGATATTGAAAAGTGTTTTCGATATAGAGACTAAAATGCGGGGTTTATAACTGTTAGGCATGCGATGTCTAAGGAGGTAGCGGATTCCAACTGTTGTAGTTTTACACTTTCATTTCTTTGACCGTAAGTGTAATATGTGATATCGCCGATTTCGTTGCTATATGTCAACGACAATTGGGATACGCATGTTTACTTACGTTGATGACATGTGATGTTATGTGTTGTTGGATATGTTATATTGGATCGTCGCGTTTTGAATAGCCCGGGGGTTTTTATGTGAGATGAGTGTTTTTCATTTTCATTCATGTAAAAACTTGTATGTAATATTCTTTTATTGGGGCACTTCCAGGTTGCGGAAGATGTCACCTTTTGTATATTATTTACTTTTCCGCACTAGAATAGACCCAAGGAGGAGGGCACAAGTAACCGGGTTCTGGAGTCCAGTGGGAGACCAACTCGAGGAGTCGAGTCCGGGTCTCCTAACTCTAGAATTGGTAGGGTTGCTTGCCGCTCTCGTAGGGGTCTAGGGGTGTGGGTTTGGCTATTCATCGCGACCATGGAATCCGTATTTTATACTGGCTCGTATTGAAAACACGGACGTCCTTGTATATCCAATGTTTCATATGTTTCTTCTGCTGCGATATCTGTGATGTGATCATTTGGTATGCTGTGATGGATATTGTATATAGTATATATGATATATTATATAGACGTTACTTATGTTTTACACCCGTGCTAGCCCTGGCCCGCTCTGCCGTTAGTTACCTAACCTAACGGTGCACGAGGGGACATCGAGGCGAACACGGATGGCATAAGTGTATGTCGTATTTATCTGTGATGTTTAGGTGACTTAAATGATGGGACTTCATTAATATGATTAATGAAAGTAAAAGAAACCTAAAGATGTTGTAGAATCGAATTTCAAAATTAAAACAGGTAGCTACAGTTCTTGCTTTGCACAGCGGTATATATGATATATCATGCACCTTATTCGATAAGGAAAGGACCGAGATCCCTTCACCGGGAGTGACTCCTTTAGCAATAACTGGCAGATGCTACAACCCTCGGTTTGTCTTTTGATTGCTCCTATAGTTCTTGCTTTGCACAGCGGTATATATGATATATCCTGCACCTTATTCGATGAGGAAAGGGCCGACGATCCCTTCACCGGGAGTGACCCCTTTAGCAAAACTAGAAAAGCCTAAAAAACACTCCATTTTAAAATCATTTGATTCTACAACGATATCAAGTTCATTACGCAATAGGTTTTCAGAAAAACCTGTCGTAGCCCTCCGTCATTTCAGATAAGTACTAGTTAGTATTCGTGCTACGTTTGTTGACTATGTTAAGGCGTAGTGTGCGGTAGCTGATTAATGCTTATCTGTATAAGCATATGATGCGATTGGATTAGGGTAGTCGTGCGACTTTGTTGACTATGTTAAGGGTCGTGCGGATGGGTTTAATTCAATCGGGAAATGACGGGTTGAACTTGACTAGCACTTATGATTTGTTGACTATGTTAAGGTCATATAGTTGCTAGGGGCAAAATATTATCGGGAATTTCAAGTGTTGAAATTTGCAATGAGATTGCATACCTTCTATGAGATAGTTGGATCCCGATACCCGCTGCGAGTAATAGTTACTCCTGGGAGAGTTTTACACATTACAATTAGCCGATCAAGTAGGTGTCTAGAAAGGTGTTAACGGGGTTACGCCTCTGGGAAAACGAGGTTTACATTAATTAGGTTCGTGCGAAAGCACGGGGGACCTCCCTCAAAGTACCAACACTGGCCTGGCTGAAAGATTGGCAAACTTGTAGCGTGTAATTAATCCCGGCTAGTCTTTCCTTTTAGGGTTTGAAGGAAAATTTGATAAAAACAGTGGGAGCCATCCTGATTAGATAAAATTATAACCAATCTGATCTTGCAAGAGCGCACGCAGAGTGTTTTCTTCTCTCTCTCTCTAGGTAGCGACCATATAATGCCTTAATCAAGTTAATAATACGGATATTTGACCGAACCCGCTTGTTATACTGAGCTGGGGAACGTTGGTCCCGCTCCAACTTATAACTGTTATAAGATAGAGCAGAAAATTGGGAATACCAGAATTCCCGTGCCGCCCAAACGAAGAAAATGCATGATGATGCATCATCTCCGGGTGTGTTCATTATAAAGAACTGTTTCTCAGTGTCCTCTACGTCCTAGGTATTAGATACCGGATCAGGATCCCAGATATGTAATATATTACATGGGCTACAGAAAGGTAGAGAACTGAGAACGGGTGATAAGTTTCATGAGGCAGAAAACGGTGCAAGTGTTGCAGCCAAGTCTGTTGGTCACTATCACCCTATATTACCAGAATACATTGATTCTGAACAAATGTTATTAGATACCGAACCTGATATACAAAATCATATCAGTTTCTTTATCAGTAAAGAAAAGATATAATTTTGTATTGTTGGATAATGTTTTGAACATTTTCTATATCAAAAGTTGATCGGTTCAGGCACGTTATCTAAAAGCATTGACGTTCTAAATCAAACTACAGTTCTTAGTATACAGAACACACACAAGAGGAAGAGTTCAGAAATGAACGAATCCTTCTTGAGGTATTGTAGACTAGGTCATATCAATGCGACCCGACTAACTGAAGTTACATAGAGATGCATATTTAAATTAGTTTAAATTTACATCTTGTGAAACTTGTCGGTCATGTCACAAAGATAAGATGACCTTAGCTCTGTTTATTGGAAACAGAGAAAGAGTTACTGAACTCTTGGGATTGATACATGCTGATGTATGAAAGGTCCCCTATCTACACATGCCATGACCGGTTCTTTGTACTTCATTACATTCTCTGATGATCTCTCAAGATTCAGACATATGTTCCTGTTGAAACACAAGTCCGAACCTTTTGAGATATTCACGGAATATAAGTTAGAAGTAGAGAACCAAAATACGAGTATAAGTATTATGTCCTTTGATGCGATCAGGGAGGAGAATACTTGAGCACGGAATTCCTGGACTATTCTAAAGGAGAATGAGATTCTCTCTCAGCATTACTCCTCCGTATACACCATAGCACGATGGTAAAACGGGGCGGAGCAATAACACCCTATCTGATATGGTGTGCTCTATGATGAGTCCTACTGAGTTACCTATTTCCTTTTGGGAGTTATGCACTTATGAAGTTGCATACCTATTGAATGGTGTTCCAACCAAATCAGTTGCCTACCACTCCATATGAGATATGGAAGGGGAAGAGCCCATCTCTTAAGTCAGTTAAGATTTGGGGTTGTCCGGCCTATGTCTAAAAGCAAAATCCGGACAAGCTCGAGGCAAAGTCAGATCTGTGGAAGTTTATTGGATATCCCAAGTATTTGCAAGGGAATATCTTCTACCTAACCGAGAAACAAAAATGTTTTGTTTCTCAACATGCCACCTTTGTGAAAGGGAATTTCTTGAGAAGAAATTAGTGGTCATGAGGTAGAACTGGAAAAGGTTCCAGCTGTACAAATTACAGCAGATGATTTGGTAGAACCAAAGGATTCAGTAGATTCCAACGAACCTCAGCCTCTCTGCCAATCTAGTAGGGTTCCTCACCCACCTGAGAGATACTTCGGTTTCTCTATGACAGTGGGAGTGAGGATTACATCATGAGATGATGACCCAACTAGTTTCGAGCTGGCCATCAGGAGTAGGACTCTGTAAGAATGGCTGGATGCTTAGTGATCTGAGATGGAATCCTTATACACCAACAAAGTATGGACTTTGGTTGCTTTATCTGAAGGGTTAAATCCCCATCAGGAGCAAGTATATCTTGAGAAGATTACTTGGTGTACATGGAAAAGTTAAGACTTTCAAAGCTAGACTTGTTAAAGGTTTGCATCATTGACCAGGTATGGATTATGTTGAAACCTTTTCTAAGTAGCTATGCTTAAGTCCATCCAGATCCTACTTGCCATGGCTACATACCATGACTACGATATCTGGCGGTTGGGTGCCATGACTACTTTTCTAAATGATATTTTAGAAGAGAGCGTCTATAAGTACACATCCAGAGAGTTTCGTAGACAGTGGGAGAAGCGGAAACGTGTGCAAGATATTTTATGTGATAAAGCAGGCATCGCAGAGTTGGAACGTCTGTTTTGATGTGATAGTCAAAGAGTTTGACATCATCAAAATGGTAGATGAACCTTGTATATACAAAAAGGTAGTAGGGAGTATGGTGGTGATCCTCGTAGAGTACGTGGATGACATATTCTTGATAGGGAAGCAGTTTCCCATGTTACGCTCGGTCAATCTCCGCTTATCACAATAATTCTCCACATAGGATTAAAGTGATACCTACTAAATCCTGGGTTTTGGATCTATGAGATAGATCTAATTGGATGTTAGGATACTCACTAGATATAGTGAGATGGTATCAATCGATCCTGGGGAGAATCACTGGAAAAGTTTCAGGGTGATAAGGACGACTGAAAGTCAGTCACAGGCATTGTCTTTACCCTCAGTAAAGGGACGGTATGTTGGAAGAGTTCCAAGCTAGATACCGTGACATACTAGACGATTAAAGGCAAGATACATCGTTACCAAAGATACTACCAAAGAGGCAGTCTGGGTGTATATTTGTTCATGAGATGAACTTCGTTCCTACCATTGTGTGACAATGGAGTGGTGGCTTATGCCTAGGAACGCCCGTCCCATCAGTGATCCAGATATAATTCTTAGGCAGTGTCACCTGATCATGGAGATGGTTGATCTCCAGGGGATCGAGGTCAGGAGAGTAGACTCAGAGGACAGCACGGCGGATCCACTCACAAAGGCTTTTTCCCAGAGAGAGACTATTATGGGATGGTTGAGTATGAGATACTACAACCACTGTTATCAGATGGCCCTAGTGCAAGTGGGAGATTGTTAGTTATATGTATGCCCTAGAGGCCATTACTATACATGTGTTGTATATTGTAGTGGATGCTTGGACATATATAGGGATGACTTTCTTGCTCGACATGATAGTATGCTATCTGGTTACTCTTTACCTTAACGTGTATACTGATTGTCTCTCTGTTACATGTTGGTAAAGCCTTTAGGATGTGTACTTGACTACCTGGACTGTGATGCGGATCATACTAGTGGGGACATGGTAGTCCATAAGTACATCCTTCAAGGTCCCTAGTTGTGGGTATATCGAGACGGGGCATCGATATACCAGACTAGCGTATACCTTCTCGACCCATACAGATGGGCGATGGATGATCCCATATCCATTGGTGTTTGACATCAGAGATGATATACGGGTGCTCAGTGCAGACAGGGTACACTGGACGGACTCGCCGAGAACTCCCAGATGGTATTATACCTTACGTCAGATGGCAGTTCTCTAGTGACACTGGTACAGGTTAGTCTGTAGACCCGAGATCGTCATAGAGTCTTGTGTGATTCCCACTGTGCTTTGATTTCCACCTTACCAGGTCCAAGAGGGCGTGCAAAACGGTGGTTTTTGGGTACAGTCCCGAGTCACATGGAGGCAATGAGCGATAGGAGGGGTTTCGTCTCTCCCGGTATTGGGGGTTGATGTTGCGCTATGCTCGATTGGCCATAACAGGGAAGTCCCTGGCCAGGGCTGGTTTAGAGATTTACTGGTAAGTGTTACCAGTAGTTTCTCGACCCGTTATGAGCCTCTCATCGGCATGACTTATCGGTTATTGGGGTCTGACGTTTACCACCCCTGGACTCTATATGCGACATATCAGACGAGGAGACGGACTGTACGGTAGTGTCACTGTCAGGCTTTTTGCAGGAGTTGGAGCGGGCTTGCTTGTTGATCTTCTGATCGCTCAATACCCGGTTAACCGTTATGTCCAGCTAGTACCGCTGACGGCTTGTGGGTGCTTGATATGATCATCACCTACTGCCGGCGTATTGACGAGTCTTTAGAGTCCTACATAGAGGTTGTACTGGCTCAGGCAAAACGAGATAGGAGCGCATATGTGATATGTGCAGGACCGAGAATGATACGAGTATGTGATACCGTATTCTATTCTCGCGATGTTTGTATCGAATGGTTGTATGCGATATAACCTAGTTATCGAATCAAGGGTTGATTCGATAAGTCGATACATTGATATTAGTCGGTTATATGCGATATGACCGGATCGTTAAATCAAGTGTTGATTTAGTGATTTAATGTATAATTATATATTTGATATATTACTTTACATTAACTAGTATTGGTTCACTTAAGATTGATTTTCTCACTTGATGTGCACAAGTTGTATATGTGATATATTTTTGTGCACAAGATCGTATCATGTTTGATGATACATGCAAACTTGGGTGTGTATGCAATAAACCATAGTTTAGGTTAATGGTTAAGGTTTAATTTATTTATTTATTTATTTAATTTTGGAAAAACTAAATGGTGGCTTTTTTGTTTCATTGCTAGAAGCTTCATGAAGCATGCTAGCATCTTTGAAAAAGTCTTGCCATTTTGTTTTGTCCTTAACCTAACCATCAACCTAAACCCTAGTTTATTCTCTACATGAGTTAACCTCACCCATGGTTGCATTATGATAAGTCTTCACTTGATTTTCTATTATATTATTTTTATTCTTTCATTCTATTCTTTTCTTCTTCTTCTTCTTCTTCTTGAAGAAAAAGAGAAAGCTTGCTAGAAAATTACAAGTGAAGATTTAGAGTGAGAAATCAAAATCTAAAGAGTACCCACTTCCTATCTCACCATCCTCTACTAGACCAGCACTTTAGTTTAGGGTGTTTTCTTCACTAATTCTATGGTTAGTGAGGTAGAAGCTTGAGTCCGTATTCTCTCGACGTAGATCATCTTCGGCACCGAAGACTTCAAGTGATCCCGTTGCAATTTCCTCATGGAGCCGTCCGAGAGTCCGGGAGTTGGTTGATCGCAGCGAAGGGACGTCGTCACGGAGCTATGGAAGTGGAGGACCGGATCTACAAAGGTTGTAGTCCCTTTCCTTTAGTGTAAATGTGATTTACTTGCTTTTGATTCGCCTAATTTCTAGTTAACGATCTTGCTTCGGGTAGTTAGGCACCTAAAAATTTTAATCCGGCATGGTCGATACCTTGTAGAGCCTCCATAGTGTGCCTAGTGACCTTACATTTATAATGAATTTTATAAGGTAAGGTGTACAGTAAATTTCAGATTTGTCGTATCCGCTTTGCAACGACGTTTCATGTGTAAACTATAATATTTTCAAACTATATTTTGTATAACATTATAAAATGCAGATTATAAATTAATTAAAGATAATAATAAGAAGTATTACGACGATATAAATTTTATAGATATAATTATAGCATGTCGCAAGTTGTAAACTTTCATACGTTTTATATTATAAAACCGATTAACGTTAAATAACTACGGTGTATAAATTATATAGATATAGCTGTATGATGATGATGATACGGAAACATATAAATAAATTACATAAAGCATAGCATGTAGCAAATTGTAAACTTACCTCGATCGAATCACGCGACGGATACGCACGGCACGTCCGACGTCGGTAAATCGTCGCAACGCACACGCGGCACGCGGGATGGGTCCAGGCAAGGCAAGAGGGTGATCATACAGGCAAGGTACGTTTACTGGATCACTCAGATCGTCAGCGACGAGCACGGCTCCGGCGGTGATCACCGGAATCAAGAAACAAGATCAAGAAAAAGAAAGAAGAAAGAAGAAGAAGAAGAGGTTGTGTATTAAATAAGAAAAGAAATAAATAAATAAATAAAATATATAAAAATATATATATGCAGAGGAGAGAGAGAGTGAAAGGGGTTGTTATTAAGCTTTAGATTTTAATTTAAAAAGATTTTGTAGGTTATAAATATTTTAAACTGTTAAATTTTAATAAAGATATTAAATGAAATAAAATTGGATTTTCTGGTAAATACAAATTTAGTCCAAAATACGCCCGGGTCGGGTCTAAAATTCAGTTTCAAAAATATAAAAAATATACATGTCGACCAAATCTCAAATTGGATGTCCGGGTAACGAAAATGCATACCCCCAAGAACGGATGCACGTACGTGCGCGTAGCCATCCAAACAAGTCCGTTTCACTGAACGGGACGAGAACAAGATGCGCGGACGCTACGACAGGGTCACGGGTATCATGCAGTCCATGAAATGTATTTTTAAATTATTTTACATGACTTAAAATGTTATATGGTAAAATATGCAATACCAGATAAAATGCAAGTATGCAGTATTTATGAATATGCACATGTCTATGTAACAAGTCAAGTTAATTCATAAACATGAACCAAGACAGGTTTCAAGCAAGCGGGTCGGATCGAATGCAATATAAAATGTAAAATACCATTCGCACCCAAAATACGATAAATCGGGAAAATACCACAAATAAAGAAATACATGAACTGGAATTGGTATAAATGAACTAGGGTGTTACATCTTGATTTTGGCGGCCATGGCATTTTTCTGAACCCGCCTCAGAGGTTCGAAGGAATTGCTGATTTTTACGGCCGATTCAGCTGTCGTCATAGGATGACTCTGCTCTTGGAATCTCGCACGATTCCACCTGGCCGGAGTCCTGGCCCTTTTGTTGGCTCGATACCTGAGCCGCTTCTGCCTTAACTTTTCTGATTTGAGCGCTTGACAGGCTCCGGCTCTTCGGGAAGACGCCGTAGACCGATTGATAGAGAGGCCAGAGAAGACGCCCGATCGTGCATTTGTTGGAGTCATCACCTGAGCTCATCCGCAACGTTTGATGTTGCCCTTTGTACCGGAAGTATTGCCCTCAGCTAGAGCACAAGAGAGTCGTTCAGACATCGTCTTAAGTTTCGGTTGTGGTGTCTTAGCGATCACAACATTCAGCCTCTTGCCCCTTAAGACTGGCTTGGCCACCTGTTTTGCCGGGATTTCTGCCAGATGAGCGCTTTCGGCAGGGTAGATGATGACGGAACCAAACTGGCTAGGCAGTTCCTCCCACTGTCGACTGAGGCTTGCGGGGAGAACCACGCGAGAATTGATCTTGACCACATACGAGATCGGGGTCGCGTTGGAAGCAGAATTCGTCTTAGGAGACATTGTCGTTGAAAGTTGATTGCTTGAAAACCTGCATGAAAGAACATTATTTTAGTATAAATATAGACATGTATATTGATTGAGTTCGTATGAACGTTTAACCCGAAATATGGGAGGAGAGACTGGTCCCACCGGGCGTGCCAGAATCTGTAGGGTGTTTTTCGTCACCCCATTGAGATGGGAATACGCGCGTGCTTGTCAGGCGCATTACAGATTCCCCCTACCTAGGTTAGGCTGGGATTTCTTGATTGTGGGGATCCGAATTTCCGGCAGCCGCGGACTAAGCTGTCATTAATTACCCCTCGCATTTGGAGCGAGAGAACCTCCGATTGACGGGTTAAACTGTTCATGCGAACTCAATGTGCAGTATTGTGTTTTGAAAGGGTTTGGGATATATCGGGGGGCCCGTAGAGTTTTTACGGGGGTCCCGCTACCGGATAGCGGGCTGGGGTCAAGGGGCTAGCAGCCCCCTTACGGGGTGCGGGGCAGCGCCCCGTCAGAAATTTTTTTCTAACAGAGACTGTGTTATGGAGTGTGTGTGTATCTATATATATATATATATATATATATATATACATGTATACATATATATAAAAAGGTAAAAAGTGTCCAAAGGACGCGTGGGGCCAGCGCCTCACGTGCCTAGCACTCGAGCGATGGGCGCTTGAGCGCCGGACGCTTAGGCATCGTGCGCTTAGGCGCCGTGCACTTAGGCGCCGTGTGCTTAAGCGCCAGCGCACCACGTGTCCGACACGTGGGCGTTGGGCGCTTGAGGCGCTGTGCGCACCAGGTGTCCGACACGTGGGTGCTGGGCGCTTAAGCGCTAGCGCACCAGGTGTCCGACACGTGGGTGTTGGGCGCTTGAACGTTGTGTGCTTAGGCGCTAGCGCACCACGTATCCGACACGTGGGCGCTGGGCGCTTGAGCCCTGGGCGCTCGAGCGCTAGCGCACCACGTGCCCGGCACGTGGGCGCTGGGCGCTTGAGCCCTGGGCGCTCGAGCGCTAGCGCACCACGTGCCCGGCACGTGGGCACTGGGCGCTTGAGCGCTTGGGGCGCAAGCGCACCACGTGCCCGGCACGTGGGCACCGGGCGCTTGAACGCTTGGGGCGCAAGGCGCTCTAGCGCGAGCGCACCACGTGCCCGGCACGTGGGCACCGGGCGCTTGAGCGCTTGGGATGCTAGGCGCTCGGGCGCTTGGGCGCCGGCGAGGAAAAGAGGCTTTTAGCCCCAGAAATGGGATTTAAACTCCCGAAAGAGAAATTATAGGGGAGTTAAACTCGTAAGATGTTTTTGGATATGCTGAAACGGGCTTCTCCCTTGAGCTCTGGATCTTCCCAAAGTGGGATTTTTAGGAGATGGGTCTCCTTCTTCCTCCTCTTTTGGCTGGATCTTGAAGAACAAGAAGTATGAGATTTTAAAAATCTTTTATTTTTAAGATCTGATGGGAGATCTGAGTTCCCCTTTGTGGGTTTCGTGGTAAAAAACTATTTAGTTTTGGAAAAGGAAGAGTAAAACTCTTGATTTAATTCAAAAGGAGAAGAAGGTTTTTAGAACCTTAAGGAAGGAGAAGATTACAGATCTTGATTCTTTTGGAGAGAGAAAAAGTTGTTGAGATATTTTCATTATATTTGCCTTTATAGGCTATACACTTTACATATAGCCCCTTGGGCTTTTCAAAATAGCATTTTGCCTATCCCATGTCTCATGTGCTATTTCTTTTTGCACATAAGCCATGGGCTTTACAAAAATTTGGCTTTATGCCTATTCTCTTACATTTATTCATAAAATAAAATAAAAGAAATACAAAAAAATTATTTATTACAAAAAAAAATTGCATGGGAGAAGGCCGACCACTTCATGTTCGGGCTCGACCCGGGCATTGGCCTACTTGACCCGGGCTTGGGTCCACTTGGCTTGGGATTGACTTTGATTTTGACTTGGTCAACCGGGGTGTAAATTTTTACCCCAACAATTGGTTTTGATGTTTGGATTTTCATTTGGTTGTTTGGCATTTGTACGTCAACAAGGGTTGGTTTGGTTGTTTTGCATGCGTAGGCTATAGGTTCTAACCTATTAGCGCAACGTGTGCCATTTTGTTTTCCGTACTTGATTTTAATGCTATTGCGACTGTGTATGTATTGTAGGTACCTTCGCGTGGATTTCGAGACGACGGAGTATGGCGTCATCGACTTCGGAAGCAAAGATCAAGGTGAGTAGATCTATATCTACGGGGAAAGTCGGGTGGATGGCGTATAGCACCCCCGTAAATTATAAATGGAAACCGATCTATAGGATACAGTCGTAGAAACCTAGATTAGGAAACTAGTGATATGGTTTAAAAAATAGTTAGATATGATATTAGTGAAAATAAATATATTGAGATATGAGAAAGCTTTAGGGATATGAAAAGTGAATGTGAATCACGACTTAAAATATGTAGTTGCAGTAGAATAGGTATGAGTTTTAGGGTAGTCTGACACTTGATGTATAAGGTAGAATGTTTTTATAAAATTGACTTGATATGAGATATTAATGTGATGGAAAAGTGTATACGATGTGATTTGATGACTTGGTGTGATATGGCGTTATATGGATATGAGTCGATATGTGATAATTGATACCTTTGTCGGTCCCATGATCTGAGATTGATACGGATATGACCTGAGAGATAGGTGTATATATACATATATATGGATAATGTTGTGAATCTTGAGTGATAGGCCATACGTGACGTGAGGTCCGTACCCTCCTTGTCATATAGGTTGTTAGGATCCCAAATTGTTTAATGACGTCGTACGATGTGTTACCGTACATGATGAGTTAATTGATGATTGATCCATACCCTTGACTAGAGGAGGCCGATTGATAGATTCACCGACTCGGTCATGTTAGATACGTATACCTTATACCTTTTAGCTGCCGCTTTACTTTATACTACGTTCATGTCATTACCATTGCATTTCATATACCTGTGCTAGTACATCTGCACCATTATCGATGATGCGTATGTCACACTTACACAGATTTGCCGGCTCACACACTTCTTCATCGATAATTGCCATGTCACTACACAGTAGAATTGTTGCATCATGATATGACTCCTTGCATAATTTACTTGCTATAGTTACATATACACCTTTATACGATATTACATTTGACCTTGGAGGAATTGGGAACCGCGGGATATATTTTAAAAACTGGATTCATTTTAAAGAGCGGTTTTCCCTTGATATGTGCATATTATTGTTCCATGTTACATGATTTACGGATATACTTACATTCTGTTATATGGTGCATACATCATGCTTTACGATTTTATGCATTTAGATATGTTGTTTTCATGAGATTTCTGGATTTGAGAACCGTGGTTATTTCAAAAGAAATTATGTAATGTTTTAAAAACCCGGTTTCTCTTGATATGATATTTGTATAGTCCACCATGAGTTTTCGCGGCTCATGAGCGATATCTTACACCTGATTCGAGGAGGAGGAGGAACCGTCTGCGGGTGCATGGTGGACCCGGTGAGGTACCCCGGGGCAAGATGGTCGCAAATGATGGCATTGAGCCTGGCAGGGGAGCATTACCTACCGGTGATAGTATTTGGACTCGGCGGTTTATCCGGAGGATACCGACCGGAGTAGTGAGATGGATATGAAGGTCGATCTGAGGATGTGGCGCCTGAGATATGAGGATTTACGTGTCGATACTGGACACAGGTTTCATGATATTTCGAGTGTCGGTGTTGGACACTCAGGTTCCATGATTTGGTATGTCATTGATGGACACACACATTCTTGATATCCTCATATATTTACGTGCATATGCTATTACAATGTTTCGAGTGGACGAGATCCACATGTATATTGGCATTGATTATATTATTGGATGATATCCACTTGCATACTTGCATTTATTTATTGTTGGCACAAATAATGATACGGTCACCCTAGATATTATAGTATTACCTTCATGATATAGTTGACCTAGGAATTATTATTTTATTCGATTTCTATCTGTTGATGTTTTCTACTCACGAGTTGGCAACTCACCCCCGTTGTGCCACAGTTCTTGCAGGTTGACCGCTTGGATCAGTAGCGTCATCGCTGGCACACAGCTACATTTGGGGTGATTTGCTTTGGTAGGTGGGACTTTTGGATCGTGCCCACTCTTGTATTTATATTTCATGATGTATCTAGTCGACTCCATCAATCAAAACTAGTATTTGTATAAATAGTAATACTTAGTGAGACTTGTAGTTGCGAGACTTGAGCGATGGATTTTATGTTCGCTTTTGGGTTGATGTCTTGCTTTATTCATTATCTTTTGTGTGGATCTTCGCCGTTGGTCGTCGCATACTTCTTTTATTACTTGCGTGGTTGTGAATCCGCCGTTTGGCGAAGAGCTAGCTCCCGCTTGGGGATGCTTTTTATATTATCTTGTATTTGTGGTTTTGGATCAAAATATACAAAGGAGGTGCTTGCCAAATTTCATTAAAAAGACGAAACATGTTTTTCAACTAGTAAGATAAACTTGCATTTTCATGTTCTCTTTTCTATGCATTTAAGAAAACATTTTACTTCATTATACCTTATTTCAAAACCTCACCTCTTTTATTTCTTTAAAAGGTTTAGATTTCTGGGTTTCAGCTTACTTGAATTACGTTACACCTTTAGACGTTGCGTGATTTAAATGCTGGTCACGAGCTAATATTTCGGGTCGTGACAGCCTTGCACCCCAAGCAGTTCGCAGGAAAGGAGAGCCCTCTAGAAGCTGAGGAATGGGCTTAGAGCATTGAAGATGACCTGGCAGCGGCCAAGTGCCAGAGATAGCTTGGGTTTGTGTTACGAAGTTGCAGCTCACGGACAATGCACGGGTCTGGTGGAAGGCGGAAGAAAGCCATCTCACCCAACCGATTGAATGGAAGACTTTCCGCGATATGTTCGATGCAAAGTACTACCCTGAGACTGCCAGATTCGACATGGAACAGCGGTTCATCCACCTGCAACAGGGTTCAATGTAGACCAAATCAGTGGATGAGTACGATGCTGAGTTTACCATGCTTGGTCGGTAAGATATGTCTCAATAGTTCAATTTTCAATATATCACATACTACACGGCTAACACAATACTTTAACAGATTTGCGGCACACCTGATACCAACGGATGAGATTAGATCCCGACGATTTCAACAAGGGTTAGATCTGGAGATCCAGGCTGCATTAGCCACAGGAGATTTTCCGACCCACGAATCGGCTCTTAAAGCTGCTTGCCGTTATGAGACAGTGGTAAAGATGAGGGGCAGACCCCAGTCTGTTGGGATGAAGCGCCCTGCCAACCAGATGGCAGGAGGACCCTCTTCAAGGCCATCATTTATGCCAAGGAGACCGGGAGTACCAAACAACCGGCCCAGCCCAGCATTTTGCACATACTGCAGGAGAGATGGACATCTGATGAAAGATTGCCGACGAGCAAATTGCCTTTACTTAGTCTGCGGCTCAGCTACTCATGATATTGGGTCTTGTCCTCGTAGACAAAACCCATATGCTACTCCCAGGCCAGCAATCACTTACCAGCAGTGCCCAGCTATTCAGGCACCTGCTCCGAGACTTGCACTACCTGCTCCACCTTCTCGTGGACCGACTGCACCTCCTCCTCGTCAGTTCCATCAAGCTCAAAGGAACAAACCTCAAGGACCAAGGAACGGGCGGAGGAATACTCCTCCAACAAGGAGGAATGTGCCGAGGCGACAGGTTTATACAATAGGAGTGACCCCTCGACATCCGGCTGGTTATCTGCAGTGGGCCCGTTACATTTTATCGGCCAAGAAGTCGCTGCTACTGAAGACCGGGTTGTACCCGGCGGTCTATGCGTCTCTCTTTTATTACCACACTCCTCATATATGGTGGGTTAAATCCTTCTTGGAGCAGTGGAATATTCCGACCCACACATTTATTTTATCGGACCGTGAAGTATCGATCTCGCAGGAAGAATTCGCAGAAATTTCCGGGTTAACCGTCAGAGGAGAGCATTATGAGAAGATACTTCTTCCTGACGAGTACATTTTTGCCACCGAGTCGGTAGTCATGGGCCTTACCTCAAAAAACGCTATCCAACACGAGTTCCCTAGTTTGATCAAAGTGTTGAATATCTATAAGAGCTTGTTTTTGGAGTCTGGGGGGCATGGAGTTAGCTTTAAGGACTTTGTCGCCCGTTTCCTTCATCCGAAGGTTCTATCGAAGAAAGCTACAAAGTTTGCCAAGCTCGATGATCCATTTGGATTTGGTTCGGACAAATTGCCAACTATAGAGACGGATTTAAAGTAGTTTTTTATTACGGATACCCCCATCGTCCCTTTTGCAGAGATTGTCGCTCCGGATATTTATGAAGAGACATTTTTCATAGGCTTTATTGGCTTGTAGCTGAGATGGTTTGCGCTCCCAATGCATCCTTACTACATGAGACCGTCTGTCTTCTATCCGGCTCATCGCATCACGGCGGGGACGCGTATGGCTGTTGGGGTTGCTGGACTGACCCACTTGTATCATAGCCTAAGTATAGCGGCCGACACCGCCCAGCCGGGTTTGAAGCCCGTAAATCTCCCCTTGCACTATTTCACCTCATGGATCGAGATGCACATGTTGGGTGCCTTTGGCGTGCATAAAAGGCCTAGATTTTACGAAGGGTACAACTTTCCTCGGATCATGCAATTGGTCGATGCTTCTTCTCCAGACCCAACACAACGAGAGGCTCGACAATTGCTTCTACGTCCGCGCATGGTTGGGGACAGCATGACCTTCGTTGATAGGGTTCTGACCATTGGTAAAGAACCCTCCAAAGTGATCCAGCCGCTCCACGATGTCTTCAAGGATGGAGCTTCTGCTTTGAGGGCCCGGAAGATTGCGCGTTTGTATTCTATCAGGCCGGGTTTTCTTGTATTCAGACAAAATGCCTCGGTGTTGTTCACGAGATATAACCCGCATCGCTTTGCCCAGCAATCTGGTTATAATCAAGGCGTTCACCTTGAAGCGTTTCTCATTGATCCGGTTGCTACAGAGGAGAGCGTTCGCAACGCGGTGCACCATTTTATGCGGCTGAATACGAGGTCCCATTTCCTGATCACTGAGCCGAGTCATATCCCGAAGGCCTCGAATGCTTGCATTGCTTGGTATCAGCATGCAACGGGTGCCGTTTGTTAGTGTATATGCCCTAGAGGCCATTATTGTATCATACTGGCTTGTATATTACTAATGGAAGCTTGGGATATTTACAGTTGTATTGACAGTCTTGGTAAAAATGGTAGTATGCTACTTGGTTTGTTTCTACTCAGATATATGCGTATGTTTCTTTTAGCATATCGCTTATACATATTAGTAGAGCCCTTAGGATCTTTGCTTGATTACCAGCGTTGTGATAGCAGTCACACTAGTGGAGGCTGGGTAGTCTATAAGCACATCCTTATACAGGTCCCTGGTCGTAGGATTATCGAAAAAGGGCATCGATACTCCGGAGTAGACTGGTGTATACGTTTCTCATCCCAGGTGGGGAGATGGTCTGTCCCACAGCGATTAGTACATCGTACTGGAGATAGTATGCAGGTACTCGTTAGGTTACGAGTACACTGGACAGGACTCGCCGGGAACTGCTGATGGTTATTATACCTGTCGTCAGGTAGCAGTTCTCAGGTGACATGAGTACAGCTTAGTCCGTCGACTTGACACTGCTACTTCACCTTGAGTGTATTCCCACTGTACTTTGATCACTACCCTACCACGGCTCAAAGGAGTCGTGCAAACAGGTAGTAGTTGGGTACAGTCCCGAAGCACTTGGAGGCAGTGGCGGTTAGACAGGATTCGTCTCTCCCGGTATTGGGGGTTGATATCGCGCTGTGTTGGAGAGTCATTACACAAAGGTTCGCGGCCATGGCAAGTGATATTTACTGGTAGGTGTTCCAGTAGTTTCTCAGGGTGTTCTAAGCTACACTCCGACACGACTTATACCGCTTTTAGGGGTCTGACGTTCACCATCCCCCTAGGCCCGATATGCGATACTCTTAGACGAGCAGACCGGACTGTACGGAGATTGTCACATACAGGCTCAATAGTCGTTCGGATGAGTTACCTCATCGGCCTTCTTATCGACGTCTACCTGGGGACCATTACGAAAAGCTAGTACCGCTTGCAGCCTGTGGTTAAACCCACTGCCAGCATTGTGTCGAGTCTTTAGAGTCCCACACAGAAAGTTTCCCAGCACCGGGCAAAAGGTGTAGAGGCCGTATGGTTTTACGGCAGGGCCGCGATCACTTACGTACACTTGTGCACGTACTATGATCGGGCAGATAATACTAGTGGGCTTTGGTTTAAGCCAGATTCTAGTATTATACTGATGGATTTATTTAGTCTCAGTTTATCCGTGTTTTTCGTAAATACGGATGGGAGGGGCAGTCTCGTAATTTGTCGGGAAGCTTCTAGAAGAAGGTGACTCATTAGGGTTTATTTCTTTTTGGGTTTAAACTTAATGAGGTGGAGGAGATGAGGTGTTGTTTTCATTAAATGAACTATGACTCATGAGGTGATTCACCATTTGAATTAAATGAAGCATGCTTGATATTTTGAAATATTTATCAAGAGATATTTGTATACTTCATATTATTCAAGCATGAGTGATTATTCATTATCATTATCAAAAACACTTTCTCTTTCCTCAAGTCTTCATCTTCTTCCTCAAAACCCTAATTGCTATCATGTGTTGAGAAACCTAGGGTTTAAAGTGACTAAGTAATCCATCTAAATACGCTACACCCTCTAGGACTTCGATCTTAGCAAACTAGAAGCCGTAGTTATCTCAGATTCGAGATAGGAGCTCGGACTATAGACTCTCGGGTGGATCGTCTTTGACTCGAGGAGGCCGTCGAGGTAGCCGCAATCTGTCACGATCCTTGGAGCCTACGATGAAAAGGAGGACAGCGATGAAGACCCGAAGGACTTGTAACGTGAGGTATAACCTCGAGACCGAGTAGTTAAACCTCATACAGTTTGCACAAACTACCGGGTACTTGGAAGTGCTAAGTGGCCTACTCACGTTGTTGAGGGAGACTGCTTCACTTCAGGTACTTGGCGGGTAGTTTGCCGCACCCGTAGGGGTCTAGGGTAGGGTTTGGCTATTCATCACGACCGTGGAAACCGTCTTTTGTTGCAGGCTCAAATGAAACGCGGACTTCCTAATATATCCAATGTGTTCATCTGTGATCTGGAATGCCTATTATTGCGTCAGACGAATGTACATATCTATATATGATATCTAGTAGACGTTGCTTATGTTTTGCATCCGCACTAGTCCAGCCCCCGCTCTGTCGTTAGTTAAGTAACTTAACGGGTGATGACGGGGCTCAGTGGCAAATGCGGATGACATAAGCGTACGTTGTATTTTCGTTGTTTTCTGCAATGATAGGTTTAAATGATGGGACTGCATTAGATTAATGCAAAGCAAATAAACCAAAGTTGAATCGTTGGAACAATTTAAAAACCACTCGGTTATTTCAAAACAGCAGATTTTAATTGCGGAGCTTAAACCACTCCTTTTAAAAAGCTATCAGGTTCCTTCGATTATACCAAGTTCACTACGTTCACGGTTTCCCCAAAACCAGTTGTAACCCTCCGTCATTTCAGTTGGATATTCAGTAGTATTCAAGCTATGTATTTTGACCAACGCCAAGGTATAGTAATTGGTAGCTGCTGGATATTCATCTGTTGTATAGATAGATGCGTTGGTTTGGGACAGTCGTGCTACCATTTTGGCCAACGTCAAGGGTATGTACGGGTGGGTTCAAATTAACATGGATAATGATGGGTAGAACTTGACATGTGACTTATGATATTTTAGCCAACATCAAGGTCATAAGAGCATGGGGCAAAAATCCACATCGGGAGTTTCTAAAGAAACTGAAACTTGCTAGTGTTGCATACCATTTGGAGTTTGATAATATTGGTAGGATTCCTTCAGTATTATCACACGATGATATTTGGGTCCCGATCCTACTGTGAGTATATGCTACTCTTCGGGAGATTTTCATTTAACGATCAATACTATAAACCAAGTAGGTGTCTTGAACAGTGTTAGCGGGGCTACATCTCCACGGAAAAGAGGTTATTTAATTAAGGAACTTCGCGAAAGCGTCATAAAAGCTCCCTCGAAATACCAACACTAACCTGGCTGAACGGTTAAGCAAGTATTGTATGGTGAGATTAGTCCTGACTAATTCTTCTTTTATGGTTTGAGGAAGGATTCGAGAAACAGTGGGAGCCATCCTGTTTAGATAAATTAAAAACCAATCTAAACTTGTAAGAGCATCATGCTAAGTGTTTTCTTCTCTCTCTCTCTCCTAATTACAGCGACCAAGTGACCAAGATTAGGTTACAGATAATAAATTGACTGAATCTGACTATAATGACTGGCAAAGGTTTGTCCAGATGTCCATTGCCTATGACAAGCTGGACCGTATCATTACTACTCAAAACCCCGCCGTCCCAGGTCCAGTTTCCACCATCGCGGATATGGATATCCGTAAGTCAAGGGAAAAAGAATGTGCGAATGCTAAGTGTCTCGTGACAGCCTCAGTTGATGGTGTATACCAGAGGCAGCACGAGAAGATGGACTTAGTTTCTATCTTCCTCCATAAAGTCTTATACGGAGAGCAATCTAATATCGCAAGATATAAGACCTCGAACGAATTGCTTCAAGCGAGGTTGGCTGTCGGGTCATCTGTAGGGGACAACGTCCTTACGATGACTAGCTATATTGATGAGCTCGGATCTGGAGACCACGTTAAGAAACGGGTCAGATGTTGAATTGATTCTACAGTCCCTACCTCCTACTTACGCCCAGGGGAAGAAAGTTATACTTCCAGATAAGGGCACCGTGAAGGAAACCAGGGTAACACCCGCTCTGCTTATTGGAGAATCTTCCTCTTCTGGATCTAAGGCGGAAGCCAAGGGTGAGAAGAAGAAGACCTCCACAAAGCTGATATGCGGTGTCAGTAAGGTAGAAGGACAGGGAAGGGCAAAAGTTTCGGGGTTAACAGTAGGGAAGGAAGGTTGTTCCTATTGTTATGGGAAGGGGAATTGGCAGAGGGATTTCAGGGCTTGGAAAGCCAGAATCCAGGATCCGAAGCATGTTGTGGCTTCGACTTCGAGTGTGTTTGTCATTGAAAACTGTATGTCAATTAACTCTACTTCCTGGGTACTAGATACCGTATCAGGATCTCATATCTGTAATTCGTTACAGGCTTTGAGAAACCATAGAGTTATCAGGATAGGTGATATGTCTCTCAGAGTTGCGAACGGAATGAGCGTGGATGCTGAATCCGTGGAGGAATATCATCTAGGACTGACAAGTGGGCAGAAATTGATTTTACATAACTGTTTGTATGTACCTAATTTGGCTTGTAATATCATATCAGTATCCCTGCTTTCTAAAGAGGGATATGATTTTACATTTGTAAGCGATGTCGTGCACATCCACCTAAATCAAGTTCTGATTGGGTCCGGTACATTAGAGGACGGTATATACGTATTAAATCAAGCTCGGGTTTCCAGTGTTCAGAACACACTTAAAAGAAAGTCTTCAGAAACAAATCAGGCTTTCTTAAGGCATTGTAGACTGGGTCACATCAATGAAACACGGTTGACGAAATTACATAGAGAAGGATATTTGAATCCGTTCGAATATCAGTCTTATGCCACTTGTCAATCTTGTCTCATGGGAAAGATGACAAAGACTCCGTTCACTGGACATGGAGTAAAAGCGAGCGAGCGAGCTCTTAGGACTCATACACAGCGATGTATGCGGTCCAATGTCTACACATGCGCGAAGTGGTTATTCCTATTTCATTACTTTTACGGATATTTCTCTAGGTATGGACATGTCTTCTTGATGAAGCACAAATCCGAGGCCTTAGAGAAATTCCGAGAATACAAGAATGAAGTGGGAAAACAAACACGCAAAAGTATCAAGATACTAAGATCTGATCGAGGTGGTGAATACTTAAGTACCGAGTTCCTGGGTTACCTAAAAGAGAATGGAATTCTCTCTCAGCTTACTCTTTCATACACGCCACAACACAATGGTGTATCGGAAAGGCGGAATCGAACCCTATTGGATATGGTTCATTCCATGATGAGTAAGACTGAGTTATTAAGATCCTTCAGGGGTTATGCGCTAGAATTAGCCGCATATATTTTGAACCAGGTTCCAACCAAGACTGTGCCTACCACACCATATCAGATATGGAGTGGGAAGAAACCCTGTCTTAAGTACCTTAAGATATGGGGATGTCCAGCTTTTGTAAAAAAACAGCATGCGGACAAGCTCGAGGCACGCTCAGTACTGTGTAAGTTTGTGGGATACCCAAAGAACTCCAGGGGATATCTTTTCTATTACGCAGAGGAACAAAAGGTTTTTGTTTCTCAGCATTCCCACTTCTTGGAAGCTGAATTTTTAGAAAATAAGACTAGTAGAAGCGCAGTAGAACTGGAAGAAATTCCAGAACCACAATCTATTACTGAAAGTTTGGTAGAACCAGAAGTTTCGGAAGAAAGGGACATCCCAGCGCCAATTCGCAGAAGTAGTAGGCAGTCTCATCCGCCTGAGAGATACTACGGTTTTCTCATAGACGGGGATCGAGAGGATTGCATCATTGATAATGATGACCCTACTAGCTTCCAGCAAGCCATTCAGAGCGGCGACTCGGTAAAATGGCTGGATGTAATGCGGACCGAGATGGAGTCCATGTAAACCAACAAAGTATGGACTTTGGACATTGCTCCAGAAGGGGTAAAACCCATAGGCTGCAAATGGATCTTCAGAAAGAAGATTTGTGTAGATGGACAGGTTGAAACCTATAAGGCTAGACTTGTTGCAAAGGGTTTTCGTCAAAGACCTGGTTTGGACTATGACGAAACATTTTCTCCAGTGGCTATGCTCAAATCCATTCGGATCCTTCTTGCCATTGCTACCTTCCACGATTATGAGATCTGACAGATAGACGTAAAGACGGCTTTTCTAAAATGGTAATTTGGAAGAGTGCGTCTATATGGATCAGCCAGAGGGTTTTATTCAGAGTGAGAGCAGCGGTAAAGTGTGCAAGTTGCTTAAGTCCATATATGGACTAAAGCAGGCATCGCGGAGTTGGAACATCTGTTTTGATGATTGTCATGCCCCGCTTCCCGGTATACGGCGAAGGGGACGGGACGAGGCCGCTACGTATTTACTCTGAAGTAAATACGCTAAGCGTATCTAAGCAATATAAAAGTAAATGCACAAGAGACAAATTATAATAAAACAGCAATTTTATTTATTCACATTCTTTTTACAATATATGGAAAAGTAAATACATGGAATAAAGCGATGCCTAAACAGTGGCATAACAGAAATGTAAAGTATTGAAAGGAAATGTGTACAATGAAACTAAAGCTCTGGGTCTTCAGCAAACTGATCCAAGTCTTCAGCGCTAGGCTCGATCTCTGGAAGATCCGAAACACCTGACGACATTCAAAGAAGAAAGAAAGAGAATGTTGTCAGCGAACAAATCGCTCGGTAAGTCCCAAAGATAGGTAAGAAGTAGAATAGACAGAATAAGAAGGTAGCTTTTAAAGTTGTGTTATATGGTTATAATGTTGTGTTAACGCTGTTGTTTGTACCTTGGTACAGAAGATGCCAGTGTATACGAGAGGAGTCCCACTTACACCGGAGACTTTGGTAACCCGTAGTACAAGGCTCCGTCGATAATATCACGGAACAACGGCATGGATGTAATTACGTCTTAAGTAACCACCTCGTGCCACCTTTAACATATTCCGTACCAGTCTACCCCTTAAACCCCGTAGTGTTATCTTGATTGTATTGCTGTATTGTATTGTCTTGTATTGTAAACTGTATAGATTGTATAATTGGATGACTGACCGAAATCATGATATCAGTAAACGGATGTAACTGGAGAATCATGTATGTAACTGTAGAATCATGGATGTAACTATATAATCATGTAAATGGAAGTATATCCATGGTTCGGTTCGGTCAAGTTGTATAGATTGATAGATTGAATATATGGAATAAATGGATTCATGGATTCATGTTGAATTGTAATATTGTAAATTGTAGATTGTAGATTGTAGATTGTAGATTGTACTTGAATCATATTCAAGTCAGATTATAATGAGACTCAATCTGAGTCAGACAATTAGAAAAGTAAATTGAAGTCCTGATTGTTTTAATGTTATCGGTAACCACTGCACATGGGCGGCAGGATTTGTGTCTTTTTCAAAGACGATTACCGTATTGATAACACCGTTGTTAATTGTCTATCTTAAATAGGCAAGCACACTCTTCTCCGACTCCCTGAGGCTCAAGAGATTGGTCCCGCTTAAACCTATATTTACTAGGGTCCTTAGGGTAATTTATAGAACTTGAGGGGGTTTTATGTAAAAATACTTTTATATACTTTTCAAAATACTCCCCAAATATTTAGTTATCGTCTTTGAAGTTATCATGAATGTAGATTTTATACATGTGACATTTCTAGTAAGAATGACCTAATTTCCATAATATATGGTATTAACTTGTAATATTGATCTTGCATGGAATTCATGGTATTTTAATGTAAAGTGATTCTTGTGATTTTTAGAAAAAGGTGGAATATTTATATCATAACAAAATAGGTATTTTAATGATAAATATACATATATTTATACAAAAATAATTTCAATATATATTTTATATTCTAAAAATCTCATTTTCTTAAGATGTCGTATTTTAAATCTTTCGAGACCGAATGCTCCTTGTGGAGGTCTGAATCTCGCACTACTAAGCCCGAGAATGTGCGATAATCCGCACCATCCCGAATGGATTCCCCAAATGGGCTGTAGCGGCGCTTTGCAAAAATTTGTATAAATACTAAATCCTTTAGAAAACGGTTTTGTTAAGTAAATGGTATTAAAATGAAATTGTGTCGTTTTCCCGTATTCTATGTTCCCAAGGGTATTGTGCTATGTTGTATATGAGTGTGTGAGGAGGTAGGTCATTACCTCGTGATCTACTTAAAGGTATAGCAAGTTTTGTGATGTTAAATGTAGAATTGAAACTATGTGGTATTTAAATGAAAATTACGGTAAAATGAAATAGCAATTACTTTGGATATGAACTTGATCAATATGGTTGATTAGTGTTTAATAGTCAACATGAAATGATTTAAGCATGATTGTATTAAAGAAAAGTGAAGTTTTATAAAGAAACCGAATCGGAAATCGGATTTGTTCCGATTCCGTCGGGTTTGTAATTCCGTATTTTTAGAAAAGAATAGAGAGGATAGAATTGGGACTTACGGGTTTAGATCAAAGACAAGAGGAAGATGGATCGGGAGGAGTCGTCGGTCCGTCGTTTCGTCGCCGGGAGCTCCTAGGATGGTCGTCGGAAGTTTGCCGGAAAATTCGTCGTAGCTTCGCTTCTTGCTCGTTTTCAAAGTACTCAAGGTTTCTTAAAAATTCTTGAGAGTTGGCTCAGAGTTTGGGGTGAGGAGGTAGTGTGTAGAGTTGGTATTTATAGGGTTAGGCTAGGGTTGGCATAGGTGAAAGGTTGAGATGAAAAAATGTGATAAAATGTATTAAAAGTGGAGTAATTAGGGTTTTAAAAGAGCTCTGAAAATGGTCTGAGGATAAAATTTTGCAGGTGTACAGGGGAGATGAAAAGACACATTTTTCATGTTGGGGTCGTCGCCGGAATCGGCCGACTCGTCCGTGACTCGGCCGTGACTCGGTCGGAGGACTGAGTCGGCCGAGTCGAGGCCGAGTTGGCCGATTCCCGGCCGAGTCAGGCGGTCGGAATCCCCCCCGATGGTTCATCTATCCTCTGGCAATGTTACATTTTTCGGTGTATTAGGGTTTTTGTGAGATATGCACGTGTAAACACTTGGTATTCTAAAGGTTCAAAATAAAACAATATTAAAAATAATGTGGGGTATGGGATTTGAACTCTGGTGGCTTAGTTCAGCAGTGTAAGGTATTACCAATGAGCTACAAGCTCCTTCTTGTAATTATGGAGCTAATTAATTACTTAAAGTAATAACAGTAAATGTAAATACCCCAAGTATACATTAGTTTTTAAGCAAATTTTGTACTAAAAATGGAGTGGTTACATTATTTTAACTTGTAATTAAAAAGCAAATTAATTACTTATATCTTGTGCTCAGGCTAAAATACCCCTTTCTGGATTTTGAAAATTTTGCACAGAAAGTGTTAGTTATATGTATGCCGTAGAGGCCATTACTGTACATACGATGTATATTGTAGTGGATGCTTGGACATATATAGGAAGGACTTTCTTGCTCGACATGATAGTATGTTATCTGGTTACTCTTATCTTAACGTGTACTCTGATTGTCTCTATGTTACATGTTGATAAAACCCTTAGGATGAGTACTTGACTACCAGGACTATGATGCGGATCATACTAGTGGGGACAGTGTAGTCCCCAAGTACATCCTTCAAATGTTCCTAGTCGTGGGAGTACCGAGACAGGGCATCGATACTCCAAAGTAGACTAGCGTATGCGCTTCTTGCCCCATATGATGGGCGATGGATGATCTCATATCCATTGGTGTTTGACATCAGAGAAGGTATACGGGTGCTCGGTGGAGACTGGGTATACTGGACGGACTCGCCGAGAACTCCCAGATGGTATTATACCTCACGTCAGATGGCAGTTCTCTGGTGACACTGGTACAGGTTAGTCTGTAGATCCGAGATCGTCATAGAGTCTTGTGTGATTCCCACTGTGCTTTGATTTCGATCATACCACGTCCAAGAGGGCGTGCAAAAAAGTGGCTTTTGGGTACAGTCCCGAATCACATGGAGGCAATGAGCGATAGGAGGGGTTTCGTCTCTCCCGGTATAGGGAGTTGATGTTGCAGTGTGTTCGATTGGCTATAACTGGAAATCCCTGGCCAGGGTTGTTGAGATTTACTGGTAAGTGTTATCAATAGTTTATCGAACTGTTATAGACCTCATATCGACACGACTTATCAAGCTACTGGGGCCTGACGTTTACCACCCCTAGGCGAGATATGCGACATATCAGACGAAGAGACCGGACTGTACGGGAGTGTTACTAATTGGATTCGCAGGAGAATGTACAGGCTTGCTTGTTGATCTTCTGATCGCTCAATACCTGGGTGGCTGTTACGTTTAGCTGACCGCTTGCAGCTTGTGGGTGTTTGATATGAACATCACCTACTGCCGGCGTATTGACGATTCTTTAGAGTCCTACACAGAGGTTTCCTGGCTCAGGCAAAACGAAGTAGGAGCACATATGTGATATGTGCGGGACCGAGAATAATACGAGTATGCGATACCGTATTAGATTCTCGCGATATGTGATATCGGCCGGGTATATGTGATATAGCCAAATCATCGAATCAAGTGTTGATTCGATGAACTGATACAGATTATATTAGTCGGTTATTTGTGAAATAGCCGGATTATCGGATCAAATGTTGATTCGACAATTTAATGTATAATTATATATTTGATATATTAAATTACATTAACTAATATAAGCTCACTTAAAGATTCTTTTTCTCACTCGTGTAATACATTGATATATATGTGATATATGTTAATTGTATTATTTTATTTTGTTACAATAAATATTGTATATGTGATATATAATATTGTAACAAGTTAAGGTTACAAATGCAACATGTTTTGTGGAGTTTAAACATGGTTAGGGTTTGGATTAGGGTTAAACTTTCTTGAAGCTTCTAGAAGCTTTGCTTTTGTTTTAAGCAAAGATATTTTTGTTGATATTTCTTAACCAAACACAAACCCTTCACCATGGTTAATTCTCTACATAGGTTAAGTTTTCATTCTTAATCCATGGTTGCATTTCTAACCTCACACACTTTTCATTATTCATCACAAATAGATTCTTCTTCTTCTTCCTCTTGAAAAAGCTTTCTAGCTTTTTGCAAAGTGATGAAAATGAGTGAGAAATTGAAAACAAATGAGAGCTAAATTCCTACTTCATCATCCTCATCTATTCTTGCCACTTAGATTAGGGTATTTTCTTTGCTAATACTTGATTAGCAAAGCAAGAGCTTGGGTTTGAGTTTCTTCAAGGTAGATCATCTTTGTTATCGAAGATCGGAAGCAAGCTTGCATCTTTCTTTTGTGGAGCCTCTCTAGAGTCCAGATACTCGATGATCGCAGCGAAGAGTCCTCAACACGGAGTTTTAGAAGTGAAGGAACGGACTACAAAGGTTGTAATCCCTGACTCTTAGAAGTAAAGTTGTTTACTTGCTTTGTTTCGCCTAATCTCTAGTCTAAGATCTTGGTTAGGGTTGTTCGGCACGTCTAAAATTTAAATCGGGCATGGTTGATGCCTTATAGAACCTTGTGAGAGTGCCTAGTAACCCTACAGAAAGTTGTATAGGGAATTTAGGCTTGTTACATTCTGCCCTCCTTAAAAAATTTCGTCCTCGAAATTTGTAAAAGGAAAGTAACAGATTCAAGGAAAGTTGGGTGACTGAAGTACTGATAGTGTATAAAGAATAAAAATGTGATGCAAGGGTTTAAAAAATGTGGAAGAGACTTACTAGTGTTATCTTGGTCAACTGTCTTGGCTTCTATGGCTGCTAAGGTGTAACAAGGTGTTAGCAGTACTTGATAGTGTATGAAAAATGTGTGAAGGAATGAAAGGATGCGAAGGTTTTGGTAAGATTTGGGTTAGGACAGATTCAAAGTTTATGATTCAAAGAATATGAAATGATAGGATTCAAGGGACATGATTGTAAAGAATGCTTTAGTTGCTGGTTCTTTTGTTTTATATTGCTTAGGGTTCCATACAGCTCTGACCTGCATGGTCCGCCAACAAAACCTGTCATGCCCCGCTTCTCGGTATACAGCGAAGGGGACGGGATGAGGCCGCTACGTATTTACTCTGAAGTAAATACGCTAAGCGAATCTAAGCAATATAAAAATAAATGCACAAGAGACAAGTTATAATAAAACAGCAACTTTATTTATTCACATTCTTTTTACAATACATGGAAAAGTAAATACATGGAATAAAGCGATGCCTAAACGGTGGCATAACAGAAATGTAAAGTATTGAAAGGAAATGTGTACAATGAAACTAAAGCTCTGGGTCTTCAGCAAACTGATCCAAGTCTTCAGCGCTGGGCTCGATCTCTGGAAGATCCGAAACACCTGACGACATTCAAAGAAGAAAGAAAGAGAATGTCGTCAGCGAACAAATCGCTCGGTAAGTCCCAAAGATAGGTAAGAAGTAAAATAGACAGAATAAGAAGGTAGCTTTTAAAGTTGTGTTATATGGTTATAATGTTGTGTTAACGCTGTTGTTTGTAGCTTGGTACAGAAGATACCAGTGTATACGAGAGGAGTTCCACTTACACCGGAGACTTGGTAACCCGTAGTACAAGGCTCCGTCGATAATACCACGGAACAACGGCATAGATGTAATTACGTCTTAAGTGACCATCTCGTGCCACCTTTAACATATTCCGTACCAGTCTACCCCTTAAACCCCGTAGTGTTATCTTGATTGTATTGTTGTATTGTATTGTCTTGTATTGTAAACTGTATAGATTGTATAATTGGATGACTGACCGAAACCATGATATCAGTAAACGGATGTAACTGGAGAATCATGTATGTAACTGTAGAATCATGGATGTAACTGTATAATCATGTAAATGGAATGTATATCCATGGTTCGGTTCGGTCAAGTTGATAGATTGAATAATGGATTCATGTTGAATTGTAATATTGTAAATTATAGATTGTAGATTGTAGATTGTAGATTGTACTTGAATCATATTCAAGTCAGATTATAATGAGACTCAATCTGAGTCAGACAATTAGAAAAGTAAATTGAAGTCCTGATTGTTTTGATGTTATCGGTAACCGCTGCACATGGGCGGCAGGATTTGTGTATTTTTCAAAGAAGATTACCGTATTGATAACACCATTGTTAATTGTCTATCTTAAATAGGCAAGCACCCACTTCTCCGGCTCCCTGAGGCTCAAGAGATTGGTCCCGCTTAAACCTATATTTACTAGGGTCCTTAGGGTAATTTATAGAACTTGAGGGGGTTTTATGTAAAAATAATTTTATATACTTTTCAAAATACTCCCCAAGTATTTAGTTATCGCCTTTGAAGTTATCATGAATGTAGATTTTATACATGTGACATTTCTAGTAAGAATGAGCTAATTTCCATAATATATGGTATTAACTTGTAATATTGATCTTGCATGGAATTCATGGTATTTTAATGTAAAGTGATTCTTGTGATTTTTAGAAAAAGATGGAATATTTATATCATAACAAAATAGGTATTTTAATGATAAATATACATATATTTATACAAAAATAATTTCAATATATATTTTATATTCTAAAAATCTCATTTTCTTAAGATGTCGTATTTTAAATCTTTCGAGACCGAATGCTCCTTGCGGAGGTC
Organism: Agapanthus africanus; assembly: GCA_030015575.1. Classification (NCBI taxonomy): domain Eukaryota; kingdom Viridiplantae; phylum Streptophyta; class Magnoliopsida; order Asparagales; family Amaryllidaceae; genus Agapanthus; species Agapanthus africanus. Next base: position 861,368,253 of record JASDDO010000024.1, on the reverse strand, counting down.
TGAATCTCGCACTACTAAGCCCGAGGATGTGCGATAATCCACACCATCCCGAACGGGTTCCCCAAATGGGTTGTAGCGGCGCTTTGCAAAGATTTGTATAAATACTAAATCTTTTAGAAAACGGTTTTGTTAAGTAAATGGTATTAAAATGAAATTGTGTCGTTTTCCCGTATTCTATATTCCCAAGGGTATTGTGCTATGTTGTATATGAGTGTGTGAGGAGGTAGGTCATTACCTCGTGATCTACTTAAAGGTATAGCAAGTTTTGTGATGTTAAATGTAGAATTGAAACTATGTGGTATTTAAATGAAAAATACGGTAAAATGAAATAGCAATTACTTTGGATATGAAACTTGATCAATATGGTTAATTAGTGTTTAATAGTCAACATGAAATGATTTAAGCATGATTGTATTAAAGAAAAGTGAAGTTTTATAAAGAAAACGAATCGGAAATCGGATTTGTTCCGATTCCGTCGGGTTTGTAATTCCGTATTTTTAGAAAAGAATAGAGAGGATAGAATTGGGACTTATGGGTTTCGATCAAAGAGAAGAGGAAGATGGATCGGGGGGAATCGCCGGTCCATCGTTTCGTCGCCGGGAGCTCCTAGGATGGTCGTCGGAAGTTTGCCGGAAAATTCGTCGTGGCTTCGCTTCTTGCTCGTTTTCAAAGTACGCAAGGTTTCTCGAAAATTCTTGAGAGTTGGCTCAGAGTTTGGGGTGAGGAGGTAGTGTGTAGGGTTGGTATTTATAGGGTTAGGCTAAGGTTGGGGTAGGTGAATGGTTGAGATGAAAAAATGTGATAAAATGTATTAAAAGTGGAGTAATTGGGGTTTTAAAAGAGCTCTGGAAATGGTCTGAGGATAAAATTTTGCAGGTGTACAGGGGAGATGAAAAGACATATTTTTCATGTTGGGGTCGTCGCCGGAATCGGCCGACTCGGCCGTGACTCGGTCGGAGGACGGAGTCGGCCGAGTCGAGGCCGAGTCGGCCGATTCCCGGCCGAGTCAAGCGGCCAGAATCCCCTCCGACGGTTCATCTATCCTCTGGCAATGTTACATTTTTGACTGTAGTGGGGTTTTGTGAGATATGCACGTGTAAACTCTTGGTATTCTAAAGGTTCAAAATAAAACAATATTAAAAATAATGTGGGGTATGGGATTTAAACTCTGGTGGCTTGGTTCAGCAGTGCAAGGTATTACCAATGAGCTACAAGCTCCTTCTTGTAATTATGGAGCTAATTAATTACTTAAAGTAATAACAGTAAATGTAAATACCCCAAGTATACATTAATTTTTAAGCAAATTTTGTACACTAAAAATGGAGTGGTTACATTATTTTAACTTGTAATTAAAAAGCAAATTAATTACTTATATCTTGTGCTCAGGCTAAAATACCCCTTTCTGGATTTTGAAAATTTTGCACAGAAAGTTGCACAGGGAATTTAGGGTTGTTACAATGATGCTGTCAAAGAATTCGACTTTATCAAAAATCCAGATGAACCATGCATTTACAGTAAGATTGTAGAGAGAACTGTAGTATTCGTCGTCTTGTACGTGGATGACATTCTCTTGATAAGAAATGATATTCCTATGCTACAGTCAGTCAAAGGATTCTTGTCACAGAAGTTCTCCATGAAGGATCTGGGTGATGCCTCCTACATTCTGGGGATCCAGATCTATCGTGATAGATCTAAACGGATAGTTGGACTTTCACGGTCAAGGTACATAGACACCATACTGAAAAGATTCAGTATGGAAGATTCTAAGCGCGGTAGTCTGCCGGCTTGTCACGAAATCACCCTCTCCAAAGAGATGTCTCCAAAGACTGATTTGGAAAGGGCTCGCATGTCATCTATACCCTACGCGTCAGCGGTAGGCTCTATAATGTATGCGATATTATGTACCAGACCAGATGTAGCCTACGCATTAAGCGTTGTAAGCCGGTATCAGTCGAACCCAGGGGAGAAGCACTGGATAGCAGTAAAGGACATTCTCAAGTAACTGAGAAGGACTAAGGAGATGTTCTTGGTGTATGGCGGAAAAGATCTCCAGATCGAGGTTTTTGCTGACTCTAGCTTTCAGAGTGGCAAGAATGACTCCAATTCCATGTCGGGTTATGTCTTTACCCTCAATGGAGGGGCGGTCTGTTGGAAGAGTTCCAAGCAGGACACCATTGCTGACTCAACGATGGAAGCGGAATACATAGCTGTTTGCGATGCCGCAAAAGAAGCTGTCTGGGTGAGGAAGTTCTTAACTGAACTTCAGGTGGTTCCTACCATTGTTGATCCAATACCGCTGTATTGCAACAACAACGGAGCTATAGCTTTAGCGAAGGAACCCAGGTCCCATCAAAAGTCCAGACACATCTTAAGGCGGTATCACCTGATTAGGGAGATCGTAATCTCCAGGAGATCGAGGTGAGGAGAGTAGATACAGAGGATAACACTGCTGATCCACTCACGAAGGCCATCCCTCATACACAGTTCGAGCGGCTAATCGAGATGATAGGTCTACGATGCGCCAGTACATGGCCCTAGTGCAAGTGGGAGATTGTTAGTGTATATTCCCTAGAGGCCATTATTGTATCATACTGGCTTGTATATTACTAATGGAAGCTTAGGATATTCACAGTTGTATTGACAGTCTTGCTAAAAATGGTAGTATGCTACTTGGTTTGTTTCTACTCAGATATATGCGTATGTTTCTTTTAGCATATCGTTTATACATATTAGTAGAGCCCTTAGGATCTTTGCTTGATTACCAGTGTTGTGATGGCAGTCACACTAGTGGGGGCTGGGTAGTCTATAAGCACATCCTTATATAGGTCCCTAGTCGTAGGATTATTGAGAAAGGGTATCGATACTCCGGAGTAGACTGGTGTATACGTTTCTCATCCCAGGTGGGGAGATGGTCTGTCCCACAGCGATTAGTACGTCGTACTGGAGATAGTATGCAGGTGCTCGTTAGGTTACGAGTACACTGGACAGGACTTGCCGGGAACTGCTGATGGTTATTATACCTGTCGTCAGGTAGCAGTTCCCAGGTGACATGAGTACAGCTTAGTCCGTCGACTTGACACTGCTACTTCGCCTTGAGTGTGTTCCCACTGTACTTTGATCACTATCCTACCACGACTCAAAGGAGTCGTGCAAACAGGTAGTGGTTGGGTGCAGTCCCGAAGCACTTGGAGGCAGTGACGGTTAGACAGGATTCGTCTCTCTCGGTATTGGGGGTTGATATCGCGCTGTGTTGGAGAGCCATTACACAAAGGTCCGTGGCCACGGCAAGTGAGATTTACTGGTAAGTGTTCCAGTAGTTTCTCAAGGTATTCTGGGCTACACTCCGACACAACTTATACTGCTTTTAGGGTTCTGACGTTCACTATCCCCTTAGGCCCGATATGCGATACTCTTAGACGAACAGACCGGACTGTACGGAGATTGTCACATACAGGCTCAGTAGGAGTTTGGGTGAGTTACCTCATCGGCCTTCTTATCGACGTCTACCTGGGGACCGTTACGTACAGCTAGTACCGCTTGCGGCCTGTGGTTAAACCTACTGCCAGCGTTGTGTCGAGTCTTTAGAGTCCCACACAGAGAGTTTCCCTGCACCGGGCAAAAGGTGTAGAGGCCGTATGGTTTTACGGCAGGGCCGCGATCACTTACATACACTTGTGCACGTACTATGATCGGGCAGATAATACTAGTGGGCTTTGGTTTAAGCCAGATTCTAGTACTACACTGATGGATTTATTTAGTCTCAGTTTATCCGTGTTTTTCGTAAATACGGATGGGAGGGGCAGTCTCGTAATTTGTCGGGAAGCTTCTAGAAGAAGGTGACTCATTAGGGTTTATTTCTTTTTGGATTTAAACTTAATGAGGTGGAGGAGATGAGGTGTTGTTTTCATTAAATGAACTATGAATCATGAGGTGATTCACCATTTGAATTAAATGAAGCATGCTTGATATTTTGAGATATTTATCAAGAGATATTTGTATGCTTCATATTATTCAAGCATGAGTGATTATTCATTATCATTATCAAAAACACTTTCTCTCTCCTCAAGTCTTCATCTTCTTCCTCAAAACCCTAATTGCTCTCATGTGTTGAGAAACCTAGGGTTTAAAATGACTAAGTAATCCATCTAAATACTCTACACCCTCTAGGACTTCTAGCTTAGCAAACTAAAAGCCGTAGTTATCTCAGATTCGAGATAGGAGCTCGGACTATAGACACTCAGGTGGATCGTTTTTTACTCGAGGAGGCCGTCGAGGTAGCCGCGATCCGTCACGATCCTTGGATCCTACGATGACGAGGAGGACAGCGATGAAAACCCGAAGGACTGGTAACGTAAGGTATAATTTCGAGACCGAGTAGTTAAACCTCATACAGTTTGCTAGTAATGGTTTAGACATGATCCGTGTGCTCAAGTTCGTGTTACGAAACTTTGATTATTGTTTTTCATATATTCTGCCTCCCCGCGAACCCGTGGGGTGCGTGACATGGACTTACACCGTTATCAAGGAGGAAAGGCAGATGCTTCTTAACCATAAGGATTCTGTCCCGGCCAGTAATCCCGCGGTTCCACTAAAGCGACGGGCCGTTGTCCGTCCTTCTTTAAGATAGAGCACCGTCGATGTAGTTCCGCGAGCCTTTCCAGCTAAGCCACGGCCAAACATAAGTGCTCTTGAGATTGTGGTGGCTGCGGAATCTCCTGAGTCGGGTATTGGCCCGGAAATCGGGACTCGCCGTCCCAAGAAGCCCGTAAAGCGAAAGCTTTTATCGATGGGTGTTGTTGCCGGCTCGCAGAAAAAGAAGAAATCTTTATTTTCGGTTGATGTTGTATTCGATCAGGAGTCGCATGCTCCCTACAGCGAAGGCTTGTCCAAATATGGCACCAACGATGGTCTGTTCGGGGCTTCTACTGATGAGAATATCGTTACTGATCTTCAAGCCGCTATTGAGGCTTCTGAAAGAATAGCCCGCAAGCAAACAGCGCTTGCATCTCTTGCGGCATCAGGTATATCTCATTTACATTCTTTCATATATAACTTTTCCTTTATAGAATTTATTATGTTTTATAACTCTCTTTTCTTAACAGGCATCTCAGTTGAAGAGGCTCTTTTTGTGTTTTTCAAAACATTCGAGGAAGAGGAGAGGCTTCGGGCTTCTATAGGCATCAGTATGATTCGTTTTGTGATGCCTTTGAATACACATATTTAGCTCATTTCGTTCACACCCTGAATCCCTTTTTTTTATTATAGGAACCACCTCAACTTGTGTTATTCCGAGTGAAGAGGATCCCCCTCCCTCGATGGCACCTACGGAGCCTGCAGAGCTACCGGCTACAGTTGAGGTCTCCCAGTGCCGCTGCAAAAAGCGTCGCTAAAGCGGCCGATGACGGATATTGCAGCAGATCCGGAGGCCGAGCCTGACTTGGATAAAGACGTTCCTCTGTCTGAGGTTCTAAAGAGATCTCTTCGTACGGCTAAAGCCAAGAAGAAGCGCCGGAAGCACGCAGTGAGAGAGTGTCAGGCTAACTTGGACACAAGCGCGTGCTCTAGTGATGTACAAACACATGATGTTCCAATGGAGGACATTCCTTCTACCTTGTTAACTGCTCACAGGCAGATTGCGCGTGCAACTCGTGAAGAAGCAGAGCGATTACTTCAAGGTAAGACAGCGCACGATATCTTAATGAAACATAGTAGGAATTATTTATTTTTCCAGGTTTCTTTCCACATCAGTTTTTCTTGAATTATAACACATTTTCCTTAAATGATATAGCAGGGCCAAGTTTAGGTGTTAACGTGGCAGGTGAAGTGCTGGCGTTTGAAGATTCTGGGGCGTCAGGCCTTCATTTCGAATTTGGGACTGTTCCAACTGCCGCTTCCTCCCCTTGTGGATCCCCGACATCGGCGAGTGATGCTAGCATGATGACGGCCCTTATTGATTCAGGAGACGAAGGTGCAGACGTTGAGTCCATCTTCCCGGTGATGGTGGAAATCGAGGAAGCTGTCATGGCTAGTGACGCTCCAGATACCGCTATGGTTTTTGCACCGTCAGGTACTCCTCGTGTTATTACTTTTGGGCTCTCAGTCCTGCTAGACACATTTGCTAATATATTCTTTATTTCAAATATAGGTACGGTAAACCCTGGCGTTGTGCTGATTAGAGAATCATCGTCAGCCGTCGTCATAACTGTCGCTGCTCCACCTATCTCTCTCACCCCTCCCCGAGTTCTCTCAGGGTCGGCGACGGAAGTTAAAGATCTTTTATTTCCTTGTTTCAGTATAGATATTATTTCTTAAATTAATTTCTTTACCGTCTATTGTTGCAATCCTGTAGGAGTGCTTTTCGACCGCTTATGCCAAATGTTAAACTCGAATTTCGCCTTCCAATCGGAATTCGTCCCTCTTTCGGGCGTTGGTTAGTATATTCTTCATTTCTTATTTCACCTTTCTACGAGTAATCTTTCTATTTCTAAGATTTTCTCGTATTGACCGCAGTCTTACGGCTCGAGAGAGAGGACGAAGGAATAGCTGAGCCTCCTATGCTCCCTGATTTGCCACTTTTGACTATTGGTATGTTAGATCTCATTCATCATCATTCTTTTTTATTTTTAGGTTGAAACCTGACCCTTCTTTGTGCATGTCTTACTCTGTAGCAGCTACACCGGCTTTGGCTCCTCTCGAGTCTCGCATTTCTATGCCCGCGGGCCCCTTGCTAAGCGTCAGTCTTCCAGGGGTGCGGCAAATAGCTGGCGGATGCTAAGCGAATTTATTGAAGACCTTAATATCGAAGCTCTCGCTTCTGCTGCGGACTTTGTGGACGAAATCAACCCCATGCTGGCGACTCTCGTGACTTTCCACAATGAAGATTTTGTCGGCATTTGGGTTGACTATTGTAAGCGAATTAAGGCTTGCCTCAATGAGATCGAGCACAAACGTCTTGCGCCTGAGGCATTATCCTCGAAGGCTCAACTGGTCGCATGGATCGAGCAAAGTGCCGCTTCCATTCAATACTTCGAGCAGAAATTGGTCCTGAAGCAGAGGGAGCATGAGACGGTTTTCAATGAATCAAACCAATTGCATGCCCAGGCTGAAGCGAATGCTGCGCAACTCCAAGTTATCTTTGAAAATCTTCGACAATGCATTTCAGAAGGAGTAGCGCTGAGGCTGAACCTTGACTCTACTGAGCGGAGAATGCGAGATTGCGAAGTTGCTAAGCAGAAAATTACTGAAAAACATTCTTCATGCTTGCAACAACGGGCTCGAGTCGAAGCAATGCTGGCTGCAATAGTGGAGCGCGAGGAGGAGCTGCGGCAAGAGAGTGAGCGAGTTGCCACTTTATTGAAAGCCCCACCCTTTTAGAGGCTAAAATTGTATCCCTTTATATATATATATATATATATATATATATATATATATATATATATATTGTACCTTTCAAACATTTTGATTCAGGAATAAAGAGTATATTTTTTTTGAATGCACTCCTCTGTGTTTGATATCTTGATTCGGCGCTAATTAGTTTATTTGCTTGTTTCGGAGTTTTGTAGCTTATTCACTCATTTCGGAGTCTCTAGTTTATGTACTTATTTCGGAGTTTTTAGTTTATTCACTCATTTCGGAGTCTCTAGTTTATGTACTCATTTCAGAGTTTGTAGTTTATTCACTCATTTCGGAGTCTCTAATTTATGTACTCATTTCGGAGTCTCTAGTTTATGTACTCATTTCGGAGTTTGTAGTTTATTCACTCATTTCAGAATATTTTTAGTTTACCTCCCTTAGGTTTATAGGAAAACTTGTCCTAACATTGTGTGTAGATAACCCCAATTCTTTACGACAGGGGTCCGTTAGGTTTGTGGTACTAGGGTTTTAGTCCGTGGTACCGTCGCGTTGGCTGATGTATTCCTCGATATGTGTTCTTTAAGCCGCTGTTCGAGTAGCCCTGCGACTGTCGTGTCTCTAATCCTTTCGGGGGCTGGACAAGACGTCTTCAAGTAATCTCCTTAGGTCATATTACCGTCATAAGAGCAAACGTTAGTGTAACAACCCTAACTTTCTGTACGAATTTTTTTTCAAAATACAGAAAGGGACACCTAAGCCTGAGCACGAGTTATAAATTTGTTTTGCTTTTGAACAGCAAAAAGGAGCTTATAGCTCATTAGTAAGACCTTGCACTGCTGAGACATAGCATCCGAGTTCAAATCCCATAAGCCACACATTCTTTTTATTTTATTTTATTTTAATCTTTTAGAAGCTCAAGGGTTTGCACGTGCACTACACGTAGAATGTTAGGTCACGGAAAATTTAAACATGTGCACGAGGCTAGTTGAAGCGACAAAGACACGTAGCACCCAACCCTAGCACCCCCCATTGGTAAAGACCCGGCGAAAAGCACAGAATCCCCGGTACCGCCGATCAAAACCGTCGGTAATGCCCTCATTTCTTTATCCCTGCAACTCTTGGCCTACCCCACTAACCCCATATTGCTTATTTACTCTGAATTTATCCAGAGTGCAATAAAATGCCCATTTAATCCAATTTTAATGCAAATTTTAATGCATTCTTCATCACCTCTAAACCCTAATTTCTCCTATAAATACCACACCATATTTCACCTCTCTTCACTCAGAATTCATTACAAAAGTCTCAAGTCCTTTAGTGTACAAGTGGAATTAGCAAAAAGGTGAAGTTCCGGCAACGATACAAGGAGATTCCGGCAACGAAACTACGCCCCAAATCCTTCTTTATCTCCCCCTCTCCCTTCTCTTATCCTAAAACCAGTAATTCCCCTCTCCCCCTCTTTTCTTCTACTTTAAAAACATTCATTTCTAAAACCCGATGGAAGCGGAGTTAATCCGACTTCCGATTCGGTTTTTCTTTAAAACGTTACTTTTCTTAATCAATAAAATTTCATACTCTCACATATTATTTAACAAACATAAACAAATCTATTAAAACAAGTTTCATCTCAAAATATTCTTTATTGCAGTTTTTATCGTAGTTTTACAGTAAAATGCCACATACTTCATTTACGACATAAAACAACATAATACCTGTTTTACCAATATATAGTTCACGAGATAATGACCTATCTCATCAAAACACACATCTCTAACATAGTACGATGGAAATTTGGGGACATAGTTATGGGATAATACGACTTTGCAAATAAATACCATCAACTTATAAAACCATTTCTATAAAAAGATGTATAAAACAATTTCTTGCAAATGTGCCTCTACAACCCACTTTTAGGGAACCCGTTCGGGATGGTGCGGATTATCGCACGTCCTTGGGCCTAGTAGAGCGAGATGCAGACCTCCGCAAGGAACATTCGATCTCGATGGAATTTTTATACATTTTTCTTTAGAAAATGAAATTTCTACAAGAAAATAAATAAAATTATTTTCATTAAATATATATATCTATTATCAAAATATCTATTTTATTTATATAAATATTCCAAGTTTCTAAATCAAAGGAATCACTATTACATGAAAATACCATTCAAATACAGCACAATTCCAATATTACAATAAAATACCATATATTATGAAATTAGGTTTTACTCACTAGAAATTTCACTTGTATAAAAATATACATCTATAAAAACCCTAAAGATGATAATTAAATGCTTGAGGTGTATTTTGAAAATTATATCAAACTATTTTTACACAAAACCCTCTCAAGTTATACTAAATTACAATAAGAACCCTAGTAAACATAGGTTTAAGCGGGACCAGTCTCTTGAGCCTCAGGGAGCCGGAGATATGGGTGCTTGCCTATTTAAGGTAGACAATCTAACAAACGGTGTTATCAACACGGTAATTGTCTTGGAAAAAGACACAAATGCTACCGTCCGTGTGCAACAGTTACCGATAACATCAAAACAATCAGGATTCCAAGTTCTTTTCAAAGTGTCTGACTCAAACTGAGTCTCAATCTAATCAATCTGACTTGAATGTGATTCAAGTATAAACTACAATCCAACATGAATCCGTCTATACAATCTATATCAATCTACTTGACTGAACCGAACCATGGATATACTCCGTCTACATGTCCATTCCTTATACCCGTTCTATTTACTGATATCATAGTTTTGGCAATCATCCATCTATATAAGAAACAATACAAATAATACAATCAAGATATCGCGGGGTTTATAAGGAGTAGATTGGTACGGAAGGTGTTAAAAATGGCACGAGACTGTAACCATAATACACCTAACCTGAATATCCATTGTCGTTGTACCGTGGCTGAACGATTCCTTGTGCTCCGTATACCTTAGTCTTAGGAATAGTGGGACTCCTCTCGTATACACTGGCATTTTCTATACCAAGCTACAAACAACAGCGTTAACACTATAATCAAACATTATAAGATATTTCTCTTTCTGTCTATTCTACCTCTACTCACCTTTGGGACTTACCAAGCGATTGTTCGCTGACGACATTCTTTTCTTCTTTCTTTGGAATGTTGTCAGGTGTTTCGGACTCTCTGGAGATCGAGCCCAGCACTAAGGATTTGGAGAAGATACCATTTGACCCGGAGCTTTAGACACTTGTATATATTTATTTCATTTCAGTTATGCCATTGTTTAGGCATTGCTTTCCATCTATGTATTTACATTTCCAGTTGTACCTGTAAAATAATGTTAATAAATAAAAGTTGTTGTTCATTTACATTCCTGTCACTTGTGTACTTTACTTTATATTGTTTAGATACGCTTAGCGTGTTTACTTCTGAGTAAATACGTAGCGGGCCTTGCCACGTCCTCTGCCAGTACACTGGGAAGCGGGGCGTGACAGTTAGGAATTTGCCATGACGCCTTTTACTTGAGGTTAGGCTCAATTTGGGGCCCCGATGAGTCATAACCGCACCTTTCTGTGGTGGGATGATCTCCAATAGTCTTTTAGGCTTTATATGAGTTGCCGCCAAGACCCGAAGCTGGGAATATGTCGTTACTTCGGGGGGGTTTGCTTTGACGATGTCGCGCCGATTCTTTGCTGAAATAGGGTAGACATCTGTAGGACCTCTATGCTGCGTGCATTGCAATTGAAATCCGAAGTTAGAAATATGTCATTGCTCCAGTTTCATTTGATAGCTGCGTTCGCATCCTGCTGAAATGGGGGGAACGCCAGGATAGTCTCTAGGTTGTATATGTACCGTCAAGACTTGGAGCTAGGATTTTGCCACTGCTCTATTTTTGCTTTAACCCTTGGGTCTTTTGTTGACGTTGCGTCTGCATCCTGCTGGAATGAGAAGAACGTCGGGGTGATCTCTAGGCTTTAGATGTTGCCATTAAGACCTGAAGCTGGGATTTTGCCGTCACTTCATTTTTATTTAATTGTTGTCTGCCCCTGCTGGAATAAGGAAGGGGAGACACAGGGATAGTCTCTAAGTTGTATATTTACCGTCAAGACTTGGAGTTAGGATGTTGCCATAGCTCTATTTTTGCTTTGACCCTTGGGTCTTTTGTTAACGTTGCGTCTGCATCCGCTGGCATGAAAAGGAACGCCTGGATAGTTTCTAGGTTGTATATGAACCTTCAAGGCTTAGAGTTAGGATTTTTCCATTACTCTCTTTTATTCGACCCTTAGGACTTTGTTGGCGTTGCATCTTCACCGAGAAGGAACGTCAAGATGAGCTGATCTCTAGCCTGTAGATGTTGCCATCGAGATCTAGAGCTAGGAATATAACATTGCTCCACTTTTATTCGACCCTTGGGTCTTTGTTGACGTCGCGACTGCACCCTGCTGGCATAAGAAGCACGTCGAGTCGATCTATAGGCTATAGATGTTGCCATCAAGATCTGGCTCTCCTTTTAACGGAGCCTGGTGGGAAAATACGGTTCCCCTTCTTTCATTTGTGCCTATGGATCGTATACAAGAGTCGATATGGACATACTTGCAGGGCAGAAAGTTTCATTTTTATTATTTTTTTTATTTCTTCCCGCGATGCTCTATCTTTTCAGCTTTTTATATCGCGAAAGTCGCGATTGCCCAATCATTTCGGCTATTTATCGCGGTGCCCAATCATTTCGGCTATTTTTTTTACTCGCTACTTTTTATTGTGAGTTGCCCTAACATTTCGGCTGTCTATGCATATTGATGATTTTTATCACGAGTTGGGGACTTGGTCCTGATACCCATTATAGCATCAGTAATGCTACAGCTGGAATATTTTCTGGAGCGAATCATCATTTGTCGTGAGAGAACTTGAAGTTTGACACCTGTTTAGGCATCAACATCGCTACAACTGGAATGTTGCCATGAGCGAATCATCATTTGCCTTTGTCGATTTGAACAAAGATAGCTTAGCAAACAGGGTTAGGATCCTGTCGACTAAGGCTTTTTGACTTTATGAGCCGTAAGGGTCTCATAAAGGTATTTCTCCCTACGAGTCGAGAGGATCTCGTAGGTGTATTTTCTCCTTAGGAGTCTTGAGGATTGCTAAGCGCGTTTTCTTTTGTAAATCGTAAAGATCTTACAAGAGTGTTTTCTCCTTGTAAGTAAAGAGGACTTACAAGTGTCGCTCACCATATGGGGACATTTCTCGCCATTGGTGGAACTTGGTAAGAGAATATTTATTTATACCCTTGGATTGTATATAAAGGTCAATATTGGACCGCCTATAGGGAAACTTAAGGGAATATGACGGCTTAAGAACAGGTTTAGATCCTGTAACCTAAGGCTTTTGAATCCTATAAGCCGTGAAGGTCTCATAGGGGGAATTCTCCTTACGAGTCGTGAGGATCTCGCAAGTGTATTTTCTCCTTAGAAACCGTGTGGATTTCTAAGTGTGATGCGCTTTTGTGAGTCGTAAGGATCTCACACGGGTATTTTCTCCTCACGAGATCGAAAGGATCCTGCAAATGTATTTTATTTTTATTTTTCTACGAGATTGCGCTCTTCCGAGTTTTCACAAGCTCACCGGTAGTCCTATTGTTTTTACTCACGGCGCCCTTTCGGGTATTCATCCGTTCCCATTTCGCTTGTGTACATACCGTTTTGTTTTTGTTTTTGTTTTGTTGTTTTTCTTTTATAATTTTATTTTTAACGAGTTTGCGCCCTTCCGGGTTTTCACAAGATCGCCAGAAGCCTTGCTGTTTTTAATCACGGCACCCTTTCAGGTTTTCATCCGTGCCCATTTCGTTTGTGGACGTACCGTTTTTTTTTTCCAAACAGTGAAACTCTCGAAAATAGCTTCGTCGCAGGTGACCCATCTGTTTGCCAGTGGGATTTGGGGGTGGCTTCATCGCTGGAGTAGCTGTGTAGCAAGTAGGACTTGAGTTGCAATCTTCGTCGTTAAGACTTCGATTGCAACATAGATCTCAAGGGAGCATATCTCCGTATTTAGGGCGATGCGCTAGTTTAGTGACGTTCCGGTCCAACATTCCCATTTTGGCGATGCAATTTAGTTTAAGGACATTTCGGTCCATTATCGCCGTATTTGGGGCGACGCGCCGCGTTTGAGACGACGTACTAGTTTAGGGACTTTTCGGTCCAATATCGCCGTGTTTGGGGCGACGCCCTAGTTTAGGGACATCTCAGTCCGTTGTTAATTTAGGAACATCTCGGTCCGTTATCACCATTTTTGAGGCGAGTATTAGTTTGAGGACGCTTCGGTCCAACGTTCCCATTTTTAGGACGAATATTTGTTTAATGACGTTTCGGTCCATTATCGCCATGTTTGAGGCGACGGAGCTTTTTGGATACTACTCTCGAAATTCTGACTCAGGAAGATACCGAGTGGACACAAGCGTCGTCATCTATCATTGACCTAGGTCGCGACTCGTTAGGCGTAGTATTTTTTGAGGAATCGGCCATTTATTAGCCGGAATGGTCTTTCACCATGCATATCCATGAGCAGGTAGGCTCCACCTTGGTAGACTTTGTCTATGATGTACGGGCCTTCATAATTCGGCTCGAACTTCCCCTGTTTTGCACAATTGGGGATAATTGGTCTTTTGACGACTAGCATGAATTCGCCATGGCGGAATGTTCTCGGCCTGGTCAGTTTTTCGTATGACCGTGCCATCCTTGCCTTATAAGCCTCCAGATTTTGCTGTGCTACAAGGCGAGTTTCGTCGAGGGCATTAGGCTCTTCAAGCCGAAGATGAGCATTTTCTTTATCTGTCAGCTAGTATCGAACAGCTACTCGTAGAGAGGGGAGTTCTATCTCCAACGGGAGCACTGCTTCCATGCCGAACACCAATGCGTACGGTGTTGTATTCATGGCCGTTTTAAACGTTGTTATGTACGCCCATAGAGCTTCGTGCAGCTTTTCGTGCCAGTATTTTTTGTTTCTGAACACCGTTTTCTTTATAATCTTTATCAAGGTCTTGTTGAAAGCTTCAGCTAGACCGTTGGCCCGAGGATTATAGACTAAAGAGTATCTCCAATCTATTTTATACTGTTGTGCGAAGTGGCTTATTTTATGACTTCTGTAAGCTGGCCCATTATCCGAGATAATTCATCGCGGAGTGCCGACCCGATAGATGACATAGTATCTGAAGAAATGGAGGATATTCTCCGTCTTCACCTCCATTAGTGGTACTGCTTCTGCCTATTTCGAGAAGTAATCAGTCGTTACCAATATAAACCGGTGTCCTTTGGAGGACGCTGGTTCGACAGGGCTAATTATATCTGTTCCCCACATCTCGAACGGCCAGCTGGCCACTGTCGGGTGTAGAGGATTTAGATGTTTATGGATGAAGTCCCCGTGAATTTGGCACGAGTGACACTGCTTCGCATATTCGAGGCAGTCCTAAATCATTGTGGCCCAATAGTAACCCATTCTTTTATCTTCAGCTTCATCTTTGGCTTGGCTTGATGAGAACCGCGGAGTCCATCGTGAGTTTCTTGGACGACTTTCTTTGCTTCCTCTGGTCCCAAGCATCTTAGCCATAGACAGTCGAACGATCTCTTATATAGAGTATCATTGACGAAGGCAAAAGACAGAGCTCGTTTCGTGAGCTGATGTCTAGATGACGCATTTTTGGGCGTTTGTTAGGATTTGAAGTAGTTTATGAAGACTTCCCTCCTATCCTTGACATTTTCTTCGTCCTCTATTTAAAGGGCTACTTGTTCGGTTGTTTCTTTCCTTTCGGATGGCTCTATTAAGTCTTCTGAAGATATATCTGTTGGCGTGAGAACCATGCGGCTTTGCACAATGATTCTTATGTCATCGAGCTCTTCATCGACCAGTTCCTTAGCCAATTTGGCCAATGCATATGCCTTGTTGTTTTCTGCACGCGGTATACTCTCCAGGATGTAGGAGGGGATTTGTGTCAGCAGTTGCTGCACTCTTTCGTCATACTTTATCAGCTCTGGCTTGCATATCTTATAGTCGCCATTTACTTAACTAACGATCAGCTGGGAGTCTCCATATATGAGGAGGTCTTTGATTCCCATATCGATAGCGATCTCTAGACCTTCTATCGAAACTTCGTATTCAGCTTCATTATTAGTCCTTGGCTCTGTTAAGGAGAGGGCATAACTCAATATCCCTCCTTGCGGAGTCATGAAAATAAGGCCTACCCCAGCTTTCATTATATGGGTGTTTTGCCTTCGCGGCTTCATGGAAGATGCTCCCTCGAAGTAGAGTTCCCATTGGAAATCATTTTCTTCTTCAGTTGTATTAAATGCATGTTCGTCTGGCAACTCGCAATTTAAGGAGGAGTCAGCCGGTATCGGATGCTCCACAAGAAAGTCGGCAATGGCCTGTCCTTTCACTGCTTTGAGGGGATGATACGTTATCGAGAACTCCATCAGGAGGAGGGCCCATTTGGCAAGCCTTCCTGTTAGTATGGCCTTTGACATTAGATATTTGAAAGGATCCACCTTCGATATGATATGGACCTCGTGTACCAAGGCGTAATATCTGAGCTTCGTAATTGCGAAGATCAATGCCAGGAAATGCTTTTCGATAGGGGAATAGTTGTTTTCTGCCCCCAGGAGAACTCAACTCAAATAGTACAGAGCCCTCTCCTTTCCCTGATCGTTCTCTTGTGCCCATAATGCGCCTAGAGAACCCTCAAGGGCCGTTGTATATAGGATAAGGGGTTTTCCTTTAATCGGAGCGGTCAATACCGGCGGATTTTGCAGGTATCGCTTGATTTCGTCCATTGCGTTTTGGAATTTTTGATCCCAGACAAACGGGGTCCCCTTCTTCATCAATTGACTGTAGGGACGCTATTTTCCGGAGAGGTTGGCTATGAACCGCCGGATATATACGAGCTTTCCTTGAAGAGATTGTAACTGTTTGAGGGTTCATGGCATAGGCATTTCCATAATCGCCTTAATCTTTAAGGGATCGATTTCGATACCCCGGTGACGTATGATGAATCCTCGGAATTTGCCTGAGGAGACTCCAAACGCACATTTTAAAGGATTCATCTTCAGATTATACTTCCGAAGACGTCGGAACACTATTTTTAGATGTTCCCAATGTTCCTCGTGAGATTTACTCTTTACCACAAGTCGTCGATGTAGCATTCGACAATCTCATGGATGAGGTCATCGAAGATCTTTGTCATGTCCCTCTGTAGGTAGCGCCAGCGTTCTTTAAACCGAAGGGCATCACCTTATAGCAGAATATGCCCAGCATAGTCCGGAAGGCGGTATGCTTTTGGTCTTCCGGATGCATTTTTATTTGGTTATATCCTGAAGATCCATCCATGAAGGAGAAGACCTTATGGGTAGACGTGTTATCGATCATCGGCTCGGTAACAGGTACTGGGAAATCATCCTTCGGGCAAGTTTTGTTGAGGTCCCGAAAGTCCACGCAGATGCGCACCGTCCCATTTTTCTTCATTACTGGAATAATGTTAGCGATCCAGTCGGGATATTGAACTTCTTGGATAAAGCCAGAGTCGATTAGTTTTCTGACTTCAGCGTTGATGCTCATCTCAAGTTCGAGTCGCATCCTTCTTGGTGCCTATTTGATTGGCTTTATTCGCGATGATATAGCAAGTTTATGTACTGCCACCTTTGGATTTAGACCTGCATTTCAGAGTAGTTCCAGGAGAAGCAGTTTTTATATTGCATGAGCACGTCTTTTAACGTGGCTACCTGTTTTTCGGATAGTAGTTCACTGACGAACGTTGGCCTCGGATCATTTTTCGTTCCTAAGTCAATTTTTCTTAGGTTGTCCGCCGTAATGTGTATCCCATCTTCCAGCTCTTTTGGTGCTGGTGGAAACTCTGAGATCACCTCATCTTCTTCTTCATTTGCGAAGCACCTGTAGAGGTCATTCATAGTCTCATGCCCTCCATCTTTCGAGAGGGTTATCATATGGCAGGTATGAGTTCGCTTCCTTTTTTGATGTTGAGATGATCCTATCCTGACGGAATAGGTCATTTTTGGCTCGTGCTTTTGTGGCGGGGTTACCCTCCAGCTGTCCGATAACATAAACCTGCCTTTGTCGATACTGGTCTTCTATCCAGTCTTTGAAGATAAAGTAGTCTTCAAGAGGATGACCTATTGCTCCATGGTAGGAGCAATAATCCGGATGATGGACCTCGTTTATTTGTTCGGGGTGCCGAGACTCCGGAAGCGTCATCATTTGATGCTTCATGATAAGGTTGAATATTTTCCTTGTCTTGTCTTGAGAGAAAGAGTATTCCCGATCCATCTTCTTTATAAAGGACGGGCTCCAATTGAATTTTTCTCGATTGCACGGCGTCTTGGATCCGCTTTGTTATTTTCGAACGTTGTTTGCATTCTTTGCCCTGTTTTTGTCTTCATTTTGGGATTTTCCCCTTTCGCGAGAACATACAGTAGGCCGGGGATGAAGAGCATTATAGTTTTTCTTCTCCGCAGATTGTTGACTGAGACGCTGCATCCTGGCCTTTTCATAAATGGCCATTTCACGGCTATGATTATCCCGACTCTTTTGACAAGATTCTTTTATTAGCTTGTCGATTTTTTCTTCGAGCGACGGACTTAACGTTCTTAGAGCGGGATTTCTCTTTGTTTCGACGTCACAGCTATTTAGAAGAACGTTTTCCGCTTCACTCGAGCTGTTTACGACGTGGCAACTGTGGATCTGCTCCCGTTTCTTGGAACGAACGTATCCGATCTCGGTTGTCTCTGTCTTCCCATTGGGAATCTTTCGCTGAGTCCCGGGAATATCCCAAATCTTTTTATAGAATTGAGCTTGTCGAACAGTTTGTTCGAGGGATACACCTTGGCATCTTAACGGCCTTTTCAATTCCTCCGCGTAGTATCTTGGCAGACGGATTGGTTGAAGCCTGTCGAGTGCAAAATCGGCACCATGCCGGACTTCTTTTTCTACTTTATTTTCCATAGATTGGTAGAAGAGGATCGCTTTTTCATCTCTTCGCTTGCAAGGTACGTAGAAAGTTTGCAGTTCTTGTATGCTATATGTATGGAGCGCATCAAGTTCCTTATAATGCTGAGGTGGAGCCATTGTAATTTGTAGACTCTGATCTATTCCGGTAAAAGTTTGCATTGACGGGAGGACGGAGAACACTGCGTTGGTCTCGTCCTCAGAGTCGCTGCCAAAGACCAAAATAGTAGTAGATGGTCCGGGCTTATTGTTCTACCTTTGGGGTTGCCCTGAGTAGACTATTTCTTCATCTTCCTCGGTATCGCTCCCAAAGATCGGGATAGTGGAGACGGACTTCTGTTTATCTTCCAGCTTATGACACCTTTCCTTATCTTCGAAGTCTGGTAAGAAGTACTTTGCGTCTTCATATTTCCGGACTTCGTTTACGGAGAACGGATTTAGCTCTCCCGTGACGGTGTACTCCGAGCCATCCTTGAAATACTTCATACACTGATGTTGTGTAGAAGGGATAACGTTGTACTCGTGTAACCAAGGCCTGCCGAGCAGAGCGTTATAGCAAGTCTTGGTATCAATGACATGAAATTTGATATTAGTGACGAGCGGCCCGAAGTGTAGCGTAAGTTTTACGGACCCAAGTGTCCGTGATGACTGTGAGTCGAACCCGGAAATGGTAATTTTATCTCGGGCGAGGTGCTGAACGTTCATGCAAATCTCCTTCAGCACTCTTACATTGAGCAGGTTAACGTAGGATCCGTTGTCGACAAGGATTTTTACTATCTTGATGTCGTGGCAGTACCCGGTGACGTATAACGGGCGATTATGTTTGCACATACCGAGGAAGAGATCTTCATCGCTGAATGTAATATCAGCCGTGTGGACCTATGCCAGTTCATCTTTCATCTTCTCTTCTGCGAAGAAAGCTTGGAACTGATTGGGCTCTAGCAATGCCTTGATCAGGGAATCTCGTGCCTCTTTGGACAGGAGGAGAGCATCCAATATACTCAGTTGCGAGGGTATTTTTTTCAGATATGCTAGGACGTTGTAATCCACCTTATTTTTCTTAGGCGGGTCCTTTGCTGAGAGCTCTTTGACCGCTTCTTCATCGAGGGCAATTTCCTCAGGGATTTTCCCTTTCCCTTTGTCTTTTTTATTCGAACCTTTGTTTGTAGGTCCGAGGTTCTCCTCGGGCAGCGTGTGATTATGCAGCTGAATATTCTCACAGTTCTTCTCCTCCTCTTCTTTTTCGGAGGTGGAGTCTTTGAAAAGAGGGCTGAGGGGTATTTCGTTCTCAGAATCGCTCCTAAAGGTAAGAACTTGAGGTTTTTCCCCTTCCGAACTGGTACCAACTGTATAACATCTGCCAGTCGTTTCTTCATGCGCATTTGTCACACTATTTTGTTGTCGACGAGCACGAACTTCGCACTTCACCCTCTTGAAGTGTTTTTGATGGGCAACGTATCCTTACTACCACTTCTTGAAGGCACTGCATTTCTCGGTGGGGTGGGTGACCCTTCGATGATATAGGCAATAGTTTGGGTATGCATCTTCTCCATCGAGGCATATGACCCCGGGAGTGTTCCTTATGAGAGGTGGGAGCTTCATCCCCATTGACAGGGCTTTGGTGAACCGCTTCTCCATTTTGATCCTTCTCTTATCTGTAGCAGGTGTGCTTTGGTTTGGTCGGAGTACTTTACGACTCGTCCTCACCGCAACTTCTTTGTCCTGACGCTGACACTTAGCCTTTTCGTATAGGGCTGTCTCGCGTTCTCGGTCAACTTTGCTTTTTTGAAAGGCTTCGTTTAACAGCTTATCGATCGGGTCTTCTGGCAGTTCTGGGGATTTTAGCGCCTATTCTACCCCCAGTTCCTCCGCGTAGTTTTCTGACGCTGAAGGAGTTTCTTCGTCATATAATGATGAATGGGAGACCATGTGGCAACTTTCTACACGGTCTTCGGTGTCTTTTGATGAGTCATTTTCCTCATCATTGTCACTGTCTTCGTCCTCAAGAATATGCTTGAGGAACTCTTCAAATGTGACCGGTGTCCGCAACTTCTGGTTGTACTCCTCCAGCGCGTCAATATACTTTTGTAGATCTTTGCACTTGTCGTCATACTTGGCAGGCTGCACAGGCTTCTTGGTCTTCTTCTTTTTCTTCAAAGACTTTGAAGGCTTGACTTGGGGGGGTTTCCCTCGTCAACAATTCTCGGTGCGGGACGAGCTTTTAGCATCCCTTCGATGATTTTGGGTTCAAGTGGGCTTTTCCACCTGACTGCCGGACATGCCTATAGATCTTTCAGCATTCTTTTAGTTTTCGCTGAAAGAACGACTTCCCATTGAGTTTCTTCTATGAGTGAGCATGAAGCCCCCTGCGCATCCACCTTTTTGGGAGTGTTCTTCTGGGGTAGGTTTACCCTCCAGTTATCAGACAGCTCGAATTTCCCCTGTTGATATTGGTCTTCGACCCAGTTCTTGAAGACGTAGCAATCTTCAATTGGGTGGCTCACCATTCTGTGATAGGAGCAGTAGTTAGGGTTGTTGACATCGCCGGGTTGTGGTGGACGCCGCGGGTCTAGCAATGTGATGAGTTTATTACGCATTGCCAATTCAAACAGTCTCCTCGTCTTGTGGCGGGGAAACGAGTAAGCGCATCCTAGTCTTTCCTCTAAGGATGGGCGCGGATTCGCGTTGTTTTGGCGAGAAGCTGGTTTTGGGCCACTCGATTGTTGTTGCGTATTGGCAATGAAGATCGCTTTCCCTTTACCCTTGGCATTTCGAGGGTCCTTATTTGAGGAGGAAGGCCCGTTGCCCATTTGGGCCAGTTTATCTATCAGAGCCTGAAAGGTTGTTGGTTTGAAGAATGTCATGAACTGGGACACGGTCGTTTGAGGATCAAGGGTCCCGATGAACATGCCTACGGCAGGGGATTCTTCAATGCATTGTTCGCATTTAAACCACAGGTTCCTCCAACGGATCGCGTATTGGACCCATATTTCTCCCGGCTTTACCCTGGCATTAATTAATACCGTGATTGGAGTACGTTCGCTCGCGCTGGCGAAACGCTGTGTGAACACCGGTTCCATCTCTGCGAATGTTTTCACGGAGTCATTTGGGAGCTCCGAGTACCATTCAAAGGCCGTTTCTGACATGCTTGCAACGAACTGGCGAAGCAGAAGTTTGTCGTCGCCTCCAGTGTTGCCGCACAGAGCTCTGAACTGTGTGACGTGCTGGTGAGGGTTACCTGTCCCTTTGTATACATGGAATTTGGGGATCGTATATCCCGGAGGATACTTGATTTGATCATACCAGCATGGATACGGTCGTCCGGTTCTGACGCTTTGGCCAGCAACTTCATTAGCTTGATAAGCTCTTATTTGTTGAGCAATGTAATTATCAAGGGCGACCTTAGAGATTGTTTCCTCCTTGGCTGCCGATAAGGCCGGAGGAGGGTTTGATATTTCCCTTCTGTCATCATCGACAATTATCGACGGATTTTCGGCCGGAGGTTCTGGCTGGATCATCATTCCAACCATGTCTTGGAACAAGAGAGCCATCTGCTTTATGTTGGCAGCTTGTTAAACGTCTTCTTTGTCTTTTCTCTCGAGCACACTTCGCAGAAACTCTGTATCGGTCTCCTGCTCATGGCGCTGTTCAGCTTCTTTGTCCGGATTTTCTTTCTGTCCGGTAAGTGCTACCATTTTGGTCAACATTTCCTAGAGCTTTTGTTGTTGCTCCTGATCCTTGGTCAGCGACCGAGTTTGCGGTCGGTGACTCATCGAAGCACGACTCTCTTCTTTTCCCGAAGCCATGTAGACCGTATGTATTGTTATACCCCCAAACTTGGGGCGTTTTGATCCATCACCTTTGGAATTTGTCACGGGCGGTAGAGTTTTCTCCAGCCTTGTTCTTTTATAAGAGATTGGAGTTGAAGAAGCCGTTATGACAGGCACCTACTTAGGAGAATTCCTCCGTTGTATGGCGGAGGAATAGTCATTTTCTTGTCGAGCCTTCGATTTCTTCGGTCGACGAGAGTAATCTTTGTCGATCACAGAGTATTGGACTTTCCGCCATACCTTATGGATTTGTGAGGAGAGCCGCTGATGAGGCCGCTCCGGCTTTGCCTGCATAGGAACCTCTACTGGCATAGGTGATTTCTTCAGCACCGCCGTCGGGGAGTTCTTACGTATCCTCCTGAGCGGATCAAAACAGTTCCCAGTTGGAACAGCAGCGTCAACTTCCACCATTGGAAATGATGGGGTGAGTCTAGAAGGAGAGTTGCCCCAGCTTCTCTCACTCGGCGCCAGTGGCGACGTCGAGCGTGTCTCGCAGAAGGGGCCGCCTCAGTTTTGGAAGTGGCTTCATCATGCCCCTAGTTTTGCTGAGGAGTTTCAATCGGTGTCATCCTGTTGAAGACTGACGTCCTTGTTAAAGTTTGAGGAGAAGCGGCCAACCTTTCGAAAACCGACCATCTGGTCGGGGAAGCGCCTTTGACGGCTTCTCCTGTATGAGGAGTTGGGAGGGCTATCCGTTTTGGGGTATCCCCTTCAGGTATCACGAGCCTCTTTGCGGACCCGTTTGGGTTCTTACTCAGCCTGTTGAAGACTGGGACGCCAGATTTGGACGGCCCGTTGAGAGGGGCCGTTGTGGATGCCAGTCGATCGAATACCGACTTTTTAGGAGCTTCTTCTTGCAGCGCTGAGGCACCGAAACTCACAGGTGGAAGCATAGTCCCAAAGAACAATCCATTAGTGGCTTGTGTGACTTGCCCCACTGGCATTAACAAAATAGAGGCCACATTGGGCCCGTAGGTCACTCCTCCGGTTGGGGTAGAGCAAGAGTTGTAGTTGCATGTAATGCATTGAGAAGCCGTTGATTTCCTATACAGGAGAAAGACACCAAGTTTTAGTATCTCGAATTCAGGGGCAACCATAGCAAACCACGATTTTGTTCGCAAAACACGACACACAAAGTGTGGCGTGGAAAGAGAAAAGGGTCCCACCGGGGGTGCCAGAATTTGTTCACCGCCGAAAGACCGGACCGAGACGTTGGCACGTCTGGCCTGAATTCTGGGGGCAGACGCTATTTGGACTTCTCCATCCACCTCTCCGAAGATACCAAGTTGATTTATGGCACCATATATCGGAGATTTGGACAGATGCGACCATTGTAGCAGACTTTATCAGATTCCCCCTCATTTGTAAGGGGTTTTTGATTGTAGGGACGCTCTTCCCTGCAAACGCAAGCCCCTGCAGTTAATTACGTTATCGCATTGCGATAACTATTTTCTCCTGCTCCAGTAGTTCACTTCGTGTCATGTGAAATTTTTTTTTTTGGTTGCCCGTGGATTGTATACGGAGACTATTTTATGTCGTCGCCCGTAGGGCGCGGATTAGTCCAAATCCGTATATTTTAGATTTGAAATTTTAAACTTCAATTATATTTTTCCTTTAGTTCAAAAATATTTTGTTTGGTTTAAAGACCGTTAATCTAGTTTGAGATTAAATCAACTTAAACATATGAGCGTTTGGGCCCAATTTATTTTTAACTAAGGATACATTAGTCTTATTTGAGACTAAGATCAACTTAGCAATATTTTAAGGATCCTTAAATTTTATTAAGGTTCAACAACAGAGCATGTGGGCTCAACTGCAAGAGACTTAGCCAATTTGGGCTTAGTCTGCTAAGTCTTTTTTTTGTTCAAAAATGCTAAGCACTTATTTGAGCTCTGTTTGTTTAGCCCCCTTTTTTATGCACAAGTGCTAAACACTTGTTTGACGATCTGGCGCTCACATGGGTATCATGTGAAGCCTTCAGTTATGGGCGTTGCCCAATCAGTGCTATGAACTCAGTTATATATATAGTGCTAAGCACTTTTTATATGGTGTCCACGTGAAGAGCATGTGTGGTGCTGGGCGCTGCCCAATCAATGGTAAGCACTCAGCCGTTTTGGCTATATATGAAGTGCTAAGTATTTTTGTGTGGCGCCCATGTGAGGAGCACGTGAGGCGCTAGGCGCTGCCCAATCAGTGCTAAGCACTCAGCCGGTTTGGCTGTATATGAAGTACTAAGCATTTTTATTCAGCACTCACGTGTA
This sequence comes from Agapanthus africanus, assembly GCA_030015575.1. Classification (NCBI taxonomy): domain Eukaryota; kingdom Viridiplantae; phylum Streptophyta; class Magnoliopsida; order Asparagales; family Amaryllidaceae; genus Agapanthus; species Agapanthus africanus. The sequence continues at coordinate 861,343,832 of JASDDO010000024.1, read as the reverse complement.
TTTCACGTGAGGCGCTGGCCTTCTACTTTGGGCGCCCGTGTGTTTTTCACGTGAGGTGCTGGGCGCTATTGGGAGGGCGTCCACGTGGGAAGCACGTGAGGCGCTAAGCTCTTTTCTTTTTTAGAGATTGAATCTCTACTGATGCCATTTTGGCCATAAATGATCATCAATATCTCTATTTTGAAGACCTTGGATCGTTTTTTCTTCATTGGAGAACTAAGTTCTTTTTTTCTTTTTATAAGAACTAAGTTCTTTATGTAGGGTTAAACCCTAATTTCGGAGAAATTAAATTCCCAAAACATATATTCTTTTTTTTCCTTTTTAACCTAGTTCTTTTTTAGATGTTTGATTCTCAATAACAAGAACTTCCCGATGAGAATTAAATTCTCAACTTGTGGGAGACTTGTCCTGTGGATTTCTGATCCAGAGAAAGAACTAAGTTCTTTCAGAAGGGTTAAACCCTTAGATAGGTAAAAAGAGATATTTTGATCTATGTATTTTCTTTACCTAGGGTTTTGAGGAGAAAAGTCTTCTTCTTTTATTGAGAATTAAATTCTCTGTTGTTTTGAAAGCTTTCTGTATTTTTCAGAAGCTTATGGGGGGTTCTCTATATGAGGCTTGAAGTCTCGGGTCCTTTATATAGTAGAGGTAAGTTTGTTAATTAGTTTTGAGAAAATCTCTTATTGAGAGATTCCAATTGATTTAATTGGTCTCAAAATTGATTTGGGGAATTTTACCCACCGTTGGATCTTTGATCCAAGTGTTTCTGTTTTACAGAATATATTTTCTTGTTTTCAGCAAGATTGGGGAAATATTTTCCCATATACAGAATTTATTCTGTAAAACGGTGATTTTTAATCACCATTGGATTTTTAATCCAAGGGCTCTCTGTTTTACAGAGATCAATGTTTTTTTGTTTGTAAAGATTGAGTAAAAATATTCCTCAGAATAGAATTTAATTTTATTATTTGATGATTTATCATCACTATTAGATTTTTTATCTGACGGCTCTGTTTAACAAATAGTATCCTAAATTTTTGTTAGGGAAATATTCTCATGTAGAATTTAATTTTACCGATATAAACTTAGACGCCATCGCTCACATGTTGTGCACGTGGACACCTCTTAAGAATTTAATTCTTATTTATGATAGGCGTTTGTTCCCCTCCGAAAGACGGCGCGACGACTGAGAGACGTCTTGCCTGAGATTCGGGGCAGATGCTATTTAGTTTTATCCGTCCACCTCTCCGAAGATGCCAAGTTGATTTATGGCACCGTGTATCGGAGGTTTAGACGGATGCGGCCGATGTAGCAGACTTCGTCAGATTCCCCCTCGCTTGAGGGGTTTTTTGATTGTGGGGACGCTCTTCCCTGCAGGCGCAAGCCCCTGCAGTTAATTACGCTACCGCATCGCGGTAAAAACTTTCTCCTTCTCCAGAATTTCACTTCGTATCGTGGGTGTTTGTTTTGTTTGTGGTTGCCCGTGGATTATATACGGAGACTAATTTATGTCATCGCCCGTAGGACGTGGATTAGTCCAAATCCGTTTTTTCTTAGATTTGGGTTTGGGGTTTTGGTTTAAGGATACGTTAGCCATATTTGAGGTTAAGATCAACTTAAACGTTTGTTAAGGATACGTTAGTCCAATTTGAGACTAAGATCAACTTAACGGGATCGTTTGGATCCGACAAAAGAGCATTTGGGGACTCTATTGTTCCAGTTTAGGGACATAGTGGTCCATTGCCAGTTTAGAGACATGGTGGTCCAACATTCCCATTTTGGGGACGAGTATTGGTTTAAGGACGTATTAGTCCATGAGTTTAAGGACCCCACAGTCCGTATTACCAGTTTAGGGACATGGTGGTCCATCATTCCCATTTTGGGGAAGGATATTGGTTTAAGGACGCATTAGTCCATGAGTTTAAGGACCCCACAGTCCGTATTACCAGTTTAGGGACATGGTGGTCCACCATTCCCATTTTGGGGACGGATATTGGTTTAAGGACGCATAAGTCCATGAGTTTAAGGACCCCACAGTCCGTATTATGTGTGGTTGTCGGGACCCGTCACCTCTCTGACGACGTTGAAGGATTACAACGACAAATATCAGAGGAGTTCAGAGATGTACCTTTGAACCGGGTGTAAATTGATTTGAGAGAGCAGTTGTGCTCAGTTCAATTTAATTTGAGGACTTATGGCCAGAATTGGGTTAAGTCCAGTTGAAAATGTTCAACGTTTTATTTGCATCTGGCCTGCTAGGCCTTTGTTTGGGCTCTGCCCTTTTTAAATGATGCACAGCATCTAAATTGGTCTGTTAGACCTTTATTTGGGCTCTGCCCCTTTTTAATAATGCATTGCATTTTTATTAGGCCTGTTAGGCCTTTTAATTGGGCTCTGTCCCTTCTTTAATAATGCAAAGCATTTATTGTTCTGACAGTGCGCCACGTGGCTTGTCAGGCGCTTTGCGCCAATTGAGGAGCGCAAGGCGCAAATTCATGTGGAGGTGACACGTGTCATGCTCTGGTGAGCGCAAGCGCAATGCGCTGCGCTGGTGCGCTGCTGACACGTGGCACACTCTGACGACTTGCGCCAATTCAAGAGCGCGGTGCTCATTTTTTAAAAGCGCAAGGCGCGGATTATTCTGGGGTTGACACGTGGCGTGTTCTGCTGACTTGCGCCAACCCAAGAGCGCAGTGGCTCAAATTAGTAGTGCAGGGCACTGTTCAAAAGCGCAGAGCGCATCTTGATCTATTTTAGATCAAAGAACAGAATCTTTTTGATTCCAAAGAGGTTCTACCTCAAGTTTTTAAGAACCAGTGGTTCATCAAAAGGCAATGCCTTTATATAGATCAAAAGATCTAGTAAAGAAGTAAATTACTTCTTTTTTTATTAATATTATTTTTTTTATTAAATATCTTGATCTTATTCTTAAATCATTGATCTTTTTAGAAGAAATTCTTCTTTTTCCAAAGGTTTTTACCTTTTTTTTATCTCTCTAAGTTTCTTCTTAAAGTTTTCTTTTTAAGAGCTCTGTATCTCTCTAGCTTGATGTCAATGTCCTTTAGACTTGGAGTCTAGGGGCCTTTATATAGTGCCAATTGATTTGTTACGTTGGTTACAGAGATCTTTCTCTGATTGATCTGGGGATATTTCCCCACCGTCGGATCTTTGATCCAAGGGCTCTGTTTTACAGAAGATAATCTTATTGTTTTAATAAGATTGGAAAGATCTTTCCAGAATTTTATTGTTCTGATTTAGTGCTGGCAGAGTTGGCGCAAGCGCATCTGCGCTTGACACGTTCCACGCAGCGCAGCGCAGCTGCGCTAGCGCAACTGCGCTGACACGTGTCGCACAGCGCAGAGCGCAAATCCTCTGAAGCGTTACTTCCTTTATTTTTATTTTAAATAGAGCCTTGGTCTAATTGGGTGCGCTGTCTTGGGCGCAGTGCTGGCGTGTCAGCTTTTGACACGTGACGCGCTGCGCGCAGCGCAAGGAATCTGAAGCGTTGCTTCAATTTTTGAATTTTTGAAATTCAAACAGAGCTTTGCTCTGATTGGGGGAAACAAATGCCCCCCACCGTTGCGCTCACGTGGCTCACACGTGAGTGCAGCGGTGGCAAGATTCTAGCCGTTAGATCAACTCAGGAGTTGAAGGGGCGCACAAGCGCCTATAAATAGGAACCTTGGTCATCAACAGATGATTATCATCTTCAAGAATTCTTATTCTCAGAACTTCAGAGCCTTGCTCTTTCTTTCAAGAACTTAAGAGTTAAACTCTAGAAAACTTTTAGGTAAAATTAACTTAAATTAAATTAAAATAATTTTAATTGACAGAGCCTTGCTCTCATAGATCTTTGAGCTAAAGAAAACTCCTTCGGGGTTTCACCAACAGAGCCTTGCTCTCAAGAATCCATAGATCTAAAGAGATCTTGTTTCAGGGTTTTTAACCCATGAATCAGAGCTTTGCTCATGGACAAAATATAGATCTTTTTGATCTAAAAATGAAGAACTCTTAAGAGTTTTCATGGATCTCTAAGATCCCAAATTTTTTTTAATTTCTAGGAGTTAATTTTTTTTCTTTTAATGGATTTTCTCATCATTATTACAGAGCTAGGCTCTTTTAAGGAATTTTATTCCCTTGAGACCAGAGTTTTACAAGTGTCACTCTGTGACAGAGCTTTGCTCTGAAATGGGAGATTTTCTCCTTGTCTCTAGGGATTTCTCATTTAATGAGAGTATTCTTTTGGGGATCTCCTCATTAATTGACAGTCTCATCCAATGATGAGGCTGTCTTATTAACTGATGCATTGTCATCCAGATTTTGTGGGTCCACTTTTGGTCCCCTTTCCACTGCATTGCAGTGTGATACAAATTTTAAAGTACCAAGCGTTGGGCTTTTAAAATTAAATCATGATACTGACGGCTGAATCTCGTTTTTCTTTGCAGGCAATCATGTATGTTGATCTGTCTTTCCCATTTGTTCGCTCAGAGGGAGGATTCCCTGAGGCGCCGGTGGACCGGGAGGTGCTCACTCTCATTAAGGATCATGACCCTGAGTATAAGAACCTTCACTTGTGGGGTAGGTGGTACAGTGAAATCATCAAGGGTCGCCGAAGCTTCGGTTGCGCGACGCCATCAGAGCCTATCTCGTCGATCCCCTATGCGGATGAACCCCCCGTGAAGTATGCCATGGAGGTCGTGAACTGGAATTCGGAGGATCTTCTCCAGCCTTCGATTGCTGCCATTCCCGTGCAGCCGCCGCCAGCCGTGGACATTTTGGGGCGGCGCATATGCCAGGGTGAGGCACGCCCTTGGGGACAACCTTACAATATTGGATTGACCCCTCGACAACCGGCCGGATATTTTCAGTGGGCCAGGTACATCCTATCAGCGAAGAGGACGCATCTGATGAAGATTGGTCTGTACTCCGCCGTCTACGTCTCATTGTTTGAGTACCCTGTTCCTCCGACGTGGTGGGTTAAGGCGTTCATAGAACAATGGAACATCCCCACCCATACCTTCCTTCTATCGGACAGGGAAGTCTCCATCTCCTTGGAAGAGTTCGCTGAGATCTCGGGTTTGCCGGTGATGGGGGGAGCATTATGAGGAGCTGCTTCCTCCTGACGAGTATGTCTTCGCCACCAAGCCATTGGTGATGGACCTAACACCCGAGAATGCTATTCAGCACCAGTTTCCGAGTCTGGTGAAGGTGCTGAATATATATGAAGGTCTCTATTTGGAATCGGGAGTCCGGGGAGTCAGCTTTGCAGATTTCATCGCCCGCTTTCTTCGACCGGAGATTCTATCGCAGCGGGGTGAAAAGTTCGCCAAGCTCGACGACCCCTTCGGCTTCGGCTTAGATCGTCGACCAGTATCAGAAGACGATCAAAAGGATTTCTATCTCCCCGATGCCGCCATCATGCCTTTATCAGAAATCGCCGCCCCGGGCATTGATGAGGAGACCTTCTTCCTCGGGTTTCTGGGGTTGTGGCTGTGCTGGTTCGCGCTCCCCATGCACCCGCGTTATATGAGGCCGTATGTCTTCTATCCAGCGCATCGGATGGTGGCTGGTATACAGTTGTCGATCGGAATCGCCGGGTTGGCCCATCTATACCATGGACTCAGTGTGGCGGCGGACGCAAATGAACTTGGGGTGAAACCTTCCAATTTCTCGATGCACTACTTCACTTCGTGGATGGAAATGCATGTGCTCGGGGTATTCGGCATTCATAAGAACCCCTCGTTTTTCGAGAAGTGCAGACTCCCAAGAGTCATGCGGCTGATTGGCGCCTCGATTGTGAATCCGCCTCCGCGGGAGGCTAGGGGGTTGCTCCTTCGTCTGCATCTGGTCGGAGCGAGGATTTCTTTCATGGACAAAGTCGTGACTATCGGCTCAGAGACCTCCAAGGCGGTGTTGGCGCTACGCGATGGCTTTAAGGACGGGGCTTCCGTATTGAAAGCCCGGGAGATTCTTCACCTATACTCCATTCGGCCGGGCTTCCTGGTGTTCAGGCAAAACGACATAGCACTCTTCATGAGGTACAACCCCCATCGGTTCGCCCAACAATCAAGTTATAACCAGGGGGTCCCGCTGGAGGCATTTTTGGAAGAGCCCACGGCCACCAGGGAGGGGATACGGAGTGCGCTGCACCATTTTATGCGGCTGAATACGGGCTCCCACTTCTTTATCAGCGAGCCGAGCTGCGTCCCCCGGGTCCTCCACGTGTACGTGGCTTGGTACGTGCACGCGATGGGTGCCGTCATCCGAGAAGAGAAGCGCATGTTGGTAGACCGCAAGGATGCGCCTCCCGGCAGCGACCGCAAGGCTCCCCTGAAGCCAAGGACCCCGGTCGTTCCTCCGCTGAAAGATGCTGGAGCTGGGCCACCGCGCGTGCTGAGCCCTCCGCGTGGATTGCTGCCTCGTGATACCGTGGACGCGCCCCCCAGCGCCCAATGCTCCAGTGGAGACGGTGAACGTAGTTTCGCCCGAGTCTGGCGTGGGCTCGGACATCGGGACCCGCCGTCCCAAGGTGCCTGTGAAGCGTAAGATGATTTTGGCGGCGACCGGGGCCCGCACGCAAAAGAGGAAGAAGAAATCCGTTCTTTCTCTGGATGCCGTCCTCAGCTTAGAGCTTCAGGCCCCTCTCACCGAAGGCTTAAGCGAATACGGGAGCAACGAGGGTTTCTTGGTAAAGCCAGAAAACACCGACCTGGCGGCCGCTATTGAGGCTTCTGAGCGATCGGCAAGGCTCGAAGCGTGGTTGGCTAAACTTGGTCAATCAGGTAATCATTAGTCGTATTCTTTGTCATTTCATCGTGTTTTTATCATTGTCTTTGACTAATGCTTTTCTTTTTTAAACAGGCGTCTCTACCGAAGAAGCCATCGCTGCTTCCCTGAAAACCTTCCAGGAGGAAGAGATGAAACGCACTCTATTGGGTGTTGGTATGCCTCGGCTCACTTTTTTTTTACTCTCCTTTTTATGGCCAATCTAATCTTTTCTTTGTCTCTTTGCAGGGGCCGTGCAAGCCGATGCGGGGACTCTTCCCGGGCCAGCTACTGAAGTCCCGGCCTCTTCGGGGCTGCCACGAGAGACCCGACTCGAAAAGCCGATGAGGGATGCCTTGAAGGCTCTGGAGGCAACTCTGAACGCGGACAATGACGCCTTGATGAAGGAAGCTTCGAAGAGGTCCGTCGTGATGGCCCGGGAGGAGAGGAAGCGCTTGAGGCGCGAGGCGAAGGAGCGCAGAGCTGCTTTGGCCATGGGAGCGGGCCCAAGCGCCGTTATTCCCGTTGCTTCTCCTTCCAAGGAGCCCCCGGTCGTCTTGTCTACCGCTCATAGGTGGGCGGTGCGTGCAGCCCGAGGGACCAACGATCAATCCACTTCAGGTAATGTGTCTTTCAAGACTTTGTTGCAAAGATTGTGAACCCATTGGTTCTTATACATCTTATCCTGCAGGGCCGAGTCCAACTGAAGGAGCGGCGGAAACCGTTGAGCCTGAGGGGACGGTGGAGAAGGTGGCAGCTGATCCCGAAGCAACGGTAGGCGACGTAGCCGGGGTTGCCGGGCCTGAGCTAGTAGCTGATGAGACAGCCCCGCCTACTATGCTCGAGATGGCCACCACTGTAGAGCGCGAGGTAGCGGCAAATGAGACGGCTACTATAACCGAGCCTGGGGCAGCAGCGGATGGAGCACCTGAGACCGACGACCCCATGGCAACGGTGGACGAGACGGCCGCGTCCGCTGAGCCCGAGGGAGTAGCGGGTGAGACGGGCATGATTCCCGAGGACAAGCCAGCCGCTCTTTCTCAAGAGTCTGGCAATGCTCCAATCATTGCTCTCCCCGTCTACGGTCCTCCGCCGTCTCCTAGCCTCGCGAGCACGACAACGGCTCCCGTAAAGTCTGGTGATGAGGCGACGGGAGGTGAACCCGTGTCAATGGAGGAGGGAGACGCCGCCGTTTCGGCTGGTGACTCACCAGGTAAATTTTGGGTTACCGTCCTTTTCTTTATTCTGTAACTTTTCTGACAGTGCTTATCTTGTTTCTAACGCAGGCGCGGCCAGTGTTGATGCCCCATTGCTCGAGAGAGCACCGTCAGCTACTGCCTTGACGGTGGCCACCTCTCTACCTTCTCTCGCACCGTCGCAAATGCTGGAAGGTATGGATTCGCGACTCATCAGTCTTATGTTTACTGCATAATTTACGTACTGATATAGTACTATTGCGTCTTTGCAGGGGTGCTTTTTGATCACCTTTATCAGGTGCTGCGCTCACACTTCTCCTTCCCGTCGGAGCTTGCTTCCTCCAGTGGCGCTGGTGAGTATGGTTTTCAATTAATACCCTTTTTTCAATAATGGAATTATTTCTGATTCTTCCTCGCCCTGATTGCAGTGCTACAAATCGAAGGAGGAGATGTAAGATCGGTCGCGCCACCGGCCCTCCCGGCTTTGCCACCTGCTGCAGCTGGTATAGTAAACTCTCCCATTGATGACTTTCTTATATTTCTTGAACCGTCATCTGATCGTGTTTTTGTTTTTCAGCTGTCGTTCCGATTCCGGCCCCCTTCGAGTCTCGCCTCATAATGCCGGCAGGCCCCTTCGTGAGACGTACATCTTCAAAGGATGCTGCGATGAGTTTGGGCATGCTGAGCGGATACGTCGAAGAGCTTAACGCAGACGCTCCCCCATCTGCCGCAGATTTCGCTGCGGAGGTTAATCCGATGCTGGCGACGCTTGTAAATTTTCATAATGAAGGCGTCATCGGGTTTTGGGTTAATCACTGCAGGGAGATCGAGGCCCGCCTGCATCAACTGGAGTCTATGCGTCCTGCCCCCGAGATCTTGGCCGCAAGCACTCAACGGGCGGCATGGATCGAGCAGAGCGCTCCTTACTTCCGCCATCTCGAACAAGAAGTTGCTTTAAGGCGTAAGGAGCGCGGTGAGACTTCGAGCAAATCGGCCCAACTGCATGCTCAGGTGGATGCAAACGCTGCACAGCTGAAGGTTATCTTTGAAGGCCTTCTGCGATGCATCTCCGAAGGGTTAACATTGAGGCAGCAGCTTGACGTCGTCGAGCGGGATGCACCAAATCAGGAGGCAGCCCAGCAGGCAGTTGAGGAGCAACTTTCATCCTACCTGCAGCAGCGGGCCCAGGTGGAAGCAGAAGTGGCCGCGGCAGCCGCTCAAGAGGAGGCGTTGAAGGAAGTGCGAGAGCAGCTCGCGGATTTGTTGAAGACACTTCCTTCTCCATGAACATTTTGTATCATTTGTAATTGTAAATACAAATGTATTTGTTTCTTTTATTCTTTAACACAATGTATCTTGTACTCAATCAAATTTATGAATAAAAGATATACATTCTTCATAATGTCTTGTGTCATTGCTCCGCTTTCTTCTTTCTTTTATTATCAGCATATTACTTTAGCAAACATGGTCGACAGATGATAGAGCGAGCATTCTGTCTTGGCTTCTTCAAGAGGTAGCGATGGCTTAGGCCGCAGGTTCAAATCTGCTGCCTAAGACTTTTCAACTTTATGAGCCGTGAGGGTCTCATAAAGACTTTTCTCCCTACGGATCGAGAGGATCTCGTAGGTGTATTTTCTCCTTAGGAATCGTGAGGATTCCTAAGTGCGTTTTATCTTATAAGTCGTAAGGATCTTATAAGAGAATTTTCTCTCTTACGAGTCGAGAGGACCCGTAAGCGGTTGTTTCCCTCCTTGTCGAGATTCGACTTTGGAGAGTGTGACCCGTGAATAGTATGCAAGAGTCCGTCTTGGACCGACTTGCAGGGCCGCAGTGCTTAGGAAACCGGTTTTTTAATCCCCACTGCCTAAGGCTTTATCTCACAAGTCGAGACGAATCGAGAAGTTCTCACGAAGACACTAATTTCCTCACGAGTCGAGACGAATCGAGATGCTCTCGTCAAGGACGCTAATTTCCCTGAATCGGGGTATTTGCCAAGGACACTGATTTCCTCGGGGTTGAGACGAATCGAGGTATTCCCGCAAAGACACTGATTTCCCTGCGGGTCGACGCGAATCAAGATGCTCTCGTCAAGGACGCTAATTTCCCAGAATCGAGGTATTTGCCAAGGACACTGATTTCCCTGGGGTTGAGACGAATCGAGGTATTCCTGCAAAGACACTGATTTCTCTGCGGGTCGACGCGAATCAAGATGTTCTCGTCAAGGACGCTGGTTTCTTTGAATCGAGGAGGTTGCCAAGGACACCGATTTCCCTGGGGTTGAAACGAATCAAGGTATTCCTGCAAAGACACTGATTTCTCTGCGGGTCGGCGTGAATCAAGATGCTCTCGTCAAGGACGCTGGTTTCCCTGAATCGAGGAGGTTGCCAAGGACACTGATTTCCTCGGAGTTGAGACGAATCGAGGTATTCCTGCAAAGACACTGATTTCTCTGCGGGTCGACGCGAATCAAGATGTTCTGACGCTAGTTTCCCTGAATCGAGGTATTTTCCAAGGACACTGATTTCCCTGGGGTTGAGATGATCTCTGGTGGTCTTTCAGGTTTCATATGAGTTACCGTCAAGACCCTGAAGCTAGGAATTTGGCCTTCGCTTCGCTTGTTGTGGTGTATCTGAATCCTGTTGGAGGAGGGACGCTGTAGTGACATTTCGTCTGTTGTGTAGAGACGAACGTCGAAGTGGTGATCACTCCACGCTGGGGTGAGATGATCTCCGGTGGTTTTTCAGGTTTTATATGAGTTACCGTCAAGACTTGGCTCCGTTTTCTGATGGAGAATGGGGAGGGAAAATATGTTTCCTTTCGTGTTTGCGTCCCTGGATTGTATACAGGGATTGCTGTGATATCGCCTGTAGGGCATAAATTTCATTATATATTTATTTTTATTTTATTTCTTTCCGCGATGCTCTATCATTTCAGCTTTTATATCGCAAAGGTCGCGATTGCCCAATCGTTTCGGCTAATTTTCGCGGTGCCCAATCATTTCGGCTATTTTGTATGCATATATTTTTACTTGCTGATTTTGTTGCAAGTTGCCCTATCATTTTGGCTATTTCATATGCATGTGTGGCTTGCTGCCTTTTCGCCGCAAGCTTGGCATTAGACATCGATTTCGGCATCAGCACCGCTACAACTGGGATATTGCCAGGAGTGAATCATCATTTGCCTCTGTCGATGTGGAACAAAGGTGGCTCAGTAAACAGGGTTAGGATCCTGTCGACTAAGGCTTTTGACTTCATGAGCCATAAGGGTCTCACAAAGGTATTTCTCCCTACAAGTCGTGAGGATCTCATAGGTGTGTTTTCTCCTTAGGAATCGTGAGGATTCCTAGGTGCATGTTCCCCTGTAAGTCGTAAGGATCCTACAAAAGGGTTTTCTCCTTATAAGTCGAGAGGACTTATAAGGGTTGTTCACCATATGGACATATCCCTAGTCACGGTTGGGACTTTGTTAGGGAAATATTTATTCGCGTCCATGGATTATATACAAGGGTCAGTATGAGCCGCTTGTAGGGCAGTATCGGAGGTTGTGGAGGTTGCTTAAGAACAGGTTCAGGTCTCTGTAACTTAAGACTTTCAAATCTTATGAGCCGTGAGGGTCCCATAAGAGAATTCTCCTTACGAGTCGTGAGGATTTCGCAAGTGTAATTTCTCCTTAGGAATCGTGAGGATCCCTAAGTGTGTTGCTTCCCTGTGAGTCGTAAGGATCTCACGCGGGTGGTTTCTCCTTACAAGGTCGAGAGGACCCTGTAAGTGTCTTTTAACGAGATTGCGCTCTTTCGGGTTTTCACAAACACTCGCCGGTAGCCCTACTGTTTTTACTCACGGAGCCCTTTCGGGTTTTCATCCGTGCCCATTTTGCTTATGGACATACCGTCTTCTTTTTTTTATTCTTTTTATTCCTTTTTTTTAACGAGGTCGCGCCCTTCCGGGTTTTCACGAACACTCGTCGGTAGCCCTGTTGTTTTTACTCACGAAGCCCTTTCGGGTTTTCATCCGTGCCCAATTTGCTTATGGACATACCGTTTTTTTTTATTATTATTTATATATATATATATTTATTATTTTTATTTTTTTGTATCGGCTTTGGGATGTTGCACTCCATCGTAGTTTATCGACATCTCGGTTCACAGCTAGTTATAGGACGTAGTGGTCCGTCATTAGTTTAAGGACGTTTCGGTCCGTTGTCGAAGAAGGCCGGTTACTACTTATAGAGTTTCGAGCTTAGGAAGATAGCGAGCGGACATAGTCGTCGTCATCTATCATTGACCTAGGCTGTGACTCATTAAACGTAGTATTTCTTTAGGAAGCGACCGTTTATTGGCCTGAAAGGCCTTTCACTGTGCATATCCATGAGTAGATAGGCTCCACCCTGGTAGACCTTGTCTATGATGTATGGGCCTTCATAGTTCGGCTCGAATTTTCCCCGCTTGGCGCGATTAGAGATCATAGGTCTTTTGACCACTAGCACGAGTTCGCCTTGGTGGAATATCCTCGGCCTGGTCAATCTTTCATATGAGCGCGTCATCTTTGCTCTATAGGCCTCCAGATTTTGTTGCGCTATGAGCCGGGTTTCATCAAGGGCGTCAAGCTCCTCAAGCCGAAGGTGAGTATTTTCTTCGTCCGTCGGCTCGTAGTGGACTGCCACTCGTAGAGAGGGTAATTCTATTTCGAGGGGGAGTACTGCTTCTGTACCGAATACCAACGCGTACGGCGTTGTGTTTGTGGCCGTCTTGAACGTAGTTCGATACGCCCGGAGAGCTTCTTGCAGTCTCTCGTGCCAGTCCTTCTTATTTCGGGACACCGTCTTCTTCACGATCTTCGTCAAGGTCTTGTTGAAAGCCTCAGCTAGACCGTTAGCTCGGGGATTATAAACTGAGAAATATCTCCAGTCTATGTTGTGTTGTTGCGCGAAACGACTGATTTTGTGACTTCTGTAGGCTGGCCCGTTATCGGAGATGATCCGTCTCGGAGTTCCAAACCGATAAATGACGTGCGTATTAAAGAAATGGAGGATATTCTCTGTCTTCACTTCCCTCAGCGGTACTGCTTCTGCCCATTTGGAGAAGTAATCAGTCGTCGCCAAAATGAATCGATGTCCCCTAGACGATGCTGGTTCGATGGGTCGATTATGTCAGTTCCCCATATCTCGAACGGCCAGCTAGCCACCGTTGGATGTAGTGGATTTGGATGCTGATGGATGAAGTCCCCATGGATCTGGCATGAGTGGCATTGCTTCGCATACTCGAGGCAGTCCTGAATCATCGTGGGCCAATAATAACCCATCCGTTTAATCTTTAACTTCATTTTCGGGCCTGCTTAGTGAGAACCGCAGAGTCCGTCATGAACTTCTTGGACGAATATTTTTGCCTCTTCAGGTCCCAGACATCTCAACCACAGGGAATCAAACGATCTCTTATACAAAGTATCGTTGACGAAGGTGAAAGACAGAGCTCGTTTCATAAGCTGATGTCTTGAGGACGCATCTTCAGGTGTTCGACGGGATTTGAAGTAGTCTATAAAGACTTCTCTCCAATCCTCAGCCTTTTCCTGGTCTTTTACTTGCAGGGCCGTCTTCTCGGTCACTTCCTTTTCCTCGGATGATTCCGGAGATATTTCCGCCGGTGCGAGGACTCGACGGCTTTGTATCACGATCCTTACGTCATCGAGGTTCTCGTCGGCTAGCTCTTTAGCGAGCTTGGCTAACGCATCCGCTTTGCTATTTTCCCCACGCGGTATGCTTTCCAAAGTGTAGAAAGGAATTTGGGTCAACGGTTGTTGCACTTTTTCGCCGTACTTCACCAACTCTGGTTTGCACGTTTGGTAGTCGCCGTTTACTTGACTAACGACCAATTGGGAGTCTCCGTAGATAAGGAGGTTTTCAATTCCCATGTCGATGGCGATCTCAAGGCCTGCTATCAAAGCCTCGTATTCGGCTTCATTGTTCGTCCTCGGCTCTGTTAAGGAGAAGGCAAAGCGCAGTATCCCTCATTGTGGAGTTACGAAGATGGGGCCTACCCCCGATTTAATTATAGGGGTGCTTTGTTTGTGCTTCTTTACAGAAGACGCTCCATCAAAATAAAGTTCCCATCGGTTACCACCACCGTCGATTGCATCGAATGCGTACTCGTCTGGCAGTTCGCAATTCAAAGGGGAGTCAGCCGGTATCGGATGCTCAGCGAGGAAGTCAGTGATGGCCTGGCCCTTTACTGCCTTAAGGGGTTGATAAGTTATTGAGAACTCCATCAAGAGCAAGGCCCATTTAGCGAGTCTCCCCGTCAATATAGCCTTTGACATCAAATATTTGAGGGGGTCCACCTTCGATATATGACGGACTTCATGCGCCAACGCATAATGCCGGAGTTTCGTTATCGTGAAGATTAACGCCAGGCAGTGTTTTTCGATGGGGGAGTAGTTGCTTTCTGCCCCGAGGAGAACTCGAATTAAGTAATAAAGAGCTCTTTCTTTCCCTTGATCGTTCTCTTGCGCCCATAATGCGCCTAAGGAACCTTCAAGGGCGGTTGTATAAAGAATGAGAGGCTTTCCCTTGACCGCAGCAGCCAGCACTGGTGGGTTGTGCAGATACTGCTTGATCTTGTCCAGCGCGCTTTGACATTTGTGATCTCAGACGAACGGGGTTCCCTTCTTCATCAAGTAACTATACGGACGGCACTTGCTAGAGAGATTGGCTATAAATCGCCGGATGTACGCCAGCTTCCCTTGGAGAGACCGCAAATGCTTGAGAGTCCTTGGCGGGGGCATCTCCATGATCGCCTTGATCTTTGACGGATCTATCTCGATGCCTCGGTGTCGGACGATGAATCCCAGGAATTTGCCCGAGGAGACCCCGAATGCGCATTTGAGTGGGTTCATCTTCAAATTATATTGCCGAAGGCGTTGAAACACAGTCTTCAAATACTCAAGATGTTCCTCGTATGATTTGCTTTTCACCACGAGATCGTCGATATAGCATTCGACGATTTCATGTATGAGGTCATCGAAGATCTTCGTCATGGCCTTCTGATAGGTGGCACCGGCGTTCTTTAGACCGAAAGGCATCACCTTGTAGCAAAATATGCCTAAAGGGGTCCGAAAAGCAGTATGCTTCTGGTTCTCAGGGTGCATCTTTATCTGATTATATCCTGATGAGCCGTCCGTGAAGCAGAAAACCTCGTGAGTGGACGTGTTATCTATCATCAGCTCGGTGACTGGCACTGGGAAATCGTCCTTCAGGCAGGCTTTATTGAGATCCCGAAAGTCCACACAGATGCGCACTGTCCCATTCTTCTTCATCACCGGGACGATGTTGGCGATCCAGTCAGGATATTGAACTTCCTAGATGAAGCCAGAGTCGATCAGCTTCTTGACTTCGACGTTAATGCTCATCTCAAGCTCGAGCCGCATTCTTCTCGGTGCATGTTTGATTGGTTTAACGTCCGGGGATATCGCCAATTTATGCACGGCAATTTCTGGATCTAGTCCTGGCATCTCGGAATAATTTCATGCAAAGCAATCTTTATACTGCATAAGCACGTCTTTTAATGAAGCTACCCTTTCTTCAGATAGTAGCTCACTAACGAATTTCGGTTGCGGGTCGTTCGCCGTCCCCAACTCAATTTTCTTGAGGTTATCCGCAGTGGTGTGTATTCCATCTTCCAGCTCTTTCGGCGCTGGTGGGAATTCTGAGATTACCTCATCATTGCTGTTTTCGAAGCACCAGGGAAGATCATCCATATTCTCGGGCTCTTCTTTTGATATTGTTATCATATGACAAGTACGAGCTCGCTTCCAAGACCGATGTGGATCTGGTTCAGCTCTCGCTGCTTTGAGTTCATGCTTCTGCGGCGGCGTTACCCTCCAACTGTCGGATAGAGCAAACTTGCCGAGCTGATACTGATCTTCAACCCAATTCTTGAAGGTGAAGCAATCTTCGAGAGGTTGTCCTACTACCCTGTGATAAGAGCAATAGTTCGGGTGTGAGACTTCGCCTGCTTGCTCAGGGTGTTTAGACTCCGGAAGTGTGACCATTTGATGTTTTATAGCGAGGTCATGTATCTTCTTTGTCTTGTCTTGAGGAAAGGAGTATGCTCGACTCATCTTCTTCATAAGAGATAAATCCGGACCGCTTGAATCCCGCTCGTGTGACTTCTTAGTCCCGCTTTGCCGCTGTCGAATGCCTTTTCCGCTCTTTGACTTGTTTCTGCCTCTACGTCGGGCCTTTTTTACAACAGGTTGACAGGGAGCGGCATTTTCGTCTTTCACAGCCTGTTGAAGGAGGCGTTGCGTCCTGGCTTTCTCATAGATGGCCATTTCGCGGTTGTGGTCGTCTCGAACTTTTTGACCAGCTTCCCTTATAAGCTTGTCCATTTGTTCTTCGAACGACGGACTGGTCATTTTTACATCGGGGACTTTTTCTGGCTTAGGGTCAGCATCTTCCCATTGAGCGTCCCCTTCTTCATTGAAGTCATGTACGACGTAGCAGTCGCGGAGCAGCTCTCGTTTCTTAGACCGAACATATCCAAGCCCGATTGCTTCCATTCTCCCATTGGGCAATTTGCGCTGAGTTCCGGGAACGTTCCAGATCCTGTCATAGAACTTGGCTTTTCGAGCAGTTTGCTTAAAGGGTACACCTTGGCGCCTCAAAAGTCTTCTTAGTCCGTCCGTATAATATCTGTGTAGACGGATGGGCTGGAGCCTGTCAAGTATAGGATCAGCGCCGTGCCAGATTTCTTTCTCCATTTTAGTTTCCCCGGAGCGGTAGAATAGGATCGCCTTTTCGCCTTCTCGCCTGAGAGGGACGTAGAACGTCTACAGCTCTTCTACACTGTAGGTATTGAGCGTGTCCAGTTCTTTATGATGTTTAAGTGGAACCATGGCGACTTGCAGACTTTGCTCTTCGTCGGTGAATGTTCGTATTGGAGGCCGAGCAGAGAATATAGCATGGACCTCGTCTTCTGAGTCGCTGCCGAAGATCAGCATGGGAGCGGACGGTCCTGGCTTATTGTGCTAGGGTGGACCTGAATAAACCATCTCTTCCTCTTCCTCAATATCACTCCCGAAGACAGGGATGGTGGCGATAGCTTTGTTCTCCGGCTTGTGACATCTCTCCGTGTCTTCGAAATCCGGTAAGAAATATTTTGCATCTTCGTACTTCCGAACTTCGTTCACTGAGAACGGGTTCAGCTCTCCTGTCACGGTGTACTCGAGACCATCCTTAAAGTATTTCATACACTGGTGTTGTGTAGAAGGTATGATGTTGTACTCGTGTAACCAAGGTCGGCCGAGCAAAGCATTATAGCATGTCTTGGCGTCTATGACGTGGAATATAATGTCCGTGACAAGTAGTCCAAAGCGCAGCGTCAATATCACTGACCCGAGAGTCCGTGATGATTGAGAGTCGAACCCGGAGATGGTGATCTTATCCCGGGCGAGGTGTTGTACGCTCATGCAGATATCTTTCAATACTCGTACATTGAGGAGATTAACGGAGGACCCATTGTCAACCAAGATTTTGCTTATCTTTATATCGTGGCAGTACCCTGAGACAGAGAGGGGACGGTTGTGCTCGCACGTCCCAAGGAGAAGGTCTTCATCACCGAAAGTGACATCGGCTGTGTGCACTTCTTCCAACTCGTCCTTCATCTTTTCTTCGGCGAGAAAAGCTTGGAATTGTTCTGGCTCTTGTAGCGCTTTGATCAATGAATCCATTGCTTCTTTAGATAGTAAAAGGGCGTCAAGAATGCTGAGTTGCGAGGGTAGCTTCCTCAAGTGTGCCAGAATGTTGTAGTCCACCTTATTTTTCTTTGGCGGGTCCTTGGCGGTTAGCTCTTCCATGACTTGGTCATCTAGGGCGATATCCTCAGAGACCTTTTCTTTTCCCTTATCTTTTTTATTTGAGGGTCCAAGATTCTTTTTGGGTAGCGTACGATTACGCAGCTGGATATTCTCGCAGGGCTTTGGCTCTTCCTCTTTTCTCGAGGTGGACTCTTTAAAGAGAGGGCTAAGAGCCATTTCCTCGTCAGAGTCGCTACCGAATGTGAGAATTTGCGCTCCCTCGGCGTTAACCATGCGACAATCGCCGGTAGTTCTCCTAAGCTCCTCAGTCGTACTTTTCCGCTCCCGACGAGTTTTGCGCTTCTCCCGCTTAAAATGTTGCCGGTGAGCAACATACCCCTGCCACCATCTATTGAAAGCTTTGCACTCTTCGGTGGGGTGCGAAATCTTTCGATGATATAAGCAGTAGGAAGGGTGCATTTCTGCTTTGCCGGCAATGTTTCCTTTAGAGGGTGGTAGCTTCATCCCCATTGATATGGCTTTAGCAAACCTTTTCCTCGTCTTGAATTTGTTTTTATCCGCAACGGGTGTATTTTGATTTGACAGGAGTGTCTCAACTCTTTCGTCTGGTCGCCGGCGCTTGGCCCTTTCAAATACGACCGTCTCACGTTCCTGATCAGCTTTACTTTTCAAAAGAGCTTCGTTGAGGAATGCATCAATTGTTTCATTTGATGGCCCCAGAAGTTCCGGTTTAGGATCTGCCCCCAGTTTCTCAGTGCAAGGAGTTTTCTCATCGTCTGTAAACGAGTGGGAGATCATATGACAACTTGCTACGTAACCCTCAGATTCATCCGACGAGCTTTCTCCATCATCTTCCTTCTGAAAAACGTGGTTGAGGAACTCTTGGAGCGTGATGGGAGTCCGTGCTTTCTGATTATACTCCTCCAGCGCGTCAATCTGTTTCTGTAAGTCCATGCGCTTGTCACTAGGCTTCACGGGCTTTTTGGATCTTTTCTTCTTCTTCTTCAAAGATTTTGACAGCTGGGTGTGAGTGCTTGGGCCATCACCACCGATCTTTGGAGTTGGGCGCGGCTTCAACATCCCTCCGATGATCTGGGGTTCTAGCGGGTTCTTCCACCTGATCGCCGGGTATGTCTGGAGATCATTCAGCATCCTTTTAGTTTTGGCTGATAGCACGATCTCCCACGGAGCTTCTTCAACAAGGGAGCACGTTGCCCCCGGCATATTCACCTTTTTAGGGGTATGAGGTTGCGGCGGGTTCACCTTCCATTTTTCGGATAACGCGAACTTGCCTTATTGGTATTGATCTTCAATCCAGTTTTTGAAGACGTAGCAATCTTCGATCGGATGACCCAATACTCAGTGATAGGGACAGTAATTGGGATTATTGACGTCGTTTGGCTGCGACGGACGTCTTGAATCTGGCAGATTGATGAGTCTGTTACGCAATGCCAGCTCAAACAGTCTTCTCGTTTTATCATGAGAAAACGAGTAAGGACGTCCTAGCCTCTCCTCGAGGGATAGGTGTGGATGCGTATTGTTTTGACGGACAACCGGCTTCAAGTTGCTCGGCTGTTGTTGAGCATTGGTGACGACGATCGCTTTCCCTTTCCCCTTCTCATTTCGAGAGTCCGGCTTTTGAGGAGACGGTCTGTGACCCATCTGATCCATCTGGGCTAACTTATCGATCAAGTCCTGGAACGTGGTTGGTTTAAAGAACATCATGAACTGTGAAATAGTTGCATGAGGATCTAGGGTGCCCACGAACATGCCCACCGCTGGCGCTTCTTCGATATGCTATTCGCACTTCGACCACAGATTCCACCATCGAATTGCATATTGGACCCAAGTTTCGCCTGGCTTTACTCTTGCATTGATCAAAGCTGTTATTGGAGTACGCTCGATGGCGCTCGCGAATCGCTGAGTAAACAACAACTCCATTTCAGCGAAGGTTTTGACGGAATCATTCGGAAGCTCGGAGTACCATTCAAACGCTGTCTCCAATAGGCTGCCGATGAACTGGCGAAGCAAAAGTTTATCATCACCGCCGGTATTGCCATAAAGAGCCCTGAACTGGGCCACATGTTGATGGGGATTGCCTGTCCCCTTGTAAACATGGAATTTTGGGATCGTGTAGCCCGACGGGTATTTGATCTGATCATACCAGCTCGGATACGGTCGCCCTATCTTGACAACTTGACCGGCTGCCTCAGTTGCCTGGTGAACCCGTATCTGCTGAGCTATATATTCATCCAAGGCAGCTTTGGAAATTGTCTCCTCCTTGGCTATTGAAAGAGCCGGCGGTGGATTTGACGTTTCTCCTATGTCATCTTCAAGGACAATCGGAGGATCTTCAGCAGGAGGATCCTGCTGGATCATCATACCCACCATGTCCTGGAACAGAAGGGCCATTCGTTTTATATTGGCTGCTTGTTCTGCAGCCTCTTTGTCCTCCTTTTCCAGTATCCTGCGAAGGAATTCGGCGTCGGTTTCTTGCTCCTGGCGCTGATCCGAGGATGCTTCTGGGCTTTCTTTCGGCCCAGTGAGTGCGGCCATCGCAGTCATCATTTCTTGGAGCTTCTGCTGCTGCTCTTGAGCTTTAGTCACCGATCGCGTAAGCGGTCTATGACCTGTGGATATACGGTTGTCCTCTTTCCCGGACGCCATGTAGACGGTGTGTACCACAATGCTCCCGGACTTAAGGCGTTTGGGCTCACTACCTTTGACATTTGCCGCAGGCGTGGGGACTTTCTCCGACCTTCTTCTCTTGTGGGCCATCGAAGTTGAGGGGGCCGTTGCTTTGGGCACCCAGGTGGCCGTCGTCTTCCGTTGCTTAACATGGCGGTCTTCCTCCTGTCGGACCTTCGACTTCTTATGCTGGTGAGAGAAATTCGGATCAATCACCGATTCTCGGACTCGTCGCCAAGTCTTGTAGACTCTGGAAGACAGCCGTTGAGGAGACTACTCCGGCTTTTCTAGTTTTGCTTCCACGACAGTCTCTACCAGTGGAGGAGATCTTTTGAGCACCGCAGTTGGCGAATTTCTGTGTACCCTGTTCAGCAGCTCAAAGCTGTTCCCGGTTGGAACAGCGGCATTAACTTCCACCGTTGGAGCTGGTGGGGTTAACCCAGAGGGGGAGTTGCCCCCGGCCTTCCTTACTCGGCGCCAGTGGCGACGTCGAGCGTGTCGAGCTGTCGGGGCTGGTTCGGCGGTGGGGATGGTTTTGTCTTGCCCCCTGTCTAGATGAGGCGCTGTTGGTGCCAGCCTCTTAAAGACTGGTGTCTTTTGAGTAGCGGTATCCAATTTGTCAAAGACAGACCTTTGAGCAGGAACGGGAGCCGGAATAGTCAGTCTTGTAAAGACCGACTCTTTGGCAGGAGAAGCCGCCTTGACGACTTCAGGAGCAGGGATGGCTATCTTCCTCGGGATGGCCACTTCAGGGGTCATGGGCTTCTTAGCAGGCCCATCGGAGTTCAGGCGCAGTCTGGTGAAGACCGAGGAGTTGGAATTGGACGACCCGTTGAGAAGGGTCGTGGTAGTAGTGAGCCGATCGAAGACCGACTTCTTTTGCGCTTGCTTCGGAAGCGGGATGTTAATGTTCACTGGCGAGAGCATGGTCCCAAAGAACAGACTGGTGGTAGCCTGAGTCACTTGTTCCACAGGCATAGTGAACAGGGAAGCAGCCTGCGGTCCATAGGCCATACCTCCAGGTGAGGCGAAGCGTCGGTTGTATTTGCATTTGGAGCAGTTCGAGCAGTTGGACGCCATTACTGTTTGATTTCTACGCCAAGCAAGAGAACAAATCTTAGTAACTTGAAACCTGAGAGCAACCATTAACAAACCGCGATTCGTTCGCGAATACGACACACGAAGTGTGGAGTGGAAAGAGGAAAAGGTCCCACCGGGCGTGCCAGAATCTGTTCCCCTCCGAAAGACGGCGCGACGACTGAGAGACGTCTTGCCTGAGATTCGGGGCAGATGCTATTTGGTTTTATCATTCCACCTCTCCGAAGATGCCAAGTTGATTTATGGCACCGTATATCGGAGGTTTAGACGGATGCGGCCGATGTAGCAGACTTCGTCAGATTCCCCCTCGCTTGAGGGGTTTTTTGATTGTGAGGACGCTCTTCCCTGCAGGCGCAAGCTCCTGCAGTTAATTACGCTACCGCATCGCGGTAACAACTTTCTCCTTTTCCAGAATTTCACTTCGTGTCGTGGGTGTTTGTTTTGTTTGTGGTTGCCCGTGGATTGTATACGGAGACTAATTTATGTCGTCGCCCGTAGGACGTGGATTAGTCCAAATCCGTATTTTCTTAGATTTGGGTTTGGGGTTTTGGTTTAAGGATACGTTAGCCATATTTGAGGTTAAGATCAACTTAAACGTTTGTTAAGGATACGTTAGTCCAATTTGAGACTAAGATCAACTTAACGGGATCGTTTGGATCCGACAAAAGAGCATTTGGGGGCTCTATTGTTCCAGTTTAGGGACATAGTGGTCCATTGCCAGTTTAGAGACATGGTGGTCCAACATTCCCATTTTGGGGACGAGTATTGGTTTAAGGACGCATTAGTCTATGAGTTTAAGGACCCCACAGTCCGTATTACCAGTTTAGGGACATGGTGGTCCATCATTCCCATTTTGGGGAAGGATATTGGTTTAAGGACGCATTAGTCCATGAGTTTAAGGACCCCCACAGTCCGTATTACCAGTTTAGGGACATGGTGGTCCACCATTCCCATTTTGGGGACGGATATTGGTTTAAGGACGCATAAGTCTATGAGTTTAAGGACCCCACAGTCCGTATTATGTGTGATTGTCGGGACCCGTCACCTCTCTGACGACGTTGAAGGATTACAACGACAAATATCAGAGGAGTTCAGAGATGTACCTTTGAACCGGGTGTAAATTGATTTGAGAGAGCAGTTGTGCTCAGTTCAATTTAATTTGAGGACTTATGGCCAGAATTGGGTTAAGTCCAGTTGAAAATGTTCAAGATTTTATTTGCATTTGGCCTGCTAGGCCTTTGTTTGGGCTCGGCCCTTTTTAAATGATGCACAGCATCTAAATTGGTCTGTTAGACCTTTATTTGGGCTCTGCCCCTTTTTAATAATGCATTGCATTTTTATTAGGCCTGTTAGGCCTTTTAATTGGGCTCTGTCCCTTCTTTAATAATGCAAAGCATTTATTGTTCTGACAGTGCGCCACGTGGCTTGTTAGGCGCTTTGCGCCAATTAAGGAGCGCAAGGCGCAAATTCATGTGGAGGTGACACGTGTCGTGCTCTGGTGAGCGCAAGCGTAATGCGCTGCGCCATTGCGCTGCGCTGGTGCGCTGCTGACACGTGGCGCGCTCTGACGACTTGCGCCAATTCAAGAGCGTGGTGCTCATTTTTTAAAAGCGCAAAGCGCAGATTATTCTGGGGTTGACACGTGGCGTGTTCTGCTGACTTGCGCCAACCCAAGAGCGCAGTGGCTCAAATTAGTAGTGCAGGGCACTGTTCAAAAGCGCATAGCGCATCTTAATCTATTTTAGATCAAAGAACAAAATCTTTTTGATTCCAAAGAGGTTCTACCTCAATTTTTTAAGAACCAGTGGTTCATCAAAAGGCAATGCCTTTATATAGATCAAAAGATCTAGTAAAGAAGTAAATTACTTCTTTTTTTATTAATATTAATTTTTTTTATTAAAGATCTTGATCTTGTTCTTAGATCATTGATCTTTTTAGAAGAAATTCTTCTTTTTCCAAAGGTTTTTACCTTTTTTTTATCTCTCTGAGTTTCTTCTCAAAGTTTTCTTTTTAAGGGCTCTGTATCTCTCTATCTTGATGTCAATGTCCTTTAGACTTGGAGTCTAGGGGCCTTTATATAGTGCCAATTGATTTGTTACGTTGGTTACAGAGATCTTTCTCTGATTGATCTGGGGATATTTCCCCACCGTCGGATCTTTGATCCAAGGGCTCTGTTTTACAGAAGATGATCTTATTGTTTTAATAAGATTGGAAAGATCTTTCCAGAATTTTATTGTTCTGATTTAGTGCTGTCAGAGTTGGCGCAAGCGCATCTGCGCTTGACACGTGTCGCGCAGCGCGTTGCGCTAGCGCAGAGCGCAGCGCAACTGCGCTGACACGTATCGCGCTAGCGCAACTGCGCTAGCGCAACTGCGCTGACACGTGTCGCGCAGCGCAGTGCGCAAATCCTCTGAAGCGTTGCTTCCTTTATTTTTATTTTAAATAGAGTCTTGCTCTGATTGGGTGCGTTGTCTTGGGCGCAGCGCTGGCGTGTCAGCTTTTGACACGTGGCGCGCTGCGCGCAGCGCAAGGAATCTGAAGCATTGCTTCAATTTTTGAATTTTTGAAATGCAAACAGAGCTTTGCTCTGATTGGGGGAAACAGCGTTCATATGTTTTGCACATTAGCGTCTACGTGAGCTTCACGTGCGGTGCCAATATAGGATTTAATCCTAAAAGGTTGGCGTTGGCGTTGGCGCCCTCATGAGGAGCACGTAAGGCGCTGCCTTATTGAAATTTAATAAAGCTTAGCTCTTTTTATTATGTTTAAATTTTGGGGGAACAGATGTATTGGTGGGAAAAGGGTGCATGTCTAACTTTATTTCGAAACTGTGAAAATAGCGGCAGACTTGATTCCAACTTCATTCTTGAACTGGTAAATAGTTTGATTTAATACATATCTTGCTACTTATATTTTGTTTTAGATATAAATTGTCTAATTCATCGATGTTAGGTTTTTCTTTAAACCTATAGGAAAAGATATACAACTTGAGAAGGATGACTTTGGGCATGGAGTATCTCAAGACAGCGATGACCGGTGGCCACTTTGCAGCGGCATACATAGTCGGGATCATGCTGTTTTTTGATGCATATACACGGGCACACGCCATGGAAATCCTGAACAAAGTTTCTTACGGCGATCTTTTATGCCCTGGTCATGAAGTTAAAGAGTGTACGAGATCGGGCAATCTCATAGTAGACAGATACAGAAGAGAGGCTTTGCAGATTATGAATAAAAGTTGGACGAAGGCGATATTGAAGATGGAGCCAAGATCTCCTTGCAAGGATAGGCTCTGTGGAGGGGTTGTGGAGGCAAAAGGTGATGGCTACTGGGTTGATAATGATCGACTTCCGAGGGCATTTTGCGGTTAGTTTTGTCGATGGATGGATGTCACGCCCCGCTCCCGGTGTACGGCGAAGGGGACGCGACGAGGTTCGCTACGTACATACTCAAAAGTACATACGCTAAGCGTATCTAAGTAATATAAAATAAATACACAAGAGACAAGGGATAATAAAAAAAGCAACTTTTATTTATTAACATTCTTTTGTACAATGCATGAAAAGGAAATACAACTGAAATAAAAAGATGCCTAAACAGTGGCATAACAGGAAATGAAAAGTACAGAAAGGAAAAGTGTACAATGAAACTAAAGTGCAGGGTCTTCGGCAAACTGCTCCAAGTCTTCTTGAGATGGCTCGATCTCTGCCGGGTCCAAATCACCTGATGACATTCAAAGAAGAAAGAAATAGAATGTCGTCAGCGAACAGGTCGCTCGGTAAGTCCCAAAGGTAAGAGGAAAGTCGAATAGACAGAATAAGAAGATATCTTTTAAAGTTGTATACTATTGTTGTAATGTTGTGTTAACGCTGTTGTTTGTACCTTGGTACAGATGGATGTCAGTGTATACGAGGGGGTCTCTATATGCTAGAGACCAGAGCAAACGGAATGTACAAGGAACCGTTAAGCCACGGTACAACAGCAATGGAATATAGGTTAGGTGTCTTAATCTGACCACCTCGTGCCACCTTTAACACCTTCCGTACCAATCTACCCTTTAAACCCCATGATATCTTGTTTGTATTGTTGTCTTGTAAATTGTATTTGTTGTATGATTGGTTGACTGACCGAAACGATGATATCAGTAAACGGTTGTAACCGTAGAGTCATGTAAATGGAATAACTGAGAATCATGTAAAAGGAATATATATCCATGGTTCAGTTCAGTCAAGTTGTATAATTTGATAATTGGATTCATGGTTTCATGTGTTCATATTGAATTGGAATCTTGTAGATTATAGATTGACTTGAATCATATTCAAGTCATATTAATCAGACTCAAATCCGAGTCAGACAATCAGGAATGTAAATCGAAGTCTTATAATTGCTAGGGTTCTTAGGGTAATTTATAAAACTTGAGGGGTTTTATGTAAAAACACTTTTATATACTTTTCAAAATACACATCAAGTATTTATTATTCGTCTTTAGAATTGTAATGAGGGTGGATTTTATATTGTGACATTTCTAGTGAAAATATCCTAGTTTTATAAATAAGGGTATTTATCTGTAATATTGATTTATTTGAAGTTCATGGTATTTTAGTGTAAAATTTATTCTTGTGATATTTAGAAAAAGGTGGAATATTTATATCATAATAAAATAGATATTTAAATGGTAAATATACATATATTTATACAAAAATAATTTTAATAAATATTTTATATTCCAAAAAAATCTCATTTTCTTAAGATGTCGTATTTTAAACCTTTCGAGACCGAATACTCCTTGCGGAGGTCTGAATCTCGCACTACTAAGCCCGAGGATGTGCGATAATCTGCACCATCCCGAACGGGTTCCCCAAAAATAGGTTGTAGCGGCGCTTTGCAAAGATTGTAAAATACTAATCCTTTAGAAAACGGTTTTATAAAGTAAAAGATATTTATTTGTAAAAGTGTAAATTTTCCGTATTTTAGATTCTAAGGTTTCCTAAGTCAACTAGCCTATTTCTAAATGGTCTAAACGATAAGTCGTCAGATGCCTCAAATCGCCTTCTCACCGCTAATTGTGGTCAGGTAAGTACAAATGAGGAAAGGAGGGATCCGCTCACGAATCACCGTGAGACGGGCCTTTTAAAGTTACATTTTCTCACTTGCCTAGCCTAGACACCACAAAGTCAGGTTTAGATAAATGATCGATGTCCACAACTTATCGTGTTTTCTTAATAAGAGATATTTATTTAAAAGTGTATCAAAGCTAAAACTTTTAGAAATGATTTTATTAGGAATATGGTATTTAAATGAAAGTATTGTTTTATCGTATTCTAAGTTTTTGATGATATCGTTTTAGGTTGTATATGCGTGTGTGTGGAGGTAGGTCATTATCTCGTGCTCTACTTTAAATGTATAGCAAAGTTAATGGGTTAAATGTGAAATCGAAACATTGTGGTATTTAAGTGAAAAAATACGATAAATTGGAAAGGCTATCATTTCATGTGATGAAACTTGTCCAAATTGTTTGTTAAATGTTTAATAGTCAACATAAAAATGTTTAAGCATGAATGTATTGGTGAGAAGTGAAATTTTATAGAAAACCGAATCGGAAATCGGATTTGTTCCGATTCCGTCGGGTTTTGTAATTTCGTATTTTAGAGAATAAGAAAGAGAGATAGAATGGGACTTACAGGTTTCGATTAAGCAAAGGAGTGAAGGGAGGACTAAAGAGGTTGCCGAGGCGTTGCTTCGCCGCCGGTTGTTCCTAAAAACGTCGCCAGAATTTCCGCCGGAATTTCGTCGGAGTTTCGCCGCGAACTTGTTTTCAAAGTACACAACTCTTGAGAAGGTTTTGAGAGAGTGGGCTCAGGATTTTGGGATGAGGGGGTAGAGGGTAGGGGTGTATTTATAGGGTAGGTTAGGAGTAGGGTAGGTGAAGGGTTTTTAATTAAAAAAATGTAAAAATTATAGAAAATTCATTAAAATTTGAGTAATTAAATGTTAATGGGTATTCTGGAACCGATCCATCAATTTAAAGTGTGCAGAGGGGTTGGGAATACCAAAATCCAACATTTTCGTTTAGGGGACTCGGAGGTCCGGCCGGCGGCGCCGGCCCGAGTCGGTCGGTCCGCCGGCCGACTCGGCCGAGTCAAGGCGTCGGGAGATAGGGGGGTCTTCAGGTGGGTTCTGGTATATTTAGTTTTTAAAGTTCAGTTCAAGTTTTGGGAGTTGTGGCGTTTGGACTGTTGGACTTCCAAAGAATTTAAAACAAAAACAATATAAAAATAATGTGGGGCAGGAGATTTGAACTCTGGTGACTTGGTTCAGCAGTGCAAAGTGTTACCAATGAGCTACAAGCTCCTTCTTATAATTGTTGTGGGAAAATAAATACTTAAAGTGGTAACAGCAACATTAAATACCCCAAATATACTTCAAATTTAAATCAATTTTATGTATACAAAAATTGGAGTTGTTACAATGGACGAGTGTTACAAATTCTTTGAAAATTAATTCCAATGGAAACATTGCTACCATCTCTTAACTGATTATGTTTTGGAAGTTTTTTTAAATTTTTAAGTTTCAGAAGTATGTGTCATATTTGCTGGGTAGGATGTTGAAATTTGTGATCACTTTGTAATGGTTCATTTTTGTAAGTAAGAAACCAACATCTCTTTTTATTGCTACATATAATTTTCATATCGTAACCGGTTTTAGTTTATTGTTGAATGATGATAGTCTCAGGAGATAACATTGAAATCAGAAATATTGGCGCCATTCATTTTTTGTTGTGTTCTTCACCACTAAACAACATTAAATATTATCTTTTTCAAATATTTTTATTTAATTTACTCAAGTTACGATACTATCAAATCAGTTAAGTTATGTTTTGTCAAATCTAATTTATTGAAAACCGTTCATATGCAGAGTGAATTATGATAAGAGTAAGAGTTCAAAAAGTTATATCTTATTAACAAACTAAAATGATATACTTATTAATATTCTATTTTTCTATTACTTTTTGAATTCTTACTCTCCTATGTAGGGTCATTTCATTCATTTTCCAAGTATCTCACTATATTAGACTACTGTGAAATTGTAAGTTTTTTTTCCAGTTTGTTATTTCGTGTTATTTTATTTTCTGATGTAATACGGATATAGTGATGTACTTTGTCTATACTTAGGACATGATTTTTTGTTTATATTATACGTCTGTTTCAATGAAATGGATGGCTAGTATTATGCATTTTCCTTAAGATATCTTTGTGCTTTCACATTTTATATGTTTGGGTTAAATAAATATCATGTACCTTATTATGCTATCATCCATTAGTGCTTTGCATATCTTTTCAATTCAGAGAAATAAAATAACATATATTCTTAATTCTAATTTAAAATAAAAATATAATTTATACTCTCTTAAGTATTTATTAATCATTGAGTATAATCAAGATAAGTTGAGAGTGCGGGTATTGAGACTAAATAGAATTTAAATTTTAACCTGAAAACTATTTCATCATTTCATTGTCCTTGATTCATGTTTTCCCCGCGCATAGCGCGAGTATAATTCTAGTTTATATATATATATATATATATATATATATATATATATATATATATATATATATATATATATAATGGAGGAAAGAGACCCTATGAGGCTTTTTTGCGTTAGGTGGCGGCAAAAGGTACGCCCTCCACAATTTTATTCGACGATCGGCGCCTTCCAACTTGATATCCATTCTCTAATTTGTCGATACACCAAATTTCATATCATTACAACACCATTTCACCGTTAATTTAGTGGGTGCAAAATTAACGGTTTACCGACAATAGAACTTTATACATTGCTAAATCAATGGTGAAATGGTGTTGTAATCATATGAAATTTGGTATATCGACAAATTAGAGGATGGATATCAAGTTGGAATATGGCGATCATCGAATAAAATGGTGGAGGGCCTACCTTTTACCGCCGCATAACGCAAAATGCCTCCCAGAGCCTCTTTCCTCTATTATATTATATTATATTTATTTATATATATATATATGTGTGTGTGTGTGTGTGTGTGTGTGTGTGTTTTTTTTTCTCTCTAAGACGACACCGTAGAGTACAACTTCGGTTACTATCCAAAAGCCTGCTCGCCCTAAGTGTTGCTTTCATGTTTTCAGCTTTCTAAGACAACTCCGTAGAGTGCAACTTCGGTTAATATCCAAAAGCCTGCTCACCCTAAGTGTTGATTTCATGTTTTCAGCTAAATATAGATAGCCATCTTAAGAAAAAACATAGTCAGAGGAAAAGGAAGAATCAATGGAGATTGATAAAGAGGAGGATGATAGTGGGAGAAAAAATGAACTAGGAGGATCCATCAAAGTTGACAATGTTCAGGCTCTTGCTGCTAACGATCCCAAAAACGTGAAAGCTGAGACCCTTGAGAGGTACATCAGGCCTGAGATCGAGCATGATTTTATCGATGATGGCGGCGAGAACATCCCTATCATCGATATGCGTAAACTCGTGGATCCTGAATTCTCGCTTGAAGAAGCGGCTAAGCTTGGATTTGCATGCGAAGACTGGGGATTCTTCCAGGTTAGTCCAGTACTAAGTTTCATCTTTCTTGGCTAGTTTGAGCTCTCTATAATTTACTCTTTATATGATTTACATAAAAATAGAAGGAAATTTTCTTTGGTTTAGGACATGTTAGTATGTTACACAGTCTACAACTTTAGAGCTATATTTGTCAAATTGCACAATTGATTATTCACTTGATAAGATACTATATATCTTGTCTCTGCCGCTGCATCAAAATATAGAAGGTATCATGGGAGTTGAGAGAGATGCAATATTTTTACATTCTTGATGCCCGTGTAAGTTGAGCACCCTTTTGTGTGTTGAAACCTAGGCTCTTGTACATCGGTATTTTTATTAAAAAAAAATAAAAATTAATCCACTTTAAATACGCCGCGCTAAGATTTGAACCTGGTATGCTCTAATATAACCTTATGTGCTTCTGTCACTACATAGAACTCTGAATTTATGATGAGCGTTAAATCTTTGAGATATATGTTTTTTATGATGCTCTGAAAAGTCCATCTCTTAAACATGGGTTACACTGAACTAATTAATGCCCTCTGATTGCGAACCTAATATTTGCGTTGAATTTAGCTGGTAAACCATGGCATACCTGATGAGCTGATTGAGAAAGTGAGGGCTGACATCGAGGAGTTCTTTCGGCTTCCATTACATGTTAAAGAGGAATTTGCTCAAGAACCTGGGCTGCTTGAAGGCTATGGACAAGCTTTTGTTGTCTCAGAAGAACAAAAGCTTGATTGGTGCGACATGATTTATCTATATACTCAGCCTCAAAGTTATAGAAATATGAAGTTCTGGCCTACTGATCCTCCAAGTCTCAGGTAAAATAAAATGTTACAGAGAAATATTTACATTTTTTTAAGCATTATTCTAGTTACAACAAATGGTTTTATTTGCCTAGATTTAGTAAAGGGCGGTTTATTGGAATACATATCTATACAATTAATCATCATTTGTGAAACTTTCTCTTTCGCGCTCGCGTGCACGGTGTGTATACATGTGTTCTACTATCTATCTATATATATATATATATATATATATGAGATTAATGGAGGGAAGAGGCCATAGGAGGGGATTCCCTCCTATGGTGTCGAAAAAATACCCTCTCCCGAGTTTTTTCCGACGATCGGCACCCACCATCTTCATCGTCATCATCTAAAATGTGGATACACGAAATTTCATGTGATTCTACAACCTTTTCACCGTTGATTTAGTTGGTGCAAAATTAATGGTTTACCGACAATAGAACTTTTTACATTGCTTATTCAACGGTGAAAAAATGGTGAAATCACATGAAATTTGTTGTATGTACATCTTAGATGATAACGATGATGATGATGGATGCCGATCGTCGGAAAAAAATGGTGGAAGTTGTATTTTTTCGAACGCCATAGGAGGAAATCCCCTCCTATGGCCTCTTTTCTCCATTATTCTATATATATATATATATATATATATATATATATATATATATATATATATCCCAAAAATTGGGTAAGAGAATATTTATTTTGTTATTTAATGGATTTATTAATTTGTTTTAATCGGAACCGTTGAAATCAAAGGGTAGATCCAACGGCTGTTATGCAAGTTAGTGAATTTAAAAACGCGAACCCGATAAGCTAATTAATGTTATAAAAATGCGTGTGTAATACTAATTAAAGAAATTAATTTGCTTGTCGTAAATGCTTTTCAGGGAAACACTGGACAAATATTCATTGGAGTTGAGGAGAGTTGCACACTTCATCCTGGGAATGATGGCCATAAATTTGGGACTTGAACACGATAAGCTAATTAATGTTGTAAAGGAAGCACAATCGATGAGGATAAATTACTATCCACCATGCTCCCATGCGAAGAAGGTGCTGGGTATTTCCCCCCACTCTGATGCAGTTGGCTTGACATTGCTTCTTCAAGTCAATGAAGTCCAAGGGTTGCAAATTCGGAGAAATGGTCGATGGATCCCTGTAAAACCTACTCCCGGCGCTTTTGTTGTCAACATCGGTGATGTCCTCGAGGTAATAATAAATCATCATCATTTGATCCTTTTTCTAATCAAACTTTTATGGGCAGTAGTCGACCTTGTGTCGATAGATCGTCTCATAACTATAGTTAATTTGATCGAAAAGATAATCCATAATAGAAGCGAATGAACAGGATTGATTTAATTATGTTGTTATCCGTTTGTTGTTCCCCGCAGATTTGTACTAACGGGAAATACAAGAGCATCGAGCACAGGGCGGTTACGCATCCAACGAAAGAACGTCTATCTATTTCCGATATTATGAGATATATATGTTGATCGAGTCTTTCATATCGAAATGATGTACGGTCTCGGTAGAGTTGCTGCAGCCTAGGAAATTATCAGGGACTGAATTAGAAATATATAACTAATTGCTGTATGAAATTAGGGTTGTTAGGGGCAAATGTTGAATTGTGAATTTTTGTTGGACTTTCTGGCTGTCGTAGCTGGCTATTGGTGGTGCTGTTGCACTAGATTATGAATAATAAAAATGCAAATTTGAATATTGACTGATATTATTTCATGCCATACTTCCTGGTTTCTGTGCATGATTTTGCAGTTGCCATGTTTGATGATCACTGACCATCTTTTTCCATATTTGTGCGGATCATAATAATGACTTCATTATCAACTTTCATGTTTTCTTTTGGTGTGTTGCCTTCTTGTGATGCGGAGCGTTCACACCTTGAATCCCAAAAATACAACCAACTTGAAATAAATGCATGATTGTGAAGTGGATGCATGCTTATGAATTCAATGCAACTATAGGCTTGAGGGCCTTTTGGATGCTCAGAAGCACCGGAAGTGTCGCGCGCGCATTTTGAAGTAACTTTCAAAAAATTTCATGGAAACAGGTTTGGAAGCTACTTCATGTGTTTATTTATACAATTTTGGAAGAAAGATATTCAGCTATTTCTTCCGTAAATAAAACAAACAAAAATTGTTTAGCAAAAATAAATTCTTACCTTTTGGAAGCAATAATAAACAACAAATAAACAATCAATATTTTTTTCTTGGTCCTTATGCCTTGACTTCTTCCAGCCGTAAAATAAGGAACGAAAAACTTGAAAGTGGCCATATAGGACCCGTACCATCGTTATAACTTTCCAACTTTTCTTCCGTCAAATTAAACACTTAAAATTATGCGCCCTAAAATATCCGTCGGCTCCAACAGTAACATTTTCCTCTTTTCTATTTCCATCAAGATTTCCAACACTCCTTTACAAGATGATCTCTTAACTTTGAACCAAAAAAGAAAATTTAAGAAATATCGGAATCGAGTATAAACTATAAAGAATACGAGAAAAAATTGGTCGGCTAATCATGGATATTTACATTACTTCTCTTTCAAGTAATTAATGAACTAGTATTTTGCCCGTGCGATGCACGATGCATGTGTATATCACCGCCAAAAACAAATTAAGAAGAAAAGAAAAAAACAAAAAATGAACAATTCTACGTTTAAATAGGAACAAATAGTTTCCTTCGGAAAAATACAAAAAATGCTTAAAGACATGAAAGAGCCTACCCCTTCCTCTTTCTTCTTCTACATCTTTTATTGTTATTGATGGGCTCAATAATAATTTTAGACTAAATTTAGATCCCAATTTTATTATATTTTGGAAATGTCTAAATGTAGTTTAAATTTTGAGCTCTTCAAATTCTACTTGGACAATGAAAAAGAAAGAAGAAAAGCGAGAATACTTGTCTTCCTTTTTCCTAAGGATGAAATTTTTCCTAATGGACACTCTACTTTGCTTATTTTGTTTGCAAAACAGTAAAATGACTCTTCATCACATCATGGATTTGGGTTATAATAGTAAATGAAATATTCCAAGTATTTCCCAAAAATATACACCGGAAAAGTTCCAGTCTTGCCCACGTGTGAATATTGCAAAGCTCAGATTATTATAAAGCTACATCTCTTCTACAAAAGATAAACATAGTTTTTCTCACGAACATTCCATATAAAACAACTGCAGTAAAGCCCTAACCAATATACTCAATCAACAAACAAATCGAAGAATTACATTCTTATTATAAGGTATCTGCTAGTGAGCACAGCAGCATACTCAGGCAACCAAAGTCACATTCACAAACTCAGCCGTTCTCAAAAATTTTATATACAGAATGTCTCAACACCCTTGCAAGTTTCATCAATACGTTGCCACTGAAGAACTTTCGGCTAAACGAACCACACAGAAAAAGAACGATACTGAAAACCAAAGCAGAGCTTCAATGCTCTTTGGAACATGAACAACTACTGTGAAATTGTATATATGTAGCTACTTAGAATGAGATCAAGGGAGTTTTTTCCTCTCATAGAACTTGAGAATCAAAGAGAGGACTCAAACTGGTATTGCGGCTATTAATCAACCGCCGAAGACATCAGTCGATGTATAAGCTTGAGTTGGGTTCACTGGCAACCTGGCAGGCATAAGAAGAATATATATAAAAAAGCATCTGATGATTTAGAAACTCCATCTTCTTTCTCTTTGTAAAAAGTAGAGATTAAAATGCATAAGCTAAATGCACCACTTTGGGGGTTTAAGATAATGGATTGAATTGAAAAGATATTCCGGGGTGGGGTGCGGGTGCGGGGGTGGGGGAGGGGGATCTCAGCTAATGTGAATGAAAAAGAATAATTTATTAAACAATGAGCCCATCATCGAAAGATGCTACTCACGGAGCAATCATCATGAACACGCCAAATGGTCTCGCCCAAAAGGTTTGCCACGGAAAGAACTGTGAGCTGAGGGAAACTTTTTTGCTCCAGAACTGGGATAGTGTTTGTGATGATGACCTCTTGAAATAGGCCACTAGATAACCTCTCTATTGCAGGGGGGCTGCAAAGGAAAATAAATAGTAAAATAACTTGAATACTAAGAAACCTTTTATACACATTTTGCTAGATAGCACTCTAGCAAAGCTGCAACAAATCATCAAGCAAAATAAATGTAGAAGAAAACAAATCATGAAATTGGACTGCCCCATAGAAAGGTGGATATATGTAGCATTGATTCTTCATCGAGAAGACGTATTCGTATCGGATTCATAGCTATATCAGATTTTTTTGGATTCGTTGAGCATACTTGTCGAACTCCTTTTTCACATCCTAAAAATTTATACTGTACTTGAGATGTGTCGAACAGGCAATAATGGTCAAGACAAGAACATTCTATGCTTCAACAGTAACAAATATTCTTTGGTCGCATTTGCTAAAATGATAAATTTTTGTTATTATGTATAGGCTTATTTCACCAAAAAAAACCTTGTGGTTTGGAGTTCCGCCGTTACTCAGAAACCCCCTAAATTATACTTCCGTTACCCCACTACCCCCTGCCGTTAAATCTCACATCAAATGACCTAATTACCCTCGCTTCCCAAAACCCAACTCCATCACCACCAGTTCCAAACCCTTACCCGATCTCTCGCCATCACCACCACCAAGCCTCCCTCGGCCTCCATTCCTCCTTCAACCCTCCGTTGACCTTGCTGCCCTTCCTCCTTCAACCCTCCCTCGACCAGATCTCCATCTCCGACCTTGTTGCCCTTCCTCCTTCAACCCTCCCTCGACCAGATCTCCATCTCCGACCTCGCTGCCATCACCAACAACTTCGCCGCCGATGTCCTCGTCCGGTCTGTTGAGATCATGGGTCCATAGCTTGCCACCGAGCGGTTGACAGTGTAGGCACGGTCCAACGACGTGAGGGGCAGCTTGATGAGCTTGGCCTTCTTCAGCGCCACCGCAACGTCAGCGTCTATCTTGGACTTGAGGGCGTGGACGGTGGCGGGCGGTGGTGTCTTGGAGCCCTCATTGGCGTCGTGGAGCTCAGGCGTTTAATGAATTGAGGGTTAGGGTAGGATTTGGAATGAGTTGGAGCTCCAGTTCATTTTTTTCTTCAAAGAAAAAATAGGTTAGGGTTTGAAATATTAATTTAGGGTGCTGGGAGTTGAGATCAGGTGGTTGTCTAGAAGATGAAGAAGAAGAAGAAGAAGGGGGCTGGTCAAATTTGTGGTCAGTTGTTGAATGAATTGAAAAAAGTTGAAAAAAGTTGAAGAAAAAAGAGAGGTTGTTGATGGAGGAAGAAGGGTAATTTCAGGAGAGAGAAAATCCAAAAGTGGTCATGTGATAGGTGACATGATCACTTAAAACTTAAATTTAACGGCAAGCAGGTAGTGGGGTAATGGAAGTAAAGTTTTGGGGGTTTCTGGGTAACGGCGTTAGTTCAGGAGGGTTTCTGGATATTACCCCAAACCACAAGAGGGCTTTGGTGAAATAAGCCTTACGTATATCAATTCTAACTACAAAAGTATATTCCAAAAAATCATATCCCTGATTTTTTAAAAATTGCAAATCCACGAATCCGAATCGTATTGTGTCCTGTACGTGTATCCGAATCTCTGCTGCTTAGTGGTAGATTAAGAAATGAACTTTCTTTATTGTTTTGGCACAAAGAGAAATTTAGAGCAAGCAAAATGCCTATAAGGTACACAATATTTTTGCCACACTGTCGCATGTTTTAGAGTGAACCGAAATTGCACTCTAAATTTTATCGTCTCATAGGAAGTGCCTCACATAAAGAGATTAAGAGCAGTATACGCCATAATGAATAAATTTATACATCAGCTTTGTTCTGTTGCCAATTTACTCCTGCTTGAAAATTCTTTTAACCTTGGAAGGATTTAGGCACCATGGGTAAGGAGTAAATTTGATGGTGACAAGAATGAGATTCCAATTTCTTGGTAGGTGATAGCATGATGGCTTACTTGATTGCTTGAAGATGGAACTATGGAAGAGAAATGAAAGATGGTTATTCATGGTTGATAAAAGAGAGATGACTTTGTACTAGTCCTAAAATGAACTAAAAGTTAAACCTTAACTGATAGTGTACATGAGAAATAACTTTAAACCTATCAGAGCAAAACAAAAATGTTGCATTCTTTCTAAAGAAAATTATGTTACGGCATAGGAAAAATATGAGGATACCTGAAAACAGCATGTGTGCTGCAAGCATAGACTTCTCTTGCTCCCTCATCACGTAGAAGCTTTGCACCTTCAGTGATTGTCCCTATGCCATCAAATAAACCAAAAATATATAGTTCATAATACAAAACTAGGATTAAAAAATAACGACAATCTATTTTTTTCCAGCCAAAGAGTAAATGCTCAAGGACACACTGTAGAGTCAATGCTCAGATGATATATATACAAACAACCGCACGCTAGAAGAGTAACTTTTCTATTGTATGAACAAGTTTAGAGACAACAAAGTGAAATATAAGTTGAGGCACATAACTTGATGAAACTGGAGCATGAACTGCTAGTCTACTACACACCATTGCAGCTATAAAGAGGTAAGAAGAAAAAATGGATATTTTAAGCAGGCATGATGCTGGCATCTGCTTTCCTAGTAAAAACCTACTACACTTACCAGCAGTATCAATCATATCGTCCACCATTACAGCCACTTTTCCTCTTACATCCCCAATCAGATTCATAACCTGTAAATACAACAGAATTGTAACTTCCAAGTATAGTTATTGCTACGGCTGGGATACCTTTGAAAGAATTTAGTATACACGGTAAAGGCAATTATAAAGATTATACTGATATAATAAACCATTTGGAGACACTTGTCCTCAGTATGATACTGTACTTTAAATTATTTTGCAATCCTCTTTACATTTCCCCACTTGCAGACATACACATATCATTAGTATGACATTTTAAATATTATATGCTTGTTCAACACTGTGCAGACTTTTGATGCTTGTCAATGTCAAGTATTTATTTTAAATGCACTACAAAAATAAAATGACTGCATTTGTAGTGGTCCCTTACCATGTCATCCTACCACATCCACCTCTTAAATCCATGCACACGCACATACATTTTCTGTCATGTCATTTTACTATTTTAGTATCCTAGGTTTTCAAGATATTCCGTACTCGTGTTTTGTATCTGTGCAATGTAAATAGGATATCTAATATGTCAATCATATGCATGTTCAAAATAAGTACAAAAAACCACCTAAACATCAGGTTCCATCTGTACCGTAATTTTCAACAATTTGATTTTTTCTTCACTCGTAACATTATATAGCATTAGATTGTCTTAAGAAAAGAAAATATTTTGAAAATAGGGCACTTTTCCAATGAAAATTTTGCAAATTTCAGTGTATTACCTCGGCAACATTGTGCCCTTGACGCCTTTTATCCACAATGGCCAAAGGTGCATCTGACAACTTCTTCGCAAAAGCACGAGCCCTGGCAACACCTCCAACATCTGGAGATACCACGACCAAATCATTTGAACAGATAGTCTTGCTGGCCAGGTAATCAAGGATCACGGGCTAGAAGTGCACAATAAAAATTGCGATTGGTTAGAATAGTCTGAAGTCGTTATTCTAGTTTTGACCACAATATGTGACTACTTATGCAAGGCTTACCTGTCCATAAACATGATCCACAGGAATATCAAAATATCCCATGGACTGCCCAGAATGAAGATCACATGCAAGTACACGGTTTGCTCCTGCCTCTGTAATCAGGTTTGCCACTAGTTTTGCAGCAATCGATTCACGCCCTTGAGTCTGAGAAAACAATGATGCTGCTCATGAAGCCTCAGAAAAACATGCAGCCACTATGGCTAATCACCAATCGATAAATAGTTTAGGCTAAATTGCAGAAAATACCCCTCATTTTTTACCATGTAGCATGAAACACCACATTATTTCAAACTTGCACTTTACCCTCCCTACGTTTAACAGTGTTATTATTTCTGTTAATCACATTTTTAATTCCCGCAAGTTCCCATAAACTTCTGCTATAAAAATGACTTAGATGGGATATTTTAGCGGCCGTTATTAAAGGGGACAAAATGCAATTTTTGAAAAAGAAAGGTTCATGCTAAAAGGCCAATCATAAGGGGTAATTCCTGTAATTTAGCCAACAATTCAATTGACAAAAGTAGGAAACTGTATCAATATGCAACAATTAGTAGATGCAGAAGTTTCCCAGGTGAAACTAAAAATTTGCATATGCACAGTGAAGTGGTAGCTCACACCTTTCTATCAGCTCTAGCATAGCCAAAATAAGGTATAACAGCAGTGATATTTTTGGCTGATGCTCTACGGCATGCATCAATCATCACCAGAAGCTCCATGAGATTCTCGTTCGCTGGAGGGCATGTTGGCTGCACTAGGAAGACATCACACCCTCTCACACTCTCTTGCAATTGGACATATATTTCCCCATCAGCGAACCTCTTTATCTTGATTTTCCCAAGGTTGAGGCCCAAGTAGCTAGCAATTTCCTAAATAATTCGTATATTGATGAGCAATTGTCAGAAAGTTTCTCAGAATGCAGGTATATTGGGATGTGAAGAGTAAAAGAGAACTTACTTAGATGGAAAAGAAGAAAAAGAAATTAAAAAATAATAAACATAGAAAAACCAACGCCGAGAAACAGCTCTTGTTACTTTGAACAGCAAGTCTAACACAAACCAGATACAGTTCAATGATCAAACATAATATGCATTTTGTATTTCTAATTTATGATGTACAGAGCACCGATAAGATTTGTGCACAAAACAGTCATGAAATCGGCCACATAGCAAGCTACATCCAGGTGCAATAATTAATCAAGTAGGCATCATTCGGAAGTCAATTATTATAACAAAAAACTCCCTGAAACAAAAATACTAGTTCACAGAAAAATGTTTTTAAAGTGTCTTAGAAATCATTACAGTGATTTCACATTTGTGCTAGAGATATGGTTTTTTAGCACAAATTTACGATCTGTAATTAAATCCCGACGAGTTGTAGAAAAAAAATAAACTGATAAATAAGCATGTTTCCATTAGGCACAATGTGGCATGAGATAGTTGGAACTATGGTGCTAATATGTGTTCTACGAATCTTTTATTCTTTGTGAGCAGATATACAGGCATTCTTTTTAAGGATCTTTCAATCCAACTTCTCTGAGAGTACTCAAACAAGTGATTCTTGTAGGTGCAATGAATGTCCAAATCTACAAAATCTATAAATACAGAGATCCACAAAAACGAATTACACCAGTTCTTTATTGAAAAAATCAAGGTAGAATTGTACTGTACCTTACAGCAGGGTAGATAATTGAATTGAGAGCCTTAGAGCGAAATTCATTGTTAGGAGGAACATTAGTATTATTTAACCTTTACATGATAAAGTGATATTGAAGGCGGTATGGCTTGCTAAGGTAAGCCTCTTTCCACTATAAATAGGCTATGAGACCCTAATCCCATCAAAGTTTTGTCAACAGTTCACAATTGACTATAGCATGATGGTAATTCTCTTAGTATCAGAATACTTAATCATTAGCACCTCAGCCTACTTAAATGAAATGGGGTTTTGATATGAAAGCAAGGATTAGCCATTCAAAATTCTCCAAGAAAAGAAACATTCTGGCGAAAGGAAAGATTTAAATCACTATAGGGAATTGCATTCAACTCCGAGACATGGAACAAATTCCATTTGACAAGTGGTGGTTTCCATTTGACAAAGATAATTATACCTCATTATTAGTCAACAAGTGGAAGTATAGACCTATACATGAGCTCCTAAATGAGCACATTATAGGACTATGCTCAGTCCTCTGCTACCAAGGGAAACGAACCAAATTAAAGCATGATTAAAAAAGGGGGTAAACAATTCTTGCAAGAAAAAAATTCACAATTGAGAAGGAATAGAAGCAAAACAAAAATAATCAAGAAAATGGCGATGATAAATATAACAATATAAAACATTCTGTAAGCCTCCATGAATATTGGACACAGATCCTCTCAAGATCTTCCAACACTAGTTTGACATGCATGTGATTTTAAGCTCATGGGGCATCCATAAACCAAAACTTTCACCTAGAGATATCAGAGTGTGCACATTGCTGACGGCTCCCTCATATCTCTGGAACTTGATATGCCAAAAAAAAAATTAAAATAGGGGAGAATCCACCACTACCTGAAAACTCAAGAAGATAGGTGGTCTCTGGGCTTCTAAGGTTTTACTTCCTTCGACCAAAACAGTTGTGCTTTCATGTTAACAACTATTTATATATCTGATTCAGATTTTAGACCTTTATGGATAGAGGCCATAACACCCCCACCCCACCCCACGCCCACACCCACATACACACACAAATACTGTTTTGTTTTTCTGATCTAAGCCACATATAGCTTAGTGTGCAGGACATAGGCTACTAACATTCAAGTAGACATTGCTTTATATCTGGTACACATCCTTCAGTAATTGATGGGTAAAACCTCACATCTCAGCACCAACTTCATGTGGCAACTTTTTTAGCCTTCTACTTTGATACAATTAGCAGGACAACCTGGGATTTAAGGGAGGAATATATCTAAGCCTTCATACAGGATAGAAGGACTTAGGCTATTAGGGACTTAAACGCTCAAGAACTTCATACAGGGGTGTGAAACATTTTTAACAAATAAGCACTAGATATTTCTCTTACTTATTTGCTGGTCATTTTCCTTTCCGATATGGAACCATACACATACGATTATTCATACATGGTGATCTTGCCTAAGGTTATCATCAAGTCTGGTAATTCATGGACAAATTTTATTGCATGATAAAAATGATAACTTAAGAAGCATGTGTAGTGGTATAAAATAACGCTAGAAACCATTTGGAAACATACTATATTAACAAGAAATCATATCCCACTTAATTGTCACATTCTTTGAAGCTATAGGTGGGTGAAGTTGACCCCCCACCCCCCCAAAAAAAAACTACACCTCATAATTTTGTGCACAAATAAGGACTACACGTGATATTTGGGTATTTTTTTCCTACATTGATAAGGATTTGGATTCTCGTCACCGATAAAAATCAGTGCATGGGTAGACTATCTGTTTATAACAAGGGGAATAAGGCATTTGGTTTTCATCTTTCCGATATGGAACTTATACACATAAAATTATTCAAACATGGTGATCTTGTCCAAGCTCATCACCAACTATGGTGATTCATGGGAAAAAGAAGAAGTTATATATGCGTGATCAAAATGATAAAAGAAGCACTGCATGTACTGGTATAAAATAATGCTACAATCCATTTGGAAACATACTACATAAACATGAAATCATATCCCACTTAATTGGCAAATCATGCTAGTCTAGTGTAGCTTTCTTAGAAGGTGTATCATAATTTTGTACACTAATAACGACTACAGGTGGATGCTTTACAATTTTTTGTTATCGATTCCTTCATTGATAAAATTTTGGATTCTCGTCGCTGAAAAAATACAGGCAGTCGGTTTTGAACTTGTGACAAAAGTTTGGATTATGTGCACTGATTTTTTATCAATGCAGAGGATCCTACTTCCATCGGAAATCATATATCATTCGACGTTCATGGAAACTCAATTCGCAAAGCATATGAAACGAACAAACAAGCCAAGAACATCGAAATAGTTAAAGATTCACCAATCCTTTTGTTTTCTTTCAATCAACATGCACAAAAAACTTAATCAAGAGAGGAAAAATTTTAGTTTCACCTGAGAGAGCGCTCGATTCGCCGTGCCTGAGAAAATCCTGAGCCTGGACTCGTGCTTGATCCCAACATCTTGACGTATCGGCAAATTCAGCCATTGATCGTTGAGGATCGGAATGCGAGGCAGCGAAACTCCGTTCACGTATCCCAGCGGATCCTTCCTATTGCACCTCTGCCCTCAAAAATCAAACGAAAAAATTTATGAATATCAAAAA
Source organism: Agapanthus africanus (assembly GCA_030015575.1). Lineage (NCBI taxonomy): Eukaryota > Viridiplantae > Streptophyta > Magnoliopsida > Asparagales > Amaryllidaceae > Agapanthus > Agapanthus africanus. The sequence continues at coordinate 861,300,904 of JASDDO010000024.1, read as the reverse complement.
TTCAGCAGCGAGAGAAACCAAATGTGCAAGAAACTAACCACGGTGAGAAGCGAAGAGGAGGCGAAGCGGCGGCGGCGGCGATCGACGGGGACGAGGACGCCAGAGCTAGGGCATATCAGCGAGTCCATGGAAACCCTAGGGTTTAGTGATCGATCGAGTGAATGCGACGAGGAGTTAGAGCTAGGGTTTTTGATGTGGGAGAATGAAAGAATGTGTTGGTTTGGTTCTTGATTTTGGGGATTTTTATATATAACCCCCTACAAGAAAACAATTTCTTATTTCAGAAACAACCTTCTTGTCAGCTACATTTATAACATGTTATTTTCTTTTCATATATATAAATTCTGTAATTTAATTTTATATTCCTTATAAAAATTATGTTTGTTTAGACTTTGAACGTACCTTCCTTGGACCATAAATTGGTAGCATATGAAACAATAAATCTGGTGGAGAATTTTAGTACATGATGAGTAAGACATAATGAAAAGATGCAACGAACCGTGAAGAAAATATTTTGTGTCTCAGATAGATTTATAAAGATGAATCACCAAATATTTGAAAAAGGTTAGAAGAGAACTAAATGGTTACACCTACAACAATCAGGCAAGAATGAGTTTCAGAGGCTTAATAGTAAAATCTACAGGATGGCCATTAGTTTTTGGTTTTATGTTTTGAATTTGAATTCATGGGTAGCTGTCGCTTTCACTTTTCTCTTTTCAATGATGTATCGTTCTCCTTTTATTTTCACATTTTTTGAATCCAAACCTCTATTGAGCTAGAATGCATTTTGTCCTTTTTCGAAAAGAAATTAAGAAATAATAAAGTTTCTACACTTTGTTCTAGATCCTAAAAGATATCCCCCACCCACCCCCACCCGCGTGCCCACACAATAAAACACCATGAAATGCATCTTCGAAATTGAAATAGTAAATTGCACACAACCCTCTCGATATTTATTAATTTATAAACTCAATCTAATATTTCGATTCTCTTATTTTTTTTCGCATGCATGCTTGTTCGTCCGCTAGAACTAGGTTTTTGCACGTTCGTGGATTGCGAATACAGAACATAGAAGGAAAAAAAAAAGATGGAGGTATTATGTTCCAAGTTATCCTCCACTGCAGTCTCCTAATAATTGCACTTTAATCTCTATTCTTATGATACAAAGAACCAGTTTATTGATTAGTTGCCGCCGGTACACTCGAAACAATATGAAACAAGAGACATGAGCCTCCCTATTATAAATTTGGCGGGCTCCGCTTGCATGTTAGTGATATATGCCCTACAGGCCTATTGTATAATACTGGTATATTACATTTTGGAAATTTGGGATATACACAGATATAATAACAGTCTTGCTCAAAATGATGATATGTTATTTGGTTTGTTTCTACCTCAATATGTGTATATGTTTCTTTTAGCGTATCGCTAATACATATTGGTAGAGCCCTTAGGATTTTTTACTTGACTGCTAGCGTTGTGATAAGAGTTACACTAGTAGGGATTGGGTAGTCTATAAGCACATCCTTATACAGGTCCTCATTCGTAGGATTATCGAGACAGGATATCGATACTTCAGAGCAGAATAATGTATAGGCTTATCATCCCAGCATGGGAGATGGTCTGTCCCACAGCCATTAATATGTTGTGCCGGAGATAGTATATGTGCTCATCGGGTTATGAGTTACACCGGACGGACTCGTTAGGAACTGCTGGTTGGTATTATACCTATCGTCAGGTAGCAGTTCCTGGGTGGCATAAGTACTGGTTAGTCCGTTGACTTGATATCACTATTCATCCTGAGTGTGTTCTCACCGTACTTAGATTACTACCCTACCACGGCTCAAAGGAGTCGTGCAAACATGTAGTGGTTGGGTACGGTCTCGAAGCACTTGGAAGCAGTATCGGTTAGACAGGATTCGTCTCTCCTGGTATTGGGAGTTGATATCACGCTGTGTTCGGAAAGCCATTACACAAAGTCCCTGGTTAGGGCAAGCGAGATTTACTGGTAGATACTCCAGTAGTTTCTCAGGATGTATTGGGCTCTACCCGACACGACTTATTGCGCTATTAGGGGTCTGACGGTTACCATCCCCCTAGGCTCGATATGTGAGTATCTTAAACGAACAGACCGGACTGTATAGAGATTGTCACAGATAGGCTCAGCAGGAGTTCGGATGAGTTTGTTTATCAATCTTCTTATCGATAGATAACTGGGTAGCCGTTACGTGCAGCTAGCACCGCTGACGGACCCGTGGTTAAACCCACTGCCAGCGTACTGTCGAGTCTTTAGAGTCCCACACAGAGGGTTTTCCTGCTTCGGACAAAACGATGTAGAGATCGTATGGTTTTACGGCAGGGTTTCGATCATATACATGTACTGGCTATACGGATATTGTTCGGACGGATAATACTAGTGGGCTTTGGTTTAAACCGGATTTTAGTATTTGTTGGGGTAAAAATTTACACCCCGGTTGACCGAGCCAAAGTCAGGGTCAACCCCCAAACTAGACGGGCCTAAGCCCAGGTCAAACGGGCCCATGCCAAAGTCGAGCCCGCAGCCAGCCTCCCCCATGGCAACAACAAAATCATGTAATAAATAATTTTTATGTAATTTTTTTATACATGAATGTATACAAAATGGGCAAAAAGCCAAATTTTTGTAAGCCCATGGCTTATGTGCAAAATTGAAATGGCACATGAGCCATGGGATAGGCAAAATGCCATTTTGTGAAGCCCAAGGGGCTATATGTAAATATGTAAGCCTATAAAAGGCAACATGATGAATAAAAAAAAAAGACAACTTTTCATTCCCCCAAAAACTAGGGTTTTTTGTGCCTCCTGCTCTTTCTCCAAGGTTCTAAACTTTCTCAATTCTTTTGAATTAAATCAAGAGTTTTACTCTTTCTTTTCCAAAACTAAGTTGTTTTCCACCACAAAACCCACAAAGGGGAACTTGGATCTATCATTAGATCTCAAAAAGAAGAGATTTTTAGATCTCACGTCTCTTGAGCCAGCCAACAGAGGAGGAAGAAGAAGAACCCATTTCCTCAACCAAAATATATATATATATATATATATTTTAGGAGTTTAACTCCACTAATTTCTCTTCCGGGAGTTTCTGGGGCTAAAAGCCCTCTTTTCCTCGCCGGCGTGCTAGCGCTCGAGCGCAAAGCGCCCACGTGCCGACACGTGGCGCGCACGCTTGCGCTCCAGCGCACTGCGCGCGAGCGCAAAGCGCCCACGTGCCGACACGTGGCGCGCGCGCTTGCGCTCCAGCGCACTGCGCCCGAGCGCAAAGCGCCCACGTGCCGACATGTGGCACGCTTGTGCTCAAGCACACTGCATCTGAGCGCAAAGCGCCTACGTGCCGACACGTGGCGCGCGCGCTTGCGCTCGGGAGCACTGCGCCCGAGCGCAAAGCGCCCACGTGTCGGCACGTGGGCGCTTGCGCCTGAGCGCACAGCACCTGAGCGCACAGCGCTCAAGGCGCTGGCCCCACGCATCCTTTGGATGTCTTTTCCCCCATTTTGTTTATATATATATGTATATATATACATATGTATACATATGTACACATACACATACTCCGCGACATTCTTCCCCTCCAAAAATTTTTTGGGCTGGGGCGCTGTCCCGAACCCCGCAAGGGGGCTGCTAGCCCTCTTGACCCCCAGCCCGCTATCCGGGTAGCGGGACCCCCGTAAAAACTCTGCGTGGCTCCCGATATATCAAAAAACCCCTTTCAAAACAACACACACGTACACTGCACATTGAGTTCGCATGACCAGTTTAACCCGTTAATCGGAGGTTCTCTCAACCCAAAAGCGGGGGGTAATTAACGGCAGCTTAGTCCGCGGCTGCCGGAGATTTGAATCCCCACAATCATTAAACCCCGGCCTACCCTAGGCAGGAGGAATCTGTAGTGCGCTTGACAAGCGCACGCGTATTCCCATCTCAATGGGGTGACGAAAAACGCCCTACAGTATTATATAATTGGATTATATTATCTCATTATATTCGTATTTTTCAGAATACAAATACGGATATGTATATACGGTGAGGGCATTCTTGTAATTTCACAAGACATGCTTCTAAAAGGGGACACCTCATTATTTGGATTTATTTATTTTTAGAATTAGATTAATGAGGTTGAAATTGGAGATATTCATGCCATGGGATGAAACATGGCTCATTACATTTGTTTATTGGTTTGTGGTTACTATTGAAGCATGGTTGCTGTTTTCAATGGGAAAATAGTCCATGCTTCATGCGAGATAATGAGTGAGCCATTTTTCACTTGGCAAAGACCTTGATCATTTGCTCATTTTCTTTCTTTCTTTCTCCATTTTCTCCTCCTTCTTCCTAAAAATCTTTAACCTTCACATGTGTTGTGAGCCATAAGATTATATGAGATAAAACACTCCATTGGACACTACATCTTCTAAGCTACCTAACTTAGCAAACTAGGTATCTTAGTTACCTCGGATTAGAGGCTGAAGCTTGAAGCATAGACTCTCGGGTAGATCATCTTCGATACGAGGATGCCGACGATCAAGCGTGATTCGGATCTTCGAAGAGCTCAAGCAGAGGAGGAGAACAAGACCCGAAGGACTTGTTAATAAGGAGGTATAAAATCTTAACATAGTAGTTAGAGCCTCCTAATCAATATAGCTGGTTAAGGTTTCCGTAAAGATTCTGGAGTTAAAGTTGGTGTTGTATAGTACGAAAAAATTGTTTTTTGTAAATTCCGCCTCTCCACAAGTGCGTGGGGTGTGCGACACCGACTTACACTCTGCTTGCATTTTTTTTTGTGCATATCGCTGAGTGAGACCGTATGTCCATTTTTTTTCTTGCACTGGCTTGTAAGCCCTAACCTATACATTCAACGCAAAACACACATCCATGCACACATCACACACCAGCACACAACACACATGCATCCGGAAGGCCAACGAATTCGCTCCAAAAACGTTAATTTGTGGGCACCTCCTCTCTTGAGTTTCTGGATTCGAACCGGCGCTCTCGTCAAGAGGGAAAGTGACCGTAGCAACGGACTATTGCTCATCCGTACCACATGCCAATATAATCCTTTGTCAATTGTTTCTCACTGAATTTCCCTTGGAATTGAGTTGAAAAACAATAACCGTCCAAATTAATAAGAACTGCTAGGTTCACGAGCCTCTTCAAAATTTATCATCAACCCCTGTCGTCGAATTAAACCCCAAACTCGCCATTCATCATTCGAGCTTACCAAAACCCTAACTTCAAATCCCCAATCTCTTCGCTGATTCAATCGCGAGAGGGAGGGAGGGAGAGGGAGAGGGAGAGAGATGGCTTCGCTGCTGTGTTCGAGCTCCGCCTCCATCGTTCCGTTCGATCGCCGCCGTCGCCGCGTCGCCGTTGATTCTGCTTCGCCATCAATCCAATTCTGCTCAAAGATCCTCACCAAATCATCATCATCATCATGATCTTCATCTCTTTCGTGGTCTTCTTCGTTTCCCAATGCGACGCTCTCCTCGTGCAATCTCTTCCACGCGCAGTCTTCAACTGTGCTCCTCAATCGCCAGGCCAGTTTCTCTTTCCCCTACTCTTTTGAGCTCAATTTTGTGAGCTTTTGGATATAACCAATTGTTTTGGTACTTTTGGACTAACAAAACATCAGCTTTGTTGACAAATATGATGACGATGACGGGTTTATTTACATAAAGCTTTTTAAAAAAATTATTTATGTTGGATTTTATATTTTATTATTCAAAAAATTAAAAAAAGGATTTTGAGAAAGGTTTGGTCGGCAGATGTGAAAAATAGGGAGGAAAGTTAGGTAGTGGGTAGTTGGATCATACCAGTCTAGTGGTTTGGTTCATGTGATTTGCCATTTTTCTTCCATTATCGTTTTTATAAAGTTGCTATAGAGCTTGGTTAAATGTGTGGGTTTCTTTATTTCTTTCTTATTTTTTTGTGTGCAAACAATTCAGTTAAGAATAAAAACATTACATATTGTCGTAAGATAAGGGCTGGTGACAGTGGCGGAGCCAGAAATTTTCGCAAGGGTGGGCGTAACTTTAATGAGTTCTTTTGAGTAGAAATACATGTGTAATTTAATTACACGTTAAAAAAGGTTAAAATGAATCAATAGCTAGAAGAAAGTATGAAATAGAATAAAATTTAAAAACTAGATATAAGTTGTCATCTTACTGAAAAATAAATTGAAAATCCACAATGTGATATAGAAGAGTAAGATATTTTAATAGCCATTTAGAGATTTTTTTGGGTATTTTTATGAACGTACCAGATATTATTTAAGCAGTTAATTTGAATTTTTGTACAACTAATTAATATACTTAACTATATTTGAGACTATAAGAAACTAAATTAGAAAACCAGAGATTATATATCATAACTAACTAATTTTAGTTAGTTTTATGTGGATCACCTACAAAGAAATGCCTTAAAATCTACGATTTTTTTTTGTTATATAGGCAATAATTTTGGGATTTTCTTGCTGGGACGCATTAATTATCGGAATAGGACTTCGAAATACTTGTATACATGCAATAAAATTCGGAAATCAAGTGTGGGCAGTTGCCCACACTTGCCCTTGTGTAGCTTCACCCCTGCTTAGCGAGGTGAAAGATGTTTTAAAAAAGATGAAAATAAGGAAAAGCAATAGGATCCGATGATATTCCTATCGAAGATAGAAAGTGTTTAGAAGATACTGGATTAATATGGTTAACTAAATTATTTAATAAAATCATAGATATGAAGAAAATTCCTGATGAATTGAGGATAACCACCTTGATACTTATTTATAAGAATAAGGGATTCAAATCCTCTTCATTGCCTATGAGGAAATGGAGAGTCAAGTGGCTAATATACACCGTCAGATTAAATCCAGCGGATCAAATGCATTTGGATTAGATGGGACTAATCATCTTGTGTCTTCATAGAAATTGTTCTTTCTTTTCCTTATGTTACTGCTCTCTAATTCTTCAAGACTTTCAAAAGCACAAAGAGATAATTAAAGGTAAAAATCTTAATATTTCCTTATGCTACTGTTTTCCTTACACCTCAATCTATTTGTCTTTCTCAATTCTCTCTGGAAATTATGATGATGAATTCCTTCCTTTTAACTTTTTGTTGGAGCTACTTTCCCACAAGCTTAATCTTTTTTTTTCTTTTTACCAATTTTGCCGGATGCTAATTTCCTTAACCGCCATAATTATTGAAGTTGAAAAATCACTTCTCTTAAATAATTTTGTTTTGTTTTTTTCAATCCAAATTCTATTATTGAATTATTCATATCGATTGAAGATGGAGAATTGGGTATGGATGACAACAAACTAACAACTTTTTTTTTTTTTTGAAGAATGAAGAAGTTTTTAATGGATGAGAAGAGGAACATGTTTTTTAATTTTTCCTGAAGGATGGGAAAAAAATTGAAAGAGGGAAGATGAAGCTTGGACTTGTATATTTAGCAAGAGATGATTTAAAGAGAGTAAATAGAAAATGGCTAAATTCCAATGCTAAAGCAGCGAAGGAAAATGGGTTTGAGAGAAAGAGTTATCAATTCTGAAGAAGATGAGATGAGTAAATAATAATAGTGAAAAGGTCTCTATTGTTTTGTCCATTGGATTAGATCAAACGACTCATATTAAGTACTTCAATGGAGAGGATTTGAATTCAAGAATATGGAAGATATTCAAAATTGTTCAAACTATCATGAAATTAAACTTACGGGTCATATAAAGGAACTATGGAAGAGAGTAATTAAATATAGATAAAGAAAAGAAACGTCTATATTAAACCCGTAAGCCCAACTCAAACTCATTTAGAAAGCCAGAGCTAGTCTAACAACTACCGATTCTTCTCACCCTGAAGGCCCTGGATGTGTTTATTTGGACATCTTATTTGGGATACTGGATTTATGTTCCTAATTTTCTGGTCCTCACAACCCTTCGCGGGTTAGTCATAAGTCAATTTTTTATGTCAGGAAAGTCTACCATGGAAGCAATTTATCTATTATGGTGATTAGTGAAGAATATAGAAAGAAGAGAGATCGGCATATTGTTTTTATTGATATTGAAAAGGCTTATAATAGGATGGTAGGGAGATAATGTGATGGGCTTCTGAGAAGAAGCTAGTGCTTTATAGGTATATTAATGTGATTAAAGACACGTGTAATGAAACAAATATTGAAGGACAATTGGAGGAGAGACAGTCATTTCCAATCACTATTGGTTTATACTAAGGATTGACATCAAGTCCTTATCTTTGCGCATTAGTTATGGATGAATTTACTAAACATATTCAAAATGACGTCCTATGGTGTATGTTATTTGCTCATGGTATTGTTTTAAACTTTTAGTAAATGAATCCAAATAAGGAATAATCTATATAGTAGAAAAATAGAGATGCTTTAGACTCTAAAGGATTTTAAATTAGCAGAACAAAGACCGAGTATATGGAATGTAATTTCAGCAAAAGAGTGTATAGAGATAGGCATTTGATGCAAATTAATGGCCAAAAATTATATAAAAATAACAATTTCTATTGGTTAGGAACTATAATTAATCATGATGGGAAGATAGAGAAAGATGCAGCTCATAGAATCAAAACTGGTTGAAGTAGAAAAGTGATTCAGGGATGCTATGCGATTGTATGGTGTCTTTAAGTTAAAAGGAAAATTCTATAAAACAGTTATAAGGATGGCTCTTTTTAATATATCATAATGTTGGACGATTAAGATACAACATGCCCAAAGAAGATTATGATAGAAATGAGAATGTTAAGATGGATTGATGGTAATACATTTAAGGATATGATAAGGAATGAATGTATTCGTAATAAGTTGATGGTTGCTCCTATAAAGACTAGGTTGGTGGTTGCTCCTGCAGAGAGAACCAATTGAGATGGTTTGGACAGATGCAACAGAGACCAACAAATGTCCTAATTATAAGAAGTGACTAAATTGTAGTTAATGGTGCAACTAGGGATACGGTAGACCTGGTGATCATGGATATAGACAATTAAGAAAGATCCGTTAATTGTTAATGTAACCGAGAAGATGATCCTTAATGAAGCAAAATGGAAGAAATGGTTTCGGTCGATCTTAGAATTTAGGGATAAGGGCTTGTGTATGTTGTCTATCAGATGCTCTGGGTATTGGAAAAGGAATTTCTAGAATTACAACGCGACAGTCTTAGAAAGTTTGAGAATTCATCATTTTTGAATTTATGAGTTTACCTATCCTAGTAAGCTCTGCTTCCACAGTGGTTTGCTATGCTGTTTAAATTTATATTCTATATATCACTAATCTCTTGAAGATAGTTCCTTCGTGGTTATCTGTGCTCAGCATTTAGATATGTGTATGCCTGATAACGAGTTGTCTAAACTGAAAGAATTTCTTTCTGCAAGCTGGTTGAAACTTTAGACACTTGACTCAGTGTATTGTTCTTTATTTAACTACGTATCTCAGTTAGTTCCAATGAAGCTAGAACTTTATCTGCACTTGTCTTGTAAGACATTAATATAATAATATACTTTATCATACTTATTAGATTGGATCCTACATTATCATAAATCTTAGGCTACACCATGCAGTGTTGTGAAAAGCGGTAAAATTGACCGCTAAAGCGGTCGATAAAGCGGAATCGGGCATTTAACGCCTGGATTTGGATGAGAGCGTTGATATTAAGCGTTTAGGGTGCTTTCTGTCTTGTCAAAGCGCCTAAAGCGGTTTAGAAGCGGGTCAAAGCGTGTCGAAGCGGGCAGAAACAGTAAATAGGGCCTAGTCACTTATTATGCAAACCAAATGGGTTTTTATCATCAAAAAACCATTTGGCCCATTGCCCGGTCATCTTTTATCGCCTCAAACTCTAGTTTTTATTGATGCGCTTCAATTTCTTACTGATGCGCCTCAATTTCCTCTCGGGAGCGCCTCTGACTTCGACTTTTCTTGCCTGCCTCAGCCTCACACTTGACTTGCTTGCCCGTCTTGGCCTTGCCTTTGACTTGCTTTCCCACATCGGCCTTGCCTTGACATCGCCTCTGACTTACTTTCTATCTTCACTTTTATTTCTTTAATAAATTATTAATATTTTTCTCGATTTTATTTTTTGATATGTTTATTGTTATCCAACTATATATATATATAAAATACAGTTGGTGCGTTTTTCCGTTAAAGTCCCGCTTAAGCCCACTAAAGCTAAAGCCCTAACCCACCGCTCCGCTTTCCGCTTTCCACAACACTGACACCATGTATGTTACCTTTTCATCAGATGAACCAGTTCTTTAGATTCTTTTTCCTAGCTATAATGTGTGTTCCATCAGTGTTATGCAATGGAAGGACCTAACGTGATTGTATTAGTTGCTAGCATGCGTAGGATAGAGAGGTCGGTAGGGAAAGTAACTATTGGATAATAAATAGATAACAGGAGCTTGACATATACCGAATGTATCATTTTTTTGTTTGGATAAGCACTATATTCATACAAAATATAAATATTATCTCTTCCTCTATGATCATGATCATGCTATAAATTTCACTGTATTTCCCCACTACCACCAATATTCTTTTATTTCCAATCCATCCACCCTTGATTAAGTTTGCTATGGCTACTAATTGTGAAAGTATCTACCAAACAATAAACACACAACCAACTGGGCTTAGGCTCAGTTGGTACCAATTTCCCCTTCAATGTGAGTGGTCGTAAGCTCGATCCCTGAAGAGGGTTGATTTCAACAAAAAAATCTCTCTTCCCCCCATCCCGAATGAACGACATTACAGATCAGTAGACGTGTATTTATGTATGAATGTATGTCTGTTTTTATGTATATACGTGTGTGTACAAATGCCACCTTCGCCAGTACCTCACCGCTGACTTTGTCCTTCTCCTTGGAAAATCATAGCATGTATCGAACATTTGCCCCCCCCCCCCCCCAGCTAGGGTTATTCACCAGTCAGGCAGGCGGTTCACCATGTTGACAATTAACCTGTTATTGATGGAAGCATGCTTGGTCTTTATAAACTGCTCCTTTTTATATTATCCAAACCCGCAACTGGTGGGTACAAGCAGGTTTCTGGTATAGGTCAAGTTTTATGCATCTGGACGGTTCATAAGTGGGCCTAGGCGGATAACAGATATGTTGCATTATGTTCATTGAAAATTAACATGAGAAAAGACGCAAGGCAATTCCTATGGCAATCTACAACAAAAAGAAAGGGGTGGTTTTTAAATATGCAGACTTTCAAATTCAAATATGCACCGCTTTTAGAATACTTACAGCCAAGAGGATACTATTATTTTAGACAGTTGACAAATAATGATGCTTGTGTTTATTTCTATCTGAACGTAAATTAAAGAATTACTCTATGTTGACAAATACCTCGATTTTTCATGAAATAACACCACCCAAACAAAAAAAAGTACTGCCAATCGCAACAATTAAAAACCTGAATTTAGGAAAACACAAAACTGAAGCCCGATCTTTATTCAAAACACCAGTATAGCCGTGTAAATCCTATCTGACCAAAGAAAAATCAAAATGGATTGAGAACTTAGATGTGAAGAGAGAGAGAGAGAGAGAGAGAGAGAGAGAGAGAGAGAGAGATGCACATATGAAGAGATGGAGATGCACATGCGGATGGATAAGAAGTTATATAAAGAGTGGTTGTGGTTATGGTCTTTATAAATGCGTTGCCTAGCTGGTGAAGTCATTAGCAACTAAGGGTGTGTCTGGTTGTGTAGTTAGAGTTGCATTGCTTCCAACAACATGCAACTCCGACTGCCGTAGTTGGATAGTGTTACATTGTTTGGTGAGGTTGTTTCTTTGACTACACTAATTAATTGTTTAACAATGGTAAATAGTTATTAGCTTATTTATTTAGAGATGATTTTAATACAACTATTAGCAAAGATTTTTTGAGGTGGCAAGTACTTTGCAGAAACTTCAACATGTAGTTGGTGCTACCAGTTTGAGTGTTGCACCTATTTTGCACTACATGAGGGGTTGCAAAACCATGAACCAAACAACCTTTTTTGGAGCACAGTGTAGTTAGAGTTGCATGCCAGTCCAACTACACACAACCAAACACCCCCTAAGATGAAATGTTTTCGAGCTGGTAGCCTGGTACAGGTTTCTAAAACAACAATTTGAGTGCAGGCCACCTGCTTTAATAACTCCTTTTTAAGACTGCCCAGCTAAGATCGAGCGGGTTTTAGAAGATTATCAACCTGTTATTTTCCGGGTGCAGGCTGTTGCGGGTCAATGTATCCCCCCACCCCCACCAAACCCACCCAACAAAAAAACTATTTCCAACAAAAAAAACCCCAAAACCAAGAAGAAAGAGGAAAAAAGAGAAGACGAGGAAAGGAAAGAAAACAATTGTCTAATCCATAGTCCTCTCTGTTAACAAATTCATCAAAGAATTGGAAAACATTGGTTTGGATTCTTGTATTTGTAATGCCGAATTCCATGATAATGTCGTTGGAACCGTAATGTGTACCACAAAAGTTGACGGCGGATGGGTAACATGTAGTAAGCGCTCAGTTTTGGAGCATTTCATGGGGATATAGTAGTAGAGTGCTCCTTAGTCTAGTTCAGTAAAGGTCACTATATCTAACAAGATAACTATACAAAGAATCTTACACTGTTGACCATACTGGATATCACCATTTAAATACCCCTCTTAAAGATTTTGCTCTGATTTTGGTCTTCATATTCAATAGCAGCCATCATAATTAGGAACTGTTCAAGTCTGCTATAAAGGCCTTAGGGATAGAGTCTCGTCTGGTATATATCGGCGGTCTTTGTCCCTCACTGCCTCAACATGATTCTCCCTTTATATCCACCCAATTTTGGATCATATCCTCTATTTGCTTACATTAGTGAGTGCTTTGGTGCTGTAAAACTCAAACGCATGACGTCTACCATGACCTCATGACCATCATCAATCTAACATCAATGAAACTATACTGAAGTACGGTTTCGCCATCGAAATTGATGATGGCCATGGAGATGTAGTAGCTCATATCATGCTTTGAATTTTGCAGCAATAGAGCGCTCACTAATGCGGACAATAGAGCTTCAAAACTGAGTGGATATCATGAATTTATCATTTAACATGAAGATGCCTCATTATCCTTTTACTACTTAAAAGAGTTTATTTTAATAATTACTAAACATATTCCTGGTATCTGATGGTTAATTTTGTTAACACACTTAATAGTCCTCCTGAGATTTCCTTGTATGAAATTGTTTATTTTTGTTCCCCACTAGTGTGCAGGTGTTGTTTGCGCTGCATGGACTCGAAGATCTCGAGGTGAACTTGCGAAGAGACTGAATAAGAAATCATGGAAACAAAGAACGGATATGTACATGAGGCCTTTCTGGCTAAATGTTTGCTTCTCCAAGAGATGTATTCACGCGAAAGTAGTGCACAGAGGAACTAGCAAAGTCATGTCGGTCGCGAGCACAAATGCCAGGGATCTAAGAAACACTTTGCCATCTCTCATCGATGACGATGCGTGTAGAACAATTGGAGAGTTGATCGCTGAAAGATCAAAAGAGGCAGATATCTACGCAATTTCATTAGAACCAAAGAAAAACAAGAGAATCGAAGGCAAGCTTGGGATTGTTCTCGACACGATAAAAGAGAACGGGATTGTGTTTGTGTAGATTCTGTCATCCAAAGTATATTTTTGTAACAGTTGGTACTATTATTCCTTTCATTTATTTAACCAAGCTTCACTTACTGTTTAGTGATTCGGGTGATAATTTATGCAAAAATATATATAGCAGGCTGCATGATGAAGACTATAAGATGGCTATCAGGTAGATCACATCAGAAGAGGGGGTAACAAGTAAATCACAGCAGAAGAGGGGGTAACATGAAAATTTTACTTGAAATTTCATACCAAGTAAAGCTTGAAATTATGAGGGCTTTTGTTTAAAAGAAATTATAAATCCCATCAATACCATGGCATGTAAAGTAATTTATTCCTCAGTAAATGCCCCAAATATGTTTGACACTATGCCACAACTAAAGAAAAGAAATAACTTATCGTTGTCCCTTAAATTCTCTCTCTAACTTTGTATGATCATAGGTTTAGACTTCAGTAAATTCTTAAACTTGTAGCAAGTGATAAGAATAGGAACTCGATCATTTTATTATTTTTTTTGAAGAACTCGATCATTTTATTATGTCGACGATCTAATCACTAATAAACCAAAAATATAAACTATCAAATTCACAGCACACCAAATTAAAATTAAATCTTATTAGAATAAGATAAATAAGCACTTACATAAAGATATTGTAGTTTCACTACCCAAAACTCAAAATATTAGCCCATAACAAATGTTAGGAAAAAACCTACACATTCAATTATTCAGCCACTTCTCAGCTTTGATCAAAGGATTAGCCTTAGCAAGCAGATTCCTCTCCGTTGTCTTGCAGTAAAATTTGTTTTGATAATCTTCAGGATATCGATGATTCACGCAATATATTGTACCGCACCTACATTTAAACCCCTTTGCCAGTCTGATTCTCTTGTTGCAGGTACCACACCGTTGGATATCCGATGTAAGGCTTCTATCAATATCAGCATTAGCAGCCTCATCAACTTTCTTATTCAGTGTTGTCATCGATTTGGAAGCGGAGATCAACATAGCCTTCATCATCTCGGAAAGTATAATCTCATTGTAGCACTTTGAGCACATGTTCTTCGTCGTGGGATTTCCGAAAAACCTGCATCCCTTGACGCAAAGTTTTGGATCCGAACAAGTTTATTGAAAAAGCCATTGTAATCTCGATGCACGTAAAATTGAAAGAAGGATGTAAGGAAGAGAAAATGTTGGAAGGATGTCAACAGAAGAAGAGTAGGGTTTGTGTTTTTATTTATACTTGGGCAGTTATAAATCCTAATAGGAATCTGATTGCAATTTTGATAATCTATTGGTTTTGTTTTTTGATACCTATATTGTAAGCGGGTCCTATTGGGGTTCAAAAAAGGTGGACACGTTTGAGACTTCAATTAGGAAAAGACTGAGAAAAATAATTTAAATTTTAAATTGAATAATGAATGATTATATGAATAGCGTAAATGTTTTTTGGGAGCTTTCAGATTTAATTAAAATTATATTTTAAAAAGGCTCTTAATTCTAAAATTGTCCACATAATTGACTCTTTCTTTGAACAAGAGAAAATATTTTAGAAGCAATAACACATAAAAATAAAAGTTTGAAACAAAAAATATTGAATGAGATATTTCTAGTTATAAGAAACTTCAATGGTTATGGAAAAAATTGAGACTTATGGTTCAACAAATTCGAATTATAAAAGATACCAATACAAAAAATAAAAAAAAACATTTAAAAAAATAACGAACTCTTGAAATCTTCTTAAATATTATAAGCTAATAAATTAATAATAAAATTAAAATAATAAAACATTGATATTTTAAATTACAGAATTAACAATCCTATTTATTTTCTCATCACACGTGTCAAAATGCAAGTTAAAATATTTTGACAAGCAAGTTAGAATTTACATGATGCTCAATGGATTGTGAGCATACAGTATATCGAAAACTAACCCGTGAAAAATAGAATGTTGTAAAGTATTGACAATGCACAAAAGACCTTTAAGCTACATGTATTTTTTGCATTCAGGCTATATAGAATGTACTGTATTATGTTTAAATTAGGGATAAACTTTGTAACAAATGTGTAATTATAGCTACTGCTGTTAATGATAAAAAAAATACTGACTGTTTTTTTTGGCACTGGCTCGTAAGCTCTAACCTATGCACACAATACACAAGCATACGACACACGCACGGACCCAGGTGATCCACGAATTTGCTCCGATAGCATTATGATGATGCTCGATATCGGTGATCTCCCAGATCATGACACGTGGCAGATGACGTGTCCCGGGACTCACAAGAAAGGACCTACAGTGGTCGACCAGACCACTCCCGTGCCCGTCGTACAAGCAAATGTTGGCTCACCTCCGAGCCCCTGCACAGTTGGTCTCCTTGGCATACCAGCTCGTTTCCGAACTACCACAGAACTAAGATACCTCGGCTCTCTCGCTCGTCCGCGAGCTCTCCCGCCAAGGTCATCTTCCTCGGTCTCATCGACCGACCAACGGCACCGCTCACAGGCGCAACCGCCATCTTGCGAATCTCGCCATGCGCGAGATATTCGCCGGCCACATCCCACGTTCCACGCCATCACGATCCCCCATTAACGAGCCTGTCTCGCCATTAATGGGAGGTCCCGCTTATCATGCGGGCGTGACGTCGGGAGCGTAACTGCCGGCGTGATTCTCGCGCCTGCCCTGCCTGCCGCCCCCGCTATATAAACCCCTCTTCCAGACGGTTCAAGTAAGCCATTTTTACTTCATTAAGCCGTTACTCTGTTCGGATCTCTAGTCTAACTTGACCGTCGGAGGGTCCTCGATGGTACAACCACCCCGGGACTTCCTTGCAGGTAGCTCGGCAACTATAACCTCAAACCCATTGAGATCCACACGCTTCAGGAGCGACAGCCTCCGGACCCAATATCAGCTACCCATAGCCACCATCAGCAGATCAACGGAAGGCAACATCTTGGCGCGATCCAGGTCGCGTCAGCTGGCGTCGTCTGTGGGAAATCTTTGATTCCACAAAAACAAAAGTTCGTTTTCCGATCTCAATCTAATGGTGAGCGATCATCATGAAGATTCAAGCACTAGCCGCCGCCTCTCCCTCAACGGAGGCGCCAACGGACCCCCTCCGCCGAATGCCATTAGCGTCCTTGCCGGCCGAATAGACCGACTCGCGTCCTTCGTGGAGGCGCTCATCCTCGTCCAAACGTCGGGGCAAGATCCCCGGGTCGCCGCTCCCCCTCCTCGGGACCGGGACCCCTACAGGGGAAGAGAAGACTCCGTCCGCGTCGGCACTGTCGACCACCGCGTCGCTACCTCCCACGGCCGCAGATTTCCCGGGCCAATACGTTCCGAGGCCCGCTGGGCGCCTCACAGTTCAACGCCGAGGTCCGCTGGGCGCCTCACAGTTCAACGCCGAGGTCCGCCGCCAGAGCGCCTCGTCCCGAGATCCTTCGCGCACCTGTCCCTTCCGAGGAGTTGTCTGTCAGCTCGCCTGTTACCAGGCCTGACCGACACCCCCTCCCTTGACGGGGTTGCGCGGACGAGACTCACCATGACGGCTCGAAGACTACCTTGCCGGGGGATCTAAGAAACCTCATTAAGAGGAACCGGGGCCGAGGCCAGACGCAGGCCTCCAACAGCAGAGGCCGGGGATCAGAATATGCCGAGTCGTCAGGGTACCACGGTGTCACGACCTGAAAGAGCACGTGACTGGCCCTTGAACCATATGAAGTCTATAGGACTCCATCTGATCCAAGTAAGCCAAAAGCCCAGAAATCTAAAACCATTTTAAGAGTAAAGAAACAATATACAAGTTTTGGTTGATGGAATTTCTAGATACAAAGAATAATACATATACAAGGGTGGTTCTGATGCAAAGAACCCACCTACCAAGCAAATCACCCGCAAAGGAAGCAATGTGCCGGAAGTGCCGCTATGGAGCCTGTACGGCAAAACCTGCAAGAACTGTGGCACAACGGGGGTGAGTTGCCAACTCGTGAATAGAAAATATCTACAAGCAGAAATTGAAAGCATGACATAATCCTAAGTCAAACGATCAGATATAATATAAACCTCAAATGAATAAGTTTGATGCATAGTAAAGTGGTAATGTAACATCTGAACATAAGTGTAGTACCAAGTACTCGTGCCAGTGCCTCACGTAACAATATATCATAAATATGATGTATGTATGCGGTAAAATGAAAACATGAGATATCATGAAATGAAATCATCAGAAAATCAACGTCGAGCATTGACACAAACTATATATCTCAAAATCAAGTGAAACCTATATATCATGTATCCGATATGTATGCGGCATTCATGAAGATAATCTAATATGTGATGTAATGCATATACAATAAATGTGGGGTAGGGGAGATATAATATGCCATCGACCATAAAGGCCCCGAGCACATAGGCTCCTCTCAAATCGAGCTCATAGGCTCCGAGCACATAGGCTCCTCTCACATCGAGCTCATAGGCTTCGAGCACATAGGCACCTCTCACATAATGCATATGTAAACTTGCATAGATCATCATGATGATATATTAAGTATGTGTATATATATATCAGCGTCCCATACCACTAATATATATATATATATATATACTTTATGGGTATACATATATATTTCAGCGTCCCATACCACTGATATATATACGCAGGAGTAAAACAATCCAGAATCATCATATGCAACCATATCACCGTGCGAAATCCATGAATTATAATACATGCAACAAGAACACTAATATAAGCATGCAACTATGTAAAGGCATATGCACAAGGAATATGAATCAATAACATATGAGCATGCAATGCAATGCGAGCCGTAGAATAAATGGTAAATGAATCATAATGCAGCTTGACATTTGAAATAAGACAAATCGGGGTTTTGTAATAGGTATGACTCGGGTCTAGTCTAACATCTATTATGCAAACCACAGATCTAAGTATCAAGTCAACCGGGAGGGGTAAGGAATCCACCTAAATCTAAGTCGATATAAATATATATATACATATGATAGTCGGTGATCCCGTCTCAATAATATCGCGTACAATACAGTATATCATATGACAATCCTCAAGTCATGAGTGCGGATCTATCATCAATATAAAGCTCGTACGGTAAATCGTCGTACGGCATCCCAATAGCTGGGTACGGGTCAATATCACATTATCTCATCAAGTACCTGGTATTCTTATCATCATAACACATAATCTGGGATACTGAATCTAAGTCTAGTACAAATCGGTACCATCTATATAATTATGAATGCGGGGGTAAAACACATGTCCAAAGGCCCGCTAAGAATCACATATCGTATCCCAAATACAAATCATATCAAATCACCGATATCACGGCACCAAGCCCAATATCATCGACTCATCTCCAAAGTCATCCAATATCATCATCAACACAGTGTAAGTATAGTGAATATGCAAGGGTGTGCGTGTGGGTGTAATCCTATTCTAGGGTTCGTGGCTATGAACTACACTAGTTTACTTCTAAGCCTAAACTATCCATAAAACACCTAACACAATATCCATGACACATTATAACTATCATAGTATATCAACTACGGACTGCGGGGGTGCTATACGTCATCCCCCGACTTCCCCCTGCAGATATAATCTACCCACCTTGCGTTTTCATTGTCGACGTCACCACGCGTTTGCTTGTCGTCCCGAAGTCGTCATAGGGTACCTACACATTAACGTATCGCAAATGCGTATCAAAACCAATTCCAAACTAAAACGGCATACGAATCTCAAAACGATACGCTAAGATCTATATGTTAGAACCTATGGACAACGCCTTCCAAACCCATCAACAACCCTCGATATAGTCGTATAAACGCTAAATAGTCGAGGTAAAACACAATACATAAATTCAGAATTAAACATACGGAATACGGAAACACAAATCCAAAACAGCAATTAAGGAAAATAGGCTCCAGATTTCACCCTAGGTCAAATTAGACAAATCTATACATGCCAGGGGCCTAAACTACAGATGTAGGAGCAGCAGAATCAAAACGACCCAAATTGATACAGGTCTGGCCGCAAATTGCGGCCAAACAGAATAAATCTACGGCCGGGTCTTGGAGTTGGGGGCTAGGGTCTTGTTTGGTGGTTCATGGGTGCCTGCATATCTCACTGTCCAATCAATTTTATTTTAGGATGTCTCGGGTGATAGCAGATTTCCAAATACAATTCCAGAATTGCAGTTTTTCCCGATATCGTCTCATAAATCCGTATTCTGGGTTAAAGCTTCAGGTTAGGGTCCAATATAACATCACACCAAGATTCTAAGGTCACAACAAGTCTTAGTTTCACTTCACAACTCAATTTTTCCTCAAATCCTAACTAGGTTATCCTCAAATCCACAAAAACACACAATATCGATATGAAACTTGAATCGAAGCTTAAGCACAAGAAATACCACTCTAATTGTGAAGGAATTACCTCATAAGACCCACATGAATCCTCAACAGCACCAAAATGAAAGCTTTCTTGGTCCATCCTATAGCTTGCAAGCTTGAGCAAATTTTTTATGAAATGAGAGTGGGGTTTTGGTGTAATTTTAGAGGTGATTTGAGGAGTTGAAGAGGGGAGGGAGATGAAGGAGCAGCAGCAGCAGGAGAAGGGGAAGAGGGAGAGAGAAAATGAGAGGAAGAATGAAGAGATGGCTAAGTCCAAGGTCAAAGTGAAACCATACCTCTCTCTCTCTCTCACCATACCTCATTTCTTTATTCCTTATTCCATTTTCTTTTCTTTTCTTTTTCCTTTTCTCCAAAACCTTCTCACTAGAATAGTAACCCCAAATATCATGATAGAAAATGCATAAGTGTGATAAAAATGATATGTGCATGTTTTGCACAAAAATGCTAAAAACCGATTAGTGATTTTTTTAATCGCGATTAGAACTCAATTAGCATATAACTAATCATAACAACTTAAAAATGGTATAAGCCTCTAAATTACCCTATTTTAGAATTTTCCATAATTTTTCCAAATTTTTCTCCATTTATCTGTATTTAATTATACCCAATTATTAAAATATTCAATAAAGTAATATTAATTTATAAAATTTCCCGAAAATGATATTTTATTATTTTGAAATGTTACAATCTACCCCCCTTAAATAAATTCGGTCCCCGAATTTAAATTTAAACCCCCAAGTACTAAAACATTTCAGCAAAATCCAAATTGTCGGGGCTCCACAAACGTCAATCCTAAGGCGTATATAAGAATACCCCGTGCGTCAGGTGCGCACGGAAAACAAAATCCACATAAGTACCACACAGGTGCAACGGGTGTGCACACAACATCTGTCATAGGTAACGTGTGTGCCTGACAGCAAAACCAGGTGCATCTGACATGCACAAGGAAACCCGATTTAGTGCATCTGGCGTGCACCAAAATCGTACCTCAAAACACTAAGGGTGCATCCAATGCTAGCAGCGCAAGATATCTATTTGCCTCTTGCTCACGGTCTGGCGTCTTCTGTCTCTTGGTCCTTATCTCCTCTGCGGATTACCAATTTCCAATCAATCGGCTAATCGGCCCTGTCAGGGGTGCTAACGGGGACGATTCCGTTCTGGCACTTCTCTTGTCATCTCTCGGTCAATCCTCACGACCACTTGTAAAGCAGCATGTCACTGGCATCGGCCTCTGGTCCTCTGAATACACATTACACATCCGATCCTGGGTGCAAATATCATGGCAGCAGTGTCCTAGAAGGAATCCCGCTCAAGGTCTCTTCCGATCTTGCCTATGCCGGTCTGTACGGAGGCTGGTACTTTTGCATATCTCTTTTCTCGCTCGATGGACATCCGCGTCCTCAGCACAGCATTTTCTCGGAAATCGGTTGCATCCCAACGCCTCTGTAAGTATATCAGGTCTCTAGTCTCGACGGGAAGTAACGACAGCTCGTCAGCGTCTCACACGAACCTTTGGTTCCACTTGTCTCTATCGTTGTCCATTATGACGTCACGCCATGTTATCTACGCACTTCACTGTTCTCGGCCACGGTCAATCCGAAGTCTCTCGCACGGACTCGAAATCGCGTACTCTGTAGCTTCATCATTCTGTAGAAGATGTCTGGCCGAACAGGTCCTCGGGAACACGTCCCAACCATCGGATGAATACTCAATACTCGTCCATCCTCGATCAACTCACAACGCATCTGGGTAAGGTCCTTTATCCGAACTTGGTCAACTACCTCGTCGACGATGCCGAACTCTGGCCTGCTGGGTGTGCGCAATATGACCACTCCTGGGTCTAGGTCTTCTCGTATAGTATTCCAGAAAGGTCCTGTCGAGGTCTCTCTCAAATCTCATTCCTGCCGAATTGCCCGGATGTCATCATCCATTGCTGAAGCAAATTCTTGTTCCGAAATGGCTGCATACTCGTCGCATCTCTTTCTGGAAGGTATATCCATATACAATGCTTCTGCGTGCGTATCGCATCTCTGATGTTAGCGGAGTGGGACGTCATCACGTCGAAATCCCTTGCGAACTCTTTACTTCACTCTGCTTCAATGTCGACTGATTTGGACTCGTCTCATCGTGGCTACACGGACTGCGCTCTAACAGCTATCCTCATATCTGGAGTCTCCCCAGCAGTGTGTCCCATCATATGATATCCGAATGATGTCGAATCATCCGACCGAATCGTCAGACCCTCATAATCCCCCAAGAGATCTACATCTTGGGTACAGTTTAATAGTATCGAGTACATACCACAGCATCAGAGGTCCAGCCGTAGAAGGGCAAACCCAAGCCTCACTAATGGCGCCGCGGAACTGCCGCAAACCCTCAGGTTCAAAAGCTTTCACACGGTCATTAAGTCGAGTTAGGGTTTCATTCTTCTAGAGGGTCTATAGAATCGCTTGCATGTCTTTCCGAATACTTTAAACTTGGAAAATGGGCTCCTGACATTCGATCGTCTCAATCGACTCTCAACGAACCTGCACGAAGTCGTCTCTAGCTGGAATCATTCTATCTGATGACCTCGCATCGGGGTAGGCGAACAATCCACATGTCCTAGTTATTCGTCCTCGATGACTAACGACCTTCTATCATCTCATAGTACAACTCATACCGCAATAGCTCCAACATCCGGGGCAACATCTCGTTGTTCGCAGCAACAACTGGCTTCTTCGCCTGTACGCTGAACAGCACCTCAATCCTCCAGGAAAGGCGATACACTGGCGGTCATCTCTAAATTGGTTTGCTCTAGATCTGAGTAAGACTCTCCATACGGGAAATCTTCAACTCAACTGGGCCTGCTCCGGCGCATAAATCGGACGAATCACCTTCGTCTCTTAAATCGGGTAGACAAGCTATCATCTGTCTCATATCTGCCTGGAAGCTCCGGCGATCTCAGCTCGTAAGCTCCGGAAGCGACATCCTATCAATCTCAGCAACAGCTGGTCCATCTGTCTGCACGGTAGGCAACATCATACACTCTGAGGTATGCTATACATCAACAGTCCTCTCTCAACTGACAGCTCTAACAATGGCCCGATCATCCGGTGTAAAACCAAGCACTCGCCTCCACTAGAGGTCACAATCACCAGTACTAACTCGAGACGTTCCCATGTCACCAGAAAACACAACGGTCGGCCCTCATACCAGACGAGCTCGCCCTGATCGTAACCCTAGCAGCAGCCCAACTGCGCTCAAACAATGGCGACAGGAACCTCAATCGAGTATCGAAGAGAGCAAATCAATGGCAAGAAAGAAAACAACAGATCCAGAGTGGTTACATGATCCAAAGAAGGAACAGCATCAATGAAAGTGTGATCATGGAACTAATAGCATCGAGGATCTTAAATGGATGTATAATCAGGGATATGAAGAGAATCACTGATCTCGAAAATATATGCATCCTAAGGTTCCTTAAACGGAGTAGCGTATCGTAAGTATGCCGCGAAACATACCAACGGTACGTCACTCTACTTTAGTCACCTATTCCATCAACTAAGGGTCATCCTACGCGACGAAAGTTCGGGTCTAATACCCCCTCGACTAAGTCTAAGTTCCGTAAGGTCAAGCCTAAGTTCCGTGTATATATAGAGGCCCTAGGCTCCACATAGTCAAACTTAGACTCGAACCAAGGTTAACCTAGCGCTCTGATACCAACTTTGTCACGACCCGAAAGAGCACGTGACTGGCCCTTGAACCATATGAAGTCTATAGGACTCCATCTGATCCAAGTAAGCCAAAAGCCCAGAAATCTAAAACCATTTTAAGAGTAAAGAAACAAGATACAAGTTTTGGTTGATGGAATTTCTAGATACAAAGAATAATACATATACAAGGGTGGTTCTGATGCAAAGAACCCACCTACCAAGCAAATCACCCGCAAAGGAAGCAATGTGCCGGAAGTGCCGCTATGGAGCCTGTACGGCAAAACCTGCAAGAACTGTGGCACAACGGGGGTGAGTTGCCAACTCGTGAATAGAAAATATCTACAAGCAGAAATTGAAAGCATGACATAATCCTAAGTCAAACGATCAGATATAATATAAACCTCAAATGAATAAGTTTGAAGCATAGTAAAGTGGTAATGTAACATCTGAACATAAGTGTAGTGCCAAGTACTCGTGCCAGTGCCTCACGTAACAATATATCATAAATATGATGTATGTATGCGGTAAAATGAAAACATGAGATATCATGAAATGAAATCATCAGAAAATCAACGTCGAGCATTGACACAAACTATATATCTCAAAATCAAGTGAAACCTATATATCATGTATCCGATATGTATGCGGCATTCATGAAGATACTCTAATATGTGATGTAATGCATATACAATAAATGTGGGGTAGGGGAGATATAATATGCCATCGACCATAAAGGCCCCGAGCACATAGGCTCCTCTCAAATCGAGCTCATAGGCTCCGAGCACATAGGCTCCTCTCACATCGAGCTCATAGGCTCCGAGCACATAGGCTCCTCTCACATCGAGCTCATAGGCTCCGAGCACATAGGCACCTCTCACATAATGCATATGTAAACTTGCATAGATCATCATGATGATATATTAAGTATGTGTATATATATATCAGCGTCCCATACCACTAATATATATATACTTTATGGGTATACATATATATTTCAGCGTCCCATACCACTGATATATATACGCAGGAGTAAAACAATCCAGAATCAACATATGCAACCATATCACAGTGCGAAATCCATGAATTATAATACATGCAACAAGAACACTAATATAAGCATGCAACTATGTAAAGGCATATGCACAAGGAATATGAATCAATAACATATGAGCATGCAATGCAATGCGAGCCGTAGAATAAATGGTAAATGAATCATAATGCAGCTTGCCATTTGAAATAAGACAAATCGGGGTTTTGTAATAGGTATGACTCGGGTCTAGTCTAACATCTATTATGCAAACCATAGATCTAAGTATCAAGTCAACCGGGAGGGGTAAGGAATCCACCTAAATCTAAGTCGATATAAATATATATATACATATGATAGTCGGTGATCCCGTCTCAATAATATCGCGTACAATACAGTATATCATATGACAATCCTCAAGTCATGAGTGCGGATCTATCATCAATATAAAGCTCGTACGGTAAATCGACGTACGGCATCCCAATAGCTGGGTACGGGTCAATATCACATTATCTCATCAAGTACCTGGTATTCTTATCATCATAACACATAATCTGGGATACTGAATCTAAGTCTAGTACAAATCGGTACCATCTATATAATTATGAATGCGGGGGTAAAACACATGTCCAAAGGCCCGCTAAGAATCACATATCGTATCCCAAATACAAATCATATCAAATCACCGATATCACGGCACCAAGCCCAATATCATCGACTCATCTCCAAAGTCATCCAATATCATCATCAACACAGTGTAAGTATAGTGAATATGCAAGGGTGTGCGTGTGGGTGTAATCCTATTCTAGGGTTCGTGGCTATGAACTACACTAGTTTACTTCTAAGCCTAAACTATCCATAAAACACCTAACACAATATCCATGACACATTATAACTATCATAGTATATCAACTACGGACTGCGGGGGTGCTATACGTCATCCCCCGACTTCCCCCTGTAGATATAATCTACCCACCTTGCGTTTTCATTGTCGACGTCACCACGCGTTTGCTTGTCGTCCCGAAGTCGTCATAGGGTACCTACACATTAACGTATCGCAAATGCGTATCAAAACCAATTCCAAACTAAAACGGCATACGAATTTCAAAACGATACGTTAAGATCTATTGGTTAGAACCTATGGACAACGCCTTCCAAACCCATCAACAACCCTCGATATAGTCGTATAAACGCTAAATAGTCGAGGTAAAACACAATACACAAATTCAGAATTAAACATACGGAATACGGAAACACAAATCCAAAACAGCAATTAAGGAAAATAGGCTCCAGATTTCACCCTAGGTCAAATTAGACAAATCTATACATGCCAGGGGCCTAAACTACAGATGTAGGAGCAGCAGAATCAAAACGACCCAAATTGATACAGGTCTGGCCGCAAATTGCGGCCAAACAGAATAAATCTACGGCCGGGTCTTGGAGTTGGGGGCTAGGGTCTTGTTTGGTGGTTCTTGGGTGCCTGCATATCTCACTGTCCAATCAATTTTATTTTAGGATGTCTCGGGTGATAGCAGATTTCCAAATACAATTCCAGAATTGCAGTTTTTCCCGACATCGTCTCATAAATCCGTATTCTAGGTTAAAGCTTCAGGTTAGGGTCCAATATAACATCACACCAAGATTCTAAGGTCACAACAAGTCTTAGTTTCACTTCACAACTCAATTTTTCCTCAAATCCTAACTAGGTTATCCTCAAATCCACAAAAACACACAATATCGATATGAAACTTGAATCGAAGTTTAAGCACAAGAAATACCACTCTAATTGTGAAGGAATTACCTCATAAGACCCACATAATCCTCAACAGCACCAAAATGAAAGCTTTCTTGGTCCATCCTATAGCTTGCAAGCTTGAGCAAATTTTTTGTGAAATGAGAGTGGGGTTTTGGTGTAATTTTAGAGGTGATTTGAGGAGCTGAAGAGGGGAGGGAGATGAAGGAGCAGCAGCAGTAGGAGAAGGGGAAGAGGGAGAGAGAAAATGAGAGGAAGAATGAAGAGATGGCTAAGTCCAAGGTCAAAGTGAAACCATACATCTCTCTCTCTCTCACCATACCTCATTTCTTTATTCCTTATTCCATTTTCTTTTCTTTTCTTTTTCCTTTTCTCCAAAACCTTCTCACTAGAATAGTAACCCCAAATATCATGATAGAAAATGCACAAGTGTGATAAAAATGATATGTGCATGTTTTGCACAAAAATGCTAAAAACCGATTAGCGATTTTTTTAATCGCGATTAGCACTCAATTAGCATATAACTAATCATAACAACTTAAAAATGGTATAATCCTCTAAATTACCCTATTTTAGAATTTTCCATAATTTTTCCAAATTTTTCTCCATTTATCTGTATTTAATTATACCCAATTATTAAAATATTCAATAAAGTAATATTAATTTATAAAATTTCCCGAAAATGATATTTTATTATTTTGAAATGTTACAATCTACCCCCCTTAAATAAATTCGGTCCCCGAATTTAAATTTAAACCCCCAAGTCCTAAAACATTTCAGCAAAATCCAAATTGTCGGGGCTCCACAAACGTCAATCCTAAGGCGTATATAAGAATACCCCGTGCGTCAGGTGCGCACGGAAAACAAAATCCACATAAGTACCAAACAGGTGCAACGGGTGTGCACACAACATCTGTCATAGGCAACGTGTGTGCCTGACAGCAAAACCAGGTGCATCTGATATGCACAAGGAAACCCGATTTAGTGCATCTGGCGTGCACCAAAATCGTACCTCAAAACACTAAGGGTGCATCCAATGCTAGCAGCGCAAGATATCTATTTGCCTCTTGCTCACGGTCTGGCGTCTTCTGTCTCTTGGTCCTTATCTCCTCTGCGGATTACCAATTTCCAATCAATCGGCTAATCGGCCCTGTCAGGGGTGCTAACGGGGACGATTCCGTTCTGGCACTTCTCTTGTCATCTCTCGGTCAATCCTCACGACCACTTGTAAAGCAGCATGTCACTGGCATCGGCCTCTGGTCCTCTGAATACACATTACACATCCGATCCTGGGTGCAAATATCATGGCAGCAGTGTCCTAGAAGGAGTCCCGCTCAAGGTCTCTTCCGATCTTGCCTATGCCGGTCTGTACGGAGGCAGGTACTTTTGCATATCTCTTTTCTCGCTCGATGGACATCCGCGTCCTCAGCACAGCATTTTCTCGGAAATCGGTTGCATCCCAACGCCTCTGTAAGTATATCAGGTCTCTAGTCTCGACGGGAAGTAACGACAGCTCGTCAGCGTCTCACACGAACCTTTGGTTCCACTTGTCTCTATCGTTGTCCATTATGACGTCACGCCATGTTATCTACGCACTTCACTGTTCTCGGCCACGGTCAATCCGAAGTCTCTCGCACGGACTCGAAATCGCGTACTCTGTAGCTTCATCATTCTGTAGAAGATGTCTGGCCGAACAGGTCCTCGGGAACACGTCCCAACCATCGGATGAATACTCAATACTCGTCCATCCTCGATCAACTCACAACGCATCTGGGTAAGGTCCTTGATCCGAACCTGGTCAACTACCTCGTCGACGATGCCGAACTCTGGCCTGCTGGGTGTGCGCAATATGACCACTCCTGGGTCTAGGTCTTCTCGTATAGTATTCCAGAAAGGTCCTGTCGAGGTCTCTATCAAATCTCATTCCTGCCGAATTGCCCGGATGTCATCATCCATTGCTGAAGCAAATTCTTGTTCCGGAATGGCTGCATACTCGTCGCAACTCTTTCTGGAAGGTATATCCATATACAATGCTTCTGCGTGCGTATCGCATCTCTGATGTTAGCGGAGTGGGACGTCATCACGTCGAAATCCCTTGCGAACTCTTTACTTCACTCTGCTTCAATGTCGACTGATTTGGACTCGTCTCATCGTGGCTGCACGGATTGCGCTCTAACAGCTATCCTCATATCTGGTGTCTCCCCAGCAGTGTGTCCCATCATATGATATCCGAATGATGTCGAATCATCCGACCGAATCGTCAGACCCTCATAATCCCCCAAGAGATCTACATCTTGGGTACAGTTTAATAGTATCGAGTACATACCACAGCATCAGAGGTCCAGCCGTAGAAGGGCAAACCCAAGCCTCACTAATGGCGCCGCGGAACTGCCGCAAACCCTCAGGTTCAAAAGCTTTCACACGGTCATTAAGTCGAGTTTGTAAGTCCACGTTGCCCACCCCGGTGCTTACGGGGAGGCGGAAAACATAATAAAAATTGGATTTTTATCAACTATAGGCAACATGGACCAAGCTTTAAGGATCTTTGCTAAACATAAACTTGCTAAAGCTAACTACAAAGTAGCTAAGTGATGGAAAGGTTATACCTTGAGCTCAAAGTCCTTCACTCCTTGCTCCTTGGAATGGTAGGAAGAGGTCACCTTGCTTGTCTTCTCCCGTCAAAGAAGGATCCACCCGAAAGCCTCGACCTTTAGCTTCAACTCCAAGCTAGGAGTAACTAGAGTGCAAGAAATGCTAAGACTTGAACCCTAGAAGAGAGTAGAGAAGATCAAGTGAGGGTTTTTCTCAAGCTTTTTGTTTCTCAACACATGAGAGGGAGAGAGCTTGAGGGAGAGGATGAGCAAGAGAGAGAAAAATGATATGAGAGAATGAATTATTAGTGAGCCATTCTCACTAATATGTGTGAATAATTTTAATTGAATAATTAGCTTGAAAATTGTCATGGTAAATCATGACATGACCATTATCATTTCAATTTTGCAAAGATCAAAGAGCATCTTCCAAAAGAAATGATGATGGTCAAAGTGTCAACCTAGGTCAACAAGTCAATGAAGTCAAAAGGTCAACAACAACAACCATGCACAATTATTAAGCTAATTATCAATTAACTATAATACACACATAAGCAATAGGGTTAATAAAATGACAATAGCCATTAACCCTAAACAAGGTCCTCTCCCCCAATCTCAAGCAACTGTGCATACGCACCCGCATTCGTGATCCGAGGAACACGAATACACTGAGAAAAACCAATCTCAAATCATATACTAGGATCCGGCTTAAACCAAAGCCCGCTAGTATAAACTGTCCGGACAGCAAACGTGCACAAGTGCGCGGATGCGAACGAACCCTGTCGCAAAACCATGCGACCTCTACTCATTTTGCCTAAAGGCGAATAGCTCTCTGTGTGGGACTCTAAAGACTCGACACTACGCTGGCAGTGGGTTTAACCACAGACCGCAAGCGGCACTAGCTGTACGTAACGGTCCCCAGGTAGATGTCGATAAGAAGACTGACGAGGTGAACCCCATCTGCACTCCTACTGAGCCTGTATGTGACAGTCTCCGTACAGTCCGGTCTGTTCGTCTGATACATCGCATGGCGGGCCTAGGGGGGCGGTGAACGTCAGTCCCCTAATAGCGGTACAAGTCGTGTCGGAGTGTAGCCCAGAACACCCTGAGATAACACTGGAAACCTACCAGTATATCTCGCTTGCCCTGGCCAGGGACTACTCGTGTAATGGCTCTCCTGGACACAGCGCGATGTCAACCCCTAATACCGGGAGAGACGAATCCTGTCTAACCGTCACTGCCTCCAAGTGCTTCTGGACTGCACCCAAAAACTACCTGTTTGCACGACTCCTTTGAGCCATGGTAGGGTAGTAATCAAAGTGCAGTGGGAACACACTCGAGGCGAAGTGACAGTGTCAAGTCAACGGACTAATCTGTACTCATGTCACCTGGGAACTGATAACTGACGATAGGTATATTACCAACCAACAGTTCCCGACGAGTCCTGTCCAGTGTACTCGTAACCTAACGAGCACCCGCATACTATCCCAAGTACGACGTACTAACGGCTGTGGGACAGACCGTCTCCCATACTGGGATGAGAAGCGCATACGCTAGTCTACTCCGGAGTATCGATGCCCTGTTTCGATAGTCCAACGACCAGGGACCTGTATAAGGATGTGCTTATAGATTACCCAGCTCCCACGAGTGCGAGCGCCATCACAACGCTGGTAATCAAGCAAAGATCCTAAGGGCTCTACTAATATGTGTAAATCCCCGTTCTCCATCTACAAGAATTTTCTTTGTATTTTTCCAAATTCCCGAGACTTACTTTTCCTCGTAATTATTCGGTAGAAGGTAGTAGTTTGAATTTCAGTATTTATAATTTTTCCAACAACCTAAAAGCCGAATTTAAACTAAAAAACTAATTTCTTAAACCCACCAGCCCACATCCCATCTTTAAATAAATTTTTTTAACCAAATTTTTGAGCCGGCCCGTCTCTGCCCTCAGCCCAAATCCTATTTTATAAATAAATCCTTAACCCAAGTTTTACTCTCAGCCCACTTCTTTTGGGAAATAAATTGTTTTTTTTTAAACCGGCCCGTTTCTCTTCTGAAGCCCACGAAATTTATAAAGGAAAAATGAATTCTTTTCGCGGCCCACTCCCTGCAGCCCGTGCCCAATTTCCCCGCTTCAGACCCGACCCCTGTTCATCTTCCATTCAAAAAAAAAAATCCCCAACGGCTACCTCCATTAACTCGCGCGCGATCCCAGCTCCTCGCCGCGCTTCACGCCCACGCCCATGCCCTCATTCTTGCCGTTACCCCCACGTTTACAACCTCGTCGCCCTCATCTCTCTCTTACTCACTAACTCATCACAGAAAAGAAAAAAACTCCCCACCTCTCTCGCTACACCCAACCGAGCTCCAACCTCGAACAGCCATTGCAACCTCACACCATCGACAGCCCCCTCAGCGACCCCTCATCCCTCCTCCTTCATCCTCTTCTCTCAAGTAACTCACCCCAAGCATCCCCTGCATCCTTCATCAACCCGAGCCCTCCATCAATCCAATCTCTGCACAAAGAAAAAAAAGAAAAAAAAAAGAAAAACCCATTACTATCAAGCTCGGCCACCTTGCACCCTCAACGCCGGCGAACTTCCCACCACATCACCGACCATCCTACGACCCCCTTGTCATCAGCAACACCCACACACCCCTACACCTACTCAACCGAGTCTCTCTCTCTCCCTCCAAAACCGCAAGTTTAAATCGATACCGCGAACTCACTGCATCCCTTAGCCGGAGCGACACCGTCGCCGACCGTGGTCGATCCCAACACCTCCCAAGAGATCTACAGAGCACCCCCATCTCCGGTGATCGCGCGATATCTCCGGACAACTCCGACGCAAAAACCCGTGTTTCGATCGAAGCTCGCGCGAACTCGTTCCGCGGCGTACAACGCGCGTTCGTGATGACGTTGCTGCCTCGCGACCCCGAGACGTTACCAGGCAAGTGTTTACTTGCTTCATGCTAAATTATTAATGATATGAACCTAAAATAACTAGTTTACGGATTTGTCGAATACTAATGCATAATACGATCAAGGTGTTCGATGCTAATCTTCCATGAAAATGATTGTTTATTTTGACGGAACCCGACGTTTTAGGTTGGCCCATATAGTGATAAACACAGCGTATGAATCTCACTGGAAAATACGATGGTTTGTAACAAAAATTGATACCCCCAAATATGCCGTTAAAACTAGAATTTTCTCGTGCCTGAAAACGAATAAAATCACCATAAATCATATGCATACTGGATTGAGACGTTCGAGGGCTTAAATCGAAGCCGACTCGACGAACTTTAACACTATGTAGAATTTTAATGTTTTCTGTTCTGAAACCCTGAAGATAATTGGATCAGAACACGACTCTGGACTGCAGTCCAGAGCGTTTCTGATTGGTGTGTTCTGTCTAAAGTCCTGCGTCCCCGTGTTTCCTGAAATCGCATGATACGGAACTTTACAGTAGTTATAAGATATACCTGTTAGTGAAAGAAAACAAGTGGTCTCTTTCCGATTCATCGCAGTTTGTTATTTTAAACTTATTTTAAAAAGGCAGAACGTAAAGCTGTTCAGAACAATTTCTGAAATGACATTTGAGATTGAACTGTG
Source organism: Agapanthus africanus (assembly GCA_030015575.1). Classification (NCBI taxonomy): domain Eukaryota; kingdom Viridiplantae; phylum Streptophyta; class Magnoliopsida; order Asparagales; family Amaryllidaceae; genus Agapanthus; species Agapanthus africanus. The sequence continues at coordinate 861,268,115 of JASDDO010000024.1, read as the reverse complement.
TATAACTTTCAACGTACAGATGCGATTTAGGATCCGTCTGTTGCGTTGAATACTTTATCGAAAACACTAAATTTCATTTAACTGTGACATCGCTAAATTCTGAGCCCAACTGGGTGCAATTCGTGTCGCGAAACAGATGTTCAGTTCTGAAATTGAAATTCCAGCCGCGAACACTTAAACTGAAACAATTATATCTTGAAAACCAAAACTCCGATTGATCTGAAACAAATTTTGATGAATTCTTGACTGATTGTTCTATATATCTTACCTACATCATTTTTAACATATTAATTTGTGTAATTCATTTTAGTTCATGACATGCATGTTAATTCATAACATACAGAGCTTATTGGTAGCATACAATACACATATCATACCCTTGTCATATACACAGTGTTAGTGCGTGTGGACATTGCATTATCGTGCGTGATAGATGTTGGTTTAGGAGTGACAAGTACACCAATGGAAAGTGAATATTCGTGACAGTGATTGATACAGTGGACAGTGATGAAACCGTGCCATTGGTATACTCGTACACAACTAGATCAATATCATAAATAGTGTAACCTGGGGAAAAAGGGAAAATCAAAGTGGAAAGAGTATCGTATTTAGCGGGACCGTGTTTAGAGGATGATCATTCGAACCGTGATACTTATACGTGTAGGACAGGATCTAGCGATCCGGCTGACAGGGTTATGTCCCGGGCATGTGGGCCGTTGTCTCGGGTATGTACGAGACTCCTGTTAAACACGATCCTCCTTCCACTATGTGATTTCAAACATGACCTAGAGACCGATAGGGAAACATAACATATTCTGCATCATATTGTGACGTAGTGTTTACTTGCATTATTCTCATACTTGTATTACCTCGTTTACCTGTTTCATCTGATTATAATAATATTATTATTTGTGTCGCTCTGACGACCTGAGTATGCATGCTCAGATTCCGCGCGAGGACCAGCACCGGAGACGGATCTATCCTTTGAGTTCACGGAGATATAGTTGGCGTACCTACTTCTTTTACTTCTTTCCATAAAAGAGATTGTGAGATTGAACTTGGTTAGGTATCGTTTTTATTATCTGTAATCTGTGAACAATGAAATTTTAATGTAATGAATTAGTGATGTGAATCCTTTAATACTGTGCTTTATTACTGATTACCATGTAGTGCTAGAAGCCGAAGTGTGACTACGGCGGGACGATCCCTTGACCGTAGGAGCATGACTGGCCTAGTCATACCTCGTATTCCGTATTCTGGGATGCGGGGCGTGACATGGTTTAGTTGGTATCAGAGCCTGTGTTTAGTATCAAGGGATAACATTAACTATGCAGTATTACGTTATTCTTGTTTCACTACTCTTGATTTCCATCCTTGAATCTGATCCTATCCTTTTGAATCTTCCAGTGATATGACGTCCCCGAACGACCCCTCCTCGGACTCCAGTTCTCAGGACCGCACGGAAAGAATACTCAGCGCATTGACCACTCTAGCGGAAGATCAGAAGAGGAAGACCGACTTGCTCACTGAGGGACTCAGGGCGATTACCGCTGCAGGAGGACCCTCCGCACTTATTACCGCCCCCGAGGGCACTCCACCAGCTTATCAGACTAGGGCTGGTACGGTGTCAGACTTCCGACGGTTACACCCAGCTGCGTTCACAGGGCTAGCTGAACCCCTTGAGGCTGAACAATGGCTAGTAAACATGGAAAATTTATTGGCAGCTGCCAGGGTTCCAGAGGAAGACAGAGTGGATGTGATAAAGATACAATTAGAAGACGAGGCCCGTACATGGTGGTCGGTGGAAGAAAGCAGACTTGAAGGGCCGATCGAATGGAGCAAGTTTAAAGAGTGCTTCTTAGATCATTATTTTCCTCCCACAGCCAAGGCAGAAATGGAGGAAAAGTTTATTCTTTTAAAGCAGAATGGACGCCCAGTGGACGTTTATGCGGCAGAGTTCAACCGCCTGAGCCGCTTTGCTCCATACATGGTCAAATCAGAAGTCACCAGGGCCAGGCGTTTCCTTCAGGGGTTAGATTTTGAGTTGCAGCAGCTGATTGCATCGTTGGATCTACAGACTTTCGCACAGGTACTCAACGCGGCGAGAGTTCAGGAGCAATTGATTAACAAGTTCAGGAGACCCCCAGTCGTTCCAGCACGTACCCACGCGCCTTCTCGAGGAGCTATACCGGTTCACAGAGCAGGGACGACGCAAATGAAGCGCCCGTTTGTACCACAGCATCGCCCCCAGAGACAGGGCGTAACTTGCGGCTATTGCGGTAGAGGAGGACATACTCAGAAGGACTGTCGCCGTGCCAAGGGACAGTGCCTGATTTGCGGTTCCAGTCAACACAGGATTAACAGTTGTCCTGAGCGAGCAGAAATACAGGGAGGTTCTGGACCGTCACAGCAGAGGCCGAAGGAGCAGAGACAACCATTTACAGGTCGCGGTCAGGGACGGGTTTTCACCTTGACCGCCGAGCAGGCAGAAGCGTCAGGAGATGTGGTTACAGGTACTCTACTCGTACATTCCTTACCAGCTAGAGTACTTTTTGATTCGGGAGCATCGCATTGTTTCTTGTCTGAGCATTTCACTGATACACACTCAATACCACATGAACCACTAACAACGGGATGGGAAATTCATACGGGTAATGGCATCATAATATCTAGTCGAGAATGTAGATTATGCCCGGTTGTAGTGTGTGGCAGGGAATTCTATGCGAATTTCCTCCTAATTGGGACAGGCAGTTACGACGCAATTCTTGGGATGGATTGGATGAGCACTTTTCATGCTGTAATCGATTGTCGTGCAAGGAATGTGATCTTCCGCATTCCCAATCACCCGGAGTTTGTTTTCGAGGGCGGAAGCGAATCTTTGGAGCCAGCTAAATACAGAGCAAAGCCTAAGGAGCTGACAGCTATGGAGATTGATAGGAGCCCGGACCCAGAAATTGTTCGGGACTTTCTGGACGTTTTTCCCGAGGATTTACCAGGTCTACCACCTCCTCGAATTTTGGAGTTCTCAATCGACTTGACTCCAGGCACAGCCCCAGTATCCAGAGCCCCATACATAATGGCACCGGTTGAATTGGCGGAATTGAAGAAGCAGGTTGAAGAACTATTGGAGAAAGGATTCATTCGGCCAAGCGCTTCACCGTGGGGTGCACTAGTTCTATTGGTAAAGAAGAAGGATGGATCGTTGCGAATGTGTATAGATTACCGGGAGCTGAACAAGGTCACAATAAAGAACAAGTACCCAATACCGCGCATTGACGACCTATTTGATCAGCTAAGTGGAGCCAAGGTTTTCTCGAAGTTGGACCTCCGTTCTGGTTATCATCAAATCAGGGTAGCAGCCGAGGATGTGTGCAAGACGGCTTTCAGGACCCGATACGGGCATTACGAGTTCCTTGTGATGCCGTTCGGCGTTACCAACGCCCCAGCAATATTCATGGACTTGATGAACAGGGTGTTCGCAAAATACTTGGACACGTTTGTCGTTGTGTTTATCGACGACATACTTGTCTACTCGAAGACTCAGGAGGAGCACGTTGAACATTTGCGCACGGTCTTACAAATTCTTCGGGAGGAGAAGCTGTATGCGAAGCTAAGCAAGTGTGAGTTCTGGCTCGACAAGGTACAGTTTTTGGGACATATTGTTTCGGGCGAAGGCATTTCGGTGGACCCGACAAAGATAGAATCTGTCAGAGATTGGCCGACGCCGAAGTCAGTGGCTGAGATCAGGAGTTTTCTGGGATTGGCAGGCTATTATCGGAGATTCGTCCAAGATTTCTCCAGAATTGCGGAACCATTGACGCGGCTGACACGGAAAGACGTGCCGTTTACATGGACGGAGGAGTGCACTCAGGCATTCGACACACTAAAGCAGAAATTAACCACGGCGCCTATTCTTACTGTACCAGATGATTCAGGTGGTTTGGTGATACACAGTGATGCCTCAGGGAAGGGTTTAGGCTGTGTTTTGATGCAGCACGGCCGAGTGATTGCTTACGCCTCTCGACAACTGAGAAATCACGAGAAGAACTACCCCACACACGACCTGGAGTTAGCTGCGGTAGTCTTTGCACTGAAGATTTGGAGGCACTATCTATTGGGTGAGAAAGTGGAGGTATACACCGATCACAAAAGTTTGAAGTATGTTTTCACCCAGAAAGAATTGAATATGAGGCAGCGCCGGTGGCTAGAGCTAATGGCAGATTACGACTTGGACCTTCAGTATCACCCGGGGAAGGTGAATGTTGTACCAGATGCGCTCAGTCGCAAGCCAGCGGTTATGATGTTGACCGATCAGAGGAGCATTATTGAGGATTTCCAGAGACTTGCACTTGAGGTCGTTACGCCGAACGCACTCAGTCAACTTTGGCAACTGCAGGTGCAATCTTCTCTGGTGGATCGCATCAAGACTGCGCAGGCGGACGATCCCCGATTGCAGAAGTTCAGAGAGCAAGTGGAAGCTGGATTGAGAACGGATTTGATTATACATGAGGATGGCTCTCTGAGATTCGGTAGCAGACTCTGCGTACCTAAAGGAGATGTACGAGAAGAAGTTTTGGCTGAAGCACACAGTTCAGCTTATTCTGTGCATCCAGGAGGTACAAAAATGTATCAGGATCTAAAGCAGCACTTTTGGTGGAACGGAATGAAGCGGGAAATTGCGAGGTTCGTATCCAGATGCTTGGTATGTCAGCAGGTGAAGGCGGAACATCAGAGAACAGCAGGATTATTACAACCATTACCGATACCTGAATGGAAGTGGGAGCACATTACTATGGATTTTATGACGGCCTTACCACGGAGCCCTAGAGGCAATAACGCTATTTGGGTTATCGTCGATCGCCTCACAAAAGCTGCACACTTTCTACCTTTCCGAGTGGGACAGTCGACAGAATCACTGGCAGAAAGATATATGCAGGAGATTTTGCGACTTCACGGTGTTCCAGTCAGCATTGTGTCAGACCGGGACACGAGATTCTTGTCGCACTTTTGGAAGAGCTTACAGGAGAGTTTGGGAACCCGCCTCAAATTCAGCACAGCTTATCACCCACAGACGGATGGACAATCCGAACGTACAATTCAGACGCTCGAGGATATGTTGAGAGCTTGTATGTTGGACTTTCAGGGTTCCTGGGAGGACCATCTGCACCTAGTCGAGTTTTCTTACAACAACAGTTATCAGGCTAGTATTCAGATGGCTCCTTTTGAAGCGCTATATGGGCGGAAGTGTCGATCCCCAGTATGTTGGGATGATGTGGGAGAACGAAGATTACTGGGCCCCGAACTCATCGTTCAGACAGTTGACAAGGTCCAAATGATCAGGCAGCGTATTAAGACGGCTCAGGATCGACAAAAGAGTTGGGCAGATACCAGCAGAAGGGCACTTGAGTTCGAAGTCGGAGATCATGTGTTCTTGAAAATTTCCCCTACTCGTGGAGTTATCAGATTCGGAAGTCGGGGAAAACTTAGTCCCCGTTTTATCGGACCTTTTGAGGTGCTAGAGCGAGTAGGAGAGGTGGCTTATCGACTTGCCTTGCCTCCATCGCTAGCTGGTGTGCACAATACCTTCCACGTGTCACAGTTGCGGTATTACGTTCGAGATGAGAACCATGTTCTGGACCATTCAGAGTTAGTTTTGGGGACTGATCTGTCATACGAGGAGCAGCCTACTACCATTCTCGACCGCAGAGAGAAAGTGCTGAAGAATAAGGTTATTCCGTTAGTCCGAGTGTCTTGGGGCGGTCGTTCCCCAGGAGAATCCACCTGGGAGCGGGAGGAAGATATCCGTGATCGTTATCCACATCTCTTTGTTTAGTACTTTTGTTTCTCTGTATCCTTGTTAAATTTCGAGGACGAAATTTTTGTTAAGGGGGGTATGATGTAAATCCCCGTTCTCCATCTACAAGAATTTTCTTTGTATTTTTCCAAATTCCCGAGACTTACTTTTCCTCGTAATTATTCGGTAGAAGGTAGTAGTTTGAATTTCAGTATTTATAATTTTTCCAACAACCTAAAAGCCGAATTTAAACTAACAAACTAATTTCTTAAACCCACCAGCCCACATCCCATCTTTAAATAAATTTTTTTAACCAAATTTTTGAGCCGGCCCGTCTCTGCCCTCAGCCCAAATCCTATTTTATAAATAAATCCTTAACCCAAGTTTTACTCTCAGCCCACTTCTTTTGGGAAATAAATTGTTTTTTTTAAACCGGCCCGTTTCTCTTCTGAAGCCCACGAAATTTATAAAGGAAAAATGAATTCTTTTCGCGGCCCACTCCCTGCAGCCCGTGCCCAATTTCCCCGCTTCAGACCCGACCCCTGTTCATCTTCCATTCAAAAAAAAAAAATCCCCAACGGCTACCTCCATTAACTCGCGCGCGATCCCAGCTCCTCGCCGCGCTTCACGCCCACGCCCACGCCCTCATTCTTGCCGTTACCCCCACGTTTACAACCTCGTCGCCCTCATCTCTCTCTTACTCACTAACTCATCACAGAAAAGAAAAAAACTCCCCACCTCTCTCGCTACACCCAACCGAGCCCCAACCTCGAACAGCCATTGCAACCTCACACCATCGACAGCCCCCTCAGCGACCCCTCATCCCTCCTCCTTCATCCTCTTCTCTCAAGTAACTCACCCCAAGCATCCCCTGCATCCTTCATCAACCCGAGCCCTCCATCAATCCAATCTCTGCACAAAGAAAAAAAAGAAAAAAAAAAGAAAAACCCATTACTATCAAGCTCGGCCACCTTGCACCCTCAACGCCGGCGAACTTCCCACCACATCACCGACCATCCTATGACCCCCTTGTCATCAGCAACACCCACACACCCCTACACCTACTCAACCGAGTCTCTCTCTCTCCCTCCAAAACCGCAAGTTTAAATCGATACCACGAACTCACTGCATCCCTTAGCCGGAGCGACACCGTCGCCGACCGTGGTCGATCCCAACACCTCCCAAGAGATCTACAGAGCACCCCCATCTCCGGTGATCGCGCGATATCTCCGGACAACTCCGACGCAAAAACCCGTGTTTCGATCGAAGCTCGCGCGAACTCGTTCCGCGGCGTACAACGCGCGTTCGTGACGACGTTGCTGCCTCGCGACCCCGAGACGTTACCAGGCAAGTGTTTACTTGCTTCATGCTAAATTATTAATGATATGAACCTAAAATAACTAGTTTACGGATTTGTCGAATACTAATGCATAATACGATCAAGGTGTTCGATGCTAATCTTCCATGAAAATGATTGTTTATTTTGACGGAACCCGACGTTTTAGGTTGGCCCATATAGTGATAAACACAGCGTATGAATCTCACTGGAAAATACGATGGTTTGTAACAAAAATTGATACCCCCAAATATGCCGTTAAAACTAGAATTTTCTCGTGCCTGAAAACGAATAAAATCACCATAAATCATATGCATACTGGATTGAGACGTTCGAGGGCTTAAATCGAAGCCGACTCGACGAACTTTAACACTATGTAGAATTTTAATGTTTTCTGTTCTGAAACCCTGAAGATAATTGGATCAGAACACGACTCTGGACTGCAGTCCAGAGCGTTTCTGATTGGTGTGTTCTGTCTAAAGTCCTGCGTCCCCGTGTTTCCTGAAATCGCATGATACGGAACTTTACAGTAGTTATAAGATATACCTGTTAGTGAAAGAAAACAAGTGGTCTCTTTCCGATTCATCGCAGTTTGTTATTTTAAACTTATTTTAAAAAGGCAGAACGTAAAGCTGTTCAGAACAATTTCTGAAATGACATTTGAGATTGAACTGTGTATAACTTTCAACGTACAGATGCGATTTAGGATCCGTCTATTGCGTTGAATACTTTATCGAAAACACTAAATTTCATTTAACTGTGACATCGCTAAATTCTGAGCCCAACTGGGTGCAATTCGTGTCGCGAAACAGATGTTCAGTTCTGAAATTGAAATTCCAGCCGCGAACACTTAAACTGAAACAATTATATCTTGAAAACCAAAACTCCGATTGATCTGAAACAAATTTTGATGAATTCTTGACTGATTGTTCTATATATCTTACCTACATCATTTTTGTTGATTTCATAACATATTAATTTGTGTAATTCATTTTAGTTCATGACATGCATGTTAATTCATAACATACAGAGCTTATTGGTAGCATACAATACACATATCATACCCTTGTCATATACACAGTGTTAGTGCGTGTGGACATTGCATTATCGTGCGTGATAGATGTTGGTTTAGGAGTGACAAGTACACCAATGGAAAGTGAATATTCGTGACAGTGATTGATACAGTGGACAGTGATGAAACCGTGCCATTGGTATACTCGTACACAACTAGATCAATATCATAAATAGTGTAACCTGGGGAAAAAGGGAAAATCAAAGTGGAAAGAGTATCGTATTTAGCGGGACCGTGTTTAGAGGATGATCATTCGAACCGTGATACTTATACGTGTAGGACAGGATCTAGCGATCCGGCTGACAGGGTTATGTCCCGGGCATGTGGGCCGTTGTCTCGGGTATGTACGAGACTCCTGTTAAACACGATCCTCCTTCCACTATGTGATTTCAAACATGACCTAGAGACCGATAGGGAAACATAACATATTCTGCATCATATTGTGACGTAGTGTTTACTTGCATTATTCTCATACCTGTATTACCTCGTTTACCTGTTTCATCTGATTATAATAATATTATTATTTGTGTCGCTCTGACGACCTGAGTATGCATGCTCAGATTCCGCGCGAGGACCAGCACCGGAGACGGATCTATCCTTTGAGTTCACGGAGATATAGTTGGCGTACCTACTTCTTTTACTTCTTTCCATAAAAGAGATTGTGAGATTGAACTTGGTTAGCTATCGTTTTTATTATCTGTAATCTGTGAACAATGAAATTTTAATGTAATGAATTAGTGATGTGAATACTTTAATACTGTGCTTTATTACTGATTACCATGTAGTGCTAGAAGCCGAAGTGTGACTACGGCGGGACGATCCCTTGACCGTAGGAGCATGGCTGGCCTAGTCATACCTCGTATTTCGTATTCTGGGATGCGGGGCGTGACAATATGTATACCAGCAATATGCTAAAAGAAACACATGCACATATTAAAGCAGAGACAAACCAAGTAGCATACTACCATTTCGAGCAAGATTGTATATACAACTGTGAATATCCCAAGCTTCCATCAAGTAATATACAAACTAGTATGATATAGTAATGGCCTCTAGGGCATATACACTAACAATCTCCCACTTGCACTAAGGCCATGTACTGGTGTATCGAAGACCTATCATCTCGATCAGCCGCTCGAACTGAGTCTGGGGTAGGGCCTTCGTGAGTGGATCTGCAGTGTTATTCTCCGTATTAACTCTCTTCACCTCGATCTCCTGGCGATCTATGATCTCCCTGATCAGGTGGTACCGCCTCAAAATATGCCTGGACTTCTGATGGGACCTGGGTTCCTTCGCTAAAGCTATAGCTCCGTTGTTGTCGCAATACAGCGGTATTGGATCAACAATGGTAGGAACCACCTGAAGCTCCGTGAGGAACTTCTTCATCCAGACAGCTTCCTTTGCGGCATCGCAAGCAGCTATGTACTCCGCTTCCATTGTTGAGTCTGCAACGGTCTCCTGCTTGGAACTCTTCCAGCAAACCGCCCCTCCATTGAGGGTAAAGACATAACCCGACATGGACTTGGAGTCATCCTTGTCACTCTGGAAGCTGGAGTCAGCAAAGGCCTCGAGTTGGAGGTCTTTTCCGCCATACACCAAGAACATCTCCTTAGTCCTTCTCAGGTACTTGAGAATGTTCTTTACCGCTATCCAGTGTTTCTCCCCTGGGTTTGACTGATACCGGCTTACAACGCTCAATGCGTATGCTACATCTGGTCTGGTACACAACATCGCATACATTATAGAGCCTACCGCAGAAGCGTAGGGTATAATAGACATGCGATCCCTTTCCAAATCAGTCTTGGGAGACATCTCTTTGGAGAGGGTGATCCCGTGACAAGCCGGTAGGTTACCGCGCTTGGAATCTTCCATACTGAACCTTTTCAGTATGGTGTCAATGTACCTTGACTGTGAAAGTCCCAACATCCTCTTAGATCTATCACGATAGATCTGGATCCCCAGAATGTAGTTGGCATCGCCCAGGTCCTTCATGGAGAACCTCTGCGACAAGAATCCTTTGACTGACTGTAGCATAGGAATATCATTTCCTATTAGGAGAATGTCATCCACGTACAAGACGAGGAATACCACAGTTCTCCCTACAATCTTACTGTAAATGCATGGTTCATCTGGGTTTTTGATAAAGTCGAATTCTCTGACAGTATCATCAAAGCAGATGTTCCAACTCCGCGATGCCTGCTTAAGTCCATAAATGGACTTGAGCAACTTGCACACTCTACCGCTGCTCCCACTCTGATTGAATCCCTCCGGCTGATCCATATAGACGCACTCTTCCAAATTTCCATTTAGGAAAGCCGTCTTTACGTCCATCTGCCAGATTTCATAATCGTGGAAGGCAGCAATGGCAAGAAGGATCCGAATGGATTTCAGCATAGCCACTGGAGAAAAGGTCTCGTCATAGTCCAAACCAGGTCTTTGACGAAAACCCTTTGCTACAAGTCTAGCTTTATAGGTCTCAACCTGCCCATCTACACCAATCTTCTTTCTGAAGATCCATTTGCAGCCTACGGATTTTACCCCTTCTGGTGCAAAGTCCAAAGTCCAAACTTTGTTGGTGTACATGGACTCCATCTCGGCCCGCATTGCATCCAGCCATTTTACTGAGTCACCGCTCTGAATGGCTTGCTGGAAGCTAGTAGGCTCACCATGATCCATAGTGCAATCCTCTCTATCCCCGTCAATGATAAAACTGTAGTATCTCTCGGGCGGATGAGACTGCCTACTACTCCTGCGGAGTGGCGCTGGGATGTCCTGTTCTTTCGAACCTTCTGGTTCTACCAAGCTTTCAGTAATAGCTTGTGGTTCTGGAATTTCTTCCAGTTCTATTGCGCTCCCACTTATCTGATTTTCCAAAAACTCAGTTTCCAAGAAGCGGGCATGACGAGAAACAAAAACCTTTTGTTCCTCTGCGTAATAGAAAAGATACCCCTTGGAGTTCTTTGGGTATCCCACAAACTTACACTGTACCGAACGTGCCTCGAGCTTGTCCGCATACTGCTTTTTTACAAAAGCTGGACACCCCCATGTCTTAAAGTGTTTAAGACTGGGTTTCTTCCCACTCCACATCTGATATGGTGTGGTAGGCACTGACTTAGTAGGAACTTGGTTCAAAAGATATGCAGCTGTTTTTAGTGCATAACTCCAGAAGGATCGCGGCAACTCAGCCTTACTCATCATGGAACGAACCATATCCAATAGGGTTCGATTCCTCCTTTCCGATACACCGTTGTGTTGTGGTGTGTATGGGGGAGTAAGTTGAGAGAGAATTCCATTCTCTTTTAAGAAGCACAGAAACTCGGCACTCAAGTATTCGCCACCTCGATCAGATCTCAGTGTCTTGATACTTTTGCCTGTTTGTTTTTCAACTTCATTCTTGTATTCCTGAAATTTCTCAAAGGCCTCGGATTTGTGCTTCATTAAGAAGACATGCCCATACCTAGAGAAATCATCTGTGAAAGTAATGAAGTATGAATAACCACTTCGCGCATGTGTAGACATTGGACCACACACATCACTGTGTATGAGTCCCAAGAGCTCGCTCGCTCTTTCTCCGTGTCCAGTGAACGGAGTCTTTGTCATCTTTCCCATGAGACATGATTCACAAGTGGCATAAGACTGGTACTCGAACGGATCCAAGTATCCTTCTTTATGTAACTTTGTCAACCGTGTCTCATTAATGTGACCCAGTCTACAATGCCATAAGAAAGCCTGATTTAATTCCGGAGACTTTCTTTTAAGTGTGTTCTGGACACTGAAGACCTGAGCTTGATTCAAAACGTATATACCGTATTTCAATGTACCTGACCCAATCAGCACTTGATTTAGGTGGATGTTTATTACATCGCTTACAAAAGTAAAATCATATCCTTCCTTAGAAAGTAAGGATACAGATATGATGTTACAAGTCGCACCTGGCACATAAAAACAGTCACGCAGAATCAATATCTGCCCAGTTGTCAGTCCTAGATGATATTCCCCTACGGATTCAGCATACATGCTCATTCCGTTAGCAACCCTGAGAGTCATATCACCTTTCCTGATAACCCTACGGTTTCTCAAAGCCTGTAACGAATTACAGATATGAGATCCTGATCCGGTATCCAATACCCAGGAAGTAGGGTTAACTGACATACAGTTCTCAATCACAAACACACCCGAAGCCGAAGCCACAACATGCTTCGAATTATGGCTACTGGCTTTACAAGCCCTGCAATCCTTCTGTCCATGTTCATTCCCGTAACAATAGGAACATCCTTCTTTTACTACATCTGTTCCTGAAACTTCTGCCCTTCCTTTTCTTTCTACTTCCCTAGTTTCCTTTAGGGTAGTAGGTAGAGACTGTTGAACTGAGTCAGCATCTGACCTGTTCTTCAACGTGGTCTTCAGGTCCGAGAGCTCAAAAGAGCTGGTCTCTGTAAGGACGTTGCCCCCTACAGATGACCCGATAGCCAACCTCGCTGGAAGCAATTCGTTCGAGGTCTCATATCTTGCGATACGAGATTGCTCTCCATATAAAACTTTGTTATGGAGGAAGATAGAAGCTGAGTCCATCTTCTCGTGCTGCCTCTGGTATATACCATCAACTGAGGCTAACACGAGGCACTTGGCTTTCGCACAGTCTTCTTCCGATGTCCTATGAATATCAATATTCGTGACAGGGGAAACTGGACCTGAGACGGCAGGGGTTGGATCAGTTAAGAGGTGTCCCAGCTTGTCCTGGGCAATGAACATCTGGACAGACCTTTGCCAGTCATAACAGTCAGATTCAGTCATCTTATTATCTAGATGTAACCTAGGTGTGGTCACTGGGTCGCTGCAATTAAGAGAGAGAGAAGAAAACACTTAGCATGATGCTCTTGCAAGTTTAGATTGGTTTTTAATTTATCTAAACAGGATGGCTCCCACTGTCTCTCGAATCCCTTCTCAAACCGTAAAGAAAGGATTAGTCAGGATCAATCTCACCGTACAATTCTTGCTTAACCGTTCAGCCAGGCCAGTGTCGGTACTTCGAGGGAGGTTTTCCAACGCTTTCGCGAAGTTCCTTAATTAAGTAACATCTTTTCCCTGTGGGCGTAGCCCCGCTAACACCTTTCTAGGCACCTACTAGGTTTATAGCATTGATCGTTAAGTGAGAGTTTTCCCGAGGAGTAGCATATACTCACAGTAGGATCGGGATCCAAATATCATCGCGTGATGAAACCGAAGGAATCCTACCAGAATCATCACACTCCAAATGGTATGCAGCGCTAGCAAGTTTCAGTACTTTTGAAACTCCCGATGTAGATTTTTGCCCCATGCTCTTATGACCTTGACTAAGGCCAACAAATCATAAGTCACATGTCAAGTTCTACCCGTCGTTATCCAGGTTAATTTGAACCCACCCGTATATACCCTTGACTATGGCCAACAAAGCAATACGACTGTCCCAAACCAACGCATTCTATCTATGCAACATATGAATACCCACCAGCTACCAAACACTGTGCCTTGACTAAGGCCAACAAACACAGCTTGAATACTGTTGAATATTTATATGAAACGACGGAGGGCTACGGATGGTTTTGGCGAAACCGTGAACGTAGTGAACTTGATATAGTCGATGGAGCGAGATAGCTTTTAAAAGGAGTGGTTCAAGCTCCGCGTTTAAAATGCTTATTTTTGAAAAGAACCGAGTGGTTTTCAAAGTGTTCCAATCGACTTTTACTTGGTTTATTTTCTTGCATTAGTTCTTTTAATGCGTCCCATCATTTAATCCTACCATTACAGAAAACAACCAAAATATGACGTACGCTTATGCCATTCGCATTCGCCACGGGGCCCCGTCATCACCCGTTAGGTTACTTAACTAACGACAGAGCGGGGGCTGGGCTAGCGCGGCTGTAAAACATAAGCAACGCCTAAATAGTTATTATATATAAATATATAGCAATGATAGACATTACAGATCACAGATGAATACATTGGATATACTAGGAATCCGCAATGCGTTCGAGCCTGCAACGTAAAGCGGATTACACGGTTGCGGTGAATAGCCAATACCCCACCCAAGACCCCTACGGGTGCGGCAAACTACCCGCCAAGCACCCGAAGCGAAGCAACCTCCCTCACCACCGTGAGTAGGCCACTCGGCACTTCGAGATACCCGGTAGTTTGTGCACCCCCTCCATGGGTTTATCCTAGGAGCAAAAACAGTAAAAAGAATTATACAATGACGGCTACAACCCCGACCCGGTTGTGCGGCCATACAAATAATATTATTACATCAATTTACATGTTACAAATGAATGAAAGAAAAATAACGCTCATCTCACATCCACCCCGGCTATTCACCCGCGACAATCCAATCCATTCATATCCACAAACCAACAACAATCACAGATCACAGAGATGTATAACCCCGACTAATCGACTTATAGCGATTAGCCGACGTTCAATACATGCAAGCATCACAGATATAACCGATATAGTTAAAGTGTAGTGAAGTTCCGGAAAAATACGGATTTATAGGCCCCCAAAAGTAAATTTTAGTTCTGGAAAATCTGGGCACATATAACATATCCTAAAAATCACAAAACCAACACAGAAACACACTGCACCAAAATCGAGGCAGAGAGGAGACAAGACGGCCGCGGATGCGCGGCGCAATAGCTTCCTATTGCCGCGGATCCGCGGCCATTTGGTCGACTCTCTGTCTCGTTTTTGGTGGTGTTCTTAACAAAACCCTGAGATAATTTTTGGTGTATAACAAATTTTATTTTGACCAGAAAAAAAATTAACAGAAACTTAGGGTTTTGCGAGTTTGGTTTTTCGATTTTCCGGTTTCGAAACTTCGTTACACTTAACTACTTAGCTAGTTTATGTTTAGTTAGGCTCTGATACCACTGTAAGTCCACGTTGCCCACCCCGGTGCTTACGGGGAGGCGGAAAACATAATAAAAATTGGATTTTTATCAACTATAGGCAACATGGACCAAGCTTTAAGGATCTTTGCTAAACATAAACTTGCTAAAGCTAACTACAAAGTAGCTAAGTGATGGAAAGGTTATACCTTGAGCTCAAAGTCCTTCTCTCCTTGCTCCTTGGAATGGTAGAAAGAGGTCACCTTGCTTGTCTTCTCCCGTCAAAGAAGGATCCACCCGAAAGCCTCGACCTTTAGCTTCAACTCCAATCTAGGAGTAACTAGAGTGCAAGAAATGCTAAGACTTGAACCCTAGAAGAGAGTAGAGAAGATCAAGTGAGGGTTTTTCTCAAGCTTTTTGTTTCTCAACACATGAGAGGGAGAGAGCTTGAGGAAGAGGATGAGCAAGAGAGAGAAAAATGATATGAGAGAATGAATTATTAGTGAGCCATTCTCACTAATATGTGTGAATAATTTTAATTGAATAATTAGCTTGAAAATTGTCATGGTAAATCATGACATGACCATTATCATTTCAATTTTGCAAAGATCAAAGAGTATCTTCCAAAAGAAATGATGATGGTCAAAGTGTCAACCTAGGTCAACAAGTCAATGAAGTCAAAAGGTCAACAACAACAACCATGCACAATTATTAAGCTAATTATCAATTAACTATAATACACACATAAGCAATAGGGTTAATAAAATGACAATAGCCATTAACCCTAAACAAGGTCCTCTCCCCCAATCTCAAGCAACTGTGCATACGCACCCGCATTCGTGATCCGAGGAACACGAATACACTGAGAAAAACCAATCTCAAATCATATACTAGGATCCGGCTTAAACCAAAGCCCGCTAGTATAAACTGTCCGGACAGCAAACGTGCACAAGTGCGCGGATGCGAACGAACCCTGTCGCAAAACCATGCGACCTCTACTCATTTTGCCTAAAGGCGAATAGCTCTCTGTGTGGGACTCTAAAGACTCGACACTACGCTGGCAGTGGGTTTAACCACAGACCGCAAGCGGCACTAGCTGTACGTAACGGTCCCCAGGTAGATGTCGATAAGAAGACTGACGAGGTGAACTCCATCTGCACTCCTACTGAGCCTGTATGTGACAGTCTCCGTACAGTCCGGTCTGTTCGTCTGATACATCGCATGGCGGGCCTAGGGGGGCGGTGAACGTCAGTCCCCTAATAGCGGTACAAGTCGTGTCGGAGTGTAGCCCAGAACACCCTGAGATAACACTGGAAACCTACCAGTATATCTCGCTTGCCCTGGCCAGGGACTACTCGTGTAATGGCTCTCCTGGACACAGCGCGATGTCAACCCCCAATACCGGGAGAGACGAATCCTGTCTAACCGTCACTGCCTCCAAGTGCTTCGGAACTGCACCCAAAAACTACCTGTTTGCACGACTCCTTTGAGCCGTGGTAGGGTAGTAATCAAAGTGCAGTGGGAACACACTCGAGGCGAAGTGACAGTGTCAAGTCAACGGACTAATCTGTACTCATGTCACCTGGGAACTGATAACTGACGATAGGTATATTACCAACCAACAGTTCCCGACGAGTCCTGTCCAGTGTACTCGTAACCTAACGAGCACCCGCATACTATCCCAAGTACGACGTACTAACGGCTGTGGGACAGACCGTCTCCCACACTGGGATGAGAAACGCATACGCTAGTCTACTCCGGAGTATCGATGCCCTGTCTCGATAGTCCAACGACCAGGGACCTATATAAGGATGTGCTTATAGATTACCCAGCTCCCACGAGTGCGAGCGCCATCACAACGCTGGTAATCAAGCAAAGATCCTAAGGGCTCTACTAATATGTATACCAGCAATATGCTAAAAGAAACACATGCACATATTAAAGCAGAGACAAACCAAGTAGCATACTACCATTTCGAGCAAGATTGTATATACAACTGTGAATATCCCAAGCTTCCATCAAGTAATATACAAACTAGTATGATACAGTAATGGCCTTTAGGGCATATACACTAATAGAGTTAGGGTTTCATTCTTCTAGAGGGTCTATAGAATCGCTTGCATGTCTTTCCGAATACTTTAAACTTGGAAAATGGGCTCCTGACATTCGATCGTCTCAATCGACTCTCAACGAACCTGCACGAAGTCGTCTCTAGCTGGAATCATTCTATCTGATGACCTCGCATCGGGGTAGGCGAACAATCTACATGTCCTAGTTATTCGTCCTCGATGACTAACGACCTTCTATCATCTCATAGTACAACTCGTACCGCAATAGCTCCAACATCCGGGGCAACATCTCGTTGTTTGCAGCAACAACTGGCTCCTTCACCTGTACGTTGAACAGCACCTCAATCCTCCAGGAAAGGCGATACACTGGAGGTCATCTCTAAATTGGTTTGCTCTAGATCTGAGTAAGACTCTCCATACGGGAAATCTTCAACTCAACTGGGCCTGCTCCGGCGCATAAATCGGACGAATCACCTTTGTCTCTTAAATCGGGTAGACAAGCTATCATCTGTCTCATATCTGCCTGGAAGCTCCGGCGATCTCAGCTCGTAAGCTCCGGAAGCGACATCCTATCAATCTCAGTAACAGCTGGTCCATCTGTCTGCACGGTAGGCAACATCATACACTCTGAGGTATGCTATACATCAACAGTCCTCTCTCAACTGACAGCTCTAACAATGGCCCGATCATCCGGTGTAAAACCAAGCACTCGCCTCCACTAGAGGTCACAATCACCAGTACTAACTCGAGACGTTCCCATGTCACCAGAAAATACAACGGTCGGCCCTCATACCAGACGAGCTCGCCCTGATCGTTACCCTAGCAGCAGCCCAACTGCGCTCAAACAATGGCGACAGGAACCTCAATCGAGTATCGAAGAGAGCAAATCAATGGCAAGAAAGAAAACAACAGATCCAGAGTGGTTACATGATCCAAAGAAGGAACAGCATCAATGAAAGTGTGATCATGGAACTAATAGCATCGAGGATCTTAAATGGATGTACAATCAGGGATATGAAGAGAATCACTGATTTCGAAAATATATGCATCCTAAGGTTCCTTAAGCGGAGTAGCGTATCGTAAGTATGCCGCGGAACATACCTACGGTACGTCACTCTACTTTAGTCACCTATTCCATCAACCAAGGGTCATCCTACGCGACGAAAGTTCGGGTCTAATACCCCCTCGACTAAGTCTAAGTTCCGTAAGGTCAAGCCTAAGTTCCGTGTATATATAGAGGCCCTAGGCTCCACATAGTCAAACTTAGACTCGAACCAAGGTTAATCTAGCGCTCTGATACCAACTTTGTCACGACCCGAAAGAGCACGTGACTGGCCCTTGAACCATATGAAGTCTATAGGACTCCATCTGATCCAAGTAAGCCAAAAGCCCAGAAATCTAAAACCATTTTAAGAGTAAAGAAAAAATATACAAGTTTTGGTTGATGGAATTTCTAGATACAAAGAATAATACATATACAAGGATGGTTCTGATGCAAAGAACCCACCTACCAAGCAAATCACCCGCAAAGGAAGCAATGTGCCGGAAATGCCGCTATGGAACCTGTACGGCAAAACCTGCAAGAACTGTGGCACAACGGGGGTGAGTTGCCAACTCGTGAATAGAAAATATCTACAAGCAGAAATTGAAAGCATGACATAATCCTAAGTCAAACGATCAGATATAATATAAACCTCAAATGAATAAGTTTGAAGCATAGTAAAGTGGCAATGTAACATCTGAACATAAGTGTAGTGCCAAGTACTCTTGCCAGTGCCTCACGTAACAATATATCATAAATATGATGTATGTATGCGGTAAAATGAAAACAGGAGATATCATGAAATGAAATCATCAGAAAATAACGTCGAGCATTGACACAAACTATATATCTCAAAATCAAGTGAAACCTATATATCATGTATCCGATATGTATGCGGCATTCATGAAGGTACTATAATATGTGATGTAATGCATATACAATAAATGTGGGGTAGAGGAGATATAATATGCCATCGACCATAAAGGCCCCGAGCACATAGGCTCCTCTCAAATCGAGCTCATAGGCTCCGAGCACATAGGCTCCTCTCACATCGAGCTCATAGGCTCCGAGCACATAGGCTCCTCTCACATCGAGCTCATAGGCTCCTTTCACATAATGCATATGTAAACTTGCATAGATCATCATGATGATATATTAAGTATGTGTATATATATCAGCGTCCCATACCACTAATATATATATACTTTATGGGTATACATATATATTTCAGCGTCCCATACCACTGATATATATACGCAGGAGTAAAACAATCCAGAATCATCATATGCAACCATATCACCGTGCGAAATCCATGAATTATAATACATGCAACAAGAACACTAATATAAGCATGCAACTATGTAAAGGCATATGCACAAGGAATATGAATCAATAACATATGAGCATGCAATGCAATGCGAGCCGTAGAATAAATGGTAAATGAATCATAATGCAGCTTGCCATTTGAAATAAGACAAATCGGGGTTTTGTAATAGGTATGACTCGGGTCTAGTCTAACATCTATTATGCAAACCACAGATCTAAGTATCAAGTCAACCGGGAGGGGTAAGGAATCCACCTAAATCTAAGTCGATATAAATATATATATACATATGATAGTCGGTGATCCCGTCTCAATAATATCGCGTACAATACAGTATATCATATGACAATTCTCAAGTCATGAGTGCGGATCTATCATCAATATAAAGGTCGTACGGTAAATCGTCGTACGGCATCCCAATAGCTGGGTACGGGTCAATATCACATTATCTCATCAAGTACCTGGTATTCTTATCATCATAACACATAATCTGGGATACTGAATTTAAGTTTAGTACAAATCGGTACCATCTATATAATTATGAATGCGGGGGTAAAACACATGTCCAAAGGCCCGCTAAGAATCACATATCGTGTCCCAAATACAAATCATATCAAATCACCGATATCACGGCACCAAGCCCAATATCATCGACTCATCTCCAAAGTCATCCAATATCATCATCAACACAGTGTAAGTATAGTGAATATGCAAGGGTGTGCGTGTGGGTGTAAACCTATTCTAGGGTTCGTGGTTATGAACTACACTAGTTTACTTCTAAGCCTAAACTATCCATAAAACACCTAACACAATATCCATGACACATTATAACTATCATAGTATATCAACTACGGACTGCGGGGGTGCTATACGTCATCCCCTGACTTTCCCCTGTAGATATAATCTACTCACCTTGCGTCTTCATTGTCGACGTCACCACGCGTTTGCTTGTCGTCCCGAAGTCGTCATAGGGTACCTACACATTAACGTATCGCAAATGCGTATCAAAACCAATTCCAAACTAAAACGGCATACGAATCTCAAAACGATACGCTAAGATCTATAGATTAGAACCTATGGACAACGCCTTCCAAACCCATCAACAACCCTCGATATAGTCGTATAAACGCCAAATAGTCGAGGTAAAACACAATACACAAATTCAGAATTAAACATACGGAATACGGAAACACGAATCCAAAACAACAATTAAGGAAAATAGGCTCCAGATTTCACCCTAGGTCAAATTAGACAAATCTATACATGCCAGGGGCCTAAACTACAGATGTAGGAGCAGCAGAATCAAAACGACCCAAATTGATACAGGTCTGGCCGCAAATTGCGGCCAAACAGAATAAATCTGCGGCCGGGTCTTGGAGTTGGGGGCTAGGGTCTTGTTTGGTGGTTCCTGGGTGCCTGCATATCTCACTGTCCAATCAATTTTATTTTAGGATGTCTCGGGTGATAGCAGATTTCCAAATACAATTCCAGAATTGCAGTTTTTCCCGACATCGTCTCATAAATCCGTATTCTGGGTTAAAGCTTCAGGTTAGGGTCCAATATAACATCACACCAAGATTCTAAGGTCACAACAAGTCTTAGTTTCACTTCACAACTCAATTTTTCCTCAAATCCTAACTAGGTTATCCTCAAATCCACAAAAACACACAATATCGATATGAAACTTGAATCGAAGCTTAAGCACAAGAAATACCACTCTAATTGTGAAGGAATTACCTCATAAGACCCACATGAATCCTCAACAGCACCAAAATGAAAGCTTTCTTGGTCCATCCTATAGCTTGCAAGCTTGAGCAAATTTTTTGTGAAATGAGAGTGGGGTTTTGGTGTAATTTTAGAGGTGATTTGAGGAGTTAAAGAGGGGAGGGAGATGAAGGAGCAGCAGCAGCAGGAGAAGGGGAAGAGGGAGAGAGAAAATGAGAGGAAGAATGAAGAGATGGCTAAGTCCAAGGTCAAAGTGAAACCATACCTCTCTCTCTCTCTCACCATACCTCATTTCTTTTTTCCTTATTCCATTTTCTTTTCTTTTCTTTTTCCTTTTCTCCAAAACCTTCTCACTAGAATAGTAACCCCAAATATCATGATAGAAAATGCACAAGTGTGATAAAAATGATATGTGCATGTTTTGCACAAAAATGCTAAAAACCGATTAGCGATTTTTTTAATCGCGATTAGCACTCAATTAGCATATAACTAATCATAACAACTTAAAAATGGTATAATCCTCTAAATTACCCTATTTTAGAATTTTCCATAATTTTTCCAAATTTTTCTCCATTTATCTGTATTTAATTATACCCAATTATTAAAATATTCAATAAAGTAATATTAATTTATAAAATTTCCCGAAAATGATATTTTATTATTTTGAAATGTTACACACGGCCGACTCGACGCCCTCGAGAAGAAGATCGAGGGTCTGCATCGGGAGGGTCACCGTTCGAGCGACGGGGCTAAGTACGCTGCCGACTCGCTCACCAAACCATTCACCGAGGAGCTGCTCGCTGTCCACGTCTCCTTTCGCAACAAGCCCCCAAAGGTCTCCCTCTTCGACGGCAAGTCTGACCCGAAGGACTATTTAGATGCGTTCACCGCAGGGATGAGCTTCCAAGACAACTCCGACGCTGCCCAGTGCCGGGCTTTCCTGGCCACTCTCATCCGTTCTGGGCAAGACTGGTTCTGAGGACTCGAGCCACGCTCGATCTCAACTTTCGACGAGCTGGCCACCCAATTCCTCGGCCACTTCGTCGGGAACAGGCGGCAAAAACGCACCGTCGACCACCTCTTCATGATCAAGAGCGGGGACAAAGAGACGTTCAAAGCATACGTCGCCCGCTTCTACAACGCCCTTCTCGAGGTCCCCGAACACCGGGATGAGACGATCATCATGGCACTAAGGTTTGGTCTTTGGCACAAGGAGTGGTTACGCTCCTTTGCACTAGCGCAACCTAAGACCAAGGCCGAGGTAAAGGCCTGGACCGAGCGCGAGGTCCAGCTCGAATCTGAGGTAAACGCAAATCTCCCCCGGGCAGAGCAAACCGACCAGAAGAAAAGGACAAGAGAAGAGAGAAGGGGACTTGAACTGCAAAAGCCCTATCTCCCAAAGTTCTAGGAGTACACACCGCTCAATGTCTCCCAGGCAGTGCTACTAGAAGAGGCTAAGGGCGAGGGGTTTTTCAAGCTCCCCCTGATCCCGCGAATGGCCTCAAAGCGAACCTGGGGCTCCTACTGCAGGTTCCACAGGTCGCTAGGCCACTCCACGGAGAGTTGTAAGCAGCTCCGAGACTATATCGAGGAGCTCATCCGTTCGGGACACCTAGAAGCGTACCTGAGGGACAAGCGGCAAGCTGACCGCGAGCAGGAGCAGCGTCCCCTTCCAGCCGAGCTGACCATCGGCCAGATCATGGTAGTGTCAGCTGAGGATACGTCTGGTACCCACGAATCTCGGTGCCCTATGCCGGGCATAGATGCCAACAGACATCCGGGGGGCTCGAGCTGCATGAATAAAAATATCTACTAGCATGTATTTTCTTTTCAGAGTAATGTACATCTTTCTCGAGATCTTTTGTTTACATAATAAAAGGATCAATAAAGCATTGCTGAAAAGGAAAAAAATCTTATTCATTCAAGAGGTACTATTGGCTCCTCAACCATATATAAAGAAATATATATATTACAACAGCGGGGAAATGGGGTACAGAGAGCACTGTTCGTGGTACTCTGAGGATATTTCCGCCAGCCGAGCCCTCACGGCGTCTAACCTCTCCCTTCGATGACCCCCGCTAGCGTCGGTATCGAGGCTCAAGTGGTAGCACTCAAGGACGAGCGCCTCCGAGCGATTTAGCCGGCTCGCAGAGATCAGGCCGAAATGCCTCAGAGACCTTAGCTTGCTAATGGCCTCGTCTTTCAGCTGCTCGGATAAGGGTTGTAGAGCCCCGGCGACGCCCTCCAGATGGAGTACATCAACACCTGAAGTAGGGAGGAGCGCCGGGGGTGCAATCGACCGAAATGATTCTCGGTCCGTCCTATCACCAACTGCACCGTGTCATCAGTGCAGTACTGATCGTAGAGATACACATCCTCGAAGCTTATGATATCGGGGATAGTGAAAGGGAAGTCCTCCCTTCTCGCGTTTTGGGTGTGAGGAAAGGAGTCATCAACAATTTCTCCATTTTATAGCCCACAATGCCTCTAGAGTTCAACGGTCGCCCGCAACTGTGCCGCCACGCGGCAGACATCGCGTCGCTCGATGCGAAGTCGCAACGACGCGGCTCTAGCGCTTCGCCTCCTCCACGCGTTCGTGTCACGTGTCACTCGCGACTGTCCATCTTCCCAAAGCCCTCACGAAGAGGCAGCCCTGCAGCTACCCTGCTCGGCTATCCCTGGCCGGTAGCTCGCCTACCCCACAACGCCAGGGATCGAAGCCCTCAAGCAGCAAACCGAGCAGCTACCCTGTTTGGCTATCCCTGGCCGGTAGCTCCCCTACCTTACAACGCCAGGGATCTAAGCCCTCATTAAAAGGCAACCGAGCAGCTTCACTGCTTGGTTCATCCTTGGCAGGCCTCCCACGGCCCGTCCAGCTCCAGGGATCGAAGCCTTCACCAAGAGGCAGCCCTGCAACTCCCTGCTCGGCTATCCCTGGCTGGTAGCTTCCCTACCCCACAACGCCAGGGATCGAAGCCCTCACCAAGAGGCAGCCCAGCAGCTACCCTGCTCGGCTATCCCTGGCTGGTAGCTTCCCTACCCCCACAACGCCATGGATTGAAGCCCTCACCAAGAGGAAGCCCTGCAGCTACCCTGCTCGGCTATCCCTGGCCGGTAGCTTCCCTACCCCACAACGCCAGGGATCAAAACCCTCACCAAGAGGTAGCCCTGCAGCTACCCTGCTCGGCTATCCCTGGCTAGTAGCTTCCCTACCCCACAACGCCAGGGATCAAAGCCCTCGCCAAGAGGCACCGGGCAGCAATCCTGCTCGGCCATCATTAAGGACAAAAAGCCCTCGCCAAGAGGCACTGGGCAGTAACCCTGCTCGGCCATCCTTGTAGGCCACTTACGGCCTCTCCCGCGCTAAGGATGAAAAGCCCTCGAAAAGAGGCAACCGGGCCCACCCTTGCTCGGTTATCCCTGGCTGGTAGCTCCCTACCCCAAAAAACCAGGGATCAAAGCCCTCGTCAAGAGGCAATCGGGCCCGCCCTTTCTCGGTTATCCCTGGCTGGTAGCTCCCTACCAAACTAGGGATCAAAGCCCTCGCCAAGAGGCACCGGGCAGTAACCCTGCTTGGCCCGTCCTTAAGGATCAAAGCCCTCGCAAGAAGCAACCGGGCCTACCCTTGCTCGGTTATCCCTGGCTGCTAGCTCCCTACCCTAACACACCAGGGATCAAAGCCCTCACCAAGAGGCACCGAGCAGCTACCCTGCTCGGCTATCCCTGGCCGGTAGCTCGCCTACCCCACAACGCCAGGGATCTAAGCCCTCACTAAGAGGCAACCGAGCAGCTTCACTGCTTGGTTCACCCTTGGCAGGTCTCCCACGGCCCCCACAATGCCAGGGATCGAAGCCCTCACAAAGAGGCAGCCCTGCAGCTCCCTGATCGGCTATCCCTGGCTGGTAGCTTCCCTACCCCCACAACGCCAAGGATCGATGCCCTCACCAAAGAGGCAGCCCTGCAGCTACCCTGCTCGGCTATCCCTGGCTGGTAGCTTCCCTACCTCACAACGCCAGGGATCGAAGCCTTCACCAAGAGGCAGCCCTGCAGCTACCCTGCTCAGCTATCCCTGGCCGGTAGCTTCCCTACCATACAACGCCAGGGATTAAAGTCCTCACCAAGAGGCACCGGGCAGCAACGCTGCTCGGCCATCCTTAGTAGGCCCCTTACGGCCCCTCCTACGTTAAGGATCAAAAGTCCTCGAAAGAGGAAACCGGGCCTGCCCTTGCTCGGTTATCCCTGGCTGGTAGCTCCCCACCCTAACACACCAGGGATCAAAGCCCTCGCCAAGGGGCACCGAGCAGCTACCCTGCTCGGCCATTCCCCGCTGGAAATTCAATACCTTAAAACTCCAGGGATCGAATCCCTCGCCTAGAGGCCTGCTTGGTCGATCATCAGCGTGCCTCTCCAAGCTTCCCACGCTAAAGAACATGACCTCACCAAGAGGCATCCGATTCTATGTCTGAGCAATCTCCACCCCGACTTCGGGGCCATGGAGATACCGTCTTCGCACCGGTATTTGCACACTCGGCAAACGAACAGATTCAACTCGATATGTGATTGCTAGACAAAGAACCGACATAAAACGATGGCAGTGTTGCGCAAATACGAGTTTCTACCGACAAAGGAAAATACAAGCACAAACACCACTGCAAAAACAAAAATCTTTATTCACAAAGTCAAAGCTTTTATAAGGGTACTGTGGGCTCCCCAGCCTTACAAAAATACCCGAAGGCCTACAAAATACTCGACGCAACAAAAAGAAGGAAAAAAAATGAAGATAAGGGGCTTCAGGCCTCAGGGCCGGGCGCAACCTCGGGAGGCCCAGCGCCCATCATAGGAGCCTCGGCGTCGCCCTCGTCGGGTATCTCCCCGGAGCCATCCTCCTGCTCGTCATCCCCTCGGGGATATTCGGCTCGGAGCTCTTAGTCAGCGAACTCCGGCATCCGAGCCTTGACGGCCTTAAAGGCCTCGTGCCAGAAGGCAGTGGTGGCCGAGGCTAGGACGGTGTAGAACTATTCCGACTTTTGAAAGTTCTCCACCGCCTTCGCCGCTCTGAGGTCGGCTCACTTCGCCGCCTCCACAGCAGCTTCCAAGTCCTTCCGGTGGGCACTCGCTGACTTCTTCATAGTGCCGACGAGCACCTTGGAGCCCTGAAGTTTGGCCTCGGCGGCCTGGACGGGCTCGCGGAACCTGGCGACCTCCTGCTTCGCGGCCGCCGCCTCCTGCTTCGCGGCCGCCGCCTCGCCCTCAAGGGTAGCGACCCTCGCCATCGCCGCCTCCAGCTCCCGCTTCGAGCTCTCCCCCAGCGAGGAGAGCTCGCCTGCGGCTCGCATCGCCGGGGCTATCTCCTCCTCCTCCATCCGGATGACGAGAGCGACGTGCTGGAGGACCTGAAGAAATCAGAGAGGGTCAGAAAGAAAAAGGAGCACCAAATCCCGCGACTGATGAGACGCTGAGTGAAGAATCGAGTAAGGTACGAGCACTAATCTGCACGACCTTTTGGGCGATGGACGCCATTTGTGCCTTCAGGTTCCCCCCAAGGACCATGCCCCCGGCCGACCTCTCCATGTCGGACAGCAAGCTGTCAGCGACGGAGAGCCCCCAGGGCACCTCAAAGCGGAGCTCCCCCTCATCCACCAAGATCGGGGAGGCCGGGGTCCACGGGACTGCGCGGGGGAACCTTTTGAGGGCCGACGGCGGAGGGACGGTCTCTACTTCCGAAGCCGGGGCCTCTTGCTCCGGAACCCGCTTTCGGCTCGGCACCTTGCTGGGCTCCGAGGCGCGATCCGCGCTCAAGCCCTGGGATAGGACGGCTGCTGGGGGAGCCGGGATCGACGTCTGACGAGAAGAGCTGGCCTCTCCAGCCTTCGACCCCTTCTTCGGCTTGCGCATGGCCGCTCGAAAGCAGCTTAGGTCCATGGGTTCTGCACAAGGTAAGGTACAATGAAGTTAGCAACATAAGTGAAAATGAAAATAAACGCAAGCCTAACAGAACGCCTAAGAGCTCCTAACTTACAGGCGAACTGGGCGAGGCTGAGCCCGGCCCAGCTAAGGGCCCGCTCAGAAAGCAGCACGTCAGCCCGGGGAATGGGCTCCCACTCCGCCACTCTCACAGCGTCGGGGTCGTTGGATGGGCTTCCCCGCCGGCACCTATCCCTAGACCACTGGGTAGGCACGTGCCAGTCCTCACTTTCCGGCGGCCCAACGAAGAAAAACTTCTTCTTCTAATCGTGGATGGAAGAAGGCAGGGCGACGACACCCGACCCGGGTGCACTCCCCGGTCGTTTCCTAAAAGAGAGATAAACCCACCTCGGGTCGTCCGCGCGGGTGCCGGGGTGGCCTTTGTAAACTAGAGAGGAGGCGAGGATGGACAAACCAAAAGGAATCATCTGCAACTTCAAGCGGACCAGGAACCCAAGGAGAATCCTCTATGAGTTCGGCACTAGCTGGCCCGGGGCTAGCCTAAAGTAATTTAGCGCCCTAACAATCTCGGGAGAGAAGGGCAGGCGCATTCCGGCCCAAAAGGTTTCCAGATACAAGGCAATCTCTTTACCCCGTACCTGATCCGCCCTCTCTCTTTCCTCGGCCAAACGTAGAGTGTAGCCGGACGGGATACGGAAACGAGCCCGAGCGTTGGCAAGCTCGTTCTCGTACCTCATCAAGGATGGCACGCCAGGGGCATCCGCCACCTCCGCTCGGGGATCCGTCCCTGACGCGCGGCCCCGGGAAGAAGATCTGTCCCTAACTCCCCGGGAAGGCTCCGACTCGGCGGAGGGATCCTTAGAATCTACCCTGACGACATTTAAAGACTTCTCAAAGGAAGACATCTAACCTGATGGAGAAGTCCTCGGAAACGCAGAAATCCGACCTAGGAAGAGAGCGCCGAGCTTACAAGATCAAGAACGAGGAAAATATGAAGAGAGATGGGTCCTGAAGCGGACCCCATCTCTATTTATAGCCACCGGCGTCCTTATCCCACGGTGACAGTCGACACCCGCTAAAACATTTCTTCGCATTCGACGACCACGATCGCTCTACTTGTCGCACGCACATTGATCAGATCCCATCAGACGCCAGAGGTCTGCGGCCCGTCGCGTCATCCAACCAGCGCCCGACACGTGGTCTGTCGCTTCAGCAAAAGTACGCGCGATCCGGTGCACGCTCTTTAATGCAGAGATCTCTCCCTGATTCGCTGACATCATCCAGAAAATACAACAGATTACCCGAGAACACGCCTGACGATATCTTTGAAAGGAAGCTCAGCTCGGATGACCCGGCAGACCACTCTCGACCCGATCCGTCAGCTGGTCGGGACGAGAGTGGGGGGCTAATGATGATGCTCGATATCAGTGATCTCCCAGATCATGACACGTGGCAGATGACGTGTCCCGGGGCTCACAAGAAAGGACCTACAGTGGCCGACCAGACCACTCCCGTGCCCGTCCTACAAGCAAACGCTGGCTCACCTCCGAGCCCCTGCACAGTTGGTCTCCTCGGCCTACCAGCTCGTCTCCGAGCTACCACAGAACCAAGATATCTCGGCTCTCCCGCTCGTCCGCGAGATCTCCCGCCGAGGTCATCTTCTTCGGTCTCATCGACCGACCAACGGCATCGCTTACAGGTGCAACCGCCATCCCGCGAATCTCGCCATGCGCGAGATATCCACAGGCCACATCCCACGTTCCACGCCATCATGATCCCCCATTAATGAGCCTGTCTCGCCATTAATGGGAGATCCCGCTCATCACGCGGGCGTGACGTCGGGAGCGTAACTGCCGGCGTGATTCTCGCGCATGCCCTGCCTGCTGCCCCCGCTATATAAACCCCTCTTCCAGATGGTTCAAGTAAGCCATTTTTACTCCACTAAGCCGTTACTCTGCTCGGATCTCTAGTCTAACTTGACCATCGGAGGGTCCTCGGTGGCACAACCACCTCGGGACTTACTTGCAGGTAGCTCGGCAACCACAACCTCAAACCTATTGAGATCCACACACTTCAGGAGCAACAGCCTCCAGACCCAATCTCAGCCACCCATCGCTACCATCAGCAGATCAACGGAAGGCAACATCTTAGCGCGATCCAGGTCGCGTCACATTAATTTGTGGTCACATCCGCTCCTGGATTCCTGGCATTCGAACCCCGCTCTCTCCCCAAAAGAGAAAGTGTCCATACCAGCTAAGCTATAACCCATTGGTTATATCGACTATTGTTGTGCCCGTACCATTCATGCATGTAATGGTAGCCAAGGTTTGAGAAAAAGTTTACCTAGAATAATAAATATTTAAAACCCTCATAAAGATTAATAAATATTTTTAAATATGTTTAGAAGAGACAGATTTAAGAAGGTTTGAAAAGTTATGATTTCTTGAATGCTTTCTTTATTAAAGTTGGGAATAATTTTTTTGCCAATCATGTATCATTCTAATAGGCAAATATGAATTCCAATTTTAGGCTCTCTCCACTTTGAGTTAAGGGAGAGATAAACTGCACCTCTTTTATGAAGTTACTCCGTAGTTCAAAGTCGCTCTAGATTAAAATATGGTTTTTGCACTACAATAAATTAATCTGTATTTAATACACGCCAAATGGAAATCGATCCTGGGTTGCTTTGATAGAAGATTCTCTAGGCTGAAAACTGGGATTTTAGGCTTTATCCGCATATAATACACACCCCTCGTTTGGAATCGAAACTGTGTTGCTTTGATACCAGGACAAATGTCTCTTCCTCTGCACTAAAACTCCGAAGTTATAACAAAGGTTGATAGTATATATAATATTCTAATAGAACCTGCAAGTCGAAGAGCCTTTGGACCATAATACAGGTTTTTACACACTAGAATTTTAATTTATATTAATTTTTATCTAATTTGCATTCAATGGGAGTCAAACCTTGTTTGCTTTCATAGGATTTTTTTTCCCGTCTTGCCACCAAATTCTTTGATATTTTCAAAAAACACAACAAATACTTAAATATAATCGGTCAACACTTGGTAACTTCTCACTTGTATTCCCGCTTAGCTCTTATAGTTATTAGGAACACCCACGTCTCATCCTCCATGATTGTATTAGTAACTGCATTTGTAAGTTTCCATATGTATCATGTACATCACATTGCAGAGGTGATGAAGCAATACACTTATTCAAAACTTTTCTTCTTCATTCTCATTACGGTATCAGAGATATTATTCCTGAAAATTCACGTACCCAAATCTTTTTAAACTCAAAACACAACCATGGCCGCCCCGACAAACACCTCTGCTTCCTCTTCTCCGACCATAACAACCACAATTTCAAATACTCAGCCTACTATCACTCAACTACCATTCACCAATATTACGCATTTTGTAGCAGTACAACTTGAGCTCAACAACTACCTTGTTTGGAAATGCCAGATGGAAGCTATATTAGTTAATTAGCACTGATTTGTTCAAATACATCGAGGTGACGATTCTTGCTCCCTCTCTAACTGATCCAGCGAATTGCTCCGCCGAATACCTTCAATGGCAACGACTCGACATGTTTGTATGCAGTTGCATCAACGCGGCTTTATTCGCCACTTTGGTTCTCATCAAGCTCTTGGCTGCTCTACAGCCAGAGAACTTTGGGTTTCATTAGAAATGCGATCCACTCAAGGAACTTTAGCCTGTAAATCACTTCTCCGTGCTCGCAAACAATGAGCGTGTCAAACAGGGATCTCAATCCATACCGGAATACATCGCCACTGTGAAATCGATCACAGATTCTCTCACGGCAATCAATGAGCGTGTCCCGGATGAAGACCGACATCGTGATGTACACTCTTAATGGACTCAATCCCGATTACGATGTTTTCGTCACCACCATGGAAAATCGATTCCCACCACCCTCACCCGGCCCCTATCTTACACTCCGGTTTGCTCAACCATGACAAAAGATTGCCATGGTCCATGCCCGCCCTCCTCCGGCCAGATACTGTGGCTGTGTTTGATAATTCACAATCACCTCAGCCTACTCATTCCCGTCCTCCGCCTCGCAACTCTCAGTCCTTCACCAACCAAAGATATTCCGGTGGATTTACTCGTGGTGTTTCCTCCCAGCGTGGCGGTCGCGGCTGTCCAGGATCTCGTGGCTCTTCAATTCAGTGCCAAATTTGCTCCAAGAAAGGCCATCCGGCGTCTCAATGTTTTTTTCCTTATGCCGCCTCTTGAAACGCGTCCGTAGTTCAAAGTGGCTCTGGTTTAAAATGCCGTTTTACACAGACGGTACCTTCCTCTACCGGGTCTTCCAATCCTAACTCAAATTTTGGGCGACTCAGCATTGGGCCTCAACAGCATTTCGGCCCTATTGGACCAAACTTTGCAAAATCAAGCAGCTCCATCTTTACTCCATGATGGCTGAATGGTTGTCCGATTCAGGAGTCTCCGCACGTATGACTCCGGATCCTTCTATTCTTCGCACGGCCCAACCTTGCACGGGCACAAATAAGGTGGTGGTAGGTAATGGGTAAGAAACTTTGCATATCCCATATTGGCTCCGCGATAAATGATTCCACTGAACGTCCCATACACCTCAATAATGTCCTATTAGTGTCCGAAATTTCCTGAAATTTACTCTCACCTGCCTAATTAATTAAAGATAATTCCTGTTATGTTGAATTCTCATCCCATGACTTTTTTGTGAAGGACCTCTTAACCAAGACCCTTGTCAGGACCCGGTTCTTGCTCACGGAACAAAGTGCCACGCCAAGTGTCATGCAAAGAAGGCGGGGGCCATCTCTTGATCCGTGTGGGGGCCACTATAAAACAATGGGGAATGTTCGGAATACATTCTGAACAATACTCTCTGTATTGAGGGTGGGACGTGACAGAATGATATCAGAGCTGGTCTCTCAATAGTATGTCTGTAGATCGAGAACGAACCATTGTTCAAAGGTGGGGAGAATGCCGGGACCCGGTTCTTGTTCACGGAACAAAATGCCACGCCAAGTGTCATGCCAAGGGGGCGGGGGCCACCTCTTGAATCCGTGGGGGCCACTGTAGAACAATGGGGAATCTTCGGAATACATTCCGAAAGAGGTCAGATCCGAAACTATAAATAAAATGATATCACTGTTCAATACAGAGACGACTTTTAAATGAACCGGCATTATAGGAGATTGAGAACTCCGTAGTTAAGTGTGCTCGAGCCAAGAAAGTTCTAGGATAGGTGACTCCTGGGAAGTTGCCTCCTGGTCTGGTCCGGTTCGTCCCGAAAGACATAACCGTACGGTTTCGGTCAGAGCGGACAATACTCTCTGTATTGGGGGTGGGGCGTGATAAATAGTTTTTACATTAAAAAAATACCATATATTTTCAAAAACGGGTTTCTTTTAAATCGGTATTTTGTAATTCTTGGCAAATACGCCTCTACAACTCTCGTTAGGGGACCCGCTAATGGATGGTACGGATTATCGCATATGCTTGGAATAGTAGAGCGAGATGCAGAACTCCTCGTGGAGTATTCGATCTTGAAAGGAAATAAAATACGGTTTTTAAGAAATGCGACTTTTCTGAACAAAAATATTTTTTTGAAAAATTATATAAAAATTATAAATCCGTATTTTCAATAAAAAACATATTATGATACTATATTTTTTAAAATGAAAGATTAAAACGTTAATAAAATACCATCAAGTTACCAAAAAGGGTTATTTTTCAATAAAATAGCATGAACTTTTAAAATCTAGGTTTTTATTATTAAATTAAAATACATGTCCATGAAAACCCTAAATCTTTTAAATCACCCTCGAGATTATTTTTTAAAACAATATTAACATATTTTTCATAAAACCCCCTTGAGATATGCAAACAATACTTTAAGAACTATAAAATTAATATAGGCTTAAGCGGTATCATTTCTTTTGAGCCTCAGGGAACCGGAGAAAGTGAATGCTTGCCTATTTAGGCTAGACAACTTAACGGGGTTATCAATGGAAATTGTCTTGAAAAAAGACATAAATCCTGCCGTCCATATGCAGCAGTTGCCGATTATTCCCGAACCTAAGAATTCAAGAATTAAATCCGTTCACAAGTTTTCGACTCAATCTGAGTCCAAACTCAAAACAGAATCCAAAATCAAACACGAATTTGAATACTTGATCATTAACCTAAATAGTCGAATTCAAATATCAAACTCAAACTTGTATACTTGACTCGACTTGACCGAACTATGGTTATAACGTGACATGAACTCGACATGACTACCTGAACACATGATTATATCCTGAACATGAACCTGGACATTTTATATTCATGGATTCGGCTAAGACCTGTAATCTTAATTTATACAATACAATATGCGGGGATATAGGGGTAGATTGGTACGGAACGTATATCGTGGCACGAGGGGTCACTTTAAAAGACACCTACATAAATTCACGTGCCGTTATCCCGTGGATTATGACGAGACCTTGTACTACATATTACCATAGTCCACGGGGTAAGATGGACTCCTCTCGTATACATGAATAACTTTTTTATCAAACTACATATAACCACGTTAGAATAGTTATCCTATTCTAGTGAATGATCATATATAATTTTACCTGTCCTCTGTTCATTTGATTTCTTTTCACATTATATACTATCTTCTCTTACTTTTTTTGGGACTTACCGAGTGCTAGTTCGCTGACGACATTCATTTTTTGTCTCTTTCTTTAGAATGTTCGTCAGGAGGACCAGACTCTGAAGACGTAGAGCCGAACCATGAGGATTTGGACCAGTTTGCAACTCAGCCTGACCACTAGTTCTTTATGCACTTACTTTCAGTATGCCATTGTTTAGGCATTTGCTTTTATTATTGTATCTTTTACTTCAGACGGTTGTATGTAAAGTTGAATGTAAATAAAATTGTTGTTTCATTTTATTAGTCTTGTCATTCTTGTTCATTATTATATTGCTTAATTACGCTTAACTATTTATTTTCATAGTAAATACGTTGCGGCCTTGCCACGTCACCGTTTTCGTATACTGGGAAGCGGGGCGTGACTGGCGTTCTAAAAACAACTTTAGGATACGATCCATGTCCAGTGGTCGTCTGCAGTCGAGAATTCTATGCAGATTTCAAGGTGCTGGACATATCGAACTTCGACGTAGTCTTTGGAATGGACTGGCTGGGAACTTTCTTCGCTACCATCGACTGTCGCCAAAGGAGAGTACTGTTTGAAATACTAGATCACCCAGTGTTCTACTTCAAAAGCGGTGACCGGACCTTGGAGCCTAGCATCTATAGAGCAAAACTAAAGAAGGCAGAGATTGTAGGACTGCTGTAACACTCTAGTTCATTATACCAGTTCTAGTTCATATATTTACTTATTTATGGTATTTTCTTAATTTATTGTGTTTTGGGTGCGAATAGTATATTGGACATTTGTATTTGCATCCGACCTGACCTGCATGCTTGAAACCTGTTTTGATTCATATTTATGATTTATCCTGAACTGTTACATGGACTCGTGCAATTTCATTTATTTGTACATTGCATACTGGCATGTTATCTGGCATTTGCATTTTACAATATAACATTTTAAGTCACATAAAATATTTTAGAAATACATTGCATGGCCTGCGTGATACCCCTAACCCCGTGGTAGCATCCGCGCATCTTGTTCTCGTCCCGTTCAGTGAAATGGACTTGTTTGGATGGCTACGCGCACGTACGAGCATCTGTTCTTGGGGGTATACATTTTCGTTACCCGGACATTCATTTTGAATTTTGGTCGTCGCATATATTTTTCATATTTTGAAACTAAATTTTTAGATCTGCCCCGGGCGTGTTTTGGACTAAGTTTGTATTTACTAGAAAATCAAATTTTATTAATATAATATTTTTATTAAAAAATAAATCAACAGTTTAAATTTTTATAACTTACAAATCATTTTAATTTAATTTAAAATCTTTTATAATAACAACTCTCTCTCCCTCTCTCTCCGACCCCACCCGCTCTCTCTCTCTTCTCTCTTTCTCTCTCTCCCCGCAGCGCTCTCTCTCTCCTCTCGCTCTCCTCTTGCATCCACTATTCATTTCTCGAATCCCCTCACCTTCCTTAACACACCCTATTGCCACCTCCCTTCTCCTCTATCTTCTTCTTCTATTTAAACCGCCACCGCCTACGAGAAAACCCTAACCCTAGCCTCTCACTGCAGTCGCCGCCTCAACCTCCACCCTCGTCTCCTTACACCACCGACTCCCTCTCCTCGACCTCTCTCATCCTTCTCGTCCACCTTCTCACCTCTCCTTCCCCAACGACCCAAGAACCTTCCACTGCACACACCCGACGCCTCACCTCTGCGCTCACCATCACCGTCGACCATCCCCCTTCTCCACCTTCCTCTTCTCCTCTCCTTTTCTCTCTCCATCCCCTGCAACCCACATTCCCAAGAATCCCGAGCCTAACTGCAACCCATCTCTTCGCTGTCGACCTCCTAAACCGCCTCGCCGGCAAACCCTATCACCGGAAGCCCCTAGTCGACACCACCTCCATCACCTCCCTCGCTCTTCATACTCTCCCCTCCTTCCCGGTACACCTCTGCACAACACCCGAATCCCAAGAACCCATTGTCTGCCAACCATCGCTGCACACCTCGTCGTCGTTCCTTCACCTCCGGCGACTCGACTCCATCATCATCGTCAACATCACCCTCGCCTCGTCTCTGTCCTAGAGCCTTACCTGAGAACCTCCTTCTCTTTCTCCTTCTTCTCCTTCTTCTTCTTTCTTCTTCTTTCTTGATCTCGGTTCTTTCCGGTGATCACCTGCCGGAGCCGTGCTTGACGCCGACGATCCAGACGACCCAGAGGATGTACCTTACCTGCGTGATTACCCTCTTGCATTGCTTGGACCTGTCCCGCGTGCCGCATGTGCGTTGCGACGATTTAACGACGTCGGACGTGCCGTGCGTATACGTATCGTGATCCATCAAGGCAAGTTTATCTTGCTACATGCTATGTTACTGTATTTTACATCTATTTAAATAAATATAACACTTGTATTTTAAATCATACATCCCATGTTTAGTTTTACAGTTTTACGACATCCGTATGCATCCGTACAGGTTATTTCACATCTAGTGCATGCAAACCTATCTTGTTACGTACTATATTACAATATACCGCACCTAATGAAATATTTACATCTCATATTGTTTAGTTGTACATCTTGCATTTACCAGTTTATCATTTTACTGTTATATGACGTCCGTGTGCATCCGTATCATTATTTACATGTCTGGTCGCATGCTAAATCATCCTGCTACATGCTAGGTATAGTATTATGCATCCATATGAGTAAAATGTTACCCGTTTATCACATTGTACATCCATACTAAAGTTTTACTGTTTTCGGATACCCGTTTGCATCCATATCATTTAAAATATATATAACTGCATCTATAGATCACATTAATTCATATTACTATTGTAGTAACACCCATGCTTAATAAAGTGCATCCTAATTAGTATTAAAATTGTAAATGTAACCCCTAATCGATATTTGTGCATCCATACCATTAATTCTATGTCTATTCGTATACCATGTCATATTATTACATATTGTTGTTATATTGATACCCCATGCTTGATATTGTGCATCCTACTTAGTCATGATGTAATCCCTGATCGATATTTATGCATCCATGCTTTTATTGTACATCCGTAGTTTCACCCTGATTCAACACTTGCTACAGTTTGATTATGAGCACATGTACACTACTTGACATGACCTGATACACCACTTTTGACATGACCTGATATAACACTACTTGACATGACCTGATATATCACTACTTGACATGTTACCTGTGTTTCCCCCAATCAGAGCAAAGCTCTGCTGGAAATTCAAAATTCAAATTTTGAAGCAACACTTCAAATCCCGGGCGCAACGCTCCACGTGTCCGGCGCTGATACGTCAGCGCAGCGCCCGAGAAGGCGCACCCAATCAGAGCAAAGCTCTATTAAAGGAAGCAACGCTTCAGTTGCGCAAGCACTGTGCGCGCTGGGGCATCTGCGCCAAACAGAATTAAATTTCTAAGAAATCTTTTCTGTTCTTGTTAAAACAAGAAGATTTTCTTCTGCAAAGCAGAAGCCCTTGGATCAAAGATCCAACGGTGGGGAAAACTCCCCAAATCACTCAGAGAAAGATCTCTTTAACAAACTTAACTAATTTATGGGCACTATAAAAAGGACCCCAGACCTCAATTAAAAGGCATCAACATCTTTCTAAAAAAAAAGGAGAGAAGAGAACTCTAAGAAACTCCTCAAGAATAAAAAAGGTAAAAACCTTTAGAAAAAGAGAAAGTTCTCTTATGAACAGATCATAGATCTAAAAACAAGATCAATGATCTTTAATAAAGATAAAATAAAATAAAATAGTGCTTTGCACTTTTCATGAACCTTTGGTTCTCTGAGATAAGAAAAACAAGAAAAAACTTATTTTTTTCTTTGATCTAAATTAGATCAAGAAATCAAATAGTGCTTTGCACTTCTGTTCTTGAATCTAAAAGATTCTTGGTGCTTCGCACTTGCAAACTGCGCTGTTGCGCTCTTAGGAGAGCGCCACGTGTCAGCATCTAAGCCACTTGCGCTACGAAATAAGAGCTTTGCTCTCTGGAGTTGGCGCAACTCACCAGAGCGCGCCACGTGTCAGCAGCGCAACAGCGCAGCGCATTAGCGCAGCGCACTGCACTGTTGCGCTTGCGCTCACCAGAGCGCGCCACGTGTCAGCAGCGCAACAGCGCATCGCACTAGCGCAGCGCACTGCACTGTTGCGCTTGCGCTCACCAGAGCATGACACGTGTCTTCACCATAAGCGCTTGCGCTCACCAGAGCATGACACGTGTCTTCACCATAAGCGCTTGCGCTCAGTGAGTGGCGCAAAGCGCCTAACAAATGCAATGCAGGGCCAAGCCCAACTAAAACAGGCCTAATTAAATTGATGCTCTGCATCATTTATAAATGGGCAAAGCCCAAACAAAAATAATAAAATGCTATGCAGATGCCTTGCAGAGCCCAAAATAAATTGATGCTCTGCATCTTTTATGGGTAGAGCCCAAACAAGAAAGTAGAAGTAATGCAATGCATTATTTAAGTGTGGGCAAAGCCCTAGCACAGGTCTAATGGACTAAAAATAAATAAAATGTTGAACATTTTCAACTGGACTTAGCCCAATTCTGGCCGTAAGTCCTTAAATTAAATTGAACTGAACACAAATGCTCTCTCTCAAATCAAATTATATCCGGTTCGAAGGTACATCTCCGAACTCCTGTGACACCCATCGTTGTAATCCTTCAACGACGTCAAAGAGGTGACGGGTCCCGACGACCACACATCAATACGGACTGCGGGGTCCTTAAACTCGTGGACCGAAACGTCCTTAAACTACTGTTGGACCGAAACGTCCTTAAACTAATGATGGACCACCACGTCCCTAAACTGGCAATGGACCACCATGTCCCTAAACTGGCAATGGACCACTATGTCCCTAAACTGGAACAATAGAGCCCCCAAATGCTCTTTTGTCGGATCTAAATGATCCCGTTTAAGTTGATCTTAGCTTCAAATATGGCTAACGTATCCTTAAACCTTCAAACAGATTTTAATCTCAAATTGGACTATAGACTTCCTAATCAACTTCGGTTCTAGGGTACATCTCTGAACTCCTCTAACACCTATCGTTGTAACCCTTCAACGTCGTCAGAGAGGTGATGGGTCCCGACGACCATACATGCAATGGACTACTATGTCCCTAAACTGGAACAATAGAGCCCCCTAAATGCTCTTTTGTCGGATCTAAACGATCCCGTTAAGTTGATCTTAGTCTCAAATTGG
Source organism: Agapanthus africanus (assembly GCA_030015575.1). Taxonomy (NCBI): domain Eukaryota; kingdom Viridiplantae; phylum Streptophyta; class Magnoliopsida; order Asparagales; family Amaryllidaceae; genus Agapanthus; species Agapanthus africanus. The sequence goes on along the minus strand of JASDDO010000024.1, from coordinate 861,229,052 downwards.
ACTAACGTATCCTTAACAAACGTTTAAGTTGATCTTAGCCGCAACGCGACTAATGCATCCTTAAACTAAAAACACCAAACCCAAATTTAAGTAAATACGGATTTGGACTAATCCACGTCCTACGGGCGACGGCATTACTCAGTCTCCGTATACAATCCACGGGCAACCATAAACAAAACAAACACACACGACACGAAGTGAAATTCTGGAGAAGGAGAAAGTTGTTACCGCGATGCGGTAGCGTAATTAACTGCAGGGGCTTGCGCCTGCAGGGAAGAGCGTCCCCACAATCAAAAACCCCTCAAGCGAGGGGGAATCTGACGAAATCTGCTACATCGGCCGCATCCATCTAAACCTCCGATACACGGTGCCATAAATCAACTTGGCATCTTCGGAGAGGTGGACGGATAAAACCAAATAGCATCTGCCCCGAATCTCAGTGTCAGGACATCGCGGTCCTGTGCGCCGTCCTTCGGAGGGGAACAGATTCTGGCACGCCCGGTGGGACCTTTTCCACTTTCCACTCCACACTTCGTGTGTCGTGTTCGCGAACGAATCGCGGTTTACTGTGGTTGCCTGTGGATTCAAGGTACTAAGATTTGGTGTCTTGCTCCGTGTAGAAAACAGAAGATCAATGGCTTCAAACTGCACTGCCTCTAACTGCAATTCTCGCTCGGTCCTTGCTGGAGGAGTGACTTATGGGCCCCAACCGGCCTCCCTTTTCAAAATGCCGGTGGAACAGGTGGCTCAAACCACCACTGGACTATTTTTTGGGACCATGCTCCCACCAATGAGCTTCATTGCCCCAATGACATTGCAAGAAGCTCCAAAGAAGTCGGTCTTCGATCGACTTACCACTGCCGCGATCCCTCTCAACAGGTCGCCCAATTCCACTGCTTCAGGTTTTAATGGATTAGGCCAGAACTCCATCGGGCCCATGAAGAAGCCTGCCATACCAGAAGACATTATCCCGAAGCGGATAGCCATACCAGCTCCCGTTCTTGGCGAAGTCACCAAGATTGCTTCCCATGCTCGGAAGTCCGCTTCTGACAGGTTGGCCGTCCCCGTTCAACGGACGTCGATCTTTAAAAGGCTGGTACCAGCATATTCTGACCAACACGGGGGGCATGAGGAGGTCACCCCTATAGCTGAAACAACTCAATTAGCACGACATGCTCGACGTCGCCACTGGCGCCGAGTAAAGAAGGCTGGGGGCAACTCCCCCTCTGGGATAACTCCGCCAGCTCCAACGGTGGGGACCGATGCTGCTGTTCCAATCGGGAACAGCTTTGAATTGCTAAACACGGTGCGCAGAAACTCTCCTACTGCGGTGCTGAAGCGAACTCCTTCACCTATGGAGAATACTCCAGAGAAGAAGCTAGAACAGTCCCCTCAACGGCTGTCCTTTAAAATTTACAGAGTCTGGCGACAGGTCCAGGAGTCAGTGATTGATGAAAACTATCTCCGCCAACGGAAAAAAATGAAGGTTCGGCAAGAGAAGGATTACTCCGTCAAGCCCCAAAAACCAATAGTTACCCGGGTGCCCATTACAACGGCCCTCTTAACTCCAATCACTCAGAAGAAAAGGAGGCCGCAAAAAGCCCCTGTGAACATGGCAAAGCATAAAAGCGCTGAACACAAACGCCCCAAATCTAGGGGCATGGTGGTGCACACCGTTTATATGGCTTCTGGAAAGGAGGAAAGCCGCACTTCTACGGGCCACCGACCGCTCACCCGATCCGTGACGAAAGCCCAGGAGCAACAACAAAAGCTTCAGGAAATGATGACTACAATGGCTGCACTCACTGAGCCAAAAGAAAGCTCTGCAACGTCTTCGGATGAGCGTCAAGAACAAGAAACCGACGCTGACTTTTTACGCAGAGTCCTCGAAAAGAGGGACAAAGAAGCTGCAGAGCAAGCGGCTAACATAAAACAGATGGCGCTTCTCTTCCAAGACATGGTGGGAATGATGTTACAGCCGGACCCTCCAGCTGAAGACCCTCCGATCATTATTGAAGACGATAAAGAGGAGACATCTAATCCTCCTCCGGCTCATTCAATAGCCAAGGAGGAAACCATTTCCAAAGCTGCACTAGATGACTATATAGCTCAGCAAATACGAGCTCATCAGGCGAGTGAAGCGGCCAGCCAAGTCGTCAAAACTGGGCGACCATACCCGAGTTGGTATGACCAAATCAGTTACCCGCCGGGATATACGATCCCTAAGTTCCATGTATACAAGGGGACGGGAAATCCGCATCAGCACGTCGCTCAATTCAGAGCCTTATGTGGCAACACTGGCGGCGATGATAAACTCTTGCTCCGCCAATTCGTCGGCAGCTTATCGGAGACGGCGTTCGAGTGGTACTCTGAACTCCCAAATGACTCTGTCAAGACATTCGCAGAGATGGAGTTGCTATTCACCCAGCGTTTTGCAAGCGCTAGCGAACGCACCCCAATCACGGCATTGATCAATGCCAGGGTGAAGCCTACAGAAATTTGGGTCCAGTATGCGATACGGTGGCGTAATCTATAGTCAAAGTGCGAGCAGCGCATCGAAGAAGCTCCTGCCGTGGGCATGTTCGTGGGTACTCTCGACCCTCAAGCGACCATCTCCCAATTCATGATGTTTTTTAAGCCGACCACCTTCCAGGCCTTGATTGACAAGCTGGCCCAAATGGACCAGGTGGGCCATGAACCATCTCCTTCAAAGACAGAGCCTTGGAATGAAAAGGGCAAATGGAAAGCAACCTTTGTTGCCAATACTCAACAATGGTCGAGCAACTTAAAGCCGGTTGTCCGTCAAAACAATATGCGTCCATGCCCATCCCTCGAGGAGAGACTGGGACGTCCTTACTCGTTTCCTCAGGATAAAACGAGAAAACTGTTCGAGCTGGCAGTGCGCAACAGACTCATCAATCTGCCGAGTCCAAAACGTCCGTTGCAACCAGGCGATGTCAACGATCCCAATTATTGCTCTTACCACCAAACGGTAAGTCACCCGATCGAGGATTGTTTCGTCTTTAAGGGATGGATCGAGGATTAGTACCTACAAGGCAAGTTCGCGCTGTCGGAAAACTGGAAGGTAAACCCACCACAGCCGCACTCTCCAAAGAAGACGGACACGCCGGGGGCAGTTTGTTCTTTAGTCAAGGATGAAAACGATGGAAAAAACTCATCAGATGAATCCGAAGACTACATAGCGACTTGTCATGTGATTTCTCACTCACTGACAGATAATAAAGAAGCTTCTTGCGCCGAGAAACCAATGGCGAACCCCGAACCGGAAATTCTACAGCCATCAGACGAGCTGATCGATGTCTTCCTAAATGAAATTCGTCTGAAAGCAAAAGCCAATCAAGAGCGTGAAATGGCCATACTGTAAAAAGCCAAGGCATTCCCGTCAAATCAAAAGCCATCCACTGCGGATAAAAACAAATTCAAGACGAAGAAAAGGTTCGCCAAAGCTTTATCAGTAGGAATGAAGCTACCGCCCTTTGAAGAAAATACTCTCGCTGAGGGAGAGATACACCATAACTTCTGCTTATATCATCAGAAGATCATACATCCTACCGAAGACTGCGAATCTTTTAACTGTTGGTGGAAAGGATATGTCGCTCAAAAGCAACACTTCGACAGGACAAAATGTGAAGCTTGTAGACGTCGAAAAAATGCGATAGATGATCGCGAAATAGCCGCCGACGATTTTCATACGGCCGACTCTAAGGTATCGCAAATTATCACCTTTGGAAGCGACTCTGACGAAGAAGCTACCCCCAACCCTTCCCTCAGGGAATCTATTTCAAAAATGAAGGAATTGAGGAGCTGCGAGAACGTTCAGCCATGCAATCGCACGCTACTCGGAAAAAATCCCGGCCCCGCAAACAACGGAGCGAACAAAAAGGATAAAGGAAAAGGAAAAACGGCCTTCGTCGCCAGCGCTCAACAACAATTAAGTGACCCTAGACCGGTTGCTCGCCAAAGCAACAAGTGGCGACCCCTCCAGGAAAAGTTGAAACGTCCTTACTCGTTTCCGCAAGATAAAACAAGGGGACTGTTCGAGCTGGCAGTGTGCGACTGACTCATCAATCTGCCGAGTCCAAAACGTCCGTTGCGGCTATGCGATGTTAATAATCCTAATTATTGCCCTTACCATCAAACGGTAGGTCATCTGATCGAGAATTGCTACGTCTTCAAGAACTGGGTTGAAGACCAATACCAACAAGGCAAGTTCGCGCTGTCCGAAAATTGGAAGGTGAACCCGCCACAACCGCATGCTCCGAGAAAGATGGATACGCCGGGGGCATCATGGTCAGTCATAGAGAAAGACCCATAGACCGAAAAGTCAATAAACTAGATATTCGCCTCAAATACGGCGACGGCGGACCGAGATGTCCTTAAACTAATGATGGACCGCAATGTCCTAAAACTTGCAAATGACTGAAATGTCTTTAAACTACTACCGCAGCATCCTTAGGCTGACGAGATAAAAAAAAATATAAAAATATATATATATATATATATATATATATATATATATATAAAGAATAAAAAAAAAGTAAAAAAATGGTATGTCCATAAGCAAAACGGGCACGGATGAAAACCCGAAAGGGCTCCGTGAGTAAAAACAGCAGGACTACCGGCGAGTGTTCGTGAAAACCCGAAAGGGCGCGACCTCGTAAATTAAAAAAAAAAAGAAAAAAAGACGGTATGTCTATAAGCGAAACGAGCACGGATGAAAACCCGAAAGGGCTCCGTGAGTAAAAACAGCAGGGCTACCGGCGAGTGTTCGTGAAAACCCGAAAGGGCACAATCTCGTTAAAAGACACTTATAAGGTCCCCTCGACCTTGTAAGGAGAAACCACCCGCGTGAGATCCTTACGACTCACAAAGGGAGCAGCACACTTAGGGATCCCCACGATTCCTAAGGAGAAAATACACTTGCGAGATCCTCACGACTCGTAAGGAGAACTCTCTTATGGGACCCTCACGGCTCATAAGATTTGAAAGTCTTAAGTTACAGAGACCTAAATCTGTGCTTAAGCAACCCCCACAACTTTCGTTATGGCCTTACAAGTGGTCCAATACTGGCTCTTGTATACAATCCACGGGCGTGAATAAACATTTCCCTAACAAAGTCTCATCCGTGACTAGGGATATGCTCGTACAGCAAACAACACTTGTAAGTCCTCTCGATTTATAAGGAGAAAACCCTCTTGTAGGATCCTTACGACTTACCGAGGAACATACACTTAGGAATCCTCACGACTCCTAAGGAGAAAATACACCTACAAGATCCTCACGACTTGTAGGGAGAAATACCTTTGTGAAACCCTTACGGCTCATGAAGTCGAAAGCCTTAGTCAACAGGACCTTAACCCTGTTCGCTAAGCCACCTTTGTTCGACATCGACGGAGGCAGATGATGATTCGCTCCTGGCAATATCCCAGTTGTAGCGATACTGATGCCTAAATCGGTATCAAATTCAAAGTCCTTTCATGGCAGATGATGATTCGCTCCTGGCAATATCCCAGTTGTAGCGATACTGATGCCTAAATCGGTATCAAATTCCAAGTCCTTTCATGGCAGATGATGATTCGCTCCTGGCAATATTCCGGTTGTAGCGATGCTGATGCTGAGATTGGCACCAGATTCCAAGTTCTACGCTCGCGATAAAAAATCAGCGAGCTGAAAATGCATATTAAATAGCCGAAATGATGGGGCAACTTGCAATAACAGCAACAAGTAAAAATGTATGCATGTAAAATAGCCGAAATGATGGGGCAACTCGCAATAAAAAGCAGCGAGTAAAAATAAAATAAATAGCCGAAATGATTGGGCAACTCGCAATAAAAAGCAGCGAGTAAAAATAAAAATAAATAGCCGAAATGATTGGGTGACTCGCAATAAAAAGCAGCGAGTAAAAATAAAATAAATAGCCGAAATGATCGGGCACCGCGAAAAATAGCCGAAATGATTGGGCAATCGCGATTTTCGCGATATAAAAAGCTGAAATGATAAAGCATCGCGGAAAGAATAAAAAAAATGAAAGAATGAAACTTTTTGCCCTACAGGTGAAATCACATCGATCCCTGTATACAATCCAGGGGCACAGATAAAGAGGGAACCATACCTTCCCAACAGGCTCCATCAGAAAGCGAAGCCAAATCTCGACGGTTCATAGACAACCTAGAGACAATCTCGACATTTGTCGCAATATTACAGACACGATGTCAACAAATGAAGCAAACGAAGATCCCGAGCTTCAGGGTCTCGACGTCAACATCGACAACTTAGAGATCACTAACGGCGTTTCTCCTCACTCCAACTAGATGCAGACATGACGTCAACAATCGACCTCAGAATCGCAACGAATCGGAACCATGGCAAAGTCTCTAGTTCCAAATCTCAATGGCCACATCTGCAGCCTGGAGACCAACAACGGTGTGCCTCCTCATTCCAGCAGGACACAGATATTACACCATCAAGCGGAGCGATGGCAAAATCCCAGCTTCACCTCAGCATTCGTCTCGATACAGTAGACGCAATGTCAACAACATCGTTCCTCCGCAGTCCAGCTGGAGGCAGATGCAACATCAACAAAAGACCTCACGGTCGAAACAAAGCGGAGTAACGGCAAAATCCCAACTCCACCTTAGCATTTGTCTCGTTACAGCAGACGCAATGTCAACAACGGCGTTCCTTCGCAGTCCAGCAGGGTGTACATGCAAAGTTAACAAAAGACCCCATGGTCGAAACCAAGCGGAGTGACGGCAAAATCCCAGCTCTACCTCAGCATTCGTTTCAATACACCAGACGCAGTGTGAGCAAATGAAGCGAAGGCCAAATTCCTAGCTTCAAGGTCTTAACGGCAAGTCATATAAAGCCTGAAAGACCACCGGAGATCATCTCACATGGAGTGGTCACCTCCTCGAGGTTCGTTTCGATACAGCAGACGAGTTGTCACCCCAGCGTTCTTCCTCCAGCAGGGATTCGAACGTGACAAAGCAAACGAAGCGAAGGCCACATTCCTAGCTTCAACGTCTTTACGGTAACTCACATAAAACCGGAAAGACAATCGGAGATCATCTCGCACCAGCACAGAGTGGTCACCACCTTGACGTTCATCTCGATACAGCAGACGAAATGTCAAGCCCAGCGTTCTTCCTCTAACAGGATTTGGACACACCAAAGCAAACGAAGCGAAGGCCACATTCCTAGCTTCGACGTCTTGACGGTAACTCATATAAAACCGGAAAGACAATCGGAGATCATCTCGCACCAGTACAGAATGGTCACCACCTCGACGTCCGTCTCAATACAGCAGACGAGATGTCACCCCAATGTTCGTCTCGACACAGCATACGCAACGTCATTAAACGAATGGAGCCACGGCAAAATCCCTAGTTCCAAACCTCGACGGTTCACCAGCAACCTAGAGACAACCTCGACGTCCGTCTCGATACAGTAGACGAGATGTCACCCCAATGTTCGTCTCGACACAGCAGGCGCAACGTCATTAAACGAATGGAGCCACGGCAAAATCCCTAGTTCCAAACCTCGGCGGTTCACCAGCAACCTAGAGACAACCTCGACGTCCGTCTCGATACAGCAGACGAGATGTCACCCCAACGTTCGTCTCGACACAGCAGACGCAACGTCATCAAACAAACAGAGCCACGGCAAAATCCCTAGTTCCCACCGCAACATTCGTCTCGATACAGCAGACGCAATGCCAGCAAACGAAGCAAAGGCCAAATTCCTAGCTTCAGGGTCTTGACGGCAACTCATATAAAGCCCGAAAGACTATCGGAGATCATCCCCACACCAGCGCGGAGTGGTTATGACTCATCGGGGCTCACCAAAATAAGCCTAACCTCAAGTAAAAGGCGACATGGCAAATTCCTAACGCTTGCTCTTCCGATGGTCAAACTGCCAAGGAGGATTGCTTGAAGACGTCTTGTCCAGCCCCCGAAGGGATCAGAGACACGGCAGTCGCAGGGCTACTCGAACAGCACGATTGCCTATCGAGGACTATATCAGCTTATGCGACGGTACGATGGCCAAAACCCTAAGTACCACCAACCTTAACGGGCTTCTGTCGTAAAGAGCAGAGGTTAATGCGACGTTAAGATGTTCTTGTGAGAAACGCTCGATTCGTCTCGACTTGCGAAAAAAATTGTTGAGGCGGCTCGACTCGTGAGATAAAGCCTTAGGCAGTGGGCATAAAAGAAACCTGTTTCCTAAGCGCTGGGACCCCGCAAGTTGACCCAAAACGGTCTCTTGCATACCATCCACGGGTCTCACTCTCCAAAGTCGAGTTTCGACAAGGAGGGAAACAACCGCTTACGGGTCTTCTCGACTTGTAAGAAGGAAAAATTCTCTTATAGGATCCTTACGACTTATAAGAGAAAACCACACTTAGGAGTCCTCACGATTCCTAAGGAGAAAAACCCACCTACGAGATCCTCTCGATCCGTAGGGAGAAAAGTCTCTATGAGACCCTCACGGCTCATAGAGTTGAAAAGTCTTAGGCAACAGATCTGAACCTGCAGCCTAAGCCATTGTTGTTTCTTGAGAGGGTCAAGATACTCGCTCTAATCATCCATCAACCATAGTTATTAAGACAGCCTGCTGACAATAAGATAAAGAGGAAAAGCAACAGAAAGAGCATCCGATTTACATTTGATCAAGCGTTCAAGACACATTCATTCATGCATGGGCAAAAAGACTCAGGACAAAAGATATATAATAAAGACAAGCTGAAATAAAAAAAAGGGGGGTTTCCATTCATGTTGCTAAAATTTTTACAATCATAAAAGCAATTACAACGGTATAACCTCTGATCCGGGGCACGGATTGAGGAATTCAAAAGTAAGGCCATCCAGAGTTCTTCTGGCCTTTCTGATTATTCTTATGCGCAGCCTCTCACGCTCCTCTGTGTCGAGGTCCTCGGCAAGCCTTCCCGGCCTTCGATAAGCAGCAACTATCGTCGTCTGCTAGAAAATTTGATGTAGGATGTCAATGAGGCTGTCCCGCCGTTTCTTCGAGATCAGCCCCATCAGGTATACTGAATGCACCTTGTCTTCGGCATCATCCAGCGCATTGAGCGGTAGGGCCTCGTGAAGACCTTGAAGTGCTCTCCATATTGCTCCCAGCACGACTTTCAAAAGAGCCGACCGACGAGGTAGCAGCCAACCACCGCCTGCGTTCAGGCGACCCATGACCTCTGCACATTGGGCGTCTGTAAACTCTTGGTTCTGTTGACGGCCCTGTGCACGAATATCGTCATAGGTGATGAACTCGTGCAAACTGTATAGATGCACCGCCATTATGCCTGGAGGAAATACCACAGGAAGATTAGCGATAGAAGAAAAATAATATACATAGAGGGCTAAATTCCTAGAGAGCAAAGCTCTGTTCAGGGATTAAAGCGCATGAACAAAAGCTTAATGAAACCCCAATGGGGATCTCTTTAGATCAAAAGATCTATGAGAGCAAAGCTCTGCTGGTTAAGATTAATTAAAATTAATTTAATCAAAGAATCAATTTTACCTAAAGTTTTTCTAAAAACTTTGGAAAGGAGAGCAAAGCTCTGGAGTTCTTGAAGGCAAGAACAAAGCTCTGAAGTTTTTTGAAAATAAAAATCTGAAAGATGATGAGCATCTGCGGGGGACCAAAAGTCCTATTTATAGGCATCAAGTGCCTCTTCGACTTCCGAAAGTTGTCACGGCGGTAGGAATTCCGCCACCGTTGCGCTCACATTTGGGGCCACGTAAGCGCAACGGTGGGGGAGCATTTGTTTCCCCCAATCAGAGCAAAGCTCTGCTGGAAATTCAAAATTCAAATTTTGAAGCAATGCTTCAATTCTCGGGCGCAACGCTCCACGTGTCCGGCACTGATACGTCAGCGCAGCGCCCGAGAAGGCGCACCCAATCAGAGCAAAGCTCTATTAAAGGAAGCAACGCTTCAGTTGCGCTGCGCTGTGCGCTGCGCGGCACGTGTCAGCGCAGATGCGCTAGCGCAGTTGCGCTGCGCACTGCGCTGCGCGGCACGTGTCAGCGCAGATGCGCTGCGCTGTGCGCTGCGCTGTGCGCTGCGCGGCACGTGTCAGCGCAGATGCGCTAGCGCAGTTGCGCTGCGCGGCACGTGTCAGCGCAGATGCGCTAGCGCAGTTGCGCTGCGCTGTGCGCTGCGTGACGCGTGTCACGCGCTGGGGCATCTGCGCCAAACAGAATTAAATTTCTAAGAAATCTTTTCTGTTCTTGTTAAAACAAGAAGATTTTCTTCTGCAAAGCAGAAGCCCTTGGATCAAAGATCCAACGGTGGGGAAAACTCCCCAAATCACTCAGAGAAAGATCTCTTTAACAAACTTAACTAATTTATGGGCACTATAAAAAGGACCCCAGACCTCAATTAAAAGGCATCAACATCTTTCTAAAAAAAAAGGAGAGAAGAGAACTCTGAGAAACTCCTCAAGAATAAAAAAGGTAAAAACCTTTAGAAAAAGAGAAAGTTCTCTTATGAACAGATCATAGATCTAAAAACAAGATCAATGATCTTTAATAAAGATAAAATAAAATAAAATAGTGCTTTGCACTTTTCATGAACCTTTGGTTCTCTGAGATAAGAAAAACAAGAAAAACCTTATTTTTTTCTTTGATCTAAATTAGATCAAGAAATCAAATAGTGCTTTGCACTTCTGTTCTTGAATCTAAAAGATTCTTGGTGCTTCGCACTTGCAAACTGCGCTGTTGCGCTCTTAGGAGAGCGCCACGTGTCAGCATCTAAGCCACTTGCGCTACGAAATAAGAGCTTTGCTCTCTGGAGTTGGCGCAACTCACCAGAGCGCGCCACGTGTCAGCAGCGCAACAGCGCAGCGCATTAGCGCAGCGCACTGCACTGTTGCGCTTGCGTTCACCAGAGCGCGCTACGTGTCAGCAGCGCACTAGCGCAGCGCACTAGCGCAGCGCACTGCACTGTTGCGCTTGCGCTCACCAGAGCATGACACGTGTCTTCACCATAAGCGCTTGCGCTCAGTGAGTGGCGCAAAGCGCCTAACAAATGCAATGCAGGGCCAAGCCCAACTAAAAGACCAAACAGGCCTAATTAAATTGATGCTCTGCATCATTTGTAAATGGGCAAAGCCCAAACAAAAATAATAAAATGCTATGCAGATGCCTTGCAGAGCCCAAAATAAATTGATGCTCTGCATCTTTTATGGGCAGAGCCCAAACAAGAAAGTAGAAGTAATGCAATACATTATTTAAGTGTGGGCAAAGCCCTAGCACAGGTCTAATGGACTAAAAATAAATAAAATGTTGAACATTTTCAACTGGACTTAGCCCAATTCTGGCCGTAAGTCCTTAAATTAAATTGAACTGAGCACAAATGCTCTCTCTCAAATCAATTTATATCCGGTTCGAGGGTACATCTCCGAACTCCTCTGACACCCATCGTTGTAATCCTTCAACGACGTCAAAGAGGTGACGAGTCTCGACGACCACACATCAATACGGACTGCGGGGTCCTTAAACTCGTGGACCGAAACGTCCTTAAACTAATGTTGGACCGAAACGTCCTTAAACTAATGATGGACCACCACGTCCCTAAACTGGCAATGGACCACCATGTCCCTAAACTGGAACAATAGAGCCCCCAAATGCTCTTTTGTTGGATCTAAATGATCCCGTTTAAGTTGATCTTAGCTTCAAATATGGCTAACGTATCCTTAAACTTTCAAACAGATTTTAATCCCAAATTGGACTATAGACTTCCTAATCAACTTCGGTCCTAGGGTACATCTCTGAACTCCTCTAACACCTATCGTTGTAATCCTTCAACGTCGTCAGAGAGGTGATGGGTCCCGACGACCATACATGCAATGGACCACTATGTCCCTAAACTGGAACAATAGAGCCCCCCAAATGCTCTTTTGTCGGATCTAAACGATCCCGTTAAGTTGATCTTAGTCTCAAATTGGACTAACGTATCCTTAACAAACGTTTAAGTTGATCTTAGCCGCAACGCGACTAATGCATCCTTAAACTAAAAACACCAAATCCAAATCTAAGTAAATACGGATTTGGACTAATCCACGTCCTACGGGCGACGACATTATTCAGTCTCCGTATACAATCCACGGGCAACCATAAACAAAACAAACACACACGACACGAAGTGAAATTCTGGAGAAGGAGAAAGTTGTTACCGCGATGCGGTAGCGTAATTAACTGCAGGGGCTTGTGCCTGCAGGGAAGAGCGTCCCCACAATCAAAAACCCCTCAAGCGAGGGGGAATCTGACGAAATCTGCTACATCGGCCGCATCCGTCTAAACCTCCGATACACGGTGCCATAAATCAACTTGGCATCTTCGGAGAGGTGGACGGATAAAACCAAATAGCATCTGCCCCGAATCTCAGTGTCAGGACATCGCGGTCCGGTGCGCCATCCTTCGGAGGGGAACAACCTGATTCTGTTTTCTAATGCCGACAATCCTGACATGTTGTCCCGATGGACATATCCTGTTGTCTGTATAGACAAACATGTTCCTGCTTGATCCTGTGTTGGTATTAGTCTCAGATTTATCAATACCCGACTTGAACACATAACTTGGGGGTATGGGGAAATCAATGATGAATCCTGACTTGTAACTCAATAGTTCGATGCTTATACTGATCAATTTTACGGGCTAGGCCAGCCCGGGGATGCTGTTGCTGACATCATTCATCTGTACATGTTTCTTGTTTAGTGCCTAACGGCATGTCTCGGTTTCAGCCCGAGAATCTGGACCGTGGTCCCGGGCATGCACGGGATACTATTGAGTTACATCGACGATTCATCAAATTGATTTCATAAAATTGAGAGTAGTTACCCAGTAGTTTAGTTCAGATTGCCCACTGCACGTCACATGTGCTTTTACCATTTACTGTTCCACATTCGTGTTACTGTTATACCTTTATTATTGTTCATACTCGTGCCTGCATGTTTGCTACCCTGATTATATTATTGTTGATATTATGACGCACTGACGTCTGGATTTTGCATGGCCCAGATGCTCTACCTTTGCAGCTGACCGATCAGGAGTATTTCAGTGAACATGCCGAGCAGTGAGGACCTGTTAGTATTTTAGTTTGGTTTTCTTTTAGTATTTTCATTCCTGATGTGAGCCCGTATTTGGGACGTACATTCCAGATTATTATTGTTTATTGGATCTATTGCTTCCGCATATTATTTCTTGACTCATTTATTCTGGCTTATGGACATGTACTAGATAGTTTATTTTATTTTTATTGTTCTTGATATCTTCTAGACAGCCGTAATGTGACCGTGGAGGGATGTTTCCTAGCCACAGGTAGCATGGTTGGCTCTGTCACGTGCCGATCTTAGCGCACTCTAGGAAGCGGGGCGTGACAGGGTTTGTTTGGTATCAGAGCCTAGGATTTAGGTTTATCGGGTTTGATTCTTTTGTAGTTGGGTATTGGACCCAATACACGGATCAGAATACTCGTGATTAGAAACATGTCCTGCCACATTGTTATCATGATTGTTGAATCATATCTTTCTCTTGACCCCTGTCTTGACGATATGCAAACCACTTTGCATCTCGGCTTGGAACCTTTTTAGTTCCCTATTGTTTCTTCCGTCCTATTCCTTTGATTCTGATACTAGGATTTGGGCGACTTGAACAGAGTTATGTGATTGTAACTATGAACTATAGCATGGTTACAATGCGGTACTCTATTTAAGTAACTTAGAGTCCTAGTCTTGATCCATTTCCTTGATTCATGGTCGTGAAATTTCCTTGGTTCTCTCAGTTTCATTGCTTACCAGTTCATGTTTTGCAGATTTCTTGGTGATCGATACCGGCAGTTATGATGTTGTCTTGGGAATGGATTTTCTCGGCACTTTCCATGCTCACATTGATTGTAGGGCAAAGAAAGTGATTTTCCAGATTTCCGGACATCCGGAGTTTGTTTTCGCTGGAGGAAGCAGTTCTGTCGAGCCAGTCGAGTTCAGGGCTAGGCCGACAAGCACCGTTCTTGCGTCGATGGAAGTTGATAAGGAGGAAGCGCCAGTTGTAGTTCGAGAGTTTATGGACGTTTTCGAGGACATCTCGGGTTTACCGCCAAAACGAGATGTGGAGTTCGCGATCGATCTTGTTCCTGGTGCAGCGCCAATCTCAAAGGCGTACTATCCAATGGCACCAGTGGAGTTGGAAGAAGTTAAGAGGCAGGTCACCGAATTGCTAGAGAAGTGTTGGATTCGCAGCAGTAATTCATCTTGGGGAGCTCCAGTTCTTCTAGTAAATAAGAAAGATGGCATAAGGAGGATGTGCATCGATTATCGAGAATTAAACCGGGTGACTATTAAGAACAAGTACCCGATCCCTCGCATTGGCGAATTATTCGAGCAACTCAGTGGCGCGAGGGTATTCTCGAAGCTAGATTTGCGATCCGGATATTATCAGGTCCAAGTTAAATCAGAAGATATTTGCAAGACCGCGTTCCGAACTCGGTATGGACATTACGAGTATTTAGTGATGCCATTCGGAGTCACGAATACACCGGCGATATTTATGGACTTGATGAACCGAATCTTTTCACCGTTCTTGGACCAGTTTATAGTGGTGTTTATCGATGATATTTTGGTCTACTCGAGGAGCATTGAAGAGCATGCGGAACACTTGAAGATCGCACTGCAGACATTGAGAAAAGAAAGATTGTATGCAAAGATGAGCAAGTGCGAGTTTCGGCTTGAAGAAGTGAAGTTTTTGGGGCATGTCGTATCTGGAGATGGAATCGCCGTTGATCCCGAGAAGATTGCAGCAGTTCGAGATTGGTCGATTTCGAAGAATGTAGTAGAGATCAGAAGCTTTCTTGGACTTGCCGGGTATTACAGAAGGTTCGTGGAGAATTTTGCCCGTTTGGCTGAGCCTTTGACCAAGCTTACGCGAAAGGAAGTACCTTTCGTATGGACAGATAAATGTGCGTCAGCTTTTGAGGCGTTGAAGCAGAAATTGATAACCGCTCCTATTTTGACCGTACCAGACAGTTCCGGAGGATTGGTAATTCACAGCGATGCATCTGGGAAAAATTTGGGATGTGTTTTGATGCAGCATGGGAAGGTTATAGCTTACTCATCGAGACAACTGAAGATCCATGAGAAGAATTACCCAACTCATGATTTGGAGCTAGCAGCTGTGATTTTCGCTTTGAAAATTTGGAGACACTACTTATTGGGCGAAAGGGTCGAAGTATTCACCGATCACAAAAGCCTAAAGTATGTGTTCACGCAGAAAGAGGTTAATATGAGGCAGCGTTGATGGTTGGAGCTGATGGCTGACTATGATCTTGATCTTAAGTACCATCCGGGGAAAGTTAATGTTGTGCCGGATGCGCTTAGTCGGTTGCCAGCAATTCGGATGTTGACTGCACAGAAGGAGCTTATCGAAGACTTTCGGAGATTTGAGTTAGAGATTGTGCTACCGCATTCTTCGGGATAGTTGATACAGCTGCAAGTACAGTCGTCGTTGATCGATAATATTAAAGCAGCGCAGTCGCAGGACCCAAGATTGCAGAAGTTTCGAGAACAGGTTGAAGCTGGACTTCAAACGGACTTGTTAATTCATGAAGATGGTTCATTGCGATATGGTAGCCGTTTGTGTGTGCCAAAAGGAGATATTCACGAAGAAGTTATGAGGAGGCACACAGTTTCGCGTATTCCGTACATCCAGGAGGCATGAAAATGTACCGTGATCTAAGACAACATTTCTGGTGGGAAGGCATGAAAAGGGAGATTGCTCGCTTTGTAGCGAATTGCTTGGTGTGTCAGCAAGTTAACGCTGAACATCAAAGGGTTGCTGGTTTATTGCAACCACTTCCGATTCCTCAATAGAAGTGGGAACATATAACCATGGATTTCGTGTCAGTTTTACCGCGGAGTCCAAAGGGCAACAATGCAGTTTGGGTGATTGTTGATCGTTTGACCAAGGCAACTTATTTCATACCATTTCGAGTTGGTCAATCAATGGAAGCGTTAGCGGAACGGTATATGCAGGAGATTGCAAGATTGCATGGAGTACCGGTGAGCATCGTGTCCGACCGTGACACCCGATTCTTATCGCACTTCTGGAGGAGTTTACAGGAAAGTTTGGGGACGCGATTGAAGTTTAGCACAGTTTATCATCCTCAGACAGATGGCCAGTCGGTGAGAACGATCCAAACTCTTGAAGACATGTTGAGAGCTTGCATGTTGGACTTCAAGGGTTCGTGAGAGGATCATCTATATTTGGTGGAGTTTTCGTACAACAACAGCTTTCAGGTGACTATTTAGATGGCTCCATTCGAAGTATTGTATGGTCGCAAGTGTCGTTCACCTGTGTGTTGGGACGATGTTGGGGAACGAAGATTGTTAGGACCGGATTTGATCGTGCAAACAGTAGAGAAAGTTAATACTATCCGGAATCATATGAAGGCAGCACAAGATCGGCAGAAGAGTTGGGCTGGCACATCGAGAAGACCTCTAGAGTTCGTTGTTGGTAATTTTGTGTTCTTAAAGATATCACCGACTAGAGGAGTGATTCGTTTTGGGAGTCGAGGCAAGCTTAGTCCTCGATTTTTGGGGCCTTTCGAGATTTTGGAGCGTGTTGGAGAAGTGGCTTATCGATTGTCGTTACCATAATTTTTGGCGAGTGTTCATGACGTGTTTCATGTATCTTAACTCCGTAAGTATGTTCGAGATGAAACACACGTGCTGGATCATTCGGAGCTGACTGTAAGAAAGGATTTGACCTTTGAGGAACGACCAATGTCGATTGTTGATCGAAGAGAAAAGGTTCTTAAGAACAAGGTTATCCCTCTCGTACTTGTTTCTTGGGGGAATCGCTCGCACGGAGAATCGACTTGGGAACGAGAAGATGAAATTCGACAGAAGTTTCCACACCTATTCTTGTAGATTCGTGATTATTTATCTTTTCTTGCCTTGGCAATTTCGAGGACGAAATTCTTTTTGTAGTTGGGTATAATGTAACACCCTAGTTCATTTATACCAGTTCTAGTTCATGTATTTACTTATTTATGATATTTTCTTGATTTATTGTGTTTTGGGTGCGAATAGTATATTGGACATTTGTATTTGCATCCGACCTGACCCGCATGCTTGAAACCTGTCTTGATTCATATTTATGATTTATCGTGACCTGTTACATGGACTCGTGCACTTTCATTTATTTGTACATTGCATACTGGCATGTTATCTGGCATTTGCATTTTACAATATAACATTTTAAGTCACATAAAATATTTTAGAAATACATTGCATGGCCTGCGTGATACCCCTAACCCTGTGGTAGCATCCGCACATCTTGTTCTCGTCCCGTTCAGTGAAACGGATTTGTTTGGATGGCTACGCGCACGTACGTGTATCCGTTCTTGGGGGTATGCATTTTCGTTATCCGGACATTCATTTTTAATTTTGGTCGTCGCATATATTTTTCATATTTTGAAACTAAATTTTTAGACCCGACCCGGGCGTGTTTTGGACTAAGTTTGTATTTACTAGAAAATCAAATTTTATTAATATAGTATTTTTATTGAAAAATAAATCAACAGTTTAAATTTTTATAACTTACAAATCTTTTAATTTAATTTGAAATCTTTTATAATAACAACTCTCTCTCCGACCTCACCTGCTCTCTTTCTCTTTCTCTCTCTCTCTCCCCTCTCGCATCCACTATTCATTTCTCGAATCCCCTCACCTTCCTTAACACACCCTATTGTCACCTCCCTTCTCCTCTATCTTCTTCTTCTATTTAAATCGCCGCCGCCTACGAGAAAACCCTAACCCTAGCCTCTCACTGCCGTCGCCGCCTCAACCTCCACCCCCATCTCCTTACATCATCGACTCCCTCTCCTCAACCTCTCTCATCCTCCTCATCCACCTTCTCACCTCTCCTTCCCCGACGACCCAAGAACCCTCCACTGCACACACCCGTCGCCTCACCTCCGCGCTCACCATCACCGTCAACCATCCCCCTTCTCCACCTTCCTCTTCTCCTCTCCTTTTCCCTCTCCATCCCCTGCAACCCACATTCCCAAGAATCCCGAGCCCAACTGCAACCTATCTCTTCGCTGTCGACCTCCTCAACCGCCTCGCCGGCAAACCCCATCGTCGGAAGCCCTTAGTCGACACCACCTTCATCACCTCCTCCACTCTTCATACTCTCCCCTCCTTCCCGGTACACCCCTGCACAACACCCGAACCCCAAGAACCCATTGTTTGCCAACCATTGCTGCACACCTCGTCGTCGTTCCTTCACCTCCGGCGACTCGACTCGACTCCATCATCATCGTCAACATCACCCTCTTCTTGTCTCTGTCCTAGAGGCTTACCTGAGAACCTCATTCTCTTTCTTCTTCTTCTTCTTGTTTCTTCTTGTTTCTTCTTGTTTCTTGATCTCGGTTCTTTCCGGTGATCACTCGCCGGAGCCGTGCTTGACGCCGATGATTCAGACGACCCAGAGGACGTACCTTACCTGCGTGATCACCCTCTTGTTGGAGATAGTGCCCTAAGAGTCAATTATTGGATCACAGGCACGTGATTACAATGATTGAGGGAGGACCTATCCCGGTAGGACAGTCTTACTCGAGATGATAGTATGCTATCTGGTTTACCTTTATCAGCGTGTACTGCTTAAGGTGACCTTACAGGTCGCTATTACACGCTGATAGAGCCCCTAGGATTCTTGCTTGACTGCCAGCAGTATGATGGCGATCATATACGTGAGAGCTGGTGGTCTATAAGCACATCCTTAAATGGTCCCTAGTCGTTGGAGTTTCGAGACAGGGCATCGATTCTCCAGAGTAGACTAGTGTATACAGTCGAGACCCTGACGAGGGGCGGTGGCCGGTCTCACAAGCCACTGGTGTCAGTTGGTTCACCTAAGATGTATACAGGTGCTCATTGGGTTATGAGTACACCGGACAGGACTCGCCGGGAACCTGCTAGTTGGGATTATACCAGACGTCAGATAGCAGTTCCCAGGTGACATGTGTACAGGTTAGTTCATCGACCTGAGATCGTCATTTGTCTCGTGTGAGTCCCACTGTGCTTTGATTACTACCCTACCACGGCTCAAAGGAGTCGTGCAAACAGGTTTTAGTTGGGTACAGTCCCGAGCCACATGGAGGCAGTGAGCGGATCTGCAGGGGTTCGTCTCTCCCGGTATTGGGGGTGAGGTCGCGCTGTGTCTAGGAGAGCCATTACACAAAGCCCTCGGCCGAGGCAGGAGATTTACTGGTAGGTATTCCAGTAGTATCTCAGGGTGTTCTGGGCTTCACTCCGACACGACTTGTACCGCCTTTGGGGGTCTGACTTTTACCAACCCCCTAGGCCTGCCATGCGATGCTCATAGACGAACGGACCGGACTGTACGGATATTGTCACTGACAGGCTCTGTAGGGTGTCAGGATGAGTTCGCTCATCGACGTCCCTTTTGGTCAATAGCTGGTGGCCCGTCACGTATTGGCTTATACCTCTGACGTGCTGGTGGTTAAATCCACAACCATAGTATTGACGAGTCTTTAGAGTCCACCACACTTTCAGTTACTCAAGCTTTCGGGCGAAACGCTGTAGAGGCTGTATAGAGATATGGCAGGGTCCGATCAGATACGTGCGGTATTGCACGGATCAGGATCGGACGGATATTACTAGCCGGCTTTGGTTTAAGCCGGATCCTAGTTTAGTACAGTGTAGATTTTGTCTCATTGCATTTGTATCCGGTCGGAATACAGATGCGGGTGTGTATGCACAGTATCGGGGTTTTCCTGTAATTTATTACGGGACCAGTTTTCTGGAGTTGCCAGTTTGCATTCCGTTCCGGCCGGTTTTCCTTTGTTCTTTCCCGGCCGGACTTTTCCGATGGAGGGGGTAATTTGCAGTTTTGCAAATTACATTTGGGGAGGGGGTTTCTTGCTTATTGGTGGCATCATGATAGTTCTTCATGATGTGATGCTTGGATTTGATGTGATTAGAAGTGATAAGCATGGTTGATGTTTTCTTTGCTTTATGATGTGGTCACCTTTTCTTTTCTCCTACACTCACCTCCCTTCATGAGTTTTGTTTATCCCTCCACCATTCTCAATTGTAAGGGGCCGGCCACAATTTTCAAGAGGAGAGAAAAAAATGAGAGGTTCATTTTTCATTTGGAGTGGGAAATTTATCATCTCATTTTTGGATACACAAAAGTTCATCTTCATTTTTTTCTTCACTTCCCTCCTTGCAATAGCAACTTCATTACCCCATATGAGACAAGCATCATCTACACTACATTCTACAGCAAATCTTGGGCGCGTCGGCTAGCCAACTTCGCGCCCGAGTTGCCTCGGTATTGAGGTGGGAGCCCGTAAAAGATACAGACGATGTGGCGCCCTTCCGGCAAGGATGCGACGACCGGAGTTTCCGCGGGAGATCGGGACGACGACGAGAAGACCGGAGGACTCGGATCACTCGGTATATCTCTCACCCTTTCTCTTGTTAGCTAGTATCGGTTAATGGTTACGATCCGGGTGTATTGTCCGCGGTAGCGCCAGTTTAAAAGTTAAGAAAAATTTTGATTCCGCATTTTGGCCTCGGATAGACGGCCGGGGCGCTGCCGTGGCGCAACATCCCTCTTGCATTGCTTGGACCTATCCCGCGTGCCGCGTGTGCGTTGCGACGATTTACCGACGTCGGACGTGCCGTGCGTATCCGTATCGTGATCCATCAAGGCAAGTTTATCTTGCTACATGCTATGTTACTGTATTTTACATCTATTTAAATAAATATAACACTTGTATTTTAAATCATGCATCCCATATTTAGTTTTATAGTTTTACGACATCCGTATGCATCCGTACAAGTTATTCCACATCTAGTGCATGCAAACCTATCTTGTTACATACTATATTACAATATATTGCACCCAATGGAATATTTACATCTCATATTGTTTAGTTGTACATCTTGCATTTACCAGTTTATCATTTTACTGTTATATGACGTCCGTGTGCATCCGTATCATTATTTACATGTCTGGTCGCATGCTAAATCATCCTGCTACATGCTAGGTATAGTATTATGCATCCATATGAGTAAATTGTTACCCGTTTATCACATTGTACATCCATACTAAAGTTTTACTGTTTTCGGATACCCGTTTGCATTCATATCATTTAAAATATATGTAACTGCATCTATAGATCACATTAATTCATATTACTATTGTAGTAACACCCATGCTTAACAAAGTGCATCCTAATTAGTATTAGAACTGTAAATGTAACCCTAATCGATATTTGTGCATCCATACCATTAATTCTATGTCTATTCGTATACCATGTCACATTATTACATATTGTTGTTATATTGACACCCCATGCTTGATATTGTGCATCCTACTTAGTCATGATATAACCCCTAATCGATATTTATGCATCCATACTTTTATTGTACATCTGTACTTTCACCCTGATTCAACACTTGCTACAGTTTGATTATGAGCACATGTACACTACTTGACATGACCTGATACACCACTACTTGACATGACCTGATATAACACTACTTGACATGACCTGATATATCACTACTTGACATGTTACCTGATTTTGTTTTCTAATGCCGACAATCCTGACATGTTGTCCCGATGGACATATCCTGTTGTCTGTATAGACAAACCTGTTCCTGCTTGATCCTGTGTTGGCATTAGTCTCAGATTTATCAATACCCGACTTGAACACATAACTTGGGGGTATGGGAAAATTAATGATAAAACCTGACTTGTAACTCGACAGTTCGATGCTTATACTGATCGGTTTTACGGGCTAGGCCAGCCCGGGGATGCTGCTGCTGACATCATTCATCTGTACATATTTCTTGTTTAGTGCCTAGCGGCATGTCTCGGTTTCAGCCCGAGAATCTGGACCGTGGTCCCGGGCATGCATGGGATACTATTGAGTTATATCGATGATTCATCAAATTGATTTCACAGAATTGAAAGTAGTTACCCAGTAGTTTAGTTTAGATTGCCCACTGCACGTCACATGTGCTTTTACCATTTACTGTTCCACATTCGTGTTACTGTTATACTTTTATTATTGTTCATACTCGTGCCTGCATGTTTGCTACCCTTATTATATTATTGTTGATATTATGACGCACTGACGTTTGGGTTTTGCATGGCCCAGATCCTCTACCTTTGCAGCTGACCGATCAGGAGTATTTCAATGAACATGCCGAGCAGTGAGGACTGTTAGTATTTTAGTTTGGTTTTCTTTCAGTATTTTTATTCCTGATGTGAGCCCGTATTTGGGATGTACATTCCAAATTATTATTGTTTATTGGATTTATTGCTTCCGCATATTATTTCTTGACTCGTTTATTTTGGTTTATGGACATGTGCTAGATAGTTTATTTTATTTCTATTGCTCTTGATATCTTCTAGACAGCCATAATGTGACTATGGAGGGATGTTTCCTAGCCACAGGTAGCATGGTTGGCTCTGTCACGTGCCGATCTTAGTGCACTCTGGGAAGCGGGGCGTGACAACTGCAAGCGGAAGGATCAAAGCCAAAGGTAGTTCAAGAGTTCGAGAATGTATTCCCGGAAGATATATCAGGTTTGCCTCCCGATCGATCTCTTGAATTCAGCGTTGATTTGCAACCCAGCGCACAACCAGTAATAAAAGCTCCATACCGATTAAGTCCAGAGGGATTGAAGTGGATCGGCATTCAGTTGGACAAACTCCTGAAGAAAGGTTGGATCCGTCCTAGTACTACAAGTTGGGGATCTCTGGTGCTACTGGTGAAGAAGAAAGAAGGTACCTACCGGATGTGCGTGAATTATCGAGCTCTAAACGAGGTGACAATTAAGAACAAGTATCCACTACCCTGCATCGATGACCTTTTTGATCATTTAAATGGATCTTGTGTCTTTTCAAAGTTAGATCTTCGTTCAGGATATCATTAGGTGAAGGTCAAGGAGTCAGACATTCTGAAGACGACATTTATGACTCGATATAGTCATTATGAATATCTCGTAATGCCATTTGGAGTGACCAATGTACCTGCTATCTTTTTAAACTCGATGAACCAAGTTTTCCGAGAGTACTTAGACAGATTTGTTGTTATCTTCATCGACGACATCCTGGTGTATTCAAAGAATCGGACAAAGCACGCCGAGCACTTACGGATTGTCTGGAGACATTATGACAACATTAGCTCTACGCCAAGTACAACAAGTATGAATTTTGGCTAGATCAAGTCAGATTTCTCGGACATATCGTTTCGGGCGAAGGAATTTTTTTGGATCCAGTTAAGATGTTAGTTGTCAGCGAGTGGCTGGCACCAAAAACGGTGAAAGATATAAGAAGTTTCTTGGACTTAGCAGGATACTACAGACGATTCATTGAAAGATTCTCAAAGTTCGCAGTATCCTTGACCAAGCTCACACGTAAAGACGAAGTATTCGTGTGGTCAGAAGCATATGGGAAGGCTTTTGTAGAACTCAAGTCGAGATTAACCACTGCACCTATTCTTGTAATACTGGATCAATCTGGCAGATTTGATGTGCATTGTGATGCGTCCGGTAAAGGATTAGGATGCGTTCTACACCAGTATGGAAAAGTTGTGGCTTTTGCATTAAGACAGTTAAAGATCCATGAGCACAACTATCTAACACATGATCTAGAACTGGCAGTAGTGGTTTTCACACTCAAGATTTGGCGCCACTATCTTTTGGGAGAACGAGTGGATATATACACTGACCACAAGAGTTTGAAGTATGTATTTACTTAAAAGGAACTTAACATGCGGTAGAGAAGATGGCTAGAACTCACGGCGGACTTCGACGTCAACCTACAGTATCATCCTGGAAACGTGAACATAGTTCCTGATGCACATAGTCGCAGCCGTTAGCAATGAACCTCACCGCTCAATGGAAGCTACAACAAGAATTACATGGATTGGAGATCGAAATAGTTATGCCAGGTAATGCTTCATCTTTGATGAACTTATAAGTCCAGTCCACTCTTGTAAATCAGATCAAGACAGCTCAAGCAAAAGATGCCAAGCTACAAAAGATCCGAGAACAAGTAAAAAGTGGACTTCAAACTGACTTCATCATTCACGAAGAAGGATCTTTGCGATATGGAAGCCGTTTATGTGTACCAGTCGGCCCCGTTCGAGAAGAGTGGATGAAAGAAGCTCACAACTCTCCGCACTCGGTTCACCTCGGCGGTACGAAGATATACAAGGATGTATGGCAACACTATTGGTGGTATGAAATGAAGCGAGAAGTAGTAAGGAGCGCAGCCAAGTATTTGGTGTGTCAGCAAATGAAGGCTGAGCATCACAGAACTGCTGGTCTACTTCAGCCATTACCAATCCCAGAATGGAAATGGAAGCACATTACCATGGACTTCAGGACTGATCTCCCTCGCATCACGAAGGGTAACGAAGCAATTTGGGTTATTATGGATTGACTCACCAAGTCGGTTCACTTTATCCCATTCCGAGTTGGCTAGTCAACCGAGATGTTGGCAAGAAAATACATGGAAGTGAGTAAAAAAAAATCTAAAGTAAGATTTATCCTTCAAGGTGTACAATACTTGTCTTGATACCCATAAACTCATGCAGGAGATCGTGAGATTACACGGAGTACCTGTTTGCATCATCTCCGATCGTGATACTAGATTCCGATCACAGTTTTGACAGAGTCTACAAGCTAGCATGGGGACAAGTCTGAATTTCAGCACGGCGTATCCTCCGAGCGAACAATTCAGATATTAGAAAATATGCTGAGAGCCTGTATGTTACACTTCGGAGGTTCGTGGGAAGATCATCTACACCTTGTGGAGTTTTCATACAATAACAGCTATCAGGCAGGTATTGGGATGACACCATTTGCAGCACTCTACGGACGGAGGTGTTATTCTCCGCTGAGTTGGGACGACGTGAGAGATCGTGAACTTCTTGGGCTAGAGATGATCGTGGCAACTGTAGATGTAGTTCGCACGATCAAGGAAAAGATCCGCATAGCCCAAGACCGACAGAAATATTGGGCATATGCAAAACGTCAATATCTGGAGTTTCAACCCGGAGAGTATGTATTCCTGAAGATCTTTCCAAACAGAGGAGTGATACGTTTTGGCAAGAGGGACAAACTGAGTCCAAGCTATACAGAACCGTTCGACATACTCGAACGAGTTGGAGAAGTGTCATACCGTTTATCACCACCATCCTCATTGGAAGGAGTGCACAACGTGTTCCACATATCTCTGCTATGTAGATATGTGAGCAACCCTAGCTATATACTTGATCACTCAGAGCTCACGGTACAGACCGATCTAATTTGCGAGCAGCAACCAGTTGAGATCCTGGACCAAAAAGTGAAGACATTACGTAACAAGAAGATGAACTTGGTCTGAGTGATATGGAGATAGGATTCGCCGGGAGAATCAACTTGGGAAAGAGAAGAAAATATGCGTGCACAATACCCTTACCTTTTTGAAAATTAGTCTCTATGTAAATTTCGAGGACGAAATTTTTATAAGGAGGATAGAATATAACAGTTCCTTTATAAAAAAGGGGGAGAAAGAAAAAAAGGAGAATTCCCCACGTCTTAAGCTTCACGTGTTAAACACGTGAGCGCCTATATGCAAACTATATAAGCGCTGCAACCAAACAACTAAAGGCTAAACAGGTCTCATGAGTTAAACACGTGAGCGCTTATATGCAAAGCATATAAGCGCTACATAAACAGATTGGGATCACATGTTAAATACGTGAGAACACCCTTTTGAAGCATTAGCTTCATATAAAGTTAAACTCTCTATATAGAATTAAATTCTATTTGCTATGCAAAGAATATAAGCACTAAGAGTAAGTGGCTGAAAGCCAAATTGACCTCATGTGTTAAACACGTGAGCGCCCATATGCAAGGCATATGGGTGCTAAATAAAATAGGCTAAACACCCTCATTGGGGTCACGTGTTAAACACGTGAGAGCGCCTTCTTACATAGAATTAAATTCTATTATAGGAAAATACCCCCTTGATCTCTCTAAAAAAGGAAAGATATTCTCTGTTAACAGAGAACCGTTGGATTAAAAATCCAATGGTGATTAAATATAGAATTAAATTCTATTGGGGGATAATATCTCCCCAATCTTTCTATATAAGAAGAATATTCTGTTAAATAGAAAGTTGTTGGATTAAAGATCCAATGAAATGGGAGAATATCTCCCCAATCTTTCTAAACAAAATAAGATTGTCCTCTGTAAAACAGAGAACCGGTGGATTAAAAATCCAATGGTAATTAAAAATCACCGTTTGATGGAATAAATTTTATATGTGGGAAAATATTTTCCCAATCTTGTTAAAAATAAGAAAACATATTCTGTAAAACAGAAATCTTTGGATAAAAAATCCAACGGTGGATAAAATTCCCTAAATAATCTTTGGGACCAATAAAATCAATTAGTTCTCTCAAATGAGAGATTTTATTAAATTAATTAACAAATTTTCCTCTACTATATAAAGAATCCAAGACTTCAAGTCTCATATAGAGGATTGATCCCATAAGTTTCTCTACAAAAAAGAAGAAGAAAAAACAGAGAATTTAATTCTCAAAAAGAAGAAGAAGATCTCTTTCCTTTCAAACGCTAAGTAAAGAAGAAGAAGAGATCAAAAATATCTCCTTTGTCTAGTATAAATGGAAATAAGGGTTTAACCCTTCATATAAGAATTCAGTTCTTCCTCTGATTTGAGATTTGCAAAGTAAATCTCCCACAAGTTGAGAATTCAATTCTCATCGGGAAGACTCTGTTCTTCAAATTCAAAGTCTTGGGAAAAAGAACTAGGTTAAAAAGAAAGAAAAAGAACCTATATTTTGGGAATTTAATTTCTCTGAAAATAGGGTTTAACCCTAAAAAGAAACTTAGTGCTTATGAAAGAAAAAACACAAGAACTTAGTTCTTAAAAAAAGCTTGATCCTAGATCTTCAAAACAAAGATCTTGTTGATCGTTAATGGTCAAAATGCTATTAACAGAGATTCAATCTCTAAAAAAGAAAAGAAATTAGCGCCTCACGTGCTTCCCACATGAGCGCCCCCAACAAAAGAATCAGCACCTCACGTGAAAAATATGTGGGCGCCCAAAACAGAAGGCCAACATCTCACGTGAAATACACGTGAGTGCCGAGTAAAAGTGCTTAGCACTTTATATACAGCTAAAAAGGCTGAGTGCTTAGCATTGATTGGACAGCGTCCAGCATCTCACGTGAAAAACACGTGGACGTCCAACAAAATAGAATGAGACAGCGCCGCACGTACTCCTCACATGGATGCCATACAAAAGTGCTTAGCACTTCATATTCAGTCAAAATGACTAAAGTGCTTAGCACTTATTGGGCAGCGCCCATGACTGAGTGCTTTACATGATACACATGTGAGCGTCAGAGCCCCAAACAAATGCTTAGAACTTTTGCATAAAAGGAAAAAGGGCTGAGCAAACAGAATCCAAATAAGTGCTTAGGATTTTTGAATAAAAGAAAAAGAAAGAAGAAAAGACCGAGCAGACCAAGCCCAAATTGGCTAAAATTCTCCCTCTGAAATTTCTAGCATTTGAGCCCAAATACTCTATTGTTGGATCTTAATAAAAGAAAAATGATCCTTGAAATATTGCTAAGTTGATATTAGTTTTAAACAGGACTAACGTATCCTTAGTTAAAATAAATTGAACCCAAATGCTTATATGTTTAAGTTGATCTTAATATCAAACTAGATTAACGTCCTTAAACCAAACAAAACATTTTTGAACTAAAGGAACATATAATCTAAATTCAAAACCCAAACCCAAATCTCAAATATATGGATTAGGACTAATTCGCGCCCTACGGGCGACGACATAAATTAGTCTCCGTATACAATCCACGGGCAACCCAAAATAAAACAAAAATATACACGATACAAAGTGAACTACTGGAGTAGGAGAAAGTGGTTATCGCAACGCGATAACATAATAAACTGTAGGGGCTTGCGCCTGCAGGGAAGAGCGTTCCCACAATAAAAAACCCCTCACAAATAATGGAGAATCTGATAAAATCTGCTACAACGGTCACATCTATATAAAGCTCCGATATATGGTATCATAAATCAACTTGGTATTTTCGGAGAAGTGGATGGAGAAGTCCAAATAGTATCTGTCCCCAAATTTAGGCTAGACGTTTCAATGTCTCAGTCCGGTCTTCGGTGGTGAATAGTAACGACACTAAAATCTATGTACAAAATTATTTGTTTATTATATAGAAGGGGTATTTCAGCCTATTGTGGAGTTCTAAGTTAAATTTGTTTAACAACAGCAAAAAACAACTTGCTGCTCACTAGTTAAGTTTCTACACTGCTGTGATATAGCCTGTGTTTTCGAATCCCATCAGTCCCAATTATTTTTTAAGATTTTTCTTTTTAATTTTTCTGAAGCTCAAGAGTTTCACGTGTAATTCACGGAGAATCGAAAGATTTCAAAAAAAATCAAACAGGAGCAATGAGGAGTAAACACAGATTAAAGTACGTGGCACGAATCTTGAGTCTATTGGAGAAATCTCAACTGCCCATTTCATAGATTTAACCGCCGCCGAAAGTTCGATCTTGTCCAAATCACTCCGTGATTTGCACACAAGTCTCTTTGACTCCCCTCTACTCTCCTGCACTGTTTAATTTCCCTACAATTAAATAGAGACTATTCAATTCATCATTTAACATCAACTTTAAGTCTTTTAATCCAATTTTCAATTCCCAAACCCTAAATTCTTCACTATAAATACCACCCCAACCCCTAATTTTCCACCATTCTGAAATTTCTATAAAAAATTCTCTCAAACTCTCTAAGTACCAAGTAGAGTTAAGCACCCAAGAGGAGCAACAAGCCAAGCTCGACGACCGGAGTATCTCCGACGAGACCACGACCCCCGAAGGCTTCCCATCTCCCTTGTTAATAAGCTAAACCAGTAAGTCCTCTCTCACTCTATTTCTTTTCATCTCAAATCGCCTTTTGTCACCCCCGCTTCTCAAAGTGCGCTAACTACGACACGTGACAGAGCCAACCATACTATCTGTGGCTAAAAAACATCCCTCCACAGTCACATTATGGCTGTCTATAGGATATCAAGAACAGTAAAATATAAAATCTATCTAATACATGACCATCTGCCAGAATAAAAGAGTCAAGAAATATATAAACGGAAACGATAAATCCAATAAATAACAACACCTGGAAATACGTCCCAATATAGGCCCACATCAAGAAACAAACGCTGCAGAAAAATAACTAAACTAAATATCACTAACACGATCCTCACTGCTCGGCTTGAAGGCTAAAATACTCCAGTTCAGCATGCGATAGAGATAGAGGAACAGGGCCATGCAAAACCCAGACGTCAGTGCGACATAATATCAAACAATAGTAATAATCAGGATGTAACCAGATATACATGCATGAATATAAATCAATAACATGAATATAAACAGTGAGGTGTGTATATGTATGTGAAGTGCGATAAGTAATCTCTACTGTGTTAATGGGTTTGTTCACCGCAGAAAGATGCGACCAGGATGTTAGGGACGTTTGGCTTGAATTTTGGGGACAGATGCTATTTGGATTTATCCGTCCACCTTTCCGAAGATGCCAAGTTGATTTATGGCACCGCGTATCGGATGATTGGACAGATGCGACCGTTGTAGCAGACTTCGTCAGATTCCCCTTCGTTGTGAGGGGTTTTTGATTGTGGGGACCCTCTTCCCTGCAGGTGCAAGCCCCTTTAGTTAATTAGGTTACCGTGTAGCGATAACCACTTTCTCCTTCTCCAGATGTTCACTTCGTGTCGTTTGTGTTTGTTTTGTTTTAGGTTGCCCATGGATTGTATACGGAGACTAATTTATATTGTCGCTCGTAGAGCGGGAATTATTCCAAATCCGTATCTTCTTAGATTTGGGTTTGTTTGGATTTAAGGATCGTTAATCTCGTTTGAGATTAATATTAACTTAAATGTTTGTTAAGGATACATTAGTCTAATTTTAGACTAAGATCTACTTAACGGGGGTTCAGAATCATTTAGATCCCACAAAATAGCATTTGGGCTCTATTGCACTAGTTTAAGGACGTTACGGTCCGTTGTTAGTTTAAGGACGTTTCGGTCCGCAGTAGTTTAAGGACGTTACGGTCCGTTATTAGTTTAAGGACGTTGCGGTCCATTGGGTTTAAGGACATCATAGTCCATAGAGTTTAGTTTAAGGACGTTGCGGTCCATTGTGTTTAAGGACATCATAGTCCATAGAGTTTAGTTTAGGGACATTACGGTCCATGGATTTTGGCTCATCAGTTTGAGGGTGTGCCAAGAATTATCGGTTATTGGGACCCTCCACCTCTCTGAAGATGTTGAAGAATTACAACGACATGTATCAGAGGTGTGGAAAGATGTACCCTTGAACCAATTTCCAAATTAAGGAGTTATCAGTTCTGAGCATAGAGGCTCGGTTTGTTTGGAGATTTAATCTCAGACGGAACTCAACCAATTTGAGGTTGGAGTTGGTTCCTTAATATATTTTCAGCGATCACGTGCCCCCACATGATACTTTGAGGCAGTGTTAAACATTGGAATTTGAGAGTGCTCACGTGTCGCACGTGATGCTTTTAAAGGTGGTGCTGTTCGCTTGGTTTTATTCCCCATCTTTATAAGTGTTAAACACTTTTATCCTAATGGCCATCACGTGTGAGCACGTGAGGCGCCTCAGAGTTAGACATTGTTTCTTTGGGTTTATTCTCTTTTCTTTTTTTTTTTTAAAATGGCAAGCACTATCAATAAAGGGGGGTCACATGTGAACACGTGATCTATTTCAATCTTTCTTTTGGGTTCATCACAGGTGGTCAAGTGTGAACACGTGATCATGGAATTCTTTCTTTGAGTCTTAGAAATCTCAAATCCCTTATTATATATATATATATTTATAAGGATTTAATTCCTTAGACTTAGTTCTTCTTTTAGGTTTTGGATTTGCATGGCAGAGTCTCCCCGATGAGAATTGAATTATCAACTTATGGAGAGATCTGCTTCTACAGATCTTTTACCAAAAGGGAGAACTAAGTTCTTATATGAAGGGTTAAATCCTAGTTTTATCAGAGGAATTAAATTCCTATATGCCTTTTGGGAGAATTAAATTATCCGAACTTAGATCTTCCCTTAGGTTTTGGATCTGCATGGCAAAATCTCCCCGATGAGAATTAAATTCTCAACTTATGGGGAGATCTGCCTCTGCAGATCTTTTACCAGAGGAAGAACTAAGTTCTTTTGGAAGAGTCAAACTTTTGTGGAGACGAAGAAGAAGTAACATGTTCTCTGCGTTTTGTTCCTTCTTACCTAGGGTTTCTTCTTTTCTTTTAGAAGATTTTCTTCTCTTCTTTTAGAAGATTTTCTTCTCTCTAGAGAATTAAATTCTCTTTTCTTTTTTAAACTTATCAGGGGGGTTTTCTCTCTGTTTTTTTTCTTTTTGAACTTGAAGTTTATGGGTTTTTCTTTTCTGTGTTAGACTTGAAGTCTTGGGGCCTTTATATAGTGGAGGCTGATTTGTTGATTTAGTTGAGGAAATCTCTCAATCTCTTAATTAATTTTGGGTAATTTATCCACCGTCAGATTTTTGATCCAAGGACTTTTATTTTACAGAAGACATTTTTCTTGTTTTTAACAAAATTGGGAAAATATTTTCCCATACAGAACTTATTCTGTATCTTGGTAATTTTTAAACACCATTGGATTTTTGATCCAACGGTGCTCTGATTTACAGAGCACAATCTTTCTTGTTTAGAAAGATTTGAGAAGTATTTTCTCAATCAGAATTTAATTCTGTATCTTGGTGATTTTTAATCACCATTGGATGATCCAACGGTGCTCTGATTTACAGAGCACAATCTTTCTTGTTTAGAAAGATATTTTCAAAATAGGGTTCTGATCCCTTTTATATAGAATTTAATTCTATCGGGTCAGAAAATATTAGGAATCCTTACGTGTAGCACGTGACCCAGTGGCACTAGGCCGGTTTGCCTATATGCAGCAGTTCCAAAGAAGAGTATCACGTGTTGGCACGTGATACGCCTTCTGGCCTGCTGTTTGTTTTATGAAGGCGCCTATATATTTTGTATATAGGTGCTCACGTGTGGCACGTGAGGCCCAACTTCAGTCCCATTTGTTAAGTGTGATACTTTATAATTTTGGCTCCAAAGCGCATCACGTGTGGGCACGTGATGCTTCATTTGGGTAATTTTCCATTGCTTTTTATTTTTGTTTATTTTTCATAAAGGAACAAATTCCCCCACAGCGTTGTTCTCACGTGGCTTGCACGTGAGTGCAACGCTGTCACCTTTACAGCTGTCGGATGGCCTAGGGGAATGGGGATGTGAACCGCCCCTGTCACGTCTTATAAATGCAAGGGTTTGGCCTTTGGGAAGCCACTGTTCTTTCATCTTCTTCCTTCTTTGTTTTCTTTGAGAATTTAATTCTCCTCTTCAGAGCTTAGTTCTCTGCTATTGCAATTCCAGAGTTAAACTCTGTTAGAAAAAGAAACTTTTTCTAGGTAAAGATCTTGAATCATTAGAGAAATTCTTTCCTTTAAAGAAAACTTCTGGATTTTAAATCCATCATGAGAGCTTTGCTCTCCTCTAAAACCTATCTTTTAGAGATCCAAAGATATGATTTTTGAGTAATAACTCTCAATGCTCTGGGCATTCCTCTTCTGACCTTTAAGGATTCATGGCATTTGATCTTTCATTTCCTCTTTATGGGGTTTCTGAAATTTAATTCCATTGCATAAAAGGAATTTAGTTCCTCACCGAAGAGCTTAGCTCTGAAAGATCAAGAGGGCCCTTCGGGAATTTGATTCCCCTGTGTTCTTGAAATTTTTTTAAGGGATTTTCCTTTATTTTTACCCATTTGACAGAGTTTGTAACGGGTGTTTTTTTATGAGGATGTCCCAAGTCGTTTAAACTCCAATGTGCATTTATTGAGAATCTTTTTTTATTCTCACAATGATTACTCTGCTTCGTAATTTACGAGCCGTCATACTGATTTTGTGGGGTCCATTATTTTTGCAATCAATGGTCCCATGGAATAAACTTCTTATCGTTTTCTTTTGCTGTTTATATATATATATATATATATATATATATATATAAGTTGCATTAATAGTTTTTCTCCTTTTATTTTAGGAACAATGGCTTCTTTTCCCTACTTTCCTTTTACTCGCTCAGACGCTGCTTTTTCCCAATCGCCGTCAGACGAAGAAGTAATGGCGATGATTAGGACCCATGACAGGGACTGTACCAGTTTGCTCTTGTTGGGAATTTGGTATGGACATATCATTCGGGGCCGCCGCAGCTTTATTTGCGAAGTGCCAGCAGAGCCTCTTCGCCCAATTTCGCCGATGGAGCGTCCGCAGACCGTTTTTGCGGTGAAGGCGGCTGATTGGACTCCTATAGGCCGGCTAGAGCCGTCGACAACTGGGATACCCAACCAGCCTTTGCCGACCATAGACATTTTGGGGCGTCGCATTTGTCAGGGTGAAGCCCAACCCTGGGGACAAATTTATAAGATAGGGCTTACCCCTCACCACCTAACGGGCTATCTTCCCTGGGTTCGATATGTTCTGTCCGCCCATCGTGCGCGGTTGCAGAAGGTCGGGCTCTATCAAGCAGTGTATGCGTCCCTTTTTCATTATGAGTCCCCTCATGTCTGGTGGGTTAAGACTTTTGTGAACTAGTGGAATCTTCCCACCAACACCTTCTTGCTAGGGGATCGCGAGGTCTCTATTTCATTGGAAGAGTTTTGCGAGGTTTCGGGACTACCAATCGGGGGAGAGCATTATGAAGAGTTACTGCCTCCCTACGAGTATGTGTTTGAGACGATACCAGCTTTGCTTGACGGCTTGATGTCTGAAAACGCCGTTCGCCATAAGCACCCTAGCTTAATCAAGGTTTTGGTTATTTTTTAGAAACTGTTCGCAGCGTCGGAAGGGCAAGGCGTCACTTTTGAGAGCTTCATTGCCTGCTTTATCCGCGAAGATGCTTTGTCCAAGATGGCTCCAAAGTTTGCGAACATCGACGACCCTTTTGGGTTTGGGCTAGACAAACTGCCGGCCAAAGAAGAAGATTTACCGCAGTTTTATATCCCGATCTTGTCGGTTGTGTCCTTTGATTCGATTGCGGCTCCCGGTATGGACGAAAAGACCTTCTTTGTCGGCTTTATCAGCCTTTAGCTCTGTTGGTTCTCCATTCTAACGCATCGTCGCTTCATGAGAGCTTCGGTCATCTACCCTGCTCATCGTGTGGCTGAAGGGATATGACTGGCTGTGGGTATCACGGGGCTATCACACTTATACCATGGGCTGAGTGCTGCGGCCAATACTTCGACCCCAGGTGTAGATGTTGTTAGTTTCTCCCTCCATTACTTTACGTCGTGGATCGAGATGCATGTATTGGGGGCATTCGCAGTGCATCGGAGGCCAGATTTCTATGACGCTTACACCTTCCCGCGGCTCATGAGGTTGGTGGATGCTTCTGCTCCTGATCCAACTCAGCCAGGGGCCCTTCGTGTGTTGTTTAACCCGTATGCTAACGAAGGTGGGATGGTATTCAACGAACGAGTCCTTTCTGCTTCTTCGGGACTTGTTCAACAGCTATTCGATTTATCGAAAGGGAGAGCACCATCCTTAAAGCCTAAGGAAATTATGCACTTATATTCGATTAGGCCGGGTTATTTGGTGTTCCGTCGAAATGATACGGCTCTTTTCATGCGGTATAATCCACACCGCTTTGCTCGGCAATTGGGTTATAACCTGGGTGTTCCCTTCGAGGCATTTTTGGTGGAGCCCAACTCGTCTCTGGGAGTTGTTCGTGACATCATTCATCACTTCATGCGGCTGAACACCGACTCTCGTTTCGTAATCCCCGAGGCCGACTTATTCCAAGGTGTGTGGGGTCCTTCACAGGTTGGTACCGTCATCGAGTTGGTCCCGTAATTACCGAGGAGAAGCGGATACTTTTCGGATATAGAGCTCCCGTCCCGACCCAAGCCACGGGCGTTCCGCCACGACCGCGGACAGTGGTTCGCCCTCCGTTGAGGGGTAACGGTGTCTTACTTATCCCTGAGGCGGCGGATTCGGAATCGACTCTTCCTACAGTTGGTATGCCAATGCGCACTAGAGCCCAGGCAAAGGCTTCCGATTAGGCGCCAGCAGTAGCATCATCAGTTGCGGCGTCATCAGTGGCGGTGTCATCAATGGCGGTGTCATCACCGGTAGTACCGCCAAAAGAGGGTATTGAAGGCGTGGTTGGGCAGTGTCGCGCCAAAGCGCCGGGGGGAAGGAAGTGATCCTCTTCTAGCGTTAGCTCCAGCTCAAAAAAGAGGAAGAAAATGGTTGCTGGCTTGCTTGACCTTCTGCTGGAGTCCGAGCCTATTGTTCAAGATGAACCAATATCGATGCAGGAGACGGATGATGGTCTCATTTACCCCGGCTCGTCTGCTGAGGAGGCCGTGCAATTGGCTGAAGTTTTAAGGCGTTCGCATGATGAGACCGAGAATGTGCACATCCCGAAAAGGCCCTACCCCTCGGTTATCTTCTACGAAGATCCTCCATCGCTACGGAGAGTACATATAGGTCCTCTGCGACATGAAGACGAGATAGCCCTCAAGCAGCCTATCTCAGCCGCTTCCGAAGATGAGCTGGCACTGAAGACCGGTGGCCATGAATCTGCTTTCGAAACTTAGCGAGCATATTTCCTCAGGAAGGAACGACGGCTTGAAAAAGCTATAATAGAGGCGTCCTGGTGCATCGGTATGCACGTTTTCCTTATTTTCCTTTTGGCAAGTAGTTTGTATCGCTCTCATATCTTCTTATCTTTGCAAAACTTTGCAGGGACCTCAGCAACGACAGAGAATTTGAGCTCAAGTCGCGCCCTGACTGTTGATTCTTTAAATGTCTCTGATGAGGCACTGGTAGGTGCGGAGGAGATCGTTATAGCTGCTACTCCTGCTGTGGAGCTTCCGATGATAGCCTCTGTTCCTTCGGTGTTAATTCCTTCAGCGGAGGTAGCCCCATTGGCCGTGGATCCTATGGATGTCTCTAATGGCGCACCGAAAGGTGTAGAAGAGATTGTCAAAGCGGTTGGTTCTATCTTGGAGCTCCCGGTGATGACATCCACTTCTTCATCATCTATACTTTCCATAGAGGCGACCTTGCCGGTCATAGACCCGACGGATCTTTCTGGTGGTGCTTTGAAGATCGTAGGAAGGACCGCCATAGCCAATGTTCCCTCTTTGGAGCTTGAAGTAGCGGCTATCGTTTCGCAACTGGAAGCTGCTACGCCAGCACACGTCCCCGGTGATATGCTTGAGGGCGCGGAGGAGGCTGCCGAAGCTGCTATCCCTCCAGTTCAAAGTGAGCGGAGCATCGAAGGTAATCTTTTATATTTCATTTCAATGATCTCCTCGTTATCTTAACTCTTTTTTCTTTTCAGAATTATGAGGATTGGCGGCGTCCATCGTGGATCTATCTTCCAGAAAGTCCTTTCAGCGTCTGCTCGAGATGGCCGCCCCACAGGCAATATCTCTGCAACGCATAGTTCTTTCTTCCGAGCAAGGTTAGTGTTATCTGACCCCTTCATTGTATTATCATTATTTTGTATAACGATGCTGATATGTTTTCTGCAGTTCTGGAAGCTGATGATGAAGTGGAGATCTTTGATGGGCCTGGGGATCTTTCAAACCCCCCTTGTATGGCTGTAGGTAAGTAAAACTCTACCCTTGGTATGGTTTTGTTTATTCCATGTTTGCCAGTCTTGCTGACCAGTCATAAACTTCGACAACTTTGCCAGCTCCGGCTCCGTTAGAATCCCGAATCTCTATGCCACCGGGACCATATGCTCGATGTGCGTCTGAAAGGATGGAAAGAAAAAGCATTCACTCCTTGTCGGTCCTTATTGAAGATCTTTGTGCTGGAAGTTATGTTACAACTGAAGAATTTGTTGCCGAAGCCAATACTTCTTTGCCCTTCCTTGCTACTTATCATGATGAGACATTGGTGCATATTTGGGTTGAGTATTGTCGCAAAGTGGAGGCTTGCTTACATAATCTCGAGTGTATACGCCTTCCTTCCGAGCTTTTAACTGCCAAGGCGACCCTACGTGGGTGGATTGAGCGGTGCGCCGCTAATCATCAGTTTTGCGAAAAGAGGCTCAACCGGAAATTTTCGGAGAGGGAACTAGCTTCAAATGCTTTGGGGGAACTCCAAGCTCAACTTACTGCTATGACTACCCGTGCGTACGAACTCTGGCGGATGCTTCAAGAAGCTGTTACGGAGGTGGTAGCTATTGATAAAACCGTTATCTTTACCCGCGAGATGGTTGAAGCTCATAAAGTTGCTGAAAAGGAGCTTGAAAATCGGCTCGCATCGTATCAGGCTCAACAGTCTCAGGCGGAGACCCGTCTTGTGGCAATAACAAAGTTTAAAGCCGAGGTCCAGCGGAAGAATGATGAATCAATGAACTTATTGCACCGTCCGTCGGCTTGAAGATATATATATATATATATATATATATATATATTTTATATTTTCATTTTTGTATTTACTCCTGGATGAGAGTATCTTTTGATTCTTTTATGAAATGTACCTTATATTCATTTGAATTCATGAATAAAAGACATATTTTATTTCATATTGGCGTGTCCCTTTTAGCAAATGTGTTCTGTAGATAGTCTATCTTGATCTCCTTGCAGGGCAGCGATGGCTTAGGAAACAGGTTCAGATCTGCTGCCTAAGACTTTTCAACTTCATGAGCCATGAGAGTCTCATAAAGACTTTTCTTCCCAGGAGTCGAGAGGATCCCATAGATGTATTTTCTCCTTAGGAATCATGAGGATTCCTAAGTGTGTATTTTCTCTAGAGAGTCGTAAGGATTTCACAAGAGAATTTTTCCTTTTTACAAGTCGAGAGGACTTGTAAATGGTTGTTTCCCTCCTTGTCGAGATTCGACTTTGGAGAGTGTGGCCCGTGAATAGTATACAATAGCCCATCTTGGACCGACTTGCAGGGACCCAGTGCTTAGGAAACAGGTCCTTATCTCCATTGCCTAAGGCTTTCCCGTACGAGTCGAGACGAATCGAGGGATTATTGGTTAACTTGATTCCGAGACGGAACATTATTCCGGCGGGGAGGTCATTGGCTGACTTGTTTCCGAGACGGGGCGTTGCTCCGGCGGGGAGGTCATTGGCTGATTTGTTTCCAAGATGGGGCGTTGCTCCAGTGGGAAGGTCATTGGCTGACTTGTTTCCGAGACGGGGCGTTGCTCCGACGGGGAGGTCATTGGCTGACTTGTTTCCAAGATGGGGTGTTTCTGAGACGGGGTGTTGCTCCGGCGGGGAGGTCATTGGTTGATTTGTTTCCGAGACGGGGAGTTGCTCCGGCTGGGAGGTCATTGGCTGACTTGTTTCTGAGACGGGGAGTTGCTCCGGCGGGGAGGTCATTGGCTGACTTGTTTTCGAGACGGGGCGTTGCTCCGGCAGGAAGGTCATTGGCTAACTTGTTTCCGAGACGGGACGTTGCACCTGCAGGGAGGTCATTGGCTGACTTGTTTCCGAGACGGGGCATTGCTCCGGCGGGGAGGTCATTGGCTGACTTGTTTCCGAGATGGGGTGTTGCTCCGGCGGGGACGTCATTGGCTGACTTGTTTCCGAGACGGGGCGTTGCTCCGGCGGGAAGGTCATTGGCTGACTTGTTTCTGAGACAGGGCGTTGCTCCAGCGGGGAGGTCATTGGCTGACTTGTTTCCGAGACGGGGCGTTGCTCCGCCGGGAAGGTCATTGGCCGACTTGCTTCCGAGAAGGGGCGTTGCTCTGGCGGGGAGGTCATTGGCTGACTCTAGGTTGTCTGTGAATCGTAGAGTCTTGGAATTGGGGACTTTGCCGTGTCTCCGCTTGGTGATGTCACGTCCGTATCCTGCTGAAATGAGGAGAAATGCCATTGTTGGTTTCCAGGCTGTAGATGTGGCCGTCAAGATTTGGAACTAGGGACTTTGCCATGGCTCCGCTTCGTTGCAACTCTGAGGTTGGTTGTTGACGTCATGTCTGCATCCGGTTTGAGTGAGAAGAAATGCCGTTGTTGATCTTTAGGCTGTAGATGTTGTCGTCGAGATCTGACTTCCCTTTGACGCAGCCCGGTGGGGAAATATAGTTCCCTTTTCGCTTATGCCTATGGATTGTATCCAGGGGTCACTATGGACTCACCTGTAGGGCAAAAGTTTTATTTTATTATTATTTTTTTTGTTTTCTTTCCGCGATACTCTATCATTTCAGCTTTTTTTATCGCGAAGGTCGCGATTGCCCAATCATTTCGGCTGTTTTTCGTGGTGCCAATCATTTCGGCTATTTTTTCTTTTTACTCGCTGCTTTTTATTGCGAGTTGCCCAATCATTTCGGCTATATATATATATATATTTGTATTATTGGCTCGCTGATTTTTTTGCGAGTATGGACCTGAGATCTGATACCAATCTTAGTATCAGCATCGCTGAGACCAGAATATGGCCAGGAGCGAATCATCACTTGTCGTGAAAGGACTTGGAATTTGTTACCGGTTTAGGCATCAGCATCGCTACAACTGGGATATTGCCATGAGCGAATCATCATTTGCTTTTGTCGATATCGAACAAAAGGTGGCTTAGTAGACAAGGTTAGGGACCTGACGACTAAGGCTTTTGACTTCGTGAGCCGTAAGGGTCTCATAAAGGTATTTCTCCCTACGAGTCGTGAGAACCTCGTAGGTGTAATTTCTCCTCAGGGGTCATGAGGACTCCTAAGTGCGTTTTCTCTTAGGAGTCGTAAGGATCTCACAAGAGCATTTTCTCCTTGCAAGTCGAGAGGACCTACAAGTGTCGTTCACTAAATAGGGGAATTTCACACCATTGGTGGAACTAGGCGAGGGAATGCTTATTTTATGCCAGTGGATTGTATACAAGGGTCAATATTGACCGCTTGTAGGGCAGTTTGGGGGATATGATGGCTTAAGAACAGGTTCAGGTCCATGTATCTTAAGACTTTTGAATCCTGTGAGCCGTGAGGGTCTCATAGGGGGGACATTCTCCTTACAAGTCGTGAGGATTTTGTAAGTGTAATTTCTCCTCAGGGATTGTGAGGATTCCTAAGTGTTTTGCTCCCTTGTGAGTTGTAAGGATCTCACGCGGGTATTTTCTCCTTACAAGGTCGAGAGGACCCTGCAAGTGTACAGAATTTTTTTTACGAGTCTGCGCCCTTTCGGGTTTTCACAAACTCGCTGGTAGCCCTGCTGTTTTTACTCACGGAGCCCTTTCGGGTTTTCATCCGTGCCCATTTCTCTTATGAACGTATCCTCTTTTTTTGCCGCATTAGTCTAAAGATGCTGCGGTTCGTAGTAGTTTAAGGACGTTACGGTTCGTAGCTAGTTTCAGGACATTTCGGTCCGTCATTAGTTTTGGGACGTTTCGGTCCGTTGCTAGTTTAAGGACATTACGGTCCATTGTTAGTTTAAGGACGTTGCGGTTCGCTGCTAGTTTAAGGACATTACGGTCCATAGTTAGTTTAGGGACGTTTCGGTCCGTAGTTAGTTTAAGAACGTTTCAGTCTATCGTTAGTTTAGGGACGTTTCGGTCCGCAGCTAGTTTAAGAACATTACGGTCTGTAGTTAGTTTAAGGACGTTTTGGTCCATAGCTAGTTTAAGGACATTACGGTCTATAGTTAGTTTAGGGACGTTTTGGTCCGTTATGAGTTTTTGCGGCGAAGTTTTTCCGGATAGCACTTACAGAGTTTGGTATTCAGGAAGACAGCGAGTGGACACAAGCGTCGTCATCTATCATTAAGCTGGGTTGTGACTCGTCAGGCATAGTATTTCTTAAGAAATCGGCCGTTTATTGGCCGGAAGGGTCTTTCGCCATGCATATCCATGAGCAAGTAAGCCCCACCTTGGTAAACTTTGTCTATGATGTACGGGCCCTCATAGTTTGGCTCGAATTTCCCCGTTTGGTATGATTGGGGATCATAGGTCTTTTGATAACTAGCATGAGTTCGCCTTGGCGGAATGTCCTCGGCCTAGTCAATCTTTCGTATGAGCGCGTCATCCTTACTTTGTAAGCTTCCAAATTTTGCTGCGCCATGAGACAAGTTTCATCGAGGGTGTTGAGCTCCTTAAGCCGAAGATGAGCATTCTCTTCATCTGTTAGTTCGTAACGAACCGCCACTTGTAGAGAGGGTAGCTCTATCTCCAAGGGGAGTACCGCTTCTGTGCCGAATATCAATGCATACGGCGTTGTATTTATGGCCGTTTTGAACGTAGTTTGATATGCCCAGAGAGCTTCATGCAGTCTCTCGTGCCAGTCCTTTTTGTTTCTGGATACCGTCTTCTTTATGATCTTTGTCAAGGTCTTATTGAAAGCCTCAGCTAGACCGTTAGCTCGGGGATTATAGACCGAAGAGTATCTCCTGTGCGAAGCGGCAGATTCTGTGACTTCTATAGGCCGGCCCGTTATCGGAGATAATCTGTTCCCCTCCGAAGGACGGCGCGCAAGACTGCAGGGTCTTGGCACTGAGATTCGGGGCAGATGCTAATTGGTGCTATCCGTCCACCTCTCCGAAGATGCCAAGTTGATTTATGGCACCATGCATCGAAGGTTTGAACGGATGCGTCCGATGTAGCAGACTTCGTCAGATTCCCCCTCGCTTGAGGGATTTTTGATTGTGGGGACGCTCTTCCCTGCAGGCGCAAGCCCTTGCAATTAATTACGCTACCGCATCGCGGTAACAACTTTCTCCTTCTCCAGATGGTCACTTCGTGTCGTGTGTGTTTATTTTATGTTTTGTTGCCCGTGGATTGTATACGGAGACTGAGTTATGTCGTCGCCCGTAGGACGTGGACTAGTCCAAATCCGTATTTATCTTAGATTTGGGTTTGGGGGTTTGGTTTGAGGATACGTTAGCCATATTTGAGGCTAAGATCAACTCAAACGTTTGTTAAGGATACGTTAGTCTAACTTGAGACTAAGATCAACTTAACGGGATCGTTCAGATCCGACAAAAGAGCATTTGGGGCTCTATTACTCCAGTTTAGGGACATAGTGGTCCATTGAATGTATGGCCGTCGGGACCCGTCACCTCTCTGACGACGTTGAAGGATTACAATGACAAATATCAGAGGAGTTCAGAGATGTACCCTTGAACCGAAGTTGATTTGGGGGATTCATAGTCCAGTCTGTTTGAAGGTTTAAGGATACGTTAGCCATATTTGAGGCTAAGATCAACTTAACCGGGATCGTTTAGATCCGACAAAAGAGTGTTTGGGCTCTACTGTTCCAGTTTAAGGATATAGTGGTCCATCGCTAGTTTAAGGACATTGCGGTCTATTATTAGTTTTAAGACATCTCGGTCAAGGTTAAGGACGTCGTAGTCCATGGGTTTAAGGACCCCACAGTCCATTGTTAGTTTTAAGACATCTCGGTCGAGGTTAAGGACGTCGTAGTCCATGAGTTTAAGGACCCCACAGTCCGTTGTTAGTTTTAAGACATCTCGGTCGAGGTTAAGGACGTCGTAGTCCATGGGTTTAAGGACCCCACAGTCCATATCGATGTGTGGTCATCGGGACCCGTCACCTCTTTGAAGACGTTGAGGGATTACAACGCCAAGTATCAAAGGAGTGAAGAGATGTACCCTGGAACCGGAGTGGATTAAATAGTCCTTGGCCCAATTTGGGATCAAGACCAATTAATTATGTTATGAGCCCATTAGCCCAGTTAATTACGAATTGAGGACTTATGGCCAGCTTGGGCTAAGTCCAATCATGTCTGGAATATTGGTTTCCTGTTGGTCCATTGAAGGAGAGACTTTGTCTCTGGCCATTTAGCCAATTCGGCCAAAGCCTAGTGTTAAACACTACAGACCAATCAGTGTTGAACACTGGGAATGAAATTGACAAGTTAGTGTTTAACACTAAAAGATAATTGGTGTTAAACACCAGCAACAAGGCTTTCAAATTAGCATTAAACACTAGAACAGATCAGTGTTAAACACTTAGCAACGGAGATCTCAAATTAGTGTTAAACACTAAGGTAATCAGTGTTGAACACTGCAAATAAAGTTCTTTGGTTAGTGTTGAACACTAAGGCCCAACAATGTTTTAACACTGGATTCGGGAGTTCTAATTTAGCGTTAGACGCTAAGGCAAGAGGGGTCACGTGGCAACACGTGAGAGCGCCCTCCCTTCATTTGTTCTTCTGAGGAGATCGCATTTTTGGAGCATCACGTGTCATCACGTGACGGGTGTCTAATCGAGGTATGTTAAAGCTTCTGTTAAGGGTCACGTGGGTCATGTGAGGCACTGCCTCAAAGGGCTTTCTGTAGATCTTTTGGGGGGGGGGTCACGTGGTGACACGTGACCCTTCTTTTCTGTAGTTGTTTAGAAGATCTGTTAATCCCTTTCAGGAATTAAATTCCTCGTAAAGTTGAACCCTGACAATAATTTCAGAGGAATTAAATTCCTAGTTCCTTTTGAAGAGTTGAACTCTGAATCTTCTATAGGAATTAAATTCCTCATATATGTGAAAAACTGAATAGGGTTAAACCCTAATAAAAGCTTTAAGGAATTAAACCCACACTCTCTGTTAGAGAATTATTCTGGGGAATAAGATTAAGGGAATTAAATTCTTGTTGTTTTAACAGAACTAAGTTCTTAACTAGGGTTAAACCCTGATTCTTTTCGTTCTGAAGGAATTAAATTCCCATA
Source organism: Agapanthus africanus (assembly GCA_030015575.1). Taxonomy (NCBI): domain Eukaryota; kingdom Viridiplantae; phylum Streptophyta; class Magnoliopsida; order Asparagales; family Amaryllidaceae; genus Agapanthus; species Agapanthus africanus. Next base: position 861,185,173 of record JASDDO010000024.1, on the reverse strand, counting down.
ACACAGGGTCAAGCCCTAATTTTATTTTAAAGGAATTAAATTCCTATAGTTCTGTGAGAATTAAATTCTCGTGCTTCCGTTCCCTCTCTATGTTTTGGATCTGCATGGCAGGATCTCGACCCATTGAGAATTAAATTCTCAACTTTAAGGGGAGATGTGCACTTTGCAGATCCTCTATCAAAGAGAGAAGAAATATGTTCTTCTGTTTTATATATCAGAGTTAAAATCTGTTGAGAATTAAATTCTCTTTTCTTTCAAGGAGCCTTCCCTTTCTTACCTAGGGTTTTCTTTTGCAGAAGATCCAAATTCCTCAAAGTATCAAGCTCTCTCCCTTTTCTTCCCTCTGCGTATGTCTCTCTTTTTTGTGTGTCTCGGCTCCTATTTATAGGAGAAGCAGCCGAGTCAATTAGTTTTTTGACGTATCTTCATTGAGAGATTTGATTTGCATCCATCATTCGTTCTGGACCTTTGGATTATTAGGTGAATTTTATTCACCATTGGATTTCAAATCCAGCGATTCTCCTTTGTGATTTCTGTTAGATTTAAAAGGGAAATCTTTCCAAGTTCAGGATTTTTCCATAGATAGATGATATTCAATCACTCTAAATCTTTGATTCGGTTGGTTCCAGATAATCGCTTTCCTTTGGAAAGATTTGAATCTCTTTCAGAATTTAATTCTGTTAACAAAATGGGCTTTGAAAGCCGGTCACGTGTAACCACGTGACCCTTGGTCACGTGTGGGCACGTGACCCCCTTGTAAAGAGCCCTTTTCTTCTTTTGCACTCTGCCTTCTTTTGCTGCTTAGCCGTCACGTGCCACCACGTGACCCCTGGTCACGTGTGAGCACGTGACCCTCGTCTGGAGTCTTTTTCTTGATTTATCCGGAGAATGAGTCTGATGTTTTGAGCGTCACGTGCCAACACGTGACCCCGGGTCACGTGGGAGCACGTGACCTCTTCTAAAGCCTTTTCCTTGATTTGATCAGGGAACCAATGTGCCTATGCCGCTTGCTTTTAAATGTCACGTGCCGACACGTGACCCTGGTCACGTGGGAGCACGTGACTCTTTCTGACGCCCTTTTCTTCGATGTAGTTGGGAAACTGAACTTGTCTTGCCGATACTTTTAGGTGTCACGTGCCAACACGTGACTGCTGGTCACGTGTAAGCACGTGACCCTTTTCTGAAGCTTTTTCCATAAGCTTTTCTGATTTTAAATCAGGAAACAAATGCCCCCACAGCGTTGTTCTCACGTGTCAGCACGTGAGTGCAACGCTGTCACCTTTTGTGACCGTTGGATTCCTTTAGGGATTTGAGGAGATGAAGCGTCTCCATCACATCCTATAAATGTTCATGTCCCTTCCGAAGAGCCTTCACTTTGCTCATCTCCTTCTTTTGAGAACTTTTTCTGAGAATTTAATTCTCTTCTTCCAGAGCTTAGTTCTCTGCCTTGAAATATTTTTAGAGTTTAACTCTGTTTAAAAGGACTCTTCCTCCTCAGGTAATGGTAATCGAAGCACCTTCATTTTGACAAAACTCTCTGGATTTTAAATCCATATCAAGGGTTTCACAAAGAACCCATTTTTCTTCAAGTACTTTAACCAAAATATGAGACCACTTAACCTCCAACAGTAGATCTCTTAGGGTTTAGATGATCCTTAAGGAGATGATGATGGCAGTTCAAATCCATGGAATTCAATTCCATCCCAAAAATGTTTCTGGGAATTTAATTCCCTTCTCCTATTAAGGAATTTAATTCCAATGAAGGACTCGATTTCTTCACACGGAGGCTTCTTGGGGTCTCTTGGCCCGAGGTTGTTCTTCTGCAATTAATGAAATGGGGGCTTTGTAATGATGTCTTCTGTGTGAATTTAATTCCTTTGATCTTGTTGGATTCATCGTAGAGCCCGAGACAGATCCTGTTGGGGGGGATGTGCATGGTCATCATTCTTTATTAAATGAGGATATTCCCTTTGTTTTATTGTAACTATTTGGTCTCATTATTAATGAGCCGTCATCCGGATTCTGTGGGGCCCATGTGTTTTGTAGCCAATGGTCCCAGAAAACTCTGCTGTTGCTTTCTTTAACTAGTCTTCATGTTCATGCATGAATATATATATTGCTGACTTTTCTTTTAACGGTCTTCCTTTATTGGATTTCAGGTGCGATGGCTTCTGTTCCACGCTTTCCCTTTTCTCGCTCGGAGGCTGCTTTTCCTCAGTCACCATCTGATGAGGAAGCGATGGCGATGATTCGGGCCCATGACCCGAACTGTACCAACCTTCTTCAATGGGGATCTTGGTATAGTCAGATTATTCAGGGTCGCCGGAGTTTTCTTTGCGCGGTGCCGACGGAGCCCACTTTCCCGTTCTTACCGATGGACCCTCCGAGGACGGTTTTTGCTGTGGAAATGCCCAACTGGACTCCAACGGGGAGGCTGGAGCCTTCGACGACCGGTATTCCGAACCATCCGATTCCGGCCATAGACATCTTGGGGCGGCGTATCTGCCTGGGTGAGGCCCACCCATGGGGGCAGATCTATAAGATAGGGCTCACTCCCCGACACCCCACGGGCTATCTTCTCTGGGCTCGCTACATCCTTGCTACCCATCGTGCGCGGCTGCAGAAGGTCGGGCTTTATCAGGCAATATACGCGTCACTCTTCCATTATAAGTCCCCGCATGTCTGGTGGGTTAAGGCGTTTTTGAATCAATGGAATCTTCCCACCAACACTTTCATTCTAAGAGATCGTGAGGTCTTGATCTCTCTTGCAGAATTTTATGAAATCTCGGGATTGCCAATCAGGGGTGCACTGTATGAGGAGTTGTTGCCTCCTGACGAGTATGTCTTTGAGCCCGAGTCTGCACCGGCTGACGGCTTGTCTGTTGAGAACGCCGTTCGTCATAAACGCCCCAGTTTAATCAAGGCGCTAGGCATCTTCGACCGATTATTCACCGAATCCGAAGAGCAGGGCGTTACTTTCAAGAGCTTCATTGCTCGTTTCCTTCGTGAGGACGCCTTATCGAAGACAGCCCCGAAGTTTGCCAACATTGAGGACCCCTTTGGGTTCGGTCCGAAGAAGCTGCCGACCACTGAATCAGATCTACCTCAGTACTACATCCCTATTATATCGCCGATATCTTTTGAATCCATTGCTGTCCCAGGCATGGACGAGGAGACGTTCTTTGTGGGGTTTGTTAGTGTTTGGCTCAGTTGGTTCGTTATCCCCATGCATCGCCGCTTCATGAGAGCCTCGGTCATCTACCCGGCCCATCGTATTGCTGAGGGGACGCGGTTGGCCATTGGCATCCCGGCCTTGGCGCACCTCTATCATGGATTGGGCACCGCGGCTAATACCTCTACACCCGGCGTGGACGTAGTGAACTTTTCGCTTCATTATTTCACGTCCTGGGTCGAAATGCATGTGCTGGGGGCTTTCGCTATGCATCAGAGGCCCGCGTTTTACGACGCCTGTCCCTTCCCGCGACTTATGCGATTGGTGGGTACTTCTGCTGCTGACCCGACTCAATTCGGGGCTATTCGGGTGCTGATTTCTCCTCACGCCGCCTCTGGCGGGCTGGTTTTTAATGATCGGGTCTTGTCTACTCCCTCGGGTCCAGTTCAACAACTCTGGGACCAGTCGAAAGACAACGCACCTTCTTTGAAGCCCCGGGAGGCCGCGCATTTGTATACAATTAGACCGGGCAACTTGGTGTTTCGCCAGGACAGTGCAGCTCTTTTTATGCGGTACAATCCGTATCGATTCGCCCGGCAGCTTGGATACGACCAGGGTGTTCCTTTCGAGGCTTTTATAGTCGCCCCGATCCCTTCGCTCGATGCTGTTCGCGATGCCGCTCATCATTTCATGAGGTTGAACACCGGCTCCCGTTTCATGGTCCCTGAAGCTGAGTACATGCCCCGGTGTGTGGGTGCATTTACGGGCTGGTATCTTCATCGGATCAGTCCAATTATTCTTGAAGAAAGAAGGGTGCTTCTTGGTCACGACGCGCCTCCTCAGGTTTCGGGGGCTAAGCTACGGCCGAGGGTTCCGGTCCGCTTCCCTTTGAGGGAAATTGGCACCGCGCTCATTCCGGGGGAGTCAGGGGTAGACCTTACTCCAACAGTTGGTATGCCCTTGGGTTCCCGATCGCGGGGTAAACAGGCCCCAGTAGTAGCACCCCTGCCGGTGGCGGCACCGCCCCCTGTGGCGTCGACAATGGCGATGTCATCCTCGGTTGTGGCACCGAGCGAGAGTAACAGGGATGAGGGCGCTGAGGGCGATCTGGGCCAGCGCCGCCCTAAGGCTTCGCGAGGGAGGAAGCGGTCATCCTCAGCGACCGGCTCTGGGTCTAAACGGCGGAGGAAAGCGGCCACCACCCTGCTTGATTCTGTGGCGGAGTCTGAGCCTATTCTTGAAGATGAACCATTGGCCCTGCAAGAGTCAGACGCTGGACTTCTCTTCCCGAGTTCGGCTGATGAGGAGGCCGCACAGTTGGCTGAGGCCATACGGCGTTCAAAAGACGTGTCTCATAACGCCAAGGTTCCGAAGAAGTCTTATCCTGCTGTAATTTTTTACGAAGACCCTTCGTGGATTCGGCGGCGATTTATCGGTCCTCTGGAGGAATGGGGAGAAAGGGCTTTGAAGCAGGCCGCTTCAGAAGACGCAGCTGATGCACTTTCCTTATGGACCGGCGGTCATGAGTCTACCCTTGAACCCCGGCGTGGCCACTTTCTTGAGAAGGAGCAGCGGCTTGAAGAAGCCATATTGAGGGCTTCTTTGCGTATAGGTACGTTGTGCTTCTTTTGTAGTTTTTCTGATCACTTATGCCCGTGCATATATATCATTATTCTTATTTGAATCGTGCAGAATCTTCAACGCTGGGGGAGCTCCCTACGGGCCCATTAAAGCTGAAGCCCGTCGAAATTCTCAATGAAACATTGCTTGATGCGTAGGGGGCTGATGAGGTTGCTCCTCTTGCAATAGAGCCTCCAGTGGCTGTTCTTGATCAGGTAGTGCTCGCCCCTTTGGGGGAGACTCATTTGGAGGCTGCTGCCCCAACGGCTCTTCCCGAAGGCGGCCCCGAGGCTGAGATGGAGGTAGTGGGGACTTCCCCCCCTCTGTTGGAGTCCGGGGTTCCGACAGAGGCTGTCGAAGCCGCTATCCCCCCGGCTCAGAATGGGAGGAGTGTTGAAGGTAACCTTTCTGAATTTTAAATTAGCGGTCTTTCCGTTGTCTGAACTCTTTTGTTTTCTCAGAATTACGCGAGTTGGCGGCCTCTATTGTCGATCTGTCTCCCCGGCAATCCTTTCAACGTCTGCTGGAGATGGCAGCTCCACAAGCGATATCCCCCCAACGCATTGTCCTCTCATCTGGGCAAGGTTGGTGTCGTCCATCCCTTCTCATAGCATCGTCGTTATTTTGCGTACTGACATTGATGTTTTCTACAGTTCTGGAAGCCGATGATGAGGTCGAGGTTCTCGAAGGGCCAGGGGAGCCTTCAGCTCCTACTTGCGCGACTGTCGGTAAGCGACATTTCATTATACTCTCACTCGTTCTTTGCTTAAGAATTTTGCTGACGTCTTCCAAATTTGAATAGCTCTGCCAGTCTCCACGGCGTTGGAGTCGCGTATCGTGATGCCGCCCGGCCCTTATGCCTTGCGGGCTTCAGAACGCTTGGCCCAATTAAGCCTCGTCTCCTTGTCGTCTCTGATCGAGGAGCTTCGTGCTGGCAGCGCGACCACGGCTGAAGCATTCGCTGCCGAGGCTAACGGTTCCCTTCCTTTTCTTGCCACCTACCACAGCGAAGAGGTGGTGCGAGTCTGGGTGGAGTTCTGCCGGTGGGTGGAGGCTTGCCTGCACGCCCTCGAATGTTCCCACCTTTCCTCGGAGGCCGTGGCTGCAAAGGCGGAGTTACGGGGGCTGATAGCACGGTGCGCGGCAAACATGACGTCATGTGAGAAGAGGCTCGGTCGCAAGTTCTCGGAGAGGGAGCTAGCCTCCAAGGCGCTGGGCGAGCTTCAAGCCAATCTCACAGCCAAAGCCAACAAAGCGTATGAACTCTGGCGGGTGCTTCAGGAGTCCATCAAAGAGGTGGTGGCTCTTGATAAAGCTGCCACGTTCACTCGTGAGAGGGTCGAGGCTCATAAGGCCACTGAGAAAGAGCTCGAAATTCGGCTTGCTTCGTATCAAGCTCAGCAAGCTCAGGCGGAGGCTCGTCTTTTGGAGATCTTGCGTCATGAAGCCGTGGTCCAACAAAAGCAGGATGAGCTGACCAAGCTGCTGAATCGCCCGCCGGCTTGAAACATTTGTATCTTTTCCTTCCTTTTTTTACATACTCATGGATGAGAGTATTTTCTTTTTGTTTCTTTCATGAATTGTACTTTGTACCCATTTTGGTTTATGAATAAAAGATACATTTTTCTTCTCAATGATGTGTCTCCTTTTCATTGAATGTATTCTGCGGATATTCTACCTTGATCTCCTTGCAGGACAGCAATGGCTCAGGATTCAGGGTTAAGATCTGCTTCCCAAGACTTTTGCATTTTATGAGCCACGAGGGTTTCATAAAGAGTTTTTCTCCCTACAGGTCGAGAGGATCCCATAGGTGTAAGTTCTTCTTAAAAATCGTGAGGATTCTTAAGCGGGTTTTCCCTTGAGAGTCGTAATGATCTCACAAGAGAGTTTTTCTTCCTCACAGGTCGTGATGACTTGTAAGTGCTGGATGTGGCTACCCTTGTCCGTGTTTCACGGGGTCAGGGGTCGCTCAAGGTATCGTAGTTTAAAGACATGACGGTCAAGGTTAAGGACCTCATAGTCCGTGGATTTAAGGACTCCACAGTCCGATGTTAGTTTTAAGACATCACGGTCAAGGTTAAGGACCTCATAGTCCGTGGATTTAGGGACTCCACAGTCCGATGTTAGTTTTAAGACATCACGGTCAAGGTTAAGGACCTCATAGTCCGTGGATTTAGGGACTCCACAGTCCGATGTTTGGTTGCAGGGACCCGTCACCTCTTTGAAGACGTTGAGGAATTACAACGCCGAGTATCAAAGGAGTGAAGAGATGTACCCTTTAACCAAGGGAGAATCCGTAGGGAATCGGGGTGGTTGATCGTTAGTTTTAAGACATTGCGGTCGAGGTTAAGGACGTCATAGTCCGTGGATTTTAAGGACTCCACAGTCCGGTATTTGCTCTGGATGCTTCACATGGGTTCACTGCCGTGCTTGGCGAGGACCAGGCTCCGCTCTGGACGTTTTCCACGGGGTCAAAGAGTGACACTATCCGCGTTCCACGTGACCAGGAATCTTGCACTAGATGCTTCACACGGGTTCACTGCCACGCTCGGCGAGGACTAGGCTCCGCTCTGGATGCTTCACACGGGTTCACTGCCGTGCTCTGCGAGGACCAGGATCCGCTCTGGACGTTTTCCACGGGGTCAAAGAGTGACATTATCCGCGTTCCACGTAACCAGGAATTTTGCACTAGATGCTTCACACGGGTTCGCTGCCGTGCTCGGCGAGGACTAGGCTCCGCTCTGGACGTTTTCCACAGGGTCAAAGAGTGACGTTATCCGCGTTCCACGTAACCAGGAATTTTGCACTAGATGCTTCACACGGGTTCACTGCCGTGCTCGGCGAGGACTAGGCTCCGCTCTGGACGTTTTCCACGGGGTCAAAGAGTGACGTTATCCGCGTTCCATGTAACCAGGAATTTTTCACTAGATGCTTCACACGGGTTCACTGCCGCGCTCGGCGAGGACTAGGCTCCGCTCTGGACGTTTTCCACGGGGTCAGAGAGTGACGTTATCCGCGTTCCACGTAACCAGGAATTTTGCACTAGATGCTTCACACGGGTTCACTGCCGCGTTAGGCGAGGACTAGGCTCCGCTCTGGATGCTTCACACGGGTTCACTGCCGTGCTCTGCGAGGACCAGGATCCGCTCTGGACGTTTTCCATGGGGTCAAAGAGTGACGTTATCCGCGTTCCACGTGACCAGGAATTTGTTGATTATATCCGCATTTCACGGAGTTGGGATTTGACTCTCTGTGGGAGTACATCGTCGAGTCATGGAACTGGGAGTTGCCGCTGTTCCGCTTTGCTTGATGATGTGTCCGCTGTGACGAGACGAGTGTTGAGGTGGAGCTAGGATTTTTCCGTCACTCCGCTTTGCTGACCATGGGGTCTTTCGTCGATGTTGTATCTGCATCCTGCTGGACTGCGGAGGAACACCGTCGTTGACATCTCGTCTGCTCGAATGCTGAGGTGGAGCTGGGATTTCGCCGTCACTCCATTTGATGGTGTAACATCTGTGTCCTGTTGGAATGAGGAGGCACACCATTATTGGTCTCCAGGCTGTAGATGTGGCCATTGAGATTTGGAACTAGGGACTTTGCCATGGTTCCGTTTCGTTGCGACTCTGGGGTCGGTTGTTGATGTCACGTCTGCATCTGGTTGGAGTGAGGAGAAACGCCATTGATGATCTCTAGGTTGTCGATGTTGACGTCGAGACCCTTTTGCTAGGGATCTTCCTTTTGCTTCGTCTGTTGACATTATGTCTGCGATATTGCGACAAATGTCGAGATTGTCTCTAGGTTGTCTATGAACCGTCGAGATTTGGCTTCGCTTTCTGATGGAGCCTGTTGGGAAGGTATGGTTCCCTCTTTATCTGTGCCCCTGGATTGTATACAGGGATCGATGTGATCTCATCTGTAGGGCAAAAAGTTTCATTCTTTCATCATTTTTTTAATTCTTTCCACGATGCTCTATCATTTCAGCATTTTATATCGCGAAAATCGCGATTGCCCAATCATTTCGGCTATTTTTCGCGGTGCCCAATCATTTCGGCTATTTACTTTATTTTTACTCGCTGCTTTTTATTGCGAGTTGCCCAATCATTTCGGCTATTTTTCATGCATATATGGCTTGCTGTTTTTTTTTATATATCGCGAGCGTGGAACTTGGGATCTGATACCAATCTTAGCATCAGCATCGCTGCGACTGGAATATTGCCAGGAGCGAATCATCATTTGCCATGAAAGAACTTGGGATTTGATACCGGTTTAGGCATCAACATCGCTGCAACTGAAATATTGCCAGGAGCGAATCATCATTTGCCTCTGTCGATGTTGAACAAAGGTGGCTTAGCGAACAGGGTTAGGATTCCGTCGACTAAGGCTTTTGACTTCATGAGCCGTAAGGGTCTCACAAAGATATTTCTCCCTACAAGTCGTGAGGATCTCGTAGGTGTGTTTTCTCCTTAGGGATCGTGAGGATTCCTAAGTGCCTTGTTCCTCTGTAAGTCGTAAGGATCCTACGAGAGGGTTTTCTCCTTGTAAGTCGAGAGGATTTACAAGGGTTGTTTACCATGCAAACATATCCCTAGTCTCGGATGAGACTTAGTTAGGGAAATGTTTATTCGCGCCCGTGGATTGTATACAAGGGTCAATATTGGACTACTTGTAGGGCATCATCGAAGGTTGTGGGGGATTGCTTAAGCACAGGTTTAGGTCTCTGTAACTTAAGACTTTCAAATCTTACGAGCCGTGAGGGTCCCATAAGAGAGTTCTCCTTGCGAGTCGTGAGGATCTCGTAAGTGTATTTTCTCCTTAGGAATCGTGAGGATCCCTAAGTGTGTTGCTCCTTTGTGAGTCGTAAGGATCTCACGCAGGTGGTTTCTCCTTACAAGGTCGGGAGGACCCTATAAGTGTCTTTTGACGAGGTTGCGCCCTTTCGGGTTTTCACAAACACTCGCCGGTAGTCCTGCTGTTTTTACTCACGGAGCCCTTTTGGGTTTTCATCCGTGCCCATTTTTCTCATGGACATACCGTTTTTTTAAAATTCTTTTTCTCTTTTTTTTTTTACAAGGTCGCGCCCTTTCGGGTTTTCACGAATACTTGCCGGTAGCCCTGCTGTTTTTACTCACGGAGCCCTTTCGGGTTTTCATTCGTGCCCTCTTTGCTTATGGACATACCGTTTTTTTTTATTCTTTTTTTTTATATTTTTCTTTTTCTCCTCCCTTTTTTTTATCTCGTCAGCCTAAGGATGCTGCGGTAGTAGTTTAAGGACGTTTCGGTCCGTCATTAGTTTAAAGACATTTCGGTCCGTCGTTAGTTTAAGGACGTATCGGTCCGTCGTTAGTTTAAGGACGTATCGGTCCGTCGTTAGTTTAAGGACGTTTCGGTCCGTCGTTAGTTTAAGGACGTTTCGGTCCGTCGTTAGTTTAAGGACGTTTCGGTCCGTCGTTAGTTTAAGGACGTTTCGGTCCGTTGTTAGTTTAAGGACATTTCGGTCCGTTGTTCAGGGGAGGGCCGGCTACTGCTTGTAAAGTCTGAGCTTAGGAAGATAGCGAGCGGACATAGTCGTCGTCATCTATCATTGACCCAGGCTGTGGCTCATTAAGCATAGTACTTTTTTAAGAAGCGGCCGTTTATTGGCCTGAAAGGCCTTTCACCGTGCATGTCCATGAGTAGATAGGCTCCACCTTGGTAGACCTTGTCTATGATGTACGGGCCTTCATAGTTTGGCTCAAATTTTCCCCGCTTGGTACGATTGGGGATCATAGGTCTTTTGACCACTAGTACGAGTTCGCCTTGGCGGAATGTCTTCGGCCTGGTCAATCTTTCATACGAGCGCGTCATCTTTGCTTTGTAGGCTTCTAGATGTTGTTGCGCTATGAGCCGGGCTTCATCGAGGGCATCAAGCTCCTCAAGCCGAAGGTGAGCGTTTTCTTCGTCCGTTAGCTCGCAGTGGACTGCCACTTGTAGAGAGGGTAACTCTATCTCGAAGGGGAGCACTACTTCCGTCCCAAATACCAATGCGTACGGCGTTGCGTTCGTGGCCGTCTTGAATGTAGTTCGATAAGCCCAAAGGGCTTCTTGCAGCTTCTCGTGCCAGTCTCTCTTGTTCCGGGAAACGGTCTTTTTTATGATCTTCGTCAAGGTCTTATTGAAGGCCTCGGCCAGACCGTTAGCTCGTGGGTTGTAAACTGAAGAATATCTCCAGTCTATATTGTGCTGCCGCGCGAAGCGGCTAATCTTATGGCTTCTGTAGGCTGGCCCGTTATCGGATATAATCCGCCGTGGGGTTCCAAACCGATAGATGACGTGCGTCCTGAAGAAGTGGAGGATATTCTCTGTCTTCACTTCCCTCAGCGGTACTGCTTCTGCCCATTTGGAGAAGTAATCAGTTGTCGCCAGGATGAAACGATGTCCCCGGGACGATGCTGGCTCTATGGGGCCAACTATGTCAGTCCCCCACATTTCGAATGGCCAGCTGGCCACCGTTGGGTGTAGTGGGTTCGGATGTTGGTGGATAAAGTCTCCATGAATCTGGCACGAGTGGCATTGCTTCGCATACTCGAGGCAGTCCTGGGTCATCGTGGGCCAATAGTAACCCATCCGTTTAATTTTTAACTTCATCTTTGGGCCTGCTTGGTGAGAACCGCGGATTCCATCATGAACCTCTTGAACGACTCTTTCTGCCTCGTCCGGTCCTAAACATCTTAGCCATAGAGAATCAAATGATCTTTTGTATAGAGTGTCGTTGACGTAAGCGAAAGACAGAGCTCGTTTCATGAGCTGATGCCTTGAGGATGCTTCTTCGGGCATTCGGTGGGACTTAAAGTAGTCTATGAAGACTTCCCTCCAGTCCTCAGCCTTCTTACGGTCTTTTATTTGTAGGGTCGTCTGCTCAGTCGCCCCCTTTTCTTTATACAATTTCGGAGATATTTCTGCTGGGACGAGCACTCGACGGCTTTGTACCACGATTCTGACGTCATCAAGGTTCTCGTCAGCCAGTTCTTTAGCAAGTTTGGCCAGCGCGTCTGCTTTGCTGTTTTCCGCGCGCGGTATGTTCTCCAGAGTATAGGAGGGAATTTGGGTCAATAGTTGTTGCACCTTTTCGTCGTACTTCACCAATTCTGGTTTGCACGTTTGGTAGTCACCATTTACTTGACTAACGACCAATTGGGAATCCCCGTATATGAGGAGATTTTCGATTCCCATGTCGATGGCGATCTCGAGGCCTGCTATCAGAGCTTCGTATTCAGCTTCATTGTTTGTCCTCGACTCTGTTAAGGAGAAGGCGAAGCGCATTATCCCTCCTTGTGGAGTTGCGAAGATGAGGCCTATCCCCGATTTGATCATTGGGATACCTTGTTTCCGTTTCTTTACGGAGGACGCTCCATCGAAATAGAGTTCCCATCGGGTACTACTGCCGTCAATCGCATCAAATGCATGCTCGTCTGGCAACTCGCAGTTCAGAGGAGAACCAGCAGGTACTGGATGCTCAGCGAGGAAGTCGGCAATGGCCTGGCCTTTCACTGCCTTAAGAGGTCGATACGTTATTGAGAACTCCATCAGGAGTAGAGCCTATTTAGCGAGTCGACCCGTCAATATAGCCTTTGACATCAGATATTTAAGAGGGTCCACCTTCGAGATGAGACGGACTTCATGTGCCAACGCATAGTGCCTGAGCTTTGTTATCGCGAAGATTAACGCCAAGCAATGTTTTTCAATGGGAGAGTAGTTGCTTTCTGCCCCCAGCAGAACTCGACTTAAGTAGTATAGTGCTCTTTCTTTCCCTTGGTCGTCCTCTTGTGCCCATAATGCGCCTAAAGAACCTTCGAGGGCGGTTGTATAAAGAATGAGAGGTTTTTCTTTAACCGGAGCAGCCAACACCGGCGGGTTCTGCAGGTATTGCTTGATCTCGTCTAGCGCGCTTTGGCATTTTTGATCCCTGACGAATGGGGTTCCCTTCTTCATCAGGTGACTGTAAGGACGGCATTTGCCTGAAAGATTAGCGATAAACCGCCGGATGTATGCGAGCTTCCCTTGGAGAGACCGCAACTGTTTGAGGGTTCTTGGCGGAGGCATTTCCATGATCGTCTTGATCTTAGATGGATCTATTTCGATACCTCGATGTCGGATGATGAATCCCAGGAATTTGCCCGAGGAGACTCCAAACGCGCATTTGAGGGAATTCATTTTCAAATTATATTGCCGAAGGCGTTGAAATACAGTCTCCAGATGCTTTAAATGCTCTTCGTATGACATGCTCTTCACTACAAGGTCATCGATATAGCACTCGACGATATCATGTATGAGATCGTCGAAGATCTTTGTCATGGCCCTTTGATAGGTAGCACCGGCGTTCTTTAGACCAAAGGGCATAACCCTGTAGCAGAATATACCCAAAGGGGTCCGGAAAGCGGTGTGCTTTTGGTCTTCGGGATGCATCTTTATCTGATTGTATCCTGATGAGCCGTCCATAAAGGAGAAAACCTCATGAGTGGACGTGTTATCTATCATTAGCTCGGTCACCGGTACTGGGAAATCGTCCTTCGGGCAAGCTTTATTGAGATCCCTGAAATCCACGCATATGCGTACCGTCCCATTTTTCTTCATTACCGGGACGATATTGGCGATCCAGTCGGGATATTGGACTTCTTGGATAAATCCAGAATCGATCAGCTTCTTGACTTCGGCGTTGATGCTCATTTCAAGCTCGAGTCGCATCCTTCTTGGCGCCTGCTTGACCAGCTTGATATCCGGGGATATTGCTAACTTATGCACAGCAATCTCCGGATCTAATCCTGGCATCTCGGAGTAGTTCCACGCGAAGCAGTCTTTATGTCGTAGAAGCACGTTCTTTAAAGCAGCCACCCTTTCCTCAGATAGCAGCTCGCTGACAAATGTCGGTCGCGGGTCATCTGCCGATCCCAACTCAATCCTCTTGAGGTTATCTGCAGTAGTATGTATGCCATCTTCCAGTTCTTTCGGAGCTGGCGGAAATTCTGAGACCAACTCATCATCGCTGTTCTCAAAGCACCAGGGAAGGTCATCCATATTCTCGGGCTCTTCTTTTAATATCGTAATCGTGTAACAGGTGCGAATCTGCTTCCAGGACTGAGGTGGATCTGGTTTTGCTTTTGCGGCTTTGGGTTCGTGCTTTTGTGGCGGCGTTACCCTCCAGCCGTCGGATAAGGCGAATCTGCCAAGTTGATACTGATCCTCGACCCAATTCTTGAAGGCGAAGCAATCTTCGAGAGAATGACCTATCACTCGATGGTAAGAGCAATAGTCTGGGAGTGAGGCTTCGCCTGTTTGTTCGGGGTGTTTAGACTCCGGCAATGTAAGCATTTGGTGCTTTAGGGCAAGATCGAGTATCTTCTTCGTCTTTTCCCGAGGAAACGAGTATGCTCGACCCATTTTCTTTATGAGGGATAGGTCAATAACGCTCGATTCCCGTTTGCGTGGCTTCTTAGCCCTGCTTTGCTGCTGTTGAGCGCCTTTTTGGCCTTTCGACTCATTTCTGCTTTTGCGTTGAGCCTCCTTTACATCAGGTTGGCAAGGAGCGGCATTTTCATCTTTTACAGCCTGTTGAAGAAGGCGTCGCGTCTTGGCTTTCTCGTAGATGGCCGTCTCGCGGTTGTGGTCTTCCCGAGCTTTCTGACCCACTTTCCTGATAGGGTTGTCCATTCGTTGTTCAAACGACGGACCCGGCATTTCAATCGCGGGATCTAGTTTTGATGAGGGGTTGGCATCTCCTGACAGGGCGTCCTCTTCTTCATCAAAAGTATATATAGCGTAGATGCTGTGGGCCCGTCCCCGTTTTCTGGTTCTCGCGTATCCAAGCCCAAGTGTTTCCATTTTCCCGTTGGGCAATTTGCGTTGAGTCCCAGGGACATCCCAGATCCTGTTGTAGAACCCAGCTTGTCGAACAGTCTATTTTAAGGGTACTCCTTGGCGCTTCAATAGCCTCTTTAATCCATTTGTATAGTATCTGGGCAGACGGATGGGTTGGAGCCTGTCGAGTGTAGCATCCGCGCCATGCCAGATCCCTTTCTCTACTTTCGACTCTGAGGATCGGTAGAATAGGATCGCCTTCTCACCCCTTTGCCTGGGAGGGACGTAAAATGTTCGCAGGTCCTGCACATTGTGAGCTTGAAGTGTGTCGAGATCCTTGTAGTGTTCTCGCGGTACCATGGTGATTTGCAAACTATGGTCATCGCCAGGGGGTGTTTGTATTGACAGCCGATTGGAGAACACGGCATTAACTTCATCTTCTGAATCACTCCCGAAGACCAACATGGGGGCGGGCGTCCCCAGGTTGTTGCGTTGAGATGGCCCTGCATAAACTATCTCTTCCTCTTCTTCGGTATCGCTCCCGAAAACAGGGATGGTGGCGGCGGTTTTGTTTTCCGGGTTGCGACACCTTTCTGTATCCTCGAAATCTGGCAAAAAGTACTTCGCATCTTCGTATTTGCGGACTTCGTTCACGGAGAATGGGTTCAACTCACCTGTTACGGTATACTCGAAACCATCCTTAAAGTACTTCATACACTGATGTTGCGTAGAAGGGATGATGTTGTACTCGTGTAGCCAAGGACGGCCGAGTAAGGCGTTGTAGCAGGTCTTGGCGTCAATGACATGGAATTTGACGTCTGTGACGAGAAGTCCGAAGCGTAATGTTAGTATTACAGATCCGAGAGTCCGTGACGATTGTGAATCGAAACCGGAGATAGTGATTTTGTCACGAGCGAGGTGTTGTACACTCATGCAGATTTCCTTCAACACCCGAATATTAAGGAGATTGACGGAGGATCCATTATCCACCAGGATCTTGCCTATCCTGATATCATGGCAGTATCCAGAGACATATAGGGGACGGTTGTGGTCGTACGTCCCGAGAAGGAGGTCTTCGTCACCGAAAGTGATGTCGGCCGTGTGCACTTCCTCTAGTTCATCCTTCATCCTTTCAGTGGAGAGGAAGGCTTGAAATTGCTCAGGTTCTTGTAACGCCTTAATTAGTGAGTCTCGCGCCTCTTTTGAAAATAGGAGGGCATCGAGAATGCTAAGCTGAGAAGGTAGCTTCCTTAGGTGCGCTAGGATGTTATAGTCCACTTTACCCTTTCTAGGAGGGTCTTTGGCAGCCAGCTCTCTCATGACTTGGTCATCTAAAGTGATATCTTCAGTGACCTTTTCCTTTCCCTTATCTTTCCTACTTGCGGGCCCGAGATTCTTTTCTGGGAGTGTGCGATTGCGCAGCTGAATGTTCTCGCAGGCCTCCGATTTCTCCTTTTTCCCTAAAACAGATTCTTTAAAGAGAGGGCCCAGAGCCATTTCTTCATCAGAGTCGCTCCCAAAGGTGAGAACTTGTGACCCCCTGGCGTTAACCATATAACAGTTGCCAGTAGTTCTGTTGTGCCCATCGACGGTACTTCTTTGCTCCCGACGGATCTTGCGTTTCATGCGCTTAAAATGTTGCCGATGAGCAACATATCCTTGCCACCATATCTTAAAGGCGTCGCACTCCTCCGTGGGGTGTGAGATTTTCCGATGATATGCGCAATAATCAGGGTGCCTCTCCACCCCATCGTGCGTGTTTCCTTCCGAGGGTGGTAGCTTCATTCCCATTGACATGGCTTTGGCAAACCTTTTCCTCGTCTTGAATATCTTCTTGTCTACTTTGGATGCCTTTCGCTCTGGCAGGGGTAGTTCAACTCTTTCGTTCAGTCGTCTGCGTTTGGCTCCTTCTGAAGCGGCCATCTCACGCTCCTGATCCGCTTTACTTTTTAGGCGAATCTCGTCTAGAAAAGCGTCGATCATTTCGTCTGTTGGCCATGCACGCTCTGGTACAGGCTCTGCCTCCAGCTTCTTAGTGCCAGGAGTTTTCCCATCATCGGTAAACGAGTAGGAGATTACGTTACAACTCGCCACATATCCTTCGGATTCATCCGACGAGCTCTCTCCATCATCTTCCTCTTGAAAGATGTGGTTGAGGAACTCTTGCAGTGTGACAGGAGTTCGCGCCTTTTGGTTGTATTCTTCCAGCGCGTCGATTTGCTTCTGCAAGTTCGTGTGCTCGTTTCCAAGCTTCACGGACTTCTTGGATTTCTTCTTCTTTTTCTTCGAAGATTTTGACGGTTGGGCGTGAGTATTTGGGCTCTTATCGCGAGTCTTCGTAGTTAGGCGAGGCTTCAGCATTCCTTCGATAATTTGAGGTTCAAGGGGGTCCTTCCATTCGATCGCAGGGCACGCATGAAGGTCTCTCAGCATTCTTTTGGTTTTAGTTAATAGCACGACCTCCCATGGAGCTTCTTCAATAAAGGAACAGGTTGCCCCCGGTGTATCCGCTTTCCTAGGAGTATGCGGCTGTGGTGGGTTCACCTTCCACTTTTCGGACAGTATAAACTTCCCCTGGAGGTACTGATCTTCAATCCATCCTTTGTAGACGAAGCAATCTTCGATCGGATGACTTACCGTTTGATGGTAAGGGCAATAATTAGGGTTATTCACTTCCGTGGGTTGCGGCGGTCGCCTTGGATTTGGTAGGTTTATAAGTCTGTTGTGTATTGCCAGCTCGAATAACCGTTTTGTCTTGTCTCGTGGGAACGAGTAAGGACGTTTCATCTTTTCATTATAATACCGGCGTCTTTCTTCCAGTTGATCTGCCGGTTTCGGGGCGTTAGGTTGCTGTTGGGCATTTGCGACAAAGGTTGCCCTTCCTTTACCCTTGTCATTCCGAGGTTCCGACTTCGGGGGAGGTGGTCTATGACCCATCTGGTCCATCTGAGCCAACTTGTCGATTAAAGCCTGGAATGTGGTTGGCTTAAAGAACATCATAAACTGGGAGATAGTTGCGTGGGGGTCTAGGGTTCCCACGAACATGCCCACTGCGGGTGCCTCCTCAATGCGTTGTTCGCATCTCGACCACAAATTCCGCCAGCGTATAGCATACTGGACCCAGGTTTCGCCTGGTTTTATCCTGGCGTTAATCAGTGCTGTTATTGGAGTGCGTTCGCTGGCACTTGCGAATCGCTGAGTAAACAGCAACTCCATTTCAGCGAAAGTTTTGACGGAGTCGTTCGGAAGTTCTGAATACCATTCGAACGCTGTTTCTGATAAGCTGCCCACGAACTGGCGAAGCAACAGTTTATCATCACCGCCGGTGTTACCGCAGAGGGCCCGGAACTGGGCAACATGTTGATGGGGATTGCCGGTCCCCTTATACACGTGGAATTTCGGTATCGTATAGCCTGGCGGGTTTTTAATTTGGTCGTACCAGCTTGGATACGGCCGGCCCATCTTTACGACTTGACCAGCTGCCTCAGTCGCATGATGAACTCGGATTTGCTGGGCTATATAGTCAACCAAGTCAGCTTTAGAGATCGTCTCTTCCTTGGCCGTTGAGGGGGCTGGCGGTGGATTTGACGTTTCTCCTCGGTCGTCTTCAAGAACGATTGGGGGATCCTCGGCGGGTAGGTCCTGCTGGATCATCATTCCTATCATATCTTGGAAGAGAAGGCCCATACGCTGTATGTTGGTTGCTTGTTCGGCAGCCTCTTTGTCTTTTTTCTCCAGTATCCGGCGAAGGAATTCAGCGTCGGTTTCTTCCTCCTGGCGTGCGTCTGAGGACGTTTCTGGGCTTTCTTTTGGCCCGGTAAGTGCGGCCATAGCATTCATCATTTCTTGGAGCTTTTGCTGTTGCTCCTGGGCTTTGGTCACCGACCGTGTAAGCGGTCTATGACCCGTGGACGCGCGGCTGTCTTCTTTTCCTGACGTCATGTATACGGCGTGGACCATCATGCCCCCAGACTTAGGACGTCTGGGCTTAGTGCTATTAGCTGTCGTTGCAGGCTGGGGGATCTTCTCTGGCTTCCTCCTTTCATAAGCCATGGAGGTTGAGGGGGCCGTTGAGGTGGGCGTCCAGACAGCCTTTCGGGGTTTAGCCTGGTGACCAGCTTCTGGTTGGATTTTCAGCTTCTTGTGCTGGCGGGAGAAGTTTGGATCGATGATCGAGTCTCGGGCCTGTCGCCAAACCTTGTAGATTTTGGAAGACAGCCGTTGAGGGGATCGGGGCTGTTCTGATTTTATTTCCACAACCTTTTTTAATGGGGGAGGAGACCTCTTTAGCACTGCAGTAGGAGAATTCCTTCGCACCTTATTTAGCATCTCGAAGCTGTTCCTAGTTGGAACAGCAGCATTAACTTCTGCCATCGGGGCTGATGGAGTTAACCCGGAGGGGGAGTTGCCCCCAGCCTTCCTTACTCGACGCCAATGGCGACGTCGAGCGTGTCGAGCGGACGGCGTTGGGTCAGCGGTAAGAATGGTTTCGTCTTGCCCCCTGTGTAGGTGGGGGGTTGTTGTTGGTGTTAACCTGTCAAAGACCGACGTCTTTTGGGTAGCAGGGGCGGGAGCTGAAGCTGTCAATCTTGTAAAGACCGATTTTTTGGCCAGAGAAGCCGCCTTGGCGATTTCGGGAGCAGGAGCAGCCACTTTCTTAGAAGCAGCCTTCTCTGGGATTGTAGACCTCATGATGGGTCTACCGGATTTCTGGCCCAATCTAGAGAAGACCGAGGCGCTGATGTTGGGCGACCCGTTGAGATGAGTCGCGGCAGGGGTAAGACGATCAAAGACCGACTTCTTAGGAGCTTCCTTTGTCAGCACCGGCGCCGTGAAGCTTGTTGGTGGGAGTATAGTCCTGAAGAACAATCCGGTAGTGGCCTGAGTCACCTGGTCCACCGGCATTATGAATAACGAAGCAGCTTGGGGTCCGTAGGCTATACCTCCTGGCGAGGCAAAGCGTTGGTCGCAATTGCAGTCTGAGCAGTTGGAGAATTTCACGGAAGTAGAAGCCATCGATCCTTTGCTTTCCTGCAATAAGCGAGACGCCAATTCTTAGTATCTTGAAACCCAAGGGCAACCATTAGCGAACCGCGATTGGTTCGCGAATCACGACACACGAAGTGTGGAGTGGAAAGAGGAAAAGGTCCCACCGGGCGTGCCAGAATCTGTTCCCCTCCGAAGGACGGCACGCAAGACTGCGGGGTCTTGGCACTAAGATTCGGGGCAGATGCTAATTGGCGCTATCCGTCCACCTCTCCGAAGATGCCAAGTTGATTTATGGCACCATGCATCGAAGGTTTGAACGGATGCGTCCGATGTAGCAGACTTCGTCAGATTCCCCCTCGCTTGAGGGGTTTTTGATTGTGGGGACGCTCTTCCCTGCAGGCGCAAGCCCCTGCAGTTAATTACGCTACCGCATCGCGGTAACAACTTTCTCCTTCTCCAGATGGTCACTTCGTGTCGTGTGTGTTTATTTTATGTTTTGTTGCCCGTGGATTGTATACGGAGACTGAGTTATGTCGTCGCCCGTAGGACGTGGACTAGTCCAAATCCGTATTTATCTTAGATTTGGGTTTGGGGGTTTGGTTTGAGGATACGTTAGCCATATTTGAGGCTAAGATCAACTCAAACGTTTGTTAAGGATACGTTAGTCTAACTTGAGACTAAGATCAACTTAACGGGATCGTTCAGATCCGACAAAAGAGCATTTGGGGCTCTATTACTCCAGTTTAGGGACATAGTGGTCCATTGAATGTATGGCCGTCGGGACCCGTCACCTCTCTGACGACGTTGAAGGATTACAACGACAAATATCAGAGGAGTTCAGAGATGTACCCTTGAACCGAAGTTGATTTGGGGGATTCATAGTCCAGTCTGTTTGAAGGTTTAAGGATACGTTAGCCATATTTGAGGCTAAGATCAACTTAAACGGGATCGTTTAGATCCGAAAAAAGAGCGTTTGGGCTCTATTGTTCCAGTTTAAGGACATAGCGGTCCATCGCTAGTTTAAGGACATTGCGGTCCGTAGGTAGTTTAAGGACATTGCGGTCCATTATTAGTTGTAAGACATCTCGGTCAAGGTTAAGGACGTCGTAGTCCATGGGTTTAAGGACCCCACAGTCCATTGTTAGTTTTAAGACATCTCGGTCGAGGTTAAGGACGTCGTAGTCCATAAGTTTAAGGACCCCACAGTCCGTTGTTAGTTTTAAGACATCTCGGTCGAGGTTAAGGACGTCGTAGTCCATGGGTTTAAGGACCCCACAGTCCATATCGATATGTGGTCATCGGGACCCGTCACCTCTTTGAAGACGTTGAGGGATTACAACGCCAAGTATCAAAGGAGTGAAGAGATGTACCCTGGAACCGGAGTGGATTAAATAGTCCTTGGCCCAATTTGGGATCAAGACCAATTAATTATGTTATGAGCCCATTAGCCCAGTTAATTACGAATTGAGGACTTATGGCCAGCTTGGGCTAAGTCCAATCATGTCTGGAATATTGGCTTCCTGTTGGTCCATTGAAGGAGAGACTTTGTCTCTGGCCATTTAGCCAATTGGGCCAAAGCCTAGTGTTAAACACTACAGACCAATCAGTGTTGAACACTGGGAATGAAATTGACAAGTTAGTGTTTAACACTAAAAGATAATTGGTGTTAAACACCAGCAACAAGGCTTTCAAATTAGCATTAAACACTAGAACAGATCAGTGTTAAACACTTAGCAACGGAGATCTCAAATTAGTGTTAAACACTAAGGTAATCAGTGTTGAACACTGCAAATAAAGTTCTTTGGTTAGTGTTGAACACTAAGGCCCAATAATGTTTTAACACTAGATTCGGGAGTTCCAATTTAGCGTTAGACGCTAAGGCAAGAGGGGTCACGTGGCAACACGTGAGAGCGCCCTCCCTTCATTTGTTCTTCTGAGGAGATCGCATTTTTGGAGCATCACGTGTCATCACGTGACGGGTGTCTAATCGAGGTATGTTAAAGCTTCTGTTAAGGGTCACGTGGGTCACGTGAGGCACTGCCTCAAAGGGCTTTCTGTAGATCTTTTGGGGGGGTCACGTGGTGACACGTGACCCTTCTTTTCTGTAGTTGTTTAGAAGATCTGTTAATCCCTTTCAGGAATTAAATTCCTCGTAGGGTTGAACCCTGACAATAATTTCAGAGGAATTAAATTCCTAGTTCCTTTTGAAGAGTTGAACTCTGAATCTTCTATAGGAATTAAATTCCTCATATATGTGAAAAACTGAATAGGGTTAAACCCTAATAAAAGCTTTAAGGAATTAAACCCACACTCTCTGTTAGAGAATTATTCTGGGGAATAAGATTAAGGGAATTAAATTCTTGTTGTTTTAACAGAACTAAGTTCTTAACTAGGGTTAAACCCTGATTCTTTTCGTTCTGAAGGAATTAAATTCCCATAACACAGGGTCAAGCCCTAATTTTATTTTAAAGGAATTAAATTCCTATAGTTCTGTGAGAATTAAATTCTCGTGCTTCCGTTCCCTCTCTATGTTTTGGATCTGCATGGCAGGATCTCGACCCATTGAGAATTAAATTCTCAACTTCAAGGGGAGATGTGCACTTTGCAGATCCTCTATCAAAGAGAGAAGAAATATGTTCTTCTGTTTTATATATCAGAGGTAAACTCTGTTGAGAATTAAATTCTCATTTCTTTCAAGGAGCCTTCCCTTTCTTACCTAGGGTTTTCTTTTGCAGAAGATCCAAATTCCTCAAAGTATCAAGCTCTCTCCCTTTTCTTCCCTCTGCGTATGTCTCTCTTTTTTGTGTGTCTTGGCTCCTATTTATAGGAGAAGCAGCCGAGTCAATTAGTTTTTTGACGTATTTTCATTGAGAGATTTGATTTGCATCCATCATTCGTTCTGGACCTTTGGATTATTAGGTGAATTTTATTCACCATTGGATTTCAAATCCAGCGATTCTCCTTTGTGATTTCTGTTAGATTTAAAAGGGAAATCTTTCCAAGTTCAGGATTTTTCTATAGATAGATGATATTCAATCACTCTAAATCTTTGATTCGGTTGGTTCCAGATAACCGCTTTCCTTTGGAAAGATTTGAATCTCTTTCAGAATTTAATTCTGTTAACAAAATGGGCTTTGAAAGCCGGTCACGTGTAACCACGTGACCCTTGGTCACGTGTGGGCACGTGACCCCCTTGTAACGAGCCCTTTTCTTCTTTTGCACTCTGCCTTCTTCTGCTGCTTAGCCGTCACGTGCCACCACGTGACCCCTGGTCACGTGTGAGCACGTGACCCTCGTCTGGAGTCTTTTTCTTGATTTATCCGGAGAATGAGTCTGATGTTTTGAGCGTCACGTGCCAACACGTGACCCCGGGTCACGTGGGAGCACGTGACCTCTTCTGAAGCCTTTTCCTTGATTTGATCAGGGAACCAATGTGCCTATGCCGCTTGCTTTTAAATGTCACGTGCCGACACGTGACCCTGGTCACGTGGGAGCACGTGACTCTTTCTGAAGCCCTTTTCTTCGATGTAGTTGGGAAACTGAACTTGTCTTGCCGATACTTTTAGGTGTCACGTGCCAATACGTGACTGCTGGTTACGTGTAAGCACGTGACCCTTTTCTGAAGCTTTTTCCATAAGCTTTTCTGATTTTAAATCAGGAAACATAATCCATCGCGGGGTGCCGAACCGATAGATGACGTGCGTCTTGAAGAAATGGAGGATGTTTTCCGTCTTCATTTCTCTTCGCGGTATAGCTTCTGCCCACTTAGAGAAGTAATCAGTTGTCGCTAATATGAATCGATGTCCTTTGGATGATGTTGGTTCGATGGGCCCAATTATGTCGGTTCCCCACATTTCGAACGGCCAGCTAGCTACTGTTGGGTGTTGCTAGCTTCGATGCTGGTGGATGAAGTCTCCATGAATTTGGCTCAAGTGGCACTGCTTCGCGTATTCGAGGCAGTCCTGAATCATCGTGGGCAAATAGTAGCCCATTCTTTTGATCTTCAGCTTCATCTTTGGCCCGGCTTGATGAGAACCGCAGAGTTCATCGTGAGTTTCTTGGATGACTTTCCTTGCTTCTTCCGGTCCCAGGCATCTCAGCCACAGAGAGTCGAACGATCTCTTATATAGAGTATCATTGACAAAGGCGAAAGACAGAGCTCATTTCATAAGCTGATGTCTTGAGGATGCATCTTCCGGTGTTTGACAGGATTTGAAGTAGTTTATAAAGACTTCTCTTCAATCCTTAGCCTTTTCTTGATCCTCTATTTGTAGGCTTGTTTGCTTGGTCGCTTCCTTTTCTTCAGACGACTCCGGAGATATTTCTGCCGGTACAAGAACCCGACGGCTTTGTATAATGATCCTTACATCATCGAGGTTTTCGTCAGCCAGTTCTTTAGCGAGTTTGGCTAATGCGTCCGCTTTGCTATTTTCTGTACACAGTATGCTTTCTAGGACGTAGGAGGGAATTTGAGTTATTAGCTGTTGCACACTCTCGCCATACTTTACCAATTCTGGTTTGCAC
This sequence comes from Agapanthus africanus, assembly GCA_030015575.1. Lineage (NCBI taxonomy): Eukaryota > Viridiplantae > Streptophyta > Magnoliopsida > Asparagales > Amaryllidaceae > Agapanthus > Agapanthus africanus. The sequence continues at coordinate 861,161,037 of JASDDO010000024.1, read as the reverse complement.
GTTTGATAGTCACCGTTTACTTGACTAACGACCAGCTGGGAGTCTCCGTATATGAGGAGGTCTTCGATTCCCATGTCGACAGCGATCTCAAGAACTGCTATCAAAGCCTCATATTCTGCTTCATTGTTTGTTCTCGGCTCTGTTAAGGAAAAGGCAAAGCGCATTATCCCTCTTTATGGAGTCACGAAGATGAGGCCTACCCCAGATTTGATTATGGGGGAGGTGTGCTTTCGCTTCTTCATGGAAGATGCCCCGTCGAAGTAGAGTTCCCATCGGGTATCACTCCCTCCTCTCTTCCCGTCAATCGTGTCAAACATGTGTTCATCTGGCAATTCGCAATTTAGGGGTGAATCGGCAGGTATCGGGTGCTCAGCAAGGAAGTTGGCAATGGCCTGGCCTTTCACTGCCTTGAGAGGTCAGTATGTTATCGAGAATTCCATTAAGAGTAGGGCCCATTTAGCAAGCCGTCCCGTTAGTATGGCTATGGACATCAAATATGTGAGAGGATCCACTTTTGATATGAGATGGACCTCATGCGCCAAAGCATAATGCCGAAGATTCGTTATCGCGAAGATTAACACCAGGCAGTGTTTTTCGATAGGGGAGTAGTTGTTTTCTGCCCCAAGGAGAACTCAACTCAAATAATAGAGGGCTCTCTCTTTCCCTTGGTTGTTCTCTTGTACCCAGTGAGTGCGGCCATCTTCGTCAGCATCTCCTGGAGTTTCTGTTGTTGCTCCTGAGCCTTTGTTACGGACCGCGTAAGTGGTCGATGACCCCCAGAAGCACGGCTTTCCTCTTTTCCGGAAGTCATGTAGACGGTGTGCACTATCATGCCCCCAGACTTGGGGCATTTGGGCTCAGTGCCCTTGAAATTTGTCGCAGGCATGGGGATCTTCTCCGGCCTTCTCTTTTTATGGGCGGTCGAAGTTGAGGGGGTTGTAATAGGCACCCCTGCAGACGACACCTTCCGTAGCATGGAGGCGGGATGGTCCTCCTCTTGCCCGACCTTGATTTTCTTCGATCGGCGGGAGTAGTAGTCTTTGTCGATTACAGAGTCTTGGACTCTTCGCCAGACTCTGTGGATCTTGGAGGACAGCCGCTGAGGGGGCTGCTCTGGCTTTGCTTTAGTAACATTTTCAGCGGGTGGAGGAGACCTTTTTAGTACGACAATTGGAGAATTCTTGCGCACCCTCCTGAGCGGCTCAAAGCTGTTCTCAGTTAGAACAGCAGCATCAACTTCCACCATTGGAGCTGGTGGGGTAAATTTAGAAGGGGAACTGCCCCCATCTTTCCTCACTCGGCGTCAGTGACGATGTCGAGCATGTCGTGTAGCCAGGATCACCTTTATCGTCGGAAATAGCTTCTTCATGCCCCCGCTTTGAGGAGAGGTTGTTATTGGCGCCAACTTGTCAAAGACTGACATCCGCTGGAAAGGAATGGTCAACCTGTCGAAGGCCGACTTTCGAGTAGGGGAAGTAGCTTGGATGACTTCATCTGCAGCAAGAGTTGGGATAGCCTTCTCCGGTATTGCGAGCCTCTTTGCAGGCCCATTTGAGCTTAGGCTCAGCCTGTCGAAGACTGAGGCAGTAGACTTGGACGACCTATTGAAAGGGGCTGCGGTAGTTGCAAGCCAATCGAAGACCGACTTCTTCGGAGCTTCCTGTGACGGCATTGGAGCGTTGAAGCTTATTGGAGGGATCATGGTCCCGAAGAACAACCCAGTGGTGGCCTGTGTCACCTGTTCCACCGGCATTGCGAAGATGGAGGCCGCTTGGGGCCCGTAAGTTACTCCTCCAGCCGGGACGGAGCGGGAGTTGTTGCAGTGGTGTAGCTGGAAGCTATTGATCTTCTTTTATCTGCACGGGAGTGAGACACTAAATCTTTGTACCTCGAATCCATAGGCAACCATAGCAGACCGCGATTTGTTTGCGAAACACGACACACGAAGTGTGGAGTAAAAAGAGGAAAAGGTCCCACCGGGCATGCCAGAATTTGTTCACCGCCGAAATATGCGACCGGGACATTAGGGACATCTGGCCTAAATTTTAGGGGTAGATGCTATTTGGATTTATCCGACCACCTCTCCGAAGATGCCAAGTTGATTTATGGCACCGTGTATCGGAGGTTTGGACAGATGCGGCCGTTGTAGCAGACTTCGTCAGATTCCCCCTCGTTTGCGAGGGGTTTTTGATTGTGGGGACGCTCTTCCCTGCAGGCGCAAGCCCCTGCAGTTAATTACGTTACCGCATAGCGATAACCACTTTCTCCTTCTCCAGATATTCACGTCGTGTCGTGTGTGTTTGTTTTGTTTTAGGTTGTCCGTGGATTGTATACAGAGACTAATTTATGTTGTCGCCCGTAGGGCGGGAATTAATCCAAATCCGTATTTTCTTAGATTTGGGTTTGTTTGGATTTAAGGATCGTTAATCTTGTTTGAGATTAATATCAACTTAAATGTTTGTTAAGGATACGTTAGTCTAATTTTAGACTAAGATCTACTTAACGGGGATTTAGGATCATTTAGGTCCCACAAAAGAGCATTTAGGCTCTATTGCACTAGTTTAAGGACGTTACGGTCCGTTATTAGTTTAAGGACGTTTCGGTCCGCAGTAGTTTAAGGACGTTACGGTCCGTTATTAGTTTAAGAACGTTGCGGTCCATTAGGTTTAAGAACATCATAGTCCATAGAGTTTAGTTTAAGGACGTTGCGGTCCATTAGGTTTAAGGACATCATAGTCCATAGAGTTTAATTTAGGGACATTACGGTCCATGGATTTTGGCTCATCAGTTTGAGGGTGCGCCAAGAATTATTGGTTATTGGGACTCTCCACCTCTCTGAACACGTTGAAGAATTACAACGACATGTATCAGAGGTGTGGAAAGATGTACCCTTGAACCAATTTCCAAATTGAGGAGTTATCAGTTCTGAGCATAGAGGCTCGGTTTGTTTGGAGATTTAATCTCAGACGGAACTCAACCAATTTGAGGTTGGAGTTGGTTCCTTAATATATTTTCAGCGATCAAGTGCCCCACGTGATACTTTGAGGCAGTGTTAACCACTGGAATTTGAGAGTGCTCACGTATCGCACGTGATGCTTTTAAAGGTGGTACTGTTCACTTGGTTTTCCCCATCTTTATAAGTTTAAACACTTTTATCCTTGTGGCCATCACGTGTGAGCACGTGAGGCGCCTCAGAGTTAGACATTGTTTCCTTGGGTTTATTCCCTTTTCTTTCTTTTTTTAAAAAAAAATGGCAAGCACTATCAGTAGGGGGTCACGTGTGAACACGTGATCTATTTTAATCTTTCTTTTGGGTTCATCACAGGTGGTCACGTGTGAACACGTGACCATCAATATGCATGGAATTCTTTCTCCGAGTCTTAGAAATCTCAAATCCCTTATTATATATATATTTTTTATAAGGATTTAATTCCTTGAACTTAGTTCTTCTCTTAGGTTTTGGATCTGCATGGCAGAGTCTCCCTGATGAGAATTGAATTCTCAAGTTGTGGAGAGATCTGCTTCTACAGAACTTTTACCAGAAGGGAGAACTAAGTTCTTATATGAAGGGTTAAACCCTAGTTTTATCAGAGGAATTAAATTCCTACATGACTTTTGGGAGAATTAAATTCTCTGAACTTAGATCTTCTCCTAGGTTTTGGATCTGCATGGCAAAATCTCTCTGATGAGAATTAAATTCTCAACTTATGGGGAGATCTGCCTCTGCAGATCTTTTACCAGAGGAAGAACTAAGTTCTTTTGGAAGAGTTAAACTCTTGTGGAGACGAAGAAAAAGTAAGATGTTCTCTGCGTTTTGTTCCTTCTTACGTAGGGTTTCTTCTTTTCTTTTAGGAGATCTTCTTCTCTCTACATAATTAAATTCTCTTTTCTTTTTTAAACTTATCAGGGGGTTTTCTCTCTGTATTTTTTTCATTTTGAACATGAAGTTTATGGGGGGGGTTCTTCTGTGTTCGACTTGAAGTCTTGGGGCCTTTATATAGTGAAGGTTGATTTGTTGATTTAGTTGAGAAAATCTCTCATTGAGAGATCTCTTAATTGATTTGGGGAATTTATCTACCGTCGGATCTTTGATCCAAGGACTTCTGTTTTACAGAAGACATTTTTCTTGTTTTTAACAAGATTGGAAAAATATTTTCCCAAACAGAACTTATTCTGTATCTTGGTGATTTTTAATCACCATTGGATCTTTGATCAATGGTGCTCTGGTTTACAGAGCACAATCTTTCTTGTTTAGAAAGATTTGAGAAATATTTCCTCAATCAGAATTTAATTCTGTATCTTAGTGATTTTTAATCACCATTGGATCTTTGATCCAACGGTGCTCTGATTTACAGAGCACAATCTTTCTTGTTTAGAAAGATATTTCCAAAATAGGGTTCTGATCCCTTTTATATAGAATTTAATTCTATCGGGTCAGAAGATATTAGGAATCCTCACGTGTAGCACATGACCCAGTGGCACTAGGCCGATTTGCCTATATGCAGCAGTCCCAAAGAAGAGCATCACGTGTTGGCACGTGATGCGCCTTCTGGTCTGCTGTTTGTTTTATGAAGGCACCTATATACTTTGTATATAGGTGCTCATGTGTGGCACGTGAGACCCAACTTCAGTCCCATTTGTTAAGTGTGATGCTTTATAATTTTGGCTCCAAACCGCATCACATGTGGGCATGTGATGCTTCATTTGGGGAATTTTCCATTACTTTTTATTTCTGTTTTTTCATAAGGGAACAGGGTTATCTATTCTAAAGTTTTGAAATCAATTTATTGGAATTGTCGATGTAACTCAATAGTATCCCGTGCGTGCCCGGGACCACGGTCAAGACTCTCGGGATGAATCCAAGACATGCCTCTAGGCAGTAAACAGATAACATGTACAGATGAATGATATCAGCAGTATCATCCCGGTGCTGGCCTAGTCCGTAAAGACTGATCAGTATAAGTATCGAACTGTTGAGTTACAAGTCAGGTTTTATTATTGATTTCCCCTTACCCCCAAGGTTATGTGTTCAAGTCGGGTATTGAAGATATGAATCTAATGTAACACAGGATCAAGCAAGAACAAGTTTTGTTAATGCAGACAACAAGTTACGTCCGTCAGGACAACAAGTCAGGATTGTCGGTATTAGTAACAGGATTCAAGTAACAAGTTAGGTAGTGTGTCGTAAACATATCATGTGATGCATATGTATCAAGTCAGGTAGTGTGTTGTAAACATAACAAGTTACATCCATCAGGACAACAAGTCAGGATTGAGCCTTATATTTTCATGATGGGTACTTATTATATAGTAGCCGAGCAGGACTGATCTGAGGACAGTACCTGAGTACTTTTGCATGCATAAAAAGTTTACCGAGAGGTTTTCAAAAAGGAGCTATAGTCTCGCTATTTCCTACGTGTCCGTGAGTGACACGAACTTTTACGAAGGAGAACCTTCTGGGATATTTCAAAAGGGCGGGACGTATATTTTGAGCAAAACATATATAGATATATGTTTATTTCTTTAAAAATGAGCGTCCGCCATTTGTACCGTGAGCTACGCATCGCACGACGATTCGGAAAGGATTTTGCATGTATTTTATTCAAGTTTTTAGAGAATTTTACAAGGATGCATGCTATATGTATTATGATTTTGACTATAGTATATTTGGATTTCGTAATTCGTATTTCCATTATAACTCCAGTGATTGCGTTACGCTTGACGGAGTTCGATTTTGAGTTTCGCATTCGTTTTCGTGCGCACTCGATGCGCTATGGTATTTCTGTGTATTACGTGATTTCAGAGCCCCGTTGATTTAAACTGATTATTAAAATGTTTTAGTATTTGGGGGTTTAAATTTAAATTCGGGGACCGAATTTATTTAAGGGGGAAAGATTGTAACATTTCAGAAATATAAAATATTATTATAGAATTTAAATAATAAAATAATATATTTAGCGAAAACTATTCGATTTGCGAATTGGGATTTTCGTAAAATGGTATAATTAAATACCAATATTTGGAAAATAATTGGAGATTTATATTGTATTATTTATTAAAAAGGTATTATTGGATTTGGGCCTTTTATAATTAATTATATGCAAGTTTAAATTAAACTTGATTAGTGCACTACTAATCACGATTAAACCAAATCCGTATTTTTAATTAGCCATGGCTAGTGCACCATGACATGTTGTATTTTGTTACATGTTGGTTTTATTTGTATTTGTGTTTGGTTTAAATGAGTGAGGGAAAAAGAGAAAAGAAAAGAAAAGAAAAAAAGAGCATGATTGAAGAAAGAGAGTGGGGGGATAACATGATGAGTATGGGCATGAGAGAGATCATACCATGAGAGAGAGAGATGAGAGTATGGCTCCACCCTTGACCATTCTTCTTTCATTTCTTCACTTCACCATTTTTCACCTCCTCTACCTCCATGAATTATCTCCAAAACCTTGCCAAAACACCACCTTACCTTCACTAAAAATGACCACAACTCTACCTTACACCCCATGGTTGAATCAAATTTGGATTTTGAGCACTTAGAGTTTCTAGGGTTTTTTTGAGTTGCTTCCAAGAGGTATAACCTTCCTTTTTTATCTTGTTAATTGTTTCCTAACCTTCTAGTTTAGTTTAGAACTTATTTTAGTGTAGTTTGTGATCTTGGAATTTTCTAAGTTCATGTTTAGTGGAAGTTTGGACTTATAAGTGGTAAATTGAGGTGTAATGAATATTTACTAGACTTTAGTGATGATTTCCTGACCAGACCAGAGACTAGAACCTAATATACGAACTTAGAATTTTCCCGATGTCGGGTTTCTTTGTATTGTGATAATCAGATGGAATCTGGAGCAATTTGGGATATTTATAAGAAAAACAAACAATTACATTGACCTATTTAAACCACTAAAAGACCACCACAGGAGAACGAGACACCAATTCCTTACTGGGACCGGCGACACCAGTTTCTTGGCTTCCTCCGCCGGCCAATTTTTGGGCATTTGTGTTGGGGTTTGGCATGTAGTTCACTTTCCTTATGACATAGCCTCTGTATTGTTAGTCTTGTCCATATCTATCTGTGCCAAAATCTGGAAGCTGTTTGAGTTGGTTTTGACAATGTTTTCCGACATTTGAAACTTGGATTTATGAATTTCTTGATGTGATTTGGTTGTTGGATATTTGTACGACAACAACGAGGGTTATTTGGTTGTTTTTGCATGCATAAGTTATAGGTTCTAACCTATAAGCACTTCGTGCGATGTAACGGTTTTTCGGACATGATTTTAATAGTATTACGATTGTGTATTGATTGTAGGTACCTTTGCGTGGACTTCCGAGATGACGAAGCACATCGACTTCGGTTAAGCGAGGAGATTAGCAGGTGAGTAGATTTATATCTATGGGGAAAGTCGGGTGGATGGCGTATAGCATCCCCGCAATCTTATAATGGAAAACCAGTATATAGAATGTGATTTGGAGAAACCTATGCTATGAACTTACGGATAAGATCTAAAGATTTAGTATGAGATGTTATGACTAATGCAGGATGACGTGAATTGAGATGTCAATATGATGATATAAGAGGATATGAGCGGATATACTTGATATGAGAATGTGATGCGATGTAGATATTTATATACATATGCCTAGATATGAAATGAGATTGTTAATGAGAGGATATGAGATTGATAAGGATATGACATGATACACACACACACACACGTAGGTATATATGAGAATAATAAGATGACATGCCGTACGAGATTATAGATCCGTACCCTTGTCGATGAATAGGACGATAGATCCTTAACCCAAATTTGGTTGCCACCGTACGATAGATTTCCGTATGCGATAAGTTATACCGGATGATTGATCCGCGCTCGTGAATTGAGGATGATGATTGAGGATATTGCCATATCGGATATTATGAGGCTGGATCGCCGACGTAAAGATTCCACCTGAACCATACTTATTTTCAAAACCGACGAATCGTATGCACTTTTAAATGGAAACCTCAAGGGATGCTACGGATTTTCAAATGGTGTTTCTTCCTTAAAAACACCATAGCCCCCACTTTCAAAACTACGATTCATATCATTTAAACTGACCGTATGGTTCATGTGTAGTTACGTACCTTATTATCGTTCATGTTATTGTTGGTTTATCCTTCGTGACATACGTATTATGTTCCCGGTATTTACTGTTATATGATATCGTCTGCTAGTACACCTGTACAATTACCGATGATACGCATGTTACATGTTTGGAATTCACCCGCGCGCGCAAACGCGTATGTTTTGGAAATGTGTATGTTTTAATGAAACGGAATGTACACGCGAGATCGTTCTTGTTTTAAAATTTATAACCGCAAGTGCACGACGCGTTGTAGCGAGCCGACAAGCACGGGTCGATCCACAGGAAATTGTGTATTATGTATTGTTGTTTAAGGTTAACAAATCAAATGAATTGGGGTTTGTCACAAAAAAAATATAAAAAGAATATGAAAGCAAAGAAAAGCAAGAAAACAAGTAAGGAAGAAATGGTTGTGGTTTGGCTCGGAATCTTGAATCGCGACATTTACCTCTACACTCCCTTGGTCATGAGTTGTCCGGCCTTATCTTGATCCCGGCATGAAGCACGAATTGTCAACGCGGTTGCGGAGCATAAACTGTCACGCCCCGCTTCCCAGTATACGGGCAGAGGACGTGACGAGGCCGCTACGTATTTACTGTGAAGTAAATACGCTAAGCGTATCTAAGAATATAAAAGTAAATACACAAGAGATAAGATATATAAACTGAACAGCAACTTTATTTATTAACATTCTTTTGTACAATGCATGAAAAGAAAATACATCTGAATAAAAAGCAATGCTTACACAATGGCATAACAGAAATGAAAGTACTGAATGGAAAGTGTACAATGACTAGAGCTCGGGGTCTTCACTGAACTGGTCCAAGTCTTCAGCAGTGAGCTCGATCTCTGACGGGTTCAAATCACCTGACGACATTCCAAGAAGAAAGAAATAGAATGTCGTCAGCGAACAGATCGCTCGGTAAGTCTCAAACATAAGAGGAGAAATAGAATAGACAGAGAGTAAGAGAGAGAGAGAGAGAGTAGCTTTTACAGTTGTATTATATTGTTTTAGTGTTAATGCTGTTATTATCGTAAGTTCAAGGGTGAATGTCAACTAATCTCAAGAGTGTTCTCAAACCCAATAGGCCACAGTCTAGGGGTAGGGAACCACGGGCCCGAATCAAATGTTAGTAACGGGACTTCGACCGTCGTTGAAGTATTTCAAACTCAACAGGCCACAGTCCAGGAGCATGGAAACACGGGCCCTCATGATTGCTTGCTTGTGTTAGTAGACATGGATTCATGATCTAGGGGGACTCTTGAGATTATGTTGGATCCACGAATGAACTACCCCAATACCCCGTGTAGTTATTGTATTGATAGTATTGTATTGCATTGTAATGTCTTGTAAATTGAATTGTATAATTGGATGACTTTCCGAAACCATGATATCAATAACCGGGTGTAACCGTAGAATCATGTAAATAACTGGAGAATCATGCAGATGGAATGTATATCCATGGTTCGGTTCGGTCAAGTTGTATAGATTGATAGATTGAATATATGGAATAATGGATTCATGGATTCGTGTTGAATTGTAATATTGTAGATTGTATATTGTAGATTGTAAATTGTAAATTGTACTTGAATTATATTCAAGTCAGATTATAATGATACTCAAACCTGAGTCGGACAATTAGAAAAGTAAATTGAAGTCCTGATTGTTTTGATGTTATCGGTAATCTTTCGTGTCTTTTTCAAAGACGATTACCATATTGATAATACCGTTGTTAAGTTGTCTACCTTAGTTAGGCAAGCACCCACTTCTCCGGCTCCCTGAGGCTCAAGAGATTGGTCCCGCTTAAACCTATGTTTACTAGGGTCCGTAGGATAATTTATAGAACTTGAAGGGGTTTTATGTAAAAATACTTTTATATACTTTTCAAAATATACCCCAAGCATTTATTATTCGTCTTTAGGGTTGTAATGAATGTGAATTTTATATTGTGATATTTCTAGTGAAAATATCCTAATTTCGGAAATAAGGTATTTATTTGTAATATTGATTTGTATGGAATTCATGGTATTTTAGTGTAAAATTGATTCTTGTGATTTTTAGAAAAAAGTGAAATATTTATATCATAACTAAATAGGTACTTTAATGTTAAATATACATATATTTATACAATAATCGTTTTAATATATTTTTTTCTAAAAATCTCATTTTCTTAAGATGTCGTATTTTAAATCTTTCGAGACCGAATGCTCCTTGTGGAGGTCTGAATCTCGCACTACTAAACCCGAGGATGTACGATAATCCGCACCATCCCGAACGGGTTTCCCAAAATGGGTTGTAGCGGCACTTTTCAAAAATTTGTATAAATACTAAATCCTTTAAAAACGGTTTTATTAAGTAAATGGTATTTATTTGTAAAGATGTCAATTTTCCGTATTCTATATTCTAGGATTTCCTAAGTCAACTAGACTATTCCTAACTGGTCCAAAATACAAGTTGTGAGATATCTCAAATCGCCTCTTCACCGCTAATTGTGGCTAGATAAGTACAAGTGAAGAAAGGAAGGATCCGCTCACGAATCACCGTGAGACGGGCCTTTTAAAGTTACCTTTCTCACTTGCCTAGCCTAGACACCACAAAGTCAGGTTTAGATAAACGACTGATGTCCACAACTTATCATATTTTCATAATAAGTGGTATTTATTTGAAAAGTGTATCAATACTAAATCTTTTAGAAATGACTTTATTTAGTAAAGGGTATTTAAATGAAAATGTTTGTTTTTCCGTATTCTGAGTTCTCGAGGGTATCGTGTTAGGTTGTATGTGAGTGTGTGAGGAGGTAGGTCGTTACCTCGTGATCTACTTTAAATGTATAGCAAGTTTAATGGAGTTAAATATAGAATTGAAACAATGTGGTATTTAAGTGAAAAATACGATAATTTGAAATAGCCATCATTTCATGTAATGAAACTTTATCAATTTGGTTGATTAGTGTTTAATAGTTAACATGAGAGAGTTTAAGCACAATTTTATTAACGAGAAGTGAAGTTTTATAAGAAACCGAATCGGAAATCGGATTTGTTCCGATTCCGTCGGGTTTTGTAAATTCGTATTTTAGATAGAAGAGATAGGTAGAAATTGGGACTTACGGTTTTAGGATACACAAGAGGGTGAGAGGGAAGTAGTGGAAATGCCGATGTGTTGCGTCGTCGCCGGTAGTTTCTAAAACGATCGTCGGAAGTTCGCCGTAGATTTCGCCGGAGCTTCGCCTCGAGCTCGTTTTCAAAGTGCACAAGATTCTTGGAAATTTGAGAGAGTGGGCTCAGAATTTTGGGATGAGAGGGTAGGGGGTAGGGATGGTATTTATAGGGTTAGGCTAGGGTTAGGGTAGATGAAAGGTTTTAAATAAAAAATGTAGAAGATATGTTAAAATGCATTAAAAATTGGAGTAAAAGGGACTTTATGGCTCCTCTGGAACCGATCTAAATAAATAGAGTATACAGGAGGGTAGGGAAGACCAAGAGTCAACTTTTTGGTGTTGACGACTCGACCGACCGGTCAAGTCCGGCCCGAGTCGGCCGGTCCACCGGTCGACTCGGCCGAGTCAGGGTCTCGGGAGGTGGGGGATCGCCGGGTGTAGCCACTGGTGCTTTCAGTTTTTAAAGTGTTGTGGGAAAATCTGGAGTTATCTTGTGTGGACGGTTGGGCTTCCATAAAATTTAAAACAAAATAAATATTAAAAATAATGTGGAGCATGGGATTTGAACTCTGGTGACTTGGTTCAGCAGTGCAAGGTATTACCAATGAGCTACAAGCTCTTTCTTGTAATTAAATTGCTAATTAATTACTTAAGTCTTATGCTCAGGCAATAAATACCCCTTTAAGGATTTAAAAAAAATTTAAAAATTTGTATGGAAAAAGTGTATAAGAAAAGTAGGGTTGTTACACAAACCGTCAAATTCCGATATTCACCGCAAAACACGAAATGAGTCTGTTTTGATCACTTACCGTTTGTATGTCCGAGTTTGGGGTATCAACACTAAACACAAGGGTTAGCAAGTATACCGCAACAACAAAAACACAAAGTGGTTAGTGAGAGCAAATGATTTTGGTTTTGAGTTTGCTAAGTGTTTGTGATGGTATATTGTATATGAAAACAAAAGATTGTAAAGAAATTGATCACAAGATACAATATCCAAACTTAGCAAATTTAACACCAAATAGATTTTAACTTAAACATTGAAAATAGGGAAAGAGAATGAATACGGTATATGAGGAGATTACAAGTAACCATGTGTCAAAATACCGTATCATATCAATACATAAACAATATTTAGGTTGGAATCATAAGTTAAGCACATGAAACATAAACAAGAGGTGGAGGAGGCAAAGCCTTTCATCTCACTTTCTCACCCACACCACAACCAAATAAAGAGATTAGTTAAGCATGAATAAGAAAAGCAAATAAGAAAAAGAAAGCAAGTATAAATAAACAACAATTATATTAAGCACTTGAGAAAGAGATACAAGTTTTATGGCAACTTATTCAATCTCTTTAATGAAGCTCTCCAAAGAGAGCTTCAAGAGAGAAGAAGAAGAAGAAACCAATATGAAGCCCACTCACCCTCAAGCTAAACCAAAAAGAAAAGCAAAACAAAAAGATAGAATTGTATGTACATGGCAGCCCCCTTCTCTTGCCCACTGGTCTGTATTTATAGGCTCAAAAGAAAAATAAACAAACAATAAAAATGAGCTGATGTGGCAGCAAGGGAGGGACAGTTAAAAGATGGGATCATTTGGGCTAGATGGGGCCGAGCTCGCCGGTTTTGGGGGGCATGTGCTCGGCTAAATTCCGAGCTATGGGGCTCGGGTTTGCATGGTTGGTATATGTGTTCCCCCATATCACTCTGGTGCTGTTTGTTTGGTCTAAAATAACCTAGTTTGTATGCAGAGATTTGGAGGGAAACTTGGTGCAATATCTCACATCAACACTTTAAGCAGTTATTGCACCATCAATGCACATCACACCATGCCCACTCGTGCCATGATTCATGGCAGCCCCATCATAGTCCTAGTCATCAAAGAGCTAGTGCACACATGTTATGTGTTGGACCAAAATGTGTGCACATGATTTATTTGCAAAAGAGCTCTTCGGATATCGGTCGTTTTTCTGTTCCGTCTGCAGTGTCAGCTCCCAAACGTTATATCCGTGATTTTTGAGTGTGTTTCCAGTCTTTTATCACGAACACCTGTAATATGTAATTCTGAGCAGATACTGGTTAATAGTGTAGGGTTCCTTGGCACTCTCAAGAGGTCTCACAAGGCATCAACCATGCCAATTTCAAATTTTACGGTGCCGAGAAATCCTAGACTAGATCGTTAACTAGAATTTTAGGCGACAAAGTGAAACTAGTTAACTACTTAACAAAAAGAAAGATGCTACAACCTTTGTAGATCCGGTTCTCCACTTCCTTAACTCCACGTAGACGTCCTCTCGCTGTCTGTCTCGAATCCCGGACTCAAGCTTCGGCTTCATCGGAGAAATGGGCGGGCAAGGTCGTCGGCTTCGTGCCGAAGATGATCTACGTCGAGGCAACACAAGTTCAAGCTCCAACTTCACCAAGTTGTGAAACTTGTGAAGAAAACACCCTATACTACTTGGCAAGAGGTAGAGGGTGGAGAAATAGGAGGTGGGTTCACTTTAGAATTGGATTTCTCACTTGTTTGCTCAAGTTGCCATTGATGAAGGCAAGGTTTTTCTTGAAGAAGAAGAAGGAGAAGATGAAGAATATTATGATAAGTCTTTTAAAAATCAAAAAGAAAATGAATACTTATCATAATGTAAACCATGGTTAGGTGTAGAGAATTGACTAAGGTTAGATGAATGGTTAGGGTTAAGCATGAAGACAAAATGGTCACTTTGGTCAAAGCTTCATGAAGCTTCAACAAGCTTCAAGAATGAAAGCAACCCTTTTGTTTTCTTTTGTCATTTCTTTTAATCCAAATTAAAAAGATAAAAGAATAAATAAATAAAAACCCTAATCATTTACTTAACCAAGGTTTAATTCTTTACACTTAACCAAATGAGCAAGCATCATCAAACATGATACAAACATGTGCACAAAAATATATCACATATACAACTTGCACATCAAGTGAGAAGATCCATTTAAAGTGAACGAATACTAGTTAATGCAAAGTAATATATCAAATATATAATTATACATTAAATCATTAAATCAACACTTGATTTAACGATTCGGTCATATCGCATATAACCGACTAGTATCTTATGTATCGGTTTATCGAATCAATCCTTGATTCGATATCTAGGTTATATCGCATATAACCAATCGATACATCCATCGCGAGAATGGAATATGGTATCACATACACGCATTATTCTCGGTCCTGCACATATCTCATATGCGCTCCTATTTCGTTTCGCTTGAGCCAGGAAACCTCTGTGTAGGACTCTAAAGACTCGTCAATACGCCGGTAGCAGATGATGATCATATCAATCACCCACAAGCCGTAAGCGGTCTGCTAAACGTAACGGCCATCCGGGTATTGAGCGATCATAAGATCGACGAGCTAGCCCGCTCACACTCCTGTGAATCCAAACAGTAACACTTACCGTACAGTCCGGTCTGTTCGTCTGATTTGTCGCATATCAAGTCTAGGGGTGGTAAACGTCAGACCCCAATAACCGATAAGTCGTACCCACGTGAGGCTCATAACGGGTCGAGAAACTACTGGTAACACTTACCAGCAAATCTTTGATCAGCCCTCGCCAGGGACTTCCCTGTTACGGCCAATCGAGCACAGCGCAACATCAACCCCCAATACCGGGAGAGACGAAACCCCTCCTATCGCTCACTGCCTCCATGTGACTCGGGACTGTACCCAAAGACCACCGTTTTGCATGCCCTCATAGACGTGGTAAGGTGGAGATCAAAGCACAGTGGGAATCACACAAGACTCTATGACGATCTCGGGTCTACAGACTAACCTGCACAAGTGTCACCAGAGAACTGCCATATGACGTGAGGTATAATACCATCTGGGAGTTCTCGGTGAGTCCGTCCAGTGTACCCAGTCTCCACTGAGCACCCGTATACCATCTCTGATGTCAAACACCAATGGATATGGGATCATCCATCGCCCATCTCATGGGTCGAGAAGCGTATACGCTAGTCTACACTGGTATATCGATGCCCCGTCTCGATACACCCACGACTAGGGACCTTGAAGGATGTACTTATGGACTACCATGTCCCCACTAGTATGATCCGCATCATAGTCCAGGTAGTCAAGTACACATCCTAAGGGCTTTACCAACATGTAACTACAAGACAGTTTAAAGAGACTAGTGTACATGTTAAGATAAAGAGTAACCAGATACATACTATCATATCGAGCAAGAAAGTCATCTCTATATATGTCCAAGCATCCAATATAATATACATCATGTGTACAATACTGGCCTCTAGGGCATACATACAACTAACAATCTCCCACTTGCACTAGGGCCAGCTGCTGTAGTATCGCATACCGAGCATCCCGAAGAGTCTCTCAAACTGTATCTGGGGAATGGCCTTCGTGAGTGGATCTGCCGTGTTGTTCTTCGTGTCAACCCTCCTGACCTCGATCTCCCGGCGATCTACTATCTCCCGGATCAGGTGATACCGCCTCAGAATATGCCTGGATCGCTGATGGGACCTAGGTTCCTTGGCCAAAGCCACCGCTCCATTGTTATCGCAATACAAAGGTATTGGATGCTCAATGGATGGAACCACACCAAGTTCAGTAATGAACTTCTTGATCCAGACAGCCTCTTTGGCAGCATCGTTGGCAGCGATGTATTCAGCCTCCATCTTCGAGTCTGCCACGGTTTCCTGCTTGGAACTCTTCCAGCTAACCGCCCCTCCGTAAAGGGTAAAGACAAATCCCGACTACGACTTAGAGTCGTCCTTATCACTCTGGAAGCTCGAATCGGTAAAGGACTCCACTTGGAGTTCTCCGTTACCATACACCAAGAGCATCTCTTTAGTCCTTCGCAAGTACTTGAGAATGCACTTCACAGCAGTCCAGTGATTCTCTCCAGGATCAGCTTGATACCTGCTCACTATACTCAGTGAGTATGCTACATCGGGTCTGGTACATAGCATCGCGTACATGATAGAGCCCACAGCCGAAGCATAGGGTATCCCTTGCATGCGAGCTCTCTCCAAATCAGTCTTGGGAGACATCTCTTTGGAGAGAGTGACTCCAGAGATCGTGGGTAAGTTCCCACGCTTGGAATCTTCCATACTAAACCTTTTTAGTATGGTGTCAATGTACCTGGATTGGGACAATCTCAATATCCGTTTGGATCTATCTCTATAGATCCTTATTCTCAATATGCAGGAGGCATCACCAAGATCTTTCATCGAGAATCTTTGTGATAAGAAGAGCTTGACCGATTGCAGCATAGGAATATCATTTCCTATCAAGAGTATGTCGTCCACGTACAATACGAGGAAGACAACCTTACTCCCTGCCACCTTCTTGTAAATACAAGGTTCATCTGGATTTTTGACGAAATCAAACTCTTTGATAACGACGTCAAAGCAGATGTTCCAACTCCGCGATGCTTGCTTTAATTCATAAATGGATTTAAGCAGCTTGCACACCTTCCCGCTGCTCCCACTGTCTACGAAGCCCTCTGGCTGAGTCATGTACACGCACTCTTCTAAATCACCATTTAGAAAGGCGGTCTTAACATCCATTTGCCAGATTTCGTAGTCATGATATGCAGCGATGGCAAGCATGATCCGGATGGATTTAAGCATAGCCACTGGAGAAAAGGTTTCGTCATAGTCCACACCTGGTCTTTGACGAAAACCTTTTGCAACAAGTCTAGCTTTGAAAGTCTCCACTTTCCCATCTACACCAAGTTTTTTCTTGAAGATCCACTTGCTCCCAATGGGTTTTACCCCTTCAGGAGCAACTTCCAAAGTCCATACTTTGTTGGTGTACATGGATTCCATCTCGGACCGCATAGCATCCAGCCATTTCACTGAGTCCCTACTCGTGATGGCCTGCTCGAAGCTAGTTGGGTCATCATCCTCCATGATGCAATCCTCGCTTCCACCATATATGAGAAAACCGTAGTATCTCTCAGGTTGGCGAGGAACCCTACTAAATCGGCGGAGAGGCTAAGGTTCATTGGGAGCTACTGAATCTTCTGGTTCCACTAAATCTTCAGTTACGGTTTGTGTATCTGGAACTTCTTCCAGCTCTACCACTTTGCCACTAATTTCTTTTTCAAGGAATTCCTTTTCTAAAAAGGTGGCATATTGAGAAACAAACACCTTTTGTTCTTCAGCATGGTAGAAAAAATATCCCTGTGAATTCTTAGGATATCCCACAAACTTGCAAAGAACTGACCGTACCTCGAGTTTGTCTGGATTTTGCCTTTTGACATAGGCCGGACAACCCCATATCTTAACTCGTTTAAAATATGGTCTCTTCCCACTCCATATCTCATATGGTGTGGTAGGTACAGATTTAGATGGAACTTGATTCAATAGGTATGCAGCTGTCTCCAGCGCATATCCCCAGAAGGAAATAGGTAACTCAGCTGTGCTCATCATAGAGCCTACCATATCTAATAGGGTGCGATTCCTCCGTTCTGATACACCGTTGTGCTGTGGTGTATATGGAGGAGTCAGCTGAGAGAGAATCCCATTCTCTTTTAGGAAGTCCAGGAATTCATTGCTCAAGTATTCACCTCCTCGATCGGATCGTAGGATTTTAATACTTTTTCCGGTTTGGTTCTCAACTTCTTGTTTATATTCTCTAAATTTCTCAAAAGCTTCTGATTTGTGTTTCATCAGGAACACATACCCGAACCTAGAGAGATCGTCAGTGAATGTAATGAAGTATGAAGAACCATCCCTGGCATGTGTAGACATAGGACCGCATACATCACTATGTATCAGTCCTAAGAGTTCGATAACTTTTTCTCCGTGTCCCGTAAACGGAGTTTTGGTCATCTTGCCTTTGAGACATGACTGGCAAGTGTCATAAGATGAAAATTCGAATGGCTTCAAATATCCATCCTTATGCAACTTAGCCAGTCGTGTCACATTGATGTGACCCAGTCTACAATGCCACAAGAAGGATTCGTTCAGTTCTGAACTCTTCCTCTTGTGTGTGTTTGTTATGCTCAGAACTGTTGATTGATTTAGAACATAAATGCCATTGCACAACGTGCCTGATCCAACCAACTTTTGGTTACGGAAAATGTTCATAACATTATCCTGTAATACAAAATTATATCCCTCTTTACTTAACAAAGAAACCGATATAATGTTGCATATCAGGTTCGGCATGTAATAGCATTCGTTCAGAACCAATGTATTACCTGTTGGTAATACAAGGTGATATTCCCCGACAGTCTTAGCTGCAACAATTGCACCATTTCCAACTCTAATGTCTTTATCACCTTCTCCAAGTTCTCTACCTTTCCTAAGCCCATGTAACTGATTACATATATGGGATCCTGACCCGGTATCTAATACCCAGGACGTAGAGCAAATGGAGAAACAGTTCTCTGTAACGAACATACCCGAAGAAAATGCATCAGCATGTACTTTCTTCATTCGGGTGGCAAGGAAATCCTGGTATTCCCCTATATCCTGTTCATTCCTATAACTCTTATAAGAAAGAACGGAACCAACGTTCCCCAGCACAGAATAACATGCGGGTTCGGTCAATACATCCATATTATTATCTTTATTAGGGCATGAAATGGTCGCTACCTGGAGAGAGAAAGAAGAAAACACTTTAGCGTATGCTCTTGCAAGATCAGATTGGTTTTTATCTTATCTAATCAGGATGGCTCCCACTGGTTTTTATCAAATCTTCCTTCAAACCTTAAAAGGAAAGACTAGCCGGGATTAATTACACACTACAAGTTTGTCGATCTTTCAGCCAGGCCAGTGTCTGTACTTTGAGGGAGGTCCCCCGTGCTTTCACACGAACCTAATTAATGTAAACCTCGTTTTCCCAGAGGCGTAACCCCGTTGACACCTTTCTAGACACCTACTTGATCGGCTAATTGTAATGTGTAAAACTCTCCCAGGAGTAACTCTTACTCACAGTGGGTATCGGGATCCAACTATCTCATAGAAGGTATGCAATCTCATTGCAAATTTCAACACTTGAAATTCCCGATAATATTTTGCCCCTAGCAGCTATATGACCTTAACATAGTCAACAAATCATAAGTGCTAGTCAAGTTCAACCCGTCATTTCTCGATTAAATTAAAACCACCCGCATGACCCTTAACATAGTCAACAAATTCGCACGACTACCCTAATCCAATCGCATCATATGCTTATACAGATAAGTACTAATTAGCTACCGCACACTACGCCTTAACATAGTCAACAAACGTAGCACGAATACTAACTAGTACTTATCTGAAATGACGGAGGGCTACGACAGGTTTTTCTGAAAACCTATTGCGTAATGAACTTGATATCGTTGTAGAATCAAATGAAGTTTTTGAAATGGAGTGATTTTGAGGCTTTTCCAGTTTTGCTAAAGGGGTCACTCCCGGTGAAGGGATCGTCGGCCCTTTCCTCGTCGAATGAGGTGCGGGATATATCATATATATCACTGTGCAAAGCAGAAACTATAGAAGCAATCAAAAGTCAAACCGAGTGTGTAGCATCTGCCAGTTATTGCTAAAGGAGTCACTCCCGGTGAAGGGATCTCGGTCCTTTCCTCATCGAATAAGGTCAAGGGTATATCATATATACCGCTATGCAAAGCAAGAACTGTAGCTACCTGTTTTGTTTAAAATTTGATTCTACAACATCTTAGGTTTCTTTTCTTTCATTAATCACATTAATGAAGTCCCATCATTTAAGTCACCTAAACATCACAGATAAATACGACGTACACTTATGCCATCCGCATTCGCCTCGATGTCCCCTCGTGCACCGTTAGGTTAGGTAACTAACGACAGAGCAGGGCAGGGCTAGTGCGGGTGCAAAACATAAGTAACGTCTATATAATATGTCATATATACTATATACGGTATCTATCACAGAACATCACATGATCACATAACAGATATCGCAGCAGAAGAAACATATGAAACATTGGATATACTAGGACGTCCGTGTTTTCAATACGAGCCAGTATAAAACACGGATTCCACGGTCGTGATGAATAGCCAATCCTACACCCCTAGACCCCTACGAGAGCGGCAAGCAACCCTGCCAATTCTAGGGTTAGGAGACCCGGACTCGACTCCTCGAGTTGGTCTCCCACTGGACCCTAGAACCCGGTTACTTGTGCTCCCCTCCTTGGGTCTATCCTAATGCGGAAAAGTAAATAATATACAAAAGGTGACAACTTCCGCAACCTGGAAGTGCCCCAATAAAAGAATATTACATATAAGTTTTTACATGAATGAAAATGAAAAACACTCATCTCACATAAAAACCCCCGGCTATTCAAACACGACAATCCAATATAACATATCCAGCAACACATAACATCACATGTCATCAACGTAAGTAAATATGCGCATCCCAATTGTCGTTGACATATAGCAACGAAACCGGCGATATCACATATTACACTTACGGTCACAGAAAAGAAAGTGTAAAACCACAACAGTTGGAATCCGCAACCTCTTTAGACATCGCATGTCTAACACTTATAAACCCCGCATTTTAGTCCCATTATCGAAAACTCTTTTCAATATGAAGTGAGACTAAACCGCTAGATTTATAACATTCATTCAGTTATCTCATAACTGTTTGTGAATTCCAATTATTGTATCCCATTCCGGATAAATAGAAAATATTAAACTTTCCGATCGAACATTCGAACACCCAAGTTTTCCCGAAACCGTTCAACACATGAAATAGGTTCAAAGACATTCACTTCATGCCTCAGTACCAACGGTCCAGCCGTAGAAGGGTCAAGCTAACGCCTCACATGTGGCACGCCGTACTGCCCCAAACCCGAAGGTTCAAAGGGCAGTTCAAGACGGTCACATAATCGAGTTAAGGTTTGTTGTCTTCTAGAGGGACCATCGTGTTACTTGCACTACTCAGAACGTCCTTAAACCACAGAAAGATCCAACACTTGGAAATTTTCCGGCAGGGGAAAAGTTGGGTATTTATATCCGGTCGAACTTTTTAACATATTCAAAAAAAATTATCCGGAAAACACTTAGACAAAGCTTGATAATCCGATCGAAACACCGATTTCCAATGCAACCCCAGAACACTCAACTCTTGAGTCAATTTAAAAATTCCCAGAAAACTCAGCACTGTGAAATAGGAATTACTGTGCAAAGGAGGAGGGCTGACGTCATCATCAGGCCGCGGAACCGCCGCAGAAGCCATGCTTCTGCCGCGGTTCCGCTGCACTATGGAGGTATCATTTTGAAAATTTTGCACCGTAATTCTTAGAACTTCCTGCTGAATTTTTTAAGCATTTTTAATCTGGAAAAAACCCAGTTTTTAGAAAAAGTCCAGAGAGCGTTTTGGGAATGAGGGTTTCGGTTCGTTCGGATTTCAAACGTCGTCTACACTTCGCCTAAGGCTCTAGCTAGGCTCTGATACCACTGTAGGGTTCCTAGACACTCTCAAGAGGTCTCACAAGGCATCAACCATGCCAATTTCAAATTTTACGGTGCCGAGAAATCCTAGACTAGATCGTTAACTAGAATTTTAGGCGACAAAGTGAAACTAGTTAACTACTTAACAAAAAGAAAGATGCTACAACCTTTGTAGATCCGGTTCTCCACTTCCTTAGCTCCACGTAGACGTCCTCTCGCTGTCTGTCTCGAATCTCGGACTCAAGCTTCGGCTTCATCGGAGAAATGGGCGGGCAAGGTCGTCGGCTTCGTGCCGAAGATGATCTACGTCGAGGCAACACAAGTTCAAGCTCCAACTTCACCAAGTTGTGAAACTTATGAAGAAAACACCCTATACTACTTGGCAAGAGGTAGAGGGTGGAGAAATAGGAGGTGGGTTCACTTTAGAATTGGATTTCTCACTTGTTTGCTCAAGTTGCCATTGATGAAGGCAAGGTTTTTCTTGAAGAAGAAGAAGGAGAAGATGAAGAATATTATGATAAGTCTTTTAAAAATCAAAAAGAAAATGAATACTTATCATAATGTAAATCATGGTTAGGTGTAGAGAATTGACTAAGGTTAGATGAATGGTTAGGGTTAAGCATGAAGACAAAATGATCACTTTGGTCAAAGCTTCATGAAGCTTCAACAAGCTTCAAGAATGAAAGCAACCCTTTTGTTTTCTTTTGCCATTTCTTTTAATCCAAATTAAAAAGATAAAAGAATAAATAAATAAAAACCCTAATCATTTACTTAACCAAGGTTTAATTCTTTACACTTAACCAAATGAGCAAGCATCATCAAACATGATACAAACATGTGCACAAAAATATATCACATATACAACTTGCACATCAAGTGAGAAGATCCATTTAAAGTGAACCAATACTAGTTAATGCAAAGTAATATATCAAATATATAATTATACATTAAATCATTAAATCAACACTTGATTTAACGATCCGGTCATATCGCATATAACCGACTAGTATCTTATGTATCGGTTTATCGAATCAATCCTTGATTCGATATCTAGGTTATATCGCATATAACCAATCGATACATCCATCGCGAGAATGGAATACGGTATCACATACACGCATTATTCTCGGTCCTGCACATATCTCATATGCGCTCCTATTTCGTTTCGCTTGAGCCAGGAAACCTCTGTGTAGGACTCTAAAGACTCGTCAATACGCCGGTAGCAGATGATGATCATATCAATCACCCACAAGCCGCAAGCGGTCTGCTAGACGTAACGGCCATCCGGGTATTGAGCGATCAGAAGATCGACGAGCTAGCCCGCTCACACTCCTGTGAATCCAAACAGTAACACTTACCGTACAGTCCGGTCTGTTCGTCTGATTTGTCGCATATCAAGTCTAGGGGTGGTAAACGTCAGACCCCAATAACCGATAAGTCGTGCCGATGTGAGGCTCATAACGGGTCGAGAAACTACTGGTAACACTTACCAGCAAATCTCTGATCAGCCCTGGCCAGGGACTTCCCTGTTACGGCCAATCGAGCACAGCGCAACATCAACCCCCAATACCGGGAGAGACGAAACCCCTCCTATCGCTCACTGCCTCCATGTGACTCGGGACTGTACCCAAAGACCACCGTTTTGCACGCCCTCATGGACGTGGTAAGGTGGAGATCAAAGCACAGTGGGAATCACACAAGACTCTATGACGATCTCGGGTCTACAGACTAACCTGCACAAGTGTCACCTGAGAACTGCCATCTGACGTGAGGTATAATACCATCTGGGAGTTCTCGGCGAGTCCGTCCAGTGTACCCAGTCTCCACTGAGCACCCGTATACCATCTCTGATGTCAAACACCAATGGATATGGGATCATCCATCGCCCATCTCATGGGTCGAGAAACGTATACGCTAGTCTACACTGGTATATCGATGCCCCGTCTCGATACACCCACGACTAGGGACTTTGAAGGATGTACTTATGGACTACCATGTCCCCACTAGTATGATCCGCATCATAGTCCAGGTAGTCAAGTACACATCCTAAGGGCTTTACCAACATATAACTACAAGACAGTTTAAAAAGACTAGTGTACATGTTAAGATAAAGAGTAACCAGATAGCATACTATCATATCGAGCAAGAAAGTCATCTCTATATATGTCCAAGCATCCAATATAATATACATCATGTGTACAATACTGGCCTCTAGGGCATACATACAACTAACAAATAGTACCGATATAAACAAAATAGATAACGAATGGGGGTAATAAAATACAGTTTTCTAAGATGAACATTACACTTATATAGATTTGCCGGCTCACACATTCATCATCGGTAATTGCTATGCCAATTACACAGTAGAATTGCTATATCATGATATTATTCTTAATTGTAAAGTACATTCATTGTTCAGTACTA
The DNA here is from genome assembly GCA_030015575.1 of Agapanthus africanus. Classification (NCBI taxonomy): domain Eukaryota; kingdom Viridiplantae; phylum Streptophyta; class Magnoliopsida; order Asparagales; family Amaryllidaceae; genus Agapanthus; species Agapanthus africanus. The sequence continues at coordinate 861,136,884 of JASDDO010000024.1, read as the reverse complement.
TAATATGACACGTTTGCATGATATACTTGATATGGTCACATTACTGTTCTATATTTGCATACATCATACTTTATGGTTATATGTATTGAGATGCTGTTTTCATGAGATCTCTGGATTTGAGAACCGTGGCTATATTTCAAAGGAAATTATAAATTGTTTTAAAAATGCGGTTTCTCGTGATGTGATTTCGAGGCGTCCACCATGAATTTTCTCGGTTCTGAGCTTGTTTTCGAAACCCGATTCGAGGAGTTGGATGAACTATCTGCGGGTACATGGTGGACCCGGTAAGGTATCCCGGGACAAGAAGATCGTAGAGTTAGGCGATGAGCATAGCAGGAGAGAGCATTACCTACCGGTGATAGTTTGGACCCGGCTGTTATCCGGAGGATACCGTCCGGAGTCGTGAGATGGATATGAGGGTCGATCTGAGAATGCGGCGCCTGAGATATGAGAATTTACGTGTCGATATTGGACACGGGTTTTCATGATGATTCGAGTGTCGATGTTAGACACTCAGGTTCCATGATATTGATTGTGTCGTTGATGGACACACGTGGATGATATCCACATGCATACATGCATATGATTTCAGATATTATTTGTATATGTCATTTGCATTAACTCTATTGTTGACATATATGCATAGATGGTCACCCTAGATACCATAGTATTACCTTCATGAAACTGTTTGATTTAGGAATCGTTGTTTATTCGATTTCTACCTGCTGATGTTTTCTACTCACGAGTTGGCAACTCACCTCCGTTGTGCCACAGTTTTCTTGCAGGTTTGACCGCTTGGATCGGTAGCGGTATCGCTGGCACACAGTTCCATCAGGGTGTTTTGCTTTGGTAGGTGGGGCACATATTAGATCGCGCCCACTCTTGTACTTATTATTCCTATTGTATCTAGATAAACTCCATCAAATCAGAAATTAGGCTTTGTATATTAGTAGACCTTGACAGACTTGTGTATTTGCGAGACTTAGAGCGATGGGTGTATGTTCGCTTCTTTTAAGGTTTTTGATGTCTTGCTTTATTTATTTATTCTTTCCGTGTCGATCTTCACTGTTGGGCGTCGTATATATATTGCTTGCTTGCGTGGTTGTGATTCCGCCGTTTGACGAAGAGCCAGCTTCCGCTTGGGGATGCCTATATATATATTGCTTGTATGTGATTTTGGATCAAAATATATAAGGGAGGTGCAGCCCAAAATTTTAAAGGACGAAAAATGTTTTCAACTAGTATATAATTCACTTGCATTTTCATATATCATTATTTATGCATTTAAAGAAAAACTTGATTTCATTATAGCTTATTTCAAAACTGCACCTCCACTATTTTCTGCAAAAAAGTTTAGATTTCTTGGTTTCAGCTTACTTGAATTACGTTATGCCTTTAGACATTGCGTGATTCTCGTGCCGGTCATGTGCCAAATTTTCGGACCGTGACAACCAGACTCGAGAAGGGTAGTTCTGATCGTGTCCATTTTCGGAATGGAATTCACAACTTCTTATTGCTCTATAGGGAGGAAATACTCATATTATTCAAACATCGTATCATAACCACGGATATCTCTTTTCCGAGTTATGACATTCCCTCTCCCTTAGAACAATAGTTCATTCTCGAACCGCAGACCTACTTTTGAGGGACCAGTTTTGATACCATATTTGTCACGACACAGCCCTCAAATACAAGCGGTATTGTCTGCTCTGACCGAAGCCGCACGGTTATTGTCCCTTAGAATGAACCAGACTTGAGAAGGGGACACTTCTCAGGAGGTCACCCATCCTAGAATTTCCCTAGCTCCTTATTGTTCTATAGGGAGGAAATACTCCTATTATTCTAATATCGTATCATAATCACAGATATCTCTTTTCCGGGTTATGACATTCCCTCCCCTTTAAAACAATGGTTCATTCTCGAACCACAGACCTACTTTTGAGGGACCGGCTCTGATACCATATTTGTCACGACCCACCCCCCAAATACAAATGGTATTGTCCGTTCTGACCGAAGCCGCACGGTTATTGTCCTTTAGAATGAACCGGACTCGAGAAGGGGACACTTTACAGGAGTTAACCCATTCTAGAATTTCCCTGGCTCGAGTAGGCTTAATTAGGGAGTTCTTCAAACTCCGAAGTTCCAGTTCACCTAAAAAAACGCCTCTGTGTTATAGGAATGATATTATTCCATTTATAGTTCTGATCGTGTTCTCTTTCGGAATGGAATTTACGACTCCCCATTGTTCTATTGCAGGGAATACTTCTATTATTTTAATATCATATCATAACCAGGATATCTCTTTTCCTTTCTGGGTTATGACAGGTACATTCATTTTTAATTACATTTATTCGGTTATATATACATTTTATGCTCATTCTCTCAATGATAAAATATAAAATGTATAGTTCTTTAAAAATTTACAAGTACTTTCCCTTGCTCAGTCCGGACATCTCTTTATTTACATTCACCTTCACGCTTGCAAATATCATCATTTTACATATTGTATCTTAGCAATACTAATGTTATATGTATCTTGAATGCACTTAGGTTACAGAGTGATGCTTCTGGCTTATTTTTGCAGGAAAACTAAGCGAGACACACTTTGTGACGTGTCAAATAGCTGTGGAGATCAATCATGAGAAATTTGAGTTGGGAGAGGTGCCATCAATATATTGTCAGCCACAATATATTTTATAAACTTCTCTAGTTATTGACCTATGCTCCCCGAGTAATCACATTCTTAAAGTTGCAATAATTTAATGTTGGAAGTTGGAACCAGTATCATTGTTACGAATATTTGAGAACTTAATATATTTCTAACTTCATTTGTAAATACATCCATCCAAATTGAACACATAACTATTAGATTTTTCAGATAAAAAAGCAAGCGTATTTCTTCTTATGTTATTCATATTTTATGCAGGACCTTTCCTCCCTTATTTTACAAGATGAAAGAGGGACACTTACCGAAGTCAAAAGGATGCTCGTAAAACGTGATTTAAGAGTTGTAATTTCCTCTTGTACCGTTAATATCAATTGTAACATGCTCTTTGTAACAATTTGTTACGATTAATTACGCATTTGATACATCATATTTTGTCCCCACTAGCAAATATATTGTGCCCCGCCTTTAACGATGACATGAAAATCATGGGCAGCTTGTTCATAGAACCATAACGAACCTGTTAAAAGCAGATCCCTGGAAAAAGAAGAGTAATATTATACGCAGTATTTTACCTACAGTTTTGAATTCATACCTTGTCTTACTTGCAGGTTCTCTTATAAAAAGGATGGAGGCCAGATTTTAAGTTGGGATAGACTAATTTTAAGCTGCATTTAGGACCTGTTTGGTTGTTGGATTTAGAAATTTGGATTCCAAAATAGTACGGTTGAAAATTTCTGGATTTGGTAATTTGTTGTTTGGTTGGTTTTGGATTCCTAGTATTGGATTTATAGATCCTTGTAATCTTTGTTTGGTTGGTAAAAAGAAAGTGCGATTTGGATTTGAGGATTTTAGAGAGAGATGATAGAGAGAGGATTATTAAATAAATAAAATACCACGAGTCCCGTCTAAAAGTACAATGAATAATGCCTAATCCTTAAAAATTTTTAGGATTCAAGAATCCATGTTTTGTGGTGGGCCCCCCATAAAAAACAAAGGAATCCTAGAAATCCAAATCCACCAACCAAATACAAAATTGTGGAATCCTTTGTTTTTTACGGGGGCCATCACAAAACATGGATTCATGAATTCTAAAAATTTTAAAGGATCTTCAAGGATTTGACACTATTCATTGTACTTTTAGATGGGCGTGTACTTTATTTATTTAATAATCCTCTCTCTCTCAAATCCTCAAATCCAAATCCCACTTTATTTTCATCAACCAAACAAAGATTACAAGAATCTATAAATCCAATACTAGAAATGCAAAACCAACGAAACAATAAATTACCAAATCCAGAAATTTTCAACCGTACTGTTTTGGAATCCAAATTTCATAATGTTGCAACCAAACAGGCCCTTAGGAACTCCTTTAGAAAAAGGGATATTTAGCTGTAAAAGCTTTTTCTTAAGCAAAGTCGCAGTCCAGCCGCATTTAATCCTTACATTTCATGGTGGCACAAGCAAAATATATGGCAAAAAAAGCTTAATATCCTCCCCTCTCAAGCCACAAGCACCAAAAAAAAATGAAGGCATCGATAAAATTTCGCGAAGACGAGCAGAAGCCCCCGCTCCTTCGCGCCAAAGTCCCCGTCTCCATCTTCAACCTCTCCTTCACCACCTCCATCTCCGCCTCCGGCGCCGGCGACTCCTCCTCTGACCTCTCCCTCAGCCTTCTCACCTCCTTCCCTTCCTTCCCCTCCCTCGTCCTCTCCTACCGCCCAAACCCTAACTTCCTAAACCCTAACCCTAACCCTAGCCCCTTCTCCCTCACCCTCAAATCAGGCCTCGGCCCCTTAGGATCCCCCTCCGCCTCCCCTCTCTCCATCTCCCTCCGCCTCTCCTCCTCAAACCCTAACCCTACCTTCTTCATCTCCCTCAAGCCCCGCCTCGGCCACTTCTCCTTCTCCAAATCCCTCTCCTCCTTCTCCTCAAACCCTAACCCTAACCCTAAGGAGAACGGCGGCGGGGTCCACCACCCGATCCCGATTGTGCCGCCTCCCCTCCTGACCCGGGCCGGACTCGACGAGTTCGTGCGCGGCGGGATCGGGTTGAAGGTGAGGACGGCGGTGCCGGTGGGCCCGAGGGCAGGGCTGAAGGTGAGATGGGCGGTGAGGCTGCCGGAGGCGGCGGGACCGCCGCCTAGGGCTTGGGGGAGGCTGCCATATCTGAGCTTGGATAAGATTAGCCTCGAGAGAGTCGAGGTACGAGAGGAGGAGGCGGCGAAGGGAGAGGTGAAGGAGTGGGGCGAGAAGGATTTGGTGGCGATGAGAGGGATGTGCTTTTGGATGGAGAGGGAGGCCGAGGAGTTGAGGAAAGAGAATCGTTCGATCAAGGAGGGCATCGAGGCGGTTAAATTGAAGTTCGAGAAGGAGGGAAGGAGTAATGCCGGCAGTGTGGGATGGAATGCTGCGGTCGGAAAACGAGCGTGATCGCTTCTGGTAACTTAAAAATCCTATCTTTTTTTTGGTTTCTATTTTATTAGGTGTGTGTATATACAGAAGTAGGATGGAATGATATTGTGTCGGAACCTTTGATTTCTTAGTATATAAATTATAAATGAATATCGTATGTGGGCAATGATGATTTTGCTAACAAAATATGAAAGCATCGCCTTTTTTTTTCCTATTGTTGCTCTTGCTATGCATCTCCACTATGGAAAGACTGAACTTAGCGGGGCATCATATTTGGATTAGGTTTGTGGTTGGCCTCTGTGGAGGCGATACAGGAAAATACTTGCGGTTTTTGTTCTAACAGGTCGTGAATGTGAGGAAGCTCTAAGTTTTAACTGGTTTTTAGTTACTCAAGTCTAGAAAAATGACTCCGAGGATATAGTTGAGATAGGCGAGGTTTCATGGTCGGTGAAAACGGAGATATCCAGCTGGATCTAAGCTTTGAAATTGTCTCTGTTTTCTGCTGATATGTAAGTTAAGGATTGCAGTTTGAGGATCATTTTCGTGAGATACTAAATATAATCTTATCATGAACAAAAATACCGACTCTCTAAAGAAAAATATTATTACTTCTGTATTGCGGTAGTGTGTTGTGATTATCAAATAACCGAGGAGTTGTTGGGCCTTAGCTGTTCCACCATGATCATGCACACAAGTCCATTGTTGAGAGGTTTATTGCATTATATCGTATCTAGATCTATTAGCAAGTCCTAATGATGGTAGATTTTTACTTATCTTATCTTTAATCTCGAAAAAATGCGTAGATCAATGAGGAATTTTCCAATCGATCGACCACTATGTGGTTGGTGGCTACAAAAGTGCATCTCAAGTTGGGTTGATTTTTTGCTGATTGACAGTTAAACTATGCCTATCTTTATGATGGGTTTTTTTGATATATAACCCTCAAATTTTTGAGTATTTTGAAAAAAACACTCTCAAAGATAATTTTTTAAAAATCAACCCCCAAAGATTTACTGTTAGCTAAATAGGACCCTTTATTACAATAACCTAAGGTCTCTTGGACCTTAGGTTAGGAATTATCATGGTTGGCTGGGATATTTTAAATGTTCCGATTGCCCCTGACCTCTAAAATCCCCATTCATCACAAAATTTTTATCTTTCTCAAGGATTCAATATAAAAACTCTCTTAAAATCTTCTCTGTTTTGTCCACGATGACTTCGACTATGAGCTCTACACCAGAAACTACATCAAGATCTTGGGTGCCAAGGCATCCTGCATCCCCTTTAAGAATTCCACTTGTTGTTTCTTTTTTGTATGATTTATTTCTTTTTTGTATGATTTGGGATGTAGGTTTTTGTTTTTTTTTGGAGGGGAGGGGGATTGTTGATCTCAAAATTTGAAGAAAGGTGCGTTCTTTGTTTGGTTTTGGATGTGGTTATTTGTATTTGGGAGGAGTTTGTTTCGGAATTGGAAGAAAGGTGGATTCTTTTGTTATCTTGAATGATCAGCGTGCAATTTTGATGATTTTTTTTTATTTTGAATGATCCAATATGTGAAATTGTTGTAGAAATTGTTGTTGCATTAATACAAATACAATTCAGTTATCAATATAACATTTACGTATATATATGTTTGTTTCATTTCATTTAGTTATTTGTTGGTATTTAATACAAAGATTAATGTTTCTTCTTTCTTTTGCGGGCATCAAAGAAATGAGCTTGAGTCATAGGATTGTAAATAGCCATCAAAAGGATAAAAGCGTCTTTTTAGCACCAACGGCTGTTTTTAGCAGTGTTGGTAACAGATGTTATCTGCATGGTCCTATTTAGTTAATTTATGATCTTTGGGGTTGGTTTTTAAAATTTTTGATCTTTGAGGGCATTTTTTCAAAATACCCAATCTTTGAAGGTTGTATATGAAAAAAACCATTAATACAATAGGGTGCCATTATTTGGAAAGTCTGATATCTGACCTTAAATTATCTGTTAGAATTAAGCTATTTATGGAACCAGAAAATGCTGGGATCATGTGAATCGAAGACTTGATAAGATGCCTTGATTACCAACCGACTTCTCTTAATTTTATCATTATATTTAGAAGATCATTATATAGCTTGAAGAAACGATTGTAGGAATTGATCCATGGGTTGTCAGTTTCCACATATGCCAACCGGTTCTCTTACTTACAGTACTAGTTTCCAAATTACGGTGATTCAACCGAAATAAATGTCGAAGGAAGAGATGGTAGATAAGGGAGAGATAATAATACTAAGTTGCTAGCTAACATGCTGTATAAAATAACTACATGATGTTTGGTTTGCTTAAATATGGTTTTATGAAATGCAACAACTGTGTTCGTTTTAAAATAAGTAAAATTTGTGCTTGAATTTAATCTTTTTTTTTGTTTCACATATTATAAAGAGAGATTTGTTTTCGAAAAAGGAAAAGGAAAGCAATTTTATTTAAAGAAAATAATTTATTAGTTTTGGAAAATAAAAGAAAAAGAAGTTTAGTTTTAAGAAAAAGATTTTGTTAGAAAAATTTAAAGAGTATTATTTTAGAAAATATATAATCGTATTTTAGTAAGGCATTTTTAATTTTGTTAGAGAAAAGAATTTTGGGAAAAGATAAATTTTTATAAAGAGGAGAAATTATTTTTAATGATTTTTTTTTAGAAAATTTGTTTTTAATAAAGATTTTCATTTGTTAAAAAGATCCTTCACTTTGAAGCTTGATATATATTCATTTCTTCTTAAATATATTCTTGATTGCACTAGTATCTCTTTGGTTAAGATCTTGAAGTGTTCCACAAGTCAAAGAATCGAAACTTTGATGTTGCATTTATGTTTTTGTTAAAAAAAATCATTCTGTTTGAAAATATCTCAATTTCCTCTCAAGTCAAAGCAAAATCCTGGAAGTTCGGATTTTGTGCTTTTGACTTGGTCTATTTAACTATATGAGAAGATGTGGGTTTTTGAAATTTGAAAACTTATGGATCTTTCTTAAAAAGCCTTAAATCTCTTACTTTATTATCTTTTTCCCATTCTGAAGGAGTTTAAGTTTTCAGCCATCACCAATTGGAGGAGCGAGAATGAGCTTCGAGAAAGCATTTTTCATTCTTTTTTGATACACGAATCAACCGGTAGGTGTTTGGTATATATGTTCTAAAGGCCATTATTATATAGTACATGATTGTATATTATATTTTGGAAGTTTGGGATATATATGTATAAGTCAGTCTTGCTCAATATAATAGTTTGCTATCTGGTTTGTATCTATCTTAACATATGTATATGTTCTTTTTTACATATCGCTAATACATGTAGATAGAGCTCTTACGATCTTTGCTTGACTACCAGCGTTGTAATAGCAATCATATTTATAGGAGCTGGGTAGTCTGTAAGCACATCCTTAAAATTGTCCTTAGTCGAAGTATTATCGAGACTGTCCATCGAAACTCCAGTGTAGACTAGTGTATACGTTTCTTATCCCCGACAGGGGAGATGGCCGGTCCCCCAGCCATTGGTATACGCTACCAAAGATAGTATACATGTGCTCATTAGGTTATGAGTTACACTGGATAGACTCGCTAGGAACTGTTAGTTGGTATTATACCTATCGTCGGATAGCAGTTCTCTAGTGACATGAATATATGTTAGTCCGATGACTTGACATCACTATTAGTCTCGAGTGTGTTCTCACTGTACTTAGATTACTACCCTACCACGGTTTTAAAGAGTCATGCAAACCGGTAGTAGTTGAGTGCAGTCCCGAAGCACTTGGAATCAGTAGGTGATAGAAGAGATTTGTCTCTCCCGGTATTGGGAGTTGATATCGCGCTGTGTACGGTTGGCCAATACTACATGTCCCTGGTCAGGACAAGTGAGATTTATTGGTAGGTACACCGGTAGTTTCTCAGGTTGTATTGGGTTCCACACCGACACGATTTGTCGCGCTAATAGAGGTCTGACGTTTACTACCTCCTAGGCTCGATATGCGATACTCTTAGATGAACAGACCGGACTGTACGGAGAATGTCACCTATAGGCTCAGTAGGGGTTCAGACGGGTTTTCTTGTCGATCTTCCTTTCTACAGATATCTGGGTAGCCGTTATGTACAGCTAGTGCTACTGACGTGCATGTGGTTAAATCACCGCCAGAGTATTGTTGAGTTTTTAGAGTCCCACACAGAGGGTTTCCCGGTTAAGACGAAACGTGTTGGTGTGTAGTGTTCGCATCGCGGAAGCCGCTGCCAAGACGGAAGCGAAAACAAAATTTTTATACTAGAACAAAACACACATACCCTAGGATTCATTCCAAACACCTAAAACTAGAAAGCCAAACATGTAAGGGTATAGAGAAATGCAATTTTCGACGCGTGCCCACCTAATTGTGGAAAACCCTTCCAAGCTCATAGACGCCGGGAACGCGCTTGAAAGGCGACCACCCTTACCGAAGAAGATCCACTCGAGTGAAACCGGTAAAGGCTCCGACCGACGCTTTAACCTTGCTAAGGATGGATTGTGGATGATGTAGGAATTTTTCCACTAATTTCTCTCTCACAAACCCATGCTCAAGAGAGCAAGAAGAAGAAGGAGAAGATGAGGAAAATGGTTAAGTCCTTTTCAGCCATGAAGCATCTCTAGAATGTGGAATAAAATTGATCAAGTGTAGAAAGAATGATGGCTACAAACTTTTACAACCATGCATCAATAGTGCACCCATAATGATTTTATCAATATTAAAACCAAAGCCATACCTTTCTATATGCACAACCATGCTTCATGCCACCCCACCCTCCACCTCCTTTCCATTTGATTTTCTAAAACGAAAATCAAATATGAGGTGTCCTTTTCTAGAAGCATTCTCGTATAAATACGGAATATTTCACCTGGTATACGTATTGCTGCATATACGTGTATCTGTATAAAAAATACGGATAACACCAAAAGAGAGAAAATGAATAGTGAACAATAGTATTAATATATATATAAATTATTAAATCAAAACCTGATTTAATAATCCGGCTTAATCCTGAGCCGGCTAGTATTATCAACCGTCCGATTAAAGTCCGTGTATCCAGTACACGTATTTAATCGGACCCCTATACGTACCAACGTATGCCCTCTACATCTATCGCCTGAACCGGGAAACCTTTTGTGTGGGACTCTAAAGACTCAACAATATGCTGACAGTGGCTTTAACCACAAGCACGTCAGCGGCACTAGCTGTACATAATGGCTACCCAGGTACTTGCCGAAAGGGGGATCGACAATCAAGTACGTCCTTACCCTACTGAGCCTGAATGTGACAATCTCCGTACAGTCTGGTCTCTTCGTCAAAGAGTATCGCATATCGGGTCTAGGGAGTGGATAACGTCAGACCCCCACTAACCCGATAAGTCGTGTCTGAGTCAAGCTCATCACCAATAGAGATGCTACCGATCAACTATCAGTAAATCTCATCCATCGTGGCCACGAATTTAGGGTGATAGCCAACTGAATATAGCGCAACATCGACTCCTAATACCAGGAGAGAAGAATCCCTAACAATCGACCACTGCCTCCATGTGGCTCAGGACTGTACCCAACTAAAATATGTTTGCACGACTCTTTTGAGCCGTGGTAGAGTAGTAACAAAGTACAGTGGGAACTTACACGAGATAAATGACTATCTCAGGTCAAAAGACTAACCTGTACTCATGCCACCCGAGAACTTTCATCTGACGATAGATATAATACCATCTAGAAGTTCTCGGCGAGTCCGTCTGGTGTATTCACCTCCAATGAACACCTGTATACTATCTTAGGTGACACAACACCAATAGCTTGTGAGACCGGCCACCGTCCCTCATCGGGGTCTAGAAATGTATACACTAGTCTACTCCGGAATACTGATGCTCAGTCTTAATATTCCCACGACTAGGGACATTTAAGGATGTGCTTATAGACAACCCAGCACTCACATATATGATTGCCATCATAACGTTGGTAGTCAAGCAAGAATTCTATGGGCTTCATCAATGATGATGACAAACCAGATAGTATACTATCATTTCGATCAAGGCTGTTCCACCTGTATAAGTGCTCACCCAATTATCATAATCACCTACTTGCAATCACAATAATTACCTTCAGGACACTATATACAACAATCTCCCACTTGCACTTAAGGCCAATTATTGCGGTATCGCATGCCCACAGCTTGTGTGCTATTGAATACCTAACTTCTTTACCAATCGGTTTCGCAAACTATGTTTGCGAAACTTATGTGTTCGAGAAACAGCCTCGGTGAGTGGATCCGCTACATTGTTCCAACTTCATCTCTCTATATCTCAATTTTGCGGAGATCAACAATCTCCCAAACTGAGTGATACCCCGCTTCAAGAATTTGTCTGGATACTTGATGGGACTAAGTTCATAAATGAACAACTCCATCCAACAAACTTCTTCGGCTGTATCCTCTGTTGAATCATAATCAGCATCCTGCATCATGATTATCTCAGTATCCCTATTGGAACATTATCCAATATACTGTTCCTTAGAAGAGGCTAAACTTAAAACTCTGACAGTATCTCTGTCATCCAGGTCATCTTGGAAGCCTGAACCGATAACCGCCTCTCAGAGGAGACCACCGCTACCTTATACCTAGAACATCTTTTTATGTTCATAATAGATTCCCTTTGTTTCTCCAGGATTGGATTAATATCTGCTTGCTACAGCAAGTATATAAGCAACATTTGGTTTTGTACAAAACATTGCATGATTGACTCAATTACTTAAGCAAATGATATGTCATTCATGTCAGTCCCTCTCCTCATCAGTCTAAAAGATATCTCTTTAGAGAGGGTGACTCCATCACCTGCGGGTACACCACCACGCTAGGAGTCGTCCATTCTAAAATACATTTAAAATGTTGTTTAAGTACCTGATTGGGAAACTTCCCAAATCTAGATCTAAAAGCATAGATCCAGTTATCAGAATTCCTGATATATTATCCATATCCAACGTGGAGAAAACATTATGTAACAACCAAAGTTTGACCGATTGCAGTATAAGAACATCACTTCCTATTTAGAGTATGTCATCCAAATCTCAGGACAGCACTCCCTACATCTTTCTTACTAGGTTCATCTATTGTTTTGATGAAGTCAATTACTTTGACTGTCGCATCAAGAACAGATGACCCGTCTCCGCTATCTATGGTTTAGTCTACGAATAGACATAAGCAACTTGCACACCTTCCGCTGCTCCCACTGACTATGATAACCCTCTGGCAGGGTCATATACACGTACACTTCCAAATTCCCATTTGGAAAGACGTTATAGTCATCCACCTGCCAGATATCACAGTCAAGAACAGCAGTGCCAAATCATATCCGTATGGACTTTAGCATAGACACTGAATTAAAGGTCTCATCACAATCCACAATAGGTATTTGATGAAAGCTCTTTACAATAAGTCTAGCCTTATTAGATCAGTACCTTTCCACCTGCACAGATTTCGAAAGATCTACTTTCTCCTAATGAGTTTTATCCCTTCAGGAGCACCCAGCAAAGTCTAAAATCCATAATTTGCTGAAGTGCGTGGAGTCCATCTTGGATATGAAGTATCTGGTCACCTGCAAGTTACCACTTTCTATGACCTGCTAATAACTAGTAGGGGGAACAGCAGTGCTATGTCATATCCATATGGACTTCAGTATAGACACTGAAGTAAAAGTCTTATTATAATCCACAACGGGTATTTGATGAAACTCTTTACAACGAGTTGGTACAGTTCCACCTGCACAGATCTTGAAAGATTTACTTGCTCCTAATAGGTTTTATCCCTTCAGGAGCACCCAGCAAAGTCCAAAATCCATAATTTGTTGAAGTGCGTGGAGTCCATCTTGGACATGAAGCATCCGATCACCTGGAAGTTACAACTTCCTATGGCCTGCTGATAACTAATAGGGTCATCATCACCATGATGCTAACCTCCTTGTCACCATCTACGAGAAAACCGAAATACCTCTCGGGTGATTGGGGCCGCCTACTTAATCTGCAGAGTAGCTAATGGTTTGTCAAGTCTAATTGAATTCTTAGGTTCTACTAAATTTTCGGTAACCATTTGTAGTTCTAGAATCACTTCCAATTTTATCGTATTCCCACTAGTTTCTTTTGCATTCCTTTTATAAAAAGGTGGCGAGTTAAGAACAATGTAACTATTGATCTTGAAAATGGTTGAAGCAAAATCCTAGCGAATGCTTGGGATAATCTACAAACCGCCATTACCGAAGCGTGCCTTGAGTTTGTCCGGATTCTGCTTTCAAACAGAAACTAGATAACTCCATATCTTAACAATCTCAAGATATGTAACCATTCAATGTCCATATAGAATCAATGCAGTAATTTAGATAGAATTAGATCCAAATGTCATGCAGCTGTTTTCAGTGCATATCACTTAATGGAAAAAAGGCCAATACAACATTACTCATCACGGAGCACACCTACGGATGAGTAACCTACTAGAGAATCAAGTTCTCAATATTACTATGATGGAATACCTAGCATAAATATCTATATTTTCGATCACCTCGAAGAATCCTGATACTTCCAACGTATGGTTCTCTACTTTATTCTTATATCTACATAAATTTCTCAAAATCTTAAGACCTTGCATTACAACGATTACGCGTCTAAAACTAGAAAACTCATAGGTATGCCTGAATGAAGGAAGAGTACCAACCCTTTGTCCCGAAAGACACTAGACAACATACATTTTCATGTATAAATCCCAAGAGTATACTTACTCAAACTCTTTGTGTTGTAGGTTGAAAAATTGTATTTTGGTTAAGAATGTCTTACACCGTTATTTAATGCACCTTACCTTATCCTCAACTGATAAAGGTAAATGTTTATAACATAATTTTCAAAATATTTATCTCACTTTATAAAATAAAGGTACAGATATTTCATTTTTAAAAATTGGTGCATAACAACGGTTATTCGAAACCAAATATTTGCCGTTAGGCAAAACCAGGCGATTTAATCCAATATCACCATTTGCAACGAATTCCGATATTGAGCATCAAATCGCCAATTTTCCAATATTCTACTCTTACTCAGCATCTGTAATGCCGTACTGATGTGAAATCCAAATCCGGTAAATACATACCCTAGAGTCAGGATTGATTGGGAAAACAGTTCTCTTTTACAAGTACACAGAAATACTGAAATATGAAAATGTTTCAAGGGAGTGGCCGGATATTCCTAGTAATGCCTATTCCATTATTCAGATTCACTACAATAGTCGCATTTTCCTTTGCCATCACTTCAATCCCTTTATGTATCTCTACATCTTACCTTCTGTACACCGTACTTAGGCTAATTGATTTTCTTCCTTCCCTACCTTTTGGCACGAGCTTAAGTTTTGGAAGAAAACTATCCAATAAGCGTAATAAGTGTATTCTCTTAATACAAGAAGCTCTCGCAACCTGAGAGAAGGTAAAGGAAAGAGACAACCGAATAATTCTATTCAATTTCTCCAGAACCAGTGACCATTCTCGACTGAAATAATTTCTTTGAATTCGTATGTAACTATACAATGGTCGTTCCAAGCAATATAGATCATTGTAGTGATACAAAATGTTCTGAAGAAATGCAAAGTGTAAAGTAGGAGTGGCAGGGATATGTGCGACTTTGTCGTGAATCATGATAATCCAAAGCCCAAGTATGTAAGAAGCTTCAGTTAACTTGGTTCATGAGTTTTAGTTTAAGGTAAGTCATGGGTCGCTGTACCAGAGAGAGAGAAAAGAAACACTTAACGTGCACTCTATCAAGATTAGATTTGTTATCACTTTATCTAATCAGGATGACTCTTACTGTATTCTCGAATTCTCCTTCAAACCCTAAAAGAAGAACTAGTCGGGATCATATACACTTTACAAGTTCGCCAACTTTTCAGTCAGGCCAGTGTTGGTATTCCGAGGGAGGTCCCCCGTGCTTTCACACGGACCCAATTAAATAACCTTGTTTCCGCAGAGAACTAATCTCGTTAACACTTTCTAAACACCTAATAGGTTGGTTAGTTGTGAAATGAAAATCTCCCGAGGAGTAATACCAACTCATCAGTGAGAATCGGGACCCAACAATCATTGTGTGATAACTTTTAAGGAAGCCGACCAAAATTACTACACACTAGGAGGTATGCACAAACTTGACAAGTTTACCGTATGTTTGACACTCCCGATATGGTTTTTTCTCCTAGGACCCAAGTGACCTTGACTAAAGATCAAAATACCAAAGAGTCCTAGTCAAGTTCTACCCGTCATTATCTTGATTGCATTAGACCTACTCGCACGACATCTGACTAAAGATCAAAACTATCGTACGACTGTTCTAACCAATCGCATTACTATGCAACAGAAAAGCATTACATAGCTACCGAACACTATGCCTCGACAAAAGATCGAAATACGTAGCACGAATACTAAGCAATACTAATTTGAAATGACGGAGGGCTATGACCGGTTTTTGATGAAAAACCTTTAACGTAATGAACTTGAAATCGTTGAAAGAACTCGAGTGGCTTTGAAATGGAGTGGTTTAGTCTCCGCTTTTAAAACTAGCAACATAAACTTTTGCTTAAGAGCGAACTCCCCGTGAAATGATCAAGGCTCTTCCCTCATAGAATGAGGTGCGGGATATTCCTAACCGAACACCTCTATGCAAAGCAAAAGAATACGACTATGAGTTTTGAAGAAAACCGAGTAGTTTTAAAATTGGTTCTGACAACATCATTTAGGTTTATTTTCCTTGCATTATTCAGATAATGCGTTACCACCATTTTAAGTTTCCAAGCTACAAAAGAAACAACCAAAATATCATACTTTTATATGCCATCCGCATTCGCCATAGGGCCCCGTCATGCACCGTTAGGTTACTTAACTAACGGCAGAGCGGGGGCAGGGCTAGCGCGGATGCAAAACATATAGAAGCGTTTACTATATATATATATATATATATACATACATCGCAGGCAGATAATAGATATCATATGCAAATAAAAATCATCACATGCATGCGAACAACAATATAGAATAGCGGATACAGTAGGAGTCCCGCGTTTCATTTGAGCCGTAAATGAAACACGACGTTTCCCGATCGTGTGGATAGCCCTACAAAGTCGATCCTAGACCCCTACGAGTGCGGCAAGCCACCTGCCAATTCTAGAAACTGGGTAACATGCCCTCAACGAAATGAGTCGGTCATCCGTCGCTTTCTAGAATCCGGTGACTTGTGCACCCCTCCACGGGTCGATCCTATAACCCCTACAAGTGGGTGAGCAACCCGCCAATTCTAGAGTGAGGCTGCCCGGTCTCAACTCTATGAGATGGTCACCTGCTGCACTCTAGAACTCGGCTACTTGAGCACTTCTCCTGGGTTAATCCTAGTACAGAAATAAAATATATATAAGGGTGACAACAACCGCAAGCTAGTCGATAATGATGAGCCAACTAGTTTCTAGCAGGCCATTACGAGCAGAGACTCAATAAAGTGGTTGGATGCTATGCGGTCCGAGATGGAATCCATGTACACCAACAAAGTTTGGACTTTGGACGTTGCACCTTCAGGGATAAAACCTATAGGCTGCAAATGGATTTTCAAAAGGAAAATTGGTGCAGATGGACATGTTGAAACCTATAAAGCTAGACTTGTAGCAAAAAGTTTTCGTCAAAGACCTGACTTGGACTATGATGAAACCTTTTCTCCAGTGGTTATACTTAAATCCATTCGGATTTTACTTGCCATTGCTACATTCCATAATTATGAAATCTGGCAAATGGACGTAAAGCCTGCTTTTCTGATTGAAAGTTTGGAAGAGTGTTTATATGGACTAGCCAAAGGGCTTCATAGAGAGTGGAAGCAGTGGAAAAGTGTGCAAGTTGTTTAAATCCATTTATGAATTAAAGCAGGCATCACGGAGTTGGAACATCTGCTTTGATGAGACAGTCAAAGAATTTGACTTTATCAAAAATATAGATGAACTATGTATTTATAAGAAAATTGCAGCGAGAACTGTGATATTTCTCGTCTTGTACGTGGATGCCATTCTCTTAATAGAAAATAACATTTCTTTGCTACAATCGGTCAAAAGTTTCTTGTCACAGAAGTTCTCCATGAAAGACCTGGGTGATGCCTTCTATATTCTAGGGATCAAGATCTATCGTGATAGATTTAAGAGCATGTTGGGGCTTTCACAATGCAGGTACATTGACACCATACTGAAGAGATTTAGTATGGAAGATTCCAAGCGCGGTAATTTACCCGCTTTTTACAGGATCACTCTCTCTAAAGAGATATCTCTCAAGACTAATTTGGAATGAGATCGTATGAGTATTATACCCTACGCTTCGGCGGTAAGATTTATAATGTATGCCATGTTATGTACCAAACCAGATGTTGCTTACGCACTGAGCGTGGTAAGTATCAGTCAAACCCTGGGGAGAAGCATTGGATAGTAGTAAAGAATATTCTCAAGCACCTGAGAAGGACTAAAGAGATGTTCTTGGTATACGGCAGTAAAGACCTCCAGATCGAGACCTTCGCTGATTCCGGCTTCCAGAGTGATAAGGATGACTCCAAATCCATGTCGGGTTATGTATTCACCCTCAATGGAGGAGCGGTATGTTGGAAGAGCTCCAAACAGGATACCGTTGCCGACTCGACAATAGAAGCGGAGTATATTGCTGCTTGTAACGCCGCAAAAGAATCTGTCTGGATGAGGAAATTCATTACAGACTTTCAGGTTCCGTCCATTGTTGATCCAATACCTTTGTATTTTGACAACAACGGAGTTATAGGTTTAGCGAAGGAACCATGGTCCCATCAGAGGTCCAGACACATCTTGAGGCGGTATCACCTGATCAGAGAGATCGTGGATCGCCAGGAAAGAGGTGCTGAGAGTAGACACGAAGGACACTGCAGATCTACTCACAAAGGCCACCCCTCAGACACAGTTCGAGAGGTTATTCGAGATGAAAGGTCAGTGATACGCCAATGCTTGACCTTTGTGCAAGTGGGAGATTGTTAGGTATATATGCTTTAGAGGCCATTATTGTATAGTACATGATTGTATATTATATTTTCAAAGTTTGGGATATATATGTATAAGACAGTCTTGCTTAATATGATAGTTTGCTATCTGGTTTGTATCTATCTTAATATATGTATATGTTCTTTTTTACATATCGCTAATACATGTAGATAGAGCTGTTACGATCTTTGCTTGACTACCAGCGTTGTAATAGCAATCATACTTGTAGGAGCTGGGTAGTCTGTAAGCACATCCTTAAAATTGTCCTTAGTCGAAGGATTATCGAGACTGTGCATTGATACTCCGGTGTAGACTAGTGTATACGTTTCTTATCCCCGACAGGGGAGATGGCCGGTCCCGCAGCCATTGGTATACGCTACCAAAGATAGTATACATGTGCTCATTAGGTTATGAGTTACACTGGACAGACTCGCTGGGAACTGTTAATTGGTATTATACCTATCGTCGGATAGCAGTTCTCTAATGACATGAGTACATGTTGGTCCGATGACTTGACATTACTATTAGTCTCGAGTGTGTTCCCACTGTACTTAAATTACTACCCTACCACGGCTTTAAAGAGTCGTGCAAACCGGTAGTAGTTGGGTGCAGCCCCGAAGCACTTGGAGGCAGTTGGTGATAGAAGGGATTCGTCTCTCCCGATATTGAGAGTCGATATCGCGCTGTGTACGGTTGGTCGATACCACAGGTCCCTGGCTTGAGAAAGTGAGATTTATTGGTAGGTACACCAGTAGTTTCTCAGGTTGTATTGGGTTCGACACTAACACGATTTATCGCGCCTTTAGAGGGTTACCCCTTAGGCTCGATATGTGATACTCTTAGGCGAACAGACCGGACTGTACGGAGAATGTCACCTATAGGCTCAGTAGGGGTTCTGATGAGTTTTCTTATCGATCTTCCTTTCAACAGACACCTGGATAGCCGTTACGTACAGTTAGTGTCAATGACGTGCTTGTGGTTAAACCCACTGGCGGAGTATTGTCGAGTTTTTAGAGTCTCATATAGAGGGTTATCCGACTCAGGCGAAACGGTGTAGTTTGCGTATTTCGATGTGCTCGGGTATTCGATTGAACACGTGTATTTTATACACGTGCTTTAGTCGGACCATTTAGTAATACTAGCAGGTTTCAAAGATAGCTAGATATGGAGCTAGTATTGTATTGCTCTCTTTTATGTATTTGTATTTTAATACAAATACGGTATTTATACGAATACGTGTATTTTTTATAAATACAGGTTTTTGTGTCTTGATACAAATACATGTATTTCTTTCTAAATATGAATACGCGTATTTTGTATTTTCGGTACAAATACGGCATTCGTATTTTGGTAGAAATACGATATACGTATTTATTATAAATATGGGTATTATGGTATACTTGATTATATATATATATATATATATATATATATATATATATATATGTGTGTGTGTGTGTGTGTGTGTGTGTGTGTGTGTACCATGGTGAGGTGACTCTCTGCTTCTAATCTCTTCTTGGTTTTTCATGAAGTATGTGGGCTTGTGACTCACTAGTCCTACTCACCTCTTATCATTTTTTATTATAGAAAAGGAAATGAAGTGATAAGAAGTGAGTGTGAGATATTATTATGTTTTTAGGGATAATTTTTCTAGTAGCATCTCTTCTTATTTTTCCTCACTTCTCTTGAGTATTAAGGAAACAAAAGAAAGTATCTTGACACTTTAACTACACTCCTAAATATCATTTCTTAGCAAGACTTGATCCTTAGTTGCTTTATAGAAGTTAGAGCTTGAATCGGCATTCTCGGGTGAATCGTTGTTGACGCGAGAGATCGATTTTGAGAGCTTGATCCTATAAACCTAAGTGCTCAAGGAGAGAATCATACAAGACCCGAAAGACCGTCTTCAAAGGTTGTAGTACTCAACCTAGTAGTTAAACTCTTCTAGTTTAGTTTAGTTTAGTGTTTGGACATGAATTCTAGGGTTTAAATATATAGTGCTTAAGTAAAATTAAAATTATGATTCTATAAAGCCATAATAGTCACGGCAAGGAGCACTATAAACTTACAGCAGGATCCCTCATATTTTCCTCTCAACCTTATCGCCATTTCTAATCATGATCTCTGATCTCATGCTATTAGCTTTTCCAAAAATCTTAACATGGTTTCTACATCTTTGTTCACTGTTTAATCTAATTCTAATATAAAAATTACCCAATTCTAATATAAAAATTACGATGAAATCTAAATACTTTGGTAACTAGTTTCTAATCAAGATTATACTAGATTTCCCCTTTTATTGATAGACGTGGTAACGCCCTACCATAAAACCCTATTCAACGGTTCACTAGCATACCATAACACGTTGTTATGCTATCCAAAATCACTCTGACAAATCATCAGTTACAGCCGGAATGCCATCCAATTTTTAGTGAATGTGTGTTGCCCTTTTTAGTCATACCCAAAGGATGGCTAAACTTTGTATTTTCTCAAAAATGCCATGAAGTTCCTAAACTCGTATTTACATCAAAATACCACAAAGTTTCTTAACTCGTATTTACATCAAAATACCACAAAGTTTCTAAACGCGTATTTCAAATAAATACCTTAACTTTATAAATACCCTAAAGTTTTAAATACTATAGTTTCACTAAAATCCCCTAAAGCCCTAAATACCGCATTTTCAATAAAATACCATAAAATTTTCTAAAATTCGTATTTCAAGAAAAGACCATAACTCTTCCTAAAACTATAATTTCATAAAAATATTATGAACTTTTATTAAACCCTAGTTTCTCAAACATACCCTATGCAACTTGGATGAGACTCTTAACGGAATACAAGGAACTTTATGTGCCATGCTATCTTGTATGTGTGAACCTAAGTATGGGGTACCATTAAATATTCTGATATACGGATGACTTTATTACCACTGAAGATTCTGATATACGGATAACCTTGATAACTATTGAAAATTCTGATATACGGATGACATTGATTTGGAAAGTGAACCTCATGTCACCATGCCTAGTAGAGTCACGTGCTGATGTCTACTTGTACTCTTATATAACAAACTTAGACCCGGATGGGATAGTTTAGATTACGTGAGGTTGTATTAAGGGTCTCGGGATTCCCTCTCTAGTTAACCGTGTATATCTGATGTGTTGTTGTTCCATAGCACTAACGAAATATTCCCGAGTACGCCGGTATTCTTATGTAACTAAGTTAACTGTACCTTGTAATTAGATTGACGATATCATGCTTATAAACCTGACACATATACCTGGTGACATCCATTTATATATAGTTATACTAACATGTGCGACTTGCACTACACCTACTATTGCTTCTTTTCGCTCGCCTTATCTTGAGATTCCTACCCGAGTTTATCTCGTTGACGGATATTTTCTCCTTCCTTCCTTTTTCCTTGAAACGTCCGTTAGGCGAAGGAAAGGACCCGACGATAGTCGACGAGGTGGAACCAACAGCAAAGGACTACGCCGAGTTCTCTACATATTATTAGGATCGGCCGTCTTGTTTCTTTTATCTTGTCGCCCATCTATTTAGGGCTTGCTTTTCTTTCAAGTGATAAAATAAACTTTTTGTATCTCATGTAATAACTGGAAGTTAATGAAAATAAAGGGCATTGCTTTTATTTTTTTTTTCTTTGGTACATTGACCTGCATTTCTTTTTATGCTTAACATAACTATATCAAGTTGAGGTCATCTTTCGATATCGTTAGGTTGCGGACCGAGTCGCGTCTCAGCTTCCGTTCCATGGGTAGCGGGGCGTGACATGAAAACATAAATAGAAGGATAGGCTGAATAAAACCTCTATAACTGGTGTGTATTGATCTATAGGTTAAGCTTATGTTAAAAATTATGCAAGGATTCAGGCACATCAAGATTTTTCATATAGTTGATTTGAACTAGTATTAAGATAAATACTTAAGGAAAATTAAATAATTTATTTAAGATGATTTAATAAATTATGACAAGTAATCCATACTTGTGTTTCATCAAGAAACAAACAGGTTATTACCTAGCTAGTTATTTGCATCTATGATTTGGCTCTTTGTAATTTCATGCGGTTTCCTTTTGACTTTGTAAGTCAAAGTTGCATGCTCTACAAGGTTTGTAGAAAAGCGGAATTTCGAAAACGAATTTTGTGATCATGCAATCAAGACTTTTAACCCAAGATCTACCACAAAACCCTAACTAGCAAGGCTACATAGGTAGTTATTCTACTGTGTTAGAATTTTATACCTATCGGATTCGTGTCCTTCGGGTCTTGAATCTTCTTCTTGAGCTCTTTTTGGAGTCTTCGGTGTAGTTTGATTTCCGGTTTCCTAGATCCTAGATGATCCATCCGAAGGTCCTAGGTTCAAGGTTCAACTTTGAAAGTGAAAATAACTTAATTAACTAGATTGCTAATCTAGCCAGTCAAGAATGAATGGAGATGATTAGTGGTGAGTTTTCTATCTCAAAAACCCTTATTTCTCAACTCATGAGAATGATAGGGTTTTTGTGAAGGGAAGAAAGCAAAGAAGTAACAGAAGATGGCAACTCAAGAATGAGCTCAAAGAAAAATTCCAGCAACCGTGAAGAATGGCTACTCCAAGATAATATCAAGTCTTTCTTTTCTTTTAAAAATCTAGCCATACTTCAATAGTGATCACAATAAATGTCCAAACCATGCTTCATGTCATGCCTCCTTTACACCTCATTTTTTTATTTATCAATAAATAGAAAATCACAGATTATGAGGTATCTCCTTCTAGAATGTATTTTGTATAAATACAAAATACTTTCTACCGTATATACATACTCGTATTCGTATCAAAATACGAATACCCAAGAGATAGAATAATACCACTAAAAATAATATTAGTATTAAATCAATATTTGATTTAATAAACCGGCTTAATCCTAAACCCACTAGTATTAAAAAACTGTTCGATTAAATTCCGCGCAACTGGTACACGCAATCAATCGGAACGCTACACGTATAAACACACGGTCTCCACATCGTTTTGCCTGAACCAGAGAAACCTTCTGTGTGGGACTCTAAGGACTCAACAGTACGCTGGTAGTGAGTTTAACCATAAGCGCGTCAGCGGTACTAGCTGTACGTAACGGCTATCCAGGTACCTGTCGAAAAGATGGCCGACGAGCAAACTCATCTGAACTTCTACTGAGCCTAACCGTGACAATATCTATACAGTCCGATCTGTTTGTCTGAGAGTATCGCATATCGGGTCTAGGGTTGGTTAACGTCAGACCCCTACTAACCTTGATAAGTTGTGCTGGTGTGGCTCAAGACCATCCGAGAAATTACTGATTTAACTATCAGTAATTCTTAACTGCCCTGGCCAGCGGCTTATAGTGTTGACCAACCAAATACAGTACGACATCGACTCCTAATACCGAGATAGACAAATCCCTAACAATCACTCACTGCCTCCATGTGGCTCGGAACTGTACCCAATTAAAACCTGTTTGCATGACTCCTTTGAGCCGTGATAGGGTAGTAATCAAAGCACAATGGGAACTCACACGAGACAAATGATGATCTTATGTCTACAGACTAGCCGTACACATGCCACACGAGAAATCATCTGACGCTAGGTATAATACCATCCAGCAGTTCTCGGTGAGTCTGTCCAGTGTATCCATCTACAGTGAGCACCTGTATACAATCTTAGGTGAAACACACCAATGGCTGTGAGACTAACCATTGCCCCTCGTCGGGGTCTAGAAATGTATACACCAGTCTACTCTGAAATATCGATACCATGTCTCGATATTCCTACGACTGGAGACACTTTTAAGGATATGCGTATAGACTGCCCAGCCCTCACAAGTATGACCGCCATCACAACGCAGCTAGTCAAGCATATCCTACGGGCTTTATCAACATGTATAAGTAATACGTAATAACAAGTAGAACATACATACATGTTAAGATAAAATCAAACCAGATAGTATACTATCATTTCGAGAAAGATTGTCCTATATATATATAGTATCCATTACAAATAATGGCCTTTAGGGCGAGCGCGTGCGCGCGCGCGCGCACACACACACATCCTTATATATACTTATTCATAGTATCTATTACAAATAATGGCCTCTGGGGCATATATATCCTACAGTCTTAAGCGAAGGAAGTTCCATCCTTCTGGCAGATTTATTAATTCATCCATGTCCAGGTCGTACTAACATTAACCGAGTTGCTCGTTGTGTACTTGGGGTGAGGTCAAGCAGCGTTACCTAGGACGTGCTGATAGGTACTCCTCTAGTCATTGGGTAGAACTGGAGCAAAGGAAATTAACATTGAGAGAGAGAGAGAGGGAGGGAAGGAAAGAGAGGGAGGAACTTTTGAATAGGAATTTGATGCCGTGATAGCTTAAAATTAGACAATTTATTGGATGATTTTCTTTATTCTTGAATTCCCTTTATAAAAAAGGAGAGACCGAGACCGTCAGTAGTTGATGACATTATCTATCTCCTTAGAGTTTGTAATAGTAGAGAAGTACAAATTATGCTAGGATTTAGTCCCATAAAGAATTTTTTCCATGTAGTTGGTTTGAATTAGTATTGAGATAAATACCTGAGAAAATTGACTAAATATTTAAATAGATTTAATAAATTTTGGCTACTAATCCAATATTTATGTTTCATCAAGAAACAAAAAGGTTATTATGAAATGTATAAGAAAAGTAATTTAAATATCCAATTGCCAATTTACTATATAAATTTTTTGTTTAAGTTAATCCTGGTTTCTTTTTATTCCTAGCTTATTGATTTTGAGACAAAAATGCCGGAAACTCACGCAATTTCTCCTAAAAAGCAAGAAATCCGGGTTAACATGATAAATGCAGTTTATACCCATAATCCCAAATGATGTTAATCTTTCCCATCCAGAAGACCTTTTTGTTTTATTTTATGAAAAGACACTTTTATCAATTCTTGTTGACTAACACATTGTTTTCTTTTCTTCTACTGCCGTTCAAAAATCCATAATCTTTTGAACCGCACGTGCTCATTATTGGAGGAGAGAGGAAAAAAGATAGATGGAGAATTGAATAGAAACAATGGAAGGGGCCAAAAGATTTGCAGGAAATTTTTTTTGGGAAGAAAGAATCGAATGGTTTTTTGGGAAAAATACACTAATAAAAGGGTGTTAAATTTGTGGCTAAGTGCATGTTCTTTAAGTCAAGGGGATTTTTTTGCTTTTCGGATAAAAGTGGGTGCGGTGTCCGGCATTTTAGCCTAATTTTATTTCTGCTTAAATACTTTCTTTTGTTGCCCCTCATAATTGGAAAAATTAATCTATTGTTATTTATAAAATAAAAGGCAAGCATATGAACTCAATCTAATGTTACCGATCAAAACAAGCAACCAAAAGGAATGCAAGAATTTCTCTTTGAAATAAACACATTGAATACCAAATAAAAACATGTTCAATCTAACCGATATAGTATATCAACTCCTTAAAATCATAAATATTATATTATTTAACAAATAATAATGCATATGTAATCGATGAAATCAAACTTTCAACTAACATAAATTTCTGAGCCTTACACGATAGGAGGTTGAGTCGTAATCCTTCAGCATCTCTGGCCAAACCCCGTCTTAAACGGGGCAGTAAAAAACACCTTGTAAAAGCATTCAAGGTTTAACCTGAGAACTTCGATGCAACACTCAGGGCTCAAATGGACCTCATCCCTCAACGAGGAGCGCAATAGTGTAATAACGATCCAAACCAATCGCGTCCAGATTCAGCCAACAGACATCTGCCATCTTCAGATCAGATGTCTGTTCCACAACAGAGCGCAAATCCAGATCGTCGTTGGACGTCGGAATCTAATGGTGCAGACGTCTGCCTAAAGTAAGCAAAAGTAGCAGAGTAATGCCAGACGTCTGGAGAGGTATCTCCAGACGTCTGACCCTGAAGACACCGCTATAGCGGTTATTAGGCAGACGTCTGTATCATCATGGGCAGACTTCTGGCTCTGTGATCTGCGGAAATATTCTAAAGATTTGATTAGATATTTGTAAAGGTTTAATTGTAACAAATATATTATTGATTGTAACAAGTATATATCATTCATATAATATAAAAGGAGAACCAAGAAGAGAGGAATAACTCTCTTGGTCTTCATCTTCTTCCAATCTCTCCTCTCTCTCTCTCTATTCTCTCTCTATTTACTAATCTTTTATGGTATCAGAGCCATAAAGGCGAACGCCATTATAATTTCTTCTCTCTATATTTCTCCCATAATGTCAACCAACCAAGATCAGTCCTCCGTCTCATTAACTCCACACCTCGCCCTAACACTAATCTTTAACCCTACTGTATCGTCATTCTCTTTAACACATGGACCGAATGTCATGTCACTTCTCCACATAAAACTCACCCGCGATAACTATCTCGGTTGGAAGATGCAGTTTGAAACCGTTCTCAAGTCGCAAGGGTACATGGACAACATTGAAGTGCATGCCCTTGACTATTCCTGATGAAAAAAATCAACTCGTTACAGCATACAATCCAGCATATGCTGTATGGATATAAAAGGATCAATTAATTATGAGTTGGATGTTAGCGTCTCTAATTAAAACACTAATTTTCTTGGTGTTCGATCGAACTATAGCTCAGGTTGTATGTGAGACACTTGTAAAAGCCTTCGCATCGCACCCTCGCGTTCGCATAGTCTCGCGCTCGCATCCTTCAACTGAAAACCTAACTTCAGAATATCAAACGAGAATCCGCCTCCATCACAGAGTACATTCAGAACATCAAGACAGTCTTCGACAATCTTGCGGTCATTGGACATAGGATTTCCGATACCGATCTTGTCATGCATGTTTTTTCCGGTATGGGATCAATTTATGACTCCTTTGTTCTTGCTATCACAACCCATATAGATGATATCTTTCTTGAAGATCTACATGGCATGCTCTTTGCACATGAGAGCCTCTGCCGGCAACAAGATAAGGCTCTCGATACTACTCTCTTTCTGTCTGTCAATGCCGCAACCATGGGCTATGGAGGTTCCTCTTCAGATTACTATCAGCGTGGCTATAACACCGAGCGCGGAGATCGTGGTGGCCGCAATGGCCAGGGTCGTGGTCGAGGCCGCGGTCATGGTCTTTCTCAATGCCAAATTTGCATGACAACTGACCACTATGGCAATAGTTGTCCACAACGTTTCAATCAGATCTTTTCTGGTGGTCCAAGAAGTGCTTTGCAATTTCATGCCCCGCGGTCTCAGAATTTAAGATCAGATGGGCACTATCAAGGACCTATTCCATACGCCATGATGTCACATACACCTCCACTATATCTCTCGAGTGGTCCAAGCGTTGCTTCCTCTGAATAGTATCCTGACTCGGGGGCAACGCATCATATCACACCACACTATACTCAACTCCTCGTGGCAACCCTTATAATGATACAGATACAGTACGCATAAGTAATGGTACATGTTTGTGTATTCTTAACAATGGCCACACAATAATTCCATCATCTTCTCGATCATTTCAAATGACCAACGTTCTTCATGTTCCTTCAATAACGAAAAATCTTTTATCTATTCATAAATTTACTAAAGATAACAATATTATTTTTTAGTTTCATCCATTTGATTGTTTTGTGAAGGATCCAAAGTCGGGGACAGTTCTACTTTAAGGCCACCTCATTAATGGACTTTACCAATTGCCTCTTCCAAATGTCTCGTCTCCCACCGTGTTTATTGGTGAACATACCTCTACTTCCTCATGGCATGCTCGCTTAGGTCATCCTTCTTTAAAATCTGCAGTTAGGATTTTATCTAGTTTTCATTTACCAATTGTTAAGAGTCGCAGAGAGTCAGTTTGTTTTAGTTGCATGAAGACTAAAAGCCACAAACTCTCTTTTGAATTGTCATCAATGGTGTCTTTTGCACTTTTATATTTAATTTATTCTGATGTTTGGGGTTTTACCCCTATTTTATTTTACTTTGATTTCCGTTATTATATTACTTTTGTTGATGACTATAGCAAATTTAGCTAGTTATTTCTGATGCATAATAAGTTTGATTTATTTGACATCTTTTGTCGCTTTTAATGACATATTGAACGTTATTTCAGTAGGAAAATACGTATGTTTCACTCTGATTAGGGTGGTGAATATCAACCCTTCATCGTCATCTAACCACGGTGGGTATCTTTCATCATGTTTTCTGCCCCCACACTCCCAAACAAATGGGGCAGTGGAACGCAAACACCGTCATATTATTAAGACAGCTCGTGCTCTTCTTGCTAATGCCTCCATCTCATCTCATTACTAGGATAAGGCCGTGAAAACTGCCGTTTTTCTAATTAATCGTCTCCCTACACAAGTTATTCGTAACGATACCCATCTCCACAAATTATTTGGTCACTATCCTAACTATACCTTCCTACGCACATTTGGATGTGCGTGTTATCCTTGGCTTCGTCCCTATGCCCAACATAAACTTGTTAACTGATCCGATCGCTGTGTGGTCATAGGTTATAGTACTGAACATCATGGTTACCGTTGTCTCCATGTACAATCCGGTCGCATGTATGTGTCTCGGCATATTATTTTTGATGAAGATTGCTTTCCCTTTCAGGTTCAGATTATACTAGAGACTTGTCGCCGACCATTGAGCCCTTACCAGGAGTAGTCATCCTAAGCTCTAGCCTTGTTCCAAGTCCAGCATTACCATTAGTGCCTGCCACCATCCCCTCTCGTGTGGCCGGCATACTTAGGTCTTCCCCACGCCAGTCGCTCAACTCGCCCAACCCAGTCACTTGTACACAGTTGCTCCCTGTCCCGTGAACTCCCCACCAACAACCCCCAGTCCCGCTCCTACTAGTGCTACTCGATTGACATCTACAGAGGATCCTGGCCCATTGCATTCAGTGCAATTCTCCCTGCTCACGGGCTCCCCTTCCACCATCTCGTCGAGCACTTCTGATGAGTTTCCAATTTTTCGCATGCGCTCCCTTGCCGACATCTATGCCTTCGCCGACCTGATCGTTGATTCTCCGTCACCTTACGCGCTCACAAGTAGTCACGCATTACCTAAAACACTTCTTACCACTGCTTCGGTCGAGCCCACTTACTTCATACAGGCATCCAAGGTCCTGTCTTGGCATGCAGCCATGTCTTCTGAATTCGATACTCTACTTCGGAATGGTACATGGTTGATTGTCCCTCGCCAACCTCACTTCAATGTCGTCGGGTGAAAATGAGTGTTCAAGATGAAACATCGTGCTGATGGCTCGATTGAGTGTCACAAGGCATGGATCATGGCCAAGGGATTTCGCTAACAGCCCGATGTTGACTACTTCGATACTTTCAGTCCCGTTATCAAGATCACCACGGTTCGCTTGATTCTTGCAATTGCGATTAGCTCGGGTTGGCCAGTGCGACAATTGGATATCTCGAATGCATTTTTATATGGCCATCTTGAGGAAGTGCACTATATGGATCAACCCCCGGTCTTCACTCATCCTCAATTTCCCAATCATATCTGTCGATTGCAGTGCTCTCTTTATGGCTTCATCAAGCTCCTCGTACTTGGTTCAAACGTCTGAGTACCCGACTCCTTTAACTCGGCTTTCTTGGTTCTAAAACCTATACTTCGTTGTTCTTTCGTTGGAACCAACACTCATGGATTTATGTCTTTATTTATGTTGACAATATTCTAATTACTGGTTTCGATCAAGAGAGCGTCACTTACTTTATTTCTTCTCTTCAACGGGAATTCTCTATTTATGACCTTGGCACCGCTCACTATTTCATTGGCATCGAACTTTGTCATCCCGATGGCTGCCTCTTATCTCAATCTCAATATATTGTGGATATTCTTAAGTGCTCCAAAATGACCGCCGCGCGCTTGATGTCCACACCCATGGCCACCGTCACGACTACCGATGATTCTCTTTCCACTTCCCTCGCCGATCCATCTATGTATCGCAGTATTGTGGGCGCTTTTCAATATATCACCATCACTCATCCTGATATCTCCTTTGTAGTCAATCGGGCCTGTCAACAGATGCACACTCCTACTGAGCATCATTAACCGCTAGTTAATCGAATACTTTGCTATCTTCTAGGCACACATTCTCATGGCCTTCTTCTCTACAGAGATTCGCCACATCATCTACATACTTTCAGTGATGCTGACTGGGTTAGGAATATTGTGACTTGTCGTTCCACCAGCAGCTATACTATTTTCTTAGGTCGCGATCTCATTTCATAGAGTTCCAAGAAACAACCAACGGCCGCTCACTCAAACACAAAGGCTGAATATAAGGCTCTTGCGAATGCCACGTGTTGGGGTCAAAAATTGCACCCCGGTTGACCAAGTCAAAATCAAAGTCAACCCCAAGTAAGCGGGTCCAAGCCCAGATCAAGTGGGCCCATGCCCAAGTCGAGCTCCGCGGCCGGCCTCCCCCATTCCAAAATGTAATCATATAATAAATAATTTTGATGCATTTTTTTATGCATGAATGTAAGGAAAATGGGCATAAAGCCTAATTTTTTTAAAGCCCATGGCTTATGTGCAAAAGAAATGAGCACATGAGACATGGGATGAGCAAAATGCCATTTTATAAAGTCCAAAGAGCTATATGTAAAGTTTGTAGTCTATAAAGGCAAACATGATGAAAATATCTATAACAACTTTTCATTCTCTAAAAACTCTAGGGTTTTTGTGTCTTCTTCTCCTTCATCTAGGTTTTAAAACCTTCTTTTTTTTGAATTAAATTTAGAGTTTTACTCTTCTTTTTCCAAAAATAAATAGTTTTTCACCACAAAACCCACAAAGGAGAGCTCAGATCTTCCATTAGATCTCAAAAAGGAAAGATTTTTAAATCTCATCCCCTCTTGTTCTCCAAGATCCAGCCGACAGAAGAGGAGGAAGGAGACTCATATTCAGAGATCCCATTTTGGGAAAGATTCAACGCTCAAGAGAGAAGAAAGGGGTCCCCTTAAGCATTTACAAAGATTCCTTGGAGTTTAACTCCACAAATCAAAGTTTCTGGGAGTTTAACTCCATAAGAATAAATTGAGAATAATAATACATCTTTTTTTTAAAGGGGTTTAACTCCTAAAAGTTAATTGGAGTACAACTCCCAGTATGGGGGGTTGATCCCCCTTTTTACTTTCTGCCGGTGCCGTGTGCCCAGTGCCGACGTGCCGCGCGCGTGAGGCGCTGGCACCTTCTACCACGCATCCTTTGGATGCCTTTCCTTTTAATATATATGTACACACACACACACACTGTCCCCTTTAGAAAAAAATTTCTAACGGGGCGTTGCCCCGCACCCCGCAAGAGGGCTGCTAGCTCCCTTGACCCCCAGCTCGTTATCCGGGTAGCGGGACTCCCGTAAAAACTCTGCGGGGCCCATGATAGATCCAAAACCCCTTCAAAACACAACACCGCACATTGAGTTCGCATGACTTGTTTGACCCGTCAATCGGAGGTTCTCTCGCTCCAAAGACGATAGGCAATTAACGGCAGCTTAGTTCGCGGCTGCCGGAGATTCGGATCCCCACAATCAATAAACTCCAGTCTACCCTTAATAGGGGGAATCTGTAATGCGCCTGACAAGCGCGCGCGTATTCCCATCTCAATAGGATGACGAAAAACACCCTACACCACGGTCGAGCTCATTTGGCTTCAATCGTTACTTTATGAGCTTGGGTTCAATCATTTCCCACATGTGCTGAGGTATGATAACATTGGCGCTACTTATCTCGTTGTTAATCCTGTTTTCCACGCTCGCACTAAACACATTGAAATACACTTCCATTTTGTTCGTGAACGTGTCACTGACAACCAACTCATTGTGCGCTATATCTCCATACATGATCAACATGCCGATGCTCTGATCAAGCCACTATCAAGACAACGATTTGGCGAACTATGGATCAAGCTCAACGTTGTCCAGCTGCCGTTCAGTATGAGAGGGCGTAATAACGAATCAACCCAATCGCGTCTAGATTCAGCCAACAAACGTCTGGTCCACAACAGAGCGCAGATTCAGATCGTCGCCAGACGTCTGCCTAAAGTAAGCAAAAGTAACAGAGCAATGCCAGACGTCTGAAGAGGTATCTCCAGACGTCTGACCCTGAAGATACTGCTGTAGCGGTTATTAGGCAGGCGTCTGTATCATCTCGGGCACACGTTTGGCTCTGTGATTTGCGGAAATTTTCTGAAGATTTGATTAGATATTCATAAATGTTTAATTGTAACAAATATATTATTGATTGTAACAAATAGGTATCATCGATGTAATATAAATGGAGAACCATGTTGAGAGGAATAACTCTCTTGATCTTCATTTTCTTCCAATCTCCTCTCTCTTTATTCTCTCTCTATTTACTAATCTTTTACAGTGAGTCTCAGCAGCCTAGCGAGCGCCAAAACGGAGCCCAACACTTTCGAATATTCAGGGTCGGTGATCAATGGTGACGGAAGGATCCCAACACCGTGGAATTTATATGGGGACCCAAGCAGGGACAGGGGGAGTGTCTTCCATCATGCTTCTCCTTGTTGGGTCTTGTCGAATCCTGAGGCATATGCGGGCGTCCAACGTGCTTCTTCTTGTTCATACGAGTGCGTCCATTATGCTTCTCCTTGTTGGTTATGGTCAAATCCTACAGCATATTCAGGCGTGCTTCTCCTTGTTCATACGAGGGCGTCCATGGTGCTTCTCCTTGTTTGTTATGGTCGAATCCTACGGCATTCGGGTCGAAACTTAAGACGTACGAGGGCGAAGTCCAGATGAATACAAAACCTAGGAGTAAGAGGAGGGATTTTTCTTGCATTTGTGCCATGGTTTGTTTATTGCTTTGATGAAGAATTTGGATCGGATATTTATATAAAGGTTGGTGTGTGGGTAGATACTTCAAGATTTGATAACATTTGCTTTAATGAACTGTAGTATGAGTTGTTGGTAAGTTTTGAGAAGAGCAGTTTTTAAGTTTCATGTATTTCAATTTAATTAAAACTTTTAATCATGATATTAATTAAGCAAGTTTTACAAGAAATTCAATTTGGATCCATCCAGAATATGTATTTATTGGTTTAGGTTTATTTTTTTGTGCCTTTAGGCATGTCTTGGTATTTAATCTAAGTTTACGAGAAATAGATAGGATATAAAATTTTCAAAAATTTTAAAAATAAAAAACATCTCCCATATCCTTAGTTAAATAAAGAAATGTAAGGGGGGAAAAGAAGAATATTGCATTTTTTTTTGAGATCAGGGCTGCAATTGGATTAATATGCAATTAAAACGCTGGTAATTTAATCATCTTTTATTTTTATGCTAAAATGCCAAAAAACCCTCTTCATTTTTGCTTGAAAAGCATGCAACCCCTTTACTTTGAAACAAATACTTTATCTTAAAAGTTTAAAACAGCTATTTTTTTAGTATATTTTTTCCGAGATGCCCTATATTCTTTCTTTCTAAATAGGAGAAAGTAACTCGGTTAATCAATTAAAATTGATCATGGGGGGATTTTGGTATAGAAAATTCAGAAGAGTTGGTGTTTTTGAAAACCATAAAAATCTCATTCAATCTTTTTCTGCAAACTTGAGTTAGAGTTTTTGATAATCATAAAAATTTAGTTCAATCCTTTTCGTTGTAAACAATTTTTTAAAATGATTTTACGGTTATTGATTTTAAAAATATTTTCTTTTATCAAAAGAGGAGCCGTTAATGTAAACCATCTTAGAATCAAGAATTTTGTTTCTCTTGTTTGAATATATAATTTTATTTAAATATAAAAGCACCACTTACCCTATAGTTTTTCTCAGTTATAACAACATAGATTTATGTGATTCATATCATTATTCAATATAAAACTTAAAATTATTTTGTGTTGCCTCTATCCTAATTGAACTCTCAAACTTGGTTCACTTTTCCGAATCCCAATAGGACTCCACTTACAAAGAGCTGCCAAAAATCAAATTCAATTCCTTATCAAAATTGCAATCAGATTCCTACTAAGATTTAAGACCACTAAGCTATAAAAACTTCTCTTCCTCGCATCTTTCTTCCAATTTTTTGTGCATCGAGATTACGATGGCTTTTGAAGAAGCTCGTTCGGATCCAGAACTTTGCGTTAAGGGATGCAGATTTTTCGGAAATCCCGCAACAAAGAACATGTGTTCAAAGTGCTACAACGAGATTACACTTTCCGAGATACTGAAGGCTATGTCGATATCCGTTCCGAAATCGCCAACAACCTTGACGTGACCGTGATCGCGTCAAGATGTTACCTTCCGTTGATCTGTTGATGGCGGCGATGAACGGCTGATATTGGATCTAGAGGCAGGCTCCTGAAGAGTGTGGATCTCAATGGGTTTGAGGTTGGTTGAGCCGAGCTACCTGCAAGGAAGTCCCGGGGTGGTTGTACCACCGAGGACCCTCCGATGGTCAAGTTAGAGAGGAAATCCGAGCAGAGTAATGGCTTAGTGGAGTAAAAATGGCTTACTTGAACCGTCTGAAGGAGGGGTTTATATAGCGGTGGCAGTAGGCAGGCATGCGTGAGAATCACGCTGGCCGTTACGCTCCCGACGTCACGCCCGCATGATGGGCGGGATCCCGCATTAATGGCGAGACATGCTCGTTAATGGGGGATTGTGATGGCGTGGAACGTAGGATGTGATTGGCGGATATCTCACGCATGGCGAGATTCGCGGGATGACGGCTGCGCCTGTGAGCGGTGACGTTGGTCGGTCGATGAGAACGAGGAAGATGACCTCGGCAGGAGAGCTCGCGGACGAGCGGGAGACCCGAGGTATCTTGGTTCTGCGGTAGCCCGGAGACGAGCTGAGAGGGGTGAGGAGGCCAATTCTGTGACAGCTCGGAGGTGAGTTGTGGATGGTCTGGAAGGCCACCGAAGGTCGGGAGACTCCTCGGGCCAGAGGATGGCTCGGAGGCGAGCCGGGAGGGCGAGGAAGCTCAGCACGAAGGAAGGCTCGGAGGCGAGCCGGATGGCCGAAGAAGCTCGGGCTTGAGATAGCTCGGAGTAGAGCAAAGGGGCAGTTGGCGTGGCGGCTGAAGTGCTCGGGGGGAAGGAATGGGTGCAACTTCGGAGACGGGGTTCGAGGGAAGCGCTCACTGTAACACACTGGTTCCCCCTTCGTGGCCCTCAAGGGCCTAACTGGCATACGCATGTGACACGTCATTCGCCATGTGTCACGATATAAGGAATTACCATTATTGAGCATCATCATTAGCTCCCCACTCTCGTTCCGATCTCTTTGTGGGTCGAGTCGAGAGTGGACTGCTTAGTTCTTTCTGTGCGGCTTGGCGCTGGTAATTCCTCGTGGTGGATTGTTCGGGGACGAAACGGCGTTCTTGTTGTCGCGTATCGAGTTGAGTCGAATGAAGGACGAGTGTGGGAAGGTCGGTATCCTCCCTTCGTCGGAGTTGTGGCGCTGATCGCGCGTTGAGTATGAGTTTATTCGGCGGGTCTTGGATCCGTGTCTTTGTAGGGTAGGAAGCTGCCCGCTGGGGATACGCCGAGCGGGAAGGAACCCGGCGGCCTCGCGAAGAGGGCTTCGGATCCTCAGCGTCTGATGGGCAGGAGGCTGCCCGCTGGGGATGCGCCGAGCAGGAAAGAACCCGGCGGCCTCGTGAAGAGGGCTTCGGATCCTTAGCGTCGGATGGACAGGAGGCTGCTCGCTGGGGATGCGACGAGCAGGAAGGAAATCGGTGGCCTCTTGAAGAGGATTTCGGATCCTCAGCGTCCGATGGGCAGGAGGCTCCCCGCTGGGGGATGCACCAAGCAAGGTAGCTGCTCGGTGGCCTCTTGGTGAGGGCTTTGATCCTTAGCGCGAGAGGGGCCGTAAGAGGCTTAATAAGGACGGGTCAAGCAGGGTTACTGTCCGGTGCCTCTTGGCGAGGGCTTTTGATCCCTGGTGTTATGCGGTGGGGAACTACCAGCCAGGGATAACCGAGCAAGGGGGGCCCGGTTGCCTCTTGATGAGGGCTTTTGATCCTTAGCGCGGGAGGGGGCGTAAGAGGCCTACTAAGGACGGGCCGAGCAGGGTTACTGCCCGGTGCCTCTTGGCGAGGGCTTTGATCCTTAAAGATGGCCGAGCAGGATTGCTGCCCGGTGCCTCTTAGCGAGGGGTTTGATCTCTGGCATTGTGGGATAGGGAGTTACCAGTCAGGGATAGCCGACCAGGGTAGCCGCTCGGCTGCCTCTTGCGAGGGATTTTGATCTTTAGAGCGGGAGGGGCTGTAAGAGGCCTACTAAGGACGGGCCGAGCAAGGTTACTGCCCGGTGCCTCTTGGCGAGGGCTTTGATCCCTGGTGTGTTGAGGTAGGGAGCTACCAGCCAGGGATAACCGAGTAAGGGCGGGCCTGGTTGCCTCTTGCGAGGGCTTTTGATCCTTAAGGATGACCGAGCTGGGTTGCTGCCCGGTGCCTCTTGGCGAGGGCTTTGATCCCTGGCATTGTGGGATAGGAAGCTATCAGCCAAGGATAGCCGAGCAGGGCAGCCGTTCGGCTGCCTCTTGGAGAGGGCTTTAATCCCTGGCGTTGTGAGGTAGGGAACTACCAGCCAGGGATAGCCGAGCAGGGTAGCCGCTCGGCTGCCTCTTGGTGAGGGCTTCGATCCTTAGCGCTGAAGGGTCCGTGGGAGGCCTGCTAAGGATGGACCGAGCAATGAAGATGCTCAGTTGCTTCTTGGCGAGGGCTTCGATCCCTGCGTTGTGGGGTAGGGAGCTACCAGCCAGAAATAGCCGAGCAGGGTAGCTGCTCGGCTGCCTCTTAGTGAGGGCTTTGATCCTTAGCGCTGGAGGGGCCGTAAGAGGCCTGCTAAGGATGGACCGAGCAGTGAAGCTGCTCAGTTGCCTCTTGGCGAGGGATTTGATCCCTGGCGTTGTGGGGTAAGGAGCTACCATCTAGGGATAGCCGAGCAGGGTAGCCGCTCGGCTGTTTCTTGGTGAGGGCTTCGATCCTTAGCGCTGGAAGGGCCGTGGGACCCTTGCTAAGGATGGACCGAGTAGTGAAGCTGCTCAGTTGTCTTTTGGCGAGGGCTTTGATTCCTGGTGTTGTGGGGTAGGGAGCTACCAGCCAAGGATTGGCGAGCAGGGTAGCTGCTTAGCTGCCTCTCGATGAGGGCTTCGATTCTTAGCGCTGGAGGGGCCGTAGAGGCCTGCTAAGGATGGACCGGTAGTGAAGCTGCTCAGTTGCCTCTTGGCGAAGGCTTTGATCCTTGGCGTTGTGGGGTAGGGAGCTACCAGCCAGGGATAGCCGAGCAGGGTAGCCGTTCGGCTGCCTCTTGGTGAGGGCTTCAATCCTTAGCGCTGGAGGGGCCGTGGGAGGCCTGGTAAGGATGGAACGAGCAGTGAAGCTGCTCAGTTGCCTCTTGGCGAGGGGTTTGATCCCTGGTGTTGTGGGGTAGGGAGCTACCAGCTAGGGATAGCCGAGCAGGGTAGCTGATCGGCTGCCTCTTGGTGAGGGTTTCGATCCTTAGCGCTGGAAGGGCCGTAAGAGGCCTGCTAAAGATGGACCGAGAAGTGAAGCTGCTCAGTTGCTTCTTGGTGAGGGCTTTGATCCCTGGCGTTGTGGGGTAGGGAGCTACCAGCCCGAGATAGCCGAGCAGGGTAGCTGCTCGGCTGCCTCTTGGTGAGGGCTTCGATCCTTGGCCTCTGCTGTTGGAGACCTGTGTCTGGCCGCAGCCCCAGTTTCTTTCAATGAGGTTCCTTAGGTCCCCTGGAGAGGTAGTCTTCGAGCTGCCGTGATGAGTCCCGTCCGTGCGACTCCGTCGAGGGAGGGGGTGTTGTTCATGCGTAGGAGCAGGCAAACTGACCGACATCTCCTCAGGAGGGACAGGAGCACATAGGGGCTCAGGGCGAGGCACTCAGGCGACAGACCTCGGCGCTGACGCGGGATGCAGAATGTATTGGCCCGGGAGATCTGTGGACATGGGAGGTAAAGAGGCGGTGGTCGGGTGTAACGACACGAGCATAGTCTTCTCTCCCTCTGCAGGGGTCCTGGTCCCGAGGTGGGGGAGCAGCAACCTGGGGAGCTTGCCCCGCCGTCTGGACACGGACGAGCGCGTCCACGACGGACGCGGGTCGATCTATCCGGACGGCTAGGGCATTGTAGACGCTCGTCGAAGGAGGGGATTCGTCCGCGTCTCCGTTGAGGGGGAGGTGGCGGCTGGAGCTTGGATCGTCACGATGACCGCTCGCCATTAGGTTAGGATCGGAAGATGAACTTTTTGTTTTTGTGGAATCAAGTTTTCCTACAGACGACGCCAGCTGATGTGACCGTGACCGCATCAGGATGTTACCTTCCGTTGATCTGCTGTTGGCGGCGATGGACGACTGATATTGGATCTGGAGGCAGGCTCCTGAAGTGTGTGGATCTTAATGGGTTTGAGGTTGGTTGAGCCGAGCTACCTATAAGGAAGTCCCGGGGTGGTTGTACCACCGAGGACCCTCCGACGGTCAAGTTAGAGAGGAAATCCGAGCAGAGTAACGGCTTAGTGGAGTAAAAATGACTTACTTGAACCGTCTTAAGGAGGGGTTTATATAGCGGTGGCAGCAGGCAGGAAGGCGCGAGAATCACGTTGGTCGTTATGCTCCCGACGTCACGCCCGCGTGATGGGCGAAATCCCGCATTAATGGCGAGACAGGCTCGTTAATGGGGGATTGTGATGGCGTGGAACATGGGATATGGCCAACGGATATCTCGCGCATGGCGAGATTCGCGGGATGGCGGTTGTGCCTGTGAGCGGTGCTGTTGGTCGGTCGATGAGACCGAGGAAGAAAATCTCGGCGGGAGAGCTCGCGAACGAGCGGGAGAGCTCGCGAACGAGCGGGAGAGCTCACGAATGAGCGGGAGAGCCGAGGTATCTTGGTTCTGCGGTAGCCCGGAGACGAGCTGAGAGGGCCGAGGAGGCCAATTCTGTGACAGCTAGGAGGTGAGCTGTGGATGGTCTCGAAGGCCACCGAAGGTCGGGAGACTCCTCGGGCCGGAGGATGGCTCGGAGGCGAGTCGGGAGGGTGAGGAAGCTCAGCCCGAAGGAAGGCTCGGAGGCGAGCCGGATGGCCGGGCAAGCTCGGGCCTGAGATAGCTCGGAGTAGAGCAAAGGGACAGTTGGCGTATCTGCTGAAGTGCTCGGGGGCAAGGAGTGGGCTCCAACCTCGGAGACGGGGTTCGAGGGAAGCCCCCACTGTAGCACACTGGTTCCCCCTCCGTGGCCCTCAGGGGCCTAACTGGCATACGCATGCGACACGTCATTCGCCGCGTGTCATGATCTGAGGAATTACTGTTATTGAGCATCATCAAATCTTGAATAAAAAGGTTGATGAGGCTGCTAGTAATGAAATTGATAGAAGTCTTAGAGAAAGATATGATTCAGAAAAAATAATCTCACATTCTTGATGACTTATTCTTAGTGAGTATTTGCATTCATTTTATAGAGAGATTACAATGTATTACTTATAATTACAACAAAGATTTGAATAGAGAGATTACAATGTATTAATTATAATTACAACAAAGATTTGAATTTGAAATTTTGAATTACAAGCAATAGCTTTATTTCTATGAATGTCTTGCATGACAATTATGTCACTTAATTGAGAGGTATTATGTCTCTTGCATGACAATTATTTCAAATAATTGTGATGGTTTTGGTTAATGCTAAATCTCTTGATTTGCTCTCTTGAATATTTTCCTTAACATTCCCTCTCAAAGTTGGCTGGGTTCTGTTAAGAAAGATATATATTAGGTTTATTAAATTTAGATTTAATTAGATTGATAAGATTTAGATTTGATTAGATTTGTTTAGATTATTTGTATTTCTTATTATCTGAAATTCAATAATATATATATGAGGATGAGGGGATTCTCTAGCTGCCTTATAATTTTTCCCTAATTTCATGGTATCAGAGCCTAATTCTAAACCCTAATACCTTGCCATCCTCTCATCACCCTCACCGCTCACCGCCGTCTCCCCCTGCTGCCCAATTTCCCCTCACCGCTTACCCAATAGCCGCCTCACCCTCGCTGCCCAATCGCCGCCGCCAACCACCAGATCGCCACCATCTAATCGCCGCCGCCAACCATCTGATCGCCGGTGCCCTTGCGATTGACTCATAATCTTGGTTCTTTTGTTCATGGTCCTAGAGGGGTTAGCGGTGGCCTTATCGGTTTTTTTCCTTGGTTTTGGAGAGGTATGCTGCATTATTTCTTTTGAAGGGTTTAAAGGAAAAAATTGATTGGTGTCATACTTGTGAGCAATTCTTACACGTACCCGCCTAGGCATGCTCCAGACCCCATGGCTCCAAACGTGGTTGTTGAGCTTCACGTCGACCCTCACGTCGCTAGTCCCCATTGCCTTTTGAGCAAACTTTCGGATTTCTTTTATTGCCTTTGGGGCCATCTTCTTGAATGTGCAGCCATGGAGTCACTTGTGGAAATTGATAGGTGTTACAGAGTTTTATTTGATTTGTGTTGCTTAGTGTTAGAAAATTGCTTGGTGATTGCTTGGTGTTAAATATTTGATGTGATTGGTTATTGGATTTGTGTTGGTGATTGTTTGGTGTTCTAAGTAGAAATTTATTGTTTTGTCGATTATTGTGAAGTTGTTAGCACTCTTTGATCATCAGTGATAAAGAGAAAGTCTCTGAAGTATACACTAATGTTTTGTATCCTAATTTTACTACAAGAAATAGAGATAGTTCATGGTGACATGGTAGATAAGGTCGAGGACCTTTTGGAGGAAGAGGACGAGGAGGTGACCGTTTCTGTTCACATTGTGAGATGACCGACAACACTAAGAATTATTGTTATTCGCTTCATCTGGAGTTCTAATTTTAGCATGCTGCTAGAGTAGCTGCATCTGATATGACACCTGTCACTTCTACTTCTTGTGGTATTTCTGGACTTTCTGAGGAGGAGATATTGCAACTTAGGTCTTTTCTAACAAGATCTATTTTCTCGAGCTCCACTACAGTTCTGGCTAAAAACAATATATATCTTTCAACCCATACATCTCCATCCTCATGGATTATTGACTCGGGAGCATCAGATTATATGACTGGAATATCGGGTGTTTCTCCTCCTTGTATGAAATTTCATATACCGGCGGTATTACACTTGCAGATGCTTCACTCTCTAAACTAGAGGGCATTGGTTTTATTTCTCTTACCCCATCTCTGTCTTTATCATCAGCATTATATGTCTATTCATTTCCTTTTAACCTGATGCTTGTAAGTAAACTTGTTCATATCTTGAACTGTTCAATAACCTTTTCTCTTTCTGATTGTGTCATGCATGATCTGAAGACGGAGGAGGTGATTGGTTTAGTACATGGAATTAAAGGCCTTTACTGCTTTGATAGACAACTACCAAAGGCTACTTGCTTAAAAAATAGTGATTTACTGGTTAACCATTGTCGCTTAGGTCATCCTGATTTGTCTACTTTACAGAAATTATTTCTTTCTTTATCTAGTTCGTCATCGTTAGCGTGTGTCGCTTGTGAGATGGGAAAGCACACTTTAGCTTTATATCAGTCTAGAGCCAACAAATATGCTGAGAAACTGTTTTATTTAGTACATTCTACTGTTTGTGGGCCATGTCCTATTATGTCAAACCGTGGTTATCGATATTTTGTTATTTTTATCGATGATTACTCTCGAGTGACATGGCTATATTTGTTGAAATCTAGAACAGAAGTTTTTGATGCCTTTAAGTCATTTGTTACTGAGGTGAAAAATCAATTTGGTATTAATATCAAAACTCTGAGAAGCAATAATACAAAGAATTATTTTAATAACAAGTTTACTCAGTTTCTTGATACCTTTGGTATTATACATTAGTCCTCGTGTTCTTATACACCTCAAAAAATGGTGTTTCTGAACAAAAGAATAGACATCTGTTAGAGGTCACACGTTCTCTTTTGTTCTATATGAATGTTTCTAAACGTTTTTGGGATGATACTGTTCTCAATGGTTGTCATTTTATCAATCGTTTACTAAGTTCAGTTTTAGGGGGAGAAATTCCAATCTCTATTTTATTTCCCTCGAAACCTTTAATTTTTCTTCCTCCACGTGTTTTTGGTTGTACTTATTTTGTTCACAATCATCAACCTGGCTTATCAAAGCTCGATGCTAAGTCCATTAAGTGTGTTTTCTTAGGATATCCTTGGATTCAAAAAGGATACAAGTGTTATAGCGAAGAATTCGATAGAGTCTTCGTCTCTGCTGATATGACCTTTCATGAAAATACTCATTTCTTTGGTACTAATGTAATACCCCAATCACTTAGAGATGATTTTCCTATTAATGAAAATGATGGTCTTGTTTTCGAATCCTCTCTAGCCAATTCTCATTCTTATCGACACCAAATACTTTAGAACTAGATGATCACATAATTGAGCAGCCAACTCAGATGGAAAAAACGAGGAAGAGGGTCCTCCAGTCATTGAAGAACATATACCTGTTTCAGAATCAGATCCGATTCAAACCAATCTTGATCTTCCAATTGCCCTTCGCAAAAATACTCGTTCCATTAATCCTCTTTATCCTCCATCAAATTATATCACATTTGCTAGACTTTCTCCCTCATATAGAACATTTGTTGCTGCTGTTGATTCCTCTGCTATTCTTTCTTCTACATCTGATACTCTGGCTTATCCTGGATGGAGGAAAGCCATGAAAGAAGAAATATTAGACTTATGCTTGAATGGTATATGGAAGCTTGCTCAGTTTCCTATTGGAAAGAAAGAAGTTGGTTGCAAATGGGTATATACCATAAAGCTTAATCCAGATGGCTCATTGGCTCGTTTGAAGGCCAGACTTGTTGCCAAGAGCTATTCTCAGACTTATGAAGAAGATTATGATGAGACTTTTTCTCCTGTGGCAAAAATGGCGTCTGTACGTATATTCCTATCACTTGCAACTACGTACAATTGGTCTCTACATCAGCTTGATGTGAAGAATGTATTTCTTCACAGTGACTTGAAGGAAGAAATATATATGGAGTAACCACCTGGTTTTGTTGCTCATGGGGAGTCTGGAAAAGTCTGTAAATTTCAGAGATCTTTATATGATCTCAAACAATCTATGCTTTCTTGGTTTGGGAGACTAACTAGTATTGTTCGAGCTTTTAGGTTATGCAGAAGCAGCAATGTTCAACCTGTTTTCTTTAGAAATCGATGAGGTTGCAAAATTTTGATGGTTGTTTATGTTGATAATATTGTGATCGCAGGTGATGATGCGAAAGGTATTACTGAGTTAAAAACCTATCTTCAGAAGAAGTTCAACACTAAAGACTTAGGAGAGCTGAAATACTTCTTGGCATTGAGGGAGCACATTCTTCTCCTCTGGGCAATATCTTTATAACTCAAAGGAAGTATGTTCTTGATATGCTTAAGGAAGCAAAGATTTCTTATTGTAAGCCTATTGACTCGCCTATGAGTTTTAATGTTAAGCTATATCCATGGCAGGGGAGCCACTTACCGATCTAGGATGATATCGTAGATTGATTGGTAAGCTTAATTATTTGACCGTGACAAGGCCTGACATCTCTTTTATTGTTAGTATAGTTAGCCAGTTTATGGCGGATCCTAGAGATTCACATTGCAATGCAGTGATGCGTATCCTTCGCTATTTGAAAGCTACATCAGGAAAATGTATTATGTATAAGAACTTTGGGCCTTCTAAAGTTACAGGATTTACAGATGCAGATTGGATTGGATCGCCAAGTGATCGAAAATCTACCATATGTTTTTGTGTGTTTGTTGGAGACAATTTGTTCTTATGGAAAAGCAAGAAACAAAGTGTTGTCTCACGTTCAAGTGCCGAATCAGAATATAGAACAATGGCTAATACTACAAGTGAGCTAGTATGGATAGTTTCTTTTCTTCGAGAACTTTGTTATTAGTCTAAGGGGTCGGTAAAACTTTATTGTGACAACAAATCTGCCATTTATATTACCAACAATCCAGTTTTTCACGAACGAACAAAGCACATTGAAGTAGATTTCCATTTTGTTCGTGAAAAGATTGAAGAAGAGATCATTGATACAGTCCATATGAAAACTGACTATTAGCAGATTTATTCACCAAGTCTTTGGGAAGAAATCGGGTGCAGTTTATTTATACCAAATTGGGCAAGCATGATATATATGCTTCAACTTGAGGGGGGTATTAAGAAAATTATATATTAGGTTTATTAGATTTAGATTTAATTAGATTGATAAGATTTAGATTTGATTAGATTTATTTAGATTATTTGTATTTCTTATTATCAGAAAATCAATAATATATATATGAGGTAGAGGGGATTCTCTAGCTACCTTATAGTTTTAACCTAATTTTCGGTTCTACTCCACACGCCAAGTTTGGCTCGAAATTGCTCAAAAAGATCACGAGGCAATTGCTTCGTTAAAGTATCCACGACTTCTTAGAGTGAACTAATATATTTGGCAACTAAGTATCCGTGGGTAACTTTCTCCCGAACAAAGTGATAATCCACATCAATATGTTTAGTCCGTGCATGAAATACAGGATAGATTGTCATATA
Organism: Agapanthus africanus; assembly: GCA_030015575.1. Classification (NCBI taxonomy): domain Eukaryota; kingdom Viridiplantae; phylum Streptophyta; class Magnoliopsida; order Asparagales; family Amaryllidaceae; genus Agapanthus; species Agapanthus africanus. The sequence goes on along the minus strand of JASDDO010000024.1, from coordinate 861,092,137 downwards.
TAACACGCTTATGTTATCATAATACAAAGTTGCTGGTTGAGTGTGAAATACCCTAAGATCACGTAGCAGAAATGATAACCAAATAAGCTCAACAGCAGTGGAAGCCATTGCCCTATATTCAACCTCGTCACTCAATATAGAAACAGTAGTTTGCTACTTTGCACTCCACGAGAGACAATTTGCGCCAAGAAAAGTACAAAAGCCAATAGTAGACCGGCGAGTAGTCGAGGGTCCTGCCCAATTCACAAAGCCATTCTTCAATGGGTGCATTGCTTAAGTGCAATGCAGCAAGGGCTTTCGGAATATCTTGTGGTTGATAGTTGTTGTTGGCAAATTAATGGCTGATTCTGAGCTTGAGATGATGCCTGATCGGTAGGACCGGAGTCACGACGAAGTTGTGGAACAGATTTTGGTTTGCCATTTCGAGCAGCAGCGTTATTATTTTGAAATCCGTGCCCTTGAGAGTTGAAGTTATGCATATGATTGCTTTGACGATGGTTCTTGTAATTATTCTTTTGGTTATAAAAGGCTATGGATGGATGCACAGATTCTCGTGAAGTATTTTTTAGAAGTTCATGACTTTGTAACAACGTCAAAAGATTAGCATATGATGGAATTGGAGTCTTGAGCATAGTGGTAATAAAACTTTCATACTTTGGTCCAAGGCCATGCAACAAAGTAAAAACTTTTTCTTGATCGGCAATGGGTGTGCCGATAGCATTTAATTGATCGCAAATTAATTTAAATTCTTTTAAATACTCAGAAAGAGATAAATCACCTTTTTTAAGGTACCAAAGTTTTGACATAAGCTCATACTCCCTTGCTTGAGTATTTTGAGTAAAAGCCGATTGTAACGCTTTCCAGACTTCGGCGGATGTTGTAAGTCCAACAACAATACCGAGAACCTCTTCGGAAAGGGTTCCGGTGATCCACGCTTTGACAAGGCGATCCGAACGCTTCCAAGACATGAAATCTGGATTAGGAATTCTTCCAGTGCCGCCAACATTATCAATTTCTGATGGATGTGTAAATTCAATGCCATCGATAAAGCCTTCCATTCCTTTGCTCTCAATAAGAGCACAAATTTGAGCCTCCTAGTACATAAAATTGTTATGGGTAAGCTTCAAGGAAACAAAGTCGGCAACATTAATATTTGCTGGGTATGGATAACGAGATGAAGATGAGATGAAGATGTGTTTGTGGTGGATTGAACCATTGGAGAAAAAAAAGTTTGAGCCCTGGGAATTGCTCTGATACCAAGAGAAGAATATGATTTAGAAAAAATAATCTCGCCGTCTTAATTGATTTATGCTTGGTGTGTATTTACATTCATTTTATAGAGAGATTATAATGTATTAATTATAACTACAACAAAGATTTGAATTTGAAATTTTGAATTACAAGCAATAGCTTTATTTCTATGAATGTCTTGCATGACAATTATGTCACTTAATTGAGAGGGATTATGTCTCTTGCATGACAATTATTTCAAATAATTATGAGGGTTTTAGTTAATACTAAATCCCTTGATTTGCTCTTTTGAATATTTTTCTCAACAGTCTTGTCTCGGATATCCAATGGTGTAGTACCTGCAACAAGAGAATTAGACTGGCAAAGGGATCTAGATTTTGAGTTTCGGATTCGGATGGTAAACTATAAAATATCATTATGTAACTGCTCTGAATATATAACTTATCCTAGTAAGATTTTATTTTAATTTGATGTGTTGTGAATTTGATAGTTTTTATTAACGGTTTATTAGTCATTAGTTCATTGTGACGTAATAAATTGACCGAGTTCTTTACAAAGAAATAGTAAATGATGAACTAATTTACTCAAGTCGAAGCTTATGATCATACAAAGTTAAGAGATAATTTAACAGACAACAATAAGTTATTTCATTTTTCTTTAGTTGTCTAAAATATTGGGGCGTTTACTGAGGAATAAATTACTTTACATGCCATGATTTTTTTTTATTAAAGAAACTCTCATAATTTTAAGCTTTACTTAGCATAAAGTTTTTTCTTTTCATTTTGAAGTTTAATCTATTTTCATCATCTCTACTGCATAATCCAAACTGGAGAGCCTGAGTATCCTCTTCTCCATTCTTTCCAAGAAATAATAAAAAAATTAAATTTTTAGTTAAGTGAAAAAGAATTGAAGGTTTCATCCGATTATTCTTAAAAGTTACTGATGATATGAATAATTATTGCTAAATTTTTCTCAAATTTATTTTTCCCTTAAAAAATATGAAAATATTTTTTGCTTGTCTTCTTTTGTCATTATTAGGAGGACATGACATGCTCTGCTTCTTTATAAATTTCAATACTTTTACTTATATTCCATAAGATCTAAATAGATCTGCCTGCGAATCAATTTGGCATCTTACTTCGGAGTTGCCATCATATTAAATGAGATTTCCTTAACTGTCATCATAACTTTGGCTTATGGCAAGTTGCAGTGGAAGGAATATTTATTTTAGACTTATTTACTGACCAACAAGTTTGTGCTAGAATCAGAAAACTACCAATACCTTTGAAATATCAAAAAACCAGCATGACTAGACGGTCAATGTCACTATTCATATTAAATTACCATTTAGCCATTTTCATAATATATATAATCAATAAATTATGAATTACTTTTTAAATAATTTTAATAATTTTTATTTTTCAATATTTATTAAATAATTAATATTTTTTTAGAAAGCAGGAAGGAGCCGGAGCCAGAGTGGGACATCGCAAAAGTGAGAGAAGTACACCAGAAAAGGAAATGAGAGAAGGAGGAAGATAATGGTTTTGATTATGAAGATATGTTGGGTTGATGATGAAGATGAAGATGGAATTGATGATGGTAATGATGTTGGAGGTCTTGGAAGGGTAAAAGGGGAGGAAAGGGGCTATCGGCGGATGAGGGGGAGGTCAGGGTCGGCTGGGGAGGGGAGAGGTTGGGGATGATGATAAAGAAGGTGGAGGTGGTGATGAAGAAGAAGAAGATGAAGGTGGTGATAAAAAAGATGGTGATGGTTGTTGAGGGCTGAGTCGAGTGGTAGGGTTAACGACAAGGAGACCGTCGCTGGAGATGATGAGAATGTGGAGAATGAAGGAGGAGGAGGAGGAGGATGATAATGGGGGGAGATGATGATGATGATGATGATGATGATGAGGGGGCGGCGGAAAGGGTGAGGGGCTATGAGGGGGTGGAGGGTGATGGTGAGGGGTGACAACAGCTGGTGGAAAGGCTTGGTGAGGGCCGCTGTCATGCCCCGATTTTCAGAGTGCGCGAATTACGGCACGCGACAGATCCAACCATACTACATGTGGTTAGGAATTATCTCTCCGCAGTCACATTACGGCTGTTTATAGGATATCATGAACAGCAAAATATAAAAACTAGCTAATACATGTTCATTTGCCACAGTGAATAGAGTCAAGAAAAAATATATAAACGGAAACGAATTAAATTCTGATAAACAACAGCTGAAAACTCGTCCCAATATAGGCTCACATCAAGAAAATAAACCGCGGAAAAATAAGCTAAGAGTATAATGCTAAATATCTCTAAACCACACATAATCAATTCCTCATTGCTCGGCTTGGCTGCTGAAGTACTCCTGTTCAGCATGTGATAAATACATAGAAACCGGGCCATGCAAAACCCAGACGTCAGTGCATCATAATTCCAAGACAACAATAATAACCAGGATGTAACGAAATAGGTGAACATGAATATAATGAATAACATGGATATGAAACAGTGAGGTATGTATGTGTGTGAAGTGCGATGAGTAACCTAAAACTGTGATTCTAGGTTATCCACTCTAAAGTCTTTGAAATCAATTTAATGGAATCGTCGATATTACTCAATAGTATCCCATGCGTGTCCGGGACTACGGTCAAGACTCTCGGGCTGAATCCGAGACGTGTCGCTAGACAGTAAACAGGTAACATGTACAGACGAATGATGTCAGCATCATCATCCCGGGGCTGGCCTAGCCTGTAAAGACTGATCAGTATAAGCATCGAACTGTTGAGTTACAAGTCAGGTTTTATTATTGATTTTCCCTTACCCCTAAGGTTATGTGTTCAAGTCAGATGTTTATGATATGAATATAATGCCAACACAGGATCAAGCAGGTACAAGACAACAAGTTATGTCTATCAGGACAACACGTCAGGATTGTTGGCATTAGTAACAAGATCAAGGTAACAAGTCAAATAGTGTGTCGTGAATATGTCATGTGATGCATATGTATCAAATGGATACCCAATGTGAAACTGTAATCGATTTCAAAATCACAGTAAATAGTGCTGATGTCAGGATGCATATGTGTCTATCTGTAATAACCTTTTATATGTCCATGACTATGTATGATGCAATCTAGATAGCACGATGTAATAATGCAATAGTATAATAATATCATGATATTCAAGCATGCAATTAGATAAGTTATTGTCAGTACGGATATGAACAGATATCGAAAAACGGTAAATTTATAACATTTGATGCACGATTAAACCACATGTATTATTTTTATTCATATATAAATAGATATAATATAACATAGAATGTTGCAAGATAAACTTGCCAGATCGGATCTCACGACAGGGTACGTACGTCATGTTCGACGTCGGGTAGACGTCGCGATGCAACCATACACGTGCAGGACTGGACCAGGCTAATCAAAGACGTGACCAAGCTGGATGACGACGATGACTGGGTCGTTCGGATCGTCGGTGACGTGTGCGACTCCGGCGACGGTCAAGAACCGAGAAAGCAAGAAAAGAAAGAAGAAAGAAAGAAGAAGAAGGAGAAGAGGAATTGGGGTTGTGGTTTGGCTCTGGCTGGAGACAGAGGAGACGACGACAAGGTCAGGGTGATCGTCGGTGAGGAGTTGCAGGCGTGGGCATCGGGACTGTGCAGGGATGGTCGGGGTTTTCTTGGATTGCAGTTTGGGGTTCGTCGGGGGTTCTTGGGTTCTCGAGTGAAGGAGGAGAGAGATGAAAGGAGGTGATGGAGGTGGTTGTGACGAGGTCGGGAGGTCGACAACGAAGGTGAGGACGTGGGCTAGGGCTCGGGTTTGTGTTCTCGAGGGTTGTGGGTCATCGGGGTTGTTGATGGGTGTTCAGGAAACGAGAGAGGGGAGCGGAGGAAGTGGAGGAGATGGTGGTCGGGGTGAGGCTGACGATGAGGTGACGAGGGCGAGGGCGACGAGGGTGTCGACGGTGAGGGTTTCTTGGGTTGCTCAGGGTCGGTTGCAGGGATGGGTTGTGCAGGGTGTTCGAGGATGGAGAGGGAGGAGAAAGGAGAGGGTGTGGAGGTCGTGGTCGTGATGAAGGCGAGTTTGGGAGGTCGGCGGCGAAGTCGAGGGTAGGTTAGGGTTAGGGTTCTTGGTTGGGTTTGTCGCGGCGAGGAAGAAGAGGAAAGAAAGAGAGATGAGGTGTTTGGTTATCATTAGGTTTTTATATATTTATATATAATAGAGAAAGAGAGAGAGAGAGAGATAGAGTGAAAGAGAGGGGGGAGAGAGAGAGAGAGAGAGAAAGAGAGAGACGGTGAGGATTGAGAGAGAGAGAGTATAGGAAATATTTATTAGTTATATATATATATATATATATATATATATATATATATTCCTTTTAACTGTTAAGTTTAGTTTTAGGGTTTAAGAAATATTATAATATATTTTCTAGGATTTTATAGCTAATACAAAAATACTCCGAAAATATCCGGGTTTCTTCTAAAATTCTAGTTTTAAAATACGGATAATATACATGTCGGTTAAAATTATAATGCGACGTCCGGTTAGATAAAATGTATACCCCCAACAATGGATATACGTAAAATCACGTAGCCATCCAAACGAGTCTGTTTTACCATATCGGACATGAACACGATATCTGGATGCAACCATAGGCTATGTGGTATGATACATACCATGCTAAATATTTAAAAATTATTACTTGACTATTATTTGTATTATTTAGAAGATATGTAGATGAATAAAATATATAAGTGTGTATTAAATCTAAATATGTACGAATCCTTAGTACTAGCAAATATATGACGCCATCTAGAATCAAGATGGGTTTCAAGTATGCGGGTCGGGTCGGATACTAACCAAAAATACCAATTGCACCATCCGCATCCAAAAAAAATAATAAACAAGAAGACTGTCGCAAGATTAGGAAATACCCAAATAAAATATGGTATAAATGAACTCGGGTGTTACAGCCGCCAAGCCCGGAGGTCTGGGCAGGGTTGGCGCCGGTGATGGCGGTTAGGGAGAAAGGAAGAAGTTTTATATTTTTATTTAATTTTTTTGAAATTAGGGTTAGGGGTATTTTGGGATTTTAAAAATATTTTACTGATGTGGCAATTTAAATGACATGGCACAGACGATGCTGACGTATCACCGTTAAGTTTGGTAATTTCTTGATCATTTCAAAGGTAATGATAATTTTCTGATTTTGGCCCAAACATGTTGGGAGTTTTCAGTAAATAAGACTTTATTTTAATATGAAAGTAAACACGACTCCCATTGAATGAAAATTGAAAAAAAAAGGGTGGTGAGTCGATCACAAGGGCCCCGACAGTGAACTTTAAGGAGGATAAGAGGGTCGGAGAAGGGAGTGGCAATGTGGTGAGGAAATTAGGGTTTCTGGATGCACGTAGGCATGAGGATGAAGAAGAACCGTCCAGACTGGTTCAAGCCAAGCCGGTTCAAACATGGGTTGAGGTGGGCCAATCTTTGGATGCCACGAGGGGGAGTTATCACACTCGATCTCCAGTACGTGAGGAGCGACGAGATCCTTGTATGCATGGCATGCATGAGAATCGAGGGATTTCCTTGCAAGATCCAACAAATTAGGGGACGCTACGATCGCAAGCGCAAATTGGGGCGAAGTCGTCGGTAGTGGATTCTGGGAGAGATAAAGATTATGCAAAGGTGGATCGGATTTCTAAGATGGGTAATGAGTCAAGTAACCTTAATTTTGGAAAAGAGACGGCGAATGATCTAATATCCTTTGATGGCCCGTATGGGGAGCTAAGGAGGAAGCAAGATGAGAATTGGGAACATGCGGACGAAAATTTGAAGGCAATTTTGGAGGAAGATTCTATGTCGAATAGGCATACTAATTATTATGTGGATATGGGCTTTAGTGATGTTGAGGCGGAGGAAGAGTGGGTAGGTAAAAGGGTCTCTAACAATGAGAGGATTGAGACAAAAGATGAAGTGGTCACCAACGGTAAGGATGAGGATGTGAATGAAGATAATATTAAGCCGTTGATTTCGCGACAACTGAAGGAGGTAATATCGACGGACTTGCATGCTCTTATCAAAAGAGGAATAGAGAAGGCGGTGGAAAAATTAGCATAAAATGGAGTTGCAGTGGAAGAACACGGTGTTCCCCTAAAATTTAAACAATATAAAAAGAGCTAAGCTCTGTTGAATTTTAATGAGGCAGCACCTCACATGCTCTTCACGAGGGCGCCAGCGCCAATCTTGTAGGATTAAATCCACAGAAATGTCTATAATGAATAAGAATTGAATTCTTAAGTGGCGCCCACGTGCACAACACGTGAGCGCCTGCGCCGGCACACAAGTTTATATCAGTAGAATTAAATTCTACAGGGGGATATTTCCCTAAAAACTGGGAAACTCTCTGTTAAACAGAGATGTTGAATAAAAGATCCAATGGCGATGATAAATCATCAAATAATATAATACAATTTTATTAAGGGAAAATATTGCCCTGATCGTTGGATCAAAAATCCAATGAGATAGGAAAATATTTCCCTTTATCTTTACAAACAAAAAAGATTGCTCTCTGTAAAATAGAGAGCTTTGGATCAAAAATCCAATGGTGATTAAAAATCACCGTTTGACAGAATAAATTATGTATATAGGAAAATATTTCCCCAATCTTGTTAAAAACAAGAAAATATATTCTGTAAAACAGAAGTTCATAGATCAAAGATCCAACGTTGGGTAAAATTCCCCATATCAATTTTGAGACCAATTAAATCAATTGGAATCTCTCAAAAAGAGATTTTCTCAAAATTAATTAACAAACTTCCCTCCACTATATAAAGTATCCGAGATTTCAAGTCTCAGATAGAGGGAACCCCTATAAGCTTCTGCAAAAATACAGTGAGCTCTCAAAAAGAACAGAGAATTTAATTCTCAAAGAAGAAGATCTTCCTTCTCAAAACCCTAGGTAAAGAAAAAAGAAGATATCAAAATATTTCCTTTACCTATCATGTCACATCTAAGGGTTTAACCCTTTTAAAAGAACTTAGTTCTTTCTCCGGATCTGTGATCCACAAGACAAGTCTTCTATAAGTTGAAAATTTAATTCTCATCGGGAAGATCTTGTTCTTGAGAATCAAACATTCAGAGAAGAAAAAGTTTAAAAGGAAAGAAGATGGAGTACATAATACTTCAGGAACTTAGTTCCTTCGAATCAAGAACTTAGTTCTTTAAAAGCTCAACCCAAAATCTTCAAAAATAATAATTTTGGTGATCGTTAATGGTCAAAATACCAATGACAGAGATTTAACCTCTTTGAAAACATCAACAGAGATTAAATCTCCATATTAAAAAAAACTCAGCACATCACATGAAAAACACGTGGGCGTTCAAGACAGAAGGCCAGCGCTTCACGTGAAATACACGTGAATGCTGAGTTAAAGTGCTTGGCACTTCATATGCAACCAAAATGGCTAAGTGCTTAGCATTGATTGGGCAGCGCCTAACACTTCACGTGAAACACACATGGGTGCAAGACCAAAATAAACAAGACAGTGCCGCACGTGCTCCTCACGTGGACACCCCCAACAAAAGACTCAGCGCCTCACATGCTTTCCACATGGGCGTCCTCAAACAAAGGGCCCAGCGCATCACGTGCTTCTCACATGGGCGCCCAAAACAGAAGATCAGCGCCTAACGTGAAATACACGTGAGCGCTGAATTAAAGAGCCTAGCACTTCATATGCAGCCAAAACGGATGAGTGCTTAGCACTGATTGGGAAGCGCCCAACGCCGCACGTTCACCTCACGTGGACGCCATAAAAAGTGCTTAGCACTTCATGTTTAGTCAAAACGACTAAAGTGTTCAACACTCATTGGGCAGCACCCATGACTGAATGCTTCACATGATATACATGTAAGCGCCATAGCTCAAATAAGTGCTTAGCACTTTTACATAAAAGGAAAAGAGGGTGGAAGAACAGAGCCCAAATAAATACTTAGAACTTTTGAATAAAAAAGCGACTAAGCAGACCGAGCCTAAATTGGCTAAATCTCTGAAGTTTTCTTACAGCAGAGCCCAAATGCTCTTTTGCTGGATCTTAAGTAAAAATAATTCTAAAATGTTCTTAAGATGATCTTAGTCTCAAATAAGACTAGTCTATCCTTAGTAAAAATAAATTGAGCCCAAATGCTCATTTATATATTTAAGTTGATCTTAATCTCAAACTAGATTAACGGTCCTTAAATAAAACAAAAAATTTTGAACTTTAGGAATATACAACCTAAGTTAAAAACCCTATCAAGTAAATCCTTGACCCAAACCCAAATCTAAAATATATGGATTTGGACTGATCCGCGCCCTACGGGTGACGACATAAACTAGTCTCCGTATACAATCCACGGGCAACCAAAATAAACAAAAATACACAAGACACGAAGTGAACTGCTGGAGAAGGAGAAAGTGGTTATCGCAACGCGGTAACGTAATTAACTGCATGGGTTTGCGCCTGCAGGGAAGAGCGTCCCCATAATCAAAACCCCCTCATAAAATGACAGGGAACCTGATAAAGTCTGCTACAACGGTCACCTGTCCAAACCTCCGATATATGGTGCCATAAATCAACTTGGTATTTTCGGAGAGGTGGATGGATAAATCTAAATACTATCTGCCCCCAAATTCAGGCCGGACGTCCCAACGTCCCGGTCCCTATCTTTCGTGAAAAACACGTGGACGCCCAAGACAGAAGGCCGGTGATTCACGTGAAATACACGTGAGCTCTGAGTTAAAGTGCTTGGCACTTCATATACAGCCAAAATGGCTAAGTGCTTAGCACTGATTAGGCAGCACCCAGCGCCTCACGTGAAACACACGTGGGTGCAAGACCAAAATAAACGAGACAGCGCAGCACGTGCTCCTCACGTGGACGCGCCCAACAAAAGATCTAGCACCTCACGTGCTTCCCACGTGGGCATCCTCAAACAAAAGGCCCAGCGCCTTACATGCTTCCTATGTGGGCGCTCAAAACAGAAGGTCGGCGCCTCACGTGAAATACACATGAGCGCTGAATTAAAGTGCCTAGCATTTAATATGCAGCCAAAACGGCTGAGTGCTTAGCACTGATTGGGCAGCGCTCAGCGCCGCACGTGCACCTCACGTGGATGCCATAAAAAGTGCTTGGCACTTCATGATTAGTCAAAATGATTAAAGTGTTCAACACTCATTAGGCAGCGCCCATGACTGAATGCTTCGCATGACATACATGTGAGCGTCAGAGCTCAAATAAGTGCTTAGTGCTTTTACATAAAAGGAAAAGAGGGTGGAAAAACAGAGCCCAAATAAATGCTTAGAACTTTTGAATAAAAAAGCGACTAGGCAGACCAAGCCTAAATTGGCTAATTTTCTGAAGTTTTCTTGCGTCAGAGCCCAAATGCTCTTTTGCTGGATCTTAAGTAAAATTAATTCTAAAATGTTCTTAAGTTGATCTTAGTGTCAAATAAGACTAGTGTATCCTTAGCAAAAATAAATTGAGCCCAAATGCTCATTTATATATTTAAGTTGATCTTAATCTCAAACTAGATTAACGGTCCTTAAATAAAACAAAAATAATTTTGAACTGTAGGAATATACAACCTAAGTTTAAAACCCCGTCAAGCAAATTCTTGACCCAAACCCAAATCTAAAATATACGGATTTGGACTGATCCGCGCCCTACGGGCGACGACATAAACTAGTCTCCGTATACAATCCACGGGCAACCAAAATAAACAAAAACACACACGACACGAAGTGAACTGCTGGAGAAGGAGAAAATGGTTATCGCAATGCGATAACGTAATTAACTGCAGGGGTTTGCACATGCAGAGAAGAGCGTCCCCATAATGGGGGAATCTAATAAAGTCTGCTACAACGGTCGCGTCTGTCCAAACCTCCGATATATGGTGTCATAAATCAACTCGGTATTTTCGAAGAGGTGGATCGATAAATCCAAATAGTATCTGCCCCCAAATTCAGGCCGGACGTCCTAGTGTCCCGGTCCCTGTCTTTCGGCGGTGAACAGATTCTGGCACGTCCGGTGGGACCTTTTCCTCTTTCCACTCCACATTTCGTGTGTCGTGTTTCACGAACAAAATCGCAGTTCGCTATGGTTGCCTTTAGATTCGAGATACTAAAACTTGGTGTCTTGGTCCTATTCAGAAAATCGATGGCTTCTCAATGCACTGCATGCAGCAGCAACTTTCACTTTACCCTAACAGGAGGAGTGTCCTACGGGCCCAACGTGGCCTCTATTTTCTCAATGCCAGTGGGGAAATTTATGCAAGCCACTATTGGATTGTTCTTTAGGACCATTCTCCCACCGGTGAGTTTCGGTGCCTCAGCGCCGCAAGAGGAAGCTCCTAAAAGGTCAGTCTTCGATCGACTGGCAACCACAATGGCCCTGTTTTCCCCAATCAGAGCAAAACTCTGTTCAAATTTTCAAAATTTGAAATGAAGCAGCACTTCATAAAAGCGCCAGCAAGCATCGCTCATGTGCAAAGCACGGATGCGCTCGCGCTAAGAGTGCCAGTGCTCTAAAGCAGCGCTCACGTGCAGAGTACAGGTGCGCTCGCGCTAAGAGCGCCAGTGCTCTGAAGCAGCGCTCACGTGCAAAGTAAGAGTGCGCTAGCGCTAGAACTAAATGTTCCCCACCGTTGGATCAAAGATCCAACGAAGATGATAAATCATCAAGTTGCCAGAATAAAATTCTGTTAAGAAAACATTCTTCAGAATCTTTCCAAACAAAAAGATTTTGCTCTGTAAATCAGAGCACCATTGGATCAATGATCCAATGGTGGTTAAAAATCACAATGGTGTAGAATAAATTCTGCGTGAGAAAAGATTTCTCAATATTGTTAAAAACAAGAATATTGGCTTCTGTAAAACAGAAGCCGTAGGATCAAAGATCCAACGGGGGAAAAATCCCCAAATCAATTAGAGAAAAGATCTTTTCAACTGATTCAACAAATCAGCTTGCCCTATATAAAGACCCCACGACTTCAAGTCTCATAGTGAGGAACCCCCCATAAACTTTGAGAAAGTTCAGAGAGAAGAGCAAAACTCTTAACAGAAGAAGAATTTCTTCAAGGTAAAATAAAGAGATCAAAGCATCTCATCATAAAAAGAACTTAGTTCTTATACTAGATCATAGATCTATAAGACAAACTGTCTTGCATAAAAGAGATCATAACATCTCATTATAAAAAAATGGGGGGAAGAATAATTCAATTCTCTTAGGATCACAGATCCATAAAGGCAAAGCCTTTCACCAAAAACATAAGAGATTGAAATATCTCCTATAAAATAAGAACTTGTTCTTAGATCCATGAGACAAAGTCTCTTATAAGAGAGAATTTAATTCTCAGAGAGCAGAATTGCCTAAAAAGTGCCCGAGCGCTCCAAATTTAAAGCAGCGCTTCAGCGCTCCAGATCTAGCGCACAGCGCTGCAGAGCCTTAGCGCTCCAAATTTCATAAGAAGCCCTCAACGCTTATTGACTGGCGCATAGCGCCAAGCGCGCCACGTGCTCTTCATGTGTATGCTACTCACAAGAAGCACTTTGCACTCATTATCTGGCGCATAGCGCCAAGCGCGCCACGTGCTCCTCACGTGTGCGCTACACAAAAGAAGCGCTTTGCGCTCATTATCTGACGCATAACGTCAAGCGCGCCACGTGCTCCTCATGTGTGCGCTACTCACAAGAAGCGCTTTTCACTCATTATCTGGCGCATAGCGCCAATCGCACCACGTGCTCCTTACGTGTGCGCTGAGAGAACATAAACTGTTCTTTAAAAGATAAATCCCCAGAGCCATGATAAGTGCTCAGCACTCAATAAAAAACAAAAAGGCTGTCAGAACTCAAACCAATGCTCAACATTGTTAAATGTTTAACATTTTTACTAAATGGGCCGAGCCCAAAGTGGCCACAGAACCCTACTTCAGATTAATTGAGCTCATATGCTCATAAATCTTTGATCTTAGTCCCAAATTGGACTACAGATCTCCCAACCAATATTGGTTCAAGGGTACATCTCTTCACTCCTCTGATATTTGTCGTTGTAATCCTTCAACGTCTTCAGAGAGGTGACAGGTCCCGACAACCAGACATTCCATGGACTGTGGGGTCCTTAAACTCATGGACTATGATGTCCTTAAACTTTACGAGCTGTGGGGTCCTTAAACTCATGGACTATGATGTTCTTAAACTTTAAAGACTATGACGTGTTTAAACTAGACTATGATGTCCTTAAACACATGGACTATGATGTCCTTAAGCTTCTGGACCGCAATGTTCCTAAACAAAAACAATAGAGCCCAAATGCTCTTTTGTTGGATTTAAATGATCCTGTTAAGTAGATCTTAGTCTAAAATAAGACCAACGTATTCTTAACAACCAATTAAGTTGATCTTAATCTCAAACGAAATTAATGATTCTTAAATCAATCCAACTACAGATCTCTCAACTGACACTGGTTAATGGGTACATCTCCTCACACCTATGAAATATGTCGTTGTAATTCTTCAACATCTTCAGAGAAGTGGCGGATCCCAGCAACCAGACACTTAATGGACCGCAATGTCCTTAAATTAAAACAATAGAGCCCAAATTCTCTTTTGTTGGATTTAAATGATCCTGTTAAGTTGATCTTAGTTTAAAATTATACTAACGTATCCTTAACAAACGTTTAAGTTGATCTTAGTCTCAAATGAGACTAACGCAACCTTAAACCCAACCCCAAACTCAAATCTAAGAAAATACAGATTTGGACTAATCCACGCCCTACGGGCGACAACATAAATTAGTCTTCGTATACAATCCACGGGCAACCAAAAATAAAACAAACACACGACACGAAGTGACCATCTGGAAAAGGAGAAAGTTGTTACCGCGATGTAGTAGCGTAATTAACCGCAGGGGCTTGCGCCTGGAGGGAAGAGCATCCCCCACAATCAAAAACCCCTCAAACGAGGGGGAATCTGACAAAGTTTGTTACAACGGCCGCATCCGTCTAAACCATCGATATACGGTGCCATAAATCAACTTGGTATTTTCGGAGAGGTGGACGGATAAAACCAAATAGCATCTGCCCCTAAATTCAGGAAAGACGAACCTACAAGTAGGTACTTTTGATTAAAACTTGGTTTTGTTCGTATCTGTATTCGGCGGAAAACAGATTTTGGCACGCTGTTCATATCAGATTTTTGTATTTTTATACCGCTCATTCTTAATCACATTGCATATAAGTAGGTACTTTTGATTCATGTCTGCTAAATAGTTGCAGGTTACAGGCTCTAAGCTCTTTACAGTGAAATTCATGAAAAGTCGCAACAAATGCGGGACTGCGACAAAAAAACAGAGAAATACGGGTTTCCGCACACTATCCGTATAATGCCACCTACCAGTTCAAGGAACAAATGGAAAATCATTGAGCATTTCAATGCACAAAGCACAAGGGCAGCACAAGATCCAAGACTTCAACGCGGAGCTAAAGGCAAAAGTCCACATCATTCTGCACTATTGGAAATCTAGAAGAGAACTTAAGAGTTTTTGAGAAACTAACTATTCCAAACAGAAGATAAAAGCAACAGAAAGAATCCCTAAAAAAATGATCACACAAGACCACCAAATGGCCGCGGAACCGCGGCCAAACAGGTACATCTTCCGCGGTTCCACGGCCTTGCTCTGCACGTGTCGGTGGCACCGTCGGTGCTTTGACTCGGTTTTTGGGGTTGTTATGTAATTTCATGTATGGATCAGAATGTAAATCTAGGGTTTTTCCTATCTATAAATAGGAGAGCTCAAAACCAAATTAAGGGTGCCTCCTTTAGGGTGCCTTTCTTAGGATGCCTCTCTTTATTTGTTTTTTAATTTCTAGATCTAAATTTCAATTCCATTGTAATGCGTTTTTGAGAGGTCATCAATAAAGTAAGTCTTTTATTTTATCGCGCATTCTTCTTATCTGCAATTTATTATCTGCACTTTTATTTATTCTTTATTTATCTGCAATTTAGGTATTCAATTAAAATAAAAATGAATTTTATTGTTATCTTCCTAAAGAGTGAGTAATTCCTCACTTGTTAGGGGTAGGATAGGGAAGGTTTGAGAGAAGGAAATCTCTCTCACTCTTTTCTTTACCTAAATAATTTTAATACGGACTCCCTTTAAATCAACCATAATCCGCTCACTACGGCACCCTATCCTACATGATAGTGGTGATTCCCTAGTTAGACCGGTTGTGGTTGAATTAACCGAAGGTTAGGGCTAAGAGCCAAGAACGGACGGACAAGGACCAAAAGGAAGAAACTAAGTTTCTTCCTAGTCGTGCTAATCCCCGTTATTGCCGATTACCCTAACACCTTTATTCACAACTAAGGCATTGAAAGAAGCGAGAAGATCTCTATTTCGAACTGACCTAATCCTAACCCTAGCAAGCCTTTTTATAAACTTATTCTCATTCATAGATCTTAAAACAAAAACCAGCTTAATTGGACTTAACTCGTTATAACATAAAGAAAATGATTCTTTCTCCCTGCGGATCGACTCGTACTCAACCGGCTAGCTACCAAGCGACACCATCTTGATTGCGGTAAATTTAAACATAGAAAAACTCTACCAATCAAATGGCACCGTTGCCGAGGAGACGGTAATTTCTTTCTTTGTGTAATTTCGGGTTAATTAAAAATTTAAAAATATAAAAATTGAAAAACCAAAATAAAATAAAATTATAAAAATTGAAAACCCAAAATAAAATAAAATTATAAAAATAAAAATAAAAATAAAAAAACAAAAATAAAAATCATCTTGTTATTTTTGAAAGGTTTCTGTGCAAGTGTGCAGGTTTGGAGTAAACTCGATTTCAGATCTGGAGCAAATTCAGTGAACAAATTAATATTCAGGAGATCTAAACAGGTAAAGGAAAACCAACTCAGCACAGAGACAAAATTTGAAGCAGTCAACCTTCTGTTAGGCCGCGGAACAGCGACAGAAGCAAGGGTTTGACCGCGGAACCGCGGTCAACGGGTGACGTCAGCAACCAAAAATCTCTGTGAGTATCTCATTTCTAATCTCCTTTTCTCTGCACTCTACTGAAAAAAATTTCTTGCAGGTTTCTTTGCACAGATTCTCTTTCTCCTATCCAATAAATTGTTTTTGTGCAGGATTCTTTGCGCTGCCAAATAAAATTTTTTTTTGCAAGTGTTTTAGATTTTTGGTGTGTTACTGCTTTGCATAATTAATACGGAATCTAAGTGTCTATAATACCAATTAAGATTGGGTGGGGATTTCATTACCCTTCCTAAGACCCCAAAAATCACTAAAAGCATATGCATCACCTTTGAGCTAAATTAAAAAATACATAGACTCAGCCAACTACGGATTGTCGTGCTCATTAAGACAGAGGAAGGTTGTGGGCATTCAATCGTTTATCTAAACTTGATTTTGTTGTGTCTAGACTAGACAAGTGAGAAATGTAACTTTAAAAAGCCCGTCTCACGGTGATTCGTGAGTGGAACCCTCCTTTCTTCATTTTTGCTTACCTGACCACAATTGGCAGTGAAGAGACGATTTGAGGGATATCTCACAACTTGTCACTTTGGAACAGTTAGGAGCAGTCTAGTGGACTTAGAAGACTATAGCTCTAGGTTTGATTGTGCATGTTTTAATTGTGATTGTTTGAAATAAGTCCGTATACATTCTTGCAAAACTCTT
Organism: Agapanthus africanus; assembly: GCA_030015575.1. NCBI lineage: Eukaryota > Viridiplantae > Streptophyta > Magnoliopsida > Asparagales > Amaryllidaceae > Agapanthus > Agapanthus africanus. The sequence goes on along the minus strand of JASDDO010000024.1, from coordinate 861,075,140 downwards.
TCAAAAATTTCTAAACTCCAAAAAACAAACAATTTTTTTACAAAAAAAAATCACATTCTTTTTCTTCTCCTTTCTCTCATTACATCATGGGTACCCCACCTCGCAAAACTCTTGCCGAACTTTGGTACCCACAACCGACATTACTTCCTACGGTTCTTGTTTTGGTCGAATTTCGAACGATCCCTCCATGCCCAAAATTTCTTTGAAAGATCGAATGGACGCGTCTAGGACAAACAATTGGACTCAGCAATCCACTTCGTATCAACCATTTCAAACATTCACCCCTTCTCATATTGATACCCTTTTTGAGAGTCCAGTTGTAACCCCAAAACCTATGTCTATTGCTGAACATATTGAACAATCTCGTAACCGATCTTTCACTCCTTTCACCAATGCGAATTCTTTGGATCAACAATTCCATTCACCTTCTTATCCGTATTTTGATTCTACCCCTATCCAACCATTCTATTCCTATCCATCCTACCCAACTTTTACCCCTTCCCTGGACATTGCTTCTATACAGCCATTTGGAAGTTTCCAGTATTCAAACAACTTTCAATCTTTTACTGAAACTCCTTCACAACCCATGTCTGGTTTGGAACAGGCGTTGGAAGACTTTAGGGTATCGTCATGCCAACAGATGATGAATTTGAATGCGTCCATGGCCACCCTCATACAACCTAGTGACCCGGTAGCTGGTTTACAATTAGCTCCAAATTTTCCAATGTATGATGATGTGGTTGGACAGATTGAGAATTTGAGTGGTGAGAGTGAGCTGTACAACCTTCCAAATCAAAGCTACCCATCCCCAATTGAATCCCACAACTCCGGTTTTGAATGTCTATCAAGTGTTCCAAATGATTCACCAGTTGAAGATAAAACGTTTAATGAGTTGTGCGACTTTGTGTTGTTTGATTTACCTGATTGTGAAGGGTCCCTTTCGAGTGAAACCATCACCAATCATTTTGACCTCTACACCTCCACTTTAGAACATGAATTGATTGATACCCATGCTTTTGATAAGGTGTCTGAAAAAATTGATTTTTACTTGATCGAGGATATTGACGCTGGAATATTTTGGATGATGAACCCGCAGATTTAACTGAATTTTTCTCTTCAATTCATCATACCGAGTCATTAAATGTTTCTCCCGAACTTCATATGTGTCTTGATTTTGATGAGAATTGCATGGATAAGCTAAATTTTGAGGAGAATATTGAGAAAATTATTGAGGATGAAGCAGTTTTACTTGAGGAGTCGGATTTTCCAATTCATTCTATCCCTTTCATTGACTGTGCACACCCTCCTGAACGTTTAACCGACACCCTTCCTCAATCTCTTCCCTCCATCCTCGCTTCGACCTTGCAAGAAACCGTTACACTTCCATTTTCAATGTCTGATTTACCAAGTTCGACGTACCAATGTTTTCTCACGAATCTTGAAGGATTTGACCTTATTTTTCAATGGGTTGATAGATTAGTACAATCGCTTTTTACACACCGGTCATTACAAATTGTGCTAATTTATACACTCCATCTCCACCTTCAAGTTCGTATTCAACTTCTTTCTCCCACTTTCTCTGGTTCTTCTTCTAATCTTCCTTTGATGATAGCGAGTGTTAATGAATCACAATCCGATATTTTGAGTTCGATAATTCTAGAAAAACAACTTGATTTAGAATTTTTTGAGAATAAGGTAGATGAGCCTTACGAGTCTCCTACCTCCGTAATTTTTGAAAAATCAAATGTGTTGAATTCTGGCACGACACTTATTGACATTGAAATGTTCAATCGGACTATCGATGAAAGTTTCAAAGATATTTTCGCTGACGAACTCGCATTCCTAAACGACACGGATTTTATGATTAATCAACCTCCACCTGAAGAAGTTGAACCACCACCATTTCTTCTTATTCCATACGAGAATGTGATCATTCTTCCCATTCCAAATCATCCACATTCTCGTTTCCATTCACCGTTATTGTTTCGTCTCTATAAATCGAGACGTAAACCTTTTCCATTACACCACTTATCTTTACCTCATTTCTTCCTGACTCTATACAACATGTTCTTTCACCAACCGCCACTTTATAACGATAATTTTTTTGAATAGTTGGTGCTAACCTTTGGCCTGTGTAAGGCCCTGTATAGCTTTATACTGTGTTTTTCTCGCCCCAACTCTGAACTTTAACGCTTAAACAGTAGAAACACTATTTCACTTAAGTTTGGGGGGAGGGGACCTTTTTGTGTATATATATATTGTTTTCTTTTAATAAAAAAATTAAATAAAAAAATTAATAAATAAACAAACAGGGGAGTACCGGCAATTTTGACCCTCTTGGTATAGCCTGACAGTGAGGGCACTGTCAAGTTTAAGTTTGGGGGTGTGCTCGGTAAGCTTTCTTCCTTCGCATTCATATGTATATTTTTGCATTTGCATATTTATTTTAAAACCCATAAAAATCAAAAAATCAAAAAATAAAAATTGAAAAGTTCAATTTTGGCCATATTTGACTTAAGTTCAACATGACGGTTGACTAGTTAGGAAAAACTAGATCCTAAACTTAGTAAATTAAAAACCCTAAAAATAACCTTTCTTAAAGTTTAACTGTAGAAAATATACGTCCTTATAATTTATTTAGAAATGGGCAAATTTTGAGTTCAGTTCTTGGGCTAAATCGAAATAAGAGAAGAGTATTGAAAGCTATATTTGAAGTATAAGTCTGAAAAATAATTCTGAACCTTAAATCCAAATTCTGAAAATATATACCCTACGTTACGCACTCACACACATCTTGAAAGTTGGGATAGTAGAGAATACCTTGAAATGCTCTTGTCTAAAATCCTCAGTATGAAGGAAAATAAAATAAAAGTTTAAGTGGTGAATAAAGAGATAAATAAAAAAATGAACACTGGTTTTGTAATTACTTAAGGCAGCATAAATAAAAAATATAGAGAGGGTGCTTTATCACCTAGTGCCTTAGACCAACCAGTTTGGGAGTCACAGCTAAGCCTTAGGTATTGCAAGACGGGGAATTACGCCTAAATGTGCAAGCATATTTTGTAATCGGTCGTTTAGTAGCTCAAGAAGTATTAACGGTCGCATGAAGGATGTGTGAGCAATTTCATCTAAAATTCACCAACTAAAAGTATTTTGGAAGATGGACAAGAGTATGATAGCTTGAATTGAATTTCCAAGTGTAGGGGTGATAATTACACTCTCGTAGGGGTATATAATTGGAGTTTGGAGGAGAGATATGAATAAAAGATAGGGCTTATATTTTCAATAGAGATGATAAAAATTCCTGAGTTAAGATCGCACCTTAGAAGGAAAACTCAGGAGATGCTGAAAGCTTATAAACTTGCAAAACGTATATGATCTTAAGTTAAATGAAAAGGAAGCGTGAAAAATACGGGTTGATGATTTCTAAGTTGAAGATAATAGAATTTCTTGCTAGAATACTAAATTAAAGAATTAGAGTCAATGGCCAAATTGATCGGATTTTGTGGGTAGTATCTGCTGAAAACCCTCAGGAGACAACACTCCTCCTACTAGAGACACCTAGAGGTTTAACAACTTGTTGCACGAGCTCAGTGTAATCGCGTTCCCTGCGAAAGTGAGGTTAGGATTTTTCGAGAATAAAATTGGCTTTGCTCGGGATGAGCAAAAGATAAGTTTGGGGGTATTTGTTCATATCAGATTTTTGCATTTTTATACCGCTCATTCTTAATCACATTGCATATAAGTAGGTACTTTTGATCCATGTCTGCTAAATAGTTGCAGGTTACAGGCTCTCAGCTCTTTACAGTGAAATTCATGAAAGGTCGCAACAAATGTGGGACTACGACCAACAAATAGAGAAATACGGGTTTCCGCACACTATCCGTATAATGCCGCCTACAAGTTTAAGGAACAAATGGAAAATCATTGAGCATTTCAATGCACAAAGCACAGGGGCAGCACAAGATCTAAGACTTCAACGCGGAGCTAAAGGCAAAAGTCCACATCATTCTGCACTGTTGGAAATCTGGAAGAGAACTGAAGAGTTTTTGAGAAACCAAGTGTTCCAAACAGAAGATAAAAGCAACAGAAAGAATCCCTAAAAAATTGATCACACAAGACCACTAAATGGCCGCGGAACCGTGGCCAAACAGGAACATCTGCCGCGGTTCCGCGGCCGTGCTCTGCACGTGTCGGTGGCAGTGTCGGTGTTTTGACTCGGTTTTTGGGGTTGTTTTGTAATTTCATGTATGGATCAGAATGTAAATCTAAGGTTTTTCCTATCTATAAATAGGAGAGCTCAAAGCCAAATTAAGGGTGCCTCTTTTAGGGTGCTTTTCGTAGGATGCCTCTCTTTATTTGTTTTTTAATTTCTAGATCTAAATTTCAATTCCATTGTAATGCGTTTTTGAGAGGTCATCAATAAAATAAGTCTTTTATTTTATCTCGCATTCTTCTTATCTGCAATTTATTATCTGCACTTTTATTTGTTCTTTATTTATCTGCAATTTAGGTCATCAATTAAAATAAAAATGAATTTTATTGTTATCTTCCTAATGAGCGAGTAATTCCTCACTTGTTAAAGGTAGGATAGGGAAGGTTTGAGAGAAGGAAATCTCTCTCACTCCTTTCTTTACCCAAATAATTTTAATACGGACTCCCTTTAAATCAACCATAATCCGCTCACTACGGCACTCTATCCTATATGATGCGGTGATTCCCTAGTTAGACCGGTTGTGGTTGAATTAACCGGAGGTTAGGGCTAAGAGCCACGAACGGACGGACAAGGACCAAAAGGAAGAAACTAAGTTTCTTCCTAGTCGTGCTAATCCCCGTTGTTGCCGATTACCCTAACACCTTTATTTACAACTAAGGTATTGAAAGAAGCGAGAAGATCCCTATTTCGAACTGACCTAATCCTAACCCTAGCAAGCATTTTTATAAACTTATTCTCATTCATAGATCTTAAAACAAAACCCAACTTAATTGGACTTAACTCGTTATAACATAAAGAAAAGGATTCCTTCTCCCCGCGGATCGACTCGTACTCAACCGGCTAGCTACCAAGCGACACCGTCTTGATTGCGGTAAATTTAAACACAGAAAATCTATAACAATCACACGCCCGGTGGGACCTTTTCCTCTTTCCACTCCACACTTTGTGTGTCGTGTTTTTCCCGTGATCAAATAATCGCGGTATATATGTGTTTTTGGTTGCCCTCAGGGCAATGGATACTGAAGCCGGCGTTTCGTCTCTATGAAGAATGGAGTTTGCTCCCATCCTAGCAACTCAGGCTTTGTTATATCCGGTGGAGTCAAGTATTGGCTACTTGCAGCCTTAAATCTTTGCAATTCGTCTCTTCAAAAAATCAACGGGCTTCTTTTTGGGTTGATACCCCCACCTCCCATCCTCGGTGCCTCAACACGGATGGAATAAGCCCAGTTGAAATCTGTCTTCCACAGGCTGATTCCCCAAGCTGTAGCTTTGCCAATGGAATCAGTTCTCAAACAACTGGCACCTGCCAAGGATCAAGGTCGATGCAGGGGGCAGAATATTCAAGCTCTCAAAGGAAAAAAGGGGCAGGCTTAGCAAAATCCTGAAGCTAATCAAATCCCGGCCGTAAGAAAAGGTCGACGTCGATATCGACATCATACAAAATGTGTCGGGGGAAGTTCTCCGTATGGTCTCGTTTCAACTCCAGTGGTGAATGTTGTTGTTCTAACTGGGAACAACTTCAAACTGTTATGAAGGGTCAGACAAAATTCTCCTACTGCAATATTAAAAAAAATCTCCGCAGCCCATGGAGATCCCACGAGAGCAGAAACGAGTTCGCTCCCTGAGACAACTTTCCTCATCTATATATAAGGTGTGGAAAAAGGTAAAGGGGAATCACCTCAAGACGGATCCTGATACAGCGGTTCCTCTCAAATCCAAAGCGGCTTTTCACAAAAAAAGAGGCTTAATAAAGCTCAAATGCCCGAAGCGAACTCCAATGGCCAAGACTCCAAACACCCCATGCCTAGGGGCATGGTAGTTCACATAGTCTATGTGTTGAATTCCAAAGACAAAGTTCGAGTTTATACTAGTCATTGTCCTCAAACTCGGTCCGTGACAAAAGTTTAACTGCAACGCAAAAAGCTATAGGAGATGCTCGCTCAGGCGGCAGCAAACGCTAATCCATCACCTAAGGAAAATCGACTTGGGGACGGCAAACGACCCACAGCCTACGTTCGTCAGTGAGCTGTTGTCTGAAGAAAAGGTGGCTACGCTCAAAGACGAGCTCATGCAGTATAAAGTCTGCTTCGCATAGAACTATTCCGAGATGCCAGGATTAGATCCAGAAATAGCCGTCCACAAATTGGCGATTTCTCCGGACGTCAAGCCTGTCAAACAAGCGCCGAGAAGAATGCGGCTCGAACTTGAAATGAGCATCAACGCCGAGTTCAAGAAGCTAATCGACTCCGGTTTCATCCAAGAAGTTCAATATCCTAACTGGATCGCCAACATTTTCCCAGTGATGAAGAAAAATAGGACGGTGCGCATCTACGTAGACTTTCAGGACCTCAAAAAAGCTTGCCCGAAGGATGATTTTCCCATACCAGTTACCGAGCTGATGATAGACAACACGTCTACTCATGAAGTCTTCTCCTTCATGGACGGCTCATCGAGGTACAACCAAATAAAGATGCATCTCGAAGACCAGAAGTATACCGCTTTCCGGACCCCGCTAGGCATATTATGCTACAAAGTGATGCCTATTAGTCTGAAGAACGCCGGCGCTACCTATCAGAAGGCCATGACAAGGATTTTCGATGACCTCATACATGAAATCGTTGAATGCTATATCGACGACCTCGTGGTTAAAAGCAAATCGCACGAGGAACACTGGCAGCATTTGAAGATAGTGTTCCAACGTCTTCGGAAATACAAATTGAAGATGAACCCTCTCAAATGCGCGTTCAGAGTTTCCTCGGACAAATTCCTTGGATTCATCGTGCGACATCGGGGCATCGAAATATACCCGTCGAAGATCAAGGCGATTATGGAAATGCCTCCGCCGAGAACTCTCAAGCAACTGCGGTCTCTCCAAGGAAAGCTCACATATATCCGACGGTTCATAGCCAACCTCTCCGGCAAATGCGGCCTTTACAGTCATCTAAAGAAGAAGGGGACCCCTTTCGTCTGGGATCATAAATTCCAAAGCGCACCGGACGAAATCAAGCAATACCTGCAGAATCCGCCGGTGCTGACCGCTCCGGTCAAGGGAAAGCCTCTCATCCTGTACACAACAGCCCTTAAAGGTTCTTTAGGCGCGCTATGGGCACAGGAGAACGACCAAGGGAAGGAGAGAGCTCTCTATTATTTGAGTCGATTTCTTCTGGGGGTAGAAAACAATTACTCTCCCATTGAAAAACACTGCCTGGCGTTGATCTTCGCGATAACGAAGCTCAGGCATTATGCGTTGGCGCATGAGGTCCATCTCATATCAAAGGTGGATCCTCTCAAATATTTAATGTCAAGAGCCAAACTAACAGGGCGGCTCACTAAATGGGCCCTACTCTTAATGGAATTCTTGATAACATATCAACTGCTCAAGGCAATAAAAGGCCAGGACATTGCCGACTTCCTCGCCGAGCATCTTATACCTGCTGATTCACCCCTAAATTGCGAATTACCAGACGGGCACGCATTTGACACGATCGATGGGGAGAAAGAAGAGAGTGACACCCGATGGGAACTCTACTTCGACGGGGCATCTTCCATGAAGAAGCGAAAGCACAGCACCCCTATAATCAAAACGGGGGTATGCCTCATCTTCGTGACTCCACAAAGAGGGATAATGCACTTTACCTTCTCCCTAACAGAGCCGAGGACAAACAATGAAGTCGAGTATGATGCTTTGATAGCAGGTCTCGAGATCACTGTCGACATGGGAATTGAAAACCTTCTCATATATAGAGACTCCCAGCTGGTCGTTAGCCAAGTAAACGACGATTATCAAACGTGTAAACCAGAGTTGGTGAAGTACGGCGAGAGAGTGCAACAATTGCTGATTCAAATCCCTACCTATGCCCTGGAAAGCATACCGCGTGCGAAAAATAGAAAAGCATATGGGTTAGCCAAACTTGCTAAAGAACTGGCTGACGAAAACCTTGATGACGTAAGGATCGTTATGCAAAATCATCGGGTTCTCGCACCGGCAGAAATATCCCCGGAGTCGTTTGAAGAAAAGGAAGCGACCAAGCAAGCGGCCCTACAGATAGAGGACCAGGAAAAGGTCAAGGATTGGAGAGAAGTCTTTATAGACTACTTCAAATCCCGTCGAACACCTGAAGATGAATCCTCAAGACATCAGCTCATGAAATGAGCTCTATCCTTCGCCTTCGTCAATGACACTTTATATAAGAGATCATTTGATTTTCTATGGCTAAGATGCCTAGGACCGGAAGAAGCAAGGAAAGTCGTCCAAGAAACTCATGATGGACTCTACGGATCTCATCAAGCCGGGCCAAAAATGAAACTAAAGATCAAAAGGATGGGCTACTATTGGCCCACAATGATCTAAGACTGTCTCGATTACGCGAAGCAGTGCCACTCGTGCCGGATTCACGGGGACTTTATCCACCAGCATCTAAATCCTCTACATCCAACGGTGGCTAGCTGGCCGTTCGAAATGTGGGGAACTGACATAATTGGGCCTATTGAACCGGCATCGTCCAGAGGACACCGGTTCATATTGGCGAAAACCGATTATTTCTCTAAGTGGGCTAAAGCAATACCGCTGAAAGAAGTGAAGACAGAGAACATTCTCCATTTCTTCAAGACACACGTCATCTATCGGTTTGGCACTTCACGACGGATTATCTCCGATAATGGGCCGGCCTATAGAAGCCATAAAATCAGCCGCTTCGCACAGCAGCATAATATAGACTGGAGATACTCTTCGGTCTATAATCCTCGAGCTAACGGTCCGGCTGAGGCTTTCAACAAGACTTTGACGAAGATCGTGAAAAAGACGGTGTCTCGAAATAAGAAGGACTGGCATGAGAGACTGCATGAAGCTCTCTGGGCGTATCGAACCATATTCAAAACGGCCACAAACACAACGCCGTATGCATTGGTAAGAAGTACTTTCCTTGGAGATAGAGTTACCCTCTCTGCGAGTGGCGGTTCATTACGAGCTAACAGACGGAAATAATGCCCATCTTCGACTTGAGGAGCTCGACGCCCTTGACGAAATCCGGCTCATGGCGTAGCAAAATTTGGAAGCTTACAAAGAAAAAATGGCATGCTTATACAAGAGATTGACTAGGCCGAGAACATTCCGCCAAGGCAAACTCGTGCTAGCGGTCTAGAGTCTTGTGATCCCCAATCATGCCAAACGGGGGAGATTCGAGCCGAACTATGAAGGCCCGTACATCATAGATAAAGTCTATCAGGGTGGGGATTACTTTCTCATAGATATGCATGGAGAAAGACCCTTCAGGCCAATAAACGGCCGGTTCTTGAAAAAATACTACGCCTGACGAGTCACGGCCTAGGTCAACGATAGATGACGACGCCTATGTCCGCTCACTAACTTCCCAAGCTGGAACTCTATAAGTGGTATCCGACGAAACTTCGCCTCGAAAACATGCGACGGACCGAAACGTCCCTAAACTAACGATGGACCGTAATGTCCTAAAACTAGCAACGAACCGAAACGTCCCTAAACTAACGATGGACCGTAATGTCCTACAACTAGCAACGGACCGAAACGTCCTTAAACTAACGATGGACCGCAATGTCCTAAAACTTGCAACTAACCGAGACGTCTATAAACTAATATAGACCGCAGTATCCCAAGGCTGACGCAAAAAAAAGGGTATGTCCACAAGCAAAATGGGCATGGAAGAAAACCTGAAAGGGCTCCGTGAGTAAAAATAGCAGGGCTACCGACGAGTTTGTGAAAAGCCGAAAGTGTGCAATCTCGTTAAAATACACTTGCAAGGTCCTCTCGACCTTGTAAGGAGAAAACTACCTTCGTGAGATCCTTACGACTCACAAAGCAGCGACACTCTTAGGGATCCTCACGATTCCTAAGGAGAAATTAAACTTACGAGATCCTCACGATTCGTAAGGAGAACCCTCTTATGAGATCCTCACGGCTTATAAGATTCAAAAGCCTTAAGTTACAGGGATCTGAACCTGTTCTTAAGCCATCACCTTTCCCAGACCGTCCTATAAGCGTTTCAATATTGACCCTTGTATACAATCCACGGGCACGAATAAACATTTTCCTTGCCGAGTCCCACCATCGACGAGGAATGCCCTCATCCGATGAACGACCCTTGTAAGTCCTCTCGACTTATAAGGAGAAAACACTCTTGTAAGATCCTTACGACTTATAAGAGAACATACACTTAAGAATCCTCACGATTTTTAAGGAGAAAACGCACCTACGAGATCCTCACGACTCGTAGGGAGAAACACCTTTATGAGACTCTTACGGCTCATGAAGTCAAAAGCCTTAGTTGGCAGGATCTTAACACTGTTTGTAAGCCACCTTTGTTCGATATCGACAAAGTCAAATAATGATTCGCTCCTGGAAATATCCCAGTTGTAGCAATACTGATGCCTAAATCAGTATCAGATCCTAAGTCCCATAGTCGCGATAAAAAATCAGCGAGTCAAAAATGCATATAAAAATAGCCGAAATGATGGGGCAACTTGCAACAAAATCAGCAAGTAGAAATATATGCATACAAAATAGCCGAAATGGTTGGGCAACTCGTAATAAAAAACAACGAGTAAAAAGAAAAAATAGCCGAAATGATTGGGCACTGCGAAAAATAGCCAAAATGATTGGGCAATCGCGACTTTCGCGATATAAAAAGCTGAAATGATAGAGCATCATGGAAAGAAATAAAAAAATGAAATGAAACCTTTTGCCCTACAGGTGAGTCCATACTAACCCCTGTATACAATCTATGGGCATAAACAAAAAGGGGACCACATTTCCCCACCAGACCTTGTCAAAGGGAGAGTAAGATCTCGACGGCAACATCTGCATCCCAGAAGAACAACAACGGCGTTCCTCCTCATTCCAGCAGGATTCGGACGCAACGTTAACAAAGCGGAGCCACGGCAAAGTCCCTAGTTCTAAAACTCTACGGTCCACAGACAACCTAGAGTCAACCAATGACCTTCCCGCTGGATCAACGCTCCGTCTCGGAAACAAGTTAACTAATGACCTCCCCACCGGATCAACGCTCCGTCTCGGAAACAAGTCAACCAATGACCTCCCCGCCGGATCAACGCTTCGTCTCGGAAACAAGTCAACCGACCCCCAGGGAAATCAACGTCCTTGGCAAAAACCTCAATTCAGGGAAACCAGCGTCCTTGACGAGAGCATCTCGATTCGCATCGACCCGCATAGAAATCAGTGTCTTTGCAGGAATCTCTTGATTCGTTTCAACTCCGAGGAAATCAGTGTCCTTAGCAAAAACATCGACTCAGGGGAATCAACATCCTTGACGAGAGCATCTCGATTCACGTCAACTCGCAAGAAAATCAGTGTCTTTGCAGGAATCTCTCGATTCGTTTCAACTCCGAGGAAATCAATGTCCTTGGCAAAAACCTCGATTCAGGAAAATCAGCGTCCTTGACGAGAGCATCTCGATTCGCGTCGACCCGCAGAGAAATCAGTGTCTTTGCAGGAATACCTCGATTCGTCTCGACCCCTAGGAAAATCAATGTCCTTGGAAAATACCTTGATTCAGGAAAATCAGCATTCTTGATGAGAGTATCTCGATTCGCGTTGACCCGCAGAGAAATCGGTGTCTTTGCAGGAGTACCTCGATTCGTCTCGACCTCCGAGGAAATCAGCGTCCTTGACAAAAACCTCGATTCAGGGAAATCAACGTCCATGACGAGAGCATCTCGATTCGTGTCGACCCGCAAGGAAATCAGTGTCTCTGCAGGAATATACAACATGAGAAAAACGGAGCCATGGCAGAGTCCCTAGTTCCAAGTCTCGATGGCCACATTTACAGCCTGGAGACCTACTACAGCTTTCCTTCTCATTCCAGCAGGATTCAGACGCGACAATCAATCTCGGAGCCATGGAAGAGTCCCTAGTTCCAAGTCTCAACGGCCACATCTACAGCCTGGAGACCCATAACGCGTTTCTCCTCATTCCAGCAGGATTCAGACGTGACAATCAATCTCGGAGCCATGACAGAGTCTGTAGTTCCAAGTCTCGACGGCCACATCTACAGTCTGGAGCCCCACAACAGCGTTCCTCCTCATTCCAGCAGGATTCAGACGTGACAATCAACCTCGGAGCCATGGCAAAGTCCCTAGTTCCAAATCTCGATGGTTCACAGATAATCTAGAGACCACTTCGACATTCGTCTCATTACAGCAGACGCAACGTTAGCAAAGCAGAGCCATGGCAAAGTCCTTTGTTCCAGGACTCGGCGGTACACAGAAAACCGAGAGTCAATCCTGACCCCGTATAGCTAAAGTCAATCTTGACCCCATATGGCCAAAGTCAACCCCTGACCCCGTATGACTAAAGTCAATCCTGACCCCATATGGCCAAAGTCAATCCTGACCTCGTATGGCTAAACTCAATCCTGACCCCATATGGCCAAAGTCAACCCCTGACCCCATATGGCTAAAGTCAATCCTGACCCGATATGGCCAAAGTCAACCTCTGACTTCGTATGGCTAAAGTCAATTCTGACCCCATATGGCCAAAGTTAACCCCTGACCTCGTATGGCTAAAGTCAATCCCGACCCCGTATGGCTGAAGTCAATCCTGACCCTATATGGCCAAAGTCAACTCCTGACCCCGTATGGCTAAAGTCAATCCTGACCCCATATGGCCAAAATCAACCCTCGACCTCCCCATCAAAGTAATGCTTTGATTTGGGAGCAGGTCAACTCATCAATCACTTACGAGTCCTCTCGACTTGTAAGGAAGAAAATTCCCTAGTGAGATCCTTACGACTCTCAAGAGAAAAACATACTTAGGAATCCTCACGATTCCTAAGGAGAAAATACACCAACGAGATCTTTTCGACTCGTAGGGAGAAAAGTCTTTGTGAGACCCTCACGGCTCATAAAGTTGAAAAGTCTTAGGTGGCAGATCTTAACCCTGTCTCCTAAGCTATCACCACCCTGCAGAGAGTCCAAGATGGACAGCTATATACTATCTACAGACCACACTTGCTAAAATCACATGGCAACAACACAGTAAAGAGAAGAAAGCAACAGTGGGAGATATAAAAAAATGTGTATCTTTTATTCATGAATTCAATTGAATACAAGACGAATCATATAAAAGAATGAAAAATGGATATATGTTAATTGATACTAAGGCAGCTACTGAGAATGAGGCGTTTTCAATAAGTCAGCAAGTTGCTCGCACGCTCCTCTCAACTCCTTTTCATGGTTAGCCGCTATGGCCAGCTCCGCTTCGACTCGAGCCCGTTGCTGCAAACACGATGAAACCTTCTCGTCGATTTTCCGTTGGGCCGCTTCGCGACTCTGCGCAACCTGCTCAATGAAGTTGAGCTTCCGCCTCAATGCTAGCCCGTCCGAAATACATCGCTGCAAATTGTCAAAGACGACTCTCAGTTGCGCGGCATTCGCTTCAACTTGGGCGCGCAGCCGGGCAGTTTCACCTGAAGCTTCCTCGCGTTCCTTCCGCCTCAAGCTCGCTTCTTGTTCAAAATGGCGGAGGAAGGGCACGCTCTGCTCAACCTATGCAGCCTGCTGGGAGTTCAAAGCCAACATTTCCGGAGCAGGACGCCCGAGCTCAATCTTATAAAGACAGGCCTCGATCTTCCTACAGTGATTAACCCAACACTCGACGACACCCTCGCTGTAGAAGTTCGCGAGCATCGCCAGCATGAGATCAACCTCAGCAGCAAAATCCGCAGTAGATGCGAAAGCCTCGGCGTCAAGATCCTCGACGAACTCACTTAACATTCACAAGCTGTTCGCGGCACCCCTGGAAGATGGGCGTTTAACAAAGGACCCTGCCGGCATTGGAATTCGAGATTCGAAGGGAGCTGGAGTCGGTACGACCGCTGCAAAACAAATCATAGTCAGATGTCGGCTCAAGAAATAAAGAGAATACACGAATAATAAAGTCTACTATACCTGCTGCAACAAGGGGGCAAAGCTGGGAGTACTGGTGGCGCGACAATTCTTTCGTCCCCTCCTTCAATTTGTAGTGCTGTAATCAGTTTACTGTTAGCAACGGCAGGGTCATCCGTGAAAGAAAAGAAAAGACGTCGGTAGAAAAGATACCCACCAGCACCAGCAGCCAGACTAATATCCAACTGGAAGGAGAAGTGCGGATTCAGCACTTGATACAAATGATCAAAGAGAACTCCTGCAAGGTTATGATGATACATGGTCAGTACACGAAAGATGCTATCCCCGATCTAAATTAATCGCAAACCCATACCTTCCAGCATTTGAGAGGATATAAGAGGAGACGAAGGGGCAGCGACCGTCAGAGCGGTAGCTGGTGGTGCTTCTTCAGGTGGCACAACCTCAGCGCTCACCACACTTACATTTAAAAGGAACAAAATGTCATTAGAAGGGACCCAAAGGGATTGCAAAACGAAAAGAATGCAGCGATCTGAGACCTACCAAACTGGTCATCAGCCAAAACTGCGACGGAAGCATAACCAAGCGTCGCGACTTCTTCGGTCTCATTTAGGGGGACAGTTTCGGCACTAGTGGCTTCATCCCCCAATTCTACAAGAGCCGTCGTGACACTCGCTGTCTTGACCCAGAATTCGGCACGTGACCAGCACTTAAACCACGTGACGTCTACAGGCGTAATGCAATTTAAGTAAGCCGAAAAACCCAGAAATCTAAACCATAAAAATAGTAATTGATGAAAACATTTGTTAAGAACATTTAGAAATTTCAAGTAAAAATCTTTAAAGTTTAAATTATTTTCTTAAAAACTTCGGCATCACCTCCTTTGTGAAAACTAGCCCCGAAACGGGTATAACATAAGATATAGGTAAAACAATATGTGATATAAATAAAGTATTCACGCCCAATAGCGGAAACAACCACCATAAGAGTAATATACGACGCCGTAGCGAAGAAATGAACAATATAAGTGAAGAACAACATAAAAGATAAAACTGAAAATAAAGTCGGCTCACACGAGCTCGACATCCAGAGTCACAAAATAATATACAACATCGTCCTCACAACTGGTCTCTAAGTCAATACACAAATAGTAGATGAAGAGTACTAGATACAATAAGGTGTACAATGAAATGTGAACGGATAACCGCAAAACCCACCTATAAGTAAAACGGCTCACACGCCAACTGTAGCGGTATCCGTAGCAAAAAGATACAATGATGTAGCCCTGCCGCAACTAATCTGAGGGTCAACCTGCAAAACACTGTGGCACAGTGGGGATGAGTTGCCAACTCGTGAATAGTAAAAAACATATACAGGTAATCGCAGGTATGCACGTACTGCGATACTCTAACATGTGCAATCTGATAATATCGATATGATGATCTGGGTATGCAATAATCATGCGAGGTACTCTATCAGGTACTAAAAATACATGATGCAATGCATATAAATGAGTGCTGAGCATGGAAAAACATATCATCAACACAAATCATCATCGTGGAAAAACCCCGGTGTCCATCAAGAACACCCAAAATCCCAATAACTCAGGCGCCGTCACTCTAATCGGCCCTCATATCCTGTAAATCTCATGGAACTTGAGTGCCCAACATCGGCACTCGAAAACATCATGAAAAACTCGTGTTCAGCATCGACATGGAAATACTCATCTCTCAGGTGCCGAATACCAGATCGGCCATCAATATATCTCATGTTATAACCCCCAGACGGCATCCTCCGGATATCCGTCAGGCTCCAATACTATCACTGGTAGGTAGTAGTCCCTTCGCTGAGCTCACTGTCTATCTATACGAGTCTTCTTGCCCTGGGGTACCATACCGGGTCCACCATGTACCCGCAGACGGTGCCTACCGCTCCTCGAATTGGGTATACTCACACAAGCTCTCAGAACCGAGAAAACTCATGGTGGACGCACTGGAATATCATATCAAGAGAAATCGGGTTTTCAAAACGATGCATACTTTCTTGAAATAATACCACGGTTCTCAAATCCAGAAATCACATAAAATCCATAACTCAATGCGTAAATCCATGCAATATGATACATGCAACATAAAATCGTACTATGAGCATAAAAAGGGAAAACCGCTTTTTTAAATGAATCCATTTTTAAAATATATCACGCGGTTTCCAAATTCTCCAAAATCAAACCAGCATCATCTATATATGTGCAAGTATGTATGTACGCAAGTATGGATGTAAAATATGTATGTACGCAAGTATGGGTGTACAATGTGTATGTACGCAAGTATGTATATACTATATGAGGTACTCAAGTATGAATGTACAATGTATATGTACGCAAGTATGTATATACTATATGAGGTACTCAAGTATGAATGTACAATGTGTATGTACGCAGGTATGTATATACTATATGAGGTACTCAAGTATGAATGTACAATGTGTATGTACGCAGGTATGTATATACTATATGAGGTACTCAAGTATGAATGTACAATGTGTGTGTACGCAGGTATGTATATACTATATGAGGTACTCAAGTATGAATGTACAATGTGTATGTACACAGGTATGTATATACTATATGAGGTACTCAAGTATGAATGTACAATGTGTATGTACGCAAGTATGTATATACTATATAAAGTACTCAACTATGAATGTACAATATGTATGTTCGCAAGTATGTATATACTATATGAGATACTCAAGTATGAATGTACAATGTGTATAACAATAAAATGCTGTATATGTGTATAGGCGTGTCATGGTAATTACTGATGGTGTGGGTGTAACATACAAATTAGTGCTCGTGCAACATGAACCGTCAGTAATAGTGCAGTGTCCACTAGATACTCAGTCGAGGCACAACAATATAATGGTATGTACTATACTTATGCACAAACAATCTATGTAGATATAAACACGCGGCTACAGTAGTATATAAAGCCCTTATGCATAACGCCATACGGGCGATTTTCCCCGTAGATGTTAAATCTACTCACCGGTGATCTTGAGCTAAGTGTATCCGACCACCTGCTTTCCCTTTTTCGCGGCGTCCGAAGTCCCCGCCTGTGATCCTAGAATTTACACATAGCAACATACATAAGGGTAAAATCCTGCAAAAGCGTGATATAAAGACCATACGAGAACTAACGTCGCAAGCTAAATGCGTGTGCATTCGCAACACCAAAACGTGTGTGCATTCATCTGAAACCACCCTGGCATGCTGTGATACACAGCAAATACCAAACCCAAACTCATAACTCACGTGTCGCGCAAGTCTAAAGGTACTAGAAACAAGGAATACGGTTCCAGATTTTGATACGAGATGAAATGGGAAAAGTTGCATACACCAAATACCTTAAATATACAGCAGACACCCCTAGCCCAAACCCCGACACCCAGCTCAACCATCTGGCCGCAAGTTGCGTCCAAAACACATATATTTGTGGCTACGGTGAGGAGTGGGGGTCTCATGCTTCGTGTGTGTGATCTAAGTCTAGTAAACATGCTCCAGTAATTGCAACTTTTACCTGAAGCATCCGGTTCGAAAGCAGATCCCAAAACGAATATAATTCTTAACTAAAACACTAATTAAGCACTAATTTAATACAATATGGGGTTTTAATGTAACCAGATGCAAATACTTGGATTAAGCGGCAATAATAACACTTAGTTAAGCTAACCAAGCCATAACAACCTTTACATGACCTAATCCCCACTTAAACTACCTAATTAGCACTAATACCCTACTTAAACACTAATCTAAGTAAATAAACCATAAGTTTAGCAAATATACAAGTAAGGTAAGCTTTATACCTTAAGTTGGTCTAATGGTGGCTCAAACTTGATGACCTTGCCTTCAAAGGCAAAGACTTGCCTCAAGAACCAACAAGGGAGTGATTTGGAGTGTTAACATAGGGTTTGTGTGATAAAAGATGGATTTTTAATGGAGATGGGAGGCTTAGAGTGAAGAGGAGAAGAAGAAGTGAGGGGGAAAGAGGTTGTTGCTGCTGCTGGAAAATGAGAGGGAGAGAGAGAGTGTGAGGGTAAGAGTGAAAAGTTAAGGCTCCCATGCTTAATAAAATACCCCCTGCTTTTTTTCCACCTCATTATCTTATTTCTTATATGTTTGACTTGTTTTGGTTTTAAAAAGGGATAAGAAGGAAATAGAACCATGAGGAAAAGAAAATAAAGACAAGTTACAACATTAATCTTAGGTGATTAGGGTTGTGCATGCTAAACAATTTTTTTTGCTTAGAAAAATAATAGTTTAGGAAATTTGATAAATGTGTGACCCATAATTTAAATATTAACTAATGAAACACAATTTTATATATATATATATATATATATATATATATATATATTTACCTATTTTCACAATTAAAATTAGATTTATTCCGTTTTATGTGGAAAATAATTATTATCGAGGTTTTATGAAAACACGTATTATCTCTAATTAACGTGAAAATAACCTAAACGAATTTCCAAAACGTTACACTCGCAATGCCGGGCGATGTCAGGGAACCGCAAGGGGAAAGAGCGGTAATTGGAACAGTCCCGGACTCTTGGGAGAGAGTAGTCATTTCAGGCTCAGCGGTTGCCGTATCTCACCTGCTGCCTCATCGCCAAGATTTAGCCCTGCAGGACACGATATATGAGAATCTGAAGATTAAACCCTAATAAAAAGACCCAGTGTTACATTATCTTAGGATGGCCCTTCAATTTCCTCCCTAGCCACGCGTACCGCCTGTCTATGATCGGTAGACAGGGCGGCCGGAGCACCCTCTGGAGAAATAGGCAGGGGAAGCACCGCTCGGGCCTACATCTACAGCCAAGGCGGCGTTACGTTCTCTTGCTGCACGCCTCCTGCGCTTCTTTTCTACCTGGGCCGTGAGAGCTGATCTTCTTAAAACCTCCGCCAAGGAGACGTCATCGTCCGAGCCAGGAGCTACCTCTGGAGCCGTTATGGCGTCCGTCATCGGTTGCTTAAGTGAAGCCTCTTTTGGCAATACTAGGGAAGCTGGGACTTCGGTAGCCGGCCTTGGAAGCATCTCCATACTACTTGCACTCGGGATAACTCAGGTCGAAGTAGTCCCTGCGATAAGATGAAAAAGGAGGGTCAGTCTACCCATAAAAAAAAGAGGGAAAGAAGGCACAATGAGTCGAAATATACTGAGGCCAAAGGAAACGCGAAGCATCTCTTCCTCTTCAAAAGTCTTGAGAGAAGTCGCGAGAGCCTCTTCAGTGGAGATGCCTGTTGAAGAAGAAGTGTCAGTCAAAGAATGATAATAAAAATGCAACAGCGGAAAGATATGACTGAAGTCTACCTGACTGTGCTAGGGTGACCAGTCCTGCTTTGTGGCTAGCTAATCGCTCGGAAGCTGCAATAGCAGCCTCTAGATCAGTATCATCCGACGCCATGAATAAGCCTTCGTTGGTCCCGTATTCACTTATGCCCTCGCTGTAAGGAGCATGAGGCTCCTAGCCGAATGCAACGTTTGCAGAGAGTATTGACTTCTTTCTCTTCTGCGAGCGAGTGCCGGTAGCCGCTAGCACAAGTTTATGCTTGGTGGGCACCTTTGGATGACGAGTACCGATCTCCAAACCCACGCCAGACTCGGGAGACTCCACTGCCACCGCTTTCACAGGAGCACGAAGAAGGAGAAGCTCAGATATGGCGTGCGGGACCACAATCGCAGCAGCCTCTCTCAAGGGAGGATGAACGATGGTCCGCTGCTTTAGGGGAACGGTCGGATTACCAGCCGGGGATGCACCCTTGCGATCAAGCAACAGTCGCTTCTCCTCCTTGATAACAGCACCCATCGTGTGTTGATACCATGCCACGTATACGTTTAGGGCTTTCGGAACACAACTCGGCTCACTGATGAAGAAATTGGATCCTGTGTTTAGGTGCATGAAGTGGTGCAAAGCGCTCCGGATGCCCTCTTCAGTATTAACCGGTTCTGCCAAGAATGCCTCGAGCAGGATGCCCTGATTATAACTTGATTGCTGGGCAAAACGGTGGGGGTTATATCTCATGAACAAAGCCGAGTCGTTCTGCCTGAACACAAAGTAGCCCGGCTTGATCGAGTACAAATGGAGAATCTCCCAAGCTTTCAAGGTAGAAGCTCCGTCCTTAAAGGTGTCCCGCAGCGGCTGCACCGTCTTAGTGGATTCCTTACCGATGGTCATGACCTTATCAACAAATGTCATGCCGTCCCCGACTGTACGCGGGCGAAGAATCACACCCCGAGCATCTCGCTGACTTGGCTCCACAGTGGAAGCATCGACCAGCCGCATGATCCATGGAAAATTGCAAGTTTCATAGAAATGGGGCCGCTTGTGCATTCCAAAACCACCGAGCATATGCAGCTCGAGCCATGAAGTAAAATAATGCATCGAGAAGTTCACGGGCTGCACCCCCGGTTGAGTAGTGTCGGCCGCCAAGCTAAGGCCGTGATACAAATGAGCCAGCCCGACAATCCCAACAGCGACCTGTCTCCCTTCAACCATCCGATGAGCTGGGTAGAAGACAGATGGCCTCATGTAGCGAGGGTGCATGGGAAGCGCGAACCAGCTTAACCACAAACTAACGAACCCTAGAAAGAACGCTTCTTCATCAATATCCTGAGAGGCGATTTCTGAAAAGGGGACGACCGCGACGTTTGGAAGGAAGAAACTCTTTTGATCGGTGTCCGTTATTAGCCGGCTATCCAAGCCAAAACGGAAAGGATCATCAAGTTTGGCAAACCTTTCTCCTTGTTGCGATAAAGCTTCTGGGTGGAGAAAACGGGCGATGAAGTCCGCAAAGCTAACCCCATGGCTTCAAGATTCAAGAAATAGGCCCTCGTAAATGTTTAGCACCTTGATCAAGCTGGGGAATCGGTGCCGAATGGCATTCTCTGGGGTTAGAACCGTCATCACCAGTCGGGTAGCGAAAATATACTCATCAGGGGGCAAGATCTCCTCATAATGCTCCTCTCTGACTGGCAAGCCGGAGATATCCGCAAACTCCTCCAAAGAGATGGAAACTTCTCGATCTAGCATAAGGAAGGTGTGAGTTAGAACGTTCCATTGTTCCAAAAAGGCTTTGACCCACTATGCTGGAGGTGTGAAATACTGGAACAGAGAAGCATAGATCGCGGGGTACAACCCGAGCCTCAGCAGCTCTGACTTCTTTGCCGATAAGATGTATCGGGCCCTCTGCTGATATCCAATTGAGTGACGGGGTGTCAAGCCTATGTTGTATGGCTGTCCCCAAGGGAGCGAATCACCCTGGCATATACGCTGCCCTAGAATGTCTAAAGCTATCGGTGGTTGTACAGGTATTGCAGCCATAGAGGGCAGAAGGAAACCCTCTGAAGTCCAATTAACCACCTCCACGGCATAGTTCACCGGGGGTACGTCAACATAATGAATCACCGAAATGGGCTCTGAAGGTGTTGCGCAAGAGAAGCTGTGCCGACCCATGATGATCTGGTTGTACCATGTTCCCCATAAATGGAGATTCTTTCGCTCTGGGTCGTGGTCCTTGATCAGTGTGAAAACTTCTCGGTCTACTGGCGCTGCAGGGAACCCGCTTTCTGAATGGACAAAGGGAAACGAAGTATCAAAAGACATGGTACCTGCGCGAAATAGAACAAAGTTAGCCGTCAATGCTACAGCTCAAGTCCTGGCACTTAGTACTTTAATTTCATACCGCACTGCAATGCAGTGAAAAAGGACCAAAGGGAACCCACTCAATCTAGATGACAGTTCATCATTAATAAAACAGTCTCATCATTTGATGAGACTGTCATTAAATGAGGAAATCCTCAAAAGATTTTCATTTAATGAGGGCCCCTCGGGCCAAGGAGTAAATCTCCTATTGAGAGCAGCGCTCTACAACAGAGTGCCATCTGTCAACTCTGATAATGAAAGGAATAAAATTCCTCAAAAATCTTGAAGAGCCATGCTCTGTAAAATGATGGAATAACCCATCAGAAAACTTAAAGAAAAGCTTTTTAATGAATCAAAAATTCCGAGATCTTCAAGATCTATGAACAAACACTAAGAGTTTTCATGAAAGATTAACAAATCTATATGATTTGAAAAGAGCAAAGCTCTGTTAATGGGTGAAACCCTAGATATATTTAATCTTTACCTAAATTTTTGACAGAGTTCTGTCCCTAAGAAAATTCTTAAGACGAAGAGCTATGCTTTAAAGGAGAAATAATTCTCAGAAAAAAGTAAGAAGATGAACAGAGATCATCTCATAGGGCTAAAGGCCCTATTTATAGGCATTGAGAGCCGTTTCAACTTCAAAGTTGATCTAAGGGCGCAGATGCTGCCACCGCTGCACTCACGTGTAAGCCACGTGAGCGCAACGGTGGAGGGGTATTTATTTTCCCCAATCAGAGCAAAACACTATTCAAATTTTCAAAATTTGAAATGAAGCAGCGCTTCATAAAAGCGCCAGCAAGCAGCGCTCACGTGCAAAGCACGGGTACGCTCACGCTAAGAGCGCCAGCGCTCTGAAGCAGCGCTCACGTGCAAAGTACAGGTGCGCATGCGCTACGAGCGCTAGTGCTCTAAAGAAGCGCTCACATGCAGAGCACGAGTGTGCTAGCACTAAGAGCGCCAACATTCTAAAGCTGCGCTCACGTAGCAACGCTCACGTGCAGAGTACGAGTGCGCTCGCGCTAAGAACGCCAGCGCTCTGGTTAAGAGGACTAGCGCTCTGAAGCAGCGCTCACGTGCAAAGCACGAGTGCGCTAGCGCTAGAACTAAATGTTCCCCATCGTTGGATCAAAAATCCAACGAAGATGATAAATCATCAAGTTGCCAGAATAAAAATTCTGTTAAGAAAACATTCTTCAGAATCTTTCCAAACAAAAAGA
Source organism: Agapanthus africanus (assembly GCA_030015575.1). Lineage (NCBI taxonomy): Eukaryota > Viridiplantae > Streptophyta > Magnoliopsida > Asparagales > Amaryllidaceae > Agapanthus > Agapanthus africanus. The sequence continues at coordinate 861,052,100 of JASDDO010000024.1, read as the reverse complement.
TTTTGCTCTGTAAATCAGAGCACCGTTAGATCAATGATCCAATGGTGGTTAAAAATCATAATGGTGCAGAATAAATTCTGCATGAGAAAAGATTTCTCAATCTTGTTAAAAATAAGAAGATTGCCTTCTGTAAAACAGAAGCCATAGGATCAAAGATCCAACGGGGGAAAATCCACAAATCAATTAGAGAAAAGATCTCTTCAACTGGTTCAACAAATCAGCTTGCCCTATATAAAGGCCCCAAGACTTCAAGTCTCATAGAGAGGACCCCCCCTAAACTTTGAGAAAGTTCAGAGAGAAGAGCAAAACTCTTAACAGAAGAAGAATTTCTTCAAGGTAAAATAAAGAGATCAAAGCATCTCATCATAAAAAGAACTTAGTTCTTATACCAGATCATAGATCTATAAGATAAACTATCTTACACAAAAGTGATCATAACATCTCATTATAAAAAAGGGGCGGGGGGAATAATTCAATTCTCTTAGAATCACAGATCCATAAAGCTAAAGCTTTTCACCAAAAACATAAGAGATTGAAAGATCTTTTATAAAATAAGAACTTGTTCTTAGATCTATGAGACAAAGTCTCTTATAAGAGAGAATTTAATTCTCGGAGAGCAGAATTGCCTAAAAAGAGCCCTAGCGCTCCAAATTTAAAGCAGCGCTTCAGATCTAGCGCACAGCGCTGCAGAGTCTTAGCGCTCCAAATTTCACAAGAAGCCCTCAGCGCTCATTGACTGGCGCATAGCGCCAAGCGCGCCGCGTGCTGTGCTACTCACAAGAAGCGCTTTGCGCTCATTATCTGACACATAGCGCCAAGCGTGTCACGTGCTCCTCACGTGTGCGCTACTCACAAGAAGCGCTTTGCGCTCATTATCTGGCGCATAGCGCTAAGCGCGCCACGTGCTCCTCACGTGTGCTCTACTCACAAGAAGCGCTTTGCGCTCATTATCTGGCGCATAGCGCCAAGCGCACCACGTTCTCCTCACGTGTGCGCTGAGAGAACATAAACTGTTCTTTAAACGATAAAGCCCCAGAGCTATGATAAGTGCTCAGTTCTCAATAAAAGAAGGCTGTCAGAACTCAAACCAATGCTTAGCATTGTTGAATGTTTAACATTTTTACTAAATGGGCCGAGCCCAAAGTGGCCACAGAACCCTACTTCAGATTAATTGAGTTCATATACTCATAAATCTTTGATCTTAGTCCCAAATTGGACTACATTTCTCCCAACCAATATTGGTTTAAGGGTACATCTCTTCACTCCTCTAATATTTGTCTTTGTAATCCTTCAACGTTTTCAGAGAAGTGACGGGTCCCGACAACCGGACATTCCATAGACTATGGGGTCTTTAAACTCATGGACTATAATGTCCTTAAACTTTACGGGCTGTGGGGTCCTTAAACTCATGGACTATGATGTCCTTAAACTTTACAGACTATGACGTCTCTAAACTAGACTATGATGTCTTTAAACTCATGGACTATGATGTCCTTAAACTTCTGGACCGCAATGTCCCTAAACTAAAACAATAGAGCCCAAGTGCTCTTTTGTTGGATCTAAATGATACTGTTAAGTAGATCCTAGTCTAAAATAAGACTAACGTATCCTTAACAACCAATTAAGTTGATCTTAATCTCAAAGGAGATTAACGATCCTTAAATCAATCCAACTGCAGATCCCTCAACTGACACTGGTTCATGGGTACATCTCATCACATCTCTGATATATGTCGTTGTAATTCTTCAACGTCTTCAGAGTGGTGGCGGGTCCCGGCAACCAGACACTCAATGGACCGCAATGTCCCTAAACTAAAACAATAGAGCTCAAATGCTCTTTTGTTGGATCTAAATGATCCTGTTAAGTTGATCTTAGTTTAAAATTAGACTAACGTATTCTTAACAAACATTTAAGTTGATCTTAGTCTCAAATGAGACTAACGCATCCTTAAACCCAACCCCAAACTCAAATCTAAGAAAATACGGATTTGGACTAATCCACGCCCTACGGGCGACAACATAAATTAGTCTCCGTATACAATCCACGGGCAACCAAAAATAAAACAAAAACACACGACACGAAGTGACCATCTGGAGAAGGAGAAAGTTGTTACCGCGATGCGGTAGCGTAATTAACTGCAGGGGCTTGCGCCTGCAGGGAAGAGCATCCCCCACAATCAAAACCCCCTTAAACGAAAGGGAATCTGATGAAGTTTGCTATAACGGCCGCATCCGTCTAAACCTCCGATATACGGTGCTATAAATCAACTTGGCATCTTCGGAGAGGTGGACGGATAAAACCAAATAGCATCTGCCCCCAAATTCAGGCAAGGCGAACCTACGTGGTTTCATCTCTGTATTCGGCGGAGAACAGACCCCTCTTAACAAGCCATCCAAATCTGACGTCTCAGTTTTCAATAGGCTGAGCAAGAACCCAAACAGGCCTGCAAAGAGGCTCGTGATACCTGAAGGGGCTGCCCTAAAATGGATAGCCCTCCCAACTCCTTCTATAGGCGAAGCCGTCAAAGGTGCTTCCCCTACTAGAAAGTCGGTCTTCGAAAGATTGGTTGGCCCTCCTTAAACCTTAACAAGGACGTCGGTCTTCAGCAGGCTGACGCCGAATGAACCCCTTTAGCAAAACCGGGGGCATGAAGAATCCGCTTCCAAAACTGAGGCGGTCCCTTCTGCAAGACACGCTCGACGTCGCCACTGGCGTCGAGTGAAAAAAGCTGGGGGCAACTCCCTCTCTGGACTTACCCTACCTGCTCCAATAGTAGAAATTGACGCTGCTATTCTAACCAGGAACAGCTTTGAACCGCTTAAGAGGGTGCGCAAAAACTCTCCAACAGCGGTACTAAAGAAATCACCCCCGCTTATAGAAGTTACAGCGCCGGCAAAGCCGGAGCGGCCCCATCAGCGGCTCTCCTCGCAAATTCATAGGGTCTGGCGAAAAGTACAGGACTCTGTGATCGACAAAGATTACTCTTGTCGACCGGAGAAACCTAAAGGCCGATAAGAAAAAGATCATTCCTCCGCCATACAACAGGGGACTTCTTCTAAGCGGGTGTCTATCATAATGGCTCCTTCAACTTCAGCCTCTCATAAAAGAATGAGGCTGGAAAAAATCCCACCGCCTACGGCAAATTCCAAAGGCGATTGATCTAAACGCCCCAAGTCTGGGGGCGTGATCATACATACGGACTATATGGCTTTGGGAAAAGAAGAAAGCCGTACCTCCTTGAGTCACCGACCGCAAACTCGATCGCTGACTAAAGCTAAGGAGTAATAACAAAAGCTCGAGGAAATGCTGATCAAAATGGCAATACTTACCGAACGGAAAGAAAGTCCGAACACAGAGGCCGAACATGTAAGTCTACGTTACCCATCCCGGTACTTACGGGGAAGCGGAATAGGTAAAAAACAAATTTTTAACACAAGGTAACATAGACTAAAACTTGAGAATCTTTGCCAAACCATTGCTAACAAACTACAAGAGGTTCTATCTACTATGCAAGGAGATTATACCTCATGCTACCAGTCCTTCGGGTCTTCTCCACTATCCTCCTCGTCTCCATAGGCTCTATGGGTCGATCCGGATCTTGGTCACCTCCGCGGCCTCCTTGAGTCGAAGACGATCCACCCGAGAGTCTATAGTCCGAGCTCCACCTCAAGCCGAGGTAACTAGGGAAACAAGTTTGCTACTCTTGATGTCCTAGGTGATGTAGAGGAAGAAGATGGATTTGTTTGTCTATTTGGATCCTTATTTCCTCAACACATGAGAGCTAAAGGATTTTGTAGTAAGGAGGAAGATGAAGCAACCATGGGAGCTCTCTTTTTGATGAGAGAGAAATGTGCAAGAGATAATGATGCATAAGAAAATCCATTTACTAATCTCTTATCATGATAAAGTGTGATGGCTACTTGATTTGACCCTTATCATCTCAAGAATAAATCCAAAAGAATAAGAAGGATCTAGAGCTCTCAAGAAATGTCCAAGTCAACAATGGTCAACTAGGTCAAATGGTCAACATGGTCAAATGGTCAAAGCAATTAGCCATAACACAATTATCATTAAAAAAAGATTAGTAAATATTTTCCTCACCTCATAATGGTTTTGATCGAATCAACGGTCAGAACCCCAATTAGGCACCTCCTTCTTCGCTCCTCACAACCGAGCATACACACCCGCATCCGCATTCCGTAGAATGCGAATGCACAGAAGACAAAATTAATCCATCTATACAATACTAGGATCCGGCTTAAACCAAAGCCCACTAGTATCGTCTGCCCGAACATCATACGCGCACAAGTGCACGTAAGTGATCGTAGCCTTACCGTAAAACCATACGGCCTCTACACCTTTTGCCCAGTGCAGGGAAACTCTCTGTGTGGGACTCTAAAGACTCGACACTATGCTGGCAGTGGGTTTAACCACAGACCGCAAGCGGCATTAGCTGTACGTAACGGTCCCCAGGTAGATGTCGATAAGAAGGCCGATGAGGTAAACCCATCCAAACTCCTACTAAGCCTGAATGTGACAATCTCCGTATAGTCTGGTCTGTTCTTCTATGAGTATCGCATGTCGGGCCTAGGGGGCGGTAAACGTCAGACCCCTAATAGCGGTACAAGTCGTGCCGGAGTGTAGCCCAGAACACCCTGAGAAACAACTAGAAACACTACTAGTAATTCTCGCTTGCCCTGGCCAGGGACTTTGTGTAATGGCTCTCCTACACACAGCGCGATATCAACCCCCAATACTGGGAGAGACGAATCCTATCTAACCACTACTGCCTCCAAGTGCTTCGGGACTGCACCCAACCACTACCTGTTTGCACGACTCTTTTGAGCCGTGGTAGGGTAGTAATCAAAGTACAGTGGGAACATACTCGAGGCGAAATATCAGTGTTAAGTCGACGGATGATTATACCAAAAATTTGAGTTTACCGCAATCAGAAACGGCGTCGCTTCGCAGCTAGCCGGTGAGTACGGGTCGATCCATAGAGACGGGTAAATTTCTTTAAAGTGTTTTAACGAGTTGATTCTATTTGTAGTTTTGGTTGGTTTATAAAAATCTAAAGACTGGATCTAATTAATCTAATTAAGAATCTTGCTAGGGTTAGGATTAGGGGAAGTTTTGGAAATTAATCTTTTTCCTCACCGCTTTCAATACCTTCCTTTTTTAGATCTATTAGGTGTTAAGTTAATTATCAATAAAGTGGATACAAATCTTTTGGGAAGATGTTTCTTCCTCTAGATTTGTACCCTACCTTTGTTGATAATTATCCTAACCCTCACGGAAAACGCGCGGAACCGGCCCTTTATACTACGGTTCATCGTTACCTCGAAGGGTAGGATGCCGCAGGGAGCGGTTGTGCTCGTATGCGTGAAGTTCTAATTCATTAGGTGAAGGTGGCATTGAAAGGGGCGAGAGATTTCATCTCTCAACCCTTTCCCTAAGGCTAACCCTAACAAGCGAGGAGACTACTCGCTCATGAGGGGATGAGAAGACATTATAATTAAAAGAAATAAAAGACTTACTAGGTTGACGGCTCCCTTCAAACAAGAAGAACAGATCTGAAATTTACTCCCAGAAATTCTGAATTTTATTGATTGAAAAGAGGCATACAATTTTTAGATCTAAAATTACAATTTATAGGAAAATAGGAAACCTAGGGTTACAGACTCTCGCGCACGCGCAATTACTGATTTGCCCACTTAAAATCCTAACACTCACAACAACGCACCGTCACAGAAAAACTGCGCCGACACGGGCATTGAATGGCCGCGGATCCGCGGCGCAAGCATGGGTTTGGCCGCGGATCCGTGGCCAAACTAAGGAATTGGGATCTGTGATTTTTGGGGCTTTTTCCTTGGCTCTTTGGGCTTCTGTTTTTACTCTTCTTTTCTCTGTTGAACTTCTGGATCTTCTCCAGATTTTTAGTGAAGACTTGTATTGGGCTTTTTAACCGTTTCACTTGACTTTTTGGACCTTGCACTGTTCTTCGACTAGGCTTGACTGAGATCCGTCTAATTGTTGGTCAAAAGTCCCTTTTTCTGTTGTTTTGTGTCTTTCTCACTGTATTTGCTCCAGAAACCCGTAACCTGTAATATAGACATGGGTCAAAAGCACCTGTTTTTATTGTAAAATGCATAAGAATGGGGAATACAAAATGCAATATTATGTTATGAACAAATACCCTCAAACTTATCTTTTGCTCGTCCTCGAGCAAACTTATTGTTTTATTCTCGATAAAAATCTAACCTAGCCACACTTTCGCAGGGAAACGCGATTGCACTGAGCTCGTGCAACAAGCCGTTAAACCTCTAGGTGTCCCTAGTAGGAGGAGTGTTGTCTCCTGAGGGTTTTCAGCGGATTACACCCACAAAATCCTATCAATTTAGCCCATTGACTTTTGTTCTCCAATTAGGTTTTCTAACAAGGAATTCTATTATCTTTTGACTCGCAAATTATCCACCCATATTCTTCACACTTCCTCATTATTTAACTTAAGATTATATATATCCTGTAGAATTACCTAGCTTTCGACATTTCTTAAGCTTTCCTTCTAGGGTTACATCTCCACTTAGGAATTTTTATCAACTCTATTAAAGACACAAGTTCTATTCTTCACTCCTTTCTCTCATCTAAATTCCAATTACATATCCCCACGTGTGTGTAAAAATCACCCCTACACTTGGAAATTCAAAACAAGCAATCGTACTCTCGTCCATTGTCCAAAGTACTAATTAGTTGGTGAATGAAATTTGCTTACACATTCTTCATGCGACCGTTAATACTTCTTGAGGTACCAACGACCGATTACAAAATGCGTTTGCACTTTAAAGCGTACTTCCTAGTCTTTGCAACACCCACGGCTTTAGCAGTGACTCCCAAACCAGTTGGTCTAAGGCACTAGGTGATAAAGCACCCTCGCTAAATATTTTTCTATTTTTGCAGCCTTAAATAATCACAAAAACCAGTGTCCATTTTTTTTTTTTTATTCACACTTTTTCATACTAAGGACTTTAGACAAGAGCATTTCAAGGTCTCTTCTACTATTCCAAATTTCAAGGTGCGTGAATGTGCAATTTGTAGGGTATACATTTTCAGAATTTAGACTTAAGCTAGGAACTATTTTTCAAACTTATACTCTAATAAGAACATCAATACTCTTCCCTCATTTTGACTTAGCCCACGAAGTGAACCCAAAATTTGCCTATTTCTAAATAGACTACAAGCCATATACTTTCTACTGTTAAACTTTAAGGAAGGTTATTTTTAGGGTTTTTAATCTACTAAGTCTAAGATCTAGTTGTTCCTAACCAGTTGACCTATTTGTCAAACTCTAGTCAATTAGCCAAAATTGAATACATTTATTTATAATTTTTTGAAATTTTTCAAATTTTTATAGGTTTTCAAATAAGTATGCAAATGCAAAAATATGTACAAATGAATGCGAAGGAAGAAGACGTACCGAGCATACCCCCAAACTTGACTTTGACAGTGTCCTCACTGTCATGCTAAACCAAGAGGGTCAAAATACCGAAACTCCCCTGTTTATTTATTTATATATTTTTTTTATTATTAAGAAAAACAAAAATATATACAAAAAGACCCTCCCCCAAACTTCAATTAAACAATGTTAGACAATACTGCCCAACTTTGCATCGGCCAAAAGTCAACACCAACCATTTGAAAAATTTATCAGTAAAGAATGTTGGTGGGTGAAGAAATAAGTTGTGGTGGTCCGCAAAGAATTGGGGAAGATAGAAGTAGTGGTATGGGAGGTGTTGAGGTAAATATACAGGTGATGGTGATGCATCGATACGAGAATGTAAATGATCAGCAATCAGTGGAGCGTTGGCATTCTCGTACCTTATTAAAAGAAATGGGGGTATTTCAACTTCTAAGGGAGGAAGTTGGCTCACCACAATACCCCCAAGATGTTCCTGTGGGTCCTCTATTGACATGGCATCATCCATCAATTGTGTATGATATTCACTTATGAGGAAACTGATCTCCTCGATGTCCGCCATAGTCCAACTGAAAACTTGCCGCCTATCATGTAAGACTTTTAAAATAGCGTTCTCTTGCTCGAAGGCTAGAGAGGCTGATATGATAATGGGAAAAGTCTCATTCTCACCTATGTAAGCATGTCTACGGTGAGACGGCAAGGGCATGAGTTCGAATTTCTGAGGCGAAAGAACCATTGCGGAATCTACCTCGAACTCAAAGGACTCTAACACAGGTTCGAAATCACTGCAAACAACCGATTCGGATGGTTCGACTGACTCATCCAAAAATTCAAACGACTCATATTCGGGCTGTGAGTCGTCGTCATCCGAAAAAGTGAAATATTCATAATCAGCATCGGTTGTGTCAACGGTAGTAGGCTCAAGGAGGGACGCACTAGTGGCGTCAAAACTGTTTTCATCAAATAGAAATTTTTCAAGCTCGCAGTCCTCCTGCGTGATTTCGTGAATAGAGCAAACTTCTCGTGTACTAGTTTTAGGCACGGGGGGCAGACTTCCCATCTTATAAATATTGAACTCACTAGACCTCTTTCCGAAGGATAGAGTCATGGAGCCATTGCGAAAATTTATTACGGCATTGGAAGTGGCCAAAAATGGTCGACCAAGAATCACCGGAATTTGGTTTCTTGGGTTAGCAACAGGTTGTGTATCCATAACGATAAAATCAACGGGGAATATGAATTCCCCGACTTTGATCAACACATCCTCTAGTTGACCCCTTGGATAGGTGATTGATCGATCAGCCATTTGGAGAGTGCAACGAGTGGGTTTCAACTCTCCAACCCCTAATTGTTCGTACACGGAGTAAGGAATCAGGTTAACACTAGACCCAAGATCTAAAAGTGCACGATTAATTTGCTTATTCCCAATTGTGATTGAAATTGTAGGACAGCCGGGGTCCTTTCGTTTTTGGGGTAAGGTTTGATGGTGGTTAATAGCATTGCTCACTGCACTAGCCACTAGCACTTTCTTGGGTACTTGAGATGCCTTTCTCTTCGAGGTGCACAAGCCCTTTAAGATTTTCGCATATGAAGGGACTTGTTGGATAGCATCCAAGAGAGGTATATTTATGCTAACCTGCTTAAATATCTCCACAATCTTCTCCACTTGTGTATTTGGTTTATTAGGACTCAACCTGTTTGGGAATGGAGCGTTCTGAAAATTTGTTGAGTCAAAAGTCTGTGGAGTAGAATGTGGAGTAGGAACGGATCCCAGTGTGGATGTGTTCGTGTTGTGAGAAATGGGTCCGTTCGAGTCAGAAGAAGTAGAGCCGTGTGAAGGGTGGAGAATAGGCTCTAAAGAAAAAGGTGAAGAAGGAAGTGAAGAAAATGAAGAAGGGGAAGAAGAACCACCGGCGGGGATGTCATCACTAGTTTCCACATTATTTTGCAACTCTCTTCCGGATCTCAACGTGGTCACCGCATTTATATTGTGATTGTGATATGCGTTTTGTGCGTGACCGGGATTGGGCAATGGTTGAGATGGAAGCTTTCCCTTTTCTCTCTTGCTCAACGCAGCAGTTAATTGTGCAATTTGTGCCTCAATAGATTTGATACTTTGATCGTGTGAGGCATTGTTATTCATTAAAGATTGAACATAACTTTCAAATCTTGCTGCGGATTCTGTAGTTTGCTTGAGAAATGCTTCAAGACTTTTCTCGAGTGAGCTAACCTTATCATCATTAGGTTGAACCAAATTGTTCATTTGATTTGTATAAGGTTGTTGTTGGAAAGGTTGCTGGTTTTGAGTTTGTAAGGGTGCTTGTTGTTGTTGTGGAGGAGCTCTTTGAAAATTGTTATTCCCTTGGACTTGTTGATTTTGGTTCCAAGCGAAATTTGGGTGACTCCTCCACCCCTGATTGTATGTCGAAGAGTACGGATCGTTTCTTTGTCGTTGCTGGAATGCAGCATTGACTTGATCCTGTCCTTGAATAGGTGAATTATAAGGACACTCTTCGGTAAGATGTGATGGATTAGAACAACAAGCACAAACAGTTCGTGTGGGTAGAGTAGGGGCAGGAGAAGTCGATGAGATTTTGGTCTCAATGGCTTCTAGCTTTTTCATAAGTGAGGCCATCTCGGCCTTTATAGCTATCGACATATCTATTTGATGTATGCCTGCCCTAGATTGACCAACTGAAGAAGATGATGTGGTCTTGGTACTCTCCCACTGAATTGTTTGCTCACTTAGATCCTCAAGAAACTGCCAAGCTTCGTCGCTAGACTTGGAGAGAAAATGACCTTGACAAATTGTTTCTAGCAACTGCTTCGTTGCTGCGTTCAATCCCTCGTATAATGTTTGGCACAGTTGCCAATTTTCTATCCCATGATGAGGGCATTGAACAAGCAGGTCTTTAAATCTCTCGAAGCATTTCCAGAATGGTTCGGACGGAAGCTGTGAAAATTGTATAATCTCGTTTCAGATTCTAGCAGTTTTATGATGAGGGTAGAACTTTTTCAGAAAAGCTCTCACAAACTCGTCCCAATTTCTAATGGAATGTGATGCGGTGCTGTATAGCCACTTCTCGGCTAGGTCACATAAGGTAAAAGGAATGACCCTTAACCTTATTGCGTCATCACTTAATTGGGTTGTCTTCATCATGCCGCAAACGTTTTGGAATTTATTAATAAAAATATATGCATCTTCGGATTCCAAACCATGAAACTTAGGCAGCATATTGATGAAATGTGGTTTTATTTCAAAATTATCCCCATTCGCCGGTGGGGGTGAAAGACATATAGGTAAGGAAGTGCGGACGGGGTAGAAGAGATCCTGGAGCGCGACTCGTGCGGGCGCTACTACAGGCGGGAGATTCGGGTTATTCACACCTGGCGGAGGTGGAATCGTTCCCGTCGGTAAGGTATAGTTGGGGTCGTGTCCCGACATACCTTCGAAAGAAGAATTTGAAGATGGAGGTAAGGAGATGGAGGGAACGTCGACGAAGGGTTCGTCGAAGGGTTCGTCGGTCGGTACCAACGAAACACGGACTAATCGGGCGTTAGTATCCCTAGTCCAAGATGACATACACTAAAGGGTAGTGCAGTCAGAAAAAAGAGAAAAACAGAATGTGGGGGTAAGATAACGTCAGTGAGAAGAAGTGGTGGAAGTGAGTTTGCAAGTTTTCTTAGCGGCAAGTTGCAAGTTTTGAAAAGATTTTTCTTTATTTTTTTTTATTGAAGAGTTTTGCAAGACGGTTTTAGGAAATGGACTCGTGACACCAATGTGTCAACCACACATGCACAATCAGGCCTAGACCTAGGGTTGCCTAGGTCTGCTAGACAGCTCCTAACTAGGGCTAGAAATAGACCTCAAACCGCCTCTTCACGGACAAATACGGCCAGGTAAGTGGGAAGGAACCACCACTACAGTGGGCCTAATTAATAACCACTAGCCTAGACACCGCAATGTCGGTTAGGATAAACGGCTGATGCCTACCCTAGTCCTTTTCCTATTGAGCTCGCCGTCCTTAGGTCTGAGTCTAATCTTTTTTAATTAAAGGTGGTCGATGCAAAATGCTTTAGGTGTTTTCTGGGGTCCTGGGAAGGGTGATGAAATCCCCACCCAATCTGAGTTTGGTCAATTAGCCCCTTAGAGTCCGGTTAAATTATGCAAAACAAATAAAATTTCACTTGCAATCAGAATTTTTTAGCGCGGCGCAAAGAAACCTGCAGAAATCTGTTATTTAGAAGGGGGAAAAAGATTTTTACACAAAGAAATCCTGCAGAAAACTTTTTACAGAGAGATATATGGGAGATTCCAGAGGAGAGAGAGAAAAATCAAACCAGAAAAATTTGGTGCGCTGACGTGGCACTTCAAGCGCGGAACCGCGGCGGGAGGCACATCTATGCGGCGGAAGAGCGGCTGTATTAGGGTTTCAGGTTCTGAAAAAAAATTGTACTGCTTCTCTGTCCAATTTCGCCTCTGTTATTCTGCACCAAATTTTGATTTGCCCTCTGTAAAATTCCAGATCCGTGATTCTTCGCTGTTCCTGCAAGATCCAAAAGATACGCCCTTCAAACAGATCAAATTTGATTATTTTTTTTTTGTTTTTTTATATTTTCAGATTTTTATAGGTTTTCAAATAAGTATGCAAATGCAAAAATATAGTGGTGAGTATTCCCGCCTGTCACGCGGGTGACCCGGGTTCGATCCCCGGCAACGGCGCCATTTGATTATACCAAAAATTTGAGTTTACCGCAATCAGAAACGGCGTCGCTTCGCAGCTAGCCGGTGAGTACGGGTCGATCCACAGAGACGGGTAAATTTCTTTAAAGTGTTTTAACGAGTTGATTCTATTTGTAGTTTTGGTTGGTTTATAAAAATCTAAAGACTGGATCTAATTAATCTAATTAAGAATCTTGCTAGGGTTAGGATTAGGGGAAGTTTTGGAAATTAATCTTTTTCCTCACCGCTTTCAATACCTTCCTTTTTTAGATCTATTAGGTGTTAAGTTAATTATCAATAAAGTGGATACAAATCTTTTGGGAAGATGTTTCTTCCTCTAGATTTGTACCCTACCTTTGTTGATAATTATCCTAACCCTCACGGAAAACGCGCGGAACCGGCCCTTTATACTACGGTTCATCGTTATCTCGAAGGGTAGGATGCCGCAGGGAGCGGTTGTGCTCGTATGCGTGAAGTTCTAATTCATTAGGTGAAGGTGGCATTGAAAGGGGCGAGAGATTTCATCTCTCAACCCTTTCCCTAAGGCTAACCCTAACAAGCGAGGAGACTACTCGCTCATGAGGGGATGAGAAGACATTATAATTAAAAGAAATAAAAGACTTACTAGGTTGACGGCTCCCTTCAAACAAGAAGAACAGATCTGAAATTTACTCCCAGAAATTCTGAATTTTATTGATTGAAAAGAGGCATACAATTTTTAGATCTAAAATTACAATTTATAGGAAAATAGGAAACCTAGGGTTACAGACTCTCGCGCACGCACAATTACTGATTTGCCCACTTAAAATCCTAACACTCACAACAACGCACCGTCACAGAAAAACTGCGCCGACACGGGCATTGAATGGCCGCGGATCCGCGGCGCCAGCATGGGTTTGGCCGCGGATCCGCGGCCAAACTAAGGAATTGGGATCTGTGATTTTTGGGGCTTTTTCCTTGGCTCTTTGGGCTTCTGTTTTTACTCTTCTTTTCTCTGTTGAACTTCTGGATCTTCTCCAGATTTTTAGTGAAGACTTGTATTGGGCTTTTTAACCGTTTCACTTGACTTTTTGGACCTTGCACTGTTCTTCGACTAGGCTTGACTGAGATCCGTCTAATTGTTGGTCAAAAGTCCCTTTTTCTGTTGTTTTGTGTCTTTCTCACTGTATTTGCTCCAGAAACCCGTAACCTGTAATATGTAGCAGACATGGGTCAAAAGCACCTGTTTTTATTGTAAAATGCATAAGAATGGGGAATACAAAATGCAATATTATGTTATGAACAACGGACTAAGCTGTACTCCTGTCACCTGGGAGCTGTTATCTGACGATAGGTATACTACCAACCAACAGTTCTCGACGAGTCCTGTCCAGTGTACTCGTAACCTAACGAGCACCCGCATACTATCTCCAGTTCGACGTACTTATGGCTGTGGGACATGCCATCTCCCCTGCTGGGATGAGAAGCGTATACGCTAGTCTACTCCGGAGTATCGATGCCCCGTCTCGATAATCCTATGACTAGGGACCTGTATAAGGATAAGCTTGTAGATTACCCAGCCCTCACAAGTGTGACTGCCATCACAACGCTGGTAATCAAGCAAAGATCCTAAGGGCTCCACTAATATGTACAAGCGATATGCTAAAAGAAACACATGCTCATATTGAAGTAGAAACAAACCAGGTAGCATACTACCATTTTGAGCAAGATTGTCTATACAACTGCGAATATCCCAAGCTTCCATTAAGTAATATACAAACTAGTATGATACTGTAATGGCCTCTAGGGCATATACACTAACAATATCCCACTTGCACTAGGGCCATGTACTGGCGTATCGAAGACCTATCATCTCGATCAGCCGCTCGAACTGAGTCTGGGGTATGGCCTTCGTGAGTGGATCTGCAGTGTTATTCTCCGAATCTACTCTCCTCACCTCGATCTCCCAGCGATCTATGATCTCCCTAATCAGGTGGTACCGCCTCAAAATGTGTCTGGACTTCTGATGGGACCTGGGTTCCTTCGCTAAAGCTATAGCTCTATTGTTGTTACAATACAGCGGTATTGGATCAACAATGGTAGGAACCACCTGAAGCTTCGTGAGGAACTTCTTCATCCAGACAGCTTCCTTTGCGGCATCGCAAGCAGCTATGTACTCCGCTTCCATAGTTGAGTCAGCAACGGTTTCCTGCTTGGAGCTCTTCCAGCAAACCGCCCCTCCATTGAGGGTAATAACATAACCCGACATGGACTTGGAGTCATCCTTGTCACTCTGGAAGATGGAGTCAGCAAAGGCCTCGATCTGGAGGTCTTTTCCGCCATACACCAAGAACATCTCCTTAGTCCTTCTCAGGTACTTGAGAATGTTCTTTACTGCTATCCAGTGTTTCTCCCCTGGGTCTGACTGATACCGGCTTATAACGCTCAATGCATATGCTACATCTGGTCTGGTACACAACATCACATACATTGTAGAGCCTACCGCAGATGCGTAGGGTATAGATGACATGCGAGCCCTTTCCAAATCAGTCTTGGGAGACATCTCTTTGGAGAGGGTGATTCCGTGACAAGCCAGTAGATTACCGCGCTTTGAATCTTCCATACTGAATCATTTCAGTATGGTGTCGATGTACCTGGACTGCGAAAGTCCCAACATCCTCTTAAATCTATCACGATAGATCTGGATCGCTAGAATATAGTTGGCATCGCCCAGGTCCTTTATGGAGAACCTCTGTGACAAGAATCCTTTGACTGACTGTAGCATAGGAATGTCATTTCCTATTAGGAGAATGTCATCCATGTATAAGACGATGAATACCACAGTTATCCCTACAATCTTACTGTAAATGCATGGTTCATCCGGATTTTTGATAAAGCTGAATTCTTTGATAGCATCATCATAGAAGATGTTCCAACTCCGCGATGCCTGCTTTAGTATATAAATGGACTTAAGCAACTTGCATACTTTACCGCTGCTCCCACTCTGAATGAAACCCTTCGGCTGATCCATATAGACGGACTCTTCCAAATTTCCATTTAGAAAAGCCGTCTTTACGTCCATCTGCCAGATCTCATAATCGTGGAAAGCAGCAATGGCAAGAAGGATCCGAATGGATTTGAGCATAGCCATTGGAGAAAAGGTTTCGTCATAGTCCAAACCAGGTCTTTGACGAAAACCCTTTGCAACAAGTCTAGCTTTATAGGTTTCAACCTGCCCATCAACACTAATCTTATTTCTGATGATCCATTTGCAGCCTACGAGTTTTACCCCTTCTGGAGCAATGTCCAAAGTCTAAACTTTGTTGGTGTACATGGACTCCATCTCGGTCCGCATTGCATCCATCTATTTTACTGAGTCACTGCTCTGAATGGCTTGCTGGAAGCTAGTAGACTCATCATTTTCAATGACGCAATCCTCTCGATCCCCGTCTATGAGAAAACAGTAGTATCTTTCGGGCGGATGAGACTTCCTACTACTCCTGCGGAGTGGCGCTGGGATGTCCGGTTCTCCTGAAACTTCTGGTTCTACCAAGCTTTCAGTAATAGCTTGTGGTTTTGGAATTTCTTCCAGTTCTACTGCGCTCCCACTTATCTGATTTTCTAAAAATTCAGTTTCCAAGAAGTGGGCAAGCTGAGAAACAAAAACCTTTTGTTCCTCTGCAGAATAGAAAAGATACCCCTTGGAGTTCTTGGGGTATCCCACAAACTTACACAGTACTGAGCGTGCCTCGAGTTTGTCCACATGCTGCCTCTTTACAAAAGCTGGACATCCCATGTCTTAAGATACTTAAGACAGGGTTTCTTCCCACTCCACATCTGATATGGAGTGGTAGGCACAGTCTTGGTTGGAACCATGTTCAAAAGATATGCTGCTGATTCTAGTGCATAACCCTAGAAAGATCGCGGTAACTCAGCCTTACTCATCATGGAACGAACCATATCCAATAGAGTTCGATTCCGCCTTTCCGATACACCGTTGTGTTGTGGTGTGTATGGAGGAGTAAGCTGAGAGAGAATTCCATTCTCTTTTAAGTAGCCCAGAAACTCGGCAGTCAAGTATTCACCACCTCGATCAGATCTCGGTGTCTTGATACTTTTGCCTGTTTGTTTTTCAACTTCATTCTTGTATTCCCGAAATTTCTCAAAAGCCTCGGATTTATGCTTCATCAGGAAGACATGTCCATACCTAGAGAAATCATCCATAAAAGTAATGAATGTAAGTCCATGTCACGCACCCCACGAACTTGCGCGGAATATATGAAAAACGATTATCAAAGCTTCGTAACACGGACTTGAGCGCATGAATCATTTCTAAACCATTGCTAACTATCTACTAGAGGTTTAACTACTCGGATACGAAGTTATACCTCAAGTTACTTGTCCTTCAGGTCTTCATCGTGGTCATCCACTCCTCGTAGGCTCCTTGGAACATCGGCACCTCAACGGCCTCCTCGAATCAAAGATGATCCACCTAAAAGCTCCTACGCTAAGCTTAATCTCAAACTTGAGATAGCTAGGTTGGTTAAAGTGCTAATCTAAGCTACCTAGGGTATATAGAGTGAGGTTATGGATGTATTAGTCTAGCTAACCCTTGATCTCAACTCTTGAGAGGTTAGGGTTAAGGTTTGAAGAGAGAGTAAGCTTGAGGAGAAAGAAGGTGAAGATGATAATGAAATGGGATAATGATATATCATAATATATATGAAGCATTATTTATTTATCCAAAAATGAAATAATAGAATTAACAACCATGCTTCATAAATATCTATGAGTGATTCATCACCATGAGTCATTAAGCATTTATGATGCATTAATGACATGGATGAATCACACAAATGAGTCACTAATCTCATTTAAAGCAATGCCACCTTACCCCTCCAAGTCACCACTCTTCTAGAAACTTCTCAAAAAATTACGAGAACGCCCCTCCAATCCGTGAAAACACGGAAAAACTTTAGACTGTATAAATCTAATAACCTGATACTAGAATCTGGCTTAAAACAAAGCCGGCTAGTAAAAACTGTCCGAAAAGTCGTACGTGCGTAAACACACGTATGCGTCCGAACCCTTGTTGTAAAACCATACGACCTCTATATCATTTCGCCTGGAACTGGGAAACTCTCTGTGTGGGACTCTAAAAACTCGACACTACACTGGCAGTGGGTTTAACCACAGACCGCAAGTGGCACTAGCTGTACGTAACGGTCCCCAGGTAGATGTCGATAAGAAAGCCGATGAGGAAAACCATCCGAACCCCTACTGAGCCTGATGTGACAATCTCCGTACAGTCCGGTCGGTTCGTTTAAGACTATCGCATATCAAGCCTAGGGGGCGGCAAGCGTCAGTCCCCTAATAGCTGTATAAGTCATGTCGGAGCGAAGCCCATTACACCCTGAGAAGCTACTGGAACCTACCAGTATATCTCGCTTGCCCTGGCCAGGGACTTTGCGTAATGGCTCTCTGACACAGTGCGATATCAACTCCTAATACCGGGAGAGACGAATCCTATCTAACCGCCACTGCCTCCAAGTGCTCGGGACTGCACCCAACTGCTACCTGTTTGCATGACTCCTTTGAGCCGTGGTAGGGTAGCAATCTAAGAACAGTGGGATACACTCGAGGCGAAGTAGCAGTGTCAAGTCTGTGGACTATGCTGTACTCATGTCACCTGGGAACTGTTAACTGACGATGGGTATAATACCAACCAATCAGTTCCCTGGCGAGTCCTGTCCGGTGTACCCGTAACCTAACGAGCACCTGTATACTATCTCTAGTACGACGTACTGATGGTTGTGGGACAGACCATCTCCCCAACTGGGATGAGAAGTGTATACACTTAGTCTACTCCGGAATATCGATGCCCTATCTCGATAATCCAATGACCAGGCACCTGTATAGGATGTTGCTTACAGACTACCCAGTCCCCACTAGTGTGACTGCCATCACGACGCTGGTAATCAAGCAAAGATCGTATGGGCTCTACTAATATGTATAAGTGATACGTTACAAGAAACATATGCACATATTAAAGTAGACTCAAACCAAGTAGCATACTACCATGTTTAGCAAGACTGTTATATACAACTGTGAATATCCCAAGCTTCCATTAAGTAATATACAACCTAGTATGATACAATAATGGCCCCTAGGGCATATACACTAACAATCTCCCACTTGCACTAGGGCCATGAGCTGGCATATCGTAGACGTATCATCTCGAATAGCCTCTCGAACTGCGTCTGAGGAAGGGCCTTTGTGAATGGATCAGCAATGTTATTCTCCATCTCTACTCTCTTTATCTCGATCTCCCGGCGATCTACGATCTCCCTGATCAGGTGATACCACCTTAAGATGTGTCTGGACTTCTGATGGGACCTGGGTTCCTTTGCTAAAGCTATAGCGCCGTTGTTGTCACAATACAGAGGTATTGGACCAACACTGGTAGGAACCACCTGAAGTTCTGTGAGGAACTTCTTTATCCAGACTGCTTTTTTGCGGCATCGCAAGCAGCTATGTACTCCGCTTCCATCGTTGAGTCAGCAACGGTCTCCTGTTTGGAACTCTTCCAACAGACCGCCCCTCCATTGAGGGTAAAGACAAAACCCGACATGGATTTGGAGTCATCTTTGTCACTCTGGAAGCCGGAGTCGGCAAAGGCCTCCAACTGGAGGTCTTTTCCGCCATATACCAAGAACATCTCCTTAGTCCTCCTCAGATACTTGAGAATGTTCTTTACTGCTATCCAGTGCTTCTCCCCTGGGTTTGCTTGATACCGGCTTACTACGCTCAAAGCGTATGCTACATCTGGTCTGGTACATAACATTGCATACATTATAGAGCCTACCGCAGAAGCGTAGGGTATAATCGACATGCGATCTTTTTCCAAATCAGTCTTGGGAGACATCTCTTTGGAGAGTGATTCCGTGACAAGCCGGTAGGTTACTGCGCTTAGAATCATTCATACTGAATCTCTTCACTATGCTGTCTATGTACCTGGACTGCGAAAGTCCCAACATCCTTTTTGATCTATCACGATAGATCCGGATCCCCAGAATGTAGGTGGCATCACCCAGGTCTTTCATGGAGAATTTATGTGACAAGAATCTTTTGACTGACTGTAACATAGGAATATCATTTCCTATTAGGAGAATGTCATCCACGTACAAGACGAGGAATACTACAGCTCTCCCTACAATCTTACTGTATATGCATGGTTCATCTGGATTTTTGATAAAGTCAAATTCTTTGACAGCATCATCAAAACAGATGTTCCAACTCCGTGATGCCTGCTTTAGTCCATAAATGGACTTAAGCAGCTTGCATACTTTACCGCTGCTCCCACTCTGAATGAATCCCTCTGGCTGATCCATATAGACGCTCTCTTCCAAATTACCATTTAGAAAGGCCGTATTTACGTCCATCTGCCAGATTTCATAATCGTGGAAGGCAGCAATAGCAAGAAGGACCCGAATAGATTTAAGCATAGCCACTGGAGAAAAGGTTTCGTCATAGTCCAAACCAGGTCTTTGGCGGAAACCCTTTGCAACAAGTCTAGCCTTATAGGTTTCAACCTGTCTATCTACACCAATCTTCTTTTTGAAGATCCATTTGCATCCTACGGGTTTTACCCCATCTGGAGCAACGTCCAAAGTCCATACTTTGTTTGTGTACATGGACTCCATTTCGGTCCGTATTGCTTCCAGCCATTTTACTGAGTCACCGCTCTGAATGGCTTGCTGGAAGCTAGTAGGGTCATCTTCATCAATGACACAATCCTCTCTATCCCCATCTATGAGAAAACCGTAGTATCTCTCAGGCGGATGAGACGGCCTACTACTCCTGCGGAGTGGCGTCGGGATGTCCTGTTCTCCTGAACCTTCTGGTTCTTCCAAGCTTTCAGTAATAGCTTGTGGTTCTGGAATTTCTTCCAGTTCTATTTCGCTCCCACTTGTATCCTTTTCTAAAACTTGCTGTTCTAAAAATTGGGCATTACGAGAAACAAAAACCTTTTGTTCCTCTGCGTAATAGAATAGATATCCCTTGGAGTTCTTTGGATATCCCACAAACTTACACTGTACTGATCGTGCCTCGAGCTTGTCCGCATGCTATTTTTTTTAACAAAAACCGGACATCCCTAAATCTTCAGATACTGAAGATAGGGTTTTTTCCCACTCCACATCTGATATGGGGTGGTAGGCACTGTCTTGGTAGGAACCCTGTTCAGAAGATATGCCGCTGATTCTAGCGCATATCCCCAGAATGATCGCGGTAACTCAGCGTTACTCATCATGGAACGAACCATATCCAATAGGGTTCGATTCCTCCTTTCCGATACACCGTTATGTTGTGGTGTGTATGGAGGAGTAAGCTGAGAGAGAATTCCATTCTTTTTTAAGTAACCCAGGAACTCGGCACTTAAGTATTCACCACCTCAATCAGATCTCAGTGTCTTTATACTCTTGCCTGTTTGTTTTTCCACTTCATTCTTGTATTCTTGGAATTTCTCAAAGGCCTCAGATTTATGCTTCATTAAGAAGACATATCCATACATAGAGAAATCATCCGTAAAAGTAATGAAGTAGGAATAACCACCTCGCGCATGTGTAGACATTGGACCGCACACGTCACTGTGTACGAGTCCCAAGAGCTCGCTTGCTTTTACTCCGTGTCCAGTGAACGGAGTCTTTGTCATCTTTCCTTTGAGACAAGATTCACAAGTAGCATAAGATTGATATTCGAACGGATTCAAATATCCTTCTCTATGTAACTTAGTCAACCTTCTCTCATTGATATGACCTAGTCTACAATGGCATAAGAAAGCCTGATTTATTTCTGGAGACTTTCTTTTAAGTGTGTTCTGGATATTGAAAACCTGAGCTTGACTTAATACGTATATACTGTTATCTAATGTACCGGACCCAATCATAACTTGATTTAGGTGGATGTTAACTACATCGCTTACGAATGTAAAATCATATCCCTCTCTTGAAAGTGAGGATACTGATATGATATTACATGTCATACTAGGTACATACAAACAGTTACGTCGAATCAATATATGCCCACTGGTCAAACCTAGGAGATATTCTCCCACGGATTCAGCGTCTACGCTCATTCCGTTTGCAACTCTGAGAGACCAATCACCTACCTTTATAACTCTACGGTTTCTCAAAGCATGTATTGAATTACAGATATGAGATCCTGCTCCGGTATCTAGTACCCAGGAAGTAGAGTTAATTGACAAACAGTTCTCAATAACAAATACACTTGAGGCTGAAGCCACAACATGCTTCGAATCCTGGCTACTGGCTTTGCTAGCCTTGCAATCATTCTGCCAATGTTCATTCCTGTAACAATAGGAACGTCCCTCTTTTACTATATCCAGTCCCAAAACTTTTGCCGTTCTCTTTCCTTCTGCTTCCCTTGTTTCCTTCAGGGTAGGAGGCAGAGACTGTAGAATCAAGTCAGTATCTGACCCGTTTCCCAACGCGGTCTCCAGGTCCTGGAGCTCATAAATATAGCTAGTCATTGTAAGGACGTTGTCCCCTACATATGACCCGTCAGCCAACCTCGCTTGAATTAATTCGTTCGAGGTATCATATCTTGCGATATGAGATTGCTCTCCATATAAATCTTTGTTATGGAGAAAGATTGAAACTAAGTCCATCTTCTCGTGCTGCTTCTGGTATATACCATCAACTCAAGCTAACACGAGGCACTTAGCTTTAGCTTTATTCTTTTCCTTTGTCTGACGGATATCCATATCCGCGACAGTGGAAACTGGAACTGGGACGGCGGGATCTTGAGTAGTAATAGGGTGGTCCAGCTTGTCATAGGCAATGGACATCTGGACAGACTTTTGCCACTCATATAAGTAAGATTCAGTCAAATTATTATCTAGATGTAACCTATGTGTGGTCACAAGGTCGCTGCAATTTAAGAGAGAGAAGAAAATACTATTAGCATGATGCTCTTGCAAGTTTAGAGTGTTTTAATTTATCTAAACAGGATGGCTCCCACTGTTTCTCGAATCCCTCCTCAAACCATAAAAGAAGAATTAGCCAGGACTATTCTCACCGTACAATTCTTGCTTAACCGTTCAGCCAGGTCAGTGTTGATACTTCGAGGGAGGTTTTCCAACCCTTTCGCGAAGTTCCTTAATTAAATAACCTCTTTTCTCTGGGGGCGTAACCCCGCTGACACCTTTCTAGGCACCTACTTGGTTTATAGCATTGATCGTTAAGTGACGAATCTCCTGATAAGTAGTATATACTCACAGTAGGATCGGGATCCAAAATATCATCGTATGATAATGTTGAAGGAATCCTACCAACATTCATCAAACTCCAAAATGGTATGCTTTCTCTGCAAATTTAAGTTTCTTTAGAAATTCCCGATATATATTTTTGCCCCATGCTCTTATAACCTTGGCGTTAGTCAAAATGTCATAAGTCACATGTCAAGTTTTACCCATCATTGTCCTGGTTAATTTGAACCCATCCGTACATATCCCTGACGTTGGCCAAATGATAATACGAGTGTCCCAATCTAACACATCTATCTATGCAAACAAATGAAAATACTCCAGCAGCTACTAAATACTATGCCCTGGCGTTGGTCAAATGCATAGCTTGAATACTACTGAATATCCAAATGAAATGACGGAGGGCTACGAATGGTTTTGGCAAAACCGTGAACGTAGTGAACTTGATATAATCGAAGGAACCTGATACTTTTTAAAAGGAGTGGTTAAAGCTCCGCAATTAAAAATTCTGATCCTTTTTAAAATAACCAAGTGGTTTCTTTTAAATTTGTTCCAACGATTGAACTTTGGTTTATTTTCTTTGCATTATAATAATGCGTCCCATCATTTATCCTATCATTACAGAAAACAACGAAAATACCACGTCCTCTTATGCCATCCGCATTCGCCACGGGGTCCCGTCATCACCCGTTAGGTTACTTAACTAACGACAGAGCGAGGGCTGGGCTAGCGCGGGTGTAAAACATAAGTGACGTCTAATAGCTATCATATATAGATATTTGTACATTCGTCAGACGCAATAATAAGCATTCCAGATCACAGATGAACTTTATTGGATTTATTAGCAATCCGCATTTGCTTTGAGCCAGCAATAAAAGACGGATTACACAGTTGTCATGAATAGCCATTACCCCACCCTAGACTCCTACGGGTACGGCAAACTACCCGCCAAGTACCCGAAGTGAAGCGGTCTCCCTCAACAAAGTGAGTAGGCCATAAACACTTCAAAGTACCCGGTAGTTTGTGTACCCCGCCTTGGGTCTATTCTAGGAGCAAAAACAGTAAAAAGAAATCATACAACGGTGGCTACAACCGCAACCAGGATGTGCCCCGCAAAAGAATATTACATCATATTACATTTACATCGAATGAAAGAATATTAAACCCATCTCAAAACACCGGCTAATCATCACAACAGTCCAATACAGTTCATATACACAAATAGTAAACATTTCAGAAATGTACAACCCCCTGCCAACCGACATACTAGCAGTTAGGGGAGGTTTACGAACACATTAAACATTACAGATAAAAACCCAGTTAGCAAATATCTTAGAACATCGATCGAATACCATATTCCGTGTCTACCCCAAAAGCAAACCAACACTGAAGTAACCTGGGAAGAAATAGTATATATAGGAAGACAAAACACCACAAACAATGAATAACAGTGAAAATACGAGTCAAAACCGAGTTGACTCGGCGGCGGATCCGCGGCTAAAAGCACTGTTTTGCCGCAGATCCGCGACTATCTTGTCGTTTTTTGCACTCGTATTTTCCCATAATTCATAAAATTCCCTGCTGTGATTTTTAAGACATATCAAATAATTTTTCAGACAGGTTTAAAATTAACAGAAACTAGGAATTTTCAGGGTTTTGTTTTCGTGTTTTCCGTCGATCGAACTTCTAATTAGTTGCTAACAAGCTAGTAATGGTTTAGTTGGCTCTAATACCACTGTAAGTCCATGTCACGCACCCCACGAACTTGCGGAGAGGCGGAATATATGAAAAACGATTATCAAAGCTTCGTAACACGGACTTGAGCGCATGAATCGTTTCTAAACCATTGCTAACTATCTACTAGAGGTTTAACTACTCGGATACGAAGTTATACCTCACGTTATTTGTCTTTCGGGTCTTCATCGCGGTCCTCCACTCCTCGTAGGCTCCTTGGAACATCGGGACCTCAACGGCCTCCTCGAATCAAAGACGATCCACCTGAAAGCTCCTACGCCAAGCTTAATCTCAAACTTGAGATAACTAGGTTGCTTAAAGTGCTAATCTAAGCTACCTAGGGTATATAGAGTGAGGTTATGGATGTATTAGTCTAGCTAACCTTTGATCTCAACTTATGAGAGGTTAGGGTTATGGTTTGAAGAGAGAGTAAGCTTGAGGAGAGAGAAGGTGAAGATGATAATGAAATGAGATAATGATATATCATAATATATATGAAGCATTATTTATTTATCCAAAAATGAAATAATAGAATTAACAACCATGCTTCATAAATATCTATGCGTGATTCATCACCATGAGTCATTAAGCATTTATGATGCATTAATGACATGGATGAATCACACAAATGAGTCACTAATCTCATTTAAAGCAATGCCACCTTACCCCCCCCAAGTCACCACTCTTCTAGAAGCTTCTCGACAAATTACGAGAACTTCCCTCCAATCCGTGAAAACACGGAAAAACTTTAGACTGTATAGATCCAATAACCTGATACTAGAATCTGGCTTAAAACAAAGCCGGCTAGTAAAAACTGTCCGAAAAGTCGTACGTGCGTAAACACACGTATGCGTCCGAACCCTTGTCGTAAAACCATACGACCTCTATATCATTTCGCCTGGAGCAGGGAAACTCTCTGTGTGGGACTCTAAAGACTCGACACTATGCTGGTAGTGGGTTTAACCACAGACCGCAAGTGGCACTAGCTGTACGTAACGGTCCCCAGGTAGATGTCGATAAGAAGGCAGATGAGGAAAACCATCCGAACCCCTACTGAGCCTGATGTGACAATCTCCGTACAGTCCGGTCTGTTCGTTTAAGACTATCACATATCAAGCCTAGGGGGCGGCAAGCGTCAGTCCCCTAATAGCTGTATAAGTCGTGTCGGAGCGAAGCCCATTACACCCTGAGAAGCTACTGGAACCTACCAGTATATCTCGCTTGCCCTGGCCAGGGACTTTGCGTAATGGCTCTCTGACATTGTGCGATATCAACTCCCAATACCGGGAGAGACGAATCATATCTAACCGCCACTGCCTCCAAGTGCTCGGGACTGCACCCAACTGCTACCTGTTTGCACGACTCCTTTGAGCTGTGGTAGGGTAGCAATCTAAGAATAGTGGGATACACTCGAGGCGAAGTAGCAGTGTCAAGTCTGCGGACTATGCTGTACTCATGTCACCTGGGAACTGTTAACTGACGATGGGTATAATACCAACCAATCAGTTCCCTGCCGAGTCCTGTCCGGTGTACCCGTAACCTAATGTGCACCTGTATACTATCTCTAGTACGACGTACTGATGGCTGTGGGACAGACCATCTCCCCAACTGGGATGAGAAGTGTATACACTTAGTCTACTCCGGAATATCGATGCCCTATCTCGATAATCCAACGACCAGGGACCTGTATAGGATGTTGCTTACAGACTATCCAGCCCCCACTAGTGTGACTGCCATCACGACGCTGGTAATCAAGCAAAGATCCTATGGGCTCTACAATATGTATAAGTGATACGTTACAAGAAACATATGCACATATTAAAGTAGACTCAAACCAAGTAGCATACTACCATGTTTAGCAAGACTGTTATATACAACTGTGAATATCCCAAGCTTCCATTAAGTAATATACAACCTAGTATGATACAATAATGGCCCCTAGGGCATATACACTAACAATGAAGTATGAATAACCACTTCGCTTATGTGTAGACATTGGACCACACACGTCACTGTATATGAGTTCCAAGAGCTCGCTCGCTCTTACTCCGTGTTCAGTGAACTGAGTCTTTGTCATCTTTCCCATGAGACAAGATTCACAAGTAGCATAAGACTGATACTCGAACGGATTCAAGTATCCCTCTTAATGTAACTTTGTTAACCGTGTCTCATTAATGTAACCCAGTCTACAATGCCATAAGAAAGCCTGATTTATTTCCGGATACTTTCTTTTAAGTATGTTCTGGATACTGAAAACCTGAGCTTGATTCAATACGTATATTCCGTTTTCTAATGCACCTGACCCAATCAGAACTTGATTTAGGTGGATGTGGACCATATCGCTTACAAAAGTAAAATCATATCATTCCTTAGAAAGTAAGGATATAGATATGATATTACAATCCATACTAGGTACATACAAACAGTTACGCTGAATCAATATCTGCACACTTGTCAATCCAAGGTGATATTCCCCTACGGATTCAGCGTCCATGCTCATTCCGTTGGCAACCCTTAGAGTTATATCACCTATCCTGATAACTCTACGGTTTCTTAATGCCTGTAATGAATTACAGATGTGAGATCCCGATCCGGTATCCAGTACCCAGGAAGTAGAGTTAATTGACATACAATTTTCTATTACAAACACACCCGAAGCCAAAGCCACAACATGCTTCGAATCCTAGCTACTGGCTTTGCTAGCCCTGCAATCCTTCTGCCAATGTCCTTTCCTGTAACAATAGGAACGTCTCTCCTTTACTACATCCTGTCCCAAATCTTTTGCCCTTCCCTTTCCTTCTTCTTCCCTGGTTTCCTTCAGGGTGTAAGTAAAGGGTAGAGACTGTAGAATCAAGTCAGTATTTGACCCGTTCTTGAACGTGGTCTTCAGGTCCGTGAGATCATCAAAATAGCTAGTCTCTGTAAGGACGTTGTCCCCTATAGATGACCCGAAAGCCAACCTCGCTTGAAGCAATTCGTTCGAGGTCTCATATCTGGCGATACGAGATCTCTCTCCATATAAATCTTTGTTATGGAGGAAGACAGAAACTAAGTCCATCTTCTCGTGCTGCCTTTGGTATGCACCATCAACTGAGGCCAACACGAGGCACTTGACATTCACACAGTCTTTTTCCGATGTTTTACGGATATTAATATCCGTGACTGGGGAAACTGGTCCTGAGACGGTAGGGGTTTGATTAGTTAAGAGGTGTCCGAGCTTGTCATGGGTAATGGACATCTGGACAGACCATTTCCAGTCATAACAGTCAGATTCAGTCATTTTATTATCTAGATGTAACCTATGTCTGGTCACTGGGTCGCTGCAATTAAGAGAGAGAGAAGAAAACACTTAGCATGATGCTCTTGCAAGTTTAGATTGGTTTTTAGTTTATCAAAACAGGATGGCTCCCACTGTTTCTCGAATCCTTCCTCAAACCATAAAAGAAGAATTAGTCGGGATTGATCTCACCATACAATACTTGCTTAACCGTTTAGCCAGGCTGGTGTCGGTACTTCGAGGGAGGTTTTACGACGCTTTCGCGAAGTTCCTTAATTAAATAAGCTCTTTTCCCTGTGGGCGTAGCCCCGCTGACACCTTTCTAGACACCTACTTGGTTTATAGTATTGATCGTTAAGTGAAAAGTCTCCCGAGGAGTAGCAGATACTCACAGTAGGATCGGGATCCAAATATCATTATGAGATAATGCTAAAGGAATCTACCAACATTATCATACTTCAAATGGTATGCAGCACTAGCAGGTTTCAATTTCCTTTGAAACTCCCGATGTGGATTTTTGCCCCATGCTCTCATGACCTTGACGAAGGTCAACAAATCATAAGTCACATGTCAAGTTCTACCCATCATTATCCAGGTTAATTTAAACCCACCCGTATATACCCTTTACGAAGGTCAACAAGGTAATACGACTATCCCAAACAAACGCATCTATCTATGCTACATATGAACACCCAACAGCTACCAATCACTATGCCTTGACGAAGGTCAACAAACATAGCTTGAATACTATTGAATATTCATATGAAATGACGGAAGGATACGAATAGTTTTGGCGAAACCGTGAACGTAGTGAACTTTATATAATCGAAGGAACCTTGATAGCTTTTAAAATGAGTGGTTTAAGCTCCGCGTTTTTAAAAGTTTTCTGTTTTTGGAAAAAACCGAGTGGTTTTGAAATTGTTCCAACGATTTAACTTTGGTTTATTTTTTTTGCATTAATATAATGCGTCCCATCAATTAATCCCACCATTGCAGAAAACAACAAAAATATGACGTACACTTATGCCATCCGCATTCGCCACGGGGCCCCGTCATCACCCGTTAGGTTACTTAACTAACGACAGAGCGGGGGCTGGACTAGCGTGGATGCAAAATATAAGCAACGCCTACTAGATATCATATATAGATATATACATTCGTTAGATGCAATGATAGCCATTCCAGATCACAGATGAACACATTGGATATGCTAGGAATCCGTGTTTCGTTCGAGCCTGCAACGAAAGACCGATTACACGGTCGCGATGAATAGCCAAACCCCACCGTAGACCCCTACGGGTGCGGCAAACTACCCGCCAAGTACCCGAAGTGAAGCAACCTCCCTCAACAACGTGAGTAGGCCACTCAGCACTTCAAAGTACCCGGTAGTTTGTGCACCCCACCTTGGGTCTATCCTAGGAGCAAAAAACAGTAAAAGAAATAATATACAATGGCGGCTACAACCTTAACCCAGATGTACGGCCATAAAATAATATTACATCAAATTACAAATTTTACATTGAATGAAAAATGAAAACTCTCATCTCACATCCCCGGCTATTCATCACGACAATCCAACAAGTTCATATACTCAAACCAACATCACAGATCACAGATATGCATAACCCCCACTAATCGATGTATAGCGATTAGTAGACGTTCAGTACATATATCACATCACAGAAGATCCGATTAGCTAAAATACTTAGAATTTCGATCGATTACCAGATTTGAATCTACCGCAAGCACAACACAGTACTCAACAAACTCTGGGCAGAAACAAAATATCAGAGAAATCACAAAACACCTAGATAGACATTCTGAAGGAAAAACGAGCTGACTCGGAGTCGACTCGGCCGCGGATCCGTAGCGAAACCCATGGTTTCGCCGCGCTTCCACGGCGGTCTCACCGAGTCACGATCTCGTTTTTCTTGGGTCTTCTTAAAAAAGCCTGCACGTATTTTTAAGGTCCATGGAAAAAAATTTGGACCAGTTTTTAAAAACGACAGAAAACGTGCATTTCTGACGTATTTTTGCAATTTCTCCGGCGATCGAATTTCTAACACTTTGCTAACAAGTTAGTAATGGTTTAGCGAGGCTCTGATACCACTGTAAGTCTACGTTACCCACCCCGGTACTTACGGGGAGGCGAAATAGGTAAAAAACAAATTTTTAACACAAGGTAACATAGACTAAAACTTGAGGATCTTTGCCAAACCATTGTTAACAAACTACATGAGGTTCTCTCTACTATGCAAGGAGATTATACCTCATGCTACCAGTCCTTCGGGTCTTCTCCGCTATCCTCCTCGTCTCCGTAGGCTCCGTGGGTCGATCCGGATCTTGGTCACCTCCACGGCCTCCTTGAGTCAAAGACGATCCACCCGAGAGTCTATAGTCCGAGCTCCACCTCAAGCCGAGGTAACTAGGGCAACAAGTTTGCTACTCTTGATGTCCTAGGTGATGTAGAGGAAGAAGATGGATTTGTTTGTCTATTTGGATCCTTATTTTCTCAACACATGAGAGCTAAAGGATTTTGTAGTGAGGAGGAAGATGAAGCAACCATGGGAGCTCTCTTTTTGATGAGAGAGAAATGAGCAAGAGATAATGATGCATAAGAAAAACCATTTACTAATCCCTTATCATGATAAAGTGTGATGGATACTTGATTTGACCCTTATCATCTCAAGAATAAATCCAAAAGAATAAGAAAGATCTAGTGCTCTCAAGAAATGTCCAAGTCAACAATGGTCAACTAGGTCAAATGGTCAACATGGTCAAATGGTCAAAGCAATTAGCTATAACACAATTATCATAGAAAAAAGATTAGTAAATATTTTCCTCACCTCATAATGGTTTTGACCGAATCAACGGTCAGAACCCCAATTAGGCACCTCCTTCTTCGCTCCTCACAACTGTGCATACACACCTGCATCCGTATTCTGTAGAATGCGAATGCACAGAAGACAAAACTAATCCATCTATACAATACTAGGATCTGGCTTAAACCAAAACCCACTAGTATCGTCTGCCCGAACATCATACGCGCACAAGTGCACGTAAGTGATCGTAGCCTTGCTGTAAAACCATACGGCATCTACACCTTTTGCCCAGTGCATGTAAACTCTCTGTGTGGGACTCTAAAGACTCGACACTACGCTGGCAGTGGGTTTAACCACAGACCGCAAGCGGCACTAGTTGTACGTAACGGTCCCCAGGTAGATGTCGATAAGAAGGCCGATGAGGTAAGCCAATCCGAACTCTTACTGAGCCTGAATGTGACAATCTCCGTACAGTCCGGTCTGTTCGTCTATGAGTATCGCATGTCGGGCCTAAGGGGCGGTAAACGTCAGAACGGTAATAGCGGTATAAGTCATGCCGGAGTGTAGCCCAGAACACCCTGAGAAACTGCTAGAAACACTACCAGTAATTCTCGCTTGCCCTGGCCAGGGACTTTGTGTAATGGCTCTCCTAGACACAGCGCGATATCAACCCCTAATACCGGGAGAGACGAATCCTATCTAATCGCTACTGCCTCCAAGTGCTTTGGGACTGCACCCAACTACTACCTGTTTGCACGACTCTTTTGAACCGTGGTAGGGTAGTAATCAAAGTATAGTGGGAACACACTCGAGGCGAAGTATCAGTGTCAAGTCGACGAACTAAGCTGTACTTCTGTCACCTGGAAACTGTTATCTGACGATAGGTATACTACCAACCAACAGTTCCCGATGAGTCCTGTCCAGTGTACTCGTAACCTAACGAGCATCCGCATACTATCTCCAGTACGACGTACTAATGGCTGTGGGACGGACCATCTCCCATGCTGAGATGAGAAGCGTATACGCTAGTCTACTCCGGAGTATCGATCCCCCGTCTCGATAATCCTACGACTAGGGACATGTATAAGGATGTGCTTGTAGATTACCTAGCCCTCACAAGTGTGACTGCCATCACAACGCTGGTAATCAAGCAAAGATCCTAAGGGCTCCACTAATATGTACAAGCGATATGCTAAAAGAAACACATGCTCATATTGAAGTAGAAACAAACCAAGTAGAATACTAATATTTTGAGCAAGATTGTTTATACAAATGTGAATATCCCAAGCTTCCATTAAGTAATATACAAACTAGTATGATACGGTAATGGCCTCTAGAGCATATACACTAACAGAACAGCGCCAAGAGAAGGAGACCGATGCAGAGTTCTGCGAAGAGTGTTTGAGAGAAAAGACAAAGAAGCCACTGAACAAGATGCCAACATAAAGCAAATGGTACTCTCGTTCCAAGAAATGGTTAGAATGATGATCCAACCAGAACCCCCGGCCGAAAATCTGCCGATAATCGTCGACGATGACAGAGGGGAAACATCAAACCCTCATCCAGCCTTCTCGGCAGCAAAGGAGGAAATAATCTCTAAGGCCACTCTTGATGATTATATTGCTCAACAAATAAGAGCTCATCAAGCTAATGAAGCTGCTGGTCAAATTGTCAAAACCAGGCGACCGTATCCAGGCTGGTATGATCAAATCAAGTAACCGCCGGGGTATACGATACCTAAGTTTTATGTATACAAAGGGACATGCAACCCTCACTAGCACGTTGCGCAATTTAGAGCTCTGTGCGGCAGCACTGGAGGCAATGAAAAACTGTTGCTTCGCCAGTTCGTTGGCAGCCTGCCAAAAACAACATTCGAATGGTAGTCGGAGCTCCTAAATGACTCCATGAAAACATTCGCAGAGATAGAACTGCTGTTCACAAAGAGTTTCGCCAGTGCGAGCGAACGTACTCTAATTACGACATTAATCAATTCCAGGGTAAAGCCGGGAGAAACCTGGGTCGAATACGCGATCCGGTGGCGGAAGCTGTGGTCTAAGTGCGAACAACGCATTGAAGAATCTCCTGCCGTGAGCATGTTCATCGGGACCATTGATCCTCAAATGACTATGTCCCAGTTCATGACATTTTTCAAACCAACAACCTTCCAGGTTCAGATAGATAAACTGGCCCAAATGGACCTGATGGGCCACGGGCCTTCCTCCTCAAATAAGGACCCTCGAAATAACAAGGATAAAGGGAAAGCGGCCTTCGTTGCAAATACGCAATAACAACCGAGTGGCCCAAAACTGGCTTCTCTTCGAAACAACGCACGTCCGCGCCCATCCTTGGAGGAAAGATTAGGACGCGCTTACTCATTTCCCCACGACAAGATGAGGAGACTGTTCGAATTGGCAGTGCTTAACAAACTCATCACTTTGCCAGACCCATAGCGTCCACCGCAACCCGGCGACGTCAACAACCCCAACTACTACTCCTATCACAAAATGGCGAGCCACCCAATTGAAGATTGCTACGTCTTCAAGAACCGGGTCATAGACCAGTATCAACAGGGAAAATTCACGCTGTCTGATAATGTAACAACTCCAATTTCAATGTATATAAAAATTGTTTAAAAGTTAATATACAATTGGGGTACTTGCAATCCTGTGAATGATATAAGAATTTGTTTTGCTTTGAAACAGCAAGAAGGAGCTTGTAGCTCACTGGTAAGGCCTTGCACTGCCGAGACATAGCACCGAAGTTCAAATCCCATTAGCCATATTATCTTTTTGTTTTATTTTCTTTTAATCTTTTTAGAAGGCTAAGATTCTACACGTGCACAACATGTAAACTGAAGAGTTACAAAGTATTTAAACATGTGCACTGAAGAATACGAGGTGACACCTACACGTGGCACGGAGACCAACCCCACCCATCGGTAATGGCCCGGCGACACACCCCAAAACCCCCGACGCCGCCGGTCTCCCCTGTCGATAAAGCCCCTACCTTCTCACTCCTGCAACCTTTCAGCTACCCCACTCCTTTCACACTGCTTGTTTTCTCTGCATTCATACAAGGAACATTGAATCACCCATTTAATTCATTTTTAATACAAATTTTAATTCACCCATTCAATACATCAAATCCTAATTTTCCTTATAAATACCCACTCCATTTTGCAGCCCTCCCACTCAGAATTCTATTACAAAAACTATACAAAATTCTTAAGTACTTTGATGTACAGGTGGAGTTAGTGAAGGGTAAAGCTCCGACAAACTTCCGAGGAGATTCCGGCGACGAAACGATACCCCGAAGCCTTCTTTACTACCCCCCACTCTCTCTCCTCTAGTCCAACAAACCAGTAAGTCCCCTCTCATCTCTCTTCTTCTTCTATATAAATATTCATTTCTAAAACCCGACAGAAGTGGAGTTATTCCGACTTCCAATTCGGTTTTTCTTCGAAACTCAACTTTTCTTAATCCAGAACATACCATACTCTCACATATTGTTTATCGAACATTAATAAATCTATTAAAACAATTTTCACCTTAAAAGGCTAATTTTTTGTAACTTTTATCGCATTTTTTCATAAAAATACCACATAGTTATAATTCAACATAAATCATCATAATTCCTTGCAATATCTTAGATAGTTCACGAGTTAATGATCTACCTTATCACAACACACATCTCTAACATAGCACGATGAAGTTTAGGACAATAGAATACGGGAAAAATACGAATTTATAAATAAATACCCTAAACTTACAAAACCGTTTTCTATAAAAAGATGTATTAAACATTTCCATGTAATTATGCCTCTACAACCCATTTTGGGGACCCCATTCGGGATGGTGCAGATTATCGCACATCCTCAGGCTTAGTAAAGCGAGATGCATGTAGGGTTACCTCACACGGTAGCAAGCTTTCGGGAGGCATCGTCTATACCAATTTCAAAAATTTGCCGTTCTAGCTAACCCTAACCCTAGAATCGTTACTAGAAAATCCGATGATACGATATGTAAACACGTTTACATCTAAGTGAATGAGGAATACAACCTTTGTAGACCGGTAATTCACTTCTAATGCTCCGTGTAGTAGTCCCTTCACTGCAAATCATGAACACCCGAACTATAGAAAGGGTTCACCTGAAGAAATGAGCAAGCTTGCATGAAGACTTCGAGGCCGAAGATGACCTACGTCGAGGAGACACTAACCCAAGCTACCCCTTGACTAATTGTGGAATTAGTGAAGCAAACACCTTATACTAAATGGCTAGTAGTAGAGAATGATGAAGTAGGAATTTTGCTCATTTTAGAAATAATTTTCTCACTATTTTTTATCATCTCCATTGAAGCTAGAAAGCTTGAGGAAGAAGATGAAAAAATCTCTCATGATCAAAATCAAGTGGAGAATGGCAACCATGGGTGAGTTAGTTTCATATGCTAACCTTTGTAGAGAGTTAACCATGGCTAGCTATAATGGTTGGGTTTATAAATATCTTTAGTAAAATAAAAGTTATGGACTTAGTCAATGGTTAAGCAAGCTTCTCCAAGATTCTAGCCATGACTAAATATCCCACAATTTTGAATTACTTAAATAATTAAAAACCCTAGATCACAACTAGCATGGTGTAAGTCTCACACACACCCAAGTTACATGTATCATTAAGCATGACACAAAATCTTGTACACTAATATATATCACATATATATACAATGTGCACAAATCAAGTGAGAAAAGAAATCATAAGTGAGCCAATACTAGTTAATGTAAATTAATATATCAAATATATAATTATATATTAGATTATTAAATCAACACTTGATTTAATAATCCGGCTATATCACATATAACCGACTAATATCATGTGTATCAACTTATCGAATCAACAGTTGATTCGATAACCCAGCTATATCACATATAACCGAGCGATAACACAAGTCGCGAGAATAGAATACGGTACCACATATCGTATTAATCTCGGCCCCGCACATATCACATATGTGCTCCTACTCCGTTACGCTTGAGCCAGGAAACCTCTGTATAGGACTCTAATGACTCGTCAATACGCCGACAGTAGGTGATGATCATATCAAACACCTACAAACCGCAAGCGGACTGCTAAACGTAATGGCCATCCGGGTATTGAGCGATCAGAAAATCAACAAGCAAGCCTGCTCATACTCCTGCGAATCCAATCAGTAACACTACCTATAGTTTGGTCTCTTCGTTAGATATTTCGCATATCACAGCCTGGGGATGGTATAACGTCAGACCCCAATAGCCTGATAAGTCATGCCGATGCAAGGTCCATAACGGTTCGAGAAATTATTGATAACACTTACCAATAAATCTCTACAACCCTGGCCAGGGATTTCATGTTATGGACAATCGAGTATAGCGCAACATCAACTCCCAATACCGGGAGAGACGAATCCCCTTCTATCACTCATTGTCTCCATGTGACTCAGGACTGTACCCAAAAACCACCTTTTTGCACGATCTCTTAACCGTGGTATGATGGAAATCAAAGCACAGTGGGAATTACACAAGACTCTATGACGATCTCGGGTCGACAGACTAACCTGTACCAGTATCACCAGAGAACTGCTATCAGACGATAGGTATAATACCATCTAGGAGTTCTCGGCGAGTCCGTCCAGTGTACCCAGTATCCACTGAGCACCCGTATACCTTCTCTGATGCTAAACATCAATGGATATGGGATCATCCATCGCCTATCATATGGGTCGAGAAGCGCATACGCTAGTCTACTCCGGAGTATCGATACCCTGTCTCGATACTCCCACGACTAGGAACAATTATAGGGTGTACTTATAGACTACCTTGGCCCCACTAGTATGATCTCCATCATAGTCCTGGTAGTCAAGTACACATCCTAAGGGCTTTATCAACATGTGAGAGCAAGACAACATCACTTATACAAGTCAACATGTTAAGACAAAGTGCAACCAAATAGCATACTATCATGTCGAGAAAGAAAGTCCTCCTTATATATGTCCAAGCATCCACTACAATATACATCACATGTACAATAATGGCCTCTAGGGCATACATATAACTAACAATCTCCCACTTGCACTAAGGCCATTTGTTGCAATATCTCATACTCAACAACTTAGCAGTGGTTGAAGTATCCCATACTCAACCATCCTAAAATCTCTCAAAAAGTATTTGGGGAAGCAGGCCTTGGTGAGTGGATCCACCGTGTTAACCTCAATATCTACTTTCCTTACCTTGATCCCTTGGAGATCAACCATCTCCCTGATCAGGTGATACTTGTCTCAGAATATGTCTGGAACGCTGATGGGACTTGCGTTCCTAGGCCAAAGACACAACTCCATTGTTGTCACAATAACAGTCAATGGACGCTCAATGGTAGGAACCCTGTTCATCTCATGAACAAGTAATGCCCAGACAGCCACTTTGGCAGCATCATTGGTAGCAATGTATTCAGCATTTATCGTCTAGTATGCCACGGTATCTAGCTTGGAACTCTTCCAACATACCGTCCCTCCACTGAGGGTAAAGACAATGCCTGTTACTAACTTTCAGTCAAACTTATCACTCCGGAAGCTTGAACCAAGAACATTCATTTAGTGCTACTCAAATACTTAAGAATGTCCTCCACAGCTATCCAGTGATTCTCCCAAGATCCGATTGATTCCTGATCACTACACCTAGTGAGTCATCTACATTTTTTCTGGTACATAACATTGCATACATGATAAAGCCTACTGCCGAAGCATAGGGTATCCCTTGCACGCGAGCTCTCTCCAAATTAGTCTTGGAAGACTTCTGTTTGGAGAGAGTGATTCCTCAGTAAGTGGGCGAACCACTACGCTTAAAATCTTCCATACTAAACCCCTTTAGTACGGTGTTATTGTACCTGGATTTGGGACACTCCCAACATCCACTTAGATCTATCACCATAGATCATAATGCATAAGATGTAGTAGGTATCATCCAGATCTTCTAGGGAGAATTCTCGTGATAAGAGGAGCTTGACCGAGTGTAGCATAGGAAACCATTTCCTATCAAGAGTATGTCATCTACGTACAATACGCATAAGACAACCTCACTCTCTACTACCTTCTTATATTTACAAGGTTCATCTACCTTTTTGATGAAGTCAAACTCTTTGACCGCCACATCAAAACAGATGTTCCATCTCCGCGATGCACCAATTGATCCTGATAGACTTAAGCATAGCTTTGAAAGTCTCAACTTTTCCACTTACACCAAGAATCTTCTCAAGATCCATTTACTCCCAATGGGTTTTACCCCTTCAGGTGCAACATTCAAAGTCATACTTTGTTGGTGTACATGGATTCCATCTTTGATCGCTTAGCATCCAGTCATTTCACAAAGTCTCCACTTGTGATGGCCTGTTTGAACCTAGTTGAGCCATCATCTACCATGATGCAATCCTCACTCCCACTGTCACCGAGAAGACTGTAGTATCTCTCAAGTGGATGAGGAACCCTACCAGATTCGTGGAGAGGCTGAGGTTCGTTGGAGACTACTGAATCCTTTGGTTTCATCAAATCATCAGCTGTTTGTTTGTCTAGCTGGAACTCCTTCCAATTCTACCTCATGACCACAAATTTCTTCACAAGAAATTCCTTTTCTAAAAAGGTGGCATGCTGAGAAACAAAACACCTTTTGCTCCTCAGAGTGGTAGAAGATATTCCCTCACTAATGTTTGGGATATCCTAAAAAACTTACAGAACTGACCTTGCCTCGAGCTAGTCCGAATTCTGCCTTTCAACATAGGCCGGAAAACCCCATATCTTAACTCTTTTAAGACATGGTCTCTTCTCATTCCATATCTCATATGTAGTGGTAGGCACTGATTTGGTTGGAATCCCATTCAATAGGTATGCATCTTCTCAAGAGCATAACACCAAAAGGAAACAGGTAATTCAGCAGTACTCATCATAGAGCTCGCCATATCTCATAGGGTGCGATACCTCCGCCACGATACACCGTTGTGCTGTGGTGTACTCAAAGGAGTAAGCTGAGAGAGAACCACATTCTCCTTTTAGAAACTCCAGGAACTCCACGCGCAAGTATTCGCCTCCTCGATCACATCGTAGGACTTTAATACTTCTACCCGTCAGGTTCTTTAACTTCAAGCTTTATTCCTTGAATTTTTCAAAAGTTTCAGACTCATGTTTCAACAGGAACATATGTTTGAATCTTGAGAGATAGTCGATGAATGTAATGGGGTACTAAGAACCATCCTTGGCATTTGTAGACATAGGACCGTATACATCATCATGTATCTGTTCCAGGAGTTCACTAACTCTTTCTCTGTTTTATTAAACCGAGTATTGGTCATTTTATCTTTGAGACAAGACTGGAAAGTATCATAAGATGAAAAATTTGAACAGATTCTCATATTCATCCTTATGTAACTTAGCTGGCCGTGTCGCATTGATATGACCTAGTCTACAATGCCGCAAGAAGGATTCGTTCATTTCTGAACTACTCCTCTTGTGTGTGTTCTATATACTTTGAACTGTGGTTTGATTAAGAACTTATATGCTATTACATAGCGTGCCTGATCCAATCAACACTTGATTGAGGAAAATGTTCATAACATTATCCAGCAATACAAAATTATATCTTTCTTTAACTTATTAAAGAAACCGATGTAATATTGTATATCAGGTTCAGTATGTAATAACATTCATTCAGAATCAATGTATTTAATACAAGGTGATATTTGCCAACTGATTTGGCTACAACACTTGCACCATTCTCTACACTTAGAGATATATCACATAATCCTAGTTCTCTACCTTTCTGTAGCCTATGTAACATATTACATATGCAGGATCCTGATCCGGTATTACATACCCAGGACGTAGAGGATACTGAGAAACAGCTCTTGGTAATGAACACACCTGAAGAATATGCATCAACTTGCTTATTCCTCGATTGGGTCGCATGGAAATCCGGATATTCCCCTATTTCCTGCTCAGTCTTATAACAATTATAAGAAAGAATGGAACCAATGTTCTCCTGCTCAGTATAATAAGTAGGTTCGGTCAAAACATCCATATTATTATCTTGATTAAGGCGTGACATAGTCGCTACCAGGAGAGAGAGAGAGAGAAGAAAACACTCTGTGTGCGCTCTTGCAAGATTAGATTGGTTATTATTTTATCTAATCAGGATGTCTCCCACTGTTGTTATCAAATCTTCCTTCAAATCCTAAAAGGAAAGACTAGCCGGGATTAATTACACCCTACAAGTTCGCCAATCTTTCAGCCAGGCCAGTGTCGGTACTTTGAGAGAGGTTCCCCGTGCTTTCGCACGGACCTAATTAAAATAAACCTCGTTTTCCCAGAGGCGTAACCCCATTGACACCTTTCTAGACACCTACTTGATCGGCTAATTGTAATATGTAAAACTCTCCCAGGAGTAACTCTTACTCGCAGTGGGTATCGGGATCCAACTATCTCATAGAAGGTATGCAATCTTATTGCAAATTTCAACACTTGAAATTCCCGATAATACTTTTGCCCCTAGCAACTTATGACCTTAACATGGTCAACAAATCATAAGCGCTAGCCAAGTTCAACTCGTCATTTCCTGATTGAAATAAACCCACTCGTACGACCCTTAATATGGTCAACAAAGTCGTACGACTACCCTAATCCAATCGCATCATATTCTTATGCAGATAAACATTAATCAGCTACCGCACACAACGCCTTAACATGGTCAACAAACGTAGCACGAATAGTAAGTAGTATTTATCTGAAATGACGAAGGGCTATGACAGGTTTTTAAGAAAACCTTTTGCGTAATGAACTTGATATCGTGGTAGAATCGAGTGATTTTGAATAGGAGTGTTTTTTAGGCTTTTACTAGTTTTGCTAAAGATGTCACTCCCGGTGAAGGGATCTCGGCTCTTTCCTTATCGAATAAGTTGCAGGATATTTCACAAATACCACTATGCAAAGCAAAAACTATAGAAGCAATCAAAAGACAAACCGAGTAGG
This sequence comes from Agapanthus africanus, assembly GCA_030015575.1. Taxonomy (NCBI): domain Eukaryota; kingdom Viridiplantae; phylum Streptophyta; class Magnoliopsida; order Asparagales; family Amaryllidaceae; genus Agapanthus; species Agapanthus africanus. Next base: position 861,011,766 of record JASDDO010000024.1, on the reverse strand, counting down.
TTGTAGCATCTGCTAGTTTCGCTAAAGAGGTCACTCCCGGCTCTTTCCTTATCGAATAGGGTGCTGGATATTCTACAAGAAATACCGCTATGCAAAGAAAGAACTAGAGCTATCAGTTTTTAAATAAGTTTCTACAATATCTTTGGTTTCTTTTATATCATTAATCTCATTAATGAAGTCCCATCAATCTTATGCTCCCCAAGCATCATAGAAGAAATGAAAGCATCAATATTTACTATATATCATCATATATATAATCTAAGCATTCATTTCAGAATATCAAGTGATCACATCACAGAATATCAGCAGCAGAAGAACACATATGAAATATTAGATATACTAGGAATTTCGTGTTTTAAAATTGAGCCAGTATAAAACACGGATTCCACGGTAGCGATGAATAGTAAAACCCATAACCCTATACCTCTACGAGAGCGGAAAGCAACCCGCCTAATTCTAGAGTTAGGAGACCCGGTCTCGACTCCTCGAGATGGTCTCCCACTGGACTCTAGAACCCAGTTACTTGTTCTCTCCTCCTTGGGTCTATCCTAATGCGGAAAAGTAAATAATATACATCAATGGTGATATCATCCTCAACCCGGAAGTGCCCAATAAAAGAATATTACATACAAGCTTTTACATGAATGAAAATGAAAAACTCTCATCTCATATAAAAAAAACCCGGCTATTCAGAACACGACGATCCAATATAACATATCACAGCAACACATAACATCACATGTCATCAACGTAAGTAAATATGCGTATCCCAGTTGTCGTTGACATATAACACCGAAACCGGCGATACACCACATATTACACTTACGGTCGCAGAAAAGAAAGTGAAAAACTACAACAGTTGGAATCTGCAACCACCTTAGACATCATAAACCCAATGTATCACATACATTGGATTTCATGCCTAACCAAATGAATTCCTTAGACATCACATGCCTAACAAGTATAAACCCCGCATTTAGTCTCGATATTGAAAACACTTTCTAATAACCTATCAGGTAATTCAACAAGATTCCCGATAACCTGATCGAATGCTCATCGAAAACTTTAGTAGACGACCGCACCCCCGATGTCGTCGACGAAGTGCACTAAGGCGGAACACCGCGGCCGCGAGCACCCGAACGGATGCTTTTAGCGTCGGGGTTCTCCTACAGCCACTTGGTCAGGGCTATGGGGAGTGGCTATCTAGTAAGGTTACCCGGCGAGTATCCACGTACACTATGTAATTGCGACGGACTTTTGATCCATATCAAAATTCCGTGGCAACCGATCAAATGAGACTAAACTGCTAGATTTATAAAATTCAAACTAGTTATCTCATAACTAATTATGTGGATTCCAAATATTGTATCACAATCACAGATAGCTAGACAAAGTTAAACTTTTCGATCGAATAAACAAACATCTAAAATTTCCCAACAAGTTCAATACTTGAGCGGAGTCTAAAAAGGCACCTGGAATATGCCACAGCACCTATGAACCAGCCGTAGAAGAGTCAACCAATGTCTCACCTGTGGCACCGCTGAACTACCACAAACCCTAGGGTTTGATAGCGGTTCTGACGTTCACAAAATCGAGTTAGGGTTTCGTTCTTCCAGACGGTCCACAGAATACCCTACATGATTTTCTGAATATTTTAAGCTAAGAAAAATCCAACACTTGGAAAATTTCCAGCGAGGGAAAATATGAGTTATTGATATCCGTTCAAACTTTTTAACTATTAGTTATGTATATGCCCTAGAGGCCATTGTTGTACATATGATGTTTATTATGATGGATGCTTGGATATATACAGAGAGGACTTTCTTGCTCGTCATGATAGTATGCTATTTGGTTTCACTTTATCTTAACATGTTGACTTGTACTGGTTTACTGTCTTTCTCTCACATGTTGATAAAGCCCTTAGGATCTGTACTCGACTACCGGGATTATGATGAGATCATACTAGTGGGGCCATGGTAGTCGATGAGTACATCCTATAACTGTTCCTAGTCGAGGGTATATCGAGACAGGGCATCGATACACCAGAGTAGACTAGCGTATACGCATCTTAACCCATATGATGGGCGATGGATCATCCCATATCCATCGGTGTTTGACATCAAGGATGGTGTACGGGTGCTCGGTGGAGACTGGGTACACTGGACGGACCCACCGAGAACTCCCAGATGGTGATATACCACACGTCAGATGGCAGTTCTCCGGTGACACTGGTACAGGGTAGTCTGTAGACCCCAGATCGTCATAGAGTCTTGTGTGATTCCCACTGTGCTTTGATTTCTACCTTACCACGTCCAAAAGAGCGTGCAAAACGGTGGCTTTTGGGTACAGTCCCGAATCACATGAAGCCAATGAGCGATAGGAGGGGATTCGTCTCTCCCGGTATAGTGAGTTGATGTTGTGCTGTGTTCGATTGGCTATAACCGGAAGTCCCTGGCCAGGGCTGATATAGAGTTGATGTTGTGCTGTGTTCGATTGGTAAGTGTTACCAGTAGTTTCTCGACCTGTTATAAGCCTCACATCGACACGACTTATCGGTTACTGGGGTCTGACGTATACCACCCCTAGACTTGATATGCGACATATCAGACGAACAGACCGGACTGTACGGGAGTGTTACTGATTGGATTCACAGGAGAACGGACATGCTAGCTTGTTGATCTTCTGATCGCTCAATACCTGGGTGGCTGTTACGTTTAGCTGACCGCTTGCATCTTGTGGGTGTTTGATATGATCATCACCTGCTACCGGCGTATTGACGATTCTTTAGAGTCCTACACAGAGGTTTCTTGGCTCAGGCAAAACGGAGTAGAGGCACATATGTGATATGTGTAAGACCGAGGATAATGCGATATTTGATACCGTATTATATTCTCGCGATATTTAGATATGAACCGGGTCATCGGATCAAGTATTGATTCGATGAATCGGTACATGATATATTAGTCGGTTATATTCGATATAGCCGGATCGTCGGATCAAGTGTTGATTCGATAATTTAATGTATAATGATATATATGATATATTGTATTACATTATCTAATATTGGCTCGCTTTATTATTTCATTTTCTCACTGGATAATACATTGATATATATGCGATATATATTAATTGTATTATTTTCTTTTGTTACAAATATAATATATATGTGATATATATTATAGTAACATAATATGATTTATTATGAAACATGTTTAGTGATGATAAAAAGAGATTAGGGTTTGATTAGGCTTAGATCCTTCTTGCTCATTCTAGAAGGATTTCCTTTTGTCTTGGTTAAGAATTATGGTTGATACTTATCCATGACACATTCCTTAACCTAACCAAACCCTAGCTCTAGTTTATTCTCTACAAAGGTTAAGATTCTCATCCTTGACCATGGTTCCATAATCAATCATATATTCTTATCTACTATTCATCACAAAAGGATTACTCTCATTATTCTTCATCTTCTTCTCTCTTGAGTTTTGGAAAGAGCTCACTAGTTATTTCTTTTGTGATGATTTCTTGTGAGAAAATGATATAAAAGGAAAGCATAAATACTACTCTATCATCCTCATCTAATCTAGCCCATTAGAGTAGGGTGTTCATCTCATTATAGTGAGAGAGCTTGAGCTATTGCAACTTCGACGTAGATCATCGGAGAAAAGGAATACGACAAGCTATCATGGATCGTTCGAGTCGTGGAGCCTCTCTTGAGTCCGGGAGATCGTGGATCGCGGCGAAGAGACTTCTACTCGGAGCTTATGAAGTGAAGGAGCGGACTACAAAGGTTGTAATCCCTCACACTTAGTAGTAATGATGTTTACTTGCATGTTAAACCCTAAAAATTCTAGCAAAGATCCCGGCTTTGGGTTGTTCGGCACAGCTAAAATTTTATTCGGGCATGTTTGATGCCTTATGAACCTTCACAAGAGTTCCTAGGAACCCTACATTAACGCCGTCTAAATAACTCGAATACATGTTAGAATTACGACTACGAAACACTCCGAATTGCCTTTGCAAAAGGTTAACATCACATGCAAATTTAGCAAAAACAAACAACACCTGAAACACCAAAACCTAGATAATGGAACACAGAAAAAATTTGAAGCCAAAACTCCCAAATTGGGCCGAGCTCGCCGGTTTTTACATGGTTGTGGCCGGCTAAAGTATGCCTAAATTTCTTCAATTTTCTTCTGTGTTCATGATATATCTCATATAACATTCTGCAGTTGTTTAAAAAAAATTTGAAGACTTTTTAAAATCGACAGAAACCAAGTTCAAGTGTTTCAAGTTTCGGAGTCGTTTCGGTTTCGTAATCTAACAAACATCGTCTAATTTTCTAGCAAGTCTCTGATACCACTGTAGGGTTGCCTAGCACGGCAGCAAGGTTTTGGGAGGTATCATCTATGCTAATTTCAAAAATTTGCCGTTCTAACTAACCCTAACCCTAGAATCGTTACTAGAAAATTCGATGATATGATATGTAAACACGTTTACATCTAAGTGAATGAGAAATACAACCTTTGTAGACCTGTCCTTCACTTTTAATGCTCCATATAGTAGTCCCTTCACTGCAAATCATGAACACCCGAACTCTACAAAGGGTTCTCCTGAAGAAATGAGCAAGCTTGCACGAAGTCTTCGAGGCCGAAGATGATCTATGTTGAGGAGACACTAACCCAAGCTACCCCTTCACTAATTATGAAATTAGTGAAGCAAACACCTTATACTAAATGGCTAGTAGTAGAGGATAATGAAGTAGGAATTTTTCTCATTTTAGAAATAATTTTCTCACCATTTTTCATCATCTCCATTAAAACTAGAAAGCTTGAGGAAGAAGATGAAGAAATCTCTCATGATCAAAATCAAGTGGAGAATGGCAACCATGGATGAGTTAGTTTCATATGCTAACCTTTGTAGAGAGTTAACCATGGCTAGCTATAATGGTTGGGTTTATAAATATTTTTAGTAAAACAAAAGTTATGGACTTAGTCAATGGTTAAGCAAGCTTCACCAAGCTTCTAGCCATGACTAAATATCCCACAATTTTGAATTACTTAAATAATTAAAAACCCTAGATCACAACTAGCATGATGTAAGTCTCACACACACACAAGTTGCATGTATCATCAAGCATGACACAAAATCTTATACACTAATATATATCACGTATATATACAATGTGCACAAATCTAGTGAGAAAAGAAATCATAAGTGAGCCAATACTAGTCAATGTAAATTAATATATCAAATATATAATTATGCATAAGATTATTAAATCAACACTTGATTTAATAATCCGTCTATATCATATATAACCGACTAATATCATGTGTATCAACTTATCGAATCAACAGTTGATTCGATAACCCCGGTATATCACATATAACCGAGCGATAACACAAGTCGAAAGAATAGAATACGGTATCACATATCGTATTAATCTTGGTCCTACACACATCACATATGTGCTCCTACTCCGTTTCGCTTGAGCCAGGAAACCTCTATGTAGGACTCTAAAGACTCGTCAATACGCCGGCAGTAGGTGATGATCATATTAAACACCCACAAGCCGCAAGCAGTCTGCAAAACGTAACGGCCACCCGGGTATTGAGGGATCAGAAGATCAACAAGCAAGCCTGCTCATACTCCTGCGAATCCAATCCGTAACACTACCGTACAGTCCGGTCTCTTCGTCAGATATGTCGCATATCACAGCCTGGGGATGGTATAACGTCAGACCCCGATAGCCTGATAAGTTATGTCGATGCAAGGTCCATAATGGTTCGAGAAACTACTGATAACACTTACTAGTAAATATCTGCAACCCTGGCCAGGGATTTCATGTTATGGCCAATCGAGCATAGCGCAACATCAACGCCCAATACCAAGAGAGAAGAATGCCCTCCTATCGCTCATTGCCTCCATGTGACTCGGGACTGTACCCAAAAACCATCATTTTGCACGATCTCTTGACCATGGTATGGTGGAAATCAAAGTACAGTGGGAATCACACAAGACTCTAATACGATCTCGGGTCGATAGACTAGCATGTACCAGTGTCACTAGAGAACTGCTATCTGATGATAGATATAATACCATCTAGGAGTTCTCGGCGAGTCAGTCCAGTGTACCCAGTCTCCACTGAGCACCCGTATACCTTCTCTGATGTTAAACGCCAATGGATTTGGGATCATCCATCGCCCATCATATGGGTCGAGAAGCGCATACGCTAGTCTACTCCGGAGTATCGATGCCCTGTCTCGATACTCCCACGACTAGGAACAATTATAGGGTGTACTTATGGACTACCCTTGGCCCCACTAGTATGATCTCCATCATAGTCCTGGTAGTCAAGTACACATCCTAAGGGCTTTATCAATATGTGAGAGCAAGACAGCATCACTTATACAAGTCAACATGTTAAGACAAAGTGCAACCAGATAGCATACTATCATGTCGAGCAAGAAAGTCCTCCCTATATATGTCCAAGCATCCACTACAATATACATCATATGTACAGTAATGGTCTCTTGGGCATACATATAACAAACAATGCAGACCTCCACAAGGAGCATTCGATCTCGATGGGATTTTTATACATTTTTCTTCAGAAAATGAGATTTCTACAAGAAAATAAATAAATTATTTACATTAAATATATATATATATATATATATATATTATCAAAATATCTATGTTAATTATATAAATATTCAGAGTTTTCTAAATCAAAGGAATCACTATTGCATGAAAATACCATCCAAATACAACACGGGTACAATATTTCAAGAAAATACCATATACTATGAAACTAGGTTCTATTCATTAGAAATTTCATATTTATAATATATACATCTATGAAAACCTTAAAGACGATAATTAAATACTTGAGGTGTATTTTGAAATTATGCCAAAACAATTTTTACATAAAATCCCTTCAAGTTATACTAAATTACAATAAGGACCTTAGTAAACATGGGTTTAAGCGGGACCAGTCTCTTGAGCTTCAGGGAGCCGGAGATATGGGTGTTTAACTATTTAAGGTAGACAATCTAACAAACGTTATTATCAACACAGTAATTTTCTTGGAAAAAGACACAAATCCTGCCGTCCATGTGCAGCCGTTACCGATAACATCAAAACAATCATGATTTCAAGTTCTTTTTAAAGTATCTAACTCAGACTGAGTCTCAATTCAATGCAACCTGAATCCATGAATCCATATATTCAATCCTTATCAATTTATATTGACTGAACCAAACCATGGATATACTACGTCTACATGACTCTCCATTTATATCCATTATATTACTGATATCATGGTTTTGGCAAGTCATCCATATACAATTTACAATACAAGATAATATAATACAAACAATACAATCAAGACATCGCAGGGTTTATAAGGGATAGATTGGTACGGAAGGTGTTAAAAGTGGCACGAGACTGTAACCATAATACACCTAACCTGAATCTCCATTGCCGTTGTACCATGGCTGAACGGTTCCTTGTGCTCTGTATACCTTAGTCTCCGGAATAGTGGGACTCTTCTCGTATACACTGGCATTTTCTGTACCAAGTTACAAACAACAGCGTTAACAATATAATATAACTTTAAAAGTTACATTCTCCTTCTGTCTATTATGTCTATACCTATTCTTTGGGACTTACCGAGCGATTTTTCGCTGACGACATTCCTTTTCTTTTTTCTTTGGAATATTGTCTGGTGGATCGGACCTTCTGGAGACAGAACCCACCAGCGAGGACTTAGATCAGCTAGCCTTTGACCCGGAGCTCTAGTTTACTTGTACATTTCATTTTCATTTCTGTTATGCCATTGTTTAGGCATTGCTTTCTTTCCATTTATTTTCATTTCAGTTGTATTGTAAAAAGAATGTTTAATAAATAAAGTTGTTGTTCATTACATCTTGTCTGTTGTGTACCTTACTTTATATTGCTTAGATATGCTTAGCGTGTTTACTTCTGAGTAAATACGTCGCATGACCCGTCACGTCCTCTTCCCGTGCATCGAGAAGCAGGGCGTGACTGATAACTGGATGGTAAGCCCACCCCAGAAGCATACACCTAAAAAGGTGGATGCGCAGGGGAATCATGCTCACTCGTGGAAGAAACTCCATGGGAAGTTGTCATTTTAGCAAAAACCAAAAGAATGCTGAAGGATTTACAGGCATGTCTGGCAGTCAGGTGGAAAAGCCCACTTGAACCCGAAATCATCGAAGGGATGATGAAACCATGTCCCGCACCGAAAATTGTTGATGAGGGGAAAACCCCCCAAGTCAAGCCATCAAAGTCTTCGAAGAAAAAGAAGAAGACCAAGAAGCCAGTGCAGCCTGCCAAGTATGACGACAAGCGCACAGATCTAAAAAAATATATTGACGCGCTAGAGGAGTACAACCAAAAGGCACGGACACCGGTCACTCTCGAAGAGTTCCTCAAGCATATTATTGAGGATGAAGATAGTGACTACGATGAGGGAAATGAATCATCAAAAGACACCGAAGACCGTATAGCAAGTTGCCATATGGACTCCCATTCTTTGTTATATGGCGAAGAAACTCCCTCAGCATCAGAAAACAATGCAAAGAAACTAGGGGCAGAATCAGCGCTAAAATCCCCAGAACTGCCAGAGGAACACCCGATTGATAGGCTGTTAAACGAAACATTTCAAAAAAGAAAAGTTGACCGAGAACAAGAAACAGCCATATACGAAAAGGCTATGCGTTAACGTCAGGATGAAGAAGCTGCAGTGAGGACGAGTCGTAAAGTACTCCGACCAAACCAAAGCAAACCTGCTACAAATAAGAGCAGGATCGAAACAGAAAAGCGGTTTGCCAAAGCCCTGTCAATAGGGATGAAGCTTGAACCTCTCATGAGAAACACTCCTGCGGTTATATGCCTTGATAGAGAATGATCACAACCAGACTACTGCCTATATCATCGGAGGTTTACCCACCCCACCGAGGAATGCAGTGCCTTCAATAAGTAGTGGCAAGCATACTTTCCTATCAAAAACACTTCAAGAGGATAAAGCGCGAAACTCGTGCTCATCGACGGCAAAATAGTGCGACAAACGCGCATGAAGAAACAACTGGCAACTGTCATATGGTTGGTACCAGTTCGGGAGAGTAAAAACCTTAAATTCTTACCTTCGGGAGCGATTCTGAGGATGAAATATCCCTCAGCCCTCTCTTCAAAGACTCCCCTTCCGAAAAAGAGGAAGAGAAGAACTGCGAGAATATTCAGCTGCGTAACTATAAGCTGTTAGAGAAGAAACTTGGACTTACAAACAAAGGTTCGAGCAAAAAGGATAAAGGGAAAGAAAAATCTCTGAGGAAATTGCCCTCGACGATGGAGTTGTCAAAGAGCTCGCAGTAAGGGACCCGTCTAAGAAAAACAAAGTGGATTACAACGTCCTAGCACATCTGAAAAAAATACCCTCACAACTGAGTATATTGGATGCCCTCCTCCTATCCAAAGAGATACGAGATTATCTGATTTTGGCATTACAAGAGCCTGATCAGTTCCAAGCTTCCTTCACAGAAGAGAAGATGAAAGATGAACTGGCAGAGGTCCATACAGCTGACATTACATTCAGTGATGAAGATCTCCTCCTCGGTACATGCTAGCCCAATCGCCCATTATACGTTACTAGGCATTGCCACGACATCAAGATAGGAAAATCCTTGTCGATAACGGATCCTCCGTTAACCTTCTCAACGTGAGAGTGCTGAAGGAGATTTGCATGAATGTTCATCATCTGGCCTGAGATAAAACTACCATCTCCGGGTTTGACTCACAGTCGTCACGAACACTTGGGTCCGTAATACTGACATTACGCTTCGGGATGCTCATCACCGATATTAAATTTCTTGTCACTGACGCCAAGACTTGCTATAACGCTTTGTTCAGCAGGCCTTGGTTACACGAGTACAACATCATCCCTTCTACACAGCATCAGTGTATGAAGTATTTCAAGGATGGCTAGGAGTACACCGTCATAGGAGAGCTAAATCCGTTCTCCGTAAACGAAGTCTGAAAATATGAAGACGCAAAGTACTTTCTATCAGACTTCGAGGATACTGAAAGGCGCCACAAGCCGGAGAATAAACAGAAATCCGTCACCACTATCCCGATCTTTGGGCACGATACCGAGGAAGAGTAAGAAATAGTCTGCTCGGGGCAACCCCAAAAAGAAAACAATAAGTCCGGACCACCTACTCCTATTCTAGTCTTTGGCAACGACTCTGAGGACGAGGCCAACGGAGTGTTCTCCATTCGCCAGTCAATGCAAACTTTTGCCGGAGCAGATCAGAGTTTGCAAATCACAATGGCTCCACCTCGATACTATAAGGAACTTGATGCGCTCCATACATACAGCGTACAAGAACTGAAAACTTTCTATGTGCCTCATAGGTGAAGGGGTGAAAAGGCGATCCTCTTCTACCAATCTACGGAGACCAAAATAGAAAAATAAGTCTAGTATGGTACTGATTTTGCACTCGACAGGCTTCAACCAATCCATCTGCCAAGATACTATACGGAGGGATTGAAAAGACTGTTAAGATGCCAAGGTGTATCTCTCGAAGAAACTGTTCGACAAGCCCAATTCTACAAAAAGATCTGGGATATTCCCAGGAATCAGCGAAGGATGCCTAACGGGAAGATGGAGACAACCGGGATCGGATACGTTCAGTCCAAGAAACGGGAGCAGTTCCATAGTTGCCACGTCGTAAACAGCTCAAGTGAAGCGGAATACGCTTCTCCAAATAGCCGTGACGTCAAATCGGAGCGAGATCCTGCTCTAAAAACGTTAAGTGCGTCGCTAGAAGAGTAAATTGACAGGTTAATAAAAGAAGTTTGTCAAAAGATCCGGGACAATCACAGCCGTGAAATGGACATTTATGAAAAGGTCAGGACGCAGCGTCTCAATCAACAATCTGCAGAGAAAGAAGACTATAATGCTCTTCATCCCCGGCCCACTGTATAATCCCGTGAAAGGGAAATCCCCAAATAGAGGCAAAAACAGGGCAAAGAACGCAAATAACATTCGAAAACAACAAAGAGGATCCAAGACGCCATGCAATCAAGAAAAACACGGTTAGAGCCCGTCCTTTATAAAGAAGATGGGTCGGAAATACTCTTTCCCCCAAGACAATAAAGGAAAATATTCAACCTTATTATGAAGCACCAAATGATGACACTTCCGGAGTCTCGGCATCCCGAAAAAATAAACGAGGTCCATCATCCGGATTAATACTCCTATCACCAAGTAATAGGTCATCTCTTGAAGACTACTTTACCTTCAAAGACTGGGTAAAAGACCAGTATCAATAAGGCAGATTCGCTTTATCCGATAGCTGGAGGGTAACCCCACCACAAAAGCATGAGCTAAAGAATACCTATACTGTAAGGATAGGACCAGCTCAACATCAAGAATGGAAGCGAACTCGTACTTGCCATATGATAACACTCTCAAAAGAGGAAGGGCATGAGACTATGGATAACTTCTACATGTGCTTCACAAATGAAGACGAGGAAGGGGTGATCTCAGTGTTTCTACCACACCAAAAGAGATGGAAGCTGGGATACACACCACGGTGGAAAACCTAAGAAAAATTGACTTAGGGACAGAAAACGATCCGAGACCGACATTTGTCAGTGATGTACTATCTGAAAAACAGGCAGCCACATTAAAAGATGTGCACATTCAATATAAAGACTGCTCCGCATGAAACTATTCCGATGCCGGGTCTAGATCCAAAGGTGGCAGTACATAAACTGGTTATATTGCTGGATATCAAGCCAATCAAACAAGCGCCGAGAAGGATGCGACTCGAACTTGAGATGAGCATGAACGCTGAAGTCAAGGAAATAATAGACTCCGGTTTTATCCAAGAAGTTCAATATCCCGACTGGATCGCTAATATCGTTCCAGTGATGTAGAAAAATAGGACGGTGCGCTTCTTTGTGGACTTTCGGGACCTCAACAAAGTTTTCCCGAAGGATGACTTCCCAGTACCTATTACCGAGCTGATGATCGATAACACGTCTTCCCATGAGGTCTTCTCCTTCATGGATAGATCTTCAGGATACAACCAAATAAGAATGCATCCAGAAGACCAGAAGCATACTGCCTTCCGAAAACCGCTGGGCATATTCTGTTATAAGGTGATGCCTTTTGGTTTAAAGAACGCTGGCGCTACCTACCAGAGGGCCATGACAAAGATTTTCGATGAGCTCATCTATGAGATTGTCGAATGCTACATCAATGACCTTGTGGTTAAAAGCAAATCTCATAAGGAACATTGGGAACATCTAAAAATAGTGTTCCGACGTCTTCGGAAGTATAATCCGAAGATGAATCTTCTAAAATGCGCGTTTGGAGTCTCCTCAGGTAAATTCCTAGGATTCATCATACGACACTGGGGTATCGAAATCGATCCCTCAAAGATCAAGGTGATTATGGAAATGCCCACGCTAAGAACTCTCAAACAGCTACGATCTCTTCAAGGAAAGCTCGCATATATCCGGCGGTTCATAGCCAACCTCTCCAGAAAATACCATCCCTACAGTCATTTAATGAAGAAGGGGATCCCGTTCATCTGAGATCAAAAATACCAAAACACACTGGACGAGATCAAGCAATACCTGCAAAATCCACCGGTATTGACTGCTCTGGTTAAGAGAAGACCCTTTATCCTATACACAACGGCCATTGAGGGCTCTTTAGACACGCTATGGGCACAAGAGAACGATCAGGGAAAGGAAAAAGCTCTGTATTATTTGAGTCGAGTTCTCCTGGGGGTAAAAAACAACTACTCCTCCATCGAAAAGCATTGCTTGGCACTGACCTTCGCAATAACAAAGCTCAAACATTACGCCTTGGCATATGAGGTCCATCTCATATCAAAGGTGGGTCCTCTCAAGTATCTAATGTCAAGGGCCATATAACAGGAAAGCTTGCCAAATAAGCCTTCATCCTAAAGGAGTTCTCGATAACGTATCATCCCCTCAAAGCAGTGAAAGGGAAGGCCATTGCCGACTTTCTTGCGGAGCACCCGATACCAGTTGACTCCCCCTTAAATTGCGAGTTGCCAGATAAACATGCGTTTGATACAATTGAAGAAGAAAATGATTCCCAATGGGAACTCTAATTCGATGGAGCATCTTCCATGAAGCGGCGAAAGAAAAACACCTCTATAATCAAAGCTGGGATAGGCCTTATCTTCATGACTCCTCAAGGAAGGATATTGCATTATGCCCTCTCCTTAACAGCGGCAAAGACTAATAATGAAGCTAAATATGAAGCTTTAATAGCGAGTCTAGAGATCGCTATCGACATTGGAATCAAAGACCTCCTCATATATAGAGATTCCCAGTTGATCGTTAGCCAGGTAAATGGAGACTATCAGACATGCAAGCCAGAGCCGATAAAGTATGGCAAAAGAGTACAGCAACTGCTGACACAAATCCCCTCCTATATCCTGGAGAGTATACCGCGTGCAGAAAACAGCAAGGCAGACGCATTGGCAAAATTGGCTAAGGGACTCACCGATGAAGACCTCAATGACGTAAAGATCATTGTGCAAAGCCGCATGATTCTCGCGCCAACAAATATATCTTCGGAAGACTTAATAAGGCCATCCGAAAGAAAAGAAACAAACGAACAAGTAGCCCTTCAAAAGAGGGCGAAGAAAAGGGTAAGGATTGGAGGGAATTCTTTATAGACTACTTAAAATCCCAATGAATGCCCAAAAATGCGTCGTTTAGACATCAGCTCATGAAATGAGCTTTGTCTTTCACCTTTTTCAATGATACTCTATATAAGAGATCGTTCGACAGTCTATGGCTAAGATTCCTGGGACCAGAAGAAGCAAAGAAAGTCGTCCAAGAAACTCACGACGGACTCTGTGGTTCTCACCAAGCTGGACCAAAGATGAAGCTGAAGATAAAAAGAATGGGTTATTATTGGCCCATGATGATCCAAGACTACCTCGAATATGTGAAGCAGTGTCACTCATGCCAAATTCACGGAGACTTCATCCATCAACAACCAAATCAGCTACACCCAACAGTAGTTAGCTGACCGTTCGAAATGTGGGAAACAAATATAATTGGCCCCATTGAACCGGCATTGTCCAAAGAACATCGGTTCATATTGGCAACGACCGACTATTTCTCCAAGTGAGCAGAAGCAGTACCACTAAGGAAGGTGAAAACGGAGAATATCCTCCATTTCTTCAAAATCTATGTCATCTACCGGTTCGACACTGCGCGATGGATAATCTCGGTTAATGGGACAACTTATAGAAGTCATAAAATCAGCCACTTCGCACAACTGCATAAAATAGATTGGAGATACTCTTCAATTTATAATCCTCGGGCCAACGGTCTAGCTGAAGCTTTCAACAAGACCTTGATAAAGATTGTAAAGAAAACGGTTTCCAAAAACCAAAATGACTGGCACGAAAGGCTGCATGAAGCTCTCTGGACGTACCGAAAAACGTTCAAGATGGCCACAAATACAACACCATACGCGTTGGTGTTCGGCATGGAAGCAGTACTTCCCCTGAAAATAGAACTCCCTTCTCTACGAGTAGCGGTTCGATACGAGCTGACAAATGAAGAAAATGCTCATATTTGGCTTGAGAAGCTCGATACCCTTGACAAAACCCATCTTATAGCACAACAAAATCTGGAGGCCTATAAGGCAAGAATGACACGGTCATACGAAAAACTGACCAGGCTGAGAACATTCCTCCAAGGCGAACTCATGCTAGTCTTCAAAAGACCAATGATCCCCAATCGTGCAACACGGGGGAAGTTCGAGCTGAACTATGAAGGCCCGTACAATATAGACAAATTCTACCAAGGTGGAGCCTACCTGCTCATGGACAAGCATGAAGAAACACCTTTCCAGCCAATAAACGGCCGATTTCTCAAAAAGTACTACGCCTAACAAGTCATGACTTAGGTCAATGATAGATGACAATTCTTGTGTCTGCTCGCTATCTTCCTGAGTCAGAACTCTGAGAGTAGTATCTAAAAAGCTCCATCGCCTCAAAATGGCAACAACGGACCGAGATGTCCCTAAACTAATAACGGATCGAGATGTCCCTAAACTAAAATTTCGCCTCAAACGGCAATAACGGGCCGAGATGTCCCTAAACTAACGATGGGCTGAGATGTCCCTAAACTAAATTGTTTCTTCAAATATGGCGATAATGGACTGAAAAGTCATTAAACTAAAAATTAGCCTCAAACATGATAATAATGGACCGGAACGTCGCTAAACTCTTGCATCGCCCCAAATATGGCGATATGCTCCCTTGAGATCTATATTGCAATCTAAGTCCTAGTGGCAAAGGTTGCAACTCAAGTCCCACAGCTGCATAGCTACTCCAGTAATGAAGCCACCCCTAAGTCCCGCCAATAAACAGATGAACACCTGTGGTGAAACTACTCTGGGGAGTTCCATTATTACAAAAAAGGGGTATGTTCACAACCGAAATGGGCACGGAAGAAAACCCGAAAGGATGCTGTGAGTAAAAACAACAGGACTGTCGGCGAGCTTCACGAAAACCCGAAAAGGCGCGATCTCGGAAAAAAAACCTGCGTGAGATCCTTACGACTCATAAAGGAGCAACACACTTAGGAATCCCTACGATTCCTAAAAAGAAACTACACTTGCGAGATCCTCACGACTTGTAAGGAAAATTCCCCTTATGAGACCCTCACGGCTTATAGGATTCAAAAGCCTTAAGCTACAAGGATCTGAACATGTTCTTAAGCCCTCATATTTCCCTAATGTTCCCTGCAGGCGGTCCAATATTGACCCTTGCATACAATCCATAAGCATAAATAAATATATCCCCCACCAAGTTCCACCAATGGCGAGAAATGTCCCCATATAGTGAACGACACTTGTAACTCCTCTCGACTTACAAGGAGAAAACACTCTTATAAGATCCTTACGACTTAGAAGAGAAAACAAACTTAGGAATCCTCACGACTCCTAAAGAGAAAAAAAACACCTACGATATCCTCTCGACTTGTAGGGAGAAATACCATTATGAGACCCTTACAGCTCATAAAGTCAAAAGCCTTAGTCGACAGGATCCTAACCCTGTCTACTAAGCCATCTTTGTTCAAATCGACAAAGGCAAATGATGGTTCGCTCCTGGCAATGTTTCAGTTGTAGCGATACTGATGCCTAAATAGGTATCAAATTTTAAGTTCTCTCATAGCAAATGATGATTCGCTCCTGCAAATATCCCAGTGGTTGCGATGCTGATGCTAAGATTAGTATCAGATTTCAAATCCCCAACTCAAAAAAAGGCCGAAATGATTAGGCAACTCACAATAAAAAGCAGGGGGTGAAAATATAAAAAAATAGCCGAAATGATTGGGCACCGTGGAGAAAAAGCCGGAATGATTGGGCAATCGCGACTTTCGCGATATAAAATGCTAAAAAGATAGAGCATTGCGGAAATAAAAAAATAAAATAAAATTTTCTCTGCCCTGCAAGTAGGTCCACACCGATCCCTGTATACAATCCATGGGCACAAATGAAAGAAAGGGAACCATATTTTCCCACCAGGCTCCGTCAAAGGGAGAGCCAGATCTCGATGGCAACATCTACAGCCTAGAAATCAGCTCGACATTCTTCTCATTCCAACATGGTGCAGACATGACGTCAACAAAGCTCCAAAGAGCCAAATCAAAACGAAGTAATAGCAAAATCCTAGCTCCAACTTGACGTCCTTCTTATTCCAGCAAGGTGCAGATGCGATGTCTACAAAGTGGAGTAATGGCATATTCCTAGCTCTAGTTCTTGACGGTACATATACAACCTAGAGACTGTCTCGACGTTCCCCCTCATTTCAGCAGGATGCGAAGGCAGATATCAAATGAAACTGGAGCAATGACATATTCCTACCTACGGAATTCAATTGCAATATATATAGCATAGAGGTCCTACAGATGTCTACCCTATTTCAGTAAAGAATCGGCACGACATTGTCAAAGCAAAAAACGAAGGTAATATAACCTAAGAGTGCGGTTATGACTCATCGGGGCTCCAAATTGATCCTAACCTCAAGTACAAATGTCATGGCAAATTCCTAACGCTTGCTCTTCCGATAGTAATATAACTTAAGGAGATAACTTGAAGACGTCTTGTCCAGCCACCGAAGGGATCAGAGACACGGCAGTCGCGGGGATACTCGAACAGCGGCTTAAAGACTGCATATCGAGGAATATATCAGCCAACGCGACGGTATCACGGACTAAAACCATAGTACCACAAACTTAACGGACCTCTATCGTAAAAGGAATGGGGGTCATCTACATACAATACTAGGACAAGTTTGCCTGTAAACCCATGGGAGGTAAACTAAAGAGACTTCGAAACGAGTGAATAAACTACAAACTCCGAGATGAGTACATAAACTAGAGACTCCGAAATAAGTGAATAAACAACCAACTCCGAAATGAGTAAATAAACGAGAGACTCTGAAACAAGTGAATAAACTAATTAGCGCTAGATTAAGACATCAAACACAGAGCAGCGCATACAAAAAAATGAATATTTTATTCATGAATCAAAGTGTTTGAAAGATACAATTTACAGAAAAAGGGAAGGGAATACAATTCTAGCCTTTTAAGAAGGCGGGGGTTTCAATCAAATAGCAACCCGTTCGCTCTCTTGCCGCAGCTCCTCCTCACCCGCCACTATTGTAGCCAGCATCGCTTCGACTTGAGCCCATTGTTGCAAGCATGATGAAAACTTCCCAGCAATTTCCTTCTTAGCAACTTCGCAATCTTGCATTTCCCGCTTAGTAGAGTCGAGATTCTGCCTCAGCGCCATTCCTTTAGAAACTCATTGTTGAAGATTTTCAAAAATAATTTGCAGCTGCACGGCATTCGCTTCGACCTGGGCATGCAATTGGCTAAATTCGCCAGAAGCCGTCTCATGTTCCTTTTGCTTCAGGACCAACTTTTTCTCGAAGTATTGGATGGAAGCGGCACTTTGCTCGATCAATGCGATTAGTTAAGCCATCGAGTTTAATGCTTCAGGTGCGAGACGTTTATGCTCGATCTCATGGAGACAAGCCTTAATTCGCTTATAATAGTCAACCCAAATGCCGACGAAATCTTCACCGTGGAAAGTCACAAGTGTCGCCAGCATTAGGGTTGACCTCATCAGCAAAGTCCACAGCAGAAATGAGAGCTTCAACATTGAGGTCTTCAATAAATTCTCTTAGCATCCTCCTGCTATTTACCGCACCCGTGGAAAATTGATGCTTAGCGAAGGGTCCCGCGGGCATAGAAAAGTAAGACTCAAGAAGAGCCAAAGCCGGTGTAGCTGCTGCAGAATAAAGCACGCACAATGAATGGTCAGATTTCAACCTAAAAATAAAAAAGGATGATAATGAATGAGATTTAACATACCGGTAGTCAATGGTGGCAAATCAAGAAGCATGGGAGGCTCTGCTATTCTTTCGTTCTCTTCCTCTAGCCGTAAGCCTGTGGTCAATACAAGAAAAGCATTAGCAACATAAAGATTACTCGTAGAAAGATAAAATAAGATATGATGAATATACTAACCGACGCCCGATGGAGGTACGGATTCCGATTGGAAGGCGAAGTGCAAGCTTAACATTTGGCATAAGCGGTCAAAAATCACTCCTGCAGGATTACAACAATATATGGTAAAGAAATTAATCTGAGAAATAATATCTATACTGAAACAAGGAAATGAGAAATCTTTACCTTCCGTCATTAAACCCGAGAGAACTCGGGGGGTACAAAAGAGATAGGAGGAGCGGTGGCAATCATGGCAACGGCTGACGATGATTCTTCAATCAGCATAGGGCCGGGGTTTACCACACCTATATTCGGAATAAATTAGATATCAGTAAATATGTCTACCAGGATTGAGAACCCAAAAGAAATAACACAAGGAATACCTGACGGGACAGGAACCATAGCGGAGTATGAAGTGGCACCAACCATGACGGCTTCCTCGGTTTCCACCTTCTCCGGGGAGATGGATTCAACATTGACACCTTCGTCCCCCGAATCAATAAGGGCTGTCGTCATGCTCGCATCACCCGCCAATGTCGGGGATCAATTGGGGGAGGAAGCGGCAGTTGGAAAAGTCTCTGATTCGACATGAAGGCCTGACGCCCCAGACTCGTCAAACGCTGGCACTTCACTCGCCACGTTAATACCTAAACTCGGACCTGCCACGTTATTCAAGGACAAATGTGTTATAATTCAAGAAAAACTGCTGTGGAAAGAAACCTGGAAAAGTAAATAAGTTCTACTAATTTTCAATAAGGAATCGTGCGCTGTTTTACTTTGAAGTAACCGCTCAGCCTCTTCGCGAGCCGAACTCGCAATCTGCCTATGAGCGGTGGATAAAGCAGAAGGAGTGTCCTCTATAGGAATTCCAGGGTGTCCTGCATCACTCAAACCCGTGCCTGTGGCCAAGTTAGCCTGACGCTCCCTTGCTACGAGCTTTTTGCGCTTCCTCTCAGCTTTAGCTGTATGAAGAGATCTCTTCAGGACCTTTGACAGAGGAACGTCTTTGTCTAAATCTGGCTCGACCTCCGGATCTGCTGCAACGTCCGTCATCAGTTGCTTCAGCAACGCTTCCTATGACGGCCCTAGGGCGACCTCGACTATAGCCGGTAGCTGTGAAGGCTCCTCTGCACCACTACCTAAGGATGGCACTGCACTTGGAACAACACGAGTTGCAGTGGTTCCTGTAATAAAAAGGAGAAGGGATTCAGGGTGAGAACGAAATGAGATAAAAATGTATATTCAAAGGCGTCGTAAAAAACGAATCATACCGAGACCTTTAGAAGCGTGAAGCCTCTCCTCTTCCTCAAATGTCTTGTGGGACGCCGAGAGAGCCTCTTCAGTAGAGATTCCTGTTAAAAAAAATCGTTAATAAAGCATAATAAATTAAAAAAATACAGAGGAATATAAACGAGATATACTAAACGCCGCAAGAGAAGCAAGCGCTTCTTGCTCGCGGGCTAATCTCTTAAAAGCCTCAATAGCGTCTTGAAAATCAGTAGCGGCATTCTCATTGATAGAGGCTTCGAGCAGACCGTCGTTGGTTCCGTATTCGGAAAAGCCCTCGCTATAAGGAACATGAGGCTCCTAACCGAATACAACGTCAGCCGAGAATAAAGATTTCTTCTTCTTCTGCGAACTGGAAACAACACCCGATGACTCAAGTTTTTGCTTGATGGGCTTCTTAGGACGGCAAGTCCAGATCTCCGAGCCAATTCCCGACTCAGGGGACATCTCAGCCACCATAGTCATAGGAGCACTTACATCCGGTTGTGGCTTAGCCAGAAAGGCTCGTGAAATTACAACTGTGGTGCTCTCTCTCAAAGAAGGACGGACAACTGCCCGTCGCTTCAGCGAAACCACATGATTTCCAGCCGGGACAAAATCCTTATGGTCAAGAAGCATCCGCCTTTCATCCTTGACGACGTCACCCGTGGTGTGCTGATACCAGGCAATATAAGCATTCGAGGCCTTCGGATATGACTCAGCTCACTGATCAGGAAATGAGACCCCGTATTTAGCCGCATAAAATGATGCGTCGCGTTGCGACCGCTCTCTTCGGTAGCAACTGGATCAATGAGAAACGCTTCAAGGGGAATGTCTTGGTTGTAACTAGATTGCAGGGAAAAACGATGCGGATTATATCTCATAAATAATATCGAGGCGTTCTGTCTGAATACAAGGAAACCCGGCCTGATAGAATATAAAAGAACAATCTCCCGGGCCTTCAAAGAAGAAGCTCCATCCTTGAAGACATCATGGAGCGGCTGGATTACTTTAGAGGGTTCCTTACAATGGTCAGAACCCTGTCGACGAAGGTCATGCTGTCCCCAACCATGCGCGGGTGAAGAAGCAATCGCCGAGCCTCTCGCTGTATTGGGTCTGGAGAAGAAGCATCGACCGGTTGCATAATCCGAGGGAAGTTGTATCCTTCATAAATCTAGACCGTTTATGCACGCCAAAGGCGCCCAACACACGCATCTCGATCCACATGGTGAAGTAGTGCAATGGAAGATTTATGGGCTTCAATTCTGGCTGAGCGGTGTCGGACGCTATACTCAGATCATGATACAAATGCGCTAATCCTGCAACCCTAATAGCCATATGTGTCCCCGCCGCAATGTGGTGAGCTGGATAAAAGACAGATAGTCTCATATAGAGAGGGTGCATTTGAAGTGCAAACCAGCTCAGCCACAAGCCAATGAACCCCATAAAGAAAGTCTTCTCAACAATGTCCGGAGCGCCAATCTCTGCGAAAGGGACGATTGGGGTATCCGGAATAAAGAATTGCCTTAAATCCGCCTCTCCATTCGGTAGTTTGTCCAAATCAATTCCGAACGGATCATCGATCTTGGAAAACTTCGCAGTTTTCTTCGATAAAGCCTCCGGACGAAGGAAGCGGGCAACAAAGTCCGTAAAGCTAACTTCATGCCCCCCGGACTCCAAGAACAAGCTCTCATGTATGTTTAACACTTTGATCAAGCTCAGAAACTTGTGTTGAACAGCATTTTCCGGGGTAAGCCCCATAACCACCAATTCAGTAGCGAAGACATACTCATCAAGAGGAAGTGTCTCCTCATAATGCTCTCCTCTGATGGGTAACCCGGATATTTCCGCGAATTCCTCCAGTGAAACTGATACCTCCCGATCCGATAAAAGAAATGTGTAGGTCGGAATATTCCACTGCTCTATAAAGGATTTGACTCACCACACATGAGGAGTGTGGTAATAAAAGAAAGACGCGTAGATCGTTGGGTATAACCTGGTCTTCAGCAGCAGCGACTTCTTAGCCGACAAAATGTAACGGGCCCACTGCAGATAACCAACCGGATGTCAGAGGGTCACTCCTATCATATAAACCTGACCCCAAGGACGCGTTTCTCCTTGACATATCCGACACCCTAGAATGTCTAGGGCCATCGGCGGCTGGACTGGTATCTACGCCATGGAAGGTTGGAGACGAGCTTCTGAGGTACAGTTAACCTCTTCCACTGCATAATAGACATGTGGAGGATCAGTGTAATGAATCGACGGGATCGGTTCTGACGGCACCGCACAAGTAAAGCTGCGCCGACCCCGGATAATATAACTATACCACGATCCCCACAAATAAAGAGACTTTTGCTCTCTGTCGTAGTCCTGGATTAGCGCAAAGACTTTCCGATCTGTAGGTGCATCGGCAAAAGCACTCTTCGAACGAACATAAGGGAAAAAGGAATCGAAAGCCATAGTACCTGAAAGGAAAAACCCGTAAAGAGTTAGTTATCGGCACAATGCAATTAACTACAACTAAGGGCCTTAGCATCTGTGCTCCACTGTAGCATATTAAAATCACTACAGCCCAAGAAAAAAAGGGGACAATGGGTGTTCATATCAGAATTTTGCATTATTATATCGCCCATTCTTAATCACATTACATATAAATAGGTGCTTTTGATCCATGTCTGCTAAATAGTTGCAGGTTATAGGTTCTCAGATCGTTACAGTGAAATTCATGAAAAGTCGCTACAAATGTGAGACAACGACCAACAATAGATGAATCCGTATGATGCCGCCTACCATTTCAAGGAACAAATGGAAAATCATTAGACAGTTCAATGCACAAAGCATAAGGGCGGCACAAGATTCAAGACTTTAACGTGAAACTCAAGGCAAAAGTCCACATCATTCTTCACTGTTGGAAATCTGGAAGGAAATAGAAGAGATTTTGAGAAACCAAGTAAAGAAAACAGAAGATAAAAGCAACACAGAGAAACCCTGAAGAGATGGGCACAAGAACACACCAAATGGCCGTGGAACCGCGGCCAAACAGGCCTTTTTGCCGCGGAACCGCGGCCATAATATGTACGTGCCGGTGGGGTGTCGGTGCTTTGACTCGGTCTTTGGGGTTGTTTTGTAATTTCATGTATAGATCAGAATGTAAACCTAGGGTTTTTCCTATCTATAAATAGGAGGCCTCAAAACCAAATAATGGTATGCCTCTTTCAGGGCGCCTCTTTGGAGGATGCCTCTTTTTAATTTCTTAGATTAAATTTTATTTTCCATTGTAATCGTCAAGAGGTCATCAATAAAAGTAAGTGTTTTTAATTTTTATCTTGCATTTTTATTTGAATTTAATTCATGCATTTTTTTACCTGTCTTTATTTATTTGCAGGTTAATTAGTAATTAAAAAGAAAAAAATTATAAAAATGAATTTCATCGTAACTTCCGTAATGAGTGAGTAATTCCTCACTTGTTAGGGTTAGGATTGGGTAGGTTTGAGAGATGGAAATCTCTCACTCCTTTCTTGCCCATATAATATTTTAATTAGGATTCTATTTGAATCAAACACACACCTCTCACTACGGCACCTTATCCTACGAGATGGCGGTGATTCCCTAGTCAGACCGGTTGTGGTTGATTTACATAGAGGTTAAGGAAAAGAGTTAAGAAAGTACGGACAAGGACCAAAAGGAAGAAAACGAAGTTTCTTCCTAGTCGTGCTAATCTCCTTTGTTGACTATTACCCTAACACCTATGTTCTTAATTAGGGCAAAAGAAGCAGTGAGTAGAGTTCTTTTTCCAAACTAATCTAATCCTAACCATAGCAAGGTTTTAAATCAAATTAATTTCAATCTTAGTTTTTTTTAAATCAAAACCTACCAAATATAGGACTGAACTCGTAAGAATTTAAAAAAAGAACACGTTTTCCCTGTGGACCGATCCGTACTCAACCGGCTAGCTACCAAGCGACACCGTTATTTATTGCGGTAAATTCTTGATCTATCTTTTAAAACGCACGTACGCAAAAGACAGCCAATCAATGGGCCCCACAAAATCAAGGTGATGCCTCATCGATGATGTGACATGCACCCATTGTGAGAATCCAAAAGGATTCTCATTAAATGAAAAATCTCACTAAGCAGTGGAGTTCAAAACTCCCAATGTTCTTGAAGAACGTATTCTGCAACAAATCCAAATCTGTAAGAAGAATAGAACCCTAAAACGAAAATAGGAAAGAGGAATAAAATTCCCAAAAATTTCAAAATTTCTCAAAGCTAAGCTCTGTAATACAAACTGGAATTAAATTCCTTCGATGATGGGATTAAATCCCAGAAATCCCCATGGGAAATAAAATGGAATTAAATTCCAGAAAACCCTAAAAAATCAGAGCCAATAACAGGGTAAAACCCTAAGATCTCTAAGACCCACAGTCTACTTAAATAAAAAGTTTTTTTAAGATCTCTATGAGAACATTTCAAGAAAATAGCTAAGCTCTGTTAATGGGTTAAAAATCCAAAACAAAAAGGAAGGTTATTTCAAGAGTTGAACTTTGGTCATGATCCTTACCGATTTTTTTAACAGAGTTTAACTCTGAAAAAGTTTAGTGGACAGAGATCTAAATTCTGATATGAGAATTAAATTCTCAAGGAAGAAGAAAACTCAAGAAGATAATCAAGCGACAGTCATCTCAAGGGCCAAAGGCCCTATTTATAGGATGCGGAGGAACGGTTAAACTCCCTAGGAGATCAAACAGTAGAAAAAGCGACACTGTTGCACCCATGTGTGAGCCACGTAAGAACAATGGTGGGTGGCATTTTTTCCTCCAAAATTTAAACAATATAAAAAGAGCTAAGCTCTGTTGAATTTTAATGAGGCAGCGCCTCACGTGCTCTTCACGAAGGCGCCAGCGCCAATCTTGTAGGATTAAATCCTATGATGGCGCCGCACGTGCTCCTCATGTGGGCATCAATATGCAAAGCACACGAGCGCTTATTATATAAGAATTGGATTCTTATATGGCGCCACACGTGCTCCTCACATGGACGCCAATGTACAAAGCACATGAGCGCTTATTATATAAGAATTAGATTCTTATATGGCGACATACGTACTCCTCATGTGGCCGCCAATGTACAAACCATATGAGTGTTTATTATATAAGAATTAGATTCTTATATGGCGCCGCACGTGCTCTTCACGTGGGCGCCCAAGCAAAGCACAGGAACGCCTATCATTAATAAGAATTAAATTCTTAAGTGGCGCCCACGTGCACAACACGTGAGCGCTGGCGTCCAAGTTTATATCAGTAGTATTAAATTCTACAGGGGGATATTTCCTAAAAACTAACATACTCTCTGTTAAACAGAGCCGTTGGATGAAAGATCCAATGGTGATGATAAATCATCAAATAAAATAATAAAATTCTATTAAGGGAAATGTAACGACTCTGAATTTTTTGTACAAATTTTTTCTTTTTAATGTACAGAAATGAGATTACAAGCCTGAGTACAAGTTATAAGTTTATCTTATTTAAGAACAGCAAGAAGCCACTTGTAGCTCTCTGGTAAAGCCTTGCACTGCTGTGACGTAGCCCCTATGTTCGAATCCCATCAGACACATTATATTTTTCTGATTTTCTTTTTAAACTTTTTGGAAGCCAAAAAGTTTTCACATGCGATGCACATAAAAATGAAAAGTCTGAAGAAATAATCATGTGCAAAGGGATTAATACAGAGAGGAACACGTGGTACAAATCCAACGGTCCATCTCCCAAATTCGACCGGCCAAACACCCTCAAAAACCGGCGCCGACGGTCCCCCCGTAGACAATGAGGCCCGGTCTTGGCACACAAGTCTCTTGACCTACCCCTAACTCCCCTGCACTGTTTGATTACTCTGCAATCAAACACAGACCCCTCAAATCCCCATTTATCACCTTTTTAATACATTTTAATTCAATATTTTAATTTCAAAACCCTAATTCCATACTATAAATGCTACCCCATGCCCTAGCCCATCCTCATTCTGAAAACTATAACCAAAATTCTCAAAGTTTTCTAAGTACAAGTGGAGTTAGCAAACAAGCAACTTCCGGCAAAGATCGAAACCGATTCTGGAGCTCCCGCGGCATCCCAAAGCATTCCCCCTCTCTTTCTTCCTCTTCTTAACAAAATCAAATGGTAAATCCCTCCCAATCTCTCTTCTTCCTCTTTAAAAATCTCTTTTTTTCAAAACATGTCGGTAAGTGGAGTTAATACCGACATTTTATTCTAAACCCTAGAAATTACACTTTTTTTAAGAATTGCTCATTAATATTTCTATATGTTACTTGTTAACATAAAACCAATGTTTAGAACAAACTTTCACTCTAAAATATCATGAAACATAACTTTAAATCAACTTTTATATTAAAATACCATGAACTTTGTATCTACCACATTTAATTGTTCCAAAACAAGAGCTAGCTTCGTCATGTTCTTCTTTTGCTTAATTATACCTTTAGAAAACCTCATGCGGTAACGACCTACCTCTTATATACATACATGGTTTCCATAGCACGATACTCTTCGAGCGTATTTTTTAGTTACGAACAATATATTTCATTAAAATACCATCTACTATAAAAAACGGTTTTCTTTGTAATTGTATTTTAAAATTCCTTTGCAAATAAGCCTCTACAGCTCATTTTAGGAGACCCACTATTGGATGGTGCGGATTATCCACATTCTTGGGCTAGTAGAGTAAAATGCAGACCTCCACACGGAGCATTCGATCTTGAAAGGTTTTAAATACGGTTTTTAAGAAAAACGCATTTTATAGATTAATAAATTTTAATTTTTTTAATTATATAAAATATTAAAAACCTATATATTTTCAAAATATAATAAACTCATAATTTTTAAGATGGAAGAATTTCAAGTTTCACCAAAATACCATCAAGATATCAATACAAGACAAGTTTTACAATAAAATACCATGAACCATTCAAGCTAAGTATTTATCACAAAAATATCTCAAATCTTTAAAATTCACATTCATGGAAATCCTAAATAATATAAATAATTTCTCGAGATTATTTTGAACTATATCTTTTTAATATTTTTCATAAAACCCGTTGAGTTATATAAAATTAAATTTAAGGACTTTAGTAAATATAGGTTTAAGCAGGATCAATTCTCTTGAGCCTCAGAGAGCTGGAGAAAGTGAGTGCTTACCTATTTAGGATAGAAAACTTAATGGTGTTATCAATGGTAATTGTTTTGGAAAAAAACACAAATCCTGGCGTCCATGTGCAACAGTTACCGATAACTCCTGAACCTAATTCAAGATCTAAATCAGTTTAAAGTGTCTGACTAAAGTCTGAGTCTAACTCATGTCTAAATCCAAACTCAAAACCTCAATCTAAAACTAAACATGAATACTTGATCATGAACTTGAATCCAAACTCAAGTCAGAATCCAATTCAAACATGAACCTAAAGTCTAGCATGCATACTTGAACATGACACCTGAATTCAAACACATATATCAAACCTGAATACATGACTTGACTCGACTCGAACGATGAATACAACTTGACATGAATACAATAACACTTGAAATGAATACATGATATATACATGAACTCTATCTTACGAACTGATGTATTCATGGATTGGAGCAAGGCTGATAATTTTAGCTGTAACTTAGCATATACGGGGTGCTGGGGTAGTTCATGCGTGAATCCAATGAAATCTCAGGAGTCCCACTAGATCATGAACCTATGTCTACTAACACAAGCAAGCTATCATAAGGGCCCCGTGTTTTCTTGCTCCTGGATTAAAGCCTGTTGAGTTTGGAATACTTCAATACTAGGTTGAAATCCCGTTAGTGACACTTGATTCGGGCCCGTGGTTCCTTACCCCTGGATTACAGCCTGTTAGGTTCAAGAACACTCTTGAGATTGGTTGACATTCACCATTGAACTTACGTTAAATTAGTATATCTAAGTAGAGACCTGTTAAGACACTTACATTCACTGCTTGTTCACTATACTTACACTACACAGCCATGTTACTTTTATTTGCCATGCTCATGCTATCATACTTATGTACTTGTCATACATTACCATACTTGTCCACCTATATTATGATAAAACTGCATGCTACATAAACTCGCCATGTTTATATTAAACGACATGCTGACACATCATACTTCATAATCCATTGTTCATGATATACATTTTCCTAATCATTACACTTTATATTTCACTTCATTCCTTAGGAATTACCGAGCGAAAGTTTGCTGACAGGCATTCTACTTTTCTCTATTTTCTTAGTATGTTCGTCAGATATTGTGGAGACTGAAGAGGTAGACATCTCAGAGGAAAAGCACGATCAGACCGAGACCCGGGCCTAGACCAGTTACCTTTTCTCAGTTTATGTATTCCACCTGTTTAGGCATTTCCATCCTTATATTTTCTTTCAGTTAAAATCGTGTATTGTAAATGAATCAAGTTGAATGTAAATAAAGTTGTTGAAGTTTTAATCTCATGCTTATTCTCTTGTCATTTTACATTGCTTATTTTACGCTTAGCGTATTTATTCCGGGAATTGATCTTCTCGAAATAAATATGTCGCGGCCTTGCCACACCACCGTTTCCATCTACTGGAAAGCGGGGCATGACAGGTTTTGTTGGTGGCCCATGCAGGTCCAGTTCTGTATGAAGTCATAAGCAATATATAACAAGAAATATGAGATTCAACATCTTTACATTTCATGCAATTCAATTTTCGTTGAATCTATCCTAATCTTTCTGCTATATCTAAAGTGATGGATTCTCCCAGCAACCCTAGCACCAACAATGGAAGTACGCCGCCGCCGCCTGTCCTTGCCGTTCTACCATCTCCACCTACCATAGCCGCTCCACTCACAGAACAAACGATACTTCTGGAGGCTATCAAAAGCTTACTTAAAGGTCAGCAGGTTCAAAGCATGATTTTACAGGAGCAGACGGCTCTATTTCAACAGAGGTTCATCCGCTCTGAAGCAGACGCACCGGGAGTGAAACAATTTCGAGCGTTACACCCGAAGGACTTCTCAGCGAAGGAGAAACCACTTGAGACCGAAGAATGGGAATAGAGCATTGAAGACGGCCTAGCTGTAGCTTAAGTTTAAGAAATGGCTTGGGTCAGAATAGAAAAACTCCAGTTTACCGATAATGCTAGAATCTGGTGGAAGGCTGATGAGAGCCGCCTTGAGTAGCCAATCAAGTGGAGGACTTTTCGTGATCTCTTTGATGCCAAGTATTTTCCAGAAACCGCGCACTTCGAGATGGAAAAGAAATTCATCCACCAGCAACAAGGATCCATGTGGGATAAGTCAGTGGACGAGTACGATACTGAATTCATCATGCCCGGCAGATTCGCTGCCCATCTAATTCCTACTGCAGAAATCAGAGCCAGGCGCTTCCAGCAAGGATTAGACCCGGAGATCCAGGCTGCCCTAGCAACGGGAGAATACCTGACACATGAAGTAGTTTTGAAGTCAGTCCATCGTTATGAAGCTGTCATTAAAAAAGGGATGGCCACAGTCGATTGGTATGAAACGTCCCGTCCATCAGATTACTGGAGGAGCCTCTTCTAGGCCGACTTTCCCATCTCCAGCTATGAGGCCAGGAGGATTATTTTCTGAGACTGAACCGAACTTCTGCATATATTGTAAGAGGACTGAACACCAAGTCAAAGATTGCCGTAGAGGGAATGGTCTTTGTCTGATATGTGGATCATTCTCACACACTATAGGAACTTGCCCACACAATCGAATTGGCCCAATTTCTGCAGCTAGACCAGCTATCTAAGCTCTACCTACTCGATTAGCTCTTCCTGCACCACCTCCACACAGACCACCTTTACCTCGTCAGCCATCGATGTACCAGCAAGCAAAGAGAAATGTGCTGATACATCAGGCTTACACTTTGGCGGCCATGGAATCCGAGGCTATAGGTCAAAGTAACACTGGCAAATTCCTTCCCATCTTTTCATCCTTTTCAAATTCTTGCACACTTTCATTCTTTCAAACATTTTCATGCACTTTCAGTATAATAGCAGTAGTTCTTTCACCACCACTATAATCAAATTTTCTTGAATCTGTTATAACTTCCTTTTATAAATTTCGAGAACGAAATTTTTATAAGCAGGATAGAATGTAAAGACTCTGGATTTTTTGTACAAAATTTTTCTTTTTAATGTACAGAAATTTACAAGTCTGAGTACAAGTTATAAGTATATCTTGTTTAAGAACAACAAGAAGCCACTTGTAACTCACTGGTAAAGCCTTGCACTGCTGGGACGTAGCTCCTTTGTATGAATCCCATCAGACACGTTATATTTTTTTGATTTTCTTTTTAAACTTTTTGAAAGCCCAAATTTTTACACGTGCGATGTATATAAAAATGAAAAGTCTGAAGAAATAAACATGTGCAAAAGGATATTAATACAGAGAGGAACACGTGGCACAAATCCAATGGCCCATCTCCCAAATTCGACCGACCAAACACCCTCAAAAACCGGCGCCGATGGTCCGCCCGTAAGCAATGAGGCCCAGGCTTTGTACACAAGTCTCTTGGCCTACCCCTAACTCCCCTGCACTGTTTGATTACTCTGCAATCAAACAGAGACCACTCAATTCCCCATTTATCACCTTTTTAATGCATTTTAATTCATCTTTTTAATTCCAAAATCCTAATTCCACACTATAAATACTACCCTATGACCTAGCCCATCCTCATTCTGAAAATTATAGCCAAAATTCTCAAAGCTTTCTAAGTACAAGAAGAGTACAAGTGGAGTTAGCAAACAAGCAACTTCCGGCGAAAATCGAAGCCGATTCCGGAACTCCCGCGGCAGCCCAAAGCTTTCCCCCTCTCCTTATTCCTCTTCTGAACAAAATCAAACAGTAAGTCCCTCCCAATCTCTCTTCTTCCTCTTTAAAAATCTCTTTTTTATAAAACATGTCGGTAAGTGGAGTTAATACCGACATTTTATTCTAAGCCCTAAAAATTACACTTTTTCTTATGTATTGCTCATTCATATTTCTACACCTTGCTTGTTAACATAAAACTAATGTTTAGAACAAACTTTCACTCTAAAATATCATGAAACATAACTTTGAATCAACTTTTACATTAAAATACCATGAGCTTTTTATCTACCATATTTAATTGTCTTGCTTAATTATACTTTTAGAAAACCTCACGGAG
This sequence comes from Agapanthus africanus, assembly GCA_030015575.1. Classification (NCBI taxonomy): domain Eukaryota; kingdom Viridiplantae; phylum Streptophyta; class Magnoliopsida; order Asparagales; family Amaryllidaceae; genus Agapanthus; species Agapanthus africanus. The sequence continues at coordinate 860,980,650 of JASDDO010000024.1, read as the reverse complement.
TAACGACCTACCTCTCACATACACATATGGTTTCCATAGCACGATACTCTTCGAGCGTATCTTTTTAGTTATGAACAATATATTTCATTAAAATACCATCTACTATAAAAACGGTTTTCTTTGGAATTGTATTTTAAAATTCCATTGCAAATAAGCCTCTACAACACTTTTTAGGGGACCCGCTATTGGATGGTGTGTATTATCTGTAACAACTCCAATTTTTGTATACCAAAATTTGATTTAAAATTGAAGTATACTTGGAGTATTAATGTTGCTGATAACACTTTAAGTATCTATCTCTTTACAATAATTACAAGAAAGAGCTTGTAGCTCATTGGTAATACCTTGCACTGCTGAACTAAGCCACCAGAGTTCGAATCCCATACCCCACATTATTTTTATTATTGATTTTTTAAAAAACCTTTAGAATACCAAGAGTTTACACGTGCATATCTCACAAAAACCCCACTACACCCAAAGATGTAACACTTGCAGAGGGTAGATGAACCGCCGGGGGAGATCCAGGTCACCGGACTCGGTCGGGAATCGGCCAACTCGGCCTTGACTCGGCCGACTCAGTGATCCGACCGAGTCACGGCCGAGTCACCCCCGATTCGGCCGATTCCGGCAAGGGTCACAACATGAAAGTTGTGTCTTTTGGTATTCCCTACGCACCTGCAAAGTTTCAGCCTCATACCACTTCCAGAGCTCTTTAAAACCTCCAATTACTCCACTTTTAATACATTTTTATTACATTTTATCACATTTTTATTTTTTAACTTTTCATCTACCCTAACCCTAACCCTAGCCTAGACCTATATAAAGGCCCCTACCCTATACCTTTTCCCCTCACAACTCTAAGCATACTCTCTAAAACTCTTGAGAACTTGGTGCAAAGAGCGAAAAGCGAAGCGCTGCCGAAACCGACGACGGATTCCGGCGACCGGATCAAGACCGACGTGACGTTTCCGACGAATCGGCAACCACCACACCTTTTAGAACGCTTAGCTTGTCCAAACCCGTAAGTCCCAACCTTCTATCTTTCTTTTCTATAATTGTAAAATACGACTTTTTGGAACCGACGGAAATCGGACAAACCGATTCCCGATCCGGTTTTTCTTTAAAATTCCACTTGTCACCTAATACATATTATCAACCCTATTGCATGTTGACTATTAATCACCCTTAAATCAAATTTAATCACACTTTTCCACATGAAATGATAATTTCTTTACAAAACCGTATTTCTTGCATTAAAATACCATCAAGTTATTTTAATGTTCTAATTAGATCCCTCACTCTTAATCATGTTTATTTTGATAACAAAACTTGTTTCATTCAATTTGGATGAAATTTCACACATGAAATGATAACGTTTATGAATACCGTATTCTTGCACCTTAATACCCTTAAGTTTAACATAGCTTATTTCACCTTGAAACTTCACCAAAACTTAATATAAGTCACGGGGTAATGACCTACCCTTACACACACTCATTATAATCCTAATTGATAAATAACAAAAATACAGAATACGATATTATAGGACTTTTTCACTAAAATACCATAACCTTTATAACTTTTAGTTTAACCTTTAAATTGTAAACTTTTCTAAATAAAACTTATATAAAATGAAAGCACGATTGGTCATGGACATCGATCGTTTATCTAAACTGTCTTGTGGGTCTAGGCAAGTGTGTCTAAGGCTAGTGGTTTTTAATTAGGCCCACGACTGTGGTTCCTTCCCACTTACCTGGCACTTACCTGGCTGCATTCGACGGTGAAGAGGCGATTTGAGGCTTCTAATGACTCATCGTTTAGACCATAGAATATAGGTTAGATGGTCTAGGAAACCCTAACAACTAAAATATGGAGAACTATATACTTTTACAAATAAATACCCTATATTTAGAAAACCTTTTCCCTAAATTAAAAGTATTTATAAAAACCTGAGCAAAGTGCCATTACAACCCATCTTTGGGGAACCTGTTAGGGATAGCACGGTTCATCGTGCACCCGCAGGCTAGTAGTGCGAGATTCAGACCTCCGCAAGGAGTATTCGGTCTCGAAAGGTTTAAAATACGATATTTAAAGAAAGTGATATTTTTGTAAATAAAATATTCATTTAAAAATTATTTATGTGTTTAATTATATATAATTATCATTTAAACATTTATTTTGTTATAATATAAAATTTCCACTTTTTCCTAAAATTCAAAGATTAAAAGTTACATTAAAATAACACGAATTTCAAATAAACAATTAATACTTTTATTAGGATATATTCACTAGAATAACACAAATAAAATTCACATTCATTATAACAATAAAGACGATTATTAAATACTTGAGGTGTATTTGGAAAACTATACAAAAGTATTTTTACATAAAACCCCTCAAGTTTCACAAATTACAATAAGGCCCCTAGCTAATATTGAACTTCAAATTATATTTCTTTTAGTCGGACTCGGGTTAGAGTCTGACTAATTCTGACTTGAATATATTTCAAGTCAATCTATATTTCAATTATATTCCAACACAACTTGAATACATGAATCCCAGAATCAGTTAACAATCTGTCTGACTGAACCGAACCATGGATATTCTTTTTACAAGTTTCCAGTATTCCATTTACATGACTCTACGGTTATAACCGTTTCCTGATATCATGGTTTCGGTAAGTCAATCAGTTAATCAAGTCAATCAAGCAATCATTACAAGTTTACAAGATAACAATACAAACATGACATCGCGGGGTTTAAAGGGGTAGATTGGTACGGAAGATGTTAAAAGTGGAATGAGATGGTCAGATTAAGACACCTAACCTATATTCCGTTGTTGTTGTACCGTGGCATAAACGGTTCCATGTACTATACGTGCCCTTAGTCTCTGGCATATAGAGACTCCCCTCGTATACACTGGCATCCTCCTGTACCAAGCTACAAACAATTACGTTAAACAATATTTCATAATATTCTACAATACAATACTTTAGAAAATACTATACTCTGTCACTCTCATTTTTCATTCTTCTTTGGGACTTACCGAGCGACCTGTTCGCTGACGACATTCTATTTCTCTCTTCTTTGAATGTCGTCAGGTGCGTTGGACCAAGTTGAGACCGAGCCTACAAGTGAAGATTTGGAGAATTTCCAAGAAGACCCAGAGCTCTAGACTTTGTACTTGTTCTTCCCAGTACTTCCTTTTATTATTATTATGCCACTGTTTAGGCATTGCTTTTTCATTCCAGTTGTATTTTCATTTCATGCATTGTACAAAGAATGTTATTAATAAAAGTTGCTGTTATTTCAATTTCATTTGTCTCTTGTGATTATTTTATATTGCTTAGTTACGCTTAGCGTATGTACGTTTGAGTACATACGTAGCGGGCCTCGTCACGTCCACTTCGCCGTATACTGGGAAGCGGGACGTGACAGGTTTTGTTGGTGGCCCATGCAGGTCAGAGCTGTATGAATCCCTGTCATGCAGTTCTGGTCTGCGTGAACAACCTAAGCAATATAACACAAGAAACAGCAACTAAAACATTCTTTACAATTCATGTTCTTTGAATCTTACAAGTCTTTATTCCTTGAATCTTATCATTTCATTTGAATCTGTCTTAATCCAAATTTTCTTCAGGATTATGGATTCCCCAAACAATTCCCCGAACAACACCAGCACCAATGTCAACAATACCCCTTCAGCACTACCTCGCACTCCAGTTGTTCCCGCACCATCCACTGAGCAAACCATGTTATTCGATGCGATCCGCAGTCTGCTAGAGGGACAACAACAACTTTTGAGCCGTCCTGAGACAGATGCACCGGGAATAAAACAGTTCAGAGCTTTACACCCAAAGCAATTCTCGGGTAAAGGAAGCCCTCTCGAAGCAGAAGAATGGGCGCAAAGTATTGAAGATGATCTGGCAGCAGCTCAAGTGCCAGATAATGCTTGGGTCCGTGTAGCGAAGCTACAGCTCACGGACAACGCTCGAAATTGGTGGAAGGCGGAAGAAACCCGCCTGGCCCAGCCGATTGAATGGAAAACATTTCGCGAGAAGTTCGACGCGAAATATTTCCCTGTGACCGCCAGGTTCGCTATGGAACAGCAATTTATTCACCTACAGCAAGGATCAATGTGGGAGAAATCTGTAGATGAATATGATGCTGAGTTTACTATGTTGAGCCGGTAAGATCTGTCACAGTAGTTCAATTTTTAATATCATATACTACACAGCTAACACAATCTTTAAACAGATTCGCGGCACACCTGATACCGACGGACGAGATCAGAGCCCGTCGTTTTCAGCAAGGTTTGGACACCGAGATCAAGGCTGCTCTAGCCACCGGGAAGTTTTTGACTCATGAGGAAGCCCTTGAAGCTGCCCGCAGTTACGAGGCAGTGATAAAAGAGAGGGGAAGACCTCACTCTGTAGGAGTCAAGCGTCCTGCCAACCAGATGGCAGGTGGAGCCACGTCCAGACCACCCTTCGTGCCAAGGCGACCCGGAGTACCAACTCATCGTCCTAGCCCAGGTTTTTGCAACTACTGCAAGAGATCTGGGCATATGGTGAAGGATTGCCGTCGAACCAACCGCCTTTGTTTGATCTGCGGTTCAGCCACTCATGACATTGGATCTTGTCCTCAAAGGCAGAACTCAGTTGCTGCAAACCGGCCAGCAAACAACTATCAGCAGCGACCAGCTCTTCCAGCACCTGCTACCAGACTTGCACTGCCTGCCCCACCTAGAGGACCACAAGCTGCACCACCTCCTCGACAGTTCCATCAAGCCCAAAGGAACGTTCAGAGGAATGCTCCTCAGGCCAGGAGGAATGTGCCGAAGCGCCAGGCTTTCATGATGTCTGTTGAAGAAGCTGAGGCCACTGGCCAAGTCATTACTGGTAAATTTCCTTCCTAAATTTATCTTCTAGTTTTGGTTACCTACACACTTTCCCTATACCTAAAACCTATCCCATATACCTTAGGTACAATTCTAGTAGCTTCACTACCTGCACTTGCACTGTTTGATACTGGAGCATCCCACTGCTTTATGTCGCAACGGTTTGTCCGAACCCATGCGATTCCAGTCTCACCGCTTGTATCCTGCTGGAACGTCAGTTCTGGAAATGGTGTTCTAAAGGCAACTATGGGATACAGCATGTGTCCGGTCATCGTCTGCAGTCGAGAATTTTACGCTGACTTCAAGGTACTGGACATACCGAACTTTGATGTGGTTCTAGGAATGGACTGGCTTGGAACCTTTTATGCTACCATCGACTGTCATCAAAGGAGGGTAGTATTTGAGATCCCAGATCATCCGATCTTTTACTTCAAGAGTGGAGACCGTACATTGGAGCCAAGCATTTACAAAGCAAAGCCAAAGGAAGCAATAGTTGCAGCAGCTCATGCAGAAGAAGAAGCAAGACCGGAGGTAGTTCGAGAGTTCGATGATGTATTCCCTGACGATATATCAGGTTTGCCTCCTGATCGAGCTCTTGAATTCAGTATTGACTTAGTACCAGGAGCACAACCAGTAATCAAAGCACCATATAGACTAAGTCCAGAAGGTTTGAAGGAAGTACGAACACAGTTGGACGAATTACTGGCGAAAGGATGGATTCGTCCCAGCACTTCAAGTTGGGGAGCACCTGTGCTACTGGTGAAGAAGAAGGAAGGTTCATATAGGATGTGCATCGACTATAGAGCCTTGAACGAAGTTACTATTAAGAACAAATATCCACTTCCGCGCATCGACGATTTATTCGATCAGCTTAGTGGATCTTGTGTCTTCTCTAAACTAGATCTTCGTTCAGGTTATCATCAAGTGAAGGTCAAGGAAGCTGATATTCACAAAACAGCTTTCAGAACTCGTTATGGACATTATGAATTTTTAGTAATGCCATTCGGAGTGACCAATGCACCAGCAATCTTTATGAATCTTATGAACCAAGTTTTCCGGGAGTATTTAGACAGGTTCGTTGTCATCTTCATCGACGACATCCTGGTATATTCTAAGAATCGGAAAGAGCATGCGGAGCACTTACGAATTGTCCTGGAAACCCTTCGACAACATAAGCTTTATGCCAAATACAGCAAGTGCGAGTTTTGGCTAAAACAGGTTGGTTTTCTTGGACACATCGTATCAGGAGAAGGAATTTCTGTGGATCCAACAAAAGTCTCAGCAGTCAGCGAATGGCCTACACCAAAGTCTGTGAAGGATATTCGGAGTTTCTTGGGTTTAGCTGGATATTACAGAAGATTCATTGAAGGCTTTTCGAAGATAGCAACACCCCTGACCAAGCTCACACGAAAAGATGAAGAATTTGTGTGGTCAGAAGCATGCGAGCAAGCTTTCGTAGAACTTAAGTCGAGACTGACTTCTGCACCTATTCTTGTAATACCGGATCAATCTGGAGGATTTGAAGTGCATTGCGATGCATCCGGTAAGGGATTAGGATGTGTTCTACATCAGCACGGTAAGGTTGTGGCTTATGCTTCAAGACAACTGAAGACTCATGAGCGCAATTACCCGACGCATGATCTAGAGTTGGCAGCCGTTATTTTTGCTCTCAAGATTTGGCGCCACTACTTACTTGGCGAACGAGTGAACATCTACACAGATCACAAAAGTCTGAAGTATGTGTTTACTCAGAAGGAGTTGAATATTCGGCAGAGAAGATGGTTAGAACTTATGGCGGACTTCGACATCAATTTGCAATATCATCCAGGAAAGGTGAACGTAGTACCTGATGCTCTTAGTCGCCAACCATTAGCAATGAATCTCACCGCCCAGTGGAAGCTTCAGCAAGACCTACATCAAATGGAGATCGAACTAGTCATGCCAGGTGATGTTTCAAATTTGATGAATCTACAAGTTCAATCAACTATTGTTAATCAGATCAAAGCAGCTCAAGCCAACGATGCTAAGTTGCAAAAGATCAGAGAACAAGTGGAGAATGGACTCAGAACAGATTTCATCATCCACGAAGACGGATCTTTGAGATACGGCAGTAGATTGTGTGTACCAAAGGGTCCTGTTCGGGAAGAGTTAATGAGAGAAGCTCACAGCTCTCCCTATTCAGTACATCCTGGAGGTACCAAAATGTACAAGGATCTACGTCAGAATTATTGGTGGCATGGTATGAAGCGTGAAGTAGCCAGAAGCGTCGCTAAATGCTTGGTGTGTCAGCAAGTAAAGGCTGAACATCACAGGACTGCTGGATTACTTCAACCGTTACCAATTCCAGAATGGAAGTGGCAGCACATTACGATGGACTTTGTAACTGCTCTTCCTCGCAGCACAAAAGGTAACGATGCGATTTGGGTCATTGTGGATCGACTCACAAAGTCGGCTCACTTCATCCCATTTCGAGTTGGCCAATCAACTGAGACATTAGCGAAGAAGTACATGGAGGTAATAATCTAATTTAGATTTAAACGAAATTCTTCATAATGTACTATCTCTGATACCCATGAACTCAAACAGGAAATTGTGAGACTTCATGGAGTACCAGTCTGCATTGTCTCCGATCGTGACACTAGGTTCCGATCGCAATTTTGGCAAAGTCTGCAAGCTAGCTTGGGAACAAGTCTGAACTTCAGCACGGCTTATCACCTACAAACAGATGGTCAGTCGGAACGAACTATTCAGATCTTGGAGGATATGCTCAGAGCATGTATGCTCGATTTCAAGGGATCGTGGGAAGATCACTTGCATCTTGTGGAGTTCGCGTACAACAACAGCTACCAAGCAAGCATAGGAATGGCACCTTTTGCAGTATTATATGGAAGGAAGTGTCGATCGCCATTAAGTTGGGACGACATCGGAGATAGGGAACTCCTTGGACCAGAGATGATAGTAGCGACCGTGGATGTTGTTCGTACTATCAGAGAAAGAATGCGCATAGCCCAAGATAGACAGAAACATTGGGCTGATGCAAAGAGACGACACTTGGAGTTCCAGCCAGGAGACCATGTATTCTTGAAGATATCTCCGAATCGCGGAGTGATCCGATTTGGAAGACGGGGAAAGTTGAGTCCGAGATACATTGGACCGTTCGACATACTCGAACGAGTCGGTGAAGTGGGATACCGATTAGCGCTTCCACCCTCATTGGAAGGAGTGCATAACGTGTTCCATATATCCCAACTCAGAAAGTATGTGAGTGACCCCAGCTATGTACTTGATCATTCCGAGCTTACGATACAGCCCGATTTGTCTTGTGAGCAACAACCTGTGGAGATCCTGGATAGAAAGGTAAAGACACTTCGGAACAAGGAAGTTAATTTGGTCCGGATAATGTGGAGAAAAGACACTCCAGGAGAATCCACGTGGGAAAGGGAAGATGAGATGCGTGCAAGATATCCGCACCTTTTTTGTAAATTAGTCCTTAAATAAAAGTTGTAAATTTCGAGGACGAAATTTTTTTGTAAGGAGGGTAGATTGTAACAACTCCAATTTTTGTATACCAAAATTTGATTTAAAATTGAAGTATACTTGGAATATTATTGTTGCTGATAACACTTTAAGTATCTATCTCTTTACAATAATTACAAGAAAGAGCTTGTAGCTCATTGGTAATACCTTGCACTGCTGAACTAAGCCACTAGAGTTCGAATCCCATACCCCACATTATTTTTATTATTGATTTTTTAAAAAACCTTTAGAATACCAAGAGTTTACACGTGCATATCTCACAAAAACCCCACTACACCCAAAGATGTAACACTTGCAGAGGGTAGATGAACCGCCGGGGGAGATCCAGGTCACCGGACTCGGTCGGGAATCGGCCAACTCGGCCTTGACTCGGCCGACTCAGTGATCCGACCGAGTCACGGCCGAGTCACCCCCGATTCGGCCGATTCCGGCGAGGGTCACAACATGAAAGTTGTGTCTTTTAGTATTCCCTACGCACCTGCAAAGTTTCAGCCTCATACCACTTCCAGAGCTCTTTAAAACCCCCAATTACTCCACTTTTAATACATTTTTATTACATTTTATCACATTTTTATTTTTTAACTTTTCATCTACCCTAACCCTAACCCTAGCCTAGCCCTATATAAAGGCCCCTACCCTCTACCTTTTCCCCTCACAACTCTAAGCATACTCTCTAAAACTCTTGAGAACTTGGTGCAAAGAGCGAGAAGCGAAGCGCTGCCGAAACCGACGACGGATTCCGGCGACCGGATCAAGACCGACGTGACGTTTCCGAAGAATCGGCAACCACCACACCTTTTAGAACGCTTAGCTTGTCCAAACCCGTAAGTCCCAACCTTCTATCTTTCTTTTCTATAATTGTAAAATACGACTTTTTGGAACCGACGGAAATCGGACAAACCGATTCCCGATCCGGTTTTTCTTTAAAATTCCACTTGTCACCTAATACATATTATCAACCCTATTGCATGTTGACTATTAATCACCCTTAAATCAAATTTAATCACACTTTTCCACATGAAATGATAATTTCTTTACAAAACCGTATTTCTTGCATAAAAATACCATCAAGTTCAATTTTAATGTTCTAATTAGATCCCTCACTCTTAATCATGTTTATTTTGATAACAAAACTTGTTTCATTCAATTTGGATGAAATTTCACACATGAAATGATAACGTTTATGAATACCGTATTCTTGCACCTTAATACCCTTAAGTTTAACATAGCTTATTTCACCTTGAAACTTCACCAAAACTTAATATAAGTCACGGGGTAATGACCTACCCTTACACACACTCATTATAATCCTAATTGATAAATAACAAAAATACAGAATACGATATTATAGGACTTTTTCACTAAAATACCATAACCTTTATAACTTTTAGTTTAACCTTTAAATTGTAAACTTTTCTAAATAAAACTTATATAAAATGAAAGCACGATTGGTCATGGACATCGATCGTTTATCTAAACTGTCTTGTGGGTCTAGGCAAGTGTGTCTAAGGCTAGTGGTTTTTAATTAGGCCCACGACTGTGGTTCCTTCCCACTTACCTGGCACTTACCTGGCTGCATTCGACGGTGAAGAGGCGATTTAAGGCTTCTAATGACTCATCGCTTAGACCATAGAATATAGGTTAGATGGTCTAGGAAACCCTAACAACTAAAATATGGAGAACTATATACTTTTACAAATAAATACCCTATATTTAGAAAACCTTTTCCCTAAATTAAAAGTATTTATAAAAACCTGAGCAAAGTGCCATTACAACCCATCTTTGGGGAACCTGTTAGGGATAGCACGGTTCATCGTGCACCCGCAGGCTAGTAGTGCGAGATTCAGACCTCCGCAAGGAGTATTCGGTCTCGAAAGGTTTAAAATACGATATTTAAAGAAAGTGATATTTTTGTAAATAAAATATTCATTTAAAAATTATTTATGTGTTTAATTATATATAATTATCATTTAAACATTTATTTTGTTATAATATAAAATTTCCACTTTTTCCTAAAATTCAAAGATTAAAAGTTACATTAAAATAACACGAATTTCAAATAAACAATTAATACTTTTATTAGGATATATTCACTAGAATAACACAAATAAAATTCACATTCATTATAACAATAAAGACGATTATTAAATACTTGAGGTGTATTTGGAAAACTATACAAAAGTATTTTTACATAAAACCCCCTCAAGTTTCACAAATTACAATAAGGCCCCTAGCTAATATTGAACTTCAAATTATATTTCTTTTAGTCGGACTCGGGTTAGAGTCTGACTAATTCTGACTTGAATATATTTCAAGTCAATCTATATTTCAATTATATTCCAACACAACTTGAATACATGAATCCCAGAATCAGTTAACAATCTGTCTGACTGAACCGAACCATGGATATTCTTTTTACAAGTTTCCAGTATTCCATTTACATGACTCTACGGTTATAACCGTTTCCTGATATCATGGTTTCGGTAAGTCAATCAGTTAATCAAGTCAATCAAGCAATCATTACAAGTTTACAAGATAACAATACAAACATGACATCGCGGGGTTTAAAGGGGTAGATTGGTACGGAAGATGTTAAAAGTGGAATGAGGTGGTCAGATTAAGACACCTAACCTATATTCCGTTGCTGTTGTACCGTGGCATAAACGGTTCCATGTACTATACGTGCCCTTAGTCTCTGGCATATAGAGACTCCCCTCGTATACACTGGCATCCTCCTGTACCAAGCTACAAACAATTACGTTAAACAATATTTCATAATATTCTACAATACAATACTTTAGAAAATACTATACTCTGTCACTCTCATTTTTCATTCTTCTTTGGGACTTACCGAGCGACCTGTTCGCTGACGACATTCTATTTCTCTCTTCTTTGAATGTCGTCAGGTGCGTTGGACCAAGTTGAGACCGAGCCTACAAGTGAAGATTTGGAGAATTTCCAAGAAGACCCAGAGCTCTAGACTTTGTACTTGATCTTCCCAGTACTTCCTTTTATTATTATTATGCCACTGTTTAGGCATTGCTTTTTCATTCCAGTTGTATTTTCATTTCATGCATTGTACAAAGAATGTTATTAATAAAAGTTGCTGTTATTTCAATTTCATTTGTCTCTTGTGATTATTTTATATTGCTTAGTTACGCTTAGCGTATGTACGTTTGAGTACATACGTAGCGGGCCTCGTCACGTCCACTTCGCCGTACACTGGGAAGCGGGGCGTGACATTATCGCACATGCTTGGGCTAGTAGAACGAGATGCAGACCTCTTCACGGAGCATTCGATCTCGAAAGATTTTAAATACGGTTTTTAAGAAAAATGCATTTTCTATATTAATAAAATTTAATTTTTTAAGTTATATAAAATATTACAAATCCATATATTTTCAAAATATAATAAACTCACAATTTTTAAAATGGAAGAATTTCATGTTTCACCGAAATACTATCAAGATATCAATACAAGACAAGTTTTACAATAAAATACCATGAACTATTCAAGCTAAGTATTTATCACTAAAATACCTTAAATCTTTAAAATTCACATTCATGGAAACCCTAAATAATATAAATAATTTCTCGAGATTATTTTGAACTATATCTTAAAAATATTTTTTATAAATCCCTCTCGAGTTATATAAAATTACATTTAAAGGTTTTAGTAAATATAGGTTTAAGCGGGATAAATTCTCTTGAGCCCTAGGGAGCCGGAGAAAGTGAGAGCTTGCCTATTTAAACTAGAAAACTTAACGGTGTTATAAATGGTAATTGTCTTGGAAAAAGATACAAATCCTGCCGTCCATGTGCAGCAGTTACCGATAACTTCTGAACCTAATTCAAGATCTAAATCTGTTAAAGTGTCTGACTCAAGTCTGAGTCTAACTCATGTCTAAATCCAAACTCAAAACCTGAATCTAAAACCAAATATGAATACTGGATCATGAACTTGAATCCAAACTCAAGTCAGAATTTAATTCAAACATGAACCTAAAGTCTAGCATGCATACTTGAACATGATACCTGAATTCAAACACATATATCAAACCTGAATACATGACGTGACTTGACTCGAACCATGAATACAACTTGACATGAATACAAGAACACTTGACATAAATACTTGATATATATATATATATATATATATATATGAACTCTATCTTACAATTTGATGTATTCATGAATTCGAGCAAGGCTGGTAATTTTAGCTGTAACTTAGCATATACGGGGTGCTGGGATAGTTCATGCGTGAATCCAACGAAATCTCAGAAGTCCCATTAGATCATGAATCTATGTCTACTAACACAAGCAAGCTATCATGAGGGCCCGTGTTTCCTTGCTCCTGGATTACAGCCTGTTGAGTTTGAAATACTTCAACACTAGGTTGAAATCCAGTTAGTAACACTTGATTCGGGCCCATGGTTCGTTACCCCTGGATTACAGCCTGTTGGGTTAGAGAACACTCTTGAGATTAGTTGACATTCACTCTTAAACTTACGTTAAATTAGTATACCTAAATAGAGACCTGTTAAAACACTTACATTCACAGCTTATTCACTATACTTACACTATACGGCCATGTTACTATTATTTGCCACGCTCATGCTATCATGCTTATCTACTTGTCATACATTACCATACTTGTTCACCTATATTATGATAAAACGGCATGCTACATAAACTCGCCATGTTTACAATAAACGACATGCTGACACATCATACTTCATAATCCATTGTTCATGATATACATTTTCCCTATCATTACACTTTATATTTCACTTCCTTCCTTGGGACTTACCAAGAGAAAGTTCGCTGACGAGCATTCCACCTTTCTCTGTTTTCTTAGAATATTCGTTAGATACTGTGGAGACTGAAGAGGTAGACATCTCAGAGGAAGAGCACGATCAGACCGAGACCCAGGCCTAGACCAGTTACCTTTTCTCAGTTTATGTATGCCATCTGTTTAAGCATTTCCATCCTTGTATTTTCTTTCAGTTAAAATCATGTATTGTAAATGAATCAAGTTGAATGTAAATAAATTTGTTAAAGTTTTAATCTCATGGTTATTCTCTTGTCATTTTATATTGCTTATTTTACGCTTAGCGTATTTATTCCGAGAAATGACCTTCTTGAAATAAATACGTCACGGCCTTGCCACGTCACCGTTTCCGTCTACTGGGAAGCGGGGCATGACAGTTTTTGTTGGCGGCCCATGCAGGTCCAGTTCTGCATGAAGTCATAAGCAATATATAACAAGAAATTTGAGATTCAATATCTTTACATTCCTTGCAATTCAATTTCCGTTGAATCTATCCTAATCTTTCTGCTCTATCTAAAGTGATGGATTCTCCCAGCAACCCTAGCACCAACGATGGAAGTACACCACCGCCACCTATCCTTACCGTTCTACCACCTCCACCTACCGTAGCCGCTCCACTCACAGATCAGACGATACTTCTGGAGGCTATCAAAAGCTTACTTGAACGTCAGCAAGCCCAAAGCACGATTTTGCAAGAGTAGACTGCTCTTTTTCAACAGAGTTTCATCCGCTCTGAAGAAGAAGCACCGGGAGTGAAACAATTTCGAGCGTTACACTCGAAGAACTTCTTAGGGAAGGAGAAACCACTTGAAGCCTAGGAATGGGTACAGAGCATTGAAGACGACCTAGTTACAGCTCAAGTTCCAGAAATGGCTTGGGTCAGAATTGCAAAACTCGAGCTTATTGACAATGCCAAAATCTGGTGGAAGGCCGAGGAGAGCCGCCTTGAGCAGCCAATCGAGTAGAAGACTTTTCGTGATCTCTTTGATACTAAGTATTTTTCTGAAACCGCGCACTTCGAGATGGAACAGAAATTAATCCACCTGCAATAAGGATCTATGTGGGATAATTTAGTGGACGAGTACGATGCTGAATTCACCATTCTCAGCAGATTCGCTGCCCATCTAATTCCTACTGCAAAAATCAGAGCCAGGCGCTTCCAGTAAGGATTAGACCTGGAGATCCAGGCTGCCCCAGCAACGGGAGAATACCTGACACATGAAGCAGCTTTGAAATCAGCTCATCGTTATGAAGCTGTCATTAAAAAAGGGGAAGGCCACAGTCGATTGGTATGAAACGTCCCGCCCATCAGATTACTGGAGGAGCCTCTTCTAGGCCGACTCTCCCAATGCCAGCTACGAGGCCAGGAGGTTTATTTTCCGAGACTGAACCAAACTTCTACATATATTGTAAGAGGACCGGACACCAAGTCAAAGATTACCGTAAAGCGAATGGTCTTTGTCTGATATGTGGATCATCCTCACACACTATAGGAACATGCCCACACAACCGAACTGGCCCAATTCCTGCAACTAGACCAGCTATCCAAGCTCCACCTACTCGGTTAGCTCTTCCTGCACCACCTCCACGCGGACCATCTTTACCTCGTCAGCCATCGATGTACCGGCATGCACAGAGAAATGTGCCGATACGTCAGGCTTACACTTTGGCGACCGTGGAAGCCGAGGCTATAGGTCAGGATAACACTGGTAAATTCCTTCCCATCTTTTCATCCTTTTCAAATTCTTGCATCCTTTCATTCTTTCAAACATTTTCATGCACTTTCGGTACAATACCGGTAGTTTTTTCACCACCACTGTAATCAAATTTTCTTGAATCTGTTACAACTTGGTTCTATAAATTTCGAGGACAAAAGTTTTATAAGGAGGGTAGAATATAACGACTCTGAATTTTCTGTACAAAATTTTTCTTTTTAATGTTCAGAAAGGAGTTTACAAGCCTGAGTACAAGTCATAAGTATATCTTGTTTAAGAACAGCAAGAAGCCCTTTGTAGCTCACCGGTAAAGCCTTGCACTGCAGTGACGTAGCCCCTTTGTTCGAATTCCATCAGACACATTATATTTTTCTGATTTTCTTTTTAAACCTTTTGGAAGCCCAAAAGTTTACACGTGTGATGCACATAAAAATGAAAAGTCTGAAGAAATAAACATGTGCAAAAGGGTATTAATACAGAGAAGAACACGTGGCACAAATCCAACAGCCCTTCTCCCAAATTCGACCGGCCAAACACCCTAAAAAATCGGCGCCGACGGTCCCCTCGTAGGGAATGAGGACCAGGCCTTGCACACAAGTCTCTTGGCCTACCCCTAACTCCCATGCACTGTTTGATTACTCTGCAATCAAACAGAGACCCCTCAATTCCCCATTTATCATCTTTTTAATGCATTTTAATTCATCTTTTTAATTCCAAAACCCTAATTCCACACTATAAATACTACCCCATGCCCTAGCCCATCCTCATTCTGAAAATTATAGCTAAAATTCTCAAGATTTTCTAAGTACAAGAAGAGTACAAGTGGAGTTATCAAACAAACAACTTCCGGCGAAGATCGAAGCCGATTCTGGAACTCCCGCGGCATCCCAAAGCTTTTCCCATCTCCTTCTTCCTTTTCTTAACAAAATCAAATGGTAAGTCCCTCGCAATCTCTCTTCTTCCTCTTTAAAAATCCCTTTTTTTTTAAAAATTCGGTAAGTCGAGTTAATACCGACATTTTATTCTAAATCATAGAAATTACACTTTTTCTTATGTATTGCTCATTCATATTTCTACACCTTACTTGTTAATATAAAACTAATGTTTAGAACAAACTTTCACTCTAAATTATCATGAAACATAACTTTAAATAAACTTTTACATTAAAATACCATGAACTTTGTATCTACCATATTTAATTGTTTTGCTTAATTATACTTTTAGAAAACCCCACGGGATAACGATCTACCTCTCACATACACACATGGTTTACATAGTGCGATACTCTTCGAGCGTATTTTTTTAGTTACGAACAATATATTTCATTAAAATATCATCCACTATAAAAATGTTTTTTTTTTGGAATTGTATTTTAAAATTCCTTTGCAAATAAGCCTCTTTAACTCTTTTTAGAGGACCCGCTATTGGATGGTGCGGATTATCACACATTCTTGAGCTAGTAGAGTGAGACGCAGACCTCCTCACGGAGCATTCGATCTCGAAAGGTTTTAAATACGGTTTTTAAGAAAAACACATTTTCTAGATTAATAAAATTTATATTTTTTAATTATATAGAATATTACAAATCCATATATTTTCAAAATATAATAAACTCACAATTTTTAAGATGGAAGAATTTCAAGTTTCACCAAAATACCATCAAGATATCAATACAAGATAAGTTTTACAATAAAATACCATGAACTGTTCAAGCTAAGTATTTATCACTAAAATACCTCAAATCTTTAAAATTCACATTCATGGAAACCCTAAATAATATAAATAATTTCTCGACATTATTTTGAACTATATCTTAAAAATATTTTTCATAAAACCCCCTTGAATTATATAAAATTACATTTAAGGACTTTAGTAAATATAGGTTTAAGCGAGATCAATTCTCTTGAGCTCTAAGGAGCTGGAGAAAGTGAGTGGTTACCTATTTAAGGTAGAAAACTTAACGGTGTTATCAATGGTAATTGTCTTGGAAAAATACACAAATCATGTCATCCATGTTCAGCAGTTACCGATAACTCCTGAACTTAATTCAAGTTCTAAATCAGTTTAAAGTGTCTGACTCAAGTCTGAGTCTAACTCATGTCTATATCCAAACTCAAAACCTGAATCTAAAACCAAACATGAATACTTGATCATGAACTTGAATCCAAACTCAAGTCAGAATCCAATTCAAACATGAACCCAAAGTCTAGCATGCACACTTGAAAATGATACCTGAATTCAAACACATATATCAAACATGAATTCATGACTTGACTTGATTCAAAATATGAATACAAGAACACTTGACATTAATACTTGATATATTCATGAACTCTATCTTACAAACTGATGTATTCATGGATTCGAGCAACGCTGGTAATTTTAGCTGTCACTTAGCATATACGGGGTGCTAGGGTAGTTCATGCGTGAATCCAATGAAATCTCAGGAGTCCCACTAGATCATGAATCCATGTCTAATTATACAAGCAAGCTATCATAAGGGCCCGTGTTTCCTTGTTCCTGAATTACAGCCTGTTGAGTTTGGATTACTTCAACACTGGGTTGAAGTCCCGTTAATAACATTTGATTTGGGCCCGTGGTTCCTTACCCATGGATTACAACCTGTTGGGTTCGAGAACACTCTTGAGATTGGTTGACATTTACCCTTGAACTTACGTTAAATTAATATACCCAAGTAGAAACCTGTTAAGACACTTACATTCACTGCTTGTTCACTATACTTACACTACACGGCCATGTTACTTTTATTTGCTATGCTCATGCTATCATGCTTATCTACTTGTCATACATTACCATACTTGTTCACCTATATTATGATAAAACTGCATGCTACATAAACTCGCCATGTTTATATTAAACGACATGCTGACACAACATACTTCAGAATCCATTGTTCATGATATAAATTTTCCTTATCATTACACTTTATATTTCACTTCATTTCTTAGGGCTTACTGAGCGAAAGTTCGCTGACGGGCATTCCACCTTTCTGTTTTTTCTTGGAATATTCGTCAGATACTGTGGAGATTGAAGAGATAGACTTCTCAGAGGAAGAGCACGATTAGACCGAGACCCGGGCCTAGACCAGTTACCTTTTCTCAGTTTATGTATGCCACCTGGTAGGCATTTCCATCCTTGTATTTTCTTTCAGTTAAAATCATGTATTGTAAGTGAATCAAGTTGAATGTAAATAAAGTTGTTGAAGTTTTAATCTCATGTTTATTCTCTTGTCATTTTATATTGTTTATTTTATGCTTAGCGTATTTATTCCGGGAAATGACCTTCTCAAAATAATTACGGCGCGGCCTTACCACGTCACCGTTTCCGTCTACTGAGAAGCGGGGCGTGATAGGAAAATATTCCCCTAATCGTTGGATCAAAGATCCAATAAGATGGGAAAATATTTCCCCAATCTTGGTAAAAACAAGAAAACATATTCTGTAAAACAGAAGTCCTTGGATCAAAAATCAAACGGTGGGTAAAATTCCCCAAATCAATTTTGAGACCAATTAAATCAATTGGAATCTCTCAATAAGAGATTTTCTCAAAATTAATTAACTTGCCTCCACTATATAAAGGACCCGAGACTTCAAGTCTTAGATAGTGGGAACTCCTTATAAGCTTCTGCAAAAATACAGCGAGCTCTCAAAAAGAACAGAGAATTTAATTCTCAAAGAAGAAAATCTTCCTTCTCAAAACTCTATGTAAAAAAAAAAAGAGATCAAAATATCTCATTTACCTATCATATCACATCTAAGAGTTTAACCATTTTAAAAGAACTTAATTATTTCTCTGGATCTGAGATCTACAAAACAAGACTCCCATAAGTTGAGAATTTAATTCTCATTCAAGGAAGAACAAGTTTAAAAAGAAAGAAGATGGAGTTCATAATACTCCAGGAACATAGTTCCTTCAAATAAAGAACTTAGTTCTTTAAAAGCTCAACCCAAAATCCTCAAAAATAATGATTTTGATGATCGTTAATGGTCAAAATACCATTGACAGAGGTTTAAACTCTCTTAAAATATCAACAGAGATTAAATCTCCATATAAAAAAACCCAGCGCCTCACGTGAAAAACACATGGACGCCCAAGACAGAAGGCCAGCGCCTCACATGAAATACACGTAAGCGCTGAGTTAAAGTGCTTGACACTTCATATACAGCCAAAATGGGTAAGTGCTTAGCACTGATTAGATAGTGCCCAGTGCCTCACTTGAAACACACGTGGGTGCAAGACTAAAATAAACGAGAAAGTGCTGCACGTGCTCCTCATGTGGACACCCCCAACAAAAGACTCAACACCTCACGTACTTTCCATATGGGCGTCCTCAAACAAAGGGCCCAGCGCCTCATGTGCTTCCCACGTGGGTGCTCAAAACAGAAAGTCAGTGCCTCACGTGAAATACACGTGAGCGCTGAATTAAAGTGCTTAGCACTTCATATAAAGCCAAAATGGCTGAGTGCTTAGCACTGATTGGGCAGTGCCCAGCGCCGCACGTGCACCTTACGTGTACGCCATAAAAAGTGCTTAGCACTTCATGATTAGTCAAAATGACTAAAGTGTTCAATGCTCATTGAGCAGCGCCCATGACTGAATGCTTCACATAACATACATGTGAGTGCCAGAGCTTAAATAAGTGCTTAGCACTTTTACATAAAAGGAAAAGAGGGTGGAATAACATAGCCCAAATAAGTGCTTAGCACTTTTGAATAAAAAAAAGACTAAGCAGACCAAGCCCAAATCGGCTAAGTCTCTGAAGTTTTGTTGCAGCTGGGCCCAAATGCTCTTTTACTGGATCTTAAGTAAAATTGATCCTAAAATGTTGTTAAGTTGATCTTAGTCTCAAATAAGACTAACGTATCCTTAGAAAAAATAAATTAAGCCCAAATGCTCACTTATATATTTAAGTTGATCTTAATCTCAAACTAGATTAACGTTCTTAAATAAAACAAAAATATTTTTGAACCGTATGAATATACAATCTAAGTTCAAAACCCCGTCAAGCAAATTCTTGACCTAAACCCAAATCTAAAATATAAGGATTTGGACTGATCCGCGCCCTACGAGCAACGACATAAACTAGTCTCCGTATACAATCCACGGGCAACCAAAATAAATAAAAATACACACGATACGAAGTTAACTGCTGGAGAATGAGAAAGTGGTTATCGCAACCTGGTAACGTAATTAACTGCAAGGGCTTGCGCCTGCAAGGAAGAGCATCCCCATAATAAAAAAACCTTCATAAAATGAGGGGGAATTTGATAAAGTCTGCTACAAAGGTCGTGTCTGTCCAAACCTCCGATATATGGTGTCATAAATCAACTTGGTATTTTCAGAAAAGTGGATGGATAAATCCAAATAGCATCTGCCCCCAAATTCAGGCCGGACGTCCCAACGTCTCGGTCCTTGTCTTTCGGCGGTGAACACATGGTACAAACAAGTTAGGTCAACAGGTGGGTAGTCTGGAGGAGATACATGATAATAGCCTAGAAGTGACGAACGGCAAATAGAAATAGGTGAACAAAGAACCGATACAAGAGGACAACTTGATGGCTATAAGTCGTAAGAGTGGGAGACTACAAACTAAGTAAGGCGTCAACAGGAACAAAGATGGTGCTGAAGTGGAAAAAGTTAAGGAGAGGAAGAAGAATAAAGCAACATCCTCAGGTACTATGTTTAATCGGTTTCTATTTTTGTTAGTTTGCTTGATAGAGATCTGTTACATTTTTGTGATGCATTAGGTATAGTGTTGGAGATAGTGCCCTCAGAGCCAATTATTGGATCACAGACACGTGATTGCAATGATTGAGGGAGGACCTATACTGGTAGGACAGTCTTACTCAAGATGATAGTATGCTATCTGGTTTATCTTTATCATCGTGTACTGTTTTAGGTGACCTTACAGGTCGCTATTACACGTTGATAAAGCCCCTAGGATTCTTGCTTGACTGCCAGCAGTATGAGGGCGATCATATACGTGGGAGCTGGGGTCTATAAGCACATCCTTAAAAGATCCCTAGTCGTGGGAGTTTTCGAGACAGGGCATCGATACTCCAGAGTAGACTAGTGTATACAGTCGAGACCCCGACGAGGGGCGGTGGCCGGTCTCACAAGCCACTGGTGTCAGTTGGTTCACCTAAGATATATGCATGTGCTCATTGGGTTATGAGTACACTGGACAGGACTCGCCGGGAACCTGCTAGTTGGCATTATACCAGACGTCAGATAGTAGTTCCCTGGTGACATGTGTGCAGGTTAGTTCATCGACTTGAGATCATCATTTGTCTCGTGTGAGTTCCCACTGTGCTTTGATTACTACCCTACCACGCTTAAAGGAGTTGTGCAAACAGGTTTTAGTTGGGTACAGTCCCGAGCCACATGGAGGCAGTGAGCGGAAATGCAGGGGTTCGTCTCTCCCGGTATTGGGGGTGAGGTCGCGCTGTGTCTTGGAGAGCCATTACATGAAGTCCTTGGCCAAGACAGGAGATTTACTGGTAGGTATTCCAGTAGTATCTCAGGGTGTTCTGGGCTACACTCCACACGACTTGTACCGCTTTTGGGGGTCTGACTTTTACCAACCCCCTAGGCCCGCCATGCGATGCTCATAGACGAACGGACCGGACTGTACGGATATTGTCACTAACAGGCTCAGTAGGGTGTCAGGATGAGTTTGCTCATCGACATCCCTTTTGGTCAATACCTGGTAGCCCGTCACGTATGGCTAATACCTCTGACGTGCTAGTGGTTAAATACACAGCCAAAGTATTGACGAGTCTTTAGAGTCCCCCACAGACCGTTTTCTCAAGTTTCGAGCGAGACGCTGTAGAGGCCGTATAGAGATATGGCAGGGTTTGATCAGATACTTGCGGTATTGTACGGATCATGATCGGACGGATAATACTAGCGGGCTTTGGTTTAAGCCGGATCCTAGTATTGTACAGTGTAGATTTTGTCTCTTTGCATTTGTATTCAGTGGGAATACAAATGCGGGTATGTATATACAGTCGCGGGGTTTTCCTGTAATTTATTACAGGATGAGTTTTTTGAAGTTGTCAGTTTGCATTCCGTTTTGGCCAGTTTTCCTTTGTTCCTTCACGGCCGGACTTTTGTGATGGGAGAGGCTAATTTGCATATTTGCAAATTAGCATTGTGGAGGGGGTTTATTTGTATATGAGGGATTTTGATGGGTAAAGCATCTTTGCTTTTTAATTCATGATGGTTTTCATTTATGAGATTAGATTTGTGTTGATGGTGGTGTGACCCCTTTACCTCATTATCTTCATATTCTCTTATGGTCACTTTCCTACTCTCTTATGCTCACCCCTTGCATTTTTCCCACTCCCATTCTTTAGAGAGGCCGGCCACATTTCATGTGGGAGAGAGAGAGATTTTTTTTTATGGTGGGAAAAATATTCATCACATTTTTAGCTTGCTACAAAATTCCTCACCTCTCCAAAAGTTCATTTCTCCACATCAAATGGCAACTTCATAACCCCATGAGACAAAGTGATCCACACTTCATCTACAGCATCCTTGGGTGCGTCGACTCGCCAACTTCGTGTTTGAGTTGCCTCGGTCCAGAGGTGGGAGCTCGTAAAAGAACCCGGCGATGTGGTGTCCTTTCCGACGAGGAGATGAAGACCGGAGATTCCGCGAGGAGATCGGAGTGGAGGCCGAAGACCGAAGGACACGGATCGCTCAGTATAGCTCTCTACCCCTTTCTCGTATTTGCTAGCATTAGGTTAATGACCCGATCCGGGTTTAAAGTGCGCGGTAGTGCCGGTTTACAAGTTTCGTAAAAGTTTCGTTTCCGCATTCCAGTATCGGATTGACGGCCGGGGCGCTGCCGTGCACTTACATATAGACATAGGCTCGTCTAAGGGGGAGGTAGATAAAAACTTATCTGCTATTAAAATCTTGGAATGCGAAAGAGCGGGTACTAGTGTTTCTCCTCAGAAGGAGAACGTTGTCGTACAATGAGGGAACCCGAAGGGCAATGGGATAGGTAGGGACTCTTTTAATTTGTTTTTTAAACGAACTGTGTTTTTTGGAATGTGTGGGGTTTGGGGTTATCGCATAAAAGGCGAATGGTTAGGGAGGTTATTAGATCGGGTCATTTTACGATAATAGCTTTATCGGAAATGAAACTTAGGCCCTTCAACACGAATCTTTAATAGCTTAGGAGCATACAGAGAGGTGACTTGGATTGTGAAGAATGCAAAGGGAGAATGTAGAGGTATTTTACTGGGTATTGATCAAGGGATGATTGTAGAGTGTTTTTCATCACCCTATTGAGATAGGAATGCGTGCGCTTATCAGGAGTGAAGGGTTACACTAGCGCCCCGGCCAACATCCGTGGCCAAATGCGGAACAATTTTTTTTTCGACGAACATAAAATTGGCGCTAGAATAACACTAAAACCCGGATTTTTACCATAAACCTAACTAGCAAAAGAAGAGTTCTATCTATTATGATAGAAAGTTATACCTTAAACTTGAACTCCATCTTCTCCTTGTTGTGAGCTCCTTGGAATGATCTAGATGGCTCCTCCTCACCAGCTTCTCTATATCGAAGAAGATCCACCCAAAGGCCTTTACCTTGAGCTCCTACCTCAACCATGAAGTAACTAGAGTGCTTTGCTTGCTAGACTAAGAATCCTAGAGTGAGTAGAGAGTTGTTTTAGTGGTTAGATCTCACAAAGCTCTTGATTTTCAACTCATGAAACAAGATAGCTTTGAGAGAGGAAGAGGAGAGAGCTAGCAAGAGAGAGAATGTATCATGGTAGAATGAGAAGAGATAGCTCTCATATGAACAAAAAGAATAATGATAATTTTAATTAGGATAAATTGTCATGGTTGATGTTGATTTGACCATTATCATGTCACAATTAATGCTAAGCATGCTCACAAAAATATCTAAGTCAACATGGGTGAACTTAGTCAAATGGTCAAACCAATTAACCATGATACAATTATCTCTAATTAAAACTCATTAATCAATTTCCTCCATATCATTATGGTTTTAATCAAGTCAATGGTGAAAACCCTAATGAGGTTCCTCTGCCTCTGTCAACTGTGTATACACACCCGCATCCGTGTTCCGAGGAACACGAATACAATGAGACTGAACCAACCTGAAACCAAATACTAGGATCTGACTTAAACCAAAGCCCACTAGTATCGACTGCCCAAACACCGAACACGCATAAGTACGCATATGTGAACGAACCCTGTCGTAAAACCATACGACCTCTACTCGTTTCGCCCAAAGGTGAACAACCCTCTGTGTGGGACTCTAAAGACTCGACACTACACTGGAAGTGGGTTTAACCATAGGCCGCAAGCGGTACTAGCTGTACGTAATGGCCCCCAGGTAGATGCCGATAAGAAGACCGATGAGGTGAACCCATCTGAACTCCTACTGAGCCTGAATATGACAATCTCCGTACAGTCCGGTCTGTTCATCTAAGAGTATCGCATGTCAGGCCGGGGGGGCGGTAAACGTCAGACCCTTAATAGCGGTACAAGTCATGTCGGAGTGTAGCCCAGAACACCCTGAAAAACTACTGGAAACACTACCAGTAAATCTCGCTTGCCCTGGCCAGGGACTTTGTGTAATGGCTCTCCTAGACACAACGCGATATCAACTCCCAATACCGAGAGGGACGAATCCTGTCTAACCGTCACTGCCTTCAAGTGCTTCGGGACTGCACCCAACTACTACCTGTTTGCACGACTCAATAGAGACGTGGTAGGGTAGTAATCTAAGAACAGTAGGAACACACTCGAGGCAAAGTGACAGTGTCAAGTTAACGGACTAAGCTGTACTCATGTTACCTGGGAACTGTTAACTGATGATAGGTATAATACCAACCAACAGTTCCCGATGAGTCATGTCCAGTGTACTCGTAACCTAACGAGCACCTGCATACTATCTCCAGTACGACGTACTGATGGCTGTGGGACAGACCATCTCCCCTGCTGGGACGAGAAGCGTATGCACCAATCTACTCTGGAGTATCGATGCCCTGTCTCGATAATCCTACGTCTAGGGACCTGTATAAGGATGTGCTTATAGACTACCCAGCCCCCACTAGTATGATCGCCATCACAACGCCGGTAGTCAAGCAAAGATCCTAAGGGCTCCATCAATATGTATTAGCGATATGTTAAAAGAAACATATACACATATTAAGATAGAAACAAACCAAGTAGCATACTACTATATTGAGCAAGACTGTCGTAAACCCGTATATATATCCCAAGCTTCCAAAATGTATTATACAAACTAGTACTATACAATAATAGCCTCTAGGGTATACATATCCAATAAGGAGTATACAGATTCTCCCTACCTGGGGCAGGCTGGGGTTTATTGATTATGGGGATCTGAATCTCCAGCAGCCGCGGACTAAACTGCAGTTAATTACCCCCACACCTTTGGAGCGAGAGAACCTCCGATTGACAGGTCAAACTGGTCATGTGAACTCAATGTGCAGTATGTGCATGTTGTGTTTTGAAGGTATTTTAGAAATATCGGGGGTCTCGCAGTGTTTACGGCGGTCCCGCTACCCGGATAACGATCTGGGGGTCAAGGAGGCTAGCAGCCCCTTGCGGGGTGCAGGGTAGCGTCCCGTCAGGAAAAAAATTTCTAAGGGGAGAAGTATTTTGAGAGTAGAACGTGTGGGAAAAAGAGGAGTGAGGAGAGACTTAAGGACGCGTGAGACGTTATGTATCCGCAGGTCACATGCATCGCGAGCGACCGCTGGGTGGCAGCAGACTACGTGCCCTCAATGCGGCTGTTAGGCGCCAGCTGGCTACGTACGCGGCACACGGCCGCTAGATGCAGCGGACCACATGCGCGGCGCGCGGCCACTGGGCGCAGCGAGCTACGTGATCTGCATGTGCCTGCTGGAAACACCAGCAAAAAAAGGGGCTTAGCCCCTGAGCTGGGAGTTGAACTCCCAAGGGACTTTAGAGGATTTTTATTTTTATTTTTCGGAATTCCGAAGAGTTAAACTCCTGAAGAAAAGATTTTCAGAGATAATGAAAGAGGACCCCTTTCTCCTCTCGTGAGCCTTGGATCCTCCCAAAGTGGGAGTTTTGGACATAGATCTCCTTCTTCCTCCTCACTTTTGTTGGATCTTAGAGAAAAAGAATAGTGAGATTTAAATATCTCCCCCTTTAGAGATTTGATGGGAGATTTTAACTCCCCTTCAAGGGTTTTATGGTGAAAAACTATTTCTTTTTGGGAAAAGAAGAGTTAAACTTTTGATTTAATTCGAAAAAAAGTAGAAAATTTAAAACCTTGAGGAACAAGGACGCACAGAACTCTAGAAAAATGGAAAGAATGAAAGTTTTGATTTTTTAATATAGGCTACACACTTTACATATAGCCCCTTGGACTTTTCCAATTGGCACTTGTACCTCCCACTGCCTCATGTGCTTATTTGTTTTTGCACATAAGCCATGGGGCTTACAAAATTTTTGGTTTTTGCCCATTTTTCAAACATTTATTTCTTAAAATTGCATTTAAACTAATTTATTGCCTCATTTTTGGCATGGAGCCGACCTCTTCCATGCTCGGGCTCGACTTAGGTATGGGCCCACTTGGTCTGGGCTTGGGCTTCCTTACTTGGGTCAGGCTTGGGCTTACTTTCTTGGACTAGGGTTGGGCCTGCTTGACTTAGTTTCGGGCTTAGGCCCAATTGTTCACGGTTCGACTTTGACTTTGACTTTTTGTCAATGAGATGTAAATTTTGACCCCAACAAAATCCCCCATCAATGAATGCACACTGAGAATATAGACCGTGCGTATGAAATTAATGGATCCTCTTTTATGGGGAGTTTGATTTCGAAGTGGAATATTATTCCGGAGACGGAGCATCATTCCGAGTTGTGGAGAATAATTCCAGGAGTATAATTCCGAAAGCGTGGAGTATAATTTCGGGAGCGGAGTATAATTCCGGGAGCATAATTCCAGGGTCGGAGCATCATTCCGAGAAGCAGAGCATAACTCCATGATCGGAGTATCATTCCAAGGAGCGGGGTATATTCTGAGACGAAGTATGCTTCCGACGCACAAGTATATTCTGAACGAAGTATAGTTCCGATGCAGAGATTGATTCCGGGGTGAAACATGATTCCGACACGGGAGCAGATATTTCGAGACTAAGCGTGATTTCGACACAGGGTACATTCTGAGACGAAGCATGATTCCGACGCAGAGGTTGATTCCGAAGTGAAGCATGATTTCGACAGGGAAGGTTGATACTCTGAGGCGAAGCATGATTCCGACGCGGGGTATATATTCTGAGGTAGAGCTTGATTCCGATATAGAGTTTGTTGGTTGACTTGATTCTGAAACGAGGCTTGATTCCAACGGGGAGATTGTTGTTTGACTTGATTCCGAGACGGAGCTTGATTCCGATGGGAATGTCGTTGGTTGACTTGTTGATTTGATTTGAATTGAGAGCTTCTTATCCATCCAGTGGGATTTTTAAGCCTGAGACTTGGAATTTGGGTTTTTGTTTAGCATCAACATCGCTACACTGGAATATGGTACCATGAATGAATCATCATTTGTCTATGGAGGATTTTATTTGTTCCTGGTTTAACGCCCCATGGGTCATCTATTTCCAGTTTAACGACTTAAGGGCCATCTGTTCCCAGTTTATTGATTTAGGGGTCATTTGGATTGAAAGTTTAGAATTTTGGGGTTGGGTCTGGCATCAGCGTTGCTAACACTGGAGCATGGGTGCTAGGAGCAATTCATAATTTGACGTTGGGAAATTTGGGGGTTTGAAATTTTTGTTTGCGTGAGCATCGCTACACTTGAATATGGTATCAAGAGAGACTCATCATTCGTCTTTGGAAGATTTGGAGATTTAGATTTTGGTTGACGTCTGCATCGCTACACTGGAATATGGTACCAAAAAAACTCATCATTCATCGTTGGAGAATTTGGAGATTTGGATTTTGGGGGTAGTTAAGGATGAGTAGTTCATCTCCTTCGGAATCTCATGTACGTACTCCTGTATTCCTGTAATCTTAGCCAAGTCTTCAATCAAATCTTTGCAAATCTCTCCATATTCGGCTCGTGCTCAATCTAGACGTTGGTCATGCGTGCGAATCCTACTTGGTCTAGACTTGGCTTGCATCTCAGTTAGATACTCGTGCATCTCGGTTAGATGCTCCTGCATCATTAAGGGACATGAAAGCAATAAAGAAAACCTGAATCTAAGATGTACATTAAAACTCAAATCTTCTACCAATAAAGGAAACCGATGAAGAGAACCTGAATCTAAGATGTAAATTCAGAATTCAATCTTGTCTTACCAGAATTGGAAAATTTAAAAGTTGAAACTATTTTCCCTCATTTTAAACAGATCATTTCTCTTCCCTTTCTTATATATTAATGATATATCTTTCAACTGAAGCTTTATCCCCTAATAAAGTTTCAATTCCATCAAGCAATCTCATGTATCCCACTTCATTTTCTTTCATTTGCATCTTCTTGTGTTCATACTTCATGGCATTCTGTCGTGGGCTTTCATAGGATTATTTAGCCTTAACCAATACAAATTCTTGTTTTATTCAGGGATGTTGGGGATAGTTAAGGATGAGTAGTTCAGTTTCTTCGGACCCTCATGTACGTACTCATGTATTCTTGTAATCCTGTACTCTTGAAGGGGTTGAACACTTACCTTAACTTACGTTAGAAATGGTCATGATCTATACACTTGCCAGGAGGTGTTGGGTTTTAAGGATGAGTCATTCAGTTGATTTACGATTTGGTTGGATGTTATATCTTAGCTTGCGTTAGACTAGAGAATCTTAATATTGAAATATTATGCTATTTTAATTATACCTGGTATTCTTTTCACGCCTAACACCTTTAACTCGTTGATTTTTATTAACATCATGATTAGACCGTTACAGTGTTATTGTTTATCTTGTATCCAGATTGTTATGCTGAAAAGAGTCGGATTCAGCAGCCTATCACTTGCGAAACTTTTCATGAATGTTTTGACGGCAAATACTTTTTTGAAACTTCTCGTTTTGAGATGGAACAACAATTTGTCTACCTTCAGCAAGGATCCATGTGGGAAAAGTCGGTGGATGGGTATGATACCGATTTCACCATGCTCAGCAGGTTTGCTACCCATTTAGTCCCCACCTCGAAGATTCACTCTAGAAGGTTTTAGCAAGGTCTAGACATCGATATTCAGGCAGCACTAGCAACAGGAGACTATCCTACTCATGATGCCGCTTTGAGGGCCACCCGTCGTTTTGAGGCCGTTATCAAGAAGCGGGGAAGACCGCAGTCAACAGGATTCAAACGTCCGATCAATCAATTTTCAGGAAAGGCAACCTCGAGGCAGAACTATACTGCACCATCAAGGAAACCAGTCGGGCCATCTTCATCTTCTTAGTCGACTGCTTGCAGCTTCTGCCAGAGACAAGGACATCAAATGAAGGATTGTCGCAAAGCCAATTATCTGTGTCTGGTTTGTGGTTCATCTACACATGGGATAGACACCTGCCCCAAGCACAAAAATGGTCCCGCGACTGTTTCCTAACCAGCTCTACCCGCTTCAAAACCCAGGCTAGCTCGCCCTGAGCCACCTCAACGCGAGCCACCGCTGCCACTTCAGCAACAGTTGTATACTCGGGTGTAAAGGAATGCACCAAGACGCCAGGCATTCACTATGACAGTTTCCGAAGCCGAGGCCACGGCTGAGGTTATCAATGGTAAGACCCTTCTTTTCTTTTCAAATTCAGGCATATTAAATTCTTATTTTGTTATTTTGTTTCCTTTATCTAAACTGTCCCATATAACCTAGGTACCTTATTAGTAGCCACGTGGCCTGCACTCACACTTTTTGACACTGGGGCGTCATATTGCTTCATATCCCAACGGTTTTCGACCACGCATGCCCTTCCGGTAAAACCCCTCGAGTCAGTATGGATCATCAGTTCGGGAAACGGTGTGTTGAAAGCAACACTGGGGTACGATCAGTGTCCAGTGATAGTCTGCGGCCGCGAACTTTACGCGAACTTCAAAGTACTCAACATACCAAGTTTTCATGTAGTTCTTGGGATGGATTGGTTAGAGAATTTTTACGCCACCCTCAACTGCCGTCAAAGGAGGGTAGTCTTCGATATACCAAGTCACCCTACCTTTTCATTCGTAAGCAGTAACAGAACCATCGAGCCACTTTTTTGTCGTGCTAAACCTAAGGAGTCTATGCTTGCTGCCTACCAGCAGGAGAGAAAGAGCGGCCCAATATAGTGCGTGAGTTCGACGATGTTTTCCCGGAGGATATCACAGGTTTGCCACCCGACAGAATTTTAGAATTCTCTGTTGATTTGGTTCCCGGTGCCCACCCTATAACTAAGATCCCTTATCGTATGAGTCTTACACGATTGAAAGAGGTCAAGAAGCAGGTGGATGAGTTATTGCTAAAAGGATGGATTCGGCTGAGTGCCTCGTCTTGTGGCACTCTAGTTCTCTTGGTTCAAAAGAAGGACGAAACCCAGCGAATGTGTGTCGACTGAATGGAGTTGAATGCGGTCACCGTTAAAAACAAGTATTCTATGCCTCGCATTGACGAACTGTTTGATCAATTAAGTTAGTCTAAGGTTTTCTCCAAGCTAGACCTACGGTCGGATTACCATCAGGGCAAAGTCAAGAAGGATGACATCTCGAAGACAGCTTTCAGAACTCGATATGGTCATTATGAGTATCTAGTAATGCCATTCGGGATAATCAACGCTCCTACCATCTTTATGAATCTATGAACAAAGTGTTTCACGAGTACCTAGACCAGTTTGTCGTAGCCTTCATTAACAACATCTTGGTATATTCAAAGACCAATGAGGAGCATTTGCGCACCGTGTTGGAGACTTTGCGGCATCATCGGTTATATGCCAAATACAGTAAGTGCGAGTTTTGGATGGACCGGGTTACATTATTGGGACATATAGTGTCCGGCGAGGGCATATCAGTAGACCCCGCTAAGGTTGCTGCAGTGAAGAAATGATCAGTCTCAAAGACAGTCAAAGATATCCGAAGTTTTGTAGGTTTGGCGGGATACTATCGCCGTTTTATCAAGGGTTTCTCGAAAATTGAAGAACCGTTAACCAAGCTCACCCAGAAGGAAGTGAATTTTAGATGGTCAGAGGCTTGCAAGAATGCTTTTGCTAAGCTGAAGTCGAGACTGACCACCGCTCCTATTCTCACCATCCCTGATTTATCGGGAGGTTTCATGGTTTATTGCGATGCATCAGGGATCTGACTCTGGTGTGTCTTAAATCAGAATGGAAAGGTTTTTGCGTATGCGTCGCAGCAGTTGAAGACGCATAGGGGAGGATGATCTTGAACTAGTGGCTGTAATATTTGCATTGAAGTTATGGAGGCATTATCTTTTGGATAAGAGAATTAAAAATTTCACAGATCATAAAAGCCTGGAGTATGTTTTCACTCAGAAGGAGCTGAATATGCGATAAAGGAGATGGTTAGAGCTTACGGCGGATTTTGATATTGATCTCAAGTATCATCCAGGTAAAAGGAACGTAGTCCCCGATGCCTTGAGTCGCCAACCTTTGGCGATGTGTCTCACCACCCAGTGGAAACTACAGCAAGATCTTCACGAGCTTGAGACCGAGGTTATTCTTCCTGGGATTACCTCATCATTGATGAACCGTCGAATCTAATCATCGCTTATTGATCGCATCAAGGAAGCCCAAGCAGGTGATGCCAAATTGCAAAAGATCAGGGAACTGTTGGGGTCGAAAATTGCACCCCGGTTGACCAAGTCAAAGTCAAGGTCAACCCCAAACCAAGTGGGCCCAAGCCTAGATCAAGTGGGCCCATGCCCAGGTCGAGTCCGAACATGAAGCGGCCGGCCCTCCTCCATGCCAAAATAAAAATCATGTAATAAATAATTTTAATGTATTTTTTATGCAAAATGGGCATAAAACCAATTTTTTGTAAGCCCGTGGCTTATGTGCAAAAAGAAATGGCACATGAGCTATGGGATGGGCAAAATGCCATTTTGTAAAGCCCAAGAGGCTACATGTAAATATGTAAGCCTATATAAAGCAACATGATGAAAATATCTAATACACTTTTTATTCTTCTCAAAATCTAGGATTTGTGCCTCTTTCCCCTTTCTGAAGTTCTAAACCCTCTTCTTTCTTTTGAATTAAATCAAGAGTTTTACTCTTCCTTTTCCAAAACTAAATAGTTTTTCACCACAAAACCCACAAATGGGAGCTTAGATCTCCCATCAGATCTAAAAAAGAAGAGATTTTTTAAAATCTCACATCTCTTGATCTTCAAGATCCTGCCAACAGAGGAGGAAGAAGGAGGCTCATCTCCGAAAACCCCATTTTGGGGAAGACCCGGGGCTCCAAAGAACAACCCCTTTCATCAACTCCAAAACATCTTAGGAGTTTAACTCCACTCTAAATCCTCTTTTGGGATTTTAAATCCTATTTCTGGGACTAAAAGCCTCTTTTTCTCGCCGGCGCCCGAGCGCTCAAGCGCCCAGCGTCCACGTGCCGGACACGTGGTGCGCTGGCGCTCGAGCGCCCACGTGCCGGGCACGTGGTGCGCTAGCACTCGAGCGCCTTGCGCTCAAGCGCCCAGCGCCCAGCGCCCATGTGTCGGGCACGTGGTGCATTGGGCGCTCGACCGCCTTGCGCTCAAAGCGCCCAGTGCCCACGTGCCGGGCACGTGGTGCGCCGGCGCTCGAGCGCCCTGCGCTCGCGTATTAGACACGCGAGGCGCTAGCCCCCCACGCATCCTTTGGATGCCCTTTCCCTTATACACACACACATACTCCTCACTAAAAACACCTCCCTCTTGACCCCCAGCCCGCTATCCAGGTAGCGGGACCCCCGTAAAAACTCTGCAGGGTCCCCGATATATCCAAAACCCCTTTTAAAACACAACACACGCACACTGCACATTGAGTTCGCATGACCTGTTTAACCCGTTAATCAGAGGTTCCCTCGCTCCAAAGACGAGGGGTAATTAACGGCAGCTTAGTCCGCGGCTACCGGAGATTCGGATCCCCACAATCAATAAACCCCTACCTACCCTAGGCAGGGGGAATCTGTACTGTGCCTGACAAGCGCGCGCGTATTCCATCTTAATGGGGTAACAAAAAATACCCTACAGATTCTGGCACGCCCAGTGGGACCTATCTTTCCTCCTATATTTCGGGTTAAGCTTTCATGCGAACTTAATTAATATGCATATCAATTTCCTGTACTAAAATCATGTTTTTGTGTGCAGGTTAACGTTCTCTAATTGCAATCTTCGGACGCAGCAAAGATGTCTCCAAGGATCAGCTTAGCTCTCGATACAGCTCCCATCTCCTACACGATGAAGATGGATGCCATGACGGTCCTCCCGGCCGGTCTTGGGCGACAATGGGAGGAGCCGCCGCTACCATTTGGCTCTATTATGTTCGTGTCAGCTAGCGTCGTCCTAGCACCTCAAGCTCCGGTAACAGACAAAGCGGTCTCAAAAAGGAAAAGGCCGAATGTCATGGTTACGAGGGCACCTCTGTCCAAGCACAAATCCGTTTCCAAACGACCCTCCATCGCTCCAGCTGGGGGTAAGGCCATCAACGTCAACGAAGCAACGGGGCATCTCGGGCAAGCTCCAGTGGTACCCCCAACAACTGCTCGATCGGGTATCTTCTTTAAATTCCCTATCAATCGACTCACGGTGGCTTCACATAAAACGGATGCCCGCCAATCCCTCAAAATCAAGAAGCTATGGAAAAAAAGGCTCAGATACAGATCCAACAAAAGTGCTAGGGCTCATACTAGGCTGAGCTTCCTCCAAGAATGGGGTTACCCCGCCAAAGATAAAGAGACGGCTGGATATGTGGTCCACACTGTCTATATGGTCGGACATGAAGAAACGAACCCTCCTATGCTTCACAGCCAGGGTGATGATACGGTGGACGCTACCCAATGTCAACTCGGTCTAAATGACGAAGAGCTTGCTCAGGCCGATAAGCCAAAAGAGCCTGGGGTTCCTGCGGAGTTGAGCTCAGGCAATAAGGATGACCCGGTTGTCATAACCGGAACTACAGAACAAGCATTATTCCGATGGATTCAGAGGCAGCTTCAGGACAGGGATGAGAAGTTAGCCAAGGTACAATCTAAGGTCGACGAATTGGCAAACGTCGCGGCAGATCTCGCGACCCAAGTCGCCCGATTGCAATTACAGCAGAATCAAATTTTACTTCATGAACCAGGGATTGATACCCGAAGGAAGCCAACTGATACCCCCTTCAACCAAAGAGCGGAGCGCCTTCGCGAAAAACGGCCGCGATCAGCCTTCAGTCCCTCTTATACATACACTGGAGGAGAATCTCCACTGAAAGAGAAGCTGGATAAGGTCTATTCCTTCAGAAGGGACAAAATCCGTAAAATATTCAAAAATGCCCTGAGGAACGGTCTACAACTGCCAGAATCAAAAAGACCGCAGGAAGCGAATATGACCGACGACCCCAAATACTGCCCCCTATCACAGAGTGATAGGTCATGCCATTGAGGACTGCTTCGTCTTCAAAGATTGTGTCGAAAGGCAATACAAGACGGGAGAGATAGAACTGTGTAAAGGCGTGTCAACAAACAGTCAAGCTAAGGCCGCCGATTTCATACAAATGGAGACCGAAACCTTTCGGGAACCTATTCCTCCCAGACATGTGCCATTATCTGAAAATGACGAACCAAAGACTGATCGGCCTCAAGGACCAGCATCAGTAAAGGCACTTACTATAATGGAGAGAAAGAAGAAAGTGTACTCCTTCAAGAGGGATGAGGTCCGCAATATATTCGAGGAAGCCTTGAACACCGGTCTGCAATTGCCTATACCGAAGAGGCCACATGAAATGAATATGACCGGCAATCCCGTATACTGCCCATACCATAGGGTGGTGAGTCATACCATTGAAGACTGCTGTGTTTTCAAAGATTTAGCAGAGGACCAATACAAGCTTGGAAAAACCTCATAGTCCTCGGATGTATCGGCAAGCCACAGAGCTACGGTCATCAATACAGCTCCGCCAAGATCAAAATTCAAGGAGCTGGGATAAGCAAAGACGACCACCATGTCGTTAAACTGGGAAAAATCGACCTCTAAGTCGTTAAACTGGGAATGTAAAAAAATGTGTAAAAAAATGGGAATGTGGAAATAAATAAATAAAAAAAAGAAAAGCCGAAATGATTGGGCAACTCGCAATAAAAATCAGCGAGTAAAATAAAAATGAAAAATAAAGCCGAAATGATAGGGCAACAGCGAATAAAAGCCGAAATGAGCAATCGCGACCTTCGCGATAAGAAAAGCTGAAATGATAGAGCAATCGCTGTAAAACAAAAACAAAAAAACAAACAAACGAACAAACAAAACAAAGGCGAATGATGAGTTGCTCCTGGTACCATATTCCAGTGCAGCGATGCAGACGCCAACCAAAATCGAATTTCCCAAAATTCTCCCAGCCCTACGGCCAGTCCCCAAATTGACTACTGTATACAATCCACGGTCTCAAATAATTCTCATCATACCCGTGCCCCACCGTAATCACCAGTTACGCGGCTGGTCTCCGCCCTTGGAATTATGCTCCATTGGGAAGACCCACTCATGTGTCCTCACGATGCATGAGGAGAACAAACCTTCGTGGGATCCTTAGAACTCACAAAGGAAAAACACACTTGGGGGTCCTCACGACCCTTAAGGAGAAAATGCACCTACGGGATCCTTACGACTCGTAGGGAGAAAATGCTTTTATGGGACCCTTACGGCGCATAAAATTGAAAAACCTTAGGTGATAGGGATCTAAACCTGTCTCCTAAGCCATCTCTTCCCAATAGGCAACGGCGAATGATGAGTCACTCCTGGTACCATATTCCCGTGTAGCGATGCAGACGCCAACCGAATTCCAAATCCCATACCCCAAAACGGCGAATGATGAGTCGCTCCTGGTACCATATTCCAGTGCAGCGATGCAGACACCAACCAAATTCCAAACCCATACCCCAAGTGGAGAATGATGAGTCTCTCCTGGTACCATATTCCAGTGCAGCGATGCAGACGCCGACAAAGTCCCGAAATTTTTCCGGCCCTACGGTCTGGATCATACATCCTGCAAAACTGTATACAATCCACGAGCGTAAAACAATTCCAATCTCTCCCAAGTCCTACCGGTGAGACCACATTCAAAGTCCCACCAATTTTTTTTTTTAAATATAAAATAAAATAAAAAATAAAAAAAATGGTATGTCCGCAAGCAAAATGGGCACGGATGAAAACCCGAAAGGGCTCCGTGAGTAAAAACAGCAGGATTGCCGGCGAGTTTGTGAAAACCCGAAAGGGCGCAAACTCGTAAAAAGAGATGAAATGCACTCACAAAGTCCTCTCAACTTTGTACGGAAAAAATTCCCGCGTGAGATCCTTACGACACACAAAGGAGCAACACACTTAGGAGTCCCCACGACTCTTAAGGAGAAAATACACCTACGAGATCCTTTCGACTCGTAGGTAGAAAATGCTTTTATGGGACCCTTACGGCCCATAAAATTGAAAAGCCTTAGGTGATAGGAATCTAAAACTGTCTCCTAAGCCACCAATTCCCAAATCCTTCCGGGGCAAATAATGAGTTGCTCCTAGCATTATTCCAGTGTAGCAATGCAGATGCCGACAAAAAACCAATCCCAAAATCCTCTCAAAGACAGATGATGATTCGCTCCTGGTACCATATTCCAGTATAGCGATGCAGATGTCAAACCAAATCACAATCAACAAGTCAATTTCAACTCCGACACTGCAGAAAGCGGAGCAAGTCAGAATCCAATCTCGACACCGTAAGAAACGGAGCAAGTCAAGTTCACCCCTGACACTGCAGGAAGAAGAACAAGTCAAATAGAGCGTCGACCATCCATGTCGCAAAAAGGGCAGTGCAAGCTTCCTACAAAGCAGGAACCAGGTCACTCCGGACCAGGGAAAAGTCTACCACGGACACTCCGTCTTGGATACACATCAAACGTTGACCGTCCATGTCGCAAAAAGGGCAGTGCAGGCTTCCCACAAATCGGGAACCAAATCGCTCCGGAGCAGAGCGTCGACCGTCCAAGTCGCAAAAAAGGAAGTGCAGGCTTCCTACAAAGCAGGAACCCGATCACTCCGGGTCAGGGAAAAGTCTACCACGGACACTCCGTCTCGGAGACGCGTCAAGCATCGACCGTCCATGTCGCAAAAAGGGCAGTGCAGGCTTCCTACAAAGCGGGAACCAAATCGCTCTGGATCAGAGCATCGACCGTCCATGTCGCAAAAAAGGCAGTGCAGGCTTCCCACAAATCGGGAACCAAATCGCTCCAGAGCAGAGCGTCGACCGTATATGTCGCAAAAAAGGGCAGTGCAGGCTTCCTACAAAGCAGGAACCAGGTCACTCCGGGCCAGGGAAAAGTCTACCACGGACACTCCGTCTCGGAAACGCGTCAAGCGTCGACCGTCCATGTCGCAAAAAGGGCAGTGCAGGCTTCCCACAAATCGGGAACCAAATCGCTCCGGAGCAGAGCATCGACTGTCCATGTCGCAAAAAGGGCAATGCATGCTTCCTACAAAGCAGGAACCAGATCACTCCGGGTCAGGGAAAAGTCTACCACGGACACTCCATCTCGGAGACGCGTCAAGCGTCGACCGTCCATGTCGCAAAAAGTGTAGTGCGGGCTTCCTACAAAGCGGGAACCAAATCGCTCTGGATCAGAGTGTCGACCATCCATGTCGCAAAAAGGGCAGTGTAGGCTTCCCACAAATCGGGAACCAAATCGCTCCGGAGCAGAGCGTCGACCGTCCATGTCGCAAAAAGGGTAGTGCATGCTTCCTACAAAGCAGGAATCAGGTCACTCCGGGCCAGGGAAAAGTCTACCACGGACACTCCGTCTCAGAGACGTGTCAAGCATCGACTGTCCATGTCGCAAAATGGGCAGTGCAGGATTCCCACAAATCAGGAACCAAATCGCTCCAGAGCAGAGCGTCGACCGTCCATGTCGTAAAAAGGGCAGTGCAGGCTTCCTACAAAGAAGGAACCAGATCACTCCGGGTCAGGAAAAAGTCTACTACGGACACTCCGTCTCGAAGACGCGTCAAGTGTCGACCGTCCATGTCGCAAAAAGGGCAGTGCGGGCTTCCCACAAATCGGAACCAAATCGCTCCGGATCAGAGCGTCGACAGTCCATGTCGCAAAAAGGGCAGTGCAAGCTTCCCACAAATCGGGAACCAAATCGCTCCGGATCAGAGCGTCGACCGTCCATGTCGCAAAAGGGCAGTGCAGACTTCCCACAAATCGGGAATCAAATCGCTTCGGATCAGAGCGTCGACCGTCCATGTCGCAAAAAGGGTAGTGCAGGCTTCCTACAAAGCAGGAACCAGATCACTCTGGGCCAGGGAAAAGTCTACCATGGACACTCTATCTTGGAGATGCGTCAAGCATCGACCGTCCATGTCGTAAAAAGGGAAATGCAGGCTTCCCACAAATCGGGAACCAAATTGCTCCGGATCAGAGCGTCGACCGTCCATGTCGCAAAAAGGGCAGTGCAGGCTTCCCACAAATCGGGAACCAAATCGCTCCGGATCAGAGCATCGACCGTCCATGTCGTAAAAAGGGCAGTGCAGGCTTCCCACAAATCGGGAACCAAATCACTCCGGATCAGAGCGTCGACCGTCCATGTCGCAAAAAGGGCAGTGCAGGCTTCCCACAAATCGGGAACCAAATCGCTCCGGATCAGACCGTCGACCGTCCATGTCGCAAAAAGGGCAGTGCAGGCTTCCTACAAAGCGGGAACCAAATCGCTCCGGGCCAGGGAAACTTCTACCATGGACACTTCGCCTCGGAAAAGCAAACGTCGACTGTCCATGTCGTAAAAAGAGCAGTGCATCCCAAAAAGTGGGAACCAAAGCAAGTCGCCTCCATGCGAAAGAAGATCCATCAATTTCATGCACATAACCCACATGTGGTGTGCATTTATTGATTGGGGGCACTTTGTTGGGGTCGAAAATTGCACCCCGGTTGACCAAGTCAAAATCAAGGTCAACCCCAAGCCAAGTAGGCCCAAGCCCAGATCAAGTGGGCCCATGCCCAAGTCGAGTCCGAACATGAAGCGGCCGGCCCTCCTCCATGCCAAAATAAAAATCATGTAATAAATAATTTTAATGTATTTTTTTAATGCAAAATAGGCATAAAACTAATTTTTTGTAAGCCCATGGCTTATGTGCAAAAAGAAATGGCACATGAGCTATGGGATGGGCAAAATGCCATTTTGTAAAGCCCAAGGGTTACATGTAAATATGTAAGCCTATATAAGGCAACATGATGAAAATATCTAATACACTTTTCATTCCTTTCAAAATCTAGGGTTTGTGCCTCTTTCCCCTTTCTGAAGCTTCTAAACCTTCTTCTTTCTTTTGAATTAAATCAAGAGTTTTACCCTTCCTTTTCCAAAACTAAATAGTTTTTCACCACAAAACCCACAAAGGGGAGCTTAGATCTCCTATCATATCTAAAAAAGAAGAGACTTTTTAAAATCTCACATCTCTTGATCTTCAAGATCCTGCCAACAGAGGAGGAAGAAGGAGTCCCATCTCCGAAAACCCCATTTTGGGGAAGACCCAGTGCTCCAAAGAAGAACCCCTTTCATCAACTCCTAAACATCTTAGGAGTTTAACTCCACTCTAAATCCTCTTTTGGGATTTTAAATCCTATTTCTGGGACTAAAAACCCTTTTTCGCCGGCGCCCAGAGCCCACGTGCCGGGCATGTGGTACGCTAGCGCTTGAGCGCCTTGCGCCCAGCGCCTACGTGCCGGGCACGTGGTGCGCGAGCGCTCGAGCGCCTTGCTCTCAAGCGCCCTGCGCCCACGTGCCGGGCACGTGGTGTGCCAGCGCCCAGCGCTTGCGTGTTAGACACGTGAGGCGCTGGCCCCCCACGCATCCTTTGGATGCCCTTTCCCTTATACACACATACTCCTCACTAAAAACACCTCCCCCGTTAGAAAAAATTTCTAACGGGACGCTTCCCCGCACCCCGTAAGGGGGCTGCTAGCCCCTAGACCCCCAGCCCGCTATCCGGGTAGCGGGACCCCCGTAAAAACTCTGCGGGGCCCCCGATATATCCAAAACCCCTTTTAAAACACAACACACGCACACTGTACATTGAGTTCGCATGACCAGTTTAACCCGTTAATCGGAGGTTCTCTCACTCCAAAGGCGAGGGGTAATTAACGGCAGCTTAGTCCGCGGCTACCGGAGATTCAGATCCCCACAATCAATAAACCCCTGCCTACCCTAGTAGAGGGAATCTGTACCGCGCCTGACAAGCGCACACGTATTCCCATCTCAATGGAGTGACGAAAAACACCCTACAGGAACATGTTGAAGCCGGTCTTCGAACATATTTTCTCATTTACGGGGATGGATCTTTGACATTTGGGAGTCGTATATATGTTTCCGCCGGTTTGATTAGGCAAGAGTTGATGAAGGAGGAACACGACTCTCCGTATTTCGTACATCGTGGCAGCACAAAAATGTACAAGGACCTTCGCCAGAATTATTAGTGGAATGGTATGAAGGGAGAGGTTGCTAGAAGCGTTGATAAATGCCTTACCTGCTAACATGTGAAGGTTGAACACCAACGAATTGCCGGTTTGCTTCAGCCGTTGTCCATCCCAGAATGGAAGTGGCAACGCATCACCATGGACTTCATGACTGCTCTCCCTCGCAGTACAAAGAGTAATGATGTCATTTGGCTAATCGTGGAGTGCCTAACCAAGTCGACTCACTTATTCCTTTTTGAGTGGGTCAGTCCACAAAAAGCCTTGCACGAAAATACATGGATGAGATTGTAAGACTGCAAGGAGTGCTTGTATGCATCGTCTCCGATAGAGATGCCATGTTTAGATCCTAATTTTTGCAAAGCCTTCAAGCTATTTTGCGCACAAATCTGAATTTTGTACTGCCTATCACCCTCAGACAGACGCACAGTCAGATAAGACCATTCAAACTCTCAAAGATATGCTTAGAGCTTGTATGCTGGATTTTGGAGGATCGTTGGAGGATCATTTGCATCTTATTGAGTTTTCATACAATAACAGTTACCAAGCTAGCATAAGGATGGCACTTTTCACAGCCCTTTATGGTAGGATATATCGATCCCTCTGAGTTGAGATGACGTTGGAGATATAGAGCTTCTTAGACCGGAGATGATACTAGCAATGGTTGACGTGGTCCGCACAATCAGGTAACGACTTCGTGTGGCTCAGGATAGGCAGAAGCATTGGGCCGATCCAAAACGCTGACAATTAGAGTTCCAGCCAGGCGACCACGTTTTTTTTTCAAAATCTCATCCAATAGATGGGTGATTCTCTTTGGAAGAAGAAGAAAGCTCAATCCCCGTTACATCGGTCATTTCGATGTCATAGCAAAGGTGGGAGATGTGTCTTATCAGTTGGCCCTACCACCATCGTTGGAAGGTGTACACAATGTCTTTCATATCACTCGATTATGTCGATATGTGAGCGACCCCATTCACGTGCTTAACCACTCAGAACTCACCATAGGGACCGACCGATCTGACGATCAAACAGAAACCGGTCGAGATCCTTGACCGGAAGAAGAAAGCTCTTCATAATAAAGTGGTCCAACTTGTCCGAGTTTTGTGGAGAAGAGATTCCCCAGGAGAATTGATGGAAGAGTAGATCTCCTTCAGATGTTGCCCTCCGTTGATCTGTTGATGGCTGCGATGGATGGCTGTGATTGGTCTTGGAGTCAGGCTCCTGAAGCGTGTGGATCTCAATGGGTTTGAGTTTGTAGTTGCCGAGCTACCTGCAAGGATGCCCCTGGGAAGTTGTACCACCGAGGACCCTCCGACGATCAAGTTAGTCTAGAGATCCGAGTAAAGTAACGGTTTAGTGGAGTAAAAATGGCTTACTTGAACCGTCTGAAGAAAGGGTTTATAAAGCAGTGGCAACAGGCAGGGTAGGTGCGAGAATCACGCCGGCCGTTACGCTCCCGACGTCACGCCCGCGTAATGAGCAAGACAAGCTCATTAATGGGGGATCATGGTGGCGTGGAACGTGGGATGTGGCCGGCGGAGATCTCGCGCATGGCAAGATTCGCGGGATGGCGGTTACGCCTGTAAGCGGTGCCGTTGGTCGGTCGATGAGACCGAGGAAGATGACCTCGGCGGGAGAGCTCGCAGACGAGCGGGAGAGCCAAGGTATCTTGGTTCTGCGGTAGCCCGGAGACGAGCTATGAGACCGAGGAGGCCGATTGTGCAGGGGGCTCGGAGGTGAGCCAGCGTTTGCTCGGTAGGACGAGCATAGGTGTGGTCTGGTCGGCCACTGTAGGTCCTTTCTTGCATGCTCTGGGACACGTCATCTGCCACATGTCCTGATCTGGGAGATCACTGATATCGAGCATCATCATTAGCCCCTAACTCTTGTCCCTACCAGCTGACGGGTCGGGTCGAGAGTGGTTTGTCTGGTCACCCGAGGTGAGCTCCTTTTCGAAGATATCGTCGGTCGTGTCCCTGGGCAATCGGCTGTTTTTTCTGGGTGATGCCAGCGAATCAGGGCGAGATCTCTGCATTAAAGAGGGTGCGCCGGATCGTGTGCACTTTTGCTAAGGCGACAGACCATGTGTCGGGTGCCGGTTGGCTGATGTGATGTGCCGCAGGCTTCCAGCGTCCGATGGGATGCTGCGCTTGCAACAGGTGGAGCGATCGTGGCCGTCGAGTGCAGTGAACCGTTTTGTCGGGATTCGACCATCGCCATTGGATGAGGACGTTGGCAGTATAAATCGAGGGATGCCCGATTCGGGATCTCTCTCTCTCTCTTCACATTTTCCTCATTCTGAGTCTTGTTAGCTCGACGCTCTCTCCTTTTAGGTCGGATTTTGCGTTTTCTCTTCTCGAGGATTTCTTCCCATCAGGTTAGATGTTTTATTTTGAGGAGTTTGTAGATGTCGTAGGGGTAGATACTAGGGATTCTTCCCCTGGGTTGGAGCCCCTTCGGGAAGTTGGGGTCAGATTCTCTTCCCGGGGTCGTGTGTCTGGGGCGGTTCCCGGAGCGGCGGCGGCGGACGTCCCTGGTGCGTCGTCCTCAGTGAGATATGAGGACGATCTTGTCACCACTCGAGCTCGTTTCCATATTCCTTCCGGCTACACGCTACGATTGGCTGAAGAAGGAGAGAGGGCAGATCAGGTGCGGGGTAGAGAGATCGCCTTGTACCTGGAAGCCCTATGGTCCGGAATGCGCCTGCCTTTCTCTCCCGATGTTTTAGCTGCGCTAAATTACTTTCGGCTAGCCCCGGGCTAGCTAGTGCCGAACTCCTGGAGGATTCTCCTTGGTTCCTGGTCCGGCTGAAGCTGCAGATGATCCCCTTTAGTCTGTCCATCCTTGCCTCCTATCTTGTTTACAAAAGTCACCCCGGAACTCGCGCGGGCGACCTGAGGTGGGTTTACCTCTCCTTTAGGAAGCAACGGGGGAGTGTAGCCAGGTAAGGAGATGTCGTCTTGCCTTCTTCCATCCATGATTGGAAGAAGAAGTTTTTCTTCGTCGGGCCGCCAGAGGGTGAGGACTAGCCTGTACCTATCT
Source organism: Agapanthus africanus (assembly GCA_030015575.1). Classification (NCBI taxonomy): domain Eukaryota; kingdom Viridiplantae; phylum Streptophyta; class Magnoliopsida; order Asparagales; family Amaryllidaceae; genus Agapanthus; species Agapanthus africanus. The sequence goes on along the minus strand of JASDDO010000024.1, from coordinate 860,936,963 downwards.
AGTGGTCTAGGGATAGGTGCTGGAAGGGAAATCTGTCTAATGACCCCGACGCGGTGAGGGTGGCGGGGTAGGAGCCTATTCCCCGGGCCGACGTGCTGCTTTCTGAGCGGGCCCTTAGTTGGGCTGGGCTCAGCCCCGCCCAGTTCATCGGTAAGTTAGGCTTGTGTTTGTTTCTGTTTCTGTTTGTGTCACTGATTCCATTATATCTTGTCTTGTGCAGAAACCATGGACGTGGACCTCCTCCGAGAAGCCATGCGCAAGCCGAAGAAAGGGCCGAAGGCTGGAGGGGCCAGCTCTTCTCGTCAGACGCCAGTCCCGGCTCCCCCTGCAGCCGTCCTGCCCTAATGCTCGAGTGCGAGTCACGCCCCGGAGCCCGGCCAGGCACCAAGCAGAAAAAGGGCTCGGGGAAAGGATGCCCAGGCTTCGGAGGTGGAGACGAGCTCCCCGCCGTCGTCTCTCAAGAGGTTCCCCCGAACAGTTCCGCGAACCCCGGCCTCTTCGATCTTGGTGGACGAGGGGGAGCTCCGCTTTGAGGTGCCCTCGGGGCTCTCCGTTGCTGACAGCTTGCTGCACGACATGGAGAGGTCGGACGGGGGCCGGGTCTATGGGGGGACGCTGAAGGCATAAATGGCGTCCATCGCCCAAGAGGTCGTGCAGGTGAGTGCTCGTACATCGTCTCATCGCTTGCGAGATTTGGTGCCCCTTTTTCTTTCTGACCCCCCTCCGATTTCTTCTGGTCCTCCAGCACGTCGCTATCGTCGCCCGTATGGAGGAGGAGGAGATAGACCCGGCGATGCGAGCCGCGGGCGAGCTCTCCTCGCTGGGGGAGAGCTCGAAGCCGGAGCTGGAGGCGGTGATGGAGAGGGTCGCTGCCCTTGAGGGCGAGGTGGCAGCCGGGAAGCAGGAGGTGGCGGCCGCGAGGCAGGAGGTGGCGGCCACGAAGCAGGAGGTTGCCAGGTTCCGCGAAGCTATCCAGGCTGCCGAGGCCGAGCTTAGGGACTCCAAGGTGCTCGTCGGCACCATGGAGAAGTCCATGAGCACCCTCCGGAAGGAGTTGGAGGCTGCGGGAGAGGCGGCGAAGCGAGCCGACCTCAGAGCGGTGAAGGCGGTGGAGAACTTCCAGAAGTCGGAACAGTTCTACACCGTTCTAGCCTCGGCCACCACCGCCATCTGGCATGAGGCCCTCAACGCCTTCAAAGCTCGGATGCCGGAGTTCGCCGACGAGGAGCTCCGGGCTGAATATCCTCGCGAGGATGACGAGCAGTGGGACAGCCCTGGGGACGAGGTCGGGGAAGAGATGCCCGGCAAGGGCGACGCCGAGGCTTCTATGGTAGGCGCCGAGCTTCCCGGTGTTGTGCTTGTCCCTGTGGCCTGAAGCCCCTTGTCTTCTTGTTTTTTTCTTCTTTTTGTTGCCTCGGGTATTTTTTAGGCATTCGGGCATTTTTGTAAGGCTGGGGAGCCCACGGTACCTTTGTAAAAGCTTTGACTTTATGAATAAAGATTCTTGTTTTTGCAGTGGTATTTGTGCTTGTATTTTACTTTGTCGGTAGACACTCCTATTTGTGAAACACTGCCTTCGTTTTATGTCGGTTCTTTGTCTAGCGATCACACATCGAGTTGAATCTGTTCGTTTATCGAGTGTGCAAAGACCAGTGCGAAGACGGTATCTCTATGGCCTCGAAGTCAAGGTGGAGATTGCTTAGACGTAGAACCAGATGCCTCTTGGTGAGGTCATGTTCTTTAGCGTGGGAAGCTTGGAGAGGAATGCTGATGATCAACCGAGCAGGGTAGCTGCCTGGCGCTTCTAGGCAAGGGATTCGATCCCTTGAGTTTTAAGGTATTGAATTTCCAGCGGGGGATGGCCGAGCAGGGTAGCTGTTCGGTGCCACTTGGCGAAGGCTTTGATCCCTGGCGTGTTGGGGTATGGGGCTACCAGCCAGGGATAACCGAGCAAGGGTATGTCCGTATGCCTGTTTTGAAGGCTTTGATCCTTAGCGCGGGAGGCGCCGTAAGTGGCCTACTAAGGATGGCTAAGCAGGGTTGCTGCCCGGTGCCTCTTGGCGGGGGCTTTGATCCCTAGCGTTGTGGGGTAGAGAAGCTACCAGCCAGGGATAGCCGAGCAGGATAGCTGCAAGGCTGCCTCTTGGTGAGGGCTTCAATCCCTGGCATTGTGGGGTAGGGAAGCAACTATCCAGGGATAGCCGAGCAGGGAGCTGCAGGGCCGCCTCTTGGTGAGGACTTCGATCCCTGGCATTGTGGGATAGGGAAGCTACCATCCAGGGATAGCCGAGAAGGGTAGCTGCAGGGATACCTCTTGGTGAAGGCTTCGATCCCTGGCGTTGTGGGGGCAGGGAAGCTACCAGCCAGGGATAGCCATGTTGGGAGCTGCAGGGCTGCCTCTTTGTGAGGGCTTCGATCCTTGGCGTTGTGGGGGACGTGGGAGACCTGCCAAGGGTGAACCAAGAAGTGAAGCTATTCGGTTTCCTCTTAGTGAAGGCTTAGATCCATGGTTTGTTGGGGTAGGGAGCGACCAACCAGGGATAACCGAGCAAAGGCGGGCCCGGTTGCCTCTTGGCGAGGGCTCTGATCCTTAGCACGGGAGGGTCCGTGATTGGCCTACTAAGGACAGCCTAGCAGGATTACTGCCCGGTGCCTTCTAGCGAGGGCTTTGATCCCTGGTTTGTTGGGGTAGGGAGCTACCAGCCAGGGATAACCGAGCAAAGGTGGGCCCGGTTGCCTCTTGGCGAGGGCTTTGATCCTTAGCGCGGGAGGGGCCGTGATTGGCCTACTTAGGATGGCCGAGCAGGGTTACTGCCTGGTGCCTCCTGGCGAGGGCTTTGATCCCTGGTTTGTTTGGGTAGGGAGCTACCAACCAGGGATAACTGAGCAAGGGCGGGCCCGGTTGCCTCTTGTGAGGGCTTTGATCCTTAAGGACGAGCCGAGTAGGGTTACTGCCCGGTGCCTCTTGGCGAGGGCTTTGATCCCTGGTTTGTTAGGGTAGGGAGCTACCAGCCAGGGATAACCGAGCGAAGGCAGGCCCGGTTGCCTCTTTGTGAGGGCTTTGATCCCTGGTTTGTTGGGGTAGGGAGCTACCAGCCAGGGATAACCGAGAAAGGGCGGGCCCGGTTGCCTCTTTTGAGGGCTTTTCGTCCTTAGCACGGGAGGGGCCGTAAGTAGCCTACTAAGGATGACCGAGCAGGGTTACTGCCTGGTGCCTCTTGGCGAGGGCTTTTTGTCCTTAAGGATGGCCGAGCAGGGTTGCTACCCAGTGCCTCTTGGAGAGGGCTTTGATCCCTGGCGTTGTGGGGTTAGGGAAGTTACCAACCAGGGATAGCCGAGTAGGGTAGCTGCAAGGCTGCCTCTTGGTGAGGGCTTCGATCCTTGGTGCTGGAGGGGTCGTGGGAAGCCTGCCAAGGATGAACCAAGAAGTGAAGCTGCTCGGTCGCCTCTTACAAACGACTTAGATCCCTGGCGTTGTAGGGTAGGCAAGCTACCGGCCAGGTGTAACAACCGAGTCCAGATATATAAATTCCAGTTACCGTATGTGTGGTGTGTGGTATTTATTTCATTTAGCATGCTTTGACAGTTACTAGTTATAGTTTACCCCGACATTACATATGTTTGCATATAACAATTAGGTTACTTAAAATAGTTTAAAAATACTTGTCATGGCCTGCTTATTATCCCCAATCCTGTGGTAGCATCCTTGCATCATGTTCTCGTCCCGTTCAGTGAAACGGACGTGTTTAGACGACTACGCGCACGTACGTGCGTCCGTTCTTGGGGTACGCTTTTTCAGTACAAAATCCTTCATTTCAAATTTTGGAACTTGCTTATAATTTTTATATTTCAAATTCAAATTTCTGGACCCGACCCGGGCGTTTTTCTGAAATGTTTTATATTCCACTAAAGTTCAATTATTTGAATTTTAGATTTTTAAATTCTAAATTTTTCTTAAAAGATTGCACAGCCGGCTAAATATTTTCTGAGACCATTGAAAATCTTTAATATTTTTCTCATAATCTAATTTTTCATTCTCCCGAACCAATCAGATTTCCATTTGTTGCATTGGGCCTTTACCACTAAATCTTTCTCTGTTTTCCCCATATTTTCTTTAAACCCCACGAACCAATCACAATCCCCCATTCCTTTCATCTGGGCCCCACGAGATACCTCTCTCTGTGTCTCTCTCTCCTTCTCTTTCTCTTCCTCTCTCTATCTCCTCTGTTCTCTCTCTCCCACGCCTTTCTCTCTCCTCTCGTTGTTCCCTCTCTCTCATCTCGCGGTAGGTATAGGTCCCAACACCGCTTCTTTTCCCTATCGTCACCGCCTGCTTTCTTCGTCTTCTTCTTCTATATTTTTCCCCGGCGCCACAAAAACTTTGTGAAGCTAACCCTAACCTACAAAACTCCGCCGTCTCCTCCCTTTCCCACGATCCCAGCACCTCGACGGCCTTTCCCGCATCCTCGTCGTCTTCATCTTTTCTTCTTCCTCTTCTTTCTTCGCTCCTGAGCGCCCAGGAAACCCTACGCGAACCCAAGAACCCACAGTTACTACCGCCGTCGACCCTCTCTCGCCGTCGCCTCCTCATTCATCTCCTTTTCTCTCTCCCTCCTCTCCTCATCTCCCTTATCCTACAAGAACCAACCGCGCACCCCTGCACTACTTCCAGCCAACATCAGCGAACCCCAAAACCCTATCACCAACCCTCATCGACGAAGCTCCGATCATCGGCCGTCGACCTCTTTTTCCCCCTCTGCAAAAACACAGGGCACGGCACAGTAAACATTCCTTCTTCTTCTTCTTTCTCTTCTTCTTTATCTTAAATTTTCTTTTCTGTTAAAATTAAAGGTTAACTCTGTAGATCGTCGGAGATACGTCGACGACTCACTGACGACGCTGTCACTCCCTGCAGTCCAGTGAGTAAGTTCCTTCATCAATCCCTTCTGTTCTCTTCATTCTTCTTGTTTCTTCTTCCGTGCATTCTCTTTTAATCTAATGTTCACTGCATTTCTGGATTGCCGGGATCCGATCGTGCCGGCGACGATCACGATAACCCCGCAGGCATCCCTGACTCGTGTGATTCCACTGTTCGTCGTTTGGACACATTCTGTGTACCGTGCGCGCGTCGCAACTTTCCCGCCGACGCGAGACGTTCCGTTTTCCGTATCGCGATCCGTCGAAGCAAGTTAATCTTGCTACATGCTATTTAAATCATTATATACCTATTCTAATATATATCAAACCTGAAGTTTAAATATAGCACCCCATGCATTATTTTATAACATTTCGACGTTCCGTTTGCATCTGTTCATATTATTTCAGATCTAGAACTTGAAACCTAACTATTGCATTTAGTTTACTAAACCTACGTAATCACAATTATATGTTAACTCACATAATCACAAGTGTTTTATAGCCATATTACCCTTTTGTAGTTTTACCCTGTCAGACGACCGATTGCATACATTTTGCCTTATTCACATTCAATTGCATCTCTAGATGGTTTAATACATATTAATATGATTTTATTATCCACATGTGTAATACTGCATTCCTGAAAGGTTAAAACTATTCCTCAAACCAAACTGATAACCGTACAACTAAGTAGTTTTAATCTGCACCTATTGCTATCATGTTACTGTGCCTGTTTATTGTTCTGATAGTACCATGCTTGTTTATTCATAACCATGATCATGCCGGTCAATTATGAGCATCCACATGTTATCTTGTACACCCTGACGTGACTTGCTACACATATTACTTAACCTGACATGGTACCGTACACTTTTGACATGACTTGACATCTAAATACACCACTCGACTTGACCTGATGTACCATGGCTTTACCTGTTACTTGATCTTGTGTCTAATGCCAACAAACCTGACGTGTAGTCCTCACGGACCGTTCCTGTTGTCTATCCAGACAAACCTGCTCCTACCTGATCCTGTGTTGGCATTAGTTCTTGATTACTGAATACCTGACTTGACATACATAACTTGGGGGTATGGGAAAATCAATGATGAAATCCTGACTTGTAACTCGACAGTCGCTTGCTTATACTGATCAGTTTTTTTTAGGCCAGGCCCGCCTCGTGACGATGCTGCTGACATCGTTGGTCTGTACCCTTTTCCTTTTTGTGCCTTACGGCACGTCTCGGTTTTAGCCCGAGGGTCTTAGACCGTGGTCCCGGGCACGCACGGGATGCTATTGAGTTACATCGACGATTCATCAAATTGATTTCAAAGACTTGAGAGTAGATAACCCAATAGACCAGTTTAGTTTACTCACTGCACACTACCCTTCACTGCCCTGATTTATATTGATGTTACACCTGTTTTACCATTCATGATTATATTTGCATTGCCTGTTACCCTGTTTATATTTTATTACTTGATAACATGACGCGCTGACGTCTGGGTTTTGCATGGCCCGGATTCCATACCTTTGCTGCAGTCCGAGCAGGAGTACTTCAGCCAGCAGGCTGAGCAGTGAGAATTCAGTAGTAGTTAGTTCTTTTATTTTCTGCATTTTATTCCTGATGTGAGCCCGCATTATGGGACATACATTCCAGTTATTTTGTATTGGATCTTTTGCTACCGCACTTTTATTATTCTTGACTCATGTTATCTTGGTTTATGGACATGTATTAGATAGTTATATTTCATTCTTGATATCTTTACAGCCGTAATGTGACTGTGGATAGATACTTCCTACCCACAGGTAGCATGGTTGGCTATGTCACGTGCCCATCAGAGCTGGTCCCTCAATAGTAGGTCTGTGGTTCGAGGACGAACCATTGTTCAAAGGTGGGGAGAATGTCGGGACTCGGTTCTTGCTCACGGAGCAAAGTGCCACACGGAACAAAGTGCCACGCCAAGTGTCGTGTTAAGTGGGCGGGGGCCACCTCGTGAATCCGTGGGGGCCACCTCTTGAGTTCGTGGGACCCACTGTAGAACAATGGGGACTCTTCGGAATACATTCTGAAAGGGGGCAGATCTGTACTATAAATGGAATGATACCACTCTTCAATACAGAGGTGCCTTTTAAGTGAACCGGCACTACAGGAGCTTGAGAACTCCGTAGTTAAGCGTGCTCGAGCCAGGAAAGTTTTGGGATGGGTGACCTCCTGGGAAGTGGCCCCTGGTCGGGTCCGGTTCGCCCTGAAGGACAAAACCTTGCGGCTTCGGCCAGAGCGGACAATACTCTCTGTATTAGGGGTGGGGCATGACACCAGGGATAGCCGAGCAGGGGGTAGCTGTAGGTCTGCCTCTTCATGAGGGCTTTGATCCTTGGTGCTGGAGGGGCCGTGGGAGGCCTGCCAAGGATGAGCCAAGCAGTGAAGCTGCTCGGTCGCCTCTTAGTGAGGGCTTGGATTCCTGGCGTTGTGGGGTAGGCGAGCTACCGGCTAGGGATAGCCGAGCAGGGTAGCTGTTGGGCTGCCTCTTCGTGAGGGCTTTGATTCTTAAGGACGGGCCGAGTAGGGTTACTGCCCAGTGTCTCTTGGCGAGGGCTTTTTGTCCTTAAGGATGGCCGAGCAGGGTTGCTGCCCGGTGCCTCTTGGCGAGGGCTTGGATCCCTGGCGTTTAGGCAAGCTACCAGCCAGGGATAGTCGAGCAGGGTAGCTGCAGGGCTGCCTCTTAGTGAGGGCTTCGATCCTTGGGGCTGGAGGAGCCGTAGGATGCCTGCCAAGGATGAACCAAATAGTGAAGCTGCTCGGTCGCCTCTTAGTGAGGGTTTGGATCCCTGGCGTTGTGGGGTAGGCGAGCTACCAGCCAAGGATAGCCGAGAAGGGTAGCTGCTGGGCTGCCTTTTCGTGAGGGCTTTGGGAAGATGGACAGTCGCGAGTGACACGTGCTATGAACGCGTGGAGGAGGCGAAGTGCCAGAGCCGCGTCATTTCGATTTCGCATCGAGCGGCGCGATGTCTGCCGCGTGGCGGCACAGTTCGGGCGACCGTTGAAATCCGGGGGCATTGTGGGCTATAACATAGAGTGATTGTTGATGACTCCTTTCCTCAAACCCAAAATGCAAGAATGGAGAACTTCCCTTTCACCATCCCCGATATCATAAGCTTCGAGGACGTGTATCTCTACGATCAGTACTGCACTGATGACACGGTGCAGTTGGTGATAGCCAGGATCGAGGATCATTTCGGACGATTGCTCCCCCGGCGCTCCTCCCTACTTCATGTGTTGATGTACTCCACCTGGAGGGCGTCGCCGGGGCTCTACAACCCCTTATCCGAGCAGCTAAAAGACGATGCCATTGGAAAGCTGAGGTCTCTGAGGCGTTTCGGCCTGATCTCTGCGAGCCGGCTAAATCGCTCGGAGGCACTCGTCCTTGAGTGCTACCACTTGAGACTCGATGCCGGCACTACCGGGGGTCATCGAAGGGAGAGGTTAGACGCCGCGAGGGCTCGGCTGGCAGAAATATCTTCAGAGTACCACGAACAGTGCTCTCTGTACCCCATTCCCCCGCTGTTGTAATATATATTTTTTATGTACGGCTGAGGAGCCTATAGTACCTCTTGAATGAATAAGATTCTTTTTCTTTTCTCCAATGCTTTATTGATCCCTTTATTATATAAACAAAAAATCTCAAGAAAGATGTACATTGCTCTGAAAAGAAAATACATGCTAGTAGATGTTCTTATTCGTGCAACTTGAGCCCCCCGGATGTCTGTTGGCATCTATGCCCGGCACAGGGTACCGAGCTTCGTGGGTACCAGGCATACCCTCCGCTGACATTACCATGATCTGGCTCATAGTCAGCTCGGCGGGAGGGGGACGCTGCTCCTGCTCGCGGTCAGCTTGCCGCTTGTCCCTTAGGTACGCTGCGAGGTGCCCCGAATGGATGATCTCTTCAATATAGTCTCGGAGTTGTTTGTAGCTCTCCGTGGAGTGGCCCAGCGATCTGTGAAAACCGCAGTAGGGGCCCCGGGTTCGCTTTGAGGCCATTCACGAGACCGGGGGAAGCTTGAAGAATCCCTCGCCCTTGGCCTCCTCTGGTAGCACCTCCTGGGAGACGTTGAGCGGGGTGTACTCCTGGAATTTTAGGAGATAGGGTTTTTGCCGCTCAGGTCCCCTTCTCTCTTCTCTTGCCCTCTTCTTTTGGTCGGTTTGCTCTGCCCGGGGGAGATTTCCGTTCACCTCGGATTCGAGCTGGACCTCGCGTTCGGTCCAGGCCTTTACCTCGGCCATGGTCTTAGATTGCACTAATGCAAAAGAGCGTAACCACTCCTTGTGCCTAAGACTAGACCTCAGACCTGTGATGACCGTCTCGTCCCGGTGCTCGGGGACCTCGAGAAGGGCATTGTAGAAGCGGGCAACGTATGCTTTGAACGTCTCCTTGTCCTCGCTCTTGATCGTGAAAAGATGATCGACTGTGCGTTTCTGTCGCCTGTTCCCGACGAAGTGGACGAGGAATTGTGTGGCCAGCTCATCGAAGGTTGAGATCGAGCGCGGTTCGAGTCCTCGGAACCAGTCTCGCCCAGAGCGGATGAGAGTGGTCGGGAAATCTCGGCACTGGGCGGCATCGGAGTTGCCTTGGAAGCTCATTCCCACGGTGAATGCATCCAAGTGGTCCTTCGGGTCAGATTTGCCATCGAAGAGAGAGACCTTTGGGGGCTTGTTGCGGGTGGAGACGTGGACGGAGAGCAGCTCCTCGGTGAATGGTTTGGTGTGCGAGTCGGCGGCATACTTAGCCTCGTTGCTCAAACGGTGACCTTCCCGATGCATACACTCGATCTTCTTCTCGAGGGCGTCGAGTCGGCCGTGGTACCCCGATGACTCGACGCATTCTGATCCCAGGCCTCTACTGTTGGAGGCCTGCGTCTAGATGCGGCTCCGGTTCCTATCAATAAGGTTCCTTAGATCCCCCGGCGAGGTGGCCTTCGAGCCGCCGCGGCGAGTCCCGTCCGTGCGACCCCATCGAGGGAGGGGATATCGGTCATGCCTGGTAATAGGCGAGCTGACAGACATCTCCTCGGGAAGGACAGGTGCGCAGAGGACCTCGGGGCGAGATGCTCTGGCGACGGACTTCGGTGTCGAACTGTGGGGTGCCCAGTGGGTCTCAGAACGTATAGGTCTGGAAGATCCGCGGCCGTGGGAGGTAGCGATGTGGTGGTCGGCAGTGTCGACATGGACGGAGCCTTCTCTCCCCCTGTAGGGGTCCTGGTCCCGAGGCGGGGGAGCGGCGACTTGGTGATCTTGCCCCTCCGTTTGGACGCGGATCAGCGCCTCCACAATAGACACGAGTCGGTCTATTCGGCCGGCGAGGGCGTTGATGGCATTCAGCGGAGGAGGTTCGTCTGCGCCTCCATTGAGGGGGAGGCGGCGGTTGGTGCTTGGATCGTCGTGATGATCGCTTGCCCTTAGGTTGAGATCAGAAGGCGAACTTTTGTTTTTGTAGAATCAAGAGTGTTCGATTCCCACAGACGGTGCCAGCTGATGGAGGCGTAGATCTCCTTCAAATGTTGCCCTCCGTTGAATTGCTGATGGCTGCAATGGATGGCTGTGATTGGTCCTGGAGTCAGGCTCCTAAAGCGTATGGATCTCAATGGGTTTGAGGTTGTGGTTGCCGAGCTACCTGCAAGGAAGCCCCGGGGTGGTTGTACCACCGAGTACCCTCCGACGATCAAGTTAGTCTAGAGATCCGAGCAGAGTAACGGCTTAGTGGAGTAAAAATGGCTTACTTGAACCGTCTGAAGAAAGGGTTTATATAGCGGTGGAAGCAAGCAGGGTAGGTGCGAGAATCACGGCGGCCGTTACGCTCCAGACGTCACGCCCGCGTGATGAGCGAGACCTCCTATTAATGGTGAGACCGGCTCATTAATGGGGGATCGTGGTGGCGTGGAATGTGGGATGTGGCCGGCGGAGATCTCACGCATGGAGGGATTCGCGGGATGGCGGTTACACCTGCAAGCGGTGTCGTTGGTCGGTCGATGAGACCGAGGAAGATGACCTCCAGGGGAGAGCTTGCAGACGAGCGGGAGAGCCGAGGTATCTTGGTTCTGCGGTAGCCCGGAGACGAGCTGTGAGGCCGAGGAGGCCGGTTATGCAGGAGGCTCGGAGGTGAGCCAGCGTTTGCTCGGTAGGGCGAGCATAGGTGTGGTATGGTCGGCCACTGTAGGTCCTTTCTTGCATGCTCTGGGACACGTCATCTGTTCATATCAGAATTTTGCATTATTATATTCCCCATTCTTAATCATATTACAAATAAATAGATGCTTTTGATCCATGTATGCTAAATAGTTGCAGGTTACAGGTTCTCAGAACAATTCAGTGAAATTCATGAAAAGATGTTACAAAAGTGAGACAGTTCAATTGCACAAAGCACAAGGGCAGCACAAAGATTCAAGACTTCAACGCTAAGCTTTCGGTAAAAGTCCACAAATTCTGCACTGTTGGAAATCTGGAAGAAAGTAGAAAAGATTCTGAAGAACTAAGAGAAGAAAATAGAAGGAAATAGCAACCTAAAGCAACCCTAAAAAGAAGAGTCAAAGATCCCTCAAGATGGTCGCGGATCCGCGGTCGTGCTGTGCACGTGTCGGTGCAAAGTGTCGGTGGTGTCGGTGCTTTGACCCGGTTTTCTTAGGATAGTGTTGTAATTTTAGATGTGGATCAGATGTAAACCCTAGGGTTTCTCCTATGTATAAATAGGAGGGCTCAAAACCAAATAAAGTGTGCCTCTTTCAGGGTGTCTCTTTTGAGATATCTCTTTTTAATTTCTTAGATTAATTTTTATTTCTATTGTAATCATCAAGAGGTCATCAATAAAGTTATTTTTATCGTGCATTATTTTATCTTAATTTAATTCCTGCAATTTTTATCTGTTCTTTTATTATCTGCAATTTAGTTTTCTAATATTAGAAATTATAAAAATGAATTTGATTGTCGCCTTCCTAATGAGTGAGTAATTCCTCACTTGTTAGGGTTGGGATAAAGAAGGTTTGAGAGAAGGAAATCTCTCTCCCTCCTTTCTTTGCCCGAATAATTTTATTTAACGGACTCTCTTTAATCCAATCACACACCGCTCACTACGGCACCCTATCCTAAATGATAGCGGTGATTTCCTAGTTCGACCGGTTGTGGTTGAATGAACTGGAGGTTAGGGCTAGAGCCAAGAACGGACGGACAATGAACAAAGGGAAGAAACTTAGTTTCTTCCTAGTCATGTTAATCCCCGTTGTTAACTATTACCATAACACCTATATTCTTAATTAGGGCATTGATAGAAGCGAGAAGAATCCTTTTTCCGAACTAACCTAATCCTAACCCTAGCAAGCCTTTTTATCAATTTATTCTCATTCATAGATCTATAATAAAACCACCAATTTTTTGGGCTCAACTCGTTAGAACATAAAGAAAAGAAATCATTCTCCTTATGGACCGATCCGTACTCAACCGGCTAGCTACCAAGCGACACCGTCTTGATTACGGTATATTCTATTCTTTGATTTCAAAACACACGTACGCAAAATCTCTCTCAATCATCATCTGCCACATGTCCTGATCTGGGAGATCACCGATATCGAGCATCATCAAGAATCGACTTGGGAGCGTGAGGATGAGATACGTGAACGCTGCCCCTATCTCTTTGATGGTTCTTCTGTCGCTTAAATTTCGAGGACGATTTTTTTTAAAAGAGGGTAGCTTATAACAACCGTCAAATCCAAGTAAACTTTTAATGACTTATATTCATGAATATCCTAATTTCCTTAAATCAAGCAGTATTTATGTTTTTATATGATGATTTCGGTATACGAACGTAAGTTTTATTTTGGTTGTCACCTATCATATCCATCCTATAGGGTATAAGGTCGACCCCTCATGACTTCAAATAGTATAATTAATTTTCGTTTTTGGTTTTTTGGTTTTTTTAGTTCACGTGCAAGATATACAAAATCCGAGATCTAAAATATAGAATAAAATATATATGTATCAAAACGATATCCTAAAACAAACTTGAACCCTAGGACCCGAGCTTGAGCCTTTTCCTTGAGACCTGGCCACCCAACCCTTGCCCAGGTCGGCCCAAGTTGTCGGAGACCACACGATTTTTTTTGTGTGGCTCTATCTTTTCATAATTAGGTTGGATTTTGTTTAAAAATTATCTTTTAAACCGAGGATTGGAAGACTATATAAACACAGCAAACCCTAGTTCTATTTTTCCCATGCAGCCGTCTTCTTCCTCATCCAAAATTTTCTGCATTCTCTCCTTCTCTCTACTGTGATACATCAAGCTCCAGAAAATCCAACAACGCTCATCGGAAGAGGAGTCTAGTCAAGTACAGGTAATCAACTCCGTCAAATCGAGACGATTTTGATCCAAAAGTTAGGGAAGGTTATTGATCGTCCGTAGTCGTAAGTTTATCTTCTCCTCTCCTTCTCTTCTCCCTAAATACTAATTGATTATTTTTGCAACAAATAAAACTTTATTAGTATGAATGACTGTAATTTTAATTGATTATTTTTTTACTAATGGAAAACATGCCATCGCTCTCGGTTTACATTAGAATAGCCTAAACTTTGAGTGATTATTTTTTTTGCAAAGAAATTCAAAAATCTTTTACTGTTTGATATATGGTATTAGCTTGATTTCTTATTAATTCTTTTTATGGGTTAAAGTATAGATTGCATGTTATTACTTTAGAATGTATTTGACGGTAAATCACATATTAGATAGGATTGAGTAATTCTGTGTAGTCATGGATAAATGGAAGATTTGATTATCGGTTTTCATTAGGATAGCTGCAATTAGATCGCATGGTTCAAAATATTATAATGATTTGATTTTTTTGGCTATAGATTCTACAACCTTAAAATGTAAGGGTCTATTTGAATTACAATGGGTAATTACCGGTATTCGCCATTTGTTTATTAATAGTGTTTCCCCCTGATAACTTTAGTTGTCTATATCACAATTTCTTTTTGAACTCCATCCTGTTGAAATTTTATATTGCATGGGTAATTGCTGATTTATGATTAATTTATTATTTTGTAAGTTAATTAATTAGAATGTTTAGATATTACTTACTAAATTTATCTAATTGTTAACCACTTCCAAGATCGCTTGCTTTAATTATGCATATTCGTGGATAACTAGAAGATATGGTAAATAGTTTATTCTTAATAGACCCTAATCGATTTGCATGTTGTTATACAATATCAATAATCTAATAGTATGGTCCTGTTTTAGATTATATTATTAACCTGTGATTAGCTTAATTCTATCCCAAACAAATAAAAATAAATAAATAAATAAATATCGTACTATCTTGATTTGGTTAAATGCATCTGCAGTATAACACATTGTATACTACACTATATCTAATCCTTTACTATCTTAGTGATTTATGTCTTGTAACAAAAGTTCCTTAAATTATATCACCAACAATTCACTTTATAACTTATTGAACTGCTTTTGATTCTTATGTACATGGTTGCATCATTTAACCTTATTTACTATTAACTGTTTGTATTATAAATATTATATTTACTGTATCTATTGTATTAGATAGTTTGTAAATTTGAGGATACTATTGAATGTCTGCATATATAAGTCATATTTTAAATCATAAAATTATATGTAATATCTAACTTAAACTGGACCAACTTGACCATGATTATATGCTTACTGTATATGCATGGAGACTTAGAATTATATTTAGGACTTGATCTGTATTCTCGGGAGTCCCGTGACCAACTTATGAATGAACCCGTGTTTCCTGGCCCCTGGATGATAGTCTTGGGTCTGAGAATACTCCTACAGTAGTTGGAGTCTCATTATATGAGTGGGCTTATGTTTCCTTACCTCTGGATGATAGTCTTGGATCAGTGAATACTCCTGTGACTTGAACTAATTTTCTTTACCCATATAACACTGAACATGTGTCAACTTATAAATGGGTTGACTACCTGTATACATGTATTCTAGTACTCATGTGTTCACATATTCCAATACTCATGTATTCATGTATTCATGTACTCTTGTATTCTTGTATTACACCATTATGCACTAGAACCTGTGTTAAATTATAAACAGTGTGACTAATACTTGCCGGGGATGTTGGGGGTAGTTAAGAATGAGTAGTTCCGCTCCTTCGGACCCTTATGTGCGTACTCCTGTATTCTTATAATCTTGTACTCTTAAAGGGGTTGAACACCTACCTTAACTTAGTTTGAAATGGTCAAGACCTATACACTTGCCAAGAGGTGTTGGGAGTTAAGAATGAGTCATCCAGTTGATTTACGGCTTGGTTGAATGCTATACCTTAACTTGCGTTAGACTAGAGAATCTTAATATTGAATTATTATGCCATTTTAATTATACCTGGTATTCCTTTCATGTCTACCACCTTTAACTCGCCGATTTTTATTAACATCATGATTAGACCGTTACAGTGTTGATGTTTATCTTGTATCCAGATTGCTGTGTTTATGAACTGTTTATTTTCATTCACATCGTCTACCCTTGCAAGTGATACTTTTTGGTATTTAAGTTTTTTTTGTTGTTTTGTTATGCTTATTTATACTACAAAGCTGTGGTGATTCTGAGAAACTTGCCAGACGAAAGTTCGCTGATAGATATTTTCTTTTATCTTTCTTATTGGGAATGTATGTCAGAAGACACATGGATTGTTCTTATTGAGAATGTCTGTCAGAAAACATAGGAATTGTGGATGAGGATTCATACGAAATTGGGCTATTTGAGAAGGAGAATTTTTGCCTCCCATCGCAAGCGGATAATTAGTTGTTTTTCTTTTTAGTTTAGCGCATTTAGATTTAGAGATTTAGTTTGAAACTGTTATTTATTTGTATTAACTTTTATTTTGGGGATGTTGCTTTCAGAACTTGAATGTATTCAATGGAGTTGGATATTGTTAGGATTTTGTTTTGTGATGGTTTAACTTTAAATTATTATTATTTTGCTTGACCATTCGCTAAACGTGTTCATATTATAGAGGTGTGTTTTGGTATAAATATGTTGTGGGCTTGTCGTTCTCGCTCCTTATTTTTCGGAAGCGGGCGTGACATTATAAATAGCTAAAGAGAATGAAGAAGAAAAGTTTTGAATAAGTGTATTGCTTCATCACCTCTGCAATGTGATGTACATGATATATATAGAAACTTACAAATGCAGTTTACTAATACAATCATGGAGCATGAGTTCGTGGGTGTTCCTAATAACTTAAGAGCTAAGCGGGAATACATGTGAGAAGTTACAAAGTGTTAACCAATTATATTCAATAGCCTCCCACAAGCGATGACGGTGATGAGATAGCGAGCTTGTACCGAAGAAGAAGAAGAAAACGAGGAGAAAAGAGACCTTTTGTCATAATATCCGCTATTTGATCAACAGTTGGTAGAAAATGAACCTCCAACCGTTTTGCTAAAACCATATCCCGAACAAAACGAACATCAATTTCAATGTGTTTAGTGCGTGTATGAAACACCGGGTTTTCGGCAAGATATGTTGCACCAATATTGTCACACCAAAGAATGGGGGGCAGAGAAAGCGGAACTTTCAATTCTTGGAATAAAGAGGTGAGCCAACAGAGTTCGGAAGAGGTTTAAGGTAACGGCTCTATATTTTGCTTCGGTGCTAGATCGAGCCATGGTATGTTGCTTTTTCGAACTCCAAGTAATGAGACTAGGTCCGAGAGAGATGTAATATCCACCGATAGAACGACGATCGTCTGGACACCGGGCCCAATCGGCATCCGAAAAGGCTTGAATATTGAGAGAAGTGGATTTCTTGATGTGCAAACCGTGGTTAATGGTGTCCTTTAGATAGCGGAGAATTCGCTTCACGGCTGTCCAATGGTTATCGGTGGGAGCATGTAGAAACTGATGCACTTTGTTCATGGAAAATTGAATGTCGGGACGGGTTAAGGTTCAATATTGAAGAACGCCGATTGTGCTACGGCAAAGGGATGGGTCAGACATAGGATCACCGGATTGTACGGACAAGTGTTGCCCGGCATTCGGAACCAAGCCTGAGGAGTAACAAGACGGCTAGTGGGTCGTCGAAACCAAGCCCGAAGAGCTTGTTTAAGGCCATAGATTGCCTTGTGTAGCTTGGAGACATAGGAAGGATGGACCGGATCCTGGAATCCTGGAGGTTGATGCATGTAAACTGTGTCCGTAAGAAAACCATGGAGGAAAGCATTATTTACCAATATCCCAACATTTGGAAACCGCAAAGGAAAGCACAACACAAATGGTGGTGGTTTTGACAACGGGACTAAACGTCTCCGTGTATTCCACTCCAGCAATTTCATGAAACACTTTCGCGGCTAACCGAGCTTTATGATGATGAATCGTACCATCCGGATTTCTCTTTAATCGGAAGGTCCACATGCAACCAACGGATACAGAATCAGGCGGTGAGGGGACCAAAGACCAAGTGCCCGTAGAAATAAAGGCATTCATTTCTTGTAACATTGCATATCGCCAAAATGGATTTTTGTGAGCTTCTGGGAAACAAGTTGGCTCTTTAAGTGTATGCGCAGAAGCCGTAGAGGAAAGGTACATGTGATGGTTTGGGAAGGATTTAGGCACCAGGGTGTTAGTCATTTTATGGGTTCTAATCTGGAAATGTAGGTGGTATGAGTGGCCGGATTGAAACAATCGTATCATTTTTGATTGGGACTATAACCAAGAAATACACAAGGAGTAGACTTGGACCGAGTCTGTCAGAACGGGTGGAACCGAGAAACGGATTAGAAAGACAACCGAAGACTTTTAAATAAGAATAATCAGGTTAAGTGCCGTAAAGAACTTCGTAAGGAGACTTGGATTTTAAAAGAGGTGTGAGAAGACGATTTATAATGTATGCGGCGGTAGAGAATGCTTCCCACCAAAACTTCTTGGGAGTGTGAGGGTGAAGCACGGGAGCAATTGCCTTTCAGCTGTTGAGGATCGCTTTGTGCCTAACTCTACTCACCACCTTCTTTTTAACGTGAACAGATAAAGATAGGCCATCAAAGTGCTCGGTACCAAACAGGCACAGCTAAGAAATCATGCACTCAAAGGAACATCATATGTCATCAAAAAGTTTCAAGAATAGAAAAGGAAGAAGAACCTCAACAAGTTGCTTCTGTTCCTATATATCTTCAATCAAGCTTTGAGTGACGAGAATGGACAAGAATGCTTGCCAAAAAAAAATATGATCCTTTTTTAAACGAACCTTATCCAGAAACAATAAAAAAAGAGCTCGTAAATGACGATTTTTCCTTTCGGCAAGTCCGTTTTGTTGGGGGTATATGGACAAGAAATACTGTAGGTAATTCCGGATTGAGATAAGAATTGTTTAAAAGGACTTTTAGTCAATTTAGGAGCTCCATCGCATTGGAAAAATTTGAAGATCGAAGAAAATTGATTTTTGAAAACATGTGAAAGCAGAAAATTTATTTGTTAAGGGATAAAGTTATATAAATCTAGAATGATAATCAATGAATGTAATATAGTGGTGAAACTAGAATGTGACGGAACGGGAGCAGGACCCCAAATATCACAATGTATTAAAAATAATGGAATAACACTATGAATGGAAACATTAGGGAAAGGTAAACGACTACTTTTTGAACGGAAACAAGCATCGCATAACTATTTACATCCAGAAAATCTAAAAATTTATGCGGTATAGACGACTGAAGAGCATTGAGAACGGTGGAGGATGGGTTACCGAGTTGGTGATCCCAAGTGGAGGCGGAGACACGGTGACCATGGAAGGCTACCTGGGACGAACTCGAGAGAGGAAGAGGATATAAATTTTCCTTAGGTCGAGCGGCGAGAAGCAGGGTTGTCACGCCCCGCTTTCCAGAGTGCGCAAACTACGGCACGTGACAGAGCCAACCATGCTACATGTGGTTAGGAAACATCCCTGCACAGTCACATTACGGCTGTCTATACGATATCAAGAACAGAAAAATATAAAATCTATCTAATGCGTGTCCATTTGCCACAGTAAATAGAGTCAAGAAAATGTATAAGTGGAAACGAATTAAATGCAATAAACAACATCTGAAAACTTTTCCCAATATGGGCTCACATCAAGAAAATAAAACTGCGGAAAATAAACTAAACTAAACTAAACTAAACATCACTAAATAACAATTGTTCAATTCCTCACTGCTCGGCTTGATAGCTAAAGTACTCCTATTCAGCCTGCGATAAAAATAGAGAAACTGAGCCATGTAAAACCCAGACGTCAGTGCGTTATAATACCAAAACAACAATAATAACCAAGATGTAACGATATAGGTAAATATGAATATAAATGAATAGCACGGATATGAAACAGTGAGATATGCGTGTGTATGTGAAGTGTGATGTGTACCCTAAAACTGTGCTTCTAGGTTATCTATTCTAAAATCATTGAAATCGATTAATGTAATTCTAATCGTAACCCAATAGTCTATGTGTCGTTCATTCCCCACGGGACCACGGCAAACAAGTAATTATTCCGTAACGTCCAGGAAAACGGCAAACAAGTAATTATTCCGTAACGCCCGGAAAAACGGCAAACAAGTAATTATTCCGTAATGCCCGGAAAAACGGCAAAGAGGTAATTATTCCGTAACGCCCGGAAAAACGGCAAACATGTAATAATAGCCTTTTGAGTTACGTTTTGGTTACATTCTTGTTTTCCCCTTTACTCCCAGGTTTGTGTTCAAGTCAGGTATTGCCAATATAGATCTAATGCCAATACAGGATCAAGCAGGTACAGTTCTCGTCTATGCAGACAACAGGTTACGTCCGTCAGGACAACACGTTAATATCGTTGGTATTAGTTACAAGATCCAAGTAACTAGTCAAGTAGTATGTCATGGACATATCATGTGATGCATATGTATCAATAGATACCCAAATGTGAAACTGTAATAAATATCGGAACACGGTTAATGCACGGATGCATATGTATCTATCTGTAATAACCTTTTATACATCCATGACTACGTATGATGCACGCTAGATAACACGTTGTACTAATATATAGTATAATGATATCATGACGTCCCGGCATGCAATTAGATATGAGATCATCGGTACGAATACTATAAACTGTAACTCTATAACACTTGTTGTATAATAAAACACGTGTATTATTTTTATTCATATGGATATAGATATATTAACATAGCATGTTGCAAGTTAAACTTTCCTGATCGGAGCTCACGTCGGGGTACGTACGTCACGTTCGACGTCGGATAAACGTCGCAATACAAACTCACACGTGTGCAGGACTAGACCCGGCTGATCTAAGACGTGACTACGCTGGACGACAAGGATGACTGGGTCGTCCAGATCGTCGGCGACGTGCGCGACTCCGGCGAAACGGCCGGAATAAGCAAAAAAGAAAAGAAAAGAAAAGAAAGAAAGAAAGAAGAGGAAAGAAGAAGGAGAAGGATGGGCTGCTGTGTCGGGCTCTAGACAGATAACAGAGGAAAGAGGAAAGGGGAGAAGGCGATGACGACGATGTGCTGTCGTCGACGGAGAGGTGGCTACGTCGGCAGTGGGTTTTCTGGGTTGCTCGGGTTGCTGTCGGGTCGGGAAGTCGAGGGTGCAAGTTACTGGTGGTGGTTTGGGTGTCGGGGATTGGAGAGGGAGGTGAGGAGATGAAGAGGTGACGACGACGTGGTCTCTGAAGAGGGTAACAGCCAGGTTTCTTGAGTTGGTCGTTGGTGCAGGGTGTCGGGGATGAGGTTGATGGGTTGTGGGTTCTCGGGGAGAAGGAGGAGAGGGGTGATAGGAGGAGGTGGTGAAGGTGGTCGAGGTCAGGGGACGAAGGCGAGGTGAGTCTAGGGTTCTTGGGTTGCAGGGTTCGTCGATTGCCGAGATGGTGTGCAGGGTTGTAGGTTCTTGGGGTTGAAAAGGGGGAAGAGGTGTTGGTGACTATGGTGATGGTGGTGGTGACAAAGTTGTGGGGGAAGGTCGGCGGCGACGGCGAGGTAAGGCTAGGGTTTGGGTTTTCCGGGTTCGTCGCGAGAGAGGAATGAGAGAGAAGAGAGAGAGGTGTGAGGTATAATAATAGGTTAATTAATATGTTTATATATATATGAGAGAGAGAGAGATATAAGGATTATTTAGTTATTATATATATTTTATATATTTGTTTATATAAACTATATATATACAAAGAATATAATAATATATTTTCTTGGATTATACAATTCATATCAAAATACTCCGAAATATATCCGGGTCTCTTCTAAAAAATGTGATATCCGGTTTGTAAAAATGCATAACCCCAAGAACGGATATACGTAAATACACGTAGCGATCCAAACGAGTCTGTTTTAGCAATCCGTACATGAACACGATGTATGGATGCACACATATGATATGGGGTATGATAACAAGCTATGGTAGATATCAAAAATTATTATCTGGATTTAATTTGTAATATTTAAACGATATGTAGATACTAAATAGATCATACAAATGTATATCAAATCTAAATGTGCACGGGTCCTCTGTACTAGCAAAATATGACGTAATCTAGAACCAAGATGGGTTTCAAGCATACGGATCGGGTCGGATACTAACTACAGATACCAAATGCATAATCCGCACCCAAAAACAATAATAAACAAGAAAGTGTCACAAGATTTCGAAAATACCCAATTTAAATATCGTAAAAATGCACTAGGGTGTTACATTTTACCCAACTATAAAAGAATTTCGTACTCGAAATTTCCGGAATAAGAAAAGATAAGAAAACACGGATCTAAGAAAAGAGGTGTGGAAACTTCTGTCGAATCTCATCTTCACGTTCCCAATTAGATTCTCCGTGCGAACGATTCCCCCATGAAACAAGTACTGGAGGGATAACCTTGTTCTTGAGAACCTTGTCTCGTCGATCCACGATCGCAATCGATCTTTCTTTATATGTTAAGTCCTCCCTTACTGTCAGCTCTGAGTGATCTAGGATGTGCGTCTCATCTCAAACATACTAGTGGAGTTGAGATACATGAAACATGTCATGAACACTCACCAATGATGGTGGTAAAGCCAATTGATAAGCCATTTCTCCAACGCGCTCGATAATACCGAAAAGCCCCACAAATCGAGGACTAAGCTTGCCTCGACTACCAAATTGAATCACTCCTCTGATCGGTGATATCTTCAGGAATACAAGATCACCAACCGCGAACTCCAGAGGTCTTTATCCTGTATCGGCCCAACTTTTCTGTCGATCTTGTGCCGCCTTCATATGATTTCGGATCACGTTGACTTTCTCCACGGTTTGCACAATAAGATCCGGTTCCAACAATCTTCTTTCTCCGACATTGTCTCAACAGACGGGCGAGCGACACTTACGACCATACAGTGCTTCGAATGGAGCCATCTGTATAGTCGCCTGAAAACTGTTATTGTAAGAAAACTACACTAAGTGCAAATGATCTTCCCATAAACCCTTGAAATCTAACATGCATACTCTCAACATATCTTCAAGAGTTTGGATTGTTCTTTCTGACTGGCCATTTGTCTGAGGATGATAGACTGTGCTAAATTTCAAGTGAGTCCCCAAACTTTCCTATAGACTCCTCCAAAAATGCGACAAAAATCTGGTATCACGATCGGAAATGATGCTCACAGGTACTCCATGCAATCTCACAATCTCCTGCATGTACCTCTCTGCTAAAGCTTCCGTCGACTGAACAACTCGAAATGGTATGAAGTGAGCTGTCTTGGTCAATCGATCAACAATCACCCAAACTGCATTATTGCCCTTTGGACTCTGCAGTAAAGCAGACACAAAATCCATGGTTATATGTTATCACTTCCATTGAGGAATCGGAAGTGGTTGCAACAAACTAGCTACCTTTGATATTCAGCCTTGACTTGCTGACACACCAAGCACTTCGATACGTAGCGAACAATCTCCCTTTTCATGCCTTCCCACCAGAAATATTGTCGTAGATCTCGATATATCTTTGTGCCTCCAAGATGTACGAAATATGCGGAACTGTGAGCCTCCTTCATAACTTCTTCACGAATATCTTTTTTCGGCACACATAGATGACTACTATATCGTAACGAACCATCTTCATGAATTAATAAGTCCGTTCGAAGTCCCGCTTCAACCTGTTCTCGAAACTTCCGTAATCTTAGATCGTGCGACTGTGCTGCTTTAATATTATCGATCAAGGATGACTGTACTTTCAACTGCATCAATTGTCCGAAGAATGTGGCAGTACAATCTCCAGCCCGAGTCTCTGAATATCAGCGATAATCTCCTTCTGTGCAGTCAACATCCGTATCGCTGGCAACCGACTTAGAGCATCCGACACTACATTAACTTTCTCCAGATGGTATTTTAGATCAAGATCATAATTACCCATCAGCTCTAACTATCTACGCTGCTTCATATTGAGCTCTTTCTGCATGAATGCATATTTTAAGCTCTTATGATCGCTAAATACTCCTACCCTTTCGCTTAATAAATAGTGTCTCCAAATCTTCAAAGCAAAAATTACTGATGCTAGCTCCAAATCATGAGTTGGGTAGTTCTTCTCGTGAGTCTTTAATTGTCTCGACGCGTAGGCTATAACCTTCCCATTCTGCATTAGAACACATCCCAAGCCTTTCCCAGATGTGTCACTGTGAATAACCAACCCTCCGGAACTGTCTGGCACTGTCAAGATAGGAGCGGTGGTTAATCTTTGCTTCAACGCTTTAAAAGCTGACGCACATTTCTCTGTCCATACGAACGGTACCTCCTTTCACGTTAGCTTGGTCAATGGTTCTGCTATTCGAGCGAAGTTCTCCACAAACCTTCTATAATATTCAGCAAACCGAAGCAAACTTCTGATCTCCGCTACATTCTTTGGAATCGGCCAATCATGAACTACCGCAATATTTTCAGGGTCAACGAAAATTCCATCTCCAGATACGACATGACCCAAAAACTTCACTTCTTCGAGCCAAAAATCACTCTTGCTCATCTTAGCATATAACCTTTCTTGTCTCAACGTTTGCAGTGTGATCTTTAAGTGTTCTGCATGCTCTTCTTTACTCCTCGAATAGACCAGAATATCATCGATAAACACTATTACAAACTAGTCCAAATACAGTGAAAAGATTCGGTTCATCAAGGCTATAAATATCGCCGGTACGTTCGTGACTCTGAATGGCATCACTAAATACTCGTAATGCTCATATCGAGTTCGGAACGCGGTCTTGCAAATATCTTCTGATTTCACCCGAATTTGATGATATCCGGATCGCAAATCCAGCTTCGAGAACACTCTCGCGCCACTGAGTTGATCGAATAATTCGCAGATGCGAGGGATCGGGTACTTGTTCTTAATAATCACCCGGTTTAACTCTTGATGGTCGATGCACATCCTCCGCATGCCATCCTTCTTCTTGACTGAGAGAACTGGAGCTCGCCAGGATGAATTGCTGCTGCGACTCCAACCCTTCTCTAGAAATTCAGCAACTTGTTTCTGTACCTCTTTCAATTCCACCGGCGCCATTGGATAATACACCTTTAAAATCGGCGCCGCTCTAGGAACAAGATCGATCGCGAACTCCACATCTCGTTTCGGCGGTAAACTCGAGATGACTTCGAACACGTTCATAAACTCTCGAACTACTGCTGGTGCTTCTTCCTTATCTATTTCCATCGACGAAATAACGACACTAGTCGGCCTAGCCCTAAATTCGACTGGCCCGACAAATCTGCTACCTCCTGAAAATATGAACTCCGGATGTCCGGGAATCTAGAAAATCACTTTCTTTTCCCTGCAATCGATGTGAGCGTGGAAAGTGCCAAGAAAGTCCATTCCCAAGACAATATCATAGCTGTCGGTATCAATCACCAAGAAATCCGCAAATAGCTCTCATCCGCATATAACAATCGGACAATCCTTGCACTCACTACTAGATATAATTTTCCTATTCCCAGTGTGTATGTCCCAGTAACTAGACAGGGCCGCGTATGGAATCGAGTGTGCACTAATAAACTTGGACGATATAAAGTAGTGGGATGCACCTAAATCGAATAATGCCAATACGGCAAAATTATAAATGGGTAGGATACCTGAAACAACTTCGTCTGAAGCCTTGGCCTCCTCGGCCGTCAAAGTGAATGCCCGTGCTTGATTAAGCCCCTGAATAATCTGCTTCTGCCCATGAATCTTCTTTTGCGGTGGCTTCTGAATATCGCCCCTCAATCGTAGCTTTGAAGGGCAAGCATCGATGGTATGGTCAGCTAATCTGCAGACAAGACAGTGTCCAAGCCTCCTTCGACATTCTATCCGGAAATGACCCGGTCGTTGGCAGTAATCACAAAACACAATTCCCTTCTGATCGGATACCGCGGGATTCTTCATTGGCATAATGCCTCGCCTTCACCTGGATGCCTCTGCGTAAAGGAGCTCGGTTTGGCGTAAACGACGGCTTCCGTGCTACGACGGTTTGTTGTTGCGTACTCTTCGCTTTCTCCGATAAACTCTGCTACTCCCTGGTTGCCTTGAGAACTTAGGAGAAGGTGGTCAATCCCGGAGATATAATATGTCACTGAATCTCCACATCCAGGCTACGCATAAACCTTCGTGCCCTATCCGCATCGTCGGCAACCAAAAGTCCTGCAAATCGACTAAGCCGGGTCCACTCAGCCGCTTGCGCATCAATGGATCCGCCATTCTGCTTCAAGCTAATGCTCTTTTCTTCCATTTCCTCTCGAGCAATTTGCGGAAAGAACTTCTCTAAGAAACATTGCGAAAACGCTGCCTAACTGATCGGCTTGGGCAGATGGATCTCCTCTACGAGCCACCACTCGCAAGCATAATCCACCAGTTGGATGCGTACTAGATCCGCCCTTTTCTCAACTGGAATCTGCGCGGCGATAAGAAGATTCTCGTATCAACTAACCAATGCTCCGCTGGCAATGGCCTTCCTGGAAAGGCTCGGCTTGCCACTGATTCAGTTTGGTTTGCCGCTTCTGGTTTTCCAGTATTCCACGTATAACTCCCAGCAATGCGGCGTCATCAACACCTCTCTGGTACGATCACAAATCTCTATCCGCCATGATTCGAAGACAAAAACACTGAAGAGGATTAGCAACGGTAAACAAGATTCACTAAACAAGATAGCTATACATTTAAGACTGGCAAGATAGTAATGTGGCAGGACATATTCCTAATTACGTGTTTTCTGGTTAGTGTATCGGATTTGATACCCAACTACAAAAGAACCAAACCCGATTAATCCTAAATCCTATGGCTCTGATACCAAACAAACCCTGTCATGCCCCGCTTCCAAGAGTGCGTAAACTACGGCACGTGGTAGTGCCAACCATACTACCTGTGGTTAGGAAACATCCCTTCACAGTCACATTACGGCTGTCTGTAGGATATCAAGAATAGAAAAATATAAAATCTATCTAATACATGTCCATTTGCCACAACAAATAGAGTCAAGAAAAAGTATAAGCTGAAATGAATCGAATCCAATAAATAACATCTGAAAACTTGTTCCAATATGGGCTCACATCAAAAAAATAAAACTGCGGAAAATAAACTAAACTAAACTAAATATCTCTAAATAACAATCGTTCAATTCTTCACTGCTCGACTTGATGGCTAAAATACTCATGTTTAGCCTGCAATAAAGATAGAGGAATTGGACCATGCAAAACACAAACGTCGGTGCGTCATAATACCAATACAACAATAATAACCAGAATGTAACAACATAGGTAAACATGAATATAAATGAATTGCACGGATATGAAATAGTGAGGTATGCATGCGTATGTGAGGTGTGAGGTGTACCCTAAAACTGTGCTTCTAGGCTATCTATTCTAAAGTCTTTGAAATCAATTAATGTAATCCTCATCATAACCCAACAATCTATGTCTCGTTCATTCCCCACGGGACCATGGTAACAGGATTTATTCCGTAACGTCCGGAAAAATAGCAAACAAGTAATTATTCCGTAACGTCCGGAAAAACAGCAAACATGTAATTATTCCGTAACGCCCAGAAAAACGAAAAACAAGTAATTATTCCGCAACGCCCGGAAAAACAGCAAACATGTAATTATTCCGTAACGCACGAAAAAACGGCAAACATGTAATAATAGCCTTTTGAGTTACGTTTCGGTTACATTCTTGATTTGCCCTTTACCCCCAGGTTTGTGTTCAAGTCAGGTATTGCCAATATAGATCTATTGCCAACACAGGATCAAGCAGGTACAGTTCACGTTTATACGTAGGTTACATCCGTCAGAACAACACGTCAATATCGTTGGTATTAGTTACAAGATCCAAGTAACTAGTCAAGTAGTGTGTCGTGGACATGTCATGTGATGCATATGTATCAATAGATACCCAAATGTGAAACTGTAACGAATATCTGAACACGGTTAATGCACAGATGCAATGTATATATCTATAATAACATTTTATACATCCATGACTACGTATGATGCACACTAGATAACACGTTGTACTAATATATACAACAACAACTGAACCTTTTATCCCAAGCATATGGGGTAGGCTACATGAACCAACATAAGAATCATGTCGGGTCCAGCACATGAATCCTCCGCCTCCACTCACTCCTATCGAACAATATACTTTCATTGAGGCCTTTGGCAACCATATCGTTTCGGATCACCTCCATCTATGTTTTCTTCGGTCTCCCTTTTGCCTTTTTGCCCTTTTGCCATTGCCCATATCGAGAGTATCTATTCGTCGAACCGATGCTTCCATGGGTCTGCGTCGCACATGACCAAACCATCTTAGCCGGTCTTCCCGCATCTTCTCCTCCACAGGTGCTACACCAACTTTTGCACGAATATCCTCATTTTGCACCTTATCTTTTCTAGTGTTACCGCACATCCAACGAAGCATGCGCATCTCCGCTACGTGCATCTTCTGTGTATGATGCTTCTTAGGAGCCCAGCATTCTGTACCATATAATAAGGCAGACCAAATAGCCCTCCGATAAAACTTCCCTTTCAATTTTAACGGAAAGTTACGATCACACAAAATCCCTGTTGCACTCCTCTATTTCAACCAACCAGTTTGGATCCTTTGATTAACATCACTATCGATCTCCCCATCCTTTTGATGATGGAACCTAGATATCTAAACTGATCTCTCGGTGATATCTCTTGCCCTTCCAATGTTATACCAATATGGTTTTGACTTATCTGTTTACAAAATTTGCAATGCATATATGCTGTCTTGGACCTGCTCAATCTGAACCCCCGAGATTCCAATGTTTGCCTCTATAATTCCAATTTGGCATTAACCCCTGCTTTCGTCTCATTTACTAGAACAATATCATCAGCGAATAGCATACACCAAGGTATCTCATCTTGGATAGTTCTAGTAAGCTCATCCATCACGATGGTAAACAGGATTAGACTTAATGCAGATCCTTAATGTAAACCAATTGTAATCGGAAAATCACTCGTTAGGCCGCCGCAAGTTCTGGCATTTTCCACTACTCCATCGTACATATCCTTGATTATGTCAATATACTTGACGGGGACCCCTTTCTTCATCATTGTCCCCCATAATACCTCTTTAGGTACCTTGTCGTACGCTTTCTCTAAATCAATAAATACCATATGCAAATCTCTTCTCCTCCCTCGAAAACGCTCGGCAAGTTGACGAAGCAAATGAATAGCCTCTGTCGTCGATCGTCCAGGCATAAACCCAAACTGGTTCTCTGTTATCTTAATATCCTTCGTTAGCCTTTGTCCAATCACTCTCTCCCAAAGTTTCATGGTGTGACACATAAGTTTTATTCCACGGTAGTTTGAGCAACTTTGAATGTCACCCTTATTCTTGTAGATAGGTACAAAGATACTTTTCCTCCATTCATTTGGCATCTTTTTTGTCTTCCAAATCTTATTAAACAGATCTGTCAGCCATTTAACGTCTATTTCTCCTAAGCATCTCCAAATCTCGATAGGAATCCTGTCAGGACCAACCGCTTTTCCTAAACTCATTCTATTCAAAACTTTTTTAACCTCAGGTAATCTTATTTTACGCATGAAATCAAGGTTTATATCTTGAGATTGAAAGACAAGTCCATCCAAATTCTTAGTAAATCTCTCATTGAACAATTTGTCAAAATAATCTCTCCACCTTTCCTTGATATCCTCATCTCGAACTAAAACCTTCTGATTTTTATTTTTGACACACTTCACCGCACATAAGTCTCTGGTCTTCCTTTCCCGCATCCGAGCAATCTGGTATATATCATTTTCAGCCTCTTTAGTGTCTAATTTCTCATACACCTCCTTGTAGACCTTAGATTTATCTTCCCGAACAGCTTTCTTAACCTCCTTTTTAGCCATTTTATACTTCTCAAATCTCTCCACATCTCTACTTTTCTTCAAATCTTTATAAGAATCCCTTTTAATTTTAATAGCAGTATTTACTTCTTCATTCTACCATGATGTGTCCTTAGATGGTGGAGCACCACCTCTTGACTCACCAAGTAGATCTCTAGCTGCCATCTTGATACAACTAGCCATTTTGTTCTATGTTTTGTCTGAATCATCTTCCGACTGCCAATCCGCTTCTAGGACTACACGTTGTACTAATATATAGTATAATGATATCATGACGTTCCGGCATGCAATTAGATATGCGATCATCGGTACGGAAACGAACGGATACTGTAAAACTGTAATTCTATAACATTTGTTGTATAATAAAACACATGTATTATTTTTATTCATATGGATATAGATATATTAGCATAGCATGTTACAAGTTAAACTTGCCTGATCGGATCTCACATCGGGGTACGTATGTCATGTTCAACGTCGGATAAACGTCACGATGCAAACTCACGCGCGTGCAAGACTGGACCTGGCAGATCAAAGATGTGACTACGCTGGACGACGACGATGACTGGGTCGTCCGGATCGTCGGTGACGTGCACGACTCCGATGAGACGGCCGGAATAAGCAAGAAAGAAAATAAAATAAAAGAAAAAAGAAGAGGAGAGAAGAAGGAGAAGGATGGGCTGCTGTGTCAGGCTCTAGACAGAGGAAAGAGAAAAAGGAAAAAGGCGACGATGACGATGGGTTGTCATCGACGTCGAGGTGGCTACATCGGCAGTGGGTTTTCTGGGTTGCTCGGGTTGCTATCGGGTTGGGAATTCGAGGGTGCAGGGTACTGGTGGTGGTTTGGGTGTCGCGGATCAGAAAGGGAGGTGAGGAGATGAAGAGGTGATGACGACGAGGCCTCCGGTGAGGGTAACGACGGGATTTCTTGAGTTGTTCATTGGTGCAGGGTGTCAGGGAGGAGGTTGCTAGGTTGTGGGTTCTCAGGGAGAAGGAGGAGAGGGATGAGAGGAGGAGGTGGTGAAGGTAGTCGAGGTCGGGGGACGAGGGCAAGGTGAGTCTAGGGTTCTTGGGTTGCAGGGTTCGTCGGTTGCAGAGATGGTGTGCAGGCTTGTGGGTTCTTGGGGATGGAGAAGGGGAGGAGGTGTTGGTGATGATGATGCTAGTGGTGACAAAGTTGTGGGGGAACGTCGGAAACGACGGCGAGGTGAGGCTAGGGTTTGGGTTTTCTGGGTTCGTCGCGAGAGGGGAACGAGAGAGGAGAGAAAGAGGTATGAGGTATAATAATAGGTTAATTAATATGTTTATGTGTGTGTGGGGGGGGGAGAGATGTTTGGATTATTTAGTTATTATATATATTATATATATTCCTTTATATAAATTGTATATATATAAAGAATATAATAATATATTTCTTGGATTATACAACTCATATCCAAATACTCCAAAAAATACCCGGATCTCTTATAAAAATTTAATTTTAAAATATGGATAATATACGTATAAGCCAAAAGCATAATGCGATGTCTAGTCTGTAAAAATACATACCCCGAAGAACGGATATAAGTAAATACACGTAGTGATCCAAACGAGTCTGTTTTAGCAATCCGGACATGAACACGATGTATGGATGCACACATATGATATGGGGTATGATAACAAGCCTTGCTAGATATCAAAAAAAATTATCTGGCTGTAATTTGTATTATTTAAACGATATGCAGATACTAAATAGATCATACTAGTGTATATCAAATCTAAATGTGCACGGATCCTCTATACTAGCAAAATATGACGTAATCTAGAACCAAGATGGGTTTCAAGCATTATGGTCGGGTCGGATACTAACCACAGATACCAAATGCATAATCCGCACCCAAAAACAATAATTAACAAGAAACTGTCGCAAGATTTGGAAAATACCCAAATAAAATATCGTATAAATACACTAGAGTGTTACATTATAACCAACTACAAAAGAATTTCGTCCTCGAAATTCTCAGAACAAGAAAAGACAAGAAAACACTAATCCAAGAAAAAAGGTGTGGAAACTTCTGTCGAATCCCATCTTCACGTTCCCAAGTAGATTCTCCGTGCGAACAATTCTCCCTTGAAACAAGCACTAGAGGGATAACCTTGCTCTTGAGGACCTTGTTTCGTCGATCCACCATCGCCATCGGTCTTTCTTCATATGTTAAGTCATCCCTTACCGTCGGCTCTGAGTAATCTAGGACGTGCGTCTCATCTCGAACATACTTGCAGAGTTGAGTTACATGAAACACGTCATGAACACTCGCCAATGATGGTGGTAAAGCCAATCGATAAGCTACTTCTCCAACGCACCGAAAGGCCCCACGAATCGAGGACTAAGCTTACACCGACTACTAAATCGAATCACTCTTTTGGTCGGTGATATCTTCAGGAATACAAGATCACCAACTGCAAACTCCAGAGGTCTTCGTCCTGTATCGGTCCAACTTTTCTGTCGATCTTGTGCCGCCTTCATATGATTTCGGATCACGTTGACTTTCTCCACGGTTTGCACAATAAGATCCCAACAATCTTCTTTCTCCGACATTGTCTCAACAGACGGGCGAGCGACATTTACAACCATACAGTGCTTCAAATGGAGCGATCTGTATAGTCTCCAGAAAACTGTTATTGTAAGAAAACTCCACTAAGTGCAAATGATCCTCCCATGAACCCTTGAAGTCTAATATGCATGCTCTCAATATATCTTCAAGAGTTTGGATCTTTCTTTCTGACTGGCCATCTGTCCGAGGATGATAGGATATGCTAAACTTCAAGCGAGTCCCCAACTTTCCTGTAGACTCCTCCAAAAGTGAGATAAAAATCTGGTATCACGATCGGAAACGATGCTCACAGGTACTCCATGCAATCTCACAATCTCCTGTATGTACCACTCTGCTAAAGCTTCCGTCGACTAACCAACTTGAAACGGTATGAAGTGAGCTGTCTTGGTCAATCGATCAATAATCACCCAAACTGCATTATTGCCCTTTGAACTCCGCGGTAAAGTTGTCACGAAATCCATGGTTATATGTTCCCATTTCCATTGAGAAATTGAAAGTGGTTGCAACAAACCAACTACCCTTTGATGTTCAATCTTGACTTGCTAACACATCAATACGCAGCGAAAAATCTCATTTTTCATGCGTTCTTACCAGAAATGTTGTCGTAGATCTCGATACATATTTGTGCCTCCAGGATGTACGGAATATGCGAAACTGTGAGCCTTCTTCATAACTTCTTCATGAATATTTTCTTTCGGCACACATAGACGAATACCATATCGTAACAAACCATCTTCATGAATTAATAAGTCCGTTCGAAGTCCCGCTTCAATATGTTCTCGAAACTTCCGCTACCTTGGATTATGCAACTGCGCTGCTTTAATATTATCGATCAAGAATGTCTATACTTGATACTGTATCAATTGTCCCGAAGAATATGGTAGTACAATCTCCAACTCTAGTTTCTGAATATCAGCGATAATCTACTTCTGTGCAGTCAACATCCATATCGCTGGCAACTAACTTAGAGCATCTGACACTACATTAACTTTTCCCGGATGGTATTTTAGATCAAGATCATAGTCAGCCATCAGCTCTAACCATCTACACTGCCTCATATTGAGCTCTTTTTGCATGAATACATACTTTAGGCTCTTGTGATCGGTAAATACTTCTACCCTTTCGCCCGATAAGTAGTGTTTCCAAATCTTCAAAGCAAAAATTACTGCTGCTAGCTCCAAATCATGAGTTGGGTAGTTCTTCTCATGAGTCTTCAATTGACTCAACGCGCAGGCTATATCCTTCCCATTCTGCATTAGAACACATCCCAAGCCTTTCCCAGATACGTCGCTGTGAATAACCAACCCTCCGAACTGTCTGGCACTTTCAAGATAGGAGCAGTGGTCAATCTTTGCTTCAACGCTTCAAAAGCTGATGCACATTTCTCCGTCCATACAAACGGTACCTCATTTCGCGTTAGCTTGGTTAATGGTTCTGCTATTCAAACGAAGTTCTCCATAAACCATCTATAATATCCAGCAAGTCCAAGAAAACTCTGATCTCCTCTATATGCTTTAGAATCGGCCAATCATGAACTGCCGTAATCTTTTTAGGGTCAACGACAATTCCATCTCCGGATACGATATGACCCAAAAAATTCACTTCTTCGAGCCAAAACTCGCACTTGCTCATCTTAGCATATAACATTTCTTGCCTCAACGTTTGCAGTGCGATCTTTAAGTGTTCTGCATGCTTTTCTTTACTCCTCGAATAGACCAGAATATCATCGATAAACACTACTATGAACTGGTCTAAATACGGTGAAAATATTCGGTTCATCAAGTCTATAAATATCGCCGGTGCGTTCGTGACTCCGAAGGGCATCACTAAATACTCGTAATGCCCATATCGAGTTCGAAACACAGCCTTGCAAATATCTTCTGATTTCACCCAAACTTGATGATATCCGGATCATAAATCCAGCTTCGAGAATACCCTCGCACCACTGAGTTGATCGAATAATTCACCGATGCGAGGAATCGGGTACTTATTCTTAATAGTCATCCGGTTTAACTCTCGATAGTCGATGCACATCCGCCGCGTGCTATCCTTCTTCTTGACTAGGTGAATTGGAACTTCCCAGGGTGAATTGTTGTTGTAAATCCCCGCGTCCATCCTTCTTTCGGACTCTTAGAATACACCAGCATGTCGTCGATAAAGATGACAACAAACATGTCTAAGTACTCTTGAAAAACTTGATTCATTAGGTTCATGAATATAGCCGGTGCGTTGGTCACTCCAAATGGCATCACAAGAAACTCATAATGACCATAGCGAGTCTTGAATGTCGTCTTCGGAATATCGGACTCTTTGACCTTCACCTGATGATAACCCGAACGAAGATCTAACTAGGAGAAAATAAAAGATCTACTTAGCTGATCGAAAAGATCGTTGATGCACTGAAGTGGATACTTGTTCTTTATATTTACTTCGTTCAGAGCTCTATAATCAATGCACATTCTGTATGAACCTTCCTGCTTCTTCACAAGCAGAACTGGTGATCCCTAACATGAAGTGCTGGGACGAATCGATCCTTTCTTCAATAATTCGTCCAACTTAGTACGGATCTCTTTCAAACCTTCAGGGCATAACCCATACGGTGCTTTGGTCACCGGTTGTGCTCTAGGTACCAAATCAATGCTGAATTCAAGAGTTCAATCGGGAGGCAAACCTGATATGTTTTCAGGAAATACATCATCGAACTCTCGAACTCCTCTGGCTTGTTTTCTTTTGCCTGAAGTGTTGCAATCGCTGCCTTCTTTGGCTTTGGCTTTGCTTTGTATGTGCTTGGCTCCAGGGTACGATCTCCACTTTTGAAATAAAAGACCGGATGGTCTGGAATCTCGAACACTACCCTCCTTTAACGACGGTCTATGGTAGCATAAAAAGTTCCGAGCCAATCCATACCCAAAATGACATCGAAATTCGGTATGTCCAGCACCTTGAATTCAGCATAGAATTCTCTGCTGTAGACGACCACTGGACACAGGTCGTATCCCATTATTTCTTTTAGAACGTCGTTCCCTGAACCGAAATTCTAGCTGAATACGAGAGGTTTGACTGGAATCGCATGAGTTCGGATGAACCATTGCGACATAAAGCAATGAGATGCTCCAGTATCGAAGAGTGCTAGTGCAGGAAGTGAGGCTACTAAGATCGTACCTAAGTTATGTGGGATAGGTTTTAGATATAAGAAAAAGATATATGGGTATGTATAAAGACTGAAAGAAAGCTTGAAAGAAAAGGCTTACCAGTGATGACTTGGCCAGTGGTTTCATCTTCTTCCACAGTCATTGTGAAAGCCTGTCGCCTCGGTACATTCCTCCTTGTTGGAGGAGCAATCCTCTGTCCATTCCGTAGTCCTTGAGGTAAGTTCCTTTGAGCTTGATAGAACTGAAGAGGAGGAGGTGCAGCCGGTCCATGAGGAGGTGGAGCTGGGAGAGCTAGTCGTGGAGCAGGTGCCTGGATCATTGGTCACTGCAGATAGGTAATTGTTGGTCTGGGTGCAGCATTGGGATTGAGTCTATGAGGAAAAGACCCAATATCATGTGTGGGTAAACCACAGACAAAACAAAAGCGATTTTCACGCCGGCGGTCCTTCTCCAGGTGTCCATCCCTACTGCAGTAGGTGAAAAAGGCAGGGCTGGGCTGGTTGGATGGTACTCCCGGTCTCCTGGCCACAAAAGGTGCCCTTGAAGAGGCTCCTCCTGCCATCTGGGTAGAAGGGCACTTCACCCCGGTAGATTGGGGTCTGCCTTTCATCTTCACCACTGCCTCATATCGACGGGCAGTTTTCAGGTCCGTTTCGTGGGTTGGGAAATCCTCTGTAGATAAGCCAACTTGGATATCCGGATCTAACCCTTGCTGAAATCGTCTGAACCTGATCTCAGCAGTCGGTATCAAGTGTGCCGCAAACCTGTTATGGTCCCGTGTTAGCTGTATAGTATATGATATAAGAAAATCGAATATTGAGACATATCTTACCTACCGAGCATGGTAAACTCAGCATCATACTCATCCAGAGATTTGGTCCACATCGAACCCTGTTGTAGGTGGATGAATTGCTGCTCCATGTTAAAACGGGCAGTCTCTGGAAAGTACTCCGCGTCGAACATGTCGCGAAAAGGTTTCCATTCGATTGGCTGGTCAAGACGGCTTTCTTCCTCTTTCCACCAAACTCGGGCGTTGTCGATGAGTTGCAGCTTCGCAACTCGTACCCAAGCGATCTCTGGCACTTGTGTTGGGTGCAATGCCCAGAATTTCTTTACTCCGGGTGCTTCCGCTTCTGGACGGTTCAGTAATATAGCAGTCTGCTACTGCTGTCCTTCCAGAAGGCTTCAGATTACCTCAAGCAGTACCGTCTGCTCATTGATCGGAGCAGCAACGGTAGGTGTAAGCGGTAGAGATGGTGGTGTGTTGTTGAAGTTGGTGTTGGTGCTGGTATTGTTTGGAGAATCCATAACCTTGAAAGAAAAAATAGGGTTAGGATAGATTCAAAATATATGAAATTGTAAGATTCAAGGAATATGAAATGTAAAGAATATTTTTAGTTGCTGATTCTTGTGTTATATTGCTTAGAGACTTCATGCAGAATTGATCTGCATGTCCATGCAGAACTGATCTGCATGGGCCGCCATAAAAACCTGTCACGCCCCGCTTCCCGGTGTATGGTAAGGGGGAGTGGCGAGGCCCGCTACGTATTTACTCAGAAGTAAACACACTAAGAGTATCTAAGCAATATAATGTAAAATATACACAGGAGACATGAATGTAAATGAATAACAACTTTTATTTATTAACATTTCTTTATATGTACAACTGAAAATGTAAATACAGGAATGGACAACAATGCCTAAACAATGGCATGAACTGAAAAGAAAATATATACAAGTATCTAGAGCTCTGGGTCAATTGAGAACTGCTCTAAGTCTTCAGTACTGGGCTCGACCTCCAGAGAGTCCAATCCACCTGACAACATTCCTAAGAAAGAAGAGAAGGAATGTCGTTAGCGAACAATCGCTCGGTAAGTCCCAAAAATAGGTAAGAATAGACAGATGAATAGACAGATATGAGAATATTACTGGTGAGTTTGTTATATTAACACAGCTGTTTGTAACTTGGTACAAAATATGCCAATGTATACGAGAGGAGTCCCACTATTCCGGAGACTAAGTTATACGGAGCACAAGGAACCGTTAAGCCACGGAACAACAGCAATGGATATTCATGTTAGGTGTATTAAAGTGACCGTCTCGTGCCACTTCTAACACATTCCGTACCAGTCTACCCCTTTAAAACCCCGTAATGTCTTTTGTATTGATTGTATTGTTTTGTTTTATAGATGAAAGACTTGCCGAAACCATGATATCATGTAAAAAGAATGGATATAAATGGATAGTCATGTAATCAGAGTATATACATGGTTCGGTTTGTTGGCTATAGTGCCCTCAAGTCAATAATTGGATCGCAGGCATGCGATTGCGATGATTGAGGGTGGACTATATGGATAGAACAGTCTTACTCGAGATGATAGTATACTATCTGGTTTGTCTTTATCATCATGTACATACTTCAGGTGGCATTACAGATCATTATTACATGTTGATAGAGCCCATAGGATTCTTGCTTGACTACCAGCAGTATGATGGCGATCATATACGTGGGAGCTGGGTAGTCTGTAAGCACATCCGTAAATGTCCCTAGTCGTGCGAGTTTCAAGACTGGGCATCGATACTCTAGAGTATACTAGTGTATACTGATCGATACCCCGACGAGGGGCGGTGGCCAGTCTCACAAGCCATTGGTGTCAGTTTGTTCACCTGAGATGTATACAGGTGCTCATTGGGTTATCAGTACACCGGACGGACTCGTCAGGAACTTGCTAGTTAGTATTATACCTATTGTCAGATAGCAGTTTCAAGATGACATGTGTACAGGTTAGTCTGTCGCTCTGAGATCGTCATTTGTCTCGTGTGAGTTCCCACCGTGCTTTGATTACTACCCTACCACGGCTCAAAGAATTCGTGCAAACAGGTTTTAGTTGGGTACAGTCCCGAGGCACATGGAGGCAGTGAGCGGATCTTCGGGGATTCGTATCTTCCGGTATTGGGGGTTGATATCGCGTTGTGCACGGATGGCCTTCACCAGAAATCCTTGGCCAAGGTAGTCGAGAATTACTGATCTAGGATCGGTAGTTTCTCAGGTGGTGATAAGCTTCATACCGACACTAAATATCGCGTTATTATGGGTCTGACTTTATCCACCCCCTAGACTCGATATGCGATACTCATAGATGAACGGACCGGACTGTACGGATATTGTCACTGTCAGGCTCAGTAGGGGTTTCAAGATGAGTTTGCTCGTCAGCCTCCCTTTCGCTCAATACCTGGGTAGCCGTTACGTACAGCTAGTGCCGCTGACGTGCTTGTGGTTAAACCCACTGTCAGCATATTGACGAGTCTTTAGAGTCCCACACAGAGGGTTTCCCCGCTTCGGGCAAAACGATGTAGAGGACGTATGGTTTTACGGCAGGGTTCGATCATATACGTGCACTTGTGCATGGATCATAATTCGGACGGATAATATTAGTGGGCTTTGGTTTAAGCCGGATCCTAGTATTACATAGTTAGATTATTTTCGTCTCATTGTATTCGTATTCTGTAGGAATATGGATGTGGTTATGTATATACGGATGAGGGGTATTCATGTAATTTATTACAAGATTACTTTTTGAAGATGCCATCTCATTTTTGTTTTAATCTTTTTCATTAAAAGATTTAATGAGGTGGAGGATGAGATTTGATTTTGCATTAATTCAAGCATGACTTATTGTGGTGAGTCATGTAGTGACTCATGGTGGCATGCTTGAATTTTTGTTTGTGGTATGAGATATTTGTTGCGAGATA
The DNA here is from genome assembly GCA_030015575.1 of Agapanthus africanus. NCBI lineage: Eukaryota > Viridiplantae > Streptophyta > Magnoliopsida > Asparagales > Amaryllidaceae > Agapanthus > Agapanthus africanus. Next base: position 860,898,128 of record JASDDO010000024.1, on the reverse strand, counting down.
TGGAGATATTTATTCTTGAGTTGTTTTCTTAAGTTGTTTTCTTGAGTTGCTATCATGCTTGATAAATACTCACGACAAATAGCTCACAACACTTAGCCATTTTCTTCACTTGATTTTTCCTTAGCCTCACACTCTCGTCCTCTCATGGCTTCTTCTACCTCCACCCTAATTGTCTCATATGTTGAGAAACCTAGAGTGTCTTGAGAAAAACTAATCTTACACACTCTCTACTTCATCTTGGCTATCAAGTGTAGCGAACTAGGTACTCGAGTTTCCTCAGATATGAGGTTGGAGCTCAATGCAAAGACTCTCAGGTGGATCATCTTCGATGGGGGAGACCGGAGATCAAACCTGATCAAGGAAGCCTCGAGGAGCTTGGGATAAAGGTTAAAGACTGAAGGATACGGATCATTCGGTATAAATTCCTAACTCTTTCATTGCTTGCTAGGTTTAGGGTTTATGGTTGATCCGTATTCGGGGTTATGGTAGCGCCAAGTTTGTAAATTTTTGTTCCACATCCGGCTATGGTTCGATGGCCAGGGCGCTGTCGTAACCCAACATGGTATCAGAGCCAACCTATAAACCCTATACTAGCTTGTTCTTACGCGGTTAAAACATCGATCGAGCAAAATTCCCGAAATCACAATTTCTTTTTATCCACTTTCTGCCGATTTTTCAAAGTGGTCAAAAAATATTTTCCAAAGTCCCTAAAATTCGTGTAGGGTATTTTAGAAGCCCACAAGAAAATTGGGCACATAACCCTATTAAACCACCGTGGAAGCACCGCAATTCATTCCTATTGGCGGCGGTTCCGCGGTCGTTTATTGGCAACTGTGCACCAAATTTCTACTGGCATTCTACTAATGGAATTATGATTTTTGGTATATTTTGTTCTTAGACTAGATTTGTTTGAGTACTGGATTGCACTTGGGGCCAATACGGAATGGTTTTTGTCGATCGAAATTTTAAATGCATAAGTTTATAGTACATGCATTACTATCTACGACCGTGAATGTCCTTAGAGTGGTACAACTCGTCTAATTGCTATATGTCTTTTAGACGGGTTTGCGAACATGACATTCACGTTGATGTTCTGTGTTGTACTGTGGTTGTGGTTGGATCGTCGTGGTGGATAGCCGGTGGTGCAATGATAGTAAAGTTTAGATTCATTTATACATTTGATATTGCGGGACGAGCGTCCGACTTGTGGATTGCCGTCACTGCCAGTTTGTATATTATTTGTTTGGAACACGACCGGGTTGAGGTCGATGTCACCCTTGTACATATATTTTCTTTTCTGTACTAGGATTACCCTGCGGTAGAATGCACGAATAGCCGGGTTCTAGAGGTCAACGGGTCCGCATCTCATAGTTTTGAGACGGAGGGGACCTTACTCTAGAATTGGCGGGTTATTCACCGCACTCGTAGGGGGTACAAGTTGACCCACGGAGGGGTGCACAAGTTACCGGATTCCGTGAAGTGTTGGGTGGCCCATTCACATTGTTGATTGGGGTTTCCTCGCTTCTTGGATTGCCGGGTAATTTACCGCACTCGTAGGGGTCTAGATTTTCATTGCACAGGCTATCCACACGACAGAGAACGTCGGGTTTCACTTGCGGCTCAAATGAAACCCGAGGCTCCAGGATTATCCACCACTCTGTGTTGCTTGGACGAGATTCTGTGATGTTTCTTTATATCATGCCTGGGACGAATGTTATATATATTTATATATACTAGTAGATATTGTATATGTTATGCACCCGCGCTAGTCCAGCCCCCGCTCTGCCGTTAGTTAAGTAACCTAACGGGTGATGACGGGCCCAATGGCGAATGCAGGTGGCATATACATACATCATATTTTTCGTTCTTTTCTGGTGTGATTAATTGATGGGACTGCGTTGATTCTGATCAATGAAAGGATAAAACAAACCTATTTGATGTTGTTGGAACCAAGTTTTTTGAAAACAGACTGATCGAAAGAATTTTAGTTACCGCAATCAGGACGGTTTCGCTTGGTAGCTAGCCGCGATGAGTATAGGTCGTCTGCAGGGAGACGGAGCATTTCACGTTCTTGTTATCACGAGTTAATGCGCGTGGCGGAATGTTCGTTCCTAACCAAAGTGTATATATGCAAGTATAAGTTGTTAGGATTAGATAGGCTAATGTAAGTTAGAGAATTCCGCACTCAATCCTTTGTGCCGAACATGACTATTGAAGGTAAAGCAATCGGCAACAACGTGGATTAGGGTACTTAAGCACGGTATTAGTGAAATCCGGCTTATTGACCCTTGTCCGTCCGTTCTTGTCTCTTGGCTTTCGCCTCCGACCAAACCGAACGCAACCGGTCGTGGTTAGAGATCACCGATACCTTGGTAGGGTAGGCTGCCTAACGGAGCGCTTGCGTAAGGTTTGGACGGAGTTTAATTGGAAAATATCGGGCAAAGGAAATGAGAAACGAAAACCTTAACTTACACGACCATTCTTTCTCCTAACAACACTATATTCACAACCATCACAACAACATAGAAGCAAAAGAAAAGATACAAAGAAAAAAATAAAACAATATTGCAAGAAAGTAAATGGCAAGGAAATAAAATGAGCAAGTAAGTAAATGGCAAGAATTAAATTGCAAGTAAGGAAAGAGATAGAAATACTAAGAACCAAAAGCGATATTACAAACCATGGGTTCAATAGCCTAAACTTAAACTTGCAAGCTCAATGAAGAGATTGCAAGATCAAGAGAAGGCTAAGAACTCAAGGCAAAATGAAGGCAAAATGAAAGCTTTATTGATTCTAAGTGATGATACAAATCTTGAGTTCAATAACCGAAACTTAAACTTGCAAGCTCAATGAAGAGGTTGAAAGATCAAGAGAAGGCAAGGAACTCAAGGCAACTAGCTATGTACAAGAACAAAATGAAAAAAGAAAAAATGTATGAAGTATTGGACAAAAAGTATACAAAGTATGAACCCTTCCATTGCTCACTGATCTGATTTTTATAGGCACAAAATAAGATTAAACAAGTAATAAAAATAAGGTGATGTGATAACAAGGGAGAGCCAGAAGAAAAATAGGGCTAAATGGACTTAGTGGGGCCGGTGAGATCGGGCTATATGGGGATGTCGCCGGTTTTTTGTTGGACCTTAGGGCCCGTGCTTGTTGTATGATGTTGTGTGCTCTCCATAATCCCACCGGTATTGCTTGATTTCTTTGTAGAATCCTGATTTGTACTCAGTAGATTGAAGGGAGACATGATATTTTATATCACATCACAACTTTTTGCATTTTACATTCTTGTTCCCCATGTGTACCCACCATGTGCCATGGGCACCCTGCCATGGTCCAAGCCATCAAAGAGCTAGTGCACACTTGCTATGTGTTGGACCAAAATTGTGTGCACTTTATTTGTTGCAAAAAGTCTTTGAATATTGATCGGTATGCAATTCCGATTGTAGTGTCAGCTCACAAACATTATATCCGTGATTTTGAGTGTGTTTCCAGTATTTTGTCACGGATACCTGTAATCTGTAATTACTGAGTAGACACCGGTTAATAGGACCGATTAATAATAAAACAGATAATGAATGAGTGGTATTAAAATGCAATTTCCTGTGATAAACAAATACCCCCAAACTTATCTTTTGCTCGTCCCGATAAAAACAAAAAATTCTAGACTCACTTTCACAGGAAACGTGACTGCACTGAGCTCGTGCAATAAGCCGTTAAACCTCTAGGTGTCCCTAGTATGAGGGGTGTTGTCTCTTGAGGGTTTTCAGCGGATACTACCCACAAAATCCCGTCAAGCTAGTTTCATAAGTTAACGTCGATTTTACTCCTACAGTTTGGTATCTAGGTTAGAAATTCTTGTTAGTTATATGTATGCCCTTGAGGCCATTATTGTACATGTGATGTATATTATAATGGATGCTTGGATATATAGAGAGAGGACTTTCTTGCTTGATATGATAGTATGCTAACTGGTTGCTCTTTATCTTAACATGTTGACTTGTATAAATCATGATGTCTTGCTCTCATATATTGATAAAGCCCTTAGGTTGTGTACTTGACTACCAGGATTATGATGGAGATCATACTAGTGGGGCCAAGGGTAGTCCGCAAGTACACCCTAAAATTGTTCCTAGTCGAGAGTGTATCGAGACAGAACATCGATATTCCGAAATAGACTAGCGTATATGCATCTTGACCCATATGATGGGCGATGGATGATCCCACATACATTGGTGTTTGACATCAAAGATGGTATACGGGTGCTCAGTGGAGACTGGGTACACTGAACGGACTCACCGAGAACTCCTAGTTGGTAATATACATATCGTTAGATAGCAGTTCTCTAGTGACACTGGTACAGGTTAGTTTGTAGACCCGAGATCGTCATAGAGTCTTGTGTGATTTCCACCTTACCATGTTCAATAGAACGTGCAAAATGGTGGCTTTTGGGTATAGTCCCAAATCACATGGAGGCAATGAGCGATAGGAGGGTATTCGTCTCTCCCGGTATTGGGGGTTGATGTTGCGCTACGATCGATTGGCCATAACGACAAGTCCCTAGCCAGGGCTGCTATGGAGATTTAATGATAAGTGTTATCAGTAGTTTCTCGACCCGTTATGAGCCTCACATCGGCACGACTTATCAGTTATTAGGGTCTGACATTTACCACTCCTAGACTAGATATGCGACATATCAGACAAAGAGACTGGACTATACGGTAGTGTTACTAACAGGCTTTTGCAGGAGTTAGAGCGAGCTAGCTTGCTGATCTTCTGATCGTTCAATACCCGGGTAGCCATTATATCCAGCTAGTACCGCTGACGGCTTGTGGGTGCTTGATGTGATCATTACCTACTGCCGGCGTATTGACAAGTCTTTAGAGTCCTACACAGAGGTTTCACTGGCTCAGGCAAAATGAAGTAGGAGCATATATGTGATATGTGCGGGACCGAGATTAATACGAGTATATGATACCGTATTCTATTCTTGCGATATAAAGTATCGATCGATTATATGAGATATAGCCGGGTTATCGAATCAAGTGTTGATTCGATAAGTTGATACAGTATCGGACGGCTATATGAGAGATAGCCGGGTTATCGAATCAAGTGTTGGTTCGATAAGTTGATACAAATTATATTAGTCGGTCATATGAGATATAACCGGATTATTAAATCAAGTGTTGATTTAATGATTTAATATATAATTATATATATGATATATAAATTTACATTAACTAATATTAGCTCACTTAAGCATTTCTTTTTCTCACATGTGCACACTTGATATATATGTGATATATATATATATATTAATTGTGTTTTATTTATGTGGCATGGTTGATGATACATGCAACATGGGTGTATGAGACCTACACCATGATAATGATAATGTAATATTTATTTATTTAGAATAAAACAATTATTAGTTGGATATTTGTCACATGGCATGAAGGTTCATGAAGCTTGGAGGCCTATTGACTTAGTCCACTAGTTTTGTCTTATACTAGATATTTGTTAACCCAATCATTATCTAAACTCATGGTTAAGTCTCTACATGAGATATATTAGATATTTTCTCACCTATGGTTGTCATTCTCTCTCATATCTATTATTTGCTTCTTCTTCCTCAAAGCTCAAGAGAGCTCTCTAGGTTTTGAGAGAAGCTTAAAAACAAGTGAGAAAAGAAATTCTAAAGTGAGAAAAAATCCTACTTCATCATTCTCTACTAGATTAGCACTTTAGTATAGGGTGTTCGTGACACTAATACTATATTAGTGAAGATGGTAGCTTGGGTTTGCGACTCCTCGACGTAGATCATCATCAGCTTGGAAGACTTCAAGCAAGCACGCATCTTTCTTCTTGTGGAGCCGTTCGAGAGTCCGCAAGATCGCAACTTGGAGCGAAGCGACTACTATAAGGAGCTAAAGAAGTGAAGGACCGGACTACAAAGGTTTTAATCCCGAATCACTTAGTTGTAAAGTAGTTTACAATTTGTTTCGTATGATTCTCTAGTTAAAGATTCTAGTTTAGGGTTATTTAAAACGGCAAAAATTTGAAACTGGCATGGACGATGCCTCCCGAAACCTTGTGTAAGTCTACGGTAGTGCCCCGGCCGTCTTTCCGAGGCCAAAATGCGGAAACAAAACTTTTCTTTAACTTAGAAACCGGCGCTATCGTATACTTTTTCCCCGGATCGGACCATTAACCTACTACTAGCTAACTAGAGAAAGGGTAGAGAGGCTATACCGAGCGATCCGTGTCGTTCGGTCCTCGGCCACCATCCCGATCTCCCCGCGGCATCTCCGGTCTCGATCTCCTCGTCGGAAGGGCACCATGTCGAGAAGTCTTTTTACGGGCTCCCACTTCTGAACCGAGGCAACTCGGACACGAAGTTGGCAAGCCGACGTGTCCAAGATTGCTGTAGACTGAGTGTAGAACGTTTTGTCTCAAGGGGTTAATGAATTTGTCACAATGGACATGAAGGTGGAAGAGTGAACTTTTAAATGGAGCTATCTTTTTGCATGAATGGAAAAATGAGATACCACAAAAAACCTCACACCAAATGAATAGGGCTCTCCAAGAGGGGGGGCTCAGCCACTTTTGAGAATGGGGGGTGAGCATAAACCAAAGAGGGTGACCACAAGGAAAAAACAACAAAAACCCACACTCATTTCCTCATCAAGTCCTATCACCAATCTCATCTCAAAAAGAAAGTAATGATGAACCAAAAGAAGTCAAAAGATGCTAGAACCATCATGAAACCTCCACCACAAAAACACCCTCCATTTTGCTAATTTGCACATTTGCAAATAAGCCCCTCCATGGAAAATTCAGCCAAGGAAAGAAAGAAAGGAAAATGGCCGAAAAGGGAAAGCAAGCTGGCAACCTCAAAAAAGCGATCCCGTAATAAATTACAGGAAAACCCAGCGACTGTGTATACATACCCGCATTTGTATTCCGACCGAATACAAATGCAATGAGACAAAATCTACACTGTACAACACTAAGATCCGGCTTAAACCAAATCCCGCTAGTATTATACGTCCGAACCATAACACGTGCATAAGTGCACGCGTACGTTCGAACCCTGCCATAAATCCATACGGCCTCTACAACGTTTCGCCCAAAACTTGAGAAACTGTCTATGGGGGACTCTAAAGACTCTTAAATACATTGGCTGTGGATTTAACCACCAGCACATCAGAGGTATTAGCCGTACGTAACGAGCTACCAGGTATTGACCAAAAGGGAGGTCGATGAGCGAACTCATCCTGATACCCTACTGAGCCTGTCAGTGACAATATCCGTACAGTCCGGTCCGTTCGTCTATGAGCATCGCATGGCGGGCCTAGGGGGTTGGTAAAAGTCAGACCCCCAAAAGTGGTACAAGTCGTGTCGGAGTGTAGCCCAGAACACCCTGAGATACTACTGGAATACCTACCAGTAAATCTCCTGCCTTGGCTAAGGACTTCGTGTAATGGCTCTCCTAGACACAGCGCGATCTCACCCACAATACCGGGAGAGACGAACCCCTACCGATCCGCTCACTGCCTCTATATGGCTCGGGACTGTACCCAACTAAAACCTGTTTACACGACTCCTTTAAGCCGTGGTAGGGTAGTAATCAAAGTACAGTAGGAACTCACACGAGACAAATGACGATATCAGGTCGATGAATTAACCTGTACACATGTCACCAGGGAACTGCTATCTGACGTCAGGTATAATACCAACTAGCATGTTCCCGGCGAGTCCTGTCCGGTGTACTCATAACCCAATGAGCACCTCTATACATCTTAGGTGAACCAACTGACACCGATGGCTTGTGAGACCGGCCACCGCCCCTCGTCGGGGTCTCAACTGTATACACTAGTCTACTATTGGAGTATCGATGCCCAGTCTCGAAACTCCCACGACTAGGGAACACTTTAAGGATGTGCTTATAGACTACCCAACTCTCACGTATATGATCGCCATCATACTGCTGGTAGTCAAGCAAGAATCCTATGGGATCCATCAACGTGCAATAGTGACCTGTAAGGTCACCTAAAGCAGTACACAATGATAAAGACAAACCATGGTAGCATACTATTCTCCATCAACGTGTAATAGTGAACTATAAAGTCACCTAAAGCATGTACACGATGATAAAGACAAACAAGATAGTATACAATCATCCTGAGTAAGATTGTCCTACCGGTATAGGTCCTCCCTCAATCATTGCAATCACGTGCCTGCGATCCAATAATTGACTCTGAGGGCACTATATCCAACAATCTCCCACTTGCACTCAAGGCTAATTATTGCGATGTCGCATACTCACAGCTCGTGTGATATCGAACACCCAACTCCTCTACTGATCAGTCTCACAAAGACCGTTTGTGAAACTACTGCGTTCAAGGAATAGCCTCAGTTAGTGGAACCGCTCTGATGTTTCTTTCTATGTCTATCTTTTTCTCAAGTTCGCGGAGAAAGCCATCTCCCGAAATGAGCAACACCTGTCTTAGAATATGTCTGGATATCTGATGGGACCTAGTTCATAAATGAACTCCAAATCCAAACTTCTTAGACTGTATCGTCAACTGAAACCAATCAGTATCCTACGCCATGCCTCCCTCAGTATCCACTTGGATCACCTGTCCAACATGCTGCCCCTCGTCAGAGGGAAAACTATAACTCTGACAGTCAGTCTGTCATCCAGGTCACCTTGGAAGCCTGGAATGATAACTGTCTCCCGAATGAGGCTGTTGTTATCATATCCCTAGAACATCCACTTATGTTCTAAAACTGCTTCCGAACGTTTCTCCAAGATAGGATTAATATCACAACTTATTGCATCTTGTGCAAAAAAACAACATCTGGTGTGGTACTTGATATCTCATGATTGACTCAATTGCCTAAGCGAGTGATCTGTCAATCATGCACATCCCTCTCCCCTTTAGTCTGTAAGATACCTTTAGAGAGGGTGACTCCATCACCTGCAGGTACACTACCGTGCCAGGAGTCATCCATTCTAAAAGCTTTTAGAATACTGTCTAAGTACCCAGATTGGGAAACTACCCAAATCTAGATCTAAAACCATAGATCTAGTAACCAGAATGTCTGATATAATATCCATGTCCTATGTGGAGAAACCACTGTGTGACAACCAAAGTATAACCGATCGTAGTATAGGAATTTAACTTCCTACTCTATGTATGTCATCCAAATACCAGGACATCACACCCTACTATCTTCTTAACAGATCCATCCCCTATTCTGATGAAGTCAAACCTATGACCGTCACATCAAAAATAGATGATCTATCTCCGCTATATCTGCTTTAGTCTATAAATAGACATAAGCTACTTGTCCACTATGCTTCCGCTGCTCCCACTGACTACGACAACCCTCTGACAGAATCATATACACGTGCACTTCTAAAGCTAGTTTAGAACGACGCTATACTCATCCTTCTGCCGGGTCTCACAGTCTGGAACAACAGGAATGGCAAGTCTGGATAAACAAGAACCTCCCTGTCACCGTCTTTAAGCATACCGAAGTACCTCTCTAGTGCCTGAGGTTACCCACCATATCTGCGGAGTGGCCAATGGAATGTCAAACCAGATTGAATCTTTTGGTTCTTATCAAATTTTCAGTAATCGTTTGCGGTTCTGGAATCACTTCCAGTTCTACCATACTCCCACTTCTGTTTTCTGAAAAAATCCATTTTACTAAAACTGTGGCGAGTTAAGAACAATATCAGTATTAATCTTCCAGATGGTAGAAAGTCAACCCTCGTCATAGCCTGGGTCAACCCACAAACAGCCATTACAGAAATGTGCCTTGAGTTATCCAGAGTCTGGTTTTAAGCATAAGCCGGACAACTCCCCGTACCTTAACATTGTTAAGATATGAACTATTCTATATCCAATATAGAAACAGAGGCACTGATTTAATTGGAACCAGATTCAAATCATGCAACTGTATCCAGTGCATGTCAACTAAATGGAGAGAGGCCGATCAGCATTACTCAACTTAGGAGTGCTTTCAATTATGAGTAACCTGAAAGAGAAGGAAGTTCTCTTAAACCATTACTATCAACTGAATACCATACATAAGTATCTATATCTTCGATCACCTTGAAGAATCCCGATACTTGCATTACCTGGTTCTCCACTTTATTCATATACCTATAACTTCTCAAAACTTTGACCTTGTGTTTCTACGAAACATATGTCAAAAAACTAGAGAAGTCATAAGTAAACAGAATATAGTACGAGTACCAACCCCTCTGTTCTAATGGACACTGGACAACATACAATACTCTGTATATGTCCCCTGAGTCTAATAACTTATTCCCTGTGTGTCGTAGGTTGAAAACTGTACTTATGGTTAAGAAGAATTACACCGTTGTTTAATACTCCTTACCTAACCATCCACTGATATAGGTAAATGTCATAGACATAATTTCAAAAAGCTATATCTCACTTTATAAAAAATAAACGTACAGATATATCAATTTGAAATTGGTGCATAACAACGGATATTCAAAACCAAATATTTGCCGTCCGGCAAACAACCCAGGCGATTTCCTCAAATATCACCAATTACAACGAATCCCGATATAATGAGGATGATCACCTAATTTCCAATAGCTTACTCCCACTCATCATCTGTAAAACCATACAGATGTGAGAATCAAACCTGGTAAATACATACCCTGGAGCAAGGGCTAATTGGGAAATCAGTTTTCTTTTAACAATACACAGTGAAACTGAAACATCTAAATGTTTCGAAGGGGTATCTGGGTATTCTTAGTAATGCCTCTTCCATTATCAGATTCATAACTATAACCGTATATTTCTTTGCCATCTCTCCAAATCCCTTTATATGTCTTTAGTCATTACCTTCTGTACACCACTTTAGGCCAAATGGTTTTCTTCCTTCCCTACCGTTCGGCACCAGCCTATGGTTTGGAAGAAGACTATCCAATAAGCATAATGGGTGTGCTGTTCTAATCCTAGGAGCACTCGCAACCTGAGAGAAGGTGAAGATAAAAGATAACCGAATAAACCTTATTCTTATTTTTTCTGAACCAGAATCCATCCTCGAACTGGAACAAGTTCCTTCGAGTTCGTATATAACCATACGATGGAGTATCCAATAAACTGTGGATCTTCGTAGTGATACGGAGTGTTCTGGAGAAATACAAATGTGATGTAGGATTGGCGAAGAAATACTTGGTTTGGTCGTGAATAGCAGTCGCAGTTTACTTTGCCCTCTTACTAATCCCTTTATTTGTCTTTACTTAATACCTTCTGTACACCTTTCAGGCTAAATGGTTTTCTTCATTCCCTACCGTTCGGCACCTGCCTATGGTTTGGAAGAAGACTATCCAATTAGCATAATAGGTGTACCGTCCTAATCCAAGGAGCACTCGCAACCTGAGAGAAGGTAAAAGGAAAAGACAACTGAATAGTCCTACTCGTTTTCTCCAGAACCGGAAACCATCCTCGAATAAATTCCTTCGAGTTCGTATATAACCATATGATGGTTTTATCCAATGGAAGTGGACGTTCGTAGTAATACGGGGTGTTCTGGAGAAAAAGGGTAAAAGTAGGAGTGGCAATAAGGTATGCAACTCTGACAATCTAAAAGCCAGTGTTTTAAGAAGGTTTGGTTAATCTTGGTCACTGAGTCATAGTCAAGGGTCGGGTCAAGGTCGCTGCCAAAAAGAGAGAGAAAAGAAACACTCAGCATGCACTCTAACCTAGATCAGAATGGTTATCACTTTATCTAATCAGGAAACCTCCCACTGTAATCTCAAATTCTCCTCCAAACCTGAAAGAAGAATTAGTCGGGATCATCCGAGGAGTAAACCAACTCATCAGTGGGAATCGGGATCGAACTATCATCGCATGATAATATGATGGAATCCACTCACATTATCACACTCCAGAAGGTATGCGCATGCCTGGCAAGTTTCAGTTTCTTTAGAAACTCCCGATGTGATTTTTACCCCATGCTCTTATGACCTTGAGTTTGGCCAACAAATCATAAGTCACATATCAAGTTCTACCCGTCATTATCCAGGTTAATTTGAACCCACCCGTACCTACCCTTTACTTTGGCCAACAAAGCAGTACGACTGTCCCAAACCAACGCACCTATCTATGCAACAGAAAAGTAACAAATAGCTACCATACACTATGCCTTGACTTTGGCCAACAAACATAGCATGAATACTAAGTGCTACCCGTCGGAAATGACGGAGGGCTACGAATGGTTTTTGGCGAAAAACCTTTAACGTAATGAACTTGATATCGTTGAAGGTACCAGATAGCTTTTTATAAAAAATATAGTGACGAAATCCTTTGCTAAATAGGTCACTCTCGGTGAAGGGATCTCGGCTCTTTCCCCGTAGAATGAGGTGCAGGATATTCCAACTGAATACCACGATGCAAAGCAAAAAGTAATCGGCTATAGCGAAGTTATTACACTGACGCAAACTTCTGTCCAAGGGGTCACTCCCGGTGAAGGGATCTCGGCCCTTGCCTCGTCGACTGAGGTGCTGGATATTCATAACTGAATACCACTGTGCAAAACAAAGGAGAACGCCCTTGCAATAACAGCTTTTTTGAAAAATGTTCGAACAACATCATAATAGGTTTGTTTAGCTTGCATTGATCCGAATCAACGCGGTCCCATCAATTGATCACACCAATAAAGAACGAAAATACGATGTACGTATATGCCATCCGCATTCGCCACTGGGTCCCGTCATCACCTGTTAGGTTACTTAACTAACGACAGAGCGGGGACTGGACTAGCGCGGATGCAAAACATATACAACATCTACTAGTATATATATCAATATATAATAATCGCTCAAGGCGTGATAAAATGCAACATCACATAAATGTAATAAGCATCACAGAACAATACAGAGAATCTGGGATCCCCGGGTTTCATAAAGCCGCTACTGAAACCCGACGTTCCCCTGGTCGTGTGGATAGCCTGTGCAATGAAATCCTAGGCCCCTACGGGCGCGGCAAGTTATCCGCCAAAACCTGAAGCGAGGCAGCCCCTTTCAACAACGTGAATGGACCACCCAGCACTTCACGGAATCCGGTAACTTGAGCACCCCTCCTTGGGTCAACCTGTACCCTCTACGAGTGCGGCGAATAGCCCGCCAATCCTAGAGTAAAGCCCCCTCCGTCTCAAAGCCATGAGATGCCGGACCGTTGCCATCGAGAACCCGGCTATCCGTGCACCCCTCCGCGGGGTAATCCTAGTACATAAAGTAAAATATATACAATGGGTACATCGACCTCAGCCTGGTCGTGCCCCAAAAGAATAATATACAAACAGGCAGGGACGGCAGTCCACATGTCGGACGCTCGCCCCGCAATATCAAATGTACATATACAACCAAAACGTACTACCATTGCATCCAGGCTATCCACCACGACAAATCCGCAACATCACAGCACAACACGGAACATCAACGTGAATGTCACGTTCGCAAATCCGTCTAAAAGGGCTATAGCAGTTAGACAGGATTTACCGATCAAATGACATTCACGGTCGCAGATATAATGTAAATACGGTGACCTAACATGTTTAAAATTTTCGATCGACAAAAATTCCCAAAGTGGGCCCCAATTACAATACTCAGTACACAAAATAAATCTGGGCCCAAACAGAATATACCAAAAACCCCAATTCCAACACAGAGACCTACTGAAGAAATTTGGTGCACTGTGGCTACAGTACGACGGCGGATCCGCGGCCAAAACTTGGTTACGGCCGCGGATCCGCTGCTCTACAGTGAAATCAGCCAACCAAATTTCTTCAGTTCTCTTGAAAAAGCCTGCACATATTTCTGCAATATACCAAATAATTGTTTGACAACAAAACAGAATCGACAGAAACTGATGCTTTTGAAATTGTGGTTTTTGGAAATTTCATTCGATCGAGTTCTAAACACGTTAGAGCAAGCTAGAAAAGGTTAATGGCCTGGCTCTGATACCATGTAAGTCTACGGTAGCATCCCGGCCATCTTTCCGAGGCCAAAATGCGGAAAAAAAACTTTTCTTTAACTTAGAAACCGGCGCTATCGTATACTTTTTCCCCGGATCGGACCATTAACCTACTACTAGCTAACTAGAGAAAGGGTAGAGAGGATATACCGAGCGATCCGTGTCCTTCGGTCTTCGGCCACCATCCCGATCTCCCCGCGGCATCTCCGGTCTCGATCTCCTCGTCGGAAGGGCACCATGTCGAGAAGTCTTTATACGGGCTCCCATCTCTGAACCGAGGCAACTCGGACATGAAGTTGGCAAGCCGACGCGTCCAAGATTGCTGTAGACTGAGTGTAGAACGTTTTGTCTCAAGAGGTTAATGAAGTTGCCACAATGGAGGTGAAGGTGGAAGAATGAACTTTTAAATGGAGCTATCTTTTTGCATGAATGGAAAAATGAGATACCACAAAAAACTTCACACTAAATGAATGGGGCTCTCTAAGAGGGGGGGCTCGGCCACTTTTGAGAATGGGGGGAGAGGGGTGAGCATAAACCAAAGAGGGTGACCACAAGGAAAAAACAACAAAAACCCACACTCATTTCCTCATCAAGTCCTATCACCAATCTCATCTCAAAAAGTAAGTAATGATGAACCAAAAGAAGTCAAAGGATGCTAGAACCATCATGAACCCTCCACCACAAAAACACCCTCCATTTTGCTAATTTGCACATTTGCAAATAAGCCCCTCCATGGAAAATTCAGCCAAGGAAAGAAAGAAAGGAAAATGGCCGAAAAGGGAAAGCAAGCTGGCAACCTCAAAAAAGCGATCCCGTAATAAATTACAGGAAAACCCAGCGACTGTGTATACATACCCGCATTTGTATTCCGACCGAATACAAATGCAATGAGACAAAATCTACACTGTACAACACTAAGATCCGGCTTAAACCAAATCCCGCTAGTATTATACGTCCGAACCATAACACGTGCATAAGTGCACGCGTACGTTCGAACCCTGCCATAAATCCATACGGCCTCTACAACGTTTCGCCCAAAACTTGAGAAACTGTCTATGGGGGACTCTAAAGACTCTTAAATACATTGGCTGTGGATTTAACCACCAGCACATCAGAGGTATTAGCCGTACGTAACGAGCTACCAGGTATTGACCAAAAGGGAGGTCGATGAGCGAACTCATCCTGATACCCTACTGAGCCTGTCAGTGACAATATCCGTACAGTCCGGTCCGTTCGTCTATGAGCATCGCATGGCGGGCCTAGGGGGTTGGTAAAAGTCAGACCCCCAAAAGTGGTACAAGTCGTGTCGGAGTGTAGCCCAGAACACCCTGAGATACTACTGGAATACCTACCAGTAAATCTCCTGCCTTGGCTAAGGACTTCGTGTAATGGCTCTCCTAGACACAGCACGATCTCACCCACAATACCGGGAGAGACGAACCCCTACCGATCCGCTCACTGCCTCCATGTGGTTCGGGACTGTACCCAACTAAAACCTGTTTACATGACTCCTTTGAGCCATGGTAGGGTAGTAATCAAAGTACAGTGGGAACTCACACGAGACAAATGACGATCTCAGGTCGATGAACTAACATGTACACATGTCACCAAGGAACTGCTATCTGACGTCAGGTATAATACCAACTAGCATGTTCCCGGCGAGTCCTGTCCGGTGTACTCATAACCCAATGAGCACCTCTATACATCTTAGGTGAACCAACTGACACCGATAGCTTGTGAGACCGGCCACCGCCCCTCGTCGGGGTCTCGACTGTATACGCTAGTATACTAATGGAGTATCGATGCCCAGTCTCGAAACTCCCACGATTAGGGACCACTTTAAGGATGTGCTTATAGACTACCCAACTCTCACGTATATGATCGCCATCATACTGCTGGTAGTCAAGCAAGAATCCTATGGGCTCCATCAATGTGCAATAGTGACCTGTAAGGTCACCTAAAGCAGTACACGATGATAAAGACAAACCATGGTAGCATACTATTCTCCATCAACGTGTAATAGTGAACTACAAAGTCACCTAAAGCATGTACACGATGATAAAGAAAAACCAGATAGTATACAATCATCCTGAGTAAGAATGTCCTACCGGTATAGGTCATCCCTCAATCTTTGCAATCACATGCCTGCGATCAAATAATTGACTCTGAGGGCACTATATCCAACACCTTGCTGTCGTTCATAGGAACCCTACAGTGGTATCAGAGCCTAGCTAGAGAATTAGACGGATTGTGTTAGATTACGAAACCGAAACAACACTGAAACACCCGAATCCAAGACCCAGTTTCTGTCGATTTTAAAACGTGCTCTAAAAATTTTTCAAACAAGTGCAGAATATTGTATGAGAAGCAACATGAACATAGCACAAATTCTAGCTCATGATCTCGGAAAATAGCCGGCCACTTTGGCAAAAATTCCGGCCTGCTCGGTTCGTTTAGGGAGTTCAGGGTTGAAATTTGCAGTGTGTTCTAGTCTCTGGGTTTAAGTGTTTCAGGTGTTGTTTGTTTTTGCTAAATTTGCATGTGATGTTAACTTTCTGCAAAGACAACTCGGAGTGTTTCGTAGTCGTAATTCTAACAGTTTTTCGGGTTATTTTAGACGGTGTTAAAAAGTTCTAACGGATATCAAATACCCACTTTAACCCTTGCCGAGAAATTTTCCAAGTGTTGGATTTTTCCTTAGTTTAAAACTTTCAGAAAATCATGCAAGCGATACTGTGGACCCTCTAGAAGAACAAAACCTTAACTCGATTATATGACCGTCAGAACCGCCACTAAACTTTAGGGTTTGTGGTAGTTCAGTGGTGCCACATGTGAGGCATTGGTTGGCCCTTCTACGGCTGGTTCATAGGAATTGTGGCATGTACTGAGTATTTTTAAACTACGCTCAAGTGTTGAGCTTTTTGGGTAATTTTGGGTGTTTGTTGATTCGATTGGAATGTATGAAATCGTCTAGCTAATTGTGGAATGTGATACAATATGTGGAATTCATATATTTAGGCATGAAATCCGAAGTATGTGATATTTTGGATTTATGATGTCTAAGGTTGTTATGGATTCCAAATGTTGTAGTTTGACATTTTCTTTTCTGCGACCGTAAGTGTAATATGTGATGTATCGCCGGTTTCGTTGCTATATGTCAATGATAATTGGGATACACATATTTACTTACGTTGATGACATGTGATGTCATGTGTTGCTGTGATATGTTATATTGGATCGTCGTGTTTTGAATAGCCGGGGGTTTTATGTGAGATGAGAGTTTTATTTTCATTCATGTAAATTCCAATGTATGTAATATTCTTTTATTATGGCATTTCCGGGTTGAGGATGATG
The DNA here is from genome assembly GCA_030015575.1 of Agapanthus africanus. Lineage (NCBI taxonomy): Eukaryota > Viridiplantae > Streptophyta > Magnoliopsida > Asparagales > Amaryllidaceae > Agapanthus > Agapanthus africanus. Next base: position 860,880,738 of record JASDDO010000024.1, on the reverse strand, counting down.
TCACCATTGTTGTATATTATTTACTTTTCCGTATTAGGATAGACCCAAGGAGGGGAGCACAAGTAACCGGGTTCTAGAGTTCAGTGGGAGACCAACTCGAGGAGTCGAGTCCGGGTCTCCTAACTCTAGAATTGGTAGGGTTGCTTGCCGCTCTCGTAGAGGTCTAGGGATGTGGGTTTGGCTATTCATCACGACCGTAGAATCCGTGTTTTATACAGGCTCAAAATAAAACACGGACCTTCTAGTATATCCAATATTTCATACGTTTCTTCTGCTGCTATGTGATGTGATCACTGTAGATTCTGAGACGAATGGCTATATATTATATATGAGATATATGATAGACGTTGCTTATGTTTTGCACCCGCGCTAGTCCCGTCCCGCTATGTCGGTAGTTAAGTAACCTAACGGTGCATAACGGGACACTGTGGCGAATGCGGATGGCATAAGCGTACGTTGTATTTTCGTTTCATTTTCTGTGATGCTTAGGAAGAATAAATGTTTTCATTTCATTAATGAGATTAATGAAAAGAAAAGAAACCTAAAACATGTTGTAGAATCATATTTTCAAAAAAGGGTAGCTCTAGTTTTTGCTTTGCATAGCGGTATTCCTTGTAGAATATCCAGCACCTCATTCGATAAGGAAAGAGCCAAGATCCCTTCACCTGGAGTGACCACTTTAGCAAAAGCTAGCAGATTCTACAACTAACTCAGTTTTGTCTTTTGATTGCTTCTTTTAGTTTTTTGCTTTGAATAGCGGTATTTATGAAATATTATGCACCTTATTCGATAAGGAAAGAGCCGAGATCCCTTCATCAGGAGTGACCTCTTTAGCAAAACTAGTAAAAAGCCTCAAAAACATTCATTTTCAAAAATCACTTGTTTCTACAACTATATCATGTTCATTACGCTCATGGTTTTCTTAAAAACCTGCGTAGCCCTCCGTCATTTCAGATAAGTACTACTTAGTATTCGTGCTACGTTTGTTGGCCTGCTTCAAGGCGTAGTGTGCGGTAGATAACTAGTGCTTATCTGCGACATGAGATGAGATTGGATTAGGGTAGTCATACAACTTTGTTGGCCTACGTCAAGGGTCATGCGGGTGGGTTTAATTCAATCAAGAAATGTACGGGCTGAACTTGACTAGCGGACTATGGTTTGTTGGCCTGCGTCAAGATCATAGGACACTAGGGGCAAAAGTAATATCGGGAATTTCAAGTGTTGAAATTTGCAATGAGATTACATACTTTCTATGTGATAGTAGGATCCCGATCCCACTGTGAGCAAAAGTTGCTCCCGGGAGAGTTTTGCACTTTAAAATTAGCTAACTCATTAGGTGTCTAGAAAGGTGTCAACGGGACTACGCCTCTTGGAAAATGAGGTTTATTTTAATTAGGTCCGTGCGAAAGCACGGGGAACCTCCCTCAGAAGTACCGGCACTGACCTGGCTGAACGGTTAGCGAAGTTGTAGAATGCAATTAATCCTGACTGAATTTTCTTTTTAAAGGTTTGAAGGAAAATTTGAGAATAGCAGTGGGAGGCATCGATTAGATAAGATACATAACCAATCTAATCTTTGCAAGAGCATACGCTAAGTGTTTTCTTCTCTCCCTCTCCAGGTAGCGACCATGTCAGGCCTTAATCAAGATAATAATATGGATGTATTGACCGAACCTGTTTTTTATGCTGAGCAGGGGAACATTGGTTCTGCTCCAATTTATAATTGTTATAAGTCCGAGCAGGAAATAGGAAAATATCCGGATTTCCACACAACCTAAACGAAGAATAAGCATGTTGATGCATCTTCTTCGGGTGTGTTGGTTATCAAGAACTGTTTCTCAGTTCACTCTACGTCCTGGGTATTAGATACCTGATCGGGATCCCACATATGTAATATGTTACATGTGCTAAGGAAAGGTAGAGAACAGGGAATAGGTGATCATTCCGTAAGAGTAGGGAATGGTGCAAATGTTGCAGCCAAAGCAGTTGGCGAATATCACCTTGTATTACCGAATGGTAATACATTGATTCTGAACGATTGCTATTATATTCCGACCCTGATATGCAATCTTATATCAGTTTCTTTATTGAGTAAAGAAGGATATAATTTTGTAGTACAGGATAGTGTTATGAACATCTTCCTGAATCAAAAGTTGATTGGATTAGGATCATTAAATAATGGCATATACGTTCTAGATCAAACCACAGTTCTTAATGTACAAAACACACACAAGAGGAAGAGTTCAGAAATGAACGAATCCTTCTTGTGGTATTGTAGACTAGGTCATATCAATGCGACACGACTAGCTAAGTTACATAAGGATGGATATTTGAATTCGTTCGAATTTTCATCTTATGACACTTGCCAGTTATATCTCAAAAGCAAGATGACAAAAACTCCGTTTAGTAGACACGGAGAAAGAGTTACGGAACTCTTGGGACTGATACATAGTAATGTATACGGTCCCATGTATACACATGCCAGGAATGGTTCCTCTTACTTTGGGCGGGCAGTGCAGTCCGGGGCATAAGGGCCCTGGTACTACCCAGGTGCGAAGAACCCCGGAGGTAACTGCAATGAGCAGAAATGTCACTCACCGGCCTAAACGACATGTATCACACGTGCAAAATCTATGAAAGAAAAGCCCTGTTTTGTCCTCTTGCTTAGTAAGACCCTATTTCATTACTTTCACTGACGATCTATCAAGATACGGACATGTGTTCCTGATGAAACACAAGTCTGAAGCTTTTGAGAAATTCAAAGAATATAAGCACAAAGTAGAGAACCAAACGAGTAAAAGTATTAAAATCCTTCGATCCGATCGGGGAGGAGAATACTTGAGCATGGAATTCTGTGACTATCTAAAAGAGAATGGGATTCTCTCTCAGCTTACTCCTCCATATACACCACAGCACAACGGTGTATCAGAGCGGAGGAATCGCATCCTATTAGATATGGTGCGCTCTATGATGAGTACTGCTGAGTTGCCTATTTCCTTTTGGGGATATGCACTGGAGACAGCTGCAGACCTATTGAATATGGTTCCCACTAAATCTGTGCCAACCACTCCATATGAGATATGGAAAGGAAAGAGACCATATCTCAATTATGTTAAGATATAGGGTTGTCCGGCATATGTGAAAACATAGAATCCGGACAAGCTTGAGGCAAGGTCTTTTCTGTGTAAGCTTATTGGATATCCCAAACATTCACGAAGGTATGTCTTCTACCACATCGAGGAACAAAAGGTGTTTGTTTCTCGGCATGACATCTTTTTTGAAAAGGAATTTCTTGAAAAAGAAATTAGTGGCAAAGAGGTAGAACTGGAAGAGGTTCCAGCTATACAAACTACGACAGAAGATTTGGTAGAACCAAAGGATTCGATAGCTCCCAACGAACCTCAGCCTCTCCGCCGATCTAGCAGGGTTCCTCATCCACCTGAGAGATACTACGATTTTCTCGTTGATGGTGGGAGCGAGGATTGCATCATGGAAGATGATGACCCAACTAGTTTCGAGCAGGCCATCACGAGTAGGGACTCTGTGAAATGGCTGGATGCAATGCGATCTGAGATGGAATCCATGTACACCAACAAAGTATGGACTTTAGAAGTTGCTCCTGAAGGGGTAAAACCCATCGGGAGCAAATGGATCTTTAAGAAGAAACTTGGTGTAGATGGAAAAGTTGAGACTTTCAAAGCTAGACTTGTTGCAAAAGGATTTCGTCAAAGACCAGGTGTGGACTATGATGAAACCTTTTCTCCAGTAGCTATGCTTAAGTCCATCTGGATCCTGCTTTCCATCGCTGCATACCATGACTACGAAATCTGGCAAATGGATGTTATGACCGCCTATCTAAATGGTGATTTAGAAGAGTGCGTGTACATGACTCAGCCAGAGGGCTTCGTAGACAGTGGGAGCAGTGGGAAGGTATGCAAGCTGCTTAAATCCATTTATGGGTTAAAGCAGGCATCGCGGAGTTGGAACATCTGTTTTGATGTGGTAGTCAAAGAGTTTGACTTCATCAAAAATGTAGATGAACCTTGCATATACAAGAAGGTTGCAGAGAGTAAGATTGTATTCCTCATATTGTACGTGGATTACATACTCTTGATGTGAAATGATGTTCCTATGCTGCACTCGGCCAAGCTCTTCTTATCACAAAGATTCTCAATAAAAGATCTGGGTGATGCCTCCTACATCTTGGGAACTAAGATCTATAGAGATGGATCTAAACGGATGCTTGGATTGTCCCAATCCAGGTACATTGACACCATACTAAAAAGGTTTAGTATGGATGAATCCAAGCCTGGATTTTTACCCACGATCTCAGAACTCACTCTCTTCAAAAAAATGTCTCCCAAGACTGATTTGGAGAGAGCTCACATGCAAGGGATACCCTATGCTTCGGCAGTAGGCTCTATCATGTACGCGATGTTATGTACCAGACCCGATGTAGCATACTCACTAAGTGTGGTGAGTAGGTATCAAGCAGATCCAAGAGAAAGTCACTGGATAGCTGTGAAGAACATTCTTAAGTACTTGAGAAGGACTAAAGAGATGTTCTTGGTGTATGGTAACGGAGAACTCCAAGTGGAGTCCTTTACCGATTCGAGCTTCCAGAGTTATAAGGACGACTTTAAGTCGGTCTCGGGATTTGTCTTTACCCTCAATGGAGGGGCGGTTTGTTGGAAGAGTCCCAAACAGGAAACTGTGGCAGACTCGACGATGGAGGCTGAATACATCGCTGCTAAAGAGGCTGCCTGGATGAAGAAGTTCATAACTGAACTTGGAGTGGTTCCGTCCATTGTGCATCCAATACCTTTGTATTGCGATAACAATGGAGCAATGGCCTTGGCCAAGGAACCCAGGTCCCATCAGCGATCCAGGCATATTCTGAGGCGGTATCACCTAATCCGGGAGATAGTTGATCGCCGGGAGATCGAGGTCAGGAGAGTTGACACGAAGGACAACACAGCGGATCCACTCACCAAGGCCATTCCCCATATACAATTTGAAAGACTCTTCGGGATGGTGGGTATAAGATACTACAACAACTGGCCTTAGTGTAAGTGGGAGATTGTTAGTTATATGTATGCCCTAGAGGCCATTATTATACATGTGATGTATATTATAGTGGATGCTTGGATATACAGAGAGAGTACTTTCTTGCTCGATATGATAGTATGCTATCTAGTTGCTCTTTATCTTAACATGTTGACTTGTATATGTGATGTTGTCTTGCTCTCACATATTGATAAAGCCCTTAGGTTGTGTATATGACTACCAGGATTATGATGGAGATTATACGAGTGAGGCCAAGGGTAGTCCGCAAGTACACCCTAAACTTGTTCCTAGTCGAGGGTGTATCGAGACAGGGCATCGACATTCCATAGTAGACTAGCGTATACGCATCCTGACCCATATGATGGGCGATGGATGATCCCACATCCATTGGTGTTTGACATCAAAGATGGTATACGGGTGCTCAGTGGAGACTGGGTACACTGAATGGAGTCGCCGAGAACTCCTAGTTGGTATTATACCTATCGTCAGATAGCAGTTCTCTGGTGACACTGGTACAGGTTAGTCTGTAGACCCGAGATCGTCATAGAGTCTTATGTGATTCCCACTGTGCTTTGATTTCCACCTTACCACGTTCAATAGAACGTGCAAAACGGTGGCTTTTGGGTACAGTCCCGAATCACATGGAGGCAATGAGCGATAGGAGGGGATTCGTCTCTCCCGGTATTAGGGGTTGATGTTGCGCTGTGCTCGATTGGCCATAACGACAAGTCCCTGGCCAAGGCTGCTGATTTACTGATAAGTGTTATCAGTAGTTTCTCGACCCGTTATGAGCCTCACATCGACATGACCTATCGGTTTATTGGGGTCTGACGTTTACCACCACTAGACTAGATATGCGACATATCAGACGAAGCGACCGGACTGTATGGTAGTGTTACTGACAGGCTTTTGCAGGAGTTAGAGCGGGCTACCTTGCTGATCTTCTGATCGTTCAATACCCGGGTAGCCGTTACGTACAACTAGTACCGCTGACGGCTTGTAGGTGCTTGATGTGATCATCACCTACTGCCGGCGTATTGACGAGTCTTTAGAGTCCTACACAAAGATTTCACTCGCTTAGGGAAAACGAAGTAGAAGCACATATGTGATATGTGTGGGACCGAGATTAATACGAGTATATGATACCGTATTCTATTCTCGCGATATAAAGTATCGATCGGTTATATGAGATATAGCCAAGTTATCGAATCAAGTGTTGATTCGACGATTATATGAGAGATAGCCAGGTTATTGAATCAAGTGTTGGTTCGATAAGTTGATACAAATTATATTAGTCGGTCATATGAGATATAACCGGATTATTAAATCAAGTGTTGATTTAATGATTTAATGTGTAATTATATATATATGATATATTAATTTACATTAACTAATATTATCTCACTTAAGCATTTCTTTTTCTCACATGTGCACACTTGATATATATATGATATATATTAATTGTGTTTTATTTATGTGTCATGGTTGATGATACATGCAACATGGGTGTATGAGACCTACACCATGATAATGATAATGTAGGGTTTATTTATTTAGAATAAAACAATTATTAGTTGGAAATTTGTCACATAGAATGAAGCTTCATGAAGCTTAGAGACCCATTGACTTTGTCCACTAGTTTTGTCTTATACTAGATATTTGTTAACCCAACCATTATCTAAACTCATGGTTAAGTCTCTACATGAGATATATTAGATATTTTCTCACCTATGGTTGCCATTCTCTCTCACATCTATTATTTGCTTCTTCTTCCTCAAAGCTCAAGAGAGCTCTCTAGGTTTTGTGAGAAGCTTAAAAACAAGTGAGAAAAGAAATTCTAAAGTGAGCAAAAATCCTACTTCATCATCCTCTACTAGATTAGCACTTTAGTATAGGGTGTTAGCTTCACTAATACCACATTAGTGAAGAGGGTAGCTTGGGTTTGTGACTCCTCGACGCAGATCATCTTCAGCTTGGAAGGCTTCAAGCATGCATGCATCTTTTTTCTTGTGGAGCCGTTCGAGAGTCCGCAAGATCGCAACTTGGAGTGAAGGGACTACTACAAGGAGCTAAAGAAGTGATGGACCGGACTACAAAGGTTGTAATTCCTAATCACTTAGTTGTAAATTAGTTTACAATTTGTTTCATATGATTCTCTAGTTAAAGATTCTAGTTTTGGGTTCTTTAAAACGGCAAAAATTTGAAAATGGCATGGACGATACCTCCCGAAACCTTGCTGTCGTTCATAGGAAACCTATAATTCTGTCGTCCTAAATTAGAAATATTCAATCCTTCTCTTTCACGCCTCATATTTATTCAACCTCGGATCCTATACGTTTTACAGTTTAGAAAGATCTCTTGAGTTTTCCTTCTAAAGTGCGGTCTCTAATCAGGGATTTTTATCTTCTTTACGGAAAACATAAGTCTTATTCTTTAATCCTATCTTTCCTCCAAACATTGATTGTATACCCCTACGTGTGTTTATAATTTCACCCCTATACTCAAGAATTCAATTCAAGCTATAGTACCCTTGCCCTAATGCCTAATACTACTTCTTTTCATTAATGATGGACGGTTTCGCTCACACACCTTTCATGCGACTATTAATGCTTTTTGAGACACTAACTGCCGTTTACTGAATGTGTGAGCTTAAAGCGTAAATAACAGTTTTCAGGTCTTGACTTTATTTATTTTTTATCTTTTTTATCTTTTTCAAGACCGGATATATTTTTCAATGATACTCTTTTGGTTGTTAGCTTTAAATACCATTTTTTCTTTCATACTAGGTTTTCAAGCAAGATTATTTCTAGGTATCCTCTACTATCCCAAGTTTCAAGGTGCGTGTATGTGCAGTTTGTAGGGTATATACTTTCTAAATTTGGATTTCTTCAGACTTATCCTTCAGTAAAGCTTTCAATACTTTCCCTTCATCTCGACTTAACTCAAGAACTGAACTCACGATTACCTACTTCTATAAAAAAAAAACTGTAAGGACGTATAATTACCAAGGTTAAACAGAATGAGGGTTATTTTTAGGGTTTTCAATTCCTAAGCCTAGGGTTTAGTTATTTCTAACGTATCAACTAAACTTTCGGAAATAAAAATCTAAGTTACCCTGTTAGCTAACTTGACAACAAAGTTTTTATACTTTTGTAAATTTTTTTCGATTTTTATGGGGTTTTAAATATGTATGCAAATGCAGAATATACAAATGAATGCGAAGGTAGAAAGCTTACCGAGCACATATGTATGCAAATGCAGAATATACAAATGAATGCGAAGGTAGAAACTTACCGAGCACACCCCCAAACTTAAACTTGACAGTGCCCTCACTGTCTTGCTACACCAAGAGGGTCAAAATTGTCGGTGCTCCCCTATTTTTTTTTGTTTTTTTCTTTTTATATACAAAATAAAAGGAAAACCAAAAATATATACATACAAAAATGTCCCTCCCAAACTTAAGTGAAACAGTGTTTCCACTGTTTAAGCGGTGAAGTTCAGGATTAGGGGGAAAGAACAGTATCAATCTATACAAGGCCTTACACAAGCCAAAAGTTAGCACCAACCATTCAAAAATTTAATCTCTCTAATGTGCAAGACGGTGAAAGAATGCTGAGAGGAAATAAATGTTAGTTATATGTATGCCCTAGAGGCCATTACTGTACATAGGATGTATATTGTAGTGGATGCTGGGACATATATAGGGAGGACTTTCTTGCTCGACATGATAGTATGCTATCTGGTTGAACTTTACCTTAACGTGTATACTGACTGTCTCTCTGTTACATGTTGGTAAAGCCCTTATGATCTGTACTTGACTACCTGGACTATGATGCGGATCATACTAGTGGGGACATGGTAGTCCATAAGTACATCCTTCACAGTCCCTAGTCGTGGGTGTATCGAGACGGGGCATCGATATACCAGAGTAGACTAGCGTATACCTTCTCGACCCATACAGATGGGCGATGGATGATCCCATATCCATTGGTGTTTGACATCAGAGATGATATACGGGTGCTCAGTAGAGACTGGGTACACTGGACGGACTCGCCGAGAACTCCCAGATGGTATTATACCTCACGTCAGATGGCAGTTCTCTGGTGACACTAGTACAGAGTAGTCTGTTGACCCGAGATCGTCATAGAGTCTTGTGTGGTTCCCACTGTGCTTTGATTTCCATCTTACCACGTCCAAGAGGGCGTGCAAAACGGTGGTTTTTGGGTACAGTCCCGAGTCACATGGAGGCAATGAGCGATAGGAGGGGATTCGTCTCTCCCGGTATATGGGGGTTGATGTTGCGCTGTGTTTGATTGGCTATAACAGGAAATCCCTGGCCAGGGTTGCTGAGATTTACTGGTAAGTATTACCAGTAGTTTCTCGAACAGTTATAGACCTCATATCGACACGACTTATTGAGCTATTGGGGTCTGACGTTTACCACCCCTAGGCGAGATATGCGACAGATCAGACGATCAGACCGGACTGTACGGTAGTGTTACTGGTCGGATTCACTGGAGTGTGAGCGGGCTTGCTCGTCGATCTTCAGATCGCTCAATACCCGGATGGCCGTTACGTTTAGCAGACCGCTTGCGGCTTGTGGATGTTTGATATGATCATCATCTGCTGCCGGCGTATTGACGAGTCTTTAGAGTCCTACACAGAGGTTTCCTGGCTCAAGCGAAACGAAATAGGAGCGCATATGAGATATGTGCGGGACCGAGAATAATGCGTGTATGTGATACCGTATTCTATTCTCGCGATAAATGTATCGAATGGTTGTATGCGATATAACCTAGTTATCGATTCAAGCGTTGATTCGATAAGCCGATATATTGTACACTAGTCGGTTGTGTGCGACATAACCGAGTCATTGAATCAAGTATTGATTTAATGATTTAATGCATATTTATATATTTGATATATTACTTTGCATCAACTAGTATCGGTTTACTTAAGATGGATTTTCTCACTCGGATTGGCGCATTGTATATGCGATATACTTTTGTGCACTTGATTGTATCATGTTTGATGATACAAGTCATGCTAGGGTTCAAGTGTAAAGATTAAACCTTGGTTAATGAAATGGTTAGGGTTTATTATTTATTATTCATTTATCTTATTTAATTATCCATTTATTTTTGATAAATGAATAAAAGAAAATGAGAAAAGAATGGTTGCTAGATTTGGAGTTTAGTTGAAGCTTCATGAAGCTTTGATAAAGTCAACCATACTTATCTCATCCTTAACCCTAACCATTCACACTAACCATGATTCATTCTCTACACTTGACCATGGTTAAATTATGATAAGAATTCATTTTATTTTCATTTTTCTTTGAACTTATCATAACTATTTCTTCTTCTTCTTCATTCTTCAAGTGAAGAAAAGCAAGGTCCATCAATGGTGATTGTTGGAAAAGAGTGAGAAATCCAATTCTAAAGTTAACCCACTTCCTATTTCTTCATCCTCTACCTCTTGCCAAGTAGTAGAGTGTGTTTACTTCACAAGTTTCATGACTTGGTGAAGTTGAGAGCTTGATCTTGCGATGCTTCGACGTAGATCATCTTCGGCATGGACATCGACGACCTAGCTTGCCCATTCTCCGACGAAGCCGACTCTAGAGCCCGGATTTGATTTGGACAGCGGAGACGACCTCGTTGCGGAGCCGTGGAGGTGGAGGACCGGATCTACAAAGGTTGTATTTCCGTATTCTCATTAGTTAATGTGTTAACTAGTTTCTTTTCGCCTAGAAATCTAGCAAACGATCCGTACTTTAGGGTTTGTAGGCACCATAATTTTTGAAATTGCCATGGTTGATGGCTTGGGAGACCTCACTAGAGTGCCTAGGAACCCTACAATAAATGGAGAATACGCGAGACCATATGGGAATAGAAGCGGGATACGGTCTCGGTGGAGGAGAAGAATAGCGGAAGGGAGAAAGAAGTGGAATACAAACTTGAGGGTGGAAATTGAGTGAATAAATTAATACAATTTGTAATGACCGATGTATAGCAAGCGATTGTACTAATCTATCAACCCGTCGAGAAATAGGGTCATTTCTCTCAAGATTCGTGAGAAAACATGAGTAGACCGAACTTGGTAAACTAGACATAGAAAATGAAAGTGATACGATGTCTTGCAATGTAGGAACGATGGAAAGGATGGAGGGAAATGATTGAAGAATCAGATCGGTTAAACATTCGGGAGGGTGTACACAGTCGGTGGAAGGGACAGGATGAATTGGAAAATCCGACTCATCAAGTAGAACTGTTTCATCCTCAATACAATCCTCAAAAGTCTCCTCAAAAATTAGCTCATCCATACATTTATCATCAATATCAAGACGCATATGGTTCGGGAAAAACAGTTAATGACTCGGGATGATGTCCATACGGAAGTGAAAGGACATGATGAATTGGAGAGACAAACTCATCCAAAGCTGTGAGTTCATCATCCAAAATATTCCCAGCGTCAATATTCTCAATCAAGTGAAAATCAATTTTCTCAGATACCTCATCAAAATCATGGATTTCAATCAATTATGGTTCTATGTTAGAGGTGTAGAAGTCAAAGGGATTGGGATTGGTTTCACTTGACAGTGTCCCTTCACAATCGGACAAATCAAATACTACAAAGTCGCACAACTAATTAAACATTCTATCTTCAATTGGTAAATCATTTGGAATATTTGATAGACTTTCAAAACTGGAGTTGTGGACAAAAGAATGAAATATACACACAAAAAGAATGTGGATAAAGACAAAAAACAATCATGATACAATACCACACACCTAATCGGTCTAGGGTTCACCTAGGTCAACTAGACCTGCATAAGAACTTGATTGTCGAAGTAAAACTATGTCGAGAAACGGGCTCAAGATATACTGATCACGAGACCAGGTAAGTGCAGGTAAGTGCAGAGATAAGGGGAGGTTTTCCAACACTTTCGCGAAAGTCCTTAATTAGATAACCCTTTCTCTTTTAGCGGTTTTGCCGTGAACAATTTCCTAGACACCCCGTGAACGATATACCGTTAAGCGGTGTTCTAAACACGGTTAATTTCTCCTAATGAGCACGAAGTCCTTAAAAGTTTAAAGTCTAGTTTCTTCTAAAATTTGTGCGGGTAAACGTTATGCTCAATTTCATGATTTATGGGACACGGAAAAGGTGATGAAATCTTTTACCGTATATTGTGGGGTTCGCTTGCCCTTAAGTTTGTATTTATGTATGCAATGCGCAAATCAATGAAAAGGTTGTTAAAAACCTAAAAAAATCGATTTTTATGTTTAAGCACGGCACTGCAACAAATACGGGTTAGTCAATTTTAGCGTTTTCCAACGAACTTGCAAAGAATCTTGCAAAGATAGAATAGTGGATGCGTCAGATTTGAGAAGAAGTTGTTAGTAAAGTATGTATCGATAAGTTTTCGGGTTAAGAAACCCTCGTTGAGGTGAATCTGGCTAGCTTGAAAATTTCGTTTGCGCGGGTCAAACTACCTGCATTTTTGGCACTATACTTCGCAATCACCTTCACCTTGAATGTACACTTTGCTCTACACGATCGCAGTTCCCAAATCCGTCAAAATCTACAAATGTCGGAAAAATGGATTTTTAGTGTGAAAAAGCGATATGAGTGCCCAAACTCCTGCACACTCAAAATTATAAAAATCAAACAATAAAATTAGGACAAAATTAGAACACTGGAGCACAGGGAAAAATTTTGTAGCAAAAGGGGGCGATTGGGCCGGCGGCGCTGGAAAAAGGAGGGTTCTCGCCGGATTTTTCTAAGAATTAGGGCTACAAATTTCTTCTGTGATCTAATTGTTTTATTAGTGTCTCATTGTTATTGTTTATTTTTTCTAATTATTCCCAGAGTGCTTGCAGGTCAAAATTCCAGAGAACAAAAAAAAAGTTAGACATGTTAATTTTTGTTTTGGTTTTGAAATTTTTGAATTTTTTTTGTTTTGTTTTTAAGAATGGTGTTAGATGATATAAACAAGATTAACCTGAAATAACAAGAATAAAAACGTTACCGTCTCGCCGGCAACGACGCCATTTGATCGAAAAAGTTTTAGTTACCGCAATCAGGATGGCGTCGCGTGTTAGTTAGCCGCGATGAGTACGGGTCGTCCGCAGAGAGACGGAGCGTTTCACATTCTTGTTATCACGAGTTAATGCGTGTGGTGGAATGTTCGTTTCTATCCTAAGTGTATATATGCAAGTATAAGTTGTTAGGATTAGATAGGTTAATATAAGTTAGTGAATTCTGCACTCAATCCTTTGTGCCGAACATGACTATTGAAGCTAGAGCAATCGGAAACAACGTGGATTATGGTACTTAAGCATGGTATTAGTGAAATCCGGCTAATTGACCCTTGTTCGTCCGTTCTTGTCTCTTGGCTTTCGCTTCCGGCCAAACCGAATGCAACCGGTCGCGGTTAGAGATCACCGATACCTTAGTAGGGTAGGGTGCCTAACGGAGCGCTTGCGTAAGGTTTGGATGGAGTTCGATTGGAAATTATCGGGCAAAGAAAATGAGAAACGAAAACCTTAACTTACACAACCATTCTTTCTCCTAACAACACCATATTCACAACCATCACAACAACATAGAAAAAGCAAAAGAAAAGATACAAAGAAAAGAATAAAACAATATTGCAAGAAAGTAAATGGCAAGGAAATAAAATGAGCAAGTAAGTAAATGGCAAGAATTAAATTGCATGTAAAGAAAGAGATAGAAATACTAAGAACCAAAAGCAATATTACAAACCATGGGTTCAATAGCCTAAACTTAAACTTGCAAGCTCAATGAAGAGATTGCAAGATCAAGAGAAGGCTAAGAACTCAAGGCAAAATGAAGGCAAAAATGAAAGCTTTATTGATTTCAAGTGATGATACAAACCTTGAGTTCAATAACCAAAACTTAAACTTGCAAGCTCAATGAAGAGGTTATAAGATCAAGAGAAGGTAAGGAACTCAAGGCAACTAGCTATGTACAAGAGCAAAATGAAAAGAGAAAAAATATATGAAGTATTGGACAAAAAGTATACAAAGTATGACCCCCTCCATTGCTCACTGATCTGTCTTTTATAGGCACAAAATAAGATTAAACAAGTAATAAAAATAAGGTGATATGACAACAAGGGAGAGCCAAAAGAAAAATGGGGCTAAATTGGTGGGGCCGGCGAGATCGGGCTATATGGGGATGTCGTTGGTTTTTTGTTGGACCTTGGGGCTCGTGCTTGTTGTATGATGTTGTGTGCTCTCCATAATCCCACTGGTATTGCTTGATTTCTTTGTAGAAGCCTGGTTTGTACTCAGTAGATTGTAGGAAGACATGATGCTTTATATCACATCACAACTTTTTGCATTTAACATTCTTGTCCCCCATGCGTACCCACCAAGTGCCATGGCCAACCCCACCATGGTCTAAGCCATCAAAGAGCAAGTGCATACTTGCTATGTGTTAGACCAAAATTGTATGCACTTTATTTGTTGCAATAACTCTTTGAATATTGATTAGTATGCAGTTCTGATTGCAGTGTCGGCTCACAAACGTTATATCCGTGATTTTGAGTGTGTTTCCAGTATTTTGTCACGGATACCTGTAATCTGTAATTACCGAGCAGACACTGGTTAATAGTACCGATTAATAAGAAAACAGATAATGAATGAGTGGTATTAAAATGCAGTTTCCTGTGATAAACACATACATTTTCTTTTGCTTTGCACAGCCATACTCGGTTATGAATAGCTAGCACCTCATTCCACGAGGCAAGGGCCGAGATCCCTTCATCGGGAGTGACCCCTTGAGCAGAAGTTTGCGTCAACATAATAACTTCACTGTAGTTGATTATTTTTTCTTTGCATCATGATATTCAGTTTGGAATATCCTGCACCTCATTCAATGAGGAAAGAGCCGAGATCCCTTCACCGGGAGTGACCTCTTTAGCAAAAGTTTTAGCCACTATATATTGTAAACCCACTTGGATTCCTTCAACGATATCAAATTCATTACGTTAAAGGTTTTTCGCCAAAAACTAGTCTTAGCCCTCCATCATTTCTTACAGGTATTACTTAGTATTCATGTTGTGTATGTTGACCTCTGTCAAGGCACAGTGCTTGGTAGCTGGGTAATGCTTGTTTGTTGCATAGATATGCGATTTTTTAGGATGGTCGCATGGTTATTTTGACCTCTGTCAAGGGCACGTGCGAATGGGTCTAAGTTAATCCAGGACAATGACGGGTTGAACATGACTTGCGACTTATGATATGTTGACCTCTGTCAAGGTCATAAGCCGCTTGGGGTAAAAATCACATCGAGAGTTTCAAACATACAGGAAACTTTCCAGGAATGCGCATACCTTCTAGAGTGTGATAACTTGAGCGGCTTCTATCAAGTTATCATGCGATGATAGTTGGATCCCGATTCCCACTGATGAGTTGGTTTACTCCTCGGGGGATTTTAGATGATCCCAACTAATTCTCCTTTTGGGTTTGGAGGAGAATTCGAGGAAACAGTGGGAGACATCCCAATTAGATAAATAAATAACCATTCTAATCTAGGTTAGAGTGTATGCTGAGTGTTTCTTTTCTCTCTCTGGCATCGACCATGGCCCGATCCTAAACTATAACTCATGAACCAAGTTAATCGAACCTTCTTCAAACATTTTGGATATTGGATTGCCATAGTCTCATAAATCATTGCCGCTCCTATATTACCATTTACATTTCTTCGAAACACTCCGTATTACTACGAAGATCCCCTTTTATTGGATATGCCATCGTATAGTTACATACGAACTCGAAGACACTTGTTTCAGATTCGAGGATGGATTCTGGTTCAGGAGAAATTGAATAGGATTATTCAGTTGTCTTTTTCCTTTTACCTTCTCTCAGGTTGCGAGAGCTCCTGGTATTTAGGAGAGTACACCTATTACGCTTATTAGATAGTCTTGTTCCAAACCATAGGCAGGTGTTGAAAGGTAGGGAAGGAAGAAAACCAATTAGCCTAAGTGTGGTGTACAGAAGGTAATAAGTAAAGACATATAAAGGGATTAGAAAGAAGGCAAAAGGAAATTGCGACTGCTATCATTGACGATGAAGCCGCGTATATCATCGCCACTCCTACTTCACCTTTGCATTTCTCCGGTTCATGAGAAATTGAATAGAATTATTCAGGTTGTTATTCCCCTTTACCTTCTCTCAGGTGGAGTGAGCTCCTTGTATCAGGAGAGTACACCTATTACGCTTATTGAATAGTCTTCTTCCGAACCATAGGCTAGTGCCAAAAGGTATGGAAGGAAGAAAACCATTTAGCCTAAGAGCGGTGTACAAAAGGTAATAAGTAAAGACAAATAAAGAGATTGTAGAGATGGCAAGAAAATATACGGTTATAATCATGAATCTTGATAATGGAAGAAGCATTACTAGGAATACTCGGATACCCCTTCGAAATATCTTCATGTTTCAATTACACTGTGTGCTGTTAATTGAAAACCGATTTCCCAATTAGATCCTTACTCCAGGGTATGTATTTACCAGATTTGATTCTCACATCTGTATGGTATTACAGATGATGAGTGGGAGTAAGATATTGGGAATTAGGTGATTATATCCTCATTATATCGGAATTCTTTGTAATTGGAGATATTTGAGAAAATCACCTGGGTTTTTTGCCTGACGGCAAATATTTGGTTTTGAATATCCGTTGTTATGCACCAATTTCAAACTGATATATCTTTGTGTTTATTTTATAAAGTAAGATATAACTTTTTGAAATTATGTATATGACATTTACCTATATCAGTTGGTGATTGGGTAAGGAGTATTCAACAGTGGTGTAATTCTTTTTAACCGTAGTACAGTTTTCAACCTACAACTCACAGGGTTTGAGTTATTAAACTCAGGAGACTTATACAAAGTATTGTATATTGTCCAGTGTCCTTTAGGACAAAGGGCTTGGTGCTCATACTATATTCTGTTTACTTGTGACTTCTCTAATTTTTAAACAAGTATTTCGTTGAAATACAAGGTCTAAAATTTGAGAAGTTATAGGTATATGAATAAAGTAGAGAACCGTATGTTGCAAGTATCGGGATTCTTCAAGGTGATCGAAGATATAGATACTTGAGTTTGGTATTCCATTGATAGTAATAGTTTTAAGAACTTGTTTCTCTTTCAGGTTATTCATATTTGGATGCATTCCTAGTTGAGTAATGTTGATTGGCCTCATTCCATTTGGTTGGCATGCACTGGAGACAGCTGCATGATTTTGAATCTGGTTCCAATTAAATCAGTGCTTATGTTTCTATAGTGTATATAGAATGGATCGTATCTTGACGATGTTGAGGTATATGGAGTTGTCCGGTTTATGCTTGAAACCAGAATCCAGATAAACTCAAGGCACGTTTCAGTAATGGCAGTTTGTGGGTTATCCCGGGCTATAATGAGGGTTAACTTTCTACCATCTGGAAGATCAATAGTTATATTGTTCTTGACTCGCCATCCATATTAGTAAAATGGATTCTTTTCAGAAAACATTAGTGGGAGTATGGTAGAAGTGGAAGTGATTCCAGAACCACGAACAATTACTGAAAATTTAATAGAACTTAAAGATTCAATTGGATTTGATATTCCATTAGCCACTCCATAGATATGGTGGGTAACCTTAGGCACACGAGAGGTACTTCGGTATCCTCAATGACGGTGACAGGGAGGTTCTTGTTTACCCAGACTTTCCATTACTGCTATTCTATACTATGAGACCCGGCAGGAGGATGGGTATAGTGTCGTTCTAAACTAGCTTTAGAAGTGCATGTGTATATGACTCTGCCAGAGGGTTGTTGTGGTCAGTGGGAGCAGCAGAAGCATAGTGGACAAGTAGCTTGTGTCTATTTATAGACTAAAGCATGTATAGAGGAGAAAGATCGTATATTTTTGATATGACAGTCATAGGCTTTGACTTCATCAGAATAGGAGATGGATCTGGTAAGAAATTAGTAGGGTGTAATGTCCTGGTATTTGGATGACATTCACTTTATAGAAAGTGAAATTCTTATACTGCGGTCGGTTATACTGTGGTTGTCACACAGTTGTTTCTCCGCATAGGATATGCATATAATATCAGGCATTCTGGTTACTAGATCTATGGTTTTAGATCTAGATTTGGGAAGTTTCCCAATTTGGGTACTTTGACACTATTCTAACGGTGTTTTAGAATGGACGACTCCTGGTATGGTGGTGTACCTGCAGGTGATAGAGTCACCCTCTCTAAAGGATGTCTTACAGACTAAAGGGGCGAGGGCTTTACATGATTGGCATATCACTTGCTCAGGCAATTGAGTCAACATAAGATGTCAAGTACCACACCAGATATTGTTTTTGCACTAACTGCAATAAGTTTATATATTAATCCAATCCTGGAGAAACATTGGGAAGCAGTTTATGAACATAAGTGGATGTTCTAGGGATTTGGTAACGGCAGCCTCCTTCGGGAGACACTTATCATTCCAGGCTTCCAAGATGACCTAGATGACAGAGCAACTGTAAGAGTTATAGATTTCCCTCTTTTGGTGGGCAGTAGTTTGGACAGATGGTCCAAGCGGATACTGAGGAAGGCATGGTGCAGGATACTGATTAAATTCAGTAAACGATACAGTCTAAGAAGTTTGCTGGATTTGGAGTTCATTTATGAACTGGGTCCCATTAGATATCCAAACATATTCTAAGACAGGTATTGCTCATTTCAGGAGATAGTTTTCTCCGCAAAGTTGAGATATTGAGAGATACAGAAAGAAACACTGGAGCGGATCCACACACTGAGGCTATTTCTCGAACGCAATAGTTTCACAAACGAGATTTGTGAGATTGATTAGTAGAGAAGTTGGGTGTTCGGTATCACACGGGCTGTGAGTATGCGACATCGCAATAATTAGCCTTAAATGCAAGTGGGAGATTGTTGGCTATAGTGCCCTCAAGTCAATTATTGGATCGCAGGCAATCAATTGTGATGGTTGAGGGTGGACCTATACGGATAAAACAGTCTTACTCGAGATGATAGTATGCTATCTGGTTTGTCTTTATCATCATATACATGCTTCAGGTGGCATTACAGATCACTGTTACATATTGATAGAACCCATGGGATTCTTGCTTGACTACCAGCAGTATAATGGCGATCATATACGTGGGAGCAGGGTAGTCTATATGCACATCCTTAAATGTACCTAGTCATGGGAGTTTCAAGACTGGGCATCGATACTCCAAAGTAGACTAGTGTATACTGATCGAGACCCTAACGAGGGGCGGTGGCCGGTCTCACAAGCCTTTGGTGTCAGTTTGTTCACCTAGGATGTATACAGGTGCTCATTGGGTTATGAGTACACCGGACGGACTCGCCGAGAACATGCTAGTTGGTATTATATCTATTGTCAGATAGCAGTTCCCAGGTGACATGTGTATAGGTTAGTCTGTCGACCTGAGATCGTCATTTATCTCGTGTGAGTTCCCACCGTGTTTTGATTACTACCCTACCACGGCTCAAAGGAGTAATGCAAACAGGTTTTAATTGGGTACAGTCCCGAGCCACATGGTGGCAGTGAGCGGATCGTCGGGGATTCTTCTCTCCCGGTATTGGAGGTTGAAGTCGCGTTGTGCACGGATGGCCATCACCAGAAATCCTTGGCCAAGGTAGTCAAGAATTACTGATCTAGGATCGGTAGTTTCTCAGGTGGTGATGGGCTTCAGACCGATACTAAATGTCGCATTATTAGGGGTCTGACTTTATCCACTCCTAGGCTCGATATGCGATACTCATAGACGAAATGACCGGACTATACGGATATTGTCATTATCAGGCTCAGTAAGGGTTTTAGGATGAGTTTGCTCGTCAGCCTCCTTTTCACTCAATACTTGGGTAGCCGTTACATACTGCTAGTGCCGCTGACGCGCTTGTGGTTAAACACACTGCTAGCGTATTGATGAGTTTTTAAAGTCCCACACAGAGGGTTTCCCCGCTTCGGGCGAAATGATGTAGAGGCTGTATGGTTTTACGGCATGGTTCGATCATATACGTGCACTTATGCACGGATCATGATTCAGACGGATAATAGTAGTGGGCTTTGGTTTAAGCCGAATCCTAGTATTATATTGTTGGATTATTTTCGTCTTGTTGTATTCGTATTCTGTAGGAATATGGATGCGGGTATGTATATACGGATAAGGGGTATTCTTGTAATTTATTACAAGTTTACTTTTTGAAGATGCCATCTCAATTTTGTTTTAATCTTTTTCATTAAAAGATTTAATGAGGTGGAGGATGAGATTTGATTTTGCATTAATTCAAGCATGACTCATTGTGGCGAGTCATGTAGTGACTCATGGTGGCATGCTTGAATTTTTGTTTGTGGTGTGAAATATTTGTTGCGAGACATGGAGATATTTATTCTTGAGTTGTTTTCTTAAGTTGTTTTCTTGAGTTGCTATCATGCTTGATAAATACTCACAACAAATAGCTCACAACACTTAGCCATTTTCTTCACTTGATTTTTCCTTAGCCTCACACTCTCATCCTCTCTTGGCTTCTTCTACCTCCACCATAATTGTCTCATGTGTTGAGAAACCTAGAGTGTCTTGAGATAAACTAATCCTACACACTCTCTACTTCATCTTGGCTATCAAGTGTAGCGAACTAGGTACTCGAGTTGCCTCAGATATGAGGTTAGAGCTCAATGCAAAGACTCTCAGGTGGATCATCTTCGATGGGGGAGACCGGAGATCAAACTTGATCAAGGAAGCCTCAAGGAGCTTGGGATAAAGGTTAAAGACTGAAGGATACGGATCATTCGGTATAAATTCCTAACTCTTTCATTGCTTGCTAGGTTTAGGGTTTAGGGTTGATCCGTATTCGGGGTTGTGGTAGCGCTAAGTTTGAAAATTTTTGTTTCGTATCCGGCCACGGTTCTATGGCTAGGGCGCTGCCGTAACCCAACACGGTTCAGTCGAGTCATGTTGATATAGATTGAATTCTGGTATAAATGGATTCATGTTGTATTGTAGTTATACTTGAATTGAATTCAAGTCAGATTGATTTCATATTAGACTGAGACTCTGTCTGAGTCAAACACTTTAAAACAAATTGAAGTCCTGCATTAGTTTTGATATTATCGGTAACTGCTGCATATGGATGGCAGGATTTGTTTCTTTTTCCAAGATAATTACCGTATTGATAATACCGTTTTTAGGTTGTCTACCTTAGATAGGCAAGCACCTATATTCTCCGGCTCCCTGAGGCTCAAAAGAACCGGTCCCGCTTAAACCTATGTTTACTAAGGTCCTTATTGTAAATTAATATAACTTGAAGGAGTTTTATGAAAAATAGTTTTGATATATTTTCAAAATAAACCTCAAGTATTTAATTATCGTCTTCAGGATTTTCATAATTGTAATTTTTATAAAGTGAAATATTCTAGTGGATATAACCTAGATTTCAATGTATATGGTATTTTAGTGCAATAATGGAATTGTATTGAGTTGTAATGGTAGTTTCATGAAATTTGTGATTTCTTTGATTTAGAAAATATGGAATATATATATTGTATACTTAAAGTAGATATTTTGATAATATATATATATATATATATATTTATAAAAAAAAGTAGAACTTATTCATTAAATAGAAATCACATTTTTCTTAAAAATTGCATTAAAAATTCCATCGAGATCGGATGCTCCGTGAGGATGTCTACATCTCGCTCTACTAGGCCCGAGGATATTCGATAATCCGCACCATCCCGATCGGGGTTCCCCAAAATGGGTTGTAGAGGCGCATTTGCAAGGAATTAAATAATACACTTTTAAAGAAAACTGTTTTTGAATGTTTATGGTATTTAAATATAAACTCGTATTTTCCAACAAACTAATGTTCCAAAAGTCATCATGCTATGTCAAAAATGTGTGTTGTGATGAGTTAGGTCATTACCTCATGAGTTTTCTAAAGGTAATTGGGTAAAATAAATAAGCAATGTCGTATGTAAACATGATGGTATTTTACTGTAAAATTAAATGGAAGTTGCAATAAATATTATTTTGAGATGAAACTTGTTCTAATGTATTATTTAATGGTTAATAAACAGTATATAAATAGATGGTAAATTTGTTATTAAGAAAAATTGTATTTTTGATGAAATTAGAATCAGAAGTCCGAATAACTCCGCTTCCGACGAGTTTTGAATTGAGGATGTTTTAGACTAGAATGAGGGGAAGGGAGAGGGGAATTACTGGTTGGAATCAGAGAGAGGAGGTAGAGGGAGATTTGGGATCGTTGGGGAATCGTTTCGTTGCCGGATTCTTCCCGAAACGTCGCTGGAACTTCAACCTTTGCTAACTCCACTTGTACAACTTTGGACTTAAAAATTTTTAGAGAGTTTTGGTATGGGATTTCTGAATGAGGAGGGGTAAAATATAGTGTGGTATTTATAGGAAAAATTAGGGTTTAGTATAATGAATTGAGAATTAAAAATGTGCATTAAAATTTGGTTTAATAGTGATTTTAAATTCTCTAGATAATTGCAGAGTAAATAAACAATATGGGAGTAGTGGGGTAGGCCAAGGGGTGCCAGGGGAAAAAATTCAAAGCACTACCTACAGATAAGTCCGGCGGTGCCGGCCCCCCTTCACATCTCGCCGGTCCAATCCGGTGTGATAGGCTCTGGATCATGGCCACGTGTCCCTGTCGCTTGGTATTTCTCAGTGCTCGTATTTGATTTTGTTGTGACTTTTCATTTTACATGTTTTGCTCGTGTAAATTTTTGAGCTTCTAAAAGTTTGAAAGAAAATCAACAAAAAATATATGTGGTTGGGGGGATTCGAACACAGAGGCTATGTCACAGCAGTGCAAGGCTTTACCAATGAGTTACAAGTGCTTTCTTGCTATTCAAAAGCAATTTAAATACTTATAGTATAGACAGAATTGCAATTATTCCATTTGTATATTAATTTTTAAACAATTTTCTATACACTGAAATAGAGTTGTTACATTCTACCCTTCTTACAAAAATTTCGTTCTTGAAATTTACAATTATTTTAAGGACTAATTTACAAACAAGTGAGGGTATCATGCACGCATGTCGTTCTCACGTTCCCATGTTTATTCTCCTGGCGAGTCTCTTCTCTACATCACTCGAACCAAATTTACTTCATTGTTCTGAAGTGACTTCATCTTTCTGTTCAGGATTTCAACAGGTTGTTGCTCACAGGATAAATCTGGCTGTACAGTGTGCTCGGAGTGATCAAGAATATGACTGGGGTCACTCACATACCTTCTGAGTTAGGATATGTAGAATACATTGTGCATTCCTTCCAATGAGGGTGGAAGTGCCAAACGATAAACCACTTCTCCGACTCGTGCGAGTATGTCGAACGGTCCAATATACCTTGGACTGAGCTTACCCCGTCTTCCAAAGTGAATCACTCCACGGTTTAGAGATATTTTCAAAAAGACATAATCTCCAGGTTGGAACTCCAAGTGACGGCGTGTTCATACCAGAATATTGCATTTAATACTGCCCATTCTTCTGCTCGTTTGTTTATAGGCAGGTGCTTTTAATCCGTTTTTGCTACATATTTACAACTTACAGGTTACTAGTCCAAAATAACGCAAATCATACAAAATCTCCACAGTTACGCCAAAATCCAGAACATCTGCCACAGACAGATAAAAGCCGGGTTTCGGTCATCTGTATCCGTCCAGTACCGCTTACCAGTTCAAGAGACAAGACAAATAGCAGTGGTCATTCGTGTCTCGGACAAGCACAAAGTATGAGGGGGCAGCATAAGATTCAATGGGTGCATGGAGCTTGAGGGAGATAAAGCTCAAATGAATTAAAAGTGAAGCCATTTAGGACTGTTGAAGATATGAAGAAATTATGGAATCAATTTGCAATTTGGGACCTATAAAACACAAGAAAATAGCAACATAAGAAACACTGAGAAAAACGACAAATCAACTCCTCTAAAGAGCCACGGAACTGGGTCAGAAGATTTTTTGGGGTTATTTTGGTAATTGTATTAGGGCTCAGAATATGGGTCTAGAGTTTTAGCTCTCTGCCTATAAATACTCCGGTTTTGAGCCATTTAGGAGGCTTCTTTTTAGTTAGATTTTAGTGTAGATTAGTTTGTAGCTGCTTCTTCTTCTTCTTCTTCATCTATTCTCCATAAAAGTGTAGTGAGTGCTCTTAAGTGGAAAATCAATGAAGATGAGGGGTTTTTCTTAACTTGTATCTTTACTTTTCTTGTCTTGTAATTTTAATTTCTTAGTGTAACTTTATTAATTGTTGTTAAGCAGTTGTTGTTTTTCTTTTCTTGTTTTCTTTTGCTTTTCTTCTTATCTGTATTTTCAATCCATGATACTCGAGGAGTCCCTTGCTAAGGTGATGACCTAAGTAGTTAGCTTGCATCTTTGTAAATCCAGATTTTTCCTTTCTTTCTTTGCTTCCTTCTTGTTTTGTTTTTATTTTCATTTAAATGTGAGAATAATTTCCACATTTGTTAGGGGCTAAGGAAGGTTGGTATGAGGGACGGAAAAATCTCTTGTGCTTCTCTTCGCCAAACATCTTGAAATGAGCCTAGACCAAACAAACGCAACCCCCTCACTTAGGCGCGCTATACGTGACATATAGCCGCGACCTAACTCGAGAGGCGCACTACCACGTGACATGTAGTTATGACTTAATTGGATACGTAGTTGCGGGTGTTTGGCCTAGGGTTGGAAATAAGCGCACGTAGCGGACGGACAAGGGGCACTAGGAATGGATTTAGCGTTGGAAAGCTTGCTTAAACTCGCAAATCCCATTCCTATGTCCTCCTAATCCCTGCTACTTTCTATTATCCCAACTTTATTTTAAGAAAGGTAAAAGAAAAGCACAAGACTAATCCTAACTCTAATAACCAACCTTAACCCTAACAAGCTTACATGAACATAAATACGATCACTTAGGATAGACTTGAACATACACATATACATCCTTGAATTGACTCGTCTAAGACAGGAACGGACATACAACCATCTCCTTATGGATCGACCCGTACTCAACCGGCTAGCTGCAAAGTGACACCGTCTTAATTGCAGTAAGTAGAAAACTAAGTGGAACGCATATTATAAAACGTATCGCGTTTCCGCCAACAATCAAATGGCGCCGTTATCGGGGAGACGGTAACGTATTTCTTTCTTATTATTCGGGTTAAATTTTTTTTTGTATATATATAAAAATATATAAATATAATAAAAAAACCATTTTTGTTATTTTTGATATTTTTTGTGTGCAAATGTGCAGGCTATCTGGAGCAAGTACAGTAATCGTATCAAGAAGAGGTTTTTATTCTGGTGTACGGAACAAGGGGAGTGTAGGGACCAAAAGTTCAAGCCCCAACTCAATAATTTGACCGCGGAACCGCGGTCAAAGGGTGGATTTCGCGGCGGTTCCACGGTCCTATTGTGGCTTCTAAGCCCAATTTTTTTACTCCCCTTCTCTTTACTCTAAACCCCTCTGTGAACTCCACTGAACTATATTTTATGCAGGTTTCTTTGTACAGATTGCGCCGCCACCAATAAAATTTTTGTTTTTTTAGATTTTGTTTGTTTATACGCTTTGCATATAATAATACGGATATTAAGGTGCTTGGACACCAATTAAGATTAGGTGAGGATTTCATCACCCTTCCTAAGACCCCACAAATCACAAAAAGCATACGCATTAGCTTAAGTTAATAAAAAATATCTTGACCAAACCTATAAGAACTTGTCGCACTCATTTAGGACAAGTGAAGGTTGCAGAGAATCGGTCGTTTATCTAAACTTGACTTTGTGGTGCCTAGGCTAGACAAGTGAAGAGGTAATTTTAAAAGGCCCATCTCACGGTGATTCATGAGCGGAACCCTCCTTACCTCACTTGTGCTTACCTGACCACAATTGGCAGTGAAGAGACAATTCGAGAGTTATCTTGCAACTTGTCGCTTGGAAGTCTAGGAGCGGTCAAGTTAGACTTTGAAGACCCTAGCTCTAGGTGTTGTTTGTGCATATTGTGTTTGTGATTGTTGCTTATGTAAAGTTTAGTCCTATAATTCCGTATTCTTTCAAAAACCAAACAAACAATTTCAAAAACTCCAAAAACAAAAAAAATCAAAAATTTATAAAAAAAAATCACCCACTTTCTTCCCTCTCTACCTTTTCATAACATGGGTACCCTAAAACGAACAACTCTTGCTGAACTTTGGTACCCGCAACCAGACATTTCTTCATACGATTCTTGCTTTGGTCGAATTTCGAACGATCCATCCATGCCCAAAATTTCATTGAAAGATCGGATAGACGTGTCTAGGACAAATAATTGGACTCCGCAATCATTTCGTATCAACCGTTTCAACCTCCCCCACTTTCTTATGTTGATACCCCTTTTGAGAGTCATGTTGTGACTCCGAAACCCATGTCTATCGCTGACCGAATTGAACAATCTCATAGCCGATCTTTCACTCCTTTCACCACTCCAAATTCTGTAGGACAACAATTCCAATCATCTTCATATCAGAATGTTGATCCTAATCCTGTCCAATTTTCACATCCATTCGATTCCTATCAATCCTACCCAATTTTTACACCTTTCCTAGACATTGCTTCTGAACAGCCTTTTGGGAGTTTCACGTATTCACACGAATTTGATTGTTTTACTGAAACCCCTTCACATCCCATGTCTAGTCTTGAGCGAACTTTGGAAGAATTTCAGGTAGCGTCGTGCCAACAGATGTTGGATTTGAATGCATCCATGGTCGTCATCATACAACCTAACGAACCGGCAGCTAGTTTTCAAGTAGCTCCGAATTTTCCAATGTATGATGAGGCGATAGAACAAATTGAGAATTTGAGTAGTAAGAGTGAGCAGTACACCCTTCCAAATCAAACCTACCCTTTGCAAATTGAATTCCACAACTCCGGTTTCGAAAGTCTATCGAGTGTCCTACACGAATCACCAATTGAAGATATAATGTTTGATGAGTTGTGCGACTTTGTAGTGTTTGATTTGCCCAATTGTGAAGGGTCCATTTCAAGTGAATTCAATCCCAATCCCTTTGATCTCTACACCTCCATCCTAGAACCACAATTGATTGAAATACATGCTTTTGATGAGGTATCTGAGAAATTTGACTTTCACTTGATTGAGGATATCGATACTGGGAATATTTTGGATAATGAACCCACAGTTTTGGATGAGTTTTTCTCACCAATTCATCATGTCCTTTCACTTCCGTGTGGATATCATCCCGAGTTATTAACTGTTTTTTCCGAACCCCATATGCATCTGGAAATTGATGATGAATGCATGGATAAGCAGAATTTTGAGGAGAATTTTGAGGATTAACCAGTTTTACTTGAAGAGTAAGATTTTTTAATTCATCATGTCCCTTTCATTGAGTGTGCACACCCTCCTGAACTTTTAACCTATACAATTCCTCAATCACTCCCCTCCATCCTTTCCATCGTTCCCACCTTGTAAGACACTATATCACCTTCATTTCCTGTATCTGGTTTACCAAATCCGGTCGGCCCATGTTTTCTTATGAATCTTGATAGGTTTGACCCCATTTATCAATGGGTTGATAGATTAGTACAATCGCTTTTTACACATCAGTCATTACAAATTATACTAATTTATTCACTCAATTTCCACCCTTAAATTCATATCCCACTTCTTTCTCCCTTCCGCCATTGTTCTCCTTCATCGAGACCGTATCCCACTTCCATCCCCATACAGTCTCGCATATTCTCTATTTCTTTCCTCTACGCATTCTTTCACCACCCTGTACATTATCGTGATAAATTTTTTGAATGGTTGGTGCTAACTTTTGGCCTGTGTAAGGCCTTGTATAGATTGATACTGTTCTCTTCCCCCCTAACTCTGAACTTTAACGCCTAAACAGTGGAAACGCTGTTTTACTAAAGTTTAGGGGAGACATTTTTGTATATATATATTTTGTTTGCTTTTTCTTTTATATAAAAAAAACAGGGGAGCGCCGACATTTTTGACCCTCTTGCTGTAGCTTGACAGTGAGGGTATTGTCAAGTTTAAGTTTGGGGGTGTGCTCGGTAAACTTTCTACCTTTGGATTCATGTGTATATTTTGCATTTGCATACTTATTTAAAAACCCATAAAAATCGAAATTTTTTCCAAAAATATAAAATCTTTGTCGTCAAGTTAGCTAGTAGGGTAACTTAGATTTTTATTCCGAAAATTTAGTTGATAGGTTAGAAATAACTAAAGTCTAGGTATAGGAATTGAAATCCCTAAAAATAACCCTCCTTCTGTTTAAACCTTGGTAAATATACGTCCTTGCAGTTTTTTTAGAAGTAAGTAATCTTGAGTTCAGTTCTTGAGTTAAGTCGAGATGAAGGGAAAGTATTGAAATCTTTATTGAAAGATAAGTCAGAAAAATAGTTCATATTCTTAAGTCCAAATTTAGAAAGTATATATACCCTACAAACTGCACTTACACGCACCTTAAAACTTGGGATAGTAGAGGATACCTAGAAATACTCTTGCCTGATAACCTAGTATGAAAGAAAAAACGGTATTTAAAGCTAACCACCAAAAAGAGCATCATTGAAAAAAATATATCCGGTCTTTAAAGGAAAAGAAAAGAAAAAAATAAAAAAAAAATAATGTCAAGACCTGAAAACTGCTATTTACGCTTTAAGTTCACACATTTAGTAATCGGCTGTTAGTGCCTCAAGAAACATTAATTCGCATGAAAGATGTGTGAGCAAATCCGTCCATCATTAACGAAAAGAAGTAGTATTAGGTATTAAGGCAAGGGTATTATAGCTTGAATTGAATTCTTGAGTGTAGGGGTGAAAATTTACACACACGTGGGGGTATACGATCGATATTTAGAGGAAAGATAGGAACAAAGATTAAGACTTATGTTTTCCGTAAAGTTAATAAAAATTCTGAATTGGAGACTGCGCTTTAGAAGGAAAACTCAAGAGAAACCGAGATCTTTCTAAACTGTAAAAACGTATAGAATCTGAGGTTGAATAAATAGGAGGTGTGAAAAATAAGTGTTGAATATTTCTAACTTAGGATAATAGAATTTCTAACTCAGATGCTAAACCGTAGGAGTAGAGTCGAGGTTAACTTATGAAACTAGCTTGACGGGATTTTGTGGGTAGTATCCGCTAAAAACCCTCAGGAGACAACACTCCTCCTATTAGGGACACCTAGAGATTTAACGACTTGTTGCACGAGCCAATCGTGTTCCCTACAAAAGTGAGGTTAGGACTTTTTGTGAATAATTGCTTTTGCTCGGGACGAGCAAAAGTTAAGTTTGGGGGTATTTGTTCATACCAAAATATTGCATTTAATACTGCCCATTCTTCTGCTCGTTTGTTTATAGGCAGGTGCTTTTAATCCATTTTTTCTACATATTTACAACTTACAGGTTACTAGTCCAAAATAACGCAAATCATACAAAATCTCCATAGTTACGCCAAAATCCATACCGTTTTTTCAAAGACAGATAAAAGTCAGGTTCCGGTCATCCGTATCCATCCAGTGCCGCTTACCAGTTCAATAGACAAGACAAATAACAGCGGCCATTCATGTCTTGGACAAGCATAAAGAACGAGGGGGGCAGCATAAGATGCAATGAGTGCGTGGAGCTCGAAAGAGATAAAAGTCAAATGAATTAAAAGTGAAGCCATTTTGGACTGTTAAAGATGTGAAGAAATTATGGAATCAATTTTTAATTTGGGACCTGTAAAACACAAGAAACCCTGAGAAAAACGAAAAATCAACTCCTCCAAAGAGCCGCAGAACTGCGGCCAAAAGGCTATTTTTGCGGCTGTTCCGTGGCCGAGTTAACTCGGCGTCAGAAGATTTTTTGGGCTTATTTTGGTAATTGTATTAAGGCTCAGAATATGGGTCTAGGATTTCAGCTCTCTACCTATAAATACTCCAGTTTTGAGCCATTGTAGGAGACTTCTTTTTAGTTAGATTTTAGTGTAGATTAGTTTGTAGCTTCTTCTTCTTCTTCATCTATTCTCCATGAAAGTGTAGTGAGAGCTCTTGAGTAGAAAATCAATGAAGATGAGGGGGGTTTTTTAACTTGTATCTTTACTTTTCTTGTCTTGTAATTTTAATTTCTTAGTGTAACATTATTAATTGTTGTTAAGTAGTTGTTGTTTTTCTTTTCTTGTTTTCTTTTACTTTTTTCTTATCCGTATTTTCAAGTCATGATACTCTACGGAGTCCCTTGCTAAAGTGAGGACCCAAGTAGTTAGCTTGCATCTTTGTAAAACCATATTTTTCCTTTCTTTCTTTGCTTCCTTCTTTTTTTGTTTTTATTTTCATTTAAACGTGTGAATAATTTCCACACTTGTTAAGGGCTAAGGAAGGTTAGTATGAGGGACAGAAAAATCCCTTGTGTTTCTCTTCGCCAAACATCTTGAAATGAGTCTAGACCAAACAAACGCAATCCCCTCACTTAGGCGCGCTATACGTGATATATAGCCACGACCTAAGTCGAAAAGTCCTTTGGACGCACTACCACGTGACATGTAGTTGTGACTTAATTGGATACATAGTTGCGGGTGTTTAGCCTAAGGTTGGAAATAAGCGCACGTAGCGGATGGACAAGGGGCACTTGGAATGGATTTACCGTTGGAAAACTTGCTTAAACTGGCAAATCCCATTCCTATGTCCTCCTAATCCCCGCTACTTTCTATTATCCCAACTTCATTTTAAGAATGGCAAAAGAAAAGCACAAGACTAATCCTAACTCTACTAACCAACCTTAACCCTAACAAGCTTACTTGAACAAAAATACGATCACTTAGGATAGACTTGAACATACGCATATACATCCTTGAATTGACTCGTCTAAGATAAGAACGAACATACAACCATCTCCCTGTAGATCGACCCGTACTCAATCGGTTAGCTGCAAAGTGACACTGCCTTGATTGCGGTAAGTATAGAACTAAGTAGAACACATATCATAAAATGTATCACGTTTCTGCTTACAATCACGGCGCTTTGCATCAGCCTAGTGCTTTTGTTGATCTTGGGCTATGCGCATTTTTTCTCTGATAGTACGAACCACATCCACTGTTGCTACTATCATCTCAGGTCCAAGGAGTTCTCTATCTCCGATGTCGTCCCAACTTAATAGTGAATGACACTTTCTTCGATAGAGTGCTGCAAAGGGTTCCATTCTAATACTTGCTTGGTAGCTGTTGTTGTATGAAAACTCCACACGATGTAAGTGATCTTCCCACGGTCCTCCGAAGTCTAGCATACACACTCTTAGCATATCTTCAAGTATCTGAATAGTTCGCTCAGACTGTCCATCTGTTTGTGGATAGTAAGATGTGCTGAAGTTCAGACTTGTTCCCAAGCTAGTTTGCAGACTCTGCCAAAATTGCGATCGAAATCTAATGTCACGATCGAAAACAATGCAAACCGTTACTCCATGTAATCTCACAATCTCCCGCATGAGTTCATGGGTATCAGAATTAGTACATTATGAAGAGTTAAATCTTACTTAGATTCATACTTATTTCCATGTACTTTTTTGCTAGTGTCTCAATAGATTGGCCAACTCGAAATGGGATGAGTGAGCCGACTTTGTGAGTCGATCCACAATAACCCATACTGCATCGTTACCTTTCGTGCTGCGAGGAAGTGCAGTCACGAAATCCATAGTGATGTGTTGCCACTTCCATTCTGGGTTAGATAACGGTTGAAGTAACCCAGCTGTCCTATGATGTTCAGCCTTTACTTGCTGACACACCAAGCATTTAACAACGCTTCTGGATACTTCACGCTTCATTCCATGCCACCAGTAATTTTGATGCAGATCTTTGTACGGGTGTACTGAATAAGGAGAGCTGTGAGCTTCTTTCATCAACTCTTCCCGCACCAAACCTTTTGGTACACACAACCTGCTTCCGTATCTCAAAGATCCGTCGTCGTGTATGATGAAGTCTGTTATAAGTCCACTTTCTATTTATTCTTTAATCTTTTGCAACTTGGCATCACTTACTTAAGCTGCTTTTATCTGATTGATAATGGTAGATTGAACTTATAAGTTCATCAAACTTGAAGCGTTACCTGGCATGACCACTTCTATCTCCATTTGATGCAAATCTTGTTGAAGCTACCATTGTGCGGTGAGATTCAATGCTAATGGTTGGTGACTAAGTGCATCAGGTATTACATTCACCTTCTCTGGATGATATTGTAGGTTGATGTCAAAGTCTACCATAAGTTCTAACCAGCTTCTCTGCCGTATATTCACCTCTTTCTGAGTAAACACATATTTCAGACTTATGTGTATTTCCACTCGTTCTCCAAGAAGATAATGGCGCCAAATCTTGAGTGCAAAGATTACGGCCGTCAACTCCAAATCATGCGTCAGATAGTCGCGCTCATGAATCTTCAGCTGTCTTGATGCATAAGATACAACTTTACCATGCTGATGTAGATCACATCCTAATCTCTTACCAGATGCATCGCAATGCACTACAAAACCTCCAGATTGGTCCGGTATGACAAGGATAGGTGCTGATGTCAATCTTGACTTGAGTTCTACGAAAGCTCGTTCGCATGCTTCTGACCACACGAATTCTTCATCTTTACGCATGAGCTTGGTCTGGGATGTTGCAATCTTCGAAAATCCTTCAATAAACCTTCTGTAATATCCTGCTAATCCCAAGAAACTTTGAATGTCCTTCACTGACTTCGGTGTCGTCCATTCGGTTACTGCTGATACTTTAGCTGAATCTACATAGAATCCATCACCTGATACAATATGTCCGAGGAAACCGACTTGATCTAGCCAAAACTCGCACTTGCTGTACTTGGCATAGAGTTGATGCTGTCGTAAAGTCTCCAGGAAAATTCGTAGGTGATCGGCATGTTCTTTCTGACTCTCAGAATACACCAGGATTTTGTCGATGAAGATGAAAACAAACCTATCTAGGTACTCTCGGAAAACATGATTCGTTAGGTTCATGAATATAGCTGGTGCGTTGGTCACTCCAAATGGCATCACAAGAAACTCATAATGACCATAGCGAGTCCTGAATGTCGTCTTCGGAATATCAGACTCTTTGACTTTCACCTGATGATAAACCGAACGAAGATCTAACTTGGAGAAAACGCAAGATCCACTTAGCTGATCGAACAGATCGTCGATGCGCGGAAGTGGATACTTGTTCTTTATAGTTACTTCGTTCAGAGTTGTATAATCAATGCACATTCTGTATGAACCTTATTTCTTCTTCACAAGCAGAACTAGCGATCCCCAACTTGAAGTGTTGGGATGAATCCATTCTTTCTTCAATAATTCTTCCAACTGAGTACGGATCTCTTTCAAACCTTCAGGGCTTAACCGATACGGTGCTTTGATCACTGGTTGTGCTCCAAGTACTAAATCAATGCAGAATTCAAGACCTCGATCGGGAGGCAAACCTGATATGTCTTCAGAAAATACGTCATCGAACTCTCGAACTACCTCTGGCTTGTCTTCTTCTGCCTGAAGTGTTGCAATTGCTGCCTTCTTCGGCTTTGTTTTGTATGTTCTTGGCTCCAGGGTACGGTCTTCACTTTTGAAATAAAATACCGGATGGTCTGGAATCTCGAACAGTACCCTCCTTCGACGACAATCTATAGTAGCGTAAAAAGTTCCGAGCCAATCCATACCCAAAACGACATCGAAATTCGGTATGTCCAGCACCTTGAAGTCAGCATAGAATTATCTGCAGCAGACGACCACTGGACACAGGTCGTATCCCATTATTTCTTTAGAATGTCGTTCCCTGAACTAACATTCCAGCTGGATACGAGAGGTTTGACTGGAATCGCATGAGTTCGGACAAATTATTGCGACATAAAGCAATGAGATGCTCCAGTATTGAAGAGTGCTAATGCAAGAAGTGAGGCTACTAAGATCATACCTAAGTTATGTGGGATAGGTTTTAGGTATAAGAAAAAGATATATGGGTATGTATAAAGACTGAAAGAAAGCTTGAAAGAAAAGAGTTACCAGTGATGACTTGGCCAGTGGCTTCAGCTTCTTCCACAGTCATTGTGAAAGCATGTCGCCTCGATACATTCCTCCTTGCTGGAGGAGCATTCCTCTGTCCGTTCTGTGGTCTTTAAGGTAAGTTCCTTTGAGCTTGATGGAACTGACGAGGAGGAGGCGCAACCGGTCCACGAGGAGGTGGAGCTGGGAGAGCTAGTCGTGGAGCAGGTGCCTGGATCGCTGGCCGCCGCGGATAGGTAATTGCTGATCTGGGTACAGCATTGGGATTGATCTACGAGGACAAGACCCAATATCATGTGTGGGTGAACTACAGACCAAACAAAGGCGATTTGCATACCGGCAGCCCTTCGCCAGGTGTCCATCCCTCCTGCAGTAGGTGCAAAAGGCTGGGCTAGGCCGGTTGGTGTAAGTCCATGTCACACACCCCATGTGTTCGCGGGGAGGCAGAATATATGAAAAACAATTATCAAAGCTTCGTAACACGGACTTGAGCATACGGATCGTGTCTAAACCATTACTAGCAAACTACGAGAGGTTTAACTAGTCTGATTCAAAGTTATACCTCACGTTACTTGTCCTTCGGGTCTTCATCGCTGTCCTCCACACCTCGTCGGCTCTATAGAACATGGGTACCTCAACGGCCTCCTCGAGTCAAAGACGATCCACCCGAGAGTCTATAGTCCGAGCTCCTATCTCGAATCTGAGATAACTACGGCTTCTAGTTTGCTGATCTAGAAGTCCTAGAAGGTGTGGAGTATTTAGATGGATTACTTAGTCACTTAAACCCTAGGATTCTCAACTCATGAGAGCTTTCAGGGTTTG
Organism: Agapanthus africanus; assembly: GCA_030015575.1. Classification (NCBI taxonomy): domain Eukaryota; kingdom Viridiplantae; phylum Streptophyta; class Magnoliopsida; order Asparagales; family Amaryllidaceae; genus Agapanthus; species Agapanthus africanus. The sequence continues at coordinate 860,845,750 of JASDDO010000024.1, read as the reverse complement.
AGGAAGAAGATGAAGACTTGAGGAGAGAGAAGTGTTTTGTGATCATGAAAATGAACTCTTCTCATTTGTGAATATCATGAAGCATAATAATATCATCAAAATAAATATCTAGCTAATACTCATCATGCTTCAATTAATTCACAAGGTGAATCATCTAATGAGTCATGGATCATTTAATGAAACCTCCACCTCATCCTCCACCTCATTTGTTTAAATCCTAAAAAGAATTAAACACAAATGAGTCACCTTCTTCTAAAAGATTCCCGACAAATTACGAGACTGTCCCTCCCATCCGTATTTCCGAAAAACACGGATAATCTTTGACTGAATAAATCCATCTGTATAATACTAGAATCTGGCTTAAACCAAAGCCCGCTAGTATTATCTGCCCGGTCATAGTATGTGCACAAATGTACGTAAGTGATCGTGGCCCTGCCGTAAAACCATACGGCCTCTACACCTTTTACCCGGTGTAGGGAAACTATCTGTGTGGGACTCTAAAGACTCAACACTACGCTGGCAGTGGGTTTAACCACAGGCCGCAAGCGGTACTAGCTGTACGTAACGGTCCCCAGGTAGATGTCGATAAGAAGGTCGATGAGGAATCCCATCCGAACTCCTACTGAGCCTGATGTGACAATCTCCGTACAGTCTGGTCTGTTCATCTAGGACAATCGCATATTGGGCCTAAGGGCGGTAAACGTCAGACCCCTAATAGCGGTATAAGTCGTGTCGGAGTGAAGCCCATTACATCTTGAGAAACTACTAGAACCTACCAGTAAATCTCGCTTGCCCTGGCCAGGGACTTTGCGTAATGGCTCTCCATACACAACGCAATATCAACCCCCAATCCCGGGAGAGACGAATCATGTCTAACCGCCACTGCCTCCAAGTGCTTCTGGACTGCGCCCAACTACTACCTGTTTGCACGACTCCTTTGAGCCATGGTAGGGTAGTAATCTAAGTACAGTGGGAACACACCTGAGGCGAAGTAGCAGTGTCAAGTCGACGGACTAAGATGTACTCATGTCACCTGGGAACTGCTATCTGACTATGGGTATAGAACCAACCTGTAGTTCCCGGCGAGTCCTGTCCGGTGTACCCGTAACCTAACGAGCACCTGTATACTATCTCCAATACGATGTACTGATGGCTGTGGGACAGACCATCTCCCCAGCTGGGATGAGAAGCATATACACCAGTCTACTCCAGAGTATCGATGCCCCATTTCGATAATCCTATGACTAGGGACCAGTATAGGATGTTGCTTATAGACTACCCAGCCCCCACTAGTGTGACTGCCATCATAACGCTGGTAATCAAGCAAAGATCCTAAGGGTTCTACTAATATGTATAAGAGATATGTTAAAAGAAACACATGCACATATTAAAGTAGACAAAAACCAAGTAGCATACTACCATTTTTAGCAAGACTGTCAATACAACTGTGAATATCCCAAGCTTCCATTAAGTAATATACAAACTAGTATGATACAGTAATGGCCTCTACGGCATAAACACTAACAGTTGGATGGTACTCCCGGACTCTTGGGCACAAAAGGTGGCCTTGAAGAGCATCCTCCTGCCATCTGGGTGGCAGGGTGCTTCACCCCAGCAGATTAGGGTATGCCCTTCATCTTCACCACTGCCTCATATCGACGGGCAGTTTTCACGGCCAGTTCATGGGTTGGGAAATCCCCTGTAGCTAAGGCAGCTTGGATCTCCGGATCTAACATGTTTCCTGATTTAAAATCAGAAAAGCTTAGGGAAAAGGCTTCAGGAAAGGGTCACATGCTTACACGTGACCAGCAGTCATGTGTTGGCACGTGACATCTAAAAGCATCGGCAAGGCAAATTCAGCTTCCCGACTACATCAAAGAAAAGGGCTTCAGAAAGGGTCACGTGCTCCCATGTGACCTGGGTCACGTGTTGGCACGTGACAATTAAAAGCGGCTTCAAAGGCAAACCGGTTCCCTGATCAAATCAAGGAAAAGGTTTCAGAAGAGGTCACGTGCTCCCACGTGACCAGGGTCACGTGTTGGCACGTGATACTCAAAAGCAGCAGACTTGTTCTCCAGTTAAATCAAGAAAAAGAGTCCAGACGAGGGTCACGTGCTCACACGTGACCAGGGGTCACGTGATGGCACGTGACGGTTAAGCAGCGACCAGGAGACAGAGCGCAAAAAGAAAGAAGAAGGCTCGTTCCAAGGGGGTCACGTGCCCACACGTGACCAAGGGTCACGTGGCCACACGTGACCGACTTCAAAGCCCATTTGTTAACAGAATTAAATTCTGGGAAAAGACCTCTCAAATCTTTCCAAAAGCAACCGATTGAATTAAAGATTTAAAGGTGATTAAATATCATCTATCTATGGGAAAATCTCGAATTTGGGAAGATTTCCCCGTAAAATCTAACCGAAATAACAAAGGAGAATCTCTGGATTTAAAATCCAATAGTGAATAAAATTCACCTAATAATCCAAAGGTCCAAAACGAATGATGGATACAAATCAAATCTCTCAATGAAAGATTCATCAAAAACTAATTGACTCGGCTGCTTCTCCTATAAATAGGAGCCAAGAGACACACAAAAGAGATATGCAGAGGGAAGAAAAAAAGAGAGCCTTGATACTTTAGAGGAATTTGGATCTTCTGCAAAAGAAAACCCTAGGTAAGAAAGGGAAGGCTTTTTGAAAGAAAAGAGAATTTAATTCTCAACAGAGTTTAACTCTGATATAAAACAGAAGGACATATTTCTTCTCTCTTTGATGGAGGATTTGTAAAGTGCACATCTCCCCTTGAGTTGAGAATTTAATTCTCAATGGGTTGAGATCCTTCCATGCAGATCCAAAGCATAGAGAGGGAATGGAAGCATGAGAATTTAATTCTCACAGAACTATAGGAATTTAATTCCTTCAAAATAAAATTAGAGTTTTACCCTGTGTTATGGGAATTTAATTCCTTCAGAATGAAAAGAATCAGGGTTTAACCCTAGTTAAGAACTTAGTTCTGTTAAAACAACAAGAATTTAATTCCCTTAATCTTATTTCCCAGAATAATTCTCTAACAGAGAGTGGGGGTTTAATTCCTTAAAGCTTTTATTAGGGTTTAACCCTATTCAGTTCTTCACATATATGAGGAATTTAATTCCTACAGAAAATTCAGAGTTCGACTCTTCAAAAGGAACTAGGAATTTAATTCCTCTGAAATTATTGTCAGGGTTCAACCCTACGAGGGATTTAATTCGTGAAAGGGATTAACAGATCTTCTAAACGACTACAGAAAAGCAAGGTCACGTGTCACCACGTGACCCCCCCAAAAGGTCTACAGAAAGCCCTTTGAGGCAGTGCCTCACGTGACCCACGTGACCCTTGGCAAAGGCTTTAACATACTCCATTCAAACACCAGTCACGTGATGACACGTGATGCTCCAAAAGATGCGATCTCCTCAGCAGAACAAACGAAGGGAGGGCGCCCTCACGTGCTACCACGTGACCCCTCTTGCCTCAGCGTCTAACGCTAAATTGGAACCCCTGAATTCAGTGTTAAAACGTTGTTTGGCCTTAGTGTTCAACACTAAGCAAAGAACTTTATTTGCAGTGTTCAACACTGATTACCTTAGTGTTCAACACTAATTTGGGATTTCTGTTGCCAGTGTTTAACACTGGTCTGTTTTAGTGTTTAACACTAATTTGAAGGCCTTGTTGTTGGTGTTGACACCAACTATCTTCTAGTGTTCAACACTGACTTATCAATCTCATTCTCAGTGTTCAACACTGATTGTTCTTTAGTGTTTAACACTAGGCATTGGCCTAATTGGCTAAATGGCCAGAGGCAAAGCCTCTCCTTCAAGGGACCAACAGGAGGGCCGATATCCCAGACATGATTGGACTTAGCCCAAACTGGCCATAAGTCCTCAGTTCGTAATTAACTGGGCTAATGGGCTCATAACATAATTAATTGGTCTTGATCCCAAATTGGGCCAAAGACTATTTAATCCACTCCGGTTCCAGGGTACATCTCTTCATTCCTTTGATACTTGGCGTTGTAATCCCTTGACGTCTTCAAAGAGGTGACGGGTCCCGATGACCACACATTGATATGGACTGTGGGGTCCTTAAACCCATGGACTACGACGTCCTTAACCTTGATCGAGATGTCTTAAAACTAATAATGGACTGTGGGGTCCTTAAACCCATGGACTACGACGTCCTTAACCTTGACCGAGATGTCTTAAAACTAACAATGGACTGTGGGGTCCTTAATCCCATGGACTACGACGTCCTTAACCTTGACCGAGATGTCTTAAAACTAACAATGGACTGTGGGGTCCTTAAACCCATGGACTACGACGTCCTTAACCTTGACCGAGATGTCTTAAAACTAACAATGGACCGCAATGTCCTTAAACTACCTATGGACCGAAATGTCCTTAAACTAGCGATGGACCACTATGTCCCTAAACTGGAACGATAGAGCCCAAACGCTCTTTTGTTGGATCTAAACGATCCCGTTTAAGTTGATCTTAGCCTTAAATACGGCTAACGTATCCTTAAACCTTTCAAACAGACTTTAATCCCAAATTGGACTATAGATCCCCCCAATTAACTCTGGTCCAAGGGTACATCTCTGAACTCCTCTGACATCTGTCGTTGTAATCCTTCAACGTCGTCAGAGAGGTGACGGGTCCCGACGGCCATACATTTAATGGACCACTATGTCCCTAAACTGGAACAATGAAGCCCAAATGCTCTTTTGTCGAATCTAAACGATCCCGTTAAGTTGATCTTAGTCTCATGTTAGGCTAACGCATCCTTAACAAACGTTTGAGTTTATCTTGGCCTCAAATATGGCTAACGTATCCTCAAACCAAACCCCCAAACCCAAATCTAAGATAATACGGATTTGGACTAGTCCACGCCCTACGGGCGACGACATAACTCGGTCTCCGTAAACAATCCACGGGCAATTAAATATAAAATAAAAACACACGACACGAAGTGACCATCTGGAGAAGGAGAAAGTTGTTACCGCGACGCGGTAGCGTAATTAACTGCAGGGGCTTGCGCCTGCAGGGAAGAGCGTCCCCACAATCAAAAACCCCTCAAACGAGGGGGAATCTGACGAAGTCTGCTACATCGGCCGCATCCGTTCAGACCTTCGATACATGGTGCCATAAATCAACTTGGCATCTTCGGAGAGGTGGACGGATAGCACCAATTAGCATCTGCCCCCGAACATCAGGCGAGACGACCACGCGTCCCGGCCGCCGTTCGGAGGGGAACAGATTCTGGCACGCCCGGTGGGACCTTTTCCTCTTTCCACTCCACACTTCGTGTGTCGTGATTCGCGAACCAATCGCGGTTCGCTAATGGTTACCCTTGGGTTTCGAGATACTAAGACTTGGCGTCTTGCTCATTGCAGAAAGCAAAGGATCGATGGCTTCTACTTCTGCGAAATGCTCCAACTGCTCAGACTGCAATTGCGACCAACGCTCTGCCTCGCCAGGAGGTATAGACTACGGACCCCAAGCTGCTTCGTTATTCACAATACCGGTGGACCAGGTGACTCAGGCCACTACCGGATTGTTCTTTGGGACTATGCTCCCACCGACAAGCTTCACGACGACGGTGCTGACAAAGGAAGCTCCCAAGAAGTCGGTCTTTGATCGTCTTACCCCTGATGCGGCTCCTCTCAACGGGTCGCCCAACATCAGCGCCTCGGTCTTCTCTAGATTGGGCCAGAAATCCTGTGGACCCATCATGGGGCCTACAATCTCAGAGAAGGCTGCTTCTAAGAAAGTGACCGGTCCTGCTCCCGAAATCGCCAGGGCGGCTTCCCCGGCCAAAAAGTCGGTCCTTACAAGATTGACGGTCCCAGCTCCCGCTCCTGCTACCCAAAGGACATCGGTCTTTGACAGGCTAACACCAGCAGCGACCCCCCACCTACACAGGGGGCAAGACGAAGCCCTTCTCACCGCTGAACCAACGCAGTCCGCTCGACACGCTCAACGTCGCCATTGGCGCCGAGTAAGGAAGGCTGGGGGAAACTCCCCCTCTGGGCTAACTCCATCAGCCCCGATGGCAGAAGTTAATGCTGCTGTTCCAACGGGGAACAACTTCAAGATGCTAAATAAGGTGCGAAGGAATTCTCCTACTGCGGTGCTAAAGAGGTCTCCTCCCCCACTAAAAAAGGTTGTGGAAATAGATTCAGAACAGCCCCGATCCCCTCAACGGCTATCCTCCAAAATCTATAAGGTTTGGCGGCAGGCCCGAGATTCGATGATCGATCCAAACTTCTCCCGCCAGCACAAGAAGCTGAAAATCCAATCGGAAGCCGGTCACCAGGCTAAACCACGAAAGGCTGTCTGGACGCCCACCTCAACGGCCCCCTCAACCTCCACTGCTCATAAAAGGAGGAAGCCAGAGAAGATCCCCCAGCCTGCAACGACAGCTAAAAGCACTGAGCCCAGACGCCCTAAGTCTGGGGGCATGATGGTCCACACCGTATACATGGCGTCAGGAAAAGAAGACAGCCGTGCGTCTACGGGTCATAGACCGCTCACACGGTCGGTGACCAAAGCTCAGGAGCAACAGCAAAAGCTCCAGGAAATGATGAATGCTATGGCCGCACTTACCGGGCCAAAAGAAAATCCAGAAACGTCTTCGGACGAACGCCAGGAGGAAGAAACCGACGCCGAATTCCTTCGCCGAATATTGGAGAAGAAGGACAAAGAGGCTGCTGAACAAGCAGCCAACATACAGCGTATGGGCCTCCTCTTCCAAGATATGATAGGAATGATGATCTAAAAGGATCCACCCGCTGAGGATCCCCCGATCGTCCTTGAAGATGACAGGGGAGAAACGTCAAATCCACCACCGGCCCTCTCAACGGCCAAGGAGGAGACAATCTCTAAAGCTGACTTGGTCGACTATATAGCCCAGCAAATCCGGGTTCATCATGCGACTGAGGCAGCTGGTCAAGTCGTAAAAACGGGGCGGCCATATCCAAACTGGTACGACCAAATCAAGTACCCGCCGGGTTACACAATTCCCAAGTTCCATGTTTTCAAGGGGACCGGCAATCCCCACCAACATGTCTCCCAGTTCAGGGCCCTTTGCGGTAACACCGGCGGAGATGATAAACTGTTGCTTCGCCAGTTCGTGGGCAGCTTATCAGAAACAGCGTTCGAATGGTATTCAGAACTCCCGAACGATTCTATCAAGACGTTCGCTGAAATGGAGTTGCTATTCACTCAGCAATTCGCAAGCGCCAGCGAATGCACTCCAATAACGGCACTGATTAACGCCAGGGTAAAACCAGGCGAAACTTGGGTCCAGTATGCTATACGTTGGCGGAATTTGTGGTCGAAATGCGAGCAACGCATTGAGGAAGCGCCCGTGGTGGGCATGTTCGTGGGAACCCTAGACCCTCACGCAACTATCTCCCAGTTTATGATGTTCTTTAAGCCAACCACATTCCAGGCTTTAATCGACAAGTTGGCTCAAATGGACCAAATGGGTCATAGACCGTCTCCCCCGAAGCCAGAACCTCGGAATGACAAGGGTAAAGGAAAGGCCACCTTCGTCGCGAATGCCCAGCAGCAACCCAATGCCCCAAAGCTGGCAGATCAATTGGAAGAAAGACGCCGGTATTATAATGAGAAGATGAAGCGTCCCTACTCGTTCCTACGAGACAAGACGAAACGGTTATTCGAGCTGGCAGTACGAAACAGACTTATAAACCTGCCAAATCCAAGGCGACTGCCACAACCCGCTGAGGTGAATTACCCTAACTATTGCCCTTACCATCAAACGGTAAGCCATCTGATTGAGGATTGCTTCGTCTTCAAAGGATGGATTGAAGATCAATACCTCCAGGGAAAGTTTGCGCTGTCCGAAAAGTGGAAGGTGAACCCGCCACAGCCGCATACTCCTAAGAAGACGGACGCACTGGGGGCGACTTGTTCCTTTATTGAAGAAGCTCCATGGGAAATCGTGCTATCAGCTAAAACCAAAAGGATGCTAAGTGACCTTCATGCGTGCCCAGCGGTTGAATGGAAGAACCCGCTTGAACCTCAAATCATCGAAGGGATGTTGAAGCCGTGCCCAACTACAAAGATTCGTGGTGATGGCCCAAGTACTCACACCCAACCGTCAAAATCTTCGAAGAAAAAGAAGAGGAAATCCAAAAAGCCCGTGAAGCCTGGAAACAAGCGCACGGATTTGCAGAAATAGATTGACGCGCTGGAGGAGTACAATCAAAAGGCACGGACTCCCGTCACACTGCAAGAGTTCCTCAACCACGTCTTTCAGAAGGAAGATGAGGAAGAGAGCTCATCGGATGAATCCGAGGAATATGTGGCAAGTTGTCATGTGATTTCCCACTCGGAAGATGAGAAAACTTCTGGCACCAAGAAACTGGGGGCACACCCTGAGCCAGGACTTGTGTGGCCAACAGATGAAATTATCGACGCCTTTCTGGACGGGATTCGTCTAAAGAGTAAAGCAGATCAGGAGCGTGAGATGGCCGCATCGGAAGGAGCTGAACGCAAGCGACTAAACGAAAGAGTTGAAGTACTCCCGCCAGATCGAAAGGCATCCAGGGCAGACAAGAAGATATTCAAGACGAGGAAACGGTTTGCCAAAGCCATGTCGATAGGAATGAAGTTACCACCCTCGGAAGAAAACACGCTCAATGGGGTAGAGAGGCGCCCTGATTATTGCGCATATCATCGGAAAATTTCACACCCCACGGAGGAGTGCGACGCCTTTAAGATATGGTGGCAAGGATATGTTGCTCATCGGCAACATTTTAAGCGCATGAAACGCAAAACTCGTCGGGAACGAAGGAGTACTGCCGACGGGCACAACAGAACTATTGGCAGCTGTTACATAGTTAACGCCGGAGGGTCACAAGTTCTCACCTTTGGGAGCGACTCCGATGAAGAAATGGCTCTGGGCCCTCTCTTTAAAGAATCCATTTTAAGGAAAGAGGAGAAATCGGAGGCCTGCGAGAACATTCAGCTGCGCAATCGCACACTCCCAGAAAAGAATCTCGGGCCCGCGAGTAGAAAAGATAAGGGAAAGAAAAAGGTCACTGAAGATATCACTTTAGATGACCAAGTCATGAAAGAGCTGGCTGCCAAAGACCCTCCTAGGAAGGGTAAGGTGGACTATAACATCCTAGCGCACCTAAGGAAGCTACCTTCTCAGCTTAGCATTCTCGATGCCCTCCTATTATCAAAAGAAGCGCGAGACTCACTAATTAAGGCGTTACAAGAACCTGAGCAATTCCAAGCCTTCCTCGCCACTGAAAGGATGAAGGATGAATTGGAGGAAGTGCATACGGCCGACATCACTTTCGGTGACGAAGACCTCCTTCTCGGGATGTGCGACCACAACCGTCCTCTATATGTCTCTGGATACTACCATGATATCAAGATAGGCAAGATCCTGGTGGATAATGGATCCTCCGTCAATCTCCTTAATGTTCGGGTGTTGAAGGAAATCTGCATGAGTGTGCAACACCTCGCTCGTGACAAAATTACTATCTCCGGTTTCGATTCACAATCGTCACGGACTCTCGGATCCGTGATACTAACATTACGCTTTGGACTCCTCATCACAGACATCAAATTCCATGTCATTGACGCCAAGACCTGCTACAACGCCTTGCTCGGTCGTCCTTGGCTACACGAGTACAACATCATCCCTTCTACACAACATCAGTGTATGAAGTACTTTAAGGATGGTTTCGAGTATACCGTAACAGGTGAGTTGAACCCATTTTCCATGAACGAAGTCCGTAAATACGAAGATGCGAAGTACTTTTTGCCAGGTTTCGAGGATACAGAAAGGTGTCGCAACCCGGAGAACAAAGCCACCGCCACCATCCCTGTTTTCGGGAGCGATACCGAAGAAGAAGAAGAGATAGTTTATGCCGGGCCATCTCAACGCAACAACCCGGGGACGTCCGCCCCCATGTTGGTCTTCGGAAGTGACTCGGAAGATGAGGTTAATGCCGTGTTCTCCAATCGGCTGTCAATACTAGCACCCCCTAGCGATGATCAGAGTTTGCAAATCACCATGGTGCCGCGGGAATACTATAAGGATCTCGACACACTTCAAGCTCACAATGTGCAGGACCTGCAAACATTTTACGTCCCTCCCAGGCAAAGGGGTGAGAGGTTAATCCTATTCTACCGATCCTCAGAGTCGAAAATAGAGAAAGAGATCTGGCATGGCACGGATGTTACACTCGACAGGCTCCAACCTATCCGTTTGCCCAGATACTACACAAATGGGCTAAAGAGGCTATTGAAGCGCCAAGGAGTACCCTTAAAACAGACTGTTCGACAAGCTCGATTCTACAACAGGATTTGGGATGTCCCTGGGACCCAACGCAAATTGCCCAACGGGAAAATGGAAACACTTGGGCTTGGATATGCGAGAACCGGAAAATGGGAACGGGCCCACAGTAGCTACGCCATATATACTTTTGATGAAGAAGAGGACGCCCCGTCAGGAAATGCCAACCCCTCATCAAAACTAGATCCCGCGATTGAAATGCCGAGTCCGTCGTTTGAAGAACGAATGGACAAGCCTATCAGGAAAGTGGGTCAAAAAGCTCGGGAAGACCACAACCGCGAGATGGCCATCTACGAGAAGGCCAGGACGCAACGTCTATTTCAACAGGCTGCAAAAGACAAAGATGCTCATCCTTGTCAACCCGTTGTACGAAAGGCCCGACGCAGAGACGGAAATAAATCAAGAAGCGAAAAGAGGAGCCGACAACAACGACGCAGGATTAGAGAGTTACGCGATCGGTTATTGCGCGGCTCGGATTTGTCCCTCATGAAGAAGATGAGTCGAGCGTACTCCTTCCCCCGAGACAAGACGAAGAAGTTACTCGAGCTCGCTATAAAACATCAAATGATCGTGCTTCCAGAGTCTAAGCACCCTGAGCAAGCTAACAGGGCTTCTCATCTAAGCTATTGCTCTTATCACCAAGCCATAGGACATCCTATCGAAGACTGCTTCACCTTCAAGAACTGGGTCGAGGACCAGTACCAACAGGGCAGATTCGCTTTATCCGACGACTGGAGGGTAACGCCGCCACAAAAGCACGAACCCAAAGCCGCAAAAGCAGAACCAGATCCACCTCAGTCCTGGAAGCGGATTCGCACATGTTATACGATTACGATATTAAGAGAAGAGCCCGAGAACATGGATGACCTTCCCTGGTGCTTTGAGAACAGCGATGATGAGGTGGTCTCAAAATTTCCGCCAGCTCCAAAAGAACTGGAAGACGGCATACATACTACTGCAGATAACCTCAAGAAGATTGAGTTGGGATCGGCAGATGACCCGCGACCGACATTTGTCAGCGAGCTGCTATCTGAAGAAAGGGTGACTGCGTTAAAGAACGTGCTTCTACGACATAAAGACTGCTTCGCGTGGAACTATTCCGAGATGTCAGGATTGGATCCGGAGGTTGCTGTGCATAAATTAGCAATATCCCCAGATATCAAGCCAGTCAAGCAGGCGCCGAGAAGGATGCGACTCGAGCTTGAAATGAGCATCAACGCCGAAGTCAAGAAGTTGATCGATTCTGGATTTATCCAAGAAGTCCAATACCCCGACTGGATTGCCAATATCGTCCCGGTAATGAAGAAAAATGGGACGGTACGCATATGCGTGGATTTCAGGGACCTCAATAAAGCCTGCCCGAAGGACGATTTCCCAGTACCGGTAACTGAGCTAATGATAGATAACACGTCCACTCACGAGGTTTTCTCCTTTATGGACGGCTCATCAGGGTACAACCAGATAAAGATGCATCCCGAAGACCAGAAACACACCGCTTTCCGGACCCCTTTGGGTATATTCTGCTACAGGGTTATGCCCTTTGGTCTAAAGAACGCCGGCACTACCTATCGAAGGGCCATGACAAAAATCTTCAACGACCTCATACATGACATCGTCGAGTGCTATATCGATGACCTTGTAGTAAAGAGCATGTCATACGAAGAGCATTTAAACCATCTGGAGACTGTATTTCAACGCCTTCGGCAATATAATTTGAAGATGAATCCCCTCAAATGCGCGTTCGGAGTCTCCTCGGGTAAATTCCTGGGATTCATCATCCAACATCGAGGTATCGAAATAGATCCATCTAAGATCAAGGCGATCACGGAAATGCCTCCGCCAAGAACCCTCAAACAGTTGCGGTCTCTCCAAGGGAAGCTCGCATACATCCGGCGATTTATCGCCAATCTTTCAGGCAAATGCCGTCCTTACAGCCACCTGATGAAGAAGGGAACTCCATTCGTTTGGGATCACAAATGCCAAGGTGCACTAGAAGAGATCAAGCGGTACCTGCAGAACCCTCCGGTGTTGGCTGCGCCGGTCAAGGGAAAACCCCTCATTCTTTATACAATCGCCATCGAAGGTTCCTTAGGCACATTATGGGCACAAGAGAACAATCAAGGGAAAGAGAGAGCACTCTACTACTTAAGTCGAGTTCTGCCGGGGGCAGAAAAAAACTACTCTCCCATTGAAAAACACTGCTTGGCGTTAATCTTCGCGATAACAAAACTCAGGCACTATGCGTTAGCGCATGAACTCCGTCTCATCTCGAAGGTGGACCCTCTTAAATATTTGATGTCAAAGGCTATACTGACGGGTCGACTCGCTAAATGGGCTCTACTCCTGATGGAGTTCTCAATAACGTATCAACCTCTTAAGGCAGTGAAAGGCCAGGCCATTGCCGACTTCCTCGCTGAGCATCCAGTACCTGCCGGTTCTCCTCTGAACTGCGATCTGCCGGACGAACATGCATTCGACGCGATCGGCGGCGGTGATACCCGGTGGGAACTCTATTTTGACGGGGCATCTTCCATGAAGAAGCGCAAACAATGTACCCCCATAATCAAATCGGGAGTAGGCCTCATCTTCGTAACCCCACAAAGAGGGATAATGCGCTTTGCTTTCTCCTTAACGGAATCGAGGACGAACAATGAAACCGAATACGAAGCTTTGATAGCGGGCCTCGAGATCGCCATTAACATGGGAATTGAAGACCTCTCTATATATGGGGATTCTCAATTGGTTGTTAGTCAAGTAAATGGTGACTACCAAACGTGCAAACCGGAGTTGGTGAAATACGGCGAAAAGGTGTAACAACTATTGACCCAAATTCCCTCCTACACTTTGGAAAGTATACCACGTGCGGAAAATAGCAAAGCAGACGCGTTAGCTAAGCTCGCTAAAGAACTGGCTGACGAGAACCTCGATGACGTCAGAATCGTGGTACAAAGCCGTCGAGTGCTCGCCCCAGCAGAAATATCTCCGGAATTATACGAAGAAAAGGGGGCGACTGAACAGACGACCCTACAAATAAAAGACCATGAGAAGGCCGAGGACTGGAGGGAAGTCTTCATAGACAACTTTAAGTCCCACCGAATGCCCGAAGAAGCGTCCTCAAGACATTAGCTCATGAAACGAGCTCTATTTTTCGCTTTTGTCAATGACACTCTATACAAGAGATCGTTTGATTCTCTGTGGCTGAGATGCTTAGGACCTGACGAAGCAGAAAGAGTCATTCAGGAAGTTCACGACGGACTCTGCGGTTCTCACCAAGCAGGCCCAAAAATGAAATTGAAGATCAAACGGATGGGTTATTATTGGCCCACGATGGTCCAAGATTGCCTCGAGTATGCGAAGCAATGCCACTCGTGCCAGATTCATGGAGACTTTATCCACCAACATCCGAATCCACTACACCCAACGGTGGCTAGCTGGCCATTCGAAATGTGGGGGACTGACATAGTTGGCCCCATCGAGCCAGCATCGTCCCGGGGACATCGTTTCATCCTGGCGACAACTGATTACTTCTCCAAATGGGCAGAAGTAGTACCGCTGAGGGAAGTGAAGACGGAGAATATCCTCCACTTCTTCAAGACGCACGTCATTTATCGGTTTGGAACCCCACGGCGGATTATCTCCGATAATGGGCCAGCCTACAGAAGCCATAAGATTAGCCGCTTCGCGCAGCAGCATAATATAGACTGGAGATATTCTTCAGTTTACAATCCACGAGCTAACGGTCTGGCCGAGGCCTTCAATAAGACCTTGACGAAGATCATAAAAAAGACGGTGTCCCGAAATAAGAAAGACTGGCACGAGAGGCTGCAAGAGGCCCTTTGGGCCTATCGAACTACATTCAAGACGGCTACGAACACAACGCCGTACGCGTTGGTATTTGGGACGGAAGCAGTGCTCCCCCTCGAGATAGAGTTACCCTCTCTACGAGTGGCAATCCACTACGAGCTGACAGACGAAGAAAATGCTCACCTTCGGCTTGAGGAGCTCGATGCCCTCGACAAAACCCGGCTCATAGCGCAACAAAATCTGGAAGCTTATAAAGAAAAGATGACACGCTCATATGAAAGATTGACCCGACCGAGGACATTCCGCCAAGGCGAACTCGTGTTAGTGGTCAAAAGGCCTATGATCCCCAATCGAGCCAAGCGGGGAAAATTCGAGCCAAACTATTAAGGCCCGTACATCATAGATAAGGTCTACAGGGACGGGGCCTATCTACTCATGGACATGCACGGTGAAAGGAATTTCAGGCCAATAAATGGTTGCTTCCTAAAGAGATACTACGCTTAATGAGCCACGGCCTAGGTCAATGATAGATGACGACGACTATGTCCGCTCGCTATCTTCCTAAGCTCGAGCTTTATAAACAGTAGCCGGCCTTCTCCATGTCGGATCGAAATGTCCTTAAACTAATAATGGATCGAAATGTCCTTAAACTAATAATGGACCGAAACGTCCTTAAACTAACGACAGACCGAAACGTCCTTAAACTACCGACGGACCGAAACGTCCTTAAACTACCGACGGACCGAAACGTCCTTAAACTACTACCGCAGCATCCTTAGGCTGACGAGATAAAAAAAAAAGAGAAAAAAAAATATATAGATTAAAAAAAAAGGTATGTCCATAAGCAAAAGGGGCACGGATGAAAACCCGAAAGGGCTCCGTGAGTAAAAACAGCAGGACTACCGGCGAGTGTTTGTGAAAACCCGAAAGGGCGCAACCTCGTTAAAAGACACTTACAAGATCCTCTCGACCTTGTAAGGAGAAACCACCCGTGTGGGATCCTTACGACTCATAAGGGAAAGACACACTTAGGGATCCTCACGATTCCTAGGGTGAAAATACACTTGCGAGATCCTTACGACTCGTAAGGAGAATTCTCTTATGGGACCCTCACGGCTCATGAGATTTGAAAGTCTTAAGTTACAGAAATCTAAACCTGTTCTTAAGCAAATCCCCCACAACCTTCGATACTGCCCTACAAGAGGCTCAATACTGGCCCTTGTATACAATCCACGGGCGCGAATAAACATTTCCCCAGCAAAGTCACACCTGTGACTAGGGATATGTCCATATAATAAGCAACCCTTGTAGGTCCTCTCGACCCATAAGGAGAAAACCCTCTTGTAGGATCCTTACGACTTACAGAGAAACATACACTTAGGGATCCTCACGATTCCTAGGGAAAAAATACACCCACGAGATCCTCACGACTTGTAGGGAGAAATACCTTGGTGAGACCCTTACGGCTCATGAAGTCAAAAGCCTTGGTCGACAGGACCCTTAACCCTGTTTGCTAAGCCACCTTTGTTCAACATCGACAGAGGCAAATGATGATTCGCTCCTGGCAATATTCCAGTTGTAGCGGTGCTGATGCCGAAATAGGTGTCCAAAATCCAAGCTTGCGGCGAAAAACCTAGCAAGCCACACATGCCTACGAAATAGCCGAAATGATGGGGCAACTCGCAATAAAAAGCAGCGAATAGAAAATAAATAAATAGCCGAAATGATTGGGCACCGCGAAAAATAGCCGAAATGATGGGGCAATCGCGACCTTCGCGATATAAAAGCTGAAACGATAGAGCATCGCGGAAAAAGAAATAAAATAAAAATAAAATTTATGCCCTACAGGTGATGTTCCATCGCACCCTGTACACAATCCAAGGGCGTAAATAAAAAAGGGAACATACCTCCCCCAAGGTTTCACCAAAGAAAGAAGCTAAATCTCGACGGGCCACAAGCAACCTAGAGATCATCCCAACACTCGTCTCGTAACGACGGACACAACTTCAACCTAAGCGGAACAGCGGCAACTCCCAGTTCTATGGCTCGGTGGTATACGTATCGCCAACAGTCAAACCTCCATCCCGTGAAATGCGGATATAATCAGCAAAATTCCTGGTTACGTGGAACGCGGATAACGTCACCCTTTGACCCCGTGGAAAACGCCCAGAGCGGATCCTGGTCCTCGCAGAGCACGGCAGTGAACCCGTGTGAAGCATCCAGAGCGGAGCCTAGTCCTCGCCGAGCACGGCAGTGAACCCGTGTGAAGCATCTAGTGCAAAATTCCTGGTTACGTGGAACGCGGATAACGTCACTCTTTGACCCCGCGGAAAACGTCCAGAGCGGATCCTGGTCCTCGCAGAGCACGGCAGTGAACCCGTGTGAAGCATCTAGAGCGGAGCCTAGTCCTCGCCGAGCACGGCAATGAACCCGTGTGAAGCATCTAGTGCAAAATTCCTGGTTACGTGGAACGCGGATAACGTCACTCTTTGACCCCGCGGAAAACATCCAGAGCGGAGCCTAGTCCTCGCCGAGCACGTCAGTGAACCCGTGTGAAGCATCTAGTGCAAAATTCCTGGTTACGTGGAACGCGGATAACGTCACTCTTTGACCCGGTAGGAAGCATCCAGAGCGGAGCCTACTCCTCGCCGAGCACGGCAGTGAACCCGTGTGAAGCATCTAGTGCAAAATTCCTGGTTACGTGGAACGCGGATAACGTCACTCTTTGACCCCGTGGAAAACGTCCAGAGCGGATCCTGGTCCTCCCAGAGCACGGCAGTGAACCCGTGTGAAGCATCCAGAGCGGAGCCTAGTCCTTGCCGAGCACGGCAGTGAACCCGTGTGAAGCATCTAGTGCAAAATTCCTGGTTACGTGGAACGCGGGTCACTCTTTGACCTCACGGAAAACGCCCAAAGCGGAGCCTAGTCCTCGCCGAGCACGGCAGTGAACCCGTGTGAAGCATCTAGTGAAAAATTCCTGGTTACGTGGAACGCGGATAACGTCACTCTTTGACCCCACGGAAAACATCCAGAGCGGAGCCTAGTCCTCGCCGAGCACGGCAGTGAACCCGTGTGAAGCATCTAGTGCAAAATTCCTGGTTACGTGGAACGCGGATAACGTCACTTTTTGACCCCCGCGGAAAACGCCCAGAGCAGAGCCTGGTACTCGCCAAGCACGGCAGTGAACCCGTGTGAAGCATCCAGAGCACATACCGGACCGTGGAGTCCTTAAAATCCACGGACTATGATGTCCTTAATCTCGACCGCGATGTCTTAAAACTAACGATCAACTACCCCGATTCCCTTCGGATTCTGCCTCGGTTTAAGGGTACATCTCTTCACTCCTTTGATACATGGCGTTGTAATTCCTCAACGTCTTCAAAGAGGTGACGGGTCCCTGCAACCAAACATCGGACTGTGGAGTCCCTAAATCCACGGACTATGAGGTCCTTAACCTTGACCGTGATGTCTTAAAACTAACATCGGACTGTGGAGTCCCTAAATCCACGGACTATGAGGTCCTTAACCTTGACCGTGATATTTTAAAACTAACATCGGACTGTGGAGTCCTTAAATCCACGGACTATGAGGTCCTTAACCTTGACCGCGACGTCTTTAAAACTACGATACCTGGAGAAACCCCTGACTCCGTAAAACACGGACAAGGGTGACCACATCCAGCACTTACAAGTCCTCACGACCTGTAAGGAAGAGAAACTCTCTTGTGAGATCCTTACGACTCTCAAGGGAAAACCCGCTTAAGAATCTTCACGATTCTTAAGAAGGACTTACACCTATGGGATCCTCTCGACCTGTAGGGAGAAAAACTCTTTATGAGACCCTCATGGCTCATAAAATGCAAAAGTCTTAGGAAGTAGATCTTAACCCTGAATCCTAAGCCATCACTGTCCTGCAAGGAGATCAAGATAGAATATCCGCAGAATACATTCAATGAAAAGGGGACACACCATTGAGAAGAAAAATGTATCTTTTATTCGTAAACCAAAATGGATACAAAGTACAATTCATGAAAGAACAAAAAGAAAATACTCTCATCCATGAGTATGTACAAAAAGGAAGGAAAAGATACAAATGTTTTAAGCCGGCGGGCGATTCAGCAGCTTGGTCAGCTCATCCTGCTTTTGTTGGGCCACGGCCTCATGATTTAAGATTGCCAAAAGACGGGCCTCCGCTTGAGCCTGCTGGGCCTGATACGAAGTGAGCCGGCCTTCAAGCTCTTTCTCGGTGGCTTTATAAGCCTCGACCCTCTCACGAGTGAACGTGGCAGCTTTATCAAGAGTCATCACCTCCCTGATAGACTCTTGAAGCACCCGCCAGAGTTCATACGCTTTGTCGGCCTTGGCGATAAGATTAGCTTGAAGCTCGCCCAGCGCCTTAGAAGCCAACTCCCTCTCCGAGAATTTACGACGAGCCCTTTTCTCGCACAACAATATGTTCGCCATGTATCGCCTTATCAGGCCGCGTAAGCTCACTTTCACGACCACGACCTTAGAAACAGGACATACGCGCCCAAGACCGTATAAATAGGCTTCCATTCGACAGCAACAATCGATCTAAAACGCGCTCACGTCACCCGGTATGAAAAGCAACGAGAAAATTTTCGACATTTGTCCTATCAAGTATGTGTTCGCGATTATATGAACGTCTGATAAAGAAATAATATTCGAAGCCTTAATGTGCGTGGGACATGATGATAGTGTTGATTATTGAAGAAAGTTTCTATAAGAAGAGCACAAAGTTTATTTATACAAGCGAAAACACACATACGAGTACCGAGCCTATATGGAAGTTCAGCATAAAGCATACAATAAAAAGACTAATATACTACGCTAGCGGGAAAAGGTCACCAAACACAGGATCAGTGGCACAAGGGTTAACAAAGCAAAGAACAAAATTCTCCATCTCTCTCTCTGCTCTCTCCAGCATATCAAAGCGACGGTTCTCGCGAGGAGTCGCTCCCCATTGATTGGCGCCATGTTCATCTGCAAAAGCAGACATAACAGCTCATCGGGCTCTTATTTCGCTCAAAAGATGAACTGAGCGATCTTTCAAAGCCTGAGTAATCAAATAGGCCTCGTGAAAACCCTCAAGCTTCTCTTCAGCCGCGTCAAGCATCGCCAGGGTCATCTCCGCTGGGTGAGGAGGGATGTCGGCAAGCACGGCTGTGAGAATCATCCGGAGCCAGAGGGACCCCATCGGGAGGGGGGACCCCCTACGGATCGAGAGTTCGTACGTTGCCGAGTCGCATTCGTCATCGGTAAGGAGTGGATCCACCAATCGGGCAGCAAAGCGAGGGATCATCTCCTCGACAGGAACTTCCCATGGCTGTCGACGAGCATGAGGGCGATTGCAGGCCATGGCGCTCGTTTGTTTCTCAAGACAAGTTACACCAAAATAAAAAATAATAATATAAATCTCTCTGTGAAGGGAAAAGAAAGCTATAGCCTCATATATAAAGAAGTGCATTAAGTGCTGTGCGCAAAAAATCTTGCATGGTGAAGCTATTTCCAAGGCCCAAAGAAGGAAAGGTATCGAAAATCAAGGAGATGGAACTAATTCCAAGGCCCTTTTTCTGCATCTGATATTGTGCACTGAAAATATGGCATGGGAAAATTTTGTGAACAGCCCCATCAAGGGACCCCACGTGCAGAACACGTGAGACCTAAACCTGATGTACACTAAAAAAATGGAGTAGCACCCTGCATATTAAAAGCATCAACAACAACAGTAGCAAAATGATAAAATCCCAGAGAAAGGCATGCAAACAGGGAAAGACATAATAAAACTTGTCACTCATACTTCAAGAAGTTCATACAAAATAAAGAGGACATGTTTACAATGGTAAGACTTCAGACGCGGGGCATGGGTTGAGAAACTCAAAATTAACTTTGTCCAAGATTCTCCAAGCATTTCGAACCTCCCGAGTATGCTTCCTCTCGCGGTCGCAAGCGTCGGGGTCCTCACGAATGTCCTCCACCCTCCGATAGGCGGCAAGTATGGTGGACTGCTGAAAGGCTTGGTGCAAGAGATCAATAAGGTGATCTCGCCTCCTCTTTGAGATCAAGCCCATCAGGTACACCGAATGTACCTTATCCTCAGCAGTGTCCAAGGCCCTGAGCGGTATGCCAGTGCAAAAGAGAGGAAGTGCCTCCCGGATCGCCAACACGATCAGCCTCAGAAGAGAAGAGCGATGGAGGAGTAGCCGATGGTTGTACTCGTCAAAGCGGCTCATGATCTCGGCACACTGAGCATCGGTGAACTCCTGGTTCTGACTCCGGCCCAGTGCACGAATATTCCCATAGGAAATGATCTCGTCAAGACCATACAGATAGGCATCCATGATACCTGAAATAAAGGTCATGAGAATCATTAGAAAGCTCTTGTTTCATTAATTGCAGAAGGACAACCTCGGGTCGAGAGCCCCCAAGAAGCCTCCGTGTGAAGAAACTGAGTTCTTCATTGGAAGTAAATTCCTTATTAAGAGAAGGGAATTAAATTCCCAGAAACATTTTTAGATGGAATTAAATTCCAGGGATTTGAACCGCCATCATCATCACCCTAAGGATCATCTAAACCCTAAGAGATCTACTGTTGGAGGTTAAGTGGTCTCATATTTTGGTTAAAGAACTTGAAGAAAAATGGGTTCTTTGTGAAACCCTTGATATGGATTTAAAATCCAGTGAGTTTTGTCAAAACAAAGGTGCTTCGACCGTTCAACATTATTACCTGAGGAAAAGGAATCCTTCAACAGAGTTAAACTCTGGAAAATGTCTGAGACAGAGAACTAAGCTCTGGAAACGAGAATTAAATTCTCCAAGGAAAAAGTTTTCAAAGGAAGAAGATGAACAAAGTGAAGACTCTTCTGAAGAAACATGAGTATTTATAGGAGGTGATGGAAACGTTTCATCTCCCCAAATCCCTAAAGGAATCCAACGGTCACAAAAGGTGACAGCGTTGCACTCACGTGCGGACACGTGAGAACAACGCTGTGAGGGCATTTGTTTCCTGATTTAAAATCAGAAAAGCTTGCGGAAAAGGCTTCAGGAAAAGGTCGCATGCTTACACGTGACCAGCAGTCACGTGTTGGCACGTGACATCTAAAGGCATCGGCAAGGCAAATTCAGCTTCCCGACTACATCAAAGAAAAGGGCTTCAGTGAGGGTCACGTGCTCCCATGTGACCTGGGTCACGTGTTGGCACGTGACAATTAAAAGCGGCTTCAAAGGCAAACCGGTTCCCTGATCAAATCAAGGAAAAGGCTTCAGAAGAGGTCACGTGCTCCCACGTGACCAGGGTCACGTGTTGGCACGTGATACTCAAAAGCAGCAGACTTGTTCTCCAGTTAAATCAAGAAAAAGAGTCCAAACGAGGGTCACGTGCTCACACGTGACCAGGGGTCACGTGATGGCACGTGACGGTTAAGCAGCGACCAGGAGACAGAGCGCGAAAAGAAAGAAGAAGGCTCGTTCCAAGGGGGTCACGTGCCCACACGTGACCAAGGGTCACGTGGCCACACGTGACCGACTTCAAAGCCCATTTGTTAACAGAATTAAATTCTGGGAAAAGACCTCTCAAGTCTTTCCAAAAGCAACCGATTGAATTAAAGATTTAAAGGTGATTAAATATCATCTATCTATGGGAAAATCTCGAATTTGGGAAGATTTTCCCGTAAAATCTAACCGAAATAACAAAGAAGAATCTCTGGATTTAAAATCCAATGGTGAATAAAATTCACCTAATAATCCAAAGGTCCAAAATGAATGATGGATACAAATCAAATCTCTCAACGAAAGATTCATCAAAAACTAATTGACTCGACTGCTTCTCCTATAAATAGGAGCCAAGAGACACACAAAAGAGATATGCAGAAGGAAGAAAAAAAGAGAGCCGTGATACTTTAGAGGAATTTAGATCTTCTGCAAAAGAAAACCCTAGGTAAGAAAAGGAAGGCTTTTTGAAAGAAAAGAGAATTTAATTCTCAACAGAGTTTAACTCTGATATAAAACAGAAGGACATATTTCTTCTCTCTTTGATGGAGGATCTGTAAAGTGCACATCTCCCCTTGAGTTGAGAATTTAATTCTCAATGGGTTGAGGTCCTGCCATGCAGATCCAAAGCATAGAGACGGAATGGAAGCACGAGAATTTAATTCTCACAGAACTATAGGAATTTAATTCCTTCAAAATAAAATTAGAGTTTGACCCTGTGTTATGGGAATTTAATTCCTTCAGAATGAAAAGAATCGGGGTTTAACCCTACTTAAGAACTTAGTTCTGTTAAAACAACAAGAATTTAATTCCCTTAATCTTATTCCCCAGAATAATTCTCTAACAGAGAGTGGGGGTTTAATTCCTTAAAGCTTTTATTAGGGTTTAACCCTATTCAGTTCTTCACATATATGAGGAATTTAATTCCTACAGAAAATTCAGAGTTCGACTCTTCAAAAGGAACTAGGAATTTAATTCCTCTGAAATTATTGGCAGGGTTCAACCCTACGAGGGATTTAATTCCTGAAAGGGATTAACAGATCTTCTAAACGACTACAGAAAAGCAAGGTCACGTGTCACCACGTGACCCCCCCCCCCGAAAAGGTCTACAGAAAGCCCTTTGAGGCAGTGCCACACGTGACCCACGTGACCCTTGGCAGAGGCTTTAACATACTCCATTCAAACACCCGTCACGTGATGATACGTGATGCTCCAAAAGATGCGATCTCCTCAGCAGAACAAACGAAGGGCGGGCGCCCTCACGTGCTACCACGTGACCCCTCTTGCCTCAGCGTCTAACGCTAAATTGGAACCCCTGAATTCAGTGTTAAAACGTTGTTTGGCCTTAGTGTTCAACACTAAGCAAAGAACTTTATTTGCAGTGTTCAACACTGATTACCTTAGTGTTCAACACTAATTTGGGATTTCTGTTGCCAGTGTTTAACACTGGTCTGTTTTAGTGTTTAACACTAATTTGAAGGCCTTGTTGTTGGTGTTGACACCAACTATCTTCTAGTGTTAAACACTGACTTATCAATCTCATTCTCAGTGTTCAACACTGATTGTTCTTTAGTGTTTAACATTAGGCATTGGCCCAATTGGCTAAATGGCCAGAGGCAAAGCCTCTCCTTCAAGGGACCAACAGGAGGGCCGATGTCCCAGACATGATTGGACTTAGCCCAAGCTGGCCATAAGTCCTCAGTTCGTAATTAACTGGGCTAATGGGCTCATAACATAATTAATTGGTCTTGATCCCAAATTGGGCCAAAGACTATTTAATCCACTCCGGTTCCAGGGTACATCTCTTCATTCCTTTGATACTTGGCGTTGTAATCCCTCGACGTCTTCAAAGAGGTGACGGGTCCCGATGACCACACATTGATATGGATTGTGGGGTCTTTAAACCCATAGACTACGACGTCCTTAACCTTGACCGAGATGTCTTAAAACTAACAATGGACTGTGGGGTCCTTAAACACATAGACTACGACATCCTTAACCTTGACCGAGATGTCTTAAAACTAACAATGGACTGTGGGGTCCTTAAACCCATGGACTACGACGTCCTTAACCTTGACCGAGATGTCTTAAAACTAACAATGGACTGTGGGGTCCTTAAACCCATGGACTACGACGTCCTTAACCTTGACCGAGATGTCTTAAAACTAACAATGGACCGCAATGTCCTTAAACTACCCATGGACCGAAATGTCCTTAAACTAGCGATGGACCACTATGTCCCTAAACTGGAACGATAGAGCCCAAACGCTCTTTTGTTGGATCTAAACGATCCCGTTTAAGTTGATCTTAGCCTTAAATACGGCTAACGTATCCTTAAACCTTTCAAACAGACTTTAGTCCCAAATTGGACTATAGATCCCCCCAATTAACTCTGGTCCAAGGGTACATCTCTGAACTCCTCTGACATCTGTCGTTGTAATCCTTCAACGTCGTCAGAGAGGTGACGGGTCCCGACGGCCATACATTAAATGGACCACTATGTCCCTAAACTGGAACAATGGAGCCCAAATGCTCTTTTGTCGAATCTAAACGATCCCGTTAAGTTGATCTTAGTCTCATGTTAGGCTAACGCATCCTTAACAAACGTTTGAGTTGATCTTGGCCTCAAATATGGCTAACGTATCCTCAAACCAAACCCCCAATCCCAAATCTAAGATAATACGGATTTGGACTAGTCAACGCCCTACGGGCGACAACATAACTCGGTCTCCGTAAACAATCCACGGGCAACTAAATATAAAATAAACACACACGACACGAAGTGACCATCTGGAGAAGGAGAAAGTTGTTACCGCGACGCGGTAGCGTAATTAACTGCAGGGGCTTGCGCCTGCAGGGAAGAGCGTCCCCACAATCAAAAACCCCTCAAACGAGGGGGAATCTGACGAAGTCTGCTACATCGGCCGCATCCGTTCAGACCTTCGATACATGGTGCCATAAATCAACTAGGCATCTTCGGAGAGGTGGACGGATAGCACCAATTAGCATCTGCCCCCAAACCTCAGGTGAGACGTCCCGCGTCTCGGCCGCCGTTCGGAAGGGAACATAACCCTTGCTGAAATCATCTGGACCTGATCTCAGCAGTCGGTATCAAGTGTGCCGGGAACATGTTATGGTCCTGTGTTAGCTGTGTAATATGTGATATAAGAAAATCGAATATTGAAACGTATCTTACCTACTGAGCATGGTAAACTCAGTATCATACTCATCCTCATATTTGGTCCACATCGAAGCCTGTTGTAGGTGGATGAATTGCTGCTCCATGTCAAAACGGGCAGTCTCTGGAAAGTACTTTGCGTAGAACATGTCGCGAAAATTTTTCCATTCGATCGGCTGGTCAAGACGGCCTTCTTTTGCCTTCCACCAAACTCGAGCATTGTCGGTGAGTTGCAGCTTTGCAAGTCGTACCCAAGCGATCTCTGGCACTTGTGCTGCTGCCAGATCATCCTCAATGCTCTGCGCCTATTCTTCAGCTTCTAGAGGGATCTCTTTTCCTGAAAATTGCTTTGGGTGCAATGCCCGGAATTGCTTTACTCTGGGCGCTTCCGCTTATGGATGGTTCAGTAATATAGCAGTCTGCTGCTGCTGTCCTTCCAGGAGGCTTCGGATTGCCTCATACAGTACCATCTGCTCATTGATCGGAGCAGCAATAGTAGGTGTAAGCTGTAGAGGTGGTGGTGTGTTGTTGAAGTTGGTGCTGGTATTGTTTGGAGAATCCTTAACCTTGAAAGTAAAAATAGGGTTATGATAGATTCAAAGTATATGAAATTGTAAGATTCAAGGAATATGAAATGCAAAGAATGTTTTTAGTTGCTGATTCTTGTGTTATATTGCTTAGGGACTTCATGCAGAATTGACCTGCACGTCCATGCTGAACTGACCTGCATGGGCCGCCATAAAAACCTTCCACGTCCCGCTTCCCGGTGTACGGTAAGAGGGCATGGCGAGACCCGCTACGTATTTACTCAAAATTAAACACGCTAAGCGTATCTAAGCAATATAATGTAAAATATACACAGGAGACATGAATGTAAATGAACAACTTTTATTTATTAACATTTCTTTACAAGTACAACTGAAAATTTAAATACAGGAATGGAAAGCAATGCCTAAACAATGGTATGAACTGAAAAGAAAATATATACAAGTATCTAGAGCTCTGGGTCAATGGCGAACTGCTCTAAGTTTTCGGTGCTGGGCTCGACCTCGAGAGAGTCCGATCCACCTGACAACATTCCAAAAAAAGAAGAGAAGGAATGTCGTCAGCGAACAATCGCTTGGCAAATCCCAAAAATAGGTAAGAATAGACAGATGAATAGACAGATATGAGAATATTACTGGTGAGTTTGTTATGTTAACGCGGTTATTTGTAGCTTGGTACAGAATATGCCAGTGTATACGAGAGGAGTCTCACTATTCCGGAGACTAAGGTATACAGAGCACAAGGAACCGTTAAGCCACGGAACAACAGCAATGGATATTCAGGTTAGGTGTATTAAAGTGACCGTCTCATGCCACTTCTACCACATGCCGTACCAGTCTACCCCTGTAAAACCACGTAATGTCTTTTGTATTGATTGTATTTTTTTTTTATAGATGGAAGGCTTTCTGAAACCATGATATTATGTAAACGGAATGGATATAAATGGATAGTCATGTAATCAGAGTATATACATGGTTCGGTTCGGTCGAGTCATATTGATATAGATTGAATTCTGGTATAAATGGATTCATGTTGTATTATAGTTATACTTGAATGGAATTCAAGTTAGATTGATTTCATATTAGACCGAGACTCTGTCTGAGTCAGACACTTTAAAACGAATTGAAGTCCTGAATTAGTTTTGATGTTATCGGTAACTGCTGCACATGGACGGCAGGATTTGTGTCTTTTTCCAAGACAATTACCGTATTGATAACACCGTTTTTAGGTTATCTACCTTAGATAAGCAAGCACCCATATTCTCCGGCTCCCTGAGGCTCAAAAGAACTGCTCCAGCTTAAACCTATGTTTACTGGGGTCCTTATTGTAAATTAATATAACTTGAGGGGGTTTTATGAAAAATAGTTTTGATATATTTTCAAAATACACCTTAAGTATTTAATTATCGTCTTTAGGGTTTTCATAATTGTAATTTTTATAAAGTGAAATATTCTAGTGAATATAACCTAGATTTCAATGTATATAGTATTTTAGTGTAATAATGGAATTGTATTGAGTTGTAATGGTAGTTTCATGAAATTTGTGATTCTTTGATTTAGAAAACATGGAATATATATTGTATACTTAAAATAGATATTTTGATAATATATATATATATAATATATAACTTATTTATTAAATAGAAATCACATTTTTCTTAAAAATTGCATTAAAAATTCCATCGAGGTCGGATACTCCGTGAGGAGGTCTGCATATCGCTCTACTAGGCCCGAGGATGTGCGATAACCCGCACTATCCTGATTGGGGTTTCCCAAAATAGGTTGTAGAGACGCATTTGTAAGGATTTAAATAATTCACTTTTAAAGAAAACGGTTTTTGAATGTTTATGCTATTTAAATATAAACTCCTATTTTCCCACAAACTAATTTTCCAAAACCCATCGTGCTATATCAAAAATGTGTGTTGTGATGAGATAGGTCATTATCTCGTGAGTTTTCTAAAGGTAATATGGGTAAAATGAATAAGCAATGACGTATGTAAACATGATGGTATTTTACTGTAAATGAAATAGAAGTTGCAATACATATTATTTTGAGATGAAACTTGTTCTAATTTGTTATTTAATGGTTAATAGACGATATATAAAAAGATGGTAAATTTGTTATTAAGAAAAATTACATTTTTAATGAAATTAGAATCGGAAGTCGGAATAACTCAGCTTACGACGAGTTTTGAATTGAAGATGTTTTAGACTAGAATGAGGGGAGGGGAGAGGGGAATTACTGGTTGGAATTATAGAGAAGAGGAAGGGAGATTTTGGGATCGTCGGGAAGTCGTTTCGTCACCGAATTCTTCCCGAAACGTCACCGAAACTTCGACCTTTGTAACTCCACTTGTACAACTTTGGACTTGGAAATTTTTAAAGAGTTTTGGTATGGGATTTCTGAATGAGGAGGGGTAAAATGTAGTGTGGTATTTATAGGGTAGGGTTTAGGGTAATGAATTGAGAATAAAAAATGTGTATTAAAAATTGGTTTAATAGTGATTTTAAATTCTTTGGATAATTGCAGAGTAAACAAACAACATGGGGGTAGTAGGGTAGGCCAAGAGGTGCCAGGGGAAAACATTCAAAGCATCACCTACAAATAAGTCCGGCGGTGCCGGCCCCCCTTCACATCTCGCCGGTCCAATCCGGTGGGATGGGCTCTGGATCTTGGCCACGTGTCCTTGTCGCTTCGTATATCTCAGTGCTCGTGTTTGATTTTGTTGTAACTTTTCATTTTACGTGTTTTGCACGTGTAAACTTTTGAGCTTCTAAAACTTTAAAAGAAAATAAATAAAAAATATCTGTGGCTGGGGGATTCGAACTTAGAGGTTATATCACAGCAGTGCAAGGCTTTACCAATGAGCTACAAGTTCTTTCTTGCTGTTCAAAAGCAATTTAAATACTTATAGCTTACACAGGATTGCAATTACTCCATTTGTACATTAATTTTTAAACAATTTTCTGTACACTGAAACAGTGTTGTTACAGATTTAGAAGGGACTTACCATTTAGAATCTTCAAAGAAAGGGTTAGGAATAGAAGATTACGTCATGGTGTCGCGGGAGCTCCGGAATAGGCTTCGGTTTTCGCCGGAACCAACTTGCTCGCTAACTCCTCTTTTACTTCACTTGCACTAGGAACTTTTTAGAGAGTTTTGGCTATAATTTTCAGAATGGTGCTGAGCCAGGGTAGGAGATGGTATTTATAGTAGGGAATTAGGGTTTGGGAATTAAAAGTAAGGATTAAAGCATTAAAATTGTGATAAATTGTGAATTGAAAGGTCTCTATTTGATTGCAGAGAAATCAAACAATGCAGGGGGTTAGGGGTAGGTGAAGAGGTGTGTATGTAAAGCCGAGGGCAAATTGGCCCTATCTTGACCGTCGGTGTCGGTTTTTCATCAAGTTCGGCCAGTCGATCTCGAGGCATTTGCCTCGAGATTCGTGCCACTTGATCAACGCGGTATTTAAACCCTTTTGCACGTATTTGATTTTTTTGAACTTTTCATTTCTTTTGGGCTTCCAAAAAGTTAAATAAAATTCAGAAAAAAAATAATGTGTCTGATGGGAATCGAACACATGGGCTACGTCACAGCAGTGCAAAGCTTTACCAGTGAGCTACAAGTTGTTCCTTGCTGTTATTTAACAAAATTGACTTATAACTCAAACTCATGCTGTAAAACTCATTTCTTGTATATTAACAGTAAAATTTCCGTACAAGATTTTAGAGTCATTACATTCTATCCTCTTTATAAAAATTTCGACCTCGAAATTTACATTTACATATGGTCTAATTTTCAAAGAGGTAAGGGTATCTTACACGCATATCTTCTTCTCGTTCCCATGTTGATTCTCCTGAAGAATCCTGTCTCCACATCACTCGGACCAAGTTTACTTCCTTTTTCCGCAGTGTCTTTACTTTTCGGTCCAGGATCACAACTGGTTGTTGGTCGCAAGTCAGATCAGTCTGTACGGTGAGCTCTAAGTGATCGAGTATGTAACTAGGGTCGCTCACATATCGTCGTAGCTAGGATATATGGAACACGTTGTGCACTCCTTCCAATGAGGGTGGTAGTGCTAACCGGTATGCCACTTCTCAAACTCGTTCAAGTATGTCGAACGGTCCTATGTATCTTAGACTTAGCTTACCCTTCTTGCCAAAATGGATTGTTTACCACCGGAAACAAAGATGAACTGGGATGGATCGTCTTGCCTGAATCTGGGGGCAGATACTATTTGGATTTATCCTTCCACCTCTCCAAAGATACCAAGTTGATTTATGGCGTCATATATCGGAGGTTTGGACGGATGCGGCCGTTGTAGCAGACTTCGTCAGATTACCCCTCGTTTTATGAGGGATTTTTTATTGTGGGGACGCTCTTCCCTGCAGGCGCAAACCCCTGCAGTTAATTACTTTACCGCATTGCGATAACCACTTTCTCCTGCTCCGGCAGTTCACTTCGTGTCGTGTGGGTTTTTTTTTGTTTAGGTTGCCTGTGGATTTTTTACGGAGACTAGTTTATGTCATCGCCCGTAGGGCGCGGATCAGTCCAAATCCGTATATTTTAGATTTGGGTTTAGTTTATTTAAGGACCGTTAATCTGGTTTAAGATTAAGATCGACTTAAATATATGAGCATTTGGGGCTCGGTTATTTTAGTTTAAGGATATCGTGGTCCATTACCGCCGTGTTTGGGGCAGATATTAGTTGAAGGATGTTTCGGTCCAATATTCCCGTTTTGGGGACGAATATTAGTTTAAGGACATTTCGTTCCATTATCGTCGTTTTTAAGGCGACTGTTAGTTTAGGGACATTCCGGTCCTTCATCACCGTTTTTAAGGCGACTATTAGTTTAGGGAAATTTCGGTCCCTTACCCATCTTTCACGCACGTGTATTTGTTATGTGACGAAGTGAACAATGGTGATATGGAATGTGCTCAATTTGGGGAACGATCCAATTTGAGGCCTACACACGATCCGATTTGAGGCCTGCACATCAATTTGGAAGTGCATCAATGTAAAAGAAGTTGCTGGTCGTCGGAACCCGCCACCTCTCTGAAGACGTTGAGGAATTACAACGACATGTATCAGAGGTGTGAAGAGATGTACCCTTAAACCAAATCCCGTATTTGAGGGGGGAAATGGGGTGATCGTCCTAAGAATCATTAGTCGTATTTGAGACTAAGATTATCTTAGGAGATATGGGATGAATATCGTTTTGGATATTATCAATGACAGATCTTTAGTCATGTATAAGACTAAAATCAGTTTGGGAGATCATGACCAATGTGGGCTCGGTTGATTTTAAAATAAAAGTGGTTTACCCTCAGGAAATTTGGCCAATTTGAGCTGAGATTGGATTTCTATACTACCCAGCAGTGTTAAACACTGATATATGCAGTGCTCATGTGTATTTCACGTGGGGGCACTGGAATAGTGTTGAGCACCAAACTTTTCTGGTGCTCACGTGTTTTCACGTGAAGCGCTCATATATGGGTGATGTCCAAACAGGGCTAAGCACTTAGTCATTTTGACTGTTCACGGAGTGCTAAGCACTTTGCATGGTACTCACGTGGGAAGCACGTGAGTGCTGAGCATTGATTTCATGTTTTTATTTGCCCACCCTCCTTTTTGCTATAAGTGCTAAGCACTTGGCTGGGGCTCACGTGTGAAACACGTGAGACGCCGGATATTGTATTTCCAAGAGTGTTTCACATGATTGCTTTGTGTTGGGCTGCTTTATTTGGTGGTTGCCTTACCAACACATAGGGGAAGCACGTGACGTGTTTTTAGTTTTTCTTCTGTTTGTTTTGAACATTCACGTAGGAAACACATGTGGCAAAATAATAGTGCTAAGCACTAATTTTTACTCACGTGTGTTTCATGTGAGACGCCAAGTTCGTCTTGTTTTCAGAGATATTAATCTTTGTTAATGACTTTTTAGTCATTGATAATCATCAAGATTTCTATTTTGAAGATCTTGAATCATCATCATTGTTATTATTGGAGAACTAAGTTCCCTTTTACTTTTATAAGAAATAATTTCTTTATGTAGGGTTAAACCCTAATATTGGGGGAATTAAATTCCCAGAACATATGTTCTTTATCTTTTTCTTTCTTTTTCTTTTTAATCTAGTTCTTATCCCTAAGTTTTGAGTCTGAAGAACAGAATCTCCCCGATGAGAATTAAATTCTCAACTTATGGGGAGATTTGCTCTTGCAAATCTCAAACCAGAGGAAGAACTAAGTTCTTGTATAAAGGGTTAAACCCTTATATCCGTTATACTAGGAAAGAGGGATATTTTTAATCTCTTTTTTTTTTATTTACCTAGAGTGTTTTGAAGGAGGAAAGTCTTCTTCTTTTGAGAATTAAATTATATGTTCTCTCAAGAGGTCACTATATTTTGCAGAAGCTTATCCGTGGGTTCCTTTCTTTTCTCTGTCTGTTTTGATTAATCTCTTTACTCCTATTTATAGGAGAAGAGAAAAATCAATTTGTTGAGAAAATCAATCATTAAGAGATCGCGATTGATTTCATGATCAATCAAAATGATCTTTTAGATCAATCGGTGAATTTTATTCACCGTTGGATTTTTAATCCAAAGGCTCTCTGTTTAACAGAGAAGATTTCTTGTTTGTTTAACAAGATTAGAAAATATTTTCCTAAGATAGAATTTTATTTTATCATATGAATATCTTGTTAGTTTAACAAGATTAAAATTTTATTCTAACATAGAATTTAATTCTATCATATAGAATTTTATTCTATCATATGAATATCTTGTTAGTTTAACAATATTAGAATTTTATTCTATCATATGAATATATTGTTAGTTTAGTTTAACAAGATTAGGAATATATTTTCCTAATATAGAATTTAATTCTATCATATGGATATCTTTTAGTTTAAAAAAATTTGAATTTTATTCCAACATAGAATTTAATTCTATCACATAGAATTTTACTCTATCATATAAATTTCTTGTTAGTTTAACAAGATTAAAATTTTATTCTATCATATGAATATCTTGTTAGTTTATCAAGATTAGGAATATATTTTCCTATCATAGAATTTAATTCTGTTATATGAATATCTTGTTAATTTAACAAGATTAGGAAAATATTTTCCTAAGATAGAATTTTATTCTATTAGATGATCAATGGGTGATTTTATAATCACCGTTGGATCAAAAAAGATCTTTCTAGTTTCAGGAAGATCGGGGAAATATTTCCCACATAAAATTTAATTCTATCAGATGGTTTAATTGGTGATATTTTATCACCATTAGATTTTAAATCCAAGATTCTCTGTTAGATAAAGATCTTTCAATATTAGAAAGATTAAGGAAAATATTTCCCAAATAGAATTTAATTATATCATATTGAATTTAATCCTATCAGATAGTTTAATTGGTGATATTTTATCACCATTGGATTTTAAATCAAAGATTCTCTATTAGAGAAAGATCTTTCCATATTAGAAAGATCAGGGAAAATATTTTCTAAATAGAATTTAATTCTATTATATAGAATTAAATTCTATTAGATAAGAGCATTTTAAATTGGGCCGTTCATATGCTTTACATGTGAGTGTTGCCAAAGAAAGCTGCAAGAGAACTCACGTGTTTAACATGTGACCCCCAGTGTGAGTTTTAGCCTGTTTATTTTTAGCGCTCATATACTTTGCATATGCGCGCACACGTGTTTAACACGTGAGGCATGTTTGGCCTTTGGTTATTTATGTTCAGCGCTCACGTGTTTAACACGTGAGATCTGCTTGGCCTTTGGTTATTTATGTTCGGCGCTCATATGCTTTGCATATGAGCGCCCACGTGTTTAACACGTGAGGCCAGTTTGGACCTTAGTTATTATTTGCTTCCAGCGCTTATATAAGTGCTCACATATTTAACACGTGAAGCACGTTTGGCCTTTGGTTATTTATGTTCAGCGCTTATATGCTTTACATATGAGAGCTCACGTGTTTAACACGTGAGGCCTGTTTGGCCTTTAGTTATTTATGTTCAGCGCTCACGTTTTTAACATGTGAGGCCTGCTTGGCGTTTGGTTATTTATGTTCAGCACTCATATGCTTTGCATATAAGCGCTCACGTGTTTAACACGTGAGGCCGGTTTGGACCTTAGTTATTATCTGCTTCCAGCGCTTATGTGCTTAACACGTGAAGCCCGTTTAGCCTTTGGTTATTTATTTTCAGCACTTATATGCTTTGCATATGAGAGCTTACGTGTTTAACACGTGAGGTATGTTTGACCTTTAGTTATTATTTTATTCAGCGCTCATATGCTTTACATATGAGTACCCACGTGTTTTATACGTGAGGCCAGTTTGGCCCTTAATTATTTGTTTTCAGCGCTTATATGCTTTGCATATAAGCGCTCACATGTTTAATATATGATGCCAAATTGTGAGGATTCTTTTTCTCTTTCTTCTCCCCCTTTTTTTATAACGGAACAAGTAGCTCTTAGCCACAAAATTTGGCGGGAACAAATGCCCCCCACTACCTTGCCCACGTAAGTATGTATGTGGATGAAGTAGCGCAAAGTTATGCCTGACCATAGAATTGATGGTTTAGGAGACAAGTTTAGGGTCCTTATAGCCTAAGGCTTTTTTCGTCTTCATGAGCCGTAAGGGTCTCAAGAAGGGTTTTTTTCTCTCCCTATGAGTCGTGAAGATCTCATTGGTGCATATTCTTCCTAGAAATCATGAGGATTCCTAAGTGTTCATCGCCTCCGTGAGTCATAAGGATCCCACTCGGGTATTTTTTTCCTTACGAGTCGTGAGGACCCATAAGTAGCATCTTCATTTCATTGGCATGTAACTTTGGCGAATGTGGCCCGTGGATGGTATACAAGAGTCCATCTTGACTTCCTTGTAGGGCAATGATGGCTTAAGAAACAAGTTTAGATCTATCGCCTAAGGCTTTTCAACTTTATGAGCCGTGAAGGTCTCATAAAGATATTTCTCCCTACGAGTCGAGAGGATCTCGTAGGTGTATTTTCTCCTTAGGAGTCATGAGGGCTCCTAAGTGTGTTTTCTCTTGAGAGTCGTAAGGATCCCACAAGAGAATTTTCTCCTTACGAGTCGAGAGGACTCGCAAGTGGTTTTTCCTCCTCATGGGTATGCGACTTTGGAGCCCGTGGATAGTATACAAGAGTCGGTTTGGACCTACTTGTAGGGTAACAGTGCTTGGGAAACAGGTTGATATCCCTGTCGTCTAAGGCTTTTCACCTTCATGAGCCATGATAAAGATGTTTTTCCCTACGAGTCGAGATGAGTCGTAAGGATCTCGCAGGTGTATCCTAACGTGAAATATAGATAACCCATATTCTTTATGACAGGGGTCCGTTAGGTTTGTGGTACAAGGGTTTTAGTCCGTGGCACCGTCGTATTGACTGATGTATTCCTCGATATGCAGTCTTTAAGCTGATATTCGAGTAGCCCCGCAACTATCGTGTCTCTGATCCCTTCTGAGGCTGGACAAGACGTATTTAAGTAATCTCCTTAGGTCATATTACTGTCGGAGGAGCAATCATTAGGAATTTGTCATGACGCTTTTTACTTGAGGTTAGGCTCAATTTGGAGCCCCGATGAGTCATAACCACTCAGCTCTGGTGTGGGATGATCTCTGATAGTCTTGTAGGCTTTATATGAGTTACCTTCAAGACCCGAAGCTGGGAATATGTCATTGCTTCATTTTTTTAACGATGTCGCGCCGATTCTTTACTGATGTATCTGTAGGACCTCTATGATGTATGTATTGCAATTGAAATCCGGAGCTAAGAATATGCCATCGCCCCACGACTGTCGTGTCTCTGATCCCTTCGGAGGCTGGACAAGACGTCTTCAAGTAATCTCCTTAGGTTATATTACCATTAGAAGATCAAGCGTTGGGAATTTGCCATAACTCTTTTTACTTGAGGTTAGGCTCAATTTAGAACCCCGATGAATCATAACCTCACCCTTCTAGGGTGGGATGATCTCTAATGGTCTTTCGGGTTTTATATGAGTTGTCGTTAAGACCCGAATCTAGGAATATGCCGTCACTTCATTTTTTCCTTTGACGATATCGCGCCGATTCTTTGCTGAAGTAGGGTAAACATCTGTAGGACCTCCATGCTGTATGTATCGCAGTTGAAGTCCGGAGGTAGGAATATGTCATTGCTCCATTTTTGTTACGACCCTTGGGTCTTTTGTTGACGTTGCGTCTACATCTTGCTGGAGTGAGAAGGAACGTCGGGATAGTCTCTAGGTTGTATATGAACCGTCAAGACTTGGAGCTAGGATTTTGCCGTGACTCCATTTCTATTTGACCCTTAGGTCTTTGTTAACGTCGTGTTTGCACCCTGCTGGCATGAGGAGAATGTCGGGGTGATCTCTAGGCTTTAGATATTGCCATTAATATCTGAAGCTAAGATTTTGCCATCATATTTATTTGATTGTTGCGTCCGCATCCTGCTGAAATGAGGAAAACGTCGAGCTGGAGCTAGGATCTTTGCCATCATTCTACTTTTGTTTGTTGACGTTGCGTCTGCCCCGAGAGGGAACGTCGAATTGGAGCTGGGATTTTTCCATTACCCCTTTTTGATTTCGACCCTTGGGTCTTTTGTTGACGTTATGTCTGCATCCTGCTGGAATGAGAAGGAACGTCGAGATAGTCTCTGAGTTATATATGAACCGTCAAGACTTGGAGCTAGGATTTTGCCATAGCTCCATTTTTGGTTTTGACCCTTGGGTCATTTGTTGACGTCACGTCTACATCCTGCTGGAATGAGAAGGAATGTCGAGATAGTCTCTGAGTTGTATATACACCGTCAAGAATTGGAGCTAGGATTTTGACATAGCTCCTTTTTTGTTCAACCCTTAGGTCTTTTGTTGACATTACGTATGCATCCTGCTGGAATGAGAAGGAACGTCGAAATAGTCTATGAATTGTATATGAACCGTCAAGATTTGGAGCTAGAATTTTGCTATGGCTCCTTTTTGTTCAACCCTTGGGTCTTTGTTGACGTCGCGTCTGCACTGATAAGGAACGTCAGGCTGATCTCTAGGCTGTAGATGTTGCCATCGAGATCTGGATCTAGGGATATGCCATTGCACCACTTATTTTGGTGATGTCATACTGATTCTTTGCTGAAGTTTGGTAGACATCCAAATGACCTTTATGCTGTATGTATCTCCATTGGGTCCGGAGTTAGGAATATTCCATTGCTGTAATTTCATTTGACAGTTACTCCTACACCCTGCTAGAATGAGGAGAACATCGAGCTGGAGCTAGGATTTTGCCATCACTCCACTTTTGTTTGTTTACGTTGTGTCTGCACCGAGAAGGAACGTCAAGTTGGAGCTGAGATTTTTCCATTACTCCTTTTTTGAAGGGTTACACTAGCGCCTCGGCCATCTTCCGTGGCCAAATGCGGAACAAAATTTTTACGATGAACATAAACTTGGCGCTAGAATAACACTAAAACCCGGATCTTTACTATAAACCTAACTAGCAAAAGAATAGAGTTCTATCTACTATGATAGAAAGTTATACCTTAAACTTGAACTCTTTCTTCTCCTTGTTGTGAGCTCCTTGGAATGATCTAGATGGCTCCTCCTCTTCGTCTCCTCTTTGCCAAAGAAAGATCCACCCGAAGGCCTCTACCTTGAGCTCCTACCCCAACAATGAAGTAACTAGAGTGCTTGGCTTGCTAGACTAAGAACCCTAGAGTGAGTAGAGAGGTGTTTTGGTGGTTTAATCTCAAAAGCTTATGATTTTCAACACATGAAACACTTAAGCTTTGAGAGGGGAAGATGGAGAGCTAACTATGAGAGAGAAAGAGAATGATAGAATAATATGAACCTTGCTCTCATATGATAAATATATGATAATAATAATAACATTTAAGTAAATTGTGATGGTGAATTGATTTGACCACTATCATTTCATATTTAATGCTAAGCATGGTTCAAGAAGCATCTTATGCTTAACAAAAAGAAAAAGAAAAATATCTAGGTCCATGTAAGTCAAAAAGTCAAATGGTCGAACCAATTCTAACCATGATACAATTATACTTAATTAATATTATTAATCATATTTCTTATTCTCATTAGGGTTTTGATCAAGTCAATGGTCAAAAACCCTAATGAGGTGTCTCCCTCTCCGCCTCAGTCAACTGTATGTACGTACCCGCATTCGTGTTCCGAAGAAACACGAATACAATAAGACCGAACTAACCCGAAACCAGATACTAGGATCTGGTTTAAACCAAAGCCCACTAGTATCAACTGCCCGAACACCGAACACGCACAAGTACGCATATATGAACGAACCCTGTCGTAAAACCATACGACCTCTACTCGTTTCGCCCAAAGGTGAACAACCCTCTGTGTGGAACTCTAAAGACTCGACACTACGCTGGCAGTGGGTTTAACTGTTGGAGATAGTGCCCTCAGAGTTAATTATTGGATCACAGGTACGTGATTGCAATGATTGAGGGGAGGACCTATCCCAGTAGGACAGTCTTACTCGAGATGATAGTATCCTATCTGGTTTATCTTTATCATCGTGTACTGCTTTAGGTGACCTTACGATTCGCTATTGCACGTTGATAGAGCCCCTAGGATTCTTTCTTGACTACCAGCAATATGAGGGCGATCATATACGTGAGAGCTGGAGTCTATAAGCACATCCTTAAAAGGTCCCTAGTCGTTGGAGTTTCGAGACAGGGCATCGATTCTCCAGAGTAGACTAGTGTATACAGTCGAGACCCCGACGAGGGGCGGTGGCCGGTCTCACAAGCCACTGGTGTCAGTTGGTTCACCTAAGATGTATACAGGTGCTCATTGGGTTATGAGTACACCGGACAGGACTCGCCGGGAACCTGCTAGTTGGGATTATACCTGATGTCAGATAGCAGTTCCCTGGTGACATGTGTACAGATTAGTTCATCGACCTGAGATCGTCATTTGTCTCGTGTGAGTTCCCACTGTGCTTTGATTACTACCCTACCACGCTCAAAGGAGACGTGCAAACAGGTTTTAGTTGGGTACAGTCCCGAGCCACATGGAGGCAGTGAGCGGATCTGCAGGGGTTCGTCTCTCCCGGTATTGGGGGTGAGGTCGCGCTGTGTCTAGGAGAGCCAGAACATGAAAAGTCCTTGGCCAAGGCAGGATATTTGCTGGTAGGTATTCCAGTAGTATCTCAGGGTGTTCTGGGCTACACTCCGACACGACTTGTACCGCTTTTGGGGGTCTGACTTTCACCAACCCCCTAGGCCCGCCATGCGATGCTCATAGACGAACGGACCGGACTGTACGGATATTGTCACTAACAGGCTCAGTAGGGTGTCAGGATGAGTTCGCTCATCGACGTCCCTTTTGGTTAATAGCTGGTAGCCCGTCACGTATGGCTAATACCTCTGACGTGCTAGTGGTTAAATCCACAGCCATAGTATTGACGAGTCTTTAGAGTCCACCACACTCAGTTACTCAGGTTTCGGACGAAACGCTGTAGAGGCCGTATGGAGATATGGCAGCGTTCGATCATATACGTGCGGTATTGCACGGATCGTGATCGGACGGATTTTACTAGCCGGCTTTGGCTTAAACCGGATCCTAGTATTAGATAGTGTAGATTTTGTCTCTTTACATTTGTGTTCAGTGGGAATACAAATGCGGGCATGTATTTGCAGTAGCGGGGTTTTCCTGTAATTTATTACGGGATCAGTTTTCTGAAGTTGCCAGTTTGCATTCCGTTCCGGCCGGTTTTCTTTTGTTCCTTCACGGCCGGACTTTTCGATGGAGGAGGTTATTTGCAAGTGTGCAAATAACATTTTGTGGAGGTTTATTTGTGAAATGATAGATTATGAAAGCATCTTTGCTTTTCTTGCTTTTATGTGATTTGAATGGATAAGAAATTGATTTGATATTGTTATCATTCACTTTGGGTTGTGGTCACCCTCGCCTTTTTCCTACCATCACCTCCCTTCATGATTTGTAATTTTTTCCTCCACCATTTGATTAAAGAGGGGCCGGCCACTTCATTAGGAGAGAGAGGATCATTTTATTTTGATGAGGGAAATTTTGTTCATCTCATATTTCATGCTACAAAATTCTAGCTCCACTTGAAATTTCATTTCATTCTCTTCTCCATCCATGGCAACTTCACCACCCCAAAAGAGACTATGATTCTACACTTGCCTACAGCAAATCTTGATCGCATCGGCTAGCCAACTTCGCGCCCGAGTTGCCTCGGTCCAGAAGTGGGAGCCCGTAAAAGAATCCGGCTACGTGGTGCCCTTTCCGACGAGGACGTGACGGACGGAGATTCCGCGGGAGATCGGAGTGGAGACGAAGACCGAAGGACACGGATCGCTTGGTATATCTCTTCACCCATCTTTATGTTTGCTAGTAGCTAGGTTAACGGCCCGATCCAGGATAAAAGTGCGCGGTGGTGCCGGTTTGCTAGTTTGCAAAGTTTTTGTTTCCGCATTTCCGGCGTCGGATCGACGGCCGGGGCGCCGCCGCGGACTTACATTGGTATCAGAGCCACGCCGTTAACCTAACCTAGCTTGCTCTAGTATGTTTAGTACTCGATCGAAAAAAATTCCCTAAAATCCGTATTTTGTATGCACATGTGTTCTCTGTCGAAATTTTTTCAGCTCCAAAAATTTTTCAGGTTCTTTCAGAATACTGTGCATGAAAATCTAAGAAATCTGTGAAAATTTGGTCGCGAGATCCCTCCATACCGCCGCGGAACCGCGGCCAAACCCATGCTTGGGCCGCGGTTCCGCCGCGCTTTTTACTATTCATCGCACCAAATTTTAACAGTAGGCTTTTGGGTTGGAAATAGGGGTTTTGGGATATTCTTTTTGGGCCCAGATTTTCTGTAAGTGCTACAGTAATGCTTTGGGGCCCACTTGGTAAAATTTGTTCGATCGGATATTTTAAACATGCTAGTTCATAGTATTTACATTATATCTGCGGCCGTGAATGTCACTTGATCGGTAAATCCTGTCTAACTGCTATAGCGCGGTTAGACAGATTTGCAAATGTGACATTCACATTGATGTTCTGTGTTGTGCTGTGATGTTGCGGATCGGTCGTGGGGATAGCCTGGTTGCAGTGATAATACAGTTTTGTTTTATATGTACATTTGATATTGCGGGGCGAGCGTCCGACATGTGGACTGCCGTCACTGCCTGTTTGTATTATTCTTTTGGGGCACGACCAGGTTGCGGTCGATGTACCCGTTGTATGTATATTTTACTTTCTGTACTAGGATTACCCCGCGGAGGGGTGCACGGATAGCCGGATTCTAGAGGGCAACGAGCCCGCATCTCATGGCGTTGAGACGGAGGGGGCTTCACTCTAGAATTGGCGGGCTATTCGCCGCACTCGTAGGGGGTATAGGTTGACCCAGGAGGGGTGCCCAAGTTACCGGATTCCGTGAAGTGCTGGGTGGTCCATTCACGTTGCTGAAGGGGGCTGCCTCGCTTCAGGTTTTGGCGGGTAACTTGCCGCGCCCGTAGGGGTCTAGGATTTCATTGCACAGGCTATCCACACGACCAGGGGAACGTCGGGTTTCAGTAGCGGCTCTGTGAAACCTGGGGATCTCAGATATCTGTATAGTTCTGTGATGCTGTACATTTCTGTGATGTTGCATTTTTCTCACGCCTTGAGCGAAAATTATATATTATATATATATACTAGTAGTAGGTGTATATGTTTTGCATCCACGCTAGTCCAGTCCCCGCTCTGTCGTTAGTTAAGTAATCTAACGGGTAATGACGGGACCCAGTGGCGAATGCGGATGGCATATACGTACATCATTATTTTCGTTCTTTTGTGGTGTGATCAATTGATGGGACTGCGTTGATTCGGATCAATGCAAGTTAAAAAAACCTATTCTGATGTTGTTGGAACATTTTTCAAAAAGCTGTTATTGCAAGGACGTTCACTTTTGTTTTGCACAGTGGTATTCAGTTGGAATATCCTGCTCCTCAGTCGACAAGGCAAGGGCCGAGATCCCTTCACCGAGAGTGACCCCTTGGACAGAAGTTTGCGTCAGGGCAATAACTTCACTATAGCCGATTACTTTTGCTTTGCATCGTGGTATTCAGTTGGAATATCCTGCACCTCATTCTACGGGGAAAGAGCCGAGATCCCTTTACCGGAAGTGACCTCTTTAGCAAAGGTTTTCGTTACTATATTTTTCTAAAAAGCTATCCGTTCCTTCAACGATATCAAGTTCATTACGTTAAAGGTTTTCGCCAGAAACCATTCATAGCCCTCCGTCGTTTCAGACGGATAGCACGTAGTATTCATGCTATGTTTGTTGGCCTTCGTCAAGGCATAGTGTATGGTAGCTGCTTGTTACTTTTCTGCTGCATAGATAGATCCGTTGGTTTGGGACAGTCGTATAGCCTTGTTGGTCTTCGTCAAGGGCTTGTACGGGTGGGTTCAAATCAACCTGGACAATGACGGGTAGAACTTGACACGTGACTTATGATTTGTTGGCCTTCGTCAAGGTCATAAGAGCATGGCGCAAAAATCCACATCGGGAGTTTCAAAAGAACTGAAACTTGCCAGATATGCGCATACCTTCTGGAGTGTGGTAGCGTGAGCGGATTCCGTCACGTTATCATGCGATGATAGTTGGATCCCGATTCCCACTGATGAGTTGGTTTACTCCTCGGGTGATCCCGGCTAATTCTTCTTTCAGGTTTGGGGAAGAATTTG
Source organism: Agapanthus africanus (assembly GCA_030015575.1). Classification (NCBI taxonomy): domain Eukaryota; kingdom Viridiplantae; phylum Streptophyta; class Magnoliopsida; order Asparagales; family Amaryllidaceae; genus Agapanthus; species Agapanthus africanus. The sequence goes on along the minus strand of JASDDO010000024.1, from coordinate 860,803,596 downwards.
ACGTTACAGTGGGAGGTTTCCAGATTAGATAAAGTGATAACCATTCTGATCTAGGTTAGAGTGCACGCTGAGTGTTTCTTTTCTCTCTCTCTTTGGCAACGACCATTGACCCGACCCTAGACTATGACTCAGTGACCAAGTTGACCAAAACCTTCTTAACACTGGCTTTTGGATTGTCAGAGTTGCAAACCTCATTGCCACTCCTACTTTTACCCTTTTCTCCAGGACACCCCGTATTACTACGAACGTCCACTTCCATTGGAAAAAACCATCGTATGGTTATATACGAACTCGAAGGAATTCGAGGATGGTTTCCGGTTCTGGAGAAAACGAATAGGACTATTCAGTTGTCTTTTCCTTTTACCTTCTCTCTCAGATTGCGAGTACTCCTTGGTTTAGGAGATAGTACACCTATTACGCAAATTGGATAGTCTTCTTCCAAATCTTAGGCAAGTGCCGAACGGTGGGGAATGAAGAAAACCAATTAGCCTAAACGGTGTACAGAAGGTATTAAGTTAAGACAAAGAAAGGGATTAGTAAGAGGGCAAACTAAATTGCGACTGCTATTCACGACCAAACCAAGTATTCTTCGCCAATCCTAAATCACCTTTGTATTTCTCCAGGACACTCCGTATCACTACGAAGATCCCAGTTTATTGGATAATCCATCGTATGGTTATATACGAACTCGAAAGGAACTTGTTCCAGTTCGGGGATGGATCCTGGTTCAGGAGAAATAGGAATAAGGTTCATTCAGGTGTCTTTTATCTTCACCTTCTCTCGCGTTGCGAGTGCTCCTAAGATTAGGACAGTACACCCATTATGCTTATTGGATAGTCTTCTTCCAAACCATAGGCTGGTGCCGAACGGTAGGGAAGGAAGAAAACCATTTGGCCTAAAGGGGTGTACAGAAGGTATTGACTAAAGGCATATAAAGGGATTTGGAGAGATGGCAAAGAGATATACGGTTACAGTTGTGAATCTGGATAATGGAAGAGGCATTACTATGAATACCGGGATACCCCATCGAAACATTTCAATATTTCAGTTTCACTGTGTATTGTTAAAAGAAAACTGATTTCCCAATTAGACACTTAGTCCAGGGTATGTATTTACCAAGTATGATTCTCACATCTGTATGGTTTTACAGATGATGAGTGGGAGTAAGTTATTGGGAATTAGGTGACCATCCTCATTATATCGGTATTCGTTGTAATTGGTGATATTTGAGGAAGCCACCTGGGTTGTTTGCCGGTCGGCAAATATTTGGTTTTGAATATCCGTTGTTGTGCACCAATTTCAAATTGATATATCTGTACGTCTATTTTTATAGAGTGAGACATACCTTTTTGAAATTATGTCCATGACATTTACCTATATCAGTGGATGGTTAGGTAAGGAGCATTAAACGGCGGTGTAATTCTTCATAACCATAGTACAGTTTTCAACCTACGACACACAGTGAATGAGTCACTAGACTCAAGGGACTTGTACAGAGTATTGTATATTGTCCAGTGTCCATAAGGACAGAGGGGTTGGTCCTCGTACTATATTCAGTTTACTTATGACTTCTCTAGTTCTTAGACAAGTGTTTCGTAGAAACACAGGGTCTGAGTTTTGAGAAGTTATAGGTATAAGAATAAAGTAGAGAACCAGGTATTGCAAGTATCGGGATTCTTCAAGGTGATCGAAGATGTAGATACTTGTATATGGTATTCAGTTGATAGTAATGGTTAAGAGAACTTGCTTCTCTTTCAGGTTACTCATAATTGGAAGCACTCCTAAGTTGAGTAACGCTGATCGGCCTCTCTCCATTTACTTGACATGCACTGGAGACAGCTGCATGATTTGAATCTGGTTCAATTAAATCAGTGCCTCTGTTTCTGTATTGGATATAGAACAGTTCATATCTTGACATTGTTAAGATACGGGGAGTTGTCCGGCTTATGCTTAAAACCAGACACTGGACGACTCAAGGCACGTTTCTGTAATGGCTGTTTGTGGGTTGACCCGAGCTATGACGAGGGTTGATATTCTACCATCTGGAAGATCAATAGTGATATTGTTCTAGATTCTGATACCGTATTTCATTCTCGCGATGAATGTATTGATTGGTTATATTCGATATAACCTAGATATCGAATCAAGGATTGATTCGATGAGCCGATACATAGGATACTAGTCGGTTATATGTGATATGGCCGGATCGTTAAATCAAATGTTGATTTAATGATTTAATGTATAATTATATATTTGATATATTACTTTGCATTAACTAGTATTGGTTCACTTTAAATGGATTTTCTCACTTGATGTGCAAGAAGTATATGTGATATACTTTTGTGCACATATTTGTATCATGTTTGATGATACTTGATTTTGTGGTTAAGTGTAAAGGATTAAACCATGGTTAAGAGATGATTAGGGTTTTGCTTTTTCATTTATTTATTTGTTTATTTATTTGGAAAAGATTTAGATAAGAATGGTGGCTTCTTTTGTTTCTAGTTGAAGCTTCATGAAGCTTTGACTTCTTAACCATTCTTGTCTTCATGCTTAACCCTAACCCATCCAAGTAACCATGGTCTATTCTCTACACTCTACCCTAGTTAGTATATGATAAGTATTCATTTACTTTTCATTTTAAAATAATACTCATCATATTCTAGCTTCATCTTCTTCTTCATCTTCAAAAGAAAAAGCTTGATGCCATCAATGGCAACTTGAGTTCTAAAGTGAGAAATCAAATTCTAAAGTGAACCCACCTCCTATTTCTTCACCCTCTACCTCTTGCCAAGTTGTTTTGGGTGTTTTCTTCACAAGTTTCACAAATTTGTGAAGTCGGAGCTTGAACTTGCGATGCCTCGACGTAGATCATCTTCGGCACGAAGCCGACGACCTAGTCCGCCCATTTTCCCGATGAAGCCGACGATTGAGTTCGGGATTCAAGATGGACAGTGAGAGGACGCCTACGTGGAGCTAAGGAAGTGGATATCCGGATCTACAAAGGTTGTAGCTTCTGATCTTTAGTTAAATTGTTAACTAGATTCGTATTTCGCCTAGATTTCTAGTCAATGATCCGTATTAGGGTTTCTCGGCACCCATAAAATTTGAAATTGGCATGGTTGATGCCTTGTGAGACCTCTATAGTGTGCCTAGGAACCTTTCACTGGTATCAGAGCCTAGCTAGAGCCTTAGGCGAAGTCTAGACGACGTTTGAAACCCGAACGAACCCGAAACCCTAAAACCCAAGTGCTCTCTGGACTTTTTCTAAAATCTGGGATTTTTCTAGATTAAAATTCTTAAAAAATTCAGCAGATAATTCTAAGAATTACGGTGCAATTATTTTTCAATGAACAGTGAAGCGTGTGGCGGAACCGCGGCAGAAGCATGGCTTCTGCGGCGGTTCCGTGGCCTATTGATGACGTCAGCCCTCCTACCTTGCACAGTAATTCATAATTTCTGCAGCTGAGTTTTATGGGTATTTTTAATAATTATTCAAGAGTTGAATTTTCTGGGGTGTTTTAGAGCTTCGATGTTTCGACCGGATTATCAAATTTCGTCTTTGTGTATTTCCGGATAATTTTTGAATTTGTTAAAATGTTCGACCGGATATAAATACCCAACTTTTCCCCTGTCGGGAAATTTCCAAGTGTTGGATTTTTCCTTAGTTTAACGACGTTCTAAGTAGTGCAAGTAACGCGATGGACCCTCTAGAAGACAACAAACCTTAACTCGATTATGTGACCGTCTTGAACTGCCCTTTGAACCTTCGGGTTTGGGGAAGTACGGCGTGCCACATGTGAGGCGTTGGCTTGACCCTTCTACGGTTGGACCGTTGGTACTGAGGCACGAACTGAATGTTGTTAGACTTATTTCATGTGTTGAGCTGTATCGGGAAAACTTGGGTATTCGACTGTTCGATCGGAAAGTTTAACATTTTCTGTTTATCTGGAATGTGATACAATAATTGGAATTCACAAACAGTTATGAGATAACTGAATGAATGTTATAAATCTAGCGGTTTAGTTTCACTTGATATTGAAAAGAGTTTTCGATAATGAGACTAAAATGCGGGGTTTATAACTGTTAGGCATGTGATGTCTAAGTATTTCATTTGATTAGGCATGTGATGTCTAAAGAGGTTGCGGATTCCAACTGTTGTAGTTTTACACTTTCTTTTCTGTGACCGTAAGTGTAGTATGTTCATATCGCCGGTTTCGTTGCTATACGTCAACGACAATTGGGGTATGCATACTTACTTACGTTGATAACATGTGATGTTATGTGTTGCTGGATATGTTATATTGGATCGTCGTGTTTGAATAGCCGGGGGTTTTTATGTGAGATGAGTGTTTTTCATTTTCATTCATGTAAAAACTTGTATGTAATATTCTTTTATTTGGGGCACTTCCAGGTAGCGGAAGTTGTCACCTTTTGTATATTATTTACTTTTCCGCATTAGGATAGACCCAGGAGGGGAGCACAAGTAACCGGGTTCTAGGGTCCAGTGGGAGACCAACTCGAGGAGTCGAGTCCGGGTCTTCTAACCCTAGAATTGGTAGGGTTGCTTGCTGCTCTCGTAGGGGTCTAGGGGTGTGGGATTGGCTATTCATCACGACCGTGGAATCCGTGTTTTATACTAGCTCGTATTGAAAACACGGACGTCCTAGTATATCCAATATTTCATATGTTTCTTCTGCTGCGATATCTGTGATGTGATCATGTGATGTTCTGTGATGGATACAGTATATAGTATATATGATATATTATATAGACGTTACTTATGTTTTACACCCGTACTAGCCCTGCCCCGCTCTGCCGTTAGTTACCTAACCTAACGGTGCACGAGGGGACATCGAGGCGAATGCGGATGGCATAAGTGTACGTCGTATTTATCTGTGATGTTTAGGTACATAAATGATGGGACTTCATTAATGTGATTAATGAAAGAAAAAAAACCTAAGATGTTGTGGAATCAAATTTTAAATAAAACAGGTAGCTACAGTTCTTGCTTTGCACAGCGATATATATGATATATCCCGCACCTTATTCGATGAGGAAAGGACCGAGATCCCTTCACCGGGAGTGACTCCTTTACCAATAACTGGCAGATGCTGCACACTCGGTTTGCTTTTGATTACTTTTGACTTTTGCTTTGCACAGTGATATATATGATATATCCCGCACCTCATTCGACGAGGAAAGGGCCGACGATCCCTTCACAGGGAGTGGCCCCTTTAGCAAAACTAGAAAAGCCTCAAAATCACTCCATTTCAAAACTTCATTTGATTCTACAACGATATCAAGTTCATTACGCAATAGGTTTTCAGAAAAACCTGTCGTAACCCTCCGTCATTTCAGATAAGTACTAGTTAGTATTCGTGCTGCGGTAGTTTGGCCTCCGTCAAGGCGCAGTGTACGGTAGCTAACTAGTGCTTATCTGCTTGCATATGATGCGATTGGATTAGGGTATTCGTACGGCGTTGTTTGGCCTCCGTCAAGGGTCGTGCGGGTGGGTTTAATTCAATCAGGAAATGACGGGTTGAACTTGACTAGCGGACTATGGGTTGTTTGGCCTCCGTCAAGGTCATAGGACGCTAGGGGCAAAATATTATCGGGAATTTCAAGTGTTGAAATTTGCAATGAGATTGCATACCTTCTATGAGATAGTTGGATCCCGATACCCACTGCGAGTAAGAGTTACTCCTGGGAGAGTTTTACACATTGCAATTAGCTAATCAAGTAGGTGTCTAGAAAGGTGTCAACGGGGTTACGCCTCTGGGAAAACGAGGTTTACATTAATTAGGTTCGTGCGAAAGCACGGGGGACCTCCCTCAAAGTACCGACACTGGCCTGGCTGAAAGATTGGCGAACTTGTAGTGTGTAATTAATCCCGGCTAATCTTTCCTTTTAGGGTTCGAAGGAAGATTTGATAAAAAGCAGTGGGAGCCATCCTGATTAGATAAGATAATAACCAATCTGATCTTGCACGAGCATACGCTAAAGTGTTTTCTTCTCTCTCTCTCCAGGTAGCGACCATTTCATGCCCTAATGAAGATAATAATATGGATGTATTAACCGAACCCGCATGTTATACTGTGCAGGGGAACGTTGAACCCGTTCTATCTTATAAGTGTTGTAAGAATGAACAGGAAACAGGAGAATATCTGGATTCTCAAGCCGCCCAAAAGAACATGCATGTTGATGCATCTTCTACAGGTGTGTTAGTTATTGAGAACTGTTTCTCAGTTCACCCTACGTCCTGGGTATTAGATACCGGATCAGGATCCCACATATGTAAACAGTTACATGGGCTACGAAAAGGTAGAGAACTGGTAAAAGGTGATCATTCCGTTCAAGTTGGGAATGGGGCAAATGTTGCAGCCAAAGCAGTTGGCGAATATCACCTTGTATTACCAAGTGGTGATACACTGATTCTAAATGAATGCTATTATATACCGAACATGATGTGCAACATTATATCAGTTTCTTTATTAAGTAAAGAAGGATATAATTTTGTATTACAGGGTAATGTTGTGAACATATTCCTAGATCAAAAGTTGGTTGCATCAGGCTTGTTGTATAATGGCATATTCATTCTCAATCAAAATACAGTTCTCAATTTACAAAACACACACAAGAGGAAGAGTTCTGAACTAAACGAATCTTTCTTGTGGCATTGTAGACTGGGTCACATCAATGTGACACGACTTGCTAAGTTGCATAAGGATGGATATTTAAATTCATTTGAATTTTCATCTTATGACACTTGCCAGTCATGTCTCAAAGGCAAGATGACCAAAACTCCGTTTACAGGACACGGAGAAAGAGTTACCGAACTCTTGGGACTAATACATAGTGATGTATGCGGTCCCATGTCTACACATGCCAGGGATGGTTCTTCGTACTTCATTACATTCACTGACGATCTCTCTAGATTCGGATATGTGTTCCTGATGAAACACAAATCAGAAGCTTTTGAGAAATTTAGAGAATATAAACAAGAAGTAGAGAACCAAACGGGCAAAAGTATTAAGATCCTTCGATCTGATCGAAGAGGAGAATACTTAAGTAACGAATTCAGAGATTATCTAAAAGAGAATGGGATTCTCTCTCAGCTTACTCCTCCTTATACACCACAGCACAACGGTGTATCGGAGCGGAGAAATCGCACCCTATTAGATATGGTGCGCTCTATGATGAGTACAGCTGAGTTACCTATTTCCTTCTGGGGATATGCATTGGAGACTGCTGCATACCTACTGAATAGAGTTCCGACCAAATCAGTGCCTACCACTCCATATGAGATATGGAATGGCAAGAGACAATGTCTTAATTTTATTCAGATATGGGGTTGTCCGGCCTATGTTAAAACACAAAATCCGGACAAGCTTGAGGCAAGGTCTGTTCTATGTAAGTTTGTTGGATATCCCAAACATTCGCGAGGGTATATCTTCTACCACTCCGAGGAACAAAAAGTGTTTGTTTCTCGACATGCCACTTTCTTAGAAAAAAGTTTTCTTATGAAACAAATAAGTGGCATTGAGGTAGAACTGGAAGAGATTCCAGCGACACAAACTATAACAGAAGACTTGGTAGAACCAGAGAATTCAGTAGAACTCGATGAACCCCAGCCTCTCCGCCGATCTAGTAGGGTTTCTCGTCCACCAGAGAGATACTACGGTTTTCTCATTGACGGTGGAAGCGAGGATTGCATCATGGAGGATGATGACCCAACTAGCTTCGAGCAGGCCATCACGAGTAGGGACTCTGTGAAATGGCTGGATGCTATGCGGTCCGAGATGGAATCCATGTACACCAACAAAGTATGGACTTTGGACGTTGCTCCTGAAGGGGTAAAACCCATTGGGAGCAAGTGGATCTTCAAGAAGAAACTTGGTGTAGATGGGAAAGTGGAGACTTTCAAAGCTAGACTTGTTGCAAAAGGTTTTCTTCAAAGACCAGGTGTGGACTATGACGAAACCTTTTCTCCAGTGACTATGCTTAAATCCATCTGGATCATGCTTGCCATCGCTGCATATCATGATTACGAAATCTGGCAAATGGATGTTAAGACCGCCTTTCTAAATGGTGATTTAGAAGAGTGCATGTACATGACTCAGCCAGAGGGCTTCGTAGATAGTGGGAGCAGCGGGAAGGTGTGCAAGCTGCTTAAATCTATTTATGGATTAAAGCAAGCGTCGCGGAGTTGGAACATCTTCTTTGACGTCGTTATCAAAGAGTTTGATTTCGTCAAAAACCCAGATGAACCTTGTATCTACAAGAAGGTGGCAGAGAGTAAGGTTGTCTTCCTCATATTGTACGTGGACGACATACTCTTGATAGGAAATGATATTCCTATGCTGCAATCGGTCAAGCTCTTCTTATCACAAAAATTCTCGATGAAAGATCTTGGTGATGCCTCCTGCATATTGGGAATTAGGATCTATAGAGATAGATCCAAAAGGATATTGGGATTGTCCCAATCCAGGTACATTGACACCATACTAAAGAGGTTTAGTATGGAAGAATCCAAGCGTGGGAACTTGCCTACGATCTCTGGAGTCACTCTCTCCAAAGAGATGTCTACCAAGACTGATTTGGAGAGAGCTCGCATGCAAGGGATACCCTATGCTTCGGCTGTAGGCTCTATCATGTACGCGATGCTGTGTACCAGACCCGATGTAGCATACTCACTAAGTATAGTGAGCAGGTATCAAGCTGATCCTGGAGAGAGTCACTGGACAGCTGTGAAGAGCATTCTCAAGTACTTACGAAGGACTAAAGAGATGCTCTTGGTGTATGGTAACGGAGAACTCCAAGTGGAGTCCTTTACCGATTCCAGCTTCCAGAGTGATAAGGACGACTCTAAGTCGCAGTTGGGATTTGTCTTTACCCTTTACGGAGGGGCGGTTAGCTGGAAGAGTTCCAAGCAGGAAACCGTGGCAGACTCGACGATGGAGGCTGAATACATCGCTGCCAACGATGCTGCTAAAGAGGCTGTCTGGATCAAGAAGTTCATTGCTGAACTTGGAGTGGTTCCATCCATTGAGCATCCAATACCTTTGTATTGCGATAACAATGGAGCGATGGCTTTGGCCAAGGAACCCAGGTCCCATCAGCGATCCAGGCATATTCTGAGGCGGTATCACCTGATCCGGGAGATAGTTGATCGCCGGGAGATCGAGGTCAGGAGGGTTGACACAAAGAACAACACGGCGGATCCACTCACGAAGGCCATTCCCCAGATACAGTTTGAGAGACTCTTCGGGATGCTCGGTATGCGATACTACAGCAGCTGGCCCTAGTGCAAGTGGGAGATTGTTAGTTGTATGTATGCCCTAGAGGCCAGTATTGTACAGATGATGTATATTATATTGGATGCTTGGACATATATAGAGATGACTTTCTTGCTCGATATGATAGTATGCTATCTGGTTGCTCTTTATCTTAACATGTATACTAGTCTCTTTATACTGTCTTATAGTTACATGTTGGTAAAGCCCTTAGGATGTGTACTTGACTACCTGGACTATGATGCAGATCATACTAGTGGGGACATGGTAGTCCATAAGTACATCCTTCAAGGTCCCTAGTCGTGGGTGTATCGAGACGGGGCATCGATATACCAGAGTAGACTAGCGTATACGCTTCTCGACCCATGAGATGGGCGATGGATGATCCCATATCCATTGGTGTTTGACATCAGAGATCGTATACGGGTGCTCAGTGGAGACTGGGTACACTGGACGGACTCGCCGAGAACTCCCAGATGGTATTATACCTCACGTCAGATGGCAGTTCTCAGGTGACACTTGTGCAGGTTAGTCTGTAGACCCGAGATCGTCATAGAGTCTTGTGTGATTCCCACTGTGCTTTGATCTCCACCTTACCACATCCATGAGGGCATGCAAAACGGTGGTCTTTGGGTACAGTCCCGAGTCACATGGAGGCAATGAGCGATAGGAGAGGTTTCGTCTCTCCCGGTATTGGGGGTTGATGTTGCACAGTGCTCGATTGGCCGTAACATGGAAGTCCCTGGCCAGGGCTGATCAGAGATTTGCTGGTAAGTGTTACCATTAGTTTCTCGACCCGTTATGAGCCTCATATCGGCACGACTTATCGGTTATTGGAGTCTGACGTTTACCACCCCTAGACTTGATATGCAACATATCAGACGAACAGACCGGACTGTACGGTAAGTGGTACTGGTTGGATTCACAGGAGTGTGAGCGGGCTAGCTCGTCGATCTTCTGATCGCTCAATACCTGGATGGCCGTTACGTTTAGCAGACCGCTTGCGGCTTGTGGGTGCTTGATATGATCATCATCTGCTACCGGCGTATTGACGAGTCTTTAGAGTCCTACACAGAGGTTTCCTGGCTCAAGCGAAACGAAATAGGAGCGCATATGAGATATGTGCGGGACCGAGAATAATGCGTGTATGTGATACCGTATTTCATTCTCGCGATGAATGTATCGATTGGTTATATTCGATATAACCTAGATATCGAATCAAGGATTGATTCGATGAGCCGATACATAGGATACTAGTCGGTTATATGTGATATGGACGGATCGTTAAATCAAATGTTGATTTAATGATTTAATGTATAATTATATATTTGATATATTACTTTGCATTAACTAGTATTGGTTCACTTTAAATGGATTTTCTCACTTGATGTGCAAGAAGTATATGTGATATACTTTTGTGCACATATTTGTATCATGTTTGATGATACTTGATTTTGTGGTTAAGTGTAAAGGATTAAACCATGGTTAAGAGATGATTAGGGTTTTACTTTTTCATTTATTTATTTGTTTATTTATTTGGAAAAGATTTAGATAAGAATGGTGGCTTTTTTTGTTTCTAGTTGAAGCTTCATGAAGCTTTGACTTCTTAACCATTCTTGTCTTCATGCTTAACCCTAACCCATCCAAGTAACCATGGTCTATTCTCTACACTCTACCCTAATTAGTATATGATAAGCATTCATTTACTTTTCATTTTAAAATAATACTCATCATATTCTAGCTTCATCTTCTTCTTCATCTTCAAAAGAAAAAGCTTGATGCCATCAATGGCAACTTGAGTTCTAAAGTGAGAAATCAAATTCTAAAGTGAACCCACCTCCTATTTCTTCACCCTCTACCTCTTGCCAAGTTGTTTTGGGTGTTTTCTTCACAAGTTTCACAAATTTGTGAAGTCGGAGCTTGAACTTGCGATGCCTCGACGTAGATCATCTTCGGCACGAAGCCGACGACCTAGTCCACCCATTTTCCCGATGAAGCCGACGATTGAGTTCGGGATTCAAGATGGACAGTGAGAGGACGCCTACGTGGAGCTAAGGAAGTGGATATCCGGATCTACAAAGGTTGTAGCTTCTGATCTTTAGTTAAATTGTTAACTAGATTCGTATTTCGCCTAGATTTCTAGTCAATGATCCGTATTAGGGTTTCTCGGCACCCATAAAATTTGAAATTGGCATGGTTGATGCCTTGTGAGACCTCTATAGTGTGCCTAGGAACCTTTCAGATTCGCCACAGTTTTATTAAAAATGGATTTTTTCAGAAAACAGTAGTGGGAGTATGGTAGAACTAGAAGTGATTCCAGAACCGCAAACGATTACTGAAGATTTGATAAGAACCTAAAGATTCAATCTGGTTTGACATTCCATTGGCCACTCCGCAGATATGGTGGGTAACCTCAGGCACCCGAGAGGTACTTCGGTATGCTCAAGGACGGTGGCAGAGAGGTTCTTGTTTACCCAGACTTGCCATTGCTGTTGTTCCATACTGTGAGACCTGGCAGGAGGATGAGTATAGCGTCGTTCTAAACTAGCTTTAGAAGTGTACGTCTATATGACTCTGCCAGAAGGTTGTCGTAGTCAGTGGGAGCAGCGGAAGCATTAGTGGAAGGCTTATGTCTATTTATAGACTAAAGCAGATATAGCGGAGATAGATCATCTATTTCTGATGTGACAGTCATAGGTTTGACTTCATCAGAATAGGGGATGGATCTTTTAAGAAGGTAGTAGGATGTGATGTCCTAATATTTGATGACATACACAGAGTAGGAAGTGATATTCCTATACTACGATCGGTTATACTTTGGTCGTCACACAGTGGTTTCTCCACACAGGACTTGGATATTATATCAGACATTCTGGTTACTAGATCTATGGTTTTAGATCTAGATTTGGGTAGTTTCCCAATCTGGGTACTTAGACAGTATTCTATGAGTATTTAGAATGGACGACTCCTGGCACGGTAGTATACCTGCAAGTGATGGAGAAACCCTCTCTAAAGGTGTCTTACAGACTAAAGGGGAGAGGGATGCGCATGATTGGCAGATCACTTGCTTAGAAAATTAAGTCAATCATGAGATGTCAAGTACCACACCAGATGTTGTTCTTGCAGTAGATGCAATAAGTTGATATTGATCCAATCCTGGGGAAACATTAGGAAGCAGTTTTAGAACATAAGTTGATATTCGAGGGATATGATAACAGCATTCTCCTTCGGGAGACAGTTATCATTCCAGGCTTCCAAGGTGACCTGGATGGCAGAAGGGCTGTCAGAGTTATAGTTTTCCCTCTGACGAGGGGCAGTATTTTGGACAGATGGTCCAGGTGGATACTGAGGGAAGGCATGGCGCAGGATACTGATTAAGTTCAGTTGACGATACAGTCTAAGAAGTTTGGATTTGGAGTTCACTTTTGAGCTAGGTCCCATCAGATATCCAGACACATTCTAAGACAGGTATTGCTCATTTTGGGAGATGGCTTTCTCCGCGAACTAGAGATAAAGAGAGACATAGAAAGAAACATTAGAGCGGATCCACTCACTGAGGCTATTCCTCGAACGCAATAGTTTCGCAAACGAGCTTTGTGAGACTGACTAGTAGAGGAGTTGGGTGTTCGGTATCACACGGGCTGTGAGTATGCGACATCGCAATAATTAGCCTTGAGTGCAAGTGGAAGAGTGTTGGAGATAGTGCCCTCAGAGTCAATTATTGGATCACAGGCACGTGATTGCAATGATTGAGGGGAGGACCTATCCCAGTCGGACAGTCTTACTCAAGATGATAGTATGCTATCTGGTTTATCTTTATCATCGTGTACTGCTTTAGGTGACCTTACGAGTCGTTATTGCACGTTGATAGAGCCCCTAGGATTCTTTCTTGACTACCAGCAATATGAGGGCGATCATATACGTGAGAGCTGGAGTCTATAAGCACATCCTTAAAAGGTCCCTAGTCGTTGGAGTTTCGAGACAGGGTATCGATTCTCCAGAGTAGACTAGTGTATACAGTCGAGACCCCGACGAGGGGCGGTGGCCGGTCTCACAAGCCACTAGTGTCAGTTGGTTCACCTAAGATGTATACAGGTGCTCATTGGGTTATGAGTACACCGGACAGGACTCGCCGGGAACCTGCTAGTTGGGATTATACCTGATGTCAGATAGCAGTTCCCTGGTGACATGTGTACAGGTTAGTTCATCGACCTGAGATCGTCATTTGTCTCGTGTGAGTTCTCACTGTGCTTTGATTACTACCCTACCATGCTCAAAGGAGACGTGCAAACAGGTTTTAGTTGGGTACAGTCCCGAGCCACATGGAGGCAGTGAGCGGATCTGCAGGGGTTCATCTCTCCCGGTATTGGGGGTGAGGTCCTTCTGTGTCTAGGAGAGCCAGAACATGAAAATTGCTTGGCCAAGGCAGGAGATTTGCTGGTAGGTATTCCAGTAGTATCTCAGGGTGTTCTGGGCTACACTCCGACACGACTTGTACCGCTTTTGGGGGTCTGACTTTCACCAACCCCCTAGGCCCGCCATACGATGCTCATAGACGAACGGACCGGACTGTACGGATATTGTCACTGACAGGCTCAGTAGGGTGTCAGGATGAGTTCGCTCATCGACGTCCCTTTTGGTCAATAGCTGGTAGCCTATCACGTATGGCTAATACCTCTGACATGCTAGTGGTTAAATCCACAGCCATAGTATTGACGAGTCTTTAGAGTCCACCACACTCAGCTACTCAGGTTTCGGGAAAAACGCTGTAGAGGTTGTATGGAGATATGGCAGGGTTCGATCAGATACGTGCGGTATTGCACGGATCGTGATCGGACGGATTTTACTAGCCGGCTTTGGCTTAAGCCGGATCCTAGTATTAGATAGTGTAGATTTTGTCTCTTTGCAATTGTGTTCAGTGGGAATACAAATGCGGGCATGTATTTGCAGTAGCGGGGTTTTCCTGTAATTTATTACGGGATCAGTTTTCTGAAGTTGCCAGTTTGCATTCCGTTCCGGCCGGTTTTCTTTTGTTCCTTCATGGCCGGACTTTTCGATGGAGGAGGTTATTTGCAAGTGTGCAAATAACATTTTGTGGAGGGTTTATTTGTGAAATGATAGATTATGAAAGCATCTTTGCTTTTCTTGGTTTTATGTGATTTGAATGGATAAGAAATTGATTTGATATTGTTATCATTAACTCTGGGTTGTGGTCACCCTCTCCTTTTTCCTACCATCACCTCCCTTCATGATTTGTATTTTTTTCCTCCACCATTTGATTAAAGAGGGGCCGGCCACTTCATTAGGAGAGAGAGGATCATTTTATTTTGATGAGGGAAATTTTGTTCATCTCATATTTCATGCTACAAAATTCTAGCTCCACTTGAAATTTCATTTCATTCTCTTCTCCATCCATGGCAACTTCACCACCCCAAAAGAGACTACGATTCTACACTTGCCTAAAGAAAATCATGGTCGCATCGGCTAGCCAACTTCGCGCCCGAGTTGCCTCGGTCCAGAGGTGGGAGCCCGTAAAAAAATCCGGCTACGTGGTGCCCTTTCCGACGAGGACATGACGGACGGAGATTCCGCGGGAGATCGGAGTGGAGACGAAGACCGAAAGACACGGATCGCTTGGTATATCTCTTCACCCATCTTTATGTTTGCTAGTAGCTAGGTTAACGGCCCGATACGGGATAAAAGTGCGCGGTGGTGCCGGTTTGCTAGTTTGCAAAGTTTTTGTTTCCGCGTTTCCGGCGTCGGATCGACCGCCGGGCCGCCGCCGTGGACTTACATTAACCACCGGCCGCAAGCGGTACTAGCTGTACATAACGGCCCCCAGGTAGATGTCGATAAGAAGACCGATGAGGTGAACCCATCTGAACTCCTACTGAGACTGAATGTGACAATCTCCGTACAGTCTGGTCTGTTCGTCTAAGAGTATTGCATGTCGGGCCTATGGGGCGGTAAACGTCAGACCCCTAATAGCGGTACAAGTCATGTCGGGGTGTAGCCCAGAACACCCTAAGAAACTACTGGAAACACTACCAGTAAATCTCGCTTGCCTAGCCAGGGACTTTGTGTAATGGCTCTCCTAGACACAGCACGATATCAACCCCCAATACCGGGAGAGAAAAATCCTGTCTAGCCGCCACTGCCTCCAAGTGCTTCGGGACTGCACCCAACTACTACCTGTTTGCGCGACTCAATAGAGTCGTGGTAGGGTAGCAATCAAAGAACAGTGGGAACACACTTGAGGCGAAGTAGCAGTGCCAAGTCAACGGACTAAACTGTACTCATGTCACCTGGGAACTGCTATCTTACGATAGGTATAATACCAACCAACAGTTCCCAACGAGTCATGTACAGTGTACTCGTAACCCAACGAGCACCTGCATACTATCTCCAGTACGACGTACTGATAGTTATGGGACAGACCATCTCCCCTGCTGGGATGAAAAGCGTATGCACCAGTCTATTCTGGAGTATCGATACCCTGTCTCGATAATCCTACGACTAGGGACCTGTATAATGATGTGCTTATAGACTACCCAACCCCGACTAGTGCGATCGCCATCACAACGCCGGTAGTCAAGCAAAAATCCTAGGGGCTCCATCAATATGTATCAGCGATATGTTAAAAGAAACATATACACATATTAATATGGATACAAACCAAGTAGCTTACTACTATATCGAGCAAGACTGTCGTAAATCCGTGTATATATCCCAAGCTTCCAAAATGTATTATACAAACTAGTACTATGCAATAATGGCCTCTAGGGCATACATATCCAACAATATCCCACTTACACTAAAGGCCGGTAATTGGTGTACCGCATACCCAACGTTTGCACTAAGGCCAGCTGCTGGCGTACCGCATACCCAATAGCTTAAAAAGTCGCTCGAACTGTGTTTGAGGGAGGCAATTGTGAATGGATCTGCCGTGTTGTCTTTAGTGTCCACTCTCCGTACCTCGATCTCCTGGCAATCAATGATCTCCCTGATCAGGTGATACTGCCTTAAGATGTGTCTGGACTTCTGATGGGACCTTGGTTCCTTCGCTAAAGCTATAGCCCCATTGTTATCGCAATACAAAGGTATTGGGTCAACAATGGATGGAACCACCCGAAGTTCACTAATGAACTTCTTCATCCAGACCGCCTCTTTTGCGGCATCGCTTGCAGCAATGTATTCAGCCTCCATCGTCGAGTCTGCGATGGTATCCTATTTGGAACTCCTCCAACACACCGCCCCTCCATTGAGGGTAAACACAAAACCCAAGACAGACTTGCTGTCATCCTTGTCACTCTGAAAGCTTGAATCGGTAAAGGACTCGACCCTGAGGTCTCCATTACCGTAAACCAGGAACATCTCTTTAATCCTTCTCAGGTACTTGAGAATGTTCTTCACTGCCGTCCAGTGGTTCTCACCTGGGTCTAACTGATACCCGGCTCACCACGCTCAGCACGTAACCTACATCTGGTCTTGTACATAACATCGCATACATTATAGATCCTACCGCCGAAGTGTAGGGTATAGTGCTCATGCGAACCCTCTCCTCGTCAGTCTTGAGAGACATCTTCTTAGAGGGGGTGATTCCGTGCAATGCTGGTATATTACCGCGTTTGGAATCTTCCATACTAAATATCTTTAGTATGGTCTCTATGTACCTGGACTGCGAAAGTCCCAGTAATCTCTTGGATCTATCTCTGTAGATCCTGATCCCCAGTATGCCTGTGTCATCACCCAGGTCCTTCATGGAGAACTATTGTAACAAGAATAGACTGACCGATTGTAGCATAGGAACATCATTTCCTATCAAAAGAATATCGTCCACGTACAAGACTAGGAACACGACAGTTCGTCCTACAATCTTCTTATAGATACAAGGTTCATCTTCGTTCTTGATGAAATCAAATTCCTTGATTGCCTCATCAAAACAGATGTTCCAGCTCCGCGATGCCTGCTTTAATCCATAAATGGATTTAAGAAACTTGCACACCTTTCCGCTGCTCCTACTGTCTACAAAACCTTCTGGCTGATCCATATAAACGCACTCTTCCAAACTGCCGTTTAGAAAAGCCGTTTTTACGTCCATCTGCCAGATCTCATAGTCATGAAAGGCAGCAATGACAAGTAGGATTCGAATGGATTTGAGCATAGCCTCTGGAGAAAAAGTTTCGTCATAGTCCAAACCAGGTCTTTAACGAAAACCTTTTGCAACGAGTCTAGCCTTATAGGTTTCCACCTGCCCATCTACACCAAGTTTCCTTTTGTAGATCCATTTGCATCCAACGGGTTTTACCCCAGGTGGAGCAATATCCAAGGTCCACACTTTATTGGTGTACATGGACTCCATTTCGGATCGCATAGCATCCAGCTACTTATCAGAGTCCCTACTGATAATAGCCTGTTTGAAACTGGTAGGATCATCTTCTTCCAAGATGTAATCCTCTTGATCCCCGTCTATGAGAAAACCGTAGTATCTCTCGGGCGGATGAGAAATCCTACCAGATCTGCGGAGTGGCTGAGGTTCGTCTGGGGTTATTGAATCCAGTGGTTCCTCCAAATCTTCATTTGTATTTTGTGGTTCATGGATTTCTCCCAGTTCTACTGAACTCCCACTAGTTTCTTTTGCAGGAAACCCCCTTTCTAAAAAGGTAGCATGGCGAGATACAAACACATTCTGTTTCTCGGTGTGGTAGAACAGATATCCTAGTGAATCTTTAGGATATCCCATAAATTTACATAGAACTGACCGTGCCTCTAGCTTGTCCGGTTTCTATGTTTTCACATAGGCCGGACAACCCCATATCTTAAATCTCTTAAGATATGGATTTCGTCCACTCCATACTTCATATGGAGTCTTAGGTACAGATTTGGATGGAACGTAGTTCAGTAGGTATGCCGCTGTCTGAAGCGCATGTCCCCAGAATGAAAGAGGCAACTCAGCACTACTCATCATGGAGCGAACCATATCCAATAGGGTACGATTCCTCCGCTCCGATACACCGTTGTGCTGCGGTGTATAAGGAGGAGTAAGCTGAGAGAGAATTCCATTCTCTTTTAAGTAATCTAGGAATTTCGTGCTTAAGTACTCCCCTCCCCTATCCGATCGGAGGATCTTGATACTTTTGCCAGTCTGGTTCTCTACTTTGTTTCTGAATTCCTTGCATTTATCAAAAGCTTCAGATTTGTGTTTCATAAGATACACATATCCGAATCTAGAGAGATCGTCATTGAATGTGATAAAGTACGAGAACCCACCCCTTGCATGTATAGACATCGGATCACACACATTACTGTGTATGAGTCCCAAGAGCTCTGCTGCTCTTTCTCCATATCCAGTGAAAGGAGATTTGGTCATCTTTCCTTTGAGACAAGACTGACAAGTTTCATAAGATGAAAATTCGAACGTATTCAAGAGTCCATCTTTATGTAACTTACTTAGTCTTTTCTCTCCGATATGACCAAGTCCACAATGCCACAATAGGATTCGTTTGTATCTGAACTCTTCCTTTTGCGTGTGTTTTGTACATTGAGGATTGTATTCTGATTTAGAACATAGATACCATTACACAGTATACCTTCTGCAACCAGTACCTTATCAAGGTAAATGTTCATGATATTTCCATCAAGAACAAAGTTATATCCATCTTTATCGAGTAAAGAAACTGATATGATGTTGCAAACCATGGAAGGTACATAGTAGCAATTGTTCAAAATCATAGTATTGCCATATGGCAACACTAGGTGATATTCACCGACGGCTGCAGCATTAACTTGTGCTCCGTTCCCTACTCTGAGGGACATATCACCAGGTGCAACTTTCCTACTTTTTCTCAGTCCCTGCAATAAATTACAGATATGAGATCCTGATCCGGTATCTAGTACCCAGGAGGTAGGACTCACCGAAAAGCAGTTCTCAATTATAAGAACACTTGAAGTATATGCAATAATATGCTTCTTCTTCAACTGGGTCTCTTTGGAATCCATACAATCCTCTTTCCCTTGCTCACACTTATGACTATTGTCGTAAGTTAGAGCCGAACCGATGTTCCCCAGCCCCGAATAAGAATTCGGATCGGTCAAGCGATACATTTTATTATCTTGAGTAGGGCGTGAAATGGTTGCTACCTGGAGAGAGAGAAAAGAAACACTTAGTGTGCGCTCTTGCAAGATTAGATTGGTTATTAATTTATCTAACCAGGATGGCTCCCACTATTTTCTCAAATTCTTCTTCAAACCTTTAAAAGAAGAACTAGTCAGGATAAATCGCACATCACAATACTTGCTTAACCTTTCAGCCAGGCTAGTGTTGGTACTTCGAGGGAGGTTTTCCAACACTTTCGCGAAGTTCCTTAATTATATAACCTCTTTTCCCTGGAGGCGTAGCCCCGCTAACACCGTTCTCGACACCTACTTGGTTTATAGCATTGATTGTTAAGTGAAATAATCTCCCGAGAGTAATCCAACTCATCAGTGGGATCGGGATCCAACTATCATTGTGTGATGACCTAAATGGAATCCACTCTAGTCACCACACTCTAGAAGGTATGCTAAATCTGCAAGTTTCCTGTATGTTTGAAACTCCCGATGTGGTTTTTACCCCTAGGACCCTAGTGACCTTGACGGAGTCAACAAATCAAAGAGTCCTAGTCAAGTTCAACCCGTCATTATCTGGATTGCATTAAACCCACCCGCATAACCCTTGACAGAGTCAACATGGTTATATGACTGTCCTAACCAATCCCATATAGTGCTACAAACAAGCACCACTCAGCTACCGTACACTACGCCTTGACAGAGTCAACAAACGCAGCACGAATATTAAGTGTTACTTGTAAGAAATGACGGAGGGCTACGGCTGGGTTATTGGAGAAAAACCCGTTAACGTAATGAACTTGATATCATTGAAGGAACCTGAGTGGTTTTACAAATATATAGTGGCGAAAACTTTTGCTAAAGAGGTCACTCCCGGTGAAGGGATCTCGGCTCTTTCCTCGTAGAATGAGGTGCAGGATATTCCAACTGAATACCGCGATGCAAAGCAAAAAGTAATCGACTATAGTGAAGTTATTACCCTGACGCAAACTTCTGTCCAAGGGGTCACTCCCGATGAAGGGATCTCGGCCCTTGTCTCGTCGAATGAAGTGCTGAGTATTCATAACCGAATACCTCTGTGCAAAACAAACGAGAACGTCCTTGCAATAACAGCTTTTTGAAAATTGTTTCAACAACATTTTTAGGTTTATTTTCCTTCATTAATCAAAATTAATGCGGTCCCACCAATTAACCTATCACACCAGAAAAGAACGAAAATAAAATGTACGTATATGCCATCCGCATTCGCCACTGGGCCCCGTCATCACCCGTTAGGTTACTTAACTAACGACAGAGCGGGGCTGGACTAGCGCGGGTGCAAAACATATACAACATCTACTAGTATATATATATATAAGTATATACAACATTCTTCCCAGGCATGATAATAATCAACATCACAGAATCTCAGCCAACAATACAGAATGGTGGATAATCTTGGAGCCCCGGGTTTCATTTGAGCCGCAAATAAAACCCGACGTTGCCGGTCGTGTGAATGGACTATGCAATGAAAACCAGTACCCTCTACGAGTGCGGCGAATATCCCGCCAATTCTAGAAAGAATCCCCTCCATCTCAACACCATGAGAAAGAATCCCCTCCGTCTCAACGCCATGAGATGCAGGCTTGCTGCCTTTCTAGAACCCGGCTATTCGTGCACTCCACCGCGGGGTAATCCTAGTACAGAAAAAAAAAAATATGTACAAACGGTAACATTGACCTCAACCCGGTCGTGCCCTAAAATAATATACAACCCGGCAAAGACGGCAGTCCACATGTCGGACGCTCGCCCCGCAATAACAAATGTACAAATGAATTTAAACTGTACAAAAAAACATTGCAACACTTGCTATCCATCACGACTATCCAACCAACATTACAGAACAAGCACACAACATCAACGCGAATGTCACGTTCGCAAAACCCGTCTAAAAGAACATATAGCAATCAGACGAATTTTACCGATCGAGTGACATTCCCGGTTGCAGATAAAAGTGAATGTACTGTAAAATACACATTTAAAATTTCGATCGACTAAACCTTTCCAAATAGGCCCCAAAAGAAAATCCAGCAATCAAATAAACCTGGACCAAAACTATATATTACAAATATGATATTTTCATGAAATAGAGCCCCAGAAATAATTTTGGGTATTGTAGCCCAAAAAACGCCGCGGAAGCGCCGCCAAATGCGCCATTATGCTCACTTTCCGCGGCGGAATTTTGGAGTTAGGCCCCCAAATTTTTTCTGTAGCTATATTATCGCCTGCATGTAATTCTAAGATACTCATAAAAATTTTAGGACAACTTCGAAAATCGACAGCAAGCTCATGAACATGGATTCGTGATTCGGAAAAATTTGTCAATCGAGATTTTAACCTTGTGCAAACAAGCTAGTAGGGTTTATGGGTAGGCTCTGATACTATGAAGGGTTACACTAGCGTCCCGGCCATCTTCCGTGGCCAAATGCGGAACAAAATTTTTACGATGAACATAAACTTGGCGCTAGAATAACACTAAAACCCGGATCTTTACCATAAACCTAACTAGCAAAAGAATAGAGTTCTATCTACTATGATAGAAATTTATACCTTAAACTTGAACTCTTTCTTCTCCTTGTTGTGAGCTCCTTGGAATGATCTAGATGGCTCCTCCTCTTCGTCTCCTCTTTGCCAAAGAATGATCCACCCGAAGGCCTCTACCTTGAGCTCCTACCTCAACAATGAAGTAACTAGAGTGCTTGGCTTGCTAGACTAAGAACCCTAGAGTGAGTAGAGAGGTGTTTTGGTGGTTTAATCTCAAAAGCTTATGATTTTCAACACATGAAACACTTAAGCTTTGAGAGAGGAAGATAGAGAGCTAACTATGAGAGAGAAAGAGAATGATAGAATAATATGAACCTTGCTCTCATATGATAAATATATGATGATAATAACAATTAAGTAAATTGTGATGGTGAATTGATTTGACCACTATCATTTCATATTTAATGCTAAGCATGCTTCAAAAGCATCTTATGCTTAACAAAAAGAAAAAGAAAAATATCTAGGTCCAAGTAAGTCAACAAGTCAAATGGTCAAACCAATTCTAACCATGATACAATTATACTTAATTAATATTATTAATCATATTTCTCATTCATTAGGGTTTTGATCAAGTCAATGGTCAAAAACCCTAATGAGGTGTCTCCCTCTCCGCCTCAGTCAACTGTATATACGTACCCGCATTCGTATTCCGAAGAAACACGATAACAATGAGACCGAACCAACCCAAAACCAGATATTAGGATCTGGCTTAAACCAAAGCCCACTAGTATCAACTGCCCGAACACCGAACACGTACAAGTACGCATATGTGAACGAACCCTGTCGTAAAACCATACGACCTCTACTCGTTTCGCCCAAAGGTGAACAACCCTCTGTGTGGGACTCTAAAGACTCGACACTACGCTGGCAGTGGGTTTAACCACAGGCCGCAAGCGGTACTAGCTGTACGTAACGGCCCCCAGGTAGATGCCGATAAGAAGACCGATGAGGTGAACCCATCTGATCTCCTACTGAGCCTGAATGTGACAATCTCCGTACAGTCTGTTCTGTTCGTCTAAGAGTATCGCATGTCGGGCCTATGGGGCGCTAAACGTCAGACCCCTAATAGCGGTACAAGTCGTGTCGGGGTATAGCCCAGAACACCCTGAGAAACTACTGGAAACAATACCAGTAAATCTCGCTTGCCCTGGCCAGGGACTTTGTGTAATGGCTCTCCTAGACAGCGCGATATCAACCCCTAATACTGGGAGAGACGAATCCTGTCTAGCCGCCACTGCCTCCAAGTGCTTCGGGACTGCACCCAACTACTACCTGTTTGCACGACTCAATAGAGCCGTGGTAGGGTAGTAATCAAAGAACAGTAGGAACACACTTGAGGCAAAGTAGCAGTGTCAAGTCAATGGACTAAGCTGTACTCATGTCACCTGGGAACTGCTATCTGACTATAGGTATAATACCAACCAACAGTTCCTGACGAGTCATGTCCAGTGTACTCGTAACCCAACGAGCACCTGCATACTATCTCCAGTACGACGTACTGATGGCTGTGGGATAGACCATTTCCCCTGCCGGGATGAGAAGCGTATGCACCAGTCTACTCTGGAGTATCGATACCTTGTCTCGATAATCCTACGACTAGGGACCTATATAAGGATGTGCTTATAGACTACCCAGCCCACACTAGTGTGATCGCCATCACAACGCCGGTAGTCAAGCACAGATCCTAGGGGCTCCATCAATATGTATCAGCGATATGTTAAAAGAAACATATACACATATTAAGATAGATAAAAACCAAGTAGCATACTACTATATCGAGCAAGACTGTCGTAAACCCGTGTATATATTCCAAGCTTCCAAAATGTATTATACAAACTTGTACTATACAATAATAGCCTCTAGGTCATACATATCCAACATTTTTTATTTGGCTCCTTGGAGTTTTGCTGACGTTACGTCTGCATCCTGTTGGAATGAGAAGAGCGTCGAGCTGATCTTTAGGCTGTAGATGCTGCCATCAAGATCTGGCTCTCCCTTTGACGGAGCCTGGGGGGAAAAATATGGTTCCCTTTTTTTCATTTGTGCCCATGGATCGTATACAAGAGTCAACATGGACATACTTGCAGGGCAGAGGAAACTTTATTTTATTTTATTTTTTATTGCCGCGATACTCTATCTTTTTAGCTTTTCATATCGCGAAAGTCGCGATTGCCCAATCATTTCGGCTTTTTATCCGCGGTGCCCAATCATTTCGGCTATTTTTTTATATTTTTACTCGCTGCTTTTTATTGCGAGTTGCCTAAACATTTCGGCTGTTTTTATATGCATGTTTTTTGCTCGCTGATTTTTATTACGAGTTGCCCCATCATTTCGGCTATTTCATATGCATTTTTTGCTACTTGCTGCTGTTTTTATTGCGAGTTTGGAATCTGATACCAACCTTGGCATCAGCATTGCTACAACTGAACTATTGGCAGGAGCGAATCATCATTTGCCTTGAAAGGACTTGAAGTTTGATACCTTTTTTAGGCATCAGTATCGCTGCAACTGGGATATTGCCAGGAGCGAATCATCATTTGCCTTTGTTGATTTGAACAAAGGTGGCTTAGCAAACAGGGTGAGGATCCTATCAACTAAGGGTTTTTAATTTTATGAGCCGTAAGGGTCTCATAAAGGTATTTCTCCCTACGAGTCGTGAGGATCTCATAGGTGTATTTTCTCCTTAGGAATTGTGGGGATTCCCAAGTGATATTTTCTCTCGTAAGTCGTAAGGATCTTCCAAGAGTGTTTTCTCCTTATAAGTCGAGAGAACTTATAAATGTCGTTCACCATATGGGGACATTTCTCGCCATTGGTAGAACTTGGTGAGGGAAATGTTTATTTATGCCCGTGGATTGTATACAAGGGTCAATATTGGACCACCTATAGGGCAACTTTGGGGAATGTGACGGCTTAAGAACAAGTTCAGATCCCTATAGCTTAAGGCTTTTGAATCTTAAGAGTCATGAGGGTCTCATAAGGGGAATTCTCCTTACGAGTCATGATGATCCCGTAAGTGTAATTTCTCCTTAGGAATCGTGAGGACTCTTAAGTGTGTTCTTCCTTTGTGAGTTGTAAGGATCTCACGCGGGTGTTTAATCCTCATAAGGTCGAGAGAACCTTGCGAGTGCACATGAATTTTTTATTTTACGAGTTTGCGCACTTTCCGGGTTTTCACAAACTCGCCAGCAGTCGTGCTGTTTTTACTCACGGCGCCCTTTCGGCTTTTCATCCATGCCCATTTTACTTATGGACATGCCATTTTTTTAACGAGATCACACCCTTCCGGGTTTTCATAAACTCACTGGTAGCCCTACTGTTTTTACTTACGGCGCCCTTTCGGGTTTTCATCCGTGCCCATTTCGCTTGTGGACATACCTTTTTTGTGAACGATGGAACTCTCGAAAGTAGTTTCACCGCAAGTGACCCATCTATTTGCCGGTAGGACTTGGGGATGGCCTCATTGCTGGAATAGCTGTGTTTCCAGTGGGACTTGAGTTGCAACCCTCGCCATTGAGACTTCAATTGCAATATAGATCTCAAGGGGGTGTATCGCCGTATTTGGGGCTACGTGCTAGTTTAGGGACGTTTCGGTCCATCATCGCCACATTTGAGGCGACGCGCTAGTTTAGGGACGTTTCGGTCCAGTATCGCCATGTTTGAGGCGATTAATTAGTTTAAGGACTTTTTGGTCCAGTGTCGCCGTTTTTGAGACGAAGTTTTAGTTTAAGGACATCTCCGTCAGTTGTTAGTTTAGGGACTTCTTGGTCCGTACTGCCATGTTTGAGGTGGATAACTAGTTTAAGGACTTCTTGGTCTTATATTGCCGTATTTGAGGCGAGATTCTAGTTTAGGGACATCCCGGTTCGTTATCGCCATGTTTGAAGCGAATTTCTAGTTTAAGGACATCTCGGTCTGTTATCGCCATGTTTGAGGTGAATTTTTAGTTTAAGGACATCTCGGACCGGTGTTGCCATGTTTAAGGAAAATTTTTAGTTTAAGGACATTTCGGTCCGTTGTTGCCATATTTGAGGCAAATTTTTAGTTTAAGAATATTTCGGTCCGGTGTTACCATGTTTGAGGCAAATTTTTAGTTTAAGGACATTTCGGTCCGTTGTCGCCATGTTTGAGGCAACTTTTTAGTTTAAGGACATTCGGTCTGTTGTCGCCATGTTTGAGGCAACGGAGCTTCTTTGTATCCTACTCTCAAAGTTTTTGACTCTGGAAGATAGCAAGCGGACATGAGCGTCGTCATCTATCATTGACCTAGGTCATGACGCGTTAGGCGTGGTATTTTTTGAGAAATCGGTTATTTATTGGCCGGAAGGGTCTTTCGCCATGCATATCCATGAGCAGGTAGGTTCCACCTTGGTAGACTTTGTTTATGATGTACGGGCCTTCATAGTTTGTCTCGAATTTCCCCTGTTTTGCATGCTTGGGGATCATCGGTCTTTTGATGACAAGCATGAGTTCGCTTTTGCGAAACGTTCTCGTCCTATTCAGTTTTTTATATGACCGTGTCATCCTTGCCTTATAAGCCTCAAGGTTTTGTTGTGCTATAAAGCAAGTTTCGTCGAGGGCACTTTCCTCAGGGATTTTTTCTTTCCCTTTGAATTTTTTGCTTGAACCTTTGTTTGTAGGTCCGAGGTTCTGTACAGGCAGCGTGCGGTTACGGAGCTGAATGTTCTCACAGTTCTTCTCCTTCTCTTCTTTTTTGAAGGTAGAGTCTTTGAAGAGAAGGCTGGGGGGTAATTCTTCCTCAGAATCGCCCCCGAAAGTAATAACTTGGGGATTTTCCCCTTCCGGACTGGTATCAACCATATGACAGTTGCCAATCGTTTTCTCACGCGCATCTATCGTACTCTTTTGCTGTCGACGAGCTTCGCACTTCATCCTCTTAAAGTGTTTTTGATGGGCAACATATCCTTGCCACCACTTCTTGAAGGTACTGCATTCTTCAGTGGGGTGGGTAACCCTCCGATGATATAGGCGGTAATTTGGATGTGAATCCTCTCCGTCGAGGCATATGACCCCGGGAGTGTTCCTACGAGAGGTGGCAGCTTCATTCCCATTGACAGGGTTTTGGCGAATCGCTTCTCTATCTTGATCCTGCTCTTATTTGTGGCAGGTGTGCTTCAGTTGGGTTGGAGTACTTTACGACTCATCCTCGCCGCAGCTTCTTCATCCCGACGCTGATGCTTAGCCTTTTCGTATGTGGTATTTTCGCGTTCTCGGTCAACTTTGCATTTTCAAAAGGCTTCGTTTAACAGCCTATCGATCGGGTCTTCTGGCAGTTCCTAGGATTTTAGCGTCGATCCTGCCCCCAGTTCTTCTTCGCTATTTTCTGACACTGAGGGAGCTCTTCGCTATTTAACGACGAATGGGAGACCATGTGGCAACTTGCTACATAATCTTTAGTTTCTTCTAATGAGTCATTTTCCTCATCGTTGTCTCTATCTTCGTTCTCAAGAATATGCTTGAGGAACTCTTCGAGTGTGACCAGTGTCCGCGCCTTCTGGTTGTACTCCTACAACATGTCAATGTACTTTTGTATGTTTGTGCGTGTGTCGTCATACTCGGCAGGCTGCACAGGCTCTTTGGTCTTCTTCTTTTTCTTCGAAGACTTTGAAGGCTTGAGTTGGGGATTTTTCCCTTTGTCAACAATCTTCAGTACGGGGTGCGGTTTCAGCATCTCTTCGATGATTTCGGGTTCAAGTGGGCTTTTTAACCTGACTGCCGGACATGCCTGTAGATCTTTCAGCAGTCTTTTGGTTTTAGCTGAAAAAACGAATTCCCATGGAGTTTCTTCCATGAGCGAGCATGATGCCCCCGATGCATCCACTTTCTTGGGAGTGTGCTTCTGTGGTGGGTTCACCCTACAGTTCTCAGACAGCGCGAATTTCCCTTGTTTATACTGATCCTCGACCCAGTTCTTGAAGACGTAGCAATCCTCAATTGGGTGGCTCGCCATTCTGTGATAGGAGCAGTAATTGGGGTTGTTGACGTCGCCAGGTTGCGGTGGACGCCGTGGGTCTGGCAATGTGATGAGTTTGTTACGCATTGCCAACTTAAATTGTCTCCTCGTCTTATCGCAGGGAAACAGGTAAGCACGTCCTAGACTTTCTTTCAGGGATAGGCGTGGACGTGCATTGTTTTGGCGAACCGCCGGTTTTGGGTCGCTCGATTATTGTTGAGTTTTGGCGACGAAGGTGGCTTTCCCTTTACCCTTGGCGTTTCGAGGGTCCTTATATGAGGAGGAAGGCACGTGGCCCATCTGGTCCATTTGGGCCAGTTTATCGATCAGAGCCTGGAAGGTCGTCGGCTTGAAAAACGTCATAAACTGGGACACATTCGTTTGCGGATCTAGGGTCCCGATGAACATGCCCACGGCGGGGGATTCTTCGATGCATTGTTCGCACTTTGACCACAGGTTCCGCCACTGGCTCGCATATTGGACCCAGGTTTCTCCCGGCCTTACCCTGACATTGATTAAAGCCATGATCGGGGTGTGCTCGCTTGCGCTGGCGAACCGCTGTGTGAACAGCAACTCCATCTCTGTGAATGTATTTACGGAGTCATTTGAGAGCTATGAGTACCATTCAAAGGCCGTCTCCGACAAGCTACCAACGAACTGGCGAAGGAGTAATTTGTCATCGCCTCCAGTGTTTCCGCACAGAGCTCTGAACTGCGTGACGTACTGGTGTGGGTTGTATGTCCTTTTGTACACATGGAACTTGGGGATCATATATCCCGGCGGGTACTTGATTTGGTCATACCATCCTGGATACGGTCACCCAGTTCTGACAGTTTAGTCGGCCGCTTCATTTTCTTGATGAGCTCATATTTATTGAGCGATGTAATCATCAAGAGCAGCCTTGGAGATCGTTTCCTCCTTGGCCACTGATAAGGCCGGAAGAGAGTTTGATGTTTCCCCTCTGTCATCCTCGATGATTATCGGCGGATCTTCGACTGGGGGTGCTGGCTGGATCATCATTCTAACCATGTCCTGGAATAAGATAGCCATCTGCTTTATATTAGCAACATGCTCAGCAGCTTCCTTGTTCTTTCTTTCAAGCACCCTTCACAGGAACTCTGTATCGGTCTCATGCTCCTGGCGATGTTCGGTTGTTGCGTCCGGGCTTTCTTTCTACCCGATAAGTGCTGCCATTTTGGTCAGCATCTCCTGGAGCTTTTATTATTGCTCCTGAGCTTTTGTTAGTGACCGAGTTTGCGGTCGATGACCTACAGAAGCACAGCTTTCTTCTTTCCCGGAAGCCATGTAAACCGTATGCCATGCCCCCATCCTTAGGGCGTTTGGGTCCATCGCCTTTGGAATTTGCCGCGGGCGGTGGGATTTTCTCCGGCCTCCTCCTTTTGTGGGAGGTCGAAGTTGAAGGAGTCGTTGTAACATGCACCTGTGTGGAAGAATTCTCTCGTTGTATGATAGAGGGACAGTCTTTCTCTTGCCGAGACTTCGATTTCTTCGGTCAATGAGAGTAGTTTTGATCAATTACGGAGTCATGGACTTTTCGCCAGCCCCTGTGAATTTGGGAGGAGAGCCGTTGATGGGGGCGCTCCAGCTTTGCCTGCACTATGACGTCCGCAGGCGGGGGCGATTTCTTTAGCACCGCCGTTATAGAGTTCTTGTGTACCCTCCTGAGCAGTTCAAAGTTGTTCCCGATTAGAATAGCAGCATCAACTTCTACCGTTGGAGCTGGTGGAGTACGTATAGAGGGGGAGTTGCCCCCAGCTTTTCTCACTCGGCGCCAGTGACGACGTCGAGCGTGTCTTGCAGATGGGACCACCTCAGTTTTGGAAGCAGCTTCTTCGTGCCCCCAGATTTAGTGAGGGGCTGTTGTTGGTGCCAGCCTCTTAAAAACTGACGTCCTTGACAGAGTTTGAGGATGGCCGACCAATCTTTCGAAGACCGACTTTCCGGCAGAGGAAGCACCTTTGACGACTTCACCTGCAGGAGGAGTGGGAGGGCTATCCATTTTGGGGTAGCATCTTCAGATATCACAAGCCTCTTTACGGGCCCATTTTGGTTCTTTCTCAGTCTGTTGAAGACTAAGACGTCTGATTTGGACGGCTCGTTGAAAGGGGCCGTTGTGGTTTCCAGTCGATCGAAGACTGACCTTTTAGGAGCTTCTTCTTGCGACGCTGAGGCTGTTACGAATATGTATGCCCTAGAGGCCATTATTGTATGATATAGTGGATGCTTAGACATATATAGAGGACTTTCTTGCTCAACCTGATAGTATACTATCTGGTTTCTCTTTATCTTAACATGTACACCTTGTATTATTATACTGCCTCTCTGATACATGTTGATAAAGCCCTTAAGATGTCTGCTTGACTACCAGGATTATGATGTGGATCATACTACTGGGACTTTTATGGTCCACAAGCACATCCTTTAATTGTTCCTAGTCGAGGGGGTAACGAGACAGGGCATCGATATTCCAGAGTAGACTAGTGTGTACGTTTCTTGACCCTGCAGGGAGCGATGGTTGATCCCATAAACATTGGTGTTTAACATCAAAGATTGTATACAGGTGCTCATTAAAGAATGGGTACACCGAACAGGACTCGCCGAGAACTCCTAGAAGGTACCATACCTATCGTCAAATAGCAGTTCTCTGGTGACACTAGTACATGTTAGTCTGTAGATCCGAGATCGTCATAGTGTCTTGTGTGGTTCCCACTGTGCTTTGATTTCCGCCCTACCACGGCTCAAAGGAGTCATGCAAATAGGTGGATTTTGGGTACAGTCCCGAGTCACATAGAGGTAGTGAGCGATATGAAGGGTTTCGTTCCTCCCGGTATAGGGAGTTGATGTTGTGCTATGCCCGATTGGCTATAACAGCAAGTCCCCGGTAAGGGCTGATGAGATTTACTAGTAAGAGTTATCAGTGATTTCTCGAACCGTTATGAGCCATACATCGGCATGACTTATCAAGTTACTAGGGTCTGACGATTCCACCTTAAGACTCGATATGCGACATATCAGATGAAGAGACCAGACTGTACGGTAAGTGTTACTTATAAGCTTCATGGGAGTTTGGACAAGCTTTCTTGTTGATCTTCTATTCTCTCAATACCTAGGTAGCTGTTACGTCCGGCTAGTACCGCTGACGGCTTGTGGGTAACTGATGTGATCATTACCTATTGATGGCGTATTGACGAATCTTTAGAGTCCCACACAGAGGTTTCATAATTCAAGCAAAACGAAGTAGGGCGCATATGCTGATATGTGCGGGACCCTGGTTAATTACGAGTATGTGATACCGTATTCTAATCTGGCGACATTTGTTATCGGTCAGGTTATATGTGATATAACCGGATTATCGAATCAAGTGTTGATTTGATAATATGATATACAGATAAATGATATTAGTCGGTTATATATGATAAAACCGGATTATTAAATCAAGTGTTGATTTAATAATTTGACACATATTTATATTTGATAAAATTATATATTAACTAATATTATTGCTCACTAATTATTTTCTACTCTTAATATATATTAATATATATATGATATATATATATATATATATATATATATATATATTATGAAGCATAGATTTTCTATTTTGAGAAAATAGAAAATGAGGTGGAAAATAAGGAGATATTTGTGGAATGGTGTGAAGCATGGCTCATCTATTTGTTTAATGGTTTGCTTGCACTATTGAAGTATGGTTGATGTTTTATTATTTGATTATATTCATACTTCAATAATGCAAGAGATATAGAAGCCATTCTTCACTTGTTCTTGAAAAAGATCTTTTTTCTTAGCTCTCTCCATTTTTTCCTTCTTCCTCTTGCTTTAAGCTCTATCCCTCACATGAGTTGTGAACCCTAGAGCTTTAGAGTATTCTAAGTGAGCTTATACTCCTACTTTATCAATCTACACTCTATTAGCTATTAAGTATAGGTTGTTTCATTCACTAATAGTGGATTAGTGAAGAGGTAGCTTGAATTAGAGAAGCTTCAAGGTGGATCATCTTCGACACGAAGATCACGAAGCAAGCTTGTTCCTTCTTCAAATAGATTCTAGAGGAGTCGTAAGGACTACTACCCAGAGCTATAGAAGTGAAGGACTCGATCAACATAGGTTGTTATTTCTTTCACTTAACTTAGTTTTTGTGATATCACAGCTTAAACCTTAATACTCTAGTTAGATTCTAGGTTAGTGTAGCTTAGCACCAAGAAATTTTTAAAATTGCATGCTTGATGCCAGTTAAAACTAAGTGGTGGTGTTAGGAAACACTTTCATGGTATCAGAGCCAAAGCTACAGCATTAGACGATGTTTAGAAATTCTGAAACCGAAACAACTCCGAAACGGTCGAATCGAAACCCTAGTTTCTGTCGAATTTTCCAGAGCCTCTAAAAAAATTTAAAACAGTTGCAGAGTGCTCTTCATTGTATAACTAGAACACTGAAGAATTTCGAGGCCCCAATCCTAAAACTTGGCCGACCACGGAGTCAAAAATCCCGGCCTGGCCAGTTTTTCTAGCTAGTTGGGTTTTGGGTTTTGGATGGTGTTCTTGACACTTGGATTTAGGGTTTCAGGTTATGTTTGTTTTGCCCAGATTGCGTGTGATGTTATCTTTTGTGTTGGGGCAATTCGGAGTGTTTCGTAGTCGCAATTTTAATATCGTTTCGGGTTTATGTTTGATATGTGATATAATATTTAGAATCCATATTAATTAGTTTTGTGAAAACTAGTTTGCTAATTGTAAATCTAGCATTTTAGTCTCTATTGATCGATTGCTATGGAGTTTTGATTCGGATCAAAACTCCGTCGCAATCTCGTATAATACGCGAATACTCGCCGGATAACATTACTAGATAGCCACGCCCCATAGCCCCGACCAAGTGACTTTAGGAGAACCACATTGCCAAAAGCATCCACTAGGGTGCTCGCGGCCACGGTGTTCCGCTTAAGTGCACTTCGTCGACGGTATCGGGGGTGCAGCCATCCCGATGAGCATTCGATTAGGTAGTTGGGAATCTTGTTGGATTACCCGACTAAGTTATTGAAAAGTGTTTTCGATTTGAGACTAAAATTCAAGCTTTATATGGTTAGGCATGAAATTCGGAATATGAGATATTCCGGATTTATGATGTCTAAGGAAAATGCAGATTCTAATTATTGTAGTTTTTCATTTCTTTTCTGCGGTCGTAAGTGTAATATGTGGTGTATCCCCGATCTCGTTGCTATATGTCAACAACATTCGGGATACGCATATTTATTTACATTGATGACATGTGATATTATGTGTTACTGTGATATGTCATATTAGATCGTCGTGATTGAATAGCCGGGGGGTTTTGCGTGAGATGAGAGTTTTTCAATTTTCATTCATGTAAAATTGTATGCAATATTCTTTTATTATGACACTTCCGAGTTGAGGATGATATCACCATTGATGTATATTATTTACTTTTTCGCATTATGATAGACCCAAGACGGGAAGCACAAGTAACTGGGTTCTAAAGTCCAGTAGGAGACCATCTCGAGGAGTTGAGACCGGGTCTTCTAACTCTAGAATTAGCATGGTTGCTTGCCGCTCTTGTAGGGGGCTAAGGATGTGGGTTTGGCTATTCATCACGACCGTGGAATCTGTGTTTTTCATTACTGGCTGAATTTAAAACACGGACCTCCTAATATATCCAATATTTCATATGTTGACTTCTGCTGCTTAAGTTTTATGATGTGATCATATAACTGCGTGAGACGAATACTATATATATATATGATATATATAATAAACGTTGCTTATGTTTTGCACCCGTACTAGTCTAGTCCCTGTTCTGCCGTTAGTTAAGTAACCTAATGGTGCATGACGGGGCCCTGTGGTGAATGCGGATGGTATAAGCGTACGTTATATTTTCGTTTCTTTTCTGTGATATTTTAGGGAAACATAAATGATGGGACCTGATTAATGAAATTAATGGAAAGAAAAGAAACCTAAAGATGTTGTAGAATTAAAATTTTCAAAAAAGGTAGCTCTAGTTCGTGCTTTGCATAGTGGTATTCCTTGATGAATATCCAGCACCTCATTCGATGAGGAAAAAGCCGAGATCCCTTCACCGGGAGTGACCTATTTAGCAAAATTAGCAAATGCTACAACCCACTCAGTTTTGTTTTGATAGCTTCTCTAGTTCTTGCTTTGCATAGTGGTATTCCTCGATGAATATCCAGCACCTCATTCGATGAGGAAAGAGCCGAGATCCCTTCACCGGGAGTGACCTCTTTAGCAAAACTAGCAAATGCTACAAAAACCACTCCTTTTCAAAACACTAGATTCTATAATGATATCAAGTTCATTGCGTTAAAGGTTTTCTATAAAACCACTCGTAGCCCTCCGTAATTTCAGATAAGGACTATTTAGTATTCGTGCTGCGTTTATTGACCATAGTCAAGACGTAGTGTGCGGTAGCTGATTCGTGCTTATCTGCCGCATATGATGCGATTGGATTAGGTTAGTCGTACGGCCTTGTTGACCATAGTTAAAGGTCGTGCGGGTGGGTTTAATTCAATCATGAAATGACGGGTTGAACTTGGCTAGCGCTCATAATTTGTTAACCATAGTTAAGATCATAAGTTACTAAGTGTAAAAATCGATATTGGGAATTTCAAGTGTTGAAATTTGCAATGAGATTGCATACCTTCTATGAGATAGTTGGATCCTGATACCCACTGCGAGTAAGAGTTACTCCTGGGAGAGTTTTCCACTTTACAAGTAGCTGATCCAATAAGTGTCTAAGAAAGGTGTTAACAGGGTTATGCCCCTGCGGAAACGAGCTTATTTAATTAGTTCTATGTGAAAGTATGGGGAGACTCCCTCGGAGTACTAATACCTGCATGGCTGACCGGTTGGCGAACTTGTAGGGAGTAATTAATCCCGGCTAATCTTACCTTTTAGGGTTTGAAAGAAGATTTGATAAAAACAGTGGGAGCCATCCTGATTAGATAAGATAATAACCAATCTAATCTTGCAAAGAACGCACGTTAAAGCGTTTCCTTCTCTCTCTCCAGGTAGCGACCATGACACGCCTTAATCAATATAATAATATGAATGTATTGACCGAACCCGCTTATTATACTGAGATGGGGAACGTTGGTTCCGCTTTTTCTTATGATTGTCATAATTCTGAGCAAGGAATAGGGGAATATCAGGATTCCCACGCAACCCGAACGAAGATAGAGCATGATGATGCATCTTCTTCGGGTGTGTTCATTACCGAGAACTGTTTCTCAGTATGCTCTACGTCTTGGGTATTGGATACCGGATCAGGATCCTACATATGTAATTTGTTAAATGGGTTAAAGAGAGGTAGAGAACTGAGAAAAGGTGATATGTCTCTCAAAGTAGGAAAAGAGCAATTGTTGCAGCCAAAGCAATTGGCGAATATCACTTTGTATTACCAAATGGTAATACATTGTATCTGAACGACTGTTATTATGTACCAAATATGATGTGCAATATTATATCAGTTTCTTTATTACATAAAGAAGGATATAACTTTGTATTGGAGGATAATGTTATGAACATTTTCCTAAATCAAGTGTTGATTGGATTTGGTACGTTATGTAATGGTATATACGTTCTAAATCAAACTACAGTTCTAAACATACACAACACACACAAGAGGAAAAGTTCAGAGATGAACGAAGCATTCTTATGGTATTGTAGACTAGGTCATATCAATGCAACAAGACTAACTAAGTTTCATAAAGATGGATATTTAAATTCGTTTGAATTTACATCTTATGAAACTTGCCAGTCATGTCTCATAGGCAAGATGACCAAAACTCTGTTTACTGGACACGGAGAAAGAGCTACTGAACTCTTGGGACTGATACAAGTGATGTATGCGGTCCTATGTCTACACATGCCAGTAATGGTTCCTCGTACTTCATTACATTCACCGATGATCTCTCAAGATTCGGACATGTGTTCCTGTTGAAACACAAATCTGAAGTTTTTGAGAAATTCAAGGAATATAAGAACGAAGTAGAGAACCGGACAGGTAAAAGTATCAAAATCCTTCGATCTAATCGGGGAGGATAATACTTGAACACGGAGTTCCGAGACTATCTAAAAGAGAATAGGATTCTCTCTCTGCTTACTCCTTCGTATACACCACAGCACAACGGAGTATCGGAGCGGAGGAATCGCACCCTATTAGATATGGTGCACTCTATGATGAGTAATATTGAGTTACCTATTTGCTTTTGGAGTTATGCACTTGAGACGGCTGCATACCTATTGAATCAAGTTCCATCAAAATCTGTGCCTAAAACACCATATGAGATATGGAGTGGAAAGAGACCATATCTTAAACGAGTTAAGATATGGGGTTGCCCGGCCTATATCAAAAAGCAAATTCCGGACAAGCTCGAGGCAACGTCAGTTCTATGCAAGTTTGTAGGATATCCAAAGAATTCCCATGGATGTCTTTTCTACCATAGTGAGGAAAAAAAGTGTTTGTTGCTCAACATGCCACCTTTTTAGAAAAGGAATTTTTTGTAAGAGAAATTAGTGGTAATGAGGTAGAACTGGAAGAAGTTCCAGCCGTACAAACTACGACCGATGATTTGGTGAAACCGGAGGATTCGATAGTCCCCGAAGAACTTCAACCACTCCGCAGATCTAGTAGGGTTCCTCATCCACTTGAGAGATACTGCAGTTTTCTTATAGACGTTGGGAGCGAGGATTGCATCATAGAAGATGATGACCCAACTAGTTTCGAGCAAGCCATCACAAATGGGGTATCTATGAAATAGCTGGATGCTATGTGATCTGAGATGGAATCTATGTACACCAACAAAGTATGGACTTTAGAAGTTGCTCCTGAAGGGGTAAAACCCATTGGGAGCAAATGGATCTTTAAGAAGAAAATTGGTGTAGATGGAAAGGTTGAGACCTTCAAAGCTAGACTTGTAGAAAAAGGTTTTCATCAACGACCAGGTGTCGACTATGATGAAACATTTTCTCCCGTCGCTATGCTTAAGTCCATCAAGATCCTACTTGCCATTGCTGCATACCATGACTACGAAATCTGGGAGATGGACGTCAAGACCGCTTTTCTAAATGGTGATTTAGAAGAGAGCGTGTACATGACACAGCCAGAGGGCTTCGTAGACAGTGGGAGCAGTTGAAAGGTGTGCAAGCTGCTTAATTCCATCTATAGATTAAAGCAGGCATCGCGGAGCTGGAACATCTGTTCTGATGAAGCAATCAAAGAGTTTGACTTCATCAAGAACATATATGAACCATGTATATACAAAAAGGTACTAGAAAGTAAGGTTGTCTTTCTCGTATTGTACGTGGATGACATACTCTTGATAGAAAATTATGTTCCTATGCTACACTCGGTCAAGCTCTTCTTATCACAAAAGTTCTCCATGAAAAATCTGGGTGATGCCTCCTACATCCTAGGGATAAAGATCTATAGGGATAGATTTAAACGGATGTTGGGATTGTCCAAATCCAGGTACATTGACACCATACTAAAAAGGTTTAGTATGGAAGATTCTAAGCGTGGTAATTTACCCGCTTGTTTACGAATCACTCTCTCCAAAGAGATGTTTCCCAAGACTGATTTGGAGAGGGCTCGCATCCAAGGGATACCCTATGCTTCGGCAGTCGGATCTATCATGTATGCGATGTTATGTACCAGACCGGATGTAGCTTACGCACTAGGTGTAGTCAGTAGATATCAATCAGATCTTAGGGAAAAGTACTGGACAGCTGTGAAGAACATTCTTAAGTACTTCAGAAGGACTAAAGAATTGTTCTTGGTGTATGGTAACAGAGAACTCCAGGTGGAGTCCTTTACCGATTTGTGCTTCCAGAGTGATAAGGACGACAATAAGTCGGTCTCGAGTTTTGTCTTCACCCTTAATAGAGGGGCGGTATGTTTGAAGAGTTCTAAGCAAGATACCGTAGCAGACTCGATGATGGAGGCTAAATACATCGCTGCCAACGATGCTGCAAAAGAGGCTGTCTAGATGAAGAAGTTCATAGTTGAACTTGGTGTGGTTCCATCCATTGAGCATCCAATGCCTTTGTATTATGATAACAATAGAGCTATAGCTTTGGCCAAGGAATCCCGATCCCATCAGTGATCTAGACATATTCTTAGACGGTATCACCTAATCCAGGAGATAGTAGATCACCGGGAGATTAAGGTCAGGAGAGTTGACATGAAGGACAACACAGCGGATCCACTCATGAAGGCCCTCCCCCATATACAGTTTGAGAGAGTTTTTGGGATGTTGGGTATGAGATACTATAACAACTGGTCTTAGTGCAAGTGGGAGATTGTTAGGAATATGTATGCCCTAGAGGCCATTATTGTATGATATAGTGGATGCTTGGACATATATATATATGTATGATTTTCTTGCTCGACATAATAGTATGCTATCTGGTTGCTCTTTATCTTAACATGTACACCTTGTATTATTATACTGCCTCTCTGATACATGTTGATAAAGCCCTTAAGATGTTTTCTTGACTACCAGGACTATGATGCGGATCATACTACTGGGACTTGTGTAGTCTACAAGCACATCCTTTAATTGTTCCTGGTCGAGGGGATATCGAGACAGGGCATCGATATTCCAGAGTAGACTAGTGTGTACGTTTCTTG
This sequence comes from Agapanthus africanus, assembly GCA_030015575.1. Lineage (NCBI taxonomy): Eukaryota > Viridiplantae > Streptophyta > Magnoliopsida > Asparagales > Amaryllidaceae > Agapanthus > Agapanthus africanus. Next base: position 860,764,935 of record JASDDO010000024.1, on the reverse strand, counting down.
ACCCTATACGGGGCGATGGTTGATCCCATAACCATTGGTGTTTGACATCAAAGATTGTATACAGGTGCTTATTAGAGAATGGGTACATCGAACAGGACTCGCCAAGAACTCCTAGAAGGTACCATACCTATCGTCAGATAGCAGTTCTCTAGTGACACTGGTACATGTTAGTCTGTAGATCCGAGATCGTCATAGTGTCTTGTGTGGTTCCCACTGTGCTTTGATTTCCTCCCTACCACGGCCCAAAGGAGTCGTGCAAACAGGTAGATTTTGGGTACAGTCCCGAGTCACATGGAGGCAGTGAGCGATAGGAGGGGTTTCGTCTCTTCCGGTATAGGGAGTTGATGTTGCACTATGTCGGATTGGCTATAACAGTAAGTCCCTGGCCAGGGATAATAAGATTTACTGGTAAGAGTTATTAGTAGTTTCTTGAACCGTTATGAGCCATACATCAGCATGACTTATTAAGATACTAGGGTCTGACGATTCCACCCTTAGACTCGATATGTGACATATAGACGAAGAGACCGGACTGTGCGGTAAGTGTTACTTATAGGCTTCATGGGAGTTTGGACAAGCTTGCTTGTTGATCTTTTATTCGCTCAATACCTGGGTGGCCATTACATCCAGCTAGTACCGCTGACGGCTTGTGGGTAACTGATGTAATCATTACTTACTGTTGGTGTAACAGCCCTAATTTTTCTGTACACTTTTCTATACAAAATTTTTGTTAAAATTTTTTAAAATCCATAAAGGAGTATTTTAATCTGAGCACAAGATATATATAAGTAATTATTTTGTTTTTAAATAATTCCATTTTTAGTGTACATAAAATTGTTTTAAAATTAAAGTGTACTTAGGGTATTTAATGTTGTTGTTACCAGTTTAAGTAGTTATTTTCCCACAATAATTACAAGAAGGAGCTTGTAGCTCATTGGTAACACCTTGCATTGCTGAACCAAGCCACCAGAGTTCAAATCCCATGCCCCACATTATTTTTGTATTTATTTTGTTTTAATTTTTGGAAAAGTCAATGGTCAAAATGCCATAACTCACAAAATTTATACTGTACACAAAAAAAATAAATATACCATAATTCCCCCCAGGATACCCCCTACCGAACGGTACCTCGACTCGGCCCGACTCGGGCCGGCGCCGCCGGTAGGACTCGGCCGGACGGCCGAGTCGTCAACACGGAATTTCTCCGTGTTGACCTGGTCTTTCCCCCTGCATACTTTAAAATTTTTGATCGGTTACCAAATTCTCAATAAATCACTTTACTACAAAATTTAATGATTTTTAATGTTTTTTTATATATATTTTTATATATTTTTTTAATTAAAACCTTAACCCTAGCCTAACCCTATATAAACCCCCTACCCTCTATCCTCTCACCCTACATTCCTAAGTCCACTCTCTAAAAATTTTAAGAGAACTCGGTACATTAGAAAACGAGCGAAAGGCGAAGCGCTGCCGAAATCGACGGTGAATCCCGGCGATCGTACTATGACTCTTCACGACGTTTCGATGTACCGACCAACCCACTACATTGCCAGCACTCTCTAGCGTTGTCCAAACCCGTAAGTCCCCTTTCCTACCTTTCTTTTCCTTCACAATAATACGACTTTTTAAAACCCAACGGAAATCGGAACAAACTGATTTTCGATTCGGTTTTTCTATCAAAACTCAATTGTCACTAAATCCATAATGCTTAAACATATTCATGTTGACTACTAATCACTTAAAAATCAATTTGGATAAAGTTTCTCACATGAAATGATAACTTTTACAAAATACCGTATTTTCGCACTTAAATACCACCATGTTTAGTTTATCACATTTAACCCTCTAACATTGTTATACCTTAAAATAGATCACGAGGTAATGACCTACCTCCACACACACTCATATGAAATCATAACACGCTACCTTCAAAACTTAGAATACGATAATACAAGACTTTACATTAAAATACCATTTTCTTTATAAACTTTTTCTGAAAGTTCTAAGTTATATACAATTTTAATGCAATATCTTTTAATATGAAAATACGATATGTCATGGATATCGATCGTTTATCTAAACCTGACTTTGTGGTGTCTAGGCAAGTGTGTCTAAGGCGAGTGGTACTTAATTAGGACCACTACTTGTAGTGGAGAGCCTCCCACTCACCTGGCACTTACCTGGCCGCAATTGGCGGTGAAGAAGCAATTTGAGGCTTCTAATGATGTGTCATTTAGACCATTTAGAAATAGGCTAGTTGGCTTAGGAAACCCTAGAATTTAAAATACGGAAATTTACACCCTTTTTCAAATAAATACCTTATTTTTATAAAACCGTTTTCTAAATAATTAGTATTTATTAAATCTTTGCAAAGCGCCACTACAACCCACCTTTGGGGAACTCGTAAGGGATAGTACGGTTTATCGTGTTCCCTCGGGCTTAGTAGTGCGAGATTCAGACCTCCGTAAGGAGCATTCGGTCTTGAAAGGTTTAAAATACGACATTTAAGAAAAATGGGATTTTTGGAAAATAAAATATTTATTAAAAATTATTCTTGTATAAACATATGTATATTTATCATTTAAACACCTATTTTATTATAAGATAAAGTTTCCACCTTTTCCTAAAAATTACAAGATTAAAAGTTACATTAAAATACCATGAATTTCAAATAAATCAATATTACAGATAAATACCTTTATTTATGTAATTAGGATATTTTCACTAGAAATATCACAAAATAAAATCACACTCATTATAACTATAAAGACGAATAATAAATACTTGAGGTGTATCTTGAAAACTATACAAAAGTATTTTACATAAAACCCCCTCAAGTTTTATAAATTACAATAATGACCCTAACAAATATAGAACTTCGACTTACATTCTTTTGGTCTGACTCGGGTTTGAGTCTGATTATTTCTGATTTGAATATGATTCAAGTCAATCTATATTTCCAACTCAATATGAGCACATGAATCCCAGAATTCAGTTAACAATCTAAACAACCTGACTGAACCAAACTATGGATATACATCCATTATTCCGTTATTCCATTTACCTGATTATGAAGTTACACTATGTTTACTGATATCATGGTTTTGGTCGGTCATCCAACTTACACAATACAATACTACAATACAATCAAAACACTATGGGGGTTTAAGGGGTAGATTGATACGGAAGGTGTTAAAAGTGGCACGAGACGGTCAGACTTAAGATACCTAACATGAATCCAATTGTCGTTGTTCCGGGTTGTATAATGGAGCCTTGTACTCTATATTCCGTTTGCCCTGGTCTTTAGCATATAGAGACCCCTCTCGTATACACTGGCATTCTTCTGTACCAGGCTACAAACAACAGCGTTAATACAATATTACAACATTATAATACAACATTAAAAGCTACTCTCTCTCCTACTCTTTGTCTATTTCTCCCTTATCTTTGGGACTTATCGAGTGACCTGTTCGCTGACGACATTCTATTTCTTTCTTCTTTGAATGTCGTCAGGTGCTTTGGACACAGCAGAGATTAAGCCACCGGTGAAGACTTGGAGCAGTTTCACGAAGACCCCGAGCTCTAGACATTGTACCTTGTTCTATTCAGTACATTCATTTCCTGTTATGTCATTATTTAGGATTGCTTTTCATTCCAGTTGTATTTACTTTTCATGCATTGTACAAAAGAATGTTATTAATAAAGTTGCTGTTATTTCTATATCTCTTGTCTCTTGTGATTCACTTTTATATTGCTTAAATACGCTTAGCGTATGTACTTCTGAGTACATACGTAGCGGACCTCGTCGCGTCTCCTTCACCGTACACCGGGAAGCAGGGCGTGACAGTTAGCGCATTGACGAGTCTTTAGAGTCCCACACAGAGGTTTCATAGTTCAAGGGAAACGTAGTAGGGCACATATGCTGATATGTGCGGGAGCCTGATTAAATACGAGTATGTGATACCGTATTCTAATCTGGCGACATTTGTTATTGGTTGAATTATATGTGATATAACCGGATTATCGAATCAAGTATTGATTTGATAATATGATATACATATAAATGATATTAATCGGTTATATATGAGATAACCGGATTATTAAATCAAGTGTTGATTTAATAATTTGATACATATTTATATTTGATATAATTATATATTAACTAATATTATTGCTCACTGATTATTTTCTACTCTTAATATATTTTAATATATATATGAAATATATATATATATATATATATATATATATATTATGAAGCATAGATTTTCTATTTTGAGAAAATAGAAAATGAGGTGGAAAATGAGGAGATATTTGTGGAATGGTGTGTAGCATGGCTCATCTATTTGTTTAATGGTTTGCTTGCACTATTTAAGTATGGTTGATATTTTATTATTTGATTATATTCATACTTCAATAATGCAAGAGATATAGAAGCTATTCTTCACTTGTTCTTGAGAAAGCTCTTTTTTTTTAGCTCACTCCATTTTTTCCTTCTTCCTCTTGCTTCAAGCTCTAACCCTCACATGAGTTATGAACCCTAGATCTTTAGAGTATTCTAAGTAAGCTTATACTCCTACTTCATCAACCTACACTCTATTAGCCATTAAGTATAGGTTGTTTTATTCGCTAATAGTGGATTAGTGAAGAGATAGCTTGAATTAGAGAAGCTTCAAAGTGGATCATCTTCAATACGAAGATCGCGAAGCAAGCTTGTTCCTTCTTCACGTGGAGCCTAGAGGAGTCGTAGGGACTACTACCCACAGCTATAGAAGTGAAGGACTCGATCTACAAAGGTTGTGTTTTCTTTCACTTAGCTTAGTTTTTGTGATATCATAGCTTAAACCCCAATACTCTAGTTAGATTTTAGGTCAGTGTAGCTTAGCACCAAGAAAATTTTAAAATCGCATGCTTGATACCGGTTAAAACCCAGTGGTGGTGCTAGGAAACACTTTCAGAGGCACCAAAACTCACAGGTAGGAGTATGGTCCCAAAGAACAATCCAGTAGTGGCTTGTGTGACTTGCCCCACTGGCATTGAGAAAATAGAGGTCGTGTTAGGCCCATAGGTCACTCCTCTAGTTGGGGTGGAATGGGAGTTGCTGTTGCATGCAATGCAGTGAGAAGACATTGATTTTCCAGACAGGACCAAAACACCAAGTTTTAGTACCTCCAACCCAAGGGCCACCATAGCGAACCATGATTTTGTTCGCAAAATACAACATACGAAGTGTGGAGTGGAAGGAGGAAAAGGTCCCACCGGACGTGCCAGAATCTATTTACCGCCGGAAACAGAGATGAATTAGGATGGATCGTTTTGCTTGAATATGGGGGTTGATGCTATTTGGATTTATCCGTCCACTCTCCAAAGATACCAAGGTGATTTATAGCACCATATATCGGAGGTTTGGACAGATGTGGCCATTGTAGCGGACTTCGTTAGATTCCCCCTGTTTTATGAGGGGGTTTTATTGTAGGGGCGCTCTTCCCTGTAGGAGCAAGCCCATGCAGTTAATTACGTTACCGCATTACGATAACTACTTTCTCTTGCTCCGGCAGTTCACTTAGTGTCGTGTGTGTTTTTGTTTGTTTAGGCTACCCGTGGATGGTATACGGAGACTAGTTTATGTCGTCACCCGTAGGGCGCAGATCAGTCCAAATCCGTATATTTTAGGTTTAGATTTGGTTTATTTAAGGACCGTTAATCTGGTTTGAGATTAAGATCGACTTAAACATATGAGCTTTTGGGGCTCAGTTATTTTAGTTTAAGGACATCGCGGTATATTACCGCCGTGTTTGGGGCAGATATTAGTTTAAGGACATTTCGTTCCAACATTCCCGTTTTGGGGACGAATATTAGTTTAAGAACATTTCGGTCCATTATCTCTGTTTTTGAGGCGACTGTTAGTTTAGGGACATTCTGGTCCTTTATCGTCGTTTTTTAGGCGACTATTAGTTTAGGGACATTTCGGCCGCTTATCCATATTGCGCGAACGTGTATTTGTTACATGACGAAGTGAACAATAGTGATATGGAATGTACTGAATTTGGGGCACGATCCGATTTGAGACCTGCACATCAATTTGGAAGTGCATCAATGTAAAAGAAGTTGTTGGTCATCGGGACCCACCACCTCTCTGAAAACGTTGAGGAATTACAATGGCATATATCAGAGATGTGAAGAGATGTACCCTTAAACCAAATCCCGTATTCGAGGGGGAAAAGGGGGTGATCGTCCTAAGAATCGTTAGTCGTATTTGAGACTAAGATTATCTTAGGAGATGCGGGATGGATATCGTTTTGAATATCATCAATGACAGATCTTTAGTCATGTATAAGACTAAAATCAGTTTGGAAGATCATGAGCAATGTGGGCTCGGTTGATTTTAAAATCAAAGAGATTTACCCTCAGGAAATTTAGCCAATTTGGGATGAGATTGGATTTCTTGCTACCCAGTAGTGTTAAACACTGATATATGCAGTACTCACGTGTATTTCACGTAGGGGCACTGGAATAGTGCTGAGCACCAATCTTTTCTGGCGCTCACGTGTTTTTCACGTAAAGCGCTCATATATGGGTGCTACCCAAACAGGGCTAAGCACTTAGTCATTTTGACTAATCACGGAGTGCTAATCACTTTGCATGGTACTCATGTAGGAAGCACGTGAGTGCTGAGCCTTGGTTTAAGGTTTTTATTTTCTCACCCTTGTTTTTGCCATAAGTGTTAAGCACTTGGCTGGGGCTCACGTGTAAAACACGTGAGACGCCATTTTTTGTGTTTCCAAGAGTATTCCACGTGTATTTCACGTGATTGCTTTGTGTTGGGCCACTTTATTTGGTGGTTGCCTAACCAACACAGAGGGTTTTTCCTCTGCTCTTTGGTCGCTCACATGGGAAGCACGTGACGTGTTTTTAGTTTTTCTTCTGTTTGTTTTAAACATTCACGTGGGAAACACATGAGGCAAAATAACAGTGCTAAGCACTAATTTTTACTCACGTGTGTTTCATGTGAGACACCAAGTTCGTCTTGTTTTCAGAGATATTAATCTCTATTAATGATTTTTTAGTCATTCATGATCATCAAGATTTCTGTTTTGAAGATCTTGAATCATCATCATTGTTATTATTGGAGAACTAAGTTCCCTTTTACTTTTATAAGAACTAAGTTCTTTATGTAGGGTTAAACCCTAATATTGGGGGAATTAAATTCCCAGAACATATGTTCTTTTTCTTTCTTTTTCTTTTTAACCTAATTCTTATCCCTAAGTTTTGAGTCTGAAGAACAGAATCTCCCCGATGAGAATTAAATTCTCAACTTGTGGGGAGATTTGCTCTTGCAAATCTCAAACCGAAGGAAGAACTAAGTTCTTGTATGAAGGGTTAAACCCTTATATCCGTTATATTGGGCAAGAGGGATACTTTTAATCTGTCCTTTTTTATTTACCTAGAGTGTTTTGAAGGAGGAGAATCTTCTTCCTTTGAGAATTAAATTCTCTGTTCTCTCAAGAGCTCACTATATTTTGCAGAAGCTTATCCGAGGGTTCCTCTCTTTTCTTTGTCTGTTTTGATTAATCTCTTTACTCCTATTTATAAGAGGAGAAAAATCAATTTGTTGAGAAAATCTCTCATTGAGAGATCATGATTGATTTCATGATCAATCAAAATGATCTTTTAGATCAATCGGTGAATTTTATTCACCGTTGGATTTTTAATCCAAAAGCTCTCTGTTTAACAGAGAAGATTTCTTGTTTGTTTAACAAGATTAGGAAATATTTTTCTAAGATATAAGTTTATTCTATCATATGAATATCTTGTTAGTTTAACAAGATTAAAATTTTATTCCAACATAGAATTTAATTCTGTCACGTAGAATTTTATTCTATCATATGAATATCTTGTTAGTTTAACCAGATTAAAATTTTATTCAATCATATGAATATCTTGTTAATTTAGTTTAACAAGATTAGGAATATATTTTTCTAATATATAATTTAATTCTATCATATAGATATTTTTTAGTTTAACAAGATTAGAATTTTATTCCAACATAGAATTTAATTCTATCACATAGAATTTTATTCTATCATATGAATATCTTATTAGTTTAACAAGATTAGAATTTTATTCTATCATATGAATATCTTGTTAGTTTATCAAGATTAGGAATATATTTTCCTATCATAGAATTTAATTCTGTTATATGAATATCTTGTTAGTTTAACAAGATTAGGAAAATACTTTCCTAAAATAAAATTTTATTCAATCAGATGATCGATAAGTGATTTTATAATCATCGTTAGATCAAAGAAGATCTTTCTAGTTTAAGGAAGGTCGGGGAAATATTTCCCATATAGAATTTAATTCTATCAGATGGTTTAATTGGTGATATTTTATCATCATTAGATTTTAAATCCAAGATTTTCTGTTAGATAAAAATCTTTCAATATTAGAAAGATTAAGGAAAATATTTCTCAAATAGAATTTAATTGTATCACATAGAATTTAATTCTATCAGTTAGTTTAATTGGTGATATTTTATCACTATTGGATTTTAAATCCAAGATTCTCTATCGGAGAAAGATCTTTCTATATTAGAAAGATCGGGGAAAATATTTTCTAAATAGAATTTAATTCTATTATATAGAATTAAATTCTATCAGATGAGAGTATTTTAAATCGGGGCGCTCACATGCTTTACATGTGAGCGCTGCCAAAGAAAGCGGCAAGAGAACTCACGTGTTTAACACGTGACCCCTAGTATGGTTTTTAGCCTGTTTATTTTTAGTGCTCATATACTTTGCATATGCGCGCTCACGTGTTTAACACGTGAGGCCTGTTTGGCCTTTGGTTATTTATGTTCAGCGCTCACATGTTTAACACGTGAGGCCTGCTTGGCATTTGGTTATTTATGTTCAGCGCTCATATGCTTTGCATATGAACGTCCACATGTTTAACACGTGAGGCTAGTTTAGACCTTAGTTATTATCTGCTTCCAGCGCTTATATAAGCACTCATGTATTTAACACATGAAGCATGTTTAGCCTTTGGTTATTTATGTTCAGCGCTTATATGCTTTGCATATGAGCGCTCACGTGTTTAACACGTAAGGCCTATTTGGCCTTTAGTTATTATTTTATTCAGCACTCATTTGCTTTGCGTATGAGCACCCACGTGTTTAACACGTGAGGCCAGTTTGGCCTGTAGTTATTTGTTTTCAGTGCTTATATGCTTTGCATATAAGCGCCCACGTGTTTAATACGTGATGCCAAACTGTGAGGCTTCCGTCCATAGAGTGCTGCGAACGGTGACATTCCAATACTTGCCTGATAGCTGTTGTTGTATGAAAACTCCACAAGGTGTAGGTGATCTTCCTACGAACCTCCGAAGTCTAACATACAAGCTCTTAGCATGTCCTTCAAAATCTGAATTGTTCGCTTGGACTATCCGTCCGTTTGTGGATGATAAGCCGTGCTGAAATTCAAACTCGTTCCCTGGCTATCTTGCAGACTCTGCCAAAATTGTGATCGGAATCTGGTATCACGATCGGAGACGATGCAAACAGGTACTCCATTTAATCTCACGATCTCCTGTATGAGTTCATGGGTATCAAAAATAGTATATCTTGAAGGTTTAAATCTTACTTTAGATTTATGCTCACCTCTATGTACTTCTTTGCTAGCGTCTCGGTAGATTGGCCAACTCGAAATGGAATAAAATGGGACGACTTGGTGAGTCGATCCACAGTAACACATACTGCGTCATTACCCTTCGTGCTACGAGGAAGGGCGGTCACGAAGTCCAATGTAATGTGCGGCCATTTCCATTCTGGAATTGGTAACGGCTGAAGTAGACCAGCAGTTCTGTGATGTTCAGCCTTCACTTGCTGACACACCAAACACATGGTTACTCTCCTTGCTACTTCTCGCTTCATTCCATGCCACAAGTAGTGTTGCCTTAGATTCTTGTACATCTTTGTACCACCGGGGTGTACAGAATAAGGAGAGTTGTGAGTTTCTTTCATCAACTCTTCTCGAACTGGGCCGTTTGGTACACATAATCGACTTCCATATCGCAAGGATCCATCTTCGTGAATGATGAAGTCAGTTCGAAGTCCACTTTCTACCTGTTCTCGGATCTTTTGCAGCTTGGCATCATTTACTTGAGCTGCCTTAATCTGATTGACAAGAGTGGACTAGACTTGTAAGTTCATCAAATACAAGATGTTACTTGGTATAACTACTTCGATCGCCAATCCATGCAAGTCCTGCAGTAGCTTCCACTGAGCGGTGAGATTCATTGCTAATACGTTCACCTTTCCAGGATGATATTGTAGGTTGGTGTCGAAGTCCGCCATGAGTTCTAGCCATCTTCTCTGCCGCATATTTAATTCCTTCTGAGTAAATACGTACTTCAGACTCTTGTGATCAGTGTATACATCCACTCGTTCACCCAAAAGATAGTGGCGCCAAATTTTAAGAGCGAAGATGACGGCTGCCAACTTTAGATCATGTGTTGGATAGTTGCGCTCATGAACCTTCAGTTGTCTTGATGCAAAGGTCACAACTTTTCAATGCTGGTGTAGAACACATCATAATCCTTTACCGGACGCATAGCAATACACAACAAATCCTCCAGATTGATCTGGTATTATGAGAATAGGAGCAGAAGTTAATCTTGACTTGAGTTCTACAAAAGTATTTTCACATGCTTCTGACCACACGAATGCTTCATCTTTACGTGTGAGCTTGGTCAGGGGTGCTGCAATCTTTGAAAAGCCTTCAATGATTCGTCGGTGGTATCCTACTAATCCAAAAAACTTTGTGTATCCTTTACCGTCTTTGGTGTCGGCCACTCACTGACAGCTGACACCTTAGCTGGATCTACTGAGATTTCTTCGCCTGAAATTATATGTCCGAGAAATCCGACTTGATCTAGCCAAAATTCACACTTGTTGTACTTGGCGTAAAGCTGATGTTGTCGCAATGTCTCCAGGACAATCTATAAATGCTCGGTGTGTTCTTTCCGATTCTTTGAATACACCAGGATGGCGTTGATGAAGATGACAACGAACATATCTAAGTACTCTCGGAAAACTTGGTTCATCAGATTCATAAAGATGGAAGGTGCATTGGTCACTCTAAATGGCATTACAAGATATTCACAATGACCATAGCGAGTTCTAAACGCCATCTTCGGAATATCAGACTCTTTGACCTTCACCTGATGATAACCCGAATGAAGATCTAGCTTCGAAAATACACAAGACTCACCTAGCTGATCGAAAAAAATCATCGATGTGAGGCGGTGGATACTTGTTCTTAATCGTCACTTCATTCAGAGCTCAATAATCTACACGCATCCTGTATTAACCTTCTTTCTTCTTCACTAGTCACACCGTACATCCCTAGCTTGAAGCACTGGGATGAATCCAACCTTTCTTCAGGAGTTCGTTCAACTGAATACAGATCTCCTTCAATCCTTCTGGACTTAACCGGTACGGAGCATTGATTACAGGTTGCACACCAGGTTGTAAATCGATGCTGAATTCAATAGCTCGATCGGGAGGCAAACCTGATATATCTTCCGGGAATACATCCTCGAAGTATCGAACTACCTCTGACTTTGATTCTTCTGCTTGTAATGCTGCAACCACTGCCTTCTTTGGTTTTGCCTTGTAGACGTTGGGTTCCAAGGTACGGTCTCCACTCTTGAAATAGAACACTGAATGATCTGGTATTTCGAACACTACCCTCCTTTGGCGACAGACGATGGTAGCAAAGAAAGTTCCCAGCCAGTCCATTCCTAAGACTACATCGAAGTTCGGTATGTCCAGCACCTTGAAGTCCGCATAAAATTCTCTACTGCAGACGACCACTGGACATAGATCGTATCCCAAAGTTACTTTTAGAACGTCGTTCTCTGAACTAACATTCCAGCTGGATACGAGCGGTTTAACTGGAATCGCATGAGTTCGGACGAACCGTTGCGACATAAAGAAATGTGATGCTCCAGTGTCGAAGAGTGCTAGAGCAGGTAGGGAGGCTACTAGTATAGTACCTAAGTTGTGTGAGTTTGGGTTTAGATATAGGAAAAGTATAGTGATATACAAGGATTGAAAAGGTTTGAAAGGATTGGGAATTACCAGTGATAACTTGGCCTATGGCTTCGGCCTCCTCGACCTTCATTGTGAAAGCCTGATGTCGTCGTACATTCCTCCTTGCTGGAGGCACATTCCCCTGTCCTTGGGGCATGTTTCTCTGCCTTTGAGGCAAGTTTCTCTGTGCCTGATGGAACTGACGTTGAGGCAATGCAGGAGGTCCGCGTAGAGCGGGTGCAGGGAGAGCTAAACGAGGTGCAAGAGCCTGAATGGCTGGCCGCTGTGGAACTGTGATAGCTAGTCTGGGGCTGGAGCTGTGTTGAAGCGATATGAACATACTCCTATGGCGTGAATAGATGCGCCAAAAACCAAACACGGGCCATTTGCACGCCTGCAGTCATTCACTAGGTGTCCCGTCCTCTTGTAATAAAAGCAAAAGTCTGGACTGGGCCGGTTAAATGTTCCTCCCGGTCTCTTGGGTGCAAATGTTGGCCTAGAAGAGGCTCTTCCTGTCATCTGAGTGGTAGAGCGTTTCACACCGGCAGTCTGCGGTCTACCCTTCTTCTTCACAACTGCCTCATAGCGTCGGGCAGCCTTCAAAGCAAGCTCATGGGTTGGGAAATCCTTGTAGCGAGTGCAGCTTGGATTTCCGGGTCCAACCGTTGCTAAAATCATCATGCCCGGATCTCAGCAGTAGGAATCAGGTGTGCAGCGAACCTGTTACGACCTTGTGTTAGCAGTGTAATGAGTGAGATCAGGAATTTGAATATTGAGACAATATCTTACCTGCTAATCATGGTAAACTCAGCATCGTATTCATCCACAGACTTGACCCACATCGAGCCTTGTTGTAGATGAATGAAATGCTGCCCCATGTCAAAACGGGCAGTCTCAGGGAAGTATTTCGCATCGAACAGATCGCGAAATGTCTTCCACTCGATCGGTTGGGTGAGACGGCTTTCTTCAGCCTTCCACTAGATTCTGGCGTTGTTTATCAGTTGCAGCTTCGCAACTCTCACCAGGAAATATCTGGCACTTGAGCTGCTGCCAGATCATCTTCAATCGATTGAGCCCATTCTTCCGCCTCCAGTGGGATCTCTTTTCCTGAGAAATACTTTGGATGCAGTACCCAGAATTGTTTGACTCCGGGTGCCTCGACTTCGGGGCGGTGCATGAGGATAACAGTTTGCTGTTGCTGACCCTCCAGAAGGCTCTTGATCGCCTCGAGCAGTATCGTTTGCTTGTTGATGGGAGCTGCAACGGTAAGTGGTGGTGGTAGAGTGGGAGGTGGGGTATTGCCTTTGACGTTCATGCTGGTGTTGTTGGGAGAATCTATGACCTTGATAGAAAAAGAATGGTTAGGATAGATTCAAGAAATCAGAAATGTAAGAAATGTATAGTTGCTGATTCTTATAATTCTTGTAATATATTGCTTAAGATTTCATGCAGAACGGACATGCATTGGCCACCAACAAAACCTGTCACGCCCGGCTTCCCAGTAGACGGAAACGATGATGTGGTGGGCCGCAATGTATTTACTAAGAAATAAATACGTTAAGCGTAATTAAGCAATATATAAAATGTATAAGAATGACAAGAGTATTAAAATAAAACAACAACTTTATTTACATTCATCTTTACATACAACTGTTGGAAAATGAAAAGATGCAATGATAATAAGCAGTGCCTAAACAATGGCATACAGGAAAGTAAGTATAAGGAACTAGAAGTCAGGCTATGCCGCAAGCTAGTCCAAGTCCTCCTGGCTAAGCTCGATCTCTTGAGAGTCTGGTCCTTCTGACGAACATTCCAAAGAAAGAAACAGAAAGGAATATCGTCAGCAAACTAACGCTCGGTAAGTCCCAAAGAAGAAAGAGAGTATAACAAGTAATGTGAAAAGAACAGGTAAGTTGTGTATGAATGATTAACGGTAAATGATGGTTATTATAACGTGGTTGTTTGTAACTTGGTAAAGAAAGTATTCATGTATACAAAAGGAGTCCATCTTACCCTATGGACTATGGTAACATGTAGTACAAGGCCCCGTCATAACCCACGGGACAACGGCACGTGAATTCATATAGGTGTTTTTTAAGTGACCTCTCGTGCCACGATATACGTTCCGTACCAATCAACCCCTTTATCCCCGCGTAATGTTTTGTAAAAATTATATTTAGAAGTCTTGCCGTAAACATGGATACAAAATGTTCAAGTATTCATATTCAGGATGTAGTCAAGTATTCAAGTAGTCAAGTCAAGTTATAACTATGGTTCGGTCAAGTCAAGTCAAGTATGCATGTTTGATATTGATGTTTATTCATGTTCATGATCAAGTATTCATGTTTGCTTTTGGATTCAGGTTTGAGTTTGGACTCAGACTGAGTCAGACATGTAACGGATTTAGCTCTTGAATTAGGTTCGGGAGTCATCGGTAACTGCTGCACATGAATGGAAGGATTTGTGTATTTTTCCAAGACAATTACCATTGATAACTTCGTTAAGATGTCTACCTTAAATAGGCAAGCACTCACTTTCTCCGGGTCCCTGGGGCTCAAGAGAATTGATCCCACTTAAACCTATATTTACTAAAGTCCTTAAATATTGTTTTATATATCTCGAGGGGGTTTTATGAAAAATATTTTTTTAATATAGTTTAAAAGTAAATCTCGAGAGTGATTAATATTATTTGAGGTTGTCATGAACATGGATTTTAAGTATTGGGGTATTTTAGTGATAAATACTTAGCTTTGAAAATTCATAGTATTTTATTGGAAAAAAAATGTCTTTTTAGTATCTTGAAGGTATTTTATTGTCATTTGTTAATCTTTTCATTTTTTGAAAAATATATATTTATTATATTTTGAAAATATGGAATTTTAATTTTAAAAATAATTTTATTTTATTTAGAAATTCGTATTTCTTAAAAACTGTATTTAAATCTTTTTGAGATCGAATGCTCCGTGAGAAGGTCTGCATCTCGTTCTACTAGCCCAAGAATGTGCGGTAATCCACACTATCCATTAGCGGGACCCCCAAAGAGGGTTGTAGATGTGTAATCGCAAAGGATATGAAATACCGCTTTAAAAGAAATCCGGTTTTTAAAGTTATGTGGTATTTTATTGTAATAGTATTCCTCGAAATGAAAATACATACAATGAGTGTCGTGCTATGAAACCAAGTGTGCGTGTGGGGTAGGTCATTACCCCGTGAAGTTTTCCTAAGGTATTGTTAAGCAATTACTAAAAGAGGTATTTATAAAGTTCAAAGTATTTTAACGAAAAGCACTGCTATAGTTGTTTCACATGAGAATTTTGATGAAATTTAATTCTACACATTAGGGTTTAAGGTTAGAACTGATGTAGTAAAATTAGATTGATTAAATTGTAAAAGAAAAGGGAGTTATATGTTTTAGAAAAGAATATGTCGGTATTAACTCCACTTTTACTAATAAAAATTTTAATAGGAATTTCAATAGAAAAGAAGAGATTTAAAAGGGACTTACCGTTTAGAATCTCCAAAGAAAGGGTTAGGAATAGAAGATTATCGTCGTAGCGTCGCGGGAGCTCTGGAATAGGCTTCGGTTTTCGCCGGAACCAACTTGCTCACTAACTCCTCTTTTACTTCACTTGCACTAGGAACTTTTTAGAGAGTATTGGCTATAATTTTCATAATGGTGCTGTGCCAAGATAGGGGTGGTATTTATAGTGGGGAATTAGGGTTTAGGAATTAAAAGTACTGATTAAAAGCATTAAAATTGTGATAAATTATGAATTGAAAGGTATCTATTTGATTGCAAGGAAATCAAACGGTGCAGGGGATTAGGAGTAGGTGAAGAGGTGTGTATGCAAAGCCCGGGGCAAATTGGCCCTATCTTGACCGTTGGTGCAGGTTTTTCATCAAGTTCGGCCGGTCAATCTCAAGGAATTTGCTTCGAGATTCGTGCCACTTGATCAACACAGAATTTAAACCCTTTTGCATATGTTTGATTTTTCTGAACTTTTTATTTCTCTGTGTATTGCATGTGCAATGTTTTGGGCTTCCAAAAAGTTAAAAAAATTCAGAAAAAATAATGTGTCTTGTAACGACTCTGAATTTACTGTACTGAATTTTCCATTTTAATGTGCAGAAATGAGTTTATAACTTGAGTTTGAGTTATAAGTCAATTTTGTTAAATAGCAGTAACAAACAACTTGTAGCTCACTGGTAAAGCCTTGCACTGCTGTGACGTAGCCCCTGTGTTCGATTCTCATCAGACACATTATTTTTCTGGATTTTTTTTAACTTTTTCGAAGCCCAAAAGATTGCACGTGCAATACACAGAGAAATGAAAAGTCAAAAAAATCAAACATGTGGAAAATGGAGTAAACAGGGATTTAGTCAGCTGGCACGAATCTCGAGGCCAGAAGCCCTAAATCGACCGGCCAAATTCCTCTAAAAACCAGCACCGACGGTCGGGATTGCTCCAATGAGCCCCGGGCTTTACACACACCCCTCTTCAGCTACCCCTAACTTCCCTGCACTGTTTGATTTCTCTGCAATCAAACAGAGACGGTTCATTTCAAAATTAAACATCATTTTAATGTTTTTTAATCCACCATTTTAATTCCAAAACCCTAATTCTCCGCTATAAATACCATCCCCTACTTTGGCTCGGCACCATTCTGAAAATTATAGAAAAATTCTCTCAGAAAATTCCTAAGTACAAGTGGAGTAAAGAGGAGTTAACGAGCAAGCAACTTCCGGCAAAGATCGAAGCAACATCCGAAGCTCCCGCGACGCCACGAAGTTCAACCCTTCTTCCTAACCCTCTCTTTGAAACTCCTAAACTGTAAGTCCCTTCCAAACACCCTTTCTCTACATTGAAATTCCATTTCAAAACTTATATCGGTAAGTGGAGTAAATACCGATATCCTTTTTTCTAAACCCTAGAAACTCCTTCTCCTTTATTCTTTGATCAACTAAGTTTTTACAAAATATTTGTAACCTTAAACCCTAATGTTTACAATCAAATTTCATTAAAATTCTCATGTAAAACAACAATAGTAGTACTTTTTCATTAAAATACCTTGAATTTTATAAACACCTATTTTAGTAATTGCTTAACAATACCTTAGGAAAACTTCACGGGGTAACGACCTACCCCACACCCACACTTGGTTTCATAGCACGATACTCATTGTATGTATTTTCATTTCGAGGAATACTATTATAATAAAATACCACATAACTTTAAAAACCGGATTTCTTTTAAAGCGGTATTTCATATCCTTTGCGATTACGCATCTACAACCCTCTTTAGGGGACCCGCTAATGGATGGTGAGGATTATCACACATCCTTGGGCTACTAGAACGAGATGCAGACCTCCTCGCGGAGCATTCGATCTCGAAAGGATTTAAATACGGTTTTTAAGAAATATGAATTTTCTAAATAAAATAAAATTATTTTTTTTAAAATTCATTTATGTCTATTTTTTCCTTTGGAATGTTCGTCAGGAGGACCGGACTCTCAGAAGATCGAGCCTAGCCAGGAGGACTTGGATCAGCTCGCGGCACAGCCTGACTTCTAGTTCGTTGTACTTATGTTCATGTATGCTATTGTTTAGGCACTACTCATTATCATTGTATCTTTTCATTTTCGAACAGTTGTATGTAAAGATTAACGTAAATAAAGTTGCTATTATTTTATATCACTTGTCATTCTTGTTCATTTTATATATTGCTTAATTACGCTTAACGTATTTATTTCTTAGTAAATACGTTGCGGCCTGCCACGTCACCATATCCGTCTACTGGGAAGCGGGGCGTGACAAGTTTTGTTGGTGGCCCATGCAGGTCAGTCTTCATGAAGTATTAAACAATATATCACAAGAATTACAAGAATCGGTAACTATACATTCCTTACATTTCTAATTTCTTGAATCTATCCTAACCATTCTTTTCCTATCAAGGTCATGGATTCTCCCAACAACACCAGCACGAACGTCAATAGTAACACCCCACCGCCTACTCTACCACCAGCACCTACCATTGCAACTCCTATAAACGAGCAAACGGTACTACTCGAGGCGATCAAGAGCCTTTTGGAGGGTCGGCAGCAGCAGACTGCTATCCTCATGCACCGCCTCGAAGCCGAGACACCTGGAGTGAAACAATTCCGGGCACTGCATCCAAAGCATTTCTCTGGGAAAGAGAGCCCACTGGAGGCAGAAGAATGGGCTCAGTCGATTGAAGATGATCTGGCAGTAGCTCAAGTTCCAAATATTGCCTGGGTGAGAGTTTGTCACGATCCGAAAGTACGGAACATGACCGACACTTAGACTACGAAACGTCTCGAGGCGTACGTAATCTAAGTAAGCCGAAAACCCAGAAATCCAAACCAAGAAAAGTAGTAGAGTGAAGGAAAACCAATTTAAATAAGTAATGTCAATAGCATAAGCCGAATTATGCGGGTTTCTAAAAACATCAAATATTTCCTGAAAATTTCGGCAGAGTCTTCTTTGTAAATACTGGCTCCCAAACGGGATACAACATGAATAGTATACGAAATCAATAAAAAGGCATCCCCAAGCGGGAGCTAGCTCTTCGTCAATCGACGGCCACAACCACACAAGCAATAAAATATACAACGCCAACGGCGAAGATCAAAATTCAAAAGGAAACTCAAAACCACAAGAAAACCACAGAAATAAAACGCGCGACTCTAAGGTCGAAGGAATAACATCACTGGTCTCTATCTCAAAATAAATACATGTTTGGTTGATGGAACTTCTAGATACAACAGAGTAATAATATACAAGGTACAATGGTGGGTACGATACAAATAAACCCACCTGCTAGCAAGTCACCCGAAAAGAAGCAGTGCCAGCAAAACCGTAATGAAACCTGTACGGCAAAAGCTGCAAGAAACAGTGACACAACAGGGATGAGTTGCCAACTCGTGAATAGAATACATCTACGAACAGGAATCACATGTATGACGCAATCCTAGGTCATACGATCATAATATAATCCTCAAATATATAACCAACAACCCATAACCATGGCTAGGGCAAATATCTAACCCAAGTGTAAACCCATGTGCCCGTGTCAGTGCCTAAGGTAGCAATGTATCATAGGGATGATGTATGAATGCATGAAACAGAATGCATGTACTGAAGAAAACTTCTTTCATAAATCAGTGAGATTTCTGTATTTTAAAAATGGGGTACCATAAATGAAATCAGCATAAAACAGTGCCCAGCATCGACACAAAACAAGTGTCCAAATATCTCGATATCTCTGTATCACAATCTCTGTACCTCAATATCTCAAAATCTCAATCACAATATCTAGGGCGCCGTCAGTCCAGACCGGCCCCTACCATCCATCTCAAGACCATGACGGTATCCTCCGGATATCCGAGGCGTCGGGTAAAATCACCGGTAGGTAGTGCTCCCCTGCCAGGCTCATATCGTCATCATCACGCGCTTCTTGCCCCAGGGTACCTTACCGGGTCCACCATGTACCCGAAACGGTTCATCCGTCTCCTCGAAGCGGGTCTCAAAATCCATCAGCAAACTCATGGTGGACGACTCATACATCATGGGAAAACCGCACTTTTTTATTTTAAAAGAGAGAAAAGGTTTATTTATGTTTTTGCGGTTTTCCTCCAAATCTAGAAAATCTCATGGAAATACGAATCCAAAACCTCAATAATACGTAAAATAGTGAATATATGCATGAGAAACCATGAATGCGGCATAACAATGAATAACAGTATGCATGAAGTAGCAGGTAATAACTACAATGTCTAAACTAACATATGAGGCAAGTACACTAATACCATGTCAAATTACTAACTAACAAGCTAAGTCAAGCAATAATATTTTCTAAGGTGTACGTGACATGGCAACTACCGATGAAGATGTGTGTGAGCCGGCAAGTAAGTGTACGTGGCACATACGCATCATCGGTAATGGTGCTGGTGTCCTAACAGCATAATATCAACAATGCAATATGAAATAACAATGTAAGTATGCGATGCGGAGCGAGCAACCAAACTGAGCGGGAGCTAAATATTAAACACTGGTGCCATTTGAAATAACACGAATCGTGGGGTTTTGAAAATAGGGCACGGCAGTTTTAAGAAAGGATACGTCTTTTGAAATATCCGTAGATCCCTTGACCTGTCTTTTAAAATACCCACGATCCGCTAGTTTTGAAATAGGTAGGAGTCTAATCTAATCTAATAACTAAACTAAACTAAAGGGCTAAGCTAACAAGCTGGACTACAGGTAAGGAAACCGCCTAACATCTGAGTCGATATATATACATACCTGTATATATATTAGTCGGTGATCCCGCCTCAATAATATCATATCCGATACCATATCTATAATCAGACATCCCAAGTCAAGAGTGCGGATCAATCATCAAAATATAGCGCGTACGTAAATCCGTCGTACGGCATCCCAAAATCTGGGTACGGGTCAATATCATATTCATCACACTATTCATTCGGTATCCTCTTTATCAAAGATCATAGTCTAGGGTACTGACCTATGTCTAGTACAATACTAATATCATCAATATGGTCATGATCTGGCTACTGATCGACAGTCTCGTATAAACTGATATCATCAGCACATCATCATCAAGGGGTATACATCGCCCAATACGGCCTAATATCAATATCCTAGCATATCATGTCTCATATCACGATCACATGTCGACCATTTTATTTATAACACTATTCACCTGTATCGCCGCCCCAAGATCCGCTATGACACCAGGACGTACCTCAAGTACGAATCCTGCCATATCACCGATATCACAACCTCAACACAAATCTCATCGACTCATCTCAATCCCAAGTATCATCCTCAAATCCGTATGTGAACACATAGTCCCATACCCATGTGAACACATAACTATATATATATTCCCGTAAACATAAATGGAAGAAGAATGTATGCAAGTATGGGTGGGTGTGTGCATGTATGGTGCGACCACTACTCTAGGGTTTCGCGATACTAAACCATCCATATTTATCATCAATAAACTCAAACAATATATAATCAATAAATGTGTGTATACGTATTCGTATACATCACCACGAACTGCGGGGGTGCTATACGCCATCCACCCGACTTCTCCCCGTAGATATAAATCTACTCACCTGATCTTCGCTCGCCGGTGCCGACGTCGCCACGAGCTTGCTTGTCGTCTCGAAGTCCACATGGAGTACCTACATATCATAACGCACCGTATCGCATTAAAATCCGACTCATGACCAAAACGACACACGAATCCCACATAGGTCAAAACCTATGGTTTGCTCTATCTCAAATCAACCCAAAACCCTCGACATCGGCGTACAAACGCCGAGTGATCGAGAAAAACTCAAACGTACAAATCGTAGTTCCCAAAACTCACTAATTATAATATAAAACAGGGTTTAAATCATCAAAACATTAAAATAAATCAAATTGATTTATTTCCGAAAACCTAGAAAGCACTAAATTTTCGTTTTAATTCGAAACTTGATGTTTTAACAAATCTAATGACCATAATATCCACTAAATATCATAACTAAGTCATATAAACCATTAATAGATTTTATCCTCATCAATTTTCATTGAATCCAAAATTCTAGTTTGCAAATTATCCAATTTTAACATTTTAAAAGCAACAATTTGTAAACTAGCAATTAGATTAGTTTTAGCATTCCATTAACATGTTAATCTCCTCATTAAAACCATAATAAATTTATAAAAACCCTAACTAGATTTTAAATTTCACATTTTCAATAATTTCTAAAAACCTAGTTTACAAAAAAAAGCTTAATTTGGACATTTTACATCTAACAATTTACATATTGGCAATTAGATTAGGTTTTGCATGTCTTAAGATCTTCACTACTCCACACAACCATAATCCAAATACTCTAAACCCTAACTTTAGATTAACCCTTCACTTGAAAACCAAACTTTAAAATTAAACCATATTTAAACTTCTAGTTAGCTAGATTGAAGTAATTAGACAACATTTTGACTAAAGGGTTAAGATTATACCGCACAGTTTCAAGAGATCCAACATGAATCTAGCCTCCCAAACTTGCTTCTTTTCACCAATATCCATACAAGTATAGCCAAGGAAAAATGGGTAAGGGTTGGATTTTGAAATTAGCGAGGTTTTATTTGATTTTTCATGGAATTTTTGTGAACTTTAGAGAAGAAATGAGATGGGGAAATGAGAGAAGGGCGGCTGCTGAATTTCTGCAGCAGTGAGGAGGTGAGAGAGAGTGTGGTGTTGGGTGTGGGTGAGAGAAAAGTCCAAGTAAGGAGCCATACATCAAGTATAAAGACCCATGCTTTAATGTTTAACACCAATTTCTTTTCTTTTCTTTTCTTTGACCTTTGGAAGAGGGGAAAATGGGCAGCCCCCCCTTTTTTTTGGTCGGCCAGAATTTGTGAGGAGAGAGAGTGTGTGAGGGGTGAGTTTGGGTGAGGGAAAAATGATAATAGTTGTACCCCACTTCCATTAACACTAATTTCACCGAAAAAAGCATTTTTCTTCGATATTTTCTAAACCGTTTTGGCAAACCATTTCATTTAAAAAACCACATGATAAAATTTTGTTTAATGTGTTATGATGCACAAAATTTGTTTCAACTCATTCCAATTTGTAATTTTCCCTAATTAAATGTATTAGTGACGGCTTAAAATAATATTAAAATAATATTTTTTTCAGAAAATTTGAAATTTCACCAGTGGCTCAATAAACACCAATTAATAGCAATTACATAGCTAGAATATGAATATTTAATTTTATAATAAAGATATTTGCATTTTGACTTTTTTTACAGAAAACCCCTTTATTTTACCGTTTTTCCGAAATTTCACCAAAACGATTTTCAAAACGTTACAATCTTCCCCCCTTAAAGAAATTCGGTCCCCGAATTTAAATTAAAACTCCCCCCAAATACTAAAACATCTAAGCAAAACCATCAAGTCGTCGGGGCTCCGAAATCGTAAATACATAAAACAAATCGTAGCGCAGCGCATGCGCATGAAAAATGAGCATATAACTCAAATCAAAACTTCGTCAAGCATCCCGCAATCATCGGAGTCATGGGGAAGACATCAATGCCAAATCCAAAGCAAAACCAATATGATATAACTCGAAACTATACATGTAAATATCGAATCTATATATGTAAGTATCTGAAGGAAATGCATGCCAAATCTCTTTAAGTCGCTGTGCAACGCGTATAACACTGCACAGTGGCCGACATCTATCATAAGAAAATAACTATATACATATATACCTTTGTTTGAAATGTACGTTCCGCGGTTTTGGGAAACAATTTAGAAGGGTCTCCTTGTTTTAAACATTTCGTGTCATATCAGACACGTAGGTAAATACTGAGGCTATAGCTCGCTTTTTGGAAATCCCTTCAATAACTATCAATGCATGCAAAATATATTCAGGTACTGTCCTCTGACTAGTCCTGCTCAGTACGAAAACACATAGCAATATCATAAAAACATACTGCTCTATAAGAAAAATCAATCCCAAAATACGCGTATGAATACTACGTGCGTCTGGTGCGCACGGAAATCAAAATCCAAATATGTGCCATACATATGCACAGAAACAACATCTAAGTGCATCGGGTGTGCACGAAACATCTGTCGTAGGCAACATGTGTGCCTGACAGCAAAATCAGGTGCATCTGACATGCAAGAAAAATCTCGATTTAGTGCATCTGGTGTGCACCAAAATCACATCTCAAAACATGCGCTCAACATGTGCGAAAATCCAAGGCAGGTGCATCCATCATGCACGAAATCATGAAATCCAATATCAAGCGCCGAACATGCGCAAAATCAAATCAGGTGCACAAAACAAATATCGAGTATCACAATCGAAATCGAAGTCCAGTGCATCTAAGTGCACAAAAGGCGTATCACTGCACTGCAAGCATATATAAACTATACAGAGTGCAGGAACCAATTCGTATGCGTGCATACGCACAAAATTAACTCAAATGTCTAAAACCGTAAAATCACAAACATGTGAAACCAAAACACGAAAACGATATCAAGTGAAACACCGTGCAAAGATCGTAAATCCCCAATCATCAAAATCAAATCATGCGAATAAATCACCCAAAACATCGAAATCAATAATGGCGGAATAGTACCGCTCAAGTGCATCCTCTAAGAATCTCGGGCCAACTGTCGCGGTCACTAGTGGGACGTCTCGTCGATGATCATGAACTCTGGCCTGCTGGTGTGCGTAACAATGACCACTCCTGGGTCAAGGTCTTCACCGTGAATTACCAATCTCTCGGTCCATCGGCTCATCGGCCCTGTCAGGTGTGCTAACGGGGATGATCCCGTTCTGGCACTTCTCTGGTCATCTCTCGGTCAATCATCGCGACCACTCGTAAGACAGCATATCACTGGCGTCGGCCTCTGGCTCTCTGAATGTACGCGACACATCTGATCCTGGGTGCAAGTATCATTGCAGCAGTGTCCTGGAAGGAATCCTGCTCACGGTCTCTTCCATGTCTCGTCTCTGCCAACTGTCCGGAAGTCATCATCCTTTACTATATCTGTTTCTTGTTCCGGAACGGCTGTATACTCATCGCAACTCCTTCTGGAAGGTATATCCAAGTAAAATGCCTCGGCATGCGTATCGCATCTCTGATGTCGGAGGAGTGGAACGTCATCTTATCTAGATCTGGTACGAACCTCTTACTCCACTTTCTCTAATGTCGACTGCTTCGGACTCGTCTCATCGTGGCTACATGGACTGAGCTCCAACGGCTATCCTCGTATCGGGAGTCTCCCAAGAAATGCATCTCACCACCTAGCATCCGAATTAAGTCGAGCCATCCGATCGAATCGTCAAAACCTCATAATCCCCCAAGAGCTCAACCTCTTGGGCACAATTTAATAGTATCGAGTACATACCACAGCATCGGTGGTCCAGCCGTAGAAGGGCAAACCCAAGCCTCACTAATGGCGCCGTAGAACTGCCGCAAACCCGAAGGTTCAAAGGCTTTCACACGGTCATTAAGTCGAGTTAGGGTTTCATTCTTCTAGAGGGATCATAGAATTGCCTGCATGTCTTTCCGACTACTTTAAACTTAGAATAATAGGTTTCTGACATTCGATCGTCTCTGTCGACTCCCAACGTCTCCGCATGAAGTCGTCTCTAGCTGGAATCAATCTATCTGATGACCTCGCATCGGGGTAGGCGAACGATCCACATGTCCTAGTCATTCATCCTCGATGACTAGCGACCTTCTATCATTGGCTGAATCCTCCGGTGCTGATCTGCCCGTCCGAGTAATCTCACACAGCGATCCATCAACCCTCGTGGCGCGAAAACACAATAAAAAGACACATCTCTGCAATCGTGTGTCGCCGGAATCACGCCCTGGTCAGTCCTCGTTCGTAACGAGCTCGTGCTGACCGCAACTCTAGCCGTAGCTCTCCCTGCCCGTAATCGTGGTAGCAAAACCATAACGGGTACTGATGAGGCTAGATCGGAATGAATATAATACTGAGCAAAGAAATGTACATCCTAAGGTTTCTTAAGTAGAGTAGCGTATCGTAAATATGCCGCGGAACATACCCATGGTACGTCACTCTACTTTAGTCACCTAGTCCATCAACCAAGGGTCAACCTACGCTCCGAAGGTAAAACCTAACGCTCTGATACCAACTTTGTCACGACCCGAAAGTACGGAACATGACCGACACTTAGACTACGAAACGTCTCGAGGCGTACGTAATCTAAGTAAGCCGAAAACCCAGAAATCCAAACCAAGAAAAGTAGTAGAGTGAAGGAAAACCAATTTAAATAAGTAATGTCAATAGCATAAGCCGAATTATGCGGGTTTCTAAAAACATCAAATATTTCCTGAAAATTTCGGCAGAGTCTCCTTTGTAAATACTGGCTCCCAAACGGGATACAACATGAATAGTATACGAAATCAATAAAAAGGCATCCCCAAGCGGGAGCTAGCTCTTCGTCAATCGACGACCACAACCACACAAGCAATATAATATACAACGCCAACGGCGAGGATCAAAATTCAAAAGGAAACTCAAAACCACAAGAAAACCACAGAAATAAAACGCGCGACTCTAAGGTCGAAAGAATAACATCACTGGTCTCTATCTCAAAATAAATACATGTTTGGTTGATGGAACTTCTAGATACAACAGAGTAATAATATACAAGGTACAATGGTGGGTACGATACAAATAAACCGACCTGCTAGCAAGTCACCAGAAAAGAAGCAGTGCCAGCAAAACCGTAATGAAACCTGTACGGCAAAACCTGCAAGAAACTGTGGCACAACAGGGGTGAGTTGCCAACTCGTGAATAGAATACATCTACGAACAGGAATCGCATGTATAACGCAATCCTAGGTCATACGATCATAATATAATCCTCAAATATATAACCAACAACCCATAACCATGGCTAGGGCAAATATCTAACCCAAGTGTAAACCCATGTGCCCGTGTCAGTGCCTCAGGTAGCAATGTATCATAGGGATGATGTATGAATGCATGAAACAGAATGCATGTACTGAAGAAAACTTCTTTCATAAATCAGTGAGATTTCTGTATTTTAAAAATGAGGTACCATAAATGAAATCAGCATAAAACAGTGCCCAGCATCGACACAAAACAAGTGTCCAAATATCTCGATATCTCTGTATCACAATCTCTGTACCTCAATATCTCAAAATCTCAATCATAATATCTAGGGCGCCGTCAGTCCAGACCGGCCCCTACCATCAATCTCAAGACCACGACGGTATCCTCCGGATATCCGAGGCGTCGGGTAAAATCACCGGTAGGTAGTGCTCCCCTGCCAGGCTCACATCGTCATCATCACGTGCTTCTTGCCCCGGGGTACCTTACCGGGTCCACCATGTACCCGAAACGGTTCATCCGTCTCCTCGAATCGGGTCTCAAAATCCATCAGCAAACTCATGGTGGACGACTCATACATCATGGGAAAACCGCACTTTTTTATTTTAAAAGAGAGAAAAGGTTTTTTTATGTTTTTGCGGTTTTCCTCCAAATCCAGAAAATCTCACGGAAATCCGAATCCAAAACCTCAATAATACGTAAAATAGTGAATATATGCATGAGAAACCATGAATGCGGCATAACAATGAATAACAGTATGCATGAAGTAGCAGGTAATAACTACAATGTCTAAACTAACATATGAGGCAAGTACACTAATATCATGTCAAATTACTAACTAACAAGCTAAGTCAAGCAATAATATTTTCTAAGGTGTACGTGACATGGCAATTACCGATGAAGATGTGTGTGAGCCGGCAAGTAAGTGTACGTGGCACATACGCATCATCGGTAATGGTGCTGGTGTCCTAACAGCATAATATCAACAATGCAATATGAAATAGCAATGTAAGTATGCGATGCGGAGCGAGCAACCAAAATGAGCGGGAGCTAAATATTAAACACTGGTGCCATTTGAAATAACACGAATCGTGGGGTTTTGAAAATAGGGCTACGGCAGTTTTAAGAAAGGATACGTCTTTTGAAATATCCGTAGATCCCTTGACCTGTCTTTTAAAATACCCACGATCCGCTAGTTTTGAAATAGGTAGGAGTCTAATCTAATCTAATAACTAAACTAAACTAAAGGGCTAAGCTAACAAGCTGGACTACAGGTAAGGAAACCGCCTAACATCTGAGTCGATATATATACATACATGTATATATATTAGTCGGTGATCCCGCCTCAATAATATCATATCCGATACCATATCTATAATCAGACATCCCAAGTCAAGAGTGCGGATCAATCATCAAAATATAGCTCGTACGTAAATCCGTCGTACGGCATCCCCAAATCTGGGTACGGGTCAATATCATATTCATCACACTATTCATTCGGTATTCTCTTTATCAAAGATCATAGTCTAGGGTACTGACCTATGTCTAGTACAATACTAATATCATCAATATGGTCATGATCTGGCTACTGATCGACAGTCTCGTACAAACTGATATCATCAGCACATCATCATCAAGGGGTATACATCGCCCAATACGGCCTAATATCAATATCCTAGCATATCATGTCTCATATCACGATCACATGTCGACCATTTTATTTATAACACTATTCACCTGTATCGCCGCCCCAAGATCCGCTATGACACCAAGACGTACCTCAAGTACGAATCCTGCCATATCACCGATATCACAACCTCAACACAAATCTCATCGACTCATCTCAATCCCAAGTATCATCCTCAAATCCGTATGTGAACACATAGTCCCATACCCATGTGAACACATAACTATATATATATTCCCGTAAACACAAATGGAAGAAGAATGTATACAAGTATGGGTGGGTGTGTGCATGTATGGTGCGACCACTACTCTAGGGTTTCGCGATACTAAACCATCCATATTTATCATCAATAAACTCAAACAATATATAATCAATAAATGTGTGTATACGTATTCGTATACATCACCACGAACTGCGGGGGTGCTATACGCCATCCACCTGACTTCTCCCCGTAGATATAAATCTACTCACCTGATCTTCGCTCGCCGGTGCCGACGTCGCCACGAGCTTGCTTGTCGTCTCGAAGTCCACATGGAGTACCTACATATCATAACGCACCGTATCGCATTAAAATCCGACTCATGACCAAAACGGCACACGAATCCCACATAGGTCAAAACCTATGGTTTGCTCTATCTCAAATCAACCCAAAACCCTCGACATCGGCGTACAAACGCCGAGTGATCGAGAAAAACTCAAACGTACAAATCGTAGTTCCCAAAACTCACTAATTATAATATAAAACAAGGTTTAAATCATCAAAACATTAAAATAAATCAAATTGATTTATTTCCGAAAACCTAGAAAGCACTAAATTTTCGTTTTAATTCGAAACTTGATGTTTTAACAAATCTAATGACCATAATATCCACTAAATATCATAACTAAGTCATATAAACCATTAATAGATTTTATCCTCATCAATTTTCATTGAATCCAAAATTCTTGTTTGCAAATTATCCAATTTTAACATTTTAAAAGCAACAATTTGTAAACTAGCAACTAGATTAGTTTTAGCATTCCATTAACATGTTAATCTCCTCATTAAAACCATAATAAATTTATAAAAACCCTAACTAGATTTTAAATTTCACATTTTCAATAATTTCTAAAAACCTAGTTTACAAAAAAAAGCTTAATTTGGACATTTTACATCTAACAATTTACATATTGGCAATTAGATTAGGTTTTGCATGTCTTAAGATCTTCACTACTCCACACAACCATAATCCAAATACTCTAAACCCTAACTTTAGATTAACCCTTCACTTGAAAACCAAACTTTAAAATTAAACCATATTTAAACTTCTAGTTAGCTAGATTGAAGTAATTAGACAACATTTTGACTAAAGGGTTAAGATTATACCGCATAGTTTCAAGAGATCCAACATGAATCTAGCCTCCCAAACTTGCTTCTTTTCACCAATATCCATACAAGTATAGCCAAGGAAAAATGGGTAAGGGTTGGATTTTGAAATTAGCGAGGTTTTATTTGATTTTTCATGGAATTTTTGTGAACTTTGGAGAAGAAATGAGATGGGGAAATGAGAGAAGGGCGGCTGCTGAATTTCTGCAGCAGTGAGGAGGTGAGAGAGAGTGTGGTGTTGGGTGTGGGTGAGAGAAAAGTCCAAGTAAGGAGCCATACATCAAGTATAAAGACCCATGCTTTAATGTTTAACACCAATTTCTTTTCTTTTCTTTTCTTTGACCTTTGGAAGAGGGGAAAATGGGCAGCCCCCCCTTTTTTTTGGTCGGCCAGAATTTGTGAGGAGAGAGAGTGTGTGAGGGGTGAGTTTGGGTGAGGGAAAAATGATAAATGTTGTACCCCACTTCCATTAACACTAATTTCACCGAAAAAAGCCTTTTTCTTCGATATTTTCTAAACCGTTTTGGCAAACCATTTCATTTCAAAAACCACATGATAAAATTTTGTTTAATGTGTTATGATGCACAAAATTTGTTTCAACTCATTCCAATTTGTAATTTTCCCTAATTAAATGTATTAGTGACGGCTTAAAATAATATTAAAATAATATTTTTTTCAGAAAATTTGAAATTTCACCAGTGGCTCAATAAACACCAATTAATAGCAATTACATAGCTAGAATATGAATATTTAATTTTATAATAAAGATATTTGCATTTTGACTTTTTTTACAGAAAACCCTCTTATTTTACCGTTTTTCCGAAATTTCACCAAAACGATTTTCAAAACGTTACAGAGTTGCGAAGCTGCAACTGACAGACAACGCCAGAATCTGGTGAAAGGTTGAAGAAAGCCGTCTCACCCAACCAATCGAGTGAAAGACGTTTTGCGATCTATTCGATGCGAAGTACTTTCCTGAAACTGCCCGTTTCTACATAGAGCAGCTGTTCATTCATCTATAATAAGGCTCGATGTGGGTCAAGTTTGTGGATGAATACGATACTGAGTTTACCATGCTTAGCAGATAAGATATTGTCTCAATATTCAAATTCCTGATCTCACTCATTACACTGCTAACACAAGGTCGTAACAGGTTCACTGCACACTTGATTCCTACTGCTGAGATCCAGGCACGATGATTTCAGCAGGGGTTGGACCCAGAAATTCAAGCTGCACTCGCTACAGGGGATTTCCCAACCCATGAACTTGCTCTGAAGGCTACCCAACGCTATGAGGCAGTTGTGAAGAAGAAGGGTAGACTGCCGGTGTGAAACGCCCTGCCACACATATGACAGGAGGAGCCTCTTTTAGGCTGACATTTGCACCCAGGAGACCTGGAGGATCATTTAACCGGCCCAGTCCAGACTTTTTCTTCTACTGCAAGAGGACAGGACACATGGCGAAGGGCTAAAGGCGTGCAAATGGCCTGTGTTTGGTTTGTGGCACTTCCACTCATGCCATAGGAGCATGTCCATATCGTTTCAACATAGCTCCAGCACCGAGACCAGCAATCACAGTTCCACAGCGGCCAGCTATCCAAGCACCTGCACCCCGTTTAGCTCTCCCTGCAACAACTCCACGTGGACCTCCTGCACAACCTCAACGTCAGTTCCATCAGGCACAGAGAAACATGCCTCGAAGGTAGAGAAACATGCCCCATGGACAGAGGAATATGCCTCCGGCAAGGAGGAATGTACCTCGACATCAAGCTTTTACAATGACGGTCGAGGAGGCCGAAGTCACGGGCCAAGTCATCATTGGTAATTCCCAATCCTTTCAATCCTTTTCAATCCTTGTATATCACTATACTTTTTCTATATCTAAACCTAATCTCACACAAGTTAGGTACTATACTAGTAGCCTCCCTATCTGCTCTAGCACCTTTCGACACTGAAGAATCACATTGCTTTATATCACAACGGTTCGTCCGAACTCATGCGATTCCAAATAAACCGCTCGTATCCAGCTGGAATGTCAGTTCAGGAAACGGCGTTCTAAAAGAAACTTTGGGATACGATTTGTGTCCAGTGGTCATCTGCAGTAGAGAATTTTATGCAGACTTCAAGGTGCTAGACATTCCGAACTTCGACGTAGTCTTGGGAATGGACTAGTTGGGAACTTTCTTCGCCACCATCAATTGTCGTCAAAGGAGGGTAGTGTTCGAAATACCAGATCATCCAGTATTCTATTTCAAGAGTGGAGACCGTACCTTGGAACTTAGCGTTTAAAAAGAAAAACCAAAGAAGGCAGTGGTTGTAGCATTACAAGCGAAATAATCGAATCCAGAAGTAGTTCGAGAGTTCTAGGATGTATTCCCGAAAGATATATCAGGTTTGCCTTCTGATCGAGCTCTTGAATTTGGCATTGATTTACTACCTGGTGCGCAACCTGTAATCAAAGCTCCGTACCGACTAAGTCCAAAAGGATTGAAAGAGATCCGTATTCAGTTGGACGAACTCCTGAAGAAAGGTTGGATTCGTCCCAGTACTTCAAGCTGGGGATCTCCGGTATTACTTGTGAAGAAGAAAGAAGGTTCATACAAGATGTGTGTGGATTACTGAGCTCTGAACGAAGTGACAATTAAGAACAAGTATCCACTACCGCGCATCGATGATCTTTTCGATCAGCTAAGTGGGTCTTGTGTATTTTCGAAGCTAGATCTTCGTTCTGATTATCATCAGGTGAAGGTCAAAAAGTCCGACATTCCGAAGATGGCGTTTAGAACTTGATATGGTCATTATGAATATCTCATAATTCCATTTGGAGTGACCAATGCACCTGCCATCTTTATGAATCTGATGAATCAAGTTTTCCGAGAGTACTTAGACAGGTTCGTTGTCATCTTCATCGACGACATCCTGGTGTATTCAAAGAATTGGAAAGAACACGTCGAGCACTTACGGATTGTCCTGGAGATATTACGACAGCATCAGCTCTACGCCAAGTACAACAAGTGTGAATTTTGGCTAGATCAATTCGGATTTCTCGGACATATCATTTCAGGCGAAGAAATCTCAATAGATCCAACTAAGGTGTCAGCTGTCAGTGAATGGCCGACACCAAAGACAGTGAAAGATATACGATGTTTCTTGGGATTAGCAGGATACTACCGACGGTTCATTGAAGGCTTTTTTAAGATTGCAGCACCCCTGACCAAGCTCACCGTAAAGATGAAGCATTCGTGTGGTCAGAAGCATGTGAAAACGCTTTTGTAAAACTCAAGTCAAGATTAACTTTTGCTCCTATTCTCGTAATACCGGATCAATCTGGAGGATTTGTTGTGCATTGCGATGCGTCCGGTAAAGGATTAAGATGTGTTCTACACCAGCATAGAAAAGTTGTGGCTTTTACATCAAGACAGCTAAAGGTACATGAGCGCAACTATCCAACACATGATCTGGAGTTGGCAGCCGTTATTTTTGCACTTAAGATTTGGCGCCACTATTTCTTAGGAGAGCGAGTGAATATATACACTGACCATAAGAGTCTGAAGTATGTATTTACTCAGAAGGAACTAAACATGCGGCAGAGAAGATGGCTAGAACTCATGGCGAACTTCGACATCAATCTACAGTATCATCCTGGGAAGGTGAACGTAGTTCCTGATGCATTTAGCCGCCAGCCATTAGCAATGAATCTCATCGCTCAGTGGAAGCTACAACAATAATTGCAGGGATTGGCAATCGAAATAGTTGTGCTAGATAACGCTTCGTATTTGGTGAACTTACAAGTCCAGCCCACACTTGTCAATCAGATCAAGACAGCTCAAGAAAATGATGCCAAGCTACAAAAGATCCGAGAACAAGTAGAAAGTGGACTTCGAACTGACTTCATCATCTATGAAGACGGATCCTTGAGATATGGAAGTCGATTATGTGTACCTATCGGCTCAGTTCGAGAATAGTTGATGAAAGAAGCTCACAGCTCTCCTTATTCTGTACACCCCGGTGGTACAAAGATATATAAGGATCTATGGCAACACTACTGGTGGCATGGAATGAAGAGAGAAGTAGCAAGAAGCGTAGCCAAGTGTTTGGTGTGTCAGCAAGTGAAGGCTGAACATCACAGAACTGCTGGTCTACTTCAGCCGTTACCAATCCCAGAATGAAAATGGCAGCACATTACCATAGACTTCGTGACTGCCCTCCCTCACAGCATGAAGGGTAACGACGCAGTATGGGTTATTGTGGATCGACTCACCAAGTCGACTCACTTTATTCCATTTCGAGTTGGCCAATCAACCAAGACATTAGCAAAGAAGTATATGGAGGTAAACATAAATCTAAAGTAAGATGTAAATCTTCAAGATGTACCATAATTGATATCCATGAACTCATGCAGGAGATTGTGAGATTGCATGGGGTACCAGTTTGCATCGTCTCCGATCATGATACAAGATTCCAATCACAATTTTGGCAGAGTTTGCAAGCTAGCCTGGGAACAAGTCTGAACTTCACAACGGCTTATCATCCATAAATGGATGGACAGTCCGAGTGAACAATTCAGATTCTGGAGGACATGCTAAGAGCTTGTGTGTTAGACTTTTGAGGTTCATGGGAAGATCACCTAGACCTTGTGGAGTTTTCTTATAACAACAGCTATCAGGCAAGCATTGGAATGGCACCATTCGCGGCACTCTACGGATGGAAGTGTCGTTCACCGCTAAGTTGGGACGACATCGAAGATCATGAACTCCTTGGACCAGATATGATCGTGGCAATTGTGGACATAGTTCGCACGATCAGGGAAAGAATACGCATAGCCCAAGACCGACAGAAGCATTGGGCAGATGCAAAGCGCCGACATCTAGAGTTCTAACGTGGAGACCATGTTTTTCTAAAGATCCATCCAAACAAAGGAGTGATCCGCTTTGGCAAGAGGGGTAAGCTAAGTCCCAGATACATAGGACCGTTCGACATACTCGAACGAGTTGGAGAAGTGGAATTTCGTTTAGCACTTCCACCCTGATTGGAAGGAGTGCACAACGTGTTCCACATATCCTAGCTGAGACGATATGTGAGTGACCCCAGCCATATACTCGATCACTCAAAACTCACAGTACAAACGAACCTAACTTGCAAGCAACAACCCGTCCTGGACCGAAAGGAAAAGACATTGCGGAACAAGGAAGTAAACTTAGTCCGAATGATGTGGAGAAAGGATTCGCCAGGAGAATCAACATGGGAATGAGAAGAAGACATGCGTAGCCTTACCTCTTTGAAAATTAGTCCATATGTAATTGTAAATTTCGAGGACGAAATTTTTATAAGGAAGGTAGAATGTAACGACTCTGAATTTATTGTACTGAATTTTCCATTTTAATGTACAGAAATGAGTTTACAGCCTGAGTTTGAGTTATAAGTCAATTTTGTTAAATGGCAGCAAGAAACAATTTGTAGCTCAATGATAAAGCCTTGCACTGCTGTGATGTAGGCTCTGTGTTCGATTCCAATCAAACACGTTATTTTTTTCTAAATTTTTTTTTAATTTTTTGGAAGCCCAAAAGATTGCACGTGCAATACACAGGGAAATGAAAAGTCAGAAAAATCAAACATGTGGAAAATGGAGTAAACAGGGATTGAAACAGCGGGCACGAATCTCGAGGCCAGAAGCCCTAAATCGACCGGTCAAATTCCTCTAAAACCGGCACCAACGGTCGAGATTGCTCCAATGAGCCCCGGGCTTTACACACACCTTTTCAGCTACCCCTAACTCTCCTGCACTGTTTGATTTCCCTATAATCAAACAGAGATCCTTTATTTCACAATTAAATACCATTTTAATGCTTTTTAATCCACCATTTTAATTCCAAAATCCTAATTCTCCACTATAAATACCATCTCCTACTTTGGCCCAGCACTATTCTGAAAATTATAATAAAATTCTCTCAAATAGTTCCTAAGTACAAGTGGAATAAAGAGGAGTTAGCGAGCGAGCAACTTCCGCAGAAGATCGAAGCAACATCCGGAGCTCCCGCAACGCCACGAAGTTCAACCCTTCTTCCTAACCCTCTCTTTGAAACTCCTAAACTGTAAGTCCCTTCCAAACATCATTTCTCATCATTGAAATTCCATTTCAAAACTTATATCGGTAAGTGAAGTTAATACCGATATCCTTTTTTTTAAACCCTAGAAACTCCTTCTCCTTTATTCTTTGATCAACCAAGTTTTTATAAAATATTTGTAACCTTAAACCCTAATGTTTAGAATCAAATTTCATCAAAATTCTTATATGAACCAACAATGGTAGTACTTTTTCATTAAAATACTTGAACTTTATAAACACCTATTTTAGTAATTGCTTAATAATACCTTAGGAAAACTTCACGG
Organism: Agapanthus africanus; assembly: GCA_030015575.1. Classification (NCBI taxonomy): domain Eukaryota; kingdom Viridiplantae; phylum Streptophyta; class Magnoliopsida; order Asparagales; family Amaryllidaceae; genus Agapanthus; species Agapanthus africanus. The sequence goes on along the minus strand of JASDDO010000024.1, from coordinate 860,728,948 downwards.
AGTAACGACATATCCCACACGCACACTTGGTTTCATAGCACGATACTCATTGTATGTATTTTCGTTTCGAGGAATACTATTATAATAAAATACCACAAAACTTTAAAAACCGGATTTCTTTTAAAACGGTATTTCATATCCTTCGCGTTACGCATCTACAACCCTCTTTAGGGGACCCGCTAATGGATGGTGCGGATTATCGCACATTCTTAGGCTAGTAGAATGAGATGTAGACATCCTCACGGAGCATTCAATCTCGAAAGGATTTAAATACGTTTTTTAAGAAATACGAATTTTCTAAATAAAATAAAATTATTTTTTTAAAATTAAAATTATATAAAATTATAAATCCATATTTTCAAAATATAATAAACCTATGTTTTTCATAAAATGAAAAGATTAATAAATGTCAATAAAATACCATCAAGATACCAAAAAGACAAGTTTTACAATAAAACACCATGAACTTTCCAAGTTAAGTGTATATCACTAAAATACCCCAAATACTTAAAATCCATATTCTACTTACTGAAAGTGTCGGTTGTTCTTGAAAAAGAAAACCCTAAATAATACTAATCACCCTCGAGATTTACTTTTTAAATATATTAAAATATTTTTTCATGAAACCCCCTCGAGTTATATAAAAACAATATTTAAGGAATTTAGTAAATATACGTTTAAGCGAGATCAATTCTCTTGAGCCCCAAAGAGCCGGAGAAAGTGAGTGCTTGCCTATTTAAGCTAGACAACTTAATGAAGTTATCAATGGTAATTGTCTTGAAAAAAGACACAAATCCTGTCGTCCATGTGCAGCAGTTACCGATGACTCCCGAACCTAATTCAAGAGCTAAATCAGTAATCTATTTTTCCTAAACTCATTTCTTTAAACTAAATTTTAACATATTTCAAATTAAATGTAAGACCTGACCCTCCTTAAAATAATATATTTAATAGAAAACAAAATATACGGAAAAATACTAAGAATAAATAAATACAATATTTTACTAAAGAAAAAAACACGAAGGTATAGTAATATTAGGGTCGTTACATTCTGCCCTCCTTAAAAATAATTTCGTCCTCGAAATTACTCAAGAAGGATGTTGCAACAAGATACTAGAAAGTTAAGGATGATGTCGTCTTCGAGCTCCGTCGATCGATACTCTAACCAATTGAGCTAATAGGCATACGAGATACAAGTAGAAAGGGTGAATAAGAGTTAAGGATTCAAAAGTCGAGAGATGGACTTCAAGGAAGTCGAAGGTGGAGTTCAAGATGGATTCAAGGAATGAGGTAATATTCAAAAGAAAAGTCGAATGTAATAATTGGATTTCATAATTCTTGTATTATATCGCTTACGATGTTCATGCAAAACTGACCTGCATGGGCCGCCAACAAAACCTGCCACGTCCCGCTTTCCAAAAGAGCGGTAATGGCACGTGACAAGCCCGCGACGTATTTATTCCGAGAAGGTCCTTTCTCAAAATAAATACGCTAAGTGTCTATAAGCAACATAAACTACCAAGAATAAACAAAAGAATGAAATCCAACTTTAATTTATTACATTCAATATTCACAATTGACAAAATATCTGAATACAAGATACGATAACATGATAACCCTTAACAAGGAGACATACATAAATACGGTGAAATGAAATGAAAAGCTGAATGAAACTATACGTCTGTTTATGATGTGAACTGGTTGTACTCCTTTTCAACCACTTCTATCTTCTCTGTCTCAATGTCACCTGACGAACATTCCAACAAAGAAAGAAGTGAGTGGAATGCCCGTCAGCGAACTAACGCTCGGTAAGTCCCCAAAAGGATGGTGTGATGTATAAATGAAATGCATGGTGTAATATGATATATGGTATAACATGGATATAAATCATGAACATGTAAACAAGTATAGTAGCGTACATGGTAATGTGTATGTCAACTATATTAGCATGGAAAGGTAACATGAGCATAGTAAACAAGTATAGCATGGTCGTGGAGTGTAGGTATAGTGAACATGAAGTGAATGTAAGTGTCCTAAAAGGTCTCTAAAAAGGTAAAAGTAACTAACGTGAGTTCAAGTATGAATGTCAACCAATTTCAAGAGTATTCTCGAACCCAAAGCTATCGTCCAGGGGCAAGGAATCACGGGTCCAAAATAGCGGGACTTCATCTATTATCGAAGTATTCCAAACCCAACAGGCTATCATCCAGGGGCTTGGAAACACGGACCTCATTCGTGAATTCGTGATTTTTACCGTTTCAGCCGGGTACCACAGCAACATGATTTGTACCGTTTCAGCCCGGTACCACAGCAACATGATTTGTATTAATGGGACTCATGAGATTCCGTTGGATTCATACTCAAACTACCCCAACATCCCGTGTTTATTAGTTTATGATTAATCTTATGAGTCTTGATCGAATCCATGAATACAAAAGGTGATGTATGATATCAAGTTTTCAAGATTGAGTTCATGTAGTCATGTCAAGTGCAAGTCATACCAATTGTATTCATGATTCGAGTAAAGTTGGTTCAAGTGTACATATTGGGTTCAAATATTCATGATTGAGTCATGTCAAGATCAAGTCAATTCCAGTATGTAATGGTTTAATCACAAGTGATATAGATAAAAATAAATAAGCAATCACAAAACATGATATGAGATAAGTATACAAGTAACGTCCAAAACAATGTTATAAATATGTGATATGTACGACTAGTTAATCAAGTCATTTGAAATCAGAATATAAATGAAAATATAGCCGTAAGTGTTATACACACATGAATTTTAGTCTCGCCTAAATACGACTACCGGTTTGGGAGATATACATGTTTTCGTATTATCGCGCAAAATAGATCAGAATCTGTTCAGCACCGTCACACATTTTTAAAACGCAGTTTGAGTTAATTTTCATCAGGTTTCAGATTATGAAGATTAATAAAAAAAATTGTAGGTCTTTCGGAGTACTTATCCAAAACACTAAGATTCACGCGATTTGGATTTCTGAAGCTCTAGTTATGATCGTTTTAATATCAGCGTTTAAAATAGAAATTCAGATTTCTGGACAGCAACTATATATTATATTGCAAAGCCTATATCGAGTTGTTTCATTCATTTATAAGTAATATAATATACATAAAATTATAGTTCTATAAATTTTGCATCTATACATATAAAGTTTGTCACAAACGGACATCGGGAGTTCGAGTTATGTCCTATTTAAAAACAATGTGCGAATCAGGACAGATTCTGTTCAGATCCGTCATTTAATATTGTAACACAGTTTTCTTTATCTTACGTCGGTTTTCAGTAAAAATATAAAACTAATAAAATCTAGATTATTCGATGTAGATATCCAAAACACCTGATTTTGCTCAATTTGGATAATGCTAGATTAAATTATGTGTCTAACAAGTTGACCGATAAATACAGTTTTCTGTTTTACGAACAGTGAATAAAAACGATATAATTCCTAAACCATTAAGCAATTCGATCTAAAATTTTTACAGCATATACAAAATAATATATTCTATCATATGTAAATTTCCTGAAATTTTCAGAAGTAAAAACTAATTTCAAAAAATTATTTTAAAAGTAAAGGTATTGATATGTTATATGTGACAAATAAGAAACCATGATATTTATTCGTAACTTCATTTTTTTTTTTACAAACTTTAAATAAAGTAATTTAAAATACAATAACAAACGATGCAATCCTAATTGGTTACTATGAAATCTTAACATATGAATTGAAAGTAATGAAAAGACTTTACAAACTATATATTTGTGTATGTTTGTGTGTGTTCATTATTTATATTTGTATCCATTTAATTAATTATTTAGGAACTATGATACGACAAGGGAAGTTTTTCATGGTAATATAAAAAAGAGAAAGAGAAAGAGAAAGAAATGGAGGGAGGGAAAGAGAGAAGGGACTTACATACACAAGCCGGTATTGTCACCAAGCTTGTCTATCCGCCGATAGTCTCGCGTTTCCAGCGAGATTTTCTTGAGAATTTCTTCATGTTCTTCTTCGAGGAATCTAGATGAAGAGAGATATGTGAAATGATAGAAATTTATGATGATGAAAAGAAAGATGAGTGAGATATAAAAAATGTTTATGGCCACCATAATTCTAATAAATTATGGCTCATAACCATTCTAATTATTTTGGGAGTTAAAAGGAAGATGAAATGAAAGTTCTCATTTCTAGGTTATGAGAAGAATAAAAATTGATAAAAAATAATTGCAAGAATGGAGATTTGAACATGTGACTTATGAAATAACAATATAAGGACTTAACCAATGAGCTATAAGATTGTTCATGCATATATTTAATAAGAATTATATATATGTTGTTGCTTAAAAATAAAGTGGGCTTGTGGGCTTATAGTTTTATAAAAGAAAATGAAAATAAGATTGGATTTGGGTTATGGACTGGGTCATGTCTTACGTTTAATTTGAAATATGTTAAGATTTAGTTTAAAGAAATGAGTTTAGGGAAAATAGATAGAATAATAAAATAATATATTTAATAGAAAACAAAATATACGGAAAAATACTAAGAATAAATAAACATAATATTTTACTAAAGAAAGAAAACACGAATGTATAGTAATATTAGGGTCGTTACACTATATCTTACCGGCCGAGCATGGTAAACTCAGCATCTTATTCATCCACCGACTTGACCCACAACGAGCCTTGCTGTAGATGGATGAACTGCAGCTCCATGTCAAAATGGGCAGTCTCTGGGAAGTACTTGGCATCGAAGAGGTCTCGGAATGTTCTCCATTCTATCGGTTGCGCGAGATGGCTCTCTTCAGCTTTTCACCATACCCTAGCATTATCGGTCAGTGGTAGCTTAGCAACTCTTACCCAGGCTATATCTGGCACTTGAGCTGCTGTCAGGTCATCCTCGATCGCTTGAGCCCATTCTTCAGCTTCAAGCGGTCTCTCCTTACCTGAGAAGTTCTTTGGATGCAGTGTCTGAAATTGCTTAACTCCGAGTGCTTCGGTTTCGGGGCGGTTCATAAGGATAGCAGTCTACTGCTGCTGACCCTCAAATAGGCTCTTGATAGCCTCAAGAAGTATTGTTTGCTCATTGATAGGATCTGCAACAGTAGGTGGTGGTGGTGGTGGTGGAGTAGGTGGTGGAGTATTGCCGTTGACGTTTGTGCTGGTATTGTTCGGAGAGTCTATCACCTTGATATAAAAGATAGGTTAGGATAGATTCAAGGAATTTGAAATGCAAGGAATGTCTACTGGGAAGTGGGGCATGACATGTTTTATTGATGGCCTATACAGGTCAGTTCTGCATGAAGTCGTAAACAATATACCACAAGAATTAAATACCAGCACAAACGTATTGAAACAATAATACACAATGCAAGAATAAATGGAGACTGTAAAATTTTCAACAAACATCTTGATTTACATTCAACTTAAAATATTTACATGTACATGAGTTTCAGATGGAAAGTAAATATAATAAAAGAAAATGCCTAAACATGTGGCATACATAAACTGGAAAAATGAAGCTAAGCTAGTCCTGAGTAGCAATCTGGTTGTAGTCCTCCTCTAAAGCTTCCACTTCCTCCGTCTCGACCGTATCTGACGAGCATTCCAAGAAAATAAGGATAGGTGGAATGCCCGTCAGCGAACTAGCACTCGGTAAGTCCCAAGGATAAAGTAAGAGTAAAAAAGACAAGTGTAGAATATGTATATGACGAGTAAAAGTATATGTTCATGGGTAAATATGTACTATGAGTCTCTATATGGTCACTATGTTAACGTTACGTTCCAAGTGTCAATGTCAACGCAGTCGTAGAAGTATTCACGAGCTCAAGAGTGGGACCCCAGGAGCAAAGAAATACGGGCCCATTTCATGTATTAGCATCGGGGCTTTAAGCTGTGGATGAGTCGACCCGACTAATATTCGAGTAAAATAAAAAAAAGATTAATACGGGACTCCTGAAACTCCGTTGGATTCATACAAGAAACTATCCCAAACATCCGAGTATAATATATATATTATAATTGTAAGACAGCCTTAGTTGATTTGATTGGTTGATTATAACATGATTTGATCGAAACCATAGATTGCAAAAGGTGAAATAATGAAGTTGGGTGAGTCGAGTAAGGTGCGATTCATGCCAATTGCAATATTGGGTCGAGTCAAGTTAGTTCAAGTAGATTGAGTTCGAGTTCAAGTTCAAGTTTAGATTCGGATTTGGATTCGAGTTCAGGTTTTTTTCATATGAATTGATTTAACTATTAAGATCTTATGTTGAGGAGAAATTGGCAACTGCTGCACTTAGACGGCAAAATTTGTGTATTTTTCCTAGACAATTGCAATTGATAATTCCATTAAGTTGTCTAACCTGAATAGACAAGCACTCACTTTCGCGGGCTCCTCGGGGCTCAAGAGAAATGATACCGCTTAAACCTATATTAATCTAGAGTCCTTAAATATTTATTATTGTTATTTGTATTTCTCGAAGGATTTTGTGAAAAATACTTTAATATTGTTTAAAAATAAACCTCAAGGATGTTTTATAATATTTAGGGTTTTCATGAATATGTATTTTAATTGTTGTGGTATTTTGGTGATAAAACCTAGTTTTTTGAAAGTTTATGATACTTTAATGAAAACTACTATTTTTGGAAACTTGTTGGTATTTTATTAAAAATTCTAATCTTTCATTTTAAAAATATAGTTTCATAATTTGTTTTTATTGAAAATACGGATTCATAACTTTATATAATTTTTTTCAAAGTTGGTTTTGTTTAGAAAAGTCGTATTTCATAAAAACCGTATTTTTATTTCTTTTCGAGACCGAAAACTCTATGAGGAGTTCTGCATCGCGCTCTACTATCTTAAGGATGCGCGATAATCCGCACCATCTATTAGCGGGTCTCCTAACGAGGGTTGTAGAGACGCAATTGCCAAGGATATAAAAATATCGATTAAAAAACCATTTTTATGGTATTTTAATGTAAAACCTATTCTTTGAATAAACCATATATATATAACCTCGTGCTATGAAACTACAGTGTGCTTTTGGGGTAGGTCGTTATCCCGTGAATGATCTAAAGGTGTATAATCTGGTTATTGAAAATACAATTATACTAAAGTTCTTGGTATTTTTATGAAAACTTTGTTTTATGATTATATTCACATGGAAAATTTTATTAAACTAAAAGCTAAATGATATAAATAAGGTTAAGAGTGATATTAGGATGTTAGTTTGACCTAATTTTCTTATAAAGTGGATTACCAAAGTTAAAAAAAAGAACTTATATCGGAGCTAACTCCACTTTATCGATGTGCTTGTAGAAGACGATTTGAGATGAAAAGAAATAGAGGAAGAGAGGACTTACTGGTTTGGCTTATTAACAAGGGAGAGGGGAAGCCTTCAAGGGTCGTTGTAACAACCCTAATTTTCTTATACACTTTTTCCTATACAAATTTTTAAATTAATTTTTTCAAAAATTCATAAAGGGGTATTTATTGCCTGAGCACAAGACTTAAGTAATTGATTAGCAATTTAATTACAAGAAAGAGCTTATAGCTCATTGGTAATACCTTGCATTGCTGAACCAAGCCACCAGAGTTCAAATCCCATGTCCCACATTATTTTTAATATTTATTTTGTTTTAAATTTTTCTTCATGGTTGTGTCTCTTCATCTTCTAAACTCCCATGTACACTTCAAATTCCTAGATTGGTTTCAGAGACCTTTGAAATTACCATTTACTCCATTTTAATGATTTTTTAATATATTTTTACATTAAAACCTTTCATATACCCTATTTACTCCATTTTAATGATTTTTAATACATTTTTACATTAAAACCTTTCATATACCCTATTTACTCTATTTTAATGATTTTTAATACATTTTTACATTAAAACCTTTCATATACCCTATGTACTCCAATTTTTAATGATTTTATACATATTTACATTAAAACCTTTCATATACCCTATTTACTCCAACTTTTAATGATTTTATATAATTTTACATTTTTTTATTTAAAAACCCTTCACCTACCCTACCCTAACTACCCTATAAATAGACCCCTACCCCCTACCTTCTCATTCCAAAACCATAGAATTACTCTCTTGAAATTTCCACAAGAAAGTGTGCTTTGAAACCGAGTTCACGGCGAAGCCCTGACGGAATTCCGGCAACGTGCTTTGAAGCAACCGGCGACGAAACCACCCCTCGGCCTTTCTCCCTAGTCCTCTATACTCTTTAGAAGAGTTTGAAAACCCGTAAGTCTCATCCTTCTCACCTTTCTATTTCTTAAAAATACGGATTTATGGAACCCGACGGAAATCGGAACAAACCGATTTCCGATTCGGTTTTTCTACAAAATCCCACTTGTCACCTAATCCATAATACCTACCTATATTCATGATGACTATTAATCACATAGAAACCAATTTAAACAAAGTTTCTCACATGAAATGATAGCTTTCTTGTAAAACCGTATTCTTTTCATAAAAATACCATGAAGTTTATTTTTCTTCGTTTAATCAATTCCCCCATTCCTAAATATGTTTATCTTGATCAATAAAAGTTGCTGTTCTTTTTATACTCTTGTCTCTTGTGTAATATTTTATATTGCTTAGCTACGCTTAGCGTATGTATTTCTGAGTACATACGTAGCGGACCTCGTCGCGTCCACTTCGCCGTACACTGGGAAGCGGGGCGTGACAGTCGTGGTCTCGTCAGAGATGCTCCGGTCGTCAAGCTTTGCTTGCTACTCCCCTTGGGTGCTTAACTCCAATTGGTACTTAGAGAGTTTGAAAGAATTTTTGATAGAAATTTCAGAATGTGGGAGAGCTAGGGGATAAGGTGGTATTTATAGTGAAGAATTTAGTGTTTGAGAATTAAAAATTGGATTAAAATAATTAAAATTGATGTTAAATGATGAATTGAGTAGTCTATGTTTAATTGTAGGGAAATCAAACAGTGCAGGGGAGTAGAGGGGAGTCAAAGGGACTTATGTGCAAAGCACGGAGTGATTTGGACAAGATCGGACCGTTGGCGGCAGTCAAATCCATGAAATGGGCAATCGAGATTTCTCCAATGGCCTCGAGATTCGTGCCACGTGCTTTAATTAATGTTTACTCCTCCTTACGCCTGTTTTATTTTTTTTGAAACCTATCGATTCTCCGTGAATTCCACATGCAACTCTTGGGCTTTCGAAAAATTAAAATGAAAAATCTTAAAAAATAATTGAGACTGATGGGATTTGAACACGCGGGCTATGTCACAGCAGTGTAGAAACTTAACCAGTGAGCTGCAAGTTGTTTCTGGCTGTTGTTAAACAAATTTAACTTATAACTCTACAACAGGCTGAAATACCATTTTTATACAATAAACAAATAATTTTGTACAGAGATTTCAGAGTTGTTACGGTGTGCCCCGGAAGTGGAGGCACTCCCTTATAACTAGACAATAAAAAATGACTACATAAGTAACTTCAAAATAAATATGTATGTATATATACAATTTATCGTTCAAAATAAATGAATATGCGTGCAATATACCTTTGGGTCCGAATGGTACGGACGGAGGGGGTACGGAAGGGGGTGCAACACCAGCCCTCTGGAGCTCCTTACGCAGCTTCCCGGGTGCAAGAACTGCTCTACCCCTGCTGTCACGCCCTGCATCCCAGTGTACGGGGAAGTAGGCGTGGCGGGCACGCGACATATTTACTCAGAAGTAAACACGCTAAGCGTACAAAAGCAATATAAATAAATGCACAAGAATAACAAGAGATGTAATATAAACAGCAACTTTTATTAACTTTTATTCTTTACATTACAACTGATTTAAAAAGAAAATGTACAATGATAGAAAGTAATGCCTAAATAGTTGCATATGAACTAAAATAAGTACAAGTAAAATCTAGAAGTCTGGCTGCTCTATGACTGGTCCAAGTCGTCCTGGCTGGGCTCGGTCTCCTGAGGGTTCGGGCCTCCTGACGAACATTTCAAAGAAAGAAATAGAAGGAATGTCGTCAACGAATTAGCGCTCAGTAAGTCTCAAAAGTAAGAGTAGAATAGAATAAGTAGAGAATATATGACTGGTAATTTGTACAGGTATATGTTTGTTATACTAACGTAGTTGTTTGTAACTTGGTACATAAGGTATCAGTGTATACGAGAAGAGTCCAACTTGCTCCGTGGACTATGGTAACCCGTAGTATAAGGCCCCGTCAAAACCCACGGGACAACGGCATAGGATATATAGGTAGGTGTCTTTTAGTGATCATCTCGTTCCACTTCTAATACATTCTGTACCAGTCTATCCCGTTAAACCCCATAATGTATATTGCATTGATTGTAGTTATAAGACATGCCGAGACCATGGATATAAGTTGTTCATGTAATCAGGTTCAGGATATATCAAGTAGTCAGGTAATCAAGTCAAGATATAGCCATGGTTCAGTCAAGTCAAGTCATGTTTGCATATTGATATTGTTCTGGTATTTAGGTTCAGGTTCAAGTATTCATGTTTGGTATATTGGATTCATGTTTGAATTGGATTCAGATTAGACTTAGACTCAGATTGAGTTAGACACTTTAAAACAGATTTGGATCCTGAATTATATTCGGGTGTTATCGGTAATCGCTGCATATGGACGGTAGGATTTGTGTATTTTTCCAAGACAATTACCATTGATAACTCCGTTAAGTTTTTTTACCTTAAATAGGCAAGCACCCACTTTCTATGGCTCCGTGAGGCTGATCCCGCTTAAACCTATACTTATTAAGGTTCTTAATGTAATTTTATATAACTCGAGGGGTTTTATGAAAAATATTTTATATACTTTCAAAATAAATCTCGAGCAATTATTTATGTTCTTTAGGGTTTTCATGGATGTGAATTTTTAAAGAGTAAGGTATATTAGTGAATATTTACATAGCTTGAATAGTTCAAAGTATTTTGTGTAAAACTTGTCTTCTATTGATACTTAATGGTATTTTAGTGAAACTTGTCATTCTTTTATTTTTTTAGAAAAACATGGTGTTTTATTATATCTTGAAAATATGTGGTTTAATAATATTTATATATTTATAAAAATTAATTTTATTATTAAATAGAAAATCTAGTTTTTCTTAAAAATCGTATTAAAAATCTTTCGAGACCGAATGCTCTGTGAGGAGGTCTGCATCTCACTCTACTAGCCCAAGGATGTGTGATAATCCACATCATCTAATAGCGGGTTCCCCAAAATGAGTTGTAGAGGCATACTCGCAAAGAATTTAATAATACAACTAAAAAGAAAACCAGGTTTTTATAGTCGATGGTATTTTAATGAAATATTGTATTTTCCACAAAATTATGTTTCCAAGAGTATCGTGCTATGTAAACATGTGTGTATGTGAGGGATAGGTCATTACCCCGTGATGTTTTCTAGAGGTATAATTAAGCAAAGTAATAAAATATGGTAAATACAAAGTTTATAGTATTTAAATGTAAAACTCAATTTAAAGTTATTTAACATGATAATATAGGGTGAAAGTTGTTTCTAATTATTAGTTTTATGTTTATAAACATATGTTAAGAGTATAGATGAGCAATGATTAAGAAAAAGTGTGATTTCAAGGTTTTAGAATCAAAAGTCGGTGTTAACTCTACTTATCGACATGTTTTGAAAAAGATAACTTTTTATGTAGAAAAAGAAGAGTGAAGTAGGACTTACTAGCTAGAAGGGTAGGAAAGAGGTAGAAGAAGATAGCTTGATCGTTGCGGCGTCGTGGGGTCGCCAGAACTTGCTCGATTCCTCACCATAAGTTGGTGTTGGCCTAACTCCACTTGTACTTAGAAAAATTTAATAATTTTGGCTAGAGATTTTAGAATGAGGAAAGGCTAAGGTATGGGGTTGTATTTATAGTGTGGAATTAGGGTTTTGGAATTAAAAGAATGAATTAAAATGCATTTAAATTGGATTTAAAGGTGAAATTGAATTCTCTGCTTTAATTCAGAGTAAGCAAATAGTGCAAGGGTAATGGGGGTAGGCCAAAGGTTTTGTGTACAAAACAAGAGGACTTTTCCCCATGGGCTACCCGTCAGCGCCGGCCCTACACTCAATCTCGTCGGCCATCTTATGGAGGGAAGCCGTCGGATCTTGGCCACGTGTCCTACTCGCTGTTAATAACATTGTGCACATGTTTATTTCCCCTGACTTTTCATTTTTATGTGCAGTGCACGTGTAAACTTTTGCGCTTCCAAAAAGTTTAAAAGAAAAATCAGAAAAAAAATAATATGTGGCTGATGGGATTCGAACATAAGGGCTATGTCACAGTAGTGCAAGACTTTACCAATGAGCTACAAGTGCTTTCTTGCTGTTCTTAAACAAGAATAACTTTTAAATTGTGCTCAGGCTTGCAAACTCGTTTTTGTACTTTAAGAAGAAAAAATTTTGTACAAGAAATTCAAAGTTTTTACACCTGCCGCCCCTAGAGCGGCCTCCGCCGTTGCCTCTGCTGTTGTCCATGCCTCTCGCTGCTTCCGACATCTCTATCACCCCTAGATGTATAGATGGTTGCAATCATTACATATGCATACAATATATGTATGTAAAATAAATAAAAATAACAACACATGTATAGATCATATAAAATGTAAAGATATAATATAATATTAATGATAACCTTTTTCGTTTCGTAGACGTAATAGATGCCGTAGGAATATCTACTTGGATTTCATTATCAATATCGTTCCTAACCCAAGTAACTTCTCATTCAGCCGAAGACAAACTGTCTATGGAGACAGACGGTTGGAGCACTCTAAGTCTTCTCTCTTCTTCCTCTTCATCAATGGCGTCTATACGATCCTCAAATCCTAGGACATCATAAATATCCCTGGGTTTCCATCAGCATACTTCAAGCACTTTGAGTAGTATACTTGAAATACTTGATTCGGAAAGATGAACGGACTGTCGTCACAGCAAAATCGACGAGTGTTTACACTAGTCAATCAATATTCATCTTTCCAAGTCCTAAAGTTGTCTCTCCACCTATTCGTATCGGTTCGTGTATCGTACCAAATACACTAAAATATATAAATCGGTTCTGATCATCCTGGATATTGGATACTAAGTATGAAATCTAAGTACCCATAATACACCACACCGTTCGATCCTATACCCCATTATTCTGGGTGATTCGAGATTTTTCCATGTCCTTAACTTCAAATTTGTATCCAAGGACGCTGAATCCTTTGTATTATGTGTTAGTTATATGTATGCCCTAGAGGCCATTATTATACATGTGATGTATATTATAGTAGATGCTTGGACATATATAAGGAGGACTTTCTTGCTCGACATGATAGTATGCTATCTGGTTGCTCTTTATCTTAACATGTACACTTATTGTATCTCTATTACATGTTGATAAAACCCATAGGATAAGTACTTGACTATCAGGATTATGATGCAGATCATACTAGTGGGGCAGAGGTAATCGGTAAGTACATCCTTCAAATGTTCCTAGTCATGGGAATATCGAGATGGGGCATCGATATTCCAGAGTAGACTAGCGTATACGCTTCTCGACCCATATGATGGGCGATGGATGATCCCACATCTATTGGTGTTTGACATCAGAGAAGGTATATGGGTTCATAGTGGAGACTGGGTACACTGAACGGACTCGCCGAGAACTCCTAGATGGTATTATACCTATCGTCAGGTAGCAGTTCTCTGGTGACACTGGTACAGGTTAGTCTGTCGACCCTAGATCGTCATAGAGTCTTGTGTGATTCCCATTGTGCTTTGATTTCCACCTTACCATGTTCAATAGATCATGCAAAACGGTGGTTTTTGGGTACAATCTCGAGTCACATGGAGGCAATGAGCGATAGAAGGGGATTTCATCTCTCCCAGTATTGGGGGTTGATGTTGCGCTATGCTTGATTGGCCATAACAGGAAATCCCTGGTCAGGGTTGCTGAGATCTATCGGTAAGTGTTATCAGTAGTTTCTCAAACCGTTATGGGCCTCACATCTGCATGACTTATCAGGCTATTGGGGTCTTATGTTTACCACCCCTAGGCTGTGATATGCGATATATCAGACGAAGAGACCGGACTGTACGATAGTATTACTGATTGGATTCGCAAAAGTATGAGCAGGCTTGCTTATTGATCTTCTGATAGCTCAATACCCGGGTGGCCGTTACGTTTAGCAGACCACTTGCGGCTTGTGGGTGACTGATATGATCATCACCAAATGCCGGCGTATTGACGAGTCTTTAGAGTCCTACACAGAGGTTTTCTGGCTCAGGCAAAACGAAGTAGGAGCACATATGTGATATGTGCGGGACCGAGATTAATATGAGTATGTGATACCGTATTCTATACTCGCGATATATGATATCGGACGGTTATATGTGATATAGCCGGGTTATCGGATCAAGTATTGATTCGATAAGATGATACATTTAATATTAGTCGGTTGTATGTGATATAACCGGATTATTAAATCAAGTGTTGATTTAATAATTTAATGTATAATTATATATTTGATATATTAACTTACATTAACTAATATTAGCTCACTTAAGCATTTCTTTTTCTCACTTGTGCATTTAGTATATATGTGATATATATTAATGTATATTTTTTTTTTGTCATGCTAGATGATACATGTTACATGGGTGTATGAGATTCACACCATGCTTATAATAATGTAAGGTTTTGTTTATTTAAAGTAAATCAAATTAGTTGGAAATTGTCACATGGTTGAAGCTTGTAGAAGCTTATGGAACCATTGACTAAGTCCACTAATTTTGTTTTACTTGAAGATATTTATTAACCCAACCATTATTGTTTAGCCATGGTTTAGTCTATACATGAGTTAGTATATAATATTAACTCACCCATGGTTGCTATTCTCACCACTTGATTCATTCTTCACTTGCTTCATTCCATGGTTACTTACTTCATCTCCTTCCTCAAGCTTTCTAACTTCATGAGAGATGAAGAAAATTAGTGAGAAAATTATTTCTAAAGTGAGCAAAATTCCTACTTCATCATCCTCTACTATTCTAGCCATTTAGTTTAGGGTGTTTGCTTCACTAATTCCATATTAGTGAAGAGGTAGCTTGAGTTGGTGTCTCATCGACGTAGATCATCTTCGGCCTCGAAGACTTCAAGCAAGCTTGTTCCGTTCATCTTGTGGAGCCTTTCTAAAGTTCGTAAGTTCACTACTTGGAGCGAAGGGACTACTATACGGAGCTATTGAAGTGAAGGACCGGTCAACAAAGGTTGTATTTCTTGTTCACTTAGATGTAAATTTGTTTACATGTTGTTTCGTCTAATTCTCTAGTTAAGATTCTAGGTTAGGGTTCTTTAGCGCGCCAAATTTTTATAAAATAGCATGGTCGATGCCTCCTGAAACCTAGCGGCCGCCTAGAGAACCCTGCAGCGGTATCAGAGCCATGCTAGAGAATTAGACGATATTTGTAAAATTACGAAACCGAAACAACTCCGAAATATACGAAATAAAAACCTAGTTTATGTCGAATATTTTAGAGTGTCTAAATTTTTTTTTAAGCAGTCGCAAAATGTTATATGAGATATAACATGAACACCACATAAATTGGAGCCCTCATCGCCGGATTTTGGCCGGCGAAATGTATTGAAAATCCGGTGTCGCCGGTTTTGTTGTGGATTTTTGGCTTCAAATTTTTATGGTGTTCCAGTCTCTGGGTTTTGGTGTTTCAGGTGTTGCTTGTTTTTACTAGGATTGCATGCGATGTTATCTTCCTGTAAAGGCAATTCGGAGTGTTTCGTAGTCGTAATTCTAACATCATTTCAGGTTATTTTAGACAACGTTAAAAAATTCGAATGGATATCAATAACCCATTTTCTCTGTCGCTGGAAATTTTCCAAGATTTGGATTTTTCCTTGTTTAAAATTATCAAAAAATCGTGCGGGTGTTTTCTATGGACCCTCTAGAAGAACGAAACCCTAACTCAATTCTGTGACCGCCGAAACCGCCACCAAACCCTAGGGTTTGTGGTAGTTCCGCGGCGCCATAGGTGAGGCAACGGTTGACCCTTCTACGGTTGGTCCATAGGTGTTGTGGCATGTTCTGGGTATTTTTTTAAACTCCGCTCAAGTGTTGAGCTCTTTGGGAAATTTTGGGTGTTTGTTGATTCGATCGAAAAGTTTAACATCGTCTAGCTATCTGTGATTGTGATACAATACTTGGAATCCATAATATTTAGTTTTATGAAAACTAATTTGAATTTTATAAATCTATCAATTTAATCTCAAGTGATCGGTTGCCACGGAATTTTGATGTGGATCAAAAGTCCGTCGCAATCACGTAGCGTATGCGGATACTCGCCGGGTAACCTTACCAAATAGCCACACCCCTTAGCCCTGATCAAGTGACTGTAGGAGAACCCCATTGCCAAAAGCATTCGTTCGAGTGCTCGCGGCTGCGGTGTTCCGCCTAAGTGCACTTCGTCGACGGCATCGGGGGTACGGTCGTCTACTAAAGTTTCCGAAGAGCATTCGATCAGGTTATCGGGAATCTTGTTGAATTATCCGACTGGTTATTGAAAAGTGTTTTCAATATCGAGACTAAAATGCGGGATTTATAATTGTTAGGCATGTGGTGTCTAAGGAATTCATTGGGTTAGGCATGAAATCCAAAGTATGTGATACATTGGGTTTATAATGTCTAAGGTGATTGCGGATTCCAATTGTTGTAATTTTTCACTTTCTTTTTTGGGACCGTAAATGTAATATGTGGTGTATCGCCGGTTTCGTTTCTATATGTCAATGACAATTGGGATACACATATTTACTTACGTTGATGACATGTGATGTTATGTGTTGCTGTGATATGTTATATTGGATCGTCGTGTTTGAATAGCTGGGGGTTTTATGTGAGATGAGAGTTTTTCATTTTCATTCATGTAAAAGCTTGTATGTAATATTCTTTTATTGGGGCACTTCCGGGTTGAGGATGATGTCACCATTGATGTATATTATTTACTTTTCCGCATTAAGATAGACCTAAGGTGGGGAGCACAAGTAATCGGGTTCTAGGGTCCAGTGGGAGACCATCTCGAGGAGTCGCGACCGGGTCTCCTAACTCTAGAATTGGTAGGGTTGCTTGCCGCTCTCGTAGGGGTCTAGGATGTGGGTTTGTCTATTCATCGCGATCGTGGAATCCGTATTTTATACTGGCTTAATTTAAAACACGGATGTTCCCCTTCGAAAGGCGGCCGAGACATTAGGACGTCTTGCCCAAGATTCGGGGCAGATGCTATTTGGTTTTATTCGTCCACCTCTCCGAAGATACCAAGTTGATTTATGGCACCGTGTATCGGAGGTTTAGATGAATGCGGCCGATGTAGCAGACTTCGTCAGATTCCCCCTCGCTTGAGGGGTTTTTGATCGTGGGGACGCTCTTCCCTGCAGGCGCAAGCCCCTGCAGTTAATTACGCTACCGCATCGCGGTAACAACTTTCTCCTTCTCCAGAATTTCACTTCGTGTCGTGTGTGTTTGTTTTATTTGTGGTTGCCCGTGGATTGTATACGGAGACTATTTATTTCGTCGCCCGTAGGACGTGGATTAGTCCAAATCCGTATTTTCATAGATTTGGGTTCTGGTTTAAGGATACGTTAGCCATATTTGAGGCTAAGATCAATTTAAACGTTTGTTAAGGATACGTTAGTCTAATTTAAGACTAGGATCAACTTAACGGAAAGAGCATTTAGGGGCTCTATTGTTCCAGTTTAGGGATGTGGTGGTCCATTTAACATATGGTCGTCGGGACCCGTCACCTCTCTGACGACGTTGAAGGATTACAACGACAGGTGTCAGAGGAGTTCGGAGATGTACCCTTGAACCAAAGTTGATTAGGGGTCTTATAGTCCAATTTGGGACTAAAGTCTGTTTAAATGTTTAAGGATACGTTAGCCATATTTGAGGCTAAGATCAACTTAAACGGGATCGTTTAGATCCGACAAAAGAGCGTCTGGAGGCTCTATTGTTCCAGTTTAGGGACGTAGTGGTCCATAGGTAGTTTAGGGACATTGCGGTCCATTGGTAGTTTTAAGGACATTGCGGTCTATTGGTAATTTTAAGGACATTGCGGTCCATTGCCAGTTTAGGGACATGGTGGTCCATCGTTCCCGTTTTAGGAACGGATGTTAGTTTAAGGACGCATTAGTGTATGAGTTTAAGGACCTCACAGTCCGTATAGATATGTTTAAGGACGCATAAGTCCGTGAGTTTAAGGACCTCACAGTCCGTATTATTGGTTTAAGGACGCATAAGTCCGTGAGTTTAAGGACACATTAGTCCATGAGTTTAAGGACCTCACAGTCCGTCTTTTGGTTTAAGGACGCTTAAGTCCATGAGTTTAAGGACCCCACAGTCCGTGTTGATGTGTGGTTGTCAGGACCCGTCACCTCTCTGACGTCGTTGAAGGATTACAACGATAGGAGTCAAAGGAGTTCGGAGATGTACCCTCGAACCGGTTGTAAATTTGATTTAAGAGAGCAGTTGTGCTCAGTCAATTTAATTTGAGGACTTACGGCTATAATTGGGCTAAGTCCAGTTTATTTCTCATTTTTGGCCTATTAGACCTGTGCTAGGGCTTTGCCCATGTTTAATAATGCATAACATTATTCTTGGTCTTTGTTGGACCTTTATATAAACTCTGCCCCTTTAAATGATGCATAAAATCTGTTCTGGTCTGACAGGCCCTTTTTTGGCTCTGCCCTTTTACAAATGATGCAGAGCATCAATTTTGTTTGGGCTCTTCCCTTTTATTGCATTGCAATTAATTTGGCCTGTTAGGCCTTTTTTAATCGGGCCTGGCCCTTCTGTAAAAAATGCTTTGCATTTGTCAGGCGCTTTGCGCCAATTACTGAGCGCAAGCGCTTGCGATGACGACACGTGTCACACGAGCGAAGTGCGCTGCGCTTGCGTTGCTGACACGTGGGGCGTTCTGGTGAGTTGCGCCAATTTCAGAGAGCAAGGATCTATTTCAAAAGCGCATAGCGCAAATAGTTCAGATGCTGACACGTGGCGCTCTCTGGTGGCTTGCGCCAACTTAATAGCGCAACAGTGCAGTTTTGCAAGTGCAAGGCACTATTAACTTGAGAATCTTTTAGATTCCAGAACCAATGGTTCATAACAAAGTGCAAAGCACTGTTTGATTTCTTGATCTCGGAGAACCAATGGTTCATAAGTGCAAAGCACTATTTTTATTATTTTTTTTATTGAAGATCATTGATCTTGTTCTTAGATCAATGATCTATTAGAAGAAATTCTTCCATCTTAAAGGTTTTTACCTTTTTCTTCTTGAAATTTCTTCAGAGTTCTCTCTGTTTGAAGTTCTTGATTTCTCACAATGTTCCTCCTTTTGATTTGGGGTCTAGGGGCCTTTATATAGTGCTCATAAATTTGTTAAAGAGATCTTTCTCTGAGTGATTTGGGGAATTTTCCCCACCGTTGGATCTTTGATCCAAGGGCTTCTGTTTTACAAAAGGCAATCTTCTTGTTTTAACAAGAACAGAAAAATCTTGCTAGAATTTAATTCTGTTTGGCGCAAACGCTCCAGTGCATGACACGTGTCAAGCAGCGCACGGCGCAGCGCAACTGCGCTGGCGCATCTGTGCTGACACGTGTCGCGCAGCGCACGGCGCAGCGCAACTGCGCTGGCGCATCTGCGCTGACACGTGTCGCGCAGCGTACCTTCACTGACACGTGTCGCGCAGCGCAGTGCTTGCGTAACTGAAGTATTGCTTCCTTTAATTTTGTTTTAAATAGAGCTTTGCTCTGATTGGGCGCACTGCCTCGGGCGCTGCACTGACGTATCAGCTTCTAACAAGTGGCGCGTTGCGCGCAGCGCACGGAATCTGAAGCGTTGATTCAAAATTTGAATTTTTGAAATTCCAACAGAGCCTTGCTCTGATTGGGGAAAACAAATGCCCCCCCACCGTTGCGCGCACGTGGCGCGCACGTGAGTGCGACGGTGGCAAGATCCCAACCATTGGATCAATGGGTGATCTGAAGGGGCGCAGGCGCCTATAAATAGGACCTTTGGTCCTTGGTAATTTTTACCATTTTCAAGAATCTTGATTTTCAGAGCCTTGCTCTTGCTTAAGAATTTTAGAGCCCTGCTCTTGCTTTTTCCCAAGAACTCCAGAGTTCAGAACTTAAAACCATCTTAGGTATAGTAAAATTAAATTAATTTAAATTAAAGTTGATTAATAGAGCATTGCTCTCATAGATCTTTGATCTAAAAACCCTTTTGGGGTTTCCTCAACAGAGCCTTGCTCTCAAAAGTTCATAGATCTACAGAGATCTTGTTCATGGGTTTTAACCCATAAACAGAACTTTGCTCATAGATCAAATGTAGATCTTTTTTTGATCTGAAAATGAAGAACTCCTAAAAGTTTTCATGGATCTTTAAGATCCCAAATTTTTATCTTCAGGAGTTAAAATTTCTTTTTGATGGATTTTTTTTATCATTATTATAGAGCTAGGCTCTTTTTAAAGAATCTTTATTCCCTTGAGACAAGAGTTTGACAAATGTCACTCTGTGACAGAGCTTTTGCTCTAAAAGATGAGATTTTCTCCTTGTCTCTAGGGATTTCCCATCAATGAGAATATTCTCTTGGGGATCTTTTCATTAGTTGACAGTCTCACCCAATGATGGGGCTGTCTTGTTAAATGATGCACCGTCATCCAGATTTTGTGGGTCCCCATTTGGTCCCCCTACCCACTGCATTGCAGTGTGGTGTAAAAAAATTTAAAATGTTGAGCGTTGGAATTATAACACTGACGGCTAATTTCTGTCTCTTCGCAGGAAACATGTCTGCCAATTCGTCTTTTCCGTTTGTTCGCTCGGAGGGAGGGTTTCCCCAGGCACCGGTGGACCGCGTGGTGCTCGCTCTCATCAAGGATAATGACCCCGAGCACAAGAGCCTTCACTTGTAGGGTAGATGGTACAATCAAATCATCCAGGGTCGCCGAAGTTTCGGTTTTGCCACGCCGTCTGATCCAATATCTTCACTCCCCTACGCAGATGAACCCCAGGTGAAGTATGCCGTGGAGGTCAAGAATTGGAATTCGGATGACCTCCTCCAGCCTGCGATTGGTGCTATCCCCGTGCAGCCGCTGCCAGCAATAGAAATTTTAGGGAGGCAAATTTGTCAGGGTGAAGTACGCCCTTGGGGACAGGCTTATAATATTGGATTGCTCCCATGACCACCTGCGGGATATTTGCAATGGGCCCGGTACATCCTATCAGCGAAGAGGACTCATCTGATGAGGATTGGTTTGTACTCGGCCATTTACGTCTCACTCTTTGAGTATCCTTCTCCTCCAACGTGGTGGGTTAAGGCTTTTATCGAGCAATGGAACATCCCCACCCACACCTTCCTGATGACGGACCGGGAAGTCTCTATCTCCTTGGAGGAGTTTGCTGAAATCTCGGGTCTGCCGATGAGGGGAGAGCTTTACGAGGAGCTGCCTTCTCCCGATGAATACGTATTTGCCACCAAGCCGCTGGTGTTTGACCTGACGCCGGAGAACACTATTCAGCACCAGTACCCGGGCTTGGTTAAGGTGTTGGAGATCTATGAAGGACTCTATCTGGAATCAGGCGTCCGGGGCGTCAGTTTTGCAGATTTTATTGCCTGTTTTATTCGACCGGAGCTCTTATCGGAGCAGAGCGAGAAGTTCGCCCAGCTCGACGACCCTTTTGGGTTCGGTTTGGATCGCCGACCCGCATCGGAGGATGACCACAAAGACTTTTATCTCCCTAGTGCCGCCGTCGTCCCTTTTTCAGAATCGTCGTCCCAGGCATGGATGAGGAGACCTTTTTTGTAGGGTTCCTGGGCTTGTGGTTGTGCAGCTTTGCGCTCCCTATGCACCCGCGCCACATGTGGCCATCTGTTTTCTATCCAGCGTATCGGATGGTGGCTGGTTTGCAGTTGTCAGTAGGAATCGCCGGGCTGGCTTACCTTTATAATGGACTTAGCATAGCGGCGAACGCTAGTGAGCCTGGGGTGCAACCCGCCAACTTCCCGATGCACTATTTTACCTCTTGGATGGAAATGCACGTGCATGGAGTGTTCGGCGCCCATAAGATTCCTCCTTTTTTTAGAGATGCAGACTCCCGAGGGTCATACGGTTGGTCGGGGCTTCGATCGTAGTTGCACCTCCGCGGGAGGCTAGGGGACTGCTCCTTCGATCACGCCTGGTTGGAGCGAAGACTTCTTTCTTGGATAAGGTCATAACAATAAGCTCATAGACCACCAAGTCGGTAGTGTCGCTACGTGATGATTTTAAAGACGGGGCTTCCATATTGAAGGCTCGGGAAATCCTCCATCTCTACTCCATTCGGCCGGGCTACTTGGTGTTCAGGCAGAATGAGACAGCACTCTTTATGAGGTATAACCCACACCGGTTTGCTCAGCAATCGAGCTACAACCAAGGGATCCCGATGGAAGCTTTCTTGGAAAAACCCGTGGTTAGCCGAGAGGGGATAAAGAACGCAATGCACCATTTCATGCGGCTTAACACGGGTTCCTATTTCTTCATCAGCGAGCCGAGCTGCGTCCCCAAGGTCCTCAACGCGTACGTGGCCTGGTATGCGCATGCTATGGGTCCGGTTATCCAAATGGAAAAGCGCATGCTGGTCGACCGCAAGGGTGCGCCTCCCGGCAGCGATCACAAGGCTCCTCTGAAGCCGAGGACCCCTGTCATTCTTCCATTGAAAGGTGCAGGAGTTGGACCTCCGCGCGTGTTGAGCCCTCCGCGAGGATTGCCGCTTCGCGATATTGTAGATGCGCCACCAGCCCCCCGTGCTCCAGTGGAGGTTGTACAGGTGGTATCGCCGGAGTCCGGCACAGGCGCGGATGTCGGGACCCACCGCCCCAAGGTGTCTGCCAAGCGCAAATCAGATCGGGTGCACCCAAAGCTGGCGGGCAAAAGAAGAAGAAGTCGCTCTTCTCCCTCGACGCGATCCTCGGTTTAGAGCCTGAGGACCCTCTTACCGAAGGAATAAGCGAATATGGCAGCAATAAGGGCTTCTCGATAGACCCCGCAGACACCGATTTGGCGGCTGCTATTGCAGCTTCTGAGAGGTCAGCGAGGCTCGAAGCGATGTTGAGTAAACTCGCTGAGTCAGGTAACCATTAGTTGCTTTCTTCGTCATTTTATCGTATTTTTTTATCATTATTTTTGACTAAATCTTTCTCCTTTTTTAAACAGGGGTCACTACCGAAGAAGCCATCGCTGCTTCTTTGAAAACCTTCCAGGAGGAAGAGAATAAGCGCGCCTTAATGGGCATTGGTACGTATCGCCTTATCAGAAATTTTTGTCTTCTTTTCTGATGGCCAACCTAACCTTCTTCCTTTATTTCTTTGCAGGGGTTGCGCCAGCTGAAGTGGGGACTATCCCCGGATCCTCTACCGAAGTCCCAGCTTCCTCGGGGCTGCCGCGGGAGCCTCAACTTGACAAAACGACGAGGGATGCCTTGAAAAATTTGGAGGCAACCCTGTTCACGGACGAAGATGCCTCAATGAAAGAGGCTCTGGTGAGATCCGTCTCAACGGCTCGGGAGGAGAGGAAGCGGTTGAGGCGCAAGGCGAAGGCGCACAGGGCCGCTTTGGCCACGGGAGCAGGCCCAAGCGCCGTTATTCTCTCTGCTTCTCCTTCTGAAGAGCTCCCGACCGGTCTATCTACCGCACACAGACAGGTAGCGCGTGCGGTTCGGGAAGCTAATGATAAGTCCACTTTAGGTAATATTTCTTTCAGAATCTTGTTGTAAGAATTGTAAAACCGTCGGTTCTTATATATTCTATCCTGCAGGGCCAAGTCCGACCGAGGGGGAGGCGGAGACCGTCGAACCCAAGGAAACAGAGGAGGAGGCACCGACCGAACCTGAGCCGACAGTGGAAAACATCGCCAGGGTTATTGATGTTAGTTATATGTATGCCCTAGAGGCCATTACTGTACATTGGATGTATATTGTAGTGGATGCTGGGACATATATAGGGAGGACTTTCTTGCTCGACATGATAGTATGCTATCTGGTTACTCTTTACCTTAACGTGTACATTGATTGTCTCTCTGTTACATGTTGGTAAAGCCCTTAGGATGTGTACTTGACTACCTGGACTATGATGCGGATCATACTAGTGGGGACATGGTAGTCCATAAGTACATCCTTCAATGTCCCTAGTCGTGGGTGTATCGAGATGGGGTATCGATATACCAGAGTAGACTAGCGTATACCTTCTCGACCCATACAGATGGGCGATGGATGATCCCATATCCGTTGGTGTTTGACATCGGAGATGATATACGGGTGCTCAGTAGAGACTAGGTACACAGGACGGACTCGCCGAGAACTCCCAGATGGTATTATACCTTACGTCAGATGGCAGTTCTCTGGTGACACTGGTACAGAGTAGTCTGTTGACCCGAGATCGTCATAGAGTCTTGTGTGGTTCCCACTGTGCTTTGATTTCCACCTTACCATGTCCAAGAGGGCGTGCAAAATGGTGGTTTTTGGGTACAGTCCCGAATCACATGGAGGCAATGAGCGATAGGAGGGGATTCGTCTCTCCCGGTATAGGGAGTTGATGTTGCGCTGTGTTCGATTGGCTATAACCCGAAATCCCTAGCCAGAGTTGCTGATATTTACTGGTAAGTGTTACCAGTAGTTTCTCGATTTGTTATAGACCTCATATCGACACGACTTATCGAGCTATTGGGGTCTGACGTTTACCACCCCTAGGCGAGATATGCGACATATCAGACGATCAGACCGGACTGTACGGTAAGTGTTACTGGTTGGATTCACAGGAGTGTGAGTGGGCTTGCTCGTCGATCTTCTCATCGCTCAATACCCGGGTGGCCGTTACGTTTAGCAGACCGTTTGCAGCTTGTGGGTGTTTGATATGATCATCACCTGCTGCCGGCGTATTGACGAGTCTTTAGAATCCTACACAGAGGTTTCCTGGCTCAAGCGAAACGAAATAGGAGCGCATATGAGATATGTGCGGGACCGAGAATAATACCAGTATGTGATACTGTATTCGATTCTCGCGATTTGTGACATTGATCGGTTATATGCGATATAGCCGGGTTATCGGATCAAGTATTGATTCGATAAGTTGTTACTATTGATACTAGTCGGTTATGTGCGACATGACCGGATCATTGAATCAATTGTTGATTTAATGATTTAATGTATAATTATATATTTGATATATTACTTTGCATTAACTAGTATTGGTTCACTTTAAATGTATTTTCTCACTCGGCATGTGCATATTGTATATGTGATATACTTTTGTGCACATGTTTGTATCATGTTTGATGATACATGCTCATTTGGTTAAGTGTAAAGAACTAAACCATGGTTAAATTGATGTTTAGGGTTTTGCTTATTCATTCATTTATTTATTTATTTGTTTATTCTTTTTTGATAAATATACAAGAATGGTGGCTTTGTTTGTTTTTAGTTGAAGATTCATGAAGCTTTGACTTAGTCACCATTCTTGTCTCATGCTTAACCCTAACCATTTGAACTAACCCTAGTTCATTCTCTACACTTAACTATGGTGAAGAATATGATAAGAATGAATTCTTTTTCAATTATCCAATAAGACTTATCATATTCTTTCTTTCTTTCTTCTTCTTCTTCACTTGAAGAAAGCTTGCTTCAACAATGGCAACTTAAGCAATTGAGTGAGAAATCCAATACTAAAGTGAACCCACCTCCTATTTCTTCATCCTCTATCTCTTGCCAAGTAGTATAGGGTGTTTCCTTCACAAGTTTTCTTGACTTGGTGAAGTTGGAGCTTGATCTAGCGATGCCTCGACGTAGATCATCTTCGGCATCGTCGTCGATGACCTAGCCCGCTTTTTCTCCGATGAAGCCGACGCTAGAGCCCAAGATCCGATTTGTACAGCGAGGAGACTTCATCGCGGAGCCATGGAGGTGGAGAACCGGATCCACAAAGGTTGTATTTCCGTTTACCATTTAGTTAAGTTGTTAACTAGTTTCTTTTTCGCCTAAACTTCTAGCCAACGATCCGTATTAGGGTTTCTCGGCACCGTAATTTTTGAAATTGGCATGGTTGATGCCTTGTGAGACCTCTTGAGAGTGCCTAGGAACCCTACAATTGAGCCTGAGTTGGGGGCTGGGGGAGCCGCACCCGAAGAGGTCGTTGATGCCGAGCTTGAGGTGAAGGCAAATGAGATGACCACTATTACTGAGCCTGGGGTGGCGGCGAACGAGGTGCTTAAGACCGGCGACCTCATGGTGGCGGCAGATGAGACGACAGCGACCGCCGAGCCCGAAGAAGTAGCGGGTGAGATGGGCACGACTCTTAGGGAAGAGCCAGCCGCTCTTTCTCAAGAGTCCGGCAATGCTCCGGTCATAGCTCTCCCTGCCTATGGTCTTCCGCCGTCTCCTGGCCACGCGAGTACGACGAAGGCCCCCATTGAGTCGGGTGATGAGGCCACGGGCGGTGGCCTCATGTCAGTGGAGAAGGGAGTCGCCTCCATTTCGGCCGGCAGCTCATCAGGTAAATCCCAAGTTACTGTCCTTTTTATCTTACAATCCTCTCTGACAAGTTCACATTTGTTCGTAATGCAGGTGCAGCCAGCGCCGATGCCCCATTGCTCGAGGGAGCGCCTTCAACTACTGCCTTGGCGGTGGTCACCTCTCAGCCCTCTCTCATACTATCGAAGATGTTGGAAGGTATGGGTTTGCAACTTATTGATTTTATCTTTCAGACGTATAATTTGTGTACTAAAGTCATACTGTTGTGTCTTTCAGGAGTGCTTTTTGACCATCTCTATCAGGTGTTGCTCCCACACTTCTCCTTCCTATCTGAATTCGCTTCTCCATCTGGTGGCGCTGGTGAGTATGGTCTCCAATTGATATCTTTCTTTTTAAGTGATGGAATTATTTCTAACTTTTTCTCGCCCTGACTGCAGTGCTACAAATTGAAGGAGGGGATAAAAGATTGGTGCGCCACCGGCCCTTCCGGCCTTGCCATCTGCCGCAGCTGGTATAGCAAACTATCACATTGATAACTCCCTTCTTTTTTTATTTCTTGAACTGTTGTCTGATCATATCTTTTTTTTAGCTGTCGTTCCGGTCTCGGCACCCTTCGAGCCTCGGATCATAATGCCGGTGGGCCCTTTCCTGAGACGTCCGTCCTCGAAAGGCGCCGCGAATAGTCTGTGCATGTTGAGCAACTATGTCGAAGAACTCGACGTCGAGACTCCTATGTCTACTGCGGATTTCGCTACGGCGGTTAACCCGATGCTGGTGATACTCGTAAATTTCCATGACGAGGGCATCATCGCGTCTTGGGTTAACCATTGCAGGGAGATCGAGGCTCGCCTGCATCAGCTGGAGTCGATGCGTCCCGCTCCCGAGACCTTAGCCGCCAGCAATCAAAGAGCAGCGTGGATTAAGCAGAGAGCTTCTTACTTCCGCCATCTCGAACAAGAAGTTACTTCAAGGCGTAAGGAGCGCGGTGAGACTTCGAGCAAATCTGCCCAACTGCATGCTCGGGTGGAGGCCAACGCTGCACGGCTGAAGGTTATCTTTGAAGGCCTTCTGCAATGCCTCTCCGAAGGGTTATCACTGAGGCAACAGCTTGACGTCGTCGAGCAGGATGCACCTAATCAGGAAGCAGCCCAGCAGGCGGCTGAGGAACAACTTTCATCCTATCTGCAGCAGCGGGCCCAGGTGGAAGCGAAAGTGGCCGCGGCAGCCACTCAGGAGGAGGCGCTGAAGGAAGTGCGAAAGCAGCTCGCGGATTTGTTAAAGACACTTCCTTCTCAGTAGCTATTCTTTTCTGTATAAAAATGTATATTTTTTTATTCCTTAACACAATGTATCTTGTACTCAATCAAGTTTATGAATAAAAGATACACATTCTTTGTAATGTCTTTTGTCATTTCTCCGCCTTTTTTTTCCTTTTATTATCAGCATGCTACTTTAGTAAACATAGTTTACAGATAATAGAGCAAGCATCTTGATTTCCTCAAGAAACAGCGATGGCTTAGGCCGCAGGGTCATATCTGCTGCCTAAGACTTTTCAACTCTATGAGCCATGAGGGTCTCATAGAGACTTTTCTCCTTACGGATCGAGAGGATCTCGTAGGTGGATTTTCTCCTTAGGAATCGTGAGAATTCCTAAGTGTGTTTTCTCTTATAAGTCGTAAGGATCCTATAAGAGAATTTTTCCCTCTTACGAGTCGAGAGGACCCGTAAGCGGTTGTTTCCCTCCTTGTCGAGATTCGACTTTGGAGAGTGAGACCCGTGGATAGTATGCAAGAGACCGTTTTGGGCCAACTTGCAGGGTCCCAGTGCTTAGGAAACATGCTTCTTTTATGCCTACTGCCTAAAGCTTTATTTCACGAGTCGAGCCGCATCGAGAATTTCTCGCAAAGATATCAATTTCTTCACAAGTCGAGACGAATCGAGCATTTCTCGCAAGAATATCCTAACGTCACAGTTAACCTCTGCTCTTTATGACAGAAGTCCATTAGGGTCTGTGTTACTTAGGGTTTTGGCCGTCGTACCGTCGCATAAGCTGATATATTCCTCGATAGGCAATCGTGCTATTCGAGTAGCCCTGCGACTGCCGTGTCTCTGATCCCTTCGGGGGCTGGACAAGACGTCTTCAAGCAATCTTCCTAGGCAGTTTGACCGTCGGAAGAGCAAGCGTTAGGAATTTGCCATGCCGCTTTTTACTTGAGGTTAGTCTCATTTTGGCGAGCCCCGATGAGTCATAACCACTCCGCGCTGGTGTGGGATGATCTCCGATAGTCTTTCAGGTTTTATGTGAGTTGTCGTCAAGACCCTGAAGCTAGGAATTTGGCCTTTACTTCGTTTGCTAGCATCGCGTCTGCTGTATCGAGACGAATGTCGCTGTTGTCTTTAGGTTACTGGCGAACCGTCGAGGTTTGGAACTAGGGATTTTGACGTGGCTCCGCTGTTTGATGATGTCGCGTCTGCTGTGTCGAGACGAACGTCGAGGTGATGACCATTCCGCACTGGTGCAAGATGATCTCCGATTGTCTTTCAGGCTTTATATGACTTGCCGTTAAGACTTTGAAGCTAGGAATCTGGCTTTTGCTTCGTTTGCTTTGTCACGTCCGAGTCCTGTTGGAGGAAGGACATTGTTGTTAACATTGCATCTGCTGTATCGAGACGAATGCCGAGGTGGAGCTGGGATTTTTCCGTTACTCCGCTTGTTTGACCATGAGGTCTTTTATTGACGTTGCCTCTGCATCTTGTTGGACTGCGAAGGAACGCCTTTGTTGACATCTCGTCTGCTGTATCGAGACGAATGCTGAGGTGAAGCTGGGATTTTGCCATGGCTTTGTTTGATAGTGTAACATCTGTGTCCTGCTGGAATGAGGAGGCACACCGTTGTTGGTTTTTGGGCCATAGATGTGGCCATTGAGATTTGGAACTAGGGACTTTGCCATGGCTCCGTTTCGTTGCGACTCTGAGGTCGGTTTGTTGACGTCACGTCTACACTGGTTGGAGTGAGGAGAAACGCCGTTGGTGATCTCTAAGTTGTCGATATTGACGTCGAGACCTTGAAGCTAGGGATCTTCCTTTGCTTCGTTTGTTGACCTTGTGTCTGCGGTATTGCGACAAATGTCGAGATTGTCCCTAGGTTTTCTATGAACCGTCGAGATTTGATTTCGCTTTCTGATGGAGCCTGTTGGGAAAGTATGGTTCCCTCTTTGTTTGCGCCCTTGGATTGTATACAGGGGTCGATGTGATCTCAACTGTAAGGCCAAAGTTTTATCATTTTTTTTATTTCCGCGATGCTCTATCATTTCAGCTTTTATATCGCGAAGGTTGCGATTGCCCAATCATTTCGGCTATTTTTCGCGGTGCCCAATCATTTCGGCTATTTATTTTATTTTCACTCGCTGCTATTTATTGCGAATTGCCCAATCATTTCGGCTATTTTGTATGCATACATTTTTACTTGCTGCTTTTTATTGCAAGTTGCCCTATCATTTCGGCTATTTCGTATGCATGTGCGGCCTACCGGCTTTTCACCGTAAACCTGAAATTAGACACCGATTTCGGCATCAGCACCGCTACAACTGGGATATTGCCAGGAGCGAATCATCATTTGCCTCTGTTGATATTGAACAAAGGTGGCTTAGCGAACAGGGTTAAGGTCCTGTCGACTAAGGCTTTTAACTTCATGAGCCGTAAGGGTCTCACAAAGGTATTTCTCCCTACAAGTCGTAAGGATCTTGTAGGTGTATTTTCTCCTTAGGAATCGTGAGGATTCCTAAGTGTATGTTCCTCTGTAAGTCGTAAGGATCCTACAAGAGGGTTTTCTCCTTGTAAGTCGAGAGGACTTATAAGGGTTGTTCATCATGCGCATATATCCCTAGTCACGGATGGGACTTGGTTAGGGGGATGTTTATTCGCTCCCGTGGATTGTATACAAGGGTCAGTATTGAGCCACTTGTAGGGCAAGATCAAAGGTTGTGGGAGTTTCTTAAGAACAGGTTCAGGTCTTTGTAACTTAAGACTTTCAAATCCTATGAGCCGTGAGGGTCCCATAAGGGAGTTCTCCTTACGAGTCGTGAGGATCTCGTAAGTGTATTTTCTCCTCAGGAATCATGAGGATCCCTAAGTGTGTTGCCCCTTTGTGAGTCATAAGGATCTCACGCGGGTGATTTCTCCTTACAAGGTCGAGAGGACCCTGTAAGTGTTCTTTAACGAGGTTGCGCCCTTTCGGGTTTTCACAAACACTCGCCGGTAGTCCTGCTGTTTTTACTCACGGAGCCCTTTCGGGTTTTCATCCGTGCCCATTTTGCTTATGGACATACCGTTTATTTATTTATTTTTTATTATTATTATTTTTATCTCTTTTTTTTATATCGGCTTTGTGATGTTTCAATCCACCGTAGTTTATCGACATCTCGGTCAACAGCTAGTTTTAGGACGTAGTGGTCCGTCATTAGTGTAAGGACATTTCGGTCCGCCGTTAGTTTAAGGACGTTGCGGTCCGTTGTCGCCGTATTCGAGGCGAATATCTAGTTTACTGACTTTTCGGTCTATAGGGCTTTCTCTATGAATGAGCATGATGCCCCCGGCGTCTCCATCTTTCCCGGCGCTTGCGGTTGTGGCAGGCTCACCTTCCAGTTTTCGGAGATGACGAACTTACCTTGTTGGTATTGATCTTCAACCCAGTTTTTGAAGACGTAGCAATCCTCGATCAGGTGACCTACCGTTTGGTGGTAAGGGCAATAATCGAGATCGTTAACATCGCCTGGCCGCAACGGACGTTTTGGACTCGGCAGATTGATGAGTCTGTCGCGCACTGCCAGTTCGAACAGTTTCCTTGTTTTATCTTGAGGAAACGAGTAAGGACGTTTCAATTTTTCCTGGAGGGGTTGCCGCTTGTTGTTTCGGCAAACAACCGGTCTAGGGCCACTCGATTGCTGTTGAATATTGGCTACGAGGGTTGTTTTTTCCTTCTCTTTATCCTTTTTGCTCGATCCTTTGTTCGCGGGGCCGAGATTTTTTCCGAGTAGCGTGCAATTGCACGGCTGAACGTTCTCGCAACTCCTCAATTCTTTCATTTTTGAAATGGATCCCTTGCGGATAGGGTTGAGGGCAGCTTCTTCGTCAAAGTCGCTTCCGAAGGTGATAATTTGCGATCCCTTGGAGTCGGCTCTGTGACAGTAGCCGGTGGCTCCCTTGCGCTCATCTATCGCATTTTTCTGATGTCTACGAGCTCTACACTTTGTCCTATTGAAGTGTTGCTTTTGAGCGACATATCCTTGCCATCAACACGTAAAGGAGTCGCAATCTTCGGTAGGATGTATGATCTTCTGATGATATAAGCAGAAGTTAGGATGCATCTCTACTTCACCGAGAGTATTTTTTTCAGAGGGTGGTAACACCATTCCCGCTGACAGGGCTTTAGCGAACCTTTTCCTCGACTTGAATTTGTTTTTATCCGCAGGGGATGGCTTTTGATTTGACGGGAGTTCCTCGACTCTTTGGTCCAGTCGTCGGTGTTTGGCTCCCTCCAGTATGGCCATCTCACGCTCTTGATTGGCTTTAACTTTCAGACGAATCTCATTCAGGAAGGCATCGATTAACTCGTCTGACGGCCGCGGAATTTCTGGTTCAGGGTCCGCCCTCGGTTTCTCGGCGCAAGGAGCCTCTTTATCATCCACCAATGAGTGAGAGATCACGTGACAAGTCACTACGTAGTCTTCAGACTTGTCTGATGAGTCTTCTCCATCATTTTTGTCCTCGACAAAAGAACAAGCTGCCCTCATCGTGTGCGGCTGTGGTGGGTTTACCTTCCAGTTTTCAGACAGCGCGAATTTGCCTTGTAAGTATTGATCCTCGATCCATCCCTTAAATACGAAACAATCCTCGATCGGGTGACTTACCGTTTGGTGGTAAGGGCAGTAATCGGGATTATTGAGATCGCCTGGCTGCAACGGACGTTTTGGATTCGGCAGATTGATGAGTCTGTTGCGTACTGCCAGTTCAAACAGTCTTCTTGTCTTATTCTGAGGAAATGAGTAAGGACGTCCTAGTCTCTCCTCGAGGGATGGGCGTAGACGCACGTCGTTTTGGCGAACGACCGGCTTTGAGTTGCTCGGCTGCTGTTGAGCATTGGCGACGACAATCACTTTCCCTTTTCCTTTCTCATTTCGAGAGTCTGGTTTTGGAGGAGACGGTCCATGGCCCATTTGGTCCATTTGGGCTAATTTGTCGATCAAGGCCTGGAAGGTGGTCGGCTTGAATAACATCATGAATTGAGAGATGGTCGCTTGCGGATTGAGAGTGCCCATGAACATGCCCACCGCAGGTGCCTCTTCTATACGTTGTTCGCATTTCGACCATAGGTTCCGCCATCGTGCTGCATATTGGACCCACGTTTCGCCTGGCCTTATCCTGGCATTTATCAGTGCTGTTATCGGGGTGCGTCCACTAGCACTCGCGAATCTTTGTGTAAACAGTAGCTCCATCTCCGCAAATATTTTGACAGAGTCGTTAGGTAGCTCCGAATACCATTCAAAGGTTGTTTCTGCTAAGCTGCCAACGAATTGGCGAAGCAACAATTTGTCATCGCCTCCAGTATTGCAGCATAAGGCCCTGAATTGAGCGACATGTTGATGCGGATTCCCTGTCCCTTTATATACGTGGAATTTAGGGATCGTGTATCCCGGCGGGTAACTGATTTGGTCATACCAGCTTGGATAGGGTCGTCCGGTTCTAACAATTTGCGCAGCCGCTTCATTCGCTTGATGAACTCGTATTTGCTGAGCTATATAGTCGTCCAGTGCGGCCTTGGAAATGGTTTCTTCTTTGGCCGCTGAAAGAGCCGGAGGAGGATTAGATGTCTCCCCTCTGTCGTCTCCAATAATGATCGAAGGGTCTTCAGCTGGAGGGTCCGGGTGTAACATCATCCCTACTATATCTTGGAAGAGGAGCGCCATTTGCTTTATGTTGGCAGCTTGTTCGGCTGCCTCTTTGTCCTTCTTTTCGAGGACTCTGCGTAGATAGTCAGCGTCAGTTTCTTGTTCATGACGCTGCTCTGATAATACTTCCGAACTTTCTTTCGGTTCGGTAAGTGCAGCCATCACAGTCATCATTTCCTGAAGCTTCTGTTGCTGCTCCTGGGCCTTCGTCACAGATCGGGTAAGCGTTCGGTGACCCGTCGAAGCACGGCCTTCCTCCTTTCCGGAAGCCATATAAACAGTGTGCACCACCATGCCCCCAGACTTGGGGCGTTTATGCTCAGCACTTTCACGGTTCGTCATGTTCACAGGGCTTCTTGCGGCCTCCTTTTCTTCTGAGTGATTGGAGCTGAGGGGGCTGTTATAGTGGGCACCTGAGTAGCTATTGATTTTTGTGGCTTGACGGAGTAATCCTTCTACTGCCGAACCTTCATCTTTTCCTGTCGGCGGAGATAGTTTTTATCAATCACCGACTCCTGGACCTGTCGCCGGACTTTGTAAATTTTAGAGGATAGCCGTTGAGGGGGCTGCTCTAGCTTCTTCTCTGGAGTATTCTTCACAGGTGAAGGAGTTTGGTTCAACACTGTAGTAGGAGAGTTTCTGCGCACCATGTTCAGCAATTCAAAACTGTTCCCGGTTGGAACAACAGCATCGATCCCCACCGTTGGAGCTGGCGGAGTTATCTCACAGGAGGAGTTGCCTCCGGCCTTTCTTACTCGGCGCCAGTGGCGATGTCGAGCGTGTCGTACGGACGGAGTTGTTCTAACCGTAGGGTGACCTCTTCATGCCCCCTGTTCTGGTGAGGTGCTGCTGGTACCAGCCTCTTGAAGACCGACGTCCGTTGAATGGGGATAGCCAACCTATCGAAAGTAGACTTCCAAGCAGGTGAAGCAGCCTTGACGATTTCATGAACAGGAATGGCTATCCGCTTGGGGATAACACCTTCTGGTATTGTGGGCTTTTTCACGGGCCCATTGGAGTTTCGACCCAGTCTATTGAAAACCGATGCACTGGATTTGGGCGACCCGTCGAGAGGGGTCGCAGTAGTTGCAAGCCGGTCAAAGACTGACTTCTTTGGAGCTTCTTGCAACGGCAAAGGGGCATTGAAGCTCATCGGTGGGAGCATGGTCCCGAAGAATAGTCCAGTGGTGGCTTGAGTTGCCTGCTCCACTGGTATTTTGAAAAGGGAGGCCGCTCGGGGCCCATAAATCACTCCTCTAGCAGGGACAGAGCAGGAGTTGCAGTTGCAGGCAGTGTAGTTTGAAGCCATTGATCTTCTGTTTTCTGCACGGAGCAAGACACCAAATCTTAGTACTTCGAATCCACAGGCAACCACAGCAAACCGCGATTTGTTCACGAACACGACACACGAAGTGTGGATTGGAAAGAGGAAAAGGTCCCATTGGACGTGCCAGAATCTGTTCCCCTCCGAAAGGCAGCCGAGACATTAAGACGTCTTGCCTGAGATTCGGGGCAGATGCTATTTGGTTTTATCCGTCCACCTCTCCGAAGATGCCAAGTTGATTTATGGCACCGTGTATCGGAGGTTTAGACGGATGCGGCCGATGTAGTAGACTTCGTCATATTCCCCCTCGCTTAAGGGGTTTTTGATCGTGGGGACGCTCTTCCCTGCAGGCGCAAGCCCCTGCAGTTAATTACGCTACCGCATCGCGGTAACAACTTTCTCCTTCTCCAGAATTTCACTTCGTGTCGTGTGTGTTTGTTTTGTTTGTGGTTGCCTGTGGATTGTATATGGAGACTATTTATTTCGTCGCCCGTAGGACGTGGATTAGTCCAAATCCGTATTTTCTTAGATTTGGGTTTTGGGTTCTGGTTTAAGGATACGTTAGCCATATTTGAGGCTAAGATCAACTTAAACGTTTGTTAAGGATACATTAGTCTAATTTAAGACTAAGATCAACTTAACGGAAAGAGCATTTAGGGGCTCTATTGTTCCAGTTTAGGGACGTAGTGGTCCATTTAACATATGGCCGTCGGGACCCGTCACCTCTCTGACGACGTTGAAGGATTACAACGACAGGTGTCAGAGGAGTTCGGAGATATACCCTTGAACCAAAGTTGATTGGGGGTCTTATAATCCAATTTGGGACTAAAGTCTGTTTGAATGTTTAAGGATAAGTTAGCCATATTTGAGGCTAAGATCAACTTAAACGGGATCGTTTAGATCCGACAAAAGAGCGTCTGGATGCTCTATTGTTCCAGTTTAGGGACGTAGTGGTCCATAGGTAGTTTTAAGGACATTGCGGTCCATTGGTAGTTTTAAGGACATTGCGGTCCATTGCCAGTTTAGGGACATGGTGGTCCATCGTTCCCGTTTTAGGAACGGGTGTTAGTTTAAGGACGCATTAGTCCATGAGTTTAAGGACCTCATAGTCCGTATGGATATGTTTAAGGACGCATAAGTCTGTGAGTTTAAGGACCTCACAGTCCGTATTGTTGGTTTAAGGACGCATAAGTCCGTGAGTTTAAGGACGCATTAGTCCATGAGTTTAAGGACCTCACAGTCCGTCTTTTGGTTTAAGGGCGCTTAAGTCCATGAGTTTAAGGACCCCACAGTCCGTGTTGATGTGTGGTTATTAAGACCCGTCACCTCTCTGACGTCTTTAAAGAATTACAACGATAGGAGTCAAAGGAGTTCGGAGATGTACCCTCGAACCGGTTGTAAATTTGATTTAAGAGAGCAGTTGTGCTCAGTCAATTTAATTTGAGGACTTACGGCCATGATTGGGCTAAGTCCAGTTTATTTCTCATTTTTGGCCTATTAGACCTGTGCTAGGGCTTTGCCCATGTTTAATAATGCATAACATTATTCTTGGTCTTTGTTGGACCTTTATATAAACTCTGCCCCTTTAAATGATGCATAGCATCTGTTCTGGTCTGACAGACCCTTTTTTGTTTGGGCTCTGCCCTTTTAGAAATGATGCAGAGCATCAATTTTGTTTGGGCTCTGCCCTTTTATTGCATTGCAATTAATTTGGCCTGTTAGGCCTTTTTTAATTGGGCCTGGCCCTTCTGTAAATAATGCTTTGCATTTGTCAGGCGCTTTGCGCCAATTACTGAGCGCAAGCGCTTGCGGTGACGACACGTGTCACGCGAGCGCAATGCGCTGCGTCAGTGCGCTGCACTTGCGTTGCTGACACGTGGGACGCTCTGGTGAGTTGTGCCAATTTCAGAGAGCAAGGATCTATTTCAAAAGCGCATAGCGCAAATGGTTCAGATGCTGACACGTGGTGCTCTCTGGTGGCTTGCGCCAACCTAAGAGCGCAACAGTGCAGTTTTGCAAGTGCAAGGCACTATTAACTTGAGAATCTTTTAGATTCCAGAACCAATGGTTCATAACAAAGTGCAAAGCACTGTTTGATTTCTTGATCTCGGAGAACCAATGGTTCATAAGTGCAAAGCACTATTTTTATTATTTTTTTATTGAAGATCATTGATCCTGTTCTTAGATCAATGGTCTATTAGAAGAAATTCTTCTATCTTAAAGGTTTTTACCTTTTTCTTCTTGAAATTTCTTCAGAGTTCTCTCTGTTTGAAGTTCTTGATTTCTCACAATGTTCCTCCCTTTGATTTGGGGTCTAGAGGCCTTTATATAGTGCCCATAAATTTGTTAAAGAGATCTTTCTCTGAGTGATTTGGGGAATTTTCCCCACCGTTGGATCTTTAATCC
Organism: Agapanthus africanus; assembly: GCA_030015575.1. Lineage (NCBI taxonomy): Eukaryota > Viridiplantae > Streptophyta > Magnoliopsida > Asparagales > Amaryllidaceae > Agapanthus > Agapanthus africanus. The sequence goes on along the minus strand of JASDDO010000024.1, from coordinate 860,691,682 downwards.
AAGGGCTTCTGTTTTACAGAAGGCAATCTTCTTGTTTTAACAAGAACAGGAAAATCTTGCTAGAATTTAATTCTGTTTGGCGCAAACGCTCCAGTGCATGACACGTGTCAAGCAGCGCAGAGCGCAACGCAACTGCGCTGACACATGTCGCGCGGCGCATAGCGCAGCGCAACTGCGCTGGCGCATAGCGCAGCGCAACTGCGCTGGCGCATCTGTGCTGACACGTGTCGCGCAGCACAACTGCGCTTACGCATCTGCGCGCTGACACGTGTCGCGCAGCGCACGGCGCAGCGCACCTGCGCTTGTGCATCTGCGCTGACACGTGTCGCGCAGCGCAGTACTTGCGCAACTGAAGCGTTGCTTCCTTTAATTTTGTTTTAAATAAAGATTTGCTCTGATTGGGCGCACTGCCTCGGGAGCTGCGCTGACGTATCAGCTTCTGACACGTGGCGCATTGCGCGCAGCGCACGGAATCTGAAGCGTTGCTTCAAAATTTGAATTTTTGAAATTCAAACAGAGCCTTGCTCTGATTGGGGAAAACAACGGAATTCGTAGTATATCCAATATTTCATATGTTATCTTCTGCTGCTGATATTCTATGATGTGATCACTTTATATGATGAGACGAATGCTTATATTATATATATGATATATAATAAATGTTGCTGCTTTCGTTTCTTCTGTGATGCTTAAGAAGCGTAATTGATGGGACTTGACTAATGAGATTAATAAAATAAAAGAAACCTAAAGATATTGCAGAATCTTGTTTTAAAAACTGGTAGCTCTAGTTCTTGCTTTGGATGGCGGTATTCCTTGTAGAATATCCAGCACCTTATTCGATAAGGAAAGAGCCGAGATCCCTTCACCGGGAGTGACCTCTTTAGCGAAACTAGCAGATGCTATAACCCGCTCGGTTTTGTCTTTTGATTGCTTTTTTAGTTCATGCTTTGCATAGTGGTATTTGTGAAATATCCAGCACCTCATTCGATGAGGAAAGAGCCGAGATCTCTTCACCGGGAGTGGCCTCTTTAGCAAAACTAGCAAAAGCCTCAAAGACACTCCTTTTCAAAATCACTCGATTCTACAATGATATCAAGTTCATTACGCAATAGGTTTTATTAAAAACCTGTCGTAGCCCTCCGTCATTTCAGATACTGCTTAGTATTCGTGCTACATTTATTGGCCTGCGTCAAGACGTAGTGTGCGGTAGCTATTTAGTGCTTATCTGTTGTATACGATGCGATTGGATTAGGGTAGTCGTGCGACTTTGTTGGCCGGTATCAAGGGTCGTACGGGTGGGTTTAATTCAATCATGAAATGTACGGGGTTGAACTTGACTAGCGGACTATGGTTTGTTGGCCTGCATCAAGGTCATAGGACGCTAGGGGCAAAATATTATCGGGAATTTCAAGTGTTGAAATTTGCAATGAGATTGAAAACCGTCTATGAGATAGTTGGATCCCGATACCCACTGCGAGTAAAAGTTACTCCTGAGAAAGTTTTGCACATTATAATTAGCCGATCGAAGTGGGTGTCTAGAAAGGTGTAATTGGGGTTACGCCCCTGGGAAAACGAGGTTTATTTTAATTAGGTTTGTGCGAAAGCACGGGGAACCTCACTCAAAGTACCGACACTGGCCTGGCCGAAAGATTGGCGAACTTGTAGGATGTAATTAATCCTGGCTAGTCTTATCTTTTAGGGTTTAAAGGAAGATTTGATAAAAACAGTGGGAGCCATCCTGATTAGATAAAATAATAACTAATCTGATCTTGTAAGAGCATACGCTGAGTGTTTTCTTCTATCTCTCTCTCTCTCTCTCTCTCTCTCTTGGTAGCGACCATGACATGCATTAATCAAGATAATAATATGGATGTATTGACCGAACCTACTTATTATACTGAGCTGGGGAACATTGGTTCCGCTCTATCTTATAATTGTTATAAGTCCGAGCAGGAAATAGGTGAATATCCGGATTCCTACGTGACCCAATCGAGGAATGAGCATGTTGATGCATATTCTTCGGGTGTGTTCGTTACCAAGAGCCATTTCTCAGTATCCTCTACGTCCTAGATATGAGATACCGGATCAGAATCTCATATATGTAATCTGTTACATGGGCTAAAGAAAGGTAGAGAATTAAGATTGGGTGATATGTCTCTAAGCGTTAGAGAATGATGCAATTGTTGCAGCCAAGTCAGTTGGCAAATATCACATTGTATTACCAAATGGTGGATACATTGATTCTGAACAAATGTTATTACATGACGAACCTAATATACAACATTATATCAGTTTCTTTATTCAGTTAAAGAAGGATATAATTATTTATTAGAGTACAATATTGTGAACATTTTCCTTAATCAAGAGTTGATTGGGTCGGGCATGTTATGTAATAGCATATACGTTCTAAATCAAACTACAGTTCAAAATATGTGGAACACACACAAGAGGAATAGTTCAGAAATGAACGAATCCTTCTTGTGGTATTGTAGACTAGGTCATATCAATGCGACATGACCAGCTAAGTTACATAAGGATGAATATGAGAATCTGTAAAAATTTTCATTTTATGATACTTGCCAGTCTTGTCTCAAAGATAAAATGACCAATACTCCGTTTACTGGAAACAGAGAAAGAGTTACTGAACTCTTGGGACAGATACATGGTGATGTATACGGTCCTATATCTACAAATGCCAAGGTTGGTTCTTTGTGCTTCATTACATTCATCGACGATCTCTCAAGATTCGGACATGTGTTCCTGTTGAAACACGAGTCTGAAACTTTTGAGAAATTCAAGGAATATAAGCTTGAAGTTAAGAACTAGAGTAGAAGTATTAAGTCCTACGATGTGATCGAGGAGGAGAATACTTGCGCATGGAGTTCCTGGAGTTTCTAAAAGGAGAATGAGATTCTCTCTCAGCTTACTCCTTCGTGTACACCACAGCATATCGGTATATCGGGGCGGAGTTATCGCACCCTATGAGATATGGTGCGCTCTATGATAAGTACTGCTGAGTTATTTGTTTCCTTTTGGAGTTATGCACTTGAGAAGCTGCATACCTATTGAATGGGGCTCCATCCAAATCAGTGCCTACCACTCCATATGAGATATGGAATGGGAAGAGACCATTGTATTAAACGAGTTAAGATATGGGGTTGTCCGGCCTATATTGTAAAGCAAAATCCGGAAAAGCTCGAGGCATGTTTAGTTCTATAAGTTTGTTGGATATCCCAAACATTTGGGAGGGAATATCTTCTACCACACTGAGGAGCAAAAGGTGTTTTGTTTCTCAGCATGCCACCTTTTTTAGAAAAGGAATTTTTTATGAAGAAATTAGTGGTCATGAGGTAGAACTGGAAGGAGTTCCAGCTGGACAAACTAACGGCTGATGATTTGGTGAAACCAAAGGATTCAACAGTCTCCAATGAGCCTGAGCCTCTCCGCGAATCTGGTAGGGTTACTCATCCACCAGAGAGATACTACGGTTTCCTCGGTGACGATGGGAGCGATGATTGCATCATGGTAGATGATGACCCAACCAGGTTCGGGCAGACCATCACGAGTGGGGACTCTGTGAAATGGCTGGATGCAGAGATGGAATCCATGTACACCAACAAAGTATGACTTTGGATGTTGCACCTGAAGGGATAAAACCTATCGGGAGCAAATGAATCTTGAGAAGATTCTTGGTGTAAATGGAAAAGTTGAGACTTTCGAAGCTAGACTTGTAGTAAAAGGCCATCGTCAATAACCAGGTGTAGTTTATGATGAAAACTTTTCTCCAGTGGCTATGCTTAAGTCCATTGGGATTAAAGTACGCATCGCGGAGTTAGAACATCTGTTTTGATATGTCAGTCAAAGTGTTTGACTTCATCAAAAAGGTAGATGAACCTTGTATATACGAGAAGGTGGTAGAGAGTAAGGTTGTCTTCCATGTATTGTACGTAGATGACATACTCTTGATAGGAAATGGTTTCCTATGCTACACTCGGTCAAGCTCCTCTTATCACGAGGATTCTCCATGGAAGATCTGGATGATACCTACTACATCTTATGGATTATGATCTATAGTGATAGATCTAAGTGGATGTTGGGAGTGTTCCAAATCCAGGTACATTAACACCGTACTAAAGGGGTTTAGTATGGAAGATTCTAAGCGTGGTAGTTCGCCCACTTACTCAGGAATCACTCTCTCCAAAAAGATGTCTTCCAAGACTGATTTGGAGAGAGCTCGCGTGCAGGGGATACCCTATGCTTCGGCAGTAGGCTCTATCATGTATGTGATGTTATGTACCAGACCAGATGTAGCTGACTCACTAGGTGTAGTGATTAGGAATCAATCGGATCTTGGGAGAATCACAGGATAGCTGTGTAGGACATTCTTAAGTACTTGAGAAGCACTAAAGAAATGTTCTTGGTGTTTGGTAACGGTGAACTCCAGTGGGAGTCCTTTACCGATTCCAGCTCCCAGAGTGATAAGGTCAACTGAAAGTCAGTCTCGGGCTTTGTCTTTACCCTCAGTGGAGGGACGGTGTGTTGGAAGAGTTCCAAGCTAGACACTGTGGCAAACTAGACGATAAAGGATGAATACATCGCTAACAACGATGCTACCAAAGTGGATGTCTGGATAATTCTTGTTCATTAGATGAACATGGTTCCTACTATTGAGCGTCCAATAACTGTTATTGTGACAACAATGGAGTTGTGGCTTTGGCCTAGGAACACCGGTCCCATCAACGATCCAGACATATTCTAAGGATAGTATCACCTGATCATGGAGATGGTTGATCTCCAAGGGATCGAGGTAAGGAGAGTTGACGTGAAGGATAACACGGCGGATCCACTCACAGAGGCCTTTCCCTAGAGAGGCTCTTATGGGGCATTGAGTATGAGATAATACAACAAATGGCCTTAGTGCAAGTGGGAGATTATTAATTATATGTATGCCCTGGAGGCCATTATTATACATGTGATGTATATTATAGTTGATGCTTGGACATATATAGAGAGGACTTTCTTGCTCGACATGATAGTATGCTATCTGGTTGCTCTTTCCCTTAACATGTACACTTATTGTCTCTCTATTACATGTTGATAAAGCCCTTTGGATAAGTACTTGACTACCAGGATTATGATGCAGATCATACTAGTGGGGCAGAGGTAGTCGGTAAGTACATCCTTCAAATGTTCCTAGTCATGGGAGTATTGAAATGGGGCATCGATATTCCAAAGTAGACTAGCGTATACGCTTCTCGACCCATATGATGGGCGATGGATGATCCGACATCCATTGGTGTTTGACAACAGAGAAGGTATATGGGTGCTCAGTAGAGACTGGGTACGCTGAACGGACTCGCCGAGAACTCGTAGATGGTATTATACCTATCGTCAGATAGCAGTTCTCTGGTGACACTGGTACAGGTTAGTCTGTCGACCCGAGATCGTCATAGAGTCTTGTGTGATTACCACTGTGCTTTGATTTCCACCTTACCACGTTCAAGAGATCGTGCAAAACGGTGGTTTTTGGGTACATTCCCGAGTCACATGGAGGCAATGAGCGATAGGAGGGGATTTCGTCTCTCCCGGTATTGGGGGTTGATGTTGCGCTATGCTTGATTGGCCATAACAGGAAATCCCTGGCCAGGTTTGCTGAGATCTACTGATAAGTGTTATCAGTAGTTTCTCAAACCGTTATAAGCCTCACATCGGCATAACTTATCAGGCTATTGGGGTTTGACGTTTACCACCCCCAGGCTGTGATATGTGACATATCAGACGAAGAGACCGGACTGTACGGTAATGTTACTAATTGGATTCGCAGGAGTATGAGCATGCTTGCTTGTTGATCTTCTGATCGCTCAATACCTGGGTGGCCGTTACATTTAGCAGATCGCTTGCGGCTTGTGGGTGACTGATATGATCACCACCTACTGCCGGCGTATTGACGAGTCTTTAGAGTCCTACACAGAGGTTTCCTGGCTCAGGCAAAACGAAGTAGGAGCACATATGTGATATGTGCGGGACCGAGATTAATACGAGTATGTGATACTGTATTCTATTCTCGTGATATATGATATCGGACGGTTATATGTGATATAACCGGTTATCGGATCAAGTGTTGATTCGATAAGTTAATACATTTAATATTAGTCGGTTGTATGTGATATAGCCGGATTATTAAATCAAGTGTTGATTTAATAATTTAATGTATAATTATATATTTGATATATTAAATTACATTAACTAATATTAGCTCACTTAAGCATTTCTTTTTCTCACTTGTGCATTTCTTTTTCTCACTTGTGCATTTAGTATATATGTGATATATATTAATGTACATTTTTTTTTGTCATGCTAGATGATACATGTTACATGGGCGTATAAGACTCACGCCATGCTTATAATAATATAAGGTTTTTTTTATTTAAAGTAAATCAAATTAGTTGGAAATTGTCATATGGTTGAAGCTAGTAGAAGCTTGTGGAACCATTGACCAGATCCACTAATTTTGTTTTACTTGAAGATATTTATTAACCCAACCATTATTGTTTAGCCATGGTTTAATCTCTATATGAGTTAGTATATGATAGTAACTCACCCATGGTTGCTATTCTCACCACTTAATTCATTCTTCACTTGCTTCATTCCATGGTTGCTTTCTTCATCTCCTTCCTCAAGCTTTCTAGTTTCATGAAAGGTGAAGAAAATTAGTGAGAAAATTATTTCTAAAGTGAGCAAAATTCTTACTTCATTATCCTCTACTATTCTAGCCATTTAGTTTAGGGTGTTTGCTTCACTAATTCCATATTAGTGAAGAGGTAGCTTGAGTTGGTGTCTCATCGACGTAGATCATCTTCGGCCTCGAAGACTTCAAGCAAGCTTGTTCCGTTTATCTTGTAGAGCCTTTCTAGAGTCCAGGAGTTCACTACTTGGAGCGAAAGGACTACTACATGGAGCTATTGAAGTGAAGGACCAGTCTACAAAGGTTGTATTCCTTGTTCACTTAGATGTAAAGTTGTTTATATGTTATTTCGTCTAATTCTCTAGTTAAGATTCTAGGTTAGGGTTCTTTAGCACGCCAATTTTTTATAAAATGGTATGGTCGATGCCTCCCGAAACCCTGCGGCCGCCTAGGGAACCCTGCAACCTCCATGCTTGGATACTGAGCTAGACTTCTTGTTTCTCTCTCTAATGATACAAACATGTTCGGATCTTTTATCTGACAATACAAATTACATGACAAATACATAACGATATAAGTATAGATTAACACTACTCATAAAAACATGAGATTCGAATATCTTACATGATCTGCAAACCAGCTGCAAATTTTTTCCTGATGATATTTATCCAATCGATCATCAGTCCAATTTAGACGCTCCTCGCGTATTTTATTGTTATGAATTTTGTTATCAACATTAAATTTTGACGTCAACATTATATTATTTCATATGTTTACATATATAAAGAAAAATTAATGCATAATAGACTTACTCTCTAATTTCTTCAAGACTTCCGCTATTAAGGAGAACAAACTGATATATCTTGTTGATAAACATGGGTTCTACTCTCTTATAATCAGCTTTACCGTATGTCCCGTCTTAAATTCTCCGAGGCCTGTTAAGTTTCATCTCAATGTCTTCGTCCAAATATAGGGAACAAAATATGGTTACTTCCTTTAGGAGATAACCTTGCATGATAGAACCTTCTGGTCGATTTCTATTATGTATATAATTTTTTAGAGTATAGAAGTACCTAATAACACCTATGTTAAGATAGCAAAAAATTTATAAAATACGTGAACCAAAAAATTTAAGGTACCTTTCGACGGGATACATCTATCTATATTGTACCGGTCTGGAAAGCTTGGCTTCGGTTGCAAGATGAACCGTCGGGTGTATTATGATATTGAAGAATGACGGCGGAAACATCCACTCAAGCTTGCGTGGTATCAAGGGGATCGCGGTTTCTAGCTTCTCAAGCGCCACAACATCGATGTTTTTAGCGCACAATTCCTTAAAGAAGCAGCAAAGATCGTTGAATACTATACCGACCGATTCAGGAAGGGAAGTCCTGAGGGCTAATTGAAGAAGATACTCCATAATAATATGGTGATCATGACTTTTCAGCCTATCGATCTTGCCTTTCACAATCTTTATATTCTTACTAAATGATCCTGAGAAATCTGTGGGAACTTTCAAATCATGCAACACTTGCAGGAACCTTTTCTTCTCTAATTGTGACATATGATAAGCGGTATTGGAAAGTATAAACTTGTTTGGTTTACCCGCTATCGGTTTAGGATGCAATTCACTTCTAATTTCGCAATTCTGAAGATCCATCCGAGTACGGAGGTTGTCTTTCGATTTTCCGTCTTTACAAAGAAGTAAGTTAAGTACGTGCTCGGATACTCCCTTCTTGATGTGCATGACGTCCAGACAATGACGCACTAAATTTGTTGACTAGTACGATAGCTCGTAAAAAATGCTTAATTTGTTCCAGTAGGATGGAGTGTCCTGTCTTGCTGGATTATCCCGAAGGTCACGTTATCGTAACCATCCCACTGAGTAATCACGTCATCTCCGGTCAATGGGGCTAGTGGCCTCTGAAGCTCCTAATGACCATCAAAGTGATCACCGTCAAGCCTCTAGAGATGGTCTAGTGGCAGGAAACGCCGATGACTGCAATAACAAACCTTTTTGTTATAAATCAACTGTCTCGATTTTGTATCTTGGTAGCGGTAAGGACATACTTTGTAACCATGCACGAACCAACCTGATAGCATTCCATACACAAGAAATTCATTAATTGTCCACATTAAAGCCATACGCAACGTGAAGGTAGTATCTGTGTTAGCATCATAAGTCTCCACACCATTAGTGAATAAAGATTTTAACTCATCGATCAGTGGTCGGAAGTAGACGTCGATATTATTTTCCGGTGATTTCGGCTCGTCAATAAGAAGATGTATCATAAAGTAGGATTGATCTATAGCCAACCACAGTGACAGATTATAAACCATCATTACAACGGGCCATGTGCTGTGTCCTCCACCCATATAGTCGAAAGGGCAGAATCCATCACTAGCCAGTCTGAACCTGATATTGCGAGCACTACTGAATGTGTAACGACTCTGAAATCTCTGTATAGAAATTTTCCTGTTAATATACAAGAAAAGAGTATTACAGCCTGAGTTTGAGTTATAAGTCACTTTTGTTAAATAAAATCAAGACACAACTTGTAGCTCACTGGTAAAGCATTTGCACTGCTGTAACGTAGCATGTGTGTTCGATTCCTATCAGACACAATTTTTTCTGATTTTTCTTTTTAACTTTTTGGAAGCCCAAAAGATTGCATGTGCAATACACGGGGAAATGAAAAGTTCAGAAAAAATCAAATATGTAGAAAATGGTGTAAACAGAGAAATAATCATGTGGCACGAATCTCGAGGCCAGAGCTCGAAGATCGACCGGCCAAACATTCCCTAGAGCCGGCAGGGACGGTTCAGATGTGCCCAAAATGCTCCGTGCTTTGTACACTCATCTCTTCAACTCCCCTCAACTCCTCTGCACTGTTTGATTTCTCTGCAATCAAACAGAGACCTTTCATTTCATAAATTAACACCATTTTAATGCTTTTTAATCCACATTTTTAATTCCCAAACCCTAATAATCCACTATAAATACCACCACATGCCCTGGTTCTTCACCATTCTGAAAATTCTAGCAAAAACTCTCTCAAAAGTTCCTAAGTGTAAGTGGAGTAAAATGGAGTTAGCGAGCAAGCTTCTTCCGTCGAAGATCGAAGTCGATTCCGGAGCTCCCGCGACGCCACGAAACCTCCCCCCTCTTCCTTAACCTCTACTTGACATATCTCCCAACTCTCACCCTTCTCATTAAAGTTCATCTTTAAATCCTATATTGGTAAACTGGAGTTATTACCGATATTCTTTTTCTAAATCCTAGAATCTCCCTTTTCCTTTATAATTTTATCAATCTAATTTTACCACATTACTTGTAACCTTAAATATCAATATTTAGAATCAAATTTAACTAAGAATCTCATGTGAAACAACCATGATTAAACTTTTTCATTAAAATGCCTTGAACTTTATTATCACTTCTTTTCGTTTTCGTTAAAACTATACCTTTAGGAAACACTTCGCGGGGTAACTACCTACCCCATACGTACACTTTGGTTTCATAGCACGATACCCATTTGTAAGTATTTTTGTTTCGAAGAATAATCTTTACAATAAAATACCACAAACTTTAAAACCGGGTTTCTTTTAAAACGGTATTTCGTATTCCTTTACAATTATGTATCTACAACCCTTGTTAGGAGACCCGCTAATAGATAGTGCAGATTATCGCACATCCTGGAGATAGTAGAACGAGATGCAGCACTCCTCACGAAGTATTCCATCTCGAAAGGATATAAATACGGTTTTTAAGAAAAACGAATTTTCTAAATAAAACTAATTTTTCTAAAACTTAAAAATTATATAAAATTATAAATTCATATTTTCATTATATTATGAAACTATATTTTTCTAAAAATGAAATATTAAAGAATGTCAATAAAATACCATCAAGTTGCTAAAAAGAATAGGTTTTCAATTAAATACCATAAACTTTTAAAAGCTAGGTATTCATCATTAAAATACATCAATACTTAAAACACATGCTCATGAAAACCCTAAGTAATACAAATCACTCTCGAGGTTTTTTTTAATTTATATTAAAAATATTATTCATAAAACCCCCTCGAGATATATAAAACAATATTTTAAGGACTTTAGTAAATATAGGTTTAAGCGGGATCAATTCTCTTGAGCTCCAGGAAGTCGAAGAAAGTGAGTGCTTTCCTATTCAAATTAGAAAACTTAACAGGCATTATCAATGGCAATTGTCTTGGAAAAAGACACAAATTCTGTCGTCCATGTGCAGCAGTTGCCGATAATTCCCGAACATAAGAATTCAAGAGTTAAATCACTTTACAAATGTCTGACTCAGTCTGAGTCCAACATCAAATCTGAATCCAAAATCAAACATGAATACTTGATCATGAACATGAATACTCGAATTCAAACATGTATACTTGACTTGACTTGACCGAACCATGGTTATTACTTGACTTGAACTTGACATGACTACTTGAATACACGATTACATCCTGAACATGAACCTGAACATTTTGTATCCATGGTTTCGGCCAAGACTTGTAAACATAATATATACAATACATTACGCGGGAATACAGGGGTAGACTGGTACGGAACATATATCGTGGCACGAGAGGTCACTTAAAAGACATCTACATGAATTCTCGTGCCGTTGTCTCGTGGGTTATGACGGGACCTTATACTACATGTTACCATAGTCCACGGGGTAAGATGGACTCCTCTCATATACATGAATACCCTCTTTACCAAACTACAAACAACCACGTTATAATAACTATCATATATCAGTAATCGGTCATAACTTTACCTATTTATTTCACTTTATATACTATCTTTTCTTTCTTCGTTTGGGACTTACCGAGCATTAGTTCACTGGCGACATTCCTTTCTGTTTCTTTCTTTGGAATGTTCGTCAGAAGGACCGGACTCTGAGAAGATAGAGCCGAGCCAGGAGGATTTGGACCAGCTTACCGCTCAGCTTAACTACTAGTTCGTTTGCACTTACTTTCAGTATGCCACCGTTTAGGCATTTGTTTTTTATTATTGTATCTTTTATTTCAAACAGTTGTATGCAAAGTTGAATTTAAATAAAGTTGTTGTTTCATTTTATTCTCTTGTCATTCTTGTTCATTTTTTATATATTGCTTAATTACGCTTAACGTGTTTATTTCATAGTAAATACGTTGCGGCCTGCCACGTCACCGTTTCCGTCTACTGGGAAGCAGGGCGTGACAGGTTTTATTGGTGGCCCATGCAGGTCAGTTCTGCATGAAGTTTTAAGCAATATATCACAAGAATTATAAGATTTAGCAATTATACATTCCTTACATTTCTAATCTCTTGAATCTATCCTAACCATTCCTTTTCTATCAAGGTAATAGATTCTCCGAACAACACCAGCACGAACGTCAACGGAAATACCCCACCGCCTACTCTACCACCACCACCCACCATTACAGCTCCTATCAATGAGTAAATGGTACTGCTTAAGGCTATCAAGAGCCTATTGGAGGGTCAGCAACAGCAGACTGCTATTCTCATGCACCGCCCCGAAGTCGAGACACCCGGAGTCAAGCAATTTCGGGCACTACACCCAAAGCACTTCTCAGGAAAAGAGAGCCCACTTGAGGAAGAAGAATAGGCTCAAGTGATTGAAGATGACCTGGCGGCAGCTCAAGTGACATATATTTCCTGGGTGAGAGTTGCTAAACTGCAACTGACAGACAATGCAAGAATCTGGTGGAAGGCTGAGGAAAGCCGACTTATACAGCCAATTGAGTGGAAGACGTTTCGCGATTTGTTCGATGCGAAATTCTTTCTCGAGATTGTCCGTTTCAAGATGGAACAACAGTTCATCCACCTATAACAAGTTTCTATGTGGGTAAAATCGGTGGACGAATATGATGCCGAATTCATCATGCTCAGAAGGTTCGCGGCACATTTGATCCCAACTGGTGATATTCGGGCTAGACGATTTCAACAGGGCTTAGACCCGGAGATTCGGGCGGCGTTAGCCACAGGTGACTACCCGACACATGAACTCGCCATGAAGGCAACTCGCCGTTATGAAGCTGTGGTGAAGAAGAAGGGTAAGCCCCAAATAGCTGGAATCAAACGTCTTGCTGCACAAATGTCGGGAGGAGCCTATTCTAAGCCGACTTTTGCACCTAGAGACCGGGATGATCATTTAACCGGTCCAATGCAGATTTCTGTTTCTACTACAAGAGGACTGGACACCTGGCGAAGGACTGCAGGCATGCATATGACATGTGTTTGGTTTGTGGCGCATCCACTCACACCATAAAAGCATGCCTATATCGTCTTAATACAGCACCGACACCCAGACCCGCAATCACAGTCCCACAGCGGCCAGCCATTCAGACTCCTGCACCTCGCCTAGCTCTCCCTGCACTAGCTCTACGTGGACCACCTGCACAGCCTCAGCGTTAATTCCATCAGGCACAGAGAAACATGCCTCAAGGGCAGAGAAACGTGACCCAAGGAAAGAGGAATGTGCCTTCAGCAAGGAAGAATGTACTACGACGTCAGACTTTTACAATGACGGTCGAGGAGGCCAAAGCTACAGGACAAGTCATCACTGGTAATTCCCCCAATCCTTTCAATTTTTCAATCCTTGTATATCACTATAACTTTTCCTATATCTAAATCCAACCTCACATAACTTAGGTACTATACTAATAGCCACCCTTCCTGCACTCGCACTTTTCGACACTGGAGCTTCACACCGCTTCATGTCCCAACGATTCGTGAGAACGCATGTGATTCCCGTGAAGCCACTCATTTTAAGATGGAATGTCAGTTCCGGGAATGGAGACTTGAAAGCAACTATGGGGTTTGATCATGTAAGTCGATGTCGTACACCCCGCAGATTCGCGGGGAGGAAAAATTTACAAAAAAATGATTTTTATAAACCTTCGCAACATTGACTAAACTCCAGGATCTTTACGGAAACCTTAACTAGGTAAATCTACTTGGAGGTTTAACTACTATGAAGAGTTTTATACCTCCTAGAACCGTGTCCTTCGGGTCTTCTTCTCCTCCTCTCCTTGAGCTCCTCGAAGATCCGGATCGCGCTTAATCGTCGGCCTCCTCGTGTCGAAGATGATTCACCCGAGAGTCTATACCTCAAGCTCTAACCTCTAAACCGAAGTAACTAGGGTACCTAGTTCGCTAAACTATATAGCCTAGAAGATATAAAGTGTCTAATGGAGTGTTTTATCTCATGAGACCCTATGGTTCACAACTCATGTGAGGGTTAGGGTCTTTGAGGAAGAAGGAAAAGAAAATGGAGAGAGAAAGAGAATGAGCAAATGAACAAGTGATGTGCTAAGTGAAGGATGGCTCACTCTCATCTCACCTCAAGCATGCATTATTTCATAATAAGAAATAACAACCATGATTGAATAGTGAGTCCAAACAAATAAACAAATACAAATGAGCCATGCTTTACCTTACCATAAATATCTCCATTTCCACCTTATTAATCCATTTCTCAAAATAGATAATCCAAATAATGAGGTGTCCCCTTTTAAAAGCATCTCTTGTTAAATTACAAGAATGCCCTCACCGTATATACATACTAGTATTCGTATTCTGAAAAATACGAATACAATGAGATGATAACAATCCAATAATATAATACTAGGATCTGATTTAAACCAAAGCTCACTAGTATTATCCGTCCGAACAACATCCGTGTAACTAGTACACGTATATGATCGGAACCCTTCCATAAAACCATACGGCCTCTACATCGTTTCGCCCGAAGCAGGGAAACCCTCTGTGTGGGACTCTAAAGACTCGACAGTACACTGGCAGTGGGTTTAACCATAAGTTTGTCAGCGGTACTAGCAGCACGTAACGGCTACCCAAGTATCTGTCGATAAGAAGGCCGATGAGTAAACTCATCTGAACTCCTACTGAGCCTATCTGTGACAATCTCCGTACAGTCCAGTCTGTTCGTCTAAGATACTCGCATATCAGGCCTAGGGGATTGTAAACGTCAGACCCCTAACGGTGCAATAAGTTGTGTCGGAGTAGAGCCCAATACACCCTAAGAAACTACTGGAGTACCTACCAGTAAATCTCGCTTGTCCTGGCCAGAGACTTTGTGTAATGGCTTTTCGAAGACAGTGCGATACTAACCCCCAATACCGGGAGAGACGAATCGTATCTAACCACTACTGCCTCCCAGTGCTTTGGGACTGCACCTAACTACTACCTATTTGCATGACTCTTTTGAGCCGTGGTAGGGTAGTAATCTAAGTGCAGTGGGAACACACTTGAGATGAATAATGATATTAAGTCAACGGACTAATCTGTACTCATGCCACCCGGGAACTGCTACCTAACGATAAGTATAATACCAACCAGCAGTTCCCAACGAGTCTGTCCAGTGTAACTCATAACCCAATGAGCACCTATATACTATCTCCGGTACGACATACCAATGGCTGTGGGACAGACCATCTCCCATGCTGGGATGATAAGCGTATACACTAGTCTACTCTGGAGTATCGATGCCCCGTCTTAATAATCTTACAACTAGGGACCTGTATAAGGATGTGCTTATAGACTATCCATCCCCCACTAGTATGACTGCCATCATAACGTTGGTAGTCAAGCAAAGATTCTAAGGGCTCTACTAATATGTATAAGTGATATGCTAAAAGAAACACATGCACATGTTGAGGTAGAATCAAACCAAGCAGCATACTGCCATTTTGAGCAAGACTGTTATTATAACTGTGAATATCCCAAGCTTCCAAAATGTAATATACAATCCAGTATGATACAATAATGGCCTCTATGGCATATATCACTAACAGATCAGTGTCCAGTTGTAGTTTACGGACGAGAATTCTACGCAAATTTTAAAGTACTAGACATACCAAATTTCGATGTTGTGTTGGGAATGGATTGGCTGGGAGTATTCTATGCTACTATTGACTGCTGTCAAAAGAGCGTAGTATTTGAGATACCAGATCATCCAGTCTTCTATTTCAAAAGTGGAGATAGAACTTTGGAGCCAAGAAGATACCGTGCTAAACCGAAGGATGCAGAAGTGTTTTCTCTATCGGCAGAAGAAGAAAAGCCTGAAGTAGTTCGAGAGTTCGAGGATGTGTTCCCTGAAGACATATCAGGTTTGCCTCTCGATCGAGCTCTTGAGTTTAGTATTGATTTACAACCTGATGCGCAACCTGTAATCAAAGCTCCGTACCGGTTAAGTCCGAAGGGTTTAAAGGAGATTCGCATTCAGTTGGACGAACTCCTGAAGAAAGGTTGGATTCGTCCCAGTACTTCAAGTTAGGGATCTCCGGTATTACTCATGAAGAAGAAAGAAGGTTCATACAGGATATGTGTGGATTATCGAGCTCTGAACAAAGTGACGATCAAGAACAAGTATCCACTACCGCGCATCGATGATCTTTTCGATCAGTTAAGTGGGTCTTGTGTATTTTCGAAGCTAGATCTTCGTTCGGGTTATTATCAGGTGAAGGTCAAAGAGTCCGACATTCCGCAGACGACATTTAGGACTTGCTATGGTCATTATGAATATCTCGTAATGCCATTTGGAGTGACCAATGCACTGTTCATATCATAATATTGCATTATTATATTCCCCAGTCCTAGTCATTTTACAAATAAACAGGTGCTTTTGACCCATGTCTTCTATATAGTTGCAGGTTATAGGTTCTTGGAATAAAAACAGTGAAAAAGACAAAAGACGATACAAAAGTGAGACTTCGACCAACAAACAGAGAATCTTTATCTTGCCTACAGTTTGAAGACTAAACGAAGATCAATGGACGATTTCACAAGGAACAAAGGCAGTGTAAGGTTCAAGACTTCGTCACGAAGCAACGATAAAAGTCCACTACAATTATTCACTGTGGAAATCTGGAAGAGAACTAGAAGCCAACCTGAGAAAAATACTGAAGAAAATAACAGGAAAAATGCAACAGAACAATACCTGAGAAGATGAGCCCACAAGCCCATTACTTGGCTGCGGATCCGCGGCCAAACATGGGCTTTGGCCGCGGATCCGCGGCCATGTAAGGCACATGTCGGTGCAAAATTCTATTGGCGCTGGCGGATCGTTGACTAGGTCTTTTTCTTATGGGTTATTTTTGTAAAAGCGGATGTGACGCGATTGTAACCTAGGGTTTCTATGAATCTATAAATAGGAACCCTAAATCTTGTATTAGGTTATGCCTCCTTTCATTAATAAAATTCAGATTTCTTTTGGAGAGCATCGATGCCTCTTTTCATTTCATCTATTCAGATCTGACAAGTCTTGTGTAAATGTTTGGAGAGAGCCATCTGTAAAGTAAGTAGTTTTATTTAATTGCCTTAATATAGATCTTTAATTCCTTGCCCTAGATAGATAGATAGCATATTCTTCAATTCCCTAATGAGCGAGTAGTCTCCTCGCTTGTTAGGGTTAGCTTTGGGGAAGGCTTTTGAGAGATGAAGATCTCTCATCCCTTTCTTGCCCATCATATATAATCAATAGGACTCCATGCATACATGCACACACCGCTCCCTAGGGCATCCTATCCCACGAGGTAGCAGTGATACCGTAGTATAAAGGCCCGGTTGAGCGTGTTTTCTATGGAGGTTAGGGTAAGGATTGATAAAGGAAGGACAAGAACCTAGAGGAAGAAACACCTTCCCGAATGGTTCTAATCCCCTTTATTAATAATTACCATAACACCTCATAGATCTTAATTTGGGTATAGAAAGCGGTGAGATTTATTTACATTTCCAAACCTACCCTAAACCTAACCCTAGCAAGATTTAGATCTAGATAGATTTAGTTTTTAGATTTAATCAATCCGTTCACACCGTTCGGAATTAGCTAGTAAGAACAATTAGGAAATTCACAAAATCCCTGTGGACCGACCCGTACTCACCGGCTAGCTACCAAGCAACGCCGTTCTTGATTGCGGTTATAAATTATTTTTGATTCATCTTTTAAAAGCGCATAAGCTAAACAAAATCCATACAAATCATGCACCTACGATCTTTATGAATCTAATGAACCAAGTTTTCTGAGAGTACTTAGACATGTTCGTTGTCATCTTCATCGACGACATCCTGGTGTATTCAAAGGATCGGAAAGAACACACCGAGCACTTACGAATTGTCCTGGAGACATTGCGACAACATTAGCTCTACGCCAAGTACATCAAGTGTGAATTTTGGCTAGATCAAGTCGAATTTCTCGGACATATCGTTTCAGGCGAAGGAATCTCAATAGATCCAGCTAAGGTATCAGCTGTCAGCGAGTGGCCGACACCAAAGACGGTGAAAGATAAACAAAGTTTCTTGGGATTAGTATAATACTACCGACGATTCATTGAAGGCTTCTCAAAGATTGCAGCATCCATGACCAAGCTCACACGTAAAGATGAAGCATTCGTGAGGTCAGAAGCATATGAAAAAGCTTTTGTAGAACTCAAGTCCAGATTAACCTCTGCTCCTATTCTTGTAATACCGGATCAATCTGGAGGATTCGTTGTGCATTGTGATGCGTCCGGTAAAGGATTAAGATGTGTTCTACACCAGCATGGAAAAGTTGTGGCTTTTGCATCAAGACAACTAAAGGTTTATGAGTGCAACTATCCACCACATGATCTGGAGTTGGCAGCCGTCATCTTCACACATAAGATTTGGCGTCACTGTCTCTTGGGAGAACGAGTGGATATATACACTGACCATAAGAGTCTGAAGTATGTATTTACTCAGAAAGAATTAAACATGCGGCAGAGAAGATGGCTAGAACTCATGACGGACTTCGACATTAACCTACAGTATCATCCTGGGAAGGTGAATGTGGTTCCTGATGCACTTAGCCGCCAACCATTAGCAATGAATCTCACTGCTCAGTGGAAGCTACATCATGAATTTCATGGATTGGAGATCGAAGTAGTTATGTCAAGTAACGCTTCATATTTGATGAACTTACAAGTCCAGTCCACTGTTTTCAATCAGATCAAGGCAGCCCAAGCAAATGATGCCAAGCTATAAAAGATCCGGGAACAAGTAGAAAGTGGACTTCGAACTGACTTCATCATTCACGAAGATGGATACTTGCGATATGGAAGTCAATTATGTGTGCCAATCGGCCCAGTTCGAGAAGAGTTGATGAAAGAAGCTCACAGCTCTCTTTATTCTGTACACCCCGGTGGCACGAAGATGTACAAGGATCTACGGTAATACTACTGGTGGCATGGAATGAAGCGCGAATTAGCTAGAAGCGTAGCTAAGTGTTTGGTGTGTCAGCAAGTGAAAGCTGAACATCACTGAACTGCCGATCTACTTCAGCCGTTACTAATCCCAGAATAGAAATGACAGCACATTACTATAGACTTCGTGACTGCCCATCCTCGTGGCACAAAGGGTAACGACGCAATATGGGTTATTATGGATCGACTCACCAAGTCTGCTCATTTTATTCTATTTCGAGTTGGCCAGTCAACCGAGATGTTAGCAAAGAAGTACATGGAGGTAAGCATAAATCAAAAGTAAGATTAAGCCTTCAAAATGTACTATATTTGATACTCATGAACTCATGCAGGAGATCGTGAGATTACATGGGGTACCTGTTTGCATCGTCTCCGATCGTGATACCAGATTTCGATCACTGTTTTGTCAGATTCTGCAAGCTAGCCTGGGAACGAGTCTGAACTTCAGCACGGTTTATCATCCATAAATGGACGGACAGTTCGAGTGAACAATTCAGATTCTGGAAGACATTCTAAGAGCCTGTATGTTAGACTTTGGAGGTTCATAGGAAGACCACCTACACCTTGTGGAGTTTTCATACAACAAAGCTATCAGGCAAGCATTGGAATGACACAATTCGCAGCACTCTACGGACGGAAGTGTCGTTCACCGCTAAGTTGGGATGACGTCGGAGATCGTGAACTCCTTGGATCAGAGATGATCGTGGCAACTGTAGACGTAGTTCGCACGATCAGGGAAAGGATGCGCATAGCCCAAGAAAAACAGAAGCATTGGGTAGATGCAAAGCGGCGACATCTGGAGTTCCAACCTAGAGACCATGTATTCCTGAAGATTTCTCCAAACCGAGGAGTGATCCGTTTTAGCAAGAGGGGTAAACTCAGTCCAAGATATATAGGAGCATTCTACATACTCAAACGAGTTGGAGAAATAGCATACCGTTTAGCACTACCATCCTCATTGGAAGGTGTGCACAACGTGTTCCACATATCCCAGCTACGACGATATGTGAGCGACCCCAGCCACATACTTGATCACTCAGAGTTCACAGTACAGACTGACCTAACCTGCGAGCAACAACCAGTTGAGATCCTGGACCGAAAGGTGAAGACATTACGGAATAAGGAAGTAAACTTGGTCCGAGTGATGTGGAGAAAGGATTCGCCAGAAGAATCAATATGGGAACGAGAAGAAGACATGCGTGCAAGATACCCTTATCTATTTGAAAATTAGTCCCTATGTAATTGTAAATTCGAGGACGAAATTTTTATAAGGAGAGTAGAATGTAACAACTCTGAAATCACTGTACAGAAATTTTCTTGTTAATATACAAGAAAAGAGTATTACAGCCTAAGTTTGAGTTATATGTCACTTTTGTCAAATAAAAGCAAGAAATAACTTGTACCTCACTGGTAAAGCCTTTGCACTGCTGTGACGTAGCCTGTGTATTCGATTCCCATCAGACATAATTTTTTCTGATTTTTCTTTTTAACTTTTTGGAAATCCAAAAGATTGCACGTGCAATACACGGGAAAATGAAAAGTTCAGAAAAAATCAAATATATGGAAAACGGTGTAAATAGAGAATTAATCATGTGGCACGAATCTCGAGGCCAGAGCTCGAAGATCGACCAACCAAACATGCCCTAGGGCCGGCGTGGACAATTCAGATGTGCCCAAAATGCTCCGTGCTTTGCACACTCGTCTCTTCAACTCCCCTCAACTCCTCTGCGCTGTTTGATTTCTCTGCAATTAAACAGAGACCTTTCATTTCACCAATTAACACCATTTTAATGCTTTTTAATCCACATTTTTAATTCCCAAACCCTAATTCTCCACTATAAATACTACCCCATGCCCTAGCTCTTCACCGTTCTGAAAATTCTAGAAAAAACTCTCTCAAAAGTTCCTAAGTGCAAGTGGAGTAAAGTGGAGTTAGAGAGCAAGCTTCTTCCGTCGAAGATCGAAGCCGATTTTGGAGCTCCCGCGATACCACGAAGCCTCCCTCCTCTTCCTTAACCTCTTCTTAACATATCAAAACCGTAAGTCCCTCCCAACTCTCCTCCTTCTCATTAAAATTCATCTTTAAATCATATATCGGTAAACTGGAGTTATTACCGATATCCTTTTTCTAAACCCTAGAAACTCCCATTTCCTTTATAATTTGATCAATCCAATTTTACCACATTACTTGTAACCTTAAATATCAATGTTTAGAATCAATTTTAACCAAGAATCTCATGTGAAACAACCATAATTAAACTTTTTCATCAAAATACCTTGAACTTTATTATCACTTCTTTTCGTTTTTGTTAAAACTATACCTTTAGAAAAAACTTCATGGGGTAACGACCTACCCTACACGTACACTTTGGTTTCATAGCATGATACCTATTTGTAAGTATTTTAGTTTCGAAAAATAATCTTTACAATAAAATACCACATACGTTAAAACCGGGTTTCTTTTAAAACGGTATTTCGTATTCCTTTGCAATTATGCATCTACAACCCTTGTTAGGGACCCACTAATGGATGGTGCGAATTATCGCACATCCTGAGAATAGTAGAACGAGATGCAGCACTCCTCATGGAGTATTCGATCTCGAAATGATATAAATACGGTTTTTAAGAAAAACGAATTTTCTAAATAAAACTAATTTTTCTAAAAGTTAAAAATTATATAAAATTATAAATCCATATTTTCATTATATTATGAAACTATATTTTTCTAAAAAATGAAAGATTAAAGAATATCAATAAAATACCATCAAGTTACTAAAAAAAACTAGTTTTCAATAAAATACCATAAACTTTTAAAAGCTATGTATTCATCATTAAAATACCTCAATACTTAAAACGCATGCTCATGAAATCCCTAAGTAATACAAATAACCCTCGAGATTTTATTTTTAATCTATCTTAAAAATATTTTTCATAAAACCCCCTCGAGATATACAAAATAATATTTTAAGGACTTTAGTAAATATAGGTTTAAGCGGGATCAATTCTCTTAAGCCCCAGGGAGACGGAGAAAGTGAGTACCTGCTTATTCAGGTTAGAACTTAACAGGAGTTATCAATGGCAATTGTCTTGAAAAAATACGCAAATCCTGCCGTCCATGTGCAGCAGTTGCCGATAATTCCCAAACCTAAGAATTCAAGAGTTAAATCAGTTTACAGGTGTCTGACTCAGTCTGAGTCTAATCTCAAACCTGAATTCAAAATCAAACATGAATACTTGATCATGAACATGAATACTCGAATTCAAATATCAAATTCAAACATGTATACTTGACTTGACTTGACCGAACCATGGTTATAAGTTGACTTGAACTTGACATAACTATTTAAATACATGATTGCATCCCGAACATGAACCTGAATATTTTGTATCTATGGTTTCGGCCAAGACTTATAAACATAATCTATATAGCACATTACGCGGGGATAAAGGGGTAGATTGGTACGTAACGTATATCGTGGCACGAGAGGTCACTTAAAAGACACCTACATGAATTCTCGTGCCGTTGTCCCGTGGGTTATGATGGGGCCTTATACTATATGTTACCATAGTCCATGGGATAAGAGGGACTCCTCTCGTATACATGAATATCTTCTTTACCAAACTACAAACAACCACGTTATAATAACTATCATATATCAGTAATCGGTCATATACAACTTTACTTGTTCATTTCACTTTATATATTATCTTCTCTTTCTTTTTTTAGGACTTATCGAGCATTAGTTCGCTGATGACATTCCTTTCTGTTTCTTTCTTTAGAATGTTCGTCAGAAGGACCGGACTCTGAGGAGATAGAGCCGAACCAGGAAGAGTTGGACCAGCTTACCGCTCAGTCTGACTACTAGTTCCTTTCCACTTACTTTCAGTATGCCACTATTTAGGAATTTGTTTTTGATTATTGTATCTTTTATTTCAAACAGTTGTATATAAAGTTGAATGTAAATAAAGTTGTTATTTTATTCTCTTGTCATTCTTGTTCATTTTTTATATATTGCTTAATTACGCTTAACGTGCTTATTTCATAGTAAATACGTTGCGGCCTGACATGTCACCGTTTTCTTTTACTGGGAAGCGGGGCGTGACAGAATGTTGGTGCCTCTTATCGAAATCCTTCTATGTCGGCGAATCTTTTGGATGTCTCATTCTTCTGTCTTCGCTTGGAGTAGCACGGTGATGCCAAATCATTGCCTCCGTTGTCTTCTTACACTTGAATAGCTTCTGCAGCCTCTGTGTTATAGAAAAGTATCGTGCTATATTGACATGTATATATAGCTTTTTATCAGATTCTTTTGGTTTATATATGTCTTCTCCGCAGGCGGGACACTCTTTCAAATCTGAATTCTCGTTTCGGTACATCATACAATCATTGGGGCATGCATGAATCTTCTCACAATTCAGACATCATTTTTTGGGCTTCGTACAACCTTTCAGGCACGTTATTTCCCGAAGGTATAGAATCTTTTAGAAACTTGAGAAGTATCGTGAATGACTTATTACTCCATTTATTTAGGCACTTAATCTGAAAAAGGTGGACGAACCATGATAGTGTTGAGTACTTTGCATTCTCATAGATTAGTCTCCTGTTATCATTCATGTACTTCTCATAATTATCCGCATGAAGAACTTGACCGAAAGGAGGATTACTATCACCGAGAGCAGGCTCTACCATATCCTCCATTTTCTCTTCTGGAAACAAGTTATCTTCTTCTTCTTCTTCCGCCGCATCATCATCATCATTTTTTTCTTGTTCTCTTTCCCTGTGATATAACTAAGTGGAATAAAATTTGGTAAAACCATGCTTAACGATGTGAAGCTCTACCACTTCTACGTTCTGCCAATACTTATTCTCACACCTGTCGCGCGGAAAAAAAATCTTCTAAGATTTCCTTATGATGTTCGCGTGCAAATTTGATGAAAGCAGCGACTCCGTCGATGAACTTAGGGTTCATGCGTTGATGTAAATCTACGTACATCCAGACCTTAACTCTGATGTACTTATGGGCCGTGTTAGAATGTATGACATATAAATTGTAAGTTATAGAAGTTCATTTTTTTGGTGACTTGAGAAATCTAAGAACATGATGGTTATTAACAAAGACTAGAATGGGAAGGGCAAGTTTATCGTTGATTTCAATTTTTTATTTCGCTTAGGTGTATGGTTGTTATTGTGTATGTCTTTGTCTATGTGTGTGTTGTGTATGCGTGTTGTATGTGTGTATTTCGGCCGTCGGGGATAAGGCTTCTATCCCATTAAGAATGTATAGAGCAGACACCCATTCACTTGTGCTTTCATCCGTTTTAAGAAAATTTCGGCAGCACCTCACCGCTGTTCTCCGAGTACACTATAATAGAAAATATGATCATTTCAATGTTGCCAAACAATATTGAAACGAACATCTAATCTATCGTTGTACACGGAGAACCAGCAGAAAGGTACCGACGAAATATCTCGAAACAAATGAAAAACACAAGTGAATGCAGGTGTTTTATTTATACATTCATAACTTGTCTACACGGGACAAATCTATCGGTTATCATATGAATGAATATTCTTATCACATAGACTACGCGACGGTTGTTAGAAACCGAAAGATTACTTCCGATATTTAACCACCTTCGTGTAGTTTATATCATGACAAACACCGAATGTATGTTAACCGATAGACGGGAACTAAGTCGGGTTTTGATTTTCACATATGATTATCGATGATAATATGAAAAATTCATATTATGATCGAGTATCATATATATACTTAATATAAGATTTAACTTGAACTGGTTTTACCGTTTACATTTCAATTACACGGTTTTGACGTTTTTAGTTTAGGGTAAAGTTTTTTACGTTTACGGTAATGTTTTAAGTTTACGTTATCATCGAGTAACATATACTTAGCTATTGTTGTTTTCCACTAAACTATCTTAAAATTTTTGCTAAGCATCCTATTTCTTCAATTTTACTAAATTGCACTAAATTATTCTTAACTATTGTTGGTTTTTCACTAAACCACCTTAACAAATTTAACTAATGATGCATCTTCTTAAATTAACTAAATAACTATAAATTTCACTAAAATACCCTTAACTTTTGTTGTTATTCACTAAACTACCATTAAAAAAATTTAGTAAGAAACCCATTGCTAAATTTTATTTTTTACACTAAAATACCTTAACAATCATAGGTTTTTCGCTAAAATACCCTAAACTATGGTTGCTTTTCACTAAACTACATACAACAATTCACTACATTACCCGAATCCTAACACTTAAACCTAATAATAAGTTTAACCCTAACTCTAATCATAACCCTAACCCTAATTAACCCTAACCGTAACCCTAACCCTAACCCTAACCAAACCCTAACCCTAATTCATAACCCTAACCCTAACCAAACCTCAACCCTAATCATAACCCCTAATTATCCCTAACCCTATCCCTAATCATAACCCTAATCCTAAACCCCTTAATTAACCCCTAACCCGGTCCTGACCCCAAACCCTAACCCTAACAGCAACAACAATAACACCTCTAACAACAAAATTATTAAATAAATTCCTAAAATTGAAGAAATCAAAAACAAAATTAGGAAAATTAAAATTAAAATGGAAGAAACTAACCTTTAGCAGCGGTAAATCGAGGGTTGCGATGAGGTGGCTACGTTTGGAGGCGACGAGATGACAAATCGAGACTGACGGTGAGGAGCTAGGGCTCGACGAGCTTGAGAAGGCCGGGAAGGAGAAAGGGGCGGCGATGAGGAGCTCGAGGTCGATCGGCGGCGATGGAGCACCTCGACGGCGGTGATGGATAACCTCGACGGCGGAGATGGAGGAAAGAGAGAAGGGGGCTCGCGATGGAGGCGGCGATCAATCGATGAGGAGGAGGAAGCCAGAGGAGGAGGGGGCTTTGGAGGACCCGAGGACATTGGAGGACGCGGTGGCGATCGATGAGAAGGATGGGAAGGATGGGGACGCAGGAAATTTTAATTCGGGGGAAATATTTTGGGGATTAGGACACGTGGTGGGAACGGATAGGGGAAAAATTTCCTTTTTATTTTTTTTTAATCTCAGACTTTACCCTTACAGTGCCCACGGTAGGGGCTTCTCTAGCAGCACCATATGGATAACAGCAAATGTTAAATTTTAACAATGTTTTAATTATACATGTCCCTACGGTTTCCACCGTAGGGCCATTGTTTGTCCTTACAGTGGAAACTGTAGGGGCAAAATAAAATTGCTTCCACTGTTTATCCAAACCGTAGGGACAAGCTTTGTTTGTACTAGTAGAAGTCTTACTATTCTTGTCATTTTTCCATTTAAATATGCAAAATTACTTATGCTTTGGTTATGGTGAATATTCTTTGAAATTAACATTGCAAATACAAATTACATACTAATACTTCTAGCACATTTTAAAAAGTTGGTTAGCTCATACATTATCAACTTCTATCAACTGAATCAAAATAAATAGACACTAAAAAGTTGAAAGAAAACTACCAAAACTTTTAGATTGTAATCGACAGCTGCCTACATATGAACTTGATCTCATCTATAAACTAAAAACCAATATATTTTTAAAGAGAGAAAAAACTATAATTTTTAGATAGTCCACTTCATGCATACTTTTTCTATGAGAATCTCTTAAGTCAGAAGTCAACCATTTCTTAAACTTAATGTAAAATATAGCTCAGTGTAAATAACCGCTGCAATTTTAATAAGTATTCCAAAAAATTTACTGCAACAAAAAACAATTATATTTTTTCATGATTTACATGATCATAGCCTCTCTTTTTTCTTTCGAACATGAGAAACGCACAACTAAAAAATTATCTCGTCTAGAAAAATGAGAGAAAAATAGAACACATGGGAAACCAAACAAGGGTCAAAATGTCATTTGGTCTACGGTCACAGTCCAAGGCTATTTAAGTAATTTCATGTACCCCAACCAAAGAGCAGAGTTCGTATCTGAGCCCCGCCTCCAAATCTTTCTGAGGACTCAAAACCATATACTCTCTCGCTCTCTTGTTTACAAATTCTCAAACTTTTAGCGCATTAACCCAAAATTTCTCACCAATAAATCAAACCCTAGAGATCTCCGATCTCAAGTTTTCCCTCTCTATTCTCCAATGGCGACTTCGACCGAGATCGGCGGGCTTCTGGCGAGAATCGCGCCGGCGCCGGCGGAGAGGTCGGGCCTGGCCTCGTCGAGGAATCTCAGCCGCTGGATTCCGTTGACGAGGAGGAGATTCCGGCCGCTGACGTGGCAAAGGCGGGCGCTTGCTGTGAGATCCGTGAGGAGCAGCGAGTTGATCGAGGCGGTGGGTCGTCAGTCGACCAATGAAACCGTTGGTCTAGTGGGTTTGTTAATTTTTTTATTTTTTATTTTTGTTTTGATAATTTAGGTTTGATGGTAGTTTCTTATGGGTTAAAATAGCTCGTTGATTTGTTAGAGCATGAAAAGATTGGTTTTTTTAATGATAATCTGTAGGCAATGTGAGAATTGAGAGCTCTGTTGATACCTGAAGTTTCTCACTAACAATTTGAATCCAATGCTTAAGTCTGAATATATTCCAAGCAATGAATCAAGATATAGGAATTAGGGATTTTGGTGCTTGATTGTGCAGGGTTCTGCATTGGGCGAACCTTGAGAGGCAAGAGACGTGCCTTACCGGGTTTGTATAGCTAGTCGTAGATCGACGAGCTTGTATGTAAGCAGATATTATATTATAGACAATTTATTGGATATATTAGATTGAGGATTTAAATTGTGTAGTACCTGAAAGATACCAAGTTAGAGTCGAGGTTGAAATTGGATATTCACAAACGTGGCCCCTCTCCATGATCGCGACTGTGATCTAGACATGCCAGGCTGTCATCTGAGCTGCCTTTATTTGTCCACATCATACTATTTTTGTCTTAATTTTTTAGGATACGAAATAGGTGTATGATTATAAAATAGTGTTATAGTTTGTTTGAGTTGTTGGAGCTGAGGAAAGGGAAATGACAATGTGGAAACAAATTGTGCCTTATTAGGTTCATGAAAGAAAGTGACCAAGACTAAACATCGAGAAATTTCAAGCTATTTTCTCGGCTAGTGAAAGAAAAGTACTTTCTGTCCCTTGTCGCCTTTTTTGTGCAGATACTTTATGCAACAAACTATTATTTTTATTGTGGTAAGATACACAAAGAGAGGGATTGGTACATATGTCAGTTGAATACTTTCCTTATAAGCAGCTAGACTAGAAGAATTTTTTATGCACATCTTTGTAATCAAAAGGGAAACCTATGTCCTTGCACAACACAACAAAATACAACAAATGCGTCGTGGCTAAAGACTAAAGTACGAAACTTCATTGACCTAAAGTCAAACAAGAACACACTGCAATAGCACATGTTACTGCCTGTTGTAAGGCAAAGCATAGCGTCTATAGATAAATTATTGATAATACACTGATTCTCCTTGGCATGTCTTGCATGACAGGAATAGTTCCAATTTAATTTGGACTTATGTGCTTAGTTGCATGGTTCAACGTTTTTGATTTTGTTTTATGGTATTTTATCTCTAACTAATCATGCGTTTAATTTGATTAGGGAAAAAAGAGAGAGTCCTCAAGTCCTCAAAGGAAAACAAAGATAGTGGGTACGATTGGTCCTTCCACAAGTTCACGTGAAATGATTTGGAAGTTAGCAGAATCGGGAATGAATGTTGCACACCTAAATATGTCTCATGGGGACCATAATTCACACCAGAAGACCATTAATTTTGTTAAGGAATATAATGCACAATCCAAAGACAATGTTATTGCCATCATGCTGGATACTAAGGTATGTTTGCTTCTTGTAATCATCTTTTTATCATTTCAATGTTATTCTATGTGATTTACCTTATTGGACTGTTGTATTTACAATGTTTTATCCCCAAAATTTTTGGAGTATAGTTAATGCTGATGCGGGAAAATACATGGCATATATTATAATCCTCTGTGACCTTGCCTGTTGGTGTGTCTTGCACCTGAATGCACATTCATGGCTATTTGGATGACAGGATCTGGGAACCTGGATCCACAGAAGTTCTGCTTATTTATGGTGCTTGGGCCGTATCAATGTTTTTGATATTTGTGTTTTATATTTTAAGTACATAAAGTTTTGCTGGGTTATTTACTTTTTAAATGGGTGTTCCTAAACTTAGTAGAAGCTTTAGTATGTTCTCACTGCGATCTATCCTATATTACGGACTAAAAATATTTAAAAGACCTGTTTGATTTAGCATGGAAACTTGACAGAAGGGTGCTATAATTTTTTCTTGGGGTGTATTGATTACATTTCTTCAATGACTGTCAAAGTTGTAATGAATGTAGATTTTCACTCGTCACTTAAGCAAGCTAGTCCACATATTAAAGCATATAATATATGGAATTGTTATGACAAACCACAGAGTAATACGAAAACGATAGAGAGGAGCAAAATCAGAACGAACAAAACATATAGATTTAACGAGGTTCGGCCAATTTGATCAACGTCCTTGGGCAAAGAAGAAGCAAACTACTAATCTCAGAAATCGTGAGGTTACAATGATGGTGGATGGACTCTCCAACTCTAATTCCAAGTACACCCCAAATCTCACATAAAGGTATCTTCCTTATTACAGAAATTCCAAACTGAAATCCTAAACCATACAAGATATATTTAGTCTTCAAATACTTGCGCCTCAAGTAATGTCTTTTAGATACTTGCGTCTCAAACAAGGTTCAAACCACGGGGCTTCGCCGCCACACCCTTGGGCCGTGGGGTTCGACCTCAGCTATCCTACGGGCTGAGCTTTCAGTCCATGGTTTCGGCTCACCCTTCGGGCTCAACATCAAAAGGGACTCAAATAAATTCATAGGCTTGACCATAGAGCTCGGAACACGATAAGTAGACCAACAGGGCTCGATCGTAATTGATGCGGATGTGGGTCACATAATTCAAGGCACAATATTTGCTCCATTAACATATCCTTAATATATATAGCACGTGTTCGGATACGGGTTACGATACGAATTTGTGGATTTGTAATTTTCCAAAAATGTAGGATACATGATACATTTTTATATTGATTTAAATATAAATATATATTAGGATATACATATAAATATACAATAATATAAATAAATAATGACATTATGTTATATATTCAAAGCACTTTCAAATTTTCGAGAGCCTTTATTATCGAGAAAAAGAAAAGAGACGTTGATTCGAGAGAAGTTTGTGTGACATTTACAAGTCCGAGAGAATCCGAAAGTATCCGAGAGGTTCCGAGAGTTTTGGACTCCGATATGCGATCGGGGATGATTCATGAGGCATTTACAATTATCCGTGTTTCATAGTCCTTAATTGCCACAATCCATGTTCGTCTAGGTTTATCCCTATCCTTAGTTGCCCCATTAACAACAATTTTCTCGACTCTTCTAATGGGGAAAAATGTGTATGTATATAGCAAATCTCATGTTCACTAATATTTGGTTGAGGTCTCAGCTGCTCAAGAGCATATAGCCTACTCTAATATGCTAAAATGCAAGTTTCTGGTCTTCCAATGGAAACTATTTTCTGTTTGGTCACACTTGTGTTAGTTCTCTAGATCCCCTATAGCCAAGTGTGTCTATTCTGTGAGAGGGATTTTGTAGCAATGGCTTAAAATTCTCTTTTTGCAAGCACAATAAAGTTTTATCAGTGATAATAGAGCTCTCTATTTAAGCGAGGATAATCCCTTCAAATGTGCTTTTGGTGTGCTTATCTTGATTTTCCTTGTTTTTATTGTACTTATGCCAGCTTTAACTTTTTGAGGCACTTTGAGAGGTATTGGGACTTTATCATGACCCGGAATTGGCACGCGACCGGCATGAGAATTACGTGAAGTCTATAAGACCCCGCCGTAATTCAAGTAAGCCGAAGCCCAGAAATCTAAACCTTTTTGCGGAAAATAGTGCAGGTGCAGTTTAGAAACATCAGTATAAGGTTCAAGCTATCTTTTAAAAGTATAAGTCATATCATATGAAAATGCAACAGTTTACATCTTTGAGAACATTTTCGTCCTTGAAATTTGGACAGCACCTCCCTTATATATTTTGATCCAAAACCACATACATGCAATAATATAGGCATTCCCAAGTGGGAGTTAGCTCCTTGCCAATTGGCGGAATCACAACCACGCACAATAGCATATGTATACGACGCTCTACGGCGAAAATCAATCATAGAATGAAAGTAAAGCAGACCAAGATATCATCAGCTCAAATAAAAGACAATACACCCATCTCGCTTTAAGTCTCGAGAATATACAAGTCTCTGTCTAGGTCTGCCAAATATACAAAGTCTGGTTTCTGGTTGATGGAGCTTTAACTAGATACATCAGAAATAAATAGATATAAGGGTGGTCACGACCCAAATGTGTATCCTACTTACCAAAGCAAAACACCATGAAGAAAGCAGTGTGCCAGCGAGCCGTTACTGATCCGAACGGTCGAACCTGCAAGAAAATTGTGGCATAGCGAGGGTGAGTTGCTAACTCGTGAGTAGAAAATATCAGCAGGTAGAAATCGAATGAACAACGATCCCTAGGTCATACTATAACATAAAGGTAATACTATGTGGTATCCAAGGTGATCATATATACTTGTGTATACAATAATGATGTCATGGCAGTATCAGTATATGTATCAAGTTATATGAATCATATGCATGCATGTATGTATATCATCCCACAAGTGTCCATCAACGACGCCAAAATCATCATGAAACCTGTGTGTCCAGTATCGACACTCGAAAATATCATAAAACCCGTATCCAATATCGACACGTAAATCCTCATGTCTTGGGCTCCGTCTCATCGGATCGGTCCTCATATCCATCTGATCTCACGACTCCGGTCGGTATCCTCCGGATATCGGCCGAGCCTAAACTATCACCGGTCGGTAGTGATTTCCTGTCAGGTGTTCATACCATAATTTTGCATTATTTTATTCCCCATTCTTATTCAGTTTATAAATAAACAGGTGCTTTTGACCCATGTCTGCTACATAGTTGCAGGTAACAGGTTCTCGGAACAAAAACAGTGAAAAAAATGAAAAGACGATACAAAAGTGAGACTACGACCGATAAATGGTGGAATCTTGATCGTACCTACATCTTGAGGAACATTGAAGATCAATTAACAAATTCACAAAGAACAAAGGCAGCGCAAGGTTCAAGACTTCGTCACGAAGCAACGGTAAAAGTCCACCACAATTATTCACTGTGGAAATCTGGAAGAAGACCAGAAAATATTCTGAAGAACCAACCAAAGAAATAGGAAGACAAATATAGCCAGAATCAGCACAGGAAAAATCACAGACCAAGCCTCCTTTTTGGCCGCAGAACGGCGGCCAAACAGGGCCTATGGCCGCGGTTCCGCGGCCGTGTATGACACGTGTCGGTGGAAAAATTCAGAAGTCGCCGGCGGCGCGTTGACTAGTCTTTCTTAGGGGGTAAAATTGTAATTGCAGATATGACGCGACTGTAACCCTAGGGTTTCTATGAATCTATAAATAGAACCCTAAAAACCCGTTTTATGTTATGCCTCTTTTTATTCATCTATTCAGATCTGAAAATTCCTGTGTAAATGTTTAGAGAGAGCCATCAACAAAGTAAGTGATTTTATTTAATTGCCTAATTAATTTTTATTCTGCCTTAGTATAGATTTTTCATTCTTTGCCCTAGTTAGATAGTTAGAGATGTTTTTCAATTCCCTAATGTGCGAGTAGTCTCCTCGCTTGTTGGGGTTAGATTTAGGGAAGGCTTGAGAGATGAAATCTCTCACCCCTTTCTTGCCCCATCATATATAATTAATAGGACTCCATGCATACATACACACACCGTTCCCTACGGCACCTTACCCCAAGAGGTAACGGTGATACTGTAGTATAAACGATCGGTTGTGTATGTTTTCCATGGAGGTTAGCGTAAGAATTAAGAAAGGAAGGACTAGAACCTAGAGGAAGAAACATCGTTTCTTCCCGATGGTACTAATCCCCTTTATTAATTGTTACCATAACACCTAAAAGAGATCTAAAATAGGGCATTGATAGCGGTGAGGAAATCTTCAATTTCCAAACTCAACCTAACCCTAGCAAGATTCTAGTCTTAGTATAAATCAGTTTAGTTTTTAGCGATAATCCATTCACACCGTTTGGAATTAACTCGTTAGACCAAATTAGGAAATACACATCCCTGTGGACCGACCCGTACTCACCGGCTACCTATTAAGCGACACCGTTCTTGATTGCGGTTATAAATATTTTTGATTCATCTTTTAAAAACGCATACGCATTAAATAATATCAATCACCGGGCTCAACGCCTTTCTATACGATCTTTTTGCTCGGGGTACCGCACCGGGTCCACCATGTACTCACAGACGGGGCCTCATCACTCCTCGAATCGAGTATCTCATAACTCAGAACCGAGAAAACTGATGGTGGACGCCACAAATCATATCACGAGAAACCGCGTTTTTAAAACAATCATAAGACTTGTTAAAATATATCAGCGGTTCTCAAATCCAAAGATCTCATGAAAACAGTATCTCATATGCATGTAACCATATAGTGCAGTATATACAAGCATAGAACAATACTGTAAGTATCTCAAGTAATATCATGTAAGCATGTCATGTGATAATTACTGAACAATGATTGTACTTTACAGTTAAGAGCAATACAGTGATGTAACAGTTCAACTGTGTAAGTGGCATGACAATTACCGATGATGAGTGTGTGAGCCGGCAAATCTGTATAAGTGTAATATACACATCATCAGTAATAGTGCAGGTGTACTAGCAGACGAAGCCGTATACAGGTAAGTGCTGGGAATATAGTACGTATGTCACAAGAAAAGATACAACATAAGCATGAACAGTATAAAGTACACAACTACACCTAAATTAATCAATATAAACCATTATCCACTAAGGTGTTTAGAAATTAATGATTCTCCGAATCAAGACAATCCAAAAGACGGCGATCCAGCCTCATAATATCAGATGTGGTGTTATCATCGAACATCATCATTAAGTCACGAGTGCGGACCAATCATCCGGTATATTTTATCGTGTATGGTAATCTATCGTACGGTATCATCAAACAGAACAAGGATCTATCGTTCTATACATAATATCATCTCTTATTCTCATATATATATCTCGGCATAAGTATATGTGTGTATATATCGCCTAGCATCCGTATATCAACATATCAATCGAAGTCATCTTGTTTCATTATATTCTCATTTCATCATATCAACATCTCAATACAAGTCATCTTGAACTTATCATTATTATTATATCCGTAGGTACTTAAGCTTTGGTTTTTCCAATTATATTCTATATATCGGTGCTCCCATTACTATGGTTACGGGAGTGCTATACACATTCACCCGACTTCCCCCGTAGATATAAAATCTACTCATCTGCTAATCCTTGCTTTAGCCGACGTCGATGAATATCTTGATCTCCTTCGTCATCTTGGAAGTCCACGCAAAGGTACCTACAAATCAATACACATCGTAATGATATCAAAACCAAATCCGAAACCGATACGGCATGCGAAGTGCTCATAGGTTAGAACCTATAGCCCACGCCCACACATGCAAGAACAACCAAATAACCCTCAACGTTGATGTACAAACGTCCAACGACCGTGTCCAAATTCAAATACCAAAACCATGTTTTTCAAAGTCAGAAACTCAAAATCAGTAACATGGAAAAACACTCCCAGATTCTAGCTTAAGTAAAATTAGGAGATTTTGCATATAGGGTAGGTCTATACATCAGATAAGTGAACCATAGACCAAAACCCAACCAAAAGCACCAAGACCAGGCCGCAATTTGCGGTCTGGGGGAATAAATCTGCGGCCAGTATATGAAGATAGGGGCTCGGGTTTCTAGTGTAAATTCTTGGTAGCCTGCACACATCTCTGTGTTGGGAACTTATTTTATAGAGCTCTCGGGTCATAGCAGATTCTATAGAGTCATCACAATTCGTTAAAAACCGACATCGGAAAAATTCTAAGTTCGTGTTTTGGGTTCTAGTCTCAAGTCTATCCAGAATATCATCACTAATGGCTTGGGGTCACTAATTGAACCTCAATTGCATCTCTACTACTCAAATTCTCCATTAACAATCATCTTAGAATTTTCCAAAATCACTAATCTAACTTAATCGAACTCTAAACATAACTAGGAGGTTAAGAAACTTGATAGAAAGAAGGAAAGTGAAGGGTTTACCTCTGGGAGCAACTGAAGAAAATTCCAAGATGGTTCAAAATGCTCAAAATCCAAACTTGAGCTTGCTATGGGTGTAGGATGAGATGGTGCATAATTTTTATGAAGGTGAGGTGAGGTTTGAATGGTGTTTTGGAGGTGGTAGTGGAGGTAGAGAAACTTGAGGAGAATGAAGATGATGAAGGGAAGGAAATGAAATGAGGGTGAAGAAGCCATGGTCTCTCTCATTCTCTCTCATGCCCATGCCTTCTTGTTCCCTCTCATACAAATATCTTTTCTTTTCTTTTTATTTTCCTTTGACATATAATACCACAAGTCCATAAATACAAATGAACCATGCATGAAACAATGAAATGTGTCGTAGTGCACTAGCCATGGTTATTAAGAAGTTGGATTTGGCTTAATGCATGATTAGTAATGCATTAATCAAGTTTAACATAAACTTGCATATAATTAATTGCATAATTATTTATAAAATGTCCAAATCCAATAAATGCCTTTATAATTAATAATTCATATCAATATCCAAATATTTTCCAAATATTGGTATATAATTATACCATTCTACGAAAATCCCAAATTCATACTCGTATAGTTTTCGTGAAATTTATTATTTTATTATTTAAATTCCAAAAATATTATTTTATATTTCTGAAATGTTATAATCTTCCATCCTTAAATAAATTCGGTCTCCGAATTTAAATTTAAACCCCCAAATACTAAAATATTTCAGTAATGAGTCAAATCAACGGGGCTCTGAAATCAAGGATTACTCAAATGTAACGCAGTGCATCGTGAGCGTATGAAAACGAGTGCGAAACTCAAAATCGAAATTCCGTCATTTCGCGTGCTATATTTTAAAGCCTTGCATATAATCCATTTTCTTGCTGGGATTTGATCCTTTTGCTGGCTCGCGCGATTACTATAAAGCAAGTCTACGCTCCGACCAATTAAGTAAAACAAAATGTGTCACGCAATCATAGGAGTTATAATGGAGATACAAGTCTCGAAATCCACTGCTATTCTCAAATATATTATAATCAAAATCATAATACGTATATAGTACGCATCCTTGTAAAACCCCCTAAAAGCTGAATAAACACATGCAAAATTCTTTTCCAAATCGCCGTACGATGTGTAACTCACGGTACAAAGTGGCGGACGCTCATTTTGTAAAGAAATAAATATATGTTTATATATGTTTGCTCAAGATATACGTCCCGCCTTTTTGAAATATCCCAAAAGGTTTCCTTCGTAAAAGTTCG
Organism: Agapanthus africanus; assembly: GCA_030015575.1. Lineage (NCBI taxonomy): Eukaryota > Viridiplantae > Streptophyta > Magnoliopsida > Asparagales > Amaryllidaceae > Agapanthus > Agapanthus africanus. Next base: position 860,655,150 of record JASDDO010000024.1, on the reverse strand, counting down.
TGTCACTATGGGCACGTAGAAAATAGCGAGACTATAGCTCCTTTTTGAAAAGCTCTTGATAAATACTGATGCATGCAAAAATACTCAGGTACTTTTCTCAGACCAGTCCTGCTCGGCTACTATATAATATAGTACCTATCATAAAAATATGATGCTCAGAAATAAATCAATCTCAATAGGTGTATCCAAACACCACGTGCGTCTGGTGCGCACGGAAATCCAAGTCAAATACAAGTGCCACGAATGTACACAAAAGCAAAAACTAAGTGTAACGGGTGTGCATGAAAGTATCTGTCAAGTGCAGCGGGTGTGCACGACAACATCAAGTGCATTTAGAATGCACGAAAATCTCAATCAAGTGCGTCAGGTCCGCACAAAAACATCTAGTGCAACAAATGCACGAAAACAATTTCAGGTGCTCTAGGTGCCTAAAAACTCGTCAATGTCCCAAAAGCGCATAAAAACGACATCAAGTATACCAAAGTGTATAAAATCATAAACGTGTGCAATTACGTGCACAAAACCCATAGCAATGCACTGCAAGCACATGCGAACTATACCGAGTGCATAAGTCAAAGTCAAGTGCATACATCATGCACGAAGTCAAATCGACTGTATCAAATACATAGAATCATAAATATGTGCAACAAATGCACAAAATTGATATCAAGAGCAATGGATATGCACAAATCATAAACCAATGTAATAGATGTATCAAAACATATCTCAAGTGCAACAACTGTGCATATAGGAAAATATCCAGTAGGTGCAACTACGGTGCACGAAAACAAATACCACGAAACCAAATCATCAAAACTCAAGTCCAAGCGATAAAAGTGTGATACTCGGATCACTAAACGCAAATCGCATAAATGACATTGATGTCGAAAATGTCGATGCGTCCAAAGCTGGCAGAGCAAGAACATCTACTTGCCTCCTGCTCACGGTCTGGCGTTCTCTGTCTCTGGGTCCTTGTTTCTCTGTGGATCACCAATTCCACAATCTCTCTGCTCGTCGGCCCGGTTAGGTGTAATGACGGAAACAGTTCCGCTCTGGCACTCCTCTGATCATCTCTTGGCCAATTAATATGACCACTCGTAAAGTAGCACATTATTAATGGCGGCATCTAGCCCTCTGATTATGGGCGATGCAACTGATCCTAAGTGTAAATCCTTATCGCTATGGCATCCTGAAAAGAACCTACTTATGGTCTCTTCCGATCTCACCTATGCCGAACAATACGGAGGTTGGCACTCTTTACTTAATCATTTTCTGTTCCGGACAGCTGCGTTCTCAGCACGGTTTTCCTCTGGAATTTGGCCGTATCCAACGCCTCTGCATACACATCAATCCTCTGGTATCAAAGGAGAGTAACAGCAGCCCGTTAATATTTCGCACGAATCTCTTGTTCCACCTGCCTTCATTACCGTTCACTTCGAAATCACGTCTTGCTGGCTGTATACTGCAATTCAAATTGGCTATAGTTAAACCGGAGTATCTCACAAAGACTTAAAACTACGAACTCAGGTATCTTCACCATTCTGTAGAAGATATCTAGTCGATCACGTCCTCATGAACTCGTCCAAGTTGTCGGAGGAATACGCTTCATTCGTCCTTTCTCGATCAACTCACAACACGTCTAAGTGAGGTCCTTCTATCTAAAGCTGATCAACTTACTAATCTCGCATCGAAGTATCTAACGAACAATGTCCTCTTTTGATCGATTTACTCTAGATCTGAGTCAGATCCTTCAAACTGGATTTCTTCAACTCAACTAAGCCTGCGTCGGCGCATCCAATTAGACGAATCATCTTAGTCACTCTATTCAAGATGGACTAGTGATCTTCTGTCACATCCCTGCCTGTAACCTCCTGTGGTTTCAGCTTATAAAACTCTGGAGGCGACATCCCGTCAATCTCAGCAACAGCTGGGTCATCTGTCTGCACGGTAGACAACATCACGATCCTTGGGGTAGGCTGTACATCAACAGTCCTCTCAATCTGACAGGCTTTATCAATTGTCCGATCATCCAGTACAGATTCGAACACTCGCCTCAAACGAGAGATCTTAACACAATAATAAACCGATACGTTTCTATGTCACCAGAAGAGTATCATGGTCAGTTCTCGTCTGTGACGAGCTCGCTCTGACCGTATCTCTAGCAGCAGCTCTCTTTGCTCTCATAGCCATGGTGACAGGAACCTCAAGCAAATATCGATGAAGATAAATCATAGGAACGGGTGGAATTGATAGGACTGAAACGGAAATATGATCATAGGAAAGAATGGAATCAATGGGAATATGATCATAGGAACGAATAGAATCACGGATCTCAGGAAATGTACATCATAAGGTCACTTAAGCGGAGCACCGTATCGTAAGTATGCCGCGGAACATACACACGGTACGTTACTCTATTTAAGTTACCTACTCCATCAACCAAGGTCAATCTATGAGACGAAAACTCGGGTCCCTAAAACCCCCTTTAGTCAAGTCTAGGTTCCGTAAGGTTAAGCCTAGACTCGAACCAAGCTTAAACCTAACGTTTTGATACCAACTTTATCACGACCCGAAATTAGCATGTGACCGGCACGAGAATTACGTGAAGTCTATAAGACCCCGCCGTAATTCAAGTAAGCCGAAGCCCAGAAATCTAAACCTTTTTGCGGAAAATAGTGGAGATGCAGTTTTGAAACATTGGCATAAGGAATTCAAGCCATCTTTTAAAAGCATAAGTCATATCATATGAAAATGCAACAGTTTACATCTTTGAAAACATTTTCGTCCTTGAAATTTGGGCAGCACCTCCCTTGTATATTTTGATCTAAAACCACATATATGCAATAATATAGGCATCCCCAAACGGGAGCTAGCTTTTCGCCAATTGACGGAATCACAACCACGCACAATAGCATATGTATACGACGCCCCACGGTGAAGATCAATCACAGAATGAAAGTAAAGCAGACGAAGACATCATCAGCTCAAATAAAAGACAATACACCCATCTCGCTTTAAGTCTCAAGAATATACAAGTCTCTATCTAGATCTACCAAATATACAAAGTCTGGTTTCTGGTTGATGGAGTTTTAACTAGATACAACAGAAATAAATAGGTACAAGGGTGGTCACGATCCAAATGTGTATCCTACCTACCAAAGCAAAACATCTTGAAGAAAGCCGTGTGCCAGCGAGCCGCTACTGATCCGAGCGGTCAAACCTATAAGAAAACCATGGCACAACGGGATGACTTGTCAACTCGTGAGTAGAAAATATCAGCAGGTAGAAATCGAATGAACAACGATCCCTAGGTTATACTGTAACATAAAGGTAATATTATGTGGTATCCAAGGTGATCATGTATACATGTGTGTACAATAATGATGTCATGCCAGTATCAGTATATGTATCAAGTCATATGAATCATATGCATGCATGCATGTATGTATATCATCCCACGGGTGTCCACCAACGACACCTCAATCATCATGAAACCTGAGTGTCCAGCATCAACACTCGAAAATATCATAAAACCCGTGTCCAATATCGACACGTAAATCCTTATATCTCGGTCTTCGTCTCATCGGATCGGCCTTCATATCCATCTGATCTCACGACTCCGGTTGGTATCCTCCGGATATCCGCCGAGCCCAAACTATCACCGGTCTGTAATGCTCTCCTGCCGGGTTCAACGCCTTTCTATACGATCTTCTTGCCCGGGGTACCGCACCAGGTCCACCATGTACCCATAGACGGTGTCTCCTTACTCCTCGAATCGGGTATCTCATAGCTCAGAACTGAGAAAATTCATGGTGGACGTCACAAATCACATCACGAGAAACCGCGTTTTTAAAACAATCATAAGACTTATTAAAATATATCAGCGGTTCTCAAATCCAGAGATCTCATGAAAACATCTCATATGCATGTAACCATAAAGTGCAGTATATGCAAGCGTAGAACGGTACTGTAAGTATCTCAAGTAATATCATGTAAGCATGTAATGTGATAATTACTGAACAATGATTGTACTTTATAGTTAAGAACAATACAGTGATGTAACAGTTCTACCGTGTAAGTGGCATGACAATTACCGATGATGAGTGTATGAGCCGACAAATCTGTGTAAGTGTAATATACGCATCATTGGTAATAGTGCAGGTGTATTAGCAGACGAAGCCATATACAAGTAAATGCTGGGAACATATTACGTATGTCACAAGGAAAAGATACAACATAAGCATGAACGGTATAAGGTACATAATGTTGGAGATAGTGCCCTCAGAGTCAATTATTAGGTCACAGGTACGTGATTGTAATGATTGAGGGAGGACCTATCCCGGTAGGACAGTCTTACTCGAGATGATAGTATGCTATCTGGTTTACCTTTATCATCGTGTACTGCTTTAGGTGACCTGACACGTCGCTATTACACGTTGATAGAGCCCCTAGGATTCTTGCTTGACCACCAGCAGTATGAGGGCGATCATATAAGTGGGAGCTGGGGGTCTACAAGCATATCCTTAAAAGGTCCCTAGTCGTGGGAGTTTCGAGACCGGGCATCGATACTCCATTAGTAGACTAGTGTATACAGTCGAGACCCCGACGAGGGGCGGTGGCCGGTCTCACAAGCCACTGGTGTCAGTTGGATCACCTAAGATGTATACAGGTGCTCATTGGGTTATGAGTACACCGGACAGGACTCGCCGGGAACATGCTAGTTGGTCATATACCAGACGTCAGATGGCAGTTCCCTGGTGACATGTGTGCAGGTTAGTTCATCGACCTGGGGATCGTCATTTGTCTCGTGTGAGTTCCCACTGTACTTTGATTACTACCCTACCACGGCTCAAAGGAGTCGTGCAAACAGGTTTTAGTTGGGTACAGTCCCGAGCCACATGGAGGCAGTGAGCGTATCTTCAGGGGTTCGTCTCTCCCGGTATTGGGGGTGAGGTCGTGCTGTGTCTAGGAGAGCCATTACACAAAGTCCTTGGCCAAGGCAGGAGATTTACTGGTAGGTATTCCAGTAGTATCTCAGGGTGTTCTGGGCTACACTCCGACACGACTTGTACCGCTTTTGGGGGTCTGACTTTTACCAACCCCCTAGGCCCGCCATGCGATACTCATAGACGAACGGACCGGACTGCACGGATATTGTCACTGACAGGCTCAGTAGGGTGTCAGGATGAGTTCGCTCATCGACGTCCCTTTTAGTCAATAGCTGGTGGCCCATTACGTATTGGCTTATACCTCTGACGGGCTAGTGGTTAAATCCACAGCCATTGTATTGACGAGTCTTTAGAGTCCACCACACTTTCAGTTACTCAGCTTTCGGGCGAAACGCTGTAGAGGCTGTATGGAGATATGGCAGGGTCCGATCAGATACGTGCGGTATTGCACGGATCAGGATCGGACGGTTTGTACTAGTAGCCGTATAGGTATATGGCAGGGTTCGATCAGATACGTGCGGTATTGCACGGATTGGGATCGAACGGATATTACTAGCCGGCTTTGGTTTAAGCCGGTCCTAGTTTAGTACAGTGTAGATTTTGTCTCTTTGCATTTGTATCCGGACGGAATACAGATGCGGGTGTGTATGCACAGTATCGGGGTTTTCCTGTAATTTATTACGGGACCAGTTTTCTGGAGTTGCCAGTTTGCATTCCGTTCCGGCCGGTTTTCCTTTGTTCTTTCCCGGCCGGACTTTTCCGATGGAGGGGGTTATTTGCAATTGTGCAAATAACATTTGTGGAGGGGGTTTCTTGTAAATGTTTGATTATGATAGCTATCATTTTCTTTTCAACCATGCTTTTGCTTTATGAGATTTGATTGTGATAAAGTGAGGGTATGGGTTTAATAGTGAAAGGCATGGTTGTATGTTTCTTTGTCCCTTGATGTGGTCACCTCTTCTCATCTCCTACACTCACCTCCCTTATTGCTTCATATTCTTTCCTCCTCCATTTTCTAAGTTCATAAGTTTTTTCATGGTTGAGTGAGAAGAAGAAAAGAGAAGGAGAGAGCTTCATCCTTGAGAGTGTTTTTCATTCTTGATCTCTTTTCATGCCAAGAAAAATGAAAGCACCATTTTTCATACCTTCATTTCTCCATCTTCAAAAGGCAACCAAAACCCCAATGAGACATAAACCTTACACATCCTACAGCGAGCCTTGGGCATGTCGAGTTGCCGGCTTCATGCCCGAGTTGCCTCGGTATTGAGGCGGGAGCCCGTAAAAGACGAAGGCGATGTGGTGCCCTTTCCGACGAGGAGGAGACGGACGGAGATCCCGCGAGGAGATCGGAGTGGAGATGAAGACCGGAGGACTTGGATCGTCGGTATACATCTCTTCCCTTTCTTATTATAGCGTAGACTTGTTAATGGTTACGATCCGGAGATTAGTGCGCGGTGGTGCCGGTTTGCAAAGTCCGCAAAATTTAAGTTTATCACCGTTTCCGCATTCCGGCGTCGGATTGACGTCCGGGGCACCGCCGTGCACTTACAGTGGTATCAGAGCCTCGCCATTAACTTCGTCTAGCTTTTGTGTAATGTGTTTTACGTTTCCGATCGAACAAAATCCCGAAAACCCGTATTTCTTTGCACATCAGTTTCTGTCGAATTTTTTTTGAGTCCAAAAATTTTTCAGGTGGTCTCAGAATGATGTGCAGGGAAAACTAAGCACACTGTAAAAATTTGGTACCTTGATCTCCCCATACCGCCGCGGAAGGGCGGCCAAATCCCTGATTTGGCCGCGCTTCCGCCGCGGATATTACTGTTCACCACCCCAAATTTTTTCAGTGTGTTCCTGAGTGATAATTGTGGTTTTTGGAATATTAAAATTGGGCCCAGGTTTTCTGTGGTTGCTACAGTTTTGTTTGGGGGCCCACTTGTTAATGTTTGATCAATCGGAAAATTTTAAACACATTTTTCACAGTGTTTACATTATATCTGCGACCGTGAATGTCACTCGATCGGTAAATCCGGTCTAACTGCTATAGCCCGGTTAGACGGATTTGCGAACGTGATTTTCACGTTGATGTTCTATGTATTTGCTGTGATGTTGCGGATCGGTCGGTGGGGATAGCCTGGATGCAATGCTAGTACTGTTTTGTTGTATTATGTACATTTGATATTGCGGGGCGAGCGTCCGACATGTGGACTGCCGTCACTGCCTGATTGTATTATTATTTTGGGGCACGACCTGGTTGCGGTCGATGTACCCGGTGTATGTATATTTTACTTTCTGTACTAGGATTGCCCCGCGGAGGGGTGCACGGATAGCCGGGTTCTGGAGGGCAACAAGCCCGCATCTCATGGCATTGGGACGGAGGGGGCTTCACTCTAGGATTGGCGGGCTATTCGCCGCACTCGTAGGGGGTACAGGTTGACCCAGGAGGGGTGCCCAAGTTGCCGGATTCCGTGAAGTGCTGGGTGGTCCATTCACGGCGCTGAAGGGGGCTGCCTCGCTTCAGGTTTTGGCGGGTAACTTGCCGCGCCCGTAGGGGTCTAGGATTTCATTGCACAGGCTATCCACACGACCAGGGGAACGTCGGGTTTCAGCAGTGGCTCTGTGAAACCCGGGGATCCCAGATATCTGTATTGTTTCTGTGATGCTGTACTTTTCTGTGATGTTGCATTTTATTCACGCCTTGAGCGAATATAATATATTGGTATATATATTAGTAGATGTTGTATATGTTTTGCATCCGCGCTAGTCCAGTCCCCGCTCTGTCGTTAGTAAGCTAACCTAACGGGTAATGACGGGACCCAGTGGCGAATGCGGATGGCATATACGTACATCAGTATATTTTCGTTCTTTTTGGTGTGATCAATTGATGGGACTGCATTGATTCGGATCAATGCAAGTTAAAAACAAACCTAATCAGATGTTGTTGGAACACTTTTTCAAAAAGCTGTTATTGCAAGGACGTTCACTTTTGTTTTGCATCGTGGTATTCATTTGGAATATCCTGCTCCTCAGTCGACGAGGCAAGGGCCGAGATCCCTTCACCGGGAGTGACCCCTTGGACAAAAGTTTGCGTCAGGGCATTAACTTCACTATAGCCGATTACTTTTGCTTTGCACCGTGGTATTCAGTTGGAATATCCTGCACCTCATTCTACGGGGAAAGAGCCGAGATCCCTTCACCGGGAGTGACCTCTTTAGCAACGGTTTTCGTCACTATATTTTTAAAAAGCTATCAGTTCCTTCAACGATATCAAGTTCATTACGTTAAAGGTTTTCGCCAGAAACCATTCGTAGCCCTCCGTCGTTTCATATGGGTGGTCAATAGTATTCAAGCTGTGTATGTTGGCCAAAGTCAAGGCACAGTGATTGGTAGCTATTGGGGTATTCATATGCAGCATAGATAGATGCGTTGGTTTGGGACAGTCGTACTGCCATTTTGGCCAAAGTCAAGGGTATGTACGGGTGGATTCAAATTAACCTGGAGAATGACGGGTAGAACTTGACATGTGACTTATGATATGTTGGCCAAAGTCAAGGTCATAAGAGCATGGGGCAGAAATCACATCGGGAGTTTCAAAAGTACTGAAACTTGCCAGATATGCGCATACCTTCTGGAGTGTGATACCGTGAGCGGATTCCGTCACGTTGTCATGCGATGAGAGTTGGATCCCGATTCCCACTGATGAGTTAGTTTACTCCTCGGGTGACCCCGACTAATTCTTCTTTAAGGTTTGGAGGAGAATTTGAGGTACAGTGGGAGGTTTCCAGATTAGATAAATTGGTAACCATTCTGATCTAGGTTAGAGTGCACGCTGAGTGTTTCTTTTCTCTCTCTCTTTGGCAGCGACCATTGACCCGACCCTAAGACTTTGACTCAGTGACCAAGTTGACCGAACCTTCTTAAACACCGACCTTTGGATTGTCAGAGTTGCAAACCTCATTGCCACTCCTACTTTTACCCTTTTCTCCAGGACACCCCGTTTTACTACGAACGTCCACTTCCATTGGACAAAACCATCGTATGGTTAGATACGAACTCGAAGGAATTCGAGGATGGTTTCCGGTTCTGGAGAAAACGAATAGGATTATTCAGTTGTCTTTTCTTTTCACCTTCTCTCAGGTTGCGAGTACTCCTTGGTTTAGGAGTAGTACACATATTACGCAAATTGGATAGTCTTCTTTCAAACCATAGGCTGGTGCCGACCGGTAGGGAATGAAGAAAACCAGTTAGCCTAAACGGTGTACAGAAGGTATTAAGTTCAGACAAAACAAGGGATTAGTAAGAGGGCAAAGTAAATTGCGACTGCTATTCACGACCGAACCAAGTATTTCTTCGCCAATCCTAAATCACCTTTGTATTTCTCCAGGACACTCCGTATCACTACGAAGATCCCATTTTATTGGATAATCCATCGTATGGTTATATACGAACTCGAAAGGAACTTGTTCCAGTTCGGGGATGGATCCTGGTTCAGGAGAAATAGGAATAAAGTACATTCAGGTGTCTTTTATCTTCACCTTCTCTCGCGTTGCGAGTGCTCCTAGGATTAGGACAGTACACCCTTTATGCTTATTGGATAGTCCTCTTCCAAACCATAGGCTGGTGCCGAACGGTAGGGAAGGAAGAAAACCATTTGGCCTAATGGGTGTGCAGAAGGTAATGACTAAAGACATATGAAGGGATTTGGAGAGGTGGCAAAGAACTATACGGTCACAGTCGTGAATCTGGAAGAGGCATTACTAGGAATACCAGAATACCCCATCGGAACATTTCGATGTTTCAGTTTCACTGTGTAATGTTAAAGGAAAACTGATTTCCCGATTAGATACTTACTCCAGGGTATGTATTTACCAGGTACGATTCTCACATCTGTATAGTTTTACAGATGATGAGTGGGAGTAAGTTATTGGGAATTGGGTGATCATCCTCATTATATCGGGATTCGTTGTAATCGGTGATATTTGAGGAAATCACCTGGGTTGTTTGCCGGTCGGCAAATATTTGGTTTTGAATATCCGCTGTTATGCACCAATTTCAAATTGGTATATCTGTACGTCTATTTTCATAGAGTGAGATATACCTTTCTGAAATTATGTCTACGACATTTACCTATATCAGTGGATGGTTAGGTAAGGAGCATTAAACAGCGGTGTAATTCTTCTTAACCATAAGTACAGTTTTCAACCTACGACACACAGTGAATGAGTTATCAGACTCAAGGGACTTTTACAGAGTATTGTATGTTGTCCAGGGTCCATCAGGACAGAGGGGATGGTCCTCGTACTATATTCGGTTTACTTATAACTCCTCTAATTTTTAGACAGGTGTTTCGTGGAAACACAGGGTCTGAGTTTAGAGGAGTTATAGGTATTTGAATAGAGTAGAGAACCAGGTGTAGCAAGTATCGGGATTCTTCAAAGTGATCGAAGATATAGATACTTGTGTATGGTATTCAGTTGATAGTAATGATAAAGAGAAATAGCTTCTCTTTCAGGTTACTCATAATTGGAAGCATTCCTAAGTTGAGTAACGCTGATCGGCCTCTCTCCATTTAGTTGACATGCACTGGAGATAGCTGCATGATTTGAATCTGGTTCAATTAAATCAGTGCCTCTGGTTCTATATTGGATATAGTACAGTTCATATCTTAACATAGTTAAGGTACGGGGAGTTGTCCGGCTTATGATTAAAACCAGACTCTGGATAACTCAAGGCACGTTTCTGTAATGGCTGTTTGTGGGTTGACCCAGGCTATGACGCGGGTTGATTTTCTACCATCTGGATGAACAATAGCGATATTGTTCTAGACTCGCCACAGTTTTATTAAAAATGGATTTTTTTTCAGAAAACAGTAGTGGGAGTATGGTAGAACTGGAAGTGATTCCAGAACCACAAACGATTACTGAAGATTTGATAAGGAACCTAAAGATTCAATCTGGATTGACATTCCATTGGCCACTCCGCAGATAAGGTGGGTAACTTTAGGCACCCGAGAGGCACTACGGTGGCCTCAAGGACGGTGACAGGGAAGTTCTTGTTTACCCACAATTGCCATTGCTGTTGTTCCAGGTTACGAGACCCGGCGGGAGGATGAGTATAGCGTCGTTCTAAAACTAGTTTTAGAAGTGCACGTCTATATGACTCTGGCAGAGGGTTGTCGTAGTCAGTGGGAGTAGCGGAAGCATTGGTGGACAGGTTGCTTATGTCTATTTATAGACTAGAGCAGATGTAGCGGAGATAGATCATCTATTTCTGACGTGACAGTCATAGGTTTGACTTCATCAGAATAGGGGATGGATCTGTTGAGAAGGTAGTAGGGTGTAATGTCATGGTATTTGGATGACATACACAAAGTAGGAAAGGAAACTCCTATACTACGATCGGTTATATTTTGGTCGTCACACAGTGGTTTCTCCACATAGGACTTGGATATAATATCAGACATACTGGTTACTAGATCTATGGTTTTAGATCTAGATTTGGGTGGTTTCCCAATCAAGGTATTTTGACAGCATTCTAAGAGTATTTAGAATGGACGACTCCTGGCATGGTAGTGTACCTGCAGGTAATGGAGTCACCCTCTCTAAAGGTGTCTTATAGACTAAACAGGAGAGGGATGCGCATGATTGGCAGATCACTTGCTTAGGCAATTGAGTCAATCATGAGATGTCAAGTACCACACCAGATGTTGTTCTTGCACTAGATGCAATAAGTTGACATTAATCCAATCCTGGAGAAACAGTCGGAAGCAGTTTTAGAACATAAGTGGATGTTCTAGGGATATGATAACGACAGCCTCATTCAGGAGACGGTTATCATTCCAGGCTTCCAAGGTGACATGGACGACAAGGAGGTTGTCAGAGTTATAGTTTTCCCTCTGACGAGGGGCAGTATTTTGGACAGGTGATCCAAGGCAATACTGAGGGAGGCATGGCGCGCAGGATACTGATTAAGTTCAGTTGACGATACAGTCTAAGAAGTTTGGATTTGGAGTTCATTTATGAGCTATGTCCCATCAGACATCCAGACACATTCTAAGACAGGTATTGCTCATTTCGGGAGATGGGTTTCTCCGCGAACTTGAGATATAGAGAGACATAGAAAGAAACAACAAAGCGGATCCACTCACTGAGGCTATTCCTCGAACGCAATAGTTCCGCAAACGAGCTTTGTGAGACTGACTAGTAGAGGAGTTGGATGTTCGGTATCACACGGGCTGTGAGTATGCGACATCGCAATAATTAGCCTTGAGTGCAAGTGGGAGATTGTTGGAGATAGTGCCCTCAGAGTCAATTATTAGGTCACAGGTACGTGATTGTAATGATTGAGGGAGGACCTATCCCGGTAGGACAGTCTTACTCGAGATGATAGTATGCTATCTGGTTTACCTTTATCATCGTGTACTGCTTTAGGTGACCTGACACGTCGCTATTACACGTTGATAGAGCCCCTAGGATTCTTGCTTGACCACCAGCAGTATGAGGGCGATCATATAAGTGGGAGCTGGGGGTCTACAAGCATATCCTTAAAAGGTCCCTAGTCGTGGGAGTTTCGAGACCGGGCATCGATACTCCATTAGTAGACTAGTGTATACAGTCGAGACCCCGACGAGGGGCGGTGGCCGGTCTCACAAGCCACTGGTGTCAGTTGGATCACCTAAGATGTATACAGGTGCTCATTGGGTTATGAGTACACCGGACAGGACTCGCCGGGAACATGCTAGTTGGTCATATACCAGACGTCAGATGGCAGTTCCCTGGTGACATGTGTGCAGGTTAGTTCATCGACCTGGGGATCGTCATTTGTCTCGTGTGAGTTCCCACTGTACTTTGATTACTACCCTACCACGGCTCAAAGGAGTCGTGCAAACAGGTTTTAGTTGGGTACAGTCCCGAGCCACATGGAGGCAGTGAGCGTATCTTCAGGGGTTCGTCTCTCCCGGTATTGGGGGTGAGGTCGTGCTGTGTCTAGGAGAGCCATTACACAAAGTCCTTGGCCAAGGCAGGAGATTTACTGGTAGGTATTCCAGTAGTATCTCAGGGTGTTCTGGGCTACACTCCGACACGACTTGTACCGCTTTTGGGGGTCTGACTTTTACCAACCCCCTAGGCCCGCCATGCGATACTCATAGACGAACGGACCGGACTGCACGGATATTGTCACTGACAGGCTCAGTAGGGTGTCAGGATGAGTTCGCTCATCGACGTCCCTTTTAGTCAATAGCTGGTGGCCCGTTACGTATTGGCTTATACCTCTGACGGGCTAGTGGTTAAATCCACAGCCATTGTATTGACGAGTCTTTAGAGTCCACCACACTTTCAGTTACTCAGCTTTCGGGCGAAACGCTGTAGAGGCTGTATGGAGATATGGCAGGGTCCGATCAGATACGTGCGGTATTGCACGGATCAGGATCGGACGGTTTGTACTAGTAGCCGTATAGGTATATGGCAGGGTTCGATCAGATACGTGCGGTATTGCACGGATTGGGATCGAACGGATATTACTAGCCGGCTTTGGTTTAAGCCGGTCCTAGTTTAGTACAGTGTAGATTTTGTCTCTTTGCATTTGTATCCGGACGGAATACAGATGCGGGTGTGTATGCACAGTATCGGGGTTTTCCTGTAATTTATTACGGGACCAGTTTTCTGGAGTTGCCAGTTTGCATTCCGTTCCGGCCGGTTTTCCTTTGTTCTTTCCCGGCCGGACTTTTCCGATGGAGGGGGTTATTTGCAATTGTGCAAATAACATTTGTGGAGGGGGTTTCTTGTAAATGTTTGATTATGATAGCTATCATTTTCTTTTCAACCATGCTTTTGCTTTATGAGATTTGATTGTGATAAAGTGAGGGTATGGGTTTAATAGTGAAAGGCATGGTTGTATGTTTCTTTGTCCCTTGATGTGGTCACCTCTTCTCATCTCCTACACTCACCTCCCTTATTGCTTCATATTCTTTCCTCCTCCATTTTCTAAGTTCATAAGTTTTTTCATGGTTGAGTGAGAAGAAGAAAAGAGAAGGAGAGAGCTTCATCCTTGAGAGTGTTTTTCATTCTTGATCTCTTTTCATGCCAAGAAAAATGAAAGCACCATTTTTCATACCTTCATTTCTCCATCTTCAAAAGGCAACCAAAACCCCAATGAGACATAAACCTTACACATCCTACAGCGAGCCTTGGGCATGTCGAGTTGCCGGCTTCATGCCCGAGTTGCCTCGGTATTGAGGCGGGAGCCCGTAAAAGACGAAGGCGATGTGGTGCCCTTTCCGACGAGGAGGAGACGGACGGAGATCCCGCGAGGAGATCGGAGTGGAGATGAAGACCGGAGGACTTGGATCGTCGGTATACATCTCTTCCCTTTCTTATTATAGCGTAGACTTGTTAATGGTTACGATCCGGAGATTAGTGCGCGGTGGTGCCGGTTTGCAAAGTCCGCAAAATTTAAGTTTATCACCGTTTCCGCATTCCGGCGTCGGATTGACGTCCGGGGCACCGCCGTGCACTTACACATAACTACACCTAGATTAATCAATATAAATCATTATCCACTAAGGTGTTTAGAAATCAATGATTTTCCGAATCAAGACAATCCAAAAGTCGGCCTTCCAGCCTCATAGTATTAGATTTGGTGTTATCATCGAACATCATCCTCAAGTCACTAGTGCGGACCAATCATCCGGTATATCTTAGCGCGTACGGTAATCTATCGTACTGTGTTATCAAACAGAATAATGATCTATCGTTCTATACATAATATCATCTCTTATTCTCATATATATATCTCGACATAAGTATATGTGTATATATCGCCTAGCATCCGTATATCAACATATCAATCCAAGGCATCTTGCATATTCTCATTTCATCATATCAACATCTCAATACAAGTCATCTTGTACTTATCATTATGATTATATCTGTAGGTACTTAAGCTTTAGTTTCTCCAATTATATTCTACATATCGGTGCTTCCATTACTATGGTTGCGGAGGTGCTATATGCCATCCACCCGACTTCGCCCGTAGATATAGATCTACTCACCTGCTAATCCTTGCTTTAGCCGAAGTCGATGAACATCATGATCTCCTTCGTCGTCTCGGAAGTTCACGCGAATGTATCTACAAACCAATACACATCGTAACGATATCAAAACCAAATCCGAAACCGATACGGCACGCGAATTTCTCATAGATTAGAAATTATAGCCCACGCATGCAAGAACAACCAAATAACTCTCAGCGTTGACGTACAAATGTCCAACGACCGTGTCCAAACTCAAATACCAAAACCAAGTTTTCCAAAGTCGGAAAAACATTCCCAGATTCTAGCTCAGGTAAAATTAGGAGATTTTGCATATAGGGTAGGTCTATATATCAGATAAGTAAACCATGGACCAAAAGCACCAAGACCAGGCCGCAATTTGCGGCCTGAGGGAATAAATCTGCGGCCGGTATATGAAGATAGGGGCTCGGGTTTCCAGGGTAAATTCCTGGCAGCCTCCATACCTCTCTGTGTTGGGAATTTATTTTATAGAGCGCTCAAGTCATAGCAGATTTTACAGAGTCATCACAATTCGTCAAAACCGACATCAGGAAAATTCTAAGTTCGTGTTTTGGGGTTCTAGTCTCAAGTCTGTCCAGAATATCATCACTAATGGCTTGGGGGTCACTAACAAAACCTCAATTGCATCTCTATTACACAAATTCTTCACTAACAATCATCCTAGAATTTTCCAAGATCACTAATCTAACTTAATCGAACTCTAAATATAACTAGGAGGTTAAGAAACTTGATAGAAAGAAGGAAAGTGAATGGTCTACCTCTTGGAGCAACTGAAGAAAATTCCAAGATAGTTCAAAGTGCTCAAAATCCAAACTTGAGCTTGCTATGAGGTGTAGGATGAGATGGTGCACAATTTTTGTGAAGGTGAGGTGAGGTTTTGGTGAGGTTTGAGTGGTGTTTTGGAGGTGGTAGTGGAGGTGGAATAACCTGAGGCGAATGAAGATGATGAAGGGAAGGAAATGAAATGAGGGTGAAGAAGCCGTAGTCAAGGATAACCCTTTTCTCTCTCTCATTCTCTCTCATGCCCATGCCTCTCTCTCTCTCATTCTCTCTCATGCCCATGCCTTCTTGTATCCTCTCATACAAATATCTTTTTTTTTCTTTTCTTTTTATTTTCCTCACATATAAAACCACAAGTCCACAAATACAAACGAACCATGCATAAAACAATGAAATGTGTCATGGTGCACTAGTCATGGTTATTAGAAGTTGGATATGGCTTAATGCATAATTAGTAGTGCCCTAATCAAGTTTAACATAAACTTGTATATAATTAATTGCATAATTATTTATAAAATGTCCAAATCCAATAAATGTCTTTATAATTAATAATTCATATTAATATCCAAATATTTTCCAAATAGTGGTATTTAATTATACCATTCTACGAAAACCTCAAATTCATACTCATATAGTTTTCGTGAAATTTATTAATTAAATACCAAAAATATTATTTTATATTTCTGAAATGTTACAGACTTAGATGATTAGTTTTTTTTTCCTATGATTTTTCTTTGTAGAATTTTTAATTTATGAATTTCTTTTACTCTTCAGACTTTGTAAATTTCTTTTATACTGTGGACTATTGGGACTTATTTCCTTTGTTGCATGTACCTTTTATTCTACAATCTAGTTACTTATGAATGCATTATACAAGCAAATTGATGTCTAATGCATCAGACTGAAACTTAATGTAGGGCCCTGAAGTACGATGTGGAGATGTTCCCCAACCGATCTTGCTTAAGGTGGGTCAGGAGTTCAATTTCACTATTAAAAGAGGAGTCAGCACTGAAAACAGTGTTAGCGTCAATTATGATGACTTTGTGAATGATGTGGATGCTGGTGACATTCTATTAGTTGATGGTGAGTGTGGGCTTCACTAATTGACTTTGTCCGTATTGGATAATTAACTTATTGTTGCATAATCTAGTAAATGCATGGTGAAAAGTCTTCTAGCTGAAGATTGACTCCGAGCAATCGGTAAATGTTCAATCATGTTCTTTAATAAGACATACACAATGATTAAAAAATGGCTATGGAGCTCATTACAACGTAGTGTTTAGAGAAAAAAATACTGTGTTTATACGCTTTCTTTTAGGTAGAGGACTGCCTTAAAGTGGTGCAAATAGTTGTGAAACAGGTTGAGCGGAACACGTGTGCTTATTTTTGTTAGGAGCAGGAAAAGGAAGAGTTTTAACACACACACACACACACAAACACTCACTCACATGGACACTGTTTTAAATGTCGGCCGACATTTTCGAAATGTCGGTTTTAGAAAAGAAAATGACACAGACATGCACCAAAATTCTGGGTAACGATATTTGGTGAATTTTGGCCGAAATGTCAAGATTTCGGCCGAAATTTCGGCATTTAGACCGATATTTACCGTTATGAAGAATTTTTTTTAGGGTTATTTTCTTTTTTGGGGAAGATATAAATTTAATAAAACTAAAAATCTGAATAAGTTAATATTTTTTCAAGAAAATAAGTTATATAAATAACATTTACATTACAAAAATGTAGAACCCGATATTTGATAATACCACCCGACATTTTACGATATCTGATATCGACATCAAAATCTTCGGACCGACACGACTCCGACATCTGAAATTTAGAACATGGACAGAAACACACATGCGAGCATATTTGAATGTATGCGTGTGCTTGCGCGTGCGAATCATGAATTTGTTTAATCATGGTTCTGATGCATCCAATTGATGTAAACTGGTGGAGTTGACTTAAACTGCATAATACCGTAGTATAATGCCAATCTACTGTTTAGAACAGAAAATACATAGGTTTGTGGTACATGTACAATCCAAAGGAAAACATGCGTCACCATAAATATGACTAGGATCAATACTCGACCTTTTGACATTAAACTCAAAAAACAATTATTTCTAATGTTCTATATATAACATTTAGGTTAAATTACATTAAGATACCCTTAACTATCAAGATTTTTCACTAAAATACTTCATTGTTTTTATATCACGGTAAAACACCTTTATGCTACTGTTGAGGGTTTTTTTTAGTGAAAAAATCCTTTGGGAATCATGGTTTAATGCATTTACCGTAATAAATACTTTTAGGTATTTTAGTGCAAAATTGTGGCAGTTAAGGTATTCTAGCGAAAAACTACGGTAGGTAAGGGCATTTAGTGTAATTTACCCTAACGTTAAATTTTGCATAAGATTTTGTTGGGTAAGGAAATATGAAGCAAGGAATTTCTGGATCAATCTTGATTGCTTGCGTTGGTATTCTTATAGGAGGGATGATGTCACTAGTTGTGAGGTCAAAAACAGCTGATACTGTCAAATGCGAAGTCATTGATGGCGGAGAATTAAAATCAAGGCGGCACTTGAATGTTCGTGGTAGAAGTGCTACACTACCATCTATAACAGGTTGTTCCTATGCCTGCTAGTAAATGCGAATGGCTAAAATTTGGTTCTTGTGTAGATTGTGCGAGGTCATGGTATCTGATGCATTTATTTTGTTCCTCTCTTTCTATCTCCTCAGGAAAGGATTGGGAAGATATCAAATTTGGCGTTGACAACAATATTGATTTCTATGCAGTTTCTTTTGTAAAAAGATGCTCAGGTGGTCCATGAATTGAAGGACTATCTCAGAAGTAAATTTCTTAACATGTTTCCGCAAAGTTTCTTCTCCATTCATGCTGACTGCTTGGAGCACAGTTATCCTTTTTTACCATTTCTTTTTCATGAAGGTTGCAATGCGGATATTGGTGTGATCGTTAAAATTGAAAGCGCAGATTCTATACCAAATCTTCATTCCATAATAACTGCTTCTGATGGGGTATGTTAAACTTGGATTCTCCTTTTCTTTCAAGCAATTTAAACTTTACTTTTTTTTTACCCATGAAGTCTATAAATACATGCCTATATTTAAAATATATAAATAAAATTAAAATACATGCCCATCTTTTTTTAAAAATGAAATAAAATACGTTCCCACCTTTTAAATAAAATAAAATAAAATACATGCCCATCTTTTATTGCTTAGTTTCTTTACAGTTATTGCAGGTGTCAGAATAAGTATGCAAGTTGCTTGTATAATTTCTGAGGATGAAATTTTGTTTACAGCTATATGTATATGTATATGTATATGTATGTATGTATGTATCTATATCTATGTACATATATCTGTGTATGTATATATATGTATGTATCTATATGTATGTATGTCTATATTTGTATATATTTATGGGTTAATTCCAAAAAAACTACCAAATAATTTGGCCTAATTACGAGAAACTATAAAATTCTTGTTAAATACGCAAGAAACTACCACAAAACTTTCAAAAATTACGAAAAACTTCCATAAATAAGATGCCACGTCGGCAATAATTGCAAGAAACTACACAAAACTTTCAAGGCATGGTAGTTTCTAGTAATTTTGAGAGAATTTGGTAGTTTCTCATAACCGAGGCAAAGAATTTGGTAGTTTTTTGGACTTAAGCCTATATTTATATATGTATTTATGTACAGATATACATACATAGGTATATGCATGTATATACTTGTATGTATGTTTCTCTGCTCGTTAGACTACATTTGTGTATGTCGAAAAGAACATTTCTTACCACTTGTTTGTGTTTTCTCGAGCGATAGAGTTGGTATATAAACTTCTGCAAGTTGAGAAATCTCCTTCTCGCACT
Source organism: Agapanthus africanus (assembly GCA_030015575.1). Classification (NCBI taxonomy): domain Eukaryota; kingdom Viridiplantae; phylum Streptophyta; class Magnoliopsida; order Asparagales; family Amaryllidaceae; genus Agapanthus; species Agapanthus africanus. Next base: position 860,635,448 of record JASDDO010000024.1, on the reverse strand, counting down.
GAAAATATATACAGAGAAGACAAGCGATTTTTGATATTTTGCAATGATTGTTTGGGACTTTCTTTTGTATATGACTGTTGTTGCTTGTGAAACACTTGTAGGCGATGGTGGCTCATGGTGACCTTGGAGCTGAGCTTCCAATTGAGGATGTTCCAATGCTGCAGGTGAATCATGAATATGATATGAGAATATTCATATCCCATCTACATATAAATGAATGTCTAATAATATGTCTATATTTATTCACTTTATTACAACAGTTTCTCTAAATATACCGTTGTAGTGAATGCTCTATCTGTAGATGGTTTCGTCTTGTTTATCATATTAGCAAGCGGCTCGGTTTTTTGGTTCTCATCATCATCAACAACTTCGAAGATTTCTCCCATCAAAATAGGATTATGTATATAGCACAGGGCTCTATGGACTTTGACAGAGTTATATAACCAACTAACATCTGAACAAATACCCTCTACATCAGGTTAAAGTTTTGGCTAGATAAACCATGGACACAAGAGGGCTTGCCATAAATCCTAGAAGACCAGTTTTCATCTCAGAGATGCCCAGCAGCCTTGATTGCTTGTTCCTAACATTAAGCTACCGGGTTGTTGGTTGAAATTTGCACATTAGACAATATTTTAGTCTTTAACTAATTCTGCCAGTATTGTCAAAAGACTTCAGCCAAAAGCTCAAGCTGTTGGGTTGTGGAAAAACAAGGTATATCATGCTGACACTTGACACTTAACACTCTCCCACATGTGGGTTTTTGGACCACATGGAAAGGCCTGCAACGGGAACTCTCACTTTTAAACGTAGAAGAAATGGGGTAAACGAGTTTATTTTTAAAGACAATGATGAGATGTGAACCCAGGACCTCTTGAAACCTGTTGTGTTGTTTTCTAGGTTGCACGGACACTTCGACGGGTTGCCGTATCCGTGTTTGACACGTATCGGACACCGACATTGCAAGACACGTATCGCACACACCATATACGTGTCACATGTGTTGCCGTATATGTGTCTTTTGCGCGATTTATGTGTTTATTATACATATCTTTAGTATGCTATTAATGTATCGTTATAACGTGTCTTATGGATGTTTAACTTTTTTTAAGAAAGACTTGTTAATCACTTATCTAATCAGTTTGTATTTTGGATATTATTGGTGTTAAATTTGAAGATATTCACATGGTTCTATGTTATTATTATGACATGTCTTTTTAAACGTTAGACTTGTTAATTTTTTCTTGTTTAATGTTGTTATAGTTGATGTGTGTGTCCCCGTATTGTATATTTTGGTATTGTGTCGTGTCCCCGTGTCTGTGTCCTATCCGTGTCCCCGTGTCCATGTCCATGCAACCTTGGTCAATTTTAAAGATTGTCAAAACCCTCATCACCCAAAAGCTTGAGCTGGTGGGTAGTGGAATAACAATGTATATGAAGCCAACATAAGTTCTAGGCATGGTTATGGTTTTCTTGCCAAGGAATACTAATTCTTAACTATTTATCTTTCTTCATTCGTCAATGCACAAATATGCAACCTGAGCAACCATTTATTTGCTCTTATGGAAATACATGAATAATACTTTCTTAACTGATTGAACAGGAGGAGATCATTAGAAAATGTCAGAGCATGCATAAACCAGTCATTGTGGCTACAAACATGCTGGAGAGTATGATTGACCATCCAACTCCAACAAGAGCTGAAGTTTCTGATATAGCAATTGTCGTGTGAGAAGGCACCGACGCCATCATGCTATCTGGTGAAACTGCTAATGGGAAGTAAGTAATCGCTTTTTCATTTTAAGTCTGTAAAAGTTCTTTTATCATACCAATTTTTACACATCATATAATAGATAAATGCGTAGGCTTTATTGAAAGTGCTCATTAATTATTAATAGCATTCTCAAGAATTCAGAAATGTCTTCGATCCTAAGAATGGATTAATTTAAATTATAGTTCTTCAGTTAATGTAATATAGTGGCAGTAACTTGAATTTGTGGTTTAGGTATCCATTGAAAGCTGTTAAAGTGATGCATACTGTGGCATCGAGGACTGAATCAACTCTTTCTTCCAGTTTGACCCATCCAATTCTTTCTTCTGCTGTCCAGGTATATATTGTCTAAACAGAACAGGATGTCTTAGTTTGTTTCATTTCCCTTTTTATTCTTTTAGTTTTTGGGTTCTCTTATGTTGCAAGTCTTGCAACAGAACCGAATTACTCCAGGGTTTTAGTTTTCCTTTCTACTTATATACATGTGCATTACTTCTCTGAAGGATCTTCTTGGTGGGGAGTATGATCAAAGCGATTTGAGTTGTATGCTTGCATCCCATGCAGCCACAATGGCAAATACCCTTGAAACACCGATCATTGTTTTTACAAAAACTGGTTCGATGGCTGTTCTTCTGAGCCATTATCGACCTTCTTCTACTATTTTCGCATTTACCAACGAATAAGTTTTCAGAATGCATTCCTTTTTTTCCTTGTTATCTTTGCCGTGCAGTAAAATTTTTGTTTACATTGACATCATATTTAACAAATTGTTTGGCAAGAATTAGTTCTGCTGTTACTCACTTTATCCAAAAGCTTGAACGTTTAGCTACTGGCCTCACATATTATCTAAACCAAAGCATCCCACGCTCCCCTCACATCGAAACACATTTGTTGCACTTGAGGGGCAGGACTACGAGGAAAGTTTGATGATGCTTAAGTGGGACCTGACCTCTGAGATACTTTTAGGAACCAAGTCCCTAACAAATATCTTCTTTTGATATGACCCTCTGCAAATTCAGATTGTGATAGTTCTCCAGAATGCTGGACCCACTTGTTAGGAGTCTCTCGTTGGTATACATATAAAATACCAAGAGTATATTTGTTAAAAAAGAAAGGAACTTTTGTTTCCTAACCTGCTAGTCTGGTACTATACCATCTCTTTCCATTAGGACTTAGGACGGGATTGGGCGGGATAAATATAAATCAACGAATTTAATGATTCACCAAATCAAATATGAAAAAACACAGCGGGATAAATAAGGCAACCAACATACCAACAATCGGCACCAATATTGACATGGAAAACCCTTGCGGGAAAACCACGGGGTCCGGTTCCTCTATTTATTCTTCCAGTATACAAAGAGAATAGGATTACACAAATATCAAAGTCGTCACCTTTAACGGTGGATTACACAAAAACCGCTACGAAAAGATGCTGAGAGGATATCACCTAAAACGGGAACAAATAGAGGCCAAAGACATGATCCAAATCTATGGATGTGTTGAGTACTTCATCAGTAACGAACCAGTTTAGTTTCAGGGCGATCAGAGAACTACCGTCAAACAATGCCGAATGAACGCAAACCCTCTCTCTTCCATACTCTCTCTGTGTAATTAATTAGAGGCGGCGGCACAAATAAATAGGCGCTTCACGGGCTCAAGGGCTAATGGACATAAATACTAATGCATGGGTTATGACGCCCTTATGTGTGTTTGGGCCCCTATTTCTCATGGGTCATGACCCAACACTTTCTCTCTCAGCAGTTGCCAGGTGAACTTGAACTTATTTTGCAGAAGCTGGACCTGCTGCTGCTAATTTACAGCAGCAAAACCAATCACATCCAAAATCCTGGTTTGTACAATGTATCAATTCCAACTTTAAACACCATTTAAGATGCACGAATCAATTAGTGTATACCAAATCCTTACACATTAATCCATACTACAAATGAATAGGGAATACTCGTTCCTTTAATATACACCATTACCAACAAAATTTCATAGAATCCAACCATACACACATTGAATTGAAGTTTCTTATACACCACTCTGACTCTTGCTTCCTGTACTTGAGTTGATGACCAAATAAGATCCCCCCTCCCTGTTGATAGGGACCATTAGCATAATAACATAGGTAAAAGGAATTAATTCCAGTTCTTTAATAGCGTGTGTGGATAAGTAATTTATTTAAAAGCTTATGCAGTTAGCCTGTCAGGCCGTGGGGCAGCATAGCTGATTATCCAGCACTTTGTATTAAGAAAATAGCTAAACTGGCTGATTTACGTTTTACTAGCTTCTATTTCTCTGTTATGTTATGTGGATGCACTTATTGGTGGATTTGCCTTGTCACACTATCATTATACCACTGGCACATTCTTTACAGAGAGAGGATTAAACAACGGCTGGCACTTTATCAAGGGGTGCAACCTACATATATGGAATTCTCTGAGGATGCAGAAGAAACCTTTTCTAGGGCATTAAACTGTTTGCTGGTACTGCAGACTGTGCATTCTACTGATTTATCAGCAGTATATTTTTATTTGTTTTAAACCATTTTACATTTGATGAAACAGAATGGAGGATTTCTGAAGGAAGGAGAATATGTTGCTCTTGTTCAGAGTGGGGCGCATTCAATCTGGCGCAATGAGACAACTCATCAGATCCAAGTCCGAAAGGTCCAAAGCTGAAGTTACTCTATATCGGTCAATTTCATTTACTCAATTTTGCTCCAGTTCCATTACTATTTGAATTAGTCATTAATTGCGGGATGTACTCTTGAGGAGCTTTTGTTTGAGTTACTTGCTATTTGTAGCATAGGATTACGTTTTTTCCTTTTTTTTCCTTTTGTGTGTGAAGGAAAGCTGGGCTACTATACCCTGCCTTATTTAATTAATATTGAGGTAGCATTGGATTACATAATTCATTGGGAATATGCATTCTGCAATAAAGTTGCTAGTAATTTATTGTTCGACTTCTATATGATATTGAATTTTATGTTTTACTGATTGTTTAACTTTTATATGATACCTTATGTTTTACTGAATTCTTTATATGCCACTGCTGAAGAAGGATTTGCAAGGGACATATGGTTAAAAGGTTTCATCAATTTCTATAATCTAGAGATATATCTGTTTCGGTTTTGCAGATGATCACATTATGAATCTAGGAGGTTCATAAATTTCTATGTTGTAGAATTGTTTTGATGCTATAGTGTAATGTTTTAGATAGAGCAAATGTGATCGATTTCATCGAAAAGCTTATGTAATCAAGACATGCTTATGTACTTTGTGCATGTATTCATGACTATTGTCTGTATGCGCTCAATCACATGCATGCACATATTTTCTGTTATCTCTTCATTATGCTGTAGTAATTCAATATGCAATATTGAAGTTGATGCATCTCTTATAGTTTTATTTATTTTAGGAGCTATTTGTTTATAGTTTTTAAGCTATACCTCCAATTTTATATGAATATTGCAATTTTATTTGCAAAACTGTATAAACGTTTCCCTATACAAGAAGCTTGAGCTCTCTTGTCTTATTAAATGAACAAGAGATTGAAGAATGATGAGTATTGAGATCACTTATAGATGGTTGATGTTTTGACATGTGGTTGAATTTTTCCAAGTGATCTGAGCAGAGGAGTGAGTTATTTTCAGAGCGTGTCCCTCAAATAGCGAGTCTTCATACTATTTGTTTGTTCTTCTGCCTAACACCCTTGTTTTTGTCTTCCTATGTCAGCCATCTATATCAGCCATGCATCCATGTAATTATTCAAACAACCCTCAGCCGTAAATCAGATAAAATCCGAATTCAACTTATCTGCCATTGATACCCAAGGCACCACAATCATATTCGTAATGAAAAAATGGGAAGGAAAGGGAAGAAATCTCACAGTGGCATGCCAATCTCAAATGTCCTGGCATGACGTATTGTATCATAGAGTAGCATGCCATCTAATCTTTTTCTGTACAGTATTTAAAAAAAAATCTGTACCAATGGCAAGTTTGCAACCAGAATCGACACATCTAGAATACTTAGCAAGCTTAAAAACTCATATGGTGCTAGTTGAGTAACAATGATCAGTTTTATTAAGGAAATGCAAGTAAGGATCATCTTTCTGCGCAGTATTCATTACCTTAGGCCGGCAAACTAATTTTAGAGCTCCCCCCTCTCTCTGCAACACATAATACATGTCTTGTGTTTTAGGAGTTGGTGCCGTATTGGCTGATAGAAGGCAGGAACATACACTACCTTCTACTATCCATCTCTTGTACATACATCAACCTAGTGCTATCGAATTACATCTCAATCTCCAACCCTCTCTTGTCGGGTTGTTGGATATCTGCTGATCTCTCGCCCAGTGAAATGTATCTGTAAGATTTAGCACACATTACAAAGACAACCAAATCAATGGCCACTAGGGTTGCTAACAGGAAGTAGAAGAGGTCCATATGACCCTTGTTGAGATTATCAGATATCCAGCCAACTCGATGACCTCTGCTTGTGATATCCATGACTACTGCGATCAGCAAACTACTGAAATAACTACCAACTGCCATTGATGCTGAACACAGAGCACTCCCAAAGCTTTTTAACCCGTCCGGGGCCTGTTTGTTGAAAAATTCCAGTTGACTCACATACATAAATACCTCAGAAGCCCCCATCACCACATACTGAGGGATTTGCCATAGAATGCTGAGAGAGCTAGAGTCATTCATAGCGTGTTTTATTCTCTGATTTTCAACTAGTCCAGCTGCCACCATAGTGATTGCTGCGAGAACAAGCCCAATTTCCATTCTTTGGAGCTCTGTAGATCGTCTAGGATCGTCCTTAATAATAACTCTGGACAAAAGAGGTACTAGATATAGTCTATCTAAAAGAACAAATCCTGCCACGCCTAGAATCTCGAAAATTGACATGCTTGCTGGAGGGATGTGGAAGGCTGAGATGGAGGTGTTCATGACTGCACCTTGCTCAACGAAAACGGATGACATTTGAGAGTACACAACTGAGTAAATTATAGTGCAAAGCCAAATGGGCAGGAGTCTTATAATGCACTTGACTTCTTCTACTTGTGTAATTGTGCATAGGCTCCATGGGCTCGGGGGATTCTGATGGTCTTGTGGAGGGTAGTTCTCAAATGGAATGGCTGCTGCTCTGTCCAAAAACCTTTAAAAAAAAGAATATTACAGGCCAAGTGGAGTAAAAATGAAATAGTAGTGCATGTTATATTGTTTTAAGCGTGGTCTTTGTTCAAATGACTTTAAGATGGCATCACATCAGTTAAGAATCCAATCCCAGTCGGATTTAAAAATATACTGCTCTGAAGCAGCCAGGTTTCGGCCCATAAAAAAGGACGCTCAACCAGCAAAGAGTGCTAGGGTACATAGATATATCCCTCAGCCCTCATCACAACTTCAGAGATTTGATACTACTTACCCGAAATCTAGGGTGTGGAGTATCTTTCTACCTCCATTAATTGCAAGCTTCCCTTTGACTTCATATAAATGCTCTTCATCTGTTGGCATGGAGACCTTCCTTTTCTTGATGGCGGCAACAACCACCTGGCAAACTCTTGACATAGGATTGCCTCGAGGTTTGAAGTGTCTAAACTGAGGAGTCCCTGCAAAAAGTAGGACCAGGGCCAAGAATGCAGCCCCTGCAGAAAGCCAAAAGCCTAGAACCCATTCCCCTTTGTTCTCGATGTAGGCTAAAAGTGTGTTGGAGAAGAGGGATCCAATATTGTTAGCTAAGAAAAAGTAGCTAAAGAAGGCAGTCTTTGAATGTTGTTCAACCGGGTCTTCTTCGTCAAATTGGTCTGCTCCGAATGTTGTTATGGAGGGCTGGTAGGCCCCGCTTCCGAGGGCAATTTGGTAAATTGATAGGTAGAAGATTGAGATCTCCAGGTGTGTTGGTGGCTCACACTGCGGATTGTCGTCCCCTGGAACACAAGGTCTTAGTAGGAGAAGGCACGATGACAACGATAACTCCACCAGTCCCTGTCATAATTTACATATCTTATTTAGAAAATATTCATGTGCTTTATTTTACTGGTTTTAAGAGTGATATCTTGTTCTCCTTAAGATGGCGAAGACATTTATTACCTATTTCTCGTGTTAACTGGGTTACCAATTACATGATGTATTGCACCATGACATTTTGAATATAGAAATCGTAGGTGGTTTAATCGGATTGTTGATGAGCTTTAACAAATTTAGTAATGCTATGGATACAAAGCAAGAAAACTAGATTATTTTATGCATTGACATGCAGGAAACAATTATCTTGTCACAGCTATTATTTAATGCTATTAGTTCTCTGAAGATGGTTAATATTCATCTCTAGAGGATTGATATGTTGGTTATTCTTATGGCAAGTGGTCATCCTGCGAAACTTTACCGACATAGATCTTGCAATATGACCTTAACATCTGTCCATTTATACATGGCAAAAAATGGTGGCATAGCAAGTCTTGCTACTCATCACATTGAAACTTTTTGACCTGTTACTATTTAGTTATCCTGTAAAATATTAAGGATGGCCTATAACTGTAGCTTGTTGACATTGTTATTAAGTATCAAAAAAGAGAGAGAACTTTGTCGTCTTTGATAACCATCATGTGACAATTATAGTAACCTCTTACGTTTCCTAAGTTGCTACCATGAAGTCTTTTCTTTTGTAGAGAACATCTAGTGTCTTTGGTGAACAATTTGTAATTCCTAATTGACTGATGCATGGTATAGGTTTGAGTACCCAATGTGATGTTAATTTGGATTAATACTATTTGCCATGTTGGACTATATACGGCAAATTTATCCTGAAACGGAAAAATATTCTGTTGAAAGAGTTATCTAGGAAGCAATAAAAGGGCTTACAGCGACAAAGATGAGCTGAAAGATGGCACAAGTCTTGTATCTTCCCCAATATGAGTCACTAACAAATGCTCCTACAAGAGAGAACATGTAGGCTGTTCCGGTCCAAGTCGAGACATTATTCGCCGCATTAGCATTGTCCTGCTGCAGCACCCTTGTCATGAAGAGTACCAGGTTCACCCCAACACCGAAGAAAGCTAGGGTTGCTAATACTTGGTTCACTGTTGCATCAACAAATAGGCGAATGTTTCTGGTTCGGTGACATTTCTGGAAATCAAAACAAAAATAGAAATTTTGGTGGTTATTTTGTGAATTCTTTTGTGAAATTTACCTAGGATGAGGATGCCGACACTCCAACCCCCTGATTTTCCTTTAATTGCAGGGAGGCCCTTCCGATCAACTGACCCATCATGGGTATGTTCCTCATCTTTTTCTATCTTAAGCATGTTTAGTTGCTCTTGCGGTTCTTCAATCTGAAACATCATAATTATAGCAAAATTCATGTCTCAAAGCATCCTTTTCTGAAATTCATGATTTCAGTGCCTATAGAGTTTTAAGCTATAAATGCTAGCGAACTAATACTTACCAGCATAGAATCTTCCATGGTTATGCTTAATTAGTCTGATTACAACGTTGAAGAAGAAGAGAGACACCGATGATCTCTTGTTGGAACAGAGGGCAGAAAAATGCGATGATGCCAGTAAACGTTGTTTCCAATGTTGTATCTACAGCTTTTTATCCATTCATCCCTCTTGCAAATTTCCAAATTTGGGGTAATTAATAGTTGGTAGCTAAGAGTAAGGTGGTTTTCGCTTTTTTGTGCTACATCTTTTCATTGTGGAGGTCAGTTACAATTTCAGATAGGCATGTAACTTTCTATTTCAAAGGGTCGGTTGGTGAATTGGAAGTATGTGTATACTGGACAAGGGAGGCTTTGGGATTTTTTGCTTTCTATCCAAATTGCTTGTTCTTGTCTCTTATGTTGCCATGGCTGAATTAGATAGTACTTACAGAAAGAAGAGCAAAAATCTCTCTCATCTCAATTCTTGAACTAGGGGAATGCGGTGGATCTTGAACTGCGTTGGGTACAATGTTGGATCCTATTTTCATTTTGTAGTAGCCGTACCCGAACGTACTTTGCTTAGAAGCTTATGTTTCTTACCTGAACACGAATTCAGTGAAGCATTGTTTCAGAAGTTGTGAAATACATGCACATTTCATACATGCACACCGTTTCCTTGGGCACCAATAATAATCGATAAATTAAGTTATAAATAGAAAGAGGAAATTAGATAAGTTGCTGGACTTCTCAATATAATTCTAGATCTATTTCTTTGCAATCATCTTTTAGAAGCTTTCATAATCTTTTCTGTCATCCTTAAAAGGTGCTTGTTTGCAGATTATTGAAGACCGAAGTTAACCGATTAAGTTCTTGCTTGTTTCTGCAGTACTTTATCTGGTATCACTCTTTTGCAAATACAGTTTCTTTACCTCATTCTGTTTCTTTGAACTTTCCAATATAGTTTTTCATTTTTGGGTGCAGATCTGTAACCTATAATGGTAACCAACTCTTTGTGGTTTTTTTTGGATGAAAAGTTGAGCCGTAGCTCACCTCAATACCGACTTAATCTTATTGGTTTCTAACCATTTATAGAATAAGCGCAGGTGTGTTCAAACATAGTTGTTTTTTATATACACAACAAATATATCATAATATTTTCACAAATCTCATGTAATGGGAGACACAGTTCTGAAGGGGAATGTACTGTTAGGATCTATAGGATGTCATCCCCTTTTGTGTTCATGATCCTGTCATCCCCTCATTTAAAATTGGCCAAAGTAACTATAGTGGCCTAACTATAATGAGCTCCAACTCCTTCACTTGACAAATCTAACATCCTGTAACCAAAGCATCTCCCTCACATTTCCCCTCCAACTTAATCTCCTGATACCTCTTAGCACAAACAAGATACACCACAAGGTCCACAGCACACATTGCAGGGTTGGGCTGATAACCTCCATTTCCAAGGGCAGCAAGATAGATAGAGAAATAGAAAAAGCCCAGTCTCCTTGCTTGAGTGAGGATCACATGGTGTGGATGCACCACCGCAGCCATAGGGTCTTCGTAGCAGTAACAGTTGTGAACACAGTGAGAGCATCACTAGGCCCTGAAAGTCGAAGAGTCAACCGGTCAAAGATATTATATAGGCTGAGATCTAATCTGATTAAACCCTTAGATGTAGAGTCATCTTTATATTTATTTTATTCACTTTACTGCTTCAATCATACATGAATATTTAATCGAGTAGGCATTTCTAATTAGTCCGTTAGGATGCACATGCATGCATCGCCCTGTCTATATTCACTTACAAGAACGAAAATGACTTGGAAAATGGCGCAGGTCTTGTATCTTCCCCTGTAATTAAGAGTCACTGAGGAAGGCGCCAAAGAGAGAGAGAGAGAGAACAAGTAGACCGTGCCAATCCATTTGCTGACATTGTTTGCTGCTTCAGCATTGTTCTGCTGAAGAACCCTCGACAGGAATAGCACGACGTTCAAGCCGACGCCGAAGAATGCCAACGTTGCCAAACCTTGGTTCACTGGATTTAATTGAGACCAACATTCATCAGTAAATAAATATACATATCGGTACACATACATCAAACTTAGATACATTAATTATTTCCTTTCGTATCCATATATATGATCGATGACTGAAAGTTGACCTCATGATCCTTGGTAGGACTTCAACTCATATGCCATGCAATTTGAGCAAAATAAATGTAAATCGAGCATCACATGTACAACTTAATTAAATGCTAGTGTAGCGACTCATGACAATGCACATGACTTGTGCCTCAGGGGTTTCAAAATATCCTTATTTCATGAGTTCCACATGATCATGCAATTCTAATTTATTAACCTTATCAAGCAAAAATAAACGAACTTTAATAAACATAGGAGGAACAGGGGGGCAAGGGAAAACTAAAGATCCTAACTTCTGTTAGAAATCTAGTACTCATTTTTTTTTCCTGCAGCGAAACGAAAAGTCTATATAAAAGGAAGTGATCATGATGTACTCAAACTCTATAGTTGATATATCATTCTCATTGATATAAGGCACTAATTATATATTATCTATATGTTAAGCATGCATGGAAAAATATTAGGAAAAAATATTTACCAAGCACGAGACTCCCATGCCACCCAGCCACCAGTTCTTCCTTTGGTTGCAGGCTTCCCTCTCGAGTCTATGGAAAAAATATTAGGAAAATTTTTGGGAACCCTGCTCCTCTCTCGAAAAAGGAAGAAGGTAGAAGTGTGTTTTCTACCATCCTAATATGTTACATATGTGATTGAGATTTTAAAAAATAAATTTAAAAAATCCTCATTTTCATATCAAAATTTTCTTTATATTCAAACTCTGCAGTCTATACATCTCAGTAGTCTGTGAATCATACTAAAGAGTGGACAGACCATTTAATACTTTATAGCATCGAGAAAGCTTCTAGAGAAACCACATAATTAGCCATTGCCCGGCAAATTAGTAGTTTTGGAAAAAGAAAGGAAAATAATTACCTCAGGATTATGAAATAATATTTACTTAGAATATCTATGCATGGTTGTGTGTGTGTGTGTGTGTGTGTGTGTTCGTTCCTTTTTGAGCAATTATTATGACATATATTTTCCTCTTGAAGAATATTCACATATATGCTTGGTTTCTTGTTCCCTGAATTGTGTTGCTGATGGTTCTAAGATCACTGGTAGCTAATGAGAATCTTAGTACTTTGATTAATTATGGTTTAGCCACCATACAACAAGAAGAAGAAGTTAACACATAACTACACACACACACACACACACACACACACACACACTCTATTTTTTAATTAATTCATTCATTTCATTGATCACTCGGACCTTCCGCTTAATAGTAAAGTTGTATCATGTGCTATGATGGTACTCACAGACAAGTAATGTGCAAAAAGTAGAGAATCAATTAAAAATATAAATAGAAACTAAGAGGATGGAAACATGCGGGGTCCTTGATCTCAGAAGGTGAGTACCTCGGAGTTGGCCATTGTCGATGTTGTTGCGAAGGCCGGAGAGGCGCAAAGCCTCAAACAAGAACAAGAGAAGAGAAACGAGAAGTGAGATGGAAGAAAAGTTGTTAGTAGTAGTAGTATGAAGAGGTGAAGTTTGTGAATTTATAGGGGTGGGAAAAGGAACAAATGGATGGTTGAGATTTGAATAGTTATAAAGAATCATATTGATGATAGAATCATCCCATATTCATTATGGCCGAAGAGAATATATTTCATCAACTTTGAGCAAGCCTATATTTTACTATTAGGAGTTTGCGGGCACTAGTAGAAAGACTCAATGTCTTCCATTTTTGAATAATGAGGGTGTAACTTTCACCCTTTTTCCTTAAATAAATAGTTTGGTAAAATTATGACTCTATGTGTTGGGGTTGAATTTATGACATGACCACAAAATGAGTTTCTTTGCCAATTCACCTCCAATTTCCTCTCTTTCACCCTCACCCAAAAACAGACTACTTGATTTAATAAATTGCAACAAGAAAAGGAAAAGTGAGTAGGTGCATCCTATAAGTAATATAATGACAAAAACACAAAAGTCATAATGAAATGGCAAACAACCTGCATTGCCTTCTTTTGAGAAATAGGTGATCAAAACTTGCATTTTCTTTTTCCCCGAGTAAAACTGACATGAGTGTTAGCAGAGAATTATGATAAGAAAATCAAGTTCAATACCTGCAACCAACAAACTGAAGACCACCTATTGTTATTCAGGATAAACCAAAAGAGGTAGGCCTTGCCTCACGATTCCTTGCTAGTTTTGTCATTGAAAATTGTTGTGAAGGTTTCATATAATTTGCCATGAATTTCTAAATCAAAATTAACTTGTCATTTTATTTAACATTTACATTTTTTTGACACTAACCCTTAATTCCTAATCTATGCACACAACACACGCGCATCCAGGGGACCCATAAATTTGCCCAAAAGGGTTAATTTGGGAGCCAATGAATGACAATTTGCATCAATTCTCTATAAGAAAAATAAGAGCAAAAGTAAAAGAAAAAGGGAAGAAAAAACAAAATAAAAATGAGCGCTAGCGTTGTATCGACAAGTTATCAAATTGTACAGTGAACAATAAAAGTGAATATATGCTGTCGGTTGTTGCATCATAACAGCAAATGTACATATCCCATTGGAGTAGAGTTGAGTGCATGAAATTAAATTTTTCTGTTGAAGATACAGATACATACAGAATGAAGCATAAATATAAAGCATATATCCTTGATCGCCCCCCCCCCCCCCCCCCGCCCCCCCCCAAACCCCATTTATTCTGGCTGAGATTTCAAGAATGCTCTGTGCTGATAAAAATTTAGTTCTATGACCATAATCACTTCATTGAAATTAATTGTTTCAATAAGTTAGGGTAAAATAGTTTGGGTATTAGGATCCTCTGCTCTTGATTTTTCAAGAGCAGGATGCTATTGCTATCTTCCAGTCGTGGGAGGGGGGGGGGGGGGGGGTGTCAATTGCAGAAGATCATCCCTCCCCAGGTGGATCTTCGTAAAGATTAGAAAACTTATGAACTCTTCTGCATGTGCTTTGTACTTGGGGATTATTTCCATTGAAATACCCAGTAATATACTTCTTTTCTTTAAAACCTAGTTGGGGTTTTTCCATTAAGCAATAACTGCTTCTTAGTTTCATTTTGTTACCTCATAAATATCCTATGGTATAGTTCTGTTATAAGTATTGAGACGAGGCCAAGGGATATAGGTCATGTAACGATTCTGAAATCTCTGTACAAAAAATTTTCTTGTCATTATACAGAAAAGAGTATTACAGTATATGTAAGAGTTAAAAATTATTTCTATTAAATAAAAGTAAGAAACAATTTGTAGTTCACTGGTAAAGTCTTGCACTGCTGTGACGTAGTTTGTGTGTTTGATTCCCATCGGACACAATTATTTTTTCTAATTTTTCTTTTTAATTTTTGAGAAGCCCAAGAGTTGCACGTGCAATACATGGAGAAATGAAAAGTTCAGAAAAATTAAACATGTGCAAAATGGAGTAAACACAGAATTAACCATGTGGCACGAATCTTGAGACAAAACACTCAATCTCGACCGGCCATTCTAGGGTTTCGGCTGGCGCTGACGGTTCTGGTGTGTCCATTTTGATTCGTGTTTTGCACACTTGTCCCTTCAGCTCCCCTTAACTTCTCTGCACTGTTTGATTTCCTATAATCAAACAGAGACACTTCATTTCACCATTTAACATCATTTTAATACATTTTAATCCAAAATTTTAATTCACAAATCCTAATTCTCCACTATAAATATCACCCCATGCTTTAGCTCTTCACCATTCTGAAAATTCGAGCAAAAACTCTCTCAAAAAGTTTCTAAGTGTAAGTGGAGTAAAATGGAGTTAGCGAGCAAGCTTGTTCCGTCGAAAATCGAAACCATTTCCGGAGCTCCCGCGACGCCAAGAAGACACTGCTCTCTTCCTAATCCTTTTCTTAATATTTTCAAAAACTGTAAGTCTCTCTTCCCTTCTTCTTTTTCATCTCAATTCGTATTTTTTTCAAAATATCAACAAAAGTGGAGTTAATACGTGACAATCTTCGTTTCTAAACAATTTATCATGCTTGATATGTCTAAATGTCATATAAGCACGCTAATATCCTTTTCAAACAAAACTCATATCTGTTTCTTTTTATGAAGCCAAAATTTCATGTTCAATACGCAAATAACGAACATTTTCATTAAAATACCTTGAACTTTAATATCACCTTTTTCAATAATTGTTAAATACCTTTAGGAAAAACTTCACGGGGTAACGACCTACCCCCCACACACACTTTGTTTTTATAGCACGATGCCTATATATATATATATATATATATTTGGTTCAAAGAATAATATTTACAATAAAATACCACATATTTTAAAAACCAGGTTTCTTTTAAAGCGGTATTTGTATTCCTTTGAAATTATGCATCTACAACCCTCGTTAGGGGACCCGCTAAATGATGGTGCGGATTGTTGCACATCCTTGGGATAGTAGAGCGAGATGCAGCACTCCTTACGGAGCATTCGATCTCGAAAGGAAATAAAATACGGTTTTTAAGAAATGCTAATTTTCTAATTAAAACTAATTTTTAAATTATGTAAAAATTATAAATCCATATTTTCAGTATATTATGAAATTATATTTTTCTAAAAAATGAATGATTAAAAAAATGTTAATAAAATACCTTCAAGTTACCAAAAAAGACTAGTTTTCAATAAAAATACCATAAACTTTTAAAAGCTAAGTATTTATCATTAAAATATCCCAATAATTAAAACACATGCTCATGAAAACCCTAAATGTTATAAATCACCCTCGAGGTTTTATTTTTAATCTATATTAAAATATTTTTCATAAAATCCCCTCGAGATATACAAAACAATATTTTAAGGACTCTAGTAAATATAGGTTTATACGGGATCAATTTTCTTAAGCCCCAAGGAGCCGGAGAAAGTGAGTGCTTGCCTATTTAGGTTAGACAACTTAACGGAGTTATCAATGACAATTGTTTTGGAAAAAAACACAAATCCTACCGTCCATATGCAGCAGTTGCCGATAACTCCCGAACCTAAGAACTCAAGAGTTAAATCAGTTCACAAGTGTCTGACTCAATCTGAGTCCAAACTCAAATCTGAATCCAAAATCAAACACGAACCCGAATACTTGATCATGAACCTGAATACTCGAAATCAATATCAAACTCAAACTTGTATACTTGACTTGACCGAACCATGGTTATAACTTGATATGAACTCAACATGACTATATGAACACATGATTAAATCCTGAACATGAACCTGGACATTTTGTATCCATGGTTTCGGCCAAGACCAGTAAACATAATCTATACAATACATTACGCGGGGATAAAGGGGTAGATTGGTACGGAACGTATATCGTGCCACGAGAGGTCACTTTAAAAGACACCTACATGAATTCACGTGCCGGTGTCCCGTAGGTTATGACCGGACCTGTACTATATGTTACCATAGTCTATAGGGTAAGATGGACTCCTCTCGTATACATGAATACTGTCACGTCCCGCTTCCCAAAAGAGTGGTAACGGCACGTGACGAGACCCACGACATATTTATTCCGAGAAGGTCATTTCTCGAATAAATACGCTAAGCGTCTATAAGCAACATAAAGTAGTAAGATAAACAAAAGAATGAAATCCAACTTTGATTTATTACATTCAAAATTCACAATTGACAAAATATCTGATTACAAGATACGATAACATGATAAGCCTTAACAAGGAGGCATATATAAATAAGCTGAAATGAAATGAAAAGCTGAATGAAACCAGACGTCCGGTCGTGATGCGAACTAGTTGTACTCCTCTTCGATCGCTTCTATCTCCTCTGTCTCAATACCACATGACGAACATTCCAAGAAAGAAAGAAAGATGGGTGGAATGCCCATTAGCGAACTAACGCTCGGTAAGTCCCCAAAAGGATGGTGTGATGTATATAAATGAAATGTAAGGTGTAATGTGATATATGATATAGCATGAATATAAATCATGAACATGTAAACAAGTATAACAGCGTGCATGGTAATGTGTATGTCAACTATATTAGCATGGCAAACAAGTATAACATGGCAGTAGAGTATAGGTATAGTGAACATGAAAGGAATGTAAGTGTCCTAAAAGGTCTCTAAAAGAGTAAAAGTAACTAACGTGAATTCAAGGTGTGAGAATCAACCAAATCTCAAGAGTATTCTTGAATCCAACAGGCTGTAATCTAGGGATACGGAACCATGGGCTCTCATGATAGTCAGTAACGGGATTTCGACCGTCGTCGAAGTATTCCAAACTCAACAGGTTATAATTCAGGAGTAAGAAAACACGGGCCCTCATGATTGTTAGTATTCGTGATTTGCTTGTATTTGTGATTGTTAGCATGGGACTCTTGAGATTTTATTGGACTCCCAACTCAAACTACCCCAATATCTGTCACGCCCCGCTTCCCAAAATACGGAAAACGAGATAAGACTATGCCAGCCATGCTCCTACGGTCAAGGAATAATTCCGCCGTAGTCACACTTCGGCTTCTAGCATTACATGGTAATCAGTAAACAAAGCACAGCAGTAAAGGAATCACATCACTAAATTATTACATTAAAATCCATTGTTCACAAATTACAAATAAACAAGAAGAGTTACTAACCAAGTTTAATTACACGATCTCTTTATGGAAAGCAGAAAAGAAAGAAAAGTACTCCAGACTAGATCTCCGTCAGCTCGAAAGGTAAATCCGTCCCCTGCGCTGGTTCTTCCACGGGATCTGAGCATGCATACTCAGGTCGTCAGAGCAACGTAATAGCAATTTATATAATAATGATATGAAACAGGTAAATGAGGTAATAACAGTGAAAGTACAATGCGTGTAATCGCTATGTCATTATATGATGCAAAGTAAGATCTGTGTCCCTATCAGTTTCTAGGTCATGTTTGAAATCGTATAGTGGAAAGGAGGATCATGTTTAACGGGAGTCTCGTACATACCTGAGACAACGGCCCACATGCCCGGGACATAGCCCTATCAGCCGGATCGCTAGATCCTACCTAATATATATATCACTGCTCGAATGATCATCCTCTAAAACACGGTCCCGCTAAATACGATTCTCTTTCCAGTTCGATTTCCCCTTTTTCCCCAGGTTTACACTATTTATGATTTTGATTTAGTCGTGTACAAGTATACCAATGGCACGGTTTTATCACTGTTCACTGTATCAATCACTGTCACGAATCATTCACTTTCCATTGGTGTACTCGACACTCCTAAACCAATATCATTCACGCACGATAATGCAATGTCCACTGAATACTAACACGCACTAACACTATGTATATGGCAAATGGGGTAAGATATGTGTATGTATGCCATTAACAAGCCATGTATGTTATGAACCAATATGCCCGTCATCAACTTACAAAAATTGCATAAATTCATATGTTCGGAATTCAACGAAATGATACAAATACGATAATAAGCACACTCTGTCAGAAGTTCATCAAAATTTGTTTCAGTTCGATCGGGTTTCCGGTATTCAAGTTACAACCGTTTCATTTTAAGTGCTCGCTGTAGGAAATTCAATTTCTGAACTGAACGTCCGTTTCGCGACACGAATTTCACCCAGTTGGGATCAGAATTTAGCGACGCTACAGTTGAATAAAATCTAGGGTTTCCAATAGGGTGTTCAACGCAATAGACGGATTCTCAATCGCGTCTGTACGTCAAAAGTTATACACTGTTTAACACTAGTTTGTCACTTCTGAATCTGTTTTGGACTGTTATACGTCCTGCCCTTTTAATTTACAAATTAAATAGCAAACTACGATGAAACGGAATGAAACCACTTGTATTATTTAGCTAACAGATTCACCTTTAATCAAATGCAGAGTTCCGCAACATACGAGTTCAGGAAACAAGGTGGCACACATTACGGAACAGTAAACAGTAACCAGAGTCGCTCTGTACTGCAGTCCAGAGCCGCACTCCGATCCAAATATCGTCACAATTTCAGTACAGAAACCATTAGAAAATTGCATAGGGTTATAGTTCGTCGAGTCGGTTTCGATTTAAGCCTTCAAACGCATCATTTCAGTATGTACACAATTTATGGTGATTTTAAAAATTTTCAGATACGGGAAATTTCCAGTTTTACGGGTATATTTGGGGGTATTCGTTTTAGTCATTAACAGTCGTATTTTCCAGTGAAATTTATACAAGATATTCATTATCACACGGGCCAGCATAGGAAATCCAATTCCGTCAAATTAGATAAATATTTTCATTGGGATCATGCATCGAACAGGTATGTCATATAATCTATCGGAAATTGTAAATGTGGAATTTATACGATTTGAGTTTGTAACATGAATAAATTAGCATGTAGCAAGTAAAGTACTTGCCTGGAAACGTTTTGGGCGATGCACGACAGCAGCAGCGTCACGAACGCGCGACGAGCGACGTAAATGGGTCTGCACGACCTTGGCTCGCGTTTCAGGTTTGACGTCGGAGTGGCCCGGAGACGTCTCGCGGTCACTGGAAGTGGAGGGAGTGCTCAGTGGTTCTCTGCGAGTGCGCCGGGGTCGACGACGGTCGGCGGCGGCGCTCCGGCGGAGGGCAACAGTGGGTTGTAGTGAGGGAAAGTTACTGTTTTTGGTATCTTGGAGAGAGAGAGAGAGAGATATAATGGGGCTCGGTTTGGGGTGAGGATGATGATGCCGATGGCGCTGGGGCGTCAACGAGGTGGTTCTGGTCGGGTGGGGGCTCGCCGGCGTCAAGTGTGCAGGGTGGCCGAGCTCGAATGTGAGTGGGTTGGGTGTGCATGGGAGCTCGACAGGGGGTGCTCGGTCGATGGAGTGGAGTAGTGAAGGGCTCCGCTGGTGGAGGAGGAGGAAGGGAAGAGGATGAGGTGATTCGTCGTCGTCGGAGGGGAGCGACGAGTGATGGAGGCAGTGGGTTGTTGTGGGTTTTCTGTAGTTTTCGAGTGAGAGAGGAGGTTTGAGTTAGAGAGTGAGAGGGAGAGAAGAGAAAGGGACGAGGAGAGGTTGAGGGAGTCATGGCCGGGGTCGTGGGGCACGGCGCGGGCGACGTGGGCACGAGGGGAAGGCTCGGGGACGTGGTTTCGTGCTGAAGGAATGAGCGGGAGATTTTAGGATGTTGGGGAAGATGGGAATTAATGAAGCGGGTCGGATTGGGTTGCGGGAGCTGGGCTGGGAGCTTGGGCCGGAAGAGTTAAATAAATTCCCTTTTTTCTCTCCTTGGGCCGAGGAAAACGTTGGCTGGGGATTAATGTTAAAAATATAATTTGTGTTGGGCTGGGTGTTTAATAGACATGGGCTGAGGAATTTAAGTATATTGGTTTAATTAATAACTGATTGGGCTGGGAAAAGAAATGTATATTATGGTTTGGTTTTAAATTTTGGGCTTTGATTTTTAATTGGTTTATGTTTAGAAGTTTTGTTTTAAAATTTTGGTTTGGTCTGTGATTGGTTTGAAGGTTTTGGAAAATCAAATATTGAAACTTAAGCAACCAATCATCTGTAGGGTTCCTAGGCACACTAATGAGGTCTCACAAGGCATCAACCATGCCAAATTCAAAAATTTCCGGTGCCGAGAAACCTTAATGCGATCGTTGACTAGAGATTAGGCGAAACAAGCAACTAGTTAACAACTTAACTAAGAGTGAACGAAAATACAACCTTTGTAGATCCGGTCTTCCACCTCCATAGCTCCGTGATGATGTCCCCTCGCTGCGATCATCGGATCCCGGGCTCTAGCGTCGGCTTCATTGGAGAAATGGGCGGGCTAGGTCGTCGACTTCGATGCCCAAGATGATCTACGTCGAGGTAACACAAGATCAAGCTCCAACTTCACCAAGTCATGAAACTTGTGAAGAAAACACCCTATACTACTTGGCAAGTGGTAGAGGATGAAGAAATAGAAAGTGGGTTCACTTTGGATTTGGATTTCTCACTTGGAATCATCACTTAGAATTTTCTAGCCATGGTTTCTTCTCTTCATGAAGAAGATGAAGAAGAAGAAAGAAAAAGAAATCTCACAAAAAGAAAATCCAAGTGATAGTTATCATAATGCAACCATGGTTAAGTGTAGAGAATAAACTAGGGTTAGGTGAATGGTTAGGGTTAAGGAAAGAAACAAAATGATCAAGCTTTTAAAGCTTCAACAAAAAACAAAAGTAGCAACCATTTCATTTCTTGTCCAAATATAAATGAAAAGAAATAAATAAATAAGTAAATCAAACCCTAACCATTAACTTAATCATGGTTTAATCATACACACCCAAGTTTGCATGTATCATCAAACATGATACAAACTAGTGCACAAAACTATATCATATATACAATGTGCACATTCAAGTGAGAAAGTAATCTTAAGTGAACCAATATTAGTTAATGTAAAGTAATATATCAAATATATAATTATACATTAAATCATTAAATCAACACTTGATTTAACGATCCGGTCACATCGCATATGACCGACTAATATCCAATGTATCGGCCTATCGAATCAATCCTCGATTCGATAACTAGGTTATATCGCATACAACCAATCGATACATTCATCGCGAGAATAGAATACGGTATCACATACACGCATTATTCTCGGTCCCGCACATATCTCATTTGCGCTCCTATTTCGTTTCGCTTGAGCCAGGAAACCTCTGTGTAGGACTCTAAAGACTCGTCAATATGCCGGCAGCAGGTGATGATCATATCAAACACCCACAAGCCGCAAGCGGTCTGCTAAACGTAACGGCCACCCGGTTATTGAGCGATCAGAAGATCGACGAGCAAGCCCGCTCATACTCCTGTGAATCCAACCAGTAACACTTACCGTACAGTCCGGTCTCGTCGTCTGATATGTCGCATATCTCGCCTAGGGGTGGTAAACGTCAGACCCCAATAGCTCGATAAGTCGTGTCGATATGAGGTCTATAACAGTTCGAGAAACTACAGGTAACACTTACCAGTAAATCTCAGCAACCCTGGCCAGGGATTTCCGGTTATAGCCAATCGAACACAGCGCAACATCAACTCCCTATACCGGGAGAGACGAATCCCCTCCTATCGCTCATTGCCTCCATGTGATTCGGGACTGTACCCAAAAACCACCGTTTTGCACGCCCTCTTGGACGTGGTAAGGTGGAAATCAAAGCACAGTGGGAACCACACAAGACTCTATGACGATCTCGGGTCAACAGACTACTCTGTACCAGTGTCACCAGAGAACTGCCATCTGACGTAAGGTATAATACCATCTGGGAGTTCTCGGCGAGTCCGTCCAGTGTACCCAGTCTTCACTGAGCACCCGTATATCATCTCTGATGTCAAACACCAATGGATATGGGATTATCCATCGCCCATCTGTATGGGTCGAGAAGGTATACGCTAGTCTACTCTGGTATATCGATGCCCCATCTCGATACACCTACGACTAGGGACCTTGAAGGATGTACTTATGGACTACCATGTCCCCACTAGTATGATCCGCATCATAGTCCAGGTAATCAAGTACACATCCTAAGGGCTTTACCAACATGTAACAGAGAGACAATCAGTGTACACGTTAAGGTAAAGAGCAACCAGATAGCATACTATCATGTCGAGCAAGAAAGTCCTCCCTATATATGTTCAAGCATCCACTACAATATACATCCTATGTATAGTAATGGCCTCTAGGGCATACATATAACTAACAATCTCCTACTTGCACTAGGGCTATCTGATAGCAGTGGTTGTAGTATCTCATACTCAACCATCCCATAAATGTCTCTCTCTGGGAAAAGGCCTTTGTGAGTGGATCCGCCGTATTGTCCTCTGAGTCTACTCTCCTAACCTCGATCACCCTGGAGATCAACTATCTCCATGATCAGGTGATACTACCTTAGAATATGTCTAGATCGCTGATGGGACAGACGTTCCTTGGCAAAGGCCACACCTCCATTGTCACACAATGAGAGGAACTAAGTTCATCTCATGAACAAATATACATCCAGACTGCCTCTTTGGTAGCATCTTAAGTAGCGATGTATCCAGCCTTTATCGTCTAGTATGCCACGGTATCTAACTTGGAACTCTTCCAACATACCGTCCCTTCACTGAGGGTAAAGACAATTCCTGTGACTGACTTTCAGTCGTCCTTATCACCTTGGAACTCTTCCAGTGATTCTCCCCAGGACCAATTGATACCATCTCACTACAACTAGTGAGTATCCTAATATCCAATTAGATCTATCTCATAGATCCAAAACCTAGGATTTAGTAGGTATTACTTTGATCCTATATGGAGAATCCTAGTGATAAGCGGAGATTGACCGAGCGTAGCATAGGAAACTCCTTCCCTATCAAGAGTATGTCATCCAAGTACTCTACGAGGATCACCACCATACTCCCTACTACCTTTTTGTATATACAAGGTTCATCTACCATTTTGATGATGTCAAACTCTTTGACTAACACATCAAAACAGATGTTCCAACTCCGCGATGCCTGCTTTATCCTATAAAGCATCTTGGATACGTTTCCGCTGCTCCCACTGTTTACGAAGCCCTCTGACTGTGTACTTATAGATTCTCTCTTCTAAAACATCATTTAGAAAAGCAGTCATGACACCAAACCGCCAGATATCGTAGTCATGGTTTGTAGCCGTGGCAAGTAGGATCTGGATGGACTTAAGCATAGCCACTGGAAAAAGGTTTCATCATTATCCACGCCTGGTCGATGACAAAAACCTTTAACAAGTCTAGCTTTGAAAGTCTCAACTTTTCCATCTACACCAAGTAATCTTCTCAAGATATACTTGCTCCTTATGGGGATTTAACCCTTCAGATATAGCAACTAAAGTCCATACTTTGTTGGTGTACATGGATTCCATCTCAGATCGCTAAGCATCCAGCCATTCTTACAGAGTCCCACTCCTGATGGCCAGCTCGAAAATAGTTGGGTCATCATCTCATGATGCAATCCTCGCTCCCACTGTCATAGAGAAACCGAAGTAACTCTCAGGTAGGTGAGGAACCCTACTAGATCGGCGGAGAGGCTGAGGTTCGTTGGTTACAATTGAATCCTTTGGTTCTATCAAATCATCAGCTGCAGTTTGTATAGCTGGAACCTTTCCAGTTCTACATAACAGATCTTGCCTCGAGCTTGTCCGGATTTTGCTTTTAGACATAGGCCGGACAACCCCAAATCTTAACTAACTTAGGATATGGGCTCTTCCCTTTCCATATCACATATGAAGTGGTAGGCAACTGATTTGATTTGAATCCTATTCAATAGGTATGCAGCTTCTTAAGTGCATAACTCCCAAAAGGAAATAGGAAACTCAGTAGTACTCATCATAGAGCGCACCATATCATATAGGGTGTGATTGCTCCTCCCCCGATACACCGTCGTGCTATGGTGTATACGGAGGAGTAATGCTGAGAGAGAATCTCATTCTCCTTTAGAATAGTCCAGGAATTCCATGCACAAGTATTCTCCTCCCTGATCTCATCATAGGACATAATACTTATACCCGTATTTTGGTTCTCTACTTCTAACTTATATTCTGTGAATATCTCAAAAGGTTCGGACTTGTGTTTCAACAGGAACATATGTCTGAATCTAAAGAGATCATCAGAGAATGTAATAAAGTTCAAAGAACCAGTGTTGGCATGTGTAGACAGGGGACCTACATACATCAACATGTATCATCCCAAGAGTTCACTAACTCTTTCTCTGTTTCCAGTAAACTGAGCTATGGTCATCTTATCTCTGTGACATGACTGGAAAGTTTCACAAGATGTAAATTCAAACAGATTTAAATATGCATCTATGTGCAACTTAGCTAGTCGGGTCGCATTGATATGACCTAGTCTACAATACCTCAAGAAGGATCCGTTCATTTCTGAACTCTTCCTCTTGTGTGTGTTCCGTATACTAAGAACTGTAGTTTGATTTAGAACATCAATGCTTTTAGATAACGTGCCTGAACCGATCAACTTTTGATATAGGAAATGTTCAAAACATTATCCAACGATATAAAATTTTATCGTTTCTTTACTAATAAAGAGACAGATATGATTTTGTATATCAGGTTCGGTATCTAATAGCCTTTGTTCAGAATTAATGTACTGATAATACAGGGTGACAGTGACCAACAGACTTGGGTGCAACACTTGCCCTGTTTTCTGTCTCATGAAACTTATCACCCGTTCTCAGTTCTCTACCTATCTGTAGCCCTATGTAACAGATTACATATGCGGGATCCTGATCCGGTATCTCATATCCAGGACGTAAAGAATACTGAGAAACAGTTCTGTATAATAAACACACCCGAAGATGATGCATCAGTATGCACTTTCTTCGTTTGGGCGGCACGGGAATTCTGGTAATCCCCAATTTCCTGCTCTGTCTTATAACAATTATAAGTTGGAGCGGGACCAACGTTCCCCAGCTCAGTATAACAAGCGGGTCCGGTGAATAATCCGTATTATTATCTTGATTAAGGCGTGATATGGTCGCTACCTGGAGAGAGAGAGAAGAAAACACTCAGCGTGCGCTCTTGCAAGATCAGATTGGTTATTATTTTATCTAATCAGGATGGCTCCCACTGTTTTTATCAAATCTTCCTTCAAACCCTAAAAGGAAAGACTAGCCGGGATTAATTACACACTACAAGTTCGCCAATCTTTCAGCCAGGCCAGTGTCGGTACTTAGAGGGAGGTCCCCCGTGCTTTCGCACGAACCTAATTAATGTAAACCTCGTTTCCCAGAGGCGTAACCTCGTTAACACCTTTCTAGACACCTACTTGATCGGCTAATTGTAATGTGTAAAACTCTCCCAGGAGTAACTTTTACTCGCAGCGGGTATCGGGATCCAACTATCTGATAGAAGGTATGCAATCTCATTGCAAATTTCAACACTTGAAATTCCCGATAATTTTTCCCCTAGCACCCTATGACCTTGACGGAGGTCAACAAACCATAGGCTACTAGTCAAGTTCAACCCGTCATTTCTTGATTGAATCAAACCCACCCGTACAACCCTTGACGGAGGTCAACAAGGCCGTACGACTACCCTAACCCAATCTACATCATATGCATAAGCAGATAAATACTAGTTAGCTACCGCACACTACGCCTTGACGGAGGTCAACAAACGTAGCACGAATACTAACTAGGACTTATCTGAAATGACGGAGGGCTACGACAGGTTTTTTCTGAAAACCTACTGCGTAATGAACTTGATATCGTTGTAGAATCAAATGATTTTTGAAATGGAGTGTTTTTGAGGCTTTTCTAGTTTTGCTAAAAGGGTCACTCCCGGTGAAGGGATCGTCGGCCCTTTCCTCGTCGAATGAGGTGCGGGATATATCATATATATCACTGTGCAAAGCAGAAACTATAGAAGCAATCAAAAGACAAACCGAGTGTGTAGCATCTGCCAGTTATTGCTAAAGGGGTCACTCCCGGTGAGGGGATCATCGGCCCTTTCCTCATCGAATAAGATGCAGGATATATCATATATACCGCTGTGCAAAGCAAGAACTGTAGCTACCTGTTTTATTTTTGAAATTCGATTCCACAACATCTTTAGGTTTCTTTTACTTTCATTAATCATATTAATGAAGTCCCATCATTTAAGTACCTAAACATCACTGATAAATATAACGTACGCTTATGCCATCCACATTCGCCTCGATGTCCCGTCTGCACCGTTAGGTTAGGTAACTAACGGCAGAGCGAGGCAGGGCTAGCGCGGGTGTAAAACATAAGCAACGTCTATATAATATATCATATATACTATATACAATATCTATCCGAACTAATCTCATGATCACATCACAGATAACGCAGCAGAAAATATCATATGAAATATTGGATATACTAGGACGTCCGTGTTTTATTTTGAGCCTGAATAAAACACGGATTCCACGGTCGTGATGAAAGCCAATCCCACACCCCTAGACCCCTACGAGAGCGGCAAGCAACCCTACAAATTCTAGAGTTAGGAGACCCGGACTCGACTTCTCGAGTTGGTCTCCCACTGGACTCCAGAACCCGGTTACTTGTGCCCTCCTCCTTGGGTCTATCCTAGTGCGGAAAAGTAAATAATATACAAAAGGTGTCATCTTCCGCAACCTGGAAGTGCCCCAATAAAAGAATATTACATACAAGTTTTTACATGAATGAAAAAAGAAAAACACTCATCTCACATAAAAACCCCCCGGCTATTCAAACACGACGATCCAATATAACATATCCAGCAACACATAACATCACATGTCATCAACGTAAGTAAACATGCGTATCCCAATTATCGTTGACATATAGCAACGAAACCAGCGATATCATATATTACACTTACGGTCGCAGAAAAGAAAGTGTAAAACTACAACAGTTGGAATCCGCAATCACTTTAGACATCACATGCCTAATCAAATGAATTCCTTAGATATCACATGCCTAACAATTATAAACCCCGCATTTTAGTCTTATTATCGAAAACTCTTTTCAATAGCAAGTCGGGCAATTCAACAAGATTCCCGACATCCTGATCGAATGCTCGTCGCAAACTTCAGTAGACGGCTGCACCCCCGATGCCGCCGACGAAGTGCACCAAGGCGGAACACCGCTGCCGCAAGCACCCGAACGGATGCTTTCGGCGACGGGGTTCTCCTACAGTCACTTGGTCGGGGCTATGGAGTGAGGCTGTCTATTAAGTTTACCCGGCGAGTATCCGCGTACGTTACGTGATTGCGACGGACTTTTGATCACATCAAAATTCCGTGGCAACCGATCAAGTGAGACTAAACCGCTAGATTTATAACATTCATTCAGTTATCTCATAACAACTTGTGAATTCCAATTATTGTATCACATTCCGGATAAATAGAAAATGTCAAACTTTCCGATCGAACAATCGAACACCCAAGTTTTCCCGAAACAGCTCAACACATGAAACAAGTTTAAAAACATTCACTTCATGCCTCAGTACCAACGGTCCAGCCGTAGAAGGGTCAAGCCAACGCCTCACATGTGGCACGCCGTACTGCCCCAAACCCTAAGGTTCAAAGGGCAGTTCAAGACGGTCACATAATCGAGTTAAGGTTTGTTGTCTTCTAGAGGGACCATCGCGTTACTTGCACTACTTAGAACGTCATTAAACTACGGAAAAATCCAACACTTGGAAATTTCCCGGCAGGGGAAAAAGTGGGTATTTATATCCGGTCGAACTTTTTATCATATTCAAAAATTATCCGGAAAACACATAGACGGAGTTAAACTTTCCGATCGAAACACCGAGTCCCCAATACACCCCAGAAAACTCAACTCTTGAGTGCAAATTAAAAATTCCCAGAAAACTCAGCACCTGAAGAAACAAATTACTGTGCAAAAATTGAAGACTGATTTCATCATATGGCCGCGGAACCGCCGCAGAATCCAAGCTTCTGCCGCGGTTCCGCCGCGTTTTAGGCGTATCATTTGGTCGTTTTTGCACCGTAATTCTTAGAACTTCCTGCTGAATTTTTTAAGCATTTTTAATCTGGAAAAAACACAGTTTTGAAAAAATGTACAGAGAGGGGTCATGGATTAGGGTTTCGGGTTCGATCGGGTTTCTAACTCCGTTTACGCATCACCTAAGGCTCTAGCTAGGCTCTGATACCACTGTAGGGTTCCTAGGCACACTAATGAGGTCTCACAAGGCATCAACCATGCCAAATTCAAAAATTTCCGGTGCCGAGAAACTCTAATGCGATCGTTGACTAGAGATTAGGCGAAACAAGCAACTAGTTAACAACTTAACTAAGAGTGAACGAAAATACAACCTTTGTAGATCCGGTCCTCCACCTCCATAGCTCCGTGATGATGTCCCCTCGCTGCGATCATCGGATCCCGGGCTCTAGCGTCGGCTTCATCGGAGAAATGGACGGGCTAGGTCGTCGACTTCGATGCCCAAGATGATCTACGTCGAGGCAACACAAGATCAAGCTCCAACTTCACCAAGTCATGAAACTTGTGAAGAAAACACCCTATACTACTTGGCAAGCGGTAGAGGATGAAGAAATAGGAAGTGGGTTCACTTTGGATTTGGATTTCTCACTTGGAATCATCACTTAGAATTTTCTAGCCATGGTTTCTTCTCTTCATGAAGAAGATGAAGAAGAAGAAAGAAAAAGAATTCTCACAAAAAGAAAATCCAAGTGATAGTTATCATAATGCAACCATGGTTAAGTGTAGAGAATAAACTAGGGTTAGGTGAATGGTTAGGGTTAAGGAAAGAAACAAAATGGTCAAGTTTTCAAAGCTTCATGAAGCTTCAACAAAAAACAAAAGTAGCTACCATTTCATTTCTTGTCCAAATATAAATGAAAAGAAATAAATAAATAAGTAAATCAAACCCTAACCATTAACTTAATCATGGTTTAATCATACACACCCAAGTTTGCATGTATCATCAAACATGATACAAACTAGTGCACAAAACTATATCATATATACAATGTGCACATTCAAGTGAGAAAGTAATCTTAAGTGAACCAATATTAGTTAATGTAAAGTAATATATCAAATATATAAT
Organism: Agapanthus africanus; assembly: GCA_030015575.1. NCBI lineage: Eukaryota > Viridiplantae > Streptophyta > Magnoliopsida > Asparagales > Amaryllidaceae > Agapanthus > Agapanthus africanus. The sequence goes on along the minus strand of JASDDO010000024.1, from coordinate 860,605,571 downwards.
TACACATTAAATCATTAAATCAACACTTGATTTAACGATCCGGTCACATCGCATATGACCGACTAATATCCAATGTATCGGCCTATCGAATCAATCCTTGTTTCGATAACTAGGTTATATCGTATACAACCAATCGATACATTCATCGCGAGAATAGAATACGGTATCACATACATGCATTATTCTCGGTCCCGCACATATCTCATATGCGCTCCTATTTCGTTTCGCTTGAGCCAGGAAACCTCTGTGTAGGACTCTAAAGACTCGTCAATACGCCGGCAGCAGGTGATGATCATATCAAACACCCACAAGCCGCAAGCGGTCTGCTAAACGTAACGGCCACCCAGGTATTGAGCGATCAGAAGATCGACGAGCAAGCCCGCTCATACTCCTGTGAATCCAACCAGTAACACTTACCGTACAGTCCGGTCTCGTCGTCTGATATGTCGCTGTAGGGTGTTTTTCGTCACCCCATTGAGATGGGAATACGCGCACGCTTGTCAGGCGTACTACAGATTCCCCCTGCCTAGGATAGGCCGGGGTTTATTGATTGTGGGGATCCGAATCTCCGGCAGCCGCGGACTAAGCTGCCGTTAATTACCCCTCGCCTTTGGGGCGAGGGAACCTCCGATTAACGGGTTAAACTGGTCATGCGAACTCAATGTGCATTGTACGTGTGTTGTGTTTTGAAAGGGGAGGTTTGGATATATCGGGAGCCACGCAGAGTTTTTACGGGGGTCCCGCTACCCGGATAGCGGGCTGGGGGTCAAGGGGGCTAGCAGCCCCCTTGCGGGGTGCGGGACAGCGCCCCGTTAGAAATTTTTTTTCTAACAGGGACAGTGTCGTGGTGTATCTGTGTGTGCACATATGTATGCATATGTGTACATATGTATATATATATATATATATATATATATATATGTATATACATATAAAAAAAAAGAGGGGGGAGAAGCATCCAAAGGATGCGTGGAGGCAGCACCTTGGGCGCTGTGCGCTCAGGCGCTAGAGTGCCATGTGTCGGCACATGGGCGCTCTGCGCTTGAGCGCTGGGCGCTTGAGCGCAAGGGCGCCACGTGTCGGCACGAGGGCGACCTGCGCTCGAGCGCCTGCGCTTAAGCGCAAGCGCGCCACGTGTCGGCACGGGGGAGACTTGCGCTCGAGCGCCTGCGCTTGAGCGCAAGCGCGCCACGTGTCGGCACGGGGGCGACGTGCGCTCGAGCGCCTGCGCTTGAGCGCAAGCGCGCCACGTGTCGGCACGGGGGAGACTTGCGCTCGAGCGCCTGCGCTGGAGCGCAAGTGCGCCACGTGTCGGCACGGGGGCGACTTGCGCCCGCGCGCTTGCGCTTGGGCGCGCGCCACGTGTCGGCACCGGGGCGACTTGCGCTCGGGAGCTTGCGCTTGAGCGCAAGCGCGCCACGTGTCGGCACGTGGGCGGCTTGCGCTCGGGCGCTTGCGCTTGAGCGCAAGTGCGCCACGTGTCGACACGCGGGCGCTCTGCGCTTGAGCGCCGGCGAGAAAAAGAGGCTTTTAGCCTAAGAAACAGAAGCTATGCTTCAGAAAGGAAATATTTGTTGTTATATATATATATATATGTTATGGAGTTAAAACTCCTAGGATGTTTTGAAGCCGATGAAGGCGGGGTTCTTCTTCTTCCTCCTGTTGTTTGGCCGGATCTTGAAGATCAAGAAGTAGGAGATTTTAAAAATCACTCCTCTTTGAGATCTGATAGGAGATCTGAGTTCCCCTTTGTGGGTTTTGTGGTGGAAAACTACTTAGTTTTGGAAAAGAAAGAGTAAAACTCTTGATTTAATTCAAAAGAATTGAGAAGGTTTAGAACCTTGGAGAAGGAGCAGGAGGCACAAAGAACCCTAGTTTTTTGGGGGATTGAAAAAGTCTTACTTTATTCATCATCATGTTGCCTTTTATAGGCTTACATATTTACATATAGCCCCTTGGGCTTTACAAAATGGCATTTTAGCCATCCCATGGCTCATGTGCCATTTCATTTTTGCACATAAGCCATGGGCTTACAAAATATTGGCTTTATGCCCATTTTGTTTACATCCATGCATAAACAATTATATAAAAATTATTTATTACATGATTTTGTTGTTGGCATAGGGAGGCTGGCCGCGGGCTCGACTTGGGCATGTGCCTGTTTGACCTGGGCTTGGGCCCACCTGGCTTGGGGTTGACTTTGATTTTGACTTGGTCAACCGGGGTGTAAATTTTTACCCCAACAAATTGCCCCCCATCAATAAATGCACACCACATTTGTGGGTCGTGTGCATGAAATTGATGGATCTTCTTTCACGTGGAGGCGACTTGTCTTGGTTCCCACTTTTTGGGATGCGCTGCCCTTTTTACGACGTGGACGGTCGACGCTTGATCGGTCTCCGAGATGGAGTGTCTGTGGTAGACGTTTCTCTTACCCAGAGCGATCTTGTTCCTGCTTTGTAGGAAGCCTGCACTGCCCTTTTTGCGACACGGACGGTCGACGCTCTGATCCGGAGCGATTTGGTTCCCGATTTGTGGGAAGCCTGCACTGCCCTTTTTACGACCTGGACGGTCGACGCTCTGATCCGGAGCGATTTGGTAGACGTGTCCCCGGCACGGAGTGTCACTGGTCGACGTTTCCCCGAGGCGGAGTGTCGCTGTCGGACATTTCCCTGATGCGGAGTGTCTGTGTTGGACTTTTCCCCGATGCAGAGTGTCGCTGGTTGACGTGTCCCCGGCACGGAGTGTCTGCTTGACGTTTCCCCGGCACGGAGTGTCGCTGTTGGACGTTTCCCTGATGCGGAGTGTCTGTGTTGGACGTTTCCCCGATGCAGACTGTCGCGTTGACTTTTCCCCGGCACGGAGTGTCGTTGATCGACTTTTCCCCGGCGCGGAGTGTCGGGTTGACTTTTCCCCGGCACGGAGTGTCGCTGATCGACTTTTCCCTGGCGCGGAGTGTCGGTGGTTGACTTTTCCCCAGCACGGAGTGTCGCTGATCGACTTTTCCCCGGCGCGGAGTGTCGGGTTGACTTTTCCCCGGCACGGAGTGTCGCTGATTGACTTTTCCCCGGCGCGGAGTGTCGGTGGTTCACTTTTCCCCGTCACGGAGTGTCGCTGATCGAATTTTCCCCGGCGCGGAGTGTCGGGTTGACTTTTCCCCGGCACGGAGTATCGCTGGTCGACTTTTCTCCGGCTCGGAGTGTCGGTGGTTGACTTTTCCCCAGCACGGAGTGTTGCTGATCGACTTTTCCCCGGCGCGGAGTGTCAGGTTGACTTTTCCCCGGCACGGAGTGTCGCTGATCGACTTTTCCCCGGCGCGGAGTGTCGGGGGTTGACTTTTCCCCGGCACGGAGTGTCGCTGATCGACTTTTCCCCGGCGCGGAGTGTCGGGTTGACTTTTCCACGGCACGGAGTGTCGCTGGTCGACTTTTTTTCGGCGCGGAGTGTCGGGTTGACTTTTCCCCGGCACGGAGTGTCGCTGGTCGACTTTTCCCCGGCGCGGAGTGTCAGGTTGACTTTTCCCCGGCACGGAGTGTCGCTGATCGACTTTTCCCCGGCGCGGAGTGTCGGTAGTTGACTTTTCCCCGGCACGGAGTGTCGCTGATCGACTTTTCCCCGGCGCGGAGTGTCGGGTTGACTTTTCCCCGGCACGGAGTGTCGCTGATCGACTTTTCCTCGGTGCGGAGTGTCGGGTTGACTTTTCCCCGGCGCGGAGTGTCGCTGATCAACTTTTCCCCTGCGCGGAGTGTCGCTGGTTGACTTTTCCCCGGTGCGGAGTGTCGGGTTGACTTTTCCCTGGCACGGAGTGTCGCTGATCTACTTTTCCCCGGCGCGGAGTGTCGGGTTGATTTGATTCCGAGGCGGAGCATAATTCCGGCAGGGAAGGTAGATATCCCGAGGCGAAGCATGATTTCGACACGGGGTAAATTCTGGGACGGAACATGATTCCACCATAGAGGTTGTTGATTTGATTTGATTTGGGTTGACATCAGCATCGCTACACTGGAAATAGTACCAGGAGCGAATCATCATCTGTCTTGAGAGGATTTGGGAATTGGTTTTTTGTTTGGCATCTGCATTGCTGCACTGGAATAATGCCAGGAGCAACTCATCATTTGCCCCGGGAGGATTTGGATTTGGTTTGTTTGGCATCTGCATTGCTGCACTGGAATAATGCCAGGAGCAACTCATCATGTGCCCCGAGAGGATTTGGATTTGGTTTGTTTGGCATCTGCATTGCTGCACTGGAATAATGCCAGGAGCAACTCATCATTTGCCCCGGGGAGGATTTGGGAATTGGTTTTGTTTTGGCATCTGCATTGCTGCACTGGAATAATGCCAGGAGCAACTCATCATTTGCCCCGGGGGGATTTGGGAATTGGTTTTGTTTGGCATCTGCATTGCTGCACTGGAATAATGCCAGGAGCAACTCATCATGTGTCCCGAGAGGATTTGGATTTGGTTTGTTTGGCATCTGCATTGCTGCACTGGAATAATACCAGGAGCAACTCATCATTTGCCCCGGGGAGAATTTGGGAATTGGTTTTGTTTTGGCATCTGCATTGCTGCACTGGAATAATGCCAGGAGCAACTCATCATTTGCCCCGGGGGGATTTGGGAATTGGTTTTGTTTGGCATCTGCATTGCTGCACTGGAATAATGCCAGGAGCAACTCATCACGTGCCCCGAGAGGATTTGGGAATTGGTGGCTTAGGAGACAGGTTTAGATCCATGTCACCTAAGGCTTTTCCATTTTGTGAGCCGTAAGGGTCTCACAAAGCATTTTCTCCCTACGGGTCGTAAGGATCCCGTAGGTGTATTTTCTCCTTAGGAGTCATGGGGACTCCTAAGTGTGTTGCTCCTTTGTGAGTCGTAAGGATCTCACACGGGAATTTTCTCCTCACAAAGTCGAGAGGACTTTGCGGGTGCATTTCATTTCATTTTTTTTACGAGTTTGCGCCCTTTCGGGTTTTCACAAACTCGCCGGCAGTCCTGCTTTTTTTACTCACGGAGCCCTTTCGGGTTTTCATCCGTGCCCATTTTGCTTGTGGACATACCATTCTTTTTATTTTTTTTATTTTATTTATTTTTTTTATTTTTGGTGGGACTTTGAATGTGGTCTCACCGGTAGGACTTGAGAGAGATTGGGATCGTTTTACGCCCGTGGATTGTATACGGTTTTGCAGGATGTATGATCCAGACCGTAGGGCCAAAAACATTTTGGGTCTTTGTTGGCGTCTGCATCGCTGCACTGGAATATGGTACCAGGACCGACCCATCATTCGCCGTTGGGATTTGGAATTTGGCTGGCGTCTGCATCGCTGCATTGGGATATGGTACCAAGAGCGACTCATCATTCGCCATTGGGGTATGGGATTTGGAATTTGGTTAGCGTCTGCATCGCTGCACTGGAATATGGTACCAGGAGCGACTCATCATTCGCCACTTGGGGATTTGGATTTGGAATTCGGTTGGCGTCTGCATCGCTGCACTGGAATATGGTACCAGGAGCGACTCATCATTCGCCACTTGGGGACTGGGGAGCGATGGCTTAGGAGACAGGTTTAGATCCCTATCGCCTAAGGATTTTCAATTTTATGGGCCGTGAGGGTCCCATAAAGGTATTTTCTCCCTGCGAGTCGTAAGGATCCCGCGGGTGTATGTTCTCCTTAGGAGTAGTGAGGACTCCTAAGTGTGCTTTTCCTTTGTGAGTCGTAAGGATCCCACAATGGTTTGTTCTCCTCATGTATCGTGAGGACACATGAGTGGATTTCCCTCGTTCCCAGTTTAATGACTTAGAGGTTGACTGTTTCCAGCTTAACGACTTAGAGGTCATATGTTTCCAGTTTAAAGACTTAGGGGTCCGTGGTGCCTAGTTTAACGACTTAGCGGTCATCTGTTTCCAGTTTAACGACTTAGAGGTCATCTGTTTCCAGTTTAACGACTTGGTGGCCATCTGTTTCCAGTTTAAAGACATAGAGGTCGTTTGTTTCCAGTTTAAAGACTTAGGAGTCGTCTGTTTCCAGTTTAAAGACTTAGGGGTCGTCCGCTTCCAGTTTTAAAGACGTGGAGGTCTATCTATTTCCAGTTTAAAGACTTAGAGGTCATCTGTTTCCAGTTTAACGACGTAGAGGTCGTCTGTTTCCAGTTTAACGACTTGGTGGTCATCTGTTTCCAGTTTAGAGACTTAGAGGTCTACTGTTTCCAGTTTAAAGACTTAGGGGTCTATTGTGCCCAGTTTAACGACTTAGCGGTCATCTGTTTCCAGTTTAAAGACTTAGAGGTCTTCTATTTCCAGTTTAAAGACTTAGAGGTCTAATGTTTCCAGTTTAACGACTTAGAGGTCATCTGTTTCCAGTTTAACGACTTGGTGGTCATCTGTTTCCAGTTTAACGACGTGGCGGTCATCTGTTTCCAGTTTAACGACTTGGAGGTCATCTGTTTCCAGTTTAATGACGTAGAGGTCATCTGTTTCCAGTTTAAAGACTTAGAGGTCGACTGTTTCCAGTTTAACGACTTAGAGGTCATCTGTTTCCAGTTTAACGACGTAGTGGTCATCTGTTTCCAGTTTAACGACTTAGAGGTCTATTGGATTGATTTGGAATTTCGGGATAGGGGTCGGCCTCAGCGTTGTTAACACGGAAGCACATGCGCCAGGACACATGAGTGGGTCTTCCCAATGGAGCATAATTCCAAAGGCGGAGACCAGCCGCGTAACTGGTGGTTGCGGTGGGGCATGGGTATACTGAGAATTATTTGAGCCCGTGGATTGTATACGGCAGTCAATTTGGGGACCGGCCGTAGGGCCGGGAGAATTTTGGAAATTGGATTTTTGTTGGCGTCTGTATCGCTGCACTGGAATATGGTACCAGGAGCGACTCATCATTCGCCGTTTTTTTTCTTTTTTTTGTTGGTTTTTTTTTTGCCGCGATTGCTCTATCATTTCAGCTTTTCTTATCGCGAAGATCGCGATTGCCCCATCATTTCGGCTTTATTTTTTATTATTATTTTTTTTATTTACACATTTTTTTGTTTATTTACATATATATATATGTATATTTTTACATTCCCAGTTTAACGACTTAGAGGTCGATTGTTTCCAGTTTAATGACGTGATGGTTGATTGTTCCCAGTTTAACGACGTGGTGGTCCTTTTTGCTTATCCCTGCTCCTTGAACTTTGATCTTGGCGGAGCTGTGTTGATGACCTAGCTCTGTGGTTTGCCGATACATCCGTGGATTGTGAGGTTTTTCCAAGCTTATATTGGTCCTCTGCCCAATCTTTGAAAATATAGCAGTCTTCGATGGTATGACCCACCACTCTATGATATGGGCAGTATATGGGATTGCCGGTCATGTTCATTTCTTGTGGCCTCTTTGGAACAGGCAGTTGCAGACCGCTGTTCAGGGCGTCCATGAATATTTTGCGGACTTCATCCCTCGTGAAGGAGTATACCTTCTTCTTTCCCTCCATTGGAGTAGGTGCCTTTACTGATGCTGGTCCTCGAGGCACATGTCTGGGAGGATTAGGTTCCCGAAAGGTTTCAGTCTCCATTTGCATGAAATCGGCGATCGTAGCTTGACTGTTTGCTAACACGCCTTTAGAAAGTTCTATCTCTCCCATCTTGTATTGCCTTTCGACCCAATCTTTGAAGACGAAGCAGTCATCAATGGCATGACCTATCACCCTGTGATAGGGGCAATATTTTGGGTCGTCGGTCATATTCTCTTCTTGCGGTCTCTTGGATTCTGGCAGTTGTAGACCGTTTCTTAGGGCGTCCCTGAATATCTTGTGGACCTTTTCCCTCTTGAAGGAATAGACCTTTTCCAGCTTCTCTTTCAGAGGCGATTCCCCCCCGGCGTATGTATCGGAGGGACTGGAGGCTGATTGCGGCAGTTTTTTGCGAAGGCGCTCCGCTTTTAGGTTGAAAAGGATATCAGTTGGCTGCCCCCGGGTATCAATCCCTGGCTCATGAGCCAAAACTTGATTCTGCTGTAATTACAATCGGGCGACTTGGGTCGCGAGATCTGCCACGAAATTTGCCAGCTCGTCGACTTTAGAATAGACCTCGGCCATCTTCTCATCCCTGTCCTGAAATTGCCTTTGAAGCCATTGGAATAATGCTTGTTCCGTAGTTCCGGCTATGACAACCGGGTAATCTTTATTGCCTGAGCTCAATTCCGTTGGAACCACGGGCTCCTCTGGCTTATCGGCGTGAGCGGGCTCTTCATCATTTAGATCGAGTCGATGCTGGGTAGTGTCAACCATATCATCACCATGGCTGTGAAGAAGAGGAGGGTTCGTTTCTTCTTGTCCGGCCATGTAGACAGTGTGGACCACGTACCCAGCCATCTCTTTATCTTTGGCGGCTAATTTCGCGGAGCGGTCCGGGCTTTGGAAATTCATAAATTCTAACATGGCCGGAGCCCTAGCCCTTTTGTTGGCTCTGTATCCGAGCCGCTTCTTCCTCAGTTTCTCTGCCTTGAGCGCTTGGCAGGCTTCTGCTCTCCGGGAAGCCGCCATAGGCTGAGTGATGGGGAGCTTAGAGAAGATACCCGATCGAGCAGTTGTCAAGGGCACCGTCGGAGCTTGCTCAAGAGGCCTTGTTGCTTTGTCGGTGTTGATGGCCTTGCCCCCAGTTGGGGCCAAGGAAAGTCGTTCAGATACCGACTTGCGTTTGGGTTGGGGCGCTCTCGAGATCACCACATTTGGTCTCTTGCCTTTCGAGACCGGTTTGTCTGCCACCGGGGCTTAAGGAGCTGGGATGGTGCCAACTGGCATGAACATGATAGAGCCGAATGGTAGCAGCGGCTCCTCCCATTATCGCCCGAGACTGGCCGGAAGGACCGTCCTAGAGTCTATCCTCATCGTGTAGGAGACGGGAGCTGAGTTCATCATCGAAGACATCGTCGGAAGGTGATTGCTTGAAAATCTGCATGAAAAAGAATTATTTTTAGTATAAATACAGGTATGTATATTGATTGAGTTCGCATGAACGCTTAACCCGAAACATGGGAGGAGAGAATGGTCCCACCGGGCGTGCCAGAACCTGTAGGGTGTTTTTCGTCACCCCATTGAGATGGGAATACGCGCGCGCTTGTCAGGCGTACTACAGATTCCCCCTGCCTAGGATAGGCCGGGGTTTATTGATTGTGGGGATCCGAATCTCCGGCAGCCGTGGACTAAGCTGCCGTTAATTACCCCTCGCCTTTGGGGCGAGGGAACCTCCGATTAACGGGTTAAACTGGTCATGCGAACTCAATGTGCAGTGTACGTGTGTTGTGTTTTGAAAGGGGAGGTTTGGATATATCGGGAGCCACGCAGAGTTTTTACGGGGGTCCCGCTACCTGGATAGGGGGCTGGGGGTCAAGGGGGCTAGCAGCCTCCTTGCGGGGTGCGGGGCAGCACCCCGTTAGAAATTTTTTTTCTAACAGGGACAGTGTCGTGGTGTATCTGTGTGTGCACATATGTATGCATATGTGTACATATGTATATATATATATGTATATACATATAAAAAAAAAGAGGGGGGAGAAGCATCCAAAGGATGCGTGGGGGCAGCACCTTGGGCGCTGTGCACCTAGGTGCTGTGCGCTCAGGCGCTAGAGTGCCACGTGTCGGCACATGGGCGCTGGGCGCTTGAGCGCTGGGCGCTTGAGCGTAAGGGCGCCACGTGTCGGCACGAGGGCGACCTGCGATCGAGCGCCTGCGCTTAAGCGCAAGCGCGCCACGTGTCGGCACGGGGGAGACTTGCGCTCGAGCGCCTGCGCTGGAGCGCAAGCGCGCTACGTGTCGGCACGGGGGCGACGTGTGCTCGAGCGCCTGCGCTTGAGCGCAAGCGCGCTACGTGTCGGCACGGGGGAGACTTGCGCTTGAGCGCCTGCGCTTAAGCGCAAGTGCGCCACGTGTCGGCACGGGGGCGACTTGCGCCCGCGCGCTTGCGCTTGGGCGCGCGCCACGTGTCGGCACCGGGGCGACTTGCGCTCGGGAGCTTGCGCTTGAGCGCAAGCGCGCCACGTGTCGGCACGTGGACGGCTTGCGCTCGGGCGCTTGCGCTTGAGCGCAAGTGCGCCACGTGTCGACACGCGGGCGCTCTGCGCTTGAGCGCCGGCGAGAAAAAGAGGCTTTTAGCCTAAGAAACAGAAGCTATGCTTCAGAAAGGAATTATTTGTTGTTATATATATATATATGTTATGGAGTTAAAACTCCTAGGATGTTTTGAAGCCGATGAAGGCGGGGTTCTTCTTCCTCCTCCTGTTGTTTGGCCGGATCTTGAAGATCAAGAAGTAGGAGATTTTAAAAATCACTCCTCTTTGAGATCTGATAGGAGATCTGAGTTCCCCTTTGTGGGTTTTGTGGTGGAAAACTACTTATTTTTGGAAAAGAAAGAGTAAAACTCTTGATTTAATTCAAAAGAATTGAGAAGGTTTAGAATCTTGGAGAAGGAGCAGGAGGCACAAAGAACCCTAGTTTTTTGGGGGAATGAAAAAGTCTTACTTTATTCATCATCATGTTGCCTTTTATAGGCTTACATATTTATATATAGCCCCTTGGGCTTTACAAAATGGCATTTTAGCCATCCCATGGCTCATGTGCCATTTCAGTTTTGCACATAAGCCATGGGCTTACAAAATATTGGCTTTATGCCCATTTTGTTTACATCCATGCATAAACAATTATATAAAAATTATTTATTACATGATTTTGTTGTTGGCATAGGGAGGCTGGCCGCGGGCTCGACTTGGGCATGGGCCTGCTTGACCTGGGCTTGGGCCCACCTGGCTTGGGGTTGACTTTGATTTTGACTTGGTCAACCGGGGTGTAAATTTTTACCCCAACAGTCGCATATCTCTCCTAGGGGTGGTAAACGTCAGACCCCAATAGCTCGATAAGTCGTGTTGATATGAGGTCTATAACAGTTCGAGAAACTACAGGTAACACTTACCAGTAAATCTCAGCAACCCTGGCCTGGGATTTCCGGTTATAGCCAATCGAACACAGCGCAACATCAACTTCCTATACCAGGAGAGACGAATCCCCTCCTATCGCTCATTGCCTCCATGTGATTCGGGACTGTACCCAAAAACCACCGTTTTGCACGCCCTCTTAGACGTGGTAAGGTGGAAATCAAAGCACAGTGGGAACCACACAAGACTCTATGACGATCTCGGGTCAACAGACTACTCTGTACCAGTGTCACCAGAGAACTGCCATCTGACGTAAGGTATAATACCATCTGGGAGTTCTCGGCGAGTCCATCCAGTGTACCCAGTCTCCACTGAGCACCCGTATATCATCTCTGATGTCAAACACCAATGGATATGGGATCATCCATCGCCCATCTGTATGGGTCGAGAAGGTATACGCTAGTCTACTCTGGTATATCGATGCCCCGTCTCGATACACCTGCGACTAGGGACCTTGAAGGATGTACTTATGGACTACCATGTCCCCACTAGTATGATCCGCATCATAGTCTAGGTAATCAAGTACACATCCTAAGGGCTTTACCAATATGTAACAGAGAGACAATCAGTGTACACGTTAAGGTAAAGAGCAACCAGATAGCATACTATCATGTCGAGCAAGAAAGTCCTCCCTATATATGTCCAAGCATCCACTACAATATACATCCTATATATAGTAATGGCCTCTAGGGCATGCATATAACTAACATCATCACATAAAGTAAGAATACGGGAAAGGATAGCATTCGGGGACTAGGAAAAATATAGGAAAATTTTATAGATGGGGAACGGGGATTTACAATATCCCGTATATATTAGTCTATAGATAAAATTACAAGTCTTGCCTGAATCCATGAATACATCAAGTTTTCAAGATTGAGTTCATGTCAAGATCAAGTATTCATATCACGTTTCAAGTATTCATGTCAAGTTGTATTCATGGTTCGGGTCAATTCAAGTCTAGCATTTAATTTGATTATGTCAAACATATAATATCTAATTATGTTTCTATGTACATACTGTTAGTTATATGTATGCCTTAGAGGCCATTACTGTACATGAGATGTACATTGTAGTGGATGCTTGGATATATATAGGGAGGACTTTCTTGCTCGACATGATAGTATGCAATCTGGTTACTCTTTATCTTAACATGTACACTGATTGTCTCTCTGTTACATGTTGTTAAAGCCCTTAGGATACGTAATTGACTACCTAGATTATGATGGAGATCATACTAGTGGGAAAAAGGTAGTCTCTGAGTACATCCTTTAATGTCCCTAGTCATGGGTATATCGAGACGGGGCATCGATATACCAGAGTAGACTAGCGTATAGCTTCTCGACCCATGTAGATGGGTGATCCCATATCCATTGGTGTTTGACATCAGAAATGGTATACGGGTGCTCAGTGGAGACTGAATACACTGGACGGACTCGCCGAGAACTCCCAGATGGTATTATACCTCACGTCAGATGGCAGTTCTCTGGTGACACTAGTACAGGTTAGTCTGTCGACCCGAGATTGTCATAGAGTCTTGTGTGATTCCCACTGTGCTTTGATTTCCACCTTACCACGTTCATGAGAACGTGCAAAACGGTGGTTTTTGGGTACAGTCCCGAGTCACATGGAGGCAATGAGCGATAGGAGGGGATTCGTCTCTCCCGGTATTGGGGGTTGATGTTACGCTGTGCCGATTGGCTATAATAGGAAGTCCCTGGCCAGGGTTGATTCAGAGATTTACTGGTAAGTGTTACCAGCAGTTTCTCGACCCGTTATGAGCCTCATATCGGCACGACTTATCGAGTTACTGGGGTCTGACGTTTACCATCCCTAGACGAGATATGCGACATATCAGACAAAGAGACCGGACTGTACGGTAGTGTTACTGACAGGCTTTACAGGAGCTAGAGCGGGCTTGCTTGTTGATCTTCTGATCGCTCAATACCCAGGTAGCCGTTACATCTAGTTAGTACCGCTGACGGCTTATGGGTTCTTGATGTGATCATCACCTACTGTCGGCGTATTGACAAGTCTTTAGAGTCCTACACAGAGGTTTTACTGGCTCAGGAAAAATGAAGTAGGAGCACATATGTGATATATGCGGAACCGAGAATAATACGAGAATGTGATACCGTATTCTATTCTCGCGATACTTGTATCGGCCGGCTATATGTGATATAGCCGGGTTATCGAATCAAGTGTTGATTCGATAAGTTGGTACATATAATATTAGTCGGTTATATGAGATATAGCCGGATTATTAAATCAAGCGTCGATTTGATAATTTAGTGTATAATTGTATATTTGATATACTAGTTTACATTAACTAATATTAGCTCACTTAAGCATTTATTTTCTCACATGTGCACACTTAATATATATGTGATATATATTAATTGTGTTGTCTTTTGTGTCATGGTTGTTGATACACACTATATGGGTGTATGAGACTTACACCATACTAATTATAATGTAGGGTTTAAATATTTAAAGTAAATCCAAATTAGTGGATAATTGCTCACATGCATGAAGCTTGTACAAGCTTATGGATGCATTGACTTAGTCCACTCATTTTGTTTTACTTAAGATATTTATTAAGCTAACCATTATAATTTAGTCATGGTTATGTCTCTACATGAGTTAGCTATATGATACAAACTCACCCATGGTTGATTCTCTCACCTCATTTTAGGTCATTCTCATCTCTTTGCTTCTTCTTCTTCATCCTTGAAAAAAATCTTGCTAGGTTTTTCCAAAGTGAGAAAATATTGTGAGAAAAATAAAACTAAAGTGAGCCCACTTCCTACTTCATCATCCTCTACTAGATTAGCACTTTAGTATAGGGTGTTAGCTTCACTAATCTTTCATTAGTGAAGTAGCAGCTTGAGTTAGTGTCTTCTCGATGTAGATCATTTTCGGCCTCGAAGACTTCAAGAAAGATCGTTCCTTTCACCTCGAGAAGCCATGCAAGAGTCCGGGAGTTCCATGATCACAGCGAAGGGACAACTACAAGGAGCTATTGAAGTGAAGGACCGGTCTACAAAGGTTGTATTCCGTTATCACTTAGATGTAAAGTTGTTTACTTTCTAGTTTAGCTTCTAAAAGTCTAGTTAGATCCTAGGTTAGGGTTGTTTGGCACACTAAATTTTTAAATACGGCTTGTTGGATGTCTTGTGGAACCTTTTGGTTGTGCCTAAGAACCCTACAATGGTATCAGATCCTTGCTAGAGCATTAGGAGTTGTCTAGGCGAAGTTCGAACGAACTCCGAAAACTCGATATTGCCCACTTTCTGGAAAATTTTTCAAAAGTTGAAATTTTTCTTGTTAAAAATACTCTAAAAATCATGAAGGTAATTCCATGGACCCACCTGAAGAATGAGTCCCTAACTCGTCTAAGTGACCGTGGAACCGTGGCCAAAACATGGTTTTAGCAGCGGTTCCGCGGCGCCACTTGAGAGGCTTAGGACGGGCCTTCAGCTGCTGGTCCATGGGCACTGTGGTATGGTTCTGAGTACTTCTAACACTGCTCAAGTGTTGAGCTTTCTGGGAATTTTGGGAATTCGTTGATTCGATCGAATTGTTTATCATCGTCTAGCTTTCTGTAATGAGATACAATAATTGGAATCCACAAATATATTTGTTGCGTGTAAATCTAACATTTCAGTCTCGGGTGTAATCGGAAATCTTGTTGAATTGTCCGACTTATTTTGAAAAGGTGTTTTCATGGATAAGACCTAAATGTGAGCTTTACATTGTTAGGCATGAAATCTTGAATATGAGATATCCCAGGTTTATGATGTCTAAGGGCGGTTACGATTCCAATTGTTGTAGTTTTTCATTTTCTTTTCTGCGACCGTAAGTATAGTATGTGGTGTATCGCCGGTTTCGTTGCTATACGTCAACGACAATTGAGATACGCGTATTTACTTGCGTTGATGACATGTGATGTTATGTGTTGTTGTATATGTTATATTGGATCGTCGTGTTTTGAATAGCCGGGGTTTTATGTGAGATGAGAGTTTTTATTTTCATTCATGTAAAATTAATTGTATATAATATTCTTTTATTGGGGCACTTCCGGGTTGAGGATGATGTCACCATTGTTGTATATTATTTACTTTTCCGCATTAGGTAGACCCAAGGAGGGGAGCACAAGTAACCGGGTTCTAGAGTCCAGTGGGAGACCAACTCAAGGAGTCGAGTCTGGGTCTCCTAACTCTAGAATTGGTAGGGTTGCTTGACGCTTTCGTAGGGTTCTAGGGATGTGGGTTTGGCTATTCATCACGACCGTTGAATCCGTGTTTTATACAGGCTCAAAATAAAACACGGACCTCCTAGTATATCCAATATTTCATATGTTTCTTCTGCTGCTCTGTGGTATGATCACTGTGGATTCTGAGACGAATGAATATACATTATATATGAGATATATAGTAGACGTTGCTTATGTTTTGCACCCGCGCTAGTCTCGTCTCGCTATGCCGTTAGTTAAGTAACATAATGGTGCATAACGAGACACTGTGGCGAATGCGGATGGCATAAGCGTACGTTGTATTTTTGTTTCTTCTGTGATGCTTAGGAAGCATAAATGATGGGACTTCATTAACGAGATTAATGAAAGAAAAGAAACCTAAAAGATGTTGTAGAATCAAATTTTCAAAGAGGGTAGCTCTAGTTTTTGCTTTGCATAGCGGTATTCCTTATAGAATATCCAGCACCTTATTTGATAAGGAAAGAGCCGAGATCCCTTCACCGGGAGTGACCTCTTTAGCAAAAGGCTAGCAGATGTTACAACACTCAGTTTGTCTTTTGATTGCTTTTATAGTTTCTGCTTTGCATAGTGATATTTATGAAATATCCTGCACCTTATTCGATAAGGAAAGAGCCGAGATCCCTTCACCGGGAGTGACCTCTTTAGCAAAACAAGTGAAAGCCTCGAAAACACTCCTTTTCAAAATCACTCGATTCTACAACAATATCAAGTTCATTACGCAAAAGGTTTTCTGAAAAACCTGTCGTAGCCCTCCGTCATTTCAGATAAGTACCACTTAGTTTTCGTGCTACGTTTGTTGGCCTGCGTTAAGGCGTAGTGTGCGGTAGCTAACTAGTGCTTATCTGCAACATAAGATGAGATTAGATTAGGGTAGTCGTGCGACTTTGTTGGTCTGCATCAAGGGTCGTGCGGGTGGGTTTAATTCAATCAGGAAATGACAGATTGAATTTGACTAGCGGACTGTGGTTTGTTGGCCTGCGTCAAGGTCATAGGACGCTAGGGGCAAAATATTATCGGGAATTTCAAGTATTGAAATTTGCAATGAGATTGCATACCTTCTATGAGATAGTTGATCCCGATACCCACTGCGAGTAAGTGTTACTCCTGGGAGAGTTTTACACAAGACAATTAACCGATCAAGTAGGTGTCTAGAAAGGTGCTTACGGGGTTATGCCTCTGGGAAAACGATGTTTATTTTAATTAGGTCCGTGCGAAAGCACAGGGAACCTCTCTCAAAGTACCAACACTGGCTTGGCTGAAAGATTGGGGAAATTGTAGGGTGTAATTAATCCCGGCTAGTCTTTCCTTTTAGGGTTTGAAGGAAGATTTGATAAAAACAGTGGGAGCCATCCTGATTAGCTAAAATAATAACAAATCTGATCTTGCAAGAGCATACGCTAAAGTTTTTTCTTCTCTCTCTCCAGGTAGCGACCATGTCAGGCCTTAATCAAGATAATAATATGGATGTATTGACCGAACCCGCTTGTTATACTGAGCTGGGGAACGTTGGTTCCGTTCTTTCTTATAATTGTTATAAGACTGAACAGGAAATTGGGGAATGTCTGGATTCCCACGCCGCCCCAACGAAGAAGAAGCATGTTGATGCATCTTCTTCGGGTGTGTTAGTCATTGAGAACTGTTTCTCAGTTCACTATACGTCCTGGGTATTAGATACCGGATCGGGATCCCACATATGTAGTATATTACATGGGCTAAGAAAAAGTAGAGAACTGGGAATGGGTGATCATTTCGTAAGAGTAGGGAATGGTGCAAATGTTGCAGCCAAAGCAGTTGGCGAATATCACCTTGTATTACCAAATGGTAATACATTGATTCTGAACGAATGCTATTACATTCCGACCCTGATATGCAATCCTATATCAGTTTCTTTATTAAGTAAAGAAGGATATAATTTTGTATTACATGATAATTTTATGAACATCTTCCTGGATCAAAAGTTGATTGGATCAGGCTCCTTAAATAATGGCATATACGTTCTAGATCAAACCACAGTTCTTAATGTACAAAACACACACAAGAGGAAGAGTTCGGAAATGAACGAATCCTTCTTGTGGTATTGTAGACTAGGTTATATCAATGCGACACGACTAGCTAAGTTACATAAGGATGGATATTTGAATCTGTTCGAATTTTCATCTTATGACACTTGCCAGTCATGTCTTAAAGGCAAGATGACCAAAATTTCGTTTACGGGAAACAGAGAAAGAGTTGGTGAACCTTTGGGATTGATACATGATGATGTATATAGGTTCCCTGTCTACACATGCCAGGAATGGTTCTTTGTACTTCATTACATTCACTGATGATCTCTCAAGATTCGCACATGTGTTCCTGTTGAAACACAAGTCTGAAGTTTTTGAGAAATTCAAAGAATATAAGTCAGAAGTAGAGAACCAAAACGGATATAAGTATTATGTCCTTTGATGAGATCAGGGAGGAGAATACTTGAGCACAGAATTTCTGGAATATTCTAAAGGAGAATGAGATTCTCTCTCAGCATTACTCCTCCGAATACACCACAGCACAACGGTGAATCGGGGCAGAGCAATCGCACCCTATTAGATATGGTACGCTCTATGATGAGTATTACTGAGTTGCCTATTTCCTTTTGGGAGTTATGCACTTGAGAAGCTGCATACCTATTGAATAGCGTTCCAACCAAATCAGGTGTCTACCACTCTATATGCAATATGGTATGGGAAGAGCCCATTTCTTAAGTAAGTTAAGATTTGGGGTTGTCCGGCCTATGTCAAAAGCAAAATCCGGACAAGCTCGAGGTAAGGTCAGTTTTGTGTAAGTTTGTTGGATATCCCAAGCATTCGCAAGGGAATATCTTCTACCGCACCGGGGAACAAAAGGTGTTTTATTTCTCGGCATCCCACCTTTTTAGAAAAGAAATTTATTTTGGAATGAAATTTGTGGTCATGAGGTAGAACTGGAAGGAGTTCCAGCTATACAAACTACAGCTGATGATTTGGTAGAACCGGAGGATTCAATAGCTCCTGACGAATCTCAGCTTCTCCGCCGATCTGGTAGAGTTCCTCATCCGCCTAAGAGATACTTTGGTTTTCTCAATGACAGTGGGAACGAGGATTGCATCATGAGATGATGACCCAACTAGTTTCGAGCAAGCCATCAGGAGTGGTGACTCTGTAAGAATGGCCGGATGCTAAGCAATCTGAGATAGAATCTATGCACACCAACAAAGTATGGACTTTGGTTGCTTTATCTAAAGGGTTAATCCCCCATCAGAAGCAAGTATATTTTGAGAAGATTACTTGGTGTAGATAGAAAAGTTGAGACTTTCAAAGCTAGACTTGTTTTAAAAGGTTCTCGTCATCGACCAGGTATGGATAATGATGAAACCTTTTCTCCAGTGGCTATGCTTAAGTCCGTCCGGATCCTACTTGCCACTGCTACATACCATAACTATGATATCTGGCGGTTGGGTGTCATGACTGCTTTTCTAGATAGTGATTTAGAAGAAAGCATCTATAAGTACACAGCCAAAGGGCTTCGTAGACAGTGGGAGCAGCGGAAACATGCGCAAGTTGCTTTACAGGCTAAAGCAGGCATCGCGGAGTTGGAACATCTGTTTTGATGTGATAATCAAAGAGTTTGACTTCATCAAAATGGTAGATGAACCTTGTATATACAAAAAGGTAGTAGAGAGTAAGGTGGTCTTCCTCGTATTGTACGTAGATGATATACTCTTGATAGGAAAGGTGTTTCCTATGCTACACTCGGTCAATCTTCTCTTATCACATAGATTCTCCATATAGGGTCAATGCGATACCTCCTAAATCCTGGATTTTGGATCTATGAGATAGATCTAAGTGGATTTTAGGATTCTCACTAGGTGTAGTGAGATGGTATCAATAGATCCTGGAGAGAATTACTGGATAGCTTCCAGGGTGGTAAGGTCGACTGAATGTCAGTCACAGGCATTGTCTTTACTCTCGATGGAGGGACGGTATGTTGGAAAAGTTCCAAGCTATATACCGTGGAAAACTAGATGATAAATGCTCGATACATCGCCACCAACGATACTACCAAAGAGGTAGTCTGGGAGTATATAAGTTCATGAGATGAACTTCGTTCCTACCATTGTACGACAATGGAGTTGTGGCTTATGCCTAGGAACCCTCGTCCCATTAGTGATCCAGACGTATTCTAAGGCAGTATCACCTGATCATGGAGATGGTTGATCTCCAGGGGATCGAGGTTAGGAGAGTAGACTCAGAGGACAACACAGTGGATCCACTCACAAAGGCCTTTTCCCAGAGAAAGACTTTTATGGGATGGTTGAGTATGAGATACTACAACCACTGCTATATGATGGCCCTAGTGTAAGTGGGAGATTGTTAGTTATATGTATGCCCTAGAGGCCATTACTGTACATGAGATATACATTGTAGTGGATGCTTAGACATATATAGGGAGGACTTTCTTGCTCGACATGATAGTATACTATCTGGTTACTCTTTATCTTAACATGTACACTGATTGTCTCTCTGTTACATGTTGGTAAAGCCCTTAGGATGCGTACTTGACTACCTAGATTATGATGGAGATCAGACTATTGGGACAAAGGTAGTCTCTGAGTACATCCTTTAATGTCCCTAGTCGTGGGTATATCGAGATGGGGCATCAATATACCAGAGTAGACTAGCATATAGCTTCTCGACCCATGTAGATGGGTGATGGATGATCCCATATCCATTGGTGTTTGACATCAGAGATGGTATACGGGTGCTCAGTGGAGACTGGGTATACTGGACGGACTCGCCGAGAACTTCCAGATGGTATTATACCTCACGTCAGATGGCAGTTCTTTGGTGACACTAGTATAGGTTAGTCTGTGGACCTGAGATTGTCATAGAGTCTTATGTGATTCCCACCGTGATTTGATTTCCACCTTACCACGTTCATGAGAACGTGCAAAACGGTGGTTTTTGGGTACAGTCCCGAGTCACATGGAGGCAATGAGCGATAGGAGGGGATTCGTCTCTCCCGGTATTGGGGGTTGATGTTGCGCTGTGCTCGATTGGCTATAATAGGAAGTCCCTGGTCAGGGTTGATTCAGAGATTTACTGGTAAGTGTTACCAGTAGTTTCTCGACCCGTTATGAGCCTCATATCGGCACGACTTATCGAGTTACTGGGGTCTGACGTTTACCACCCTTAGATGAGATATGCGACATATCAGACAAAGAGACCGGACTATACGGTAGTGTTACTGACAGGCTTTACAGGAGCTAGAATGGGCTTGCAGTTGATCTTCTGATCGCTCAATACCCGGGTAGCCGTTACGTCCAGCTAGTACCGCTGACGTCTTGTGGGTGCTTTATGTGATCATCACCTACTGCCGGCATATTGACGAGTCTTTAGAGTCCTACACGGAGGTTTTACTGGCTCAGGCAAAATGATGTAGGAGTACATATGTGATATGTACGGGACCGAGAATAATACGAGTATGTGATACCGTATTCTATTCTCGCGATACTTGTATCGGTCGGTTATATATGATATAGCCGGGTTATCGAATCAAGTGTTGATTCGATAAGTTGGTACATATAATATTAGTCGGTTATATGAGATATAGCTGAATTATTAAATCAAGCGTTGATTTGATAATTTAGTGTATAATTGTATATTTGATATACTAGTTTACATTAACTAATATTAGCTCACTTAAGCATTTATTTTCTCACATGTGCACACTTAATATATATGTGATATATATTAATTGTGTTGTCTTTTGTGTCATGGTTGTTGATACACACTACATGGGTGTATGAGACTTACACCATACTAATTATAATATAGGGTTTAAATATTTAAAGTAAATCCAAATTAGTGGATAATTGCTCGCATGCATGAAACTTGTAGAAGCTTATGGATGCATTGACTTAGTCCACTCATTTTGTTTTACTTAAGATATTTATTAAGCTAACCATTATAATTTAGCCATGGTTATGTCTCTACATGAGTTAGCTATATGATACAAACTCATCCATGGTTGATTCTCTCACCTCATTTTAGTTCATTCTCATTTCTTTGCTTCTTCTTCTTCATCCTTGAAAAAAAGCTTGCTAGGTTTTTCCAAAGTGAGAAAATATTGTGAGAAAAATAAAATTAAAGTGAGCTTACTTCCTACTTCATCATCCTCTACTAGATTAGCAGTTTAGTATAGGGTGTTAGCTTCACTAATCTTTCATTAGTGAAGTAGCTGCTTGAGTTAGTGTCTTCTCGACGTAGATTATTTTCGGCCTCGAAGATTTCAAGCAAGGTCGTTCCTTTCAGCTCGAGAAGCCATGCAAGAGTCCGGGAATTCCATGATCGCAGCGAAGGGACCACTTCAAGGAGCTATTGAAGTGAAGGACCGGTCTACAAAGGTTGTATTCCGTTATCACTTAGATGTAAAGTTGTTTACTTTCTAGTTTAGCTCCTAAAACTCTAGTTAGATCCTAGCGTTGTTTGACACACTAAATTTTTAAATACGACATGTTGGATGCCTTGTGGAACCTTGTGGTTGTGCCTAAGAATCCTACACATACAATAATTTAAAGATCAAGATAAACAAGGTATACATGTTCGATTAGTATGAAACGAGTCAAGTATATTATTCAAGTAACGGCTATAAACAATGCTGTTAAGAAGTGTTGTGTACGACTAATTAATCAAGTCAATCAATTTCGGAATATAAAGAGAATTATAGATCTAAGTGTTGTGCATGCATGAGTTCCAGTCGTGCCTAAATACAACTACCGGTTTGGGAGATATACCCATTTCCCTTTCATCGCATAGAACAAATCAGAATCTGTCTAGTACCGTCGCATATTTTTAAAACACAGTTTGAGTTAATTTATATCAGGTTTCAGATTACGATGATTATTAGAAAATTATAGGTTTTTCGATATACTTATCCAAAACACTAAGATTCGCACGATTTGGATTTTTTAAGCTCTAGTTATGATCATTTTAATATCAGCGTTTAAAACAGAAATTTAGATTTCTGGAGAGCAACTATATGTTATATTGTAAAATCTATATCGGGTTGTTTCATGTGTTTCTAAGTAATATAATAAACATAAAATTATAGCTCTTTCAATTTTGCATCTACACATCTAAATTTTGTCACGAACGGATATCGGGAGTTCGAGTTATGTCCTATTTAAAAATAGTGTGCGAATCAGGACAGATTCTGTTCAGATCCGTCAGTGTGCGAATCAGGATAGATTCTGTTCAGATCCGTCACTTAATATTGTAACGCAGTTTTCTATACTTTACGCCGGTTTTCAGTAAAAACCTAAAACTAAGAAAATCTAGATCTTTAGATGTAGATATTCAAAATATCTGAAAACACTTAATTTGGATCAACGATTATAAAGTTATGGTCTCTTGAAGAAGAGCCTTAATAACAGTTCTCTGGTTTTAAAAACAGTAAATAAAAAACTACGTAACTCCTAAACGCTTATTCGGTTTGATATGAAATTTTTACTGTAAATTTGGAATTCTATCTATTATTTTATCCTAATGTTTCAAGAATTTCCATAAGTGGAAATTAATTTATAAAAATTATTTTAAAGATAAAGGTTTTGTAAGATCGTATTTGAAAATGATAAATCTATGATATTTATTTATAACTTTGTTTTCTTGTATGCAAAACTAAATATAAATAATTAAAATTTCAGCGATAGATAACATGAATTAACATATGTGAAGCAAACATATGATCCGGTCATTATTAACCGTCTAAAACAATAATACTTAACATGTTATCAACCATTATATGCAAGATTTTATAACAAAATATATATGCTTTATTTCAATCATTTTTAATTTAACAAAAAACTTTATCATGAGACTAACTAGTTATCTCAAGATTCGGCATAATGGAGGCATGGTAAAGGGATGAATTTTAAGTAGAGAAAAGGATGAGGAAAAGGGACTTATGGGTTATGTGAGTGGGTATAACAACCGGTTCACCGATTAGATTCTACCGGCAAAAACTAGTCTAGGCGACCTAAGCTCGAGCAACCAAAACAATGATCAAGTTAGTTTCTAAAAGTATTCTCTATGTAGATTTTGAAAGGAAAGAAAAGAAATGTAAAGCGATATTTACGAAGATTGTAAATGGTACAATACTTCAGTCTTGAATTCCTAGAGACGAAGTGAGCTCCGGTGGCGTCGAAACTTTGAGAGCTCTAAGGATGAAGATTTGAAATAATTTTTTTGAAGGAGGATGAACAATGAAGAAGAGAACATATAAAACAATATTAATATGGTCATTATAATAATTCATAATCATAACCATACTAATTATTATATGCATTCATTTTGAGAGTTAAAAGGAAGATGAAATGAAAGGCCTCATTTGTAGGTTATGATAGAGTTAAAAAAATATATAAAAATAATTGCAAGAATGGGGATTTGAACATGTGACTTTTGGAATAAATTTTCAAGAACTAAACTAATGAGCTACAAGGTTGTTCATGCACATATTTAATTAGAATTAAATATATGTTGTTGCTTAAAAAGAAAGTGAGGTTTTGGGCTCATAGTTTTATAAAAAAAATGAAAATGAGATTGGATTTGGGTTATGAGCTGAGTTAGGTCTTGCGTTTAATTTGAAATAAGTCGAGATTTAGTTTAAAGAAATGGGTTTGGGAGAAATAGATGGAATAATAAAATAATATATTTAATAGAAAACAAAATATACGGAAAAATACTAAGAATAAATAAATATAATATTTTATTAAAGAAAAACACACACGAAGGTATAGTAATATTGGGGTCGTTACAAATATCTTCTTTATCAAACTACAAATAATCACGTTAGAATAACTATCCTATACCTGTGAACCATCATATACAACTTGTTCATTTCACATTATACATCATCTTCTATTTCTCTTTTGGGACTTATCAAGCGCTAGTTCGCTGACGACATTCCTTTCTGTTTCTTTCTTTATAATGTTCGTCAGGAGGACCGGACTCTGATGAGATAGAGCCGGGCCAGGAGAACTTAGACCAGCTTGCGCACAGCCAGATTATTAGATCCTTCCAGCCTGCACTTATTTTTTGTATGCCATTTCTTAGGCATTTGATTTATATCATTGTATCCTTTTATTACAAACAATTATATGTAAAGTTGAATGTAAATAAAGTTGTTGTTCATTTTATTACTCTTGTCATTCTTGTTCATTTATATATTGCTTAATTACGCTTAACGTATATATTTCATAGTAAATACGTTGCGGGCTTGCCACGTCACCGTTTTCGTCTATTGGGAAGCGGGACGTGACATGTTTTGTTGGCGGCCCATGCAGGTCCGTTCTGCATAAAGTGTTAAGAAATATATCATAAAAATTATAAGAATCAGCAACTATACATTTCTTACATTTCAAATTTCTTGAATCTATCCTAACCATTCCTTTTTCTATCAAGGTAATAGATTCTCCGAACAACACCAGCACGAACGTCAACGACAATACTCTACCGCCTATTCTACCACCAATACCTACCATTGCAGCTCCTATCAATGAGAAAACGGTACTGCTTGAGACTATCAAGATCCTAGTGAAGGGTCAGCAGCAGCAGACTGCTATCCTCATGCACCGTCCCGAAGCCGAGGCACCCGGAGTCAAGCAATTCCGGGCACTGCACCCAAAACATTCTCGGAAAAAGAGAGGCCACTTGAGGCAAAAGAATGTGTTCAAGCGATCGAAGATGATCTGGCAGCAGCTCAAGTGCCAGATATTGCCTGGGTAAGAGTTGCTAAGTTGCAACTAACCGACAATGCAAGAGTCTGGTGGAAGGCTGAGGAAACCCGTCTCACACAACCAATAGAGTGGAAGACGTTTCATGATCTGTTTGATGCGAAGTTCTTCCCCGAGACTGCCTGTTTTGAGATGGAGCAAAAGTTCATCCACCTGCAACAAGGTTCTATGTGGGTAAAATCGGTAAATGAATATGATGCTAAATTCATCATGCTTAGCAGGTAAAGAATTCATATCAAATAATGTTCCGTAACACATCTTTATCCTGACATCAATATTTTATCAGGTTCACGGCACATTTAATCCCGACCGATGGGATTCGGTCTAGACGATTCCAACAGGCCTTAGACCCGGAGATTCAGGCGGTATTAGCCACATGCGACTACCCAACTCATGAACTCGCCCTGAACGTAGCACGTCGTTACGAAGCTGTAGTCAAGAAGAAGGGTAAACCCCAAACAGCTGGAATCAAACATCCCGCTACACAGATGACAGGAGGAGACCCTTCTAGGCCGACTTTTATACCCAGGAGGCCAGAAGGATCGTTTAACCGGTCCAGTCCAGATTTCTGTTTCTACTGAAAAAGAACTGGACACTTGGAAAAGGACTGCAGGCGTGCAGATGGCCTGTGTTTGATTTGTGGCGCATCTACTCACTCTATAGGAGCATGCCCATATTGTTTTAACACAGCACCAGTACCCAGACCCGCAATCACAGCCCCGCAAAGGCCAGCCATTTAGGCACCTGCACCCTGCCTAGCTCTTCCTGCACCAGCTCCACATGAACCACCTGCACAGCCTCATCGTCAATTCCATCAGGCACAGAGAAACGTACCTCAAGGGCAGAGAAATGTGCCCCAAGGACAGAGGAATGTGCCTCCGGCAAGGAGGAATGTACCAAGACGTCAGGATTTTACAATGACGGTCGAGGAGGCCGAAGCCACAGGACAAGTCATCACCGGTAATTTCCCATCCTTTCAACTTTTCAATTCTTGTGTATCACTATACTTTTCCTATATCTAAATCCAACCTCACACAACTTAGGTACTATATTAGTAGCCACCCTTCCTGCACTCGCACATTTCGACACTGGAGCTTCACACTGCTTCATGTCACAACGATTCGTGAGAACGCATGTGATTCCCGTGAAGCCACTCATTTCAAGATGGAATGTCAGTTTCGGGAATGGAGTCTTGAAGGCAACTTTGGGGCAATTGTGGTTTGCGGTCGAGAATTGTACGCAAATTTCAAAGTACTGAACATACCAAATTTCAATGTTGTGTTGGGGATGGATTGGCTGGGAGTATTCTATGCTACTATTGACTGCCGTTAAAGGAGGGTAATATTTGAGATACCAGATCACCCAGTCTTCTATTTCAAAAGTGGAGATATAACTTTAGAACCAGGAAGCTACCATGCTAAACCGAAGAATGCAGAAGTGTTCTCTCTACCGACGGAAGAAGAAAAACCTGAAGTAGTTTGAGAGTTCGAGGATGTTGTTCTCCGCCGAAAGCCGCGACCGGGACGTTTGGACGTCCGGCCTGAATTTCGAGGGCAGATGCTATTTGGTGCTATCCGTCCACCTCTCCGAAGATTCCAAGTTGATTTATGACACCATGTATCAAAGGTTTAAACGGATGCGGCTGATGTAGCATACTTTGTCAGATTCCCTCTCATTTGAGGGATTTTTAATTGTGGGGACGCTCTTCCCTGCAGACGCAAGCCCCCGCAGTTAATTACGCTACTGTATCGCGGTAACTACTTTCTCCTTTTCAAGATGGTCATTTCGTGTCGTGTGTGTTTGTTTTGTTTTTGGTTGCCCGTGTATTGTATACGGAGACTAATTTATGTTGTCGCCCGTAGGGCATGGATTAGTCCAAATCCGAATTTTCTAAGATTTGGGGGTTGGGTTGGGTTTAAGGATCATTAATCTCATTTGAGACTAAGATCAACTTAAACGTTTGTTAAGGATACGTTAGTCTAATTTTAGACTAAGATCTACTTAACAGGATCATTTAGATCCAACAAAAGAGCATTTGAGCTCTATTGTTTAGTTTAGGGACATTGCAGTCCAGAAGTTTAAGGACATCATAGTCCATGGAGTTTAAAGACATCATAGTCTGTAAAGTTTAAAGACATTATAGTCTATGAGTTTAAGGACCTCACAGTGCATGCTAGTTTAGAGACATCATAGTCTGTAAAGTTTAAGGATATCATAGTCCATGAGTTTAAGGACCCCACAGTCCGTAAAGTTTAAGGACGTCATAGTCCATGAGTTTAAGGACCCCACAGTCCATGGAATATCTAATTGTCAGGACCCGTCACCTCTCTGAAGACGTTGAAGGATTACAACGACAAATATCAGAGGAGTAAAGAGATGTACCCTTGAACCAATATCGGTTGGGATCTGTAGTCCAATTTGGGACTAAGGTCAAGGATTTATGAGCATATGGGCTCAATTAATCTGAGTTAGGGTTCTGTGGCCACTTTGGGTTGGGCCCATTTAGTTAAAATGTTAAACATTTAACAATGTCGAGTATTGATTTGAGTTCTGACAAACTTTTTGTCTTTTATTGAATGCTGAGCATTCATTATGGCTCCGGGCTTTATTTATAGAACAATTTATGTTCTTTTAGCGCACACGTGAGGAGCACGTGGCACGCTTGGCACTGAACGCCAGTCAATGAGCGCAGAGCGCTTCTTTTGATGTAGCGCACACGTGAGGAGCACGTGGCGCGCTTGGCACTGAGCGCCAGTCCAAAGAGTGCAAAGCGCTTCTATTTAAGTAGCGCACATGTGGGGAGCACGTGGCGCGCTTGGTGGTGAGCGCCAATTCAAAGAGCGCAGTAGTGCACACGTGAGGAGCACGTAGCGCACTTGGCGTTGAGCGCCAGTTAAAAGAGCGCAGTTGCGCACACGTGAGGAGCACGTGGCGCGCTTGGCGTTGAGCGCCAGTCAATGAGCGTAGAGCACTTCTGTTTAAGTTTGGAGCGCTAAGGCTCTGTAGCGCTGTGCGCTAGATTTGGAGCGCTGAGGCGCTCTTCTTTAATTGGAATGCTAAGGCTCTTTTTAGACAGCTTTGCGCCCTGAGAATTAAATTCTCTCGATAAGAGACTTTGTCTCATGGATCTAAGAACAAAGTTCTTATTTTTTATAGGAGATGTTTCAATCTCTTATGTTTTTGGTGAAAGGCCCTGTCTTTATGGATCCTAAGAGAATTGCATTATTCTCCCCTCCCCCCGCCCCTTTTATAATGAGATATTATGTTCTCTGAAAGACAATTTGTCTGATAAATCTATGATCTGAAGAAAATTAAGTTCTTCCCCTTATTTTTTATGATGAGATATTTTGATCTCTTTTGTGAAAGACCTTGGTCTTATAGATATATGATCTTAGAAAAAGAAGTAAATTCTTCTTTTTATATGAGATGATTTCATTTCTTTGTTCTTTTTTACCTTGAAGAAAATCTTCTTCTTCTGAGAGCTTGCTCTTTGTCTTTGAATTTCTCAAAGTTTATGGGGGGTTCCTTTATTTTTCTCTGTATATCAGACTTCAAGTCTTGGGGCCTTTATATAGGGTAAGCTGATTTGTTGAATCGGTTGAAGAGATCTTTTCTCTAATTGATTTGGGGATGTCTCCCCCGTTGGATTTTTGATCTAAGGGCTTCTGATTTACAGAAGGCAATCTTCTTGTTTTTAACAAGATTGGGAAATCTTTTCCCATACAGAATTTATTCTGTATCTTAGTGATTTTTAATTACCATTGGATCATTGATCCAACGGTGCTCTGATTTTCAGAGCATAATCTTTCCTGTTTAGAAAGATTCTGAGGAATGTTTCCTTAACAGAATTTTATTATGGTCAATTGATGATTTTAATCATGTTCGTTGGATCTTTGATCCAAAGTGGGGAACAGTTAGTTCTAGCGCTAGCGCACTTGTGCTTTGCACGTGAGCGCTGCTTCAGAGCGTTGGCGCTCTTTGCGCTAGCGCTCACGTGCTTTGCACGTGGTGCGCTGCTTAGAGTGCAGCGCTCTTAGCGCTGGCGCTCACGTGCTTTGCACGTGGTGCGCTGCTTAGAGTGCAGCGCTCTTAGCGCTGCTTCATTTCAAATTTTGAAATTTTGAACAGAGCTTTGCTCTGATTGGGGGAACAAATTCCCTCCCACCGCTGCGCTCACGTGGCCCATACGTGAGTGCAGCAGTGGCAGCATCTGCGCTCTTAGATCAACTTAGAAGTTGAAACGGCTCTCAGTGCCTATAAATAGGGCCTTTGGCCCTTGAGATGATCTATGTTCATCTTTTTCCTTGTTTTTTCTGAGAATTAACTCTCTTTTAGAGCATAGCTCTTTCCCTTAAGAACTCTCAAGAGTCAAAATTCTGCCCAATTTTTTGGTAAGATTTGAACTTTTAAATAGAGCTTTGCTCTTCTTAGATTATAGATCTAAAAATATTTTTAGGGTTTTATCCATTAGCAGAGCTTTGCTCTCCTTAGATCATAGATCTAAAAATATATCTTTTAGGGTTTTACCCATTAACAGAGCTATGCTCATTTCCAAGATATAATCTTTTTAGGGTGATTTTAACCCATGAACTGGAATATTGTTCATCTTCCATGAAGAACTCTTAGAGTTTGTTCATAGATCTTGAAGATCTCGGAATTTTTTTAAAAAACTTTGCTTTTAGGGTTTCTTGATGGATTGTTTCATCTTCCTTACAGAGCATTGCTCTTTAGAAATTTTGGGGGGATTTTTACTCCTCTTGTGATTAATTATGACAGATGTCTGTCTGTTGCAGAGCATTGCTCTCAATGGGAGATTTAGTCCTTGGCCCGAGGGGCCCTCATTAAATGAGAATCCTTTGAGAATTTCCTCTTTTAATGACAGTCTCATCAAATGATGAGATTGTTTTATTAATAGTGAGAATCATCTAGATTGTGTGGGTCCCCTTTAGCCCCCTTTTACTGCATTGCAGCGTGGTACGGATTTAAAGCACTAAGTACCGAACTTGACTTGTAGCATTGACGGCTAACTTTGTTCTCTTTCGCGCAGGTACCATGTCTTTTGATACTTCGTTTCCCTTTATCCGTTCAGAAAGTGGGTTCCCTACAGCGCCAGTAGACCTAGAAGTTTTCGCACTGATCAAGAATCACGACCCAGAGCGGAAGAATCTCCATTTATGGGGAACATGGTACAACCAGATCATTATGGGTCGGCGCAACTTCTTTTGCGCAACACCTTCAGAGCCCATTTCGTCGATTCATTATGCTGACGTACCCCCGGTGAACTATGCCGTAGAGGTGGTTAATTGGACTTCAGAGGATTGCCTTCAGCCCTCTATGGCTGCAATACCTATACAACCGCCGATGGCTTTGGACATTATAGGGCGGCGTATATGCCAGGGTGAGTCGCGCCCTTGGGGACAGCCATACAACATAGGCTTGACTCCCCATCATTCAGCTGGATATCTGCAGTGGGCCCGATACATTTTATCGGCAAAGAAGTCAGAGCTGCTGAGGCTCGGGTTGTACCCCGCGATCTATGCTTCTCTGTTCCAGTATTCCATACCTCCAGCATGGTGGGTCAAAGCTTTTTTGGAACAATGGAACGTTCCAACTCACACCTTCCTTATGCTAGATCGGGAAGTTTCCATCTCTTTAGAGGAGTTTGCGGATATCTCCGGCTTACCTGTCAGAGGGGAGCATTATGAGGAGATCTTGCCTCCTGACGAGTATATTTTCGCTACCCGACTGGTGATGACGGGTCTAACCCCAGAGAATGCCATTCAGCACCGATTCCCCAGCTTGATTAGGATGCTAAACATCTATGAAGGCCTATTTCTTGAATCTGGAAGCCATGGGGTTAGCTTTGCGAACTTCATCGCCCGTTTTCTCCGTCCAGAAGCTTTATCGCAACAAGGTGAAAGGTTTGCCAAACTTGATGATCCTTTCAGTTTTGGCTTGGATAGCCGGCCGATAATGGAAGCCGATCAAAAGAGTTTCTTCCTTCCCCACGTCGCGGTTGTCCCCTTTTCAGAAATCGCCGCTCAGGACATCGATGAAGAAGCGTTCTTTCTAGGGTTCCTCGGTTTGTGGTTAAGATGGTTCGCGCTTCCCATGCACCCTTGCTACATGAGGACGTTTGCCTTCTACCCAGATCATCGGATGGTTGAAGGGAGACAAGTTGCTGTTGGGATTGCCGGGCTGGCTCATTTGTATCACGGCCTTAGCTTGGCGGCCGACACTACTCAACCGGGGGTGCAGCCCGTGAACTTCCCAATGCATTATTTTACTTCATGGCTCGAGCTGCATGTGCTCGGTGCTTTTGGAATGCACAAGCGGCCCCATTTCTATGAAACTTGCAATTTTCCACGGATCATGCGGTTGGTCGACGCTTCCACTGTGGAGCCAAGTCAGCGAGAGGCTCGGGGTGTGATTCTTCGCCCGCGTACAGTTAGTGACGGCATGACCTTTGTTGATAAGGTCATGAATATCAGTAACGAATCCACCAAGACAGTGCAGCCGCTGCGGGACACCTTTAAGGACGGAGCTTCTACCTTGAAAGCTCGGGAGATTCTCCATTTATATTCGATCAGGCCGGGCTACTTGGTGTTCAGGCAGAACGACTCGGCATTATTCATGAGATATAACCCCCGCCGTTTCGCCCAGCAATCAAGTTATAATCAGGGTGTCCCGCTCGAAGCCTTTCTAGTTGAGCTAGCTGCCATAGAAGAAGGCATTCGAAATGCATTGCACCATTTTATGCGGTTAAACACCGGCTCCAGTTTCTTTATCAATGAGCCGAGTTGCGTCCCGTGAATCATGAACGTGTATGTGGCGTGGTATCAACATTCGATGGACGCCATTATTAGGGAGGAAAAGAAGTTGTTGCTTGATCGTAAGGGTGCAGCCCCTGCTGGTAATCCAGCTATTCCTTTGAAGCAACGGACTGTCGTTCATCCTCCTTTGAGAGAGGTTGCTGCGGTTGTGGTACCACGTGTGATGCCTGAGCTGCCGCTATCCCATGCTCCCGTCGAAGTGGTAGCTACGGCGTCTCCTGAGTCCGGCTTGGGTACGGAGATCGGGACTCATCGTCCAAAGGTGCCCACCAAGCGTAAGCTTGTGCTAGCGGCTACCGGCACTCGCTCGCATAAGAGAAAGAAGTCAATACTCTCTGCAGACGTTTCATTCGGCCAGGAGCCTCATGCTCCTTACAACGAGGGCATAAGTGAATACGGGACTAACGAGGTGTTACCCTCCGAATACAGAGACGCGACCGCGTAGGTTCGTCTTGCCTGAATTTTGGGGTAGATGCTAATTGGTGCTATCCGTCCACCTCTCCGAAGATGCCAAGTTGATTTATGGCACCATGTATCGAAGGTTTAAACGGATGCGGCCGATGTAGCAGACTTTGTCAGATTCCCCCTCGTTTGAGGGGTTTTTGATTGTGGGTACGCTCTTCCTTGCAGGCGCAAGCCCCTGCAGTTAATTACGCTACCGCATCGCGGTAACAACTTTCTCCTTCTCCATATGGTCACTTCGTGTCGTGGGTGTTTGTTTTGTGTTTGTTTACCCGTGGATTGTATACGGAGACTAATTTATGTTGTCGCCCGTAGGGTGTG
Organism: Agapanthus africanus; assembly: GCA_030015575.1. Lineage (NCBI taxonomy): Eukaryota > Viridiplantae > Streptophyta > Magnoliopsida > Asparagales > Amaryllidaceae > Agapanthus > Agapanthus africanus. The sequence goes on along the minus strand of JASDDO010000024.1, from coordinate 860,572,907 downwards.
GACTAGTCCAAATCCGTATCTTTCTTAGATTTGGGTTTGGGGGGTTGGGTTTAAGGATACGTTAGCCTCATTTGAGACTAAGATCAACTTAAACGTTTGTTAAGGATACGTTAGTCTCATTTTAGACTAAGATCAACTTAACGGGATCGTTTAGATCCAACAAGAGAGCAATTGGGCTCTATTGTTTAGTTTAGGGACATTGCGGTCGATTAGTTTAAGGACATTACGGTCCATCGTTAGTTTAAGGACATCTCGGTCCAATGTTAGTTTAAAGACATCACGGTCGAGATTAAGGACATCATAGTCCGTGAGTTTAAAGACCTCACAGTCAAGGTTAAGGACGTCGTAGTCCGTGAGTTTAAAGACCTCACAGTCAAGGTTAAGGACGTCGTAGTCCGTGAGTTTAAAGACCTCACAGTCAAGGTTAAGGACATCATAGTCCGTGAGTTTAAAGTCCTCACAGTCAAGGTTAAAGACATCATAGTCCGTGAGTTTAAAGACCTCACAGTCAAGGTTAAGGACATCATAGTCCGTGAGTTTAAAGACCTCACAGTCGAGGTTAAGGACATCATAGTCCGTGAAATGTGTGGTTGTCGGGACCCGTCACCTCTTTGAAGACGTTGAAGGATTATGAGCACATTGGCTCAGTTAAGTCTGAATTGAGGACTTATGGCCAATTTGGGCTAAGTCCAATTAAGTTTGAAATATTGGCCCTTTGTTGGACCATTAGACATTTTTCTGGGTTCGGCCCCTCATCATTCAGCAATGCTTAAACAAGAGTTTGAGGGCTTTGGTAACATTTTTATGATTTCCAAGGTGTAGGAAGGTATTTGGGTCAGCAGTTGCTGCACCCTCTCGCCGTACTTCACCAGTTCTGGTTTGCACGTTTGATAGTCGCCGTTTACTTGACTAGAGACTAGTTGGGAGTCCCCGTATATGAGAAGGTTTTCAATTCTCATGTTGATGGCGATCTCGAGACCTGCTATCAATGCTTCATACTCGGCTTCGTTGTTCGTCCTCGGCTCTGTTAAGGAGAAGGCAAAGCGCATTATCCCTCCTTGTGGAGTCACGAAGATGATGCCTACCCCTGATTTGATTATATGGGTGCTTTGTTTGCGCTTCTTCATAGAAGAGACTCCATCAAAATAGAGTTCCCATCGTGTAACATTCCCGTCGATCGTGTCAAACGCATGTTCGTCTGGCAATTCATAGTTCAAAGGAGAATTGGCGGGTATCGGGTGCTCAGCGAGGAAGTCGGCGATAGCCTGGCCTTTTACTGCCTTAAGAGGCTGATAAGTTATCGAGAACTCCATCAAGAGCAAGGCCCATTTAGCGAGTCGTCCTTTTAATATGGCTTTTGACATTAAGTACTTGAGAGGATCCACTTTTGATATGAGATGGACCTCATGCGCCAACGCGTAGTGTCTGAGCTTCGTTATCGCGAAGATCAACGCCAGGCAGTGTTTTTCGATAGGAGAATACTTGCTTTCTGCCCCTAGGAGAACTCGACTTAGATAATAAAGGGCTCTCTCTTTCCCTTGGTCATTTTCTTGTGCCCATAATGCGCCTAGCGAACCTTCGAGGGCTGTTGTATACAGAATGAGAGGTTTTCTTTTAACGGGAGCGGCCAGTACTGGCGGATTCTGCAGGTATTGCTTGATTTCGTCCAGTGCATTCTGGCATTTGCGATCCCAGACGAAAGGGGTTTGTTCCCCCAATCAGAGCAAGGCTCTGTTTGAATTTCAAAAATTCAAATTTTGAAGCAACGCTTCAGATCCCGTGCGCTGTGCGCAAAGCGCCACGTGTCAGAAGTTGACACGCCAGCACAACGCCCAAGGCAGTACGTCCAATCAGAGCAAGGCACTTAAAAAAAACAAAAGCAACGCTCAGTTGCGCAAGCGCTGCGCTGCGTGACACGTGTCTGCGCAGTTGCGTGTCTGCGCAGTTGCGCACACACTGTTGCGCAAGCTCACCACTGCGCGACACGTGTCTGCGCAGTTGCGCAAGCACAACTGCGCAATCGCCACGCCGCGACACGTGTCTGCGCAGTTGCGCAAACACTGGTGCGCAAGCGCACCGCTGTGCGACACGTGTACACGTGTCTGCGTAGTTGCGCAAGCGCTTCACTGCGCGACACGTGTCTGCGCAAGCGCAGCTGCGCAAGCGCAGCTGCGCAAGCGCTTCACTGCGCGACACGTGTCTGCGCAGCTGCGCAAACGCTTCACTGCGCGACACGTGTCTCGCGCTGGGGAGTTGCGCAAAAACAGAACAAAGATTTAAAGAAATCCTTTCTGTTCTTGTTAAAACAAGAAGATTTTCTTCTGTAAAACAGGGGCCTTTGGATCAAAGATCCGACGGTGGGGAAAATTTCCCCAAATCACTCAGAAAAAGATTTATGTAACAAATCTAACTAATTTATGAGCACTATAAAAAGGACCCCAGTCCTCATTTCAAAATCAGATAGATCGGACTAAAAAAAAAGGAGAAGAGAACTCTAGAGAACTCCTTGAGAATACAAAAAAAAAGGTAAAAAAAACTTTAAAATAAGAGAAAATTCTCTTAGGAATAGATCATTGATCTAAGAAAAAGATCAGTGATCTTCAATAAATAAATAAATAAATAAAAATAATAAAAAATAGTGCCTTGCACTTGCTATGAACCTTTGGTTCTCTGAAACAAGAAAAAACTTGTTTTTCTTTGATCCAAATTTAGATCAAGGGATAAAAAGTGCTTTGCACCTCTTGAATCTACAAAGATTCTCAGTGCTTTGTACAAATGCAATGCATTACTTAAAGGGCCAGGCCCAAGTCAAAAAGACCTAACAGGTCTAAATAAATTGCAAAGCAGTAAAAAGACAGGTCCCCATTTAAATTAATACTCTGTTTGAGCAAAGCCCAAAATAAATGAGCAGCCCTAGTTAAAGGCCTAACAGGCCAAATGCAAACGGAACGTTGAATATTCTTAACTGGACTTAGCCCAATTTTGGCCGTAAGTCCTTAAATTAAATTGACTGAGCAAGGTTGCTCCTCCTAAATCAATTCACATCCGGTTTGAGGGTACATCTCCGAACTCCTTTGACATCCATCGTTATAATTCCTCAACGACGTCAAAGAGGTGACGGGTCCCAACGACCACACATCGATATGGACTGCGGGGTCTTTAAACTCGTAGACCGAGACGTCCTCAAACTAATATTCGTCCCTAAATGGGAATATTGGACCGAAACGTCCCTAAACTAATATCGGACCGAAACGTCCCTAAACTAATAACGGACCACTACGTCCCTAAACTGGCGTTGGACCAAAACGTCCTTAAACTAATAATGGACCACCACGTCTCTAAACTGGAATATGGACCGAAACGTCCTTAAACTAATATTGGACCGCAACGTCCTTAAACTACCTATGGACCACCACGTCCCTAAACTGGAATATGGACCACCACGTCCCTAAAACTGGAATATGGACCACCACGTCCCTAAAACTGGAATATAGACCACCTAATGCTCTTTTGTCAGATCTAAACGATTCCGTTTAAGTTGATCTTAGCCCCAAATACGGCTAACGTATCCTTAAACACTCAAATGAACGATAAAATTCCAAATCGACCTTGGTTCAAGGGTACATCTCCGAACTCCTCTGACATATGTCGTTGTAATCCTTCAACGACGTCAGAGAGGCGACGAGTCCCGACGGCTATATATTAAATGGATCACCCCGTTAAGTTGATCTTAGTCTCAAACAGGACTAACGTATCCTTAACGAACGTTTAAGTTGATCTTAGCCGCAACGCGGCTAACGTATCCTTAAACTAAAAACACCAAACCCAAATATAAGTAAATACGGATTTGGACTAATCCACGTCCTACGGGCGACGGCATTACTCAGTCTCCGTATACAATCCATGGGTAACCACAAACAAAACAAACACACACGACACGAAGTGAAATTCTGGAGAAGGAGAAAGTGGCTACCGCGATGCGGTAGCGTAATTAACTGCAGGGGCTTGCGCCTGCAGGGAAGAGCGTCCCCACAATCAAAAACCCCTCAAGCGAGGGGGAATCTGACAAAGTCTGCTACATCGGCCGCATCCGTCTAAACCTTCGATACACGGTGCCATAAATCAACTCGGCATCTTCGGAGAGGTAGACGGATAAAACCAAATAGCATCTGCCCCGAATCTCAGGCAAAGACGTCCTAACGTCTCGGCCGCCTTTCGGAGGGGAACAGATTCTGGCACGCCCGGTGGGACCTCTTCCTCTTTCCACTCCACACTTCGTGTGTCGTCTTCGCGAACCAATCACGGTTTGTTAAATGGTTGTCTTCGGATTTCAAGCTACTAAGATTTGGTCTTTTACCTGGCGCAGAATTCAAGATTCAATGGCCTCTAACTGCACCAACTGCTCGAAATGCCACTGCAACGGACGCTCTACCTCACCAGGAGGTGTAGCATATGGGCCCCAAGTGGCTTCCTTCCTCGCTCTGCCGGTAGGCCAGGTGACCCAAGCCACCACTAGCCTGTTCTTCGGGACCTTGATCCCACCTACAAGCTTCCCTACGCCAATACCTGCACCGGAGGTGAACAAAAAGTCGGTCTTCGACCGGCTCACTGCTACGACGACCCCTATCAACGGGTCGCCCACTACCAAACCGACAGCCTCTGTTTTCACCAGGCTAAATCAGAACTCTAAACTGGCTATCCCAAGGAAAGCAATAACTGCTGCTCCAGAAGTCGTCAAGGCGGCTTCCCCTGTCAAAGAGTCAGTCTTTTCAAGACTGACGATTCCTGCTCCTGCCCCTGCTCGAGGATCCGTCTTCGACAGGTTGAATGTCACCCCTCAAAAGACAACCTCAGTCTTTAAGAGGTTAACACCAGCGACGCCTCATTCAGACAGGGGGCAAAAAGAAGATGTCTCAATCTCCGAGCCAGTCCCAATGGCTCGTCGCGCTCAACGTCGCCATTGGCAACGAGTGAGGAAGGCAGGGGGCAACTCCCCCTCGGGGCTAACTCCACCGGTTCCAGTGGTGGAAGTCAACGCTACTATTCCAACTGGGAACAGCTTTGAACTGCTGAGGAGGGTACGAAAGAATTCTCCAACCGCTACACTGAAAAGATCTCCTCCGCCTGCGGAGAGAGTCCCAGAAACAAAGCAAGAACAGCCCCCTCAACGGCTGTCCTCAAGAATTTATAAAGTTTGGAGGAGGGTTCAAGACTCCGTGATCGACACGGATCACTCCCGTCAACGAAAGAAGATGAAGGTGCAAAAAGAAAAGGACCGTCCTATTAAACAGCAGAGGACAACGATCACCAAGATGCCCACTGCAACGGCCCCTTCAACTTCAACGGCCCACAAAAGAAGAAGGCCGGAGAAAACCCCCGCGCCCGCCGCAAATGCCAAAGGTGGTGAGCCTAAACGCCCTAAGTCCGGGGGCATGATAGTTCATACAGTTTATGTGGCATCAGGAAAGGAGGATAGCCGCATATCAACAGGTCATAGACCGCACACGAGGTCGGTGACTAAGGCTCAGGAGCAGCAGCAGAAGCTCCAAGAAATGATGAACGCTATGGCCGCACTTACAGGGCCAAAAGAAAACCTTGAAACGTCCTCGGATGAACGCCAAGAGGAACAAATCGACGCCGAATTCCTTCGTTGGATATTGGAGAAGAAGGATAAAGAGGCTGCTGAACAAGCAGCCAACATACAGCGTATGGGCCTCCTCTTCCAAGACATGATAGGGATGATGATACAACAAGATCCTCCGGCTGAAGAGCCCCCGATCGTCCTTGGAGACGATAGGGGAGAAACATCAAATCCTCCACCAGCTCTGTCGATGGCCAAGGAGGATACAATCTCCAAAGCTGATTTGGATGAATACATCGCCCAGCAAATACGGGTTCATCATGCGACCGAAGAGGCCGGTCAGGTCGTAAAAATGGTGCGGCCATATCCAAGTTGGTATGATCAAATCAAGTACCCACCCGGTTACACAATTCCCAAGTTCCATGTCTACAAGGGGACGGACAATCCTCACCAGCATGTTGCCCAGTTCAGGACACTTTGCGGCAACACCGGCGGTGATGACAAGCTGTTGCTTCGCCAGTTTGTTGGAAGCTTATCAGATACGGCGTTTGAGTGGTACTCTGAGCTCCCGAACGACTCTATTAAAACCTTTGCAGAGATAGAGCTGCTGTTTACTCAGCGTTTTGCAAGCGCCAGTGAACGTACCCCGATGACGGCACTGATTAACGCCAAGGTAAAACCCGGCGAGACGTGGGTTCAGTACGCTATACGATGGCGGAACTTATGGTCGAAGTGTGAGCAGCGCATTGAAGAAGCTTCCACGGTGGGTATGTTTGTGGGAACCCTTGATCCGCAAGCAACCATCTCACAATTTATGATGTTTTTCAAGCCAACTACCTTCCAAGCCTTGATTGACAAACTAGCGCAAATGGATCAAATGGGCCATAAACCCCCTCTTCCAAGGCCGGACTCCCGAAATGACAAAGGGAAGGGAAAAGCGATCGTCGTCGCTAATGCTCAACAACAACCGAGCGACTCGAAGCCGGTTGCTCGTCAAAATAATATGCGCCCGTACGTACCCCTTGAGGATAGGATGGGACGTCCTTATTCCTTTCCCCACGATAAAACGAGGAGGTTATTCGAGCTGGCGTTGCGTAACAGACTCATAAATCTGCCGGATCCAAAACGTCCGTTGCAACCAAGTGACGTCAACGAGCCCAACTACTGTCCTTATCATCGAGTACTAGGCCATCCGATCGAAGATTGCTACGTTTTCAAGAATTGGCTTGAAAACCAGTACCGACAGGGCAAGTTCGCGTTATCTGACAAATGGAAGGTGAATCCCCCGCAGCCCCACACCTCTAAGGGGACGAATACGCCGGGGGCAACATGCTCCATCATTGAAGAAGCTCCTTGGGAGGTTGTATTATCAGCCAAGACAAAGAGGATGCTAAACGATCTTCAGACATGTCCAGCGATCGAGTGGAAGAACCCGTTGGAACCGCAGGTCATTGAAGGGATGTTGAAACCACGTCCAACTCCAAAGACCGATGGTGGTGGCTCAAGCACTCGCAACCAGTCGTCAAAATCTTCGAAAAAGAAGAAAAAGAAGTCAAAGAAGCCCGTGAAGCCTGGTGACAAGCGCACGGACCTGCAAAACAAATTGATGCGCTGGAGGAATACAACCAGAAGGCACGGACTCCCATTACGCTCCAAGAATTCCTCAGTCACGTTTTTCAAGAAGAAGATGAGGAAGGAAGTTCATCGGATAAATCCAAGGAATATGTGGCGAGCTGTCATATGATTTCCCATTCGGCCACAAACGAGGAGGAGACTCCTTGCATTGAAAAGCTGGGGGCAGATCCTGAACCAAAAGTTCTGGGGCCATCAGATGAGGAAATTGACGCATTCCTCAACGAAGCTCGATTGAAAAGTAAAGCTGATCGAGAACGCGAGACGGCTATATTTGAAAGGGCCAAGCGCCAGCGACTTGATGAAGGAGCTGAGACGATCCCGGTGGAGCTAAACACCTCCGCTACCGACAAAAGCCAATTCAAGATAAAAAAGAAATTTGCTAAGGCCATGTCAATGGGTATGAAGCTACCATCCTCCGAAGAAGAAATTACCGGTGAAGCGAAAATGCACCCGTCTTATTGCTTGTATCATCAAAAGATTTCGCACCCCACTCGAGAGTGCAAAGCTTTCGATAGATGGTGGCAAGGATACGTTGCTCACCGACAACACTTTAAGCGGGAAAAGCGTAAAGCTCGTCGAGAGCAAAGAAATATGATCGAAAGGCTTAAAAGAACTGCTGGCGATTGTTGCGTGGTTAACACCGGTGGATTACAAGTGCCTACATTCGGGAGTGATTCTGATGAAGAACTAGAACTTGCCCCTCTCTTCAAAGAGTCCGCTTCGAGAACAGAAGAAGAACCAAAGGTTTGCGAAAATATCCGGCTACGTAATTGCACGCTGCCCGAAAAGAACCTCGGACCCTCGAACAGAAAAGATAAAGGGAAAGAAAAGGTCTCTGAAGATATCATCTTAGATGACCAAGTGGCGGAAGAGTTAAACGCCAAGAACCCGCCCAAGAGAAATAAGGTAGACTACAACGTTTTGGCGCATCTGAGGAAGCTGCCCTCACAGCTCAGCATTCTTGACGCCCTTTTGCTATCAAAAGAAGAGAGAGATTCGTTGATTAAGGCGCTCCAAGATCCGGAACAATTCCAAGCATGCTTGGCCGAGGAAAAGATGAAGGATGAATTGGAGGAAGTGCACACGGCCGATGTTACTTTTGGCGATGAAGACCTTCTACTTGGGACGTGCGAACACAATCGCCCTCTCTATGTCTCGGGATACTGCCATGATATAAAGATAGGCAAAATCCTGATTGATAACTGGTCGTCTGTTAACCTACTCAACGTGCGGGTGTTGAAAGAAATCTGCATGAGCGTCCAGCACCTTGCTCGTGACAAGATCACCATCTCCGGGTTCGACTCCCAATTGTCAAAGACTCTTGGATCTGTGATACTGACGCTACGCTTCGGGCTACTCGTCACGGACATTAAGTTCCACGTCATAGACGCCAAGACATGTTACAACGCTTTGCTCGGCCGACCATGGTTACACGAGTATAACATCATCCCTTCTACACAACATCAGTGTATGAAGTATTTTAAGGATGGTTTCGAGTATACCGTGATGGGAGAACTGAACCCGTTCTCTGTGAACGAGGTCCGCAAATACGAAGATGCCAAATACTTCTTGCCGGATTTCAAAGACACGGAGAAGTGTCACAAGCCGGAAGATAAAACTAATGCCACCATCCCTGTCTTCGGCAGTGACACCGAGGAAGAAGAGGAGATAGTGTATTCGGGTCCGCCCCAATATAACAAGCCAGGACCGTCTACTCCTACATTGGTCTTTGGTAGCGATTCAGAGGACGAGGTCCATGTCGTATATTCTGCTCGACCTTCAATACAAGCTTCTGCTGATGAAGAGCAAAGTCTGCAAGTTGCCATGGCGCCGCCTAAACATTATAAAGAACTGGACGCACTTAATATCTACAGTGTAGAAGAGCTACGGACATTCTATATCCCTCCCAGGCGAGAAAACGAGAAAGCAATCCTGTTTTACCGCTCTGAAGAAACCAATGTGAAAAAAGAAATCTGGCATGGCGCAGATCCTGCGCTCGACAGGCTTCAGCCTATCCGTCTTCCCAGATATTATACGGAGGGTTTGAAGAAGCTGCTAAAACGCCAAGGGATATCCTTCAAGCAGACCGTTCGAAAAGCCAAGTTCTACGACAAAGTCTGGAACATTCCTAGAACTCAACGCAAGCTACCTAATGGGAGAATGGAAACAAAAGGGCTTGGATACATCCGGTCAAAGAAACGAGAATTACTACACGGCTGCTACATCGTGTACGACTTCAATGAAGAAGCAGATGCTCAATGGGAGGACGCTAATCCTGAGACAGTAAAAGTTCCAAATGCAAAAGAGCCCGGTCCGTCGTTCGAGGAACAAATGGACAGACTTATAAAGAAAGCTGGTCAAAAGGTCCGAGATGATCACAACCGTGAGACGGCCATCTACGAGAAAGCCAAGACGCAACGCCTTCTCCAACAGGCCGTAAAGGATGAAAATGCCGCTCCTTGTCAACCCGTTATAAAGAAGGCTCAGCTCAAAAGCAGAAATAAGTCGAAAGGCCAAAAAGGCACTCAACAACAACAAAGCAGGGCTAAGAAGCCACGCAAACGGGAGTCGAGCGTTATTGATCTATCCCTTATGAAGAAAATGGGACGAGCATACTCGTTTCCTCGGGACAAGACGAAGAAAATACTTGATCTCGCCCTGAAACATCAAATGCTTACACTGCCAGAGTCCAAACACCCTGAGCAAGCAGGCGAAGTCTTCAACCCAAATTATTGCTCTTACCATCGAGTAATAGGGCATCCGCTTAAAAATTGCTTCACCTTCAAGAATTGGGTCGAAGATCAATATCAGCTTGGTAAATTCGCTCTGTCCAACAACTGGAGGGTAGCACCACCACAAAAGCACGAGCCTAAGGGTACGAAAGAAAAACCAGTTTCACATGGGGATTGGAAGCGAATTCGTACCTGTCACATGATAACAATACTACAAGAAGAATCCGAGAACATGGACAGCCTTCCCTGGTGCCTCGAAAACAGCAATGATGAGGTGATCTCAGAATTTCCCCCAGCTCCGAAAGAACTAGAGGATGGAATACATACCACTGCAGATAACCTCAAGAAAATTGAGTTGGGGACGATAAACGATCCGCGACCGACATTCGTCAGCGAGCTGCTGTCTGAAGAGAGGGTGGTTGCGTTAAAAGACATCCTTGTACAGCATAAAGATTGCTTCGCATGGAACTATTCTGAGATGCCAGGACTTGATCCAGAAGTTGCTGTACATAGACTGACGATATCCCCGAGTGTCAAGCCAGTTAAACAGGCACCAAGAAGAATGCGGCTCGAGCTTGAAATGAGTATCAATGCTGAAGTCAAAAAGCTAATCGACTCTGGCTTCATCCAGGAAGTTCAATATCCAGATTGGATCGCCAACATTGTCCCGGTGATGAAGAAAAATGGGACGGTGCGCATATGCGTGGACTTTCGGGATCTCAACAAAGCCTGCCCAAAGGATGATTTCCCAGTACCAGTCACCGAACTGATGATAGACAATACGTCCACGCATGAGATTTTCTCATTCATGGACGGCTCATCAGGATATAATCAAATAAAAATGCATCCCGAAGACCAGAAACATACAGCTTTCCGGACTCCTTTGGGAATATTCTGTTACAAGGTGATGCCCTTCGGTTTAAAGAACGCCGGTGCCACCTACCAAAGGGCCATGACGAAGATCTTCGATGACCTTATACACGAAATCGTCGAATGCTATATCGACGACCTCGTTGTTAAAAGCAAATCATATAAGGAACATCTCGAGCATCTGAAGACCGTATTTCAACGTCTTCGGCAATATAACTTGAAGATGAATCCGCTCAAGTGTGCATTCGGAGTTTCCTCAGGAAAATTCCTGGGATTCATTGTTCGACACCGGGGTATCGAAATAGATCCGTCCAAGATCAAGGCAATCATGGAAATGCCTCCGCCGAGGACTCTCAAACAGTTGCGGTCTCTCCAAGGGAAGCTCGCATACATACGACGATTTATAGCCAATCTTTCAGGCAAGTGCCGTCCCTATAGCCACCTGACGAAGAAGGGAACTCCATTCGTCTGGGACCAAAAATGCCAAAGTGCGCTAGACAAGATCAGGCAATACCTGCAAAACCCGCCAGTGTTGGCTGCGCCAGTTAAGGGAAAGCCTCTCATTCTTTATACAACTGCTCTCGAAGGTTCTTTAGGCGCGTTATGGGCGCAGGAGAATGACCAGGGAAAAGAAAGAGCACTCTACTACTTAAGTCGAGTTCTGCTGGGGGCAGAAAGCAACTACTCCCCCATTGAAAAGCACTGCTTGGCGTTGATCTTCGCAATAACAAAGCTTAGACATTACGCATTAGCACATGAAGTCCATCTCATTTCAAAGGTGGACCCTCTCAAATACCTAATGTCAAAGGCCATATTGACGGGACGACTCGCTAAATGCGCCCTGCTCTTAATGGAGTTCTCGATAACGTACCGACCTCTCAAGACAGTGAAAGGCCAGGCCATTGCCGACTTCCTTGCTGAGCACCCGATACCTGCCGATTCTCCCCTAAAGTGCGATTTGCCAGAAAAACATGCATTTGACGCAGTCGACAGTGGTGATACCCGTTGGGAGCTTTATTTCGATGGAGCATCTTCCATGAAAAAGCACAAACAAAGTACACCAATGATCAAATCGGGAGTAGGCCTTATCTTCGTGACCCCACAAGGAGGAATAATGCGCTTCGCTTTCTCCTTAACAGAACCGAGAACGAATAATGAAGCTGAATATGAAACTTTGATAGCAGGTCTCGAGATCGCCATTGACATGGGAATTGAAAGCCTCCTCATATATGGAGACTCCCAGCTAGTCGTCAGTCAAGTGAACGGCGATTACCAAACATGCAAACCGGAATTGGTAAAATACGGGGAAAAGGTGCAACAATTGCTGACCCAAATTCCCTCCTATACTTTGGAAAGTATACCACGCGCAGAAAATAGCAAAGCGGACGCGTTAGCTAAGCTTGCTAAAGAGCTGGCTGACGAGAACCTCGATGAGGTTAGAATCATGGTACAAAGTCGTCGGGTGCTCGCCCCCGCAGAAATACCTCCGGGATCAACCGAAGAGAAGGGAGTGACTGAACAAGCGACCTTACAAATAAAAGACCATGAGAAGGTTGAGGATTGGAGGGAAGTCTTTATAGACTACTTCAAGTCCCACCAAATGCCCGAAGATGCGTCCGCACGACACCAGCTCATGAAACGAGCTCTGTTTTTCGCCTTCGTCAATAATACTCTATACAAGAGGTCATTCGATTCTCTGTAGCTGAGGTGCTTAGGACCGGACGAAGCGAAAAGAGTCGTTCAAGAGGTTCATGACGGAATCTGCGGTTCTCACCAAGCAGGCCCAAAGATGAAGTTAAAGATCAAACGGATGGGCTACTACTGGCCCACGATGATTCAGGACTGCCTCGAATATGCGAAACAATGTCACTCATGCCAAATCCATGGGGACTTCATCCATCAACATCCCAATCCACTGCATCCAACAGTGGCTAACTGGCCGTTCGAAATGTGGGGAACTGACATAGTCGGCCCCATCGAACCGGCATCGTCCAGGGGACATCGTTTCATCTTGGTGACGACTGATTACTTCTCCAAATGGGCGGAAGCGGTACCGTTGAGGGAAGTGAAGACGGAGAATATCCTCCATTTTTCAAAATGCATGTCATATACCGGTTCGGAACCCCGAGAAGGATCATCTCTGATAATGGGCCAGCTTACAGAAGCCACAAGATCAGTCGCTTCGCGCAACAGCATAATATAGACTGGAGATATTCCTCGGTTTATAATCCGCGAACCAATGGACTAGCTGAAGCCTTCAACAAGACATTAACAAAAATCATAAAGAAAACGGTGTCACGAAATAAGAAAGACTGGCACGAAAGACTGCAAGAAGCTTTCTGGGCGTATCGAACTACGTTTAAAACGGCCATGAACGCAACGCCATATGCGTTGGTATTTGGTACAGAAGCAGTACTCCCTCTCGAGATAGAGTTACCCTCTCTACGAGTGGCAGTCCACTACGAGCTGACGGACGAAGAAAATGCCCACCTTCGGCTTGAGGAGCTTGACGCCCTTGATGAAACTAGGCTCATAGCGCAGCAAAATCTGGAAGCTTATAAAGCAAAAATGATGCGCTCATACGAAAGATTGACCCGACCGAGGACATTCCACCAAGGCGAATTCGTGCTAGTGGTCAAAAGGCCTATGATTCCCAATCGCGCCAAGCGGGGAAAATTCGAGCCAAACTATGAAGGCCCGTACATCATAGATAAGGTCTACCAGGGTGGGGCCTACCTACTCATGGACATGCATGGTGAAAGGCCTTTCAGACCAATAAACGGTCGCTTCCTAAAGAAATACTACGCTTAATGAGCCACAGCCTAGGTCAATGATAGATGACGACGACTATGTCCGCTCGCTATCTTCCTAAGCTCAAGCTTTATAAGCAGTAGCCAGCTTCTCAATAGCGGACCGAAATGTCCTTAAACTAACAGCGGACCGAAATATCCTTAAACTAATAGCAGACCGAAACGTCTTTAAACTACTACCGCAAAATCTTTAGGCTGACGAGATATAAAAAAAACATATAAAAATAAAATAAAAAAAACGGTATGTCCATAAGCAAAAAGCGGCACGGATGAAAACCCGAAAGGGCTCTGTGAGTAAAAACAGCAGGGCTACCGACGAGTGTTCGTGAAAACCCGAAAGGGCGCGACCTCATTAAAAAAAAAAAAGAAGAGAAAAAGAAAATAAAAAGAATAAAAAAAAGGGGGGTATGTCCATAAGCAAAATGGGCACGGATGAAAACCTGAAAGGGCTCCGTGAGTAAAAACAGCAGGACTACCGGCGAGTGTTTGTGAAAACCCGAAAGGGCGCAGCCTCGTTAAAAGACACTTATAGGGTCCTCTCGACCTTATAAGGAGAAACCACCTGCGTGAGATCCTTACGACTCACAAGGGAACAACACACTTAGGGATCCCCACGATCCCCAAGGAGAAAATACACTTGCGAGATCCTCACGACTCGTAAGAAGAACTCTCTTATGGGACCCTCACGGCTCATAAGAGTTGAAAGTCTTAAGTTACAGAGACCTAAACCTGTGCTTAAGCAACCCCCACAACTTCCGATATTGCCCTACAAGTGGCTCAATACTGACCCTTGTATACAATTCACGGGCGCGAATAAACATTTCCCTAACCAAGGTCCATCCGTGACTGGGGATATGTTCGCATAACCCTTGTAAATCCTCTCGATTTGCAAAGAGAAAACCCTCCTGTAGGATCCTTACGACTTACAGAGGAACAAAACACTTAGGAACCCTCACGATTCCTAAGGAGAAAATACACCTATAAGATCCTCATGACTTGTAGGAAGAAATAGCTTTGTGAGACCCTTACGGCTCATAAAGTCAAAAGCCTTAGTCGACAGGACCCTCACCCTGGTCGCTAAGCCTCCTTTGTTCGACAATAACAGAGGTAAATGATGATTCGCTCCTGGCGATATCCCAGTTGTAGCGGTGCTGATGCCGAAATCGGTGTCCAATTTTAGGTTTACGGCAAAAAGCCGTTAGGCCGCACATGCATACGAAATAGCCGAAATGATGGGGCAACTTGCAATAAAAGAAAAAGAAAAAGCAGCAAGTAAAATGTATGCATGCGAAATAGCCAAAATGATGAGGCAACTCGCAATAAAAAGCAGCGAGTAAAGATAAAATAAATAGCCGAAATGATTGGGCACCGCGAAAAATAGCCGAAATGATTGGGCAATCGCGACCTTCGCGATATAAAAGCTGAAATGATAGAGCATCGCGGAAATAAAACAAAAAATGACGATAAAACTTTGGCCCTACAGTTAAGATCACATCGATCCCTGTATACAATCCAAGGGCGTAAACAAAGGGGGAACCATATTTTCCCAACAGACTCCGTCAGACGACAAAGCCAAACCTCGACGGTTCGTTTCAACCGAAGAAGCCAATGTGTTCAACAAACTCCTCGACTCACGGATACAAACACTCCTTGATGAGAGCCTCCTGATCCGCGTCGACTTGCAGAGCCACCAGTGCCTCCGTGGAAATCCTCGACTCGTTTCAAACCCCAAGGAAACAAATAATCCTTGGCGCTTGGGAAACAAATAATCCCTAGCAAACTCCTCGACTCACGGATACAAACACTCCTTGACGAGAGCCTCCTGATCTGCGTCGACTCGCAGAGCCACCAGTGCCTCCGTGGGAATCCTCGACTTGTTTCAAACCCCAAGGAAACAAATAATCCTTGGCGCTTGGGAAACAAATAATCTCTAGCAAACTCCTCGACTCACGGATACAAACACTCCTTGACGAGAGCCTCCTGATCCGCGTCGACTTGCAGAGCCACCAGTGCCTCCGTGGGAATCCTCGACTCGTTTCAAACCCCAAGGAAACAAATAATCCTTGGCGCTTGGGAAACAAATAATCCCCAGCAAACTCCTCGACTCACGGATACAAACACTCCTTGACGAGAGCCTCCTGATCCGCGTCGACTTGCAGAGCCACCAGTGCCTCCGTGGGAATCCTCGACTCATTTCAAACCCCAAGGAAACAAATAATCCTTGGCGCTTGGGAAACAAATAATCCCTAGCAAACTCCTCGACTCACGGATACAAACACTCCTTGACGAGAGCCTCCTGATCTGCGTCGACTCGCAGAGCCACCAGTGCCTCCGTGGGAATCCTTGACTCGTTTCAAACCCCAAGGAAACAAATAATCCTTGGCGCTTGGGAAACAAATAATCCCTAGCAAACTCCTCGACTCATGGATACAAACACTCCGTGACGAGAGCCTCTTGACCCACGCAGAGCCACCACTGTCTTTGCGGAAGAATTCCCGGTTCGTCTCAACTTGCAAAATGAAGCCTCAGGAAGCATGGACTAAGAAAACTTGCTTCCTGAACAATGGGACCCTACAAGTCAATCCAAAATGGTCTCTTGCATACTATTCACGGGTCTCACTCTCCAAAGTCGAATTTCGACGAGGAGGGAAACAACCGCTTATGAGTCCTCTCGACTCGTAAGAGGGAAAATTCTCTTATAGGATCCTTACGACTTGTAAGAGAAAATAACACTTAGGAATCCTCACGATTCCTAAGGAGAAAACCCACCTACGATATCCTCTCGATCCGTAGGGAGAAAGATCTCTATGAGACCCTCACGGCTCATAGAGTTGAAAAGTCTCAGGCAGTAGACCTGAACCTGCGGCCTAAGCCATCGTTATTTCTTAAGGAAGTCAGAATATTCGTTTTAGATATCCATCAATCATGGTTATTAAGACAGCCTGCTGACAATAAAAAGAAGATGACAGAAAGAATATCTGATCTACATTTGATCTGGCGTTCGTGACGCATTCATTTATGCACGGGCAGAAAACTCAGGACGAGAAATAAGAGAACCTGAAATAAAAAGTTTCCATTCATATTGGCAAAAATTCTTACAATCATGAAAAGCAGTAAAAGGAAAATATTATTACAATGGAATGACTTCAGATCCGGGGCAGGGATTGAGGAATTCAAAAGTAAGGCCGTCCAAAGTTCTTCTGGCCTTTCTAATTATTCTTATGCGCAGCCTCTCGCGCTCCTTGGTGTCGATATCATCGACAAGCCCTTCCGGCCTTCGATAAGCAGCAACGATCGTCGTCTGCTGAAAGATTTGATGTAGGATATCAACGAGGTTGTTTCGCCGTTTCTTCGAAATCAGCCCCGTCAGGTACACTGAATGCACCTTGTCTTCGGCATCATCTAGCGCATTGAGCGGTAAGGCCTCGTGAAGACCTGGGAGTGCTCTCCATATTGCCCCCAGCACGACTTTCAAAAGGGCCGAAAGACGAGGTAGCAGCCAGCCACCGCTGGCATTCAGGCGATCCATGACCTCTGCACATTGAGCGTCTGTAAACTCCTGGTTTTGTTCACGACCCTGTGCGCGGATATCGTCGTAGGTGATGAACTCATGCAAACTGTATAGATGCACCGCCATTATGCCTGAAGGAAATACTACGGAAGATTAGCGGCAGAAGAAAAAACAATATACATAGAGGGCTAAGTTTTCTTTAGAAGCTCTTCTGGTTGGGATTAATAAGAGTTAATCCAAGAATCGGTGTTACCTGAAGTTTTTCTAAAAACTTTTTAAAAAGGAGCAAGGCACCGGAGTTCTTGAAGGCAAGAACAAAGCTCTGAAGTTTTTGAAAATAAAAATCTGAAAGATGATAAGTATCTGTGGGGGACCAAAGGTCCTATTTATAGGCATCAAGTGCCTCTTCGACTTCCAAAAGTTGTCACGGCGGTTTACCCTAATCAGAGCGAAACTCTGTTCAAATTCCGAGGCGGGAGATGAAGCAACGCTTCGTCTTCCCCCAATCAGAGCAAAGCTCTGTCTTGAAAATTAATTTGATGAAGCGACGCTTCAGATTATTTGCGCTGCGCTACGTGCCACGTGTCTGACGCAGACGCATCAGCGCAGCGCCCAAAGCAGCGCACCCAATCAGAGCAAAGCTCTATTTCAAGCAAAATTTAAGGAAGCAACGCTTCAGCTGCGCTGCGCCGTGCACTACACGACACGTGTCAGCGCAGATGCGGTAGCATAGGTGCGCTGCGCCGTGCGCTACACGACACGCGTCAGCGCAGATGCGCTAACACAATTGCGCTGCGCCGCGCGACATGTATCATACTATGGAGCATTTACGCCAAACAAAATTAAAGTTCTGAAGAAATCTTTTCCGTTCTTGTTAAAACAAGAAGATTTTCTTCTGTAAAACAGAAGCCCTTGGATCAAAGATCCGACGGTGGGGAAAGTTCCGCCAAATCATTCAGAAAAGGGATTTCTTCAATAAATTGAACTTGCTTATCAATTTGCAAGATGAAGCCTCAGGCAGCAGAGGTGGGAAAACTTGCTTCCTAAAAAATGGGGCCCTACAAGTCAATCCGAAATGGTCTCTTGCATACTATTCACGGGTCTCACTCTCCGAAGTCGATTTTCGACAAGAAGGGAAACAACCACTTACGGGTCCTCTCGACTCATAAGAGGGAAAAATTCTCTTGTAGGATCCTTACGACCTATGAGAGAAACCACACTTAGGAATCCTCACGATTCCTAAGGAGAAAACCCACCGACGAGATCCTCTCGATCCGTAGGGAGAAAAGCCTCTATGAGACCCTCATGGCTCATAGAGTTGAAAAGTCTTAGGCGGTAGACCTGAACCTGCGGCCTAAGCCATCGCTATCTCTGGGAGAAATGAAGTTATCGGCCAATGAGGTTCATCAAAGATATCATGCAAAAAAAAAGGGGGGGGGGCGGCGGAGAAATGACACAAGACATTACAAAAATGTGCACCTTTTATTCATAAATATTGATCGAGTACAGGATACATTGCACTAAAGAATAAAAAATGTATATATATCTATTTTACAAAGAGAATTACTGAGAAGGAAGTGTCTTGCATAGATTTAGCAATTGCTCGCATACTTCCTTCCACGCCTTCTCTTGATCAGCTGCCATCGCCAGTGCGGCCTCTGCTTGAGCCCGCTGCTGCCTGAAGGATGCAAGCTGTTCCCCAACAACCTGCTGAGTTGCTTCACAGCCTCGGGCATCACGCTCGGCGGCATCAAGCTTCCGCCTCAGTGCTAGCCCATTAGAGATACGCTCCAGGAGGCCTTCAAACACGGCTTTCACTTCAGCAGCATTCGTCCTAACTTCAGCGCGCAGGCGAGCGGTTGCGCTTGAAGATTCCTGACGCTCCTTCAACCGTAAAGCTGCTTCCTGCTCCAAATGGCGGAGATAAGAAGCGCTCTGCTCGAGCCAGGCTGTCCGTTCGGTGCTCATGGCTAAAACTTCGGGAGAAGGGCGCGTCGTCTCCAACCGATGCAAGCAGGCCTCAATCTCTCTGCAGTGGTTAACCAAAGATTCGACAACGCCTTCATTGTGAAAGTTTACGAGCGCCGCCAACATCGGGTTAACCTCCATTGCGAAATCCACGACAGAAGGGAGAGCGTCCATGTTAAGCTCTTCGATATACCCGCTCAGCATGCCCAAACTCATCACGGCACCTTTTGAAGATGGACGTTTCAAGAAAGGGCCCGCTGGTGAGAGAACACGAGACTCAAGGGAGATTGGAGCTGGAACAATAGCTGCAAAACGAAACATGGTTAAACAATGATTCGAAAAGATGCTGAAGGATCATATAAAAAGAGGGGAGGAATATACTGTACCAGCTGCAACGGACGACAAAGCCGGAAGGGCCGGTGGCGTGACAGGTCTTGTGTCCCCTCCTTTGATTCATGGCACTACAATCAGGAAGAGGAAAAGTCAGAAATGATCCTATACTCCCTCGAAAGATATCGGAATGACACTCACCGGCACTACTAGAGGGAGAAGCGAGTTCGGATGGGAAGGAGAAGTGTGGGAGCAACACTTGGTATAGATGATCAAAGAGCGCTCCTGAAAGGGCACAGTGGTATAATGTTAGTACAAAAGCTACACGTTTAAAAGATTAACGCATGAGCCGTAATTCCATACCTTCCAACATCCGCGATGGTACAAGGGAAGGCGGGGAGGTGATCACCGCCAAAGCAGTAGTTGACGGTGCTCCTTCGAGCAATGGAGCGTCGGCACTGGCCGCACCTGCAAAGACAAACTTGTTAGAAGAGATCGCAAGATATATAAAAAGAAGAACGCTGGTAACTCAAAATTTACCCGACGAGCTGCCAGCCGAAACTGAAGCAATCCCCTCCTCCGTTGACATGAGAACACCGCCCGTAGCCTCATCACCCGACTCGATGGGAACCATAGTTGTGCTCGCAAGCCCTGGAGACGGCAAGGAACCATACGCGGGGAGGGCTATGATTGGAGTATTGCCAGATTCCTGGGAAAGAGCGGTTAGCTCCTCCTCAGGAATCGTGGCCGCCTCACCCGATACTCCCTCGGGTTCTGCGGTCGCGGTTGTCTCATCCATCGGCACCACGAGGTCTCCAGCCTCAAGCGCCTCGCCCTCTACTGCCTTCGGCTCGGTTAATATAATCATCTCATCTGCCGCCACTTCAGGTGCGGCATCAATGACCCTCTCGGCGGCGGATCCCTCAACCTCTGTTTCAGGCCCCGTGGCCCCGATGACGTTGCTCACTGTCGGCTCGGGTTCGGCAAGTACAGCTTCCTCCGCTCCCCTGGGTTCAACGGTCTCCGCCTCCCCCTCAGCCGGACTTGGCCCTGCAATGTGGAATGAATATGAGCCAACGGCTTTATAATTCTTACAACAAGGCTCTGAAAGAAATGCTACCTGAAGAGGATTTATCGTTTGCACTTCGGGCCGCGCGCGCTACTTGCCTATGAGCAGTAGATAGGGCGGCAGGGGCCTCTTCAGAAGGAGTGTCGGCGTGAGGAATAGTGCTAGGGCCCGCTCCCGTGGCCAAAGCAGCTCTGCGCGCCTTTGCTTCGCGTCTCAACCGCTTCCGCTCCTCCCGAGCCGTTGAGACGGATGCCACTAGGGCTTCTTTAATTGAGGCGTCCTCGTCCGTGAATAGGGATGCCTCCAGATTTTTCAGGGCATCCCTTGTCGTTTTGTCAAGTCGAGGCTCCTGCAGCAGCCTCGACGAGATCAGGACTTCAGTAACGGCCTTGGGAAGGATCCCCGCATCAATTGATACAACCCCTGCAAAGAAACAAAAGAAGGTTAGGTCGACCATCAGAAAAGATGACAAACTTTCCTTATAAAAGAGAAAGGGGTGAGACATACCAACGCCTGCTAAAGCGCGCTTCTCCTCCTCCTCTTGGAAGGTTTTCAAAGAGGCAGCGATAGCCTCTTCAGTAGAGACACCTGTTGAAAAGGAAGCAAATATTAGTTAAAGATAATAATAAAAAGTGCAATAAAATGACAAATAAAGCGGCTGATGATTACCTGACTCAGCGAGTTTGCTTAACATCGCTTCGAGCCTCGCCGATCGCTCCGAAGCTGCAATGGCGGCAGCCAAATTGGTGTCCGCAGGGTCTACCAAGAAGCCCTCGTTGCTGCCATATTCACATATGCCTTCGGTGGGAGGAGCCGCAGGCTTTAAGCCGAGGATCGCATCGAGGGAAAGGGTGGACTTCTTCTTCTTCTTCTGTTCGCCAGCTTTAGATCCACCCGGAGTAGATTTGTGCTTGGCAGTCACTTTAGGATGGCGGGTCCCAATATCTGCTCCTACGCCTGGCTCTGGCGATACTACATTAGCCGCCTTCGTGGGAGCACGGGGCGCCGATGGTGCATCCACCGTAGCGGGCAGCGGCAATCCCCGCGGGGGGCTCAACATGCGTGGTCGATCGACTCCAGCATCTTTTAGCGGAGGGACGACCGGGAGCCTTGGCTGCAAAGGGGCCTTGCGATCGCCGCCGGGAGGCGCACCCCTACGGTCAACCAGCATACGCTTCTCCGTTAAGATAATTGGGCCCATCGCGTGCGCATACCAGGCCACATATGAATTAAGCATCTTAGGGGCACAGCTGGGTTCACTAATGAAGAAATAGGAACCTGTGTTAAGCCGTGTAAAATGATGCATCGCATTCTTTATCCCCTCTGGGCCGACCACGGGCGTTTCCAAGAAAGCTTCCAGCAGGATCCCTTGGTTGTAGCTTGACTGCCGGGCAAATCGGTGTGGGTTATATCTCATAAACAAGGCTGTCTTATTCTGCCTGAACACTAGATAGCCCGGCCGGATGGAGTAGAGATGGAGGATTTCCCGAGCTTTTAATACAGAAGCCCCATCTTTGAAATCATCACGTAGTGGCACCACTGACTTAGTGGTCTCTGAGCCTATGGTGATGACCTTATCCACAAAAGCAATCTTTGCTCCGACCAGATGTGGACGCAGGAGCAGTCCCCTAGAATCCCGCGGGGATGCAACCACAATTGAAGCCCCGACCAACCGCATGATTCTCGGAAGTCTACATTTCTCAAAGAACGGAGGAGTCTTATGGGCACCAAACACCCCTTGCATGTGCATCTCCATCCAAGAAGTGAAATAGTGCATCGGGAAGTTGGCAGGCTGTACCCTAGGCTCACTGGCGTCCGCCGCTACGCTAAGTCCATGATAAAGGTAAGCCAGCCCGGCGATTCCTACTGATAACTGTAAACCAGCCACCATCCGATGCGCTGGGTAAAAGACAGAGGACCGCATGAGGCGGGGGTGCATGGGAAGCGTGAAGCTGCATAACCATAAACCCAAGAACCCTATAAAAAAGGTCTCCTCGTCTATGCCAGGAACGGCGATTTCTGAGAAAGGGACGTTGGCAGTGCCGGGGAGATAAAAATCCCGCTGGTCATTTTCCGATATAGGTCGGCGGTCCAAGCCGAAACCAAAAGGGTCAGCAAGCTGAGCGAACTTCTCGCCCTGCTCTGATAGGAACTCCGGGAGAATAAAGCGAGCAATAAAATCTGCGAAACTGATGCCCCGGTCGCCCGATTCCAAATGGAGTTCCTCATAGATCTCCAACACCTTCACCAAGCCCGGATGCTGATGCTGAATGGCATTCTCCGGAGTTAAGTCAAACACCAACTGCTTGGTGGAAAAGACGTACTCGTCAGGAGGAAGCAGCTCCTCGTAGTGCTCCCCCCTCATTGGTAGACCCGAAATTTCAACAAATTCCTCCAAAGAGATAGAGACTTCCCTATCCGCCATCAGGAAGGTGTGGGTGGGGATATTCTATTGTTCAATAAAGGCCTTTATCCACCACGTTGGAGGAGAGGGATACTCGAAAAGCGAAACGTAGACGGCCGAATATAAACCAATCATCGTTAGGTGAGTCCTTTTCGCCGTTAAGATGTAGTGGGCCCATTGCAAATATCCGGCGAGCGGTCGCGGGATCAGTCCAATATTGTAGGCCTGTCCCCAAGGGCGTGCTTCACCTTGACAGATTCGCCTCCCCAAGATGTCTATCGCCGGCGGCGGCTGCACTGGGATGGCAACGATTGCAGGCTGGAGGAGGTCGTCAGAATTCCAATTTTTAACCTCCACGGCATACTTCACCGGGGTCTGGTCCGCATAAGGGATCGTAACTATGGGCTCAGAGGGCGAGGCGGAGCTGAAGCTGCGACGGCCTTGGATGATTTGGCTGTACCACCTTCCCCACAGGTGGAGTTTCTTGCACTCGGGGTCATGATCTTTAATCAAAGCGAACGCCACCCGGTCCACTGGCGAATGGGGGAACCCTCCTTCCGAGCGAACAAAAGGGAAGGACAAATCTTCAGACATGTTTCCTGAAAAAAAAAATAACCGTTAGTGTTCCAATGCTTCACATTTTAAAATCTTACATCACACTGCAATGCAGTGGGTAGGGGACCAAAGGGGGACCCACAAAATCTGGATGACGGCGCATCATTTAATAAAACAGTCCCATCATTGGATGAAACTGTCAGTTAATGAAAAAGACCCCTAAGAGAATATCCTCATTAAAGGGAAATCCCTAGAGACAAGGAGAAAATCTTCTCTTTTAGAGCAAAGCTCTGTCACAGAATGACATTTGTCAAACTCTGGTCTCAAGGAAATAAAACTTCCTAAAAAAAAGAGCCTAGCTCTGTAATAATAATGAAAACTATAACTCCTAAGGATTCTTAAAAAATTTTGGGATCTTAAAGATCCATGAAAACTTTTAGGAGTTCTCCATTTTATATATATAAGAAAAAAGGGAAAATCTACGTTTGATCTATGAGCAAGGCTCTGTTGATGAAACCCCAAAGGGGTTTTCTTTAGATCAAAGATCTACAAGAGCAAGGCTCTGTTGATGAAACCCCAAAGGGGTTTTCTTTAGATCAAAGATCTATAAGAGCAAGGCTCTGTAAATTAAATTAAATTTAATTTAAATTTTTTACCTAGAACGATCTAAGTTCTGAACTTTGAAGTTCTTGGGAAGTACAAGAGCAAGGCTCTGAAAGTTATTAAGCAAGAGCAAGGCTCTGAAATTCAAATTCTTGAAAATGGTAAAGAATTACTAAGGACCAAGGGTCCTATTTATAGGCGCCTGCGCCTCTTCAACTGACCCCCTTGATCCAACGGCTAGGATCTTGCCACCGCTGCACTCACGTGCGCGCCATGTGAGCGCAACGGTGGGGGGCATTTGTTCCCCCAATCAGAGCAAGGCTCTGTTTGAATTTCAAAAATTCAAATTTTGAAGCAACGCTTCAGATCCCGTGCGCTGTGCGCAACGCGCCACGTGTAAGAAGTTGACACGCCAGCACAACGCCCAAGGCAGTGCGTCCAATCAGAGCAAGGCTCTTAGAAAAAACAAAAGCAACGCTCAGTTGCGCAAGCGCTGCGCTGCGTGACACGTGTCTGCGCAGTTGTGCAAACACAACTGCGCAAGCGCACCGCTGCGCGACACGTGTCTGCGCAGTTGCGCACACACAAGCTCACCACTGCGCGCCACGTGTCTGCGCAGTTGCGCAAGCACAACTGCGCAATCGCCGCGCCGCGCGACACGTGTCTGCGCAGTTGCGCAAACACAGCTGCGCTGCGCGACACGTGTCTCGCGCTGGGGAGTTGCGCAAAAACAGAACAAAGATTTAAAGAAATCCTTTCTGTTCTTGTTAAAACAAGAAGATTTTCTTCTGTAAAACAGGGGCATTTGGATCAAAGATCCGACGGTGGGGAAAATTTCCCCAAATCACTCAAAAAAAGATTTATGTAACAAATCTAACTAATTTATGAGCACTATAAAAAGGACCCCAGGCCTCATTTCAAAACCAGAGAGATCGGACTAAAAAAAAAGAGAAGAGAACTCTAGAGAACTCCTTGAGAATACAAAAAAAAAGGTAAAAAAAACTTTAAAATAAGAGAAAATTCTCTTAGGAATAGATCATTGATCTAAGAACAAGATCAGTGATCTTCAATAAATAAGTAAATAAATAAATAAATAAAAATAATAAAAAATAGTGCCTTGCACTTGCTATGAACCTTTGGTTCTCTGAAAAAAGAAAAAACTTGTTTTTCTTTGATCCAAATTTAGATCAAGGGATAAAAAGTGCTTTGCACCTCTTGAATCTACAAAGATTCTCAGTGCTTTGTACAAATGCAATGCATTACTTAAAGGGTCAGGCCCAAGTCAAAAAGACCTAACAGGTCTAAATAAATTGCAAAGCAGTAAAAAGACAGGTCCCCATTTAAATTAATACTCTGTTTGAGCAAAGCCCAAAATAAATGAGCAGCCCTAGTAAAAGGTCTAACAGGCCAAATGCAAACAGAACGTTGAATATTCTTAACTGGACTTAGCCCAATTTTGGCCGTAAGTCCTTAAATTAAATTGACTGAGCAAGGTTGCTCCTCCTAAATCAATTCACATCCGGTTTGAGGGTACATCTCCGAACTCCTTTGACATCCATCGTTGTAATTCCTCAACGACGTCAAAGAGGTGACGGGTCCCAACGACCACACATCGATATGGACTGCGGGGTCTTTAAACTCGTGGACCGAGACGTCCTTAAACTAATATTCGTCCCTAAATGGGAATATTGGACCGAAACGTCCCTAAACTAATATCGGACCGAAACGTCCCTAAACTAATAACGGACCACTACGTCCCTAAACTGGCGTTGGACCGAAACGTCCTTAAACTAATAATGGACCACCACGTCTCTAAACTGGAATATGGACCGAAACGTCCTTAAACTAATATTGGACCGCAACGTCCTTAAACTACCTATGGACCACCACGTCCCTAAAACTGGAATATGGACCACCACGTCCCTAAAACTGGAATATGGACCACTACGTCCCTAAACTGGAACAATAGAGCCTCTTAATGCTCTTTTGTCAGATCTAAACGGTCCCGTTTAAGTTGATCTTAGCCCCAAATACGGCTAACGTATCCTTAAACACTCAAATGAACGATCAAATTCCAAATCGACCTTGGTTCAAGGGTACATCTCCGAACTCCTCTGACATATGTCGTTGTAATCCTTCAACGACGCCAGAGAGGCGACGAGTCCCGACGGCCATATATTAAATGGATCACCCTGTTAAGTTGATCTTAGTTTCAAACAGGACTAACGTATCCTTAACGAACGTTTAAGTTGATCTTAGCCGCAACGCGGCTAACGTATCCTTAAACTAAAAACACCAAACCCAAATCTAAGTAAATACGGATTTGGACTAATCCGCGTCCTACGGGCGACGGCATTACTTAGTCTCCGTATACAATCCACGGGCAACCACAAACAAAACAAACACACACGACACGAAGTGAAATTCTGGAGAAGGAGAAAGTGGCTACCGCGATGCGGTAGCATAATTAACTGCAGGGGCTTGCACCTGCAGGGAAGAGCGTCCCCACAATCAAAAACCCCTCAAGCGAGGGGGAATCTGACAAAGTCTGCTACATCGGCCGCATCCGTCTAAATCTTCGATACACGGTGCCATAAATCAACTCGGCATCTTCGGAGAGGTAGACGGATAAAACCAAATAGCATCTGCCCTGAATCTCAGGCAAAGACGTCCTAACGTCTCGGCCGCCTTTCGGAGGGGAACAGGGTTCCCTTCTTCATCAGATGAATGTAGGGGCGGCATTTACCGGAGAGATTGGCTATGAATCGACGGATATACGCGAGCTTCCCTTGGAGAGACCGGAGTTGCTTGAGAGTCCTTGGCGGAGGCATTTCCATGATCGCCTTGATTTTTGACGGGTCTATCTCGATGCCCCGGTGTCGTACGATGAATCCTAGGAATTTGCCCGAGGAAACTCCCAACGCGCATTTAAGAGGGTTCATCTTCAGCTTGTATTTCCGAAGACGTTGGAACACTATTTTAAGATGTTCCCAATGTTCCTCATACGATTTGCTTTTAACCACGAGGTCGTCGATATAGCATTCGACGATTTCATGTATGAGGTCATCGAAAATCTTCGTCATGGCCCTCTGATAGGTGGCACCGGCGTTCTTCAGACCGAAAGGCATCACCTTGTAGCAGAATATGCTCAGAGAGGTCCGGAAAGCGGTGTGGTTCTGGTCTTCTAGATGCATCTTTATCTGATTGTATCCTGATGATCCGTCCATGAAGGAGAAGACTTCGTGGGTGGACGTGTTATCTATCATTAGCTCAGTGACCGGTACTAGAAAGTCGTCCTTTGGACCGGCTTTGTTGAGATCCTGAAAGTCCACGCATATGTGCACTGTCCCATTTTTCTTCATCACCGGGATGATGTTGGCGATCCAGTCAGGATACTGAACCTCTTGGATGAAGCTAGAGTCGATTAGCTTCTTGACCTCGGCGTTGATGCTCATCTCAAGCTCGAGCCGCATTCTTCTTGGCGCTTGTTTGATCGGTTTGACGTCCGGGGATATTGCCAATTTGTGGACAGCAATCTCTAGATCTAGTCCTGGCATCTCGGAATAGTTCCATGCGAAACAGTCTCTATGCTGCATAAGCACATCCTTTAGTGTGGCCACCCTTTCTTCAGACAGCAACTCACTGACGAATGTCGGTCACGGGTCACTTGCCGTCCCCAAATCAATTTTCTTGAGGTTATCTGCAGTGGTATGTATTCCATCTTCCAGTTCTTTTGGCGCCGGTGGAAACTCTGAGATCACCTCGTCATCATTGTTTTCGAAGCACCAGGGGAAATCATCCGTATTCTCGGGCTCTTCTTCTGATAGTGTTATCGTGTGGCAGGTACGAGACCGTTTCCAAGATCGATGTTGATCTGGTTCTACTCTCGTTATACACGTCGCTTTTGGTTCATGCTTCTGTGGCGGGCTTACCTTCCAGCTGCTGGATAAAGCGAACATGCTTTGTTGATATTGGTCTTCAACCCAGTTCTTGAAGGTGAAGCGGTCTTCGAGAAGATGTCCTATTGCTCGGTGATAGGAGCAATAGTCTGGGTGGGAGATCTCATTCGCTTGCTCGAGGTGCTTAGACTCCGGCAGTGTCATCATCTGATACTTTACGACAAGATCGAATATCTTCTTTGTCTTGTCTTGGGGAAAAGAATATTCCCGGCCCATTTTCTTTATAAGGGATGGATCCCGAATGCTCGATCCTTGCTTGCATGGCTTCTTAGACCCGCTTGGCTGTTTTCGAACGTTTTTTCCGTTCTTTGGTTTATTTTTGCCTCTGCGCTGGGTCTTTTGTATGACGGGATAGCGACGAGGAGCACTGTCATTCTCCGCAGCCTGTTGAAGGAGGCGCTGCGTCCTGACTTTCTCGTAAATTGCCATTTCACGGTTATGGTCATCCCGGACCTTTCGACCCGCTTCCCTTATAAGATTGTCCATTCGTTCTTCAAACGACAGACTCGGCATTTTGATGGTAGGATCTCGTTTTGGTTCAGGGTCAGCGTTTTCTAACAGGGCGTCTCCTTTTTCATCAAAGTCATGTATGACGTAGCTACCATGGAATCGCATTCGTTTTTTGGATTGAACATATCCAAGCCCGATCGTCTCCATCCTCCCGTTAGGCAATTTGCGCTGAGTTTCGGGGACATCCCAAATCCTGTTGTAGAATCGAGCTTGTCGAGTAGTCTGTCTGAAGGGTACCCCTTGACGCTTCAATAGCCTTTTTAAGCCTTCCATGTAATATCTAGGTAGACGGATGGGTTGGAGCCTGTCGAGCGTAGGATCGGCACCATGCCAAATTTCTTTTTCCACTTTGGTTTCCCCGGATCGGTAGAATAGGATCGCCTTTTCACCTTTTCGCCTAGGAGGGACGTAGAATGTCTGCAGTTTTTGCACACTATAAGTTTTAAGTGCATCGAGCTCTTTGTAATGCTCTTGTTGAACCATGGTAATTTGCAAACTCTGATTATTGCAAGCGAAGGCTTGTATTGATGGCTGAGCAGAAAATATAGCGTTAACCTCGTCTTCCGAGTCGTTGCCGAAGATCAACATAGGGGCGGACAGTCCCGGGTTGTTGCGTCAGGGCGGCCCTGAATAAACTATCTATTCTTCCCCCTCGGTATCACTCCTGAAGACCGGAATAGTGGTGATAGCATTGTTCTTCTGTTTGTGACATCTTTCCGTGTCCTCAAAATCTGGTAAGAAGTATTTTGCATCTTCGTACTTTCGGACTTCGTTCACGGAGCATGGGTTCAACTCCCCCATCACAGTGTATTCGAGACCATCCTTGAAATACTTCATACACTGATGTTGTGTAGAAGGGATAATGTTATACTCGTGTAACCAAGGCCTGCTGAGCAAAGCATTATAGCATGTCTTGGCTGTTAGTTGTATGTATGCCCTAGAGGCCAGTATTGTACAGATGATGTATATTATATTGGATGCTTGGACATATATAGAGAGGACTTTCTTGCTCGATATGATAGTATGCTATCTGGTTGCTCTTTATCTTAACATGTATACTTGTCTCTTGATACTGTCTTAAAGTTACATGTTGGTAAAGCCATTAGGATGTGTACTTGACTACCTGGACTATGATGCAGATCATACTAGTGGGGACAGTGTAGTCCATAAGTACATCCTTTAATGTTCCTAGTCGTGGGTGTATCGAGACAGGGCATCGATATACCATTGTAGACTAGCGTATACGCTTCTCGACCCATGAGATGGGCGATGGATGATCCCATATCCATTGGTGTTTAACATCAGAGATGGTATACGGGTGCTTAGTGGAGACTGGGTACACTGGACGGACTCGCCGAGAACTCCCAGATGGTATTATACCTCACGTCAGATGGCAGTTCTCTGGTGACACTTGTGCAGTTTAGTCTGTAGACCCAAGATCGTCATAGAGTCTTGTGTGATTCCCACTGTGCTTTGATTTCCACCTTACTACGTCCAAGAGGGCATGCAAAAGGGTGGTTTTTGGGTACAGTCCCGAGTCACATGGAGGCAATGAGCGATAGGAGGGGTTTCGTCTCTCCCGGTATTGGGGGTTGATTTTGCGCTGTGCTCGATTGGCCATAACAGGAAAGTCCCTGGCCAGGGCTGATTTAGAGATTTACTGGTAAGAGTTACCGGTAGTTTCTCGACCCGTTATGAGCCTCACATCGGCACGACTTATTGGTTATTAGGGTCTGACGTTTACCATCCCTAGACTTGATATGCGACATATCAGACGAGGAGACCGGACTGTACGGGAAGTGTTACCGTTTGGCTTTTACAGGAGTTAGAGCGGGCCTACTTGCTGATCTTCTGATGCTCAATACCCGGGTAGCCGTTACGTCCAGCTACTACCGCTGATGGC
Organism: Agapanthus africanus; assembly: GCA_030015575.1. NCBI lineage: Eukaryota > Viridiplantae > Streptophyta > Magnoliopsida > Asparagales > Amaryllidaceae > Agapanthus > Agapanthus africanus. The sequence goes on along the minus strand of JASDDO010000024.1, from coordinate 860,542,467 downwards.
TTGTGGGTGCTTGATGTGATCATCACCTACTGCCGGCGTATTGAAGAGTCTTTAGAGTCCTACATAGAGGTTTTACTGGCTCAGGCAAAACGAAATAAGAGCACGTATGTGATATGTGCGGGACCGAGAATAATGCGTGTATGTGATACCGTATTCTATTCTCACGACTTTTTGTATCGGTCGGTTATATATGATATAGCCGGGTTATCGAATCAAGTGTTGATTCGATAAGTCGATACAATGGATGTTAATCGGTTATATGAGATATGACCGGATTATTAAGTCAAGTGTTGATTTAATAATTTAGTGTATAATTGTACATTAGATATACTAGTTTACATTAACTAACACTTGTTCACTTAAGGATTTTTCTCATATGTGCACAAATTTAATATATATGTGATATATATTAAAATGTGTTATCCTTTTTGTATCATGGTTGATGATACATTTTTCATGGGTGTATGAGACTTACACCATGCTATTTGTTATGTTAGGTTTAATATTTAAAAGTAATTACAAAATTAGTGGAAAATTAGAAAATGCATGAAACTTGTGGAAGCTTGTGGATGCATTGACTAAAGTCTACTAAGTTTGTTTTTACTTTGGATTTTTGTTAACCTAACCATCACACTTAGCCATGATTAAGTCTTTACATGAGTTAGTATATGATACTCACTCACCATGGTTAGCTCACTCAATTGATGATTATCCTCATCTTTTCTTTTGTTCGTCTTCTTCTTTGAGCAAAAAGAAAAAGCTTGCTAGCATTTTAAAAAGAGAGTGAAAGATTGTGAGAAATAAAATTCTAAAGAGAACCCACTTCCTATTTCTCCATCCTCTACTAGACTAGCACTTTATTTTAGGGTGTTTGCTTCACTAATTCTCTAGTTAATGAAGTAGTAGCTTGAGTTGGTATTCCCTCGACGTAGATCTTCTTCGGCCTCGAAGTCTTCAAGCAAGGATGCTTCTTTCGCCTCGTGAAGCCATGCAAGAGACCGGGAGAACCACGATCGCAGCGAAGGAACTTCAACAAGGAGCTAATGAAGTGAAGGACCAATCTACAAAGGTTGTATTTCGTATTCACTTAGTCGTAGATGCTTTTTACTTGCATGTGAAACACTAATTTTCTAGCAAAGATCTTGTTTAGGGTTGTTAGGCACGGCTAAAATTTTAATCGGGCATGTTTGATACTTTGTAGAACCTTGTTAGAGTGCCTAGTAACCCTACAGTCACCTTATTCGATGAGGAAAGAGCCGAGATCCCTTCACCGGGAGTGACCTCTTTAGCAAAACTGGCAGATGCTACAACACTCGGTTTGTTTTTGATTGCTTTTGGAGCTTTTGCTTTGCATAGTGATATATATGATATGTCCTTCACCTTATTCGATGAGGAAAGAGCCGAGATCCCTTTACCGGGAGTAACCTCTTTAGCAAAACTAATGAAAGCCTCAAAATCACTCCATTTCAAAATTTCACATGATTCTACAACGATATCAAGTTCATTACACAATAGGTTTTCAGAAAAACCTGTCGTAGCCCTCCGTCATTTCAGATAAGTCCTACTTAGTATTCGTGTTATGTTTGTTGACCTCCGTCAAGGCGTAGTGTGCGGTAGCTAACTAGTATTTATCTGCTTATGCATACGATGCAGATTGGATTAGGGTAGTCATACGACCTTGTTGACCTCCGTCAAGGGTCGTGTGGGTGGGTTTGATTCAATTAAGAAATGACGGGTTGAACTTGACTTGCACCCTGTGGTTTGTTGACCTCCGTTAAGGTCATAGGATGCTTGGGGCAAAATATTATCGGGAATTTCAAGTGTTGAAATTTGCAATGAGATTGCATACCTTCTATGAGATAGTTGGATCCCGATACCCACTGCGAGTAATTGTTACTCCTGGGAGAGTTTTACACAGGACAATTAGCCGATCAAGTAGGTGTCTAGAAAGGTGTCAATGAGGTTACGCCTCTGGGAAAACGAGGTTTACTTTAATTAGGTCCGTGCGAAAGCACGGGGAACCTCCCTCAAAGTACCGACACTGGTCTGGCTGAAAGATTGGCGAAATTGTAGGGTGTAATTAATCCCGGCTAGTCTTTCCTTTTAGGGTTTGAAGGAAGATTTGATAAAAACAGTGGGAGCCATCCTGATTAGATAAAATAATAACCAATCTGATCTTACAAGAGCATACGCTAAAGTTTTTTCTTCTCTCTCTCTCCAGGTAGTGACCATATCATGCTTTAATAAAGATAATAATATGGATGTATTGACCGAACCCGCATGTTATACTGTGCTGGGGAACGTTGGTTCCGTTCTTTCTTATAAAAGTTATAAGACTGAACAGGATATAGGGGAATACCAGGATTCCCATGCCACCCGAATGAAGAAAGTACATGTTGATGCATTTTCTTCGGGTGTGTTCATTACAGAGAACTGTTTCTCCATTTGCTCTACGTCCTGGGTATTAGATACCGGGTCAGGATCCCATATATGTAATCAGTTACATGGGCTTAGGAAAGGTAGAGAACTTGGAGAAGGTGATAAAGACATAAGGGTTGGAAATGGTGCAATTGTTACAGCTAAAACCGTCGGGGAATATCACCTTGTATTGCCAACTGGTAATACATTGATTCTGAACGAATGCTATTACATGCCGAACCTGATATGCAACATTATATCGGTTTCTTTGTTGAGTAAAGAGGGATATAATTTTGTATTCCAGGATAATGTTATGAACATTTTCCTAAACCAAAAGTTGGTTGGATCAGGCATGTTGTGCAATGGCATTTATGTTCTAAATCAATCAACAGTTCTGAGCATAACAAACACACACAAGAGGAAGAGTTCAGAACTGAACGAATCCTTTTTGTGGCATTGTAGACTGGGTCACATCAATGCGACACGACTAGCTAAGTTGCATAAGGATAGATATTTGAATCCGTTTGAATTTTCATCTTATGATACTTGCCAGTCATGTCTCAAAGGAAAGATGACCAAAACTCCGTTTACGGGACACGGAGAAAGAGTTACCGAACTCAAGGGACTGATACATAGTGATGTATGCAGTCCCATGTATACACATGCCAGGGATGGTTCTTCGTACTTCATTACATTCACTGACGATCTCTCTAGGTTCGGATATGTGTTCCTGATGAAACACAAATCTGAAGCTTTTGAGAAATTTAGAGAATATAAACAAGAAGTCGAGAACCAAACCGGGAAAAGTATTAAAATCCTTCGATCTAATCGAGGAGGTGAATACTTGAGCAATGAATTCCTGGAATTCCTAAAAGTGAATGGGATTCTCTCTCAGCTGACTCCTCCATATACACCACAGCACAACGGTGTATCTGAACGAAGGAACCGCACCCTATTAGATATGGTGCGCTCTATGATGAGCACAGCTGAGTTACCTATTTCCTTCTGGGGCTATGCACTGGAGACAGCAGCATACCTACTGAATAGGGTTCCCACCAAATCTGTGCCTACCACCCCATATGAGATATGGGAGGGGAAGAGACCATATCTTAATTTTATTAAGATATGGGGTTGCCCGGCCTATGTCAAAAGACAAAAACCGGACAAACTCGAGGCAAAGTCTGTTTTGTGTAAGTTTGTTGGATATCCCAAGCATTCGCGAGGGTATATCTTCTATCACAGTGAGGAACAAAGGGTGTTTGTTGCTCAACACGCCACCTTTTTAGAAAAAGAAATTTATTGCAAAAGAGATTAGTGGCTCTGAGGTAAAACTGGAAGAGGTTCCAGCTACACAAACCACAACAGAAGATTTGGTGGAACCAGAGGATTCGGTAGTGCCCGATGAACCCCAGCCACTCCGCAGATCTAGTAGGGTTCCTCACCCACCTGAGAGATAATACGGTTTTCTCATGGATGGTGGGAGCGAGGATTGCATCATGGAGGATGATGACCCAACTAGCTTCGAGCAGGCCATCACGAGTGGGGACTCAGTGAAATGGCTGGATGCAATGCGGTCCGAGATGGAATCCATGTACACCAACAAAGTATGGACTTTGGAAGATGCTCCTGAAGGGGTAAAACCCATTTGGAGCAAGTGGATCTTCAAGAAAAAACTTGGTGTAGATGGGAAAGTGGAGACTTTCAAAGCTAGACTTATTGCAAAGGGTTTTCGTCAAAGACCAGGTGTGGACTATGACGAAACCTTTTCTCCAGTGGCTATGCTTAAATCCATCCGGATCATGCTTTCCATCGCTGCATATCATGACTACGAAATCTGGCAAATGGATGTTAAGACCGCCATTCTAAACGGCGATTTAGAAGAGAGCGTGTACATGACTCAGCCAGAGGGCTTCGTAGCTAGTGGGAGCAGCGGGAAGGTGTGCAAGCTGCTTAAATCTATTTATGGATTAAAGCAAGCATCGCGGAGTTGGAACATCTGCTTTGACGTCGTTATCAAAGAGTTTGATTTCGTCAAAAACGTAGATGAGCCTTGTATCTACAAGAAGGTGGCAGAGAGTAAGGTTGTCTTCCTCGTATTGTACGTGGACGACATACTCTTGATAGGAAATGACATTCCTATGCTGCAATCGGTCAAGCTCTTCTTATCACAAAGATTCTCAATGAAAGATCTAGGTGATGCCTCCTGCATATTGGGGATTATGATCTATAGAGATAGATCTAAAAGGATATTGGGATTGTCCCAATCCAGGTACATTGACACCATACTAAAGAGGTTTAGTATGGAAGAATCTAAGCGTGGAAACTTACCCACGATCTCTGGACTCACTCTCTCCAAAGAGATGTCTCCCAGGACTGATTTGGAGAGAGCTCGCATGCAAGGGATACCCTATGCTTCGGCTGTAGGCTCTATCATGTATGCGATGCTATGTACCAGACCTGATGCAGCATACTCACTAAGTGTAGTGAGTAGGTATCAAGCTGATCCTGGAGAGAGTCATTAGACAGCTGTGAAGAGCATTCTCAAGTACTTACGAAGCACTAAGGAGATGCTCTTGGTGTATGGTAACGGAGAACTCCAAGTGGAGTCCTTTACCGATTCGAGCTTCCAGAGTGATAAGGACGACTCTAAGTCGCACTCGGGATTTGTCTTTACCCTCTACGGAGGGGCGGTTAGCTGGAAGAGTTCCAAGCAGGAAACCGTGGCAGACTCGACGATGGAGGCTGAATACATCGCTGCTAACGATGCTGCCAAAGAGGCTGCCTGGATCAAGAAGTTCATTACTGAACTTGGAGTGGTTCCATCCATTGAGCATCCAATACCTTTGTATTGCGATAACAATGGAGCGGTGGCTTTGGCCAAGGAACCCAGGTCCCATCAGCGATCCAGACATATTCTGAGGCGGTATCACCTGATCGCCGGGAGATCGAGGTCAGGAGGGTTGACACGAAGAACAACACAGCGGATCCACTCACAAAGGCCATTCCCTAGATACAGTTTGAGAGACTCTTCGGGATGCTTGGTATGCGATACTACAGTAGCTGGCCCTAGTGCAAGTGGGAGATTGTTAGTTGTATGTATGCCCCAGAGGCCAGTATTGTACAGATGATGTATAGTATATTGGATGCTTGGACATATATAGAGAGGACTTTCTTGCTCGATATGATAGTATGCTATCTGGTTTCTCTTTATCTTAACATGTATACTTGTCTCTTGATACTGTCTTAAAGTTACATGTTGGTAAAGCCCTTAGGATGTGTACTTGACTACCTGGACTATGATGCAGATCATACTAGTGGGGACAGTGCAGTCCATGTTCCCCTCCGAAAGTCGGCCAAGACGGACGTCTTGCCTGAAATTCGGGGCAGATGCTAATTGGTGCTATCCGTCTACCTCTCCGAAGATGCCAAGTTGATTTATGGCATCATGTATCGAAGGTTTAAACGGATGCGTCCGATGTAGCAGACTTCGTCAGATTCCCCCTCACTTGAGGGTTTTTTGATTGTGGGGACGCTCTTCCCTGCAGGCGCAAGCCCCTGCAGTTAATTACGCTACCACATTGTGGTAACCACTTTCTCCTTCTCCAGATGGTCACTTCGTGTCGTGTGTGTTTGATTTGTGTTTGGTTGCCTGTGGATTGTATATGGAGACTGAGTTATGTCGTCGCCCGTAGGGCGTGGACTAGTCTAAATCCATATCTTTCTTAGATTTGGGTTTGGGGGTTGTGTTTAAGGATACGTTAACCTCATTTGAGACTAAGATCGACTTAAACGTTTGTTAAGGATACGTAAGTCTAGTTTTAGACTAAGATCAACTTAACGGGATCGTTTAGATCCAACAAGAGAGCAACTAGGGGAGCCATGTTGTTTAGTTTAGTGACATTGCGGTCAATAGGTACTTTAAGGATATTGCGGTCCAATGTTAGTTTTAAGACATTGCGGTCAAGGTTAAGGACCTCATAGTCCGTGGATTTAAGGACTCCACAGTCCGGCATTAGTTTTAAGACATCACGGTGTCACGCCCCGCTTCCCGGTGTACGGCGAAGAGGACGCGATGAGGTTCGCTACGTATATACTTAGAAGTACATACGCTAAGTGTATCTAAGCAATATAAAGTAAATCACAAGAGACAAAAGATATAGAAATAACAGCAACTTTATTAATAACATTCTTTTGTACAATGCATGAAAAGTAAATACAACTGAAATGAAAAGCGATGCCTAAACAGTGGCATAACAGGAAATGAAAATACTGAAAAGAACAAGGTACAATATCTAAAGCTCGGGATCTTCGTGAACTACTCCAAGTCTTCACCGGTGGGCTCGATCTCTGCTGAGTCCAAAGCACCTGACGATATTCAAAGAAGAAAGAAATAGAATGTCGTCAGCGAACAGGTCGCTCGGTAAGTCCCAAAGATAAGGAAGAATTAGATAGACAGAATAAAAGTATTTTCTAAAGTATTATGTTGCAGAATATTATGGAATATTGTGTTAACGCTGTTGTTTGTACCTTGGTACAGAAAGATACCAGTGTATACGAGAGGGGTCTCTATATGCTAGAGACCAGGGCAAACGGAAAGTACAAAGAACCGTTAAGCCACGGTACAACGGCAACGGAATATAGGTTAGGTGTCTTAATCTGACCACCTCGTGCCATCTTTAACACATTCCGTACCAATCTACCCCTTAAACCCCGTAGTGTTTTGACAGTATTATTATATTGTAATGTGTAAGTTGGATGACCGACCAAAACCATGATATCAATAAACATGTTGTAACTACATAATCAGGTAAATGGAATAACGGAATAATGGATGTATATCCATGGTTTGATTCAGTCAAGTTATATAGATTGTTAACTGGATTATGGGATTCATGTATTCATATTGAGTTGGAATATTAAAGAATATAGATTGAATTGAATCATATTCAAGTCAGAAATAATCAGACTCAAACCCGAGTCAGACTAAAAGAAATGTGATTTGAAGTTCTATAATTGTTAGGGTCCGTATTGTAAATTATAAAACTTGAGGGGGTTTTATGTAAAAAGTACTTTTGTATAGTTTTCAAGATACACCTCAAGTATTTACTATTCGTGTTTATGGTTATAATGAGTGTTATTTTATTTTGTCTTATTTCTAGTGAAAATATCTTAATTATATAAATAAAGGTATTAATTTGTAATATTGAAATTCATGGTATTCTAATGTAACTTTTAATCTTGTAAGTTTTTTGGAAAAGGTGGAAACTTTATCTTATAATAAAATAGGTGTTTAAATAATAAATATACATATGTTTATACAATAATAATTTTATATAAATATTTTATTTTTCCAACATCTCATTTTTCTTAAATGTCGTATTTTTAACCTTTCGAGACCGAATGCTCCTTACGGAGGTCTGAATCTCGCACTACTAAGCTCGAGGGTGCACGATAAACCGTACTATCCCTAACGAGTTCCCCAAAGGTGGGTTGTAGTGGTGCTTTGCAAAGATTTAATAAATACTAATCATTTAGAAAATGGTTTTATAAAAATAAGGTATTTATTTGTAAAAGGGTGTAAATTTCCGTATTTTAGATTCTAGGGTTTCCTAAGCCAACTAGTATATTTCTAAATGGTCTAAACGACAAGTCATTAGAAGCCTCAAATCGCCTCTTCACCGCCAATTGTGGCCAGGTAAGTACAAGTGAGGAGGGAGGGATCCGCTCACGAATCGTGAAGCGGGCCTTTTAAAGTTACCCAAGCTCACTTGTCTAGCCTAGACACCACAAAGTCAGTTTAGATAAACGATCGATGTCCATGACATATCGTATTTTCCTATCAAAAGGTTTTGTTTTAAAATTGTATACAACTTAGAACTTCCAGAAAAGGTATATAAAGAAAAGGGTATTTTAATGTAAAGTCTTGTATTTTCCTATTCTAAGTTTTGATTATATCAATTAGGGTTGTATTTGCATGTGTGTGGAGGTAGGTCATTACCTCGTGATCTACGTTAAGGTATAGCAATTGTTAAGGGTTAAATGTGATAACTAAACATTGTGGTATTTAAGTGAAAGAAATACGATATATGGAAACGTTATCATTTTATGTGAAAAACTTTATGCAAATTGATTTTTAAGTGATTAATGGTCAACATGAATATGTTTTAAGTATTACGTAATTTGTGACAAGTGAGTTTTGAAAGAAAACCGAATCGGAATCGGTTTGTTCCGATTTCCGTCGGGTTTTAAAAAGTCGTATTTTTCTTAAAAGAAAAGGAAGATAGAAAGAGGGGGACTTACGGGTTTGGACAAGTTAGAGAGTGCTAGGAAGGTAGTGGGTTGTCGGGCGTCGAAACGTCGCGAAGGGTCCTTGTACGATCGCCGGAATTCGTCGTCGATTTCGGCAGCGCTTCGCCTTTAGCTCTTTTTCTAATGTACCGAGTTCTCTTGAGATTTTTAGATAGTGGACTTAGGAATATAAGGTGAAAGGGTAGAGGGTAGGGGTGTTTATATAGGGTTAGGCTAGGGTTAGGGTTTTAATTAAAAAAAATATAAAAATATATAAGAAAAACATTAAAAATCATTAAATTTTGGAATAAAAGTGAGTTATTGGGAATCTGATAACCGATCATGAGAATTAAAGTATGAAGGGGGAATGACCAGGTCAACACGGAGAAATTCCGTGTTGACGACTCGGCTGTCCGGCCGAGTCCGGCCGGCGGCGCCGGCCGATTCGGCCAGTCCGCCGGCCGACTCGGCCGAGTCGGGGGCTCGTTGGGTGGGGTTTCACATGGGGGGAATTTTGGTATATTTAACTTTTTATGTGCAGTATAAATTTTGAAAGTTATGGCTGTTTGACTGTCGACTTTCCAAAAAATTAAAACAAAACAATAAAAAAATAATGTGGGGCATGTGATTCGAACTCTGGTGGCTTGGTTCAGCAGTGCAAGGTATTACCAATGAACTACAAGCTCCTTCATGTAATTATGGAGTGAAATAAATACTTAAAGAGATATTAGCTGTAATAAATACTCCAAGTATACATTGAATTTAAATCAATTCTTTGTACATTAAAAATGGAGTTGTTACAGTCTACCCTCCTTAGAAAAATTTCGTCCTCGAAATTTACAACTTTTATTTGAGGACTAGTTTACAAAGAGGTGTGGATATCTAGTACGCATTTCATCCTCCCTTTCCCAAGTGGACTCTCCTGGAGTGTCTTTCCTCCACATCACTCGAACCAAGTTAACTTCCTTGTTCCGAAATGTCTTCACTTTTCTGTCCAGGATCTCCACGGGTTGTTGCTCACAAGACAAATCGGGCTGTATAGTGAGCTCGAAATGATCGAGAACATGGCTGGGGCCACTCACATACTTTCTGAGTTGGGATATGTGGAACACATTATGCACTCCTTCCAATGAGGGTGGAAGCGCTAAGCGGTATACCACTTCGCCGACTCGTTCGAGTATGTCGAACGGTCCAATATATCTCGAACTTAGCTTACCCCATCTTCCAAAACGGATCACTCCGCGGTTCGGAGATATCTTCAGGAATACGTGATCTCCTGGCTGAAACTCCAAGTGTCGTCTCTTTGCATCAGCCCAGTGCTTCTGTCGATCTTGGGCTATGCGCATCCTTTCCCTGATAGTACGAACCACATCAACAGTCGCTACTATCATCTCTGGTCCAAGAAGTTCCCTATCTCCGATGTCGTCCCAACTTAATGGCGATCGACACTTCCTTCCATACAGTGCTGCAAAAGGTGCCATTCCTATGCTTGCTTGGTAGCTGTTGTTGTACGAAAACTCCACAAGATGTAGGTGATCTTCCCACGATCCTTTGAAGTCTAGCATACATGCTCTGAGCATATTCTCCAAGATCTGAATAGTTCGTTCCAACTGACCATCTGTTTGTGGATGATAAGCCATGCTGAAGTTCAGACTTGTTCCCAAACTTGCTTGCAGACTCTGCCAAAATTGCGATCGGAACCTGGTGTCACGATCGGAGACAATGCAGACCGGTACTCCATGGAGTCTCACAATTTCCTGTATGAGTTCATGGGTATCAGAGATAGTACATTATGAAGAGTCTTAAATCTAAATTAGATTATTACCTCCATGCACTTTTTTACTAGTGTCTCAGTTGATTGGCCAACTCGAAATGGGATGAAGTGAGCCGACTTTGTGAGTCGATCCACAATGACCCATATGGCATCGTTACCCTTTATACTGCGAGGAAGAGCAGTCACAAAGTCCATCGTGATATGTTACCACTTCCATTCTGGGATTGGTAACGGTTGAAGTAATTCAGCAGTCCTATGATGTTCAGCCTTTACTTGCTGACACACCAAACATTTTGCGACGCTTCTGGCTACTTCACGCTTCATTCCATGCCACCAATAATTCTGACGTAGATCTTTGTACATTTTGGTACCTCCAGGATGTACTGAATAGGGAGAGCTGTGGGCTTCTTTCATTAACTCTTCCCGAACAGGACCTTTTGGTACACACAATCTGCTGCCGTATTTCAAAGATCCATCTTCATGGATGATGAAGTCTGTTCTGAGTCCATTCTCCACTTGTTCTCTGATCTTTTGCAACTTAGCATCGCTGGCTTGAGCTGCTTTGATCTGATTGACAATGGTTGATTGAACTTGTAAATTCATCAAACTTGAAGCATTACCTGGCATGACTACTTCAATCTCCATCTGATGCAAGTCTTGTTGCAGCTTCCACTGATCGGTGAGATTCATTGCTAACGGTTGGCGACTAAGAGCATCAGGTACTACATTCACCTTCCCTGGGTGATATTGCAAGTTGATATCAAAGTTCGCCATGAGTTCTAACCATCTTCTCTGCCGCATATTCAACTCCTTCTGAGTAAACACATACTTTAAGCTCTTATAATCCTTGTAGATGTTCACTCGTTCACCAAGGAGATAATGACGCCAAATTTTGAGAGCAAAGATGACTGCTGCCAATTCCAAATCATGCGTCGGATAATTGCGCTCATGGATCTTCAGTTGTCTTGAAGCATAAGCCACAACCTTACCGTGCTAATTTAGAACACATCCTAATCTCTTACCGGATTCATCGCAATGCGCTTCGAATCCTCCAGATTGATCCGGTATGACGAGAATAGGTGCTGATGTCAACCTTGACTTGAGTTCTACAAAAGCTTGTTCGCATGCTTCTGACCACACAAATTCTTCATCTTCACGTGTGAGCTTGGTCAGGGGCGTTGCTATCTTCGAAAGGCCTTCAATAAACCTTCTGTAATATCCAGCTAAACCCAAGAAACTTCGAATATCCTTCACTGACTTTGGTGTAGGCCATTCGCTAATTGCCGAAACTTTCGCTGGATCCACAGAGATTCCTTCTCCTGATACGATATGTCCAAGAAAACCAACTTGATTTAGCCAAAACTCGCACTTGCTGTACTTGGCATAAAGCTGATGTTCTCGAAGAGTTTCCAGGACAATTCGTAGATGTTCTGCATGCTCTTTCCGACTCTTAGAATACACCAGGATGTCGTCGATGAAGATGACAACAAACCTGTCTAAGTACTCCCGGAAAACTTGATTCATAAGGTTCATGAATATTGCAGGTGCGTTGGTCACTCCAAATGGCATCACTAGAAATTCGTAATGTCCATAGCGAGTCCTGAAAGCTGTTTTGTGAATATCAGCTTCCTTGACCTTCACTTGATGATAACCTGAATGAAGATCTAATTTAGAGAAAACACAAGATCCACTTAGCTGATCGAATAAATCATCGATGCGCGGGAGTGGATACTTGTTCTTTATAGTGATTTCGTTCAAGGCTCTGTAATCGATGCACATTCTGTATGAACCTTCCTTCTTCTTCACAAGTAGTACAGGTGATCCCCAACTTGAAGTGCTGGGACGAATCCATCCTTTTGCCAGTAATTCGTCCAACTGTGTTCGGACTTCCTTCAAACCTTCCGGACTTAAACGATAGGGTGCTTTGATCACCGGTTGTGCTCCTGGTACTAAATCAATACTGAATTCAAGAGCTCGATCGGGAGGCAAACCTGATATATCGTCAGGAAATACATCGTCGAACTCTCGAACCACATCTGGTCTTGATTCTTCCTCTGCTTGAGCTGCTGCAACTACTGCTTCTCTTGGCTTCGCTTTGTAGGTACTTGGATCCAGTGTACGGTCTCCGCTTTTGAAACAGAAGACCGGATGATCTGGAATCTCGAATACTACCCTCCTTTGACGACAGTTTATGGTAGCATAAAAAGTTCCAAGCCAATCCATTCCTAGAACCACATAGAAGTTTGGTAAGTCCAGCACTTTGAAGTCAGCATAAAACTCTCAACTGCAGACGACGATTGGACACATGCTGTATCCCATAGTTGCCTTTAGAACGCCATTTCCGGAACTGACATTCCAGCTGGATACAAGCGGTGAAACTGGAATCGCATGGGTTCGGACAAACCGTTGCGACATAAAGCAATGTGATGCTCCAGTATCAAACAGTGCAAGTGCAGGGATTGAGGATACTAAGATTGTACCTAAGGTATGTGGGATTTGTTTAAGGTATAGGAAATATGTAACTAAGTAGTAGAAAGGCAAAGTTTGAAAAGAAAAATTTACCAGTGATGACTTGGCCAGTGGCCTCAGCTTCTTCCATGGACATCATGAAAGCCTGGCGCCTAGGTACATTCCTCCTGGCCTGAGGAGCATTCCTCGGAACATTCCTTTGAGCTTGATGGAACTGACGAGGAGGTGGTGCAGCTTGTGGTCCTCTGGGTGGTGCAGGGAGTGCAGGTCTGGGAGCAGGTGCCTGAAGAGCTGGTTGCTGCGGATAAGTAATTGCTGGCCTGGTTGCAGTAACTGGGTTCTGTCTTTGGGGACAAGACCCAATATCGTGAGTAGCTGAGCCGCAGACTAAGCAAAGGCGGTTGGCTCGACGACAGTCCTTCATCATATGTCCAGTTTTCTTGCAGTAGGTGCAAAAGGCTGGGCTAGGACTATGGGTTGGTACTCTGGGTCGCCTTGGCACAAAAGGTGGCCTGGACGAGGCTCCACCTGCCATCTGGTTGGCAGGGCGTTTGACTCCTGCAAACTGAGATCTGCCCCTTGCTTTTATTACTGCCTCATAGCTGCGGGCAGCTTCTAGAGCATCCTCATGAGTCAAAAACTTTCCTGTGGCTAGAGCAGCCTGAATCTCCGTGTCCAGTCCTTGTTGGAAGCGACGGGCTCTGATATCGTCCGTCGGTATCAAGTGTGCCGCGAATCTGTTTAAAGATTGTGTTAGCTGTGTAGTATGAGATATTTAAAAATTGAACTATTGTGACATATCTTACCGGCTTAACATGGTGAATTCAGCATCGTATTCATCTACTGATTTGTCCCACATTGAACCCTGTTGTAGATGAATAAACTGTTGCTCCATTGCAAACCTGGCAATCACAGGGAAGTATTTCGCGTCGAACTTCTCGCGAAAGGTCTTCCATTCAATCGGCTTTACCAGGCGGCTTTCTTCCGCCTTCCACCAGTTGCGAGCATTATCCGTGAGATGTAGTTTTGCTACACGGACCCAAGCGTTGTCTGGCACTTGAGCTGCTGCCAGATCGTCTTCCATGCTTTGTGCTCATTCTTCCGCTTCAAGAGGGCTTCCTTTACCAGAGAATTGCTTGGGGTGCAAAGCCCTGAATTGCTTTACTCCCGGTGCATCGGTCTGAGGACGGTTCAGAAGTTGTTGCTGTCCCTCGAGAAGACTGCAGATCGCCTCAAATAACATTGTTTGCTCAGTGGGTGGTGCAGGAACAGCTGGTGTAAGAGGTACTGCTGAAGAGGTGTTGTTGACGTTGGTGCTGGTGTTGTTCGGGGAATCCATAACCTTGAAGAAAAATTCGGGTTAGGACAGATTCAAATACATGATAAGATTCAAGGAATAGAAATTTACAAGATTCAAGGAACATGAATTGTAAAGAATGTTTTAGTTGCTGGTTCTTGTGTTATATTGCTTAGGTTATTCACGCAGACCAGAACTGCATGACAGGGATTCATACAGCTCTGACCTGCATGGGCCACCAACAAAACCTGTCACGCCCCGCTTCCCGGTGTACGGCGAAGAGGACGCGACGAGGTCCGCTACGTATATACTTAGAAGTACATACGCTAAGCGTATCTAAGCAATATAAAGTAAATCACAAGAGACAAAAGATATAGAAATAACAGCAACTTTATTAATAATATTCTTTTGTACAATGCATGAAAAGTAAATACAACTGAAATGAAAAGCGATGCCTAAACAGTGGCATAACAGGAAATGAAAATACTGAAAAGAACAAGGTACAATATCTAAAGCTCGGGATCTTCGTGAACTACTCCAAGTCTTCACCGGTGGGCTCGATCTCTGCTGAGTCCAAAGCACCTGACGACATTCAAAGAAGAAAGAAATAGAATGTCGTCAGCAAAACAGGTCGCTCGGTAAGTCCCAAAGATAAGGAAGAATTAGATAGACAGAATAAAAGTATTTTCTAAAGTATTATGTTGCAGAATATTATGGAATATTGTGTTAACGATGTTGTTTGTACCTTGGTATAGAAGGATGCCAGTGTATACGAGAGGGGTCTCTATATGCTAGAGACCAGGGCAAACGGAATGTACAAGGAACCGTTAAGCCACGGTAAAACAGCAATGGAATATAGGTTAGGTGTCTTAATCTGACCACCTTGTGCCACCTTTAACACCTTCCGTACCAATCTACCCCTTAAACCCCGTAGTGTTTTGACAGTATTGTTGTATTGTATTGTCTAAGTTACAAAACCTGTCACGCCCCGCTTCCCGGTGTACGGCGAAGAGGACGCGACGAGGTCCGCTACGTATATACTTAGAAGTACATACGCTAAGCGTATCTAAGCAATATAAAGTAAATCACAAGAGACAAAATATATAGAAATAACAACAACTTTATTAATAACATTCTTTTGTACAATGCATGAAAAGTAAATACAACTGAAATGAAAAGCGATGCCTAAACAGTGGCATAACAGGAAATAAAAATACTGAAAAGAACAAGGTACAATATCTAAAGCTTGGGATCTTCGTGAACTACTCCAAGTCTTCACCGGTGGGCTCGATCTCTGCTGAGTCCAAAGCACCTGACGACATTCAAAGAAGAAAGAAATAGAATGTCGTCAGCGAACAGGTCGCTCGGTAAGTCCCAAAAATAAGGAAGAATTAGATAGACAGAATAAAAGTATTTTCTAAAGTATTATGTTGCAGAATATTATGGAATATTGTGTTAACGCTGTTTTTTGTAGCTTGGTACAGAAAGATGCCAGTGTATACGAGAGGGGTCTCTATATGCTAGAGACCAGGGCAAACGGAAAGTACAAGGAACCGTTAAGCCACGGTACAACAGCAACGGAATATAGGTTAGGTGTCTTAATCTGACCACCTCGTGCCACCTTTAACACCTTCCGTACCAATCTACCTCTTAAACCCCGTAGTGTTTTGACAGTATTGTTATATTGTATTGTGTAAGTTGGATGACCGACCAAAACCATGATATCAGTAAACATGTTGTAACTGCATAATCAGGTAAATGGAATAACGGAATAATGGATGTATATCCATGGTTTGATTCAGTCAAGTTGTATAGATTGTTAACTGGATTCTGGGATTCATGTATTCATATTGAGTTGGAATATTAAAGAATATAGATTAACTTGAATCATATTCAAGTCAGAAATAATCAGACTCAAACCCGAGTCAGACTAAAAGAAATGTAATTTGAAGTTCTATAATTGTTAGGGTCCTTATTGTAAATTATAAAACTTGAGGGGGTTTTATGTAAAAAGTACTTTTGTATAGTTTTCAAGATACTCCTCAAGTATTTACTATTCGTCTTTATGGTTATAAAGAGTGTGATTTTATTTTGTGTTATTCTAGTGAATATATCCTAATAAAAGTATTAATTTGTAATATTGATTTATTTGAAATTCATGGTATTTTAATGTAACTGTTAATCTTGTAATTTTTAGGAAAAGGTGGAAACTTTATCTTATAACAAAATAGGCGTTTAAATGATAATTATATATATATAAATACAAGAATAATTTTAAATAAGTATTTTATTTTCCAAAATCTCATTTTTCATAAATGTCGTATTCTAAACCTTTCGAGACCGAATGCTCTTTGCGGAGGTCTGAATCTCGCACTACTAAGCTCGAGGGTGCACGATAAACCGGACTATCCCTAACGAGTTCCCCAAAGGTGGGTTGTAGTGGCGCTTTGCAAAGATTGAATAAATACTAATCATTTAGAAAGCGGTTTTATAAAAGTAAGGTATTTATTTGTAAAATGGTGTAAATTTCCGTATTTTAGATTCTAGGGTTTCCTAAGCCAACTAGCCTATTTCTAAATGGTCTAAACGACAAGTCATTAGAAGCCTCAAATCGCCTCTTCACCGCCAATTGTGGCCAGGTAAGTACAAGTGAGGAGGGAGGGATCCGCTCACGAATCGTGAGGCGGGCCTTTTAAAGTTACCCAAGCTCACTTGCCTAACCTAGACACCACAAAGTCAGTTTAAATAAACGATCGATGTCCATGACATATCGTATTTTCCTATTAAAAGATTTTGTTTTAAAATTGTAAACAACTTAGGACTTTTAGAGAATGTTTATAAAGAAAAGGGTATTTTAATGTAAAGTCTTATATTTTCGTATTCTAGGTTTTGATGATATCAATTAGGGTTATATTTACGTGTGTGTGGAGGTAGGTCATTACCTCGTGATCTACGTTAAGGTATAGCAATTGTTCAGGGTTAAATATGATAACTAAACATTGTGGTATTTAAGTGAAAGAAATACGATAAATGGAAACGTTATCATTTCATGTGAAAAACTTTATCCAAATTGATTTTTAAGTGATTAATGGTCAACATGAATATGTTTAAGCATTATGTAATTTGTGACAAGAGAGTTTTGATAGAAGACCGAATCGGAAATCGGTTTGTTCCGATTTCCGTCGGGTTTTTAAAAAGTCGTATTTTTCCTAAAAGAAAAGGAAGATAGAAAGAGGGGGACTTACGGGTTTGGACAAGTTAGAGAGTGCTAGGAAGGTAGTGGGTTGTCGGGCGTCGAAACGTCGCGAAGGGTCCTAGTATGATCACCGGAATTCGTCGTCGATTTCGGCAGCGCTTCGCCTTTAGCTCTTTTTATAATGTACCGAGTTCTCTTGAGATTTTTAGAGAGTGGACTTAGGAATGTAAGATGAAAGGGTAGAGGGTAGGGGTGTTTATATAGGGCTAGGCTAGGGTTTGGGTTTTAATTTAAAAAAATATAAAAATATATAAGAAAAACATTAAAAATCATTAAATTTTGGAATAAAAGTGAGTTATTGGGAATTTGATAACCGATCATGAGAATTAAAGTATGAAGGGGGAATGACCAGGTCAACACGGAGAAATTCCGTGTTGACGACTCGGCCGTCCGGCCGAGTCCGGCCGGCGGCGCCGGCCGATTCGGCTTGTCCGCCGGCCGACTCGGCCGAGTCGGGCCGAGTCGGGGGCTTGTTGGGTGGGGTTTCACATGGGGGAATTTTGGTATATTTAAATTTTTATGTGCAGTATAAATTTTGAGAGTTATGGCTGTTTGACTGTTGACTTTCCAAAAAAATTAAAACAAAACAATATAAAAAATACTGTGGGGGCATGGGATTCGAACTCTGTGTAGGGTTCCTAGGCACACTAATGAAGTCTCACAAGCGATCGAACATGGCCAATTCAAATTTTACAAGTGCCTACAAACCCTAATACGGATCGTTAACTAGATATATAGGCGATGCAAGCATGTAAACGAATTAAATGATAAAGGAAAGTGACTACAACCTTTGTAGATCCGGTCCACCACTTACTAAGCTCCGCGACGATGTCCCTCCGCTGTCCAAGTCGGATCCCGAACTCTAGCATCGGCTTCATCGAAGAAATGGACGGGCTTAATCGTCGGCTTCGATGCCGAAGATGATCTACGTCGAGGCTTCACAAGATCAAACTCCGACTTCACCAAGTCATGAAACTTGTGAAGAAAACACCCTATACTACTAGGCAAGAGGTAGAGGATGAAGAAATAGGAAGTGGGTTCACTTTAGAATTGGATTTCTCACTTGTTTTCATCACTTGCCATTGATGTAGCAAGCTTTTCTTCATGGAAGAAGAAGATGAAGAAGAAGAAGATATGATAAGTTATTTAAAAGGAAAAAATAAAAAGAATACTTATCATGACTTCAACCATGGTTTAGTGTAGAGATTTAACTAAGGTTAGATGAGTGGTTAGGGTTAGAGAAGAGACAAGAATGGTGGACTTGTTCAAAGCTTCAAGAAGCTTCAAAGAAAAAACAAAACTAGCAACCATTCTTTTCTCTTTATCTTTTCAAATGAAATAAATAAAATAAATAAATAGATAAATGAATAAGTGAATGAAATGAAACCCTAACCACTAACTAACCATGGTTTAATACTTTACACAAAACCAAGCTAGAATGTATCATCAAACATGATACAATCATGTGCACAAAAAATATATCACATATACAATGTGCATTTCAAGTGAGAAAATCCATTTAAAGTGAACCAATACTAGTTAATGCAAAGTAATATATCAAATATATAATTCTACATTAAATCATTAAATCAACACTTGATTTAACGATCCGGTCATATCACATATAACCGACTAGAATCCTATGTATCGGCTTATTGAATCAATCCTTGATTCAATAACTAGGTTATATCGCATATAACCAATCGATACATTCATCGCGAGAATGGAATACGGTATCACATACACGCATTATTCTCGGTCCCGCACGTATCTCATATGCGCTCCTATTTCGTTTCGCTTGAGCCAGGAAACCTCTGTGTAAGACTCTAAAGACTCGTCAATACGCCGGCAGCAGATGATGATCATATCAAATATCCACAAGCCACAAGCGGTCTGCTAAACGTAACGGCCATCCGGGTATTGAGCAATCAGAAGATCGACGAGCAAGCCCGCTCACACTCCTGTGAATCCAACAAGTAACACTTACCGTACAGTCCGGTCTGTTCGTCTGATATGTCGCATATCTCGCCTAGGGGTGGTAAACGTCAGACCCCAGTAGCTTGATAAGTCATGCCGACGTGAAGTCCATGACATGTGTGAAACTACTGATAACACTTACCAGTAGGTCACTGCAACCCTGGCCAGGGATTTCCTGTTATGGCCAGTCGAGCATAGCGCAACATCAACCCCCAATACCGGAAGAGACGAATCCCCTCCTATCGCTCATTGCCTCCATGTGAATCGGGACTGTACCCAAAAACCACCTGTTTGCACGACTCAGTAGAGCCGTGGTAGGGTGGAAATCAAAGCACAGTGGGAGACACACAAGACTCTATGACGATCTCGGGTCAACAGACTAAGCTGTACCAGTGTCACCAGAGAACTGCCATCTAACGTGAGGTATAATACCATCTGGAGTTCTCGGCGAGTCCGTTCAGTGTACTCAGTCTCCACTGAGCACCCGTATACCATTTCTGATGTCAAACACCAATGGATATGGATCATCCATCGCCCATCACATGGGTCGAGAAGATATATGCTAGTCTACTCTGGAATATCGATGCCCCGTCTCGATATTCCCACGACTAGGAACAATGAAGGATGTACTCATTGACTACTCAGGCCCCACTAGTATGATCTTCATCATAGTCCTGGAAGTCGAGTACACATCCTAAGGGCTTTATCAACATGTAATCAGAGAGACAGAGAGTATACATGTTAAGATAAAGAGCAACCAGATAGCATACTATCATGTCGAGCAAGAAAGTCCTACCTATATATGTCCCAGCATCCACTACAATATACATCCAATGTACAGTAATGGCCTCTAGGGCATACATATAACTAACAATCTCCCACTTGCACTAGGGCCATCTGTAGCAGTAGTTGTAGTATCTAATACTCAACCATCCCCTAAAAGTCTCTCTTTGGGAAAAGGCCTTCGTGAGTGGATCCGCCGTGTTGTCCTCTGAGTCTACTCTCCTAACCTCGATCACCCTGGAGATCAATTATCTCCATGATCAGGTGATGCTACCTCAGAATATGTCTGGGTCACTGATGGGACCAGGGTTCCAGGGCCAAAGCCACAGTTCCATTGTCACACAATGGTAGGAACCTAGTTCATCCTATGAACCAATATACACCCAAACTGCCTCTTTGGTAGTATCTTTAATAGCGATGTTACCAGCCTTTATCGTCTAGTTTGTCACGGTATCTAGCTTGGAAATCTTCCAACATACCGTCCCTTTACTGAGGGTAAAGACAATGCCTGTTACTGACATTCAGTCGTCTTTATCACCCTGGAACCCTTCCAGCGATTCTCCCCAGGATGGAGAAGGTATCACCTTTATCCTATTTGGAGAATCCATGTGATAATAGGAGATTGACCGATCGTAGTATAGGAAACTCTTTTCCAATCAAGAGTATGTTGTCTACGTACAATACGAAGATGGCCACCTTACTCTCTACTACCCTTTTGTATATACAAGGTTCGTCTACCATTTTGATGAAGTCAAACACTTTGACTATCACATCAAAACAGACGTTCCAACTCCGCGATGCCTGCTTCATTATATAGAGCAACTTGCACACGTTTCCGCTGCTCCCACTGTTTACGAAGCCCTCTGGCTGTGTTCTTATAGACGTTCTCTTCTAAATCATTATTTAGAAAAGTAGTCATGGCACCCAACCACCAGATATCGTAGTTATGGTATGTAGCCGTGGCAAGTAGGATCTGGATGGACTTAAGCATATTCCCTGGAAAAGGTTTCATCATTATTCGTGCCTGGTCGATGACGAAAACCTTTAACAAGTCTAGCTTTGAAAGTCTCACCTTTTCCATCTACACCAAGTAATCTTCTCAAGATATACTTGCTCCCGATGGGGATTTAACCCTTCAGATATCGCAACTAAAGTCCATACTTTGTTGGTGTATATGGATTCCATCTCAGATTGCTAAGCATCCAGCCATTCTTACAGAGTCGCTACTCTTGATGGCCTGCTCGAATCTAGTTGGGTCATCATCTCATGATGCAATCCTCGCTCCCACTGTCATAGAGAAACCGAAGTATCTCTCAGGTGGGTGAGGAACCCTACTAGATCGGCGGAGAGGCTGAGGTTCGTTGGAATCTACTGAATCCTTTGGTTCTATCAAATCATCAGCTGCAGTTTGTATGGCTGGAACATTTCCAGTTCTACATAACAGACCTTGCCTCGAGCTTGTCCGGATTTTTCTTTTAGACATAGGCCGGACAACCCCAAATCTTAACTAGCTTAAGACATGGGCTCTTCCCTTTCCATATCACATATGAAGTGGTAGGTAACTGATTTGATTCGAACCTATTCAATAGGTATGTAGCTTCTCAAGTGCATAACCCCAAAAGGAAATAGGTAACTCAGTAATACTCATCATAGAGCACACCATATCTAATATTGTGCGATTGCTCCGCCCTGATACACCGTTGTGCTGTGGTGTATTCAGAGGAGTAATACGGAGAGAGAATCTCATTTTCTTTTAGAATAGTCCAGGAATGCCATGCACAAGTATTCTCCTCCCTGATCTTATCATAGGACATAATACTTATACCCGGTTGTTGGTTCTCTACTTCTAACTTATATTCTGTGAATATCTCAAAAGGTTCGGACTTGTGTTTCAACAGGAACATATGTCAGAATCTTGAGAGATCATCAGAGAACGTAATGAAGTATAAAGAACCAGTCCTGGCATGTATAGACAGGAGACCTTCATACATCAACATGTATCATCCCAAGAGTTCACTAACTCTTTCTCTGTTTCCAATAAACAGAGCTATGGTCATCTTATCTTTGTGACATGACTGGCAAGTTTCACAAGATGTAAATTCAAAATGATTTAAATATGCATCTATATGTAACTTCAGCCAGTCGGGTCGCATTGATATGACCTAGTCTACAATACCTCAAGAAGAATTCGTTCATTTCTGAACTCTTCCTCTTGTGTGTGTTCTGAATACTAAGAACTGTAGTTTGATTTAGAACGTTAATGCTTTTAGATAACGCGCCTAAACCGATCAACTTTTGATATAGGAAATGTTCAAAACATTATCCATCAATACAAAATTTTAACATTTCTTTACTAAATAAAGAGAGTGATATGATTTTGTATATCAGGTTCGGTATCTAATAACATTCGTTCAGAATCAATGTATTGGCAATACAGGGTGACAGTGACCAACAGACTTGGCTGCAACACTTGCCCCGTTTTCTGTCTCATGAAACTTATCACCCGTTCTCAGTTTTTCTACCCTTTTTGTAGCCCTATGTAACAGATTACATATCTGGGATCCAGATCCGGTATCATATACCCAGGATGCGGAGGATACTGAGAAACAGTTCTTTGTAATGAACACACCCGAAGATGATGCATCAGCATGCACTTTCTTCGTTTGGGCGGCACGGGAATTCTGGTAATCCCCAATTTCCTGCTCTGTCTTATAACAATTATAAGTTGGAGCGGGACCAACGTTCCCCAGCTCAGTATAACAAGCGGGTTCAGTCAATATCCGTATTATTATCTTGATTAAGGCGTGATATGGTCGCTACCAGGAGAGAGAGAGTAGAAAATACTCTGCGTGTGCTCTTGCAAGATTAGATTGGTTATATATTTTATCTAATCAGGATGGCTCCCACTGTTTTTATCAAATCTTTCTTCAAACCTTAAAAGGAAAGACTAGCCGGGATTAATTGCACTCTACAAGTTCGCCAATCTTTCAGCCAGGCCAGTGTCGGTACTTTGAGGGAGGTTTCCCGTGCTTTCGCACGGACCTAATTACTGTAAACCTCGTTTTCCCAGAGGCGTAACCCCGTTGACACCTTTCTAGACACCTACTTGATCGGCTAATTGCAAAGTGCAAAACTCTCCCAGGAGTAACAATTACTCGCAGTGGGTATCGGGATCGAACTATCATATAGAAGGTATGCAATCTCATTGCAAATTTCAACACTTGAAACTCCCGATAAAGGTTTTTTACCCCTAGCACTTATGACCTTAACTAAGGTCAACAAATCATAAGTACTAGTCAAGTTCTACCCGTCATTTCGTGATTAATTAGACCCACCCACATGAGCTTTAACTAAGGTCAACAAAGTCACGCGACTGTCCTAACTAATCGCATCATATGCGGTGTAGGAAGACATCACTTAGCTACCGTACACTGTGCCTTGACTATGGTCAACAAACACAGCACGAATACTAAGTACTCTACTTCCTAAAATGACGGAGGGTTGCGAATGGTTTTTATGAAAACCTTTAACGCTTTGAACTTGATCTCGTTGCGGAATCAAATGGTTTTTAAATGGAATGTTTTCGAGGCTTTTCTAGTTTTGCTAAAGGGGTCACTCCCGGTCAAGGGATCGTCGGCCCTTTCCTCGTCGAATGAGGTGCGGGATATATCATATATATCACTGTGCAAAGCGGAAACTATAGAAGCGATCAAAGACAAACCGAGGGTTGTAGCATCTGCCAGTTATTGCTAAAGGAGTCACTCCCGGTGAAGAGATCTCGGTCCTTTCCTCATCGAATAAGATGCAGGATGTTCTATAATGAACACCGCGATGCAAAGCAAGAACTGTAGCTACCTGTTTTTATTTTGAAATTCGATTCCACAACATCAATTAGGTTTATTTTCTTTCATTAATCTCATTAATGAATATCCCATCATTTAAGTCCACCTAAACATCACAGATAAATATAACGTACGCTTATGCCATCCGCATTCGCCTCGATGTCCCGTCTGCACCGTTAGGTTAGGTAACTAACGGCAGAGCGAGGCAGGGCTAGCGCGGGTGTAAAACATAAGCAACGTCTATATAATATATCATATATATCTTATACTATATCTATCACAGAACATCACATGATCACATCACAGATAACGCAGCAGAAAAATATCATATGAAATATTGGATATACTAGGACGTCCGTGTTTTCAATACGAGCCAGTATAAAACACGGATTCCACGGTCGTGATGAATAGCCAATCCCACACCCCTAGACCCCTACGAGAGCGGCAAGCAACCCTACCAATTCTAGGGTTAGGAGACCCGGACTCGACTCCTCGAGATGGTCTCCCACTGGACCCTAGAACCCGGTTACTTGTGCTCCCCTCCTTGGGTCTATCCTAGTGCAGAAAAGTAAATAATATACATCAACGGTGACATCTTCCGCAACCTGGAAGTGCCCCAATAAAAGAATATTACATACAAGTATTTTACATGAATGAAAATGAAAAACACTCATCTCACATAAAAACCACCCGGCTATTCAAACACGACGATCCAATATAACATATCCAGCAACACATAACATCACATGTCATCAACGTAAGTAAATATGCGCATCCCAATTGTCGTTGACATATAGCAACGAAACCGGCGATATCACATATTACACTTACGGTCACAGAAAAGAAAGTGTAAAACTATAACAGTTGGAATCCGCAATCTCATTAGACATCGCATGCCTAATCAAATGAATTCCTTAGACATCGCATGCCTAACAATTATAAACCCCGCATTTTAGTCTCATTATCGAAAACTCTTTTCAATATCAAGTTGGGCAATTCAACAGGATTCCCGACATTCAGATCGAATGCTCGTCGCAAACTTCAGTAGACGGCCGCACCCCCGACGCCGTCGACAAAGTGCACCAAGGCGGAACACCGCTACCGCGAGCACCCGAACGGATGCTTTCGGCGACGGGGTTCTCCTACAGTCACTTGGTCGGGGCTATGGAGTGAGGCTGTCTATTAAGTTTACCCGGCGAGTATCCGCGTATGCTACGTGATTGCGACGGACTTTTGATCACATCAAAACTCCGTGGCAACCGATCAAGTGAGACTAAACTGCTATGTTTATAACATTCATTCCGTTATCTCATAACTACTTGTGAATTCCAATTATTGTATCACATTCCGGATAAATAGAAAATGTTAAACTTTCCGATCGAACAATCGAACACCCAAGTTTTCCCGAAACAGCTCAACACATGAAATAAGTCTAACAACATTCAGTTCGTGCCTCAGTACCAACGGTCCAGCCGTAGAAGAGTCAAGCCAACGCCTCACATGTGGCACGCCGTACTACCCCAAACCCTAAGGTTCAAAGGGCAGTTCAAGACGGTCACATAATCGAGTTAAGGTTTGTTGTCTTCTAGAGGGTCCATTGCGTTACTTGCACTACTTAGAACGTTATTAAACCACGGAAAGATCCAACACTTGGAAATTTCCCGACAGGGGAAAAATGGGTATTTATATCCGGTCGAACTTTTTAACATATTCTAAAAATTACCCGGAAAAACACACAGACAAAATTAGACAATCCGATCGATACACCGAATCCCCAAAACAACCCAGAATATTCAACTCTTAAAAAAAATATTAAAAATTCCCAGGAAAACCAGCACTGCAAACTAAGAATTACGGTGCAAAATTCGATGCACAACAAGACAAAATGGCCGCGGAACCGCCGTATGAGCATGCTCATGCCGCGGATCCGCGGCGCCTTTAAGGAATTAGGTCATCGAATTTTCCAGTAACCCTTACAATCCCCTGCGGATTTTTCTGCATATTTTTAATTTACAAAAATCCACATTTTACAAAAATGTACAGAGAGCAATATTAGGGTTAGGGTTTCGGTACGATCGGATTTCTAACTCCGTCTACGCATCGCCTAAGGCTCTAGCTAGGCTCTGATACCACTGTAGGGTTCCTAGGCACACTAATGAAGTCTAACAAGTGATCGAACATGGCCAATTCAAATTTTACAAGTGCCTACAAACCCTAATACGGATCGTTAACTAGATATATAGGCGATGCAAGCATGTAAACGAATTAAATGCTAAAGGAAAGTGACTACAACCTTTGTAGATCCGGTCCACCACTTACTAAGCTCCGCGACGATGTCCCTCCGCTGTCCAAGTCGGATCCCGAACTCTAGCATCGGCTTCATCGAAGAAATGGGCGGGCTTAATCGTCGGCTTCGATGCCGAAGATGATCTACATCGAGGCTTCACAAGATCAAACTCCAACTTCACCAAGTCATGAAACTTGTGAAGAAAACACCCTATACTACTAGGAAAGAGGTAGAGGATGAAGAAATAGGAAATGGGTTCACTTTAGAATTGGATTTCTCACTTGTTTTCATCACTTGCCATTGATGTAGCAAGCTTTTCTTCATGGAAGAAGAAGATGAAGAAGAAGAAGAAGATATGATAAGTTATTTAAAAGGAAAAAATAAAAAGAATACTTATCATGACTTCAACCATGGTTTAGTGTAGAGATTTAACTAAGGTTAGATGAGTGGTTAGGGTTAGAGAAGAGACAAGAATGGTGGACTTGTTCAAAGCTTTAAGAAGCTTCAAAGAAAAAACAAAACTAGCAACCATTCTTTTCTCTTTATCTTTTCAAATGAAATAAATAAAATAAATAAATAGATAAATGAATAAGTGAATGAAATGAAACCCTAACCACTAACTAACCATGGTTTAATACTTTACACAAAACCAAGCCAGAATGTATCATCAAACATGATACAATCATGTGCACAAAAAATATATCACATATACAATGTGCATTTCAAGTGAGAAAATCCATTTAAAGTGAACCAATACTAGTTAATGCAAAGTAATATATCAAATATATAATTCTACATTAAATCATTAAATCAACACTTGATTTAACGATCCGGTCATATCACATATAACCGACTAGAATCCTATGTATCGGCTTATTGAATCAATCCTTGATTCGATAACTAGGTTATATCGCATATAACCAATCGATACATTCATCGCGAGAATGGAATATGGTATCACATACACGCATTATTCTCGGTCCCGCACGTATCTCATATGCGCTCCTATTTCGTTTCGCTTGAGCCAGGAAACCTCTGTGTAAGACTCTAAAGACTCGTCAATACGCCGGCAGCAGATGATGATCATATCAAACATCCACAAGCCACAAGCGGTCTGCTAAACGTAACGGCCACCCGGGTATTGAGCAATCAGAAGATCGACGAGCAAGCCCGCTCACACTCCTGTGAATCCAACCAGTAACACTTACCGTACAGTCCGGTCTGTTCGTCTGATATGTCGCATATCTCGCCTAGGAGTGGTAAATGTCAGACCCCAGTAGCTTGATAAGTCATGCCGACGTGAAGTCCATGACATGTGTAAAACTACTGATAACACTTACCAGTAAGTCACTGCAACCCTGGCCAGGGATTTCCTGTTATGGCCAGTCGAGCATAGCGCAACATCAACCCCCAATACCGGGAGAGACGAATCCCCTCCTATCGCTCATTGCCTCCATGTGAATCGGGACTGTACCCAAAAACCACCTGTTTGCACGACTCAGTAGAGCCGTGGTAGGGTGGAAATCAAAGCACAGTGGGAGACACACAAGACTCTATGACGATCTCGGGTCAACAGACTAAGCTGTACCAGTGTCACCAGAGAACTGCCATCTAACGTGAGGTATAATACCATCTGGAGTTCTCGGCGAGTCCGTTCAGTGTACTCAGTCTCCACTGAGCACCCGTATACCATTTCTGATGTCAAACACCAATGGATATGGGATCATCCATCGCCCATCACTTGGGTCGAGAAGATATACGCTAGTCTACTCTGGAATATCGATGCCCCGTCTCGATATTCCCACGACTAGGAACAATGAAAGATGTACTCATTGACTACCCAGGCCCTAATAGTATGATCTTCATCATAGTCCTGGAAGTCGAGTACACATCCTAAGGGCTTTATCAACATGTAATCAGAGAGACAGAGAGTATACATGTTAAGATAAAGAGCAACCAGATAGCATACTATCATGTCGAGCAAGAAAGTCCTACCTATATATGTCCCAGCATCCACTACAATATACATCCAATGTACAGTAATGGCCTCTAGGGCATACATATAACTAACACTCTGGTGGCTTGGTTCAGCAGTGCAAGGTATTACCAATGAGCTACAAGCTCTTTCTTGTAATTATGGAGTGAAATAAATACTTAAAGAGATATCAGCTGTAATAAATACTCCAAGTATACATTGAATTTAAATCAATTCTTTGTACATTAAAAATGGAGTTGTTACAGTCTACCCTCCTTAGAAAAATTTCGTCCTCGAAATTTACAACTTTTATTTGAGAACTAGTTTACAAAGAGATGTGGATATCTAGTACGCATTTCATCCTCCCTTTCCCAAGTGGACTCTCCTGGTATGTCTTTCCTCCACATCACTCGAACCAAGTTAACTTCCTTGTTCCGAAGTGTCTTCACTTTCCTGTCCAGGATCTCCACGGGCTGTTGCTCACAAGACAAATCGAGCTGTATAGTGAGCTCGGAATGATCGAGAACATGGCTGGGGTCACTCACATACTTTCTGAGTTGGGATATGTGGAACACATTATGCACTCCTTCCAATGAAGGTGGAAGCGCTAAGCGGTATGCTACTTCGCCGACTCGTTCGAGTATGTCGAACGGTCCAATATATCTCGGACTTAGCTTACCCCGTCTTCCAAAATGGATCACTCCGCGGTTCGGAGATATCTTCAGGAATACGTGAT
Organism: Agapanthus africanus; assembly: GCA_030015575.1. NCBI lineage: Eukaryota > Viridiplantae > Streptophyta > Magnoliopsida > Asparagales > Amaryllidaceae > Agapanthus > Agapanthus africanus. The sequence continues at coordinate 860,513,365 of JASDDO010000024.1, read as the reverse complement.
CTCCTGGCTGAAACTCCAAGTGTCGTCTCTTTGCATCAGCCCAGTGCTTTTGTCGATCTTGGGCTATGCGCATCCTTTCCCTGATAGTACGAACCACATCAACAGTCGCTACTATCATCTCTGGTCAAAAAAGTTCCCTATCTCCGATGTCGTCCCAACTTAATGGCGATCGACACTTCCTTCCATACAGTGCTGCAAAAGGTGCCATTCCTATGCTTGCTTGGTAGTTGTTGTTGTACGAAAACTCCACAAGATGTAGGTGATCTTCCCACGATCCTTTGAAGTCTAGCATACATGCTCTGAGCATATCCTCCAAGATCTGAATAGTTCGTTCCGACTGACCATCTGTTTGTGGATGATAAGCCGTGCTGAAGTTCAGAATTGTTCCCAAACTTTCTTGCAGACTCTGGCTAATCTGCGATCGGAAACTGGTGTCACGATCGGAGACAATGCAGACCGGTACTCCATAGAGTCTCATAATTTCCTGTATGAGTTCATGGGTATCAGAGATAGTACATTATGAAGAGTCCTAAATCTAAATTAGATTATTACCTCCATGTACTTCTTTGCTAGTGTCTCAGTTGATTGGCCAACTCGAAATGGGATGAAGTGAGCCGACTTTGTGAGTCGATCCACAATGACCCATATGGCATCGTTACCCTTTGTGCTACGAGGAAGAGCAGTCACAAAGTCCATCGTGATATGTTGCCACTTCCATTCTGGGATTGGTAACGATTGAAGTAATCCAGCAGTCCTATGATGTTCAGCCTTTACTTGCTGACACACCAAACATTTTGCGACGCTTCTGGCTACTTCACGCTTCATTCCATGCCACCAATAATTCTGACGTAGATCTTTGTACATTTTGGTACCTCCAGGATGTACTGAATAGGGAGAGCTGTGAGCTTCTTTCATTAACTCTTCCCGAACAGGACCTTTTGGTACACACAATCTGCTGCCGTATCTCAAAGATCCGTCTTCATGGATGATGAAGTCTGTTCTGAGTCCATTCTCCACTTGTTCTCTGATCTTTTGCAACTTAGCATCGCTGGCTTGAGCTGCTTTGATCTGATTGACAATGGTTGATTGAACTTGTAAATTCATCAAACTTGAAGCATTACCTGGCATGACTACGTCAATCTCCATCTGATGCAAGTCTTGTTGCAGCTTCCACTGAGCGGTGAGATTCATTGCTAACGGTTGGCGACTAAGAGCATCAGGTACTACATTCACCTTCCCTGGGTGATATTGCAAGTTGATGTCAAAGTCAGCCATGAGTTCTAACCATCTTCTCTGCCGCATATTCAACTCCTTCTGTGTAAACACATACTTCAGGCTCTTATGATCTGTGTAGATGTTCACTCGTTCACCTAGTAGATAATGACGCCAAATCTTGAGAGCAAAGATGACGGCTGCCAACTCCAAATCATGTGTCGGATAATTGCGCTCATGGATCTTCAGCTGTCTTGAAGCATAAGCCACAACCTTACCGTGCTGATGTAGAACACATCCTAATCCCTTACCGGATGCATCGCAATGCACTTCGAATCCTCCAGATTGATCCGGTATGACGAGAATAGGTGCTGATGTCAACCTTGACTTGAGTTCTACAAAAGCTTGTTCGCATGCTTCTGACCACACAAATTCTTCATCTTTACGTGTGAGCTTGGTCAGGGGCGTTGCTATCTTCGAAAATCCATCAATAAACCTTCTGTAATATCCAGCTAAACCCAAGAAACTTCGAATATCCTTCACTGACTTTGGTGTAGGCCATTCGCTAACTGCCGAAACTTTCGCTGGATCCACAGAGATTCCTTCTACAGATACGATATGTCCAAGAAAACCAACTTGATTTAGCCAAAACTCGCACTTGCTGTACTTGGCATAAAGCTGATGTTGTCGAAGAGTTTCCAGGACAATTCGTAGATGTTCTGCATGTTCTTTCCGACTCTTAGTATACACCAGGATGTCGTTGATGGAGATGACAACAAACCTGTCTAAGTACTCCCGGAAAACTTGATTCATAAGGTTCATGAATATTGCGGGTGCGTTGGTCACTCCAAATGGCATCACTAGAAATTCGTAATGCCCATAGCGAGTTCTGAAAGCTGTTTTTTGAATATTAGCTTCCTTGACCTTCACTTGATGATAACCTGAACGAAGATCTAATTTAGAGAAAACACAAGATCCACTTAGCTGATCGAATAAATCATCGATGCGCGGGAGTGGATACTTGTTCTTTATAGTGACTTCGTTCAAGGCTCTGTAATCGATGCACATTCTGTATGAACCTTCCTTCTTCTTCACAAGTAGTACAGGTGATCCCCAACTTGAAGTGCTGGGACGAATCCATCCTTTCGCCAGTAATTCGTCCAACTGTGTTAGGACTTCCTTCAAACCTTCCGGACTTAAACGATAGGGTGCTTTGATCACCGGTTGTGCTCCTGGTACTAAATCAATACTGAATTCAAGAGCTCGATCGGGAGGCAAACCTGATATATCGTCAGGAAATACATCGTCGAACTCTCGAACCACATCTGGTCTTGATTCTTCTTTTGCTTGAGCTGCTGCAACTACTGCTTCTCTTGGCTTCGCTTTGTAGGTACTTGGCTCCAGTGTACGGTCTCCGCTTTTGAAAAAGAAGACATCATGGTCTGGAATCTCGAATACTACCCTCCTTTAACGACAGTCTATGGTAGCATAAAACGTTCCAAGCCAATCTATTCCTAGAACCACATCGAAGTTTGGTATGTCCAGCACTTTGAAGTCAGCATAAAACTCTCGACTGCAGACGACGACTGGACACATGCTGTATCCTATAGTTGCCTTTAGAACGCCATTTCCGGAACTGACATTCCAGCTGGATACAAGCGGTGAAACAGGAATCGCATGGGTTCGGACAAACCGTTGCGACATAAAGCAATGTGATGCTCCAGTATCAAACAGTGCAAGTGCAGGGATTGAGGATACTAAGATTGTACCTAAGGTATGTGGGATTTGTTTAAGGTATAGGAAATATGTAACTAAGTAGTAGAAAGGCAAAGTTTGAAAAGAAAAATTTACCAGTGATGACTTGGCCAGTGGCCTCAGCTTCTTCCACGGACATCATGAAAGCCTGGCGCCTAGGTACATTCCTTCTGGCCTGAGGAGCATTCCTCGGAACATTCCTTTGAGCTTGATGGAACTGACGAGGAGGTGGTGCAGCTTGTGGTCCTCTGGGTGGTGTAGGGAGTGCAGGTCTGGGAGCAGGTGCCTGAAGAGCTGGTTGCTGCGGATAAGTAATTGCTGGCCTGGTTGCAGTAACTGGGTTCTGTCTTTGGGGACAAGACCCAATATCGTGAGTAGCTGAGCCGCAGACTAAGCAAAGGCGGTTGGCTCGACGACAGTCCTTCATCATATGTCCATGTTCCCCTCCGAAAGACGGCGCACAAGACTGCGATGTCCTGACATTGAGATTCGAGGCAGATGCTATTTGGTTTTATCCGTCTACCTCTCCGAAGATGCCAAGTTGATTTATGGCACCGTGTATCGGAGGTTTAGACGGATGCGGCCGATGTAGTAGACTTCATCAGATTCCCCCTCGCTTGAGGGGTTTTTGATTGTGGGGACGCTCTTCCCTGCAGGCGCAAGCCCCTGCAGTTAATTACGCTACCGCATCGCGGTAACAACTTTCTCCTTCTCCAGAATTTCACTTCGTGTCGTGTGTGTTTGTTTTGTTTGTAGTTGCCCGTGGATTGTATACGGAGACTAAGTAATGCCGTCGCCCGTAGGACGTGGATTAGTCCAAATCCGTATTTACTTAGATTTGGGTTTAGTGTTTCTAGTTTAAGGATGCATTAGTCGCGTTGCGGCTAAGATCAACTTAAACGTTCGTTAAGGATACGATAGTCCTGTTTGAGACTAATATCAACTTAACGTGGTGATCCATTTAATATATGGCCATCGGGAATCATCACCTCTCTAACGTCGTTGAAGGATTATAACGATAGGTGTCAGAGGAGATCAGAGATGTACCCTTGAACCAAAGTTGATTTGGAGTTTTATAGTCCATTTGAATGTTTAAGGATACGTTAGCCGTGTTTAGGGCTAAGATCAACTTAAACGGGATCGTTTAGATCCGGCAAAAGAGCGTTTGGAGGCTCTATCATTCCAGTTTAGGGACGTAATGGTCCATAAGTAGTTTAAGAACATTGCGGTCCATATTCCAGTTTAGGGACATGGTGGTCCGCATTCCAGTTTAGGGACGTTGTGGTCCGTATTCCAGTTTAGGGACGTGGTGGTCCATTTAATATATGGCCGTCGGGACCCGTCAGCTCTCTGACGACGTTGAAGGATTACAACGACATGTGTTAGAGGAGTTCGAAGATGTGCCCTTGAACCAAAATTGATTGGGGGTCTTATAGTCCAATTTGGGACTAAAGTCTGTTTGAATGTTTAAGGATACGTTAGCCATATTTGAGGCTAAGATCAACTTAAACGAGATCGTTTAGATCCGACAAAAGAGCATTTAGGATCTCTATTGTTCCAGTTTAGGGACATAGTGGTCCAAAGGTAGTTTAGGGACATTGCGGTCCACATTCCAGTTTAGGGACATGGTGGTCTATGTTTCAGTTTAGGGACGTGGTGGTCCGCTATTAGTTTAAGGACGTTTCGGTCTAACATTAGTTTAAGGACGTTCCGGTCCAACATTATTTTAAGGACGTTCCGGTCCAACATTCATGTGTGGTCGTTGGGACCAGTCGCCTCTCTGACGTCGTTGAAGGATTACAACGAGAGGTGTCAGAGGAGCTCGGAGATGTACCCTCGAACCGGATATAAATTGATTTAAGGGAGCAATCTCGCTCAGTCAATTTAATTTGAGGACTTACGGCCATGATTGGGCTAAGTCCAGTTGAAAAGTATTCAACGCCTTTTATTTGTTTTTGGTCTGTTAGACCTGTGTTAGGGCTTGGCCCATTTTTAAATAATGCATTGCATTATTTTCTTCTTTTTTTTTGGGCTTTGCCCATAAAAGATGCAGGGAATCAATTTATTTTTGGGCTCTGCAAGGCATCTGCATAGCATTTTTATTATTTTATTTGGGTTTTGCCCATTTATAAATGATACAGAGCATCAATTTAATTAGGCATGTTTGGTCTTTTAATTGGGCCTGGCCCTTCAGGAAACGCATTGCATTTTCAGGCGCTTTGCGCCAATCAGAGAGCGCAAGCGCTTGCAATGACGACACGTGTCATGCAAGCGCAGTGCGCTGCGCTAGTGCGCTGCGCTTGCGCTGCTGACACGTGGCGCACCTTGGTGAGTTGCGCCAATCACAGAGAGCAAAGCTCTATCTCAAAGCTCATAGCGCAAGTGATTCAGATGCTGACACGTGGCGCTTTCCCAAGAGCGCAACAGCGCAGTTTGGAAGTGCAAAGCACTAAGAATATTTTAGATTCAAGAACAGAAGTGCAAAGGCCTATTTGATTTCTTGATCTAATTTAGATCAAAGAAAAATAAGTTTTTTTTTATTTCAAGAACCAGAGGTTCATAAAAGTGCAAAGCACTATTTATTATGCGAAGATCATTGATCTGGTTTTTAGATCAATGATTTATTAAAAGAGATTTCTTCTCTCTCGTGAAGGTTTTTACCTTTTTCTTTGAAATTTTCTCAGAGTTCTCTCTCTGTTTGAAGCTCTTGACTTTTTTCCAGAAAAAATGTTCCTCTCTTTGAATTAAGGCTTGGGGTCCTTTTTATAGTGCCCATAAATTAGTTAAAGAGATCTTTCTCTGAGTGATTTGGGGAATTTTCCTCACCGTTGGATCTTTGATCCAAGGGCTTCTATTTTACAGAAGAAAATCTTCTTGTTTTAACAAGAACAGAAAAGATTTCTTTAAATCTCCATTCTGTTTTGCATATCTGCCCAGCGCTCTGCGCTGACACGTGTCGCGCAGCGTACAGCGCAGCGCGACTGCGCAAGCGCATCTGCGCTGACACGTGTCGCGCAGCGCACATGCGCTGACACGTGTCGCGTAGCGCACAGCGCAGCGCAACTGCTCCAGCGTATCTGCGCTGACACGTGTCGCGCAGCGCAGTGCTTGCGCAACTGAAGCGTTGCTTCCTTTAATTTTACTTGAAATAGAGATTTGCTCTGATTGAGCGCGCCTTTTTGGACGCCACGCTAATGCATCTGCGCCAGACACGTGGCATGTTGCGCGCAGCGCAAAGGATCTGAAGCGCTGCTTCATTTATTGAAGTTTAAATTTTGGGCAAATCGGAAGCGTCGCTTCACCTGAGATATCTTTTCATCTCCTTGTTTCAAGTCAAACTTGTATTTCTAAAATTCTGATTTCCCGGGCCTTTGAAATGATTTCATTGTGCACAGAATCTTCTGTGCTTGGGTCTATATATATAACTCAAGGCTGAGCCTTTTCTTCTCTCATTTTTAGAGAACTTCTTCGATCATGGCTTGCAACCTCCCTCATGCCCGCCGACAACCATGGAAGGTGCCGATTCGGGACATCGTTCCCCGTTTTGCTGCGCGCCTGGTGGACCCTTCTCTCTCGGACGAGCAATGCGATGCCGCAATGCACGAGCTTTTGACTCGTGTGGGGTCCCCTCTCCCTCCGAATTCCATTTGGCTTCGGATGATCCTTGCCTCGGTGCTCGCCGACATTCCCCCTCCTCCAGCAGAGATGTCCTCGGTGATGCTGAATGCCGCCGAAGATAAGATTGAGTGCTTTCTCGAAGCGCACTTGATCACCAAAGCCCTGAGGGACTTCTCCTTCCACTTTCTAAGCCAGATACGGGCTCGTCGGGTTGTCATCGCCACTTTTTCCCAGGAGTGCGGCGTCGACCGTTGGATGGCTACCCTTCGGGAGGATCGCCGCTTCGACGTGATGGAGAAGACGGAGAGGGAGCTGAATAATCTTCTTTTTCTTTTTGTGAACCCTTGTCTCTCTGATCCCGTATTCGGTGATCTTTTTTAAATGTAATAACAATAATAATGAATAAGTATTTTTCTTTTTAATCAAGTACTTCATTGTCTGTTAAGGTTTCTTTTATTTTAGTTCTCTGTTGTGCTTGTGCATCGTATGATTTTAATTTGTTATTATTAAGTGCATGTAATTTTGTAAGGATAAATTGCCTTTGGCACTTAGCCCCCCCCTTTTTTATGAAACGGTGCATCTGCGCTAGCGCATCTGCGCTGACACGTGTCGCGCAGCGCAACTGCGCTAGCGCAACTGCGCTAGCGCATCTGCGCTGACACGTGTCGCACAGCACAGAGCGCAGCGCGGCGCTTCCTTTAACAGAGCTTTGCTCTAATTGGGCGCGCCTTCTTGGACGCTATGCTAATGCATCTGCACCAGACAGGTGGCGCGTCGCGCGCAGTGCAAAGGATCCGAAGCGTTGCTTCATTTATTAAAGTTTAAATTTTCAAAGCAAAGCTTTGTTTCTGATTGGGGGAAGATGAAGCGTTGCTTCATCTCCCGCCTCGGAATTTGAACAGAGCTTTGCTCTGATTGGGGTAAACAAATGCCCCCCCACCGATGCGCTTAAGTGGCCTCCGAACGCAAGCGCAACGGTGGTAGAATCCCAACCGTCGCGGCAGCTTTTAGAAGTTGAAGAGGCACTTGATGCCTATAAATAGGACCTTTGGTCCCCCACAGATGCTTATCATCTTTCAGATTTTTACTTTCAGAACTCAGAACCTTGCTCTCTTGTTTAAACACTTTTAAAAGTTCAAACTTTAGAGAATTTTAGGTAAAAATATTAATTTTGATTAAATTAAATCAACTTTAAGAGCCTTGCTCTTGATAGATCCCTGATCTAAAGAAGACCCATTTAGGGTTTCACTTAGCAGAGCTTTGCTCTAAAGGGGTCTAAAGAGAACTAAAGGGAACCCTATTAGGATTCCATTAATAGAGCTCTGCTCTCCAAAAGGTTTCCCTTGGATTTTCTTAATTAATGGAGCTTTGCTCCTTCCAAATCATATAGAAAAACTCTTAAGAGTTCTTCATGGCATTTGATACTATCACTATTATTATATCATTTTTTCTCAGAGCAAAGCTCTCAATGTTCTTAGGGAATTTTCCTTAAATTCTCCTCATAACTGGTTTTTTTTGGCAGGTGTCACTCCTGTCTATAGAGCATTGCTCTCAAGGAGTTTTAACTCCCTATACCTTTTCCTCATTGCTGATCTTCCAATGTTGCTTCCTTCAGGCATTATGGCGGTGCATCTATACAGTCTGCACGAGTTCATTACCTACGAGGATATTCGTGCACAGGGCCATCAACAAAACCAAGAGTTTACAGATGCCCAATGTGCAGAGGTCATGGGTCGTCTGAACGCAAGCGGTGGTTGGCTGCTACCTCGTCGTTCGGCTCTTTTGAAAGTCGTGCTGGGAGCAATATGGAGAGCACTTCCGGGTCTTCACGAGGCCCTACCGTTCAATGCGCTGGATGATGCCGAAGACAAGGTGTATTCAGTGTACCTGACGGGGCTGATCTCGAAGAAACGGCGGGACAGCCTCATTGACATCCTACAACAAATCTTCCAGCAGACGACGATAGTTGCTGCTTATCGAAGGCCGGGAGGGCTTGCCGAGGATCTCGACACAGAGGAGCGCGAGAGGCTGAAATAAGAATAATTAGAAAGGCCAGAAGAACTCTGAATGGCCTTACTTTTGAATTCCTCAATCCGTGCCCCGGATATGAGGTTATACCGTTGTAATAATTTGAATAATGTTTCTTATTCATTGCTCTTATGATTGTAAGAATTTTTAGCAATATGAATGGAAACCCCTTTTTTTTATTTTAGCTTGTCTTATTTCTCGTCCTGAGTCTTCTGCCCATGCATAAATGAGTGCGTTTCAAACGCTTGATCAAACGTAAATCGGATGCTCCTTCTGTAGCTTTCTTCTTTCTCTTATTATCGGCATGCTATCTTAATAAACATGGTTGACAGATAATAGAGTATGTATCTTGGTTTCTTAAGAAATAGCGATGGCTTAGGCCGCAGGTTCAGATCTGCTGCCTAAGACTTTTCAACTCCATAAGCTGTGAGGGTCTCATAGAGACTTTTCTCCCTACGGACCGAGAGGATCTCGTAAGTAGTTTTTTCTCCATAAGAATCGTGAGGATTCCTAAGTGTGGTTTTCTCTTATAAGTCGTAAGGATCCTATAAGAGAATTTTTCCCTCTTACGAGTCGAGAGGGCCCGTAAGCGGTTGTTTCCCTCCTCGTCGAAACTCGATTTCGGATAGTGGGACCCGTGAATAGTATGTAAGAGACCGTTTAGATCGACTTGCAGGATCCCATTGTTCAGGAAGCAAGTTTTTTAATCCCTGCTGCCTGAGGCTTTATCTTGCAAGTTGATACGAATCGGGAATTCTCCCGCAGAGACACTGGTTTCTCTGCGAGCCGACGCGAATCAAGAGGCTCTCGTCAAGGAGTGTTTGTATCCGTGAGTCGAGGAGTTTGCTAGGGATTATTTGTTTCCCAAGCGCCAAGGATTATTTGTTTCCTTGGGGTTTGAAACGAGTCGAGGATTTCCCATGGAGGCACTGGTGGCTCTGCGAGTCGACGCGGATCAGGAGGCTCTCGTCAAGGAGTGTTTGTATCCGTGAGTCGAGGAGTTTGTTAGGGATTATTTGTTTCCCAAGCGCCAAGGATTATTTGTTTCCTTGGGGTTTGAAACGAGTCGAGGATTTCCTACGGAGGCACTGGTGGCTCTGTGAGTCGACGCGGATCAGGAGACTCTCGTCAAGGAGTGTTTGTATCCATGAGTCGAGGAGTTTGCTAGGGATTATTTGTTTCCCAAGCGCCAAGGATTATTTATTTCCTTGGGGTTTGAAACGAGTCGAGGATTTCCCACGGAGGCACTGGTGGATCTGCGAGTCGACGCGGATCAGGAGGTTCTCGTATAGGAGTGTTTGTATCCATGAGTCGAGGTATCTGCTGAAGACACTGGTTTCTTTAGAGTTGGACTGAACCGTCGAGATTTGGCTTCGTCTTCTGGCGGAGCCTGTTGGGAAAGTATGGTTCCCTCTTTGTTTACGCCCTTGGATTGTATACAGGGATCGATGTGATCTTAACTGTAGGGCCAAAGTTTTATTATCATTTTTTTTTGTTTTATTTCCGCGATGCTCTATCATTTCAGCTTTTATATCGCGAAGGTCGCGATTGCCCAATCATTTCGGCTATTTATTTTATTTTTACTCGCTGCTTTTTATTGCGAGTTGCCCAATCATTTCGGCTGTTTATTTTATTTTTACTCGCTGCTTTTTATTGCGAGTTGCCCAATCATTTCGGCTGTTTATTTTATTTTTACTCGCTGCTTTTTATTGCGAGTTGCCCAATCATTTCGGCTATTTATTTTATTTTTACTCGCTGCTTTTTATTGCGAGTTGCCCAATCATTTCGGCTATTTTGCATGCATACATTTTTACTTGCTGCTTTTTATTGCAGGTTGCCCTATCATTTTGGCTATTTCGTATGCATGTGCGGCCTATTGGCTTTTCGCCGTAAAGCCGGAATTAGACACCGATTTCGGCATCAGCACCGTTACAACTGGGATATTACCAGGAGCGAATCATCATCTGCCTCTGTCGATGTCGAACAAAGGTGGCTTAGCGACCAGGGTTAGGGTCCTGTCGGCTAAGGCTTTTGACTTCATGAGCCGTAAGGGTTTCACGAAGTTATTTCTCCCTACAAGTCGTGAGGATCTTGTAGGTGTATTTTCTCCTTAGGACTCGTGAGGATTCCTAAGTGTATGTTCCTCTGTAAGTCGTAAGGATCCTACAAGAGGGTTTTCTCCTTGTAAGTCGAGAGGACTTATAAGGGTTGTTCATCATGCGAACATATCCCCAGTCTCGGATGAGACTTGATTAGGGAAATGTTTATTCGTGCCCGTGGATTGTATACAAGGGTCAGTATTGAGCCACTTGTAGGGCAATATCGGAAGTTGTGGGGGTTGCTTAGGCACAGGTTTAGGTTTCTGTAACTTAAGACTTTCAACTCTTATGAGCCGTGAGGGTCCCATAAGAGAGTTCTCCCTACGAGTCGTGAGGATCTCGCAAGTGTATTTTCTCCTTAGGAATCGTGGGGATCCCTAAGTGTGTTGCTCCCTTGTGAGTCGTAAGGATCTCACGTGGGTGGTTTCTCCTTACAAGGTCGGGAGGACCCTATAAGTGTCTTTTAACGAGGTTGCGTCCTTTCGGGTTTTCACAAACAGTCGCCGGTAGTCCTGCTGTTTTTACTCACGGAGCCCTTTCAGGTTTTCATCCGCGCCCATTTTGCTTATGGACATACCGTTTTTTTATTATTTTATTATTTTATTATTTTCTTTTTCTCTTTTTTTTTACGAGGTCGCGCCCTTTCGGGTTTTCACGAACACTCGCCGGTAGCCCTGCTGTTTTTACTCACGGAGCCCTTTCGGGTTTTCATCCGTGCCCTTTTTGCTTATGGACATACCGTTTTTTTATTTTATTTTTATATGTTTTTTTTATATCTTGTCAGCCTAAAGATGCTGCGGTAGTAGTTTAAAGACGTTTCGGTCTGCTATTAGTTTAAGGACATTTCGGTCCGTCATGGAGAAGGCCGGCTACTACTTATAAAGCTTGAGCTTAGGAAGATAGCGAGCGGACATAGTCGTCGTCATCTATCATTGACCTAGGCCGTGGATCATTAAGTGTAGTATCTCTTTAGGAAGCGACCGTTTATTGGCCTGAAAGGCCTTTCACCGTGCATGTCCCTGAGTAGATAGGCCCCACCCTGGTAGACCTTATCTATGATGTACGGGCCTTCATAGTTTGGCTCGAATTTTTCTCGCTTGGCATGATTGGGGATCATAGGCCTTTTGACCACTAGCACGATTTCTCCTTGGCGAAATGTCCTCGGTCGGGTCAATCTTTCGTATGAGCGCATCATCTTTGCTTTATAATCTTCCAGATTTTGTTGCGCTATGATCCGTGTTTCTTCAAGGGCATCAAGCTCTTCAAGCCGAAGGTTAGCATTTTCTTCGTTCGTCGGCTCGTGGTGGACTGCCATTCGTAGAGAGGGTAGCTCTATCTCGAGGGGAAGTACTCCTTCTGTACCGAACACCAACGCGTACGGCGTTGTGTTCGTGGCCGTCTTGAACGTAGTTCGATATGCCCAAAGAGCTTCTTGTAGCTTCTCGTGCCAGTCTCTCTTATTTCGGGACACCGTCTTTTTCATGATTTTTGTCAGGGTCTTGTTGAAGGCTTCAGCCAGACCATTAGCTCGCGGATTATAAACCGAGGAATATCTCCAGTCTATATTATGCTGTTGCGCAAAGCGACTGATCTTGTGGCTTCTGTAAGCTGGCCCGTTATCGGGGATGATCTGTCGCGGAGTTCCAAACCGATATATGACGTGCGTCTTGAAGAAGTTGAGGATATTTTCCGTCTTCACTTCTCTTAACGGTACTGCTTCTGCCCATTTAGAGAAGTAGTCAGTCGTCGCCAGGATGAAACGATGTCTCCTAGACGATGCTGGTTCGATAGGGCCAACTATGTCAGTCCCCCACATTTCGAATGGCCAGCTAGCCACCGTTGGATGTAGTAGATTTGGATGCTGGTGGATGAAGTCCCCATGGACTTGGCATGAGTAGCATTGCTTCGCATATTTGAGGCAGTCCTGAATCATCGTGGGCCAGTAGTAGCCCATCCGTTTTATCTTCAACTTCATCTTTAGGCCCGCTTGGTGAGAACCACAGAGTCCGTCGTGAACTTCCTGAATGACTCTTTTCGCTTCGTCAGGTCCCAGGCATCTCAACCACAGAGAATCAAACGATCTCTTGTACAGAGTATCGTTGACGAAGGCGAAAGATAGAGCCTGCTTCATGAGCTGATGTCTTGTGGATGCTTCTTCAGGCATTCGGTGGGACCTAAAGTAGTCTATGAAAACTTCTCTCCAATCCTCAGCCTTTTTCAGGTCTTTTACTTGCAGGGTCATTTGCTCAGTCGCTCCCTTCTCTTCGGATGATTCCGAAGATATTTCTGCTGGGGCAAGCACTTGACGGCTTTGTACCATGATTCTAACGTCATCGAGATTCTCGTCAGCCAGTTCTTTAGCAAGTTTAGCCAATGCGTCTGCTTTGCTGTTTTCCGCGCGCGGTATGTTTTCCAAAGTGTAGGAAGGAATTTGGGTCAACAGTTGTTGCACCTTTTCTCCGTACTTCACCAACTCCGGTTTGCACGTTTGGTAGTCGCCGTTTACTTGACTAACGACCAGTTGAGAATCCCCATATATGAGGAGGCTTTCAATTCCCATGTTGATGGCGATCTCGAGACCTGCTATCAAAGCTTCGTATTCGGCTTCGTTATTCGTCCTCGGCTCTGTTAAGGAGAAGGCAAAACGCATTATCCCTCCCTGTGGAGTCACGAAGATGAGGCCTACCCCCGATTTGATTATAGGGGTACTTTGTTTGCGTTTTTTCATTGAAGATGCTCCATCGAAATAAAGTTCCCATTGGGTATCACTACCGTCGATTGCGTCAAACGCATATTCGTCTGGCAAATCGCAATTCAGAAGAGAATCGGCAGGTATCGGGTGCTCAGAGAGGAAGTCGGCGATGGCCTGGCCTTTCACTGCCTTGAGAGGTTGATATTTTATGGAGAACTCCATCAAGAGCAGGGTCCATTTAGCGAGTCGTCCCGTCAACATGGCCTTCGACATCAAGTATTTAAGGGGGTCCACCTTTGAAATGAGACGGACCCCGTGCGCCAACGCATAGTGCCTGAGCTTTGTTATCACAAAGATTAGCGCCAGGCAATGCTTCTCAATGGGAGAGTAATTGTTTTCTGCTCCCAGTAGAACTCGACTTAAGTAATAGAGTGCTCTTTCCTTCCCTTGATCGTTCTCTTGCACCCATAATGCGCCTAAGGAACCTTCGAGGGCGGTCGTGTAAAGAATGAGAGGCTTTCCCTTAACTGGAGCAGCCAATACTGGAGGGTTCTGCAGGTACTGCTTAATCTCGTCCAGTGCGCCTTGGCATTTGTGATCCCAGACAAATAGGGTTCCCTTCTTCATCAGGTGGCTATAGGGACGACACTTGCCTGAAAGGTTGGCTATAAATCGCCGTATGTATGCGAGCTTCTCTTGGAGAGATCGCAACTGTTTGAGAGTTCTCGGTGGAGGCATTTCCACGATCGCTTTGATCTTTGATGGATCTATTTCAATACCTCGGTGTCGAACAATGAATCCCAAGAATTTGCCTGAGGAAACTCCGAATGCACACTTGAGCGGGTTCATCTTCAAGTTGTATTGCCGAAGGCGTTGAAATACGGTCTTCAAATGCTCGAGATGTTCCTCGTATGATTTGCTTTTAACCACGAGATCGTCGATATAGCATTCGACGATTTCGTGTATAAGGTCATCGAAGATCTTCGTCATGGCCCTCTGATAAGTAGCACCGGCGTTCTTTAAACCGAAGGGCATCACTTTATAACAGAATATACCTAGAGGGGTCCTGAAGGCTGTGTGCTTCTGGTCTTCGGGATGCATTTTTATCTGATTATACCCTGACGAGCCATCCATGAAGGAGAAAACCTCGTGAGTAGACGTATTGTCTATCATCAGTTCGGTGACTGGCACTAGAAAATCATCCTTCGGGCAAGCTTTATTAAGATCCCGGAAGTCTACGCATATGCGTACTGTCCCATTTTTCTTCATCACCGGGACGATGTTAGCGATCCATTTAGGATATTGAACCTCCTGGATAAAACCAGAGTCGATCAGCTTCTTGCCTCGGCGTTGATACTCATCTCGAGCTCGAGCCGCATTCTCCTCGGCGCCTGTTTGACTGGGTTGATGTCCGGGGATATCGCCAATCTATGCACAGCGATTTCTGGATCTAATCCCGGCATTTCGGAATAGTTCCACACGAAGCAATCTCTATGCTGTAGAAGCACGTCTTTTAATGCAGCCACCCTTTCTTCAGATGGCAGCTCGCTGATGAATGTCGGTCGTGGATCATTTGCCGTCCCCAACTCAATCTTCTTGAGGTTATCTGCGGTGGTATGGATTCCATCTTCCAGCTCTTTTGGCGCTGGTGGGAATTCTGAGATTATCTCGTCGCTGCTGTTTTCGAAGCACCAAGGGAGCTCATCTATGTCCTCGGGCTCTTCTTTTAATATTGTAATCATGTGACAGGTGCGAATTCGCTTCCAATCCCAATGTGGAACCGGTTCTTCTTTCGTGGCCTTGGGCTCGTGCTTCTGTGGCGGCGCTACCTTCCAGTTGTCAGACAGAGTAAATTTGCCAAGCGGATACTGATCTTCGACCCAATTCTTGAAGGTGAAGCAATCTTCAAGAGGATGCCCTATTACTCGATGGTAAGAGCAATAGTCCGGGTGTGAGACTTCGCCCGCTCGTTCGGGGTGTTTATACTCCGGCAATGTAAGCATTTGATGTTTTAGAGCAAGATCAAGTATCTTCTTCGTCTTGTCCCGCGGAAACAAGTATGCTCGACCCATTTTCTTCATAAGGGATAGATCGATAACGCTCAACTCCCGTTTGTGTGGCTTCTTAGCCCTACTTTGTTGCTGTTGAGCGCTTTTTTGGCCTTTCGACTTATTTCTGCTTTTGCGTTGAGCCCTCTTTATAACAGGTTGACAAGGAGCGGCATTTTCATCTTTCACGGCCTGTTGAAGGAGGCGTTGCGTTCTGGCTTTCTCGTAGATGGCCATTTCGCGGTTATGGTCGTCCCGGACTTTTTGACCTGCTTCCCTTATGAGCTTGTCCATTTGTTCTTCGAATGACGGATTGGGCTCTTTTGCATTTAGAACTTTCACTGTCTCGGGGTTAACGTCCTCCCATTGAGCATCCGCTTCTTCATCGAAGTCATAAACGACGTAGCAGCCGGGTAGTAACTCTCGTTTCTTTGACCGGATGTATCCAAGCCCTTTTATTTCCATTCTCCCGTTAGGCAGTTTGCGTTGAGTCCCGGGGACGTTCCAGACCCTGTCATAGAATTTGGCCTTTCTAACGGTCTGTTTGAAGGGTATCCCCTGGCGTTTCAGCAGCTTTTTCAAACCTTCCGTATAATATCTGGGGAGACGGATAGGCTGAAGCCTGTCGAGCGTAGAATCCGCGCCATGCCAGATTTCTTTTTCTACCTTAGTTTCTTCAGAGCGGTAAAACAGAATTGCTTTCTCGCTCTCTCGCCTGGGAGGGATATAGAATGTCCGCAACTCTTCTACACTGTAGATATTAAGTGCATCCAGTTCTTTATGGTGTTTAAGCGGCACCATGGCGACTTGTAGACTTTGCTCTTCGTCAGCGGACGTTTGTATTGAAGGTCGAGCAGAGAATACAGCATGGACTTCATCTTCCGAGTCGCTGCCAAAGATCAATGTAGGAGCCGATGGTCCCGGCTTGTTGTGTTGGGGCGGACTCGAATAAACTATCTCCTCTTCCTCCTCAGTATCACTGCCGAAGACAGGGATGGTAGCGTTAGTTTTATTCTCCGGCTTATGACACCTCTCTGTGTCTTCGAAATCCGGTAAGAAGTATTTGGCGTCTTCATATTTGCAGACCTCGTTCACAGAGAACGGGTTCAGTTCTCCCGTCACGGTATACTCGAAACCATCCTTAAAATACTTCATACACTGATGTTGTGTAGAAGGGATGATGTTGTACTCGTGTAACCATGGTCGGCCGAGCAAAGCGTTGTAGCATGTCTTGGCGTCTATGACGTGGAACTTAATGTTCGTGACGAGTAGCCCGAAGCGTAGCGTCAGTATCACAGATCCAAGAGTTCTTGATGACTGGGAGTCGAACCCGGAGATGGTGATCTTGTCACGAGCAAGGTGCTGGACGCTCATGCAGATTTCTTTCAAGACCCGTACATTGAGGAGGTTAACGGAGGATCCATTGTCGATCAGGATTTTGCCTATCTTTATATCGTGACAGTATCCTGTGACATAGAGGGGGCGATTGTGTTCGCACGTCCCAAGGAGAAGGTCCTCATCGCCAAAAGTGACATCGGTCGTGTGCACTTCCTCCAATTCATCCTTCATCTTTTCCTCAGCCAAGCATGCTTGGAATTGTTCCGGATCTTGGAGTGCCTTAATTAACGAATCTCTCGCCTCCTTTGATAACAAAAGAGCGTCAAGAATGCTGAGCTGTGAGGGTAGCTTTCTCAGATGTGCTAAGACGTTGTAATCCACCTTATTCTTCTTCGGCGGGTCCTTGGCGGCTAGCTCTTCCACCACTTGGTCAACTAAGACGATATCTTCAGAGACCTTTTCTTTCCCTTTATCTTTCCTGTTTAAGGGTCCGAGGTTCTTTTCAGGCAGCGTCTGATTCCGCAGCCGGATATTTTCGCAGACCTTCGGCTCTTCTTCTTTTCCCGAAGTGGATTCTTTAAAGAGAGGGGCAAGTTCCAGCTCCTCATCAGAATCGCTCCCGAATGTAGGCACTTGTGGTCCGCCGGTGTTAACCATACGACAATCGCCGGTAGTTCTTTTAAGCCCTTCGGTCGTATTTCTTTGCTCTCGACGAGTTTTGCGCTTTTCCCGTTTAAAGCGTTGTCGATGAGCAACGTATCCTTGCCACCATCTATCGAAAGCTTTACACTCTTGAGTGGGGTGCGAAACCTTCTGATGATATAAGCAATAGGAGGGGTGCATTTCTATTTCACCAGTAATTTTTCTTTCGGAGGATGGTAGCTTCATGCCCATTGATATGGCCTTAGCGACCCTTTTTCTCATCTTGAATTGGCTTTTGTCGGTAGTGGAGGTATTTTGTTCCAGCGGGATCATCTCAATTCTTTCGTCAAGGCGCTGGCGTTTGGCCCTTTCAAATATAACCTTCTCGCGCTCCCGATCAGCTCTGCTTTTTAATCGAGCTTCGTTGAGGAATGCGTCAATTTCCTTATCTGATGGCCCCAAAATTTTTGATTCAGGATCTGCCCCCAGCGTTTCAGTACAAGAAGTTTCCTCATCGTCTATGAACGAGTGGGAAATCGCATGACAGCTCGCCACGCATTCCTCAGAATCATCAGATGAACTTTCTCCCTCATCTTCCTTTTGAAAGACGTGATTGAGGAATTCTTGGAATGTAATGGGAGTCCGTGCCTTCTGGTTGTATTCCTCCAGCGCGTCAATTTGTTTTTGCAAGTCCGTACGCTTATCGCCAGACTTCACGGGCTTCTTTGACTTCTTTTTCTTCTTCTTTGAAGATTTCGACGGCTGGCTATGAATGCTTGGGCCACCCCCATCAATCTTTTGAGTTGAACGAGGCCTCAACATCCTTTCAATGATCTGCGGCTCCAACGGGTTCTTCTACTTGATCGCTGGGCATGTCTGAAGATTGTTTAGCATCCTCTTTGTCTTGGTTGATAACACAACTTCCCAAGGAGCTTGTTCAACGACGGAGCATGTTGCCCCCGGCGTATTCGTCCCCTTAGCTGTGTGAGGTTGCGGGGGATTCACCTTCCATTTGTCAGACAATGCGAACTTGCCCTGTCGGTACTGGTTTTCGAGCCGATTTTTGAAAACATAGCAATCTTCGATCGGATGGCCTAGTACTCAATGATAAGGACAGTAGTTGGGCTCGTTGACGTCACTTGGTTGCAACGGACGTTTTGGATCCGGCAGATTTATGAGTTTGTTGCGTAATGCCAGCTCGAATAACCTTCTCGTTTTATCGCGGGGAAACGAGTAAGGACGCCCTAGTCTCTCCTCAAGGTCTACGTACGGGCGCGTATTATTTTGATGCACGACCGGCTTCGAGTTGCTCGGTTGTTGTTGAGCATTAGCGACGACGATCGCTTTTCCCTTCCCTTTGTCATTTCGGGAGTCCGGCTTTGGAAGAGGAGGTTTATGGCCCATCTGATCCATCTGTGCTAGCTTGTCAATCAAGGCCTGGAAGGTAGTTGGCTTGAAAAACATCATAAACTGTGAGATGGTTGCTTGTGGATCGAGGGTTCCCACAAACATACCCACTGCGGGAGCTTCTTCAATGCGCTGCTCGCACTTCGACCATAAGTTCCGCCACCGTATAGCGTACTGAACCTATGTCTCGCCTGGTTTTACCCTGGCGTTAATCAGTGCCGTCATCGGGGTACGTTCACTGGCGCTTGCAAAATGCTAAGTAAACAACAGCTCCATCTCCGCGAAGGTTTTAATAGAGTCGTTCGGGAGCTCAGAGTACCATTCAAACACCGTATCTGATAAGCTTCCAACAAACTGGCGAAGCAACAGCTTGTCATCACCGCCGGTGTTGCCACAGAGTGCCCTGAACTGGGCAACATGCTGGTGAGGATTGCCCGTCCCCTTGTAGACTTGGAACTTGGGAATTGTATAACCGGGTGGGTACTTGATTTGGTCGTACCAACTTGGATACGGCCGCCCCGTTTTTACGATCTGACCCGCTGCTTCCGTCGCTTGATGGACCCGGATCTGCTGAGCTATGTATTCGTCCAGATCGGCCTTGGAGATTGTCTCTTCTTTAGCTGCTGACAGAGCTGGCGGAGGATTCGACGTCTCTCCCCTATCGTCTTCAAGGACGATTGGGGGCTCTTCGGCCGGAGGATCTTGTTGTATCATCATACCCACCATATCCTGGAACAGGAGGGCCATTTTCTTTATGTTGGCTGCCTGTTCCGCAGCTTCTTTATCTTTCTTCTCCAGTACGCGACGAAGGAACTCAGCGTCAGTTTCTTGTTCTTGACGCTCGTCCGAGGACGTTTCAGGGGTTTCTTTTGGCCCTGTAAGTGCGGCCATAGCGTTCATCATCTCTTGGAGCTTCTGCTGCTGCTCCTGAGCTTTGGTCACTGACCTCGTGTGCGGTCTATGACCTGTTGATATGCGGCTGTCCTCTTTACCAGACACCACATAGACGGTATGAACTACAATGCCCCCTGACTTAGGGCGTTTGGGTTCACCTCCTTTGGTATTTACTGCAGGTGTAGGGACTTTCTCTGGCCTCCTTCTCTTATGGACCGTTGAAGTTAAAGGGGTCGTTGCAGTGGGCACCCTAGCGATTGTCGTCCTTTGCTATTTAAGAGGACGATCCTTTTCTTCTTGCACTTTTGCTTTTTTCTGTTGACGATAGTGACCTGGGTCAATCACGGAGTCTTGGACCCTCCGCCAAACTTTGTATATTTTTGAGGACATCCGTTGAGGGGGCTGTTCCTGCTTCGTTTCTGGAACTTTCCCCGCGGGTGGAGGAGATCTTTTTAATGTAGCTGTTGGAGAGTTCTTACGTACCCTCCTCAGTAGTTCAAAGCTGTTCCTAGTTGGAACAGCAGCGTTGACTTCCACCACTGGAGCTGGTGGAGTTAGCCCTGAGGGGGAGTTGCCCCTGCCTTCCTCACTCGTCGCCAATGGTGACGTCGAGCATGACGAGCCGTTGGGACTGGCTCGGAGATAGAGACAGCTTCTTTTTGCCCCCTGTCTGAATGAGGCGCCGCCGGTGTTAACCTCTTAAAGACTGAGATTGTCTTTTGAGGGGTGATATTCAACCTGTCGAAGATGAATCCTTGAGCAGGGGCAGGAGCAGGAATCGTCAGTCTTGAAAAGACTGACTCTTTGACAGGGGAAGCCGCCTTGACGACTTCCGGAGCAACAGTTACTGCCTTCCTTGGGACAGCCCGTTTAGAGTTCTGATTTAGCCTGGTGAAAACAGAGGCTATCGGTTTGGTAGTGGGAGACCCGTTGACAGGGGCCGTCGTAGCAGTGAGCCGGTCGAAGACCGACTTTTTGTTCACTTCCGGTGCAGGTATTGGCTCAGAGAAGCTTGTAGGTGGGATCATGGTCCCGAAGAACAGGCCAGTGGTGGCTTGGGCTACCTGGTCTACCGGCAGAGCGAGGAAGGAAGCCGCTTGGGGCCCATATGCTACACCCCCAGGTGAGGTGGAGCGTCCGTTGCAGTGGTATTTCGAGCAGTTGGTGCAGTTAAATGCCATTGAATCTTGAGTTCTGCGCCAGGCAAAAGACCAAATCTTAGTAACTGGAAATCCGAAGGCAACCATTTAACAAACCGCGATTGGTTCGCGAGGACGACACACGAAGTGTGGAGTGGAAAGAGGAAGAGGTCCCACCGGGCGTGCCAGAATCTGTTTCCCTCCAAAAGACGGCGCACAAAACTGCGATGTCCTGACGCTGAGATTCGGGGCAGATGCTATTTGGTTTTATCCGTCTACCTCTCCGAAGATGCCAAGTTGATTTATGGCACCGTGTATCGGAGGTTTTGACGGATGCGGCCGATGTAGCAGACTTCGTCAGATTCCCCCTCGCTTGATGGGTTTTTGATTGTGGGGATGCTCTTCCCTGCAGGCGCAAGCCCCTGCAGTTAATTACGCTACCGCATCGCGGCAAAAACTTTCTCCTTCTCCAGAATTTCACTTCGCGTCGTGTGTGTTTGTTTTGTTTGTGGTTGTCCGTGGATTGTATACGGAGACTAAGTAATGCCGTCGCCCGTAAGACGTGGATTAGTCCAAATCCGTATTTACTTAGATTTGGGTTTAGTGTTTTTAGTTTAAGGATGCATTAGTCGCATTGCGGCTAAGA
The DNA here is from genome assembly GCA_030015575.1 of Agapanthus africanus. NCBI lineage: Eukaryota > Viridiplantae > Streptophyta > Magnoliopsida > Asparagales > Amaryllidaceae > Agapanthus > Agapanthus africanus. The sequence continues at coordinate 860,491,847 of JASDDO010000024.1, read as the reverse complement.
TCAACTTAAACGTTCGTTAAGGATACGATAGTCCTGTTTGAGACTAATATCAACTTAACGTGGTGATCCATTTAATCTATGGCCGTCGGGACTCATCACCTCTCTAACGTCGTTGAAGGATTACAACGATAGGTGTCAGAGGAGATCAGAGATGTACCCTTGAACCAAAGTTGATTTGGAGTTTTATAGTCCATTTGAATGTTTAAGGATACGTTAGCCGTGTTTAGGGCTAAGATCAACTTAAACGGGATCGTTTACATCCGGAAAAAGAGCGTTTGGAGGCTCTATCGTTCCAGTTTAGGGACGTAATGGTCCATAAGTAGTTTAAGGACATTGCGGTCCATATTCCAGTTTAGGGACATGGTGGTCCGCATTCCAGTTTAGGGACGTGGTGGTCCGTATTCCAGTTTAGGGACGTGGTGGTCCATTTAATATATGGTCGTCGGGACCCGTCACCTCACTGACGACGTTGAAGGATTACAACGACATGTGTCAGAGGAGTTTGGAGATGTACCCTTGAACCAAAGTTGATTGGGGGTCTTATAGTCCAATTTGGGACTAAAGTCTGTTTGAATGTTTAAGGATACGTTAGCCATATTTGAGGCTAAGATCAACTTAAACGGGATCGTTTAGATCCGACAAAAGAGCATTTAGGAGCTCTATTGTTCCAGTTTAGGGACATAGTGGTCCATAGGTAGTTTAGGGAAATTGCGGTCCACATTCCAGTTTAGGGACATGGTGGTCTATGTTCCAGTTTAGGGACGTGGTGGTCCGCTATTAGTTTAAGGACGTTTCGGTCCAACATTAGTTTAAGGACGTTCCGGTCCAACATTCAAGTATGGTCGTTGGGACCCGTCGCCTCTCTGACGTCGTTGAAGGATTACAACGAGAGGTGTCAGAGGAGCTCGGAGATGTACCCTCGAACCGGATATAAATTGATTTAAGAGAGCAATCTCGCTCAGTCAATTTAATTTGAGGACTTACGGCCATGATTGGGCTAAGTCCAGTTGAAAAGTATTCAACGCCTTTTATTTGTTTTTGGTCTGTTAGACCTGTGTTAGGGCTTGGCCCATTTTTAAATAATGCATTGCATTATTTTCTATTTTATTGTTTGGGCTCTGCCCATAAAAGATGCAGAGCATCAATTTATTTTGGGCTCTGCAAGGCATCTGCATAGCATTTTTATTATTTTGTTTGAGCTTTGCCCATTTATAAATGATGCAGAGCATCAATTTAATTAGGCATGTTTGGTCTTTTAATTGGGCCTGGCCCTTCAGGAAACGCATTGCATTTTCAGGCGCTTTGCGCCAATCAGAGAGCGCAAGCGCTTGCAATGACGACACGTGTCATGCAAGCGCAGTGCGCTGCGCTTGCGCTGCTGACACGTGGCGCACCTTGGTGAGTTGCGCCAATCACAGAGAGCAAAGCTCTATCTCAAAGCTCATAGCGCAAGTGATTCAGATACTGACACGTGGCGCTTTCCCAAGAGCGCAACAGCGCAGTTTGGAAGTGCAAAGCACTAAGAATCTTTTAGATTCAAGAACAGAAGTGCAAAGCGCTATTTGATTTCTTGATCTAATTTAGATCAAAGAAAAATAAGTTTTTTTTTTATTTCAAGAACCAGAGGTTCATAAAAGTGCAAAGCACTATTTATTATACGAAGATCATTGATCTGGTTTTTAGATCAATGATTTATTAAAAGAGATTTCTTCTCTCTCGTGAAGGTTTTTACCTTTTTCTTTGAAATTTTCTCAGAGTTCTCTCTCTGTTTGAAGCTCTTGACTTTTTTCCAGAAAAAATGTTCCTCTCTTTGAATTGAGGCTTGGGGTCCTTTTTATAGTGCCCATAAATTAGTTAAAGAGATCTTTCTCTGAGTGATTTGGGGAATTTTCCCCACCGTTGGATTTTTGATCTAAGGGCTTCTGTTTTACAGAAGAAAATCTTCTTGTTTTAACAAGAACAGAAAAGATTTCTTTAAATCTCCATTCTGTTTTGCATATCTCCCCAGCGCTTGACACATGTCGTGCAGCGCACAGCGCAGCGCGACTGTGCAAGCGCATCAGCGCTGACACGTGTCGCGCAGCGCACAGCGCAGCGCGACTGCTCCAGCGCATCTGCGCTGACACGTGTCGCGCAGCGCAGTGCTTGCGCAACTGAAGCGTTGCTTTCTTTAATTTTACTTGAAATAGAGTTTTGCTCTGATTGAGCGCGCCTTTTTGAACGCTACGCTAATACATCTGCGCCAGACACGTGGCGCGTTGCGCGCAGCGCAAACAATCTGAAGCGCTGCTTCATTTATTGAAGTTTAAATTTTGGGCAAATCGGAAGCGTCGCTTCACCTGAGATATCTTTTCATCTCCTTGTTTCAAGTCAAACTTGTATTTCCAAAATTCTGATTTCCCGGGCCTTGGAAATGATTTCATTGTGCACAGAATCTTCTGTGCTTGGGTCTATATATATAACTCGAGGCTGAGCCTTTTCTTCTCTCATTTTCAGAGAACTTCTTCGATCATGGCTTGCAACCGCCCTCATGCCCGCCGACAACCATGGGAGGTGCCGATTCGGGACATCGTTCCCCGTTTTGCTGCGCGCCTGGTGGACCCTTCTCTCTTGGACGAGCAATGCGATGCCGCAATGCACGAGCTTTTGACTCGTGTGGGGTCTCCTCTCCCTCCGAATTCCATTTGGCTTCGGATGATCCTTGCCTCGGTGCTCGCCGACATTCCCCCTCCTCCAGCAGAGATGTCCTCGGCGATGCTGGATGCCGCCGAAGATAAGATTGAGTGCTTTCTCGAAGCGCACTTGATCACCAAAGCCCTGAGGGACTTCTCCTTCCACTTGCTGAGCCAGATACGGGCTCGTCGGGTTGTCATCGCCACTTTTTCCCAGGAGTGCGGCGTCGACCGTTGGATGGCTACCCCTCGGGAGGATCGCCGCTTCGACGTGATGGAGAAGACGGAGAGGGAGCTGAATAATCTTCTTTTTCTTTTTGTGAACCCTTGTCTCTCTGATCCCGTATTCGGTGATCTTTTTTAAATGTAATAACAACAATAATGAATAAGTATTTTTCTTTTTAATCAAGTACTTCATTGTCTGTTAAGGTTTCTTTTATTTTAGTTCTCTGTTGTGCTTGTGCATCGTATGATTTTAATTTGTTATTATTAAGTGCATGTAATTTTGCAAGGATAAATTGCCTATGGCACTTAGCCCTCCCTTTTTTTATGAAACAGTGCATCTGCGCTAGCGCATCTGCGCTGACACGTGTCGCGCAGCGCAACTGCGCTAGCGCATCTGTGCTGACACGTGTCGCACAGCGCAGAGCGCGGCGCGGCGCTTCCTTTAACAGAGCTTTGCTCTAATTGGACGCGCCTTGTTGGACGCTGCGCTAATGCATCTGCGCCAGACAGGTGGCGCGTCGCGCGCAGTGCAAAGGATCTGAAGCGTTGCTTCATTTATTAAAGTTTAAATTTTCAAAGTAAAGCTTTGTTTCTAATTGGGGGAAGATGAAGCGTTGCTTCATCTCCCGCCTCGGAATTTGAACAGAGCTTTGCTCTGATTGGGGTAAACAGTCCAGTTCTCTTGCAGTAGGTGCAAAAGGCTGGGCTAGGACGATGGGTTGGTACTCCGGGTCGCCTTGGCACAAAAGGTGGCCTGGACGAGGCTCCACCTGCCATATGGTTGGCAGGGCGTTTGACTCCTGCTGACTGAGATCTGCCCCTTGCTTTTATTACTGCCTCATAGCTGCGGGCAGCTTCTAGAGCATCCTTATGAGTCAAAAACTTTCATGTGGCTAGAGCAGCCTGAATCTCTGTGTCCAGTCCTTGTTGGAAGCGACGGGCTCTGATATCGTCCGTCGGTATCAAGTGTGCCGCGAATCCGTTTAAAGATTGTGTTAGCTGTGTAGTATGAGATATTTAAAAATTGAACTATTGTGACATATCTTACCGGCTTAACATGGTGAATTCAGCATCGTATTCATCTACTGATTTGTCCCACATTGAACCCTGTTGTAGATGAATAAACTGTTGCTCCATTGCAAACCTGGCAGTCACAGGGAAGTATTTCGCGTCGAACTTCTTTCGTGTTTATGTTGACGATAAACCGTACTATCCCTATCGTTTAAGTCCGGAAGGTTTGAAGGAAGTCCGAACACAGTTGGACGAAAAACTGGCGAAAGGATGGATTCGTCCCAGCACTTCAAGTTGGGGATCACCTATACTACTTGTGAAGAAGAAGGAAGGTTCATACAGAATGTGCATCGATTACAGAGCCTTGAACGAAGTCACTATAAAGAACAAGTATCCACTCCCGCGCATCGATGATTTATTCGATCAGCTAAGTGGATCTTGTGTTTTCTCTAAATTAGATCTTCGTTCAGGTTATCATCAAGTGAAGGTCAAGGAAGCTGATATTCACAAAACAGGTTTCAGAACTCGCTATGGGCATTACGAATTTCTAGTGATGCCATTTGGAGTGACCAACGCACCCGCAATATTCATGAACCTTATGAATCAAGTTTTCCGGGGTACTTAGACAGGTTTGTTGTCATCTTCATCGACGACATCCTGGTGTATTCTAAGAGTCGGAAAGAACATGCAGAACATCTACGAATTGTCCTGGAAACTCTTCGACAACATCAGCTTTATGCCAAGTACAGCAAGTGCGAGTTTTGGCTAAATCCAGTTGGTTTTCTTGGACATATCGTATCTGGAGAAGGAATCTATGTGGATCCAGCGAAAGTTTCGGCAGTTAGCGAATGGCCTACACCAAAGTCAGTGAAGGATATTCGAAGTTTCTTGGGTTTAGCTGGATATTACAAAAGGTTTATTGAACGCTTTTCGAAGATAGCAACGCCCCTGACCAAGCTCACACGTAAAGATGAAGAATTTGTGTGGTCAGAAGCATGCGAACAAGCTTTTATAGAACTCAAGTCAAGGTTGACATCAGCACATATTCTCGTCATACCGGATCAATCTGGAGGATTCGAAGTGCATTGCGATGCATCCGGTAAGGGATTAGGATGTGTTCTACATCAGCACGGTAAGGTTGTGGCTTATGCTTCAAGACAGCTGAAGATCCATGAGCGCAATTATCTGACGCATGATTTGGAGTTGGCAGCCGTCATCTTTGCTCTCAAGATTTGGCGTCATTATCTACTTGGTGAACGAGTGAACATCTACACAGATCATAAGAGCCTGAAGTATGTGTTTACTCAGAAGGAGTTGAATATGCGGCAGAGAAGATGGTTAGAACTCATGGAGGACTTTGACATCAACTTGCAATATCACCCAGGGAAGGTGAATGTAGTACCTGATGCTCTTAGTCGCCAACCGTTAGCAATGAATCTCACCGCTCAGTGGAAGCTGCAACAAGACTTGCATCAGATGGAGATTGAAGTAGTCATGCCAGGTAATGCTTCAAGTTTGATGAATTTACAAGTTCAATCAACCATTGTCAATCAAATCAAAGCAGCTCAAGCCAGCGATGCTAAGTTGCAAAAGATCAAAGAACAAGTGGAGAATGGACTCAGAACAGACTTCATCATCCATGAAGACGGATCTTTGAGATACGGCAGCAGATTGTGTGTACCAAAAGGTCCTGTTCGGGAAGAGTTAATGAAAGAAGCTCACAGCTCTCCCTATTCAGTACATCCTGGAGGTACCAAAATATACAAAGATCTACGTCAGAATTATTGGTGGCATGGAATGAAGCATGAAGTAGCCAGAAGCGTCGCAAAATGCTTGGTGTGTCAGCAAGTAAAGGCTGAACATCATAGGACTGCTGGAATACTTCAACCGTTACCAATCCCAGAATGGAAGTGGCAACACATCACGATGGATTTTGTGACTGCTCTTCCTCGTAGCACAAAGGGTAACGATGCCGTATGGGTCATTGTGGATCGACTCACAAAGTCGGCTCACTTCATCCCATTTCGAGTTGGCCAATCAACTGAGACACTACCAAAGAAGTACATGGAGGAAATTGTGAGACTTCATGGAGTACCGGTCTGCATTGTCTCCGATCGTGACACCAGGTTCCGATCGCAATTTTTGCAGAGTCTGCAAGCAAGCTTGGGAACAAGTCTGAACTTCAGCACGGCTTATCATCCACAAACAGATGGTCAGTCGGAACGAACTATTCAGATCTTGGAGGATATGCTCAGAGCATGTATGCTAGACTTCAAAGGATCGTGGGAAGATCACCTACATCTTGTGGAGTTTTCGTACAACAACAGCTACCAAGAAAGCATAGGAATGACACCTTTTGCAGCACTGTATGGAAGGAAGTGTCGATCGCCATTAAGTTGGGACGACATCGGAGATAGGGAACTTCTTGGACCAGAGATGATAGTAGCGACTGTTGATGTGGTTCGTACTATCAGGGAAAGAATGCGCATAGCCCAAGATCGACAAAAGCACTGGGCTGATGCAAAGAGACGACACTTGGAGTTTCAGCCAGAAGATCACGTATTCCTGAAGATATCTTCGAACCGCGGAGTGATCCGTTTTGGAAGACGGGGTAAGTTGAGTCCGAGATAAATTGGACCGTTCGACATACTCGAACGAGTCGGCGAAGTGGCATACCGCTTAGCGCTTCCACCTTCATTGGAAGGAGTGCATAATGTGTTCCACATATCCCAACTCAGAAATTATGTGAGTGACCCCAGCCATGTTCTCGATCATTCCGAGCTCACTATACAGCCCGATTTGTCTTGTGAGCAACAGCCCGTGGAGATCCTGGACAGGAAAGTGAAGACACTTCGGAACAAGGAAGTCAACTTGGTTCGAGTGATGTGGAGGAAAGATACTCCAGGAGAGTCCACTTGGGAAAGAGAGGATGAAATGCGTACTAGATATCCACACCTCTTTGTAAACTAGTCCTCAAATAAAAGTTGTAAATTTCGAGGACGAAATTTTTCTAAGGAGGGTAGACTGTAACAACTCCATTTTTAATGTACAAAGAATTGATTTAAATTCAATGTATACTTGGAGTATTTATTACAGCTGATATCTCTTTAAGTATTTATTTCACTCCATAATTACAAGAAGGAGCTTGTAGCTCATTGGTAATACCTTGCATTGCTGAACCAAGCCACCAGAGTTCGAATCCCATGCCCCTACATTATTTTTTATATTGTTTTGTTTTAATTTTTTTGGAAAGTCAACAGTCAAACAGCCATAACTCTCAAAATTTATACTGCACATAAAAAGTTAAATATACCAAAATTCCCCCCATATGAAACCCCACCCAACGAGCCCCCGACTCGGCCCGACTCGGCCGGGTCGGCCGGCGGACCGGCCGGACTCGGCCGGACGACCGAGTCGTCAACACGGAATTTCTCCGTGTTGACCTGGTCATTCCCCTTGCATACTTTAATTCTCATGATCGGTTATCAGATTCCCAATAACTCGCTTTTATTCCAAAATTTAATGATTTTTAATGTTTTTCTTATATATTTTTAAATCTTTTTTAATTAAAACCCTAACCCTAGCCTAGCCCTATATAAACACCTCTACCCTCTACCCTTTAACCTTACAATCCTAAGTCCATTCTCTAAAAATCTCAAGAGAACTCGGTACATTAGAAAAAGAGCTAAAGGCGAAGCGCTGCCAAAATCGACGACGAATTCCGGCGATCGTACTAGGACCCTTCACGACGTTTCGACGCCCGACAACCCACTACCTTCCTAGCACTCTCTAACTTGTCCAAACCCGTAAGTCCCCCTCTTTCTATCTTCCTTTTCTTTTAAGAAAAATATGACTTTTTAAAACCCGACGGAAATCGGAACAAACCGATTTCCGATTCGGTTTTCTTTCAAAACTCACTTGTCACAAATTACATAATGCTTAAACATATTCATGTTGACTATTAATCACATAAAAATTAATTTGGATAAAGTTTTTCACATAAAATGATAACGTTTCTATATATCGTATTTCTTTCACTTAAATACCACAATATTTAGTTATCACATTTAACCCTGAACAATTGATATACCTTAACGTAGATCACGAGGTAATGACCTACCTCCACACACACGCAAATACAACCCTAATTGATATCATCAAAACCTAGAATACGAAAATACAAGACTTTACATTAAAATACCCTTTTCTTTATAAACATTCTCTAAAAGTCCTAAGTTGTTTACAATTTTAAAACAAAATCTTTTAATAGGAAAATACGATATGTCATGGACATCGATCGTTTATCTAAACCGACTTTGTGGTGTCTAGGCTAGGCAAGTGAGCTTGGGTAAGTTTAAAAGGCCCGCATCACGATTCGTGAGCGGATCCCTCCCTCCTCACTTGTACTTATCTGGCCACAATTGCCGGTGAAGAGGCGATTTGAGACTTCTAATGACTTGTCGTTTAGGCCATTTAGAAATAGGCTAGTTGGCTTAGGAAACCCTAGAATCTAAAATACGGAAATTTACACCCTTTTACAAATAAATACCTTACTTTTATAAAACCGTTTTCTAAATGATTAGTATTTATTCAATTTTTGCAAAGAGCCACTACAACCCACCTTTGGGGAACTCGTTAGGGATAGTACGGTTTATCGTGCACCCTCGAGCTTAGTAGTGCGAGATTCAGACCTCCGCAAGGAGCATTCGGTCTCGAAAGGTTTAGAATACGACATTTATGAAAAATGAGATGTTGGAAAATAAAATACTTATTTAAAATTATTCTTGTATTTATATATATATAATTATCATTTAAACGCCTATTTTGTTATAAGATAAAGTTTCCACCTTTTCCTAAAAATTACAAGATTAACAGTTACATTAAAATACCATGAATTTCAAATAAATCAATATTATAAATTAATACTTTTATTAGGATATATTCACTAGAATAACACAAAATAAAATCACACTCATTATAACCATAAAGACGAATAGTAAATACTTGAGGAGTATCTTGAAAACTATACAAAAGTACTTTTTACATAAAACCCCCTCAAGTTTTATAATTTACAATAAGGACCCTAACAATTATAGAACTTCAAATTACATTTCTTTTAGTCTGACTCGGGTTTGAGTCTGATTATTTCTGACTTGAATATGATTCAAGTCAATCTATATTCTTTAATATTCCAACTCAATATGAATACATGAATCCCAGAATCCAGTTAACAATCTATACAACTTGACTGAATCAAACCATGGATATACATCCATTATTCCGTTATTCCATTTACCTGATTATGCAGTTACAACATGTTTACTGATATCATGGTTTTGGTCGGTCATCCAACTTACACAATACAATATAACAATACTGTCAAAACACTACGGGGTTTAAGGGGTAGATTGGTACGGAAGGTGTTAAAGGTGGCACGAGGTGGTCAGATTAAGACACCTAACCTATATTCCGTTGTTGTTGTACCATGGCTTAACGGTTCCTTGTACATTCCGTTTGCCCTGGTCTCTAGCATATAGAGACCCCTCTCGTATACACTGGCATCCTTCTGTACCAAGCTACAAACAACAGCGTTAACACAATATTCCATAATATTCTGCAACATAATACTTTAGAAAATACTTTTATTCTGTCTATCTAATTCTTCCTTATCTTTGGGACTTACCGAGCGACCTGTTCGCTGACGACATTCTATTTCTTTCTTCTTTGAATGTCGTCAGGTGCTTTGGACTCAGCAGAGATCGAGCCCACCGGTGAAGACTTGGAGTAGTTCACGAAGATCCCGAGCTTTAGATATTGTACCTTGTTCTTTTCAGTATTTTCATTTCCTGTTATGCCACTGTTTAGGCATCGCTTTTCATTTCAGTTGTATTTACTTTTCATGCATTGCACAAAAGAATGTTATTAATAAAGTTGTTATTTCTATATCTTTTGTCTCTTGTGATTTACTTTATGTTGCTTAGATACGCTTAGCGTATGTACTTCTAAGTATATACGTAGCGGACCTCGTTGCATCCTCTTCGCCATACACCGGGAAGTGGGGCGTGACAGGTTTTGTTGATAGACCTGCATAGGCCACCAACAAAACCTGTCACGCCCCGCTTCCCGGTGTTCGGCGAAGAGGACGCGACGAGGTCCGCTACGTATATACTTAGAAGTACATACGCTAAGCGTATCTAAGCAATATAAAGTAAATCACAAGAGACAAAAGATATAGAAATAACAGCAACTTTATTAATAACATTCTTTTGTACAATGCATGAAAAATAAATACAACTGAAATGAAAAGCGATGCATAAACAGTGGCATAACAGGAAATGAAAATACTGAAAAGAACAAGGTACAATATCTAAAGCTCGGGATCTTCGTGAACTACTCCAAGTCTTCACCGGTGGGCTCGATCTCTGCTGAGTCCAAAGCACCTGACGACATTCAAAGAAGAAAGAAATAGAATGTCGTCAGCGAACAGGTCGCTCGGTAAGTCCCAAAGATAAGGAAGAATTAGATAGACAGAATAAAAGTATTTTCTAAAGTATTATGTTGCAGAATATTATGGAATATTGTGTTAACGATGTTGTTTGTACCTTGGTACAGAAGGATGCCAGTGTATACGAGAGGGGTCTCTATATGCTAGAGACCAGGGCAAACGGAATGTACAAGGAACCGTTAAGCCACGGTACAACAGCAACGGAATATAGGTTAGGTGTCTTAATCTGACCACCTCGTGCCACCTTTAACACCTTCCGTACCAATCTACCCCTTAAACCCCGTAGTGTTTTGACAGTATTGTTGTATTGTATTGTGTAAGTTGCATGACCGACCAAAACCATGATATCAGTAAACATGTTGTAACTGCATAATCAGGTAAATGGAATAACGGAATAATGGATGTATATCCATGGTTTGATTCAGTCAGGTTGTATAGATTGTTAACTGGATTCTGGGATTCATGTATTCATTTTGAGTTGGAATATTCAATAATATAGATTGACTTGAATCATATTCAAGTCAGAAATAATCAGACTCAAACCCGAGTCAGACTAAAAGAAATGTAATTTGAAGTTCTATAATTATTAGGGTCCTTATTGTAAATTATAAAACTTGAGGGGGTTTTATGTAAAAAGTACTTTTGTATAGTTTTCAAGATACTCCTCAAGTATTTACTATTCGTCTTTATGGTTATAATGAGTGTGATTTTATTTTGTGTTATTCTAGTGAATATATCCTAATAAAAGTATTAATTTATAATATTGATTTATTTGAAATTCATGGTATTTTAATGTAACTGTTAATCTTGTAATTTTTAGGAAAAGGTGGAAACTTTATCTTTTAACAAAATAGGCGTTTAAATGATAATTATATATATATATACAAGAATAATTTTAAATAAGTATTTTATTTTCCAAAATCTCATTTTTCATAAATGTCGTATTCTAAACCTTTCGAGACCGAATGCTCCTTGCGGAGGTCTGAATCTCGCACTACTAAGCTCGAGGGTGCACGATAAACCGTACTATCCCTAACGAGTTCCCCAAAGGTGGGTTGTAGTGGTGCTTTGCAAAGATTGATTAAATACTAATCATTTAGAAAACGGTTTTATAAAAGTAAGGTATTTATTTGTAAAAGGGTGTAAATTTCTGTATTTTAGATTCTAGGGTTTCCTAAGCCAACTAGCCTATTTCTAAATGGTCTGAACGACAAGTCATTAGAAGTCTCAAATCGCCTCTTCACCGCCAATTGTGGCCAGGTAAGTACAAGTGAGGAGGGAGGGATCCGCTCACGAATCGTGAGGCGGGCCTTTTAAAGTTACCCAAGCTCACTTGCCTAGCCTAGACATCATAAAGTCAGTTTAGATAAACGATCGATGTCCATGACATATCGTATTTTCCTATTAAAAGATTTTGTTTTAAAATTGTATACAACTTAGAACTTCCAGAAAAGGTTTATAAAGAAAAGGGTATTTTAATGTAAAGTCTTGTATTTTCGTATTCTAAGTTTTGATGATATCAATTAGGGTTGTATTTGCGTGTGTGTGGAGGTAGGTCATTACCTCGTGATCTACGTTAAGGTATAGCAATTGTTCAGGGTTAAATGTGATAACTAAACATTGTGGTATTTAAGTGAAAGAAATACGATAAATGGAAACGTTATCATTTCATGTGAAAAACTTTATCCAAATTGATTTTTAATATTTTTCTTATATATTTTTATATTTTTTTTATTAAAACCCTAACCCTAGCCTAGCCCTATATAAACACCCTTACCCTCTATCCTTTCACCTTACATTCCTAAGTCCACTCTCTAAAAATCTCAAGAGAACTCGATATATTAGAAAAAGAGCTAATGGCGAAGCACTTCCGAAATCGACGACGAATTCCGGCGATCGTACTAGGACCCTTCGCGACGTTTCCGTACCAGTCACAGGGAAAACGGTTTTATAAAAGTAAGGTATTTATTTGTAAAAGGGTGTAAATTTCCGTATTTTAGATTCTAGGGTTTCCTAAGCCAACTAGCCTATTTCTAAATGGTCTAAACGACAAGTCATTAGAAGCCTCAAATCGCCTCTTCACCGCCAATTATGGCCAGGTAAGTACAAGTGAGGAGGGAGGGATCCACTCACGAATCGTGAGGCGGGCCTTTTAAAGTTACCCAAGCTCACTTGCCTAGCCTAGACACTACAAAGTCGGTTTAGATAAACGATCGATGTCCATGACATATCGTATTTTCCTATCAAAAGGTTTTGTTTTAAAATTGTATACAACTTAGAACTTCCAGAAAAGGTTTATAAAGAAAAGGGTATTTTAATGTAAAGTCTTGTATTTTTGTATTCTAAGTTTTGATAATATCAATTAGGGTTGTATTTGCGTATGTGTGGAGGTAGGTCATTATCTCGTGATCTACGTTAAGGTATAGCAATTGTTCAGGGTTAAATGTGATAACTAAATATTGTGGTATTTAAGTGAGAGAAATACGATATATGGAAACGTTATCATTTTATGTGAAAAACTTTATCCAAATTAATTTTTATGTGATTAATAGTCAACATGAATATGTTTAAGCATTATGTAATTTGTGACAAGTGAGTTTTGAAAGAAAACCGAATCGGAAATCGGTTTGTTCCGATTTCCGTCGGGTTTTAAAAAGTCATATTTTTCTTAAAAGAAAAGGAAGATAGAAAGAGGGGGACTTACGGGTTTGGACAAGTTAGAGAGTGCTAGGAAGGTAGTGGGTTGTCGGGCGTCGAAACGTCGCAAAGGGTCCTAGTACGATCGCCGGAATTCGTCGTCGATTTCGGCAGCGCTTCGCCTTTAGCTCTTTTTCTAATGTACCGAGTTCTCTTGAGATTTTTAGAGAGTGGACTTAGGAATGTAAGGTGAAAAGGTAGAGGGTAGGGGTGTTTATATAGGGCTAGGCTAGGGTTAGGGTTTTAATTTAAAAAAATATAAAAATATATAAGAAAAACATTAAAAATCATTAAATTTTGGAATAAAAGTGAGTTATTGGGAATCTGATAACCGATCATGAGAATTAAAGTATGCAGGGGGAATGACTAGGTCAACACGGAGAAATTCCGTGTTGACGACTCGGCCGTCCGGCCGAGTCCGGCCGGCGGCGCCGGCCGACTCGGCCGAGTCGGGCTGAGTCGGGGGCTCGTTGGGTGGGGTTTCACATGGGGGAATTTTGGTATATTTAACTTTTTATGTGTAGTATAAATTTTGAGAGTTATGGCTGTTTGACTGTCGACTTTCCAAAAAATTAAAACAAAACAATAAAAAAATAATGTGGGGCATGGGATTCGAACTCTGGTGGCTTGGTTCAGCATTGCAAGGTATTACCAATGAACTACAAGCTCCTTCATGTAATTATGGAGTGAAATAAATACTTAAAGAGATATCAGCTGTAATAAATACTCCAAGTATACATTGAATTCAAATCAATTCTTTATACATTAAAAACGGAGTTGTTACACACGGTCAAGGTTAAGGACCTCATAGTCCGTGGGTTTAAGGACTCCACAGTCCGATGTTAGTTTTAAGACATCACGGTCAAGGTTAAGGACATCATAGTCCGTGGATTTAAGGACTCCACGGTCCGATGTTAGTTTTAAGACATCACGGTCAAGGTTAAGGACGTCATAGTCCGAGGGTTTAAGAACCCCACAGTCCGACGTTAGTTTTAAGACATTACGGTCAAGATTAAGGACCTCATAGTCTATGAGTGTAAGGACCCCACAGTCCATATCGACGTGTGGTCATCGGGACCCGTCACCTCTTTGAAGACGTTGAGGAATTACAACGCCAAGTATCAATGGAGTGAAGAGATGTACCCTTAAACCAAGGTAGATTAAGCGATCTGTAGTCCAATTTGGAAACTAAGATCAATTATTATATTATGAGCCCATTGGCCCAGTTAAGTTTGAATTGAGGACTTATGGCCTTCTTGGGCTAAGTCCAATCATGTTTCATATTGACCCTCTATTGGTTCATTGAAGGAGAGGCTTTGCCTCTAGAAACTTAGCCAATTGGGCTAATGCTTGTGTTAAACACTAGAAACCAACAGTGTTGAACACTGAGAAATAAGATTATCAGATTAGTGTTAAACACTAAAAATTGTGACTCTCGAATCAGTGTTAAACACTAATAAATAACAGTGTTAAACACTGGCAACCAAGTTATCAGTTTGGTGTTAAACATTAGCAGAGAGGAGATCACGTGGGAGCACGTGATGGCATCCAAAAGGTGGGGCCAGATGCCCCTCATTTTGTCATACAGATAAGTGTTTAACACTTTTTATTCTGACAGCCATCACGTGTGAGCACGTGATGGGGGCTCACGCTTTGATCTGTTAGAATACTTATTAGGGGTCACGTGTTGACACGTGAGGGCGCCCTAGAGCTCTTTATTTCTTTTGCTTTTTCTTTGTGTCTTTCAGGGGTCACGTGGGGCACGTAAGAGCGCCGTGCTTCTCTTTATTTTGTTCTGCCAAAAGTATTGAATACTTTGGAGCATCACGTGCTGTCACGTGATGGGAATTTAATTGTTTGTCTGTTAGAGCTTCAGACAAGGGGTCACGTGGTAGCACGTGAGGACGCCCATAGCTTCTGTTACTTTTGCTTTTTTCTCTGTGTGCTTTAGAGGCCACGTGGGGCACGTGAGGCATTGCCTCAAAGTTCTTTTCTATGGATCTTTGCAGGAGTCACGCGGTAACACGTGAGGTGTTGCTTCAAAGTTCTTTTCTGTGGATCTTTGCAGAGGTCACGTGGTAGCACGTGACTCTGGTTCTTTGCATGTTTTACAGATTTGTTCGTCTTTTAAGAATTAAATTCTTCATAGGGTTAAACCCTAGCAATAAACTTTAGAGGAATTAAATTCCTGTTTTCTTCTGAAGAATTATATTCTTAGATAGGGTTAAACCCTAATTTCTTTTCTGTAAAGAATTAAATTCTGGTATAGGGTGAAACCCTAATTCTTTTTTCTTTAAGGGAATTAAATTCCTGTGAGTTTGAGAGAATTAAGTTCTCAATTAGGGTTAAACCCTAGTTCTGTCCATTCTGAAGGAATTAAATTCCTAGGGCTAAACCCTAACTTTATCTCAAAGGAATTAAATTCCTGTAATTCTGTGAGAATTAAATTCTCAAAACTCAGTTCCTCATCTATGTTTTAGATCTGCATGGCAGGATCTCAACCCAATGAGAATTAAATTCTCAATTCATGGGGAGATGTGCACTTTGCAGATCCTCAACCAGAGAAAGAACTAAGTTCTTTTCTTTATATAAGAGTTAAACTCTTTTGAGAATTAAATTCTCTTTTGAAGCCTCTCTTTTCTTACCTAGGGTTTTTCTTCTGCAGAGAATTAAATTCTTCCTTGTGAATTTTCAAGATTCCAAGGCTCT
Source organism: Agapanthus africanus (assembly GCA_030015575.1). Taxonomy (NCBI): domain Eukaryota; kingdom Viridiplantae; phylum Streptophyta; class Magnoliopsida; order Asparagales; family Amaryllidaceae; genus Agapanthus; species Agapanthus africanus. The sequence goes on along the minus strand of JASDDO010000024.1, from coordinate 860,476,028 downwards.
ATATTTCTCTCTCTGTATATCTCTCCAAAAAAAAGGTCCCTACTCTTCTTTTCTTGGCTCCTATTTATAGGAGAAGGAAGAGAATCAATCTGTTTGGTAAATCTCTCATTGAAAGATTTGATTTGTTCATTGAGAGATTTGATTTATATTTATCATTAATCTGGGCCTTTAGATTATTAGGTGAATTTTATTCACCGTTGGATTTTAAATCCAAAGATATCTCTTTGTTATTTCGGTTAGATTTAGGGGAAAATCTTTCCATGTCCAAGATTTTTCCATACATTGGTGATGTTTAATCACCTTCAGATTCTTGATCCAACGGTTTCAGATAATTCTTCTCCATTTTGGAAAGATTTGAATGATCTCTCCTCAAAATTTAATTCTGTTAAAGAATAAGGCTTTTAAAGCCGGTCACGTGTGGCCACGTGACCGTTGGTCATGTGTGAGCACGTGACCCCTGGTCACGTGTAGGCACGTGACCCCTAGAATGGGCTTCTCTTCTTCTGCGCTCTGTTCTCTGGCCACTGCTTAACCATCACGTGCCAACACGTGACCACTGGTCACGTGTGAGCACGTGATGCCTCTTCTGAAGCTTCTTCTTGACTTTTAATTAGAGAACAAATATGTTCTGTGCCGCTACTTAACCATCACGTGCCAACAGGTGACCACTGGTCACGTGTGAGCACGTGATGCCTCTTCTGAATCTTTTCCTGATTTTTAATCATGGAACAAATGCCCCCACAGCGTTGTTCTCACGTGTCTGCACGTGAGTGCAACGCTGTCACTTTTGTGACCGTCGGATCTGCTTTGGGAGTAAGGTAGATGAAACGTTTTCCATCACATCCTATAAATGCCCATGTCCTTTCAGAAGAGCCTCCACTTTGCTCATCTTTCTCCTTTGAGAACTTTCTTCTTTTGAGAATTTAATTCTCTTTTTCCAGAGCTTAGTTCTCTGCCTTGAAAATTTTTCAGAGTTTAACTCTGTTCAGGAAAGACTCTTCCTTTCACGTAATGATATTGAACGATCGAAGAACCTTCACTTTAAAAAAACTCTATGGATTCTAAATCCACATCAAGGGTTTCACCCTTTTAACATGAACCCATTTTTTCTTCAAGTTCTTCAACAAGAACAGAAAACCATCTAATCTTCAAACTGTAGATCTCTTAGGGCTTTTCTAATCTTTTAGGGAGATGATAATGTCGGTTGTTTTCCATGGAATTTAATTCCATCCCAAGGAGCTCTGGCTCTGGAACAAAACTTTCTGGGAATTTAATTCCCTTTTTCAAAAAGGAATTTAATTCCTATGAAGAACTAAGTTGTTCTCATGGGGACTTCTTGGGGTCTCCTTGCCGTGGGTTGTCTCCTGCACATCTAAGTTCACAATGTTGCTCCTTGGGAATTTAATTCCCCTGATTCTATTTGATTCATCACAGAGTCCAAGATGGATTTGTCTTTTAGGGGAGTGTATAGGGTCACTTGCAACCCACTTCCTATTTAATGAGAATATTCCCTTTGTTTCATTATAATTGCTTGGCCTCATTATTAACGAGCCGTCAACCTGATTGTGTGGGGCCCATGTGTTTTGTAGCCAATGGCCCCCTAAAAAGAGTCTGCTGTCGCTTTCTTCAACTGTCTTCATATATATATTTGTGCTCATGTATATATATATATATATATATATATATATATATATATATATATATATTGCTGGCTTTGCTTTTGACAGTTTCCTTTATTTGATTTTAGGTGTGATGGCTTCTGTTCTGTGCTTTCCCTTCACTCGCTCGAAGGCCGCTTTTCCTCAATCACCATCCGACGAGGAAGCGATGGCGATGATCCGGGCTCATGACCCGAACTGCACCAACTTACTTCTATGGGGAACTTGGTACAGTCATATCCTTCGGGATCGCCGGAGCTTTCTCTGTGAAGTGCCGACAGAGCCCACTTTCCCGTTCTTGCCGATGGACCCTCCGAGGACGGTTTTCGCTGTGGAGATGCCAAATTGGACTCCAACAGGACGGCAAGAGCCTTCAACAACCGGTATCCCGAACCATCCGGTCCCCGCTATAGATATCCTGGGACGACGCATTTGTCAGGGTGAGGCCCACCCATGGGGACAGATTTATAAGATAGGGTCACTCCTCGACACCCCACGGGCTACCTCCTCTGGGATCGCTACATCCTTGCTACCCATCGTGCGCGGCTGCAGAAGGTTGGGCTTTACCAGGCAATATATGCGTCGCTCTTCCATTATCAATCCCCGCATGTCTGGTGGGTTAACGCGTTCTTGAATCAATGGAATCTCCCCACCAACACCTTTCTTCTGGGGGACAGAGAGGTTTCGATCTCTTTGGGGGAATTTTATGAGATCTCGGGACTGCCAATTCGAGGGACACTTTATGAGGAGTTACTGCCCTCTGATGAATACGTCTTTGAACCCGAGCCCGCACCGCTTGACGGCTTGTCTGCCGAGAACGCCGTCCACCACAAGCGTCCCAGCTTGATCAAGGTGCTGGGTATCTTTGATCGATTGATCACCGAATCTGAGGAGCAGGGCGTTACTTTTAAGAGCTTCATTGCCTGTTTCCTTCGCGAGGGCGTCTTGTCGAAAACAGCTCCGAAGTTTGCAAATATCAAAGACCCCTTTGGGTTTGGTCCGAAGAGGCTGCCGACCAATGAATCGGATCTACCGCAGTACTACATCCCCATAATGTCGACGATGTCTTTCAAATCCATCGCAACTCCCGGCATGGATGAGGAGACGTTCTTCGTTGGGTTTATCAGTGTCTGGGTCAGCTGGTTTGTCATCCTTATGCATCGCCACTTTATGAGAGCTTCGGTCATCTATCCGGCTCACCGTATAGCTGAGGAAACGCGGCTGGCCATTAGCATCCTGGCGTTGGCACACCTCTATCACGGGTTGGGCACTGCAGCTAATACTTCCACCCCTGGCGTAGTTGTGGTAAATTTCTCGCTTCACTACTTTAAGTCTTGGATCGAAATGCACATCTTGGGTGCTTTTTCTATGCATCAAAGGCCCGCATTCTACGACGCTTATACCTTCCCGAGACTTATGCGACTGGTGGATGCTTCTGCCGCTGACCCGACTCAATTCGGGGCTATTCGGGCTTTAATTTCTCCTTATGCTACTGCTGGAGGGTTGGTTTTTAATGATCGGGTCTTATCTTCTTTCGCGGGTTCAGCCCAGCTGCTTTGGGACCGGTCAAAAGATAACGCGCCTGTTTGAAGCCCCGGGAGGCCGCGCGCTTATATGCAATTAGACCGGGTTACCTTGTATTCCGTCAGGATAGCGCGGCCTTTTTAATGTGGTACAATCCGCACCGCTTTGCCCGGCAGTTTGGTTATGATCAGGGTGTCCCGTTTGAGGCTTTCATAGTCACGCCGGTTCCTTCGCTCGAGGCCGTTCGAGATGCCGCCCATCATTTTGTGAGGCTGAACACCGGTTCTCAGTTCATAATCCCTGATGGTGATTACGTGCCCCGGTGCGTGGGGTCGTTCACGGGCTTGTATCTCCATCGAGTCAACCCGATTATTATTGAGGAAAGGAGGGTGCTTCTTGGTCATGGTGCCCCTACTCAGGTTCCGACCACGGGAGCTACGCTGCGACCGCGCGCCTCGGTCCGCTTTCCTCTAAGGGATACCGGCGCCGCGCTTATTCCGGGGGAGTCGGGGGTGGATCTTACTCCAACAGCTGGTATGCCCCTGGGTACTCGGTCTTGGGGTAGACAAGCTCCGGTAACAGTGCCACCACCCGAGGCAGCACCGCCCCCTGCGGCATCGACAATGGCGGTGTCATCCTCGATTGTGGCACCGAGTGAGGTTGACAGGGATGAGGGTGTTGAGGGTGTTGAGGGCAACGTGGGCCGACGCCGCACTAAGGCTTCGGGGGGGAAGAAACGGTCGTCTTCGGCGGCCGGTTCTGGATCTAAGAGGCGGAGGAGGGTGGCCACCAACTTACTTGATTCTTTGACGGAGTCTGAGCCCATACTTCCAGATGAGCCGTTGGTCGTGCAAGAGTTGGACGCTGGTCTTCTCTTCCCGGGCTCGGCTGCCGAGGAGGCCGCACAATTGGCTGAGGCCATAAGACGTTCTAAAGATGAGTCTCAGAACGCAAGGGTTCCGAAGAAACCTTATCCTGCCGTGATCTTCTATGAAGACCCCTCATGAATCCGGCGGCGGTTTATTGGCCCTTTGGAGGAATGGGGAGAACGGGCCCTGAAGCAGGCCGCTTCGGAGGATGCTGCGGACGCGCTTTCCTTATGGACTGGCGGCCACGAGTCCACCCTCGAACCCCGGCGAGCACGCCTCTTTGAAAAGGAGCATCGACTTGAAGAAGCCATATTGAGGGCTTCCCTGCGCATTGGTATGTTTTTATACTTCTTTGCAGTTTTTCAGATTGCTTATGCCCTTATATATGTATCCTTATTCTTGTGTAGATTGTGCAGAGTCCTCGGCGATGGGGGAGGTCCCTACGGGCTTGTTGAAACTAAAGCCTGTTGACATTCCCGATGCAGTCTTACTCGATGTGGAGGGGGCTGACGAGGCTGTTCCTCTTGCCATAGAGTCTCCAGTGGCGGTTCCTGATCACGGAGCGCTTGTTCCTTTGGAAGAGGCTCCTTTGGGGGTTGCCGTCCCAACGATTCTCCCTGCGGGCGGCCCAGAGGCTGGAGGAGAGGTAGCCGGGACTACTCTCCCTTTGCTGGAGCCAGAGATCATGGCGGAGGCCGTTGAAGCCGCCATCCCCCCGACTCAGAATAGAAGGAGTGTTGAAGGTAACCTCCAACATTTTAAATTGGCAATTTTTCTGTCGTCTAAACTCTTTTATTTTTCTAGAATTGCGCGGGTTGGCGGCCTCTATGGCTGATTTGTCTCCTTGGCAATCGTTTCAGCGTCTGTTGGAGATGGCAGCTCCGCAGGCGATCCCCCCTCAACACATCGTCCTTTCTTCTGGACAAGGTTAGTGTCGTTCATCATTTCTCATAGCATCGTTGTTATTTTGCGTATTGACATTGATGTTCTCTACAGTTTTGGAGGCCGATGATGAGGTTGAGGTCTTCGAAGGGCCAGGGGAACCTTCAGCTCCTACTTGCATGACCGTAGGTAAGTGACATTTCAATATAGCCCCACTTGTTCTTTTGCTTAAGAGTTTTACTGACATTCTTCGAATCTGAACAGCCCTGCCAGCCCCCATAGTGCTGGATTCACGCATTGCCATGCCGCCCGGCCCTTATGCTTTGCGAGCCTCGGAGCGCTTAGCCCAATTAAGCCTTGTCTCGTTGTCGTCTTTGATCGAGGAGCTTCGTGCTGGCAGCGCAACCACAGCTGAAGCATTTGCCGCTGAAGCTAACGGTTCTCTTCCTTTTCTTGTCACCTACCATAGCGAAGAGGTGATGCGAGTCTGGGTGGAGTTCTGTCGGCAGGTGGAGGCTTGCTTGCATGCCCTTGAGTGTTCCCGCCTTTCCTCGAAGGCCATGGATGCAAAGGCGGAGTTGCGGGGGTTGATAGCACAGTACGCAGCAAACATGGCATCATGCGAGAAGAGGCTCGGCCGAAAATTCTCGGAAAGGGAGTTGGCCTCTAAGGCATTGAGCGAGCTTCAAACCAGCCTTACAGCCAAAGCCAATAAAGCGTATGAACTCTGGCGGGTACTTCAAGAGTCTATCAGAGAGGTGGTGGCTCTTGATAAAGCTGTCGTGTTCACTCGCAAAAGGGTCGAGGCTCACAAGGTCACTGAGAAAGAGCTCGAAGGCATGCTCGCCTTGTATCAGGCCCAGCAGGCTCAGGCGGAGGCTCGTCTTCTGGCGATCCTGAATCATGAAGCTATGGCCCAGCAAAAGCAGGATGAGCTAGCAAAATTGCTAAATCGCCCGCCGTCTTGAAAAACTTGTATCTTTTCCTATCTTTTTGTACACACTCCTGAATGAGAGTATCTTCCTTTTGTTCTTTCATGAATTGTACTTTGTATTCATTTTGGTTTATGAATAAAGACATATTTTTCTCTTCTCAATGGTGTGTCTCTTTTTATTGAATGTGTTCTGCGGACAATTTATCTAGGTCTCCTTGCAAGGCAGCGATGGCTTAGGATTCAGGGTTAAGATCTGCCTCCTAAGACTTTTGAGCTTTATGAGCCGTGAGGGTCTCATAAAGAGTTTTTCTCCCTACAGGTCGAGAGGATCCCGTAGGTGTAAGTTCTTCTTAAGAATCGTGATGATTCTTAAGCGGGTTTTCCCTTGGGAGTCGTAAGGATCTCACAAAAGAGTTTTCTTCCTTGCAGGTCATAAGGACCCGCAAGTGCTGGGTGCGGTCGCCCTTATCCGTATTTCACGGGGTCAGGGGTTGCTTTGGGATGTTTTCCAAGGTACCGTAGTTTAAAGATATCGCGATCAAGGTTAAGGACCTCATAGTCCGTGGGTTTAAGGACTCCACAGTCCAAGGTTAGTTTTAAGACATCACGGTCAAGGTTAAGGGCATTATAGTCCATGGATTTAAGGACTCCACAGTCCGATGTTAGTTTTAAGACATCACGGTCAAGGTTAAGGACGTCATAGTCCGTGGATTTAAGGACTCCACAGTCCGATGTTAGTTTTAAGACATCACGGTCAAGGTTAAGGACGTCATAGTCCATGGATTTAAGGACTCCACAGTCCGGCGTTAGTTTTAAGACATCATGGTCAAGGTTAAGGACGTCATAGTCTATGGATTTAAGGACTCCACAGTCCGATATTAGTTTTAAGAAATCACGGTCAAGGTTAAGGACGTCATAGTCCGTGGATTTAAGGATTCCACAGTCTGATGTTAGTTTTAAGACATCACGGTCAAGGTTAAGGACGTCATAGTCCGTGGATTTAAGGACTCCACAGTCCGATGTTAGTTTTAAGACATCACGGTCAAGGTTAAGAACGTCATAGTCCGTGGATTTAAGGACTCCACAGTCCAACGTGTGGTTACCGGGACCCGTCACCTCTTTGAAGACGTTGAGGAATTACAACGACAAATATCAAAGGAGTGAAGAGATGTACCCTTGAACCAATATAAAATCAGTCTAGAATCATCATGGTTGATCGTTAGTTTTAAGACATTACGGTCGAGGTTAAGGACATCATAGTCCGTGGATTTTAAGGACTCCACAGTCCGATGTTTGCTCTGGATGCTTTACACGGGTTCACTGTCGTGCTCTGCGAGGACCAGGCTCCACTCTGGGCGTTTTCCGTGGGGTCAAAGAATGACGTTATCCGCGTTCAACGTGACCAGGAATTGTGCACTAGATGATTCACACGTGTTCACTGCCGTGTTCGGCGAGGACTAGGCCCCGCTCTGGATGCTTCACACGGGTTCACTGCCGTGCTCTGCGAGGACCGGGATCCGCTCTGGACGTTTTCCATGGGGTCAAAGAGTGACGTTATCTACGTTCCACGTGACCAGGAATTTTGCTCTGGATGCTTCCCACGGGTTCACTGCCGTGTTCGGCGAGGACCAGGCTCCGCTCTGGATGCTTCACACGGGTTCACTGCCGTGCTCTGCGAGGACCAGGATCCGCTCTGGAGGTTTTTCAGGGGGTCAAAGAAGGACGTTATCCGCGTTCCACGTGACCAGGAATTTTGCTCTGGATGCTTCCCATGGGTTCACTGCCGTGTTCGGCGAGGAACAGGCTCCGCTCTGGATGCTTCACACGGGTTCACTGCCGTGCTCTGCGAGGACCAGGATCCGCTCTGGACGTTTTCCAAGGGGTCAAAGAGTGACGTTATCCGCATTCCACGTGACCAGGAATTTTGCTCTGGATGCTTCCCACAGGTTCACTGCCGTGTTCGGCAAGGACCAGGCACCGCTCTGGATGCTTCACACGGGTTCACTGCTGTGCTCTGCGAAGACCAGGATCCGCTCTGGACGTTTTCCACGGGGTCAAAGAGTGACGTTATCCGCGTTCCACGTGACCAGGAATTTTGCTCTGGATGCTTCCCACGGGTTCACTGCCGTGTTCGGCGAGGACCAGGCTCCACTCTGGATGCTTCACACGGGTTCACTGCCGTGCTCTGCGAGGACCAGGATCCGCTCTGGATTTTTTCCACGGGGTCAAAGAGTGACGTTATCCGCGTTCCACGTGACCAGGAATTTTGCTCTGGATGCTTCCCACGGGTTCACTGCCGTGTTCTGCGAGGACCAGGCTCCGCTCTGAACGTTTTCCATGGGGTCAAAGAGTGACGTTATCCGCGTTCCACGTAACCAGGAATTTTGCTGATTGTATCCCCATTTCACGGAATGAGGGTTTGACTCTTGGTGATCTGTATATCGCCGAGCCATGGAACTGGGAATTGCCGCTGTTCCGCTTCGCTTGAAGTTGTGTCCGTCGTTACAAGACGAGTGTTGAGACGATCTTTGTGGCTCGTCGAGATTTGGCTTCTTCTTATGATGAAACCTGTGGGGAAGAGTATGACCCCTTCTTTGTTTACGCCCTTGGATTGTATACAGGGATTGATGTAACATCACCTGTAGGGCATAAATTTCATTTTTATTTTATTTCTTTTTCCGCGATGCTCTATCATTTCATCTTTTATATCGCGAAGGTCACGATTGCCCTATCATTTCGGCTATTTTTCATGCATACATTTTTACTTGCTGCTTTTTATTGCAAGTTGCCCCATCATTTCGGCTATTTCGTATGCATGTATGGCTCGCTGGTTTTTCTCCGCAAGCTTGGGGTTAAACACCGATTTCGGCATCAGCACCGCTACAACTGGGATATTGCCAGGAGCGAATCATCATTTGCCTCTGTCGATGTTGAACAAAGGTGGCTTAGTTAAAAGGTTTAAGGGTCCTATCGACTAAGGCTTTTGACTTCATGAGCCGTAAGGGTCTCACAAAGGTATTTCTCCCTACAAGTCGTGAGGATCTTGTAGGTGTGTTTTCTCCTTGGGAATCGTGAGGATTCCTAAGTGCATGTTCTCTTTTAAGTCGTAAGGATCTTACAAAAGTGTTTTCTCCTTATAAGTCGAGAGGACTCATAAGGGTTGTTCACCGTGCAATCATATCCCCAGTCACGGATAGGACTTTGTTAGGGAAATGTTTATTCGCGCCCGTGGATTGTATACAAGGATCAGTATTGAACCACTTGTAGGGCAGTATTGAAAGTTGTGGGGGTTGCTTAAGCACAGCTTTAGGTCTCTGTGACTTAAGACTTTCAAATCTTATGAGCCGTGAGGGTCCCATAAGAGAGTTCTCCTTACGAGTCGTGAGGATCTCGCAAGTGTAATTTCTCCTTAGGAATCGTGAGGACTCCTAAGTGTGTTGCTCCCTTGTGAGTCGTAAGGATCTCACGCGGGTGGTTTCTCCTTACAAGGTCGTGAGGACCCTGCAAGTGTCCTTTAACGAGGTTGCGCCCTTTCGGGTTTTCACAAACACTCGCCGGTAGCCCTGCTGTTTTTACTCACGGAGCCCTTTCAGGTTTTCATCCGTGTCCATTTTGCTTATGGACATACCGTTTTTTATTTTATTATATTTTTTTTATATATTTTTTGTATCGGCTTTGAGATGCTGCAATCCACCGTAGTTTATCGACATCTCGGTCAACAGCCAGTTTTAGGACACAGTGGTCCATTGTTAGTTTAAAGACGTTTCGGTCCGTTATTAGTTTAAGGACGTTTCGGTCCGTCGATAGTTTAAGGACGTTTCGGTCCGTCTTTAGTTTAAGGACGTTTCGGTCCGTCGTTAGCTTAAGGACGTTTCGGTCCGTCGTTAGTTAAAGGACATTTCGGTCCGTTGTTAGTTTAAGGACGCCCTTTCGGGTTTTCACAAACACTCGCCGGTAGCCCTGCTGTTTTTACTCACGAAGCCCTTTCAGGTTTTCATCCGTGCCCATTTGCTTATGGACATACCATTTTTTATTTTATTATATTTATTTTTTTTTATATTTTTTGTATCGGCTTTGAGATGCTGCAATCCACTGTAGTTTATCGACATCTCGGTCAACAGCCAGTTTTAGGACACAGTGGTCCATTGTTAGTTTAAGGGTGTTTCGGTCCGTCATTAGTTTAAGGGCGTTTCGGTCCGTCGTTAGTTTAAGGACGTTTCGGTCCGTTGTTAGTTTAAGGACATTTCGGTCCGTCGTTGAAGAAGGCCGGTTACTACTCAGAGTTCGGGCTTAGGAAGATAGCGAGCGGACATAGTCGTCGTCATCTATCATTGACCTAAGCCTTAACCCGTCAATCGTAGTATTTCTTCAGGAAGCAACCGTTTATTGGTCTGAAAGGTCTCTCACCGTGCATATCCATGAGCAGATACGCTCCACCCTGGTAGACCTTGTCTATTATGTATGGGCCTTCATAGTTCGGCTCGAATTTTCCCCGCTTAGCGCGATTGGGGATCATAGGTCTTTTGACCACTAGCACCAGTTCGCCTTGGCGGAATGTTCTCAGCCTGGTCAATCTTTCATATGAGCCCGTCATCTTTGCTTTGTAAGCCTCCAAATTTTGTTGCGCTATGAGCCGGGTTTCATCAAGGGCGTCAAGCTCCTCAAGCTGAAGGTGAGCATTTTCTTCGTCCGTCAGCTCGTAGTGGACTGCCACTCGTAGAGAAGGTAGCTCTATCTCGAGGGGGAGTACCGCTTCCGTACCGAATACCAACGCGTATGGCGTTGTGTTCATGGCCGTCTTGAACGTAGTTCGATACGTCCAAAGAGCTTCTTGCAGTCTCTCGTGCCAGTCCTTTTTGTTTCGGGACACCGTCTTCTTCACGATCTTTGTCAAGGTTTTGTTGAAAGCCTCAGCTAGACCGTTAGCTTGCGGATTATAAACTGAGGAATATCTCCAGTCTATGTTGTGTTGCTGCGCGAAGCGACTAATCTTGTGGCTTCTGTAAGCTGGGCCGTTATCGGAAATGATCCGCCGCGGAGTTCCAAACCGATAAATGACGTGCGTCTTGAAGAAATGGAGAATATTTTCCGTCTTCACTTCCCTTAACGGTACTGCTTCTGCCCATTTGGAGAAGTAATCAATCATCGCCAAGATGAAACGATGTCCCCTGGATGATGCTGGTTCGATGGGGCCGATTATGTCAGTCCCCCACATTTCGAACGGCCAGCTAGCCACCGTTGGATGTAGTGAATTTGGATGCTGATGGATGAAGTCCCCATGGACTTGGCATGAGTGGCATTGCTTCGCATATTCAAGGCAGTCATGAATCATCATTGGCCAGTAGTAGCCTATCCGTTTAATTTTCAATTTCATCTTCGGGCCTGCTTGGTGAGAACCGCAGAGTCCGTCGTGAACTTCCTGAACGACTCTTTTCGCTTCGTCAAGTCCTAGGCATCTCAACTACAGAGAGTCAAATGACCTCTTGTACAGAGTATTATTGACGAAGGCGAAGGACAAAGCTCGTTTCACAAGCTGATGTCTTGAGGACGCATCTTCAGGCGTTCGACGGGATTTGAAGTAGTCTATGAAGACTTCTCTCCAATCTTCAACCTTCTCTTGGTCATTTATCTGCAGGGCCGTCTGCTCAGTTGCTCCCCTTTCTTCGGGTGACTCCGGAGATATTTCTGCAGGGGCAAGTACTCGACGGCTTTGTACCACGATTCTTATGTCATCGAGGTTCTCATCGGCTAGTTCTTTAGCAAGCTTGGCTAATGCATCCGCTTTGCTATTTTCGGCACGCGGTATGCTTTCCAAGGTGTAGGAGGGGATTTGAGTCAGTAGTCGTTGTACTCTCTCGCCATATTTTACCAGCTCTGGCTTGCATGTTTGGTAATCGCCGTTTACTTGACTGATGACCAGTTGGGAATCTCCGTATATAAGGAGGTTTTCAATTCCCATATCGATGGCGATCTCGAGGCCTGCTAACAAAGCTTCGTATTCAGCCTCGTTGTTCGTCCTCGGCTCTGTCAAGGAGAACACAAAGCGCATTATCCCCCTTGCGGAGTTACGAAGATAAGGCCTACCCCCGATTTGATTATAGGCGGGTTTTCTTTGCGCTTCTTCATGGAAGACGCTCCGTCAAAATAGAGTTCCCACCGGGTACCACCTCCGTTGATCGTATCAAACGCGTGTTCGTCTGGCAGCTCGCAATTCAAAGGAAAGTCGGCAGGTATTGGATGCTCAGCGAGAAAATCGGCGATGGCTTGGCCTTCCACTGCCTTAAGAGGCTGATAGGTTATTGAAAACTCCATCAAGAGTAGGGCCCATTTAGCGAGTCGACCGATCAATATGGCCTTCGACATTAAATATTTAAGGGGGTCCACCTTTGATATAAGACGGACTTCATGCGCCAATGCATAGTGCCTAAGTTTCGTTATCGCGAAGATCAACGCTAGGCAGTGTTTTTCGATGGGAGAATAATTGCTTTCTGCCCCCAGCAGAACTTGACTCAAATAATAAAGAGCTCTTTCCTTCCCTTGGTCGTTCTCTTGTGCCCATAACGCGCCTAAGGAACCTTCGAGGGATGTGGTATAAAGAATAAGAGGCTTTCCCTTTACTGGAGCAGCTAACACCGGCGGGTTCTGCAGGTATTGCTTGATCTCGTCCAGCGCGCCTTGGCATTTGTGATCCCAGACAAAAGGGGTTCCTTTCTTCATCAGGTGACTGTAAGGGCGGTACTTGTCTGAAAGGTTGGCTATAAATCGCCGGATGTACGCGAGTTTCCCTTGGAGAGACCGCAGCTGTTTGAGAGTTCTTGGCGGTGGCATTTCCATGATCGCCTTGATCTTCGACGGATCTATCTCAATACCTCGGTGCCGGACAATGAATCCTAGGAATTTGCCTGAGGACACCCGGAACGCGCATTTGAGAGGGTTCATCTTCAAGTTGTATTGCCGAAGGCGTTGAAATACGGTCTTCGGATGCTCGAGATGTTCCTCGTATGATTTGCTTTTCATGACGAGGTCGTCGATAAAGCATTCGATGATTTCATGTATGAGGTCATCGAAAATCTTCGTCATGGCCCTCTGATAGGTGGCACCGGCGTTCTTTAGACCGAAGGGCATCACCTTGTAGCAGAATATACTCAAAGGAGTCCGAAAAGCGGTATGCCTCTGGTCTTCGGGATGTATCTTTATCTGATTATACCCTGATGAGCCGTCCATGAAAGAGGAAACCTCGTGAGTGGACGTGTTATCTATCATCAGCTCGGTTACCGGTACTGGGAAATCGTCCTTCGGGCAAGCTTTATTGAGATCCCGGAAGTCCACGCATATGCGCACTGTCCCATTTTTCTTCATTACCGGGACGATGTTGGCGATCCAATCAGTATATTGAACTTCTTGGATAAACCCCGAATCGATCAGCTTCTTGACTTCGGCGTTAATGCTCATCTCAAGCTCGAGCCGCATTCTTCTCGGCGCCTGTTTGACTGGCTTGACGTCCGGGGATATCGCCAGTTTGTGGACAGCAATCTCTGGGTCTAGTCCTGGCATTTCGGAATAGTTCCATGCGAAGCAATCTCTATGCTGCATGAGCACATCTTTTAACGCAGCCACCTTTTCTTCAGATAGCAGCTCGCTGACGAATGTCGGTCGCGGGTCATTTGCCGTTCCCAACTCAATCTTCTTGAGGTTATCTGCAGTAGTATGTATTCCATCTTCCAGCTCTTTCGGCGCTGGTGGAAATTCTGAGATTACCTTGTCGTCATTGTTTTCGAAGCACCAAGGAAGGTCATCCATATTCTCAGGCTCTCCTTTTGAGATTGTTATCATATGACAAGTACGAACTAGCTTCCAAGACCGATGTGGATCTGTTTCTGCTCTTGTGGCTTTGGGTTCGTGCTTTTGTGGCGGCGTTACCCTCCAGCTGCTGGATAGAGCAAATCTGCCTTGCTGGTATTGGTCTTCGACCCAGTTCTTGAAGGTGAAGCAGTCTTCGATAGGGTGTCCTATGGCTCGGTGATAAGAGCAATAGCCCGGATGAGAGACCTCGTTAGCTTGCTCAGGGTGTTTAGACTCCGGAAGTGTGATCATTCGATGTTTTAAAGCGAGGTCAAGTATCTTCCGTGTTTTATTCTGAGGAAAAGAGTATGCCTGACTCATCTTCTTCATAAGGGACAAATCCGGACCGCGCAATACCCGATCACGTGACTTCTTGGTCCCGCTTTGTCGCTGTCGAACGCCTTTTCTGCTCTTTGACTTGTTTCTGCCTCTGCGTCGGGCCTTTTGCACCACAGGTTGACAGGGAGGAGTATTTTCGTCTTTTGCAGCCTGTTGAAGAAGACGTTGCGTCCTGGCTTTCTCGTAGATGGCCATTTCGCGGTTATGGTCATCCCGAGCTTTTTAACCCGCTTTCCTGATAAGCTTGTCCATTCGTTCTTCAAACGACAGACTCGGCACTTCGATCGCGAGATTTAGTTTTGATGAGGGGTTGGCATTTCCTGACAGGGCGTCCTCTTCTTCATCGAAGTTATATATGGCGTAGCTACCGTGGACTCGTTCCCGTTTCCCGGCTCTTACATATCCAAGCCCAAGCGTTTCCATTTTCCCGTTGGGCAACTTGCGTTGAGTCCCAGGGACATCCCAAATCCTGTTATAGAATCGAGCTTGTCGAATAGTCTGTTTTAAGGGTACCCCTTGGCGCTTCAATAGCCTTTTTAGTCCGTTTGTGTAGTATCTGGGCAAACGGATGGGTTGGAGCCTGTCAAGTGTAGAATCCGCGCCATGCCAGATTTCTTTCTCTCCTCTCGTTTCCGTGGACCGGTAGAACAGGATCGCCTTTTCACCCTTTCGCTTGGGAGGGACGTAAAACGTCTGCAGGTCCTGCACATTGTAAGCTTCAAGTGATCAAGGTCTTTGTAGTGCTCCCGCGGAACCATGGTGATTTGCAAACTCTGATCATCGCCAAGGGATGCTTGTATTGACGACCGACTGGAGATCACAGCATTAACCTTATCTTCCGAGTCACTTCCGAAGATCAATATGGGGGTGGACGGTCCCGGGTTGTTGCGTCGAGACGGCCCAGCGTAAACTATCTCTTCTTCTTCTTCGGTATCACTCCCGAAAACAGGAATAGTGGCGGCGGCTTTGTTCTCCGGTTTGCGACACCTCTCTGTATCCTCGAAATCTGGCAAAAAGTACTTTGCATCTTCGTATTTGCGGACTTCGTTCACGGAGAATGGGTTTAGCTCACCTGTTACGGTATACTCGAGACCATCCTTGAAATACTTCATACACTGATGTTGTGTAGAAGGGTTGATGTTGTACTCGTGTAACCAAGGACGACCGAGCAAGGCATTGTAGCAGGTCTTGGCGTCAATGACGTGAAACTTAATATCTGTGACGAGCAGTCCGAAGCGTAATGTTAGTATTACAGATCCGAGAGTCCGTGATGACTGGGAGTTGAAACCGGAGATGGTAATTTTGTCCCGAGCGAGGTGCTGAACGCTCATGCAGATTTCCCTCAACACCCGAACATTAAGGAGATTGGCGGAGGATCCATTATCAACCAGGATTTTTCCTATCTTGATATCGTGGCAATATCCAGAGACGTATAGGGGACGGTTGTGGTCGCATGTCCCAAGGAGCAGGTCTTCGTCGCCGAAGGTGATATCGGCCGTGTGCACTTCTTCCAGTTCATCCTTCATCCTTTCTTTGGCGAGGAAGGCTTGGAATTGTTCGGCCTCTTGTAGCGCTTTGATTAATGAATCTCTCGCTTCCTTTGATAACAGGAGGGCGTCGAGAATGCTGAGCTGCGAGGGTAGCTTCCTCAGGTGCGCTAGGATGTTGTAGTCCACCTTACTCTTCTTAGGCAGCTCCTTGGCAGTCAGCTCTTTCATAACTTGGTCATCTAAGGTGATATTCTCAGTGACCTTTTCCTTTCCCTTATCTTTTCTATTCGCGGGTCCGAGATTCTTTTCCGGGAGCGTGCGATTGCGCAGCTGAATGTTTTCGCAGGCCTCTGGTTCTTCTTCTTTCCCCAAAACGGATTCTTTAAAGAGAGGGCCCATAGCCATTTCTTCATCAGAGTCGCTCCCAAAGGTGAGAACTTGTGATCCTCCGGCGTTGACCGTGTAACAGTTGCCGGTAGTTCTTTTGTGCCTGTCGGTTGTACTTCCCTGTTCCCGACGAGTTCTGCATTTCATGCGCTTAAAATGTTGCCGGTGAGCAACATATCCCTGCCACCATATCTTAAAAGCGTCGCACTCCTTAGTGGGGTGTGAAATCTTCCGATGATATGAGCAGTAATTAGGGTGCCTCTCCGCCCCATTGAGCGTGTTTTCTTCCGAGGGTGGTAGTTTCATTCCCATTGACATGGCTTTGGCAAACCTTTTCCTCGTCTTGAATATGTTTTTATCCGCGTCGGGTGTCTTTCGATCCGGCGGGAGTGCTTTGACTCTTTCGTTTAGTCGCCTGCATTTGGCTCCTTCTGATGCGACCATCTCACGCTCCTGGTCAGTTTTACTTTTCAAACGAATCTCGTCTAGAAAGGTGTCGATCATTTCGTCTGTCGGCCATACAGGTTTTGGCTCAGGCTCTGCCCCCAGTTTCTCAATGCCAGGGGTTGTTTCATCGTCCATAAACGAGTGGGAGATCACATGACAACTCGCCACATATCCCTCGGATTCATCCGACGAGCTTTCTCCATTATCTTCCTCCTGAAAGACGTGGTTGAGGAATTCTTGAAGTGTAATGGGAGTCCGCGCCTTTTGATTGTACTCTTCCAGCGCGTCAATCTGCTTCTGCAAGTCCGTGCGCTTGTCTCCAGGCCTCACTAGTTTCTTGGATTTCTTCTTCTTTTTCTTTGAAGATTTCGACGGCTGGTTGTGCGAGCTTAGGCCGTCACCACTGATCTTCGGAGTTGGGCGCAGCTTCAGCATCCCTTCAATGATCTGGGGTTCCAGCGGGTTCTTCCACCTAACTGCCGGGCATGTCTGGAGCTCATTCAGCATTCTTTTGGTTTTTGCTGAAAGCACGATTTCCCATGGAGCTTCTTCAATGAAAGAACAAGTTGCTCCCGGTGTGTCCGTCTTCTTAGGAGTGAGGTTGTGGCGGGTTCACCTTCCACTTCTCGGACAGCGCAAACTTGCCCTGTAGGTATTGATCTTCAATCCATCCTTTGAAGACGAAGCAATCTTCAATCGGATGGCTTACCGTTTGATAGTAAGGGCAGTAGTTGGAGTTATTCACCTCACTGGGTTGCGGCGGTCGCCTTGGGTTTGGCAAGTTGATAAGCCTGTTGCGTACTGCCAGCTCGAATAACCTCTTCGTCTTATCCCGCGGAAATGAGTAGTGGCGCTTTATTTTCTCATTATAATACCGTCGTCTTTCTTCCAGTTGATCTGCCAGCTTTGGGGCACTGGGTTGCTGCTGAGCGTTCGCAACGAAGGTTGCCTTCCCTTTACCCTTGTCATTCCGAGGTTCCGGCTTCGGGGGAGGCGGTCTGTGACCCATCTGGTCCATCTGGGCCAACTTGTCGATCAGAGCCTGGAACGTGGTTGGTTTAAAGAACATCATGAACTGTAAGATAGTTGCATGAGGATCTAGTGTACCCACGAACATGCCCACCGCAGGCGCTTCCTCAATGCGTTGTTCGCATTTCGACTACAAGTTTCGCCAGCGTATAGCGTACTGGACCCACGTCTCGTCTGGCTTCACCCTGGCATTAATCAATGCCGTTATCGGGGTATGTTCGCTGGCGCTCGCGAATCGCTGAGTGAATAGCAACTCCATTTCAGCGAACGTCTTGATGGAATCGTTCGGGAGTTCAGAATACCATTCGAACGCTGTTTCTGACAAGCTGCCGACGAATTGGCGAAGCAAGAGCTTATCGTCGCCGCCAGTGTTGCCACAAAGCCCCCTGAACTGGGCTACATGTTGATGGGGATTGCTTGTCCCCTTATAGACATGGAATTTTGGTATTGTATAACCCGGTGGGTACTTGATCTGGTCATACCAGCTCGGATATGGTCGCCCTGTTCTGACAACTTGACCAGCTGCCTCAGTTGCCTGGTAAACCCGTATCTGCTGAGCTATATATTCGTCTAGGTCAGCTTTGGAGATTGTCTCCTCCTTGGCTGTTGACAGAGCCGGTGGAGGATTTGACGTTTCTCCCCTGTCGTCTTCAAGGACGATTGGAGGATCTTCAGCAGGAGAATCTTGTTGGATCATCATTCCCACCATGTCCTGGAACAGGAGAGCCATTCGTTGTATATTGGCTGCTTGTTCGGCAGCCTCTTTATCCTTCTTCTCTAATATCCTACGAAGGAATTCAGTGTCATTTTCTTGCTCCTGGCGTTGATCAGATGACGCTTCGGGGCTTTCTTTCGGCCCAGTGAGTGCGGCCATCTCGTTCATCATTTCTTGGAGCTTCTGCTGTTGCTCCTGAACTTTGGTCACTGACCGTGTAAGCGGTCTATGACCCGTAGATGCACGGCTGTCCTCTTTTCCCGACGCCATGTATACCGTATACACCATCATGCCCCCAGACTTAGGGTGTTTAGTCTTATTGTCCTTGACATTTGCTGCAGGAGTGGGGACCTTCTCCGGCCTTCTTCTCTTTTGAGTGGTCGACGTGGAGGGAGCCGTTGCAGCGGGCATCCAAGCGGTTGTCGCCCTTTGTTGTTTGACATGACGGTTCTTTTCTTCCTGAACCTTCATCCTCTTCTGCCGGCGAGAGTGATCTTGAATGATTACCGAGTCCTGAACCCGTCGCCAGACCTTATAAATTTTGGAGGACAGCCGTTGAGGGGGCTGCTCCGGCTTCATTTCTATAACATTCTCCGCAGGTGGAGGGGATCTTTTGAGAACCGCAGTTGGCGAATTTCTGCGTACCCTGTTTAGCAGCTCGAAGCTGTTCCCGGTTGGAACAGCAACCTCAATTTCCACCGTTGGAGCTAGTGGAGTTAGCCCGGAGGGGGAGTTGCCCCCAGTCTTCCTTATCCAGCGCCAGTGGCGACGTCGGGCATGACGGGTTGTTGGGATTGATTCAGCGACGGCTTCGTCTTGCTCCCTGTTCTGGGGAGGGGCTGGTGCCGGTGTCAGCCTCTTGAAGACTGACGTTCGTTGAGAAGCTACGTCCATCCGGTCAAAAATAGATTTCTGAGCGAGAGCGGGAACGGGGGTAGTCAGTCTCGCGAAGACCGACCCTCTGGGAGGAGAAGCCGCCTTGACGACTTCGGGAGCAGCTGTCTTCTTTGGGATGGCCACCTCAGGTATCATGGGCTTCTTGGCGGGCCCTTTGGAGTTCAGGCTCAGTCTGGTGAAGACCGAGGAGTTGGACGACCCATTGAGAGGGGCCGTAGGAGTAGCAAGTCGATCAAAGACCGACTTCTTTGAAGCTTCCGGTACGGGCACTGGGATGTTAACGTTCACCGGCGGGAGTATGGTCCCAAAGAACAGTCCGGTGGTAGCTTGAGTCACTTGTTCCACAGGCATAGTAAACAAGGAAGCAGCCTACGGTCCATAGGCTACACCTCCAGGTGAGGCGGAGCGTCGGTTGCATTTGCAGTTCGAGCAGTTCGAGCAGTTGCCAGCCATTGATCCTTTTTCTTTCTGCAGCAAACGAAACGCCAAATCTTAGTACTTCGAAACCCAAGGGCAACCATTAGCAATCCGCGATTGGTTCGCGAATCACGACACACGAAGTGTGGAGTGGAAAGAGGAAAAGGTCCCACCGGGCGTGCCAGAATCTGTTCCCCTCCGAAAGACGGCCAAGACGGACGTCTTGCCTGAAATTCGGGGCAAATGCTAATTGGTGCTATCCGTCTACCTCTCCGAAGATGCCAAGTTGATTTATGACACCATGTATCGAAGGTTTAAACGGATACGTCCGATGTAGCAGACTTCGTCAGATTCCCCCTCGCTTGAGGGGTTTTTGATTGTGGAGACGCTCTTCCCTGCAGGCACAAGCCCCTGCAGTTAATTACGCTACCGCATTGCGGTAACCACTTTCTCTTTCTCCAGATGGTCACTTTGTGTCGTGTGTGTTTGATTTGTGTTTGGTTGCCCGTGGATTGTATACGGAGACTGCGTTATGTCGTCGCCCGTAAGGCATGGACTAGTCCAAATCCGTATCTTTCTTAGATTTAGGTTTGGGGGTTGTGTTTAAGGATACATTAACCTTATTTGAGACTAAGATCGACTTAAACGTTTGTTAAGGATACGTTAGTCTAGTTTTAGACTAAGATCAACTTAACGGGATCGTTTAGATCCAACAAGAGAGCAATTAGGGGAGCCCTGTTGTTTAGTTTAGTGACATTGCGGTCAATAGGTACTTTAAGGACATTGCGGTCCAATGTTAGTTTTAAGACATTGCGGTCAAGGTTAAGGACCTCATAGTCCGTGGATTTAAGGACTCCACAGTCCGGCATTAGTTTTAAGACATCACGGTCAAGGTTAAGGACCTCATAGTCCGTGAGTTTAAGGACTCCACAGTCCGATGTTAGTTTTAAGACATCACGGTCAAGATTAAGGACGTCATAGTCCGTGGATTTAAGGACTCCACAGTCCGATGTTAGTTTTAAGACATCACGGTCAAGGTTAAGGACGTCATAGTCCGAGGGTTTAAGGACCCCACAGTCCGACGTTAGTTTTAAGACATTACGGTCAAGGTTAAGGACCTCATAGTCCATGAGTTTAAGGATCCCACAGTCCGTATCGACGTGTGGTCATCGGGACCCATCATCTCTTTAAAGACGTTGAGGAATTACAACGCCAAGTATCAAAGGAGTGAAGAGATGTACCCTTAAACCAAGGTAGATTAAGTGATCTGTAGTCCAATTTGGAAACTAAGATCAATTATTATATTATGAGCCCATTGGCCCAATTAAGTTTGAATTAAGGACTTATGGCCTTCTTGGGCTAAGTCCAATCATGTTTCATATTGACCCTCTTATTGTTCATTGAAGGAGAGGCTTTGCCTCTAGAAACTTAGCCAATTGGGCTAAAGCTGGTGTTAAACACTAGAAACCAACAGTGTTGAACACAGGGAAATAAGATTATCAGATTAGTGTTAAACACTAAAAATTGTGACTCTCGAATCAGTGATAAACACTAATAAATAACAGTGTTAAACACTGGCAACCAAGTTATCAGTTTGGTGTTAAACATTAGCAGAGAGGAGATCACGTGGGAGCACGTGATGGCATCCAAAAGGTGGGGCCAGATGCCCCTCATTTTGTCATACAGATAAGTGTTTAACACTTTTTATTCTGACAGCCATCACGTTGTGGGCACGTGATGGGGGCTCACGCTTTGATCTGTTAGAATACTCATTAGGGGTCACGTGTTGACACGTGAGGACGCCCTAGAGCTCTTTATTTCTTTTGCTTTTTCTTTGTGTCTTTCAGGGGTCACGTGGGGCACGTGAGAGTGCCCTGCTTCTCTTTATTTTGTTCTGCCAAAAGTATTGAATACTTTGGAGCATCACGTGCTGTCACGTGATGGGAATTTAATTGTTTGTCTGTTAGAGCTTCAGACAAGGGGTTACGTGGTAGCACGTGAGGACGCCCATAGCTTCTGTTTCTTTTGCTTTTTTCTCTGTGTGCTTTAGAGGCCACGTGGGGCACGTGAGGCATTGCCTCAAAGTTCTTTTCTATAGATCTTTGCAGGAGTCACGTGGTAACACGTGAGGTGTTGCTTCAAAGTTCTTTTCTGTGGATTTTTGCAAGGGTCACATGGTAGCACGTGACTCTGGTTCTTTGCATGTTTTACAGATTTGTTCGTCTTTTAAGAATTAAATTCTTCATAGGGTTAAACCCTAGCAATAAACTTTAGAGGAATTAAATTCCTGTTTTCTTCTGAAGAATTATATTCTTAGATAGGGTTAAACCCTAATTTCTTTTCTGTAAAGAATTAAATTCTGGTATAGGGTGAAACCCTAATTCTTTTTTCTTTAAGGGAATTAAATTCCTGTGAGTTTGAGAGAATTAAGTTCTCAATTAGGGTTAAACCCTAGTTCTGTCCATTCTGAAGGAATTAAATTCCTAAGGTTAAACCCTAACTTTATCTCAAAGGAATTAAATTCCTGTAATTCTGTGAGAATTAAATTCTCAAAACTCAGTTCCTCCTCTGTGTTTTAGATCTGCATGGCAGGATCTCAACCCAATGAGAATTAAATTCTCAATTCATGGGGAGATGTCCACTTTGCAGATTCTCAACCAGAGAAAGAACTAAGTTCTTTTCTTTATATAAGAGTTAAACTCTTTTGAGAATTAAATTCTCTTTTGAAGCCTTTGTTTTCTTACCTAGGGTTTTTCTTCTGCAGAGAATTAAATTCTTCCTTATGAATTTTCAAGATTCCAAGGCTCTATATCGCTCTCTCTGTATATCTCTCCAAAAAAAAGGTCCCTACTCTTCTTTTCTTGGCTCCTATTTATAGGAGAAGGAAGAGAATCAATCTGTTTGGTAAATCTCTCATTGAAAGATTTGATTTGTTCATTGAGAGATTTGATTTATATTTATCATTAATCTGGGCCTTTAGATTATTAGGTGAATTTTATTCACCGTTGGATTTTAAATCCAAACATATCTCTTTGTTATTTCGGTTAGATTTAGGGGGAAATCTTTCCATGTCCAAGATTTTTCCATACATTGGTGATGTTTAATCACCTTCAGATTCTTAATCCAACGGTTCCAGATAATTCTTCTCCATTTTGAAAAGATTTGAATGATCTCTCCTCAGAATTTAATTCTGTTAAAGAATAAGGCTTTTAAAGCCGGTCACGTGTGGCCAGGTCACGTGTAGGCACGTGACCCCTGGAATGGGCTTCTCTTCTTCTGCGCTCTATTCTCTGGCCGCTGCTTAACCATCACGTACCAACACGTGACCACTGGTCACGTGTGAGCACGTGATGCCTTTTATGAAGCTTCTTCTTGACTTTTAATTAGAGAACAAATATGTTCTGTGCCGCTGCTTAACCATCACGTGCCAACACGTGACCACTGGTCACATGTGAGCACGTGATGCCTCTTCTGAATCTTTTCCTTATTTTTAATCAGGGAACAGTCCATAAGTACATCCTTTAATGTTCCTAGTCGTGGGTGTATCGAGACAGGGCATCGATATACCTGTGTAGACTAGCGTATACGCTTCTCGACCCATGAGATGGGCGATGGATGATCCCATATCCATTGGTGATTGACATCATAGATGGTATACGGGTGCTCAGTGGAGACTGGGTACGCTGTACGGACTCGTCGAGAGAACTCCCAGATGGTATTATACCTCACGTCAGATGGCAGTTCTCTGGTGACACTTGTGCAGGTTAGTCTGTAGACCCGAAATCGTCATAGAGTCTTGTGTGATTCCCACTGTGCTTTGATTTCCACCTTACCACGTCCAAGAGGGCGTGCAAAAGGATGGTTTTTGGGTACAGTCCCGAGTCACATGGTGGCAATGAGCGATAGGAGGGGTTTCGTCTCTCCCGGTATTGGGGGTTGATGTTGCGCTGTGCTCGATTGGCCATAACAGAGAAGTCCCTGGCCAGGGCTGATTTAGAGATTTACTGGTAAGAGTTACCGGTAGTTTCTCGACCCGTTATGAGCCTCACATCGGCACGACTTATCGGTTATTGGGGTCTGACGTTTACCACCCCTAGACTTGATATGCAACATATCAGATGAGGAGACCGGACTGTATGGGAAGTGTTACCGTTTAGCTTTTACAGGAGTTGGAGCGGGCTTGCTTGTTGATCTTCTGATCGCTCAATACCCGGGTAGCCGTTACGTCCAGCTAGTACCGCTGAAGGCTTGTGGGTGCTTGATGTGATCATCACCTACTGCCGGCGTATTGACGAGTCTTTAGAGTCCTACATAGAGGTTTTACTGGCTCAGGCAAAACGAAATAGGAGCACGTATGTGATATGTGCGGGACCGAGAATAATACGTGTATGTGATACCGTATTCTATTCTCGCGACTTTTTGTATCGGTCGGTTATATATGATATAGCCGGGTTATCGAATCAAGTGTTGATTCGATAAGTCGATACAATGGATGTTAGTCGGTTATATGAGATATGACCGGATTATTAAGTCAAGTGTTGATTTAATAATTTAGTGTATAATTGTATATTAGATATACTAGCTTACATTAACTAACACTTGTTCACTTAAGGATTTTTCTCACATGTGCACAAATTTAATATATATGTGATATAAATTAAAATGTGTTATCCTTTTTGTATCATGGTTGATGATACATCTTTCATGGGTGTATGAGACTTACACCCTGCTATTTGTTATGTTGGGTTTAATATTTAAAAGTAATTACAAAATTAGTGGAAAATTAGAAAATGTATGAAGCTTGTGGAAGCTTGTGGATGCATTGACTAAAGTCTACTAAGTTTGTTTTTACTTTGGATTTTTGTTAACCTAATCATCACACTTAGCCATGATTAAGTCTCTACATGAGTTAGTATATGATACTCACCCACCATGGTTAGCTCACTCACTTGATGATTATCCTCATCTTTTCTTTTATTCATCTTCTTCTTCTTTGAGCAAAAAGAAAAAGCTTGCTAGGGTTTAAAAAGAGAGTGAAAGATTGTGAGAAATAAAATTCTAAAGAGAACCCACTTCCTATTTCTCCATCCTCTACTAGACTAGCACTTTAGTTTAGGGTGTTTGCTTCACTAATTCTCTAGTTAGTGAAGTAGTAGCTTGAGTTGGTATTCCCTCGACGTAGATCTTCTTCGGCCTCGAAGACTTCAAGCAAGGACGCTTCTTTCGCCTCGTGAAGCCATGTAAGAGACCGGGAGAACCACGATCGCAGTGAAGGGACTTCAACAAGGAGCTAATGAAGTGAAGGACCGATCTACAAAGGTTGTATTTCGTATTCACTTAGTCGTAGATGCTTTTTACTTGCATGTGAAACCCTAATTTTCTAGCAAAGATCTTGTTTAGAGTTGTTAGGCACGGCTAAAATTTTAATCGGGCATGTTTGATGCTTTGTAGAACCTTGTTAGAGTGCCTAGTAACCCTACATTGGCGTCAATGACGTGAAATTTAATATCCGTGACAAGTAGCCTGAAGCGCAGCATCAGTATCACAGACCCAAGAGTCCGTGATGACTGGGAGTCGAAACCGGAGATGGTGATTTTATCACGAGCGAGGTGTTGAACGCTCATGCAGATTTCCTTTAACAGTCTCACGTTGAGGAGATTGACGGAAGACCCATTGTCAACCAGGATTTTGCCTATCTTGATATCGTGACAGTATCCGGAGATATAAAGGGGGCGGTTATGCTCGCACGTCCCAAGGAGGAGATCTTCATCACCAAAGGTGATATCGGCTGTGTGCACTTCTTCCAGCTCGTCCTTCATCTTTTCTTCGGCGAGAAAAGCTTGGAATTGCTCAGGCTCCTGCAACGCCTTAATCAAAGAATCTCTTGCTTCCTTCGATAACAACAGGGCGTCGAGAATGCTTAGCTGCGAGGGTAGCTTTCTCAAGTGTGCCAGAACGTTGTAGTCCACCTTACTTTTCTTTAGCGGGTCCTTGGCGGTCAGCTCTTTGATGACTTGGTCATCTAGGGCGATGATTGGAGTGGAAAAGTGTGTTTGTAGTTAACCGTAATCAATAACGGTGTCGCGCGTAGCTAGACCGAGATGAGTACGGGTCGTCCTCAGGAAAACGTTGAACTTTTTACTCTTACTTTAGATGTGTTGAAAAAGATAGGAGGGATAAAGAATTTTATAGAAAGGTTTCTAGATCTACGTTAAGCAAGAATGCAAAAATATAGATCTAGATTATTTTAGGGTTGTAGTTAATATAATAAGGGGGCTTGTAGGGTTCGTTAGGATTTAGTAGTCATGGACGATTAATTAAAAATTACTCTTTTTATCCTTTAATAGATTTAAAACTAGAACGACGGTGATGCGTGTAGATTAGGGTTTCTGCAGGGAAAAGGAATCCCACTCTTAACCCTTATCTCGACACGGAACTCCGTTCATATCTAGCCTTTACCAAAACAATCATTAATCTAATCTCTAATCGCGGTCGGAACTAACAAAGAATTGGTAGCGCGCCCGATTAGGATGTTAATGATTCTTTCGATAAAGTTTATAAACTTTATAGGACTTAAAAAGAGTTTAGAGATGTTCATCATCCATTAGCCTACCCTAATCCTACGAACCCTAACAAGCGGAGAATTACTCGCGCATGTTGGGAGAAGAAGATGAAAAGACAGAGAGGGAAAACATAATGCAAAAGAATTAAATAAAATAACTACCTTTATTAATCAACTTGAACAATCTACACTTTATTCCGTAGAAAATGATTACAAAACTAGTTGCTTCTCGATCTTTCCTAAGGAGGTAGACGAACAGTTGATGATCAGCCTGAATGCGTGAGCGTCTGGGACTTCGTGATCTCTTCGGCTTGATAAATTTTCCAAGAAGCTCTCGGTGCCTTTTTATAGAGCCAAAGCCAGATCCCAAGCTTCTAAATTAGGGAAAAAGTAGAAAAGATTTTCCCCAAAAATCCTCAGCCTCCATCTCTTCTTAACCGCGGCGGATCCTTGGCATCTTCAGAATTTGGAAATCTTTTCTTTTCTTCTGCCAGAATTGATTCCTTCATTTTGATTTCTTAATTAGGCAGGTTAACTTTAACAACTTGATTTCCTTGATCTAAGACCTGAAAATTCTGCACAACAACTTAGATAATATTTAGTAGGCTTAGTTCTACTAGGATTAGGTCAATAATATTATATACATTTTCCTACCAAATACTAATTATAATATATCAACACATGAAAAATAGTATTTTTACACATAAACCCTCATATGTATGATATATTATAATAAAGTCCTTTTTAATATGAAAATGGTAGGAAAAATGTAATAACAAATGTGCAGTTTTATCAACTGAACAAATACCCCCAAACTTATGTTTGATCGTCCCGAGCAAACTAGTTTATTCAAGAGAAGGAGAAAAAGAAAGGAGAAAACTAAGCACACTTTCGTAGGCAAACACGATTGCACTGAGCACGTGCAACAAGCCGTTAAACCTCTAGGTGTCCTTAGTAGGAGGAGTGTTGACTCCTGAGGGTTTTCAGCGGATTACACCCACAAAATCCTATAATAAAAGAGAGATGGTGAAATTTACATATAAAGATAAGAACCATAAAAGAAATACTTTGAAAATTTAGAGTTTCCAACTATACTAACTTTTCAGTTGTCATGAGCTCTATCTTAATAGTCATGAAAAGATATTAGAAGTCACATCATCCCTCAATAAAACATCGTCTTTATTTTTTGTTCCTATCTTTCGTCCAAACATCGATCATATACCCCTACGTGTGTGTAATGGACATCCCTACACTCGGAGAATTCAATTCAAGCTATCATACTCTTGTCCATCTACCTCAGTACTTTTTAATTTGATGAATACTTAGAATTGCCCACACCTTTTCATGCGACCGTTAATACTTCATGAGGTACTAACCGACAATTACTCATGTGCTTGCTGATTAGATGATAATATTTTTCTCGTCTTGCACCACCTAAGGCTTAGCAGTGACTCCCAGACCAGTTGGCCTTAGGGCACTGGGTGAAGAGGCACCCTCGCTATATTTTTTTATTGCTGCCTTGGCGATACAAAACCAGTGTTCATTTTTTTTTCTTTCACTATTTTTATATTTTCTTCATTTTTTTTATTTTTTCATTTCCTTCATACTTTGGCTTTTAGACAAGAGCATTTCAAGGTATCCTCTACTATCCCGAGTTTCAAGACGTGTGTAAGTGCATATAGTAGGGTATCAACATTCAAATGTTTGGCTTCCAGAATAGAAATTATTTTTCAGACTTATTTTTATCTCAGATTAGTGACTTCCTTCATCTTACTAACCCTTAGGACAACAGCTCATAACTACTTATTACTAGTTTGTTTAAGAAAACTTCTAATTTTCTTGGTTTTCTTAAACTATTCCTATCTTTTGGATGTAATTTTTCACTTTCTACTCTTTTGCTATAAAAAAAAATTTAAAAATTTTTTTTTTTGAAAATGTTGTGCTTATGCAAAATATGATGCAAATTGATGCGTAAATAAGCACAAACCTCCCCCAAACTTGTTTTCAACAGTGTCCTCACTGTTGCTATCTGCTGGATCACAAAAACCTGTAAGCTTGGAAGGACATTATTAATGGGGGAAAAAATATATGAAAGTGAAAATCCTCCCCCAAACTTATTTTTGGCTCACAAATTTGAGGACAAAAGTTATGATCAAGAGCCAAAAATATACCTCCCCTCAAACATGAGTCAGACAATATGAAGCATTTTAAGAGGGGGTGAGTCATTTGGTCAAAGTAAGACTTTACAAAGACCAAAAGTTAACACCAACCATTCAAAGATTTTATCAGTATAGCGTATAGGTTGGTGGAAGAATGTGTTGTATCGAGTCAAGAAGAAATGGGGAAGGGATAAGAGATGGTCTGGAAAGGGTTTGAAATTAGAGAAAAGAAAGAATGAGGATGAATGTGAATGATTAGAAAGAAGGAATGGTGACGGTTCAACCTCTGTAGGTGGAGATTGATTAATCAAAAAATCCGTATTGTTTAAAAATTCAAGTTCGTCAGCAAAAAGTTCTTCAAAACTTTTATCAATGGTGTGATCGAACATTTTGCTGTCAAAAAATTTTGTGCCAGAATTTATCCAACTTGATTCATCAAAAATCATTGAGGTAGAGGACTCGAAAAACTTATCTACCTCATTTTCAAAAATATCCAAATCAAGTTGAATTTCTGGTATTATTGAACTTGAATTAACAGACTGTGATTCATCAAAACTCACAGAAACTATAGGAACAGAAGAAGAACCGGAGAAAGTAGAAGGTGAAATGGGTAAACAAATTGGTGTGCCGAGTGTTGCTGAACCAGATGTGGAAGATGGAGGCTGTATTTCGGTCAGATCTTCGGGTATACCATTATCATCAACTTCAAGACATATTTGGGGTTCGGGAAGAATTAAAGGCTCAAGATGATGACCACAAGGAAGTGAAAGGATTTGATGAATTGATGGGACAAAATCATCCAAAATTTCGGGTTCATCAATCAATATATCCCCAACGTCAATCACCTTATTCAAGTGAAGGTTAAAATTCTCAAACACCTCATCAAAAGTATGGTTTTCAATCAGTTTTGGTTCAAGAGTAGAGGTGTAGAGATCACAAGGGTTGGGTATGGTTTCACTTGAAATGGACCCTTCACAGTCGGGTAAATCAAACACTACAAAGTCACACAACTTATCAGTCATTCTATTTAGTGTACTTGATGAATCTATGAAACTGGAGTTGTGGATTTCAGTTTGGAATGGGGAGGTTTGATTAGGAAGGGTGTACGGTTCTGTCTTACTACCCAAATCCTTCATAATTTGGTTCGACAGTTCCAGAAATTTTTCTAATGTCTGCTCCAGACTAGTCTTGGGTTGATAAGGGGTTTCAGTATAAGATTGAAATTCCTGTGGATAATTAAAACTCCCAAATGACTGATTAGAAGAACTGTCTAGAGAAGGTGGAAAAGTCGGATTGGATTGATAGGAATAGAATGGTTGCGGAACTTGGGTAGGAGTAGGATGATAAGAAGAATATTGATATGGGTTGGTTGGTTGGCTATTTTCAACAGACATCTTATATGGAACAAACCGCATATCAAACTCTTCTCTGGACAGTGGTGGTGATGGTTGATATTAGTCCGGGTTGAAACTTTGGCCTCTAGACCTAGCTATGTGCTCAGTAATGGACATTCGTCTAGGAGCTTCCTCACTCTGGGTATCAACTGAAACAGGTGTAGGATTAGGATACGGTTGATAAGACCTAGACTGAGGTGGCCAACTGTTTCTTCCTGCTTGTTCTATATGATCTCTTAAGGACATGGAAGAGCCGGACGGTATACCGAAGGGATTTCAAAAACAAGAGATATCTGGTTGTGGACAGCAAAGTTCGGCAAGTGTTCTTCTGTTTAGGTCACCCATTATAAGAAGAGAAGAAGGGGGAAGAGGTAAAAAGGGAAGAAAATAATTGGTTTGTTTTGAAAAATGACGGATTTAGACAAATCACACAAAAATGCACAAACAACCCTAGAACTAAGCTTACCTAGGTCCAGTCTCTAGACCGCTCCTAGACTTCCAAAGGACAAGCCGCAGGATTAATTCTCTATCGCCTCCGTACTACCCTTGTAGCCAGGTAAGTGCCAGGTAAGTGGGAAGGAACCACAGTAGTGGGCCTAATTAAAAACCACTAGCCTTTGTCACACTTGCCTAAGCACTACAAAAGTAATGCGGATAAGCGATAGATTACCCACGACCTTCCTCTGTCCTTAATGAGCGCGACAGTCCTTTGAGTCTGGTCTAGATAATTTTTAAATTAATGAAGGGTTGATGCAGAGGCTCGGTTTGTGATTTGTGGGGCTTAGGAAGGGTGATGAAATCCCCACCTAATCTGGATTTTGGTCTTGCCCCTTAAAAATCCGTATTAAAATATGCAAAAAAAAACCGCAAAACAAAACTTTGCAAAAAGATTTTTGAGCGGCGCTATTTTGCAAAGAATCCTGCAAAAAATAGATTTTATTGGATTTGAGAGGAGAGAGAAAGAGTTAAGAAAGATACCAGAGAAGTGTGAAACCCTAGATCTCCTGTTTCCTCAAGTCCGTGACTCCAGATTCTCTCGCAAAATTCACACACAAATCGTTAAATATGCAATTTGCAATTTTGTTTTAATAATGATATGAATCGTCTAAGAATTCAACACAAATAGTAAGAATAAAAATTACACACGTATCCCCGGCAACGGCGCCATTTTATTGGAGTGGAAAAGTGTGTTTGTAGTTAACCGCAATCAATAACGGTATCGTCGCGTAGCTAGACCGAGATGAGTACGGGTCGTCCTCAGGAAAACGTTGAACCTTTTACTCTTACTTTAGATGTGTTGAAAAAGAGAGGGATAAAGAATTTTATAGAAAGGTTTCTAGATATACGTTAAGCAAGAATGCAAAAATATAGATCTAGATTATTTTAGGGTTTTAGTTAATATAATAAGGGGGCTTGTAAGGTTCGTTAGGATTTGGTAGTCATGGACGATTAATTAAAAATTACTCTTTTTATCCTTTAATAGATTTAAAACTAGAACGACGGTGATGCGTGTAGATTAGGGTTTCTGCAGGGAAAAGGAATCCCACTCTTAACCCTTATCTCGACACGGAACTCCGTTCATATCTAGCCTTTACCAAAACAATCATTAATCTAATCTCTAATCGCGGTCGGAACTAACAAAGAATTGGTAGCGCGCCCGATTAGGATGTTAATGATTCTTTCGATAAAGTTTATAAACTTTATAGGACTTAAAAAGAGTTTAGAGATGTTCATCATCCATTAGCCTACCCTAATCCTACGAACCCTAACAAGCGGAGAATTACTCGCGCATGTTGGGAGAAGAAGATGAAAAGACAGAGAGGGAAAACATAATGCAAAAGAATTAAATAAAATAACTACCTTTATTAATCAACTTGAACAATCTACACTTTATTCCGTAGAAAATGATTACAAAACTAGTTGCTTCTCGATCTTTCCTAAGGAGGTAGACGAACAGTTGATGATCAGCCTGAATGCGTGAGCGTCTGGGACTTCGTGATCTCTTCGGCTTGATAAATTTTCCAAGAAGCTCTCGATGCCTTTTGTTGGAGATAGTGCCCTCAGAGTCAATTATTGGATCGCAGGTACGTGATTGCAATGATTGCGAAGGACCTATACCGGTAGGACAATCTTACTCAAGATGATAGTATGCTATCTGGTTTGCCTTTATCAGTCGTGTACATATTCAGGTGATTGATTACATGTTACACTTTGATAGAGCCCTTAGGATCTTGCTTTACTACCAACAGTATGATGGCGATCATATACGTGAGAGTTGGGTAGTTTATATGCATATCCTTAATTGTGGTCCCTAGTCGTGGGAGTTTCGAGACAGGGCATCGATACTCCGGAGTAGACTAGTGTATACAGTCGAGACCCCGACGAGGGGCGGTGGCCGGTCTCACAAGCTACTGGTGTCAGTTGGATCACCTAAGATGTATACAGGTGCTCATTGGGTTATGAGTACACCGGACAGGACTCGCCGGGAACCTGCTAGTTGGTATTATACATATCGTCAGATAGCAGTTCCCTGGTGACATGTGTACAGGTTAGTTCATCGACCTGAGGTCGTCATTTGTCTCGTGTGAGTTCCCACTGTGCTTTGATTTCTACCCTACCACGGCTCAAAGGAGTCGTGCAAACAGGTAGCTTTTGGGTACAGTCCCGAGCCATATGGAGGCACGTGAGCGGATCGGCAGGGGATTCGTCTCTCCCGGTATTGGGGGCGAGATCGTGCTGTGTATAGGAGAGCCATTACACATAGCCCACGGCCGTGGCAGGAGATTTACTGGTAGGTACTCCAGTAGTATCTCAGGGTGTTATTGGGCTACACTCCGACACGACTTATACTGCTATTGGGGGTCTGACGTTACTAGCCCCCTAGGCAGATATGCGATACTCATAGACGAACGGACCGGACTGTATATACATTGTCACTGTTAGGCTCAGTAGGGTTTCCGGATGAGTTCGCTCATCGGCATCCCTTGAGGTCAGTCCATGGGCAGCCGTTACGCATTGCTAGTGCCGCTGACGGTTTGTGGTTAAACCCACTGCCAGGGTACTGACGAGTCATTAGAGTTCCCCACAGAGAGTTTCCCAAGTTCGGACGAAACGTTGTAGAGGCCGTATGGTTTTATGGCAGGGTTCGGAAAATGCACGTGCGTTTACGCACGTGTTATTTTTCGGGCAGATGATACTGGTCGGCTTTGGTTTAAGCCGGATCCGAGTATTATATTAAGTAGATATAATATCTTTGTCTCAGTTGCATTTGTATTCGGTCGTAATACAAATGCGGGTATATTTATACAGTTACGGGGTTATCCTGAAATTCGTTTCGGGATCACTTTTGGAAGTTGCCAGTTTCCAGTTTTCTATCAGCCGTATTTTAACATTCGGTTAAAGACGGATTTATCTTTTCTTTGGAAGAGTGTGGATGCTTCTAGAAGGTTCTAGAAGTGGTGAGGTGTTATTGTTTCATTGGTTGCTTTCTTTGTGTTCACACTGTGTGTTCACACTAGATATTTATTTGTGTTCACACTAGATATTTTCTCTTGTGGTCACTCTCCTCTCTCCTACACTCACCCCCCCCCCCCATTCCTATAAGATGGCCGGCCCCCTCCTCTCTCTCTCTCACTTGATGGTAGAAAAAGATTATGATAGTTTTCGGTGTATGAAATTTCACAGCTCATTTCATTCCATCACCCGATTCCCACGGCAACTTCATTAACCGTTCGTCCATGGTTTTGGACGAAGCGAGACAAAGTATTCCACTCATTCTCTACATCAATCTTGGTCGTCTCTTTTAGCAAACTTGATGACCGAGTTGCCTCGAGTCAGAAGCGGGAGCCCGTTTAAAGAATCGTCGACGTGGTGCCACCTGGAAGAGCAGATCGGAGATCGACGAGATCGGAGCAGCCGCAACGGAGCATGGGATGATGGTTAAAGAACGAAGGACTCGGATCATTCGGTATAACCTTTCTACTCACTTTACAGTTTGTTAGTTTAGCAATAATGGCAGATCCGGGTTAAAGTATACGATAGCGCCAGTTAAAAAGTTTTTGTTCCGCATTTGGCGGCTGTAGACGGCCGGGGCGCTACCGTAGACTTACAGTGGTATCAGAGCCTCACCATTTTGCTATACTAACTTGTGCTAACGCGTTTAAAATATCGATCGAACCGGATATCGAAAAACACAAATTTCAAGTTCACAGTTTCTGTAGATTTTAAATGATGTCCTAAAATTATTCTACATATCACAGAAAGTTGTGCAGGGTTTTAGAAGCACACCGACCAAATTTGAGCACGTGATTCCACCAAACTGCCGCGAAATCGCGGCCAAACCCATGGTTTGGCCGCGCATCCGCGGCCGTTCTATTGAATCAGTGCACCAAATTTGCACAGTGTCTTCTCTGTTGAAATTTTGGGTTTTTGGTATATATCTTTTGGGCCCAGATTTTGTTACTGTTCACCAGTTGTTCATGGGGCCCACTTTGTGATATTTAGTCGATCGATATTTAAACATGTTAGTTTACAGTGCTTACATTATATCTCCGACCGGGAATGTCATTTGATCGGTAAACCGCGTCTGATTGCTATAGTTCTTTTAGACGGGTTTGCGAACATGACATTCGCGTTGATGTTCTGTGTTGTGCTGTGTTGTTGCGGATTTGTCGTGGTGGATAGCAGTGTGCAATGGTAGTGCAGTTTGGATTTATTTGTACATTTGATATTGCGGGACGAGTGTCCAACATGTGAACTGCCGTCACTGCCTGTTGTATAATATTCTTTTGGGGCACGACCAGGTTGCGGTCGATGTACCTGTTGTACTATTATTTATTACTGTACTAGGTTTTGCCCCGCGACGGAGTGCATGGATAGCCGGGTTCTGGGGGCAACGGGTCCGCATCTCATGGCTTTGAGAGGCAGAGGGGCCCCACTCTAGAATTGGCAGACTATTCGCCGCACTCGTAGAGGGTACAGGTTGACCCAAGGAGGGGTGCTCAAGTTACCGGATTCCGTGAAGTGCTGGGTGGTCCATTCACTTTGCTGTAGGGGGCTGCCTCGCTTCAGGTTTTGGCGGGTAACTTGCCGCACCCGTAGGGGTCTAGGTTTCATTGCACAGGCTATCCACACGACAGGGGAACGTCGGGTTTCAGCAGCGGCTCTGTGAAACTCGGGGATCCCAGATTATCTGTATTGTTCTGTGATGCTTATTACTTTTCTGTAATATTGCATATTATCACGCCTGGAGCGATTATTGTATATTGGTTTATATACTATTAGATGTTGTATATGTTTTACACCCACGCTAGTCCAGTCCTCGCTCTGTCGTTAGTTAAGTAACCTAACGGGTGATGACGGGACCCAGTGACGAATGCGGATGGCATATACGTACATTTTATTTTCGTTCTTTTCTGGTGTGATTAATTGATGGGACTGCGTTGATTCTGATCAATGCAAAGTAAAACAAACCTGTTTGCAGTTGTTGGAACAAATTTAAAAAGTATTATTGCAAAGACGTTTCCTTTTGTTTTGCATAGCGGTATTCAGTGGAATATCCTGCATCTCATTCGACGGGGCAAGGGCCGATATCCCTTCACCGGGACTGACCCCTTGGGCAGAAGTTTGCGTCAGGGTAATAACTTCACTATAGTCGATTACAAGTTGCTTTGCACCGTGGTATTCAGTGGAATATCCTGCACCTCATTCCACGAGGAAAGAGCCGAGATCCCTTCACCGGGAGTGACCTCTTTAGCAAAAGGTTTTCGCCACTATATTTTAAAAAGCTATCAGGTTCCTTCAGCGATATCAAGTTCACTACGTTAAAGGTTTTTCGCCAAAAACCAGCCGTAGCCCTCCGTCACTTCTTTTGGGTATTCAGTAGTATTCAAGCTATGTATTTTGACCTAACGCCAAGGCATAGTGTTTGGTAGCTGCTGGGTATTCAATTGTTGCATAGATAGATGAGTTGGTTTGGGACAGCCGTTCTGCCATTTTGACCTAACGCTAAGGGCATGTGCGGGTGGGTTCAAATTAACAAGATAGTGACGGGTAGAACTTGGCATGTGACTTATGACATTTTGACCTAACGCCAAGGTTATAAGAGCATGGGGCAAAAATGATATCGGGAGTTTCTAAAGTAACTGAAACTTGCCAAGTATGCGCATACCTTCTGGAGTATGAGTAACGTGGATGCATTCCATCACGTTATTATGCGATGAGAGTTGGATCCCGATTCCCACTGATGAGTTGGTTTACTCTTCGGGTGATCCCGCTTGATTCTTCTTTCAGGTTTGGAGGAGAATTTGACAGGACAGTGGGAGGTTTCCGGATTAGATAAAGTGATAACCATTCTGATCTAGGTTAGAGTGCACACAGAGTGTTTCTTTTCTCTCTCTCTTTGGCAGCGACCTTTGACCGACCCTAGACTATGACTCAGTGACCAAGTTGACCGAACCTTCTTAAAATACTGGCTTTTGGATTGTCCGAGTTGCATAAGTCATTGCCACTCCTTCTTTTACCCTTTGCATTTCTCAGAACACCCGTATTACTACGGATATCCACTTCCATTGGATAGATCCATCGTATGGTTATATACGAACTCGAAGGGACTTCTTCGAGGATGGATCCAGGTTCAGGAGAAATAGAATTGGTTTATTCAGTTGTCTTTTATTATCACCTTCTCTCAGGTTGCGATGGCTCCTTAGTTTAGGAGAGTACACCTATTACGCTTATTGGATAGACTTATTCCAAACCATAGGCAGGTGCCGAAAGGTAGGGAATGAAGAAAACCAATTAGCCTAAGTAGGGTGTGCAGAAGGTAATATGTAAAGACAAAATAAAGGGATTAGAAAGAGGGCAAAGTAAATTGCGACTGTTATCATTCACGACCAAAACCGCGTACTTCATCGCCACTCCTATTTCACCTTTGAAAGAATAAGGTAGTATTCTGTTGTCTTTTATCATCACCTTCTCTCAAGATGTGAGTACTCCTTGGTTTAGGAGGGTACACCTATTATGCTTACTGGATAGTCTTCTTCCAAACCATAGGCTGGTGCCGAACGGTAGGGAAGGAAGAAAACCATTTAGCCTAACGAAGGTGTACAGAAGGTAACGACTAAAGACAAATAAAGGGATTTGGAGAGAAGGCAAAGAAATATACGGTTAAAGTCATGAATTGGATTATGGAAGAGGTATTACTAGGAATACCAGGATACCCCTACGAAACATTTTCATGTTTCAGTGCATTGTTAAAAGAAAACTGTTTTCCCGATTAGATACTTACTCCAAGGGTATTACCAGGTTTCATTCTCATATCCGTATGGTTTTACAGATGATGAGTGGGAGTAAGTTATTGGGAATTAGGTGATTATCCTCATTATATCGGAATTCGTTGTAATTGGTGATATTTGAGGAAATCGCCAGGGTACAGTTTTCCACCTACGACGCACAGGTTT
The DNA here is from genome assembly GCA_030015575.1 of Agapanthus africanus. Lineage (NCBI taxonomy): Eukaryota > Viridiplantae > Streptophyta > Magnoliopsida > Asparagales > Amaryllidaceae > Agapanthus > Agapanthus africanus. The sequence goes on along the minus strand of JASDDO010000024.1, from coordinate 860,439,026 downwards.
TGAGTTATTCAACTCAGTGGACTTATACAGAGTATTGTATGTTGTCCAGTGTCCATCAGGACAAAGGGGTAGGTCCTCGTACTTTGTTCTGTTTACTTATAACTTCTCTAGTTTTTAGACAAGTGTTTCGTAGAAATACAAGGTCTAAGTTTTGAGAAGTTGTAAGTATAAGAATAAAGTAGAGGACTAGATGTCACAAGTATCGGGATTCTTCAAAGAGATCGAAGATGTAGATTCTTGTGATTGGTATTCAGATGATAGTAATGATTTTGAGAAACTTATTTATCTTTCAGGTTACTCATAGTTGGAAGGATTCCTTAGTTGAGTAAAGCTGATTAGCCTCTTTCCATTAAGGTGATATGCACTGGAGACAGCTGCATGATTTGAATCTGGTTCCAATTAAATAAAGTGCCAAAGTTTCTATACTGGATATAGAATAGTTCGTACCTTAAAAGATGTTGAGGTACGGGGAGTTGTCCAGCTTATGCTTAAAACCAGACTCTGGACAACTCAGGGTACGTTTCTGTAATGGCTGTTTGTGGGTTGACCCTGGCTATGACAGGGGTTGATATTCTACCATTTGGAAGATCAATAGTGATATTGTTCTTGACTCGTCACAGTTTTAATAAAATGGATCTTTTTCAGAAAACAGTAGTGGGAGTATGGTAGAACTGGAAGTGATTCCAGAACCGCGAACGATTACGGAAAATTTAATAGGACCTATATATTCAAATCAGGTTTGACATTCCATTAGCCACTCCGCAGATATGGTGGGTAACCTCAGACACCCGAGAGGTACTTCGGTAGCCTCAAGGACGGTGACAGGGAGGTTCTTGTTTACCCAGACTTGACACTACTGTTGTTCCAGACTATGAGACCAGGCAGGAGGATAAGTATAGCATCGTTCTAAACTAGCTTTAGAAGTGCACATGTATATTATTCTGCCAGAGGGTTGTCGTAGTCAGTGGGAGCAGCAGAAGTATAGTGGGCAAGTAGCTTATGTCTATTTATAGACTAGAGCAGTTATAGCGGAGATAGATCATCTAATTTTGATGTGATAGTCATGGGTTTGACTTCATCAGAATAGGGGATGGATCTGTTAAGAAGGTAGTAGGGTGTGATGTCATGGTATCTGGATGACATACACAGAGTAGGAAGTAAAATTCCTATACTACGATCGGTTGTACTGTGGTCGTCACACAGTTGTTTCTCCAGACAGGATATGGATATAATATTTGACATTCTGGTTTCTGGATCTATGGTTTTAGATCTGGATTTGGGTAGTTTCCCAATGTGGGTACTTTGACATATTCTAATGGTTTTTAGAATAGTTGACTCCTAGCATGGTGGTGTACCTGCAGGTGATGGAGTCACCCTCTCTAAAAGTGTCGTATAGACTAAAGGGGAGAGGGCCGTGCATGATTGGCAGATCACTTGCTTAGGGAATTGAGTCAATCGTGAGGTGTCAAGTACCACACCAGATGTTGTTTTTGCACTAGATACGATAAGTTTGTATTAATCCAATCCTGGAGAGACATAAGGAAGCAGTTTTAGAACATAAGTGGATGTTCTACGGATTTGATGACGGCAGCCTCCTTCGGGAGACGACTATCATTCCAGGCTTCAAAGGTGACGTGGATGACAGAGTGATTGTCAGAGTTTTAGTTTTCCCTCTGACGAGGGACAGTATTATGGACAGGTGGTCCAAGAGGATGATGTGGGTAGCATGGTGCCGGATACTGATTAGGTTCAGTGATCGATACAGTCTAAGAAGTTTGGATTTGGAGTTCATTTATGAACTAGGTCCCATCAGATATCCAGACATATTCTAAGACAGATATTACTCGATTCGGGAGATGGCTTTCTCCGCGAACTTGAGATTTAGAGAGATATAGAAAGAAACTTCTAGGCGGATCCACTCACTGAGGCTATTTCTCGAACACAATAGTTTTACAAACGGGCTTTGTGAAACTGATTAGTAGAGGAGTTGGATGTTCGGTTTCACACGGGCTATGAGTAGTCAACATCACAAAAATTAGCCTTGAGTGCAAGTGGGAGATTGTTGGAGATAGTGCCCTCAGAGTCAATTATTGGATTGCAGGTACGTGATTGCAATGATTGCGAAGGACCTTTACCCGTAGGACAATCTTACTCAAGATGATAGTATGCTATCTGGTTTGCCTTTATCAGTCGTGTACATGTTCAGGTGACTGATTACATGTTACACTTTGATAGAGCCCTTAGGATCTTGCTTTACTACCAACAGTATGATGGCGATCATATACGTGAGAGTTGGGTAGTTTATATGCATATCCTTAATTGTGGTCCCTAGTCGTGGGAGTTTCGAGACAGGGCATCGATACTCCGGAGTAGACTAGTGTATACAGTCGAGACCCCGACGAGGGGCGGTGGCCGGTCTCACAAGCTACTGGTGTCAGTTGGATCACCTAAGATGTATACAGGTGCTCATTGGGTTATGAGTACACCGGACAGGACTCGCCGGAAACCTGCTAGTTGGTATTATACATATCGTCAGATAGCAGTTCCCTGGTGACATGTGTACAGGTTAGTTCATCGACCTGAGGTCGTCATTTGTCTCGTGTGAGTTCCCACTGTGCTTTGATTTCTACCCTACCACGGCTAAAAGGAGTCATGCAAACAGGTAGCTTTTGGGTACAGTCCCGAGCCATATGGAGGCACGTGAGCGGATCGGCAGGGGATTCGTCTCTCCCGGTATTGGGGAAGAGATCGTGCTGTGTATAGGAGAGCCATTACACATAGCCCACGGCCGTGGCAGGAGATTTACTGGTAGGTACTCCAGTAGTATCTCAGGGTGTTATTGGGCTACACTCCGACACGACTTATACTGCTATTGGGGGTCTGACGTTACTAGCCCCCTAGGCAGATATGCGATACTCATAGACGAACGGACCGGACTGTATATACATTGTCACTGTTAGGCTCAGTAGGGTTTCCGGATGAGTTCGCTCATCGGCATCCCTTGAGGTCAGTCCATGGGCAGCCGTTACACATTGCTAGTGCCGCTGACGGTTTGTGGTTAAACCCACTGCCAGGGTACTGACGAGTCATTAGAGTTCCCCACAGAGAGTTTCCCAAGTTCGGGCGAAACGTTGTAGAGGCCGTATGGTTTTATGGCAGGGTTCGGAAAATGCACGTGCGTTTACGCACGTGTTATTTTTCGGGCAGATGATACTGGTCGGCTTTGGTTTAAGCCGGATCCGAGTATTATATTAAGTAGATATAATATCTTTGTCTCAGTTGTATTTGTATTCGGTCGTAATACAAATGCGGGTATATTTATACAGTTACGGGGTTATCCTGAAATTCGTTTCGGGATCACTTTTGGAAGTTGCCAGTTTCCAGTTTTCTATCAGCCGTCTTTTAACATTCGGTTAAAGACGGATTTATCTTTTCTTTGGAAGAGTGTGGATGCTTCTAGAAGGTTCTAGAAGTGGTGAGGTGTTATTTTTTCATTGGTTGCTTTCTTTGTGTTCACACTGTGTGTTCACACTAGATATTTATTTGTGTTCACACTAGATATTTATTTGTGTTCACACTAGATATTTTCTCTTGTGGTCACTCTCCTCTCTCCTACACTCACCCCCCCCCCATTCCTATAAGATGGCCGGCCCCCTCCTCTCTCTCTCTCACTTGATGGTAGAAAAAGATTATGATAGTTTTCGGTGTATGGAATTTCACAGCTCATTTCATTCCATCACCCGATTCCCACGGTAACTTCATTAACCGTTCGTCCATGGTTTTGGACGAAGCGAGACAAAGTATTCCACTCATTCTCTACATCAATCTTGGTCGTCTCTTTTAGCAAACTTGACGACCGAGTTGCCTCGAGTCAGAGGCGGGAGCCCGTTTAAAGAATCGTCGACGTGGTGCCACCTGGACGAGCAGATCAGAGATCGACGAGATCGGAACAGCCGCAACAGAGCGTGGAATGATGGTTAAAGAACGAAGGATTTGGATCGTTCGGTATAACCTTTCTACTCACTTTACAGTTTGTTAGTTTAGCAATAATGGCAGATCCGGGTTAAAGTATACGATAGCGCCAGTTAAAAAGTTTTTGTTCCGCATTTGGCGGCTGTAGACGGCCGGGGCGCTACCGTAGACTTACACCTTTTATAGTGCCAAAGCCAGATCCCAAGCTTCTAAATTAGGGAAAAAGTAGAAAAGATTTTCCCCAAAAATCCTCAGCCTCCATCTCTTCTTAACCGCGGCGGATCCTTGGCACCTTCAGAATTTGGAAATCTTTTCTTTTCTTCTGCCATAATTGATTCCTTCATTTTGATTTCTTAATTAGGCAGGTTAGCTTTAACAACTTGATTTTCTTGATCTAAGACCTGAAAATTCTGCACAACAACTTAGATAATATTCAGTAGGCTTAGTTCTACTAGGATTAGGTCAATAATATTATATACATTTTCCTACCAAATACTAATTATAATATATCAACATATGGAAAATAGTATTTTTACACATAAACCCTCATATGTATAATATATTATAATAAAGTCCTTTTTAATATGAAAATGGTAGGAAAAATATAATAACAAATATGCAATTTTATCAACTGAACAGGCGATATCCTCAGAGACTTTTTCTTTTCCCTTATCTTTTCTATTCGTGGGTCCAAGATTCTTTTCGGGCAGCGTACGATTGCGCAGCTGAATATTTTCACAGATCTTCGGTTCTTCCTCTTTTCCCGAGGTGGATTCTTTGAAGAGAGGGCCAAGAGTCATTTCTTCGTCAGAGTCGCTCCCGAAGGTGAGAACTTGTGATCCTCCGGCGTTAACCATGCGACCGTTGCCGGTAGCTCTTTTAAGCTCCTCGGTTGTACTTCTTCGCTCCCGACGAGTTTTGCGTTTCATCCGCTTAAAATGTTGCCGGTGAGCAACATATCCCTGCCACCATCTTTTAAAAGCGTTGCACTCTTCGGTGGGGTGCACAATCTTTCGATGATATAAGCAATAGCTAGGATGAATTTCCGCTTCACTAGTAGTGTTTCCTTCGGAGGGTGGCAGCTTCATTCCCATTGATATGGCTTTGGCGAACCTCTTCCTCGTCTTGAACCTGCTTTTATTCGCGACGGATGTACTTTGATTTGGCAGGAGCGTTTCAACCCTTTTGTCCAGTCGCCGGCGCTTAGCATTTTCAAATATGGCCATCTTACGCTCTCGAGCAGCTTTGCTTTTAAGACGATCTTCATTCAGGAATGCATCAATCATTTCGTCCGATGGCCCTAGAAGTTCCGGCTCAGGATCTGCCCCCAGTTTCCCTGTGTAAGGAACTTCTTCATCGTTTATCGATGAATGAGAGATCACATGGCAAATTGCTACGTAATACTCAGATTCATCCGACGAGTCTTCTCCATCATCTCCGTCTTCAAGGACATGACTAAGAAACTCTTGGAGTGTGATCGGGGTCCGCACCTTCTGGTTATATTCTTCCAGCGCGTCGATATATTTTTGTAGGTCCGTACGCTTGTCACAAGGCTTCATGGGCTTCTTGGCTTTCTTCTTCTTCTTCGAAGACTTTGACGGCTGGGTGTGAGTGCTTCGGATATCACCACCAATTTTTGGAGTTGGGTGTGGTTTCAGCATTCCCTTGATAATCTCGGGTTCCAGCGGATTCTTCCACCTGATCGTCGGGCATGTCTGGAGATCGTTCAGCATTCTTTTAGTTTTGGCTGAAAGAGCGACCTCCCATGGAGCTTCTTCAACAAAAGAGCACGATGCCCCCGGTGTGTCCGTCTTCTTAGGAGTATGCGATTGTGGTGGGCTTACTTTCCACTTCTCAGATAGCGCAAACTTGCCTTGTTGGTACTAATCCTCGATCCATCCCTTAAAGACGAAGCAATCTTCGATTGGATGGCTTACCGTTTGGTGGTAAGGGCAATAATTAGGACTATTAGCCTCGCCGGGTTGCAGTGGTCGCTTTGGATTCGGCAAATTGATAAGCCTGTTGCGCATCGCCAGTTCGAATAGTCTCTTCGTTTTGTCCCGTGGGAACGAGTAAGGGCGCTTCATTTTTTCATTATAATAGCGCCGTCTCTCTTCCAGTTGATCCGTTAGTTTTTGGGCACTGGGCTGCTATTAGGTATTCGCAACGAAGGTCACCTTCCCTTTACCCTTTTCGTTTCGCGGCTCCGGCTTTGGAGGAGACGGTCTATGACCCATCTGGTCCATCTGGGCTAGCTTGTCGATTAAAGCTTGGAACGTGGTTGGTTTGAAGAACATCATGAATTGTGAAATAGTTGCATGAGGGTCTAGGGTGCCTACGAACATGCCCACCGCTGGTGCTTCTTCGATGCGCTGTTCGCATTTCGACCACAGATTCCGCCATCAGATTGCGTATTGAACCCACGTCTCTCCTGATTTCACCCTGGCGTTGATCAATGCCGTTATTGGGGTGCGTTCACTAGAACTCGCGAATCGCTGGGTGAATAACAACTCCATTTCTGTGAAAGTCTTGACGGAGTCGTTTGGAAGTTTGGAGTACCACTCAAATGCCATCTCCGACAAGCTGCCGACGAATTGGCGGAGCAAGAGCTTATCATCACCCCCGATGTTGCCGCAAAGAGCCATGAACTGAGCGACATGTTGATGGGGATTGCCTGTCCCCTTGTACACATGGAATTTGGGGATTGTGTATCCTGGAGGGTACTTTATTTGGTCATACCAGCCTGGATACGGTCGCCCAGTTTTAACAACTTGGCCGGACGCTTCATGCGCCTGGTGAGCTCGTATTTGCTGAGCAATGTAGTCATCCATAGCGGCCTTAGAAATGGTTTCCTCTTTGGCTGCTGAAAGAGCCGGAGGAGGGTTTGATGTCTCCCCTTTGTCGTCTTCGATGATGATCGGGGGGTCTTCAGCTGGAGGATCCGGCTGTAACATCATCCCGACCATGTCTTGGAAGAGAAACGTCATTCGTTTTATGTTGGCAGCTTGTTCCGCAGCTTCTCTGTCCTTCTTTTCGAGGACTCTGCGTAGGAAGTTAGCATCGGTTTCTTGTTCGTGACGCTGCTCCGATGACGCCTCCGGGCTTTCTTTTGGTCCGGTAAGTGCGGCCATTGCAGTCAGCATCTCCTGAAGCTTCTGTTGTTATTGTTCCTGAGCCCTTGTTATTGACCGGGTGAGTGGTCGGTGGCCCATCGAAGTGCGGCTTTCCTCTTTTCCAGAAGCCATGTAAACAATATGCACCGTTATGCCCCCAGACTTGGGGCGTTTGGGCTCAGCGTCTTTGCGTTCTGCCGTAGTCACAGGGGCTTTCTCTGGCCTCCTTCTCTTTTGAGCAGTTGACGTCGAGGGGGCCGTTGCAGCGGGCACCCAGGTGGTTGTCGTCCTTTGCGGCTTGCCAGGACGGTTCTCTTCCTGCTGGACTTTCAGCTTCTTCTGTCGACGGGGATAGTCTTGATCAATCACCGACCCCTGGACCTACCGCCAGACTTTGTAAACTTTGGAGGACAGCCGTTGAGGGGGCTGATCCAGCTTTATTTCTGTAACATTCTCCACCGGTGGAGGAGATCTTTTCAGTACGGCGGTAGGAGAGTTCCTGCGCACCTTGTTCAGTAATTCAAAGCAGTTCTCAGTTGGAACAGCAGCATTGACTTCCACCATTGGGGCTGGTGGAGTTAGCTCAGAGGGGGAGTTGCCCCCAGCTTTCCTTACTCGGCGCCAGTGGCGACGTCGAGCGTGTCGAGCCGTTGGGATTGTTTCAACTTGAGGGGTGACTTCGTCATGCCCCCTGTTCAGGTGAGGCGCTGCTGGTACCGGCCTCTTGAAGACCGATGTTCGTTGAGCAGCAATGTCTAATCTATCAAAGACAAACTTTTGAGCAGGAACGGGAGCCGGAGTGGGAGCCGAAGCAGTCAGTCTTGTGAAGACCGACCCTTTGGCAGGAGAAGCCGTCTTGACGACTTCGGGACCAGGGATGGCTATCCTCTTCGGAATAACCTGTTCTGGAATTGCAGGCTTCATCATAGACCCACATGAACTTTGGCCCAATCTGGAGAAGACTGAGGCGCTGGAGTTGGACGACCCGTTGAAGGGGGCCGCTGTAGTGGTAAGTCGATCAAAGACCGACTTCTTAGGGGCTTCTTGCGGCAATGGGATGTTAATGTTCATTGGTGGGAGCATGGTCCTAAAGAATAAACCGGTGGTAGCCTGTGTCACCTGTTTTATCGGCATTGTGAACAGGGAGGCCGCCTGGGGCCCGTAAGCTATACCTCCAGATGAGGCGGAACGTGCGTTGCAGTTGCAGCTGGAACACTTCATGCAAGTAGACGCCATTGATCCTTCGCTTTCTGCACCAAGCAAGACACCAAATCTTAGTACCTTGAACCCAAGGGCAACCATTAGCAAACCGCGATTCGTTCGCGAACACGACACATGAAGTGTGGAGTGGAAAGAGGAAAAGGTCCCACCGGGCGTGCCAGAATCTGTTACCCTCCGAATACAGAGACGCGGCCGCGTAGGTTCGTCTTGCCTGAATTTCGGGGCAGATGCTAATTGGTGCTATCCGTCCACCTCTCCGAAGATGCCAAGTTGATTTATGGCACCATGTATCAAAGGTTTAAACGGATGCGGCCGATGTAGCAGACTTCGTCAGATTCCCCCTCATTCGAGGAGTTTTTTATTGTGGGGACGCTCTTCCCTGCAGGCACAAGCCCCTGCAGTTAATTACGCTACCGCATTGCGGTATCAACTTTCTCCTTCTCCATATGGTCACTTCGTGTCGTGGGTGTTTGTTTTGTGTTTGGTTGCCCGTGGATTGTATACAGAGACTATTTTATGTTGTCATCCGTGGGACGTGGACTAGTCCAAATCCGTATCTTTATTAGATTTGGGTTTAGGGGGTTGGGTTTAAGGATACGTTAGCCTCATTTGAGACTAGATCAACTTAAACGTTTGTTAAGAATACGTTTGTCTCATTTTAGACTAAGATCAACTTAATGGGATCGTTTAGATCCAACAAGAGAGAAATTAGGCTCTATTGTTTAGTTTAGGGACATTGCGGTCGATTAGTTTAAGGACATCATGGTCCATCGTTAGTTTAAGGACATCTCGGTCCAATGTTAGTTTAAAGATATCACGGTCGAGGTTAAGGACATCATAGTCCGTGAGTTTAAAGACCTCACAGTCAAGGTTAAGGACCTCATAGTCCGTGAGTTTAAAGACCTCACAGTCAAGGTTAAGGACATCATAGTCCGTGAGTTTAAAGACCTCACAGTCAAGGTTAAGGACATCATAGTCCGTGAGTTTAAAGACCTCACAGTCAAGGTTAAGGACATCATAGTCCGTGAAATGTATGGTTGTCGGGACCCGTCACCTCTCTGAAGACGTTGAACGATTACAACGACAAATATCAGAGGAGTGAAGAGATGTACCCTCGAACCAGAGTTGATTGGGTGATCTGTAGTCCAATTTGGAACTAAGATCCATTAATTAGATTATGAGCACATTGGCTCAGTTAAGTCTGAATTGAGGACTTATGGTTAACTTGGGCTAAGTCCAATTAAGTTTGAAATATTGGCCCTTTGTTGGACCATTAGACATTTGTCTGGGTTCGGACCCTCATCATTCAGCAATGCTTAAACAAGAGTTTGAGGGCTTTGGTAACATTTTTATCTTTGACTGAGCATTAAACATTATAGCTCTGAATTTTACTCAATTCTGAGGTTCAGTTGAAGGGGAGGCTTTTGCCTCTGGAAAATTAGCCAATTTGGCTAAAAATAGTGTTAAACACTAGAGAACAACAGTGTTAAGCATTGAAAATAAAACTGTCAAATTAGTGTTAAACACTAGAAGACAACAGTGTTAAACACTGGAAATAAAATTCTCAAATTATTGTAAACACTGGAAATAAAATTCTCAAATTAGTATTAAACACTGGAGAGGAAGGGGTCACGTGGGGACACGTGAGGGTACCCAAAGGTGGGGCCAGACTTCCTTTATTTTGTTCTCAGAATATTCAGATAAGTGTTAAACACTTTTGGCCTTCAGGCCATCACATGTGGGCACGTGATGGGTACCCATGCATTGATTATTAAAATGTTTATTAAGGGGTCACGTGGGGACACGTGAGCGCGCCCGAAATTGATTCTACCTTTGGCTTTGTTCCCTTTATTTTGAGGGTCACGTGGGAGCACGCGACCTAGTCTTGTTCTTTCTTTTTTGCTCATTGAAGAGAAGGGTCACGTGTGAGCACGTGACCATATCTCATTCGTTCTTTTCTGATCATTAAAGGAAGGGTCACGTGTTGCCACGTGACCACGTTTACATGCATGGATAATTTAAGTCCTTTGTTTGAGAATTAAATTCTTTGATAGGGTTAAACCCTAATTCTGTTTTGAGGAATCAAATTCCTATGTATATTAAATTCTTGTGTAGGGTTAAACCCTAGTTTCATTTGGAGGAATTAAATTCCTATGAATTTGGAAGAATTAAATTCTTATGTAGGGTTAAACCCTAGTTTCATCTTGAAAGAATTGAATTCCTGTGAGTTTGGGAGAATTAAATTCTCATATAGGGTTAAACCCTAGTTTTATCTTGGAGGAATTAAATTCCTATGAATTTGGGAGAATTAAATTCTCTAAACTCAATTCTCTCTCTAAGTTTTGGATCTGCATGGCAGAATCTCCTCGATGAGAATTAAATTCTCAACCTTTGGGGAGATTTGCTTCTGCAGATGTTCAACCAGAGGAAGAACTAAGTTCTTTTTGCAGAAGAGTTAAACTCTTAGATTGAGAATTAAATTCTCTTTTTTGTTTTATGAAGCTTTGATCCCTTTCCCTTTTCTCACCTAGGGTTTTCTTTCTTGAGAATTAAATTCTCCTTTCTTTCCTCTCTGCTATTTTCCTTTAGAAAATTTCAAGATCCCAAAAATTCTCCTTCTCTTCTCTTCTTGGCTCCTATTTATAGGAGAAGGAAAAGAATCAATTTGTTTAGTAAATCTTTCATTGAAAGATTTTGTTTGTTTTTCATAACTAATGTGATCTTTTAGATCATTCAGTGAATTTTATTCACCATTGGATTTTTAATCCAAAAGATATTCTGTTAGTTATTTTTGGTGAAATTTAGGGAAATCTTTCCTTGTCTAAAATCTTTCCATAAAATTGGTGATTTTTAATCACCCTTGGATTTTTAATCCAACGTCCCCTATAATCCTTTCTTGTTTGGAAAGATTTGGAGAAATATTTTCCCAGTTAGGGTCTTTAATTTCCCTTAATTAGAATTTAATTCTATCAAGTCATAAGGGCTTTCAAAGCTTATCACGTGTTGGCACGTAACCCCTCCACCTTCAGAATTTTAATTCTGTCTTTTAACTGGGCTAAAGACCATCACGTGTCAGCACGTGACCCTTGGTCACGTGTGAGCACATGACGCCCCATTGGAGTCTTTCCTAAGCCATTTGTTTACACTTTTGCTTGATTAGAATTTAATTCTGTAAAGAGATCACGTGTCAACACGTGACCCTTGGTCACGTGTCAACACGTGATACCTCATTAAGGTAATTCCTGATTTTTAATCAGGGAACACGAGGGTTTATTTGTGGCACCGGATGATACCGATCTAGAGGCTGCCATTGCAGCTTCCGAGCGACTAGCTAGCAACCAAGCAGGACTTATCACCCTTGCACAGTCAGGTAGACTTCAGTTGTATCTTTATGCTGTTACGTTTTTATTATCATGCTTTGACTGACACTTCTTCTTCAACAGGCATCTCCACTGAAGAGGCTCTCGCGGCTTCTTTCAAGACTTTTGAAGAGGAGGAAAGGCTTCGCACTTCCTTGGGCATTGGTACATTTTGGCTCATTGTGCCCTCATTCCCTTTTTCTTCATGGGTAGTCTGACCCCCCCTTTTTTATCTTATTGCATGGACTTTCTCGACTCAGATTATCCCAAGTGCAGTGCCGATCATGCAAAGTGGCGCTGTAACGCTTCCAGGGCCAGCTGCCGAAGTCCCAGCTCCCTTCATATCGCCGAAAGAAGCTTCGCTTAAAAGCCGATGACGGACGCCATAACGGCTCCAGAGGTAGCTCCTGGCTCGAACGATGACGTCTCCTTGGCGGAGGTCTTAAGAAGATCAGCTCTTCCGGCCGAGGCAGAAAGGAAGCGCAGGAGGCGTGCAGCAAGAGAACGTAATGCCGCCTTGGCTGTAGGTGCAGGCTCGAGCGCTGCTTCCCCTGTCCCCGCTTCTTCAGAGGGTGCTCCGGCCGCCCTGTCTACCGCTCATAGACAGGCGGTACGCGTGGCTCGGGAAGCAATTGAAAAGCCGTCCCAAGGTAACGTAACACTGGGTCCTTTTGTCAGAGTTTGATCTTCAGATTCTCATATATCCTACCCTGCAGGGCCAAGTCCTGGTGAGGAGGTGGCAGGTGAGATGACGGCAACCACCGAGCCCGAAGTGGTTACTCTTTCTCAGGAGTCCGGGACTGCTCCAATTGCCGCTCTTTCCACCTGCGGTTCCCTGCCATCGCCTGGCATTGCGAGTGTCACGACGACTCTCGTGGAGTCAGGGGACGAAGCCATAGGCGGTGAAACCATCCCCCCGAATGAGATCGAAGAAGTCGTGATGCTTGGTGATGCTTCCGTCACAGTTTTGGCTGATGATCAGGCTGGTAAGTCTCAGATCGCTGCATTCTTTTTATTTTGCAACCCCTTTGGGTCCCTTTTGATGACATTTAGTTTATCTCAAATGTAGGTGTGATGAGCATTGAGGTCATGCCGCCCGAAGAAGCGTCGTCGGTTGCTGCTCTGGTGGTTGCCGACCCTTCGCCTTCTCTCACGTCCTCTCAAATACTGGAAGGTATGGGTTTGCGAATTGTCTAATTTAAATCGTAGATGTTATCTCTCTTGTACTGACCATGCATCGTCTCAACCTTACAGGAGTTCTCTTTGATCATCTATATCAAGTGCTGAATCCGCATTTCTCCTTCCAGTCGGAAGTTATTCTGCCTACTGGTGCCGGTGAGTATAGTTGTTTTAAACCTACGTCCTTTCCTTTCTTAGACGGGCGACCCGGCCGATGTTAATTTTGAATTGATTGCAGCACTACAAATTGAAGGAGGGGACGAGGGAATCGTCACGCCACCAGTACTCCCAACTTTGCCCTCTGTTGCAGCCGGTACAGTAGACTCTATTGCTCGTGTATTTTCTTTATTTCTTGAGCGGACATCTGACTATGATTTGTTTTGCAGTAGTCGCACCGACTCCAGCTTCGTTCGAGTCTCGCATCATAATGCCGGCAGGGCCCATTTCTAGACGTCTATCTTCAAAAGGCGCTGTGACCAGCCTGCGTATGTTGAACGAATATATCAAGGAGCTTGACGTGGAGGCCCCTACATTCGCTGCAGATTTTGCTGCTGAGGTTAATCCAATGTTGGCGACGCTTGTGAACTTCCATAACGAATGCGTCGTTGAGTCTTGGGTTAACCACTGCAGGAAGATTGAGGCCTGCCTGCATGAGCTTGAGCTTAGGCGTCCTGCTCCTGAGATTCTGGCTCTGAACTCCCAGCAGGCTGGGTGGGTTGAGCAAAATGCCATTTTCCTTTGTCATTTCGAACAAGAAGCGACCTTGAGGCGGAAGGAGTGTGAGGCTTCAGGTGAATCTGCCTGGCTGCGCGCCTAAGTTGAAGCGAATGCCGCGCAACTGAGAGCCGTCTTTGACAATTTGCAGCGATGCATTTCGGACGGGCTGGCATTGAGGCGGAAGCTCGACTTCATTGAGCGGGTTACGCAGAGTCACGAAGCTGCCCAACAGGAAATCGATGAGAAGGTTTCATCGTGCTTGCAGCAACGGGCTCGAATTGAAGTGGAGCTGGCTGCGGCGGCCGATCATGAGAAGGAGTTGAGAGGAGTGCGCGAGCAACTAGCTGATTTGTTGAAGACGCCTCCTTCTCAGTAGCTGTTTTTATATAGATTGAAAACTTGTAATCTTTGAGTAACATGTATCCATTTTTATTCTTTTATATGATTCGTCTTGTGCTCAATTGAATTCGTGAATAAAAGATACACATTTTTTATCTCCCATTGTTGCTTTCTTCTCTTTGCTGTGTTGTTAGTATGTTACTCTGGCAAGTGTGGCCTGCAGATAATAAAGAACATTTCATCTTAGCCTCCTTGTAGGGTAGCGATGGCTTAGAAGACAGGGTTAGGATCTGCCACCTAAGACTTTTCAACTTTATGAGCCGTGAGGGTCTCATAAAAACTTTTCTCTCTATGAATCGAGAGGATCTCGTAGGTGTATTTTCTCCTTAAGAATCGTGAGGATTCCTAAGTGTATTTTCTCTTGGGAGTCGTAAGGATCTCCCGAGAGAATTTTCTTCCTTACAAGTCGAGAGGACTCGTAAGTGATTGATGAGTTGACCTACTCCCGAATTAAAGCATTGCTTTGACCGGGAGGTCGTGGGTTGACTTTGGCCGTTTTCCACGGGGTCGGGATTGACTTTTGCCGTGTTCCACGGGGTCAGGGTTGACTTTAGCCATATGGGGTCAGGATTGACTTTAGTCATACGGGGTCAGGGGTTGACTTTAGCCATACGGGGTCAGGATTGACTTTAGCCATACGGGGTCAGGGGTTGACTTTAGCCATATGGGGTCAGGATTGACTTTAGCCATACGGGGTCAAGATTGACTCTTGGTTGTCTGTGCACCGCCGAATCATGGAACTAGGAACTTTGCCGCGGCTCCGCTTCGCTGACGTTGCGTCTGCTGTAATGAGACAAATGTCGAGGTGGTCTCGAGGTTGTCTGTGAACCGTCGTGATTTGGAACTAGGGACTTTGCCATGGCTCCGAGGTTGATTGTCGTGTCTGAATCCTGCTGGAATGAGGAGGAATGCTGTTGTGGGTCTCCAGGCTATAGATGTGGCCATTGAGACTTGGAACTAGGGACTCTATCGTGGATCCGAGATTGATTGTCGCGTCCGAATCCTGCTGGAATGAGGAGGAACGCTGTTGTGGGTCTCCAGGCTGTAGATGTACCATCGAGACTTGGCTCTCTTTCTGATGGAGCCTGGTGGGATGATATGGTTCCCTCTTTGTTTGCGCCCCTGGATTGTATACAGGGATCGATGTGATCTCACCTGTAGGGAAAAAATTTCATTTCATATGTATATTTTTTGTTTTCTTTCCGCGATACTTTATCATTTCAGCTTTTTGTATCGCAAAAGTCGCGATTGCCCAATCATTTCGGCTATTTTTTGCGATGCCCAATCATTTCGGCTGTCTTTGTATGCATACATTTTTACTTGCTGATTTTGTTGCAAGTTGCTCCATCATTTCGGCTATTTCATATGCATTTTTGGCTCGCTGATTTTTTATCGCGAGTGTGGAACTTGGAATCTGATACCGATTTAGGCATCAGCATTGCTACAACTGGGATATTGCCAGGAGCGAGTCATCATTTGCCTTTTTCGGTTCGAACAAAGGTGGCTTAGCAAACAGGGTTAAGATACTGCCAACTAAGACTTTTGACTTCATGAGCCGTAATGGTCTCATAAAGATATTTCTCCCTACAAGTCGTGAGGATCTCATAGGTGCATTTTCTCCTTAAGAATCGTGAGGAGTCTTAAGTGTATGGTCTCTTATAAGTCATAAGGATCTTACAAGAGTGTTTTCTCCTTATAAGTCAAGAGGACTTACAAGGGTCGTTCGCCATATGAAGATATCCCTCGTCAGTGGTGGGACTCTGTTGGGGAAACGTTTATTTGTGCCCGTGGATTGTATACAAGGGCCAGTATTGGACCACTTATAGAGCAATCTGGGGATTGTGATGGCTTAAGAACAGGTTCAGATCCCTGTAGCTTAAAGCTTTTGACTCTTATGAGCGGTGAGGGTCTCATAAGAGGAATTCTCCTCACGAGTCGTGAGGATCTCGTAAGTGTAACTTCTCCTTAGGAATCGTGGGGATCCCTAAATGCGTTGCTCCTTTGTGAGTCGTAAGGATCTCACGCAGGTATTTTCTCCTTATAAGGTCGAGAGGACCTTGCAAGTGTATTTTAACGAGATTGCGCCCTTTCGGGTTTCCACAAACTCACCGGTAGTCTTGCTGTTTTTACTCACGGAGCCCTTTCGGGTTTTCATCCGTGCTCATCTCGCTTGTGGACGTACCGTTTTTTTTTTACGTCAGCCCAAGGATGTTGCGGGTTTGTAGTAGTTTAAAGACGTTTCGGTCAGTAGTTAGTTTTAGGACATTTCGGTCCATAGCTAGTTTTAGGACATTACGGTCCGTTGTTGCAACGGTTTCGTTGGCTACCACTTCTAGAGTTTGGGCCTGGGAAGATAGCGAGGGGACATAGGCGTCATCGTCTATCATTACCCTGGCCCATGACTCGTCAGGCATAGTATTTCTTTAGGAACCGACCGTTTATCGGCCTGAAGGGTCTTTCGCCATGCATATCCATGAGCAAGTAAGCCCCACCCTGGTAGACCTTGTCTATGATGTACGGGCCTTCGTAATTTGGCTCGAACTTCCCCCGTTTGGCACAATTGGGGATCATAGGTCTCTTGACCACTAGCACGAGTTCGCCTTGGCGGAACGTTCTCGGCCTAGTCAATCTCCCGTATGAGCGCCTCATTTTTGCTTTGTAGGCTTCCAAGTTTTGCTGCGCCATGAGCCGGGTTTCGTCGAGCGCGTCGAGCTCCTCAAGCCGAAGATGAGCATTGTCTTCGTCTGTTATCTCGTAATGAACCACCACTCGTAAGGAGGGTAGCTCTATCTCTAAGGGAAGTACCGCTACAGTGCCGAATACCAATACATATGACGTTGTGTTTGTGGCCGTTTTGAACGTAGTTCAATACGCCCAGAGAGCTTCATGCAGTCTCTCGTGCCAATCCTTCTTATTTTTGGACACCGTCTTTTTCATGATCTTCGTCAAGGTCTTGTTGAAAGCTTCAGCCAGACCGTTAGCTCAGGGATTATAGACCGAAGAGTATCTCCAGTCTATATTATGTTGCTGCGCGAAGCGGCTGATTCTATGGCCTCTGTAGGCTGGCCCGTTATCGGAGATAATCCGTCGTGGATTGCCGAACCGATAGATGACGTGTGTCTTGAAGAAATGGAGGATATTCTCCGTCTTCACTTCTCTTAGTGGTACTGCTTCTGCCCATTTGGAGAAATAATCGGTTGTTGCCAGTATGAATCGATGTCCTCTGGACGATGCTGGTTCAATGGGCCTGATTATGTCAGTTCCCTACATTTCGAATGGCCAGCTAGCCACCGTCGGGTGTAGCGGATTTGGATGCTGGTGGATAAAGTCCCCGTGAATTTGGCACGAGTGGCACTGCTTCGCGTATTCGAGACAGTCCTGAATCATCGTGGGCCAATAGTAGCCCATCCTTTTGATCTTCAGCTTCATCTTCGGCCCAGCTTGGTGAGAACCGCAGAGTCCGTCGTGAGGTTCTCGGATGACTCTCCTTGCTACTTCAGGTCCCAGGCATCTTATCCATAGAGAATTAAATGATCTCTTATATAGAGTGTCATTGACAAAGGCGAAGGATAGAGCTCTTTTCATGAGCTGATGTTTTGACGACGCATCTTCAAGTGTTCGACGTGATTTGAAGTAGTCTATAAAGACTTCTCTCCAATCCTTAGTCTTTTCCTGGTCTTTTATTTGTAGGGCCGTTTGCTCGGTCGCTCCCTCTTCTTCGGACGACTCCGGAGATATTTCTGCCGGTGCAAGAACTCAACGGCTTTACACAACGATCTTCACGTCATCGAGGTTTTCGTCAGCCAGTTCTTTAGCGAGCTTGGCTAATGCATCCGCTTTGCTGTTTTCTGTGCGCGGTATGCTTTCCAGAATGTATGAGGGAACTTGAGTCAGCAACTGTTGCACTCTCTCGCTATATTTTACCAACTCTGGTTTGCACGTTTGATAGTCACCGTTTACTTGACTAACGACCAGCTGGAAGTCTCCGTATATGAGGAGGTCTTCAATTCCCATGTCGATAGCGATCTCAAGACCTGCTATCAAAGCTTCATATTCAGCTTCATTATTTGTCCTCGGTTCTGTCAGGGAAAAGGCAAAGCGCATTATCCCTCCTTGTGGAGTCACGATGATGAGGCCCATCCAAGATTTGATTATGGGGGAGTTTTGCTTTCGCTTCTTCATAGAAGATGCTCCGTCGAAATAGAGTTCCCATCGGGTATCACTCCTTTTTTTCTCCCTGTCGATCGTGTCAAACGCGTGCTCGTCTGGCAATTCACAGTTCAAGGGAGAGTCGGCAGGTATTGGATGCTCAGCGAGGAAGTCGGCGATGGCCTGGCCTTTCACTGCCTTGAGAGGTCAGTATGTCACCGAGAATTCCATTAAGAGTAAGGCCCATTTAGCTAGCCGTCCCGTTAGAATGGCTCTTGACATTAAATATTTGAGAGGATCCACCTTTGATATGAGATGGACCTCATGCGCCAAAGTATAATGCCGGATCTTCGTTATTGCGAAGATTAACGCCAGGCAGTGTTTTTCAATGGGAGAGTAATTGTTTTCTGCCCCCAGAAGAACTCGACTCAAGTAGTAGAGGGCTCTCTCCTTCCCTTGGTCATTTTCCTGTGCCCATAGCGCGTCTAAGGAACCTTCAAGGGCTGTCATGTACAGGATGAGGGGCTTTCCCTTAACCGGAGCGGTTAGCACCGGAGGATTCTGCAGGTATTGCTTGATTTCGTCCAGTGCGCTTTGGCATTTGCGATCCCAGACGAATGGGGCCCCTTCTTCGTTAGATGACTGTAGGGACGACATTTTCCGGAGAGGTTAGCTATGAACTGTCGGATATATGCGAGCTTTCCTTGGAGAGACAACAGTTGTTTCAAAGTCCTTGGCGGAGGCATTTCCATGATCGCCTTGATCTTTGAAGGGTCTATTTCGATGCCTCGATGTCGTACGATGAATCCTAGGAATTTGCCCGAGGAAACCCCAAATGCGCATTTGAGAGGGTTCATCTTCAGGTTGTATTTCCGAAGACGTTGGAGCACTATTTTTAGATGCTCCCAATGCTCCTCGTGCGATTTTCTTTTCACCACAAGGTCATCGATATAGCATTCGACGATTTCATGTATGAGGTCATCGAAAATCTTCGTCATAGCCCTCTGATAGGTGGCGCCGGCGTTCTTCAGTCCGAAGGGCATCACTTTGTAGCAGAATATGCCCAGCGGGGTCTGGAAAGCGATATGCTTCTGGTCTTCGGGATGCATCTTTATTTGATTATACCCTGATGAGCCGTTTATGAAAGAGAAGACTTCGTGAGTGGACGTGTTATCTATCATCGGTAACCGGTACAGGAAAATCATCATTTGGGCAAGCTTTGTTGAGGTCTCGAAAGTCCACGCAGATGCGCACTGTCCCATTTTTCTTCATCACTGGGATGATGTTGGCAATCCAGTCAGTGTACTGAACCTCTTGGATGAAGCCGGAGTCGATTAGCTTCTTGACCTCGGCGTTGATGCTCATTTCAAGTTCGAGCTGCATTCTTCTCAGTGCTTTTTTGATTGGCTTGACGTCCGGAGATATCGCCAACTTGTGGACAGCTATTTCTGGATCTAATCCTGGCATCTCGGAATTGTTCCATGCAAAACAGTCTTTATACCGCATGAGCACGTCTTTGAGCGTAGCCACCTTTTCTTCAGACAACAGTTCACTTACAAACGTCGGCCGCGGGTCATTTGCCGTCCCCAAGTCGATTTTTCTTAGGTTGTCCGCCGTGATGTGTATTCCATCTTCCAGCTCTTTCGATGCTGGTGGAAATTCTGAGATCACCTCGTCATCATCGTTTTCAAAGCACCAGGGGAGGTCATCCATATCCTCACGTACTCCTTCTCCTAACAGCGTTATCACGTGACAGGTCCGAGATCGCTTCCAAGACCGATGTTGATCCGGTTCTACTCTCATGGCTTTCGGTTCATGCTTCTGTGGCGGGGTTATCCTCCAACTGCTGGATAAAATGAACCTTCCTTGCTGATACTGGTCTTCTACCCAGTCTTTGAATGTGAAGCAGTCTTCGAGAGGATATCCTATCGCTCGGTGATAGGAGAAATAATCTGGGTGATGAACCTCGTTTTCTTGATCGGGGTGCTTGGACTCCGGAAGGGTAATCATCTGATGTTTCATGACAAGATCGAATATCTTCCTTGTCTTGTCTTGAGGAAAAGAATATGCTTGACCCATCTTCTTTATAAGAGACGGGCCCTAACTGCTCAATTCTCGATCGCGTGGCTTCTTGGACCCGCTTTGCTGCTGTCGAACGTTTTTTCGTTCTTCAGTTCGTTTTTGCCTCCGCATCGGGTCTTCCATAAGACGGGCTAGCGATGAAGGGCATCGTCACTTTTCGCAGCCTGCTGAAGGAGGCGCTGCGTTCTGGTTTTCTCGTAAATGGCTATTTCGCGGTTATGGTCATCCCGGACCTTTTGACCCGCTTCTCTTATTAGCTTGTCCAATTGTTCTTCGAACGACGGACTTGGCACTTTTTAATGGCGGGACCTTGTTTTGGTTCAGGGCTAGCGTCTTCCCACAGAGCATCTCTTTCTTCATCAAAGTCATGTATAACGTAGCAGCCATGGAATCGCTCCCGTTTCTTGGACTGAACATATCCAAGCCCAATCGTTTCCATTCTCGCATTGGGCAATTTTTGCTGAGTTCCGGGGACGTTCCAGACCTTGTTGTAGAACTGGGCCTGTTGCATGGTCTACTTCAAGGGTACGCCTTGGCGCCTCAACAGCCTTTTTAATCCTTCTGTGTAGTATCTGGGCAGACGGATGGGCTGGAGCCTGTCAAGTGTAGAATCGGCACCACGCCAAATTTCTTTCTCCACTTTGGTTTTCGTGGATCGATAAAAGAGGATCGCCTTTCCATCTCTTCGCGTGGGAGGGACGTAGAATGTCTGCAGTTCCCGCACACTATAGGTATCAAGTGCGTCAAGCTCTTTGTAATGCTCTTGCGGAACCATGGCGATTTGCAAACTCCGATCATTGTCAGCGAAGGCTTGTATTGATAGCCGAACAGAAAATACTGCATCGACCTCATCTTCCGAGTCGCTGCCGAAAACCAGCATAGGGGCGGACGGTCCCGGCTTGTTGCATTGGGACGGCCCCGAATAGACTATCTCTTCTTCCTCCTTGGTATCGCCCCTGAAGACCGGAATGGTGGTGATAGCTTTTTGCTTATCCTCTGGTTTATGGTATCTTTCTGTGTCTTCAAAGTCTGGTAAGAAATACTTTGCATCTTCGTACTTTCGGAGTTCATTCACGGAGAATGGGTTCAACTCCCCTGTCACGGTATACTCGAGACCATCCTTGAAATACTTCATACATTGATGTTGTGTAGAAGGGATGATGTTGTACTCGTGTAACCAAGGCCTGTCGAGCAAAGCATTGTAACATGTCTTGGCGTCAATGACGTGAAATTTGATGTCTGTGACGAGCGGCCCAAAGCGTAACGTCAATATCATGGACCCGAGCGTCCGTGATGACTGGGAGTCAAACCCGGAGATGGTGATTTTATCACGAGCGAGGTGCTGAACGCTCATGCAGATTTCCTTCAACACTCTTACATTGAGGAGGGTGACAGAGGACCCATTGTCAACCAGGATTTTGCCTATCTTGATATCGTGACAGTATCCGGAGACATAAAGGGGGCGGTTATGCTCGCACGTCCCGAGGAGGAGATCTTCATCGCCGAAGGTGATATCGGCCGTGTGCACTTCTTCCAGCTCGTCCTTCATCTTTTCTTCGGCGAGGAAAGCTTGGAACTGTTCGGGCTCTTGTAATGCCTTGAATAGAGAATCTCTTGCCTCTTTGGATAGCAGAAAGGCGTCGAGAATGCTTAGCTACGAGGGTATCTTCCTCAGGTGTTCCAGAACGTTGTAATCCACCTTGTTTTTCTTAGGCGGGTCCTTGGCTGCCAGCTTTTCGACGGCTCGGTCATTGAGGGCGATATCTTCAGGGACTTTTTCTTTCCCTTTATCCCTTTTGTTCGATCCCTTGTTCGTGGGTCCGAGATTCTTTTCAGGTAGCGTGTGATTGCGCAGCTGAATGTTCTCGCAGTTCTTCGTTTCTTCCTCTTTTCCTGAGGTGGTTTCTTTGAAAAGAGGGTCGATGGCCATTTCTTTTTCAAAATCGCTCCCGAAGGTGAGAACTTGCGATCCCCTGCTATCAACCATGCAACAGTTACCGGCAACTCTTCCTTGTTCATCTGTCGCATTTTTCCGCTGTCGACGAGCTTCACGCTTCATCCTCTTGAAGTGCTGTCGGTGAGCAACGTATCCTTGCCACCAGTTTTTAAAGGCGTTGCACTCTTCGGTAGGGTGCGCAATCCTTTGATAGTATAAGCAGTAACTAGGATGTACATCTGATTCGCCAAGGTGTATCCCGCCAGGCGTGTTTCCTTTGGAGGATGGCAGCTTCATTCCCATTGATAGGGCTTTAGCGAAACATTTCCTCATTTTAAGTCTGCTTTTATCTGCCGTGAGCGTGCTTCGATCTGGTTGGAGTACTTCAACCTTTTCCTCCAGTCGTCGACATTTGGCTTTTTCGAACATGGCCATTTCGCGGTCTTGATCATCTTTGCTCTTCTGACAGGCCTCGTTCAGTAGCATGTCGATGATCTCATCTGACGGTCATAGGCGTTCTGGTTCGGGATCTGCCCCCAGTTTCTCTGCATTAGGAGCTTTTTCACCATCTACTGATGAGTGAGAGATCGTATGACAGCTCGCCACATAATCCTCAGGTTCATCTGACGAGTCTTCTTCTTCATCATTTCCGTCCTCAAGGATGTGGTTGAGAAACTTTTGAAGTGTGACCGGGATTTGCGCCTTCTGGTTATATTCTTCCAGCGCGTCAATATGTTTTTGCAGGTCCGTGCACTTGTCATCAAGCTTCATGGGATTTCTGGTCTTCTTTTTCTTCTTTGAAGATTTTGACGGCCGGGTATGGGCGTGTTGACCATCCCCACCAATTCTTGGCATCGGGCGCGGCTTCAGCATTCCCTCGGTGACCTCGGGTTCCAGCGGACTTTTCCACCGGATCGCTGGGCATGTTTAGAGATCCTTTAGCATTCTTTTTGTTTTGGTTGAAAGAACGACCTCCCATGGAGCTTCTTCTACAAAGGAGTATGATGCCCCCGGCGTGTCCCCCCTTTTAAGAGCGTGCGACTGAGGTGGGCTTACATTCCAGTTCTCGGACAGTGCGAATTTGCCCTGTTGGTATTGGTCCTCAATCCAGCCTTTGAAGACGAAGCAATCTTTGATTGGATGGCCTACCACTTGGTGATAGGGGCAATAACTGGGATTATTGGCCTCACCGGGTTGCAATGGGCGTTTCGGATCCAGCAAGGCGATGAGCCTGTTGCGCACCACCAGCTCGAACAGTCTCCTCATTTTATCCTGGGGAAACGAACAAGGGCGCTTCAGTTTCTCATTGAAGAATCGTCGTCTTTCATCTTGGCGATCAGTTGGCTTCGGACCACTGGGCTGCTGCTGAGCATTGGCGACGAAGGTCGCTTTCCCTTTCCCTTTTTCATTTCGAGATTCCAGCTTCGAAGAAGATGGCCTATGACCCATCTGATCCATTTGGGCCAGCTTGTCAATCAAGGCCTGGAAAGTAGTTGGCTTAAAGAACATCATGAACTGGGATATGGTCGCCTGCGGATCAAGAGTACCCACGAACATGCCTACCGCAGGCGCTTCTTCGATGCGCTGCTCGCACTTCGACCATAGATTCCGCCACCGTATCGCGTACTGCATCCATGTTTCACCTGGCTTCACTCTGGCGTTGATCAATGTTGTGATTGGGGTGCGTTCGCTAGCGCTTGCGAAACATTGGGTGAACAGCAATTCCATCTCCGTAAAAGTTTTGACGGAGTCGTTAGGAAGCTCTGAGTACCATTTGAACGCCGTCTCCGCCAAGCTGCCGATGAATTGGCGAAGAAGTAGCTTATCATCCCCTCCAGTGTTGCCGCAGAGAGCTCTGAACTGAGCAACATGTTGATGGGGATTGCCTGTCCCCTTGTACACATGGAATTTAGGAATCGCGTATCCTGGTGGGTACTTTATTTGATCGTACCAACCCGGATAAGGCCGTCCAGTTCTGACGACTTGGCCAGCCGCTTCATTCGCCTTGATGAGCTCGTATTTGTTGAGCTATATAATCATCGAACGAGGATTTGGAGATGGTCTCCTCCTTGGCCGCTGACAGAGCCGGCAGAGGATTTGATATCTCTCCTCTATCATCTTCAATTATCACTGGAGGATCTTTGGCTGGAGGGTCCGGCTGGATCATTATGCCCACCATATCTTGGAATAGAAGGGTCATTTGTTTTATATTAGCCGCTTGTTCTGCGGCCTCTTTGTCCTTTTTCTCAAGCATTCTCCGAAGGAATTCGGCATCAGTTTTCTGCTCACGACGCTGTTCTGAGGACGTCTCTAGGCTTGCTTTTGGTCCCGTGAGTGCGACCATGGCTGTTAGCATCTCTTGGAGCTTTTGTTGTTGCTCCTGAGCCTTAGTCACTGATCGCGTAAGCGGTCGATGACCTGTGGAGATACGGCTATCCTTTTTTCTGGATGCCATATAGATGGTATGCACCAACATGCCCCCAGACTTAGGGCGTTTAGGCTCAGTGCCCTTGACATTTGTCGCAGACATGGGGATTTTCTCCGGCCTTCTCTTTTTGTGGGCTGGTGAAGTTGAGGGAGCCGTTGCAGCGGGCACCAAGGTAGACGACACCTTCTGTGGTATGCCAGAGTGGTCCTTCTCTTGCTGAACCTTTATCTTCTTCGGTCGGCGGGATTAATCTTGATCAATCACCAATTCTTGGACTAGACGCCAGACCTTGTAAATTTTAGAGGACGGCCGCTAAGGGGGCTATTCAAGCTTCGCCTTTGTGGTATTCTCCACAGGTGGAGGAGATCTTTTCAGCACAGCAGTCAGAGAGTTCTTGCGGGCCTTACTAAGCGGTTCAAAGCTGTTCCCGGTTGGAACAGCAGCATCAACTTCCACTGTTGGAGCTGGTGGCGTAAATCCAGAGGGTGAACTTCCCCCAGCTTTCCTCACCCGGCACCAGTGGCGGTGTCGAGCATGTCGTGTGGCCGGGATCACCTCCGTCTTTGGATGAGCTTCCTCTTGCCCCTAACTTTGAGGAGAGATTGTTATTGGCGCTATCCTGTTGAAGACTGACGTCCGTTGAGAAGAGATAGTCAGTCTTGCGAAGGCCGACTTTCGAACAGGGGAAACAGCCTTCATGACTTTGCCTGGCACGGGAGCTGAAACGGTCAGACTTGCATACACTGACTCCTTAGCAGGGGAAGCCGCCTTGCTGACTTCAGGAGTAGGAATGGCTATCCACTTCGGGATAACCCCTTCAGGAATTGTGGGCTTCTTCATAGGCCCATCTCAGCTTCGGCCCAGTCTGTTGAAAACTGAGGCACCGGATTTGGGCGACCCGTTAAGAGTGGTCGCAGTAGTTGCAAGCCAATCAAAGACCGACTTCTTCGGAGCATCTTGCGATGGTACAGGAGTGCTGAAGCTCTTTGGCGGGAGCATGGTCCCGAAGAACGGTCCAGTGGTGGCCTGAGTCACCTGTTCCACTAGCATGGCGAAGCTGGATGCCGCTTGGGGCCCGTAAGTCACTCCTCCGAATAGGACGGAGTGAGAGTTGCAGTTGCAGTTAGTGCAGTTTGAAGCCATTGATCTTCTGTTTTTTCTGCACGGAGCAAGATACCAAATCTTAGTACTTCACATCTAAAGGCAACCATATCAAACCGTGATTTTTTCGCGAAACACGACACACGAAGTGTAGAGTGGAAAGAGGAAAATGTCCCAACGGGCGTGCCAAAATCTGTTCTCCGCCGAAAGACGCGACCGGGATGTTTGGACATTCGGCCTGAATTTCGATGGCAGATGCTATTTGGTGCTATCCGTCCACCTCTCCGAAGATGCCAAGTTGATTTATGACACCATATATCGAAGGTTTAAACGGATGCGGCCGATGTAGCAGACTTCGTCAGATTCCCCCTCATTTGAGGGGGGTTTTATTGTGGGGACGCTCTTCCCTGCAGGCGCAAGCCCCTGCAGTTAATTACGCTACTGCATCACGGTAACAACTTTCTCTTTCTCCAGATGGTCACTTCGTGTCGTGTGTGTTTGTTTTGTTTTTGGTTGCCCGTGGATTGTATATGGAGACTAATTTATGTTGTTGTAAGTCTATGTCACACACCCCACGAATTTGCGGGGAGGCGGAATATATGAAAAACTATTATCAAAACTTCGTAACACGGACTTGAGCGCATGAATCGTGTCTAAACCGTTACTAGCAAACTACGAGAGGTTTAACTACTCGGATTCAAAGTTATACCATACGTTACTTGTCCTTCGGGTCTTCATCGCTGTCCTCCAATTCTCGTAGGCTCCTTGGAACATCGGCACCACAACGGCCTTCTCGAGTCAAAGACGATCCACCCGAGAGCTCCTACGCCAAGCTTGATCTCTAACTTGAGATAACTAGGTTGCTCAAAGTGCTAATCTAAGCTACCTAGGGGATATAGAGTGAGGTTATGGATGTATTAGTCTAGCTAATCCTTGATCTCAACACATGAGAGGGGAGGAATAGGGTTTCAAGAGAGAGCTTGAGGAGAGAGAAGATGAGCATGAGAATGAATGAAAAAGCTTCTCACTTCTAATATATTATGAAGCATAAGAAAATCAAAAAGAATAAATCAAAATGCATTATTATCATGCTTCATTAAATATATGCAATGAATCATCAAGTGAGTCATTAAGCAATAAATGCTTCTATTAACTCACTTGAATGATTCATCTAAGTGAGTCAAAAATTCATTAAATGCTAATGCCACCTTACCCTCCATGTCATCATCTTTCTAAAAGCTTCCCGATAAATTACGAGAATGCCCCTCCTATCCGTGAAAACACGGAAAAACTTTAGACTGTATAAATCCAATAACCCGATACTAGAATCTGGCTTAAACCAAAGCCGACTAGTAAAAACTGTCCGAACGTCGTACGTGCGTAAACACACGTATGCGTCCGAACCCTTGTCGTAAAACCATACGACCTCTATATCGTTTCTCCTGGAGTAGGGAAACCCTCTGTGTGGGACTCTAAAGACTCGACACTACGCTGGCAGTGGGTTTAACCACAGACCGCAAACGGCACTAGCTGTACGTAACGGTCCCCGGGTAGATGTCGATAAGAAGGACGATGAGGAAACCCATCCGAACTCCTACTGAGCCTGATGTGACAATCTCCGTATAGTCCGGTCTGTTCGTCTAAGACTATCGCATATCGAGCCTAGGGGGGCGGCAAGCGTCAGTCCCCTAATAGCGGTATAAGTCGTGTCGGAGCGTAGCCCATTACACCCTAAGAAACTACTGGAACCTACCAGTAAATCTCGCTTGCCCTGGCCAGGGACTTTGCGTAATGGCTCTCTGACACAGCGTGATATCAACTCCCAATACCGGGAGAGACGAATCCTGTCTAACCGCCACTGCCTCCAAGTGCTCGGGACTGCACCCAACTGCTACCTGTTTGCATGACTCCTTTGAGCCGTGGTAGGATAGCAATCTAAGAACAGTGGGACACACTCGAGGCGAAGTAGCAGTGTCAAGTCTGCGGACTATGCTGTACTCATGTCACCTGGGAACTGTTAACTGACAACGGGTATAATACCAACAAACAGTTCCCCTGCGAGTCCTGTCCGGTGTACCCGTAACCTAACGAGCACCTGTATACTATCTCCAGTACGACATACTGATGGCTGTGGGACAGACCATCTCCCTAACTGGGATGAGAAGCGTACACACTTAGTCTACTCCGGAATATCGATGCCCTGTCTCGATAATCCAACGACCAGGGACCTGTATAGGATGTTGCTTATAGACTACCCAGCCCCCACTAGTGTGACTGCCATCACAACGCTGGTAATCAAGCAAAGATCCTATGGGCTCTACCAATATGTATAAATGATACGTTACAAGAAACATATTAAAGTAGAAACAAACCAAGTAGCATACTACCATTTTTAGCAAGACTGATATATATAACTGTGAATATCCCAAGCTTCCATTAAGTAATATACAAGCTAGTATGATACAATAATGGCCCCTAGGGCATATACACTAACAATCTCCCACTTGTACTAAGGCCATGAGCTAGCATATCGTAAACCTATGATCTCGAATAGCCTCTCGAACTGCGTCTGAGGAATGGCCTTTGTGAATGGGTCAGCAATGTTATTCTCCGTCTCTACTCTTTCCACCTCGATCTCCCGGTGATCTACGATCTCCCTGATCAGGTGATACCGCCTTAAGATGTGTCTGGACTTCTGATGGGACCTGGGTTCCTTCGCTAAAGCTATAGCGCCGTTGTTGTCATAATACAGAGGTATTGGATCAACACTGGTAGGAACCACCTGAAGTTCTGTGAGGAACTTCTTCATCCAGACAGCTTCTTTTGCGGCATCGCAAGCAGCTATGTACTCCGCTTCCATTGTTAAGTCAGCAACGGTCTCCTGCTTGGAACTCTTCCAACAGACCGCCCCTCCATTGAGGGTAAAGATATAACCCGACATGGATTTGGAGTCATCCTTGTCACTCTGGAAGCCGGAGTCGGCAAAGGCCTCCATCTGGAGGTCTTTTCCGCCATACACCAAGAACATATTCTTAGTCCTCCTCAGGTACTTTAGAATGTTCTTTACTGCTATCCAGTGCTTCTCCCCTGGGTTTGCTTGATACCGGCTTACTACGCTCAATGCGTATGCTACATCTGGTCTGGTATATAACATTGTATACATTATAGAGCCTACCGCAGAAGCGTAGGGTATAATCAACATGTGATCCCTTTCCAAATCAGTCTTGGGAGACATCTCTTTGGAGAGGGTGATTCCGTGACAAGCCGGTAGGTTACCGCGCTTAGAATCATCCATACTGAATCTCTTTACTATGGTGTCTATGTACCTGGACTGCGAAAGTCCCAACATCCTTTTTGATCTATCACGATAGATCCGGATCCCCAGAATGTAGGTGACATCACCCAGGTCTTTCATGGAGAATTTCTGTGATAAGAATCTTTTGACTGACTGTAACATAGGAATATCATATCCTATTAGGAGAATGTTATCCACGTACAAGACGAGGAATACTACAGCTCTCCCTACAATCTTACTGTATATGCATGGTTCATCTGGATTTTTGATAAAGTCGAATTCTTTGACAGCATCATCAAAACAGATGTTCCAACTCCGTGATGCCTGCTTTAGTCCATAAATGGACTTAAGCAGCTTGCATACTTTACTGCTGCTCCCACTCTGAATGAATCCCTCTGGCTGATCCATATAGACGCTTTCTTCTAAATTACCATTTAGAAAGGCCGTCTTTACGTTCATCTGCCAGATCTCATAATCGTGGAAGGTAGCAATAGCAAGAAGGACCCTAATGGATTTGAGCATAGCCACTGGAGAAAAGGTTTCGTCATAGTCCAAACCAGGTCTTTGACGGAAACCCTTTGCAACAAGTCTAGCCTTATAGGTTTCAACCTGTCTATCTACACCAATCTTCTTTTTGAAGATCCATTTGCATCCTACGGGTTTTACCCCATCTGGAGCAATGTCCAAAGTCCATGCTTTGTTAATGTACATGGACTCCATTTCGGTCCGCATTGCATCCAGCCATTTTACTGAGTCGCCGTTCTGAATGGCTTGCTGGAAGCTAGTAGGCTCATCATAGTCAATAGTGCAATCCTCTCTATCCCCGTCTATGAGAAAACCGTAGTATCTCTCGGGCGGATGAGACTGCCTACTACTCCTGCGGAGTGGCGTCGGGATGTCCCTTTCTTCTGAAATCTCTGGTTCCACCATACTTTCAGTAACAGCTTGTGGTTCTGGAATTTCTTCCAGTTCTACCGCGCTACCATTCTTCTGATTTTCTAAAAATTCAGCTTCTAAGAAATGGGCATGACGAGAAACAAAAACCTTTTGTTCCTCTGCGTAATAGAAATAATATCCCTTGGAGTGCTTTAGATATCCCACAAACTTACACTGCACTGAGCGTGCCTCGAGCTTGTCCGCATGCTGCCTTTTTACAAAAGCTGGACATCCCCATGTCTTAAAATGTCTTAGACAGGGTTTCTTCCCACTCCACATCTGATATGGTGTGGTAGGCACAGTTTTGGTAGGAACCTGGTTCAAAAGATATGCAGCTGATTCTAGTGCATATCCCCAGAATGATCGCGGTAACTCAGCTTTACTCATCATGGAACGAACCATATCCAATAGGGTTCGATTCCTCCTTTCTGATACACCGTTGTGTTGTGGTGTGTATGGAGGAGTAAGCTGAGAGAGAATTCCTTTCTCTTTTAAGTAACCCAGGAATTCGGCACTTAAGTATTCACCACCTCGATCAGATCTCAGTGTCTTGATACTTTTGCCGGTTTGGTTTTCCACTTCATTCTTGTATTCTTGGAATTTCTCAAAGGCCTCGGATTTATGTTTCATTAAGAAGACATATCCATACCTAGAGAAATCATCCGTAAAAGTAATGAAGTAGGAATAACCTCCTCGTTCATGTGTAGACATTGGACCGCACACGTCACTGTGTACGAGTCCTAAGAGCTCGCTTGCTCTTACTCTGTGTCCAGTAAATGGAGTCTTTGTCATCTTTCCTATGAGACAAGATTCACAAGTAGCATAAGATTGATATTCGAACGGATTCAAATATCCTTCTCTATGTAACTTAGTCAACCTTCTCTCATTGATGTGACCTAGTCTACAATGCCATAAGAAAGCCTGATTTAATTCCGGAGACTTTCTTTTAAGTGTGTTATGGACATTGAAAACCTGAGCTTGACTCAATACGTATATGTCGTTATCTAATGTACCGGACCCAATCAAAACTTGATTTAGGTGGATGTGAACTACATCGCCTATGAATGTAAAATTATATCCCTCTCTTGAAAGTGAGGATACTGATATGATATTACAAGTCATACTAGGTACATACAGACAGTTACGTAGAATCAATATTTGCCCACTTGTCAAACCTAGGCGATATTCTCCCACGGATTCAGCGTCCACGCTCATTCCGTTTGCAACTCTGAGAGACCAATATCCTACCTTTATAACTCTACTGTTTCTCAAAACATGTAATGAATTACAGATATGAGATCCTGCTCCGGTATCTAGTACCCAGGAAGTAGAGTTAATTGACAAACAGTTCTCAATTACAAACACACTTAAGGCCGAAGCCACAACATGCTTCGTATCCTGGCTACTGGCTTCCAAAGCCCTGCAATCTTTCTACCTATGCCCAATTCCATAACAATAGGAATGCCCCTCTTTTACTATATCCAGTCCCGAAACTTTTACCCTTCTCTTTCCTTCTACTTCCCTGGTTTCCTTCAGGGTAGAAGGTAGAGACTGTAGAATCAAGTCAGTATCTGACCCGTTTCCCAACGTGGTCTGCAGGTCTTGGAGCTTATCAATATAGCTAGTCATTGTAAGGACGTTGTCCCCTACAGATGACCCGACGGCCAACCTCGCTTGAATTAATTCGGTCGAGATCTCATATCTTGTGATATGAGATTGCTCTCCATATAAATAATTTTTATGGAGAAAGATGGAAACTGAGTCCATCTTCTCGTGCTGCTTCTGGTATACACCATCAACTGAAGCTAACACGAGGCACTTGGCTTTCGTTTTATCCTTTTCCCTTGTCTGACGGATATCCATATCCGCGACGGTGGAAACTGGACCTGGGACGGCGGGATCTTGAGTAGTAATAGGGTGGTCCAGCTTGTCATAGGCAATAGACATCTGGACAGACCTTTGCCAGTCATATAAGTCAGATTCAGTCAATTTGTTATCTAGATGTAACCTAGTCGTGGTCACAAGGTCACTGCAATTAAGAGAGAGAAAAGAAAACACTTTAGCATGATGCTCTTGCAAGTTTAGAGTGGTTTAATTTATCTAAACAGGATGGCTCTCACTGTTTCTCGAATCTCTTCTCAAACCATAAAAGAAGAATTAGCCAGGACTATTCTCACCGTACAATTCTTGCTTAACCGTTCAGCCAGGTCAGTGTCGATACTTCGAGGGAGGTTTTCCAACGCTTTCGCGAAGTTCCTTAATTAAATAACCTCTTTTCTCTGGGGGCGTAGCCCCGCTGACACCTTTCTAGGCACCTACTTGGTTTATAGCATTGATCGTTAAGTGACGAATCTCCTGATAAGTAGCATGTACTCACAGTAGGATCGGGATCCAAAATATCATCGTATGATAATGTTGAAGGAATTCTACCAACATTCATCAAACTCCAAAATGGTATGCATCTCTCTGCAAATTTCAGTTTCTTTAGAAATTCCCGATGTGGATTTTTGCCCCATGCTCTTATGACCTTGACTAAGGGCCAACAAATCATAAGTCACATGTCAAGTTCTACCCGTCATTATCCTGGTTAATTTGAACCCACCCGTACATACTCTTGACTAAGGGCCAACAAAGTAATACGACTGTCCCAAACCAACGCATCTATCTATGCAACAAATGAATACCCCAGCAGCTACCAAACACTATGTCTTGACTAAGGGCCAACAAACATAGCTTGAATACTACTGATCATCCATAAGAAATGACGGAGGGCTACGAATGGTTTTGGCAAAACCGTGAACGTAGTGAACTTTGATATAATCGAAGGAACCTGATACTTTTTAAAAGGAGTGGTTAAAGCTCCGCAATTTAAAAGTTCTGATCTTTTAAAATAACCGAGTGGTTTCTTTTAAATTTGTTCCAACAATTAAACTTTGGTTTATTTTCTTTGCATTATAATAATGCGTCCCATCATTTATCCTATCATTGCAGAAAACAACGAAAATACCACCTCTTATGCCATCCGCATTCGCCACGGGGTCCCGTCATCACCCGTTAGGTTACTTAACTAACGACAGAGCGGGGGTTGGGCTAGCGCGGGTGTAAAACAAAAATGACGTCTAATAGCTATCATATATAGATATTGTACATTCGTCAGACGCAATAATAAGCATTCCAGATCACAGATGAACTTTATTGGATATACTAGCAATCCGCATTTGCTTTGAGCCTGCAATAAAACACGGATTACACAGTTGTGATGAATAGCCATTACCCCAACCCTAGACCCCTACGGGTACGGCAAACTACCCGCCAAGTACCCGAAGTGAAGCGGTCTCCCTCAACAACGTGAGTAGGCCACTAAACACTTCAACGTACCCGGTGGTTTGCGTACCCCGCCTTGGGTCTATCCTAGGAGCAAAAAACAGTAAAAAGAAATAATACAACAGTGACTACAACCGCAACCTGGATGCGCCCCGCAAAAGAATATTACTATCATATTACATTTACATCGAATGAATGAATATTAAACCCATCTCAAACCCCGGCTAATCATCACAACACTCCAATCAAGTCCATATACACAAACAGTAAACATTACAGAAATGTGCAACCCCGTGCCAACCACATACTAGCAGTTAGGGGAGGTTTACGAACACATTAAACATTACAGATAAAAACCCAATTAGCAAATATCTTAGAACATTGATCGATTGCCATATTCCGTGTCTACCCCAAAAGCAAACCAGCACTGAAGTAACCTGGGCATAAACAGAATATACAGGAAAACAAAAAACCAAAAAATATGAATTTCTGTGAAAATCCGAGTCAACTCGGAGTTGACTCCGCCGCGGATCCGCGGCCAAAAGCACCATCTTGCCACGGATCCGCGGCCGTCTTGCCGAGTTAGGATCTTGTATTTTCCCAGTATTCTTATATTTCCCTGCTGTGAATTTTAAGGCATATCAAATATTTTTTTTGACACTTTTAAAATCAACAGAAACTTAGGGTATCCGGTGTTTCATTTTCGCGTTTTCTGACAATCGAAGTTCTAATCAGTTGCTAATAAGCTAGTAATGGTTTAGTTGGCTCTGATACCACTGTAAGTCCATGTCACGCACCCCACGAACTTGCGGGGAGGCGGAATATATGAAAAACGATTATCAAAGCTTCGTAACACGGACTTGAGCGCATGAATCGTGTCTAAATCGTTACTAGCAAACTACGAGAGGTTTAACTATTCGGATTCGAAGTTATACCTCACGTTACTTGTCCATCGGGTCTTCATCGATGTCCTCCACTCCTCATAGGCTCCTTGGAACATCGGCACCACAACGGCCTTCTCGAGTCAAAGACGATCCACCCGAGAGCTCCTACGCCAAGCTTGATCTCTAACTTGAGATAACTAGGTTGCTCAAAGTGCTAATCTAAGCTACCTAGGGGATATAGAGTGAGGTTATGGATGTATTAGTCTAGCTAATCCTTGATCTCAACACATGAGAGGAGGATTAGGGTTTCAAGAGAGAGCTTGAGGAGAGAGAAGATGAGCATGAGAATGAATGAAAAAGCTTCTCACTTCTAATATATTATGAAGCATAAGAAAATCAAAAAGAATAAATCAAAATGCATTATCATCATGCTTCATTAAATATATGCAATGAATCATCAAGTGAGTCATTAAGCAATAAATGCTTCATTAACTCACTTGAATGATTCATCTAAGTGAGTCACAAATTCATTAAATGCTAATGCCACCTTACCCTCCATGTCATCATCTTTCTAGAAGCTTCCCGACAAATTACGAGAATGCCCCTCCTATCCGTGAAAACACGGAAAAAACTTTAGACTGTATAAATCCAATAACCCGATACTAGAATCTGGCTTAAACCAAAGTCGACTAGTAAAAACTTTCCGAACGTCGTACGTGCGTAAACACACGTATGCGTCCGAACCCTTGTCATAAAACCATACGACCTCTATATCGTTTCGCCTGGAGCAGGGAAACCCTCTGTGTGGGACTCTAAAGATCGACACTACACTGGCAGTGGGTTTAACCACAGACCGCAAACGGCACTAGCTGTACGTAACGGTCCCCGGGTAGATGTCGATAAGAAGGACGATGAGGAAACCCATCCGAACTCCTACTGAGCCTGATGTGACAATCTACGTATAGTCCGGTCTGTTCGTCTAAGACTATCGCATATCGAGCCTAGGGGGGCGGCAAGCGTCAGTCCCCTAATAGCGGTATAAGTCGTGTCGGAGCGTAGCCCATTACACCCTAAGAAACTACTGGAACCTACCAGTAAATCTCGCTTGCCCTGGCCAGGGACTTTGCGTAATGGCTCTCTGACACAGCGTGATATCAACTCCCAATACTGGGAGAGACGAATCCTGTCTAACCGCCACTGCCTCCAAGTGCTCGAGACTGCACCCAACTGCTACCTGTTTGCACGACTCCTTTGAGCCGTGGTAGGGTAGCAATCTAAGAACAGTGGGACACACTCGAGGCGAAGTAGCAGTGTCAAGTCTGCGGACTATGCTGTACTCATGTCACCTGGGAACTGTTAACTGACAACGGGTATAATACCAACCAACAGTTCCCCTGCGAGTCCTGTCCGGTATACCCGTAACCTAAC
The DNA here is from genome assembly GCA_030015575.1 of Agapanthus africanus. Classification (NCBI taxonomy): domain Eukaryota; kingdom Viridiplantae; phylum Streptophyta; class Magnoliopsida; order Asparagales; family Amaryllidaceae; genus Agapanthus; species Agapanthus africanus. The sequence goes on along the minus strand of JASDDO010000024.1, from coordinate 860,403,503 downwards.
GAGCACCTGTATACTATCTCCAGTACGACGTACTGATGGCTGTGAGACAAACCATCTCCATAACTGAGATGAGAAGCATATACACTTAGTCTACTCCGGAATATCGATGCCCTGTCTCGATAATCCAACGACCAGGGACCTGTATAGGATGTTGCTTATAGACTACCTAGCCCCCACTAGTGTGACTGCCATCACAACGCTGGTAATCAAGCAAAGATCCTATGGGCTCTACCAATATGTATAAATGATACGTTACAAGAAACATATTAAAGTAGAAACAAACCAAGTAGCATACTACCATTTTTAGCAAGACTGATATATATAACTGTGAATATCCCAAGCTTCCATTAAGTAATATACAAGCTAGTATGATACAATAATGGCCCCTAGGACATATACACTAACAGTTGTCGCCCGCAGGGCGTGGATTAGTCCAAATCCGTATTTTCTTAGAATTAGGGTTTGGGTTGGGTTTAAGGATCGTTAATCTCATTTGAGACTAAGATCAACTTAAACGTTTGTTAAGGATACGTTAATCTAATTTTAGACTAAGATCTACTTAACAGGATCATTTAGATCCAACAAAAGAGCATTTGGGCTCTATTGTTTAGTTTAGGGACATTGCGGTCCAGAAGTTTAAGGACATCATAGTCCATGGAGTTTAAAGACATCATAGTCTGTAAAGTTTAAAGACATCATAGTCTATGAGTTTAAGGACCTCACAATCCATGGTAGTTTAGAGACATCATATTCTCTAAAGTTTAAGGACATCATAGTCTATGAGTTTAAGGACCCCACAGTCCGTAGAGTTTAAGGACGTCATAGTCCATGAGTTTAAGGATCCCACAGTCCATGGAATGTCTGGTTGTCGGGACCCGTCACCTCTCTGAAGACGTTGAAGGATTACAACGAAAAATATCAGAGGAGTGAAGAGATGTACCCTTGAACCAATATCGGTTGGGATCTGTAGTCCAATTTGGGACTAAGATCAAGGATTTATGAGCATATGGGCTCAATTAATCTGAGTTAGGGTTCTGTGGCCACTTTGGGTTGGGCCCATTTAGTTAAAATGTTAAACATTTAATAATGTCGAGCATTGATTTGAGTTCTGACAAACTTTTTGTCTTTTATTGAATGTTGAGCATTCATTATGGCTCTGGGCTTTATTTATAGAACAATTTGTGTTCTTTTAGCGCACACGTAAGGAGCACGTGGCGCGCTTGGCGCTGAGCGCCAGTCAATGAACGCAGAGCGCTTCTTGTGATGTAGCGCACACGTGAGGAGCATGTGGCGCGCTTGGCGCTGAGCGCCAGTCCAAAGAGCGCAAAGTGCTTCTGTTTAAGTAGCGCACACGTGGGGAGCACGTGGCGCGCTTGGCGGTGAGCGCCAGTTCAAAGAGCGCGGTAGCGGACACGTGATGCACTTGGCGTTGAGCGCCAGTTAAAAGAGCGCAGCAGCGCACACGTGAGGAGCATGTGGCGCGCTTGGCGTTGAGAGCCAGTCAATGAGCGCAGAGCACTTCTGTTTAAGTTTGGAGCGCTAAGGCTCTGCAGTGTTGTGCGCTAGATTTGGAGCGCTGAGGCGCTCTTCTTTAATTGGAGTGCTAAGCCTCTTTTTCGGCAGCTTTGCGCCCTGAGAATTAAATTCTCTCTATAAGAGACTTTGTCTCATGGATCTAAGAACAAAGTTCTTATTTTTTATAGGAGATGTTTCAATCTCTTATGTTTTTGGTGAAAGGCTCTGCCTTTATGGATCTATGATCCTAAGAAAATTGAATTATTCTTCCCCCCTTTCATAATGAGATATTATGATCTCTGAAAGACAATTTGTTTAATAGATCTATGATCTGAAGAAGATTAAGTTCTTCCCCTTATTTTTTATGATGAGATACTTTGATCTCTTTTGTGAAAGACCTTGGTCTTATAGATCTATGATCTTAGAAAAAGAAGTAAATTCTTCTTTTTATATGAGATGATTTCATCTCTTTGTGCTTTTTTACCTTGAAGAAAATCTTCTTCTTCTGAGAGCTTGCTCTTTGTCTTTGAATTTCTCAAAGTTTATGGGGGGTCCTCTATTTTTCTCTGTATATCAGACTTGAAGTCTTGGGGCCCTTATATAGGGCAAGCTGATTTGTTGAATCGGTTGAAGAGATCTTTTCTCTAATTGATTTGAAAATGTCTCCCCCATTGGATCATTGATCCAAGGGCTTCTGATTTAAAGAAGGCATTTTTCTTGTTTTTAACAAGATTGGGAAATCTTTTCCCATACAGAATTTATTTTGTATCTTGGTGATTTTTAATCACTATTGGATCATTGATCTAACGGTGCTCTGATTTTCAGAGCATAATCTTTCCTGTTTAGAAAGATTGTGAGGAATGTTTCCTTAACAGAGTTTTATTCTGGTCAATTGATGATTTTTAATCATGTTCGTTGGATCTTTGATCCAAGTGTGGGGAACATTTAGTTCTAGCTCTAGCGCACTTGTGCTTTGCACGTGAGCGCTGCTTCAGAGCGTTGGCGCTCTTTGCGCTAGCGCTTACGTGTTTTGCACGTGGTGCGCTACTTAGAGTGCAGCGCTCTTAGCGCTGGCGCTCTCGTACTTTGCACGTGGTGCGCTACTTAGAGTGCGGCGCTCTTGGCGCTGCTATGAAGCGCTGCTTCATTTCAAATTTTGAAATTTTGAACAGAACTTTGCGCTGATTGGGGGAAACAGATGTGTTCCCTGAAGACATATCAGGTTTACCTCCCGATCGAGCTCTTAAGTTTAGTATTGATTTACAACCTGGTGCGCAGCCTGTAATCAAAGCTCCATACCGGTTAAGTCCGAAAGGATTGAAGGAGATCCGTATTCAGTTGGACGATCTGCTGAAGAAAGGTTGGATCCGACCCAATACTTCAAGTTAGGGATCTCCGGTGTTACTCGTGAAGAAGAAAGAAGGTTCATATAGGATGTATGTGGATTATCGAGCTCTGAACGAAATGACGATTAAGAACAAGTATCCACTACCACGCATCGATAACCTTTTCGATCAGTTAAGTGGGTCTTGTGTATTTTCAAAACTAGATCTTCGTTCGGGTTATCATCAGGTGAAGGTCAAAAAGTTCGACATTCCAAAGACAGCATTTAGGACTCGATATGGCCATTATGAGTATCTCATAATGCCATTTGGAGTGACCAATGCACCTGCCATCTTTATGAACCTGATGAACCAAGTTTTCCGAGAGTACTTAGATAGGTTCATTGTCATCTTCATCGACGACATCCTGGTGTATTCAAAGAATCGGAAAGAACATGCCGAGCAATTACGGATTGTCTTGGAGACATTGCGATAACATCAGCTCTACGCTAAGTACAGCAAGTGTGAATTTTGGCTAGATCAAGTTGGATTTCTCAGACATATCATTTCAGGGGAAGGAATCTCTGTAGATCCAGCTAAGGTGTCAGCTGTCAGCGAGTGGCCGACACCAAAGACGGTGAAAGATATACGAAGTTTCTTGGGATTAGCAGGATACTACCGACAATTCATTGAAGGCTTCTCAAAGATCGTAGCACCCCTGACCAAGCTTACACGCAAAGACGAAGCATTCGTGTGGTCAGAAGTATATGAAAAGGCTTTTGTAGAACTCAAATCGAGGTTAACCTCTGCACCAATTCTCGTAATACCGTATCAATCTGGAGGATTTGTCATGTATTGTGATGCATCCGGTAAAGGATTAGGATGTGTTCTACACCAGCATGGAAAAGTTATGGCTTTTGCATCAAGACAACTGAAGGTTCATGAGCGCAACTATCCAACACGTGATCTGGAGTTGGCAGCCGTCATCTTCGCACTGAAGATTTGACGCCACTATCTCTTCGGAGAACGAGTGGATATAAACACTGACCACAAGAGTCTGAAGTATGTATTTGCTTAGAAGGAACTAAACATGCGGCAAAGAAAATGGCTAGAACTCATGGCGGACTTCGACATCAATCTACAGTATCACCATGGGAAGGTGAACGTAGTTCCAGATGCACTTAGTCTCCAGCCATTAGCAATGAACCTCACCGCTCAGTGGAAGTTACAGCAAGAATTGCATGGATTGGAGATTGAAGTAGTTGTACCAGGTAACACTTCATATTTGATGAACTTACAAGTCCAGTCCAATCTTGTCAATCAGATCAAGGCAGCTTAAGCAAATGATGCCAAGCTACAAAAGATCCGAGAATAAGTAGAAAGTGGACTTCGAACTGACTTCGTCATCCACGAAGATGGATCTTTGTGATATGGAAGTCGTTTATGCATGCCAGTCGGACCTATTCGAGAAGAGTTGATGAAAGAAGCTCACAGCTCTCCGTACCCCGGTAGTACAAAGATGTACAAAGATCTACGGCAACACTACTGGTGGCATGGAATGAAGCGCGAAGTAGCTAAAAGCGTAGCAAAGTGTTTGGTGTGTCAGCAAGTGAAGGCTGAACATCACAGAACTGCTGGTCTACTTCAGCCGTTACCAATCCCAGAATGGAAATGGAAGCACATTACCATGGACTTCGTGACTGCCCTTCCTCGCAGCGCGAAGGGTAACGACGCAATATGGGTTATTGTGGATCGACTCACCAAGTCGACTCACTTTATTCCATTTCGAGTTGGCCAGTCAACCGAAACGTTAGCAAAGAAGTACATGGAGGTAAGCATAAATCTAAAGTAAGATTTAAACCTTCAAAATGTACTATATTTGATACCCATGAACTCATGTAGGAGATCGTGAGATTACATGGAGTACCTATTTGCATCGTCTCCGATCGTGATACAAGATTCCGATCACAATTTTGGCAGAGTCTGTAAGCTAGCCTGGGAATGAGCCTGAATTTCAGCAAGGCGTATCATCCACAAATGGACGGACAGTCCGAGCGAACAATTCAGATTCTGTAATACATGCTAAGAGCCTGTATGTTAGACTTCGGAGGTTCATGGGAAGATCACCTGCACCTTTTGGAGTTTTCATACAACAACAGCTATCAGGCAAGCATTGGAATGACATCATTCACAGCACTCTACGGACGGAAGTGTCGTTTATCGCTAAGTTGGAACAACGTTGAAGATCGTGAACTCCTTGGACCAGAGATGATCGTGGCAACTGTGGACATAGTTCGCACGATCAGGGAAAGAATGCGCATAACCCAAGACCGACAGAAATATTGGGCAAATACAAAGCGTCGACATCTGGAGTTCCAACCTGAAGACCATGTATTCCTGAAGATCTCTCCAAACCGAGGAGTGATCCATTTTGGCAAGAGGGGTAAACTCAGTCCAAGATATATAGGACCGTTCGACATACTCGAACGAGTTGGAGAAGTGGCATACCATTTAGCACTACCACCCTCATTGGAAAGAGTGCACAACGTGTTCCACATATCCCAGCTACGACGATATGTGAGCGACCCCAGCCATATACTCGATCACTCGGAGCTCACCGTATAGACTGACCTAATCTGCGAGCAATAACCAGTTGAGATCCTGGACCGAAAGGTGAAGACATTGCGGAACAAGTAAACTTGGTCCGAGTGATGTGAAGAAAGGATTCTCCAGGAGAATCAATATAGAAACGAGAAGAGGATATGCGTACACGATACCCTTACCTATTTGAAAATTAGTTCCTATGTAATTGTAACTTTCGAGGACGAAATTTTTATAAGGAGGGTAGAATGTAACGACTCTGAAATCTCTTTACAGAAATTTTCTTGACGTTGTACAGAAAAGAGTATTACAGCCTGTGTAAGAGTTAAAAGTTATTTCTATTAAATAAAAACAAGAAACAACTTGTAGCTCACTGGTAAAGCCTTGAACTACTGTGACATAGCCTGTGTGTTCGATTCCTATCAAACACGATTATTTTTTCTGATTTTTTTTTTTATTTTTGGGAAGCCCAAGAGTTGCACATGCAATATATGGGGAAATGAAAAGTTCAAAAAAAATCAAACATGCGCAAAATGGAGTAAACACATAATTAACCATGTGGCACGAATCTCGAGACAAAACACTCAATCTCGACCGGCCATTCTAGGGTTTCGACCGGCGCCGACGGTTCTGGTGTGTCCATTTTGATCCATGCTTTGCACACTTGTCTCTTCATCTCTGCTTAACTCCTCTGCACTGCTTGATTTCCATGCAATCAAACAGAGACTCTTCATTTTTACCATTTAACATCATTTTAATACTTTTTAATCCAAAATTTTAATTCTCAAACCCTAATTCTCCACTATAAATACCACCCATGCTTTAGCTCTTCACCATTCTGAAAATTCTAGCAAAAACTCTCTCAAAAATTTCCTAAGTGCAAGTGGAGTAAAGTGGAGCTAGCGACCAAGCTTGTTCTGTAGAAGATCGAAGTCATTTCCGGAGCTCCCGCGACGCCATGAAGACACTCCTCTCTTCTTAATCATTTTCTTAATATTTTCAAAAACCGTAAGTCCCTCTTTCCTTTTTCTTTTTCATCTCAATTCGTATTATTTTTTTTCAAAACACCGACAAAAGTGGAGTTAACACATAACAATCTTCGTTTCTAAACAATTTATCATGCTTGATATGTCTAAATGTCATATAATCACCCTAATATCTTTTTCAAATAAAACTCATATCTGCCGTCTTTTTATGAAACCAAAATTTCATATTCAATATGCAAATAACAAACTTTTTCATTAAAATATCTTAAACTTTAATATCACCTCTTTCGATAATTGTTAAATACCTTTAGGAAAAACTTCACGGGGTAACGACCTACCCCACACGCACACTTTGTTTTCATAGCACGATACCTATATATATATGTTAGGTTCAAAGAATAATCTTTACAATAAAATACTACATATTTTAAAAACCGGGTTTCTTTTAAAGAGGTATTTGTATTCCTTTGCAATTATACATTTACAACCCTCGTTAGGGGACCCGCTAATGAATGGTGTGGAGTATCGCACATCCTAGGGATAGTAGAGCGAGATGCAGCACTTCTCACGGAGTATTCGATCTCGAAAGGAAATAAAATACGGTTTTTAAAAATGCGAATTTTCTAAATAAAACTAATTTTTAAATTATATAAAAATTATAAATCCATATTTTCAGTATATTATGAAACTAAATTTTTCTAAAAAATGAAAGATTAAAAAAATATTAATAAAATACCTTTAAGTTACCAAAAGGACTAGTGTCACGACCCGAAAGAGCACGTGACTGGCCCTTGAACCATATGAAGTCTATAGGACCCCATCTGATCCGAGTAAGCCAAAAGCCCAGAAATCTAAAACCATTTAAAGAGTAAATAAGGAAAACTGGTTTTAAGAAGTAAAGAAATCATGTTTCGAAAATCAAAGTTTTTAAATAACTAAGCCGAATATGTATTTTTAAAATGTGTAACCTTTCCTGAAAATTTCGGCAGAGTTTCCTTTGTAAAAACTGGCCCCGAACGGGGTACAACAAGAATAATATATATGAAATGATAAAAGGCATCCCCAAGCGGGAGCTAGCTCTTCGTCAATCGACGGCCACAACCACGCAAGCAATAATAATATACAACGCCAAAGGGCGAGTAACAAAACCCAAAAAGAACTCAAAACAGCCAGAAAACCATTATACTACAAGCGCGACTCTAAGGTCGAAATAATACAACACTGTTTTCTAAGTCTGAAACAATATACAAGTTTTGGTTGATGGAATGTCTAGATACAATGAATAATACATGAACAATGGCGGTTCTGATACAAAAGAACCCACCTACCCAAGCAAGTCACCCATAAGGAAGCAGTGTGCCAGAAATGCCGCTATGAAATCTGTACGGCAAAACCTGCAAGAACTGTGGCACAACGGGGGTGAGTTGCCAACTCGTGAATAGAAAATATCTACAAGCATAGATCGGATGCATGACCCATCCGAGGTCAATACGATCAGATATAAATAAACCTCAATATGAATAAGTCTGAAGTATGCTAAACTGGCAAGGAAATCTCTATGCATGAGTGTAGTGCCAAGTGCTCGTGCCAGTGCCTCAGGTAATAGCATATCATAAATGTGAGGTATGATCAATGTAATCAAATCTGCATGTACGTGGATCCCGTCCACTCATCATCCAATGACAATAACCATCATGCATGTAAATATCATAAAGCATGTGCATGGGAAAAATATGAGGATATAAACCATCTGTGTCCCTCGCGACACGTCAAAATCATGGAGCCGGAGTGCCCAGCATCGACACTCGAAAACATCATGAAAACTGTGTCCAGCATCGGCACGTAAATCCTCATATATCGGGCTCCGTCAGTCCGGATTGGCCCACGGGCTCTGTCTGCGGTATCGGCCCTCGGCCCCGGCGGTACACCCATATCCATCTATCGACTCTGGTCAGTATCCTCCGGATAACCGTCAGGTCCAACCAATCACCGGTAGGTACTCGCCACCCTGCCAGGCTCATCGTCTACTCCACGAAAAACATTTCTTGCCCCGGGGAACCATACCGGGTCCACCATGTACCCGCAATCGGCCTCATCCGCCTTCTCTAATCGGGTTTCACATGTCGCTCTCAGCACCGAGAAAACACATGGTGGATGCACTGAAATATTATATCAAGGGTAACCGGGTTTTAAAACAATTACATATTCTCTTTTTGAAACACCCACGGTTCCCAAAAACCAAAAATATCATGGAAACAACATATCTCAATGCGTATAATCAGGAAGCATGATGTATGCGACATGTAAAGAAATGTAAGCAACATACACTGAATGCAACAGTACTACAGTGTAGTGACATGGCAATTATCGATGATGAAGTGTGTGAGCCGGCAAACAAGTGTACGTGGAACATACGCATCATCGATAATGGTACTGGTGTCCTAGCAGCATGACTGAAATATATCAACAATACAAGAGATGCAATGCAAAAAGCATGAATATGCGGAATCGAATAATCAACGCAACAGTAGAGAACCTGCCTCATAGATATATCATGCAACCTTGCCTTTTGAAATAAGACGAATCAGGGCTTTTGGTAAAATAAGGGCCACGGTGTTTTAAGAAAAGATGCGTCATTTGAAAATATCCGTATAAACCCTTTTTGCCTATCTTTAAAATATCCCCGATTCGTTAGTTTTGAAATAGGTATGACTCGGGTCTAGTCTAACGCCTACTATGTGAACTACGAACCCAACAATCAAGTCAATCGGGAGGGGTATGGAAACCACCTAAATCTGAGTCGGTATACATATATATATATAGTCGGTGATCTCGTCTCAATAGTATCACGTACGATACAGTATATCATATAACATCCTCGAGTCATGAGTGCGGATCTAACATCAATATAAAGCTCGTACGGTAAATCGTCGTACGGCATCCCAATGGCTGGGTACGGGTCAATATCACATTCATCTCATCACATATCCGGTATCACTACCATCATATCACATCACAAAAATGAACTCTGTCATATCGACGAATCTCACAGCCTCAATCAAACCTCATCGACTCATCTCAATCCTATGTAACATCCTCAATCCCGTATATGAACACATAGTCCCATACCCATGTGTAGATATACACACCTCTATATGCGCACAGATAAATGAAAGAATGCATGCAAGTATATGTGTACGTATATGTGTTAGTGCAACTACTACGCTAGGGTTTCGCACTATAGTAAACCAATACATTCTTATCACCAATAATACCATTATTACCATCAATAATCCTAAACAACACATAATAAATATATGTGTGTATACGTATTCGTATACATCACCACGGACTGCGGGGGTGCTATACACCATCCACCCGACTTCTCCCCGTAGATATAAATCTACTCACCTTACTTCTCATGTGTCGGTGCCGATGTCGCCATCTTCATCTTTTTTGCCTCAACATCACGTAGGGTACCTACAAGTATATCACAACGCTAAAGCACATGAAAATCACATCGGAAACCAAAATAGCACACGCTACTCGCATAGGTAAAAACCTATCGTCTCGCATGTAAACACGTTCAATATCCACTTGTCGTTGACGTCCAAACGCCACCCGACAGAAACGAATCACCAAATACCAAAATCCATGCTAAAACAAGCCGTAAATCATACGCCAACTCAAGCAAATCAACCCAGATTTTACCCTAACTGGAATTTGTCAAAACTAGACATACCCAGGGTCAAGACTAGAGGAAACAGGGCCATGCACAAAAATCGAGACGGTTCCCTCCTGCTCTGGCCGCAAATTGCGGCCAGAAGGAATTAATTGGCGGCCGTACTTTGGAGTTGGGGGCTAGGGTTTGGTGTGGTGGTTTCATGGTGCCTACACATCTCACTGTCAACTCAGTTTTATTTTTGGGGTCTCAGGGTGATAGCAGATTCCTAAATACGATCACAGATTCACCAAACGACACCATATCGACACAAAACTAGTATTGATGCACAAGAAATGAGATACTACTCTAATAGGTGCAGAAATTACCTCCTTTGGCAACTCAAGAAAATTCTTGAGTTGCTCAAAGTCCTCCAAATCCAATCTTGCTAGGTTCAATGTGTAGCTAGTGAGCTTGGGAGCAAGTTTTGTGAAGTGGGAATGGGATTTTGGTGAGGGAAATGGGAGGGATCTATGGAGTGAAGGGGAGGGAGATGAGGGAAGAGCAGGATCAGCAGCAGCTCTTAGGGATGGGGAGAGAAAAATGGGATGGGGAAAGGAGAAGGGATGGTTCAAAAAGTCAAAAGCAACTACTCTCTCTCTCTCTCTCATCATCACACTTACTTTGTAACCCTTCGAAAATCGTTTAGGCAGTTTTTCGGTAATCGGCAAATTTTTCGGCTTTTTCCGTAAAAAGTCAAAATAGGTATTTTTCTTTGTAGACCTAATTATACAAAATTTAAATAAGATATTACTATAATTTTGTCACTAAAATGTCATTTATAATTTTCTAGTTAAATAAATTTTTTTTTCGTAATTAATTAATTTTTTTATTATTTTAAGCCTTTTTAAATACATTTAATTAGGGATAAATACAAATTTAATTAGGTAAATTTCTTAATTAAGAGTCCTTATAAACTAAAATAGAGTGTTAATAAATTGTATCATAACCTTATAAGATTTTGGTGTTATGGTTGGAAATTTAATGAAAAAAATGGCTTAAAATGGGTTTTTTTGTGAAAAGTTTTGATGTGAAAGCTTCATTTGACCTTAGATGATAATTTCTTCATGGAATCTTCTACACATTCTCTCATTTTCTTCTTCCATTTGCCCAGGCCGAGCCCCCCTCCCACAGCAGCACTTCATTTTCCCAATTCCTTTGCTTCAAAATTCACTCCAAAAATCCCCCGAAATCAATATATTTCTTCACAAATTCAAACCCCATCCTTAATCTACCTCCTTCCAAACCCTAAATTGTTTAAAATAAGGTGAAAGGAGGCATCTTTCAAGGTCAAGTGCAACCTAGGTTTCAACTTGTAAGGTATAACTCTTATCTAATGTTCAATTGGTAGTTTTAGTATGTTAAATTAGATATTGAAAGTGTGGAAATTGATTTAATTTGTTTGCTCATGTTTTTAAAGTGAGGTGTTGTTGCCCTAATTAGGGTTTGTAGCATGGTGTATGGGTTAAAGTTAGTGTTTTGGCTACCAAGTTGGTTAGAATGGTTAATTGTGCGATGTTGCGTTCGCTAGATCGATAAAATTTCGACATTTAAATAGAATCGCTATGCTATTTGCTTACTAGTTTTTCTAAAATTTTAGGAGGTGATCTAATTGTGTTATTTAGGCGATATAATTAACATCTTATACGATTATTAGGGTGTGTGAATACGGAGTTTTGTTTAGTCGGGTTTTAGTTTTGACAATTCCCCGATACGGCGATTTTAGTTAAGGTTTTAGCGATTTTCGTGTATTTTCCGCGTACCGAGTGCACGTTGTGATTAATCCGAGAGCGTCGATCTTTTCATAGTGTGAGTTGCATCATTTCGGAAATCTGTAACCTTATATTGTGTGTTATGCAATTTTAGGATCGGTCGGGGAAACTTCGGATACGGCGCGAAAAGGCAAAGCGGTGGCCGGATCAGATTAGCGGGGATTTCTGGTGAGTAGATATATTCATCTACGGGGGAATCGTCTGGATGGCGCGAGGCGCCCCCCCCCCCAGTTAGGATTACCCTACTTTATGCATTAATTATATTGTTAGCTAGCTTATCCATTTATATACATGACATACCCTCACAGCTAACCCTATACTAGATTGCATGGACATTAATATGGCATTCATATATACATATGCGATATCATTTCGTAGGACACGAACACCTTACCATTGGCATCTATTGCACGCGCACTATTCATGTGACACACACGCCTTTGGTATTTGCCATGCCACATGCACTATAAAACTTGTTTAGCTTAGTAACGCCATTGCATTCATGCATGATATTTGAGAATGTATCGCACGCACATACCTCGCATTACTATCATATTTACCTAGATTTCTAGCCAAACTCGCACATCATATACATTGATATCATAGACATTTATTATATATAACATGTGGACACTATGATTTTCTTGATGATTTCAGTTTTTCTGTGATTTCTGGATTTTTGGGGAAAAACCGCAAGAATTTAACAAAACCTTAGATTTATCATTTTCAAAAACAAAGTTGCGGTTTTCTCGTGACGTATGTGTCGTCCACCATGAGTTTTCAGGTTTTCTGTTGGATTTCGAGACCCGATTCGAGGAGTGGATGAACCGTCTCGGGTACATGGTGGGCCCGGTATGGTACCCCGGGGCAAGAAGATCGAGTTGTAGACGATGAGCCTGGCAGGGGAAGACTACCTACCGGTGATGTCTGGCGCGGCGGATATCCGGAGGATACCGACCGTTGTCGTGAGATTTATGATATGGGCCGATCCGGACTGACGGAGCCCGACATTGAGACAGATATGATTCCTATTTGGTGTCGATGCTTGACACGGGTTTTCTGAGGATTTCTTGATGATATTTGGCTATTATGCAGACATTCGTTTTCTAAAAGTTAATAATGCAGTAACTTTAACATTTAAAACACTTAAAGAGTTAGAAAAGATATTGCATACATGTGCATGCATACTAGAGTTACTATATCACATATGGACATACATGTTGTTACGCATTGCGTGCATTCTTACGATTGCCTTACTAGATGTTATATTTACTCACGAGCTGGCAACTCACCCCCGTTGTGCCACAGTGTCTTGCAGGTCGGACCCGTCAGTCTCGTAGCGGCGGGCTATCTTGTCATCAGTTTCTTTTGCTCAGACTCGCGATATCGCCCGTAGGTGGGTTGCGAGTATACTTTATTCCTTTTTGCTTTATCATTGTATCTAGTATTCTCCATCTACCACTTGTATTGTATATGCGACCTAGTGATGAGACTGAGAGATTTGTATATTTGTGGTTTCTTTTGGGTCGAGCTCACTTGAGCCGACGTGTGTTTTCTGGTATTTGCATCTCTTTTATGCTCTTTTTCTTGATATTACTATTATATTGCATGTGGTTGTGATCCGCCTTGGGCGAAGAGCTAGCTCCCGCTTGGGGATGCCATTTTTATAATTACAGGTTTATTATCTTGTTGTACCCATTTTGGGGGATAGAAAATACAGGGGAGACTCTGCCGAAATTTTCGGGAATTTTTGATGTTCTTTTTTTGGATTCTATGCAACTTAATTGATTTCAAAACCGTTTTCATTTAAGGTTTTCCTTCACTCTCTTTTGATTTTCGGTTAGATTTCTGGGCTTTGGCTGACTTAGGTTACGGTACGCCTTTAGACGTCTCGTAATCTAAGTGCCAGTCACGTTCCGTACTTTCGGGTCGTGACAAAGTTGGTATCAGAGCGTAGGTTTTACCTTTCTGAGTGTAGGACGACCTTGGTAGATGGAGTAGGTGACTTAAGCAGAGTGGCGTAGCGTGGGTATGATCCGCGGCATACTTACGATACGGTACTCCGCCTAAGTGACCTTAGGACATAATTGCTTGTATTTCCTTTCGTGATTCCTTGCATTCCTTGATCCAATTGCAATGTCCTTATCAGTTCTATTTCTTATTCCAGCTTCGATGCCGCCAAAGACTACGAGAGCTCAGCGGGCTGCCGCTAGGGATGAGATTCGAGCGGGCTCGTCTGAGGCGAGGATCGAGCGGGAGGATACTCCTACCCCTCAGGGTCATACTGATCCGCCTTATCCTGACCGTATTGCCAGATTAGAGGCCGGCATGCAAGAGTTGCGGCAGATGATGGGATCTTTAGTTGAGTCCAGCCGGGCACAGAGATCCGAGGACGTTCCTTCCACCGCACGGACCACGATCGTACCTGCTGCACAGATGGTCACTCCTGCTGCTACTACGGAGATTATCCCTGTTTCACTACAGGAGTTCATGAGATTGAGACCTCCAGCTTTTACCGGTACAGATGCGACAGAGGACCCACAGGCATTTCTCGATAGGATGGCACGGATTGGCCGTTCGTTGAGGTGTTCTGAGGATAGATTGGTGGAGTTTGCGAGTTTTCGTCTGGAGGGTCTTGCCCAGACATGGTACGACTCAGTAGAGAGAGGCCGAGCTGCAGGTCTGCCTTCTATGACCTGGGATGAGTTTACAGCTGCATTTCTTGCCCGTTTTCTTCCGGAGAGTGTTCGAGATGCTCAAGCCCGTAGTTTTGAGTCTTTGCGCAAGACTCCTGAGATGACAGTGTCGGAGTATGATATACAGTTTACCCAGTTGTCTCGATATGCACCGTACCTAGTCGACACAGAAGAGAAGAGGATAAAGAGGTTTGTACGAGGGCTTGATACACAGCTATTCCTTGCCATCGGCACCCAGCACTTTGATACATATGCAGCCGCGATGGACGCAGCCTTACTTTTGGAGGAGCGTATTTCTGAGACTCCGGTCGCGTCTGGGCCGAAGAGGATCCGTACTGATACGCCAGCTCAGCGGCAGATGGGCAGACGTCGTGATAGATTATTTCCGGGAGATGGCGGAGGCAGAGGATTGAGACGAGGTCAGTTATTTGGTTCATATCCACAGACCCAGCAGTCGTCTCCAGGATGTTTTCGGTGCGGGAGTCAGTATCACCGTGTCAGAGACTGTACCATGGGACGTCCGGGCGCGGCGACAGTCCCGCATGTGACTTTACCACCTTCACCACCATCGCAGAGAGCTTTACTTCCTCCTTCTGATGATGCTTCACGCCAGCCAGATGCTTCTAGAGGCCGTGGGCGTGGCGGTCCAGTCCAGAGAGGACGAGGCGACAGAGGCAGAGGCAGAGGCCGAGGTAGAGGCAGAGGACAGCCAGCTATTAGTGGTGGACAGGCCCGAGTGTTCGCATTGACTCCTCAGGATGCACAGGCATCCAATGCCGTCGTGACAGGTACTCTGCCAGTATGTTCTTTTGATGCACGGGTATTATTTGATCCAGGCTCCACACATTCCTATGTTTCCACGTATTTTGCACCGAGGTTGGGCCGAGAGTCTTGTCCGTTAGATCAGCCGCTTGTCGTTATTACCCCGGTAGGCGAGTCTTTTGTTGCCCGTTTTGTGTACCGATCTTGTTCCGTTCGTATCGGGGAGAGAGATTCTTCAGTAGATTTGATTCTCCTCGATATGCTAGACTTTGACGTTCTTCTTGGTATGGACTGGCTAGCCACCTGTTATGCATCCGTGGACTGCCGTGAAAAAGCAGTCAGATTCAATTTTCCTGGTGAGCCGGTTCTTGTTATTCAGGGAGATCGTAGTGCTACCCTTCCCAGCTTGATTTCTTCTCTTCGCGCTGGTCGGCTCTTAAGGAAAGGGTGTCAGGGATTCTTAGCCTATGTTTGTGATACTAGCTCCACAGAGGTTCCGTTGGACCAGGTCCCTGTTGTGAGAGAGTTTCCTGATGTATTCCCTGACGAGCTGCCTGGTCTGCCACCAGAGCGCGAGATTGAGTTCTGTATTGACTTGATCCCTGGCACGGGGCCTATCTCTATACCTCCTTATCGGATGGCCCCGGCGGAGCTGAGAGAGCTAAAGGATCAGTTACAGGACTTGCTGGACAAAGGGCTTATCCGACCGAGTGTGTCACCTTGGGGTGCTCCCGTCCTGTTTGTTAAGAAGAAGGACGGAAGTATGCGTTTATGCATTGATTATCGTCAGCTGAACCGGGTTACTGTGCGGAACAGGTATCCCCTACCTCGCATTGATGACTTATTTGATCAGCTCCAGGGTGCAGGGTTTTTCTCGAAGGTTGATTTACGGTCAGGTTATCACCAGTTGCGGGTTCGGAAGGAGGATATTCCGAAGACCGCCTTCCGTACTCGTTATGGTCATTATGAGTTCTTGGTGATGTCGTTCGGGCTCACCAATGCCCCGGCAGCATTTATGGATTTGATGAACCGCGTATTCAGGCCGTATCTCGATCAGTTCATCATTGTGTTCATTGACGACATCTTGGTTTATTCTCGGAGCCGGGAGGAGCATGAGCAGCACTTACGTATCACATTACAGACTTTGAGGGAGCATCAGCTGTTCGCCAAATTCTCCAAGTGCGCATTCTGGCTAGACAGTGTCGACTTCTTGGGTCATGTGGTGACGAGAGATGGTATTTGCGTGGACCCGAAGAAGATCGAGGCAGTTCAGCGTTGGCCTAGACCAGTATCAGTTACAGAGGTTCGCAGTTTTCTAGGTCTGGCCGGCTATTATCGACGTTTTGTCCAGGATTTCTCCCGCATTGCTGCACCGTTGACCGGGTTGACCCGGAAGGGGGTTCCTTTCGATTGGACCCAGGCATGTGAGGATAGCTTCCAGCAGTTGAAGACTCGTCTGACTACTGCTCCAGTGTTAGCATTGCCTTCAGGATCCGGCGGGTTCGTCGTATATTGTGATGCTTCTAGAGTGGGGCTAGGCTGTGTATTGATGCAGCACGACAGAGTTATCGCGTATGCTTCTCGACAGCTGAGGAAACACGAGCAGAACTACCCCACCCATGATTTAGAGATGGCTGCAGTGGTGTTTGCACTCAAGATCTGGAGACATTACCTATACGGTGAGTCGTGCCAGATATACACTGACCACAAGAGTTTGAAGTATATTTTCCAGCAGCGAGACCTGAACCTGAGACAGCGCCGTTGGATGGAGTTGGTGAAAGATTATGACTGCGAGATTCTATACCATCCGGGCAAGGCGAATGTGGTGGCAGATGCTTTGAGTAGGAGGCCCGGAGGTAGCTTATCTTGTTTGAGCGCAGTACAGATGCAGTCGACGGCGGATTGGCAGGTTTTATGTGATAGCAGAGTGCAGTTCGAGTTTACTCCTACAGGGGGACAGCTGGCCCATTTCAGAGCATGCCCACAGTTACTTGACCGTATCCACGAGGCACAGTCCGGCGATGCCCGTATCTTAGAGATTATTGAGCAGATTCGACAGGGCAAAGTTTCGGAGTTCGTGATTGATGATCAGGGGATACTTCGATTTGGGACTCGACTGTGTGTGCCAGATTCAGAGGGACTGAGGCGTGATATTCTCGAGGAGGCACATAGATCCGTATACAGTGTGCATCCAGGTTCCACCAAGATGTATCGTGATTTGAGAGAGGTTTACTGGTGGGACGGGATGAAGAAGGATATTACAGACTTTGTGTCGAGATGCATGACTTGTCAGCAAGTCAAGGCCGAGCACCAGAGGCCAGCCGGCGAGTTACAGCCTTTGCCCATCCCTGAGTGGAAGTGGGAGCAGGTCTCCATGGACTTCGTTGTGGGTCTACCCAGGACCAGTCGAGGGTATGACTCTATTTGGGTGATTGTGGATCGACTGACGAAAGCGGCTCACTTCCTGCCAGTGAGGACCACTTTTGGATTTTCTCAGTACGCCCAGGTTTATATTGATGAGATAGTGCGACTGCATGGCGTTCCGACTTGCATCGTGTCCGACCGTGGCACCCAGTTTACCAGCCGATTGTGGCAGAAACTACAGGAAGCTTTGGGCACCCGATTGAGTTTTAGCACAGCCTTTCATCCTCAGACTGACGGTCAGTCGGAGCGTACGATTCAGACTCTTGAGGACATGCTCAGAGCTTGTGTTTTAGATTTTGGTGGTAGCTGGGATCGTCATTTGCCTTTGATCGAGTTTTCCTACAATAATAGCTTCCAGGAGACGATTCAGATGGCACCTTTCGAGGCTTTATATGGGAGGAGATGTCGATCGCCGGTATGTTGGACAGAGCTCAGGGAGAGCTGTATTTTGGGGCCTCAGATCGTACAGGAGACGACCGAGAAAATACAGCTGATTCGGGACAGGGTGAGAGCGGCACAGAGCAGGCAGAAATCTTATGCTGACAGGCGTCGTCGCCGACTCGAGTTCGTTGTTGGCGATCATGTTTTCCTGAAGGTCTCTCCGATGAAGGGTGTGATGAGATTTGGGCGGAAAGGAAAACTGAGTCCTAGATATGTTGGTCCTTTCGAGATCCTAGAGCGTGTTGGTCCAGTCGCTTATCGGTTAGCCCTTCCGCCCAGCTTCCCCGATGTTCACCCCGTATTCCATGTCTCGATGCTCCGCAAGTATCTTCATGATCCTTCCCAGGCGATTCAGCACCAGACGATCCAGTTAGAGCGTGATCTCTCTTTCACCGAGCAGCCGGTGGTTATCTTGGATCGGCAGGTGAAGAAATTGAGGTCGAAGGTCATACCGTCTGTCAAAGTCCTTTGGCGTGGCCCGAACAGCGAGGAGGTCACCTGGGAGACCGAGGTCGAGATGAGGAAGAGATATCCCCATCTTTTTGAAGGTACGCGTAGTTAAATTCTAAATTCGGGGACCGAATTTCTTTAAGGGGGGAAGATTGTAACCCTTCGAAAATCGTTTAGGCAGTTTTTCGGTAATCGGCAAATTTTTCGGCTTTTTCCGTAAAAAGTCAAAATAGGTATTTTTCTTTGTAGACCTAATTATACAAAATTTAAATAAGATATTACTATAATTTTGTCACTAAAATGTCATTTATAATTTTCTAGTTAAATAAATTTTTTTTTTCGTAATTAATTAATTTTTTTATTATTTTAAGCCTTTTTAAATACATTTAATTAGGGATAAATACAAATTTAATTAGGTAAATTTCTTAATTAAGAGTCCTTATAAACTAAAATAGAGTGTTAATAAATTGTATCATAACCTTATAAGATTTTGGTGTTATGGTTGGAAATTTAATGAAAAAAATGGCTTAAAATGGGTTTTTTTGTGAAAAGTTTTGATGTGAAAGCTTCATTTGACCTTAGATGATAATTTCTTCATGGAATCTTCTACACATTCTCTCATTTTCTTCTTCCATTTGCCCAGGCCGAGCCCCCCTCCCACAGCAGCACTTCATTTTCCCAATTCCTTTGCTTCAAAATTCACTCCAAAAATCCCCCGAAATCAATATATTTCTTCACAAATTCAAACCCCATCCTTAATCTACCTCCTTCCAAACCCTAAATTGTTTAAAATAAGGTGAAAGGAGGCATCTTTCAAGGTCAAGTGCAACCTAGGTTTCAACTTGTAAGGTATAACTCTTATCTAATGTTCAATTGGTAGTTTTAGTATGTTAAATTAGATATTGAAAGTGTGGAAATTGATTTAATTTGTTTGCTCATGTTTTTAAAGTGAGGTGTTGTTGCCCTAATTAGGGTTTGTAGCATGGTGTATGGGTTAAAGTTAGTGTTTTGGCTACCAAGTTGGTTAGAATGGTTAATTGTGCGATGTTGCGTTCGCTAGATCGATAAAATTTCGACATTTAAATAGAATCGCTATGCTATTTGCTTACTAGTTTTTCTAAAATTTTAGGAGGTGATCTAATTGTGTTATTTAGGCGATATAATTAACATCTTATACGATTATTAGGGTGTGTGAATACGGAGTTTTGTTTAGTCGGGTTTTAGTTTTGACAATTCCCCGATACGGCGATTTTAGTTAAGGTTTTAGCGATTTTCGTGTATTTTCCGCGTACCGAGTGCACGTTGTGATTAATCCGAGAGCGTCGATCTTTTCATAGTGTGAGTTGCATCATTTCGGAAATCTGTAACCTTATATTGTGTGTTATGCAATTTTAGGATCGGTCGGGGAAACTTCGGATACGGCGCGAAAAGGCAAAGCGGTGGCCGGATCAGATTAGCGGGGATTTCTGGTGAGTAGATATATTCATCTACGGGGGAATCGTCTGGATGGCGCGAGGCGCCCCCCCCCCCCAGTTAGGATTACCCTACTTTATGCATTAATTATATTGTTAGCTAGCTTATCCATTTATATACATGACATACCCTCACAGCTAACCCTATACTAGATTGCATGGACATTAATATGGCATTCATATATACATATGCGATATCATTTCGTAGGACACGAACACCTTACCATTGGCATCTATTGCACGCGCACTATTCATGTGACACACACGCCTTTGGTATTTGCCATGCCACATGCACTATAAAACTTGTTTAGCTTAGTAACGCCATTGCATTCATGCATGATATTTGAGAATGTATCGCACGCACATACCTCGCATTACTATCATATTTACCTAGATTTCTAGCCAAACTCGCACATCATATACATTGATATCATAGACATTTATTATATATAACATGTGGACACTATGATTTTCTTGATGATTTCAGTTTTTCTGTGATTTCTGGATTTTTGGGGAAAAACCGCAAGAATTTAACAAAACCTTAGATTTATCATTTTCAAAAACAAAGTTGCGGTTTTCTCGTGACGTATGTGTCGTCCACCATGAGTTTTCAGGTTTTCTGTTGGATTTCGAGACCCGATTCGAGGAGTGGATGAACCGTCTCGGGTACATGGTGGGCCCGGTATGGTACCCCGGGGCAAGAAGATCGAGTTGTAGACGATGAGCCTGGCAGGGGAAGACTACCTACCGGTGATGTCTGGCGCGGCGGATATCCGGAGGATACCGACCGTTGTCGTGAGATTTATGATATGGGCCGATCCGGACTGACGGAGCCCGACATTGAGACAGATATGATTCCTATTTGGTGTCGATGCTTGACACGGGTTTTCTGAGGATTTCTTGATGATATTTGGCTATTATGCAGACATTCGTTTTCTAAAAGTTAATAATGCAGTAACTTTAACATTTAAAACACTTAAAGAGTTAGAAAAGATATTGCATACATGTGCATGCATACTAGAGTTACTATATCACATATGGACATACATGTTGTTACGCATTGCGTGCATTCTTACGATTGCCTTACTAGATGTTATATTTACTCACGAGCTGGCAACTCACCCCCGTTGTGCCACAGTGTCTTGCAGGTCGGACCCGTCAGTCTCGTAGCGGCGGGCTATCTTGTCATCAGTTTCTTTTGCTCAGACTCGCGATATCGCCCGTAGGTGGGTTGCGAGTATACTTTATTCCTTTTTGCTTTATCATTGTATCTAGTATTCTCCATCTACCACTTGTATTGTATATGCGACCTAGTGATGAGACTGAGAGATTTGTATATTTGTGGTTTCTTTTGGGTCGAGCTCACTTGAGCCGACGTGTGTTTTCTGGTATTTGCATCTCTTTTATGCTCTTTTTCTTGATATTACTATTATATTGCATGTGGTTGTGATCCGCCTTGGGCGAAGAGCTAGCTCCCGCTTGGGGATGCCATTTTTATAATTACAGGTTTATTATCTTGTTGTACCCATTTTGGGGGATAGAAAATACAGGGGAGACTCTGCCGAAATTTTCGGGAATTTTTGATGTTCTTTTTTTGGATTCTATGCAACTTAATTGATTTCAAAACCGTTTTCATTTAAGGTTTTCCTTCACTCTCTTTTGATTTTCGGTTAGATTTCTGGGCTTTGGCTGACTTAGGTTACGGTACGCCTTTAGACGTCTCGTAATCTAAGTGCCAGTCACGTTCCGTACTTTCGGGTCGTGACATACTTTTTCCTTTTCTTTTCTTTTCTCTTTCTTCTCACCCAATAGTGAACCCAAAAGAACAACCATGGCAATAGAAATGTAACACAAGTGTAACAAGTGTGGAAAATGATATGTGCATATTTTTGCACAAAAAAGCTAAAAATCCAATTAGCGATTTTTAATCGCGATTAGCACTAAATTAGCATATAACTAATCTTAAAAACTTTAAAATGGCATAATTCCATAAAATACCCTATTTTAGAATTTTTCATAATTTTTCCCCATTTATTTGTATTTAATTATACCCGAATATTAAAATATTCATTAAAATAATATTAATTTATAAAAAATTCCCAAAAATCATATTTTATTATTTTGAAAACGTTACAATCTACCCCCCTTACAGAAATTCGATCCCTGAATTTAAATTTAAAACCCCAAAGACTAAAATATTTCAATACAAATTCCAAGTCATCGGGGCTCCGAAATCATCAATACATAAAACGTATCATAGCGCAATGCATGCGCATGAGTACTGAGCAGATAACTCAAAAGCAACACTCCATCAAGCATCCCGCAATCATCGGAGTCATGGTAAAGACACAAATGTCAAATCCAATACAAAACCAATATGATATAGATCAGAACTATACATGTGAATAGCTGATGTAAATGCATGCCAAATCTTTTTGAGTCGTTGTGCGATGCGCGTAACACTGCACAGTGGCGGACGTTTTTCATAAGAAAATAACTATACACGTATATATATCCTTTATTTAATAGGTACGTTCCGCCGTTTTGAAAACAATTTAGAAGGGTTTCCTTATTTTTAAAACGTTCCGTGTCATATTGGACACGTAGGTATATATATACCGAGACCATAGCTCGCTCTTTGGAAATCCCTTCGAACTATCAATGCATTCAAATTATATCCAAGTACTGTCCTCTGACTAGTCCTGCTCGATACAAAACGAATATCAAATATCATAGAAATGTACTGCTCCAAAAGGAATAAATCCCAAAAATGCACATACACCACCCTGTGCGTCTGGTGCGCACGGAAATCAAAATCCATATATGTGCCAAACAGGTGCACAAAAACACATCTAGGTGCAACGGGTGTGCACGAAGCATCTGTCATAGGCAACGTGTGTGCCTGACAGCCAAAATCCGATGCATCTGACATGCACGAAGAATCTCAATTTAGTGCATCGGGTGTGCACCAAAATCGTATCTCAAAACATGCGCCCAACATGCGCGAAAATCCAAATCGGTGCATCCATCGTGCACGAATGAAAATCTAAACCCTGCGCACTCAATATGCACGGAATCACAAAATCCAATAGCAAACGTCGAACATGCGTAAGTCCAGTCGAAAGCACGGAGTGCAAAAATCATAAATATCAGGGTCAAGTCGACGATATATAATGCGGCTCAATCAAAATCAAGTGTACCGCGATGGAAAAGCTCACAACCGTGTGCATCAGCGTGCACAAATCAAATCAAAACACTAAAAGTACATGAAACTATGCTGGAAGCGTAAATCAAATCACCGGCATAAAATAGGCATGAAATCACAATCAATACCTCAAGAATAATAACTATGCGCAAGGTATAAATACCCAGTAGGTGCAACCATGGTGCGCGAAAACAGAAATCATAGAACTCAGCCATCAAAACCACACCATGCAAATAGATCGTCCAAAATACCGAAATCCAAAGTGACGGATACGTGATAGTCAAATCACAAAATCACAAATCATAAATCATAAATCATAAATACTGTCGTCGGTATATCCTCCTTCGAGTCGAGAAGATGCCGGTACATCCAATGCTAGCGGCGCAAGATATCTACTTGCCTCATGCTCGCGGCTGGCGTCCTCTGCCTCTGGTTCCTTATCTTCTCTGTGAATTACCAATCTCGCAATCTATCGGCTCATCGGCCCGGTCAGGTGTGCTAACAGGAACGATTCCATTCTGGCACTTCCCTGGTCATCTCTCGGTCAATCCTCACGACCGCTCGTAAAGCAGCACATCTCTAGCGCCGACCTCTGGTCCTCTGAATGCACATCACGCATCTGCTCCTGGTGCAAATCTTATTGCAGCAGTGTACTGGAAGGAATCCTACTCAAGGTCTCTTCTGATCTCGCCTAAGCCAAACTGTACGAAGGCTGGTACTCTGGCATAATCTTTTCTCGCTCTCTGGACATCTGCGTCCTTAGTACAACATCTCCTCGGAAACTGGTCGCATCCTTGCGC
This sequence comes from Agapanthus africanus, assembly GCA_030015575.1. Classification (NCBI taxonomy): domain Eukaryota; kingdom Viridiplantae; phylum Streptophyta; class Magnoliopsida; order Asparagales; family Amaryllidaceae; genus Agapanthus; species Agapanthus africanus. Next base: position 860,379,336 of record JASDDO010000024.1, on the reverse strand, counting down.
CTCTGTATGCATATCCGACCTTTAATCTTAACGGGGTGTAGTAACAGCTCGTCTGCCTCTCACACGAACTTCTTGTCCCGCTTGTCTGTATCATCGACCATTCGACATCGCGTCTCTATCTGCGCACTGCAATGTCCTCGGCTACGGTCCCTCCGAAGTCTCTAACACGGACTCGAATTCACGAACTCGGTATCTTCGTCACTTGGTAGGAGATATCTAGCCGATCACGTCCTCAACGTGCATATCGCATCTCTGATGTCAGCGGAGTGGAACGTCATCTCGTCGAAATCTCATGCGAACTCTTTACTCCACTATGCTTCAATATCGACTGATTCGGACTCATCTCATCGTGGCTACACAGACTGCGCTCCAACGGCTACGCTCGTATCTGGAGTCTCCCAAGCAGTGTCCCATCACAATATCCGAAAGATGTCGAACCATCTGATCGACTCGTCGGAACCTCACAATCCCCCAAGAGCTCAACATCTCGGGTACAGTTTAATAGTATCGAGTACATACCACAGCGTCGGTGGTCCAGCCGTAGAAGGGCAAACCCAAGCCTCACTAATGGCGCCGCGGAACTGCCGCAAACCCTAAGGTTCAAAGGCTTTCACACGGTCATTATGTCGAGTTAGGGTTTCATTCTTCTAAAGGGTCCATAGAATCGCTTGCAAGTCTTTCCGAATACTTTAAACTTGGAAAATGGGTTCCTGACATTCGATCGTCTCAATCGACTCTCAACGAATCTGCGTGAAGTCGCCTCTAGCTGGAATCAATCTATCTGATGACCTTGCATCGGGGTAAGCGAACGAACCATATGTCCTAGTCATTAATCCTCGGTGACTAGCGACTCACTATCATATCTCTAAGAATATGCTCATGCTGCAGTAGCTCCAATCATCTGGGCGATATCTCATCTTCCGCAGCAACAACTGGCTCCTTCGTCCGTGCGCGGGACAACGCCTCAATCGTCCTGGATAAGCGATAATATCAACGGTCATCACATCATGGCTGGCCTCTATCAGTGGCTCAATCCTCTGGTGCCGATCGGCACATCCGGAAATCTCATAAAAGCGATCAATCCAACGCTCATGTCGTGAAAACACAATAAGACGACTCCTCAATATACAATCGTATGTCTCTGGAATCACACCCTGGTCAGTCCTCGTCCACGACGAGCTCATGCTGACGCAACTCGAGCTGTAGCTCACTCTGCCCGTGCAATCGTGGCGGCAAAACCATAACCAGTATCGATGAGGATAGATCATAGGAAGGAATATAATACGGTGCAAGGAAATGTACAACCTAAGGTTTCTTAAGCGGAGTGGCATGTCGTAAGTATACCGCGGAACATACCCATGGTACGTCACTCTACTTTAGTCACCTATTCCATCAACCAAGGGTCATCCTACACGACGAAAGTTCGGGTCTAATACCCCCTCGACTAAGTCTAAGTTCCGTAAGGTCAAGCCTAAGTTTCGTATATAGATAATGCCCTAGGCTCCACATAGTCAAACTTAGACTTGAACCAAGGTCAACCCAGCGCTCTGATACCAACTTTGCCACGACCCGAAAGAGCACGTGACTGGCCCTTGAACCATATGAAGTCTATAGGACCCCATCTGATCCAAGTAAGCCAAAAGCCCAGAAATCTAAAACCATTTAAAGAGTAAATAAGGAAAACTGGTTTTAAGAAGTAAAGAAATCATGTTTCGAAAATCAAAGTTTTTAAATAACTAAGCCGAATATGTATTTTTAAAATGTGTAACCTTTCCTGAAAATTTCGGCAGAGTTTCCTTTGTAAAAACTGGCCCTGAACGGGGTACAACAAGAATAATATATATGAAATGATAAAAGGCATCCCCAAGCGGGAGCTAGCTCTTCGTCAATCGACGGTCACAACCATGCAAGCAATAATAATATACAACGCCAAAGGGAGAGGATCAAAACCCAAAAAGAACTCAAAACAGCCAGAAAACCGTAATACTACAAGCGCGACTCTAAGGTCGAAATAATACAACACTGTTTTCTAAGTCTGAAACAATATACAAGTTTTGGTTGATGGAATGTCTAGATACAATGAATAATACATGAACAATGGTGGTTCTGATACAAAAGAACCCACCTACCCAAGCAAGTCACCCATAAGGAAGCAGTGTGCCAGAAATGCCGCTATGAAATCTATACGGCAAAACCTGCAAGAACTGTGGCACAACGGGGGTGAGTTGCCAACTCGTGAATAGAAAATATCTACAAGCAGAGATCGGATGCATGACCCATCCGAGGTCAATACGATCAGATATAAATAAACCTCAATATGAATAAGTCTGAAGCATGCTAAACTGGCAAGGAAATCTCTATGCATGAGTGTAGTGCCAAGTGTTCGTGCCAGTGCCTCAGGTAATAGCATATCATAAATGTGAGGTATGATCAATGTAATCAAATCTGCATGTACGTGGATCCCGTCCACTCGTCATCCAATGACAATAACCATCATGCATGTAAATATCATAAAGCATGTGCATGGGAAAAATATGAAGATATAAACCATCTGTGTCCCTCGCGACACGTCAAAATCATGGAGCCGGAGTGCCCAGCATCGACACTCGAAAACATCATGAAAACTGTGCCCAGCATCGGCACGTAAATCCTCATATATCGGGCTCCGTCAGTCCGGATCGGCCCACGGGCTCTGTCTGCGGTATCGGCCCTCGGCCCCGGCGGTACGCCCATATCCATCTATCGACTCTGGTCAGTATCCTCCGGATAACCGTCAGGTCCAACCAATCACCAGTAGGTACTCGCCACCCTGCCAGGCTCATCGTCTACTCCACGAAAAACATTTCTTGCCCCGGGGAACCATACCGGGTCCACCATGTACCCGCAATCAGCCTCATCCGCCTCCTCGAATCGGGTTTCACATGTCGCTCTCAGCACCGAGAAAACACATGGTGGACGCACTGAAATATTATATCAAGGGTAACCGGATTTTAAAACAATTACATATTCTCTTTTTGAAACACCCACGGTTCCCAAAAACCAGAAATATCATGGAAACAACATATCTCAATACGTATAATCAGGAAGCATGATGTATGCGACATGTAAAGAAATGTAAGCAACATACACTGAATGCAACAGTACTACAGTGTAGTGACATGGCAATTGTCGATGATGAAGTGTGTGAGCCGGCAAACAAGTGTACGTGGAACATACGCATCATCGATAATGGTGCTGGTGTCCTAGCAGCATGACTGAAATATATCAACAATACAAGAGATGCAATGCAAAAAGCATGAATATGCGGAATCGAATAATCCACGCAACAGTAGAGAACCTGCCTCATAGATATATCATGCAACCTTGCCTTTTGAAATAAGACGAATCAGGGCTTTTGGTAAAATAAGGGCTACGGTGTTTTAAGAAAAGATGCATCATTTGAAAATATCCGTATAAACCCTTTTTGCCTATCATTAAAATATCCCCGATTCGTTAGTTTTGAAATAGGTATGACTCGGGTCTAGTCTAACGCCTACTATGTGAACTACGAACCCAACAATCAAGTCAATCGGGAGGGGTATGGAAACCACCTAAATCTGAGTCGGTATACATATATATATATATAGTCGGTGATCTCGCCTCAATAGTATCACGTACAATACAGTATATCATATAACATCCTCGAGTCATGAGTGCGGATCTAACATCAATATAAAGCTCGTACGGTAAATCGTCGTACGACATCCCAATGGCTGGGTACGGGTCAATATCACATTCATCTCATCACATATCCGGTATCACTACCATCATATCACATCACAAAAACGAACTCTGTCATATCGCCGAATCTCACGACCTCAATCAAACCTCATCGACTCATCTCAATCCCATGTAACATCCTCAATCCCGTATATGAACACATAGTCCCATACCCATGTGTAGATATACACACCTGTAGGGTTCCTAGGCACACTAATGAGGTCTCACAAGGCATCAACCATGCCAATTTCAAAAAATTCCGGTGCCGAGAAACCCTAATACGGATCGTTAACTAGAGTTTAGGCGAAACAACAAGCTACTAAACTACTTTAGTGCTAAGTGAACGGAAACACAACCTTTGTAGATCCGGTCCTCCACCTCCATAGCTCCGTGATGAAGTCCTCTCGCTGCGATCATCGGATCCCGGGCTCTAGCGTCGGCTTCATCGGAGAAATGGGCGGGCTAGGTCGTCGACTTCGATGCCGAAGATGATCTACGTCGAGGCAACACAAGATCAAGCTCCAACTTCACCAAGCCATGAAACTTGTGAAGAAAACACCCTATACTACTTGGCAAGTGGTAGAGGATGAAGAAATAGGAAGTGGGTTCACTTTAGAATTGGATTTCTCACTCTTTTTCTCATTTTTCTATTGAAGCTAGCAAGCTTCTTTCTTGAAGAAGAAGAAGAAGAAGATAATATGATAAGTATTTTCAAAATAGAAAATAATATGATACTTATCATATTGCAACCATGGTTATGTGTAGAGAGTAAACTAAGGTTAGGTGAATGGTTAGGTTAGGCATGAAACAAAAATGGTAGACTTTTTCAAAGCTTCATGAAGCTTCAACAAAGAAACAAAATTAGCCACCATTTTTCCTTTTGCCAAAATGAATAAATAAATAAATAAATGAATGAATAAGTAAATTAAACAAAACCCTAACCATTTACTTAACCAAGGTTTAAACTAAACATACACACAAACATGCATATATCATCAAACATGATACAATCAAGTGCACAAAAATATATCACATATACAATGTGCACTTCAAGTGAGAAAATCCATTTTAAGTGAACCAATATTAGTTAATGTAAAGTAATATATCAAATATATAATTATACATTAAATCATTAAATCAACAGTTGATTTAACGATCCGATCATATCGCATATGACCGACTAATATTCAATGTATCAGCTTATCGAATCAATCCTTGATTCGATAACTAGGTTATATCGCATACAACCAATCGATACATTCATCGCGAGAATAGAATACGGTATCACATACACGCATTATTCTCGGTCCCGCACATATCTCATATGCGCTCCTATTTCGTTTCACTTGAGCCAGGAAACCTCTGTGTAGGACTCTAAAGACTCGTCAATACGCCGGCAGCAGATGATGATCATATCAAGCACCCACAAGCCGCAAGCGGTCTGCTAAACGTAACGGCCACCCGGGTATTGAGCGATCAGAAGATCGACGAGCAAGCCCGCTCATACTCCTGTGAATCCAACCAGTAACACTTACCGTACAGTCCGGTCTCGTCGTCTGATATGTCGCATATCTCGCCTAGGGGTGGTAAACGTCAGACCCCAATAGCTCGATAAGTCGTGTCGATATGAGGTCTATAACAGTTCGAGAAACTACAGGTAACACTTACCAGTAAATCTCAGCAACCCTGGCCAGGGATTTCCGGTTATAGCCAATCGAACACGGCGCAACATCAACTCCCTATACCGGGAGAGACGAATCCCCTCCTATCGCTCATTGCCTCCATGTGAATCGGGACTGTACCCAAAAACCACCGTTTCGCACACCCTCTTGGACGTGGTAAGGTGGAAATCAAAGCACAGTGGGAATCACACAAGACTCTATAACGATCTCGGGTCAACAGACTACTCTGTACCAGTGTCACCGGAGAACTGCCATCTGACATAAGGTATAATACCATCTGGGAGTTCTCGGCGAGTCCGTCCAGTGTACCCAGTCTCCACTGAGCACCCGCACACCATCTCCGATGTCAAACACCAATGGATATGGGATCATCCATCGCCCATCTGTATGGGTCAAGAAGGTATACGCTAGTCTACTCTGGTATATCGATGCCCCGTCTCGATACACCCACGACTAGGGACCTTGAAGGATGTACTTATGGACTACCATGTCCCCACTAGTATGATCCGCATCATATTCCGGGTAGTCAAGTACACATCCTAAGGGCTTTACCAACATGTAACAGAGAGACAATCAGTGTACACGTTAAGGTAAAGATCAACCAGATAGCATACTATCATGTCGAGTAAGAAAGTCCTCCCTATATATGTCCAAGCATCCACTACAATATACATCCTATGTATAGCAATGGCCTCTAGGGCATACATATAACTAACAATCTCCCACTTGCACTAGGGCCATCTGATAGCAGTAGTTGTAGTATCTCATACTCAACCATCCCATAAAAGTCTCTCTCTGGGAAAAGGCCTTTGTGAGTGGATCTGCCGTGTTGTCCTCTGAGTCTACTCTCCTAACCTTGATCCCCTAGGAGATCAACCATCTCCATGATCAGGTGATACTGCTTTAGAATATGTCTGGATCACTGATGGGATGTACGTTCCTTGGCATAAGCCACAACTCCATTGTCACACAATGGGAGGAACGTAGTTCATCTCATGAACCAATATACACCCAAACAGCCTCTTTGGTAGCATCTTAAGTAGCGATGTATCTAGCCTTTATCGTCTAGTATGCCACGGTATCTAGCTTGGAACTCTTCCAACATGCCGTCCCTTTACTGAGGGTAAAGACAATGCCTGTGACTGACTAATAGTCGTCCTTATCACCCTGAAACCTTTCCAGTGATTCTCCCCAGGATCAACTGATACCTTCTCACTGCAACTAGTGAGTATCCTAACATCCAATTAGATCTATCTCATAGATCCAAAACCCAGGATTTAGGAGGTATCACTTCGATCCTATATGGAGAATCATTGTGACAAGCGGAGATTGACCGAGCGTAGCATAGGAAACTCCTTCCCCATCAAGAGTATGTCATCCACGTACTCTACGAGGATCACTACCATACTCCCTACTACCCTTTTGTATATACAAGGTTCATCTACCCTTTTGATGAAGTCAAACTATTTGACTACCACATCAAAACAGATGTTCCAACTCCGCGATGCCTTCTTTATCCTATAAAGCATCTTGTACACGTTTCCGCTGCTCCCACTATTTACGAAGCCCTCTGACTGTGTACTTATAGACTCTCTCTTCTAAAACATCATTTAGAAAAGCAGTCATGACACCCAACCGCCAGATATCGTAGTCATGGTATGTAGCCGTGGCAAGTAGGATCTGGATGGACTTAAGCATAGCTACTTAGAAAAGGTTTCATCATAATCCATACCTGGTCAATGATGCAGACCTTTAACAAGTCTAGCTTTGAAAGTCTCAACTCTTCCATCTACACCAAGTAATCTTCTCAAGATATACTTGCTCCTGATGGGGATTTAACCCTTCAGATAAAGCAACTAAAGTCCATACTTTGTTGGTGTATAAGGATTCCATCTCAGATCGCTAAGCATCCATCCATTCTTACAGAGTCCCTACTCTCGATGGCCTGCTCGAAACTAGTTGGGTCATCATCTCATGATGCAATCCTCGCTCCCACTGTCATCGAGAAACCGAAGTATCTCTCAGGCGGATGAGGAAACCTACTAGATCGGCGGAGAGGCTGAGGTTCGTTGGAATCTACTGAATCTTTTGGTTCTACTAAATCATCTGCTGTAGTTTGTATAGCTGGAACCTTTCCAGTTCTACATTACAGACCTTGCCTCGAGTTTGTCCGGGTTTTGCTTTTAGACATAGGCCGGACAACCCAAATCTTAACTAGCTTAAGACATAAGCTCTTCCCATACCATATCTCATATGGAGTGGTAGGCAACTGATTTGATTCGAACCCTTTTCAATAGGTATGCAGCTTCTCAAGTGCATAACTCCCAAAAGGAAATAGGTAACTCAGTAGTACTCATCATAGAGCACACCATATCACATAGGGTGCTATTGCTCCGTCCCGATATACCATCGTGCTATGGTGTATACGGAGGAGTAATGCTGAGAGAGAATCTCATTCTCCTTTAGAATAGTCCAAGAATTCCGTGCTCAAGTATTCTCCTCCTTGATCTCATCAAAGGACATAATACTTATACCCGTATTTTGGTTCTCTACTTCTAACTTATATTCTGTGAATATCTCAAAAGGTTCGGACTTGTGTTTCAACAGGAACATATGTCTGAATCAAAAGAGATCATCAGAGAATTTAATGAAGTACAAAGAACCGCTCCTGGCATGTGTAGACAGGGGACCTTACATACATCAACATGTATCAATCCCAAGAGTTTACTAACTCTTTGTCTGTTTCCAATAAACAGAGCTATGGTCGTCTTATCTTTGTGACATGACTGGTAAGTTTCACAAGATGTAAATTCAAACTGATTTAAATATGCATCTAAATGTAACTTCAGCCAGTCGGGTCGCATTGATATGACCCAGTCTATAATACCTCAAGAAGGATTTGTTCATTTCTGAATTCTTCCTCTTGTGTGTGTTCCGTATACTAAGAACTGTAGTTTGATTCAGAACTTTAATGCTTTTAGATAACGTGCCTGAACCGATCAACTTTTGATATAGGAAATGTTCAAAACATTATCCAACAATACAAAATTATATCCTTTCTTTACTAATAAAGAGACTGATACGATTTTATATATCAGGTTCGGTATCTAATAACATTCGTTCAGAATCAATGTATTGGTAATACAGGGTGACAGTGACCAACAGACTTGGCTGCAATACTTTCCCCGTTTTCTGTCTCATGAAACTTATCACCCGTTCTCAGTTCTCTACCTATCTGTAGCCCTATGTAACAGATTACATATCTGGGATCCTGATCCGGTATCAAATACCCAGGACGTAGAGGATACTGAGAAACAGTTCTGTATAATGAACACACCCGAAGATGATGCATCAGTATGCACTTTCTTCGTTTGGGCGGCACGGGAAATCTGGTATTCCCCAATATCCTGCTCTTTCTTATAACTATTATAAGTTGGAGCGGGACCAACGTTCCCCAGCTCAGTATAACAAGCGGGTTCGGTCAATAATCCGTATTATTATCTTGATTAAGGCGTGATATGGTCGCTACCTGGAGAGAGATAGAAGAAAACACTCAGCGTGCGCTCTTGCAAGAATAGATTGGTTATTATTTTATCTAATCAGGATGGCTCCCACTATTTTTATCAAATCTTCCTTCAAACCCTAAAAGGAAAGACTAGCCGGGATTAATTACACACTACAAGTTCGCCAATCTTTCAGCCAGTCCAGTGTCGGTACTTTGAGGGAGGTCCCCCGTGCTTTCGCACGAACCTAATTAATGTAAACCTCGTTTTCCCAGAGGCGTAACCTCGTTAACACCTTTCTAGACACCTACTTGATCGGCTAATTGTAATGTATAAAACTCTCCCAGGAGTAACTCTTACTCGCAGTGGGTATCGGGATCCAACTATCTCATAGAAGGTATGCAATCTCATTGCAAATTTCAACACTTGAAATTCCCGATAATATTTTGCCCCTAGCGTGCTATGACCTTGACGCATGCCAAACAACCCATAGTCCGCTAGTCAAGTTCAACCCGTACATTTCTTGATTGAATTAAACCCACCCGCACGACCCTTGACGCATGCCAAACAACGCCGTACGAATACCCTAATCCAATCGCATCGTATGCTAGCAGATAAGCACTAGTTAGCTACCGTACACTACGCCTTGACGCATGCCAAACAACCGCAGCACGAATACTAACTAGTACTTATCTGAAATGACGGAGGGCTGCGACAGGTTTTTCTGAAAACCTATTGCGTAATGAACTTGATATCGTTGTAGAATCAAATGATTTTAAAATGGAGTGCTTTTGAGGCTTTTCTAGTTTTGCTAAAGGAGTCACTCCCGGTGAAGGGATCGTCGGTCCTTTCCTCGTCGAATGAGGTGCGGGATATATCATATATATCACTGTGCAAAGCAGAAACTATAGAAGCAATCAAAAGACAAACCGAGGGTTGTAGCATCTGCCAGTTATTGCTAAAGGGGTCACTCCCGGTGAAGGAATCGTCGGCCCTTTCCTCATCGAATAAGGTGCAGGATATATCATATATACCGCTGTGCAAAGCAAGAACTGTAGCTACCTGTTTTATTTTTGAAATTCGATTCCACAACATCTTAGGTTTCTTTTATTTCATTAATCACATTAATGAAGTCCCATCATTTAAGTACTTAAACATCACAGATAAATACGACGTACACTTATGCCATCCGCATTCGCCTCGATGTCCCCTCGTGCACCGTTAGGTTAGGTGACTAACGGCAGAGCGGGTCAGGGCTAGCGCGGGTGTAAAACATAAGTAACGTCTATATAATATATCATATATACTATATACAGTATCAATCACAGAACATATCACATGATCACATCACAGATATCGCAGCAGAAGAATCATATGAAACATTGGATATATTAGGACGTCCGTGTTTTCAATACGAGCCAGTATAAAACACGGATTCCACGGTCGCGATGAATAGCCAAACCCACACCCCTAGACCCCTACGAGAGCGGCAAGCAACCCTACCAATTCTAGAGTTAGGAGACCCGGACTCGACTCCTCGAGTTGGTCTCCCACTGGACTCCAGAACCCGGTTACTTGTGCCCTCCTCCTTGGGTCTATCCTAGTGCGGAAAAGTAAATAATATACAAACGGTGACATCTTCCGCAACCTGGAAGTGCCCTAATAAAAGAATATAACATACAAGTTTTTACATGAATGAAAATGAAAAACACTCATCTCACATAAAAAAAACCCGGCTATTCAAACACGACGATCCAATATAACATATCCAGCAACACATAACATCGCATGTCATCAACGTAAGTAAATATGCCCATCCCAATTGTCGTTGACATATAGCAACAAAACCGGCGATATCACATATTACACTTACGGTCACAGAAAAGAAAGTGTAAAACTACAACAGTTGGAATCCGCAACCTCTTTAGACATCGCATGCCTAATCAAATGAAATACTTAGACATCGCATGCCTAACAATTATAAACCCCGCATTTTAGTCTCATTATCGAAAACACTTTTCAATATTAAGTCGGGCAATTCAACAAGATTCCCGACATCCTGATCGAATGCTCGTCGCAAACTTTAGTAGGCGGCAGCACCCCCGACGCCGTCGACGAAGTGCACCAAGGCGGAACACCGCTGCCGCGAGCACCCGAACGGATGCTTTCGGCGACGGGGTTCTCCTACAGTCACTTGGTCGGGGATATGGGGTGAGGCTGTCTATTAAGTTTACCCAGTGAGTATCCGCGTACGCTACGTGATTGCGACGGACTTTTGATCGCATCAAAATTCCGTGGCAACCGATCAAGTGAGACTAAAGTGCTATGTTTATAACATTCATTCAGTTATCTCATAACTATTTGTGAATTCCAAATATTGTATCGCATTCCAGATAAATAGAAAATGTTAAACTTTCCGATCGAACAATCGAACACCCAAGTTTTCCCGAAACAGCTCAACACATGAAATAAGTTTAACAACATTCACTTCGTGCCTCAGTACCAACGGTCCAGCCGTAGAAGGGTCAAGCCAACACCTCACATGTGGCACGCCGTACTGCCCCAAACCCTAAGGTTCAAAGGGCAGTTCAAGACGGTCACATAATCGAGTTAAGGTTTGTTGTCTTCTAGAGGGACCATCGCGTTACTTGCACTACTTAGAACGTCATTAAACTATGGAAAAGTCCAACAATTGGAAATTTCCCGGCAGGGGAAAAAGTGGGTATTTATATCCGGTCGAACTTTTTAACATGCTCTAAATATACCCGGAAAAAACACAGACAAAATTAGACAGTCCGATCGAATCTCCGAACTCCCAATACAACCCAGAAAACTCAACTCTTGAGTTCAAATTAAAAAATTCCCAGGAAAACCAGCACTGCAAAATAGGAATTACTGTGTAAAATTCATTGAACAAGGTGACCATACGGCCACGGAACAGCCGCACGAGCCATGCTCGTGCCGCGGAACCGCGGCGGATTAATGAAATTGGGCGATCGAATTTCACAGTAACTCTTACAATCTCCTGCTGATTTTTCTGCATATTTTTAATTCGTAAAAATCCCCGATTTTAAAAAATGTACAGAAAGCATTTTAGAGTTAGGGTTTCGGTTCGATCGGACTTCTAACTCCGTCTGTGCATCGCCTAAGACTCTAGCTAGGCTCTGATACCATTGTAGGGTTCCTAGGCACACTAATGAGGTCTCACAAGGCATCAACCATGCCAATTTCAAAAAATTCCGGTGCCGAGAAACCCTAATACGGATCGTTAACTAGAGTTTAGGCGAAACAACAAGCTACTAAACTACTTTAGTGCTAAGTGAACGGAAACACAACCTTTGTAGATCCGGTCCTCCACCTCCATAGCTCCGTGATGAAGTCCCCTCGCTGCGATCATCGGATCCCGGGCTCTAGCGTCGGCTTCATCGGAGAAATAGGCGGGCTAGGTCGTCGACTTCGATGCCGAAGATGATCTACGTCGAGGCAACACAAGATCAAGCTCCAACTTCACCAAGCCATGAAACTTGTGAAGAAAACACCCTATACTACTTGGCAAGTGGTAGAGGATGAAGAAATAGGAAGTGGGTTCACTTTAGAATTGGATTTCTCACTCTTTTTCTCATTTTTCTATTGAAGCTAGCAAGCTTCTTTCTTGAAGAAGAAGAAGAAGAAGATAATATGATAAGTATTTTCAAAATAGAAAATAATATGATACTTATCATATTGCAACCATGGTTATGTGTAGAGAGTAAACTAAGGTTAGGTGAATGGTTAGGTTAGGCATGAAACAAAAATGGTAGACTTTTTCAAAGCTTCATGAAGCTTCAACAAAGAAACAAAATTAGCCACCATTTTTCCTTTTGCCAAAATGAATAAATAAATAAATAAATGAATGAATAAGTAAATTAAACAAAACCCTAACCATTTACTTAACCAAGGTTTAAACTAAACATACACACAAACATGCATATATCATCAAACATGATACAATCAAGTGCACAAAAATATATCACATATACAATGTGCACTTCAAGTGAGAAAATCCATTTTAAGTGAACCAATATTAGTTAATGTAAAGTAATATATCAAATATATAATTATACATTAAATCATTAAATCAACAGTTGATTTAACGATCCGATCATATCGCATATGACCGACTAATATTCAATGTATCGGCTTATCGAATCAATCCTTGATTCGATAACTAGGTTATATCGCATACAACCAATCGATACATTCATCGCGAGAATAGAATACGGTATCACATACACGCATTATTCTCGGTCCCGCACATATCTCATATGCGCTCCTATTTCGTTTCACTTGAGCCAGGAAACCTCTGTGTAGGACTCTAAAGACTCGTCAATACGCCGGCAGCAGATGATGATCATATCAAGCACCCACAAGCCGCAAGCGGTCTGCTAAACGTAACGGCCACCCGGGTATTGAGCGATCAGAAGATCGACGAGCAAGCCCGCTCATACTCCTGTGAATCCAACCAGTAACACTTACCGTACAGTCCGGTCTCGTCGTCTGATATGTCGCATATCTCGCCTAGGGGTGGTAAACGTCAGACCCCAATAGCTCGATAAGTCATGTCGATATGAGGTCTATAACAGTTCGAGAAACTACAGGTAACACTTACCAGTAAATCTCAGCAACCCTGGCCAGGGATTTCCGGTTATAGCCAATCGAACACAGCGCAACATCAACTCCCTATACCGGGAGAGACGAATCCCCTCCTATCGCTCATTGCCTCCATGTGAATCGGGACTGTACCCAAAAACCACCGTTTTGCACGCCCTCTTGGACGTGGTAAGGTGGAAATCAAAGCACAGTGGGAATCACACAAGACTCTATGACGATCTCGGGTCAACAGACTACTCTGTACCAGTGTCACCAGAGAACTGCCATCTGACGTAAGGTATAATACCATCTGGGAGTTCTCGGTGAGTCCGTCCAGTGTACCCAGTCTCCACTGAGCACCCGCACACCATCTCCGATGTCAAACACCAATGGATATGGGATCATCCATCGCCCATCTGTATGGGTCGAGAAGGTATACGCTAGTCTACTCTGGTATATCGATGCCCCGTCTTGATACACCCACGACTAGGGACCTTGAAGGATGTACTTATGGACTACCATGTCCCCACTAGTATGATCCGCATCATAGTCCAGGTAGTTAAGTACACATCCTAAGGGCTTTACCAACATGTAACAGAGAGACAATCAGTGTACACGTTAAGGTAAAGATCAACCAGATAGCATACTATCATGTCGAGCAAGAAAGTCCTCCCTATATATGTCCAAGCATCCACTACAATATACATCCTATGTATAGCAATGGCCTCTAGGGCATACATATAACTAACAACACCTCTATATGCGCATAGATAAATGAAAGAATGCATGCAAGTATATGTGTACGTATATGTGTGAGTGCAACCACTACGCTAGGGTTTCGCACTATACTAAACCAATACATCCTTATCACCAATAATACCATTATTACCATCAATAATCCTAAACAACATATAATAAATATATATGTGTATACGTATTCGTATACATCACCACGGACTGCGGGGGTGCTATACGCCATCCACCCGACTTCTCCCCGTAGATATAAATCTACTCACCTTGCTTCTCATGTGTCGGTGCCGATGTCACCATCTTCATCTTCTTTGCCTCAACATCACGTAGGGTACCTACAAGTATATCACAACGCTAAAGCACATGAAAATCACATCGGAAACCAAAATAGCACACGCTACTCGCATAGGTAAAAACCTATCGTCTCGCATGTAAACACGTTCAATATCCACTTGTCGTTGACGTCCAAACGCCACCCGACAGAAACGAATCACCAAATACCAAAATCCATGCTAAAACAAGCCGTAAATCATACGCCAACTCAAGCAAATCAACCCAGATTTTACCCTAACTGGAATTTGTCAAAACTAGACATACCCAGGGTCAAGACTAGAGGAAACAGGGCCATGCACAAAAATCGAGACAGTTCCCTCCTGCTCTGGCCGCAAATTGCGGCCAGAAGGAATTAATTGGCGGCCGTACTTTGGAGTTGGGGGCTAGGGTTTGGTGTGGTGGTTCCATGGTGCCTGCACATCTCACTGTCAACTCAGTTTTATTTTTGGGGTCTCGGGGTGATAGCAGATTCCTAAATACAATCACAGATTCACCAAACGACACCATATCGACACAAAACTAGTATTGATGCACAAGAAATGAGATACTACTCTAATAGGTGCAGAAATTACCTCAAGAAAATTCTTGAGTTGCTCAAAGTCCTCCAAATCCAATCTTGCTAGGTTCAATGTGTAGCTAGTGAGCTTGGGAGCAAGTTTTGTGAAGTGGGAATGGGGTTTTGGTGAGGGAAATGAGGGATCTATGAAGTGAAGGGGAGGGAGATGAGGGAGGAGCAGGATCAGCAGCAACTCTTGTGGATGGGGAGAGAAAAATGAGATGGGGAAAGGAGAAGGGATGGTTCAAAAAGTCAAAAGCAACTACTCTCTCTCTCTCTCTCATCATCACACTTACTTTTTCATTTTCTTTACTTTTCTCTTTCTTCTCACCCAATAGTGAACCCAAAAGAACAACCATGGCAATAGAAAAGTAACACAAATGTAACAAGTGTGGAAAATGATATGTGCACATTTTTGCACAAAAAAGCTAAAAATCCAATTAGCGATTTTTAATCGCGATTAGCACTAAATTAGCATATAACTAATCTTAAAAACTTTAAAATGGCATAATTCCATAAAATACCCTATTTTAGAATTTTCCATAATTTTTCCCCATTTATTTGTATTTAATTATACCCGAATATTAAAATATTCATTAAAATAATATTAATTTATAAAAATTTCCCAAAAATCATATTTTATTATTTTGAAAACGTTACAACTAGTTTTAAATAAAATACCATAAACTTTTAAAAGCTAAATATTTATCATTAAAATACCTCAATAATTAAAACACATGCTCATGAAAACCCTAAATGTTATAAATCACTCTCGATCTTTTATTTTTAATTTATATTAAAATATTTTTCATAAAACCCACTCGAGATATACAAAACAATATTTTAAGGACTCTAGTAAATATAGGTTTAAGCGAGATCAATTTTCTTGAGCCCCGGAGAGCCGGAGAAAGTGTGTGCTTGCCTATTTAAGTTAGACAATTTAAGGGAGTTATCAATGGCAATTGTCTTGAAAAAAGACAAAAATCCTGCCGTCCGTGTGCAGCAGTTGCCGATAACTCCCGAACCTAAGAACTCAAGAGTTAAATCAGTTTATAAGTGTCTGACTCAATCTGAGTTACCTGAATCCAAAATCAAATACGAACCTGAATACTTGATCATGAACCCGAATACTCAAAATCAATATCAAACTCAAATTTGTATACTTGACTTGACTTGACCGAACCATAGTTATAACTTGACATGAACTCAACATGACTACTTGAACACATGATTACATTCTGAACATGAACATGAACATTTTGTATCCATGGTTTCAGCTAAGACATGTAAACATAATCTATACAATACATTATGCGGGGATAAAGGGATAGATTGGTTCGGAACGTATATCGTGGCACGAGAGATTACTTTAAAAGACACCTACATAAATTCACGTGCCGTTGTCCCGTGGATTATGACGGGGCCTTATACTACATGTTACCATAGTCCACGGGGTAAGATGGACTCCTCTCGTATACATGAATACTTTCTTTATCAAAGTACAAATAACCATGTTAGAATAACTATCATATACCTGTGAACCATCATATACAACTTTACATGTTCATTTCACATTATACATCATCTTCTATTTCTCTTTTGGGACTTACCGAGCGCTAATTCGCTGACGACATTCATTTCTGTTTCTTTCTTTGGAATGTTCGTCAAGAGGACTGGATTCTGAGGAGATAAAGCCAAGCCGGGAGGACTTGGACCAGCTTGTGGCATAACTATATTACTAGCTCCTTCCAGCATGCATTTATTTTCTGTATGTCATTGTTTAGGCATTTGCTTTATATCATTGTATCCTTTTATTACAAACAATTGTATGTAAAGTTGAATGTAAATAAAGTTGTTGTTCATTTTACTACTCTTGTCATTCTTATTCATTTATATATTGCTTAATTACGTTTAACGTATTTATTTCATAGTAAATACGTTGCGGGCTTGCCACGTCACCGTTTCCGTCTATTGAGAAGCGGGGCGTGACATGTCATGTGTAAAGCACATGACATATTTTGTTCCATCTTTATCCTTTTCTCCTAGTTCAAAGCACTATCGACCTCTTTAATTTCTCCTCTCTTTTTTCTTTTATTGCTTTTGCATTGTTCTTGGTTTGAAATTCGGGTGCCCTAATACAAATTGGGACCAAGTGCCATTGAGAAGATAGAGAATTTTAGTTATGATTAGCGAGGGATGGTTAGATCATTTATGCATGGGGTTAACGACAAGGCTATTTAGTTACAGAATGAAACCACGAGGGCCTAACTTGTCCCATTTACTTCATATTAATTGGAGCACACTTGCAAAAAAGCCTGTAGATGGGGCGAGTTAGGTCCGAAATAGCATGTTCCAAATCCAAACCAGTTTATATTTATGGGCATATACCCACTCATTTACCCAACGAGTCTATATGGAATGATCCCAGACCCAAATCCATTTATAATTGGGTAAGACCCGTTTCCCTAGACCCATTTATCTACTCTTTACTTTTATAAAACAAATAAAGAAAAGCATATAGATAATTTATAAATAAAATTAAGAATATGCGTTTAAACATGACAACTTATAAAGTTAATATGCAAACTATAATGGGTTTGGGTCCAAACGGCCCAAAACCGAAGAGCCCCATACCAGACCCATTTATCAAACCACTAAACAGATTTGGGCCGGATCGGGTCTGGGTGTAGACAAACTTATACCGGATCGAGAATTTAACAATGGATCTGGCCTAGACTCGACCCTTGGCAGGACTACTTGCAAATAGATTGCAAAAGAATTAGTTCCAAAGTTCTCAATGCTTTCTTTTTCAGTAGATATGGTATCCTTTGGAACCTTATTTTCTCCAATAAATTTATTTGTCTCAATTATTTAAGCATCCTTTTCTTATCTTCTAAACTACAATTATTTATTCAAGTACCAGATGCTTTGTTAAGCTTATGACCATATTCAAGTTTGCTATTTGATTCATTTACTACTTACAAGCAAAAGATCCTTTTTCTAGTGTCACATATCCTATTTATAGCCTGTCAATTTAACATGAGTTGGACCTTCACATATCAATTAATCTTTTGATGAATATCTCTCTCTCTATATATATATATATATACAGAGAGAGCTCTCTCTCTGTATATATAGAGAGAGAGAGGGGGGGGAGAGAATAATGGAGGAAAGAGGCCAAAGAAGGGAATTTCCTTCTATGGCGTCGAAAAAATACGCCCTCTCTCATTTTTTCCGACGATCGGCACCCATCATCTTCATCGTTATCATCTAAGATGTGGGTACACCAAATTTCATGTGATTTTACAACCTTTTCACCGTTGATTTAGTAATGTAAAAAGTTCTGTTGTCCGTAAACCGTTAATTTTGAACCCACTAAATCAACGGTGAAAAAGTTGTAGAATCACATGAAATTTGGTGTACCCACATCTTAGATGATAACAATGAAGATGATGCATTCCGATCGTCGGAAAACACGATGGAGGGTGAGTTTTTTCGACGCCATGGGAGTAAATTCCCTCCTCTCTCCTCCATTTTATATATATATATATATATATATATATATATATATATATATATATCTCCCTCATTGTATGAACTTTGCTAGTTATCATCCAAATTCCATTTAGACCATCATAAGTTATTGCATCCAATAAAGATCAACACTAAAGGAGAGTGGTTGCTTTAATAGTCTCCTGGAATAAAGTTACATATTTCAAATGGGAACTAGTTATTACATAAAGTGGTCGACATCGTATAGGACGTATCTTGATCCGATCTAATACCGATTAAAATGCTAATGGAGGCTCCATGTGTTTGTTGATTGAAGGGGTGGATCTCGATCTGGTGGTGAAAAGAAGACCAATGTTGTGATAATGTATATAAACAGATCTAACCAACGAATACCGAATCACAAGCACAATACGAAAAGCATACACCAAACAACAAGAACACCTGATATATCCAGATTCGATGCAACTAGCACCTAATCCTGCAACCGCGACGAGAAACTTCTACTAGATAAATAATTACATGAGATACACTAGCTCCTTGCAACACCCAATAGAAGAAAACCCAAATCCAAATTTACCTCCTTTCTCGCTTACTTTCTTGGATTTTATGGCTGCCTCTTTTGGTGGATACAATATTAGGCACCCCAAAAAAAACCTCGCAATACCAATGAGCAATATCTCGGTTGATATGGCCGGCACTTCCCTTTCTAGGGAGAGTGCGGGTTCGAACCCTAGGAGAGAAAATGGCAACAAATTAACGCTTTTAGGAAAATTTGTGGATCTCCTGGCTGCACGTGTGTTGTGTGCTTGTGAGTGTTGTGTGTGCTTGGGTGAGGTGGCCCAGTTCAAAAACAAAAAAAAAACCTAGCAATCAACTTCTATATATAGTGCAGAAAGACTTGGCCAAGTGGTAAAATCTCTAATATTTAAACGTTAATTGCTTCTTGATACATATATGGACATAAACTTGGATATATAAAAGATTGGGAAATACTAAAAAAATTCCCTGTTAATTTCTTCCCTATACATATTTAGACACTATCCCACTAAATATATATTCATATGTTGCTAATCATTTCAATTGTTGAAGGCTTCCAGTTTGAAATATTAGTTTGAGAAGTTTTGTCATCACTGCTTTTCTCTAGTCTATCTTAATTTTACTTTCATGGTCATCACTTCTCTCTCAAGTAATTTTGTTCTGGTGTTGTTAGAGCTTGCCATTAAATTTTCTTGGTTACTCCTCCTCAGGTCAAAAGTTAAACCGTTTGTTTTTGTTTGTTTGTTTTGCCACATTGGTGAAATCGCTTGTTTTTTTTTATTGTGGTGGAAACAACAAAACCTACTTACCTTTTTCAGAAAGAGCTAGCGTTAGAATAATAATGATGTCATTTTATAATGTAAAGACAAATTCAGCTAGCTACCTTATGAAAAGGTCTCTTCATATTGTCTTTCTTTAAGTTGTCTGGGTGTCTTCCTTAACCTTGAAGAATTTAGAATACTTCGACCAGTTACTAAATATTTTGAAAATATTTCTTTTAATGATGGCCTTCTCTATCATCTACCAGTAATTAAGAAAAGATCAAATGAACAAACAATTAATTTGAAAACTTCATCAAATCTATCATATGTATAGCTTGACCAATATGTTTAGATGAAGATGTTGTTACCCACAACTATTTTTTTCAAATTATATAAAGGTTATACTTCTCGCAATTTCAATTTATTTTAAGAAACTTTCCAGTTAGAATTATCACCTTAAATTTTTGATAGTTTTTAACAACATGAGAATCACCTTTCTGGCTCATTCCTGGCAATATCATGAACATATCTGGCTGCTTTTAATTACACATAGAATCACCCTTTTGGTTCTTTTGGACACTATTTTTTCCCCCTTGAATTTTTTCCTTAATCCCCAAAGCCTCCTCCACTTCTTCCCTTGTGAAGTTCTCTTTCACATGGCTTGTGGTAAACCTAAATGAATGACACAAACTTTTAGGGTCGGCTGTATGAATTCGTAAGGGCCATCTCTCGTCGGTTATAAAGAATGAAAAATGCTCGGTTTTGCAGTGTTAAGAGCTAGCTCATGTGTGGGAAAATGGACAACTCATCAAGGTAATATGTACTTGAGGTATTTAATTGATATATGTTTCAATATGATATGATTTGTTTCCTTTATATTGTTTGTGCATTGTTACCAGTATTGGCAGTCACTATACTTGCACATTTTTTTTGTTTATTTCTAACAGATTCAAGATGGAGTCCTCTAATATCTATTCTTATCAGGAGGAAAATACTCTCCTTCTCTGTGGAGGACAACCTCCAAGGTTTCCGTTTTCGCCGTTCCTCTCTACGCAAGCTCTAAGAACAACCTCCATCATTTCTGCTTTCGCCATCCCTCTACGTTTACTATAAGTGTTAAGTGTCAAGTGTAAAAATACAGTGTCGTCTCTTCAGTTTCGGGTTAGATACTCCCTCCATCACAATCCAAATGGGTAAAAGTCTGGTTAGAATTCTAAATTGGTGACCTGAAATTTCTCAGGACCTGAAAAAAATTTCAGAATACAAATTGCTCTTCATTCAACTAATCAATCATCTTGAAAACACAATCCGATGGGGAAAACCATATCAAATCAAAAACCTCAATCAACTCCTTCATAAGTTCCCTCAAATTCACAGTTCCACACAACTTATGCATCAGCAATGAAACAAGACCGAGCATCGGCAAACAAGGGATTAATCACCTCAAAATACATTAAATACCTTTAAATAAGAACTTAAGTTATATCCAAAGCATCGCTAGTGCAAAATGGTACTGGAAACAGAGAAGCTCTTCAATTAACTGCGCAACAGCTAGATAAAAAAGTTACAGCAGCATCTACGGAAGACAAAACATTACATAAGAAGAGAGATTAGGCAGTAGAGTCAGGCATTGTATGCCTCATATCTTATTGGATCAAAGCTCTTACGATGGATTTAAGCTCTACGATTGACACCAGCAGCGCCGGGAGCTCCAGCTGCTGTCTGAGTTTGCGAGCTGGTCTTCGTAGCAGTTGACAACGCCAAATCAGTGCTCAGCTTCTCCATTTTCTTCCTGTATTTAATGCCGCACGCATTGCAAGCACTCTGCAAATTACAATATTACAAAATTTCATGTATGAGATTAGCGTTGAGAACAATTAGAGATCTTTTTAAAGTGAGATGTGATGGAAGATTTCTTTCTTTTTAATGTTTCATTATTCGACCATTTTATGTGCACATTATCAAACAAACTTGCCTTCCGAATTTCTGTGATATTTCACTACAATCAATTTTTTTCAACCATTCAAATGAGTTGAAGATTGGGATTGTAGTTGAAGTTATAATGTTATATATGCTGATATATATATATCGTGCGCTCACGCGTCACACACGCGTACACACACAAGCACGTGTGTGTGTGTGTGTGTGTGTGTGTGTGAGAGAGAGAGAGAGAGAGAGATGAAAATTTGATAATATCTTCAACTTTGAATTAGAATATGAGAAATCAGGTTTGTAACAACGACAAGGGAGAAAATCTATGAAGCTAAAACTCTTGCAAATTTTGAGTGAAATTGCTCATTAAGAAGTTTGCAAGCACATTTGTTATTTATTTGATTAAAAACAAATCCTATCATAAAGAAAGAAATTTAATAAAGAAATGCATCATAAGATTTAGAAAATTTGGAAATTCAGTTTAATTGGATATGTATACCTAACATAAAAGGATAAGAATAGATATTAAAAAGAGAAGTTATTTGGTCTTCAACCGAAACCATCCACACACTTTTGAATCAAATTAATGGAAATTATCCTATTCTGTAACCCTAAATTGAAAATTGTCTGCTGGGGAGCCCTTCAGCTTCGCTAACCTATCACTCTAAAGACCTGGTTCCTCTCTGGTTGATTTCAACAGAGGCTAGTATCTCTCATCCTGTCTGGTTGATTTACAAATAGTACAAGTACAAGCCGACAAATGAATCATATTATAAATTTTACAAGAACAACAAAATATTTCATGGTATGTTTACAAATTCAGTTTATAACGGAATATTGTTTTTTACAATGTCACGACAAACAATTGAATAATCAACACCGCGACAAACCAAAGAACGACCGATAATGCTAAAAACCATTCAAAGATCAACAACGCGACAAACACTATAATGATCGCACCACGACAAACTACATAATAAATGGGTTGGTGTGTTAATCGATCAGGTTGGATGTTGATCCTTGTTCAACGAAACTATGTTTTTGGTAATTTTGACAACCAATCATGCAGCGCCATTAAATCAATTTTATATAACAACTAAATTTTAATAGGGGTTTTGGATCTATCATGTGGATTTTCAATGTACCAGCAACCGCTAATAGCAGCAACCCAAATCCCTTCCTTGGTAGGTTGGGAAAACAACCCAAAAAGAATCTGTAACATGCATCGGCTTATCAAATTATTTGCTTTCCAAAATAAAGAAGAAAAAAAAAACTTAATGGTTCTTCCCCAAAATAAAAAAGATTTTTTTTTCTTTGTCATCTTCTAAAAGTCCCTTCATTAAGATGATGAAAGCATTCATATTAGGACCTAATTTGAAGCTCGTCAAGAAAAAGATTAGAACTTAATGGTTCTTCTCCAAAATAAAAAAGAATTTTTTCCCTTATCATCTTCTAAAACATCCTTTATTAAAATGATGAAAACATTCTTATTAGGACCTAATTTGAAGCCCATCCAATCAGATGTTGGATCAGATAGGGAAGTGAAAAGACCAAAAATACCAACTCAAGTAATTTGCATGCAACAAAATCCTAACACAACATACGATTCAAGTTAAGTGCGATCTCAAAAAATATATATATGATTAATTTATGACAGTAAATATTTAACACCATTATTACCTTAGGTCCCTTTGGACCATTCCTCCATAGAGGAGTGTCAGTTCCTCCACATATACAGCATATAGGAGAAGGCGATGTTGGAGGTCGCAATGTGAGAGTCACATCAACCCCAGAGTTTTCATAGTTTGAATCAGATAAACGACCAAGCAAATCCTTTTCTTTTACTGCTGCAGTGATTTTCGAGACTGAAGAAACCGATGAGGCTGATGCGGAAGAAGAACTTGGAGAAATAGATTTACCAAACAATTTAAACTCCATTTATTTAGAGAAACAATCAAGTATTTGGAGATCCCAACTCTAAAGAAGAATATGTTGGCGATGATAGAAGGAGGACCCTATATATAGGAACTAAGAGCAAAGAGATGTGTGCGTACAGAGATCTCTATGTTGGTGATAGCCAGCAAGGTGAGTCGATCTGTTTCTGATCCGAGTGTGTATGTAATGTGTATGCTTACATGTATATGTGTACGTGTATGTATATTTGTATTTGTATTTGTATTTGTATGTGTGTTGTGTTGTTGGGAGAGAAAGGGTTAGTTCTCGTGAGAAGAGAGAGAAACCTACTGCATTGGGAGCTGTTACATTTAATTTCTAATCAATGGAGTAGTAACCCAACTTTGGCTGCTAACCAAGTTATAAACAATAGTAATAAGTAACAGTTACAAAGAAAAGAGTTGACCCTATCATCTATGTACACCATAAGGACTGTACCTAGATAAATACAGGAATCCACAATTTCATGTTCATGAGTACCTGATATTTCTTCTTCAAGTTAAAAAACTTCTCACATTCAGTAGATCGAACACGATAAAAGAAAATTAATTTCAGAGTTCTTGATATTTCATCTCTTAAGAAAAATCGTAAATTAGCAAGTGCAGGATTCAATTTGAGTTTTTTTCTTTTTCTTTTCATCATCATATTGTAATAAAATAAATTTTTTATCACTTGCTTATTTGAAAGTATATAGTAAAGCGCTTTATAACTACTCTTCTGAATGAAAGCCATCTTCTGCAACCCTTTTGTTATGTTCTATTTTCAAAGATTAGTATTTAGAAATGACAAGGTGGTGTGGCACCATGGCCTATGCTACCACATGTCAAAATTGTATATGGGCAAGGTCGTCTTCCTCGAACCTTTGTACAGTTAATCTATTTATTAGGAAATAGATAAATGAACTTTTATTTTATTTTCTTTCCATCTTCACCTTCATTTCCTCCTCACATAGGGGGAGTGGATTTATCAAATAAGGAATTTCTTTATATATTAGGACATTCTCTATCCTCTAATTGCAAATATGCAAAAAAAAGGTTACATGCATGCATGAATGATCACATGCATGCATGTATGATCAAGTGATTCGAATGGTTTTCCAAGAAAGGAAATGATTAACAATATATTAGAGGTTGACATTATTTGTCATTCTTTTTTAAAATTTTGAGTTATTGATATTAATTTTTGGGTGACACAATTTTACTGGCTAATTGGAAGTATGTGATAATGCTATTTTGTCCTGCTAAGCCTCTCGCAACTTTCACCTTGAGACCCGAGTGGATGCCAAACTACATTGGGAGCTCCACCCACTCCGTCGGTAAAGGCACCATAATTAATGCCCCCCTCCTTCTGGCTAATGTAGAAAATCCTATGCTGACGAAGCCATGATGAATTTAACTTGCGGTTTTTAACATGAAAAGAAGAGAAAAAAGAAATTAAAAAAAAAAAGACAAGACAACAAATTTCAAATCAACCTTCTTAACTCTGTTTCTAATATTCTACCTTAATTCAACACCCAACAATCTCCCTATATTTTTTTTAATCTTCAAACTCAATAAAAGAATTCCAGGAGTCAGTACATACTTTCAAGTAGGCCAAAGCTTTAATAAAGACTTCAACTTGGCTTATGCAAAAAAAAAAAAAATTAAGGATAAATGTCAGCAATTAGGTTCGATCCTGTGATAACACTTTGGCATTGAGTCATCAAACCACTAGGCTAACTATAACAATTGATAAGATTGATAGCATTTTCTATTTATATACTTTCTATCTTACTTATATATGCCGAGATTCTCGATCCAGGTAGGACGGCGCCTACGCCCAATCCAACCTGGATCCGCCCCTGCCAAAACCTTCTTTCACTTTCTATACTCTACATCCAAAAAAACCTAACAGTCTGCCTTCTGTTTTCAATTACTCTTCCTAAACTCCAACAATTACTTTCCCATGTTTTATCTTTCTCCCTTATATAATCCTAAGGCTAAATTGCACGTAAATACCCAAGGTTTCACCGCTTTGACAGATAAATACCTAAGTTTCTATGAGTTGAACATAAATAGCTATCTTTGACACAAGCATTTTTATGACTAACGAAAGTAACGGCAATGGTAAAATAACCGTTATATCACCTTCATATATCACACAAAGGTAGTTAAGGGCAAACAGAGTAAATAATTGGTATTTATGTGCAACTCATAGAAACTTTAGGGTATTTATCTATCAAAACGGTGAAACCATGGGTATTTACGTGCAATTTAGCCTAATCCTAAAACCATACAAATCTTCCCGGTTTTCATTTTCTATCTCCAATGACCATAAATCCTACAGTTCTCTGTCCCATTTCATACCTCAAAAACCTCTTTTTTAATGAATAGGAAAGTAAACCCTAAATTTGACTGTAAAGCCTCTGTATGAAAGGAACATGGCTTATTTAAGCATCTTTCTTGAATTCTTAATAGAATATTCCAAAAACGCCGGTTTAACTAGTTGGAATTTTAATGGAGCAGCTTAAATAATTTTTACAGGGCTAGGATAAATATGTGTTTGTAGGAGGGAGATTAATATGATAAACAGTAAGTATAGGTGAGGCATAGGTATCAAATTTAAAATTCATTGGAGAAAAATATATACCTTCATTAATGCTCCCTTCCAGCATCAATATATACCTTCACCAATGTTCCCTTCCAACATCAATATGTCCTGTTACAAAATAACAAACATCAAAAAGAATTTAAAAGACAAAAAAGAGCACATGTCCGGAGATGGATGTGACCCAAACAATCAACATCTAGATATTCAGAAAGTATAAACAAATAGGTTTCCACAAAAAAAGTTGCAAATGTCTATGTACCAGATCATGTTACTCAACATTCTCAGTAATTATCTTTTGCTTTAGTTTTACACCCTGTGCTCCTCATTTATTGCACAACATAATCTAAATTTCCAACTTCTCCATTTCACTCTAACAACCACTTCCACCCCTAACGACCTCTAGCTATAAGCGACCAACAGTTCATAAAAGAATTAAGAGCAAATAATGAATTCAAACATCTAAAGTAACAATGTTTGAAATAAATAATGGATCGATAAATTATGTACATTTCCAGTAAGAGAGCTTTTTCCCCTTGACTACAACCCTTTCAAACTTTTTTAATGTCAGACTGCACCTCCAAATATCACCCTTCTCCTTAGGAACATTTAGACGGAAGACGAGAATGTAGGGTCGATAATAAATGCGCATGAATGAAATCTATTAAGTCAAGCAAAACGTAAGGATACAAATCCTAACGAAAAAGTATAAATGATGCAAACACACTCGCAAGAGATTAAAAAAAATTGATAACCGCGATTAAATAAACAAATTTATTACAGAAAAATCATGTCAAAATATTCACAATGCACTAAATATTTAAATTATTGACCAAATGAGTATGTATAATTTTTCAGTTGATAGAGATTGAACCCTACATAGATCTGATATTCAGAGAAAGGTGTTTAATAGTTTACTAAAACCAAATATCAATAAGTTGTTAGCTACTGAACCAAGATGGTTGTAGACATTTACCTTGTATCTGGCAAAGCTTTGATGGATTAGATTCATGCCTTCAACTTTGACGTACTGCTTCTAGATGACTCGGGTTGGTTTTTAGCATAGTCACAAATTCGTCATTCAGGTATAATTCGGCAAGGTCGAAAATTCGGATTCGGAGAACTATTCGGAAAAAATCGGCAGGTATTCGGAAAAGATTCGGTAAGTGTTCGGGAAATGTTCGGGAAGGATTTCGACCAAGAAATTAATATATGAGACGCTAGGTTTTGATTTTGTGAATTATCTGCTGTTTTTTGAATTATTCGCTATTTTTTCACATAATTCGGGAATAATTCGCGAATTATTCGCGAATTATTCAGCCCGCCGATTAAGTCGGGTGATCAAAAATTCGCGGATTCGGCGAATAATTCGCGAATTATGTGACTATGGTTTTTAGCACTTTCCTAAAGGATTTGCTTGCTCTTCAGGCTTTGCTCAATACTGCAGAAAGGAATCGAGAGAGTAGACTTGAAGGCAAAGATAGCAACAATACCATGAAAGATCATCTTCAAGTTAGCGATGGTCTAAAGTTTGATCGGTGTACGATCTGGTGATAGTCAATGGCAGTTTGTCGTCAACGATTGCGAAAGCCAAAAGACTTCAATTTTAGATGGCGAACAACATGTCTTCTTCATTTTAGATTTTTCCATCGTGTCTTCTTCATTTTAGATTACTTTTTTCCATAATATTCTCTTCTTTTCTTTTTCTTCTTTCATATATTGAAAACAAAGGCTCTATCAAGATTGGGTGGAAATATTGTAATAATATTAAAGTTGAATTGTATTGATGAAGAATTAATATTTGATTATGAATCGATATTAATGGATGATTATTATTGAGGAGTTTCAGGGATAATTTTTCAATTATTTGCTAGGATGTATACCCTCTTTACGAGAACTATTATTCCTATGCAAATTTAGAGCCAAATTGTAAAATTTTAACCAATTACCGATCAGCTCATTTAATAATCTTAAATGCAAATTAGAAAGGCTTTGGCCTTTTGAGCCTGGATATAAAATTTGCAACTAAAATCTCAACTTTCCAAATCCGCAAAAGTAAAACAAAATACAAAATAATTTAAACAACTATTTAAAACAACTTCAATAACTAGATATGGCCTCTCATTACATTTCTAAGAACCATTTGGGCTACCTGGGCCCTGGCAATGTCCATCCACTAAATGTATCTTTGCTATTTCAAAGATCATTAAAAGATATTAACTTCCAAAACTTTATCCTCATTTTAAACCATTAAATCCGCTAAAACCAACAATTACTTTTTCGTTTCTTTCATTTACTTCACAAACCCCAAAGGCTTACAATCCTTATCCTTTTAAGTGATTTTTCTATTTGGTTTCTATATACAACCTGGAATCCTTTCATATTCATATATACTTCCTTAAAGTCTTCATATTATATAAATTGTCGTATAGATTTTTTCTAGGCTATTTCATCTCTATATATTGTTGAAAATATGAATATATAGACTTGGCTTAGCAGCCCGGATATCGCAACACTTCATATTCATATTATATAAACGGTCGAATAAATTTTTCCTATTGATTTGTCATTACATATTTTAAATGGTTTTTTTTCCATATCTCACCTTATATTCTTTCTTATTTTCGATTAAATTTTTTAAGTTGCCCCTATCAACCCTTCTAACAGTTTTGACCTAGTTATTTAAGTTATTTGTAGTTTAACTCGGATTACTTTTGACTACATATCTTGACAATATTCCTTTTATATTTTTATATAATTTACCTATAATGTCTTTTAATTAGGTTGGAGCTTAATTTTGGTTTCAAGGCAATTCTTTACTTTTTCTATCTATATGTACCCATAATTATTAGCAACCAAGTTTGAATGGATGATTATCAAGTGTTCTTAAGGCAGAACTTTTGAGATGCAATATCAAAAATCTAGACTTACTAAAGATGCCAACGTCATAATCCGCGAACATTGGTTAAAGCTTAATTGTAGGGACGATTTTGGAGTAACTTTAATGATTTAAGGAAGAAATTTGAAATTACTAAGATTAAAGTGAGTTTCTAAACAATAAGAGAGAATTCGAGGAGCAATACTGAAAAACCCGATCTTAGATATCAAATAAGGAACAATTATCAAATGATAAGGGAGTTATCTTAATAACATGAAAGATTTCAAGCGAATGTATATAGATATGTATAATCAAGAAAGTATTCAAGGGGTACACACAAAAACCATTTTTTTTGCTGTGTTTGGGAATGGAATTAAGTTAGGATAACCGGAGTTTCATAAAGTTAATTATACCTATCTCCAAAATGATAATTGTCGTGTTTGGCATAGATTTTGGAGTATAGAAAACTCTGGTTTACTAAACTCCATAGCTGAGATTACCAGAGTTTAGAAACCTCTAATCCAACCTAAGTTTATTAAACTCCAAAATTTGTGAAGAAAACACCCATTTTAGAGTTTAGATAACTCCAAAACAAAAATTTGGAGTTTAGATTACTAAAAGCCAAACACCCCATCGAACCTTAACTTTTAAGGGAAGGCAAGACTTTGCAAACTAAAGATGTATGTAAGGCTTTGCAAACTAGAGTTTGCATTTCCTCTACCTTCACTAAAAAAATTAACTCCGGTTATCCTAACTCCATACCCAAAGAAGGCTTTATCAAGCATATAAAAATGGTGAACATCATTGAGCTTTTGGATTTTTCATTTTTCTTTCTTTTTGCTCAACATGTATGGTGCGCAATCAATTAATAATGACCAACTAATCTATAAGTGAGAAATGTTCTACTCCGAAAAATATTGAATTTTTCATCATGCAATGAAAGTTCAAACATGTAGATCACACGAGCTTTTGTGTATATGGTTCTTAGGCCATGTAGATCAACATGAATGATATCGATCCTCTAACAACAAAATGAAAATTGGATTTTTAAGCCTGCCGTAAAAGGAAATTCCTCTATGTCAGCTGAAGCCTTGCTTCCTTATATATATATATATATATATATATATAACGGATCCGTCAGCGCTGGTTCGCGTTTTTAAATTCACGAACCTGAATAACAGCCGCTAGATCTACTGCTCCGATTAAAACAAATTAATAAATCCATTAAATAACAAAGTAAATATTCTCTTACCTGATTTTTGGAATCCATGATTATATGATTCCAATCCTCATGATTTTAATTAATATCACCGAAAATATTTTTAATGGACCCAAAGATAGAATATCAAAATATCCAACAAATTCAATTCTCATGATTCTAAAACAATATTACCCAAAATATCCCATGATCCATATACCCAAAATAAATGAATAGAGATGCGCATGGCTTCCAAAAATTAGGTAAAAGAATATTTACTTTGTTATTTAATGGATTTATTAATTTGTTTTGATCGGAACCGTTGAAAGCAAATGGTAGATCCGACGGCTGTTATTCAGGTTCGTGGATTTAAAAACGTGAACCCGCTCTAACATATCCGTAATATATATATATATATAGTAGCGATATGGTGAGATTCTTAAAGTGAGGGAAAAATCCGACCATCATCCATCAATCAAAATGACGATCAACTCTATACATCTTATTCAGGGAATCAAATATCGATCATATCGGCCGATATATAGTTTTGGGACCCCTAACGATATGATAAAAATGTTATAATATAGCCCGATATATCGGGCGATATGACGATATCTCCCGATATATCGATGATATCTCCCGATATATCGATGATATCCGCTATATAAAGCGTTTCTCCGATACATTTCCGATATCCCATATATTGCGATATTTAAAACCTTGATCTTGTTCTACATGTCAATCAACATATGTATACAAAAATTTAGATGAGCTAGACATTTCTAAGGTATGGATATCACGGTCGCAAAATTGATGGTACTTAAAACATCGTAAAAGTTGCATACACTACATACCCTTGATGCATGACTTACAAGCCTCCGAATCGTCTAATTTTTTTACACATATTGACGTGTAGAACATGATGCAAAAATCCAACGGTCGATCCAACGGTCGAATTTTTCCATCTCACTTTAAGAATCTCATCTCACAAT
Source organism: Agapanthus africanus (assembly GCA_030015575.1). NCBI lineage: Eukaryota > Viridiplantae > Streptophyta > Magnoliopsida > Asparagales > Amaryllidaceae > Agapanthus > Agapanthus africanus. The sequence goes on along the minus strand of JASDDO010000024.1, from coordinate 860,347,774 downwards.
CTCACCCTATCGCTGCCCTATTTATATACATATATATACATATTGTGAAGTGTCCCTTCCACTGCACCAAAACTCCGAAGTTATGATGAGCGTTGCGGGAATATATTTTATATTCTAACATGCCCCCGCAGGTCGAAGGCTCTTTGGGCCGAAAACTGGGTTTTTGCGCAGCGGTATTTTTAAATTTAAATAAATCCACATTTAATACGCGCCCGGTAGAAATCGATCCTGGATTGCTATGATACCATGTGAAATGCTCCTTCCAGTACCAAAACTCCGAAGTTATTATAAGAGTTGAAGGAATATATTTTATATTTTAACACATATATACATATAACCACTTGAAACTCTTAGAATGGTGTTAACGAAAAAATCAAATCATTAATTTTGTTCTACACTTGAAGGATTAGTTGCATTTATAATTTCTTATTCTTGATAATTCAATATAAAAAGTGAACTAAATATATACTGTCTAATTTGTCTAGAAATATTTCTTAGGCATTTAATTATGTGTGACTTTATTTGCATCTGAAAGCAAGTTTAGTATCTTAAAGTCTTTACCATTATCCAAGGGAAAAAGGAAAAGAAACTCACGAACAAGTATTTTATATTATACATCTATCAAGATTGCATGGAAATAACAAGTTGTGCCTTAGAAAATCAAGGAATAAGATGTGTTTTGGGTTTAAATGGTAACAAAATGACATAGCATCTATATGAGCCACAAGGCAAGCAATAACATATAATAATTAATATAAAAAGCATAGATTAAATTTGCATTAATATGTAGTTCAACGTGTAGAGTAATCCTAAATCGGCCAACCTATTAATTTGGGGTCCAACTTTCCTATTGGGACAACAACATTAGCATATTGAAATAATTATTAGCATCGATAAACTTTTATCCTTCTGATACAATGCAACATGTATTCAATTCCATTATGAAATGGATTTCATTATTTTTCATGTTGTAGGCTGAAGTCAACCACTAGCTTGTTTTTGTCTTCACTAGAAACAAATAATGAAAAACAAATCACCAACAATGCAACCCCTCAGTTGGCTTTTTTCAACATTATCTATCACATTAAGATACCCATGAGAGATGTTAGAAAGTAACCACATAATGATGAACACACACAACATACAAACTTATTTATTAAGGAATAAAACTAAAAAGAAATTTGTTCATATTCCAAATTTTCTAATCACCTTTTCTTTTGGGAATCCAATATCTATTGTTTGATTGTATTAAGAACAATGGAATCCCTTTCTTTCTTTTGTTTCATTTTTTTAATTCGATTTAGTGCACAAGAGATAAATAGCTTTAAAATGGGTGTAAAGTTAGACACATTTTTCCATCACATGTGGAAACTCTTTACAAACATGTCTAACTATCACCTAAAATCATATTCTCATATTTGCCTATATCAAATTCACATTATGTAATTTAAAAGCTTATTTACCAAAACTTACCAACACCTTTACCAATAACTTTCAAAACTACATAAAACTACCATGGATAGTAATGTCATATCACTACAAAAGGTGCTTCATTACCGCTGCGTCATTAAAGTTGTCATGCAACATAAAAAGTAAAAAACATAAAACAATCCTCCATCCTCAAACCGCCGCCGCTGTCGCCGACCTTTCCTCTTCGTCCGCCGCCACTACCCTCATGCTCCTCTACAACTTTTTCTTCCTCCATCCTAACCTTCATATCCCTAATCTTCATCTTCTTTTTCCTCCATCTTCACCTCCACCTCCAAATCCCTGCTCCCTTTCCAAAACTGTCTCCCCCTCGCCCCCACAGTCAAGCTCCTGCTCCGCCTCCCTCCCCCACCCTCGACATCGACCCCACCCCCTAGCCCCCACTCCGCCGCCCCTTAAACCCCGGCCATCAACCCTCCTCCCCCAAATACGCCCCTCCCTCCTCCGCCTCCACCCCTGTGTCTCTTTCCTCTCCATCTTCATCATCTTCTTCATCATCATCAACTCCATCACTTTCATCACCAACTTCATCATCTTCTTTTGCATCACTTCCACTGGACCGCACCCTCCTCTCACGCCGCCAAAGACTTCCTCCACCTGCCGCCTGGGCCACCGCGCTCCTCGTCCACAGCCACCATCATTATTGTCTAATTAATATTTAAAAATTAATTAAATGTATCTATAAAAAGGGGCAAAATGGGCGGTTGATATGAACAGTTAACACCATTAAAGCTGACCATTGTTGACCATTAAGACACAGTAGTTTTCTGTAATTTTGAAAGGTATTGGTAGCCTACCATTACAGGCCAAAAGGTACCGGTAGTTTTTGGTAATTAAGTCTAATTTAAAACTTCATTTTGATGGGGGATAGATATTTATATTGCTAATGAGATATTTACAATTGCATAAAATTCCAAAGGTAAATTACCAACAAGAAACATTGAAGAGAAACTATACAAACTACAAAGTGTTAATCCATAAATACTAGAGAAAGGAAAATTTTCGCCTTACCAGCTTCGTCTCACTATCATAGACTAGGAAGGAACCATCCTTGATTTCTCCAACCCCTTCCCTCTCAGCAAGCCGCTCCATTCTTCCACTCCCAATATCATGATCCCAAAAGCAAGCGATCATAACTTTAGAAAACCGCATGAAACTACCAATACCTTTCAACATTACAGAAAACTACAATTTCTTGATGACCATCCACAAAAATCACCTCATTCCAAATGCTTTCAGCCCTAACCCATTTGCTCTCGCACGCATCGAGCTTGAACACGTCAATGGAGTGAGAAAGATCTCAGCTTTGGTGATCGGATTCAGCAACGAGGAGACGGCAAGGATCCAGCCGTTGGAGGAGCAAAAGAGGGCAGGTTTGGGGTGGGGAGATGGAGGGTGTAGGTCTCGTGTTGGAGAGGGTGAAGAAACCATGGGAGGCGAGGGGGAGGGGGAGGGGCTGAATTGACGGCGGCGCGCTAAGAGAAGCAGACGGAGGCGAAACGGAGGCGGTCCGCGATGTCGTCTAGGGTTCCGACGATCTTTGATTGGAGATGGAGGGGGAGATTTGACCAATTGGAGAAAGATGGTCATTTAGTTTTTGTCAGGATTCGGAGTCCCTGCAATGCAAATAAAATGGCATGCATGCTATTATGCAATTTTGGTCATAAATCATCATCAAAGACCTACAAATCTTGACCGTTGATTTGATTTTTGGATGAATGTGAACCGTTGAATTTAACAGCAGGACTCCGCTTAGACATTAGGAGTCACTAATTTAATTAAAAAAGATTTTGCCCTTTGGTGAAAAAAGGATTCTTATAGATCCGACAAAGAAGCAATTGAACTGATCATTTCGTACCATCTTATCAAACCCGACCATACCATCCAGCCAAAAAGTTGGCGGCGGCATTTATTTTGAATACTACCATTTTGCCGATACATGCACACTGGAATGAAGATTGCCCATTATAAATTGTAGATTGAAATATTTGATCATGACCAAACTTGTAAATAGTATGCAAGTAAATTGTGGATTGTTTTCTTTAAGGTCAACTAAATTGTAAAGTTGATATGGATATCTAAGGGTTTTTTTGAAATAGTACCAATTAAATAATTTATTATTAAAATAGAGGGGTTGGGTTTAAAATTTTCAAAATAGGACAGTTTCGCCTCCCACCCCACCCCCAACCCAGAATAGGGGGCGGGTTCCTAGAACCCGTCCCCTATACATTAATATAGAGGGCGGGTTCTAGGAACCCACCCCTATATTAATATAATTATAATTATAATTATATAATTATAAATTTATGATTATAATTATATAATTATAATTATAATTATTTTTAAAAAAATTTAAAAATAAATAAATGTAAAAAATATTTGAATAAAATAATAAAATTTTATTATATCAATGTTTTTTACAGAATGAATCCGTCAAAATTTACAATACAAAAAAATCATATCTGATTTCTATCTCGATGGTCAAATTTAGAATATCAAAATGAATCCATCAAATTTATAATACCAAAAAATCCTATATAATTGTAAAATGTAAATAACTATCGTTTTCCTTTTCCCTTATAAAATCCGAGGAGGCTTGATATAAGCCTATGCCTCCTGGGACGACTGGAGGACCCACCCGTTTCTTGGGTAGATGGCGGCGGCGGCGTCTGCTCTTCTGCTTCGGGTTCGGCTTCGGCTTCAGTTTCGTCTTCAGCAGCGTCTTGGACAGGCTGTTGTTCCGCAAATCCTGAACCTGAATGTGGGACAGGTGTCGGATATGTGCTGCCTCCCAACAACTGTATGTATAAATCCGTGTCCCAACTGGGCAGTTGTAGCGAAGAACCTGTCCCGGTTTCATGCGGCTGCTGTTGCCAAAAACCTGGGCCCCATGGCTACGCAAATCTTGACCCCCAAGATTGCTGTTGTTGCGCAAAACCTGACCCCAAGACGGCTGTTCTGCAAGACCTGACCCCCAAGACTGGTGTTGTTGCGCTTGTCCGGTATGCCAAGGTTGCTGCTGACGGTATGGTGATCCAAACCACTGATCCTGCTGCGCTGGATCTCCGTGATGCTGAGGCTCTGGTGCCGGCTCATGCTGCGGCTCCGGTGCCGGCTGATACTGCTGCTCTGGTGCCAGCGATAAATGTTGAGGAATATTATATGAACCGAATACACCACCAATTAATTGGTCTGCACTTGAAAATAGAGCCCGAGTTGCCGGACCAGCATCAGTCGGGTATGGTTCCTGCACCATTATTTGTATAAGATGCAATCCACGAGCCTGTCGTTACATTAGAAATAAGAAATAAGTATTGACTCATACCGCCGGATGTTAAAAAGTAATATAATATAAAGAATTCAACTTACCAAATCTCGTTCCACGTGGCCTCTAGGCTCGTACCACGAGATGTTTGGGAAGTTGTTAGGGGAAGCAGAAAGATATCTTATGGTGACACGCTTATACCACTGTAGATATGCTTTGGTAGCGTCGGTGGCTGTTTGGTCACCTATTTGCTGTAAGACAATATTATGCTGCATATCCTCCCATCTCAGCAAATATTGATGATGATGCTCCCTCCAATCACGCTCCGCCTTTCCTCCTTGCATGTCTCCCTCTATTGTCATAGGCGAAGGCGGCGAGACAGGAATATGTTGCGATCTATTAAACTGTCGCAACACCCGGTCCGGAAGGTGCATGACAACGACATTAATGCAGAGGAGTGGGCATCGAGCCCACCAAACCGGCTCTCCTTCGATACAGATGCCGGGTAATCTTTGCAGACGATCTGCTGTATAAGGCGTCCACATGAACTGCGCAAATAATATAGTACAAAAATTGTGATGAAGGTATTTCAAAATTTTAAAACAAACTTAATTACCTAAGTTATGGTTACCTGAGTCGCCTCCATGCGATCCAACTCATCTCTATAGTACCTAAGTACTCGACGATGAGCCTTATACGCTTTCTTCCCATTCCACCAACAGCCGAGCGGCTTTCCAGGGGTATCCAAGCCAGTTATTTTAACTCGATCTGGTCTTCCCATATACATATGCTCCCATGACTAGATCTATAAATAAAGTTTCAGATGATAAGAGAGAAAACCAATATTACAATTTTGCAAATTTCTAGCTTTGAAAATTAAGGAATTTACCTGAAATAATGTAATGCCTCCACAAATTTTATTCTTCGTTGGAGCACATGCCTTATTGAGTTCCTTGTAAAGAAAGGCCAAAACCCCTGCTCCCCAAGCATATTGGCCACACATCAAAATCCGTAAGGAAGCTAAGGTATAACGGATGGACATGTGTTGCCGATTGGTCCGGCATCAACCAAGAACCGATCATGTACAGAATGTAGGCACGTGCATGTCTATCCAAGACTTCATCGGTGGCTTCATCAGGGATATTACTAAATGTATCTTTTAGCCAGTTTAAACTGATCGTATACCCCTTACTGTAGCCTCCTGGTGCTTGATATTAGCATTTTTTGTGAAATATTAAAGCTAGAAATAATGTACAACATGCAATAGGTACACTAAAGAGGGGAATCAAAATGAAATTTTTTACCTGTTCGAGAACAGACTCGGCATATGTATCCCAGTATGGGTGGTCGGTATCTGGACCAACAATTTTTCCTCCGACCAATCCAAACCCATTGACCCGTAAACCGAGTAAAAGGTCAATATCCTGGAGTGTGATAGTGGCCTCACCCCATCTTAGATGAAAAGTGTGGGTCTCTTTTCTCCAACGCTCAACTAGAGAGGTAACGAGGGCGTGATCGATTTGGATATGACGAAGCAATGAAGCTTCATAAAATCCGGCCCATCGAAGCCGCTGGGTTATTTGCCGGTCGGTAACTATCCACTTGTCTGAACTATGGGTGACGACGGTGAGATTATCTCCATCCTGCAAAATTAAATAATGTTATTTTCAACTATTAAAATTAAACGAAAGGGGTAATTAAAAAAATTACTAAGTTTAGAATATTTCCTCTCCGTGTAATAAATTAAAAGATCTGTGTTCGTTTTGATGAACGAGCAGAGATTTGTCGAATGGTTGATTCTCCATTGAGACGATTTTAGATATGAGAAGGGACAGAGTTAATTTGACGAAAGAGTTAATTTGATGAAAGTTTGATGAAAGGCACACTGGAGGATGGGGAGGGTGGGTTTTATAGGGAAAGGAGGAACCCGCCCTCTTTAACGATTAGTGTTGTCACATCAGGTTTTTTATATTGTATTGTCAAATCAGTTTTTTGTGTTTGTCGTGTTTGCAGAAGGAAGAGGGCGGGTTCCTGGAACCCGCCCTCTTTAATAATTATATTTAGTCTGTTTGTGGTGTCAAATCGGTTTTTTATATATTTTTTTATATATTTTTTAATATTGTGTTTATTAAAACAAAGAGGGCGGGTTATTAGAACCCGCCCTCTTCAATAATTATATGATATTCTGTTGTGTCACATCACTTTTTTTGTCTGTTGTACCATCATTGTTTGCAGAAGGAAGAGGGCGGGTTCTAATAACCCGCCCTCTTTAATAATTATATTTTTGTGGTGTCAAATCAGTTTTTATATATTTTTTAATATTGTGTTGTCTGTTTGTCGCGTGTTATTAAAGAGGGCGGGTTATTAGAACCCGTCCTCTTCAATAATTATATGATATTCCGTTGTGTCACATCACTTTTTTCGTCTGTGTGTTGTCCCATCATTTTTTGTTTGTGCAGAAGGAAGAGGGCGGGTTATTAAAAACAGCCCTCTTCAATAATTATATTTTCGTCCGTGTTATTAAAACAAAGAGGGCGTGTTATTAGAACCCGCCTTCTTCAATAATTATATGATATTCCGTTGTGTCACATCACTTTTTTTTGTCTGTGTGTTGTCCCATCATTTTTTGTCGTGTTTGGAGAAGGAAGAGGGCGGGTAAGAGGGCGGGTTATTAGAACCCGCCCTCTTCAATAATTATATGAGGGCGTGTTTCAGGAACCCGCCCTCATATCCTATAAATAGCTCTCTGCTATACAACGACTATCCATTTACGCTCTATCCTATACACAACTATCCACTTACGCTCTATCCTATACACAACTATCCAATTATAAGTGTGGAGTTTAGGAAGAAGTTCAAGTTCAGTACCATAGTCGGGAGGGAGGAGCTGGTGGATAGGATCAAGACGGAACAGTTCACAAAGTATTGGAGGTAAGCCAATCTTTTCTAGCATCTTCCCAATTATATATACCAGGATCCTTGAGAGAAAGATCACTAAAAGGATTATAAATTAAAATTTAATGTCCTTCCAATACATGTTCGGCAAATTGATGTTTTCAATAGCTTAATCTCTAGAAGGATTAGTTGAAACTGATATATAATGTCATAACCAATAATTATTTGAAGACTACAATAATCCAAAGTGACCTTTGAAGGATGTTCTTATTAATCTCACTAGCAACAAAATTCTTGGTATCTTAGCTTTTGAATTTTAAAAGCATTCGAGGAAAAATTCATCTTGGCCTGCTCTAACACACCAACTTATTGCGATTTTAAGTTTAATCTAAAAAAATCAATTAAAAACCTTTTGTGACACCGGAAATTTGGCAATGCATCTAACTTAAATGAGCTCAGGATCTAAAAACTAAAAAAATCAAAAATCAAAAGAAACAAAGTCTTGTTTCTAATGCTTAGAATTCCAACACACAACCGATTTCAATTTGGTCAAGAATATCCAGTTACGAATAATAACATCCATTATATTTTCTATATGTACTAATATCTTGTTCAGTTTGATATTTATTATTTTGTATTATAAAATGATTGTTTCAACACAACATAAAAAATATAGTTCGTAAAACTGAATATATATAAGTCAATGCAAACTTATTGCAAGTTTCTTCTTTGCGCAAACTCTTTTTCTCTCTCCAATAAAACTATTTTTGTGCAGGATTCTTTACGCCGCCGCCAAATAAGTTGTTTGCAAGTGTTTTTGATTTATGTTTGCTACTGTTTTGCATAAATAATACGGACTTTAAGGGGCTATAACACCAATTCAGATTGGGTGGGGATTTCATCACCCTTCCTAAGACCCCAAAAATCACTAAAAGCATACGCATTACCCTCGAGTTTAATTAAAAAATATCTAGACTCAGCCAACTAAGGACTGTCGTGCTCAATAGGACAGAGGAAGGTTGTGGGCATTCGATCGTTTATCTAAACTTGACTTTGTGGTGCCTAGGCTAGACAAGTGAAAAAGGTAACTTTAAAAGGCCCGTCTCACGGTGATTCGTGAGCGGATCCCTCCTTTCCTCATTTGTACTAACCTGGCAACAATTGGCAGTGAAGAGGCGATTTGAGGGTTATCTCACAACTTGTCATTTTGGAACAGTTAGGAGCGGTCTAGTGGACTTTGAAGACCATAGCTCTAGGTATGATTGTGCATGGTTTGACTGTGATTGTATGAAGTTGTTAACGCTTTTTTTATTTTTCGCTTGATATTGTTTGATGCAAATTATGGCAAGTTCAAGTTTATCTGTTGTATGTAAATACGATGGCCGGATTATCACAAGTGCACAAGGTCCCGAGTATATGGACGGGTCCGTAAGAATCATGCGATTAGAACCATCAACGACTTTTAATGAACTAGAGAATAAAGTGTTCAAAATCACGAAATACGATCCCCGTGAAATCAGGGTTAAGTTAAGTTGTATATGGCCTATGTTTAGTGGAAATGCATTGGTTGAAATTATAGACGATGCATCAATATCTTCGATGATAGATTTCGGTCTGTCAAACACCCAGCATTCTTTTGAACTTTTGGTTCAGAAGGAGCAATTGGAAGTATCAGATGTCCCTCCAACGGGTAATTTTGATGGTAATGCTGGAGATAGTTCCTGCGGGTACGGTCACATGGTTAACGATGATACCGTCAGTCTCGGTGGATATGACTATACACAACATTATTCAAACCTTCAAACTCATGGGTAAACATTTTATAAATCCATATTCAAACATTTTAGTAATACCAATATACTAATATTCAAACATTTTATAAATCCATAAATCCAGGTTCTCCCAGTCGACTGCTGCAGTTACATGCACCCCAGAAGAACAACAAGGATTACCATACACAACCTTCCACAGGTAAATAAATCTGAAACAAGTAATGATTTATTTACGAAAATATTAAGGAATAATATTATAATAACAATTTATATACTAAACACAGATTTTCCCACACCTCCGCATCATTCCAACACGATCCAAGTAGCGCATTCCAAGCATGTCCGTCCACATCTTTCCGGTATTCTCATCCCGAACCATCCACATTACACCGACCACAACCATTATATATTGCACCCGAGCCTTATATTGCTACGGGTGACATTGATATGTGTGGCAGTGATGATGATGAAATCGGTGAAGGTCGTCAGGGGGAGGATAGCGTGGAATATGCCGCTGGATTGAATGAGGTAGCATTCTTTGATGGTATGGTTGCGAATAATGATTTTGTCGAACTAGAAGATCCCGGCCTCGATCCGCTGGAAGATGATAGTTGGGTAGACTTAGCCGTGGCAGAAGTAAATACGGCACCCTATTTGGAAGCGACAGCAGCAAGCGAAGATTGCGTCAGTGTCGGGGATTTGTTTAAGGAAAAAGGAGATCTTATTTGTAAGCTGAAGTCGTGATCTATTTAGCAAAATGTTACATTTAAAATCGAAGAGTCAAATAAGACGTACTATACGGTGGTATGTACGAAAGCTCCTGAATGTAAGTGGAGATTGCATGCATGTTGTTCCAAAAGAGACAAAGCTTGGAAGGTCACGAAATACAACCAAGAACATACTTGCATCAATTCTATTATGTTACAAGATCACCAGAATTACACTTCATCTTACATTTGCTCGCTAATCATGCCACTAATCCGTACAGATGTGGCGATGACTCCCCGAGAGATACGGCTCTTGGTTAGAGGAGAGCATAAAATTCAGATTTCGTATTTGAAGGCATGAGATGCTCGTAGAAAGTCTTTATGCAAGATATTTAGGGACTGGGAAAGCTCGTACAACTCACTAGTCCCTTTTATGGAAGCCATGAAAGCATCAAATCCGGGGACCGTATACCGGTTAAAAACCACAGAAACAAATGTCGAAGGCTCTGTCAGGTTTCAAAGAATTTTCTGGTGCTTTGGTCCATGTGCGGCTGGTTTCACACACTGTCGGCCGGTATTGTACGTTGATGGTACGTATCTATACGGTAAGTACAGAGGCTGCATGTTAATTGCTACAGGTATTGATGCTAATAACGGTATATTTCCGTTGGGATTTTCTATTGTCGAGGGTGAAAATACATCATCTTGGTCATGGTTTTTCCGTCAACTCAAAAATATCCCATCTGTTATTGATAAAACAGATTTATGCATCATATCTGATAGACATCTAGGAATACTAGCTGCAATGACATCTGTATTTCCGACGACCCCACATAGGTTTTGCCTACGACACTTCAGGCAAAATTTTGATAGAAAATTTAAAAATTCGGATCTACATAAGCTTATATACAAAACCGGTGAAACGCCTGACCCTAATGTTCATGACATGTACATGACGAAAAATGGGGAGATGAGTCAAGCCGCGAAAGCGTGGTTAGATGAGTATCCGGTACGCATGTGGTCACAAGCACATGATGATGGATGCAGATATCTACTAATGACGACTAATATGTCTGAAAGCTTCAACGGGGTCCTTAAAGGAGTTAGAGGCTTACCGATACAGGGGTTGATTGTTCGAACCTTTTTCCGGATGAATACTTACTTTGTGCACAGAAGAGAAAAGTCCTTGGCGATGGAGACTCCGCTCACCGCGTATTACGAAGATATATTCCGGAAAAGAGAGCGCAGAGAAACAATACTACAGATCCGAAAGGTTTGACACGGCGGAGTTTTAAGTAACGGGCAGTAATGGGAATCAATATACTTTGAACTTTAGAGATGAAGAGCTCTCTTTGTGTACATGCGGTCTTTTCCAGCAACAACATTTATCTTGTGCCCACGCAATTGCTGCTGCGAGCAGCATGCATAACTCACATTACAATTTTGCTTCCCATTACTATACAGTTTCCAATTACCAAGGAGCATACGATCCAAAATTTCATCCTATACCGGACAGTCGCTATTGGCACTATTATACTGCGAACAGACAAACACCGACTGTATTACCGCCAGAAAAAATATAAGGCCCGGAAGACCTAAGGTGCGTCGAGATCGAACGACAATGGATGCTGATCCTCAGCAAAGGCACGCCAGATGTAGCCTATGCAAACAACCAGGCCATTATAGGACCAGATGTCCAGGACAGTCATTAGGGGCGAGACATTCGAGATCGTGACAAGTGCACCAGAAGATTTTTTTGTATTATAAATTTGACGGACTTATTTTGTTATTATAAATTTGACCGTCGATATAAAATTTACATTTTACAAACAGATAGGATTTTTTTATATTGTAAATTTGACGGATTCATTTTGATATTATAAATTTGACCGTCGAGATAGAAATCGGATAGGATTTTTTTGTATTGTAAATTTTGACGGATTCATTCTGTAAAAAACATTGATATAATAAAATTTTATTATTTTATTCAAATATTTTTTACGTTTATTTATTTTTTTAAAAAAATTAAAATAATTATAATTATAATTATATAATTATATAATTAAAATTATATTTATAATTATATAATTATAATTATATTAATATAGGGGCGGGTTCCTAGAACCCGCCCCCTATTCTGGGTTGGGGGTGGGGTTGGGGGTGGGAGGCGAAACCGCCCTATTTTGAAAATTTTAAATTCAACCCCCTATTTTAATAATAAATTATTTAATTGGTACTATTTCAAAAAAAAAACCCGATATCTAATTATATATAGAGAGAAAATTATGCTTTTTTCCCCTCCAAATTGAACTAAGAAGTGTTGCATGCATTGTGTTCTAGTTGTAATATTAGAGATATATTTAAGTTATCGAAAGGAGTTGTAATACGAGAGATATCGAAAGGGATGGGTTTTTACTCCATATCAAAAAATATGTACTAAATAAGGAGTTTCAGTTGTCCGTTTTTTTTTTTGAACTACCCCATAAGCCTCGATTGTCGTTGGTTGATCGTCTATGCTCAAAGATCCTTGATCAATCAGATTCTTCTAATGCTGAACGTGCCAAAAAAAGACTACAAAACTAAAGCAATGTTGATCAATCAGACCGTCCAAGTGCACTCGAATTATAAGGCTAAATTGCATTAAATATAACACTAAATCAATGTTGAAAATAACGATAGCATAAAGCACAGCGCTCCGTTTGAAAAGAAAAAGGTGTTGTGCAAAGAGTAAGCTACACGGATTATAAATAAATAAATTTTTAGTAATCATGTTTCAAACTAAGTTCAAATATAAGGAAGTTAGTTATAAAATATGAAAGAGATTAAAAATTTTAAGAGGATAATGCAAGTCTTAATAGCTTAAGGTAAAAATTTCCAATTTTCAATTTTAAAAGTTTACATCCATGCCTCACATTAGCATAATCTCTATTCAAAAGCAATCAAACACTGAATTAATTGAGAAACCAAATAAGAATAGTGTGATAGAAAATACATTTTTTTATAAGAGAGATGAGCATTCTATATCATTTAAAAAGCATTGGATAAGAGTTAGATAGATTTTTTTTACTTATTAGAAGAATAGATAAATTAACATATCAAGACTATAAAATCATTTTAGCGAGAGCTTGACCGGTCAACATAAATTGATGGTTTTATATATTTGTATTAGAAGGTGGAAGAGAAATGCTAAAATATATAAAAGATCAAGAACCAGACAGTGGAATTTAAAAACGAGAATTTGATTTTATTTAAATATAGAATGATAAATGAAGACAAGTAAAATTTTTAAGATGACACGTACTAACGTTATCTGGAGAAATATGGCAGTTGCATCAAAAAACATGTAAAGAAATTCTGCATGAATCTAAGAAAGGTAATAAAGTATACATAATAAGAATTGGTCGTGGAATCAAGAAGTTCATAGGATAATTAAAGCGAAGAGAATTCTATAAAAATTAGCAAAAATGTAAACACGAAAAAAACTTTAAAAATATAAATTAGCAAATAAAAAAATCTAAAAAGATAGTTAGTGGATCAAAATCTAAAATTTATGATATTTTATATTTAAAAAGCTATAAGCAAAGTAATGAAAAATATATATATAAAGATAAAACGGAATCTCAGATGTCAGGGAAAGGAATTTCCTCCTATGACGTTAAAAAAAGTCAAACCTTGACCATTTTTTTCGATGATCGGCATACATCATCTTCATCTTGATCGTGCAAGATGTGGATACACCAAACTTGATGTGAATCCAACACCTTTACACCGTTGATGTAGTGGGTGCAAAATCAATGGTTTTTTAATAGTATAACATTTTTAGTATTTTTACAAAATCAACGGTAAAAGGGTATTGGATTCACATCAAATTTGGTGTATCCACATCTTGTACTATGAAAATGAATGTGGTGGATGCCGATCATTGAAAAATTTAGTGAAGGTTTGACTTTTTTCGACACCATAGGAGTAAATTCTCTCACGTGGCACCTGAAATTCTGTTTTCTCGTATAAAAAACTAGTTAGGATGAAAGAAAGAATAATAGACTTAAACAGTGTTAAGTGTAATAAGGGTGAAGATGAAAAGTTTTACTTAAAGATGATGAAAAAAAGGATATGAAGAATTTACTTTTATAAATTGTTTAATAAAACTTATAATCATGAACTTAAGATAGAAACAAACATTTCAAGGAACAATAAAAACATTACGTGTTGTTGTAAGATTAAACATAATGAAGTAAATGACATTGTAGAAAAGATAAAAATTAAGAAAGCAGTATGACCTGATGATATTTCTATTGAAGTTTAGAAATGTTTAGTAAATATAAGTTTAATATGGTTTAACTAAATTATTTAATAAACTATAATACAATGCCTGATAAATGGAGGGCAAGCAATTAGCTATTTATAAAAATAAAGAAGATATACAAAACTTTTTAAATTATCATGGAATTAAATTATGTATTATACAATTAATTTATGGAAGAGAGCAATCGAACATATATTAAGAAAAAACATCCATATCGGAAATTCAATTTGGTTTTATTCCAAAAAGTTCTACAAAGAAAGCCGTTTATTTATTGAAGTGATTATGGAGATATATGGATTAGTGAAGTGAGATTCACATATGGTTTCTATTGATTTTGAAAGGCCTTATTTAAGAATGATAATACGGTGAGATTTAGAAAAAAAAAAGTCGTGTTTATATTGATGGATTAAAAATATATATGATGGAGTAATTACTAGAATGAGAACAATTAGAAAAGAGACATGCTCATTTTCTATCAGAAGGATTGGTAGCAAGCATTTATTTTTTTGCATTATTATAGATTAACTTATCAGACGTATTCAGAATTCAGAATGATGTGCCATAGTGTACGTTGTTGGTTGATGATATTGCTTTACATTGATGATGCTAGGAACTTAGGCACAATAGCAAACTAATTTTGCAACATGGCAACATAGATTTCAAAATTTTCTAGTTTGCTAAAGTTCCAAAATAATGAATCGAACTAAAGAGTTAGAACTTGCTAACAAAAACCTAGTGAGCTAAACTAATCTGCTATATGTAGAATACTCACATCCTCAAGCTTTCTTCAAGTACTCTGGATCGCACTTGCAAGTCGGTCCTCTTTCGCCGAAGATGATCCACCCGAGAGAAACGATCCAAGCTCCAGTTTTGCCTAGCGAAGCAACCGGCGCTCCAAGATCGTTAGAAATGGAAAGTGGGGATGTAAGAATTTTCCACTATTTTTTTCTCTCATTTCTAAAGCTCAAGTGAGCAATTAAAGAAGGAGGAGGAGGTAAAGAAACATAGGCATGAGCAAGTCTTGAAGGCATAAGAGAATGAATGTGAAAAAAATGAAGAGTGGAAAAGAATGGCTTCATAATGTTTTAACAACCATGCAAAAAAATATCTCACAATAATTTGTAATATATTAATGAAGCGCATCCCTCTCTACATGTTTTCAACCATGCTTGATGCCACCTCATCCTCCACCTCATTGCAAATGATTTTCTAAAAAGAAAATCATAATTCTAGAAGATATTCCGTATAAATACGGAATACAACCCGGTATACGTATCGAAATACATATACGCGTATTAGTATAAAAATACGAATAGCCAAGAGAGAAAATGAATAGTGAACAATAATAGTAGAATACATATATTAATTATATATATATATATATAAATTATTAAATCAAAACTTGATTTAATAATCTGGCTTAATCCTAAGCCGCCGGTATTATCAACCGTCCGATTAAAGTCTGTATAGCCTGTACATATATTTAATCGGACACCTATATATACCAACATACGTGATCTACATCATATCGTCTGAACCGGAAAAACCCTCTGTGTGGAACTCTAAAGACTCGTCAATACACTGACAGTTGGTTTAACCACAAGCACGTTGGCGGCACTAGCTATACGTAATGGCTACTCAAGAATTGAGCGAAAGGAAGGTCGACGAGCAAACTCATCTGTACTCCTACTGAGTCTGTCTGTGACAATCTCCGTATAGTCCGGTATGTTCGTCTAAGAGTATCGCATATCGGGTCTAGGGGTGGATAAAGTCAGACCCCTAATAACACGATATTTCGTGTCGGTGTGAAGCCCATCACCCATTGAAAAACTACTGATCCAAATCAGTAATTCTTGTCCACCTTGGCCAAGGATTTCTGGTGATGGCCACCCGTGCACAGTGCGACATCAACCTCCAATACCGGGAGAGACGAATCCCCGACAATCCGTTCACTGCCTCCATGTGGCTCGGGACTGTACCCAACTCAAACCTGTTTGCACGACTCCTTTGAGCCATAGTAGGATAGTAATCAAAGTACAGTGGAAACTCACATGAAGCAAATGACGATCTCAGGTCGACAGACTAACCTGTACTCATGTCATCTGAGAACTGCTATCTAACGATAGGTATAATACCATCTAGTATGTTCCCGGTGAGTCCGTCCAGTGTAACTCAAAATCCAATGAGCTCCTGTATACTATCTTAGGTGACTAACTGACACCAATGGCTTGTGAGATCGGCCACCGCCCCTCGTCGGGATCTCGAAAAGTATACACTGGTCTACTACGGAGTATCGATTCCCAGTCTCGATACTCTCTCGACTAGGGACATTTAAGAATGTGCTTATGGACCACCCAGCTCCCACGTATATGATCGCCATCATAATGTCAGTAGTCAAGCAAGAATCTTGTGGGCTCTATCAATATGTAATAGTGATCTGTAATACCACATAATGCATGTACATGATGATAAGGTCAAATCAGATAGCATACTATTATCTCGAGTAAGACTGTTCTACCCGTATAGGTCCTCCCCCAATTATCACAATCGCCTGCCTGCGATTATAATAATTGACTTGAGGGCACTATAGCCAACAATCTCCCACTTGCACTTAAGGCTAATTATTACGATGCCGCATACTCACAGCCCGTGTGATACCGAACACCCAAATTCTCTACTAATTAGTCTCGTAAAGTATATTTGCGAAACTATCGCATTCGAGAAATAGCCTCAGTGAGTGGATCCGCTCCAATATTTCTATCTTTATCTCTCTATGTCTTAACTTCGTGGAGAAATACCATCTCCCAAAATGAGCGATACCTGTCTTAGAATTTGTCTGGATATCTGATAGGACCAAGTTGATAAATAAACTCCAAATCCAACAAACTTCTTAGACTGTATTCTTTACTGAATTTAATCAGTATCATGTGCCATGCCTTCCTTAGTATCTGCTTGAACCCCCTGTACAACATACCACCCCTTAGAAGAGGATAAACTTTAATTCTGACAGTCACTCTGTCATCCAGGTCACCTTGGAAGCCTGAAATGATAACCGCCTCTTGAAAAAGGCTGCCGTTAGCATATACCAAGAATATCCTCTTATGTTCATAACTGCTTCCCAATGTTTCTTCAGGATTGGATTAATATATGCTTATTGCAGCAAGTGCAAAAGCAATATAGGTGTGGCACTTGACATCTCATGATTGACTCAATTGCCTAAGTAAGTGATATGTCAATTATGCAAATCACTCTCCTCATCAGTTTAGAAAACATCTCTTTAGAGAGGGTGACTTCATCACCTGTGGGTATACAACCACGTCAGGAGTCGTCCATTCTAAAACACTTTAGAATACGTCAAAGTAGCCGAATTGGGACACTTCCCAAATCTAGATCTAAAACCATAGACCTAGTCACCAAAATCCCTGATATTTTGTCCAGATCCTATGTGGAGAAACACCTTGTGACGACCACAGTATAATCGATCGTAGTATAGGAACATCACGTCCTATCAGGAGTATGTCATCCGAATACAAGGACATCACTCTCTACTATCTTCTTATCAGGTCCATCTTTTTTTCTGATGAAGTCAAACTCTATGACTGTCACATCAAAAATAGATGATTTATCTCCGCTATTCTTGCTTTAGTCTATAAATAGACATAAGCTACTTACCCACTATGCTTCCGCTGCTCCCACTAATTACAACAACCCTCTGATAGAGTCATATACACGTGTACTTCTAAAACTAATTTAGAACGACGTTATAGTCTACCTGCCAGATCTCATACTCTAGAACAGCAGTAGTGTCAAGCTTGGGTCTTCAAAACCTCCCTGTCACCGTCTTTGAGGAGACCAAAGTACTTCTCGGTTGGCTTGAGATTACCCACCAAATCTACGGAGTGGCTAATGGACTGTCACATCCAATTGAATTCTTAGGTTCTATTAAATTTTCAGTAATCATTTGTAGTTCTGGAATCACTTCCAGTTCTACCATACTTCCACCAATGTTTTCTGAATAGAATTCATTTTACTAAAACGGGTAGCGAGTCAAGAACAATATAACTATTGATCCTCTAAATGGTAGAATGTTAACCGTCGTTAAAGCCCGGGATAAACCACAAACTGCCATTACTGAAACATACCTTGAGTTTATCTGGATTTTGGATTTAAGTATAAGCTGGACTACTCCATATACCTTAATATCGTTAAGATATGAATCCATTCTATATCCAATATAGAAACAAATGCACTAATTTAATTGGGACCAGATTCAAATTACATGCAGCTGTTTCCAGTGCATATCAACTAAATGGAAGAAGGTCATACATCATTACTCATCAAGGAGCGCACCCACGGATGAGTAACCTGAGAGAAAAGTAAGTTCTCAAATATATTACTTATGACAGAATACCTAGCATAAGTATCTATACATTCGATCACCTCGAAGAATCCTGATACTTGCAAAGTATGATTCTCTACTTTATTCTTATACCTATAACTTCTCAAAATTTGGACCTTATATTTCAACGAAATGCGTGTCTAAAACCAGAGAAATTATAAACAAACGGAATATAGTACGAGTACCACCCCCCGTGTCCTAATGGATATCGGACAACATACAATACTTTGTATAAATCCTTTGAATTTAATAACTCAAACTATATGCGTTGTAGGTTAAAAATTGTGTTATGGTTAAGAAGAATTACACCGTTGTTGAATGCATCTTACCAAACCGTCAACTGATATAGGTAAATGTCATAAACATAATTTCAAAAGTTTATATCTCACTTTATAAAATAAACGTACAGATATATCAGTTTGAAATTAGTGCATAACAACGGATATTCAAAACCAAATATTTGCCATTTAGGCAAAACCCATGTGACTTCCTCAAATATCACCAATTACAAAAAATTCTGATATTGAGAATCTAACCGCCCAATTCCCAATATTCTACTCCCACTTAGCATCTGTAACGCCATACATATATGTGAATCAAGTCTGGTAAATACATACCCTGGAGTCAGAAACTAATTGGGAAAGCAGTTTTCAATTAACAACGCACAATGAAACTGAAGCATGAAAATGTTTCGAGAGGGTGGCCGGGTTTTCCTAATAATGCCTCTTCCACTACCATATTCATGACGGTAGTCGCAATTTTCCTTGCCCTCACCGCAAACTTTTTATATGTCTTTACTTATTATCTTCTGTACACCATACTTAGGCTAATTGGTTTTCTTCTTTCCTACCTTTCGACACCTGCCTAAGATTTGGAAGAAGACTTTCCAATAAGTGTAATAGGTGTATTCTCCTAATAGTAAGAGCTCTAGCAACCTGAGAGAAGGGAAAAAGAAAAGACAACCGGATAATTTTATTCAATTTTTCCAGAACCGGAATCCATCCTCGAACTGAAACAAGTTTCTTCGAATTCGTATGTAACTATACGATGGCATACCCAAACAATATGGATTTTCGTAGTGATACGGAGTGTTCTGAAGAAATGCAAAGGAGAAGTAGGAGTGGCAGGGATATATGCGATTTTGTCATGAATCATGACAACCCAAAACCGAAGTATGTAAGAAGGTTCGGTTAACTTGGTTCATGAGTTTTAGTTTAAGGTCGGGTCATGGTCGCTGCTAAAGAGAGAGAGATAGAGAGAAAAGAATCACTCAGCGTGCACTCTAGCCTAAATTAGATTGGTTAATCACTTTATCTAATCAAGATGGCTCCCACTGTTTTCTCGAATTCTTCTTCAAATCCTGAAAGGAGAATTAGTTGGGATCATCTGAAAATCACCCGAGGAGTAACACCTACTCATCAGTGGGAATCGGGACCCAACTATCATTGCGTGATAACTTTGAAGGAAGCCGACCAAAATTACCACACTCCAGAAAGTATGCGCAAACTTGACAAATTTCCTTTATATTTGAAACTCCCGATATGGTTTTTGCTCCAAGCACTTATGATCTTGACTTTGGCCAACAAATCATAACACGCAAGTCAAGTTCTACCCGTCATTATCCTGATTAATTTAGATTCACTCATAAACACCCTTGACTTTGGCCAAGAAAGTGGTACGACTGTCCTAAACTAATGCATCTATCTATGCTACGGATAAGCAACAAATAGCTAACATTCACGTTGCCTTGACTTTGGCCAACAAACACCACATGAATACTATGTGCTACTTATCCGAAATGATGGAGGGTTACGGCTGGTTTTTGGCGAAAATCTTTAACGTAATGAACTTGATATCGTTGAAGGAACTCAAGCAGTTTTAAAAAGGAATGGTTTAGGCTCCGCATTTTTAAAACGAGTGGTTTTGTAGAAAACTAATGGTTTTGAAGAAAACTGAGTAGTTTATAGTCACGTAAATTTTTGCTAAAGTGGTCACTCCCTGTGAAGGGATCTAGGCTCTTTTCTCGTCGAATGAGGTGCAGGATATTCCTAACTGAATATCTCGATGCAAAGCAAAAGGAAACGCCAATAGTTTTCAAAAAATGGTTCCAACAACATCATACAGGTTTGTTTTCCTTGCATTAATCAGAATTAATACAGTTCCATCAATTAAACATATCATGCCAGAAATAAACGAAAATAGGCACGTACATATGTGGTTCCAACAACATCATACATGTTACTTAACTTACGGCAGGGCGGTGACAGGACCAGCACGGATGCAAAACATATATAGCGTCTACTATATATATATATATATATATATATATATATATATATATATAAACATTCGTCTCATGCATGATATCAAGTAACATCACAGAAACATTAGAATCATAGCGGAAGCAAACATGGTATGGAAATGCAGATATTCTAGGAAAAGTACATTTCAATAGAGCCAAATATGAAATGCAATTTTCCCGATCGTGTGGATAGCCCGTAGCATCTGATCCTAAACACCTGCGAGTGCTGCAAGACATCCGCCAATCCCAGAAGTGAGACAACCCCAATCAACGAAGTGAGTGAGTCACCCAGCACTTCCTAAATCCGGTGACATGGGCATCCCTCCGCGGGTCAATCCTATACCCCTTACGAGTGCGGCGAATAGTCCGCTAATTCTAAAGTAAGGCATCCCGATCTCAACGCCATAAGATGGTGGCCCGTTGCCCTCTAGAATCCAGCTCCTCGAGCACTCCGCCGCGGGGTAATCTTAATGCATGTAATGAAAAACTGAATATACAAAGGTGACTACATCCGCAACCTGGACGTGCCCTAAAGAATAATATACAAGCCGAAATGACGGCAGTCTACATGTCGGAAGCTCACCACGCAATATGAATATACATTAAATCACGGAGAACTACATCTAATACTACGTACACCGGGCTATCCATCGTGACAAATCTAATATAACCATAATCAACAAAGCAACACAAAACATCAACGCGAATATCATGTTCGTAAACCCATCTGATTGTATATATAGTAACCAGTCGGATTATACCGCGCTATGATATTCACGGTCGCAGAAACAAATGCACAAAAAAACACGAATTTAAAATTTCGATCGATTAAAACTTTTCACATTGGCCCCAAGTACAAACCAGCACACAAACAAATCTGCACCAAAACAAAATATTCCACAAATTACATTTCCATGAACTAGAGTCCCAAAAAAAATTTAGGGCACTATAGCCAAAATTGGGCTGCGGATCAGTGGCCAAATAGCGTATTAGGTGGCGGATCAGCGGTTGAATTTTGGGCTTAGGTGCCCAAATTTTTTTCTTAGCTCTAATTTTGCCTGCACATAATTTTTATGCAACTTGAAATTTTTCTTGAACAACTTTGAAATTCGAACAACAAGTAAAAATTTTGGAAATATGATTCGGAAAATTCCGTCGATCGAAACTCTAAATTAGTGTAAACAAGTCTAGCATTTAGCGTGGTTCTGATACCACTGCTGGGAACTTAGACACACTAGCAAACTAATTTTGCAACATAGCAATATGGATTTCAAAAATTTCTAGTTTGCTAAAGTTCCAAAACTATGAATCGAACTAAAAAGCTAGAACTTGCTAACAAAAACCTAGTGAGTTAAACCAATCTATTATGTATAGAATACTCACATTCTCAAGCTTTCTTCAAGTGCTTCGGATCGCGCTTACAAGCCGGTCCTCCTTCACTGAAAATGATCCATTTGAGGGAAATGATCCAAGCTCCAGCTTCGCCTAGCGAATCGACCGACGCTTCAAGGTTGCTTAGAATGGACAGTGGGGATGTAGAAATTTTCCACTATCTTTTTCTCTCATTTTTAAAGCTCAAGTGAGCAACTAAAGAAGGAGGAGGAGGAGGTGAAGAAACATAGGCATGAGCAAGTCTTGAAGGCATAAGAGAATGAATGGAAAAAAATGAAAAGTAGAAAAGAATGGCTTCATAATGTTTTAGCAACCATGCAAAAAAATATCTCACAACAATTTGTAATATATTAATGAAGCCCATCCCTCTCTGCAAGTCTTCAACCATGCTTGATGCCACCTCACCCTCCTCCTCATTGCAAATGATTTTCTAAAATGAAAATCATATAATGAGGTGTCCATCTTCTAGAAGATATTCCGTATAAATACAGAATATAACCCGGTATACGTATCGAAATATATATACACGTATTCGTATAAAAATATGAATAGCCAAGAGAGAAAATGAATGGTGAACAATAATACTAGAATACATATATTAAAAATATATATATAAATTATTAAATCAAAACTTGATTTAATAATCCAGCTTAATCCTAAGCCGCCAGTATTATCAAACGTCCAATTAAAGTCCGTGTAACCTGTACACATATTTAATCGGACACTCATATGTACCAACATACGTCATCTACATCATATCGCCTGAACCGGGAAAACCCTATGTGTGGAACTATAAAGACTCGTCAATACGCTGGCAGTGGGTTTAACCACAAGCACGTTAGCGGCAATAGCTATACGTAATGGCTACTTAGGTATTGAGCGAAAGAAAAGCCGACGAGCAAACTCATCCGTATTCCTATTGAGCATGTCTGTGATAATCTCCGTATAGTCCGGTTTGTTCGTCTAAGAGTATCGCATATCGAGTTTAGGGGGTAGATAAAGTCAGACCCCTAATAACACGATATTTCATGTCGGTGTGAAGCCCATCACCCACTGAGAAACTACTGATCCAAATCAGTAATTCTCGTCCACCTTGGCCAAGGATTTCTAGTGATGGCTACCCGTGCCCAGCGCGACATCAACCCCCAATACCGCGAGAGATGAATCCCTGACGATCCGCTCACTGCCTCCACATGGCTCGGGACGGTACCCAACTAAAACCTGTTTGCACGACTCCTTTAAGCCGTGGTAGGGTAGTAATCAAAGCACAGTGGGAACTCACACGAGGCAAATGACGATCTCAGGTCGACAGACTAATCTGTACTCATGTCACCTGAGAACTGCTATCTGACAATAGGTATAATACCATCTAGCATGTTCCCGGTGAGTCCGTCAAGTGTAACTCATATCCCAATGAGCTCCTGTATGCTATCTTAGGTGACTAACTGACACCAATGGCCTGTGAGACCGGCCACCGCCCCTCGTCGGGGTCTCGAAAAGTATACACTAGTCTACTCCGGAGTATCGGTGCCCAGTCTCGATACTTTCTCGACTAGGGACATTTAAGGATGTGCTTATGGACCACCCAACTCCCATGTATATAATCTCCATTATAATACCGGTAGTCAAGCAAGAATCTTATGGGCTCTATCAACATGTAATAGTGATCTGTAATACCACATAATGCATGTACATGTTGATAAAGTCAAATCAGATAGCATACTATCATCTCGAATAAGACTGTACTATCCATATAGGTCCTCTCTCAATCATCGCAATCACCTGCCTGCGATTACAATAATTGACTGGAAGGCACTATAGCCGACAGATGAATCTAAGGAAGAGATAATTTCTAAATAAGAAAACTGGAGAAAGACTTTAGAAACTGAAGGATTTAGAATTAAATAGAACAAAAACTGCATAAATGGAATGTAATTTCAACAAAATAACACGAAAAAATGGTCGCACGTTGCAAATTGATGGTCATGAAATATCTACGAATAACTATTTTCGTTATTTAGGATTTATAATTAATCACGATGGGGAGATATACGAGGATACGGCTCATAGATTTAAAGCAAAATGGTTAAAATGGAGAAGTGATTGAGAATTGCTATGTGATCGTAGGGTATCTTTAAAATCGGAAGAAATTTTTTAAAACACGGCGATAAGACTGATACTTTTTTATGGATCATAATGTTGGGCAATTAATAAACAATATGCCCAGAAAATGAGTATTGCTGAAATGAGAATGTTAAAATGGATGAATGGCAATAAACTAAAAGATAAAATAAGAAATTAGTATATTCTTAACAAATCAGAAATAGCTCTCACAAATGGTAAGATGAGAAAAAAAATGATTGAGATGGTTTGGTCATGTGCAATAAAGACTAATCGATATTCAGTTGGAAGAATTGACAAAATTGTAGTTAATGGCGCAACTATGGATAAGGATAGACCTAATGAATATGGATAAAGACAATTAAGAATGATATGCCAAAGAGCCTTTGTTCGAGCGGCAATGATACTTCTCCACTTGATGGGAGTTCACAGGCCCCTTCCTCCAAATCTTACAGTCTTTTGTATAAAAAAAAGCCGACCTCATAATTTTGGGATGAATGTTGGTGTGATTGTTGATATAACAATTAACGGCCAGGAGTGAAACAAAATTAGTTTTAAGAAAAATACAACGTAAAAGTACCAACTCTCTTTTGGAGTATTATAGATATTTACACATATGTGTTAAATGTCTTCAGAAAAAAAGAATGGAGAATCAATTTATACTATGTTCCCTTAAATGAATGGAAATAGTTATATTTGCATATATACTAATTTTTTGTTTTGATATAAATAGTGTTAATGATCCACCAAGCTTCATTAAACATATGAAAAGAACCAGTGGCAAGAAGTGAACTCCCGAAGTCAAGCAGTTCTCCTTTCCCCTCTCCTAGCTCCATCGGGTTACTCTTTCGTCCCTAAGCTAACTTTTCGCTCCTACTCCTATTTCACGAAAGGAAGGCCCCAGGCCCTATCCTGTCTTTGGATTATGCCTTTAGTTAGCTCCTACGGGATACCTAAAATCAATCCCTTTCGGCGGATTCTTTTCCAGTGGAATCTCAGGTTTTGGCTGATTCTATCTTAGGTGATTCCCCGATTGAGGTGGTAAATTCCTAAACTTCTTAACAAACTTCTTTCTTACTTGCATCAGTCACAGGATCATAACCCTTTCCTGCCTTTAGTAGATTCTTACAACAAATCCAAGATAACACAAGTAATCGATAATAATATCAGCCAACCTGGTCCAAAATACAAGTTCAAATTAATAAAAATATTAACTAGAAGTGACAGTAGGCAATGCCAATACTTCCATGGAACTCCACCACCAAAATGCAATCAAATGAGCTTCAAGGAACAAGTCAAGGGCAACCCATGCATCACCAAAACCTGAAACCATACAACAACTTACTCCCTGCTCCTTCAGCCGCGCCTCCATCCGCACCCCTTTTTTGTTATTCAGCGAGATGAGAGCCGCCGCCTTCACCTCGTCTCTGTTTTTCAGTGCAGCCCTTGTCCAAAGAACAGTGAAATCCTCAACGACACAACTTAAAATATCCACATTATATGCAAGCATTGTTAAAGCAACAATTATTCCTATCAAGCCACATTCCCCATAAGGTTGCCGCAATCAAGATCTCAATATTACACCGTTGTGAGACCAAATACACTCTACCAAGCCATTCCTCCCATAATGAATTTAGATTAATCGGAAGATGCACATTTCCTAACTTGTGACAAACCCATGTCCATATTCTCGCTCGAGCACAATAAAAGAACAAGTGTTATTATACCGATATCACAGTCACAAAAACAATTGGATGGAACAACAATATTCCTAGGCAACAAATTTTCTCTAGTAAGAACCACGTCATTACACAGAAACCACAGAAATATTTGAATCTTCAGCGGCACTTTCATTTTCCAAACCACATTTCCTACAATGGAGCTCGCACCCCCATTATTTAGAATAGAGTAAGCTGAGCTAATAGAGAAAAGAAAAGAGAAGGTTAATGGGAGGAGATGCAAAGGGAAAAAAATCTACGGTGGGCTGTCCACATATGCCCGGTCTGAGAGAGAGAGAGAGATACGAACATGGTTCCCATCAAGCTATCCGAAGGTGAATTGCATTTGACACACCGTGATGATATTCGTAAGTGGGGATTTTCCTTATCACGGAACGCAGCAGATGACGTGTGTCACCCATGTATACCGACTAGATTCCTGGGGCTACTAAACTGGAATAAGGGAACATTCCTCGGTACCTCGCCTTTGAGACTCTGTCCGAGAAATAGGCTTCGACCTCTTGGGGCCTCCCCCTAGGTGCATTCCTTATTCGACTAACCACCGGTCAATAGCTCGTCTCCGAGCTATCCTAGAGTTGAGCTTCTTAAGCCTCCTTGCCGTCCCGACTAGCTCGGGACCGGAAGCACAAAGCCCGAGCTTCCTCAACTTCCCTTTACCGAGTTTCCTAGTAGCGGTTTCGTATCTCCCTCCACGACAGAGTCAACCACCCCACGTCCCGCATCTTACATGAGCGTATCTCGCCATTAATGCAAACGTGACGCGTGAATGGAACCGACGGCGAGGATCTTGCAACAGCTCGCTCCACGCGCCTCCTATATAAACCCTCCTCCAAACGATTCAGGTAACTCAACACAATCCAATACGCCACTACTCTGTCTAAATATTTCCCGGTTCTAACTGATCGTCGGAGGGCCCTACGGTGGTTTCCCACTCTGGGACTTCTTTTGCAGGTAGCTCGGCGACAGCATCAACCAATAACCTATTAAGATCCGCACTCTCTCTCCAAATCTCAGCCCTTTATTGTGCTCGCCATCAGATCGACGGAGGACAACATCTGAGGGAGATTGATTGATGTGAAAAAATGAGTCTTCATATGTTTCCTAATTACCGCAATAAGAAACGGTGTCGCAATAGCTAGCCGATAATGAATACGGGTCGTCCACAGGAAAATGGTGAATTACTTATCTTGTTTTAGACGAGTTAATAGAAGAAAGGTATATTTTTATTGTTATATACTAAAGAGATTTGAAAATTTTATTAGAGAAGGACTTGTAGGGTTTTTCGAATTGGGTAGTTAAAAGATAGAGTTTTAAAAATAATTCTTTTTACCTTTTAATTATTTAATACTAGAGAAATAGAGATGAATGTGGCTTAGGGTTCTCGGAGGGATTAGGGTTTCCCTCTACTGACCCTTGTTCTTCCATTGATCCTTATTTATCTCAAGCTCTCAACAAAGAAAGTATTAACGAATCTCAAATCGTGGTTGTAACTATCATGAATTGATAGCACGCCCGAATAAGAGGGTTAAGATTTCCTTTGTTGAAGTTTATAAAAATTAAAACGTAAAAAAAAGTTAAGGGATTTTTCATCCATTATACTACCCTATCCTACAAACCCTAACAAGCGAGAATTTACTCGCTTATTGGGATCAACGACGTAAATGAGGAAAGATAGAATAATAATGAACCCATAAGAAATAACAAAAATAAAAGTGTGGAAAGTAAATGCAGAAAGTAAATACGGAAAGTAGTGAGACAAAATTAAAAGAAAGAACTATCTTTTATTGAAAC
Source organism: Agapanthus africanus (assembly GCA_030015575.1). NCBI lineage: Eukaryota > Viridiplantae > Streptophyta > Magnoliopsida > Asparagales > Amaryllidaceae > Agapanthus > Agapanthus africanus. The sequence goes on along the minus strand of JASDDO010000024.1, from coordinate 860,319,597 downwards.
TTTTGCATTACGGAATTTGATTGCTGAAAAAACTATAAACCCTAGTTTGATCGATAGATAGATTGATAGATGGATAGCCCTAATTGCTCTCGGTCCTATTTATAGGCTCTGAAATTTGAAATTTTAGACGTCATATTAAAGTATTTGAAAAGACGATCATGCCCCTTAAAATTCACATTCAATGGCCATTGGCTGACCGAGGTTCCGCCGCCATATGCTACCTTTCACCGTGGATCCACCGCCCTTTGGTGTGATCTCGCCTCCAGATTTCTTGTGTTATCTTTTCGAAAAATTAGGAGATTTTTCTGATAAAAATATTTTGAAAATATCTCTTTCTCTCTACAGTTGCGGGATTCTTCAATTTGCTCCTAACATTCGGCAGAGTTGGTTTGCTAACTCGATTTGACGTGGATCTCCTACTTATATTTGTAACTCTGAACTGATTTATTATTTTAATACCTGCATAATATCTCAAATCAAATTATTAGTAGTATTTGGTTTATTTGAGATAATATTCCAACCACTTTATGGATATGATATCTTAATAATAATGGTTAAGAATATTTGATATTACATAATATGCATATCTTAATAATTAAGAATCTCATGGATATTTTATTTAAATATGATATGCATATATTTCCCCAATTATATTAATTATAAATTAAGAAATATATGACAAAATATTTTTACAAATAAACTCACATATGTTCTTAAAATATAAATAACACTTTTTAGTAACTAATAATAGTAGGGAAAATGACCGTAAAATGTGCAATAAATATGAATGATCAAATACCCTCAAACTTATCTTTTGATCGTCCTAAGCAAACCGTTTTATTTCTAAAGGAAAAATAAAAATCTAGCACACTTTCGTAGGCAACACGATTGCACTTAGCTCGTGCAATAAGTCTTTAAATCTCTAGGTGCGCCTAGTAGGAGGAGTGTTGTTTTCTGAGGGTTTTCAGCGGATTACACCCACAAAATCCCAAAATTTAGAATATAAAGGAAAGAAGATGAAAATTACATGCAAAAGTAAGAACATATAAAAAAAAACTTGAAAATAAGAGTTTCAAACTACACTAGCTTTTTAGTTGTCATGAGCCCTATCTTAATGGTCTTGAAAAGATACCAGAAATCACATCCTCCCTCAATAAAATATCGTCTTTAGTCTTCCTTCCTACCTTTTCTCCAAACATCAATCATATACCCCTACGTGTGTATAAAAGTCATCCCTACACTTGGAGAATTCAATTCAAGCTATCATACATTTTGTCCATATTCCTTAGTACTTTTTAGTCGGTGATGCTTTATATGGATTTACTCACACATTCTTCATGCGACCTTAATACTTCTTGAGGCACTAACAAACCGATTATCAAATATGCTCACTTATTAAGGCGTACTTAGCAATATCCTAATTTTGCAACACCTAAGATTTAGCAGTGAACCCCAAACCAGTTGGTCTAAGGCACTAGGTCATAAGGCACCCTCGCTATATTTTTTTATATGCCGCCTTAAGTACTTACAAAACCGGTGTTCATTTTTCTTTTAAATTTTATTTTATGTGTCATTTATATTTTGTTGATTATTTTTTTCATACTAAGGTTTTTAGGCAAGAATATTTCAAAGTATCTTCTACTATCCCAAGTTTCAAGATGTGTACAAGTGTGTATAGTAGGATATAAACGTTCAGAAGTTTGGACTAAAGAATAGGGATTATTTTTCAGACTTATTTCTATCCGCAGATTAGTAATTTCTTTATCTTACTAACCCTTAGGACAACAGCTCATGATCACGTATTACTAACTTCGTTCTAAAACATCTATTTTTCTTGTATTTCTCAAGTCTCTTCCTCTCTTTCATATGTATTTTTCATTTTCTAACTTTCATTTTCAAAAAATTTCTAGTTTTTTTTATCCAATGCAAAATTTACATATGATGCGTGGATACATACAAACTTTCCCCCCAAACTTGTTTACAGCAGTGTCCTCACTAATATTGTCTTATAAGCTCAAAACCTGAAGACTGGGAAAAACAGTTCAAGAAGATGGTATAAAGAAGGGGTAAAGAGTGAATAACAGTGAAATCCTCCCCCAAACTTGTCCTTAGCTCACAATCGTGCAAAAATTTCCTTTCTTTCAAGAGCCATTTTAAAAATATTTTTCTTCGTTCCTTCCAAACTTGAGTAAAACAGTGTTTTCGTTACTAAACATTGAAATTCAACATAAGAGGGGGGTAAACATTATCGATCTACATAAATCTTTACAAAGACCAAAAGTTAAAACCAACCATTCAAATATTTATCAAGGTAATACCATGGTTGGTAAAAGATCGTGTAACGGATAGACGTGAAGAAGACTCGAAACTGTATAAGAATGGAGGTTGTATCATGTCTCGAACAGAAAAAACAGAAATGAGACTAACGATAAGAGATGATGTGGGGGGAAGATAAGATGTGTAATCGAAAGGTTTTACGTCTTGGTTGATAGAGACGAAAAAGTGAGGGTGAATGAAAACAAGAATGTTAAAGATAAGGAATGGGTGGAATAGTTGCATTTTCATATATAACAAGAAGAAGGGATGGCGGTTCAACTTCTTAAGCCTCAAATAGAGGCGCACGAATTTCCGGTGGAGGTTGATTCATCACAGCATCCAAGTCCTCAAGGAACGCGAGTTCTTCGGCGAAAATACTCTCGAAACTTTCATCGATAATGATCTCATCGGAAGAAATGAATCGATATCTATATCGGTGGAATAGACAGATTCACTAGAAAGGTTGAAAGTTTCAAGGTCAATGTGTTGCACACTAGGATTCAAAACACTCGATTCGTCAGGAATTGTGGAGGCGGGAGACTCGAAAAGATCGTCACCCTTATTCTCAAAAGAGTCTAAATCAAGTGGTCTTTCAAGAATCATAAAACTCAAAATATCGGAGTGTGGTTCATCAAACAAATCTCGGTGGAAGTGAAAGAAGATGAAAAGAAGAACTAAAAAAAGTGTGTAATGAAATGGGTAAACGAACTTGGGTAACGAGCAATGTTGATCCAGATGTGGTAGATGAAGGTTGAATATCGTTTTGCATATCGGATGGGTTGGTGGTAAAAATAGGATCAGTTAAATATACAGAAAGATGTTCACATTCAATGGAAGGGACATGATGGGTCGGGGAATCCAACTCATCTAACATAGCGAGTTTATCTTCAAAGATATTCTCAACACCGATCTCACAAGCACTTTTAGTCAAATCAAATGAATAGTTCTTTAAAAATTCATCAATTATATTATTTTCAATCGATGGATCATTAGATTTACTTGATAGAATTGGAAGGTTTGAAATGTCAAGTTTAGTCGGATAAGAATCGGTTTGATTTGGAATGGTGTAAGGCCCTCCTTCACACTCATGATTGGGAAAGTCAAACAAGTTATTCTGAGGCACCTCATCAATTAGATTATTAAGCGGTTAATCATCAAATACATTCGGTTGGGGTTCAGGATTAAAGGTGTCGAGATCAAAAGAATTGGTTCTGGTTTGACTTGGAGGTATCCCTGGTTCTTTCTCACTTCTCAATTCCAACTCTACTTCAAGACTAGATATGGTTTGTGAAGAAGTTTCAATGAAAGATTCTCTTTGAACCATGGAACTTCCTAATTGATGTTTGGAAGCACTTTCTAAATAAGGTGCAACAGTTGAGTATGGTTGGAATGTGTTTAATTGTTGGGTATGGGCGAGTTCAACGTGTTCCGCAATAGAAATGGATTTACGAATTGCCACATTAGTCTCAAGAGAAGTATCAACATGAGAGGATGTGAAAATTTGGTACTGTTGATAATAGTTAGATGGTTGTATCCAATTTTCATAAATAGGATTAGGATCAATATTGTGATATGAAGAAAATTGAGATTAGTTGAATTATTGGCGACTAGCTTTTGCAATTTGCTCAGCAATGGTCAAGCGTGTAAAAGTTGCCATATTCGCCTTAAAAGGGGTATCAACAGGTTCATATGGAAATAATTGTAATTGTTGTCCTAAGGGTTTTGGAGTAGTGAAGGTATGAAACTTTGGATACGGGCCTTCGCAATATGCTCAGCAATAGATATGGGTTTAAAAGTTTCCTCACTAACCTTAAAAGGATTATCAACATAAGAAGGTGTTGAATTTTGACACGGTTGATAGGAATTTGAGTGAGGTGTTCAACTGTTATTTCCAGAGCCCTCTATCTTATCCCTTAAAGAAATAGTGGGGTCGGAAGTTCTACCAAATCAATAACGATATAAAGAAATATCTGGTTGTGTGTAGCAAATCTCGCCAAGAGTTGGTCAGTTTGGGTTACCTATCATAAGAGAATGAAAAGAAAAGAGGGTGAAATGGTAAATTTTTAAGCCTTTTTTTGGATTTTTGAAATTGTTTTGCTTGAAAAGAGGGACTCGACTCAACCAATCACAAATGTGCACAAAAAAATCCTAGAGCTAAGGTCACCTATGTCAAATCACTAAACCGCTCCTAGACTTCCAAAGGACAAGACGTAGGATAAATTCTCTATCACCTCCTTATCAATCTTGCAGCCAGGTAACTGTCAGATAAGTAGGAAGTATCAGCTATACGAATCACCGAAATAGCAGGCCTAATTAAGTAAACCACTTTCCTTAGTCACACTTGCCTTAGACACCACAAGAAAAATACGGATAAGCAATATATTACCCACGACCCTCTCTTGTCCTAATTGAGCGCGATTGTTCTTAGAGGCTCGGTCTAGATATTTTTTTATTAATATAGGGTGATGCGTATATTTGTTTGTGACTTATGAGGTCTAGGAAGGGTGATGAAATACCCACATAATCTGAATTCTGGGTTTCTTGCCTCTTAATATCCGTTTTAAACATGCAAAACAATCCAAAATCTAAAACACACAAAAAGATTTTTGTAGCGGCGCTGTTTGCAAAGAATCTTGCAGGAAAAAACTGTTTATTAGAGCTTCAGAAGAGTGAGGAAGACGATAAAATAATACCAGAAAAATTTGGGGGCCTAACTCCACTAGTTGGTCGCGGTTCAGCCGCCAAATGCACTAAACGGCTGCGGCTCTGCTGCCTTTTGGTGAGATCTCCTCTCCAAATTTTTGCACAGCACTCCAATACTCCTCTGCTCCTATTTGACAGTCTCTGAATCTCTGTTGGTTCACTCCAAGTGCTCCGGATTTCTCGCAAAACTCGCATAAGAATCGTTAAAAATACAAGATGCGGTTTTTTATTTCTATGTTTATTTTTATATTTTACTGGTTTTTTTAGAAATTAACCCGAATAACAAGAAAAATAATACTACCGTTTTTCCAGCAACGACGCCATTTGATTGATGTGAAAAACTAAGTCTTTGTATATTTTCTAATTACCGCAATCAATAACGATATCGCAATAGCTAGCAGATGTAAGTACGGGTTGTCCACAGGGAAATGATGAATTATTTATCTTGTTTTAGACGAGTTAATAGAAAAAATGTGTGATTTTTAGCGTTCTATACTAAAGAGATTCGAAAATTTTATAAGAGAAGGACTTGTAAGGTTTTTCGGATTGAGTAGTTAAAGGACGGATTGAGTAGTTAAAGGATAGAGTTTTAAAAATAATTCTTTTATCTTTTAATTATTTAATACTAGAGAAATAGCGATGAATGTGGATTAGGGTTCTTGGAGGGATTAGGGTTTTCCTCTCTGACCCTTGTCCTTCCATTGATCCCTATTTATTTCAAGTTCTCAACAAAGCAAATATTAACGAATCTCAAATCGTGGTCGTAACTATCATGAATTGATTGCATGCCCGAATAAGAAAGTTAAGACTTCCTTTGTTGAAATTTATAAAAATTAAAACGTAAAGTGAAGTTAAGAGATTTTTTCATCCATTAAACTACCTTATGCTATAAATCCTAACAAGCGAGAATTTACTTGCTCATTGGGAATAACAGCGTAAACGATGAAAGATAGAATAATAATGAACCTATAAGAAATAACAAAAAATAAAAGTGTGGAAAGTAAATGCAGAAAATAAATGCGGAAAGTAATCAGACAAAATTAAAAGAAAAACTAACTTTTATTGAAACTTTTGCATTACAGAATTTAATTGCTGAAAAAACTAAAAACCCTAGTTCGCTTGATAGATCTAAATCGATAGATGGACTGATAGATGGATAGCACTAATTGCTCCCGGTCCTATTTATAGGCTCTGGAACCTGAAGCCCTAGATGTTGTAATGACCCCAATATTACTATGCCTTCGTATTTTCTTTCTTTAGTAAAATATTGTATTTATTTCTTCTTAGTATTTTCCGTATATTTTGTTTTCTATTAAATATATTATTTTATTATTCCATCTATTTTTCCCAAACCCATTTCTTTAAACTAAATCTTAATCTATTTCAAATTAAACACAAGACCTAACCCAGCCCATAACTCAAATCCAATTTCATTTTCATTTTCATTTATAAAACTATGTGGCCAACAGCCCACTTTCCTGTCAAGCAACGACATATATTTAATTCTTGTTAAATTTATGCATAAACAACCTTGTAGCATATTGGTTAAATCCTTGGATTGTTATTCCATAAGTCACATGTTCAATCCTTATTTTACAATTATTTTTTTTAATCATTTTTTATCTTTCTCATAACCTACAAATGAGACCTTTCATTTCATCTTCCTTTTAACATCCAACATAATTAGGATGGTTATAAATTATAATTAAGTAAAATTATTATGAAGAGTTTCAATTTTCTTTTAATACAAATATCTCTTCATCTCTTCTTCATCCCACTTTAGCCATTTCCTTTTGATCAATTCTAAAAATAAAATAAAATCTTTTTTCCTTGAGCTTGGAGAAGCACCGGTTCCATCAACCTTCAAAGACTCGGTTGAAGATTTTATCTAAATGGTGAGCCGGTTGTTATACCGACTCACACAACTTGTAAGTCCCTTCTCTCTTCCTTCCTCTATCTCTTTATTCTCCTCCTGTCATACCTCGTGAGCCCGCTATTCTTTTCAAATCATAATCCGTAAAAGAAGATAAACATAAACATATACATATATATAAGTTTAGATATATATGGTTCTATATGGTTTAATAATATCTTATTGACTTTTGTTCAAATTAAAGTGTTTTCAATTCTTTATTCATGACTATGAATGTTTATTACGAGTTGTGAGAACATAAATTTCATGCCATAATATATTTATAATGTCTCATGAAATCGGTTTGCTTATTAAAATAAAAATAAAAACTTGCATAAAAATACTAGTTAATCTTTTTGCCGATTTTAGTATACACATCAATACCTTTACCTTTAAAATAATTTTTAGAAATTAATTTTTACTTCTGAAAATTTCAAGAATTTGATCTTCTTAAATTAAGCCGAAGATCAACTGGGCTTTGATAGAATATATTTTGTGTACACGCTGTAAAAATTTTAGATCGGATCACTAAACGGTTTAGGAATTATATCGTTTTTATTCACTGTTCGTAAAAACAGAAAATTGTATTTATCGGTCAAATTCTTAGACACATAATTTGGTCTACCGATATCCAAATTAAGCGAACTCAGGTGTTTTGGATATCTACATCGAATAATATAGATTTTCTTACTTTTATGTTTTTACTGAAAACCGACGTAAAATATAGAAAACCACGTCACAATATTAATTGACCGGTCTGGATAGAATCTGTCTTGATTCGCATACTGTTTTTAAATATGACATAACTCGAACTCCCGATATCCGTTCGTGACAAACTTTAGATGTGTAGATGGATAATTATAGAACTATAATTTCCTGTATATTATATTACTTAGAAATGCATGAAAAAAACCGATATAGGCTTTGCAATATAACATATAGTTGTTGTCCAGAAATCTGAATTTCTGTTTTAAACGCTGATGTTAAAATGATCATAACTAGACTTCAGGAATCCAAATCATATGAATCTTGGTGTTTTGAATAAGTACATTGAAAGACCTACAATTTTCTAATAATTTTTATAACCTGAAACCCGATAGAAATTAACTCAAACCGCGTTTTAAAAATGTGTGACGGTGCTGAACATATTCTGATTTGTTTTGCGTGACGATACGAAAACATATATATCTCCCAAACCGGTAGTCGTATTTAAGCGAGACTGGAACTCACGTGTGCATAACACTTAAGGCTATATTTTCGTTTATATTCTGATTTCAAATGACTTGATTAACTAGTCGTACATATCACATATTTACAACATTGTTTTGGACGTTATTTGTATACTTATCTCATATCATGTTCTGTGATTACTTATTTATTTTTATTTATATAACTTGTGATTAAATCATTACATGTTAGAATTGACTTGATCTTGACACGACTCAATCATGAATATTTGAACCCAGTATGTACACTTGAACCAATTTGACTCGAACCATGAATACAATTGGTATGACTTGCACTTGACATGACTACATGAACTAAAATTTGAAAACTTGATATCATACATCACCTTTTGTATTCATGGATTCGATCAAGACTCATAACATTAATCATAAACTATAAACACGGGGTGTTGGGGTAGTTTGAGTACAAATCCAACGGAATCTCATGAGTCCCATTAATACAAATCATGTTGCTGTGGTATCGGGCTGAAACGGTACAAATCATATTGCTGTGGTACCAGGCTGAAACGGTACAAATCATAAATTCACGAATGAGGGCCCGTGTTTTCAAGCCCCTGGATGATAGCCTGTTGGGTTTGGAATACTTTAATAACAATTGATGTCCCGTTATTTTGGGTCCGTGATTCCTTGCCCCTGGACGATAGCCTTGGGTTCGAGAATACTTTTAAGATTGGTTGATATTCACACTTGAACTCACGTTAGTTAGTTTTACCTTTTTAGAGATCTTTTAAGACACTTACATTCATTTCATATTTACTATACCTACACTCCACGGCCATGCTTATATACCTTGTCATGCTTATATACTTGTTTTTCAAGCTCATGTTATACTGCATGTTATATAGAACTGTCATGTTACATAGAATTGCCATACTTATTTATTAATGTTACTCGTTCACAGCTTAATGATAGTAGTCTTAATTTATACACTTGTTATTATCATTTCTACACTTATCATTTTTAGGACTTACCGAGCGCTAGTTCGCTAACGGGCATTCCACCCATCTTTTTCTATTCTTGGAATGTTTATCAGGTGACATTGAGACAGAGAAGATACAAGTGGTCGAAAAGGAGTACAGCCGGTTCGCATCACAACTGGACGTCTAGTTCCATTCCGTTTTTTATTTCATTTCAGCTTATTTATATATGCCTTCTTACTAAGGCTTTTCATATTATCGTATCTTGTATTCAGATATGTTGTGAACTGTGAATCTTGAATGTAATAAATCGGAGTTGGATTTCATTCTTTTGTTTATTCTTGTTATTTTATATTGCTTATAGACGCTTAGCGTATTTATTTCGAGAAATGAGCTTCTCGGAATAAATACGTCGCGAGCCTCGTCACATGCCGTTACTACTCTTTTGGGAAGCGGGGCGTGACAGATGTCATATTAAAGCATTTGAAAAGACGATCATGCCCCTTAAAATTCACATCTAACGGCCATTAGCTGACCGCGGTTCCGCCGCCATATGCTACCTTTCATCGCGGATCCGTCGCCCTTTGGTGTGATCTCGCCTCTAGATTTCTTGTGTTATCTTCTCGTGATGTTAGCAGATTTTTCTAATAAAAATATTTTGAAAATATCTCTTTCTCTCTACAGTTGCGAGATTCTTTAATTTACTCGGCAGAGTTGGTTTGCTAACTCGATTTGATGTGGATCTCCTACTTATATTTGTAGCCATGAACTAGTTTATTATTTTAATACCTGCACAATATTTCAAATCAAATTATTAGTAGTATTTGGTTTATTTGAGATAATATTCCAACCACTTTACGGATATGATATCTTAATAATAATGATTAAGAATATTTGATATGACATGATATGTATATTTTAATAATTAAGAATCTCATGGATATTTTATTTAAATATGATATGCATATATTCCCCCAATTATATTAATTATAAATTAAGAAATATATGACAAAATCTTTTTACAAATAAACCCATATATGTTCTTAAATTATAAATAACATCTTTTAGTAACTAATAATAGTAGGAAAAATGACCGTAAAAATATGCAATAAATATGAATGATCAGAGATTCCGACCTCCATCACACCGAGTAATTTCTCATGCAAAGGATAAAATTAATGCAATCAATAAATGAATAGGAATGATTCTATATGCATGCTATTTTCTTGTAAAGAAAAGAAAGAAACAAGGATAGTCAACTAATGAAAGGTAATTAATAGATTGATTGAATAATTTTATTATATGTTGATTGCTAATGAATAAAGGAAATAAGAAATTAATGAATAAAAAACAATTAATGTAATGCAAAAGAGCATATGGACTATGCCGAATTTGCCTTCATAGTTATGAACTTACCCCTTCCGTCCCTTTTTACTTGTCATTTTAGAGAAATGCACACCGATTAAGGAAATCATTATCACTTTCTTAATATCAGCAATTAATCTACTGCCACATCACCATTAAAAAAATCATACAATTTCTGCCTTTAACTATTAAGGAAAGTATTATCATTTTTTTAAATATCAGCAATTAATTTTCTTGGCTATTATTGGTATTGTATCATTTATTGATATTTTTATCATTAATAATTTCCTCATTATTCTAAAAACGTAAAGTAAAATGTGACACCTTTCTCTCTCCAAAATGACAAATAAAAAGGGACCAACAGAGTATAAATTTAATTGAAATTGATGAAAGATACGGCTGGAATTTTTAATATATTCCATTAATTTTGTATTGGGAATTGATACAGTATTTAACATCTCATCTTTCCACCATTTGAGAGATTTCGGCTGAAACTCTCCTGAAACACGAAGGTTTTGGCCGAAACTTCACCAGTGCGAACCGATTCGGCCGCAACTTGGACAATGCCGAGACTATAGTGATTTTCGGAACGATACCAACTCTCAACCTATACCGTCCACCTTTGAGAATAAAGAACCATCATTTTTCTTCTGTATCCTACGTCGATAATTTAGTTTTGGCATGTTTCATTCTGTATGAGTTCTAGTTAAGAAACTGAAGTACGTCTTATATCTTTAATTGTATAAGGTCGATCGGTTCATATCAAGATTGAAAATCAAAATTTGCATTTGAAAGAGAACCCGAAGCAGACTGAAAATCTAGTCTCTTGGCTACAAAGTCACAAGGCAGCTTAGGGTTCTCGATCACAGTAACTTTTTTGCGAATTCTTCCACCTTAAGTAACGCATTTCACCATCATGTTAGAAATGTACGTTTTCTTGTATAATTATTGAAATTTATAGGTATATATTATAATCTAGAAGTGTTCAGAATTCTGTCTAGCAATTGAGAAGATTCTAATTGTTGGAAAATATTGTGTTAGATTTGCCGAAACTACACTAATATTTAGCAGTATCATGTAATATCTACTAGTATCTTGTATTTTGAGATTATAAAAAAGCATATATGTTTTGTATGTATGATGTATATATGTATACATACACATGTATGTGCGCGTGTACACACACACACACAATATAGATATATATATATATATATATATATATATATATATATATCAAGAAAGAGAGAGAGAGAATAATGGAGGAAAGATGCCATAAGAAGGAATTTTCTCCTATGACGTCGAAAAAATACAATCTTCATCGTTTTTTCCGATGATCGGCACCCATCATCTTCATCGTTATCATCTAAGATATGGGTACACCAAATTTCATATGATTCTACAACTTTTTCACCGTTGAATTAGTGGGTTCAAAATTAACGGTTTACCGACAATAGAACTTTTTACATTGCTAAACCAACGGTGAAATGGTTGTAGAATCATATGAAATTTGGCGTACCCACAACTTCGATGATAACGATGAAAATGATGGATTCCGATCGACAGAATACACGATGAAAGGCGTATTTTTTTGACGCCATAGGAGGAAATTCCCTCCTATGGCCTATTTCCTCCATTATTCTCATATATATATATATATATATATATATATATATATATATATATATATATATATATTTATATATATATTTGTGCACGCGCGCATGTGTGTGTACACACACATATACCCATATGTATGTATATATAATATATGTGTATTTATGTATGTATATATGTACGTACGTATGTAAATAACTAGATACATATATATTTGTATGTAAATAACTAGATATCTATATGTAAATAACTAGATACATATATATTTGTATGTAAATACATATAAGGATGCAGAATATACAGTGCGACTCCTACGGTGGCAAGACTTATGGCAACACACCATTCATTGATCCATGTGCATATTTATTTTGCATCTACAAGAATTAATTACAAAACAATAAAAAAGGTTAAAAAGACATGGCTCAATGAATGGTATGTTGCCATGTGTCCCGCTGATATAAGAAATTTCTGTAGTTCCAATGTATACTCTCTCTCTCTCTCTCTACACACACATACATGCATGTATGTATATGTGGACATGCATGCATGTATGTATGCATGCATGTAACTCCTCAAACATCTAACCCGCAGTGTTTTTCACCGACCCATGCAGTTATCGTGATCTATATGTTTTATTAGATACGTTATGTTTAAAAATTAATGAGATTTGAAGACATTTAACATATCCATTACAATAACTGGTTGGATCGGTGAAAAACACAGAGAGTTGGAAATTTGAGGAGTTGACATCATTTTGTATAATGAGGTCATCGCCCCCTCCCCCGGCGTTACCATGACACCAGCATACTTCAACTCTTTCAAACTTGCACCTCAGAACATCTCAAATGCACATGCACGCTGCCATATTTCTAATAAAACAATTTGACCATATTATGTTTGCATATCCACTCATAACCGATCTATCACATTTCCGCACATTTTAATGCATTTTTATGATTTCGAAAATTTCACCTCATTTCATTTATATCTATATTCTAAACTAATGTACGAATTATGAAAATTAAAGTGAAAGTTCAAGTTTGGAAGACAACCAACTTATGCACAACGTGTTTGTTCATTTTTATTGTTAATTTAAAAAATCTTTCTTGTTGAACTGTTGGGTTTCAGGCTTTATATGTGATCAAACTTTGCTTCTTGTATATGTCCTTCTATTCACTTGGCACAAACAAATTTTGATATTAGTCCAGAAGCCGAGTGAACTTGCGATCGGTATGTATACTAATCCTTACTATGCCAAGTTGTGAATTAGAAACCGGTAAGCCTGAGCCGAATGGAATTCGGTGAGTATATATAGAAACGTGTTCGCCGGGTATGAGCATGACACATTTATATCCATTTAAATTTAAAAATTTAAGATTCTGTTCTAAACTTTTTCTCTACAAGACTATCTTCCTATTCTGAAAGAGAACTCCAGATCAGGGAAAACCCTTTTCCTTTGTTAATCTAAGCAAAACAAAATCCACATACATCTTTTCAACCCTGCTCTTCATTTTACTGTTAATTAATAGTCTATCATCGCATCAACCGATCGGACTGCTGAGTGCACAACATGCATGAAGGCTAACCCTGAGGGGTGTTCGACATTGTAACTTGGTGTACGTAGGTCATCACGGTCTGGGTGTATCCATAGGGAGGCTTAAATCTAACCTAAGACTGCATCTTCGGGCATGCGTCGATAAGTTCCTTACTTCTTAGAAAGCAGTTAGCTACTCATGGGAGGGTGATGCACAACCATGCACTTAACTCACAGGTTTTTATGGCTTGTCACAGTTGATTACCTCTTCTCTCAGGCTTCTGCTACAACCTCCTCTCCTTTTTCCCTTACAGCTGTCAAAGCCATCCATTGACCAAATGTTGAAAAAAGAGATAATGATTAACAATCAGTTAAATGCATACATTAATCAATTGCAAGAGACCAAGAGATGGACTTAAATAACTAGACAACTATTCGGAACATTAAGGGTGGCAAACAGGCCGGGCCGGGCCTGCCCAGTCCGAAGCCCGTCGGGCTTGGCCGGTGTCACGCCCCGCTTCCCAAAAACAAGAGATAAGAGTGACAAGCCTGCAACGTATTCATATCGAGATGCACTCTTTCTCGACATGAATACGCTAAGCGTCTATATAGTAGTAAAGGAAATCAGAGTACAAGAATTTTAAAACTTATAAAATATCCAACAATATTTATAATAGTCTCAAAAACGATAACTCAACACAGTTTGAAAATTCAAGAAACTAGAAATGAAACATAACTTTGAACAAAAGACGTGCTTACCGAAAAGGAAAGCTAGAGCCCGGCCTGACTTGAAAGATGTTGACTATCCTTCTCGATTGGTACCACCTCGTACCTAGCCTCATCACTTGTTTCAAAGTCTTCTGCCGATATTTCCAAGAAAATAAAACATGAAAACAGGAATGCCTTCAGCGAACTAAAGTTCGGTAAGTTTCTGTTTTATTAGAAAACAATATTTTTCTATATTAACAGTATTTACAATGAAATATGATATTTTGGCTACAATTTAGTTATTAATGTTTATAATTTAATAGGTTTAATATATGGTTTAAATCAGTTGGAACAAATGTAACACAATAATAATATTTGTTTAATTTATAGAAAATAGTAATAATAAAGTTTTGTAATTTAGAAATAACAATATGTATAAAATTGCTATTAATATCATCAAAAAGGAACAAGGTACAAATATTCATGATTACAAAAATATATAAGGTATATTTTATTTTAGAATTATTTGACAATAAATTAGTTTAGTAAAGTATCATGTCATACTGACAAGAATGTAGTGTATAATTATTCTTGGTATACTAGTAGAATTATGATGTACTAATATAATCATTAAACGATATTTGACACGAAATATGGTATACATAATAATAGGCATGAGAATGACCGTGAACAGTAAACTGTAATGTGCATGTCAAATAAATAGCATGTGTTAATCAGTGTAATATAATTACACTAGTAAAATAAAGGGTTGCCCCTACGGATAACAACATCCATAGGGGCAGATAAAGTTTGGCCCTACGGATTAATCCGTAGGGCCAAATGGTTGCCCCTACGGTCCTTCAATATTTATTTAAAAATTATTAAATCTTAAAGTGTTGTTTGCCCCTACGGATACGCAAACCAAGCACCTACGGTTATATCCGTAGGGGCATATAAATAGGGATTTAAGTGATCGATCCCTATGCTGATTATTTCTTATTCTCTTTATCGTTCGCGCGAATCCAAATCCCCAAACCGATTCAAGGGATCGTCGTCGCCACCGCCCTGCAGTGATCTCGTCGTCGCCGAATCCAAGCCGAATCGTCGTCGCCACCGCCTGCAGTGATCTCGTCGTCGCCTCAGCCCTCCGTTCTCGTTGTCGCCACCGCCCTCGTCGTTGCCGATTGTGTCTCCGTCGTCTCCTCCACCGCCTAGCCTACAGGTTAGTTAATTAAATATTATTTTAATGATGTTAGGGTAGCGATGAGGGTTAGGATTAGGTATCGGTTGGGGTTAGGGTTAGGATTAGGGTTAGGGTACGGGTTCGATCGATTGGGGTTCGGCTGGTGTTGGGGTTAGGGTTAGGGTTAGGGTTCGGTTGGGGTTTGGTGTTGGGGTTGGGGTTCGGCTGGGGCTGGGTTGGGGTTAGGGTTAGGCCGGGTTAGGGTTTGGTGTTGGGTTGGGGTTCGGCTGGGGCTGGGTTGGGGTTAGGGTTAGGCCGGGTTAGGGTTTGGTGTTGGGTTGGGGTTCGGCTGGGGCTGGGTTAGGGTTAAAAAGGTGAAATTTTAGGGGATTGATCTGGAAAATAGTGAAAGTCGATACTGTTTATTTGTGAATAACACAGTCCATGGTTTTTATATGAGAAAAAGGTCCATGAAAGTCTATGGGATTTATCTAAAAAACGCTGAAAATTCATGTATTTATTTGTAAACAACAAAGTTCATGGTATTTATCTGGAAAACGTTGGAAGTCAATAGTATATATTTGTAAACAACAAAGTCTATGGAAATTATGTGAAAATGTTAAAACTTCATGGTATTTATTTGTAACAAACAAAGTCTATGGTATTTGTTTGAAAAATATTGAAAGACCATGACATTTATATGTAATGGGTCAAAGTCATTTGGGTTATGTCAATCTTATTGGCGATGCTTTCTTTTTGTGCATATCCAAAAACTTTGAAAGTTCTTGGTACCTATTAGAAAATATAAAAGGTTTTGTAGTGAAAGGAAAGAATTGGATTTAGAAAAACCGTGTGTAACTTTTAGAAATTCTATACACCCAAGTATATAGAAAAGGGTTAATTGCGGATACAGCCTATGTACTATGGGGGTCAAGCACTTATAACCTCTGAAGTATAATAATAAGCACTTTTGTTTGTTTTTCATTAGTGATTAATTTTTAGTTTGCTAATTATTCTTTTTCAGTATGGATACTTGATAGAATTACAATTGCTTTACTATTGTTTGCCTTTTTCCTTTTGTGTAGAAAATATATCCATTGTGTCATATGGACACTATTAATTTCACATAGATTCAAGGGAAAAATTGAGGAAGATTGTGTTTGTTATATCAAAAACCTTTTTGTTGAACCAAACAGGTGAAACTTTAGAGTTGTTATAGATAGCTCTTACATGTTTAATGCATGTACCATTGTTAAGTGAGTGCAAGGTGGAGAACAATAATTTGTTTCAACGGCACGTTTTTCAAGTTATAACCAATATATGATATTCGATGATAATATGAAACCTTCATATTCTCATCGATACTCATATATGAAACTAAAAGCGCCATTTAGTCCCCGTCTATCGGTTAACATACGTGCGATACTCGTCGTGACCTAGAACTATACGAAGGTTGTTAAATATCGGACGGTATAGCTCGATACTAACAACCGTCGTATAGTCTACGCGACGAGAAAATTCAATCGTATGGTAACCCATAGATTTGTCCCGTGTGGACAAGTTAAGAATGTATAAAGCAAACGCCTTCATTCACTTGTGTTTTCATCCGTTTCGAGATATTTCGTCGGTACCTTTCCGCTGGTTCTCCGTGTACAAAGATAGATTAGATGTTCATTTCAACGTTGTTTCACGGCTTTGAAATGATTATCTATTCTATTACAGTGTATTCGGAGAACAGCGGGGAGGTGCTGCCGAAATTTACTCGAAACGGTTGAAAGCACAAGTGATGGGCGTTCGCTCTATACATTCTTAATGGGATAGAAGCCTACTGTCACGCCCCGCTTCCCAAAATACGGAATACGAGGGGTAGACAAGGCCAGCCATGCTCCTACGGTCAGGGAAAAGTCCCGCCGTAGTCACACTTCGGCTTCTAGTTTATCATGGTAAACAGTAAATGATGCGCAGGTAATGAGAAATGCAGTAACTGAAAGATACAATAATATAAACTGACCTGAGTAGAACCAAAGAATGTAACTCGGGAGGAGTAAGTCAAGAAATCTGTGATGCACGTCTAGTTCTGGTCCAAGCTAAATCTTCTCCTCACACTGAGCATGCATACTCAGGTCGTCAGAGCGACACAATAGCAATATATTATATATGAAAACAAGTGACAATTCTAACAGTGGTAATGGACATGAATATCAATGAATCAATAATAGCATGAATATGAAAGTGCAGTAATCAATGCAGCGGAAAAGTAAAGCAGTATAACAATATGTCACGAATGTCAACACAGTATAGAAGGAATGTAAATGACAGTAACCCTATCAGTCCCTAAGTCTCACTGTACAGGTCACTAAGCCTATCGTCAGTCCAAGTGTGAGAGTCAACCACTCGTGAGTGTCCTCCACCCAAGGGTAGAACCCAAGGGCAAGGGACCACGGGCCCAACATGTAACGAATGTATCACGGTGTCTATAGCACATACCCTGTAAATCTCCATATGACTCCCTAAATATATAAGCCGGCATGGGACTCCCGAGATTCTGTTGAATTCACACTTGAACTACCCCACACCCCGAGGTCTACATCAAACGCTAACCATCACCCTAAATACTAATCGATCCGTGACAAGTCTGCGCGAGAACTGGAGGCAGGACCTCCATCAAGCACGTCCCGACTAATACCTAAGATAAATGGCAGTGTCGGATGCCTTACCTGTGACACCCGTGCAAGCGCTTCCATAAGTGTCCCATACCACTTATAGTCACACATACACGCATCCCACAGACGTCGACAATGCAATAGAATAAAAGGGACACTGATTGTGCACAAGTACGTATCACTTTCACTTAATCACGGATACACGAACACTGACGTACTTGCCACAATCACCACTAAAATCTAACATTGAGTAAATGCACGATGTCACAAGGTTATCACTATAATGATATAGGTATGATATGATGCATGAACAGTATAAGAAGCACAACTAAGGTGTCAAAAACAACGGTCTATCACTTGCACGATTTATCATGAAACATATGTATAAAATTTGGCGAAATGATAAACAGGTAATAATTAATATGTTCAGTTATCTATCCATCTAATTTGCTTTCGAGCCAATCGGGTTTCAGGATCATTAGTTATAACTGTTTCATTTTAAGCGCACGCGGCTGGAAATCCGGTTTCAGAATCAGGAATCCATTTCGCAACGCATTTTAACCCCAGTTGGGATCATAATTTAGCGACGCTACAGTTGAAAGAATTCTAAGGTTTTCAGTAAAGTTTTCAACGCAACAAACGGATCTTCAATCGCGTCTGTATGTTAGGAGTTATAATCTGTTTAATATTAACATGTCAAATCTGAATCTGCTGGGACTGTTATGTGTCCCAATCTATTAAATTACAGATTAAATATCAAACGGTAACGAAACAGGATGAAATTAATTGTGTTGTCTAGCTAACAGATTTATCTATAATAAACAGCGGAGTTCCGCGACTTACAAGTTAAGGAAATTCTATGGTATCCAATACAAAATAGCAAGCAAGGACTGGAGTCACTCTGGACTGCAGTCCAGAGTCGCACTCCGGTCCGAATATCATCACAGTTTAAATACAAAATGTCTGGAAACTGGTATGGAGTTAAAGTTCATCGAGTCGGCTCCAATTTGAGCCCTCGAACGCACCATTCTACTATGTACTTAATTTATGGTGAATTTAACGGTTTTCAGGTGCAACAGAAATACAGTTTTACGGTTAAACTTTGGGCCAGTTGTTTTGGTCATAAACGATCAATTTATCCAACGAAACTTGCACACGTTGTTCATCACAGCAAGGGCCCAAGTAATAAATTAAGTTCCGTCAATTTGGAAATGTATTTTCTTTGGGAACACGCACCGAACAGGTACGGCACAAAATCAGTTAAACTTGTAACTCTAATAATTTATGCATTTAACGATTTTAACCCAAGTAAAATAGCATGAAAGCAAGTAAAAACTTGCCTGGAGACGTCTTGGAGCACACGGCAGCGGCAACGACGTGAACGCGCGATGAATGACGCGTGCAAGGGTCGCGGTCTTGGCTCGTGCTCGGGCTCTGGGCATATGGTGGCATGGTGCTGGTGGCATGGTGGCATGGTGCTGGTGGCATGGTGCTGGGCACAAGGTGGCATTGGGTGGAACGGTGACGATGGTATATATGGCCCAGAGGAGGTCGGAGATTGGCGTCGGATGTAGGCGATGTGGTCGGCTACGAGGTGCAAGGGGAGGTAAGGGCTCAACTGGGGCTTTGGGCTTGGGGATGGTGGAGTTGAGGGGGATGCTGATGGTGTAGGTTGTGCTGTTGGTGGCGAGATGAGGGGTTGAAGGTTCGCTGGAGGAGGAAGGAGACGCGAGTGAAAGGAGAGGAGTTTGGCGCTGTGCTCAGTTATTGGGAGACAGCGAAGGGGCAGCAGCCAGGTAGAGGAAGAAAACGACGACGGCGATGAGGTCGATGGAGATGAGGCGGTGATGGGGTTTCAATGGTAGTTGAAGAGGACTGTGGATCGAGGATGAGGTCGGCTTTTAGAAGAAGAAGAAAAGGTTGTGGGTTTAATTTGAGGGGGATAATATACAGGGGAGAGGGAAAGATTAGAGAGGGGAGAGAAATGGCTGTGAGAGAGAGAGAGAGGGTGAGTGAGAAAGATGCAGGGAGAGAGATCAAGAGGGAGAGAGGGAAGTCTGTAGCAATAGAGACCCAGAGAGGGGAGCATGAGTGCAGGTAGAGAGAGAGAGACAGTGAGGAGGAGAGAGAGGGCTCAGGGGAACGAGAGAGTGAGAAGGAGAGATCTGTGAGGAGAGAGACAGAAAGAGAGTGTGACGACGACGACGACGGCGTCGACGACGACGACGGGTCGATGATGGTGCAGGTGGTCGCGGCGGGGCTCGGGGCAGGGGTTTTCTGGGTTGAGCGAGGTGGAGAATGAGGGATCGAGAGAGAGTGGGCGTGAGGTAGAGAGGGTCATGGAGTAAAACGCACGCGTCGGGGGATTAATTGTGTACGCGCGAGCGGGGGCGAGGGCGACGGCGAAGGAGACGTGCGCTCGCGAAGGAAACGCGCGCGAGACAGGGGAAAGAGCCGTTGGAATTTTTATGAAAGAGATGAACAGTGTGGGGAAGTCGGGTCGGGTAGGACTTGAAGCGGGCGCGGTGCGGCTGAGTGAGGCGGGCCTGGAGAGTGGGCCGGTCCAAAGACAATCACAAATAAGGGAAAAATGGAGCCTGGGCCGAGAAACAAAGAAATTTATTTGGGGGGAAAAAGAATGGAGCAGGCCGGGGGTTTGGGAGCAAGGCCGGGCCAGAGAGTATAAAGATTTGTGAAGGAAATTAGTTAGGTAATTATAAATATAGGATAAGTTAAAATTTATAAGTAAGACAATAAAATCATAAAATAAAATAATTAAAAATTTATAAAGCAACAAAATACGGATTTTGGTATAAAAGAGGCTGGGTATTACATCATACCACCCTTACAAAAATTTCGTCCTCGAAATTTAAAAGAAACAACTAGCTATAAATAATAAGCGAAGGATTATCATGCCGAAAACTAATACAAGTTGATTTACTTAAGAAGCGGGTAGGCAAAGTTTTGAAGGTACATACATATATATATAAGAACCACATACCAAAAGTTAGGCCTAAAAGCATAATACAGGAACACTATAAAGGCAACTACACACATACAAAAAAATGTAGGTAACAATCAACGAATAATATTAATCGAAGTGTGCTCGGTAAACGTCGAAACCAAATGTGTGCACATCTAAGGATATCCAAATAGCAAACAGAAAAATAAGTGTAAGGTTCAACTATTTATAATAGTAATCGTAGGCACAAAACTCAAAAATAAAGTAACGACGATAATGTAGGGAAAACTAGTCAGTAGGTTGAAACATTTTAGGAAAAACGTATCGAAAAATAGTTCTTTTTTTTTTTTTTTTTTAAAAATAATTTAGAAAACTCGTATAGTGAATCTAAGAAACATGGAACAAAATTTGCGCGGTATAACAGTGCGCTACTGAAAATGAGATTACTAATAGTGTACTTAAAATACATAAAACAGAGTAATCAATAACACACACTCTTTGATAAATTTAAAATAATGAAAACTAAGTTTTGAATAATAATGTCTGTAAATATATGTGGGTAATAGAGAAATCACCAATATGAAAAGGGCTAGCTTGGGTAGTGGTTACAAGTAGGCGTGGCTCAATCAGAAGGTCGGAGTGTGGTGGCCTTAGGCTGAAGACCAAGGGGATTAGGATCGGATCAGCACAGGAAGTAAGGTCGAATAACGAATGACTGCAAGGGAAAAAGTATGGGTAGGATAGCGGTCGGTACGACATATGAATCAAGATGTGAAGGGTGAGCGAACTCGGAAGTTTCTCCAAAATTTTCTCCTCCCAAAAGGGTTACGAACGAGGCACGAGCGAAGAATGGAGGGTGGTTCAATCCAAGGATCAGGATGCGGTTGTGGAGGTTTAGCAGGTTGCGGTAGGCTCGCGCACTCAGGTAGGGGCGTCCATTTCCATATCACCTCGTAGGTATCACTATTGGAAGTCCTTCCACCACATGATCTTGATCTTCTGGTCCTTCTTTCTCGGATAGAGCTTCTTTATCGAGATCTGATTCCATGTGGTCCTCTCCTCTTGGGTTCTCTTCAATGGGGTCTTCCTCCACTGGATTTTCTTCTATTGGATCTTCCTCGGGATCTTCCTCTATCGGGTCTTCTTCTATAGGGTTCTCTTCAGGATCTTCTTCTTCTTCGGAATCAGCCAACACGTTAAACTCTGGGGCGGCTACTCCTTCGTCCTCTGAATCGTTGTTTCCGAAGTTGGCATGGGGACCGTTGATCTCATCGTCGGAATCCATCAGGGTGCGGTCTAAGGAAACGCATGACTGTGCATCCTCATCTAGATGCGGCGCTGCTCCAGGAGGGCCATGGTCTGAAAAGAAAGTCATGATTAGATAGTGGGATATATCAAGAGATAAAGCTCAGGGTGTGAAGTATAGGTATACGTGCGGTTGCAGAAACTGAACATCAGGATAGAAACGCTGTGATAACGAATAGCATGAATGAGGAGAAAACAAGAGAATGATGCATATATTATGATTCAAGTTTTGTTGCATACAATCAAAAGTTTGGCGAATACAAGATTTCAAATGGAAGGAAATATTTATAAAAAGATGACAACCTAACAATGAAATTGGAAAACATAAAAATTCTTCTTTGACTGCCAGAACGCTACATCATCGTTACGCAAGTTGAATCCTGCGTTGGGTCCGCTTTATCCTCGAAATTCGAACTAGGTAGAAATCCTCACTTGGCAGCAGTGGAGAATGTGGACAAGTTTCCTCCTTGTAGTTCTTTCATTTCTGGACAACCGTTGATGAGATGTTTGTCGGAACCGCATATCAGACATTTCCCTTGGGCACGGCGACAATCCTTCTGAAGATGTCCTGTCCTCTTACAATATCTACAGCAAGAGTTCTTCTGATGCTTCTGTTGACGCTTCATTTTCTTCTCTTTTCCTTGCCTACTAGGGATCCCTTTATGATTGGAAACTCCCGCTGGTGCTTGACTCACTTGTCTTCTCAGTCCTTCAGCCAACAAGTCGTTTGTTCGCTCCTGGGCTTCCTTTAAACCTTGCAGTACACTCAGAATCTCGACGGTCTGATTCTGGGGAGCGGAGATAGATGAAGAGTTGTTGGAAGACATGATCCTGAAACAACAGTTTCGAGAATGATATGAGTCACACGCTAAATGAATCAAAATATGAAATGGATAGGACAAGGATTCAAGAATCTCAGAGATGATGAATTTCATTACAAGTGGGGAATCAACTGTATCACTTTAAGTCACTTGAATAGAGTACGGTAGTGCAATTTCCACCACGTACCCTTGTCAAGTCACCCGAAACCATAGCGAATAGATAGCTGAACACACGAGGTGAATATGGATCGAGAATGACAAGTTTACAACCTAGACCGAAGGATGTCTTAGATTGACAAACTGTGCACGGAAAACTGCAATCTCAATCTATGCAAAACCTGGGCTCTGATACCAACTAAACCATGTCACGCCCCGCTTCCCCAAAATACGGAATACGAGGGGTAGACAAGGCCAGCCATGCTCCTACGGTCAGGAAAAGTCCCGCCGTAGTCACACTTCGGCTTCTAGTTTATCATGGTAAACAGTAAATGATGCGCAGGTAATGAGAAATGCAGTAACTGAAAGATACAATAATATAAACTGACCTGAGTAGAACCAAAGAATGTAACTCGGGAGGAGTAAGTCAAGAAATCTGTGATGCACGTCTAGTTCTGGTCCAAGCTAAATCTTCTCCTCACACTGAGCATGCATACTCAGGTCGTCAGAGCGACACAATAGCAATATATTATATATGAAAACAAGTGACAATTCTAACAGTGGTAATGGACATGAATATCAATGAATCAATAATAGCATGAATATGAAAGTGCAGTAATCAATGCAGCGGAAAAGTAAAGCAGTATAACAATATGTCACGAATGTCAACACAGTATAGAAGGAATGTAAATGACAGTAACCCTATCAGTCCCTAAGTCTCACTGTACAGGTCACTAAGCCTATCGTCAGTCCAAGTGTGAGAGTCAACCACTCGTGAGTGTCCTCCACCCAAGGTAGAACCCAAGGGCAAGGGACCACGGGCCCAACATGTAACGAATGTATCACGGTGTCTATAGCACATACCCTGTAAATCTCCATATGACTCCCTAAATATATAAGCCGGCATGGGACTCCGAGATTCTGTTGAATTCACACTTGAACTACCCCCACACCCCGAGGTCTACATCAAACGCTAACCATCACCCTAAATACTAATCGATCCGTGACAAGTCTGCGCGAGAACTGGAGGCAGGACCTCCATCAAGCACGTCCCGACTAATACCTAAGATAAATGGCAGTGTCGGATGCCTTACCTGTGACACCCGTGCAAGCGCTTCCATAAGTGTCCCATACCACTTATAGTCACACATACACGCATCCCACAGACGTCGACAATGCAATAGAATAAAAGGGACACTGATTGTGCACAAGTACGTATCACTTTCACTTAATCACGGATACACGAACACTGACGTACTTGCCACAATCACCACTAAAATCTAACATTGAGTAAATGCACGATGTCACAAGGTTATCACTATAATGATATAGGTATGATATGATGCATGAACAGTATAAGAAGCACAACTAAGGTGTCAAAAACAACGGTCTATCACTTGCACGATTTATCATGAAACATATGTATAAAATTTGGCGAAATGATAAACAGGTAATAATTAATATGTTCAGTTATCTATCCATCTAATTTGCTTTCGAGCCAATCGGGTTTCAGGATCATTAGTTATAACTGTTTCATTTTAAGCGCACGCGGCTGGAAATCCGGTTTCAGAATCAGGAATCCATTTCGCAACGCATTTTAACCCCAGTTGGGATCATAATTTAGCGACGCTACAGTTGAAAGAATTCTAAGGTTTTCAGTAAAGTTTTCAACGCAACAAACGGATCTTCAATCGCGTCTGTATGTTAGGAGTTATAATCTGTTTAATATTAACATGTCAAATCTGAATCTGCTGGGACTGTTATGTGTCCCAATCTATTAAATTACAGATTAAATATCAAACGGTAACGAAACAGGATGAAATTAATTGTGTTGTCTAGCTAACAGATTTATCTATAATAAACAGCGGAGTTCCGCGACTTACAAGTTAAGGAAATTCTATGGTATCCAATACAAAATAGCAAGCAAGGACTGGAGTCACTCTGGACTGCAGTCCAGAGTCGCACTCCGGTCCGAATATCATCACAGTTTAAATACAAAATGTCTGGAAACTGGTATGGAGTTAAAGTTCATCGAGTCGGCTCCAATTTGAGCCCTCGAACGCACCATTCTACTATGTACTTAATTTATGGTGAATTTAACGGTTTTCAGGTGCAACAGAAATACAGTTTTACGGTTAAACTTTGGGCCAGTTGTTTTGGTCATAAACGATCAATTTATCCAACGAAACTTGCACACGTTGTTCATCACAGCAAGGGCCCAAGTAATAAATTAAGTTCCGTCAATTTGGAAATGTATTTTCTTTGGGAACACGCACCGAACAGGTACGGCACAAAATCAGTTAAACTTGTAACTCTAATAATTTATGCATTTAACGATTTTAACCCAAGTAAAATAGCATGAAAGCAAGTAAAAACTTGCCTGGAGACGTCTTGGAGCACACGGCAGCGGCAACGACGTGAACGCGCGATGAATGACGCGTGCAAGGGTCGCGGTCTTGGCTCGTGCTCGGGCTCTGGGCATATGGTGGCATGGTGCTGGTGGCATGGTGGCATGGTGCTGGTGGCATGGTGCTGGGCACAAGGTGGCATTGGGTGGAACGGTGACGATGGTATATATGGCCCAGAGGAGGTCGGAGATTGGCGTCGGATGTAGGCGATGTGGTCGGCTACGAGGTGCAAGGGGAGGTAAGGGCTCAACTGGGGCTTTGGGCTTGGGGATGGTGGAGTTGAGGGGGATGCTGATGGTGTAGGTTGTGCTGTTGGTGGCGAGATGAGGGGTTGAAGGTTCGCTGGAGGAGGAAGGAGACGCGAGTGAAAGGAGAGGAGTTTGGCGCTGTGCTCAGTTATTGGGAGACAGCGAAGGGGCAGCAGCCAGGTAGAGGAAGAAAACGACGACGGCGATGAGGTCGATGGAGATGAGGCGGTGATGGGGTTTCAATGGTAGTTGAAGAGGACTGTGGATCGAGGATGAGGTCGGCTTTTAGAAGAAGAAGAAAAGGTTGTGGGTTTAATTTGAGGGGGATAATATACAGGGGAGAGGGAAAGATTAGAGAGGGGAGAGAAATGGCTGTGAGAGAGAGAGAGAGGGTGAGTGAGAAAGATGCAGGGAGAGAGATCAAGAGGGAGAGAGGGAAGTCTGTAGCAATAGAGACCCAGAGAGGGGAGCATGAGTGCAGGTAGAGAGAGAGAGACAGTGAGGAGGAGAGAGAGGGCTCAGGGGAACGAGAGAGTGAGAAGGAGAGATCTGTGAGGAGAGAGACAGAAAGAGAGTGTGACGACGACGACGACGGCGTCGACGACGACGACGGGTCGATGATGGTGCAGGTGGTCGCGGCGGGGCTCGGGGCAGGGGTTTTCTGGGTTGAGCGAGGTGGAGAATGAGGGATCGAGAGAGAGTGGGCGTGAGGTAGAGAGGGTCATGGAGTAAAACGCACGCGTCGGGGGATTAATTGTGTACGCGCGAGCGGGGGCGAGGGCGACGGCGAAGGAGACGTGCGCTCGCGAAGGAAACGCGCGCGAGACAGGGGAAAGAGCCGTTGGAATTTTTATGAAAGAGATGAACAGTGTGGGGAAGTCGGGTCGGGTAGGACTTGAAGCGGGCGCGGTGCGGCTGAGTGAGGCGGGCCTGGAGAGTGGGCCGGTCCAAAGACAATCACAAATAAGGGAAAAATGGAGCCTGGGCCGAGAAACAAAGAAATTTATTTGGGGGGAAAAAGAATGGAGCAGGCCGGGGGTTTGGGAGCAAGGCCGGGCCAGAGAGTATAAAGATTTGTGAAGGAAATTAGTTAGGTAATTATAAATATAGGATAAGTTAAAATTTATAAGTAAGACAATAAAATCATAAAATAAAATAATTAAAAATTTATAAAGCAACAAAATACGGATTTTGGTATAAAAGAGGCTGGGTATTACACCTACCCCCGACAGCCGGAATACACACATACAACAGGAATACACACATACAACAAGAATACACAACAAACGCATATTCGATGATAATATGAAACCTTCATATTCTCATCGATACTCATATATGAAACTAAAAGTGCCACTTAGTCCCCGTCTATCGGTTAACATACGTGCGATGCTCGTTGTGACCTAGAACTATACGAAGGTTGTTAAATATCGGACAGTATAGCTCGATACTAACAACCGTCGTATAGTCTACGCGACGAGAAAATTCAATCGTATGGTAACCCATAGATTTGTCCCGTGTGGACAAGTTAAGAATGTATAAAGCAAACGCCTTCATTCACTTGTATTTTCATCCGTTTCGAGATATTTCGTCGGTACCTTTCCGCTGGTTCTCCGTGTACAAAGATAGATTAGATGTTCATTTCAACGTTGTTTCACGGCTTTGAAATGATTATCTATTCTATTACAGTGTACTCGGAGAACAGCGGAGAGGTGCTGCCGAAATTTACTCGAAACGGTTGAAAGCACAAGTGATGGGCGTTCGCGCTATACATTCTTAATGGGATAGAAGCCTACCCCCGACAGCCGGAACACACACATACAACAAGAATACACAACAAACGCATAATTAGATAGCGATTTGAGATGTTCGGGTTAAAACCAATATATGATATTCGATGATAATATGAAACCTTCATATTCTCATCGATACTCATATATGAAACTAAAAGCGCCACTTAGTCCCCGTCTATCGGTTAACATACGTGCGATGCTCGTCGTGACCTAGAACTATACGAAGGTTGTTAAATATCGGACAATATAGCTCGATACTAACAACCGTCGTATAGTCTACGCGACGAGAAAATTCAATCGTATGGTAACCCATAGATTTGTCCCGTGTGGACAAGTTAAGAATGTATAAAGCAAACGCCTTCATTCACTTATGTTTTCATCCGTTTCGCTTCGTCGGTACCTTTCCGCTGGTTCTCCGTGTACAAAGATAGATTAGATGTTCATTTCAACGTTGTTTCACGGCTTTGAAATGATTATCTATTCTATTACAGTGTACTCGGAGAACAACGGGGAGGTGCTGCCGAAATTTACTCGAAACGGTTGAAACCACAAGTGATGGGCGTTCGCTCTATACATTCTTAATGGGATAGAAGCATCCGGAACACACACATACAACAGGAATACACAACAAACGCATAATTAGAGAGCGATTCGAGATGTTCGGGTTAAAACAATATATGATAATATGAAACCTTCATATTCCCATCGATACTCATATATGAAACTAAAAGCGCCATTTAGTCCCCGTCTATCGGTTAACATACGTGCGATAATTTATTCTTTTTAACGACAAACGCACACACAAAGTATATACACGGATTTTCTCCTTTGTCAGTAACTATCCCGTTCTTATATTTCTCAATATAGTCAGCATAACCTACAATTTATATGTTATACAGTCTAACATGGCTCATGAGTACGTCAGAGTTAAGGACTGGATGTATGTGGATTGGAAACAACGTATGCAACCTAAGTTTGTCACAGGAGTTGCTGCTTTCCTTGAATTTGCACGCGCACATAATAAGATCATAATAGAGAAGATTCTCTGTCCGTGCGATAGATGTGGCAATAAGTACTGGCAGAAGGTAGAATTGGCAGAGCTTCATATTGTAAAACATGGGTTTACTAGACTTTATACAACTTGGAAATATCACGGGGAAGGAGAAGAATGCAGTACTGCGGCAGAAGAAGAAGGAGAACACGATAATGCGGCAGGAGAAGAAGAAGAATTCGGTAATGCGGCAGGAGACGGAAATTTATTTCCATCAGAAGAAATGGAGGATATGGTAGAGGCTGCCCTAGGTGAATCTATTCGTACCGAAGATGACATTCCTTCCGGTCAAGGACCGCGTGCTGATAAATATGAAAATTTCATGAATGATGCTAGGAAACCAATTTATGAGAATGCGAAATATTCCACCCTCTCATGGTTCGTCCAACTTTTCCAGATTAAGTGCCTAAATGGATGGAGTAACAAGTCATTCACAATGCTTCTTTCGTTCTTGAAAGATTCTATGCCTCCGGGAAATAATATGCCCGAAAGCTGGTACGAAGCCCAGAAGATGATGTCTGATTTGGGTCTAAAGTGCGAGAATATTCAAGCATGTCCTAAAAATTGCGTATTGTACCGGAAAGAGAATTCAGATTTGAAAGAGTGTCCAATATACGGAGAGGCCAAGTATAAGCCGAAAGATTCTGATAAGAAGCCTGATATACCTGTGAAGATAGCACGATACTTTTCCATAACACAGAGGCTACAGAGGCTATTCAGGTGCAAGAAAACAGCCGAGGCAATGATTTGGCATCACCGTGCTCCTCCAAGCGAAAATGGAAAAATGAGCCATCCAAGAGATTCACCGGCATGGAAGGATTTCGATAGGAGGCACGCAATATTCAGTAGCGATCCTCGCAATGTCCGGCTCGGACTGGCTAGTGATGGCTTCTGCCCATTCAACTATATGGCTGGAAGTCACAGCACATGGCCCGTTGTAATGATAATTTATAATCTGTCGCCTTGGTTGGCTATGGACCAATCATACTTTATGATGCCTCTTCTTATCGACGGACCAAACTCACCGGGGAACAATCTCGACGTCTATCTCCGACCTCTGATCGAGGAGTTGAAATCTTTGTTCATTGATGGTGTAGAGACATATGATTCAAACACAAATACAACCTTCATACTGCGTGCGGCTTTAATGTGGACAATTAATGACTTTCCTGCGTATGGAATGCTATCAGGTTGGTCCGTACATGGTCACAAAGCATGTCCTCATTGCCATGAACACACATCAAAATTCTTGAATTTTAGCAGGAAGGTTTGTTATTGCGGCCATCGACGTTTTCTGCCTCCAGACCACCCCTATAGGTTAGATACGGTTCACTTTGATGGTCATCAGGAGCTTCTTGGACCTCCATCCCCATTGTCCGGAGATGACGTGACTGCTAAATGGGATGGTTACAATAACGTGACCTTCGGGATGGATCCGACGAAACAGGTCAAACCATAATATTGGAACAAGTTAAGCATTTTCTTCGAGCTTCCGTACTGGTCTACAAATTCAGTGCGTCATTGTCTGGACGTCATGCATATAGAAAAAGGAGTATCAGAGCACATACTTAACTTCCTTCTTTGTAAAGACGGGAAATCGAAAGACAACATGAATGCTCGGATGGATCTACAAGAGTGGGGAATAAGAAGTGAATTGCACCCTAGACCGGTAGCGGGTAAACCGGGCAAGTTTGTACTTCCCAATGCCGCTTATCATATGTCACAACCGGAGAAGAAAAGATTCCTGCAGGTGTTGCATGATTTGAAAGTCCCCACAGGTTTCTCAGGATCATTCAGCAAGAAAATAAAAATTGTGAAGGGCAAGATCGATGGGCTGAAAAGTCATGATCACCATGTTATCGTGGAGCGCCTTCTTCCATTAGCCCTCAGGACTTCTCTCCCCGACTCGGTTGGTCTAGTAATCAACGACCTATATTGTTTTTTCAGGGAGTTGTGTGCTAAAACACTGAAGGTTGCGACGCTGGATAAACTAGAAAATTCTGTTGCGTTGATACTTTGCAAGTTTGAGCGTATTTTCCCACCGTCATTCTTCGATATCATAATACACTTGACGGTTCATCTTGCAACTGAGGTGAAGTTAGCCGGACCGGTACAATATCGATGGATGTATCCCGTCGAGAGGTACGTGTAATTTTTCGTTTCGCGCAATTTATAAATTTATTGTTGTCCTGTATGCCCGTATTTATTTATTCAACATATTCTCATTAGGTATCTCTACACTCTTAAGAAGTATATACGCAATAAAAATCGACCAGAGGGTTCTATCATGCAAGGTTATCTTCTTGATGAAGCAGCCACATTTTGTTCCCGCTATCTGGACGAGAACATTGAGACAAGGCTTAACCGACCACGAAGAATTCAAGACGGGCCATATGGTAAAGCCGAGTATAAGAGGGTAGACACTATGTTTATCAACAAGATATACCGGTTTATCTTGCTTAATTGCGCATGTCTTGAACAAATTAGAGAGTAAGTTCTTTTGGATTAATTGTTATATCTGTGTTTGTGTGTGTATGAAATGATATAATATTAATGTCACAATTATTTGTCGAAAACAGAATTCATTTTAACGAGGTACGTGAGGGGCATCCTAATTAGAACGAAGAACGTTTGGAAAAATACCATCAGGATAATTTTTGTGATTGAGTCACAGATCATGTAAGTTATTCGAATAACATTTTATTGCTATCAGTTTTAATCTAAACTTGTATCGTTATGTATTTGTCGTAAAATTTGTTTTGTTAGATCCACGATCCGAACTTGTCTGCATCATTTGAGAGTGATTCAAGATGTTTAGCTCAATTTTCTAGTATGGAGGTTGCATATTACAAAGGATTTGGTGTCCTTGGATACAAATTCGAAGTTAAGGACATAGAAACATCTAGAACCACTCAGAATAGTGGGATTGCGACGGTAAGATCGGACGGTGTGATTTACTATGGGTACTTAAATTGTATACTCGGCATCCACTATCCCGGACGATCAGAACCCTTTTATATATTCCAGTGTACTTGGTACGATCCGCGAACCGATACGGACAGGTGGAGAAGCAGTCTTGGGACTTGGAAAGATGAATATGGATTGACCAGTGTGAACACACTTCGATTTTACGGTCAGGACGATCCGTTTATCTTTCTGAACCAAGCGTTCTAAGTATACTACTCACAGTGTTTGAAGCATCCGAGGTGGAGTGTTGTATGCCGATGGAAACCCAGAGATGTGTACGATGTCCCAGAATACGAGGACAGCGATGAGGACGAAGAAGAGAGAAGGCTTAAAGTACTCCGACCGTCTGTTGCGAAGGACGGGTTGTCTTCGACCGATCATGAAGTTACGTGGGTTAGAAATGACATCGACGATGAAATCCAAGTAGATATGTGTAATGCGCCCACGAAACGAAAAAGGTTATCAGTAATGTTATATTATTACTTCATATTTTACGCTCTATACATATATAGTCAATACTTTTAATGATTGTCTAATGCGTCCACGAACCGTTTATCTAGATTTGATGACGATGTCGGGAGCAGCGAGAGGCGACAGGAGCTCCAGCCGCGGCAGAGGCAGAGCGGTTCTGCCGCCCGGAGAGCTGCGTAGGGAGCTTCAGAGGGCCGGTCTTGCACCCAGATCGGAGACCCCTTCGGATGCCTCCTTCCGTGTGGATTTTGCCACATCTCCAGGTATACTGCACGCATATCCATTTTGAATGTAAAATTACAGATATTCATGCCTATTTATGTCAAAATTACTTATATTGTCAATGTTTGATTGTCTAGTTGTTGGTGATCCGTCCACATCTGGGACAGAGGCCACCCCCGCTCCTCCAGGTATGTTATATATCATATAGTGTATGTATATTGATTTAGAATGCTATATCACAAATACACACATTCCTTTTGTTCTTACTTAGCAATTTTTATTATTGTCTAGCTGTAGGTGGTGACACCACCGCACCTGCGAGTATATTTATATATCCTATAGTGCATGCATATTGATTTAGAACGTTATATTATTGATCTACACATTCTTTTTGCAATTACCTATATAATCTATTTTTAATTGTCTAATTATAGGTGGTGCGTCCACATCTTCCGCAGAGGCCACTCCTGCCGCTTCCCTCCGCATCGTCTGCAGGTTAGTATGAATAAATTTAAAATATTTATTCATTTTACATATGCTCTATAGAATAAATATGAACTTCATGGAAATTTAGCGTCGATATTTATTTTCTAGTTGGAGGGGATGCGTCCGCATCCGGGACCCCGGTTGTTCCTCACCGGAAGAACTATCGTCCCGCTCGTGCTGCTGCCCGGGCCCAGGCTCGTGCGATAGTCACCGGAGGTATATATCACACTTGAATTTTCGTTTAACCTTGATTTCTTAATACAACTATGTTTTATTATTGATTGTCTTGATATTTCGTGCAGACGCAGGGCCTCCCCATCCCCAGAGGGGGACTCGAGGCCCGAATCAGTCCCATAGGCTGAGGCTTGACAGAGCTAGGGGGGAGGCAGCATTCCCCCTTTTTTTTACCCTTGACTATCGTTATACCGGTCCTCATGCCGAGAGGTTCGGCCGGTATTTAGGGGACGAGAGCCGGCTCGTGAAGAACTATCCACTTCACGTTGAGTGGGGCGAGCAGCACCAGCGCTCATTCGCCCTCTTCTTTGATCAGGCTCGGGTATGTATTAATATATATTTTCATTTGATCTATCCAATATATTTATTATTAACACTTGTAATCTAATAACAATGTTTTTTTGTATTTTCAGTTGGATTACGATTTTCAGCCTGTAGCCGACCCTGATCACCCGGGGAGGGTGCTCGACCTTCATGCTCTGTACAATGGCCTGATGAAGAACATGCATGCCAAGGTCCGATACAACAGGAATGAGCTGAAGGCCGACTGCTACTCCCTGTGGATGGCGACCCCCGAGGCAGAGAGAGCGGCCCTCCTATCTACTCCGGCGTTTGCGAGAGTCGACGTAGAGACATGGCCTCTATTGTGCGCTTATTTCGACTCCCAACGCAAACAGGTATGTATTTTAAATGTAATTCATTATTTATGATATAATTTATTTCTTTGTGTTTCTTAATTAGAAAACTAAATGTTAATGCGTTGTGCAGAAACAGACCGCTCAGAATACAGAGAACAGGAAGTCGGCGAAGAGGGGTCGCCCCACTTACACAGGTGGCTCGAGGAACATTACTCGAGCCATGGAGTTATCGGTAAATTACAATAGACCGACCTTTGTGATATTCTGCAATATTAAGAGTTATTTTTTAATATTTCTAATATTAAGAGTTACTTTCTAATATTGCAGACATCTCGGACCGTGGCGTCAGGTGGTACACCGAGCGTGCTGTCCGCATATCTTGCCGTCTACGGCACCTCGACAGATCCCGCCACGGGCGAGCTTCGATATCCCGACGTCGCTATCCAGGAGTACTGCGTAAGTGTTAATATTTTTTCTAACCAAATTTGAAATTTTAGTTTTGGAAGGTTCAAGTTTAAATTTTATACTTATACTTTACTGCTTAATGTGGGTGTAGGAACGGGTAGTT
Organism: Agapanthus africanus; assembly: GCA_030015575.1. Taxonomy (NCBI): domain Eukaryota; kingdom Viridiplantae; phylum Streptophyta; class Magnoliopsida; order Asparagales; family Amaryllidaceae; genus Agapanthus; species Agapanthus africanus. The sequence goes on along the minus strand of JASDDO010000024.1, from coordinate 860,285,102 downwards.
GAGCAGGCCCAGGCCTCGGGGATCGATTTTACCGGACAGAGCGATCCGAGGCTGCTGACCCCAGTTCTGGACGCCGCACACGGAGGGCACCACGGAGGTTGGGAGAGAGACCGGGGACTGGGCCCTAGCAGGGCCCATATGAGGTTGGACTCCACCCCGGCGGTTACTTCCTCCATCTCCAGTGACAGACGTGTCCATCAGGAACTGGAGAGCTTGAGGGCCACCGTTCAGGAGTTGAAGGAGATGCTGGTATGTATACTGCTTTATAGTAAAATATCATGTCATATTATATAGATATCAACATATCCATAATTAGTACGTAGCTTGAGCTTATTTGGTTTTAGACTTAAGTTTGATTAATCATACATACAGATGTAATTAAAATAAACAACAAACTAGATATCCAAACGGGGTTTCGAAATAACTTAATAATGATACGAATTCGAATAATACACAGTTCTTACACGCTTATTACACACGTTAGGTCCAGACGCGACAGGGTACATCGGCCGAGCCTCCACATGCATCTCCTTCGGCTGCAGCTCCGCAAGCCACTACATCGGCTGCGGTTCCGCAGACAGCTCCTGTAGCTCCACCGCCCACTCAGACTCCCGCAGCCGCGGCTCCGCAAGTGACTACCTCAACGGCGGCTGCACAAACCACATCGCCAGCTCCACATCCCGCTCAGACTCCCGCTCGCGCCGAATTGCAGAGTTTATTGACCGAGGAGCAGGCGCGCGTTATTCTATCGTTATTCAGAGGTGGAGCTGGACCGAACTAGGGTAGTTTTTTGGTTCTTATTTTTTGAAACATGTATTTATTTATATCATACACATTGTACTACATTTTGAAACGATATTGATATTGGTTTATATTTATATCATATTCAGTTTTTGGGTTTCTTTTGTATATTATATATATGCGTGAGATGTGATTATGAATACTGCGATATATGTTGTGTGATGTATATATTATTGTGCACAGGGCGGGAAAAAATCAGGCAGCCCATTTTTTTAAAAAAAATACAGATAATATGTACCTACGGATTACTCCGTAGGTATACATGTTGCCCCTACGGCTATGTCCGTAGGGGCAAAATATCAGCAGTAACTGATATTTCCCCCCTAATTTCAGTACCGGGGGGTTGAGAGTGACCCTACGGACATATCCGTAGGGGCACTGCTTAGCCCCTACGGAGTTATCCGTAGGGGCAACATATTAGGAATCCTGATATTTTTCCCCTACGGATAGGTACCTACGTTGATATCCGTAGGGGTTTTTACTTGGACCTACGGACATATCCGTAGGCACACTTAATATATTAAAAAAACCGTAAATAATATAAATTTTTTTACCCTACGGCCTAGTCCGTAGGGGCAACAGGACCTACACAGAAATCCGTAGGGGCAAGAATTAGCCCGTAGGGGCAAGTTCAGGGCTTCAACTTGCACCTGCGGCCTTTGCACCTACGGGGTCTTTTTTCGCCCCTACGCACATATCCGTAGGGGCAGTGGGTTGCCCTTACCGATAAATCCGTAGGGGCAACCCTTATTTATAGTAGTGTTAGAGTATCATGATATTCGATATTTCAGTACTAATAATTACAAGTATAAGTACAAGTATAAATATAAGCTCGATTGTGAGAGTTTTATTATGTAATCAGGATATTCCATAATTCCACAGAACAACAGCAATACGAAATTCACGAGATTCAATATATATATATATATATATATATATATATATAATGCAATGTACCGTTTTTTCGGTATGACGAGAAACAAGATATGATCCTCCGTTACACATAAATACCCCCATTTTCGAGCTACCACATTCTCATGATATATATATACACCCCATTTTCGAGCTACCCCATTCCCATGATACACACACAAACACACACACCCCATTTTCGAGCTACCCCATTCCCATGATATATATATATATATATATATATATATATATATATATATATATATAGTGTACATGTCATTTTCACGAGATTCAAGATATTCATTAGATTAACGATATTCAAGTTGTTTAGGTCAGATTCAAGTCAAGATAGTATAATCTAACGCAAGAGTATTCATAAACCTAAGGCTATCATCCAGGAACAAGGAAACATGGGCCCGTTCATAAATTGGTCATGAGACTCCTGAGAATATAGGTCCAGTCCTAGATACAATTTTAAGTCTTCATGTGTGTGTGTGTGTGTGTGTGTATAATAAGCATGTAATAATAGTTTAGTTTAAGGACATAAATAAGTATAGGTTCAAATGCATAAATCTATAGGTTTGATTTAGAATTAGGGGATCTTACAAAAGGAATAAATTTTATTTCAGAATGTCATGTAAATAATAAGACTGAGCTTGCCTCGATCGGGTTTCTGGTGAGAGAGTTACAGAAGTTTTCGTAACATTGCGCAGATTAGGCCGGTGTAGATTTCAGAATACATACACTGATAGTATTTGGCATTTTTTGTAGGTTTTGGTTCATATTTTGGTTTTCTCTATTAGATAGAAAACTGAGTGTCTGCGAGTCGTGAACGATTCACAATAAGAAAATCCCGATTACGATCAGCGAGTAGTGAATTATACCTGTTTTACTATAGCCGCGCAGATTGTTTCCGTTGCTGTCCAGATTCGTCATATTTTGTTAGTATCCAGATTTTATAAACTTCTGTAATTTTTCAGGTAAATTAACCTAAGAATAAAATGTAGTTAACTCTCTATACATATTCCAGCAACTTGGGTTTGCTCAAATTGGAATTTGGAGTTAGGAGATATGTCTATTTTAAGGAAAGAGAAAAAATCAGTTCAACATAGTTCAACATATTAAACAAAAACATATTTGAATTAAAATGACAAATAACAGTTAAACACATGTATAATAATCTGAAATATCAAAATGACATGAACCGTACACATAACTAATAATTTATTACCATTTCCAGAAAATAATATGAATATTTAGATAATCATATGATATATGCCGATGATATAACACTTAACAAACCATAATTATCCAATAACAAAAATATAACAAACAAACTAAAATTAGTATGAACTTAATTTAAATATAATTAAATAGACACATAACATGTAATATGAAAATCACCATACTGATATGTGCACTAAAAACAACCTCAAAAAACTGAATGATTGAATAACATCATACGAAGCAAATTGATAATAATGTACTTACTAAATCTTTAATATTAAATTCTAACCACTTCTTAAATCCCCATGATATTTGTATTGATAATACATCAAAACAACGTTGTTAATGCATCAATAATGTTAACTATCACCATAAAATAATATACTTATAAAATTTATTTTTTCCTTACAAATAAGAATTAGGGTTGATGTTCCTTTATAAAAATAACCCCTTTTTATAAAAACTATAACTTTAAACCAAAAAGAACAATCCTTTTATTTATACAATTTAGGGTTTGGTTAAAATTCATTTCTTTTGTTTTAAAATGCAAATTTTAAACATGTAAAAGAAATAAAGATGAAAGAGGAACTTACCATAAAGGGACGATTTATGATTGTTTCTTGACAGGTGAAAGACATCTCGATTAGATCGAGACAAGGGGATGGGTCTTCTTCTCTCTTCGTTCGATTCTCTCGTCATCGGGTTTCTGATCGGAGATGACAAAGAGGGCAGAGGAGAAGAATCTTGGACTTATGGTGTTTTTTTAATATATGATAGAAAGAAAGAAAAGGTTTCTGGTTGTTTAAAAGATCTAAAATTTCTTTAAATTTCAAATCGTCAATGAATATATCAAATCGCAATATCGGATATTAGAAATAAATTCTGAATAAGAATAATGAGATTTGAAAACCATCTCGATATTTGTTTAAAAAAACAAAAATAAGACTGAGACTAAAATATTTGGTTTGTTTTATTAAAAAAAATATTAGACTTGGAGGTGTAGCATTTTTTTTGAAAGACTAATAAAACACATTGTTAGTATTTTTTATAAAAACACTAACTGAATAAAATTGTAACTAATATATAAAATGTTATGTATAATAGATTTATTCCAATAAAACTGTAACGAATATAATAACAAATATAAACCAACAAATGTCTAAATTTATATAAAACTATATAACACTAAAAGCCGCAACGTGTATAATATTAAACTGATAACTAAATACAAATGATTGAAAACATGATAAAAACTCTAACCAAGTTTTACTTATGAATATAATATACATTAAATATACTAATTACGTGTACAATTTCATATGATAACATTAAATTCAAATTTAATCATATTACAGCTATATGTATTACAATCATTATCTTAGAACTTGTATCTGACTAAAACCCAACTTTTAATTGAATGTACATGCATGAAATGTTGGTACTAAAATAATTTATGCACTATATAAACAACTGCAAGTATAAAACGTTGGAATGTATATACCCACATAATACCTAATATTCAAACAAAGTTGAGTGGTTAAGATTTATTAAATCCTATAAATCCCTTAAAATCCAACAAAAAGAAAACAATCAAAACAGCCTATCAAAACAACAAAAACAAACTAAAATAAACAAATAAATTTTATTTTTAATTAGAAGAAAATCTTTTCTCTTCCTTTAAAATATTAATAAATGTTTGGTTATATAAAAATATGATATTAGTTTTAAAACTTAGGGAATTAAAATAAAAACTAAAATATTTCAGTCAGGACTCGAACCTATGACCTATGGATAGCATGCTATGTTATAGCCAAGATATATAAGAATGGACCATGTATATAATTTGAACGAAAATAAATATATATACAAGTATTTAAAAGAAAATGACATTTCTTGAAGAAAAGAAAATACAAGGAAATTACTAAGATTTTGTGGTCGTTACAGCCGGTAAACGGGCCGAGCCGAGTTCGGTTGACTGGGCTTCGGGCCGGCCCGGGTGCCCCAAACCCAAGCCCAGCACGGCCCTAGGCCTGGCTTGGGTCGGGTCGGGCCTGCCCAAAAGCAATTTAAATATTGTTTTTTAAAAAAAATTGGTTTTTTAAAAACTTTTTTTCTACTTATAAATATGTAGTTGCGGTATAAAATAAATGTTCATTAATAATTTTACTAATATAAAACAATTGTTCTATTGATAAACATATAGTTGGGTAGTAAACACCACCAGATAAAGTTTTAGTTGCGGTATAAAATATTTCTAAAAATTCCATAACATATACACAAACAAACCAATCAAACTCGTCTAAATCATTACCAGGCATTCGAAAATCCCCCAGCTCTTCATCACATCACACAGTATTCCCTCCCCTTTATCTCTAAAAATTCATGTGAATTTCTTCTTTTAAATTAATTTTTCTCATTTTTTCCCAAAGCCTACACTTACATTAAACATGTCAACAAGGAGCACCCCCATTGTTGAGACTGTCTTCTTCACCAAAGAAACTTGATGTCAAGAAAGAGCCCTTTTCTCCTGTACGACCGACACCGAATCCCTCATGGATTCTGCCGTTCACTCTGTCTCATTCTCCTTCGAGTCCGTCAGAAGAACCCTTTGAGAAGTATATCTTTCATACACCTCCGACAGAAAAAAATCCCTGTAGAAAATCCCCCTTCTACCAATCCCCTCGATCAAGGACCATCGCCAAATGGGAATAATGACACTCGGTATCACTTTGACCCCATCGGACATGGAACTGGTATGGATGATCCTTTCTATGTTCATCCTCTTCCTGATCAACGTTTCATGTTTATCGCCCGGTATGAAGTGAACGACGTTCATATACAGATATTCACCAGGTCAAGGGGATTTTCGTCAAGGAACGGGAAACGAAGACAACGAAATACTGGAAGTATCTTCCAAGCCTCTAAGAATCCGTTCTTTCTCGTAGGGTGTATTTAGTATTTTATGTTTTTATGTTCTTTGTTTGTTTGTGTTATGTTATGTTTGTATCTTTATATTTCTATATTTCTATCGGTATCATATTATGCTTGTACTATGAATGTTAAGTTATTTATTATATGTTAATTCATATTTATGTGAATAGTATAAATTAAAATCCACCTAACTCCAACGGAATCAAAATTCCTAACCCTAGTTATCCTTCTACCCACGATAAAAAAATTAAAAATTTCCCCCATACCAAATGATTTCCCCTATCAATATAAAAAGCATCTTGAAAACCAACCCCCCAATTTTTTTGAAAAAACACCCCACCTTAGAAATTTCCATCCCTATATGGGAACCCCCATGTTGGGGAAACACCCCCCCTCAAAATCCCCTAAGAATCCAAGTTCAAAAAAGCCTCCCCCAATTCAATTTTTTTTGAAGTTCGTTGATGGCCGGGCTAGCAGGCTGCCCCTGTCGAGCCTAGCCGAGCCGGCTCGGGCCCGCCACATGGCTGCCGGGCTGGGCTGCGGGCCGCTCGGCCCATTTGCCACCTTAATACCCTTCTAATTTTGGCACATGGTGGAGCTATTCTTGCTTCCCTTTCTCAGAAATTTTATACTAAAAAATGAAGTTCAGTGTGTCCTTTCATTTTGTACTGCCAGATGCAACATAAACACTATAGCATGGGTTATGTTTAATTATGATTAACACAATGAGTCTATGACATTGGTGAATAATCCTCTTTGCACCTCATATAAAATTACATCTATATCTTAATGGCATAAAAATTAAAGGGTAAATTGTCAAAAAAAACTCAAGCAGTTTTTCCCATTGACAAAACCCCCTGAACTCCAAGCGGTTGTCAAAACCCTGGAAAATTTTCATGCAATATCAATATAGTTGCATGCTATATCTAAATAGGTCATAAATGACGCAGACAACTGCATAGATAGTGCAGGCAACTATATAGATATCATATCTCAAAAAACTATGTATCATATAATAACTAGATACAACATGCAACTATACAGATATCGCATGCAAGAGTTTTTTGACTACTGAAAAAATTTCCGGAAGGTTTTTGACAACCTCTTCGAGGCCAGGGTTTTTTTGTAATTGGGAAAAACTGCTTTTTTTGTGGGGGGTGGGGGTGTTTGACAATTTACCCAAAATGAAAATATGAGCTGATCTAATAGAAAGAACATAGAGTAATGTTATAACATTCACTTGTACAGTTGTAATGTTTCTAGGGTTGTCCTTTATTGAAATATGAATCACCATTGGTCATGAAGTCTTTACTTTAAGCAGGAATCATGTGAATGAAGATGATAGGGAGCTCTCTTGCATGTGTACACAGTTGCTTACCATCTTTCAAAAGAAGAAAAAGATGCCCAACAGTTCTCTCTCACAATTCGTATAAGAGAGCCATCCCACATTCAAACCTCATTCTTTCATCGTACTAGTTTTTGTATATAAGTAGAACTCATAAGATTGTTCTCAATAAAACATGCCTAGCAGCCAAAGTAAAGACACATTGTTTAAAGGGATAGAAGCCGCGAAAAAGAGGATGAACATAATGAAGATTCCAGTTTCAGTGTGTGAAACACTATGGAAATTGGGTAGAAAAGACCCACGAAGAGTCATTCATGGTCTAAAGGTTGGGACTGCTTTGACACCGGTTTCTTCCCTGTATCTTTTGGATCCTTTGTTCGAAGGAGTCGGGAAAAATGCGATGTGGGCTGTGATGATTATGGTCGTGGTTCTCAAATTCACTGCAGGCGTGCGCGTCATGTTTGAGTTGTAATAACTCATGTATTGGTTTTAATTGTCTACATCGAAATATCAGGTGCAACTCTTTGCAAAGGCCTAAACAGAGGGTTGGGGACACTGTGTGCTGGCTCGTTAGCTTTTTTCATCGAGTTCGTGGCTGAAACGTCTGGAAAAGAATGCCGTGCTGTTTTCATAGGAGTATCTGTCTTTGTAATAGGTACATTTCCTTTCCTTGTTGGATTTTCTTAAACAATCATCATTTTTCGACATGTATTCAATTGATTCATGAAGATAGAAATATCCTGTTTCAGCACCTAGTTTGTACAATTCGGAAGAAGAAAGATGAGCATAATGCAAATTTTTTTTGCGATTTTCAACATTTAGCATGGATTTCTTTTCTATCGATTTTTCAGGATTCATGGCCACATACTTAAGATTCATTTCGTACATAAAGAAAAACTACGACTATGGGGTGGTGATCTTTCTGCTAACCTTCCATCTCATTACGGTGTCAAGCTACCGTGTGCAAAATGTGATCCACAAAGCTCGAGAGCGCTCTACACTATTGCGATCGGCTGCGGCATTTGCCTGCTCATGAGCCTTTTGGTTCTACCCCATTGGTCCGGCGAAGATCTCCATACTTCAACTGTATACAAGCTTGACGGGTTAGCAAAATCAATTGAAGGTATATAATAATCTAAATTCAATTTTATAGAACATACCATCAAATTTTTATGACAGATATTTTAACCAAGATTACACAATTTAAGATTGCAGCTTGTGTGAGTATTTCCGAGACAGAGATCTGGGAGTCATAGACAAGGGGGAAGATGCATTGGAATAATCATTATACAAAGGTTACAGGGCAGTCTTGGATTCAAAAGCCGGTGATGAAACTCTTGTAAACTCATTCACAAAATAATTCTTTCAATTTGCAAAGTTTCTTACCAAAATTTGTATCTTGGCAGGCAAAATTTCGCTAACTGGGAGCCAAGGTTCTCAAAAAACTGTCATAAATATCCATGGCACTTGTATGTGAAGCTCGGAGGAGTCCTTAGACATTTTGCATACACGGCAGCAGCCCTCCACGGCTGTTCAAAATCAGAAATCCAGGTAAATATTGTGTATAAATATTTCCTTCAATTGATAGTTTTATATAGGTATCAGTCAAATCCAAAACTTGCATCATAATTCTTTTTTCTTTTTTGCACCATATGGCAGACTCCCAAATCCATGCACGCTCTATTCTGTGACCCATGCAACCGAGTTGCCAAAGAAGTGTCAAAGGCTCTCACAGAGCTAGCTTCAAGCATAGTGAACCGCCGCCGCTTCTCCCACGATGTGCTCTCGGATCATCTCCATGAAGCTTTGCATGACCTCAACAATGCCATCAAATCCCAGCCATGGCTATTCCTTGGCTCTAACAACGCGAACAAAATGCTAGTCATTTGGAAACAAGATAAGAAGTGATCTCCAAGGGTCAACTTACCTTCAGTTAAGACCGATATCTCAGCACTATTATTAGAATTGAGGAACAAAAAGGTAGAATACAAATCAAAGGATACAGGCGAGAGGAAACAGTTAAGGCCGACAATGAGTAAGCTTGCGATCACGAGCCTTGAGTTTTCGGAGGCGCTTCCATTTGCGGCCTTTGCTTCGTTGCTTGTGGAGATGGTTGCGAGGCTTGATCTTGTTATTGAGCAGGTTGAAGAACTGGGCAATAATGCAAATTTCAAGGAGTATTCAGAAGAAGATGATGTTGTAATTGATGTAAATGGCAGAGAAATTCAGAATCACCATTTGGAATCGCAGGTAGGGGAATGATGCAAAACAAGGACAATATCGCTTGCGTGATATCCTCATTTTAGAACCAAGTCCGTGTTTTTAAATCAACAAATTGTTGCCTATTTGCAGATATGATTCATGTTTAGAGAACTAGTTAGATTCACCCCTTCATACTTGTTTGTAAATTTTCTTTCCCCCTGCTTAGCAATAATCTTGTATAAAATGACAACCATTATCATGGATCAAGAATAGAGATCCCAATATCCATACATTTTATATTGACCCGGTAATATATGAGAAAACGGAGTTTAAGGTGGCACTGTAGCTAGGAAATTTCCTACATTGGCGGCTCTAAAAGTCAATCTTCCGTCGATTCTTTCAAAATACGATCGGCACCAGTCATCTACATGTACGATAATTATCATGTGAATTAGATATCATACGCCCTTGCAGCGGATGCTTGCAAAATCAACGGTTTTACAACAACAGAACATTTTAACATGCTAAATGAATGTGTAAAGAGTATCCAAATGAGATGAAAATTGGTGTACCCATAGTTAAGGCTATGGAGATTAATATGGCCGTGCCAGTCATCCGAAAAATTGATGGACGGCTGACTTTTTAAGGCACCGATATAGGAAATTTCTTTCTGTGCCACTTCATACCTCTATATACATTGTGGAATTTGATCGACATATAAAGATAAAAGGCTCTTCCATAAAAGTGGAAAAGAACAAGCAAGCGTACAAGATGCACAAGATGCACCGATATGGTCAACATATAAAGTTTCCTATCACTGGAGAGGTATCAATATACAATAAAAATCTGCTTCTGAATATTTCATCGGAAAATATAAGTGTATAGTGTGCAAATTTTTCGATGAAATCCTGCATAAAATTCAAGCAGTTGTTAAGTCTCTTTGTACTTATGCATGAAAAATGATCTTGGAACAACACATTAATTTCGCAATTTACAGATTGAGTGAATCCAAATTAGACAAAAATGATTCCAGAAACAGTATAGACACGAGTCAGGAATTTCATCGAACAAGTTGTGGGCAGTCAAATTGGGTAGATTTCCAACTTCTAGAGGAACTAGAAGAATTTGAACCGGCAACTAATGGAGCTTATAAGGAAAATATGAATTGAAAGAGGTGATATAATATAGGTAATGGCTGAGCTTATAAGGAAAATATGAATTGAAAGAGGTGATATAATATAGGTAATGGCTAAGCTTTTAAAGAGATATATGGTAAAAAGGCCTTTTCCTTTGAATGAATCCTTAAACGAGAAATTATTCAGTAAGCCTGACCAACATGGAGAAAGATATTTAAATTTTCGGCCATTTTTTGGACAACTTTATAATATCCGTTCTATTTCTCTTTTTTCATGATCGGGCACATCTATGTTGTTCTATTTCTTTTTTGTTGATGATGGGGCACACAAAAGAACTTTTTGTTTAAGGCCAGGCAAAATTAGTTCAAGGGGTTAATTGAAAAAAAAATCAAAGCTGTAAAATAGGAAATCAAAAAGAAACTAATAAAAAATAAATGTTTTGTACCGAAAAATTATTCCATATGCCAGTCATATACATCCGGATTGAGAGAGAGAGAAAGAGAAGTGTGGGCTCCACACGCTGCCCGAACCGCCCTATCTCCCCTGTCCGGGTTTATTACACCAAGGGTACACACACATATAGAGGAAGCATGTTATCAGCTTGACGGAGCTTGGAAATGGCCCCAACCGACAAATTGGTGATCCGTTCCGACCATCTTGTCCTACACATCTGTTTTATATAAAATTTTGGTTTATTTGAAGGTTTCCACATGTTCGATCAAGTGTTTCCATTATGGATGGATTTTAAACACCATAAACATTACACAAAAATTGAACACCTGATCCAAGCGTGTGGAAGTTTTGGGGGTTACATGGCTTGAGGGTTAACTGAGAGTAATTAACAAGTGTGCTTTGGAGTTTTTATAGGCAAGAACAAACATCAAGGTACTAAAGTGGAACAAGAGTAAAACTTTTGGGGATTACATGGTAAGGATCCTCTTGCATTCATTTTTAACAATTCTAATAGAAAAAAAAAGTTATCCACCGACCGGGTGTGATACATGAGACACATTATCGAATGATTTGATTTTTATTTTTAATCTCAGCCATCTATGTGCTACACCATGTGGAAACTCATTTTTGACAAAAAAAAAGGGTAAACTGGCAAAAAATGAAAAAAAAACACAAACAAGTTTTCCCGCTAACAAAAACCACGGCCCTGAATCTGTTGTCAAAAATCCCTTGAAAAAGTTTTCAGATGTAAAAACCCTACCTATGGTAACTATGTAGTGGCATGCTATACCTAATTTTTATGCGATACATATACAAATACTCGCAATATGTATGCAGCTGTCTGCATTATGTATGAGCTAATTAGATATAGCATGGAATTATACACATTCTCCATGGAAATTTTCCAATGGGTTTTTCGACAATTGCTTGGGGGCCAGGGTTTGTTCTCAGCAGTAAAAACCTGACAGGGGGATTTGACAATTTACCAAAATAAATGGGTACCCCTACTACTACTAGGGTATTTACTGAAGAACAAGAGATATTACAATATTGCCCTTTACACTCCTACTAAGTCCTGAAAGGCTGAGACCCACTAAACCCTAGCGATCGCGGAGCTTGGGGATCAAGTGATTTTTCCAATGATTATGGGGTAATTTCTCTGATTTAGTTCTTTTTCTGCACCTTACTTTCTGTATAAATTCTTTGCTTTTCAGAAAATCTATGAGATCATTTCAGCATTTACAAGAATTTCTTGCTTTTCCTAATTTTATTTTCGCTTGTTGAAGTACCATTAACGATCCTAGATAAATTTTCCCAGCGGTAATTTGATTTGTGTGTATTGTGCATGAACTAAGTTTAGAAGCATTAATCATTTAATCGAACAATTCTTATATCAAACTTAAATATCAAACTGCTATTAGAGATTAAATGTGAACATAACTCGGTATCGAAAAGTGCTGATTATGACAAGTGTTGCTTGCGATATTTTGAGAGCAAGATACCCAACAAATTGTTGGGTCTCATATTTATAGGGTTTAAAATTATATATATTGTTATTAGCGATACGTAAAAGTCTAAATATTGGCACTTTTACATGAAGGTCTGCCTAATGATACAAATTACATAAAATAATATACTTTTTTCTTGGTACTCCCACTTAAGTGGAGCATGGATATCAATAATGCTCTACTTCGTCAAAATATCTTGAAACTGAAGGAAATATTTGAAGGATGGTGGTGGTGGACACTCACAAGAAAAGTAGAAGAAGATAATAGGAGGAAGAACTTGGAACTTTATATTTCTAAAAATGGAGGCTCTTTATAATTTTTCTCTACTTCTCACATTTGGCCACACCCATGCTTACACCATGAACCTCTATTTATAGAGTACAAATGAAACTTCTAGGACTCATCATTTACTCAATCTTCAACTACCAACAACAAGCCATCTACAATAAATTTTTCTAGAGAAGTCCAACAACCCACCTACATTAATAAACTCTTCTAGAGAAGTTGACTACAGAACACCTAATAATTCAAATTCCAATGACACAATTAAGTTTATTATATTTTTTCAACACCCCCTTAAACTTAATTGTCTTCCATCCGTTATGCCGAGAAGTCCTTTGAACTTGTTGAAGAGATCAACTCCAAGCGGTTTAGTGAAGATATTGGCGACTTGGTCATGGGTCTTCACATAAACTAAATCCACGTCCTTGTTCTTCACATATTCCCGGATGGAATGAAAACGGCCATTTATGTGCTTGCTTCTCTCGTGATGCACCAGATTCTTTCCCAAAGCTATCGCCGACTTGCTATCAAAGCAAATTTCTGTAGCTTCATTTTGTGGAAGATGAATCTCCTTCAACAAACTCCTTAGCCATATCGTATGTCTAACACATGAAGATGCCGCTACATACTCGGCTTCACAAGTTGAGAGGGTGACAATTGATTTCTTCTTTGACATCCATAAGAAAGACGCATATTCCAAGAAGAATGCAAATCCGGAGGTGCTCTTTCGGTCATCCAAGTCTCCTCCCCAATCGTTATCTGAGTATCCAAGAGGTTGAAAGTTGTTAGAATGAGAATAAAATAGACCAAGGCATAAAGTGCCTCGGATGTAGCGTAGGATCCTTTTAGCCGCCTTCCAATGAGATGACTTTGGCTCCTCCATGAATCGGCTCACATATCAGACGAAATACAAGATGTCGAGCTTTGTGTATGTCAAGTGTCTTAAGCAACCGACCAATCTTTTACAGAGGGTAGGATCTTGCACTTTGCCTTCATCGTACTTGGATAGCTTAGCTCCATATTCCATCGGTGTGATTATAGGTTTGCAATCTTCCATCTTGAATCTCTTGATCCTCTTTTGCATAGCTCTTGAGAAAGAAAAATACCAGATTCAAGCTGCTTCACTTCCAAACCAAGAAAGCAGGACATAAGTCCCAAATCCATCATTTCAAACTCGCTAGCCATAGCAAGCTTGAATTCTTCAATCATGTGGATTGTTTTCCGTAAAGATGAGATCATCCACATATAGAGAAACAAGTAGCATGTGGTTGTCCTTCTCTTTGACATACAAGGCATGTTCATAAGGATATTGCACAAACCTTTTATCTTTGAAATAAGCATCAATTCTTGAATTCCATACTCTAGGTGTTTGATTCAAACTATAGAGCACTTTTTTCTACTTTAAGACTTTTCTTTCTTGTCCCCTTTTGACATAACCCATAGGTTGCTCAATGTAGACTTTCTTTTCCAAGAAACCATTAAGGAAAGCGGACTTTATATCAAGTTGAAATATTTGCCATTTGTTTTGTGCGGCTAAAGAAATGATCATGCGAATAGTTTCCATGCGAGCAACTGGAGCAAAAACTTCTTCATAGTCAATGCCGGCTTGTTGCTTGTAGCTTTTTGCTACTAGTATTGCTTTGTACTTATCTACCTCTCCTTGTGCGTTCTTCTTTACTTTGTACACCCATTTCATACCAATGGATTGATGCCCTTCCGGTAGAGTAGCGAGCTCCCAAGTCTTGTTCTTCTCAATGGCTATGAATTCTTCATCCATAGCTGCTTTCCACTTGTCATCTTTGATTGCATCTTCAAAAGAGATAACTTCTTCATTAGTAAAAAGACAAATGAGGTTTAAGGGACTTGTTACCTCATAAAGGTCTTGGATGCTCCTTGTCTTTTGTGGTTTGGGCCATCTTCATTTGATGATGATGATGCCAATCTTGGAGATTGTGGAGGTGTAGCATCTTGCACCTTTGCTTGCGATTCGTCTTGTACCATATTAGTGCTCCAATTTCAAGCACCGTCTTCATGAAACTCTACATCGCGGCTAACAATGATCTTCTCCTTCGGATCATAGATCTTGTATGCTTTGGATCTTGGATCGTAACCGATGAAGATGCATGTGATGCTCTTGTCATCCAACTTTATTCGCCTTTGATCCAGAATGTGCGTATATGCTATGCACCCAAAAACCTTAAAGTGAGAGACATCCGGCTTCATTCCACTCCATACTTCTTGCGGTGTGTGCCCTTCTAGATTCTTTGTTAGACATCTATTAAGTAAACAACACAAGATATAGCCTCGGCCCAAAACTCCTTTGGCATGTTCTTGCTTTTTAGCATGCTTCGGACCATGTCAAGAATGGTTTCTTCTGCTCCGCTCCGCCGTTTTATTGTGGAGAATATGGCACTGTCAAAGGCCTCCAAATACCATGAGTCTTGCAAAAGTCTTCAAACTCCTTAGAAGTGAATTCGCCTCCACGATCGGAACTTAACGCCTTAATGCTATAGCCGCTTTTGTTCTCCACCAACGCCTTGAAATTCTTGAAAGCTTGGAAGGCTTCTGATTTCTCCTTCAAGAAATACTCTCAACTTTTTCTACTAAAGTCATCAATAAATGTTAGAAAATAACGGTGTTTTCCAAATGATGTTGGAGTGATTGGCTCGCATATATTGGTGTGAATGAATTGAAACGGTTTCTTTGTATGGTTGAAAGACTCCTTTGAAAATCTCTTCCTTGGATGTTTGCCAAGAACACACCCTTCACAAATTTCATTTGGAGAGTCGATGTATGGAAGTCCTTTCACCATCTTCTTGATTGATAAAAGCTTCAAACCATCAAAATTAAGATGCCCAAACTGGAGATGCCAAAGCCAAGAGTCGTCTTGTTGGCAAGTACTCATACATTTAGCAAGAACATGATTTATGGTTAGCACAAACATGCGATTTTTGCTCATATGAACATGTGCAATCAACTTGTTATGTCTTCTTAGAAAAAAGCTTCTATCCTTCGTATGCACTTCGTATTCTCTTTCCAAGAGTTGGCCAAGGTTCAAAATATTTGTCTTCTTGTCGGGCACATAATAAACATTAGAAATAAATTGTTGACTTCCATCTTTGAGTTGAATAAAATTTTTACCTATGCTCTTTACTTGCACTTTTGAAGCATATCCAAAAGAGGCATGGCCATTCACTATTTCATCCAGCTCCATGAAGATCTCCTTGTGTCCACACATGTGGTTACTTGCGCCGGTGTCCAAGTACCATACATTTTGGTCGGCGGCATCTTCTCCTTTACTTGCTAGCAAAAACACATTGTCTTCATCATTTTCGTCCTTGGCTTAGTTTGCTTTCTCTTGCACTTGGTTAGAGTCATTGTACCAACAATCCGAAAAATAATGGCCATACATTTTACAAGTGAAGCATTGAACTTTACTTTTGTCATACCTTCGCCCTCTAGAACCTCCTCTTCCTCTTCCTCCATAAAAACTTTGGCTATTTTCTTCATTGTCGGAGCGGTTTCCTCGTCCTCGACCACGTCCATAGGCTCCACCGCGGCCTCTTCCGCAACCATGACAGTGAACTTTTTGGTTTCTTTCATCTTTTGAGTCTTCATTCTTCTTGTTAAGAGTGAGCTTGCTTTGTAGTGCTTGCTCCAATGACTCTTGCTTTCTTTTCTCCATTCTATGCTCATGGTTAGTAGTGATCCCATAAGCTCATCGATCGTCATCTCGTCTAAATTCTTGGACTCTTCAATAGCCGCAACAGCATAGTCGAATTTACAATCCAAAGATCATAGGATCTTCTCCACCACATGATTGTTTTCTACCATCTTGCCATTCCGCCGTAGTTGATTTACAACGGCCAACACCCTTGTGATATAATCCGATACAATTTCGGATCTCTTCATTTGTAATGCTTCGAACTCATCTCTCAAAGTTTGGAGACGAACCTCTTCGCTTTCTCCACGCCTTTGTAGGCATTTTGAAGGATCTCCCATGCTTGCTTGGAGTTGGTGGCGCCGGCGACCCTTTCGAAAGCGGCTTCATCTAAGCCTTTATAGATGAAAAAAGAGCTTTCTTATCCTTCTTCCGTAGCCCCGCGAGCATCGTCTTTTTGTTCGGCGTGAGGGCATTCGTATCTTCGGGCTTATTGTACCCTTTCTCAATAATCTCCTAAGCATCTTGGGATCCAAGCAAAGTCTTCATTTGGATATTCCAATTTTCATAGTTCTTGGCGAGACGAGGAGCGGGAAGAAAATCTGTGGCCATCTCCAAAAAGGATCTAAGCTACGCTCTGATTCCACTTTGAAAGAAACATTTGAAGGATGGTGGTGGTGGACACTCACAAGAATAGTAGAAGATAATAGGAGGAGGAATTTGGAACTTTATATTTCTTCAAATGGAGCCTCTTTACAATTTTTCTCTACTTCTCACCCATGGCCACACCCATGGCCACACCATGGACCTTTATTTATAGAGTACAAATGAAATTTTAAGACTCTTTATTTATTCAATTTCCAACTACCAACAATAAGCCACATACAATAAATTTTTCTAGAGAAGTCCAACAACCCATATATATTAATAAACTCTTCTAGGGAAGTTCAACTACACAGCACCCAATAATCCAAATTCCAATGACAATTAAATTTATTATATTTTACCAACAGAAACCTTGGCTTGAAGAGAAACTTTTGTGAAGTTATGAGTCAATTGATTTGATGAAGCAATATAAGGATAGATAACTCTTTCCAGAGAACATGTTCTTTGATAAAATGTTCGTTGATCTAGATAAAATGGATTCACGCTTATCCTTATAAAAAAGTTTTGATAGATATACACTAATCGTCTGCAACTAAATTCAGCATACAAAGCCCGGTTAGACTATTGCTTTCATAAAAAAATGGAAAGAATTTAATCACCTATGTAGTATAATGAAGAGTTATGTCCTTCATAATAATTAAGGAAATCTAAATGTAAAAGGTGTATAGTCTAATGAGGTGACCCTTATAATAATTAAGGGAATCTTGATGTAAATGGAGGAGCCCCCTCAAGAATGGCTTTCTATTGATACTAATAGATTATCATGTGGTTATAACGTTTGTTTTTGCTCTAAGTCATCTCTTTATTCTAGCTTTTGAATCTCTTTGCTCTTTTTAATTTATGCATTGCTAAAAGTTGTTATCACAGCCTTATGTTTAACGTCCATTGGTGCATCATTGCTTTGTAAGTTACCAATCTTTTCTTCTATTATACTTAGGATGAGAGGGTTATACCCTCTCATAAACCTATTGAAACTATACTTTGAGGCATGCTAGGAGTAATAATAAACTGTTTTACTTTCATATTATTCATTTACGAACGAAGGTAGAAAACAAAATAGCTTTGTTCTTGCTAGCTATAAACGGTAACTATGGCCTTGTAAGGTGTTGAAAGATGGCTCCTTGTGAGAAAACCACCGTTGAATGGAAAAACTTCGACAAGCCATACTTAGGACAAAACATGGATAACAAGAAAGTAAAATAAGCTGAAGAAACAAGATGTAACAAGTCAAGGAAGAATATATAGCAACAATAATATATTTAATGGTATAATTCTTGTTTAAAAACTTGAAACTATCAATCTCCTCCATCAATGAATAATGGGTTTCATTTTCAGACGGCGAATGTTATCTTGGATTAAATACATCTAAATATTAGCCTTAGGTACACTTACCTAAATTTAAAAAATCAAAATAAATGATATCGAATCACAATGCAAGTCTTTATACAAAGACATTTCATCAAACTATAAGAATTCAAATGATAAGATCTTGATTATACTTAATAAAATAAAAGCACTAGAAAATAAAATAGGAAATTATTAATACCCTATATAATTGGAGTAGACTTAAATGAAGAATCTAAATCAATATTGGCTCAAGTAATAAGTAAAGACATAAATATAAGTCTAAATAAATTTGGTCACGAAGAATCAATATTTCACTAGCTAAATCATATAAGAATGGTGAATTTTTCCTCTAAAGAAGAAAGTACCATTGATACAACACAAATAGATAATTTATTTTGATGCATTTATCAGATTAAGACAAAAAGAGCTTTAAGGTGCTATCTCCTCTTGTTAAGAACTTCAAGAATTCTATGGAAAACATGAATAAATAATTTTGATCTCAAGAATTAGATGAAACTTAATCTGAAGAATCGGTAGTGGAGAAGGAACATCCTCTAACCCTACGATAAGTACATCAAATAGTAATAAACCATCAAACAATCAATATTTACCGGATTCAATATTCAAAAGTATAAAAATCTTATACACCTATAATAGATGGACAACTTATAATGATTTTTGTAGAAATAAAAAAATATATTTATAAATATGATGTCTCAACCTCCATATTCCATGGTGCTAATTCATGTGGAAATCATTTTAACATAGATAATATTCCATATAGAGATATAAGAAAATATATTCTTGATTGGACCGAACATATCAATGATACTATATATTTTCTTTCAAACTTAATGGAAGAACAATTTGTTGATTATGCAACATTCTATGAGAAGGAAGAGTGTTCTCTTGGCTAAAAAATATTGAAATTATACATTCTGGCTCACTTGCTACTATAAAAACAGTAAAATTGAAAGAAAAAATGATTGCTAGTTTGATGTGTCTTCTCTACCTAGATGTAACAAGAATATTAATATCAGACGATGACATAAACTATAACAAAAAATTATATACCAACTTTCAACAATGCTTGATTAAAAAGAGCAAGCAAGGTTGCATGGACACAGATACGGGGACACGGATACGACACGATGCAATACGGCGATACGGCAAAATCCCAAAATATAGGATACGGAACACACATATATATAATTTTATAAAGATAAATAAGATATCAAACTGCCATGACAACATTAAATAAGGAAAAATCAACAAGTCTAACATGCTATACGCTAATAACATACTAAAATATGTTTATATGCATATGATATACATAAATCACATATTATACATATATGATATTTATACAACGTTTCCGATACGTGTTGTGTAAGTATCGGTGTCTGATACGTGTCGGACATGGATACAACCACCCATTGGAAGTACCCGTGCAACCTAGGAGCAAAGAGAGTTAATAGCAAGAGTAAAGAGAAGATTAAGAGCAAAATCAAAATCAATAATCACTTGATATCTATTGGTATCGAGAGAGCCATTTATAAGGGGTTCCCCGTTTACATCTAGATTTCCTTAATTATTATTATGGACACCTCACTACATTAGACTATACACCTCATTACATTACACTATACTCCTTTTACATCTAGGTTCTCTTAATTATTACAAGGGACATATCATTTCATTCGACTATAGAGGTACATTTTTTAAGATCCATATTGTTAAATAGGGCAAGGGGAAAATAGATATTTTATGCACAATAAAACTCTAAAACAATAAATAAAGCAAGCAAGGGAAAATAGTGCAGTATATTTTGCAAGAAGACAAAGTATTGTACTGAGATGCAGTGTTAAGAGAAGCCATATACAAATAAGAGGATCTAAGTAGTATAATCAGGACATAATTAGAGTTGATAGGGGTGTACTGTTGTTTGCAGCATGTGAGATATTGGGCAAGGATGCATACTCATAATTTTCTGAATTAACTGATTGAAACTCTTGAATTTTTTAGATCTATCCGGACTAGGCCTTACTCCTTTATAGCAATATTCATACTTAGATGTGCTTGAAAAAATTAGAAGAATGAAAAAGGACACGAGAGAAAGATAGCACAAAAGATCATGACTGCCATGCAATGAAAGGCAAGCTTACTAGACTTACGAAATTTATTCGGCGAAGTTTGTTCAAGCATGCATCCTAAGCAAATTAACTGCTGAATATGCAAACTGTACTGTTTGAAATGTCGACTTTTATGAAACGAGCATTACTGACTTTTGAACATGCATTAGGTGGAACCTTAAGGTACATATGTTTCCATAACTGCTTACAATAATTTTGAGGTTCATGTGCATGACGAAAGGGCCTAACCATTCACAGACCTCAATGATTTATAGGACAAAGAAATATGTCTAGCGGTTTTTTTTCTGCCTATTATCAACTGGATTTTATTTCAATAAAATCAAAATCTTATAGAGATTGTTCACCGTTCATTATTTAGCTTTCTTATGTTGAGAAAGACGCCCAACTTGCTAACAATTACGGCTACTTCAGATAATAAATCTCTCACCTACAGATAATGCATCTAAATGCAAAGAAAAGAAGCATTTTGTTTATACTCATTGACAAGTATTTGCTCATTGCACATTCTAGCTTATGTTTTAGATATCATCCTGATCATCATAGTCCATCTTAAGATAGCATCTACGAAGAGAATACAAAGTTTCTATCATTTGCTGGAAACATCTTACGATGAGCTATCTATGCTGACCATATGAGAAGAAATGATCACCATATACGGGAACAAATTATATTTTTATTCAATTTTCCAAATGGCTCATCATAATAGGCTTTGGACGTATTTTCATTTTGCTCTCAAGAAAGGGGTTTATGTTTATAGTGCATCATCTGTAACCTATGATTTCATCCTAAACCAGATGAGTACAAGTCTTAGACCACCTACTTCATAAGGGTATGCTTTGACATATATTCTGAACCTGAGGATCAAGCAGTTCTGAATGGTTTTTCTTGCGTTAGTTCAATTTTTTATCTGTATTAACAAATCTTTTTTATTTATCCTTTACTGAATATATTTACAAGGGATACTAATGCATAGTCGTGATCCAGAAGAAACAGTGTTTAGTTCCGATGTTTATAACAAGCGTAGAAGAAATCTCAGCGAAGCCAAGGGTTACTGTGGGAGATCTGAAGCAGAACAATGTGCTAGTCCAGGTTAGCTAATCTTTGCCTTTTGTTTTTTCTTTTAAAAGAAAATTATTTCCGCGCTACTAATTTGCTATTTGTTTCACTATCGTTATAGCTGAGGTGTTGGTTATTTTTTGGTTAGAGCTCGAACAGAGAAGAAGCTGCAGCCGTTTCTATGTTTCTCTTCGGACCTTCCTTCAATTGTAAGAAGTGATGCCTTTTCCTAGTTTTTCACCCAATGTATTTAGATGGCGAGGATGGAAATCTAATCTCGATGTGGTTAGTTGAGATACTATTTGGTGATAAAATGAACAATTTTTTGCTTATGAAGTGCAATAACTTTTTGCTATTGGTAGGTACATTATAATCATCTAGTTTTCCTCTGCTTCTTTATTCAAACATTTCTTATTTTTGTGTGTGTTCGCATGCGCAATGGGATTACCCTATAAATTTCACAAAAATACTTCAATTGTGAACTGAGTAAAATACCTCCCAACAATAGATCTGAAAAAGTACTAGATATATGGGAACTATGCAAATAATTACATCAAACAATTTGTACTCTAATATATACTATCATACACCATTTTCGACGAATTTACATTTGTATCTCCACCTTCAACCAAAAAGCGGCGTTAGAAATTAAATTGATATAGCATGAAAACTGAAAGGCAGTTATTTGCTTTTTGCTATGTTAAGGGTAGGTATCTGTTTGTAGCAAAGAACTGGGTTATCTATCTGAAAATCACTGAAAGTCTACGGAAATTTAGGAAATTTAGACGAAGAATTATTTTATTTTAAAACTGTCTGGCTTTACTTGTGTGAGGTCCAACATGACACTTCGTTTGGCTAGCTTGCTTGATATCTGTTTTGCACATGCAAGGCCTCGAGGATACAGACACAATTGTAATGAAGTAATGGGGGCCTCAACATGACACAAGAACAACCTATTTCATGAGCAAGAGAAAAGGAAAGGAGCACGGGGTTGGATACTGATACGAGTCTGATACGCGGATTAAGAGTTTTCCAAAATTCTAAGGTACGATTCGTTAGGTTGTGCCGATTTTTTATTGTCTAATCACATACACATGATAACAAATTTATATCATCATTTTTAGCAAACCTAAACTAAGATTACAAATAATTAATTTGTAAGCATTGATGCTTTGGTATCTTGGCCACTGTTACATGTTCAATCCCTACAGAACATTTGGAATGTGCCAAAAAGAGTTTTACGGGTATTCTTGGCAAATTCAAGAATCCGACTTGGATTCGAGTCCGATGGATATGTCGTCTTGAGGACGAATCCGTGTAACCTGTGCATATGTAATTTGTCCTCTATTCTTTTTTCAACTTAATTCTATATATTGTTTTTTTGGGAGGACGGATCCCTGGGTCCGTGGGAAATTGCTCCATATATTTGGTTGAAAATTCCGTCCTTACCACCGGAAGTGGGAGGATTCAAACTCAAAGACCTTCCACCAGGCGAGGGAGTGTCTTTGCTGCTCAAGCTAAGACTCTTTGGCATTCCATATACTGTTTGGATTAATATAAGAAGGGTGAGGGGGCACCTACCTACTTTGTTTGCTATGGTGATGAAGAAGCCACGAGTCCCTTCAAATTTCAGCCTTGCATATTGCCCACAGCTTGTTTTTTTGTCTTGTCAAGTATGAGGAGGATTGAGGCATGAGCTGCACAAAGATTGCAATGTCCCAACAGAATTTGACACAGGACCACACCACACTGTAGTGATTCCTTTTGGGTGTTTTGGCTCTCACGTCACTTCATTAATGAGATCTTATTGTTTGTGCTAGACACCAAAAAGCTTTGTAACAACACTACAGTGACTTCTTATCTTGACTGCTGTCTTTGCATAATGATCTCTAAGCCCCTCATGTAGAAAGAAAATGACATTTTACTTAAGTTGATGCTGAATATCACCTTTTCCCCCTTTTATTTTCTAATTTACATCGTTAATTTGTTTTAGTAGTTGGAAGAGATATTTCACATGGTATTAGAGTTGTCCAGATGCAAAATCTCATTTGGTGCGTATTAAATGTTTCTTAAATTACAATATTGTTTTGCAGATGCCAAGATTTCGGCCCAAAAGGTCTTTGACTTGTAGAGGGCGTGTTGGAATGTAAAATATGTATACCAGAACACTCATCCTAACTTTAGAGTTGTGGTATATTGGAAGGGAGATTTTACATGTCGCAGGAAATCAGTCAAGTTGTGAATAAAACAATAAAAGTGGAATTTGCATGGAAATTAATTATGCCGAGCTTGATTATATATTTACACATGCATTTTTCTTTTACACATTATTGTAAACAATTTCCATTCTTTTTGTACCAAAGATACTTTTGGTTTACAAATTTATGTTGTTAGAACTATGTCAAATGCATTATGAGGAGGATAATCCCTCTAAAGGGATTATTCTAGCACTAAATTATTTAAGAAACTTGCTATAGTTATTATGGAGCAAATTATCCTGGCACTACTTAGAATAAAGACATAACTGTTTAAAGAATATCACATGCAACTGATGTTCATCCCTCATGTATACGTGGCTTGTTTGGTTGTGTGTAATTGGAGCCCCATTGGTACTAACAACCCGGAAATGCAAAATAATTGTTCATAGTTGGAAAAACAATTTAAATCGGAAAATATTTAGTTATGATCAGTTATCATGTTGTAACCACATCCAAACAAATATATATTTTGAAACCCAATGTAGTTTGAAATTAGAATAACATTTTAACCAAATAAAAGAATGGAGTACGTTTTTAAAGTAAAAGGTTGACCGTTCATAATCAAGTGGCTGTGAACGAACATGCCCCAATGAAAAATCGAAGTTTCCGAACTCTGGTTTCTTTTACTTTGGAAAAGAGGTGATTTTGCACTAGAATCAAGAGCTTCTTTACTAGATTTGGCAGACTTAGGCGCAGCCTGCTCTATTCCTGGCACTGCAAATTCTGATAGGTGGTTTAGAAATGATAAGTTGGAATATGGCCCATTTCTGAGACTGTGAGATGTAATCACACCGTGACATTCATAGATCCATTTTCCCGGTAAAATAATTAGGAGAGCAACAAGTGGCAATGAAATGTGGAAGGAACAAGAGACCAATAATATGCTAATTCTAGTTAAAGGGAAAGGATCATGCAGGGTATATCCAATTTGGATCACAATGCGGAGAAAAAAGCCTTGCTATATGTTGCTATCATCAATACATAGAGCTTAGGTCCACAAAAAGATAATTTTATGTCACATTCAAATATGTATAAAGATATGCTTTTAGCTTCAACTTTTTGCTACTTTGTTTCTTTCATTACGTGGAGAGTTGCATTCTCACAAGTATTGAGGGAGCAAGCAAAATCAGAGAGGCATTCTTTGTATAATTAATTTGCCCATGTTGTTGTCAATCTGGGCTTCTTTGAGATTTGGACATACCAAAATCTTATATTTATATTTATGATGGCTATTGAGACACAAACTTTATATTCATATTTATCCTCGATAGATATATTTTTGAATTCGAATAAGCTTCCTAATATTGAGGAATATGTTTTATTTTGCTTCTGGCTATATTTGTGTTTCGGAATAGAACATAATTTCATATAACTAATAGATATAATTTCTATTCCCTTTTCTTATTTTAAATTTCTTCATAATTTATGAGAATTTAGAGCAAGTTATCTAGTCATCTAAGACTATAAATAGCAACATGTATAGTTTTCTCAACTAGAAATTTGACATTTAGTCGAAAAGAAAGTTAACGTTAGGTCGGAGGTTAGCAACTAGTCATAAAACTTTGTCAAATCTTTAATAGAGTTTTGCTACATAGCGGATTCTATTTTGATGGGAAATGTAACATTTCGAAAATTATAATGTTATTTTGGAATTTAATTAATTATTTTAGAATTTAATTGATAATAAAATGAATTTATTAAATGTGAGAACATTTGTTTAATTGGGGTTTTCATAAATAAATATATAATTATATCTATACAAGTAAGAATGCTAAAAGTAATATAGGTTTTTCCTAATTTTGCACTTATGGTGCCGTGACAAGTTAACAAGGGTTTAAAATTTTCATTTGGGTTTTTTTGTTTAAAAATTTGATTTGGAGAGAGAGAGGAAAACATGGAGAGAGGGTGAGAGGTATGGATAAGAGAGAGTGAGATATGGGTATGAGAAAGAGAGAGAGAGAGAGAGGAGGCCATCCCATTTTCCATAGCATTTTCATCCCTTCTCATTAATCTTCTTATTCTCCTTCTTCTTTTTCTACTCTAAATCACCCTCAAACTTTTATTAAAATAAAAAAAATCTCTTATCTCCCAACTCCTCTGCCCAAACTAAAAGTCTTAGCTTCCTCCATAAAAAATCCATGGATCTTGCCAAATTAGGACATCCCTAGAGCTTGTATTCCGTCTAATTCTCACCCAAATAAGTAAAAATCCTACTTTGTTTAAGTTTTTACTACCTTGCCATGTTAACTAGGTTTTTCAAGCAAAAAGTCACATTTTTATTGGTTTTGATCTTCCAAAATGGAGTTTTGAAGTGATCCACTTATAGTAGTGGAAATTAATATGGTTTACTTGGTGAATACACCCTATTTTGGGAAGTAGAGGGTATTTTGGTGTAAGAGAATTGATTTTTAAAGCTTTTGGAAGTTTTAAGTTTTCGAAAATTACCATCAGCAGATTCCTTATTCAGGCGTCTGTCATCTAGAGCTTTAGACGTCTGTCTCGTAGTCTTTGATTGGATTTTGTTGTTTTACAGACGTTTGGGCATTAGAGCTTCAGACGTTTGCCGTCAAGTCACCGGTTTAATTTTCGTAGTTCTTCAGACGTATGACGGCCAAAGTGCCAGACGTCTGTGATTCCCCCATACGTCTGTTTTTCCCCCAGACGTTTGTGTGAAAGTCTCGGGTTGAAAATTGGATTGTTCTTCAGACGTCTGCCTCGTATAGGTTCAGACGTCCGTTGTTCAATATTTTTGGTAGTTTTGAGTTTTGAGCTTTTAAACGGATTTCTAAACTTCGATTTGATCTTTTTAAGTTTAGACGACAATTCCGGGAGGTAGTTCTACGTAGTTAGAACGCGTTAGTACACGTTAATCATAGATTTTAACTTATATACGCTTCGTTCGTTAGTATAGATGTCGATATAAATCTTTGATTTTTAGATTCGGTCGTGGAGACTTCTGACGCGGCAAGAAAGAAGGGCAATACGGTCGTTGGCTTCAACTAGATCGAGCTATACCTTGGTGAGTAAATGCGCATCTACAAATGGAAACTCGGGCGGACGGCGTATAGCTGTTAAATATGTATGCCCTAGAGGCTTGTATTGTATAGGATGTTGAGAATATGTATGTACAGGATAATCTTCCTCAGTTGTATATAATATATTATTTGAGTTGTCTTTATCTTGATATGTGTATTTTTTTCTATTGATACTTTATCTTACTTGCACATATTGATAAAGACTCGATACAGTAGTATATTATTATAGTTTGACTTTATCTTAACATGTGCATATGTTATACTCGACATAACATATGGCGGTTACATATTGATAAAGCCGTAGGATTTTGCTTGATTACCAGCGTTATGATGGCGATCGTACTTGTAGGAGCTGGGTAGTCCATAAGCGCATCCTTAAAGGTCCCAAGTCGCAGGGGTATCGAGATCGGGCATCGATACTCCAGAGTAGACTTGTGTATACGTTTCTAGACCCCGACGAGGGACGATGGTTGGTTCCACAACCATTGGTATGATCACCTAAGATTGTATATAGGTGCTCACCGGGGGTGAGTATACTGGACGGATTCGCCGAGATCCTCTAGATGGTATTATACATATCGTCAGATAGTGGTTCTTAGGTGACATGAGTACAGGTTAGTCTTAAGACCTGAGGTCATCATTTGTCTCGTGTGAGTTCCTACTGTTGTTTGATCACTACCCTACTACGGCTCTACTGAGTCGTGCAAACAGCTTTTGGTTGGGTGCAGTCTCGAGCCACATGGAAGCAATGAGTGATTGTTAGGGATTCGTCTCTCATGGTATTGGGAGTCGATATCGCACTGTGTCCGGTTGGCTAGAACCATAAGATCTTGGCCAAGGCAGTTGAGAACTATTGATGGTTAGATCAGTAGTTTCTCAGATTGGTCCTGAGCCAAATCGACACGACCTATCGGGTCAGTAGGGGTCTGACGTTTACCACCCCTAGACCCGGTATGCGATACTCTTAAACGAAGAGACCGGACTGTACGGAGATTGTCACAGATGGGCTCAGTAGGGGTCCGGACGAGCTTGCTCGTCGGCCTTCTTTTCGACAGATACCTGGGTAGCCGTTATGTACAGCTAGAGCCGCTGACGTGCTTGTGCTTAAACCCACCGCCATCGTACCGTCGAGTCTTTAGAGTCCCACATAGAGGGTTTCTCTGTTCAGACGAAGTGATGTGGTAGTCATATGTTCATACGTGCAGGGTTTCGATCGAATGATAATACTAGCCGGTTTAGGATTAAGCCGGATTATTAAATCAAGTATTGATTTAATAATTTACGTGTATATATTTTCGATCGGACGGTTGATAATACTGGCGGGCTTAGGATTAAGCCGGTTCATTAAATCAGATATTGATTTAATGCCAGTATTATTTTAGTGGTATTATTCTATCTCTTGGGTGTTCGTATTTTTATACAAATACGAGTATGTATATACAATAGAATGTATTCCGTATTTGTACGGAAAGACATTTTAAAAGAAGGACACCTCATCATGTATTTTCCATTTTATTTGCAAACTAGAAATGGGGTGTAAAATAGGAAATGAGGTGTAAAGGAGAGAATGGTGTGAACCATGTTTGAATAGTGTTGACAAATGAATTGTAAATTCATTTGTGCAAACTGTTCAAGTATGGTTGTATTATTTTTATTGAAAAATGGTTTTTACAAAACCATGCTTCATGATTTTCTACACACAAGTTTTTTCATTTTCATAACAAGGTTCTCTCTCCTCACTTGCCTAGCTCTCTTAAGTTCCTCCTCCTCCTCCATCTTCATCTTCCTCCCTACCATCTCATGAGTTAAGAATCAAGAGAGGAAGAGAGATAGAAAATTACCACTTAAATCACTACATCTCCTTAGTAACCTAGACTAGCAAATTAGGTCACTAAGTTGTTTCATTTGTGAAGCCAAGCCTGAATCAAGAACTCTCGGGTGGATCATCTAGGATCAAGAAGGCGATCTAGCAAGGTCGATCAAAATCACCTAAGGAGCTTAAGAAGAGGAGTAAAGACCCGAAGGACACGAGTCTCTAGGTATAATTCCTCATCACAGTAGATAATATCTTTAGATAGCTAGTTTCGGTTTATGGTTTGATTCTAAGATGTGTTTTCTAGCGCCGGATTTTTAAAAGTTAAAGTTTTTCGTTCCGCAACGGCCGCTAGGAAATCCAACATGGTATCAGAGCCGGTCCATAAACCTTAACTAGCTAATTTACACTAATTTAGAACTTTAATCGACAAAATTATCCAAATCGTATTTCCAAAAACCCTGCTTGCTGTTCGAATTTTGAAGTTGTTCAAAAAATCTTTTCAGCGACCTTAAAAATATGTGCATGTTTTTTCGGAGCCAAGAAAAATTTTTGAGCACTTAATCCCTAAATTAGACCGCTACTCCGCGGATAAATAGGTCATTTGGCTGTGGATCCGCGGCCCAATTATGGCCACCGTGCTCCAAATTTTTTTAGGAGTTCTTGTTTTTGGAAATGTGATTTTTGGTATGTTTGGTATTTGCTCAGATTTGTTTATGTACTGGTTTGTACATAGGGGCAAATGCGGAAAGTTTTAATCGATCGAAACTTTAAATTCTTGCTTTTCTGTGTATTTGTTTCTGCGACCGTGAATATTATTGAGCGGTATAACCCGACTGATTGCTATATGTACAATCAGACGGGTTTACGAATATGATATTCACGTTGATGTTCTGTGTTGCACTGATGTTGTGGATGGATTGTCATGGTGGATAGCCTATAGTGTAATGGTAGTTGTATAGTTCAGATTCATTTGTATATTCATTATTGCGGGGCGAGCGTCCGACACGTGGACTACCATTTCTACTAGATTGTATATTCTTTTATTGGAGCACGATCGGGTTGAGGTCGATGTCACCATTGTATGTATATTTTTCTCTTTTCTGTACTAGGATTACCCCGCGGAGGAATGCTCGAATAGCCAGGTTCTAAAGGGAAACATGCCCGCATCTCATGGAATTGAGACGGAAATGGCCTTACTCTAGAATTGGCGGGTTGTTCGCCGCACTCGTAGGGAGTATAGGATGACCCATGGAGGGGTGCTCAAGTTACCGAATTCCGTGAAGTGCCAGGTGGCCCATTCACTTTGTTGATTGGGGTTGCCTCACTTCCGGGATTGGCGGGTAACTTGCCGTGCTCGTAGGGGTCTAGGTTTTTCATTGCACGGGCTATCCACACGTCCGGGAACGTCGGGTCTCATTTGCGGCTCAAATGAAACCCGAGGCTCTAAGATTATCCGCTATTCCATGTTGCTTATTGCTATTCTGTGATATTGTTTATATCATATCTGGGACGAATGGTTATATATATTTATATATACTAGTAGATGTTGTATATGTTTTGCATCCATGATAGTTCTGCCCCTGCTCTGCCGGTAGTTAAGTAATCTAACGGTGCACGACGAGGCCCGTGGCGAATGCAGATGGTATATACGTACATTTATTTTCGTTCTTTACTGGTGTGATAGGAATTAATTGATGGGACCGCGTTAATTTTTAATTAATGCAAGAAAAGAAACCTAAAAGATGTTGTTGGAACAAATTTCGAAAAACTATAATCATAATCTTTCGCTTTGCATAGTCTATTCGGTTAGGAATATCCAGTACCTCATTCGAGGAGGCAAGGGCCTAGATCCCTTTACGGGGAGTGACCCCTTAAGCAAAAGTTTATGCTACTATAGATTACTCGGTTTTCTTCAAAACCATTAGTTTTCAAAAGCGGAGCCTAAGCCACTCCTTTTCAAAACTGTATGGTTGCTTCAACGATATCAAGTTCATTACGTTAAAGGTTTTTTGCCAAAAACCAGCCGTAGCCCTCCTCATTTCAGAATATTAATATTTAGTATTCATGCTGCGTTTGTTGACCTAGTCAAGGCGTAGTGTACGGTAGCTAAGTGGTGCTTCTTTGCATTGTAATGCGATTAGTTAGGACAGTCATGCGGCCTTGTTGACCTAGTCAAGGGCACGTACGGGTGGGTTTAATGCAATCAAGAAAATGACGGGTTGAACTTGACTAGCGGTTTATGGTTTGTTGACCTAGTCAAGATCGTAAACCGTTAGGGGCAAAAACCACTTCGGGAATTTCAAATATACAGGAAACTTTCTAGTGTTGTATACCTTATGGAGTGTGGTGACTAGAGTGGCTTCCTTCTAGGTTATC
Organism: Agapanthus africanus; assembly: GCA_030015575.1. Taxonomy (NCBI): domain Eukaryota; kingdom Viridiplantae; phylum Streptophyta; class Magnoliopsida; order Asparagales; family Amaryllidaceae; genus Agapanthus; species Agapanthus africanus. Next base: position 860,253,937 of record JASDDO010000024.1, on the reverse strand, counting down.
ATGCTATGATAGTTGGATCCCAATCCCACTGATGAGTAAGATTTCTCTTGGGAGATATTTTTCACTTCACAATTAGCTAATTTATTAGGTGTCTAAATAAATATTAACGGGGCTACGCCTCTGCGGAAACGAGGTTTATTTTAATTAGGTCCGTGTGAGAGCACGGGAAACCTTCCTCGGAGTACCAACACTCACCTGGCTGAACGGTTAGTGAACTTGTAATGTGCGAATGATCCCGACTAGTTTTCCTTTTAAAGGTTTGAAGGAAATTCGAGGAAACAGTGGGAGCTATCCTGATTAGATAAACTAATAACCAATCTAATTTTGCAAGAGCACACGCTGAGTGTTTCTTTTCTCTCTCTAAGTAGCAATTATTTCACGCCCTAATCAAGATAATAAAATGTTTGACTTGACTGAACCAGCTTGTTACACAGGGCTGGAGAACATCGGTTCGGCTCTAAATTGTGACAACTGTCATGAGTGCGAGTAAGGGAAGGAGGACTGTAAGGAATTCCAGATAACCCTATTGAAGGAGAAGCATTCTAATGCGTCTTCTTCGGGTGTATTTGTTATTGAAAACTGTTTTTCGGTCAACCCTACCTCCTGGGTACTACATACCGGATCAGGATCTCACATATGTAATTTATTATAAGGATTGAGAAAAAATAGAATGGTTGGACCGGGTGATTTGTCTCTCAGAGTGGGGAATGGAGCACAGGTTGATGCTGCTGCCGCCGGTGAATATCACCTTGTATTGCCAAGCGACAATACTATGATTTTGAACAATTGTTACTATGCACCTTCCATGCTTTGCAACATTATATTAGTATCTTTACTTGATAAAGAAGGATATAGTTGTAAGTGCACGGCGGCGCCCCGGCCGTCAATCCGAGGCCGGAATGCGGAAACGAAACTTTTCTAGAACTTAGAAACCGGCACCACCGCGCACTTAAATTCCGGATCGGGCCATTAACCTAACTCTAGCAAATACGAGAAAGAGTAGAATGCTATACCGAGCGATCCGTGTCCTTCGGTCTTCGGCCTCCACTCCGATCTCCTCGCGGAACCTCCGGTCTTCAACTCCTCGTCGGAACGGGTACCACATCGCCGGGTTCTTTTACAGGCTCCCACCTCTAGACCGAGGCAACTCGCGCACGAAGTTGGCAACCTGACGTGCCCAAGAAATGCTGTAGGCTAAGTGTAGTAGCTTGTCTCTTTGGGGTTATGAGGTTGCCTTCGATGGAGGTGAAGAATGATCTTTGGAGAGAGGTGTGGGATTTTTGTAGCAAGCATAGAATGAAATGAGATGAATGATTTTCCCTCATGAAAATGAACTCTCTCTCCCCCTCCCAAGTGTGGCCGGCCTCTCTCAAATATGGGAGTGGGAAAAAATCCATGAAGGGAGGTGAGTGTAGGAATCAAAAAAGGTGATCACAACCAAATGTGATAATAACAATGTCATATCCATTTCTAATCCATTCTAATCTCATTAATGCTAAAGAGTTGATTCAAAAAGAATCTCATGATGCTAGGAACCATCATGAAGCCACAAATGCAAATAACACCTCCACAAAGGTAATTTGCACAACTGCAAATAACCCCCTCCATCGGAAAACTCCGGCCGGGAAGGAACAAAGAAAAACTATCCGGAACGGAATGCAAACTGGCAACTTCAGAAAACTGATCCCGTAATAAATTACAGGAAAACCCCGCGACTGTACATACATACCCGTATTTGTATTCCCACTGAATACAAATGCAATGAGACAAAATCTACACTGTACAATACTAGGATCCGGCTTAAACCAAAGCCCGCTAGTATTATCCGTCCGATCATGATCCGTGCAATACCGCACGTATCTGATCGAACCCTGCCATATCTCCATACGGCCTCTACAGCGTTTCGCCCGAAACTTGAGAAAACGGTCTATGGGGGACTCTAAAGACTCGTCAACATCTTGGTTGTGGATTTAACCACTAGCACGTCAGAGGTATTAGCCTATACGTAACGGGCTACAAGGTATTGACCATAAGGGACGTCTGTGAGAAAACTCATGCTGACACCCTACTGAGCCTATCAGTGACAATATCCGTACAGTCCGGTCCGTTCGTCTATGAGCATCGCATGGCGGGCCTAGGGGGTTGGTAAAAGTCAGACCCCCAAAAGCGGTACAAGTCGTGTCGGAGTGTAGCCCAGAACACCCTGAGATACTACTGGAATAGCTACCAGTAAATCTCCTGCCTTGGCCAAGGACTTTCGTGTAATGGCTCTCCTAGACACAGCGCGACCTCACCCCCAATACCGGGAGAGACGAACCCCTGCAGATCCGCTCACTGCCTCCATATGGCTTGGGACTGTACCCAACTAAAACCTGTTTGCACGACTCTTTTGAGCCGTGGTAGGGTAGTAATCAAAGCACAGTGGGAACTCACACGAGACAAATGACGATCTCAGGTCGATGAACTAACTTGTACACATGTCACTAGGAAACTGCTATCTGACGCTAGGTATAATACCAACTAGCATGTTCCCGGCGAGTCCTGTCCGGTGTACTCATAACCCAATGAGCACCTATATACATCTTAGGTGAACCAACTGACACCAGTGGCTTATGAGACCGGCTATGGACCTTCGTCAGGGTCTTGACTGTATACACTAGTCTACTCTGGAGTATCGATACCCTGTCTCGAAACTCCCACGACTAGGGACCTTTTAAGGATGTGCTTATAGACCCCAGCTCCCACGTATATGATCGCCCTCATACTGCTGGCAGTCAAGAAAGAATCCTAGGGGCTTTATCAACGTGTAATAGTGACTTGTAAGGTCACCTAAAGCAGTACACGATGATAAAGATAAACCAGATAGCATACTATCATCTTGAGTAAGACTGTCCTACTGGGACAGGTCCTCCCTCAATCATTGCAATCACGTGCCTGTGATTCAATAATTGACTCTGAGGGCACTATCTCCAACAATCTCCCACTTGCACTCAAGGTTAATTATTGCGATGTCGCATACTCACAGCCCGTGTGATACCGAACACCCAATTCCTCTACTAGTCAGTCTCACAAAGCTCGTTTGCGAAACTATTGCGTTCGAGGAATAGCCTCAGTGAGTGGATCCGCCTCGATGTTTCTTTCTATGTCTCTCTTTATCTCATGTTCCCGGAGAAAACCATCTCCCGAAATGAGCAATGCCTGTCTTAGAATATGTTTGGATGTCTGATGGGACCTAGTTCATAAATTAACTCCAAATCCAAACTTCTTAGACTGTATCGTCAACTGAACTTAATCAGTATCCTGCGCCATGCCTCCCTCAGTATCTGCCTGGACCACCTGTCCAAAATACTGCCCCTCGTCAGAGGGAAAACTATAACTCTGACAGTCACTCTGTCATCCAGGTCACCTTGGAAGCCTGGAATGATAATCGTCTCCTAAAAGAGGCTGCCGTTATCATATCCCTAGAACATCAACTTATGTTCTAAAACTGCTTCCGATCGTTTCTCCAGGATTGGATTAATATCAACTTACTGCATCTCGTGCAAAAACAACATCTGGTGTGGTACTTGACATCTCATGATTGACTCAATTGCCTAAGCAAGTGATCTGCCAATCATGCACATCTCTCTCCACTTTAGTCTATAAGACACCTTAAGAGAGGGTGATTCCATCACCTGCAGGTACACCACCATGCCAGGAGTCGTCCATTCTAAAAACTCTTAGAATGCTGTCTAAGTACCCTGATTGAGAAACCACCCAAATCTAGATCTATAGATCTAGTAACCAGAATGTCTTGTATAATATCCAAGTCCTATGTGGAGAAACTACTGTGTGACAACCAAAGTATAACCGATCGTAGTATAGGAATTTCACTTCCTCCTCTGTGTATGTCATCTAAATACCAGGACATCACACCCTACTACCTTCTTAACAGATCCATCCCCTATTCTGATGAAGTCAAACCTATAACTGTCACATCAGAAATAGATGATCTATCTCCGCTGTATCTGCTTTAGTCTATAAATAGACATAAGCCACTTGTCCACTATGCTTCCGCTGCTCCCACTGACTACGACAACCCTCTGGCAGAGTCATATAGACGTACACTTCTAAAGCTAGTTAAGAACGACGCTATACTCATCCTCCTGCCGGGTCTCACAGTCTGGAACAACAGTATTGGAAAGTCTGGGTAAACAAGAACCTCCCTGTCACCGTCCTTGAGGCTACCGGAGTACCTCTCGGGTGTCTGAGGTTACCCACCATATCTGCGGAGTGGCCAATGGAATGTCAAGCCAGATTGAATCTTTAGGTTCCTATCAAACTTTCAGTAATCGTTTGCTGTTCTGGAATCACTTCCAGTTCTACCATACTCCTATTACTGTTTTCTGAAAAAATCCATTTTTATTAAAACTGTGGCGAGTCAAGAACAATATCACTATTGATCTTCCAGATGGTAGAAAATCAACCCTCGTCATAGCCTGGGTCAACCCACAAACAGCTATTACAGAAACGTGCCTTGAGTTATCCAGAGCCTGGTTTTAAGTATAAGCCGGACAACTCCCCGTACCTTAACATCGTTACGATATGAACTGTTCTATATCCAATATAGAACCAGAGACACTGATTTAATTGGAACCAGATTCAAATCATGCAACTATCTCCAGTGCATGTCAACTAAATGGAAAGAGGCCGATCAGCATTACTCAACTTAGGAGTACTTCCAATTATGAGTAACCTGAAAGAGAAGCAAGTTCTCTTAATCATTATTATCAACTGAATACCATTCACAAGTATCCACATCTTCGACCACCTTGAAGAATCCCAATACTTGCAATACCTGGTTCTCTACTTTATTCATATACCTATAACTTCTCAAACTCAGACCCTACGTTTCTACGAAACACTTGTCTAAAAACTAGAGAAGTCATAAGTAAACCGAATATAGTACGATGACCAACCCCTCTGTCCTAATGGACACTGGACAACATACAATACTCTGTATGGGTCCCTTGAGTCTAATAACTCATTCCCTGTATGTCGTAGGTTGAAAACTGTACTTATGGTTAAGAAGAATTACACCGTTGTTTAATGCTCCTTACCTAACCATCCACCGATATAGGTAAATGTCATAAACATAATTTCAAAAAGGTATATCTCACTCTATAAAAATAGACGTACAGATATATCAATTTGAAATTGGTGCATAACAACGGATATTCAAAACCAAATATTTGCCGTCCGGCAAACAACCCAGGTGATTTCCTCAAATATCACCAATTACAACGAATTCCGATATAATGAGGATGATCACCTAATTCCCAATAACTTACTCCCACTCATCATCTGTAAAACCATACAGATGTGAGAATCAAACCTGGTAAATACATACCCTGGAGCAAGTGTCTAATTGGGAAATCAGTTTTCTTTTAACAGTACACAGTGAAACTGAAACATGAATATGTTTCGATGGGGTATCCTGGTATTCTAAGTAATGCCTCTTCCATTATCCAGATTCACAACTGTAACCGTATATTTCTTTTCCATCTCTCCAAATCCCTTTATATGTCTTTAGTCGTTACCTTCTGCACACCCCTTTAGGCCAAATGGTTTTCTTCCTTCCCTACCGTTCGGCACCAGCCTATGGTTTGGAAGAAGACTATCCAATAAGCATAATGGGTGTACTGTCCTAATCCTAGGAGCACTCGCAATGCGAGAGAAAGTGAAGATAAAAGACAACCGAATAAACATTATTCCTATTTCTCCTGAACCAGAATCCATCCCCGAACTGGAAAAAGTTCTTTTCGAGTTCGTATATAACCATACGATGGAGTATCCAATAAACTGTGGATCCTCGTAGTGATACGTAGTGTCCTGGAGAAATACAAAGGTGATTTAGGATTGGCGAAGAAATACTTGGTTTGGTCGTGAATAGCAGTCGCAATTTACTTTGCCCTCTTACTAATCCCTTGATATGTCTTTACTTAATACCTTCTGTACACCATCGTTATGCTAATTGGTTTTCTTTATTCCCTACCGTTCGGCACCAGCCTAAGGTTTGGAAGAAGACTATCCAATTTGCGTAATAGATGTACTATCTCCTAAACCAAGGAGTACTCGCAACCTGAGAGAAGGTAAAAGGAAAAGACAACTGAATAGTCCTATTCATTTTCTCCAGAACCGGAAACCATCCTCGAATAAATTCCTTCGAGTTCATATATAAGCATACGATGGTTTTATCCAATGGAAGTGGACGTTCGTAGTAATACGGGGTGTCCTGGAGAAAAGGGTAAAAGTAGGAGTGGCAATGAGGTTTGCAACTCTGACAATCCAAAAGCCAGTGTTTAAGAAGGTTCGGTTATCTTGGTCACTGAGTCATAGTTAAGGGTCGGGTCATGGTCGCTGCCAAAGAGAGAGAGAAAAGAAACACTCAGCGTGCACTCTAACCTAGATCAGAATGGTTATCACTTTATCTAATCAGGAAACCTCCCACTGTAACGTCAAATTCTCCTCCAAACCTGAAAGAAGAATTAGCCGGGATCACCCGAGGAGTAAACCAACTCATCAGTGGGAATCGGGATCCAACTATCATCGCATGATAACGTGACAGAATCCGCTCACGTTATCACACTCTAGAAGATATGCGCATATCTGGCAAGTTTCAGTTTCTTTAGAAACTCCCGATGTGATTTTTGCCCCATGCTCTTATAACCTTGACGAAGATCAACAAATCATAAGTCACATGTCAATTTCTACCCGTCATTGTCCAGGTTAATTTGAACCCATCCGTACAAGCCCTTGACGAAGGTCAACAAGGCTATACGACTGTCCTAAACCAACGCATCTATCTATGCAGCAGAAAGGTAACAAGCAGCTACCATACACTATGCCTTGACTAAGGTCAACAAACATAGCATGCATACTACATGCTACCCATCTGAAATGACGGAGGGCTACGAATGGTTTCTGGCGAAAAACCTTTAACGTAATGAACTTGATATCGTTGAAGGAACCGGATAGCTTTTATAAAAATATAGTGGCGAAAACCTTTGCTAAAGAGGTCACTCCCGGTGAAGGGATCTCGGCTCTTTCCCCGTAGAATGAGGTGCAGGATATTCCAACTGAATACCACGATGCAAAGCAAAAGTAATCGACTATAGTGAAGTCATTGCTCTGACGCAAACTTCTGTCCAAGGGGTCACTCCCGGTGAAAGGATCTCGGCCCTTGCCTCGTCGACTGAGGTGCTGGATATTCATAACCGAATACCACTGTGCAAAACAAAAAAGAACGCCTTTGCAATAACAACTTTTTTTTTTGAAAAATGTTCTAACAACATCAGAATAGGTTTGTTTATCTTGCATTGATCCGAATCAACGCAGTCCCATCAATTGATCACACCACAAAAGAACGAAAATAATGATGTACGTATATGCCATCCGCATTCGCCACTGGGTCCCGTCATCACCCGTTAAGTTACTTAACTAACGACAGAGTGGGGACTGGACTAGCGCGGATGCAAAACATATACAACATCTACTAGTATATATATCAATATATAATATTCGCTCAAGGCGTGATAAAATGCAACATCACAGAAATGTAATAAGCATCACAGAACAATACAGATATCTGGGATCCCCGGGTTTCATAGAGCCGCTACTGAAACCCGACGTTCCCCTGGTCGTGTGGATAGCCTGTGTAATGAAATCCTAGACCCCTACGGGCGCGGCAAGTTACCCGCCAAAACCTGAAGCGAGGCAGCCCCCTTCAACAACGTGAATGGACCACCCAGCACTTCACGGAATCCGGTAACTTGGGCACCCCTCCTTGGGTCAACCTGTACCCCCTACGAGTGCGGCGAATAGCCCGCCAATTCTAGAGTAAAGCCCTCTTCGTCTCAACGCCATGAGATGCGGGCTCGTTGCCCTCTAGAACCCGGCTATCCGTGCACCCCTCCGCGGGGCAATCCTAGTACAGAAAGTAAAATATACATACAACGGGTACATCGACATCAGTCTGGTCGTGCCCCAAAAGAATAATATACAAACAGACAGTGACGGCAGTCCACATGTCGGACGCTCGCCCCGCAATATCAAATGTACATATAAAACAAAACTGTACTAACATTGCATCCAGGCTATCCACCACGACAAATCCGCAACATCACAGCACAACACAGAACATCAACGTGAATGTCACGTTCGCAAATCCGTCTAAAAGGGCTATAGCAGTTAGACAGGATTTATCGATCGAGTGACATTCACGGTCGCAGATATAATGTAAATACTGTGAACTAACATGTTTAAAATTTTTGATCGATCAAATTTACCGAAGTGGGCCCAAAGCACTACTGTAGCACTCAAAAAAAATCTGGGCCCAAAAAGAATATTCCAAAAACCCCATTTCCAAGTTTAAAGAGTTCTGTGCAAAAAATGGTATGGTGATCACCTATTACGGCGGCGGAACCGCGGCCAAGACAGGGGTTTGGCCGCGGTTTCGCTGCCGATCTACAGTGTCGCAGTACCATTTTCCCCCAGAATTCTTAAAATACCCTGCATGTTATTCTGCAGCAACCAGAAAATTTTTTCGAGCAGAAAACAAAATCGACAGAAACTCATGAAAAGAAAATGCGGTTTTGGGATAAATGTTCGATCGAAGTTTTAAACTCGCTAGAGCAAGCTAGACAAGGTTAATGGCGTGGCTCTGATACCAGTGTAAGTGCACGGTGGCGCCCCGGCCGTCTATCCGAGGCCGGAATGCGGAAACGAAACTTTTCTAGAACTTAGAAACCGGCACCACCGCGCGCTTAAATCCCGGATCGGGCCATTAACCTAACTCTAGCAAATACGAGAAAGAGTAGAATGCTATACCGAGCGATCCGTGTCCTTCGGTCTTCGGCCTCCACTCTGATCTCCTCACGGAACCTCCGGTCTTCATCTCCTCGTCGGAACGGGCACCACATCGCCGGGTTCTTTTACTGGTTCCCACCTCTGGACCGAGGCAACTCGCGCACGAAGTTGGCAAGCCGACGTGCCCAAGAAATGCTGTAGGCTAAGTGTAGTAGCTTGTCTCTTTGGGGTTATGAAGTTGCCTTTGATGGAGGTGAAGAATGATCTTTGGAGAGAGGTGTGGGATTTTTTGTAGCAAGCATAGAATGAAATGAGATGAATGATTTTCCCTCATGAAAATGAACTCTCTCTCTCCCTCCCAAGTGTGGCCGGCCTCTCTCAAATATGGGAGTGGGAAAAAATCCATGAAGGGAGGTGAGTGTAGGAATCAAAAAAGGTGACCACAACCAAATGTGATGATAACAATGTCATATCCATTTCTAATCCATTCTAATCTCATTAATGCTAAAGAGTTGATTCAAAAAGAATCTCATGATGCTAGGAACCATCATGAAGCCACAAATGCAAATAACACCTCCACAAAGGTAATTTGCACAATTGCAAATAACCCCCTCCATCGGAAAACTCCGGCCGGGAAGGAACAAAGAAAAACTGGCCGGAACGGAATGCAAACTGGCAACTTCAGAAAACTGATCCCGTAATAAATTACAGGAAAACCCCGCGACTGTACATACATACTCGCATTTGTATTCCTACTGAATACAAATGCAATGAGACAAAATCTACACTGTACAATACTAGGATCCGGCTTAAACCAAAGCCCGCTAGTATTATCCGTCCGATCATGATCCATGCAATACCGCACATATCTGATCGAACCCTGTCATATCTCCATACGGCCTCTACAGCGTTTCGCCCGAAACTTGAGAAAACGGTTTATAGGGGACTTTAAAGACTCGTCAACATCTTGGTTGTGGATTTAACCACTAGCACGTCAGAGGTATTAGCCTATACGTAACGGGCTACCAGGTATTGACCAAAAGGGACGTCTGTGAGAAAACTCATGCTGACACCCTACTGAGCCTGTCAGTGACAATATCCGTACAGTCCGGTCTGTTCGTCTATGAGCATCGCATGGCGGGCCTAGGAGGTTGGTAAAAGTCAGACCCCCAAAAGCGGTACAAGTCGTGTCGGAGTGTAGCCCAGAACACCCTGAGATACTACTGGAATAGCTACCAGTAAATCTCCTGCCTTGGCCAAGGACTTTCGTGTAATGGCTCTCCTAGACACAGCATGACCTCACCCCCAATACCGGGAGAGACGAACCCCTGCAGATCCGCTCACTGCCTCCATGTGGCTCGGGACTACCCAACTAAAACCTGTTTGCACGACTCCTTTGAGCCGTGGTAGGGTAGTAATCAAAGCACAGTGGGAACTCACACGAGACAAATGACAATCTCAGGTCGATGAAGTAACCTGTACACATGTCACCAGGGAACTGCTATCTGACACTAGGTATAATACCAACTAGCATGTTCCCGGCGAGTCCTGTCTGGTGTACTCATAACCCAATGAGCACCTGTATACATCTTAGGTGAACCAACTGACACCAGTGGCTTGTGAGACCGGCCACCGCCCCTCGTCGGGGTCTCGACTGTATACACTAGTCTACTCTGGAGTATCGATGTCCTGTCTCGAAACTCCCACGACTAGGGACCTTTTAAGGATGTGCTTATAGACCCCAGCTTCCATGTATATGATCGCCCTCATACTGCTGGCAGTCAAGCAAGAATCCTAGGGGCTTTATCAACGTGTAATAGTGACTTGTAAGGTCACCTAAAGCAGTACACGATGATAAAGATAAACCAGATAGGATACTATCATCTTGAGTAAGACTGTCCTACTGGGACAGGTCCTCCCTCAATCATTGCAATCACATGCCTGTGATCCAATAATTGACTCTGAGGGCACTATCTCCAACAATAATTTTGTTCTGGATAGAAATATCATGAACATTTACCATAATTAGGTATTGGTTGCATAAGGTACACTGTATAATGGTATCTACGTTCTAAATCAAAACACAGTCTTCAATATACAAAACACACACAAGAGGAAGAGTTCAAATACGGATGAAAACTACTTGTGGCATTGTAAACTTGGTCATATCAGTGAGAAAAGACTAGGTAAGTTGCATAAGGATGGCTATCTGAATTTGTTCGAATTTTCATCTTATGAAACTTGCCAATCTTGTCTCAAAAGAAAGATGACCAAATCTCCGTTCACCGAACAAGGAGAAAAAGCTACAGAGCCCTTGGGACTCATACACAGTGATATATGTGGTCTGATATCTATACATGCGAGGGGTGGATTCTCGTACTTCATTACATTCACCGACGATCTCTTTAGATTCGGGTATATGTATCTTTTGAAACACAAATCTGAAGCTTTTGAGAAATTCAAAGAATATAAGAACGAAGTAGAGAACCAGACTGGCAAAAGTATCAAGATTCTCAGATCTGATAGAGGAGGAGAATACTTAAGCACGGAATTCCTAGAATACCTAAAAGATAATGATATTCTCTCTCTGCTTACTCCTCCATACACACCACAACACAATGGTTTATCGGAGCGGAGGAACCGTATCCTTTTGGACATGGTTTGCTTCATGATGAGTAGTACTGATCTGCCTCTTTTATTCTGGGGATATGCGCTTCAAACATCGGCGTATTTATTGAATGATGTTCTATCCAAATCCGTGCCTAAGACACCATTCGAAATATGGAATGGTAAAAGACCGTATCTAAAAATATTTAAGATATGGGGTTGTCCGGCTTACGTTAAAAAGCATAATCCGGACAAACTAGAGGCACGGTCAGTTCTATGTAAGTTCGTGGGATATCCAAGGAATGGTTATGGATATTTGTTCTACCACACCGCGGAACAGAAGGCGTTTGTTGCTCAGCATGTCATTTTCTTAGAAATGGAGTTTCTTGCAAAAGAAACTAGTGGGAGCACGGTAGAACTGGAAGAAATTCTAGAAGGACAAACTATAACCGAAGAATTGGTGGAACCAAAGGATTCAATAATCCCAGACGAACCTCAGCCACTCCGCAGATCTAGTAGGATTTCTCGTCCGCCCGAGAGATACTACAGTTTTATCATAGATGGGGATCGAGAGGATTGCATCTTGGTAGAAGATGATCCTACTAGTTATAAGCAGGTCATTAACAGTAAGGACTCTGTAAAATGTCTTGATGCTATGAAATTCGAAATGGAGTCCATGTACACCAACAAAGTTTGGACTTTGGATGTTGCTCCTCCTGGGGTAAAACCCGTTGGATGCAAGTGGATCTTCAAAAAGAAGATTGGTGCAGATGGACAGGTGGAAACCTATAAGGCAAGACTTGTTACAAAAGGTTTTCGTCAAAGACCAGGAGTGGACTATGACGAAACCTTTTCTCTAGTGGCTATGATGAAATCCATTTGGATCCTACTTGTTTTTGCTGCCTACAATGACTACGATATCTGACAGATGGACGTAAAAATGACCTTTCTAAATGAAAGTTTAGAAGAGTGTGTTTATATGGATCAGCCGGAGGGATTCATAGACAGTAGGAGCAGCGGAAATGTGTGCAAGTTGCTTAAATCCATTTATGGATTAAACTAGGCGTCGCGGAGCTGGAACATTTGTTTTGATGAAACAGTCAAAGAATTTGACTTTATCAAAAACAAAGATGAACCATGTATCTACAAGAAGATTGCAGGGAGAACTGTCATATTCCTCGTCCTGTATGTGGATGACATTCTATTGATAGGAAATGGCATTCTTATGCTGCAATGTATCAAGCTGTTCTTGTCACAAAAGTTCTCCATGAAGGACCTGGGTGATGCCTCCTACATTCTGAGGATTAAGATCTATAAAGATAGATCCAAGAGATTGTTGGGACTTTCACAGTCCAGATACATAGATACCATACTAAAGAGATTTAGTATGGAAGATTCCAAGTGCGGTAATATACCGGCATTGCACGGAATCACCCTCTCCAAAGAGATGTCTCCCAATACTGATGAGGAGAGGGTTCGCATGAGCACTATACCCAACGCTTCGATGATTGGATCTATAATGTATGCGATGCTGTGTACCAGACCAGATTAGCATACGCGCTTAGCTTGGTGAGCCGGTATCAGTCGAACCCGGGTGAGAATCATTGGACAACTGTGAAGAACATTCTCAAGTACCTGAGAAGGACTAAGGAGATGTTCTTGATATACGGTAATGGAGACATTAAGGTCGAGTTTTTTTACTGACTCAAGCTTCCAGAGAGCAAGTCTGTCTCGGGTTTTGTGTTTACCCTCAATGGAGAGGCGGTGTGTTGGAAGAGTTCCAAGCAGGACACCGTCACAGACTCGACAATAGAGGCTGAATACATTGATGCAAACGATGTCGCAAAAGAAGCGGTCTGGATGAAGAAGTTCATTACTGAACTTGAGGTGGTTTCGTCCATTGTTGATCCGATACCTTTGTATTGCAATAACAATGGGGCTATAGTTTTAGCAAAGGAACCACGGTCCCATCAGAAGTTTAGACACATCTTAAGGCGGTATCACCTGATCAGGGTGTAGGTTTCCTTAGGGCGGCCACTGGGTTTCGGGAGGCATCGACCATGCCGTTTTCAAAAGATTGGCGCGCTAAAGAACCATAACCTAGAATCTTAACTAGAGAATTAGCAAAACAAGAATGTAAATATCTTTACATCTAAGTGAACAAGGAATACAACCTTTGTAGACCGGTCCTTCATTTCAATAGCTCCGTGTAGTAGTCCCTTCGCTCCAAGTAGTGATCTTCCGGACTCTAGTGAGGCTCCACAAGGTGAAATGAACAAGCTTGCTTAAAGTCTTCGAGACCGAAGATGATCTACATCGAGAAGACAATAACTCCTACCTCTTCACTAAATGATGAACTAGTGAAGAAACAAACCATTTATTCAGTCGAAAATATTGCATTCTCAACACGACGATTTTCTTACTCATCTTAATCAACTAAAGGATGTTTGTTATAAATATAACACATATTAGCAGTTTGTCTGTAAAAGATCATTTAACATGTGTTATATATTATAACCGGCATTATGAAGGAAATTGTGTGTTAATATTTCACGCATAATATTCTGTATCTCTCACATTCTTTATTGAGATCGTGTATCAGATTATTCAGGTCAAATAACAGGAATCAGAAATCTGCCGATATAATTCAGAAAACCAAAGAACTAAATACTGGCAGCAACCAAGCAAACATTATAAGATTCCAGACATCAAAAGAAGACCTAAAGACCTACATCAAAACACCCCTGAAATACGATGCAATGATCTCATCAAATGGCCGTGGAACCGCGGCCGAGTCAAGGCGATCTGCCGCGGATCCGCGGCCGAGTTGGCGGCGCCGGCATCGAAATCTCTCCAGAAGCTTCCTCGTAACCTCCTAGCTTCCTCAAGACGCTTCATAACTACCTAGCTTCTTCTGGAAGGCTCTGCATAACTACCAAGCTCTTGGGGAAGCTTGATTTAAGATCTATAAAAGGGGATCTAAGCTTTAATTTTAGGGTTACACAATTTTGTTGAACAATAATTACACAAGTTGAGTGACACAACTTGTGATCCAAATCCAAATCCAAATCAAGAATCGTGAGAAACAAATCAAGCGACGACATCGAAGATCCTTTATCGTAACGCCTATCTTCATCAACGAGCAAGAGATCCAAGATAGATCCACGTCTCACGAAGATCGAGCCAAGCGAATGTCGACGGAATTAGTTACCTATTCAAGGGAGCGATCGAGAGCAAATCTTGTAACCTCGGATTGAGGGAAAGTGTAATTAGACATCGATTTAATAAAGGTGACCAATTGTTAATTCTCGCTTTCTTTTAAATTCTCACATTATGAAATTTTTAGTTCTTGATTCTTTCATTTTCATGATGTGTGAGTAAATCTGTGCTTTTTAAGGATTCGAAGGAATTCTGTAGATCAAATGATGATGAAATCCTATACTAATCTTAAGTCTTATGAGGATTATGAACTTTAGGAAAAAGATTCATTGATGACCAAATTTGGAGCGAGATCACCGTTCTTGATAATTTCATTGCAAATTTGGGATTAAATAATTGATGATTCTCTTTGCTAAAGGCTAGAATTGAATGCTGATCAATGAAAAGACAAGGGATAGTGAAGGAGAAACCCTAGTTTCTTCAATAGATCCCTAATTTTCATTCATCGTCATCGATCTAGCTATAATTCATCAATAGATAAGATTAGTCAATTTTAGTATTCATCATGGCTACTAATTCCTATTGAATCCTACATGCCATTTCTTAATTTTCTTGATAACTAAATTTGATTGTGGACATTTTCTTGATTACTAAATCTTAAACTCTTCCTTGATTTTCCTGAAATGATAAACTCAATTAAATCTTGAAATCTCATTTTCTTGAATTTTCTTTACTATTTTCTTTCGACTCAACTAAAGCAAGAACGAATAAATACACGAATCTCAATGGACGACCCGTACTCATTAACGAACTAAATCAACACCGTTATTGATTGCGGTTATAAATTCTTTGATTGTGATAACATTTTTCATTCAATCGGAATTCGAGATCAATCAAATGGCGCCGCTGCCGGGGATACGTGCCTAATTTGTTCGTTCTTGCAATTTGAGTTGAAACATTATTATTCCATCAAATTTTAATTCAAGAATCGCTTCAAGTACTTAACGATTAGTGTTTGAATTTTTGCAAGGGAATCTGGAATCATTTTAGCAGTGAGATCAAGATTCAGAGAAGTTCTACGATTCCAGGGAGTACAAAAAGCTACAGGAAAATTTTGAAACCCTAATTCCCCATAGGACTGCGGATCCGCGGCCATATTGAGGTTTTTGCGGCGGTTCCGCCGCTGTTTAGGCGTTTCAGTGTTCCAAACTTCTGTGGTATAATCTCTGTTCTCTCCTCTTCTCTCTGATCCTGTCCAATAACCATTTTCTGCAGGATTCTTTACAAAAAAAAATGACGCGCTAAAAAAATAAAATTTGTTGCGTTTCTTGAAATTAGTTGTTTGTGCATATTTTAATACGGAAATTAAGGGGCAAAGACCAAATTCAGATTAGGTGGGGATTTCATTACCCTTCCTAAGCCCCGCAAAACACAAAACTAGCATCCGCATCACCCTTCATTAACTAAAAAATATCTAGATAAGCCTCTAAGGACCGTCGCGCTCAATTAGGACAGAAGAAGGTCATGGATAATCTATTGCTTATCTGCATTTCTTTTGTGGTGTCTAAGGTAAGTGTGTCTAAGGCAAGTGGTTATTTAATTAGGCCCGCTACTTACGTAGCTGAGAACCTCCCACTTACCTGGCACTTACCTGGCCACAGGAGGGATAAAGAGGCAGTAAAGGATTTATCCTGCGATTTGTCTTCTGGAAGTCTAGGAACGGTCTAGTGACTTAACTTAGGTGACCATTAGATCTAGGCTTGCTTGTGCATTGTTGTGCGATTTTTCAAAAATCCGTCTTTTTTCAAAAACAAACACCAAACTAACATTTTTCTTTAATTATCACAAACGCTGCCACTTGTGCTAAACCATTAGTGCAAGCTCGGTTGGACACAGGATTCTAGTGCCCGTCTTGTCCGTGTTTCCCCTATCGAATCCAAAGTCGGTATTTCTTCATTTTCTTTTTCCCCACCACCCACCATGACCGAGATGGACGGATATCCATTGAATTTTAATAACACCATGCTGCCACCGTTCGCAGGTGCGCAGAATCCACCGCGCATTTCTCTCCAAGAGTGATGCTATCCTACATGTGGTCCCCTTCCTACTTGTCTTTCTATTCCACCAGCCAATGTAGATAATTTTGAAATTAAACTCCAATTTATCAAACTGTTACCCAAATTTCATGGTCTCGAGTTTGAAGACGCATACGTTTTTATCACCAAATTCGAAAACGTATGCGCTATGATTGGCATGTCACAACTATCTGTGGATGCTGTGCGTTTACGTCTTCTCCCATTCACTTTGTGCGATTTAACCGAAAAGTGGCTTTATAACACAACCGCACACTCTATTGCCAAGCCAAGAATGCTTTTTCTTTACTATGATTTAGTGTAGTTTAGTTATAGTTTCTTCTTCTTCTTCTATTCTCTATGAAAATTGTAGTGAGAACTTTTTGAGTGGAAGATTAATGAAGATGAGGGTGTTTTTATCTTGTATCTTTCATTTCTTGTATTGTAATTTTAATTCTTAGCATAACTTTTATTTGTTGTTGTTAAGTAGTTGTTATTTATTGTTTTGTTTTTCTTTTCTTCTTTTCTTATCCGTGTTTTTCGAGCCATGATACTCAATGGAGTCCCTTACTTAGGTGAGAGCCCAAATAGTTAGCTTGCTACCATTTATTAAAACCGTATTTTCCTTTCTTTCTTTTCTTCCTTCTTGTTTTATTTTTCTTTAAAATGTGTAAATAATTTCCGCACTTGTTAGGGCTAAGGAAGGTTAGTATGAGGGATGGAAAAATCCATTGTGTTTCTCTTCGCCAAACATCTTAAAATGAACCTAGACCAAACAAACACAACCCCCTCATTTAGGCGCGCTATAAGTGACATATAGCCGAGACCTAAGTCGAGAAGTACTTTGGGCACACTAAAATGTGACATGTAGTTATGACTTAATTGGATATATGGTTGTGTGTGTTTGGCCTAGGGTTATATGTAACGAATGGATAAGGGGTACTAGGAATAGATTTAGCGTTGGAAAGCATGCTTAAACTCGCAAATCCCATTCCTATGTCCTCCTAATCCCCGCTATTTCCGATTATCCCAACATCATTTCAAGAATGACAAAAGACAAGCACAAGACTAATCCTAACTCTACTAACCAACCCTAACCCTAACAAGTTTACTTGAACATAAAATATGAACACTTAGGATAGAATTGAACATACACATATACATTTTCATTAACTCGTCTAAAATAAGAACTCAAATATAAACCATCTCTCAGTGGACGACTCATACTCAACCGGCTAGCTACAAGTGAAACCGTCTTGATTATGGTAAGTAGAGAACAAAGTAGAATACATATCGCGGTTTTTCTGCTTCAATCAACCACCGTACGCATATGCAAGATACGTGTGCACTATCGGTTAGGGATATTTGTTCGCACCCATTTTTAGGGTTCACCCAATAGATGTGATGCCACACACGCAAGGCACATGTGAATGGCAAAAGCCATCGCATGCGATGCGACACATGAAAGGCACGTGCGCATGGCAAAGTCCACATGAAAGGCACGTGCGCATGGCAAAGTCCATCACATGTACTTGGTTAAGCTATCTTTAAAAGAAAATCTTCTATCAACTGACGAAATCAAACAAAATTGATCTCTGGATCAATGATCAAATGGTGCACATGCATCCAGAAATTGATATGAATCAATTAAGATTAAATTTAGATAAAAACTCACCTCATTGTTAGAAACAAATCTTAACAATTCCTCTCTTATAAATAGGAACCCCCGATAATGAAAAGGGAGGACTTTTTTTCTGACTCTCTCTGAATTTTTTTGAGCTCTGTTCTCTTCGTCTTCTCTACAAAAAAAAGAACCGAAGCTCCTCAAGATGAAAAAACCCTAGCTAACTAGGTAATCAAATAAGAGAAGAGGATCCTTTCTTTTCATAAAAACTAGTGTTTTTCATAACGAAGCTAGTTCTACTAAAAAAACAAAGATCAAACGATCTTAAAGTTTATCTCTCTCATACAGAAAAGCCATTGCTTTTCACAAGAGATCTATTCTAAAATTCAAGACTTTGGATAAAACCTTTGTTAAAGGATGATCACAAAAATACAAATCAAAACTGGTGCTTCTCTTGAAAGTTTTTACTTTCATCGAATTTAAATGTGCTATATGAATGCACTTCAAATTAAATAACAAAGATCTCAATCTCTTTGAAAGCTAAAACTTTACGCATCATAGTGCGCACCCTGACTTAGAGTGTAAACGATTGATGTGCGCATCACATGATATATACGTAAGCGCATATGGAGAATGTTGTCCACATCAACTTGCGCATCATCAATATGCGTATTACCGAAACTTTATCAAGTGCGCATCACGTGATATGTGCATGCGTATCCCATATTCATGCGCACCCCATATAAGTGTGCATCCTTTTAAGTCGCATCCCACACAGATGCGTATCTAACCCATATGCGCACCACATGCATGCGCATCCCGTACTCATGTATACCCCCCGAAAGGGAAAGCATGAATGATCCATACGAAGCACGTGCGCACTCTACGATGCACATGCGCACCTGACCAACAAGCCATAGCTTGGATATTTAGCTAATATACATCAAGTATAGAAGCTTATGCTTCATATTCAAGTTGATCTTAGTCTACAACAAGACTAATGATTCTTAATTAAAATATTTAAGTTGACCTTAGTTTCATATACGACTAACAGTCCTTAGTCGGAATTTAAGTTGATCTTAGTCTACATCAAGGTAACGATCCTTAGATGAAAACAAAAACCTTCTTGAACTGATGGACCCCATTCATATAAGAGAGGGCACCTAAGTTCAACCCCAAATCTAATGTATGAATTTGGAATAATCTGCTCTCTACAGGTGACGACATAAATTAGTCTCTGTATACAATCTATGAGCAAACCCAAAATAAACAGACCATAACACGACACATGAAGATTTCTCGAGTGGAGAAAGTTGTTATCGCTTTGTGATAACGTAATTAACTGCAGAGGTTTGCGTCTGCAGAAAAATATGTCCCTACAATCAAAAACCCCTTATCATTGAGTGAGAATATGATAAGTCTGCTACAACGGTTGCATCCATCCAAACCTCCGATATACGGTGCTATAAATCAACTTGGTATTTTCGGAGAGTTGGATGGATATGTTCTATATAGAATTTTTCCCCAGATTCAGGCTGGACACGCTCTCTGCACCTCGGTCTGGTTTCCGGCGGTAAACAGATATCAAGTTCATTACATTAAAAGTTTTTTGCCAAAAACGAGCTGTAGCCCTCCGTTATTTCAGATGAGTGGTACCTAGTATCATGCTGCGTTTGTTGACCTTTGTCAAGGCGTAGTGTGCGGTAGCTAGGTGTTGCTTGTCTGTGCATAAAGATGTGATTATCTAGGATAGTCGTATAACCTTGTTGGCCTTTGTCAAGGGCTTATACGGATGGATCAAAATTAATCAAGATAATGACGAGTTGAACTTGACTTGTGACTTATGATTTATTAACCTTTGTTAAGGCCATAAGATGCTTGGGGCAAAAACTATATCGGAAGTTTCAAATATAAGGGAAACTTACCAAGTTTGCACATACCTTTTGGAGTGTAGTAATTTTGACCGGCTTCCGTCAAGATGATCACATGATGATAGTTGAGTCCCGATTCCCACTAATGAGTAGGTATTACTTCTCGGGAAATTTTCACTTCACAATTAGCTAACTTATCAGGTGTCTAGAAAGTGTTAACAAGATTACGCCTCTGCGGAAACGGGGTTATTAAATTGGGTATGTGCGAAAACATGGGGGACCTTCCTCAGGGTACCAATACTGACCTGGCTGAACGGTTTGCAAACTTGTAAGGTGTACACGATCCCGACTAGTTCTCTTTCTAGGTTTTGAAGGAGAATTCAAGGATACAGTGGGAGCCATCCTGATTTGCTAAAGTGATTAACCAATCTAATTTTGATAGAGTGCACGCTGAGTGTTTCTTTTCTCTTTCTGGTTTGCTATCATGACTGACCTTAAACTAAAACTCGTAAATCAAGTTGACCGAACCTTTTTACCATCTTGTTTTGGATTTCCATGATTCATGACAAAGTCGCATATATCCTTGATATTCCTACTTTCCCTTTGCTTTCTCCAGAACACGTCGTATCACTACGATAATCCATATTGGTTGGAAAAGCCATCTCGTATAGTTACATACGAACTTGAAGAAACATGTTTCGGTCTAAGGATGGCCATCGGTTCAAAAGAAATTGAATAGAATTATTCAGTTGTCTCTTCCCTTTACATTCTCTCAGGTTGTGAGAGCTCCTTTTATTAGGGAAGTACACCTGTTAAGCTTGTTGAATAGTCTTCTTCCAAATCTTAAGCTGATGCCGAAAGGTAGAGAAGAAAGAAAACCAACTAGCCATGTATGATATACAGAAGGTAAGATGTGGAGACATATAAAGGGTTGCAGTGAGGGTAAAGGAAATTGCGATTACTGTCGTAAATCCGAACATTGAAGAAGGCATTACTTGGAATACCCGGCCACCCCTTGAAACATTTATTGTTTCAATTTTTCTATGTAGTTATAATTGAAAACTGTTTTCCCAATTTCTGACTCCAGGGTATGTATATACCAGATTAGAATCTCACATCTGTATGACGTTACAGATGCTTAGTAGGAGTAGAATATTGGGAAATAGGCGATTTGATCCTTAATATCGGAATTCGTAGCAATTGGTGATATTGGATTAAATCACCCGGTTTTGCCTTACGACAAATATTTGGTTTTGAATAACCGTTGTTTTGGACCAATTTTTAAAATGATATATACGTATCTTTATTTTTATAAAGTGGGATATAACTTTTTGAATTTTTTTTCTAAACATTTATCTTTATCAGTTGAGGATAAGATAAGGTGCTTTGAATAACGGTGTACGACATTCTTAACCAAAATACAGTTTTCAAGTTACAACAAACGGTATATAAGTTAGTAAACTCTTGGGAATTATACATGAAAATGTATGTTGTCCGATATCCTTTAGGACAAGGAGATGGTACTCTTACTTCATTCTGTTTTACTTATAATTTCTCTGGTTTTAGACACGCATTCGTTGAAATGCAAAGTCCAAAATTTTGAGAAACTCATAGGTATAAGAATAAAGTAGAGAACCATATGTTGGAAGTATCATAATTCTTTGAGGTGATCGAAAATGTAAATACTTATGCTAGGTATTTCGTCATAGTAATATTGAGAATATTGTTTCTCTCATAAATTACTCATCCGAAGGTGCATTCCATGATGAGTAATGCTGTATGGCCTTCTTCCATTTAAGTGATATGCACTGGAAACAGCTGCATACCAATTGAATATGATTCCATCTAAATTAGTGCATTTAATTCTATATGGACATAGAATGGTAGTATATCTTGAGGTTATTAAGATATGGAGTTATCCTGTTTTTGTTTAAAAGCAGAATCCGAATATACTCAAAACACGTTTCAGTAATGGCAGTTTGTGGGTTATCCCAAGCATTCGTTAGGGTTTTGTTTCTACCATTTGCAAGATCAAAAGTTGATTTGTTCTTGACTCACCACCTTTTTATAGAAATGACTTATTTTCAAAAGAAACTGGTGGGAGTATGGTAGAATTGGAAGTGATTTCAAAACCACAAATGGTTACTGAAAATTTAGTAGAATCTGAGGATTCAAATGGACTTGACAAACCTTAGCCACTCAGCAAATTTTAGTAGGTAACCTCAGTCACTCGAGAGAAACTTCGATTTTCTTGTAGATGGTGATAGGGAGGTAAGCATCATGGTTATGATGGTCCTACCAGTAATCAGCAGGTCATAGGAACTGGTAACTTCCAGATGACCAGATGCATTATATCCAAGTTGGACTCCACGCACTTCAGCAAATTATGAAATTGAATTTGTTGGACGCTCCTAAATGGGTAAAACTCATTAGGAGCGAGTGGATCTTTCGAGATCAGTGCAGGTGGAAAGGTAGTAACCTAATAAGAGTAGACCTGTAGTAAATGGTTTTTCATCAAATTCCCGGTGTGGATTGTGATGAAGCTCTTACATCACTGTCTGCGCTGAAGTCTATATGGATATGACTTGCCACTGTTGCTATTCATGACTATGATATCTGGCAGGTGGATGACTATAACATCTATCTAAATGAGAATTTAGAAATGTACGTGTATATGACTCTGCCAGAGAGTTATTGTAGTCAGTGGAAGCAGCGGAAGGTATGCAAGTTGCTTATGTTTATTTATAGATTAACGCAGGCATAGCGGAGAAGGATCATCCGTTTTGATGTGACAATCAAGGTGATTGACTTTATCAAAACAACAGATGAACCTGGTAAGAAGGATGTAGGGAGTACTGTCCAAGTATTTGGATGACATACTCATGATAGAAAGTGATGTTCTTATACTACAATCAGTAAAATTTTGGTTGTCATAAGGTGTTTTTCCATATATGATATGTATAATATATCAAGGATTCTGATAACTAGATCTATATCGATAGATCTAGATTTGGGAAGTCTTCCAATTCGGGTACTTGGACACCATTCTAAAGTGGTTTAGAATGGATGACTCCTGATATGGTAGTCTACCCGCAGGTAATGGAGTCTCTTCTCTAAAGAGATATCTTTCAGACTGATGAGAAGAGGGACTCGCATGAATGCCATTTGATATATTTCGAAAGTAGCGTCAATCATGCGGTGAATGTACCAAACCAGATATTGTGTTTGCAGTTGCTGCAATAAGCAGATATAATATAATCCTTGAGAAACAAAGGGAAGCGGAGAAGAACATATGTGGATGATCTTGGTGTATGGTAATGGCAATCTCCTACGGGAGGTGGTTACCGACTCAAGCTTCCAAGGTGACCTGGATGACATAGTGATTGCCGGATTTATGAGTTTATCTGTTCCGAGGGGCGGTATGTTGGACAAAGATCCAAGAGGATATTGAGGTAGGCATGGCATAGGATGCAGATTAAATTCAGCAGAGAATACAGCCTAAGATTTTTTTTGGATAAAATTGTTCTTTTATGAACTTGGTCCCATCAGGTATCGAGAAAAATTCTAAGGAAGGTATCGCTCATTTCAGAAGATAGTTGATCTCTGCGAAGTTCAGATATAGAGAGAGACAATTAGAGACATAGGAGCAGATCCACTCACTGAGATTATTTCTCGAGCATGAATGTTTCTCAAACAAGATTTGCGAAACTGATTAGTAGAGAAGCTAGGTATTCGGTAGCACACAAGCTGTGGGTATGCGATATCGCAATAATTAGTCTTAAGTACAAGTGGGAGATTGTTGGTTATAATGCCCTTAAGACAATTATTATAATTGTGGGTAGGCGATTATGATAATTGAAAGAGGACGTATACAGGTAGAACGGTCTTACTCGAAATGATAGTATGCTATATGTTTTGTCTTTATTATTATGTGCATACGTTTTACTGGTTATTACTTGTCGCTAATACATAATGATAAAGCCCGTAGGATTTTTGCTTGACTGCCAGCATTATGATGGCGATCATATACGTGGGAGCTAGGTAGTCCATAAGCACATACTTAAATATCCCTAATTGAGTGAGTATCGAGACCGAGCATCGATATTCCTGAAAAGACTAGTGTTTATTTTTTAGACCCCGATGAGAGGCGGTGGCCGGTATCACAATCCATTAATGTTTTGGCATCTAAGATAGTATACAAGTGCTCACAAGAGGTGAGTACACCAGATTCGTTGAGAACTTTTAGATGGTATTATAACTATTGTCAGATAGCAGCTCTCTAGTGACATGAGTACAGCTTGGTCTTTTGACCTGAGATTGTCATTTGTCTCATGTGAGTTCCCACTGTACTTAGATTACTAACTTACCACGACTCAAAGGAATCATGCAAACAGGTTTTGGTTGGGTATAATCCCGAGCCTTATGGAGGCAATGAGCGATCGTTAGGGATTTATCTTTCCTAGTATAGGGAGTCGATATCGCGCTGTGTTCGGTTAATCCATCATTATAAGTCCCTGGCCAGGGCGGATGAGATTTACTGATTGAAGATCAGTAATTTCTCAGTTGGTGATGAGCTTGACACCAACATGACTTATCGGGTTATTAGGGGTCTGACGTTATCCGCCTCTAGACCCGGTATGCGATACTCTTATATGATGAGACCGAACTGTACAGAGATTGTCATATTCAGGCTCAGTAAGGTACAGACAGACTTAACTGTCGACCTCCCTTTCGGCATATAGCTGGATAGCCGTTACGTATAGTTAGTGCCGCTGACGTACTTGTGGTTATGGTTTTTATCCAGTAACTCACTGCAAGTGTATTGTCGAGTCTTTAGAGTCCCACACATAGTGTTTTTCCGGTTCAGGCGTTATGATGTAGATGCCGTATATTGGTACGTGCATGGATCCGATTAAATACGTGTACTAGCTACACTGACTTTAATCATACGGCTGATAATAATAACCGGCTTTGAATTAAGCCGGATTATTAAATCAAGTTTTGATTTAATAATAACCGGCTTTGAATTAAGCCGGATTATTAAATCAAGTTTTGATTTCATAATTTACATATATATATATTTTTAATATATATATTCTAGTATTATGTTTACTATTCATTTTCTCTCTCTTGGCTATCCATAATTTTATACGGATATGTGTGTATATATTTCGATACATATACCGGGTATGAATTCCGTATTTATACGGAATACTTTTAGAAGGACACCTCGTTTGTAGATTTTGTTTTATGGAAATTTAAGGAAAATGAGGTGGAGGTATGGTGTAAAGGAGGATGGTAGAGAGGGATGGACATGGATATTTTATTTGGAAAATGATTTAGTAAAACTATTTCTTCCATGGTTCATTCTCTACACACTCTAGCTCATTATGTCATGGAGACTCTCTCTCCTCTCTTTCCTCCTCCTTCACATGAGCTCTCTTGAGTTTTGTTATGAGAGATCATGATGAGTGAAAATTCCTACATCCCTCACACTCCATTTCTAGTAAGGTTGGAGTGTCGGTTGCTTCCTCAAAGTTTGCTTTTGAGTGAAGCTAGAGCTTGGATCAGTTTCCCTTGGGTGGATCATCTTCGGCAAGGGCGGTCGCCTCTCAAGCACGTTCCCGACGGCTACGGAGCTTGAAGGGGTCTTCCACGATTAGGTGGACTTGTATCAAAGGTTGTATGTTCGTAACCTTGTAGTTTTAGATTACTAGTTTAGTGTTTGAAACGATCTCTATGTTTCGGTTTCCTATCGCTCGCTAGAAATTTTTGTTGTTCATTACGCTTCTACATTGGCCGCGAGCGCTAGGGAACCCTGTAAGTCGATGTACAACACCCCACGACTTGCGGGGAGGCGGAAATATGAAAAACGATCTTGTTCTTTGCTTAAATATCGACCAGCCACATGAATCGAAGCTAAACAATAACTAACATAAAACATAGAAGTTAACAACTACTATGTAAAGGGATTATACCTGAAGAACCGTGTCCTTCGTCTTTACGAACTCCACCTCCTCCTCGGCCTTCTCGAAGTAGTAGACGATCCACCCGAGAGCTTTACTCCAAGCTTTGTCTCTAAACTTGAGGCAACTAGCTTTCTTTAAGTGCTAATCAAAGTACCTAGATGATATAGAGTGAGGGTTATGGTTTAATTAGTCTAACTAATCCTTGTACTCAACACATGAGAGGGGAGGATTAGGGTTTGAAGAGAGAGAGAGCTTGAGGAGAGAGAAGATGAACATAATAATGAAATGAGAAAATGAGCTATCATAATATATATCAAGCATTATTGTTTTTCAAGAAAAGAAAAGAAAATGATTTACAACCATGCTTGATAAATATCTAATGGTGATTCATCTCCATGAGTCATTAAGCATTTATGATGCATTAATGACATGGATGAATCATCCATATGACTCACTAATCTCATTTAATGTATATGCCACCTTAACCCCCTTAGTCACCATCTTCTAGAAGCTTCTCGCGCAATTACGAGAACGCCCCTCCTATTCGTGAAAACATGGAAAAACTTTAGACTGTATAAATCCAATAACCGGATACTAGTAACTGGCTTAAACCAAAGCCGACTAGTAAAAACTGTCCGAAAGTCGTACGTGCGTAAACACACGTATGCGTCCGAACCCTTGTCGTAAAACCATACGACCTCTATATCGTTTCGCCTGGAGTAGGGAAACTCTCTGTGTGGGACTCTAGAGACTCGACTACTACGCTGGCAGTGGGTTTAACCACAGACCGCAAGCGGCACTAGCTGTACGTAACGGTCCCCAGGTAGATGTCGATAAGAAGGCCGATGAGGAAACCCATCCGAACTCCTACTGAGTCTGATGTGACAATCTCCATACAGTCCGGTCCGTTCGTCTAAGACTATCGCATATCGGGCCTAGGGGGGCGGCAAGCGTCAGTCCCCTAATAGCGGTATAAGTCATGTCGGAGCGAAGCCCATTACACCCTGAGAAACTACTGGAACCTACCAGCAAATCTCGCTTGCCCTGGCCAGGGACTTTGCGTAATGGCTCTCTGACACAGTGCGATATCAACCCCCAATACCGGGAGAGACGAATCCTGTCTAACCGCCACTGCCTCCAAGTGCTCGGGACTGCACCCAACTGCTACCTGTTTGCACGACTCCTTTGAGCCGTGGTAGGGTAGCAATCTAAGAACAGTGGGACACACTCGAGGCGAAGTAGCAGTGTCAAGTCTGCGGACTATGCTGTACTCATGTCACCTGGGAACTGTTCACTGACGACTGGTATAAAACCAACAAACAGTTCCCTGTGAGTCCTGTCCGGTGTACCCGTAACCTAACGAGCACCTGCATACTATCTCCAGTACGACGTACTGACGGCTGTGGGACAGACCATCTCCCCAACTGGGATGAGAAGCGTACACACTAGTCTACTCCGGAGTATCGATGCCCTGTCTCGATAATCCTACGACTAGGGACCTGAATAAGGATGTGCTTGTAGACTACCCAGCCCCCACTAGTGTGACTGCCATCACAATGCTGGTAGTCAAGCAAGATCCTAAGAGCTCTATCAATACGTATACTCACATATTAAGATAGAAAAACCAAGTAGCATACTACCATGTTTAGCAAGACTGTTATATACATGTGAATATCCCAAGCTTCTATTAATTAATATAAAAACTAGTATGATACAATAATGGCCCCTAGGGCATATACACTAACAATCTCCCACTTGCACTAGGGCCATGTACCGACATATCGAAGACCGATGATTTCGAGTAGCCTCTTAAACTGAATCTGAGGTAGGGCCTTCGTGAATGGATCAGCAATGTTCTCTTCAGAAGCAACTCTCCGAACCTCGATCTCCCGACGATCAATGATCTCCCTGATCAGGTGATACCGCCTTAAGATGTGTCTGGACTTCTGATGGGACCTTGGTTCCTTCGCTAAAGCTATAGCTCCGTTGTTGTCGCAATACAGAGGTATTGGATCAACAATGGTAGGAACCACCTGAAGTTCTGTTAGGAACTTCTTCATCCAGACTGCTTCTTTGCGGCATCGCAAGCAGCAATATACTCCGCTTCCATCGTCGAGTCAGCAACGGTGTCCTGCTTGGAACTCTTCCAGCACACCGCCCCTCCATTGAGGGTAAAGACATAACCCGACATGGACTTGGAATCGTCCTTATCACTCTGGAAGCCGGAATCAGCAAAGGCTTCCAACCTGAGGTCTTTTCCGCCGTAAACCAAGAACATCTCCTTAGTCCTCCTCAGGTACTTGAGAATGTTCTTTACTGCTATCCAGTGCTTCTCCCCTGGGTCTGACTGATACCGGCTTACTACGCTCAATGCGTAAGCTACATCTGGTCTGGTGCACAACATCGCATACATTATAGAGCCTACCGCAGAAGCGTAGGGTATAATAGACATGTGTTCCCTTTCCAAATCAGTCTTGGGAGACATCTCTTTGGATAGGGTGATTCCGTGACAAGCCGGTAGATTACCGTGCTTAGAATCTTCCATTCTGAATCTTTTCAGTACAGTGTCGATATACCTGAACTGTGAAAGTTCCAACATCCTCTTGGATCTATCACGATAGATCCGGATCCCCAGAATGTAAGAGGCATCTCCCAGGTCTTTCATGGAGAACCTGTGTGACAAGAATCCTTTGACAGATTGTAGCATAGGAATGTCATTTCCTATCAACAGAATGTCATCTACGTACAAGACGAGGAATACGACACTTCTGGCTACAAGTTTACTATATATGCACGGTTCATTTGGATTTTTGATGAAGTCATATTCTTTGACTGTTTCATCAAAACAGATGTTCCAACTCCGCGATGCCTGCTTCAGTCCATAAATGACTTAAGCAACTTGCATACTTTCCCGCTGCTCCCACTCTGATTGAAACCCTCTGGCTGATCCATATAGACGCACTCTTCTAAATTTCCATTCAGAAAAGCCGTCTTTACGTCCATCTGCCAGATTTCATAATCATGGAAGGCAGCAATAGCAAGAAAGACCCGAATGGATTTGAGCATAGCCACTGGAGAAAAAGTTTCATCATAGTCCAAACCAGGTCTTTGACGAAAACCTTTTGCAACAAGTCTAGCCTTATAGGTTTCCACCTGTCCATCTACACCAATCTTTTTCTTGAAGATCCATTTGCATCCTATGGGTTTTACCCCATCTGGAGCAAAGTCCAAAGTCCATACTTTGTTGGTGTACATGGACTCCATTTCGGTCCGCATTGCATCTAGCCATCGTACCGAGTCGCCGCTCTGGATGGCCTGCTGGAAGCTAGCAGGTTCATCATCATCGATGATGCAATCCTCTCTATCCCCATCAATGAGAAAACCGTAGTATCTCTCAGGCGGATGAGACGGCCTACTACTTCGGCGGAGGGGTGCGGGAATGTCCTGTTCTTCTTGAACTACTGGTTCTTCCAAACTTTCAGCAGTAGTTTGTGGTTCTGAAATTTCTTCCAGTTCTATTTCGCTCCCACTTGTTTCCTTTTCTAAAACCTGCTGTTCTAGAAAATGGGCATTACGAGAAACAAAAACCTTTTGTTCCTCTGCGTAATAGAATAGATACCCCTTGGAGTTCTTTGGATATCCCACAAACTTACACTGTACTGATCGTGCCTCGAGCTTGTCCACATGCTGCTTTTTAACAAAAGCTGGACATCCCCATATCCTCAGATACTGAAGATAGGGTTTCTTCCCACTCCACATCTGATATGGCGTGGTAGGCACAGTTTTGGTAGGAACTCTGTTCAGAAGATATGCCGCTGAATCTAGCGCATAACCCCAAAAAGATCGCGTCAACTCAGCATTACTCATCATGGATCGTACCATATCCAATAGGGTTCGATTCCGTCTCTCCGATACACCGTTATGCTGTGGAGTGTATGGAGGAGTAAGCTGAGAGAGAATTCCTTTCTCTTTTAGGTAACCAAGGAACTCAGCACTCAAGTATTCACCACCTCGATCAGATCTTAGTGTCTTGATACTTTTGCCGGTTTGGTTTTCTACTTCATTCTTATACTCTTGGAATTTCTCAAAAGCCTCGGATTTATGTTTCATCAGATAAATGAATCCGTACCTTGAGTAATCATCCGTGAAAGTAATGAAATAGGAAAAACCACCTCTTGCATGTGTAGACATTGGACCACTACATCGCTGTGTATGAGTCCTAAGAGCTCGCTCTTACTCCGTGTCCAGTAAATGGAGTCTTTGTCATCTTTCCTTTGAGACAAGATTGACAAGTGGCATAAGTTTGATATTCGAACGAGTCCAAATATCCTTCTCTATGTAACTTAGTCAACCTTCTCTCATTGATGTGACCCAGTCTACAATGCCATAAGAAAGCTTTATTTAAATCTGGAGACTTTCTTTTTAGTGTGTTCTGGACATTAAAAATTTGGAGTTGGTTTAATACATATATACCGTTATTTAGTGTACCGGACCCAATCAAACCATGATTTAGGTGGATGTTGACAACATCACTTACAAACGTGAAATCATAACCTTTATTTGATAACAAGGAAACAGATATGATATTACACGTTATGCTTGGTATATAAAAACAGTTATGTAAAACCAAAATGTGTCCACTCGTCAATCCTAGGTGATAATCCCCTACGGACACAGCTCCCAC
Organism: Agapanthus africanus; assembly: GCA_030015575.1. Taxonomy (NCBI): domain Eukaryota; kingdom Viridiplantae; phylum Streptophyta; class Magnoliopsida; order Asparagales; family Amaryllidaceae; genus Agapanthus; species Agapanthus africanus. The sequence goes on along the minus strand of JASDDO010000024.1, from coordinate 860,223,104 downwards.
GCTAGCTCCGTTAGCAACCTTTAGGGTCATATCACCTTCCTTCAGCACTCTACGGTTTCTCAGTGCCTGCAATGAATTGCAAATATGAGATCCTGATCCGGTATCCAATATCCAGGAAGTAGAGTTGATTGACAGACAATTCTCAATTACAAACACACCTGAAGTCGAAGCAACAGCTTGCTTCGGTTCCTGGTTCTTGGCGTTCCACGCCTTGCTATCCTTTTTCCAGTGCCCTTTCCTGTGACAATGGAAGCACTCATCCTGGCCCACTACCGGTACCGTAAACTTTTTCTTTCCCTTCCCTCCCACCTTACCAACACCTCCTCTAGGTTTGGTGGCGGCCTTCTTCTTCCTTCCTTTGGCCCTAGCCTTGGACCCGGAAGAAGATGCACCGCTAACAAACATAGCGGGTGTTTCCCTTGCTTTCTGCAAGGTGCCCTCTGCACTCCTTAACATGTTCAGGAGTTCCAGAAGTTCAACTTCTTTTCTTTGAATGTTGAAGTTCAGGATAAACTGGGCGTAGGTGGGAGGAAGGGGCTGGAGAATAAGGTCTGTATAGAGCTCATTATCCAAAGTCGTCCCAAGGTCTGCAAGCTCTTCTATATAGCCGATCATCTTTAGGACATGTTCTCCTACCGATGACCCGACAGCCAACCTCGCTCGAAACAAGTTCTTTGAGGTCTCGTATCTTGCTATACGAGATTGCTCCCCATACAGATCTTTTGTATGGAGAAATATGGAGTCAAGATCCATATCCTCGTGCCTCCTCTGATGTTCATTGTTCATCGAGGCAAGCACGATGCACTTGGCTTTCGCGCAATCTAAATCCTAGGTTTTGCGGATTTCCTTATCCGCATTACTGGATTTGGGACCAGGGACTTCAGGTGCCTTAATGGTGAGGACATACCCCAATTTGTTATAAGTCAAGGCCATTTTGACATTCCGCAGCCAATCTTTATAGTTTGGCCATGTCAGTATATTTTTCTCTAAAAGTAACTTAAGTCCAGTCATTTTCAGGGTCGCTGCAATTAGGAGAGAGAGAAGAAAACTCTTTAGCATGATGCTCTTGCAAGTTTAGAGTGGTTTTTAGTTTATCTAAACTGGATGGCTCCCACTGTTTCTCGAATCCTTCCCCAAACCATAAAAGAAGAATTAGCCAGGACTATTCTCATCGTACAATACTTGCTTAACCGTTCATCCAGGCTAGTGTCGATACTTCGAGGGAGGTTTTCCAACGCTTTCGCGAAGTTCCTTAATTAAATAACCTCTTTTCTCTGGGGACGTAACCCCGCTGACACCTTTCTTGACACCTACTTGGTTTATAGCATTGATCATTAAGTGACGAATATCCTGATGAGTAGCATATACTCACAGTAGGATCGGGATCCAAATATCATCGTATGATAATGTTGAAGGAATCCTACCAACATTCATCAAACTCCAAATGGTATGCATCTCTTTGCAAATTTCAGTTTCTTTAGAAATTCCCGATATGTATTTTTTGCCCCATGCTCTTATGACCTTGGCGTTGGTCAAAATGTCATAAGTCACATGTCAAGTTCTGCCCATCATTATCTTGTCAATTTGAACCCATCCGTATATATCCCTGATGTTGGCCAAATGATAATACGACTGTCCCAAACTAACTCATCTATCTATGCAACAAATGAATACCCAGCAGCTACCAAACACTATGCCTTGGCGTTGGTCAAAATGCATAGCTTGAATACTACTGAATACCCAAATGAAATGACGGAGGGCTATAAATGGTTTTGGCGAAACCGTGAACGTAGTGAACTTGATATAACCGAAGGAACCTGATAGCTTTTTAAAAGGAGTGGTTAAAACTCCACAATTTAAAAAATATCATCTGTTTTAAAATAACCGAGTGGTTTCTTTTAAATTGTTCCAACGATTCAACTTTTTGGTTTATTTTCTTTGCATTATAAATAATGCGTCCCATCATTAACCTATCATTGCAGAAAACAACGAAAATACAACGTTCTCTTATGCCATCCGCATTTGCCACGGGGTCCCGTCATCACCCGTTAGGTTACTTAACTAACGGCAGAGCGGGGGCTGGGCTAGCGCGGGTGCAAAACATAAGTGACGTCTAAATAGCTATCATATATAGATATTGTACATTCGTCAGACGCAATAATAGGCATTCCAGATCTCATATGAACTTTATTGGATTTGCAAGCAATCCGCGTTTGTTTAGAGCCTGCAACAAAAGACGGATTACACAGTTGTGATGAATAGCCATTACCCCACCCTAGACCCCTACGGGTACGGCAAACTACCCGCTAAATACCCGAAGTGAAGCGGTCTCCCTCAACAAAGTGAGTAGGCCACTAAACACTTCAAAGTACCCGGTAGTTTGTGCACCCCACCTTGGGTCTATCCTAGGAGCAAAAAACAGTAAAATGAAATAATACAACGGTGGCTACAACCGCAACCTGGATGTGCCCCGCAAAATAATATTACAACAAATTACATTTACATTGAATGAATTAAAATAATAACCCATCACATAACCCTGGCTATACATCACAACAGTCCAACACAGTTCATATACACAAACAGATAAAATCCATTACAGAAATGTGCAACCCCCTGCCAACCGACATACTAGCAGTTATGGGAGGTTTACGAACACATTATACAAACACAGATATAATCCAACAAGCAAATACCGTATAATTTCGATCGATTAAACACATTTAATTTTGCTCCAATACTTCTCTGTAAATCTGAAACCTGAGCAAAAATTAAAAAATTCCAGAAAATACCAAATATCACAGAGGACCCACACAGGAAAACTGGGCTGATGAGTCGTCCAAAGCGCGGCGGATCGCGGTTCCGCGGCGCTTTGGCCGATTCATGAGCCCAAATTTCTTGGGTGTTCTTATACTATCATTTAAGGCTTTCTGAAGGTCCCTGAAAAATTTTTGGACCTCATTTAAAAATCGACAGAAAACTCATGATATCGAGGTTTTCCGGTTTGTTTTTTCCGTTCGAAATTCATACAATTTTGCAAGTGAGTTATTTATTGTTTAGCGAGGCTCTGATACCACTGTAAGTCGATGTACAACACCCCACGACATGCGGGGAGGCGGAAATATGAAAAACGATCTTGTTCTTTACTTAAACATCGACTAACCGCATGAATCGAAGCTAGACAATAACTAACATAAAACATAGAAGGTAACAACTACTATGTAAAGGGATTATACCTGAAGAACCATGTCCTTCGTCTTTACGAACTCCACCTCCTCCTCGGCCTTCTCGAAGTAGTAGACGATCCACCCGAGAGCTTTACTCCAAACTTTGTCTCTAAACTTGAGGCAACTAGGTTTCTTGAAGTGCTAATCAAAGTACCTAGATGATATAGAGTGAGGGTTATGGTTTAATTAGTCTAACTAATCCTTGTACTCAACACATGAGAGGGGAGGATTAGGGTTTGAAGAGAGAGAGCTTGAGGAGAGAGAAGATGAACATAATAATGAAATGAGAAAATGAGCTATCATAATATATATCAAGCATTATTGTTTTTCAAGAAAAGAAAAGAAAATGATTTACAACCATGCTTGATAAATATCTAATGGTGATTCATCTCCATGAGTCATTAAGTATTTATGATGCATTAATGACATGGATGAATCATCCATATGACTCACTAATCTCATTTAATGTATATGCCACCTTAACCCCCTTAGTCACCATCTTCTAGAAGCTTCTCGCGCAATTACGAGAACGCCCCTCCTATCCGTGAAAACATGGAAAAACTTTAGACTGTATAAATCCAATAACCGGATACTAGTAACTGGCTTAAACCAAAGCCGACTAGTAAAAACTGTCCGAAAGTCGTACGTGCGTAAACACACGTATGCGTCCGAACCCTTGTCGTAAAACCATACGATCTCTATATCATTTCGCCTGGAGTAGGGAAACTCTCTGTGTAGGACTCTAGAGACTCGATTACTACGCTGGCAGTGGGTTTAACCACAGACCGCAAGCGGCACTAGCTGTACGTAACGGTCCCCAGGTAGATGTCGATAAGAAGGCCGATGAGGAAACCCATCCGAACTCCTACTGAGTCTGATGTGACAATCTCCATACAGTCCGGTCCGTTCGTCTAAGACTATCGCATATCGGGCCTAGGGGGGCGGCAAGCATCAGTCCCCTAATAGCGGTATAAGTCATGTCGGAGCGAAGCCCATTACACCCTGAGAAACTACTGGAACCTACCAGCAAATCTCGCTAGCCCTGGCCAGGGACTTTGCGTAATGGCTCTCTGACACAGCGCGATATCAACCCCCAATACCGGGAGAGACGAATCCTGTCTAACCGCCACTGCCTCCAAGTGCTCGGGACTGCACCCAACTGCTACCTGTTTGCATGACTCCTTTGAGCCGTGGTAGGGTAGCAATCTAAGAACAGTGGGACACACTCGAGGCGAAGTATCAGTGTCAAGTCTGCGGACTATGCTGTACTCATGTCACCTGGGAACTGTTCACTGACGACTGGTATAAAACCAACCAACAGTTCCCTGTGAGTCCTGTCCGGTGTACCCGTAACCTAACGAGCACCTGCATACTATCTCCAGTACGACGTACTGACGGCTGTGGGACAAACCATCTCCCCAACTGGGATGAGAAGCGTACACACTAGTCTACTCCGGAGTATCGATAATCCTACGACTAAGGATCTGAATAAGGATGTGCTTGTAGACTACCCAGCCCCCACTAGTGTGACTGCCATCACAACGCTGGTAGTCAAGCAAGATCCTAAGAGCTCTATCAATACGTATACTCACATATTAAGATAGAAAAACCAAGTAGCATACTACCATGTTTAGCAAGACTGTTATATACATGTGAATATCCCAAGCTTCCATTAAGTAATATACAAACTAGTATGATACAATAATGGCCCCTAGGGCATATACACTAACAAACCCTTCAAAAACCCCATAAGAATAGAAGAACCTCTGAATGACTAATCATCGATCTAATTATATCTAATAAGGTTCGGTTCCTTCTTTCAGAAACACCGTTATGTTGTGGGGTGCCGGGTGGTGTCAAGTTATAAACAATTCCATTTTTTTAAGAACCTTTTAAACCCATTTGATAAATACTCTCCACCACGATCTGATCGGATGGTTTTGATACTTCTATCAAGCTCTTTCTCAACTTTAGTTTTATATTCTTTGAACTTTTTAATGCATTCAGATTTGCGCTGCATTAAGTAAATATAACCATATCTAAACGCGTCATCTGCAAATGTCATAAAATATGAATATTCACCTCTTGCTTTAACACTTAACGGTTCACATACATCTGTATGTATGATATCAAGAGTACCTAATGCTCTAGCACGCTTTCCTTTGAAGGGTAATTTATTCATCTTGCTTCTAAGGCAATACTCACAAGTTGGAAGATTTTCTACTTTTAGAAAATCTTAAGGACCATCTTTTACCAACCTGTTGATTCTATCAATATTAACATGACCTAATCTCATGTGCCAACGATAAGTTGGATTACCTTGATCCATCTTATATTTTGAAGATTTATCAGACTCAATCACATTTAGATAAGAATAATGGGCAGCATTAATACAATATATTCCATTATCAATCACACAATGAGCAATAACAGAATCACCAAACTTAATAGAAGTTTTACTGCTAAATAAAATAGAGTAATCACTACTATAAGGTTTCAAAATAGAAATCAAATTTCTCATAATTTAAGGATCATAAGAACAATTTTTAAGTTCCATTACATGCCCTTTATTTAAACGCAAATAATAAGTTCATAAAGGCACTACTGAAACTACGACTCCATTTCCCATTGTTAAATTAATCTCCCTATCTCTAAGCTTTTGTTTTTCCTTGTACCTCTATAAGGAATTACAAATATGGGAAAAAGAACCTGAGTCAATACACCAAGTATAAGAGAAATAACTCACAATATTAATCTCTACTAAAAAGTGAGATAACATACTTTTCGAAGTTTTCTCCTTTTTCAAGGAGGCAATGCAACTTTTACAATTCATCTTTCAATGACCTTTCTCATGACAGTAATGACATTCATCATCAGAATGATCTCGTTTTGCATTTTTGGAAACCTGTTTTCCTTTAGCAATTTTCTTCTTAAAAGAAAAGTTGCTTTTCTTCTTGCCTGATGATCCGGTTGAATCTGTGACCATCATTATGGTCTTATCCCGCTTCATTATATTCTCAACTCTTTTTAACATATTGCTCAGTTCAGGAAAGCTAACATCTGGCTCTTGCATGCTAAAGTTCATTTTGAACTGACTAAAAGAAAAGGATAATGAAGTAAGAATAACATCAATTTTGGTTTCATGGTCAATCTTAGCTCCTAAATTTTCCAGTTCATTAATGTACCCTACCATCTTATGAACATGGGTATGAACTGGAGTACCTTCAACCATCTTAGTGTTCATCAAATTTGTAATACCCCAGATATTATCTGGTATACCCATTTATACCAGATAAGCATGGGGACCCACTGTAGAACATGGGGAATCTTCGGAATACATTCCGAAAGAGGTCAGACCTGTACTATAAATGGAATGATACCTCTGAGTCGTTGTTTCCGAAGTTGGCATGGGGACCGTTGATCTCGTCATCAGAACTCCTCAGCGTGCGGTCTAAGGAAACGCAAGATTGCGCATCTTCATCCAAATGCGGCGCTGCTCCCGGGTGGCCATGTTATGGAAAGGAAAGTCATGATTAAACAACGGAATACATCAAGAAGGACAGTCAAGTGTACGAAGTATAGAAAGATATGCGGTTGCAGGAACTGAAAATCAGGATAGAAACGCTGTGATCACGAATAATATGAATAAGGAGAAAACAAGAGAATGATACATATATTATGATTCAAATTTTATTGCATTCAACCAAACGTTCAATGGATACAAGATTTCAAACGGAAAGAAATATTCATAAAGAGACGACAACATTATACTGAAATTGGAAAACATAAAATCCTTCTTTGATTGCCAGAACGCTGCATCATCGTCATACGAGTTGAATCTTGGGTTGGGTCTTCTTTATTCTTGAAATTCGAACTACGCGATAACCCTCACTTGGCCGAAGTGGAGAGCGTGGACGAGTCTCCTCCTTTTAGCTCCTTCCTTCCCGGGCAACCGTTGATAAGATGTTCGCTTGATCCACAAATCAGACATTTTCCTTGGGCGCGGCGACAATCCCTCTGAAGGTGTCCTGGCCTCTTACAATATCCACAGCAAAGGTTCTTCTGATGCTTCTGTTGACGCTTCATCTTCTCCTCCTTTCCTCGTCCAATAGGGATTCTTTTATGATCGGAGACTCCCGCTGGGGTCTGACTCACCTGTCTTCTCAGCCCTTCAGCTAAAAAGTTGTTTGTTCGCTCCTGGCTTCCTTTAACCCTTGTAGTACACTAAGGATCTCAACCGTCTGATTCTGGGGAGCGGATAAAGATGAAGAGTCGTTGGAAGATATGATCCTGAAACGACAATTTCGAGAATGATATGAGTCACAAGCTAAATGAATCAAAATATGAAATGGATAGGACAAGGATTCAAGAATATCAAATATGCTGAATTTATTATAAGTGGAGAATCAACTGTATGACTTTAAGTCACTTGATTAGATTACGATAGTGCAATTGCAACCACGTAACCTTGTCAATTCACCCGAAACCATAGCGAATGGATAGCTGAACGCACGATGTGGATATGAATCAAGAATGACAGTTTACAACCTAGACCGAAGGATGTCTTAGATTGCCAAACTGTACACGGAAAACTGCAGTCCCAATCGATGCAAAACCTGGCTCTGATACCAACTAAACCATGTCACGCCCCGCTTCCCAAAATACGGAATACGAGGGGTAAACAAGGCCAGCCATGCTCCTACGGTCAAGGAAAAGTCCTGCCGTAGTCACACTTCGGCTTCTAGTTTCTCATGGTAAACAGTATATATTGCACAGGTAATAAGAAATGCAGTAAATGAAGGAAACCATATATAGTCTGACCTGGAGTGGAACAAATGAATGTAAATCGGGAAGGCAAGTCAAGAAGTCTGTGATGCACGTCTAGATCTGGTCCAAGCTAAATCTTCTCCTCACACTGAGCATGCATACTCAGGTCGTCAGAGCGACACAATAGCAATATAATGTATATAATCAAGTAACAGTTCTAACAGTGGTGAAGGATATGAATGACAGTAAATCAATAACGGCATGAATATAAATGAGCAGAGATAAATGCAGCGGAGGAGTAAAGCAGTAAAACGATATGGCATGTATGTCAACACAGTATATAAGGAATGTAAACGACAGTAATCCTATCAGTCTCTAAGTCTCACTGCACAGGTCAATAAGCCTATCGTCAGTCCAAGTGTGAGAGTCAACCACTCGCGAGTGCCCTCCACCCAAGGGTAGAACCCAAGGGCAAGGGACCACGGGCCCAACATGTAACGAATGTATCACGGTGATATAGCACATACCCTGTAAATCTCCATATAACTCCCTAAATATATAAGCCGGCATGGGACTCCCGAGATTCTGTTGAATTCACACTTGAACTACCCCACACCCCGAGGTCTACATCAAACGCTAACCATAACCCTAAATACTAATCGATCCGTGACAAGTCTGCGCGAGAACTGGAGGCAGGACCTCCATCAAGCACGTCCCGACTAATACCTAAGATAAATGGCAGTGTCGGATGCCTTATCTGTGACATCCGTGCAAGCGCTTCCATAAGTGTCCCATACCACTTATAGTCACACGTACACGCATCCCACAGACGTCGACAATGCAATAGAATAAAAGGGACACTGATTGTGCACAAGTACGTATCGCTTTCACTTAATCACGAATACACAATCACTGACGTACTTGCCGCAATCAACACTAAAATCTAACACTGGGTAAATGCACGATGTCACTAGGTTATCACTACAATGATATAGGTATGATATGATGCATGAACAGTATAAGAAGCACAACTAAGGTATCATAAAAACAGCAGTCTATCACTTGCACGATTTATTATGAAACATATGTATATAATTTAGTGAAATGATAAACAGGTAGTATTTAATATGTTCAGCTATCTATCCTTAGAATTTTGTTTCAGGTCAAACGGGTTTCAGGATTATTAGTTATAACTGTTTCATTTTAAGCGCACGCGGCTGGAAATCCAATTTCAGAATCAGGAATCCATTTCGCAACGCATTTTAACCTCAGTTGGGATCATAATTTAGCGACGCTACAGTTGAAAGAATTCTAGGGTTTTCAGTAAAGTTTTCAACGCCACAAACGGATCTTCAATCGCGTCTGTACGTTAGGAGTTATAATCTGTTTAATATCAACATGTCAATTCTGATTCTGCTGGGACTGTTATGTGTCCCGATCTTCTAAATTACAGATTAAATAGTAAATGATAACGAAACAGGATGAAACTAATTGTGTTGTCTAGCTAACAGAGTTACCTACAATAAGCAGCGGAGTTCCGCAATCTACGAGTTAAGTAATTCCTGTGGTACCAGTTACAGGACAGCAAGCAACACTTTGAGTCGCTCTGGACTGCAGTCCAGAGTCGCACTCCGATCCAATTATCACCACAGTTTAAGTAAAGGTATGTCTGGGAATTAGTACAGGGTTAAAGTTCGTCGAGTTGGCTTCGATTTGAGCCCTCGAACGCACCAATCTAATATGTATATGATTTAAGATGAATTTAACTATTTTCAGGTGCAACAGAATTTCAGTTTTACGATCAAACTTGGGGGTAGTCATTTTAACTGTTAACCGTCGTATTTTCTAATGAAATTTGCACACGTTAATCATCTCTACAAGGGCCAATATAATATGTCCAGTTCCGTCAAATACGATAATGATTTTCTATGGGAACAAGCATCGAACAGTTTTGTGACAATATATAACATCAAGCAAACATGGAATATATCTACGATTCTAATTTGTAATATATACGGAATAGCATGAAAGCAAGTAAGAACTTGCCTGGATCAGTCCCGGGATGCACGGTGATCGTAACGTCACGAACGCGCGACACACGCGCGGCACGGCAACTTGATTTGGCTCGGACTCGTGTCTCGGCAGCGGCGGCTCGCAGCTTGGTGGTCCGGCGATGTTGTGGCTGGGGCCGCTGATGCTGTCGAAGCCGGTGGAGAGATTGCAGAGAAGGAGGGGAGAATTCAGGGAGAGAAAGAGTTAGAGAGAGAAAGAGAGAAAGAGAAATGAGATGGAGAGAGAGTGTGTGCATAGGCAGAGAGAGAAGACTGGGAGAGAGGGGGAACTGAGGGAGAGAGAGAGTCGGCCGAGAGAGAGAGAGACAGTGAGATTGAGAGAGAGGAAGCGAGGGTAGCTTGGGTGAGGTCGGGCATGCAGGTGAGGTGAGGAGGGCTCGGGGCTTTGGGAGGAGGAGAGAGGAAGGCAGGCGAGGGTGAAGGCTCGGTGAACGAGGATCTCGTGGCGGGTGAAGGAGGGAGCTCGGGGGTGCTGGAAGTGAGGGAGAAGGAGGTGGCCGGAGGCGGTTAGTGGGTTTGAGAGAGAGGGAGGAAGAGGGAGATGTGTGGGTTGAGCGAGAATGGAAGGAAGCAGGGAAGGGTAGAGAGGCGAGGAGGGGTCGCACTTCGTGGGGGTAACGCCCAGGCGACGTGGGCGCAGGCGGAGGAGGCGGCGCGAGAAGCGCGCTCGCGAAGGAACGTGCGCGGGAGAAGCGCAACGGGAGGAAGATGAAGTGCTGGGCCGGGTCGGGTTGGTGTGCGTGACGCGGGCCAAGAAAAGGGCTGGGCCGTAAAAATAAAAGAATTTCTTTATAAATACTGAGGGAAAAATTTGGAGTGGGCTGGGCTAAAATCAAATAAGAAAGGAAATTAAATTTAATGGGGAATGGATGGGGCCGGCTGAAAAGAGATAGGGAATTATGGGCTGGGGTGTTTGATTAGGAAATTAAATTTAAAAAGAAAGGAAATGGAACGGGCTGGTATGAAATAAATATAGTTTGGGCTTGGAATAAAATATACGTAAATATTTATGAGAAAAGAGTGGAATGGGCTCGGCTGCTTTTGGGCTGCAAAATTATAAAAACAGAATTATAAAGAAACTGTGAGGAATATTTCTGGGGCCGCAGGAAATTTACTTAGAGGGAAAAATGGAATAAAACTGGGGGCAGCTGGGCTGAAGAAAATAAATGAATTAAAGAGAATTGGGAACGGGCCAGGTTGGAATTTATTATGATGAAAAAAATAGGGAAGTTAAGAGAGTGGACAGGGGGCTTGGGGTCGGCTTTCTAGAGTGCAGATTTTACAAAGAAGGGGAAAAGCTGAGGATAAGAAAAATACAGGGTATAATAGGGTTTGGGTTTCAAAAGGAGTTTTAAAATAGATAAACTAATAATTATAAATAAAGTAAAATATTATATGTTAACGAGAAGTACATATATTAGTATAAATAGGGCTGGGTGTTACATCATACCACCCTTACAAAAATTTCGTCCTCGAAATTTAAAACAAGCGATAAGCTATATAAAGTAACATGCGAAAAGCTATGACCTCAAACACTCACATAAAGCGGTTTTCTTAAAACAGTTAAAAGGAAAGATCGAAGGTCTAGGTAAGTATAAGGCAGAAATCAATTACAAGGGAAAACTATATGTATAAGGAAATAAAATAGCAATAACGAACAATAACAACCGAGACATGCTAGATAAAATCGAGATCCTAACTATATGCATACATACGTACATCAAACTAGCGCAGCTAAAATAATAGTATCAAGCACATCCATTTATAATAGCAAACGGAAAAATAAGTGTAAGGTTCAGCTATTTATAATAGTAATCGTAGGCACAAAACTCAAAATTAAAGTAACGACGATAATGTAGTGAAAACTAGTCAGTAGATTAAAACGTTTTAGGAAAACGTATCGAAACATAGGTTTAAAATGATTTAGAAAACTTGTATAGTGAATCTAAGAAACATGGAACAAAATTTGCGCGGTATAAGAGTGCGCTACTGAAAACGAAAATAATAATAGTTGTACTTACAATACAAAAACTGAGTAAGCAATAACACAAACCAAAATAATGAAAACTCAATTTTCGAATAACGCAGTCCCTATATATAGTTAGGGTAATATAAAGAACACAAAATTTGCATAGGCTAGTTAGGATAATGATTACAAGGAAGTGTGGCTCAGTCAGAAGATCGGAGTGTGGTGGCTTTAGGCTGAAGACCAAGGGGATTAGGATCGGATCGGTACAGGAAGTAAGGTCGAATAACAACTGACTACAAGGGAAAAAGTATGGGTAGGATAGCGGTCGGTACGACATATGAATCAAGATGTGAAGGGTGAGCGAACTCGGAAGTTTCTCCAAAATTTTCTCCTCCCAAAAGGGTTACGAACGAGGCACGAGCGAAGAATGGAGGGTGGCTCATCCCAAAGATCAGGGTGCGGTACTTCCTAATCGAAGCTGGGTGAAAACTATACAATGAGTAGGCGAGGACAGTCAAGGAACTCAGCTGAAGAATAAATAGATATGGGCAACAAACAAGTATTAAGCGAACCAATAATCAAAAGGTTTACGAATTGAGAAGATTTATTTCATTCAAGATAATATCTGGGGTATTACAAAATTACTCATAGCATTTTGACGAGCTGTACGATTTCTCTCTTCGTACAAGGCTTTCAGGCAATCTAAGATCCGCTTTCTAGTTTCTTTTCCTTCGACCTGCCTTTGAACTGTAGGATCCAAGGATCCTACTATATAGCATTTAGAAAGCTCATCCTTATTAAACCAATTTTGATAATTGTCGATCTCATCAGTAGTTGCTTCAGGAGCAGGCTTTTATGGTGCATTTTCTTTAACAATTTTAGCCAAATTTTCAGCAGTAAGGATAATCATCAAATTCCTTTTCCAATCAATATAATTTGGTCCAATCAGTTTATAGTCATCAAGTGATTTTTTAAACGGGCTATACTTAGCCATCTACACATAAAGAAGGACAACATTATAATTAACTTAACTCATATATTTATAGTTGCACAATCATTACTAAGGTTTATTTTAAATAATGTTTTCACTATCAGTGTTTCTCTGATGCATCTATTAGTGAACAGGAAATTCAAACTTATTCATATTTTTCTAGATTATCAAGATAAAGCAAAAACAAATAAGGTAGGATACAACATATCCAATTATTTATATAAATTTCATTTTATTCGGCTTATTGATGTGTAGAATTACTCCACTATTGTAGAGAGGTTACTAAATCATCAATCAAGTGTGGACCCACCATTTCGACACCGTATGTAAAATAGATTACACATCCTATTGTAGCCAAGTGGTCCCATTAAACATAAGAAATTTAGCATTTTTATACAAGACATACGTAAGGCAAATATTTTAACAAATCTCGTCCTTTCCGATTTCGAATAAATTAAAATATCTGTCTTAAATACATCTCTACGATGGAATGCCTTTAGATCTAAATTTTATAAAGTATAAATCTATTTACACTTGTATACAACTATTGTAAAATTAATTGAGAGAATATTTAATTTATAAGTTTAAGAAAACAATTTTAATTATTATCATGATCTCATCATTTTTAATTCCTAATTAAATAAATGACAATCCACATAGTAATCCATAATAATTTATAGAGTTTTGAAACATATTCCATACAAACAATTTATCAAATATAAATTTTATGAAGCCGATGCAATATCATATAAAGTATCGTAATAAACTAATTATAAAATTAGTTCAAACATTTTTCATTAAAGAACCATATATAAATCTAATTCATATTATATAAACTGACTAATATGTAATTTCAGAAATTTATAGGGGTTAACAGATAATTGTCCAAGCCCATTTTCATATGATAAAGGTCTTTTATAATTATCCAGATACCTCTGTAATTATTATACACATTAATAAAAGGATTTGAAACAAATTAATAGCCATTCAAGAACATGCAAATAATTTTTCAGATCCATTAATCACATCCAATCCTAGGATCAATAATAAAAAGGGTCGTAAACAAATTTTATAATATTCCAGGGACTTGGAAATAATTTTCCAAATTCCTCATATTCAACCACCAGGTACTTTAAGATGTGTTATTGGTTCGGGTCGGGTTTCTTTAAAACCGACCCATTAGGACTTTCAATGGAGGCAGCAACCTTTGCTGCCACTTGCAGCCCCCACATGGGGCGGCGGCATGGGCCCCACCGCTGGCCTGAGCGCCGGCGGGTTCGTCGGCGATCACCATGGCCGTCAGTGAACAGTACCACCTTTTTTTAAAATAAAAATTTGGTCTGATTTCAAAAACCCGAAGTTAATACAAAAAAATAGTAATTTTGATTTCAAAAATCAAAATCTTAGTTTCAAGAAACTAAATTAAAATTTTCATTTGATTTCAAAAAATCAAAACTTGGTTTCAAAAACTTAATTAAAAATCTATCTTTATAGATCTCATGCATAACAAATATAATCTAAATAGATTTAAGAAAAAAATATTTATCTAATCTAAATTATTTATAATTTAGATCTAATAATTTTAGATCTAAGAAATTGTAATTATTATAGAAACTAGGGTTTTAATTAAAACCCTGATTCTACAAGAGCAACCGTGTATTCTGATACCAATTGAAGGAGATCATATGCGTATAGCGGAAACGATGCATATGATCTCTAAGAATTCATCAATATAAATGATAAAAGACATATCCTTGTAGATCTAAATATCTGTCAGCAAAATAATAATCTTTTGAAACTATCACAATTGCAGAAGCCTCCATTTAAGTCCACCACAGGCAAACCAAAATTAGGTCGATAGGAACCATTTTATTTTACGAGAAGAATTAAAATAATATTCGTAATTATTTTTTCTTATCTTTTATGGTCTACTATAGCCATCCTTTTATAGGGTTATGGTACAATATCTTTTCCTTAATTTTCCAATATGTGACTAAACTCCCTAACACAACATACTGTGTTATATTACTACTTTTCTTTGTCTCTGTTTGCTTTTTTATCTTAAGGCTTTGCAGTGGGACCAATTTGGTCTCACATCGAGAACCAATTGTCAATCTCAATTAATTCGCAATTAATCAATTGACAATTTTAATTTAACAATCAAACTCATATCACGCCAATTGTTCATAAAATCTTTTCCTAGTATGAGATAATAATTAATATTAATTTACATGCAATCTCTTTCAATATGAAGTTACTTTTGTTTAGATGTTTTAACTGAGCAGGATAAAAGCATCAAATCGCTCAAACTCAAAATCTTCAATTACCCGTGAACACAATAAACTCATTTCGAAAATAAACATGAAAATAGTATAATTTTGAAAAAAACAATTTCCAAAATAGCTGCACATGGATTTGACGCTTTCATAGGATTGAACATTAAACTTATGCTCATCAATATGAAAATGTTGGATTTTATATAGACATCCATAGTTTTTCTAAATATATTCAAACATCCCAATATTTCAGTTTTCTTGTTCTTGTCTAACCGACAAGACTGGCCATCATATCAAAAATTACTTGTCAATAAATCGAAAACTACAATATCATCAAGTCAAAGGGTCTATATAACAGTTTGAATTCCCCATCTCCATAGGCGACATATCCTTAAGAATTCAAACATGGTCCTGTACTATATATATCGATATATTCGCTCATGACATATACCTGAAAAATCTCCATTCTTAGTGAATGAGATATACGACACCATCTCATATATCAGTGTCAAGCATGATGACCGTCACAACTTTAGCTATCTTATACTAGTTGTAGGTTAAGTACTCAATTGAAGAAATTACTAAATTAGATCACATCTCCATGCAAGTGACACATCACAGTGTATGATCTAACAATATAATTTCAAAGGATATCATAACAATTATAAATAAATAAGAATACCTACATAATTAGTAAATTGTCACATGCAAGGTATACACAAAATATATTTATTCTTGCGAAAACAAAAACTACATTCAAGACGACAACCTCTTTGACATTATGGATAGCTACTATTGCATTATTGTTGTGTCCTTTTTTGCCTTTTTTTTAGGCTAATTGCTTATGCTCTGGGGTGCATGAAGTAAAAGCCAACTTGTGGCTTAGGTTGAATGTTCTCACAGGTTCATCTATGAAGGAAAGACACCAATTATTGCATTTTTGTCCTCAAAAATATCACATATATCTATCAATTTGTACTTTGTGGGCTACATACATGGCATGTAAATATGTAAAGAGAAAATGGAACTATGTGGCATGGAAAGATATTTTCTAGCCTCCCAAATATTCAATTTTCGTCCTTTTTTTCGACGATCTGTATTCACCATCTTCATCGTTATCGGTTAAGACGCGGATACATCAAATTTAATATGATTTTCACCACTTTTCGCCGTTGATTTAATGGTGCAAGATTAATGGTATTCCCGACAATATAAACATTTTAGTATTTTTAAATCACAAAAGCAATGATGAAATGGTGTTACATACACATGATTTCATGTTATATATCAACTTTTTAGGGAATGATGATGATCGGTTTACGAATAGATGAAACTCATCACGAGCTTTTAACTTTTAAGAGAAATCACAAGAACAAAACCCAAAATAATAAGGATTAGGTATGATCGCCTCTCCTTCAAACACAAAGCAGTAACTTTTTTGTGAAATCCCTGCCACTGCATTAAAACTTTAAAGTTATGATGTGACTTGGGGAAATATATTTCATATTCTAACACGCTTCCGCAGATTGAAGGACTTTAGATCGAAACTTAGGCTTTTGCACAACAATATTTTTAATTTAGTAAATCCGTATTTAAAACATTTTCGGTGTGAATTGAACCAAATTTTCCAAGTTATATGGAGGATTGAGAGAGTATGTTTTATATTATAACTCTTTCTAATGCTAAAAGCAAACTTTTAATCAATAATCAAAATTCATTACAACAGAATATATTTCATCCCGTTAAATAGGAGAATAGAATTATTAACAAAGAAATAGAAATTTTAACTTAAAAGGAATGATAATAAACTAAATCTAATCTAATCTAATTAGATCTTATCAATTTAAATTGCAACGGATTCTTAATTAAATCTCAATTTAACTTGTAAAAAATCTTATGCCGAGTCTTCAACCAAATCTTTCTGCAAATCTCTCCTAAATCGCTCCTACCGAATTGGCTCAAGCTCAACCACCTCGGTCTCGGCCTTGGTCGTATGCTCTTAAAGATGATGAATGCCAATTGTCAAATAAATTTTTTTGGAGGATTAACATTTTGTAGCACCATCTTGAGAAAATTTCCTTCTGTGTCATTTAAGATTTCATTTTCTCATATGTGAAAAATGACCCTTTACATTCGAAGTGAGTCTCTCTACAGAAGAAAAAGAGAATTCCGTAAATTTCTTATTTTTATAATATACATATAAATTACCTACTTGTCCGGAAAAGACATAAGAAGATGATAAAGACAAAATATACTAAGCAAGAACCCAAAAGTGACTTTATCGAATACAATAATTCAGAAAATTATGAAATCAAACGGAAACAGTACACTTATTTTTATTATCTAAAACATAAATTATACTGTTCTTCCAAATATGAAATATTAATAATTCGAGTTAATATTTTATTTTTTCAACTCTTCTTTTTCACTTTTTTTTATTTTCCCTTATCCCTCCCACTTTCTTTTATCATCGTTATGATGCCATTATGGATAAATTTAACCTTATTTTATTCAAGCAAACCAGTCGGATGGAAGGCGATGCCTTTATTAAAAGAGCATCTAATAAACAAGAACATAAGAAAATATGAAAAATAGACTATCAAAGCGAAACAAATAGACCAAAATCAAGATGATATGAAAAAAAACCGTGATAAGCAAAAATTGATTAGTCAATCCATTATGTCCCTCTAGTTAGCCAAAGTAGAAACATCTACATACTTATTTGACGGTCTCACATAATTATAGAAAAGCATACGTATTCCAATGTAGGAGAATCGAGGAAACAAAACAAAGAAAGATTTGATGAAATATTAAAGGCTAAATTGCAAGTTGCCATCATGAACTATCGGGGTTTTCCACATTCAGTATCTTAAACATTTTAAACGATGGTTTGCTATCATAAACTATCATAGTATCAAAAAAAAACCCTATTATCGTTAGCGGAAAATAGTAAAAGACAATATTGCCCGTCTTCTTTCTCCTTTCTTCTTCTTCTTTGAACTGCTTCATGGTAGCAACATACATCTCAGACTTCCTCGGCCTCTCCACATCCTCCTCCCATAACGGCCTCACAGGCGGACACACAAGCCGACACTCACTACTACAACATACTTT
Organism: Agapanthus africanus; assembly: GCA_030015575.1. NCBI lineage: Eukaryota > Viridiplantae > Streptophyta > Magnoliopsida > Asparagales > Amaryllidaceae > Agapanthus > Agapanthus africanus. The sequence goes on along the minus strand of JASDDO010000024.1, from coordinate 860,204,688 downwards.
ATAGCTAGGCAACCGCCTATATATTGGGTCTGAGAATGGATATCTCCGTTCTTGGGTCTCGAGAATGGAGAAACCCGTTCTTGGACTCAAAAATTTAAAAATGAAAAACCCCTCGCATCTTGTGAGGGTTTCATTCCCATCTCAAGAGCCCCGAGATGCAACTCCCAGCTCATTTAGTCTGGCCAATTTCTACAAGCTGATTCCCGATCATTTTCTTATTCATCTTGTTTTTTCAATTAAACTTGTTGAGGTAAATAATATTAGCAATGTTGTCGGCCTGTGACCATATATATGTATATTCTTACCTTAGGATTCTATGGTGTTCCTTTCTATGCCAAAGGGATATTTAATCAACATGAAAAACACTTGCATAGCCGACATTCCGCAAGTGGTAGTGCAACCTCCATTGTTTTTATTTTGAATATAAGTAGCATGCGGCACTTGGAATATGCAACATGTGTTCGCTGCTTGCGGAAAAACGGACTTCAATTTTGTTACGAAATGCAAACCAAATGATTAATCGAATAACTATTGCTGGAAAAGTCATAGGATTTGTAAAAATCTACTTGATTGTTTAATTTGTTTCAAATATCGACCTTAATGTCGATATATTGGATTGAGGCCAATCCTCTCGCAATATATGTTATAAATTGTTAGACTTAATAAGAAAGTAGAGCAAGTAAAGAGCACACGAGACACACAATATTTTTTACTGGGAAAACTCACTCAATGTGAGGGGGGAAACCATGTGACCTAATCAAAAAAGTTTATCATCCACCATAAGAATAATGAGATTACAATGTTCGTCTCTAGCATACTAGAGGATCATCAGTATAGAGTTCTTCACTACAAGAGTGGATTAGAACAAGAACGAACTCACCGATATACCGCCGATGGTACACCTTTGACACCTCGGTCCTTCACTCGTCGTCTTGAGTGGATAGTTTCCCTTGAATGAATTTTAAGTGGATGGTATTGAATTGATACTTGGATGTTATGGATGTTAGATGGTGGATACCTTAAGGATGCACCAAGGAGTCCCTATTTATAAGTGGGAGCAAGCATCCTTAATCAAACAATACAATTACTCATTTCTCTTCCAAAGATCAACAAACTCCAATTTCCATGGTTCATTAACAACATTTCCTAATAGTAATACCAACTCTCAAGAAACTTACATTTCATCTTCCAAGATGCATTAACTTCAACGGAGGATAACTATGCACCTTTCATCTTTCAAGAAGTATTAACTGCAAGGGAGGATAATCATGCACACCATGCATGTAACTTTACTAGAACACATTCACCCATAAGGATTGAGATTCCCAACAAACTCCCCTTCACGACTTATGAGGAGAACACCATGCCTGCAACCAGTAATTTATAACAATATATACAACCTATAATAGATAAATATCATTTTTCCTAAGTATCCTCCAATATTTTGAATATCGTCTGCTATATTGGTTGTTTCATATCGGGCCAAATATCACCAATATTTTTTAATGACATTTTGAGAAGCACATTTTAGCTTCCAAGCAATGTTCAAAATAGCGACAGCGTGTTGCGTATCATTCCACTACTAAATAGTAAAAAGCGCAAAAGCCGTTGCGCATAGCGTAAGCTACATGAATTATTAATTATTACTATGATCATTTTATTTACATTAAATTATATTATTATAAAGATATAAAATTTGCTTGAGAACATAGAACAATAAGTAATATAACAATATTTTTTACAGTAGCAGTTTCTTTGCTCCCCAAAATTCCCAAAGAAACAATATTTTCAAAATTTTCAATACTTGAGTTCATACATATGATTCATACTAGTATTAAACCTATTGAAAATCAATTAAATAATCTCTGTTTGAGAAACATGGTTACTGAATATGATTTCAAATTGAGAGCTTAGAATTTTAATGAAACTGTCTTCATATAGTTTAGGATTAGATACTGAAATTTTAAGAACTTCAAAAGAAAATTTTATATGAAAATAGCATATGCATAGCGTAGCGTATACTATTTGTTAAAAAGCGTAAGCTATTTGAAGAAAAAATGTAAGCTACTTTGTATTTGAGCTTTTTTCCAAATTTACGTAGCGAATAGACTAAGATATGCTGCATAACGCAAAATAGGGAGCTATTTTAAACATTGCTTCCAAGGTTTAAATTAGTTACCCATAATAAATATGAAGAAGTTGAAATGTTTATTGGACTAACTAGACATTACATTACGATCAAAAAGCATAATCATCCAAAAAAGACAATTCTATCCTGTATGAGAATATATTTTGGATTCTAACAAAGGCTACAAGAGGTATCAAACTAAAGCTAATGATAGAAACTGTAAAATATTTAAGGTATTAGAATGTAGAGTAGGCAGGTATTTAGAGCAAGTTAGCCTACAGTTAATGATACAATGCATCTTACGCTTTCATATATATATATATATATATATATATATATATATAAGAGATTAATGGAGGAAAGAGGCAGGGGATTTCCTCCTATGGCGTGGAAAAAATACAACCTCAGCCATTTTTCCGACGATCGGCACCGATCATCATCATCGTTATCATCTAAGATGTGCGTACACCAAATTTCATGTGATTCCACAACTTTTTCACCGTTGATTTAGTGGGTTCAAAATTAACGGTTTACCGACAATAGAACTTTTTACATTGCTAAATCAACGGTGAAAAAGTTGTAGAATCACATGAAATTTGGTTTACCCACATCTTAGATGATAACGATGAAGATGATGGGGGCCGATCGTCGGAAAAATGGCAGAGGTTGTATTTTTTCCACGCCATAGGAGGAAATCCCCTCATATGGCCTCTTTTCTCCATTATTCTCTCTCTCTCTCTCTATATATATATATGAGAATAATGGAGGAAATGTGCCATAGGAAGGAATTTCCTTCTATGGCGTCGAAAAAAAACATCCTCCCTCATTTTTTCCGCCGATCGGCACCCATCATCTTCATCGTTATCATCTAAGATGTGGGTATACCAAATTTCATGTGATTCTGCAACCTTTTCACCGTTGATTTAGCAATGTAAAAAGTTCTATTGTCGGTAAACCGTCAATTTTGAACCCACTAAATCAACGGTGAAAAAGTTGTAGAATCATATGAAATTTGGTATACCCACATCTTAAATGATAACGATGAAGACGGTGGATATCGATCGTCGGAAAAAATGGGTGAGGGTGTATTTTTTCGACGCCATAGGAGGAAATTCCCTCCCATGGCCCCTTTCCTCCATTATATAACACACACACAATTCCCTCTTATGGCCTCTTTCCTCCATTATATAACACACACACACACAAATGGGTGAGGGTGTATTTTTTCGACGCCATAGGAGGAAATTCCCTCCTATGGCCTCTTTCCTCCATTATAAATAACACACACAATTCCCTCCTATGGCCTCTTTCCTCCATTATATATATATATATATATATATATATATATATATATATATATATATATATATATAACGAGAATAATGGAGAAAAGATGCCATAGGAGGAAATTTCCTCCTATGGCGTGGAAAAAATACCACCTCCACCAATTTTTTCGACGATCGGCCCCCATCATCTTCATCGTTATCATCTAAGTTGTGGATACACCAAATTTCATGTGATTCTACAACTTTTTCACCGTTAATTTAGCAATATAAAAAGTTCTATTGTCGGTAAACCGTTAATTTTAAACCCACTAAATCAACGGTGAAAAAGTTGTGGATTCACATGAAATTTGGTGTACGCACATCTTAGATGATAACGATGATGATGATGGGTGCCGATCGTCGGAAAAATTGGTGGAGGATGTATTTTTTCCACGCCATAGGAGGAAATCCCCTCCTATGGCCTCTTTCCTCCATTATTCTCATATATAACACACATATATGCCGCATTTTACCACCTTACAACGTATCTTATATTTATAAAATATATATTTATCAATATATGCACTTCTCAATATAAGTCCGATGTGATCCTGATATGAACATCTTGATATGCATGCACGGTAATCATCTGCATCTCCTATATATCGTCCATATGCCACATTTTACCACCTTACAATGTATCTTATATTTATAAAATATATATTTTTCAATATATGCACTTCTCAATATAAGTCCGATGTGATCCTGATATGAACACCTTGATATGCATGCACGGTAATCATCTGATTCTCCTATATATCGTCCAATTATGTTTTTTCATCGGTCTATTCCTTGTATCGAGAGGCATATTGTCCAAAGATGCAATATCGTGTTTATTTATTATGTGGTATCCTTTGTAAAATTTATTTCGCTAAGTAATAGCTTATAGCAAGATGCTCATGTTTACCATTAAATAGACAATTCTATCATGTATGAGAACATATTTTGGATTCTAACAAAGGCTAATATAGAGGTATCAAACTGCAGCTAATGATAAAACTGTAAGACATTTTAGCGTAATAAAAATTAAGGTATTATAATGGTAACACCTTAAAATGCGGTTAGTGTTAATTAAACGATATAGTGTGGGTTTTTAATAAAATTTAACCAATAATTGTTTTCACATATTTTATTTAATTAATTAATATTTTATTTAATTATTTTTGTGCTTGCACACACATGTACATATTAATTAGGGTTAAGGATGGGCTAACCATGTTTTGTTAGTATGGCACCTTAACCATTATATTGTTATGTCATATATATGTATATATTTAGTTTATTAGTAAAAGGGTTTTGTTTTTAAATTTGGAAAGAGAAAGAGAAGAGTTAGAATTTTGAAGGAATGATCGGGCCATGGACAAGCATGGAGGGCATTTAATGAAGAGAGAGAAAGAGAGAAAGAGAGAGAGAGAGAATGAATGAGTGCATGGCTGATTCTCACCTCACACTCACACTCTCTCATTTCTTCACCTCACTCTCTCTCATTTCCTCACAACTTACAAGCATGGAGGGCATTTAATGAAGGGGAGAGAGAGAGAGTGCATGGCTTATATTTTCACCACTAACCTTAAGTCTAAACCCTTGTCAAAACTCACAAAAACCCTTCACAGCTCATGCTAAGCCCTATTGTGATGACTTGGAGCTTGATGGCTAGGATTTCATTCAAGTTGTGGTGAGGTAATGATCTCAAACTGTTAACTAGGCTCTAAAAAAGTTGTTTTGATTAGTAGTTTCAGTTTAAAACCTTTAAGTTATAGTTTTGTGCAAAATATCGTATTTTGTGATAAGATTTGTGTCTCTGTGATCTGCTGTTGTTACGATAATCCACTATAAAATCTAACAATACAGTAAATTGATACAAAAGTCCTGAGTGTACCCTAAAAACCCGGACCCTACCCCTCACCATTGGCCCGGCGAGAATCTCCTTTTGCCCGGCACCGTCGGTCTTCCATGGAGTTAGATGTTGGGATTTTGATGGTAGCTGTCTATAAGTTATTCTTGGTATTTAGTACACTTTGTTTTTCCTATATTGTCTGTAAGCAAAATCTGAAACCATTTAGCTAGTTTCTAGTGTTTCAGCAACGTGCGATATGGAGAATTCGACTTGGTTTAATTGCTTCATGTAGCTTGCAACCTTGGGTTTGGTTTAGGGTGCCGCTATACACGTTAGCCCGCTAAGCTAACACTTGATAACTTGTGGGAGTCGAAGCGTTGGTTTAGGCGTTGTTTCCGTGTGTTATCGGAAGGTTTCTAATTACACTTGTTATGATTTTTATGTGATATTATGATCGATTGCGGGGATTTCGGACACTGCTAGGAAAGGGAAAGAGGTGATTGGCTTCACCAAACTCGAGATCGTCCGGTGAGTAAATTTAACATCTACGGGAGAATCGCATGTATGGCGTTATGCGTTGAAGGCTAGATTCAGTGATATAACCATATGCTTACATGTATATATATTGATCGTGCATGAGTACCATTTTGCACATCCTATTACCTGTTGTACATGGGTATAGTATTATTGGACACTGCACTATTACTAACGGTTCATGTTGCACGAGCATTGAATTGTATGCAACACACATACCATTGATAATTGCCATGACACGCATACTATAGAAATTGTCATGGATAATATATTGTACCGCTGCTATTATTATTAACAGTTAGACATTGATTCTTGTTCTATTGCGCATATGAATTGCATCATACGTACATACATACATGCATACATACATACATACATGCATACATACATTCATTGCAATAGTTACATATACACTCCCATATGATGTTGCATTTCGATTTCGTGGATTAGGGAAACGACAAGATACCTTCGAAACTTGATACATTTAAAAAGAGTGGTTTCCTCTTGATATGCTCACATTACTGTTCTATGTTTGCATACATCGTATTTAATGGATATATGCATTGAGATACTGATTTCATGTGATTTCTGGATTTGAGAACCGCGAATATATTTCAAAGGAAATTATAAATTGTTTTAAAAACGTGGCTGTTCCCTGATTAAAAATCAGGAATTAGCTCAATGAGGTATCACGTGCTCACACGTGACCAAGGGTTACGTGTTGACACGTGATAGTTAAAATTCTAAGCAGAAAGAAGTGAAAACCAACGGCTAAAGGAGGACCCAATTGGGGGTCACGTGCTTATACGTGACCAAGGGTCACGTGCCAGCACGTGCCAGGCTTTAAAAGCCTTATAACTTAATAGAATTAAATTCTAAATTTCTCTAAATCTTTCCAAACGAAAAAGGATTATGGGGAACCGTTGGATTAAAAATCCAAGGGTGATTAAAAATCACCAATTTATGGAAAGATTTTAGACAAGAAAAGATTTCCCTAAATTTCACCAGAAATAACAAACAGAATATATTTTGGATTGAAAATCCAATGGTGAATAAAATTCACTGTGTGATCTAAAAGATCATATTAGTTATGAAAACAAACAAAATCTTTCAATGAAAGATTTGCTAAACAAATTGATTCTTTTCCCTCTCCTATAAATAGGAGCCAAGAGGAGAAGAAATATAGAATTTTGGGATCTTGAAATTTTCCAAAGGCAAATAGCAGAGAGAAAAGAAAGGAGAATTTAATTCTCAAGAAAGAAACCCTAGGTGAGAAAGGGGAAAAGGATTAAAGCTTCATAAAACAAAAAGAGAATTTAATTTTCAATCTAAGAGTTTAACTCTTCTGCAAAAGAACTTAGTTCTTTCTCTGGTTGAAGATCTGCAGAAGCAAATCTCCCCATAGGTTGAGAATTTAATTCTCCTCGGGTTGAGATTTTGCCATGCAGATCCAAACTTAGAGAGGGAATTGAGTTTAGAGAATTTAATTCTCCCAATTCATAGGAATTCAATTCCTTCCAAAATAAAACTAGGGTTTAACCCTATATGAGAATTTTAATTCTCCCAAATTTATAGGAATTTAATTCCTCCAAGATAAACTAGGGTTTAACCCTATATGAGAATTTAATTCTCCTAAATTTATAGGAATTTAATTCCTCCAAGACAGACAGAACTAGGGTTTAACCCTATACGAGAATTCAATTCTCCCAAATTCATAAAGAATTCAATTCCTCTAAATGAAATTAGGGTTTAACCCTGCATAAGAATTTAATTCTTCCACATACATAGGAATTTAATTCCTCTAAAAACAAAATTAGGGTTTAACCCTACAGAGAATTTAATTCTTAAAAACAAAAGACTTAAAGCTCTCTATACACGTAAAGAACTTGGTCACGTGGTAACACGTGACCCCCCATTCTCAGTGAGCAGAAAAGAGCGAACAAGACTAGGTCACGTGCCCCCACGTGACCCATTAATGGACTCTTCAAAATAAGAAGGAAATAGCCCAGAGGCAATGCCTTGCGTGCTCCTACGCGATCTTCAAAATAAAAGGAACAAAAAGGCAGAATAGACTTTGGGCGCCCTCACGTGTCCCCACATGACCCCTAAAACGGATCCCAAAAATAAAGAAGAAAAATCTTTGAGGCAATGCCTCACGTGCTCCCACATGACCTCCGAAACAAAAAGAATAAAAGCAAAGGCAATACTGGCTTTGGGCGCTCTCACATGTTCCCACGTGACCCCTAATAAACATTCTAACAAACCAGGGCATAAGTACCCATTACGTGCCCACACGTGATGGCTCTAGAAATTAAAAGTGTTTAACACTTATTTGCAGTTCTGAGAACAAAAATAAAGGAGGCTTGGCCCCACCTCTGGGTGCCCTCACGTGCCCCTACGTGACCCCTTCTTTTCTAGTGTTTAACACTATTTTAAGCATTTCATCTCCAGAGTTTAACACTATTTTAAATACATCACGTGTCACCACGTGACCACCAGATATCCTCTAGTGTTTAACACTATTTTAAAAGTCAATCTTAGCCAAATTGGCTAAGTTTTCCAGAGGCAGATCTCCCCTTTGACTAAATCTCAAAGTTGAGTAAAACTCAGAACTACAATGTTTAATGCTCAATCAAAGACAAAAATGTATCAGAGCCCTCAAACTCTAGTTTAGCATTGCTAAATAATGTGGGCTTGAGCCCAGACAAATGTTTAATGGTCCAACAAAAGGCCAACATTTCTAAACTAATTGGACTTTCCCCAAGTTGGCCATAAGTCCTCAATTCAGATTTAACTGAGACAATGTGCTCATAATCTAATTAATTGATCTTAGTTCCAAATTGAACTACAGATCACTTAATCCACTTTGGTTCGAGGGTACATCTCTTCACTCCTCTGATATTTGTCGTTGTAATCCTTCAATATCTTCAGAGAGGTGACGGGTCCCGACAACAACGCATTTCATGGACTATAACGTCCTTAACCTTGATCAACTTGGCATCTTCGGAGAGGTGGACGGATAGCACCAATTGGCATCTGCCCCAAAATTCAGGCAAGACGTTTGTCGTCCCGTGTTTCGGAGAGGAACAGATTCTGGCACGCCCGGTGGGACCTTTTCGTCTTTCCACTCCACACTTCGTGTGTCGTGTTTTTCCCGCGATCAGATAATCGCGGTATGTATGTTTTTGGTTGCCCTTAGGAGAGTGGATATTGAATCCGGCATTTCGTCTCTATGAAGAATGGCGTTTGCTCCCACCCTAGCAACTCAGGCTCTGTCATATCCGGTGGAGTCAAGTATGGGTCACTTGCAGCCTCAAATCTCTGCAATCTGGCTCTTCAAGAAATCAACGGGCTTCTTTTTGGGTTGATACTCCTACCTCCCACACTCGGTGCCTCAACGCCGATGGAGGAATCCCAGAGGAGGTCTGTCTTCCACAGGCTGGTTCCCCCAAGCAGCAGCTTTGCCGATGGAATCAGTCCTCAAACAACTGGCACCTACCAAGGACCAAGGTCGACGCAGGGGGCAGAATATTCAATCTCTCAAAGGAAACATGGGGCAGTCTTGGAAAAATCCTGAGGCTAATCAAATCCCGGCCGTAAGAAACGGTCGACGTCGATATCGGCATCATACAAAATGAGCTGGGGGCAGTTCTCCATATGGTCCCGTTTCAACCCTGGTGGAGAATGTTGTTGTTCCAACCGGGAACAGCTTCAAACTATTGCGAAGGGTTAGACAAAATTCTCCCACCGCAATATTGAAGAAATCTCTGCAGCCCATGGAGATCCCACGAGAGCAGAAACCAGTTCGCTCCCTGAGACAACTTTCCTCATCTATATATAAGGTGTGGAAGCAGGATAAAGGGACTCACCCAGAGACGGATCCTGATACAGCGGTTCCTCCCAAAACCAAAGCAGCCTTTCACAAAAAAGAGAGGCCCAATAAAGATCAAGTGCCTGAATCAAACTCCAAACACCCCAAGCCTGGGGGCATGGTAGCTCACATAGTCTATGTGGTGAATTCCAAAGACGAAGTTCGAGCTTCTACTAGTCACCAACCTCAAACTCAGTCCTTAACAAAAGTTCAACTGCAACGTGAAAATCTGCAGGAGATACTTGCTCAGGTGACATCACTCGCTAATCCATCGCCTAAGGCAAATCCCGAACAAGCAAGTGAGGTTCATCACCCAGACTATCGCTCCTATCACCGAGCAATAGGACATCCTCTCGAAGAATGCTTCACCTTCAAGAACTGGGTCGAAGACCAATATCAACAAGGCAGGTTCGCTCTATCCAGCAGTTGGAGGGTAAGTCCGCCATGGAAAACATGAATCAAAAGCCACTTATGCGATGAGAGTAGAGCCAGATCAACATCGGTCTTGGAAGTGAGCTCGTACCTGTTACGTGATAGCGCTATTAGAAGAAGAGCCTGAGAATATGGATGACCTCACATAGTGCTTCGAAAACAATGATGATGAGTTAATCTCAGAATTTCCACCGGCGCCAAAAGAGCTGGAAGATGGAATACATACTACTGCGGATGACCTCAGAAAAATTGATCTGGGGACGACAAGTGACCCGCGGCCGACATTCGTCAGTGAGCTGCTGTCTGAAGAAAAGGTGGCTACACTAAAAGACGTGCTTATGCAACATAAATATTGCTTCGCATGGAACTATTCCGAGATATCAGGACTAGACCCAGAGATTGCTGTCCACAAACTGGCCATATCCCCGGACGTTAAGCCAATCAAACAAGCACCGAGAAGAATGCGGCTCGAGCTTGAGATGAGCATCAACGCCGAGGTCAAGAAGCTGATCGACTCTGGGTTCATCCAAGAAGTTCAATATCCTAACTGGATTGCCAACATCGTCCCGGTGATGAAGAAAAATGGGACAGTGCGCATATGTGTGGACTTTTGGGATCTCAATAAAGCTTGCTCGAAAGACGACTTCCCAGTACCGGTCACCAAGCTGATGATAGATAATACATCTACTCACGAAGTCTTCTCCTTCATGGACGGCTCGTCAGGATACAATCAGATAAAGATGCATCCCGAGGACCAGAAGCATACCGCTTTCCGGACCTCTTTGGGTATATTCTGCTACAAGGTGATACCCTTCGGTCTAAAGAACGCTGGTGCCACCTATCAGAGGGCCATGATGAAGATCTTCGATGACCACATATATGAAATCGTCGAATGCTATATCGACGACCTTGTGGTGAAAAGCAAATCATACGAGGAACATCTAGAGCATCTGAAGATCGTATTTTAACGCCTTCGGCAATACAACTTGAAGATGAACCCTCTCAAATGCGCGTTTGGAGTGTCCTCAGGCAAATTCCTAGGATTCATCGTCCGACACCGATGCATCGAGATAGATCCGTCAAAGATCAAGGCAATTATGGAAATGCCTCCGCCAAAGACTCTCAAGCAACTGCAGTCTCTCCAAGGAAAACTCGCGTATATTCGGCGATTTATAGCCAATCTCTCAGGCAAGTGCCGTCCTTACAGTCACTTAATGAAGAAGGGAACCCCTTTCATTTGGGATCGCAAATGCCAAAGCGCACTGGACGAAATCAAACAATACCTACAGAATCCGCCAGTACTGACCGCTCCGGTCAAGGGAAAGCCTCTCATTCTGTATACAACAGCTCTCGAAGGTTCTTTAGGCGTGCTGTGGGCACAAGAGAACGACCAAGGGAAGGAGAGAGCCCTCTACTATTTGAGTTGAGTTCTACTGGGGGCAGAAAGCAATTACTCTCCCATTGAAAAACACTGCCTGGCGTTGATCTTTGCAATAACGAAGCTCAGACACTATGCATTGGCACATGAGGTCCATCTCGTATCAAAAGTGGATCCTCTCAAATACTTGATGTCGAAAGCCATATTAATAGGACGGCTTGCTAAATGGGCCCTGCTCTTGATGGAGTTCTCGATAACTTATCGGCCTCTCAAGGCAGTAAAAGGCCAGGCCATCGCCGACTTCCTCGCTGAGCATCCGATACCTGGCAATTCTCCTTTGAATTGCGAACTGCCAGACGAACACGCGTTTGACACGATTGACGGGGATGATACCTGGTGGGAACTCTATTTTGATGGGGCATCCTCCATGAAGAAGCGCAAACAAAGCACTCCTATAATCAAATCGGGGGTAGGCCTTATCTTTGTAACTCTACAAGGAGGGATAATGCGCTTCGCCTTCTCCTTGACAGAGCCGAGGACAAACAATGAAGTCGAGTATGAAGCTTTGATAGCAGGTCTCGAGATCGCCATCGACATGGGAATTGAAAACCTCCTCATATACGGAGACTCCCAACTGGTCGTTAGTCAAGTAAACGGCGACTATCAAACGTGCAAGCCAGAGTTGGTGAAGTACGGCGAGAGAGTACAGTAACTGCTGATTCAAATTCCTTCCTACGCCTTAGAAAGTATACCGCGTGCGGAAAAAGCAAAGCGGATGCATTAGCCAAGCTCGCTAAAGAATTGGCCAACGAGAATCTCGATGACGTAAGGATCATTGTGAAAAGCCGTCGGGTCCTTGCACCAGTAGAAATATCTCCGGAATCCTCCGAAGAAAAGGGAACGACCGAGCAAACGGCCCTGCAAATAAAATACCAGGAAAAGGCTGTAGATTGGAGGGAAGTCTTTATAGATTACTTCAAATCCCGTCGAACACCTGAAGATGCATTCTCAAAACATCAGTTCATGAAACGAGCTCTGTCTTTCGCCTTCGTCAATGATACTCTGTATAAGAGATCGTTTGATTCTCTGTGGCTAAGATGCCTGGGACCTAAAGAGGCAAGGAGAGTCGTCCAAGAAATTCACGACGGACTCTGCGGTTCTCACCAAGCCGGGCCGAAGATGAAGCTGAAGATCAAACGGATGGGTTATTATTGGCCCACAATGATTCAGGATTGCCTCGAGTACGCGAAGTAGTGCCACTCGTGCCAGATTCACGGGGACTTCATCCATCAGCATCCAAATCCACTACATCCGATAATGGCTAGTTGGCCGTTCGAAATGTGGGGGACTGACATAATCGGTCCCATCGAACCAGCATTATCCAGAGGATATCGATTCATTTTGGCGACAACTGATTACTTCTCAAAATGGGCAGAAGCAGTATCGCTGAGGGAAGTGAAGACGGAGAATATCCTCCATTTCTTCAAGATACGCGTCATTTATCGGTTTGGAACTCCGCGATGGATTATCTCCGATAACGGGCCAGCCTACAGAAGCCACAAGATCAGCCGCTTCGCACAACAGCATAATATAGACTGGCGATACTCTTCGATCTATAATCCTCGAGCTAACGGCCTAGCTGAGGTTTTCAACAAAACCTTGATGAAGATCGTGAAAAGACGGTGTCTCGAAATAAGAGGGACTGGCACGAGAGACTGCATGAAGCTCTCTGGGCGTATCGAACTACGTTCAAAACGGCCACGAACACAACACCGTACGCATTGGTATTCGGTACAGAAGCGGTACTCCCCCTCAAGATAGAGCTACCCTCTCTACGAGTGGCAGTTCATTACGAGCTAACAGACGAAGAGAATGCCCACCTTCGGCTTGAAGAGCTCGACGCCCTTGATGAAACCCGGCTCATAGCGGAACAAAATCTTGAGGCTTATAAAGCAAAGATGACGCGCTCATATGAGAAATTGACTAGGCCGAGAACATTCCGCCAAGGCGAACTCATGCTAGTGGTCAAGAGACCTATGATCCCCAATCGTGCCAAATGGAGGAAATTCGAGCCGAACTACGAAGGCCCGTATATCATTTACAAATTCTACCAGGGTGGAACCTATCTACTCGTGGACATGCATGGTGAAAGGCCTTTCAGGACAATAAACGGCCACTTCCTAAAAAAATACTATGCTTAACAAGTCACAGCCTGGGTCAATGATAGATGACAACGCCTATGTCTGCTCGCTATCTGCCTAAGCACAAACTTTGTAAGTAGTAGTCGCCTTTTGGACCGAAACGTCCTTAAACTAATAACGGACCGAAACGTCCTTAAACTAACAACGGACCGAAACTCCTTAAACTAACGATAGACCACTATGTCATAAAACTAGCTGATTGACCGAGACGTCGATAAACTACTGTAGACTGCAGCATTCCAAGTCTGACAAAAAAAAAATAAGAATATAAAAAAAAGAAAAGAAAAAAAAAGAAAACGGTATGTCCATAAGCAAAATGGGCACGGATGAAAACCCGAAAGGGCTCTGTGAGTAAAAACAGCAGGGCAACCGGCGAGTTTTTATGAAAACCCGAAAGGGCGTAACCTCGTTAAAAGACACTTGCAAGGTCCTCTCGACCTTGTAAGGAGAAAATACCTGCGTGAGATCCTTACGACTCACAAGGGAGCAACACACTTAGGAATCCCCACGATTCCTAAGGAGAAATTACACTTGCGAGATCCTCACGACCCGTAAGGAGAACCCTCTTATGAGACCCTCACGGCTCATAAGATTCAAAAGTCTTAAGCTACAGGGATCTGAACCTGTTCTTAAGCAGCCATCCCAACCTCCAATGCTGCCCTACAAGCGGCTCAATGCTGACCCTTGTATACAATCCACGGGCGCGAATAAACATTTTCCTAACAAAGTCCCATCCATGACTAGGGATATGTCTACACGGTGAACAACCCTTATAAATCCTCTCGACTTATAAGGAGAAAACACTCTTTTAAGATCCTTATGACTTATAAGGGAACATGCACTTAGGAATCCTCACGATTCTTAAGGAGAAAACGCACCTACGAGATCCCCACGACTCGCAGGGAGAAATATCTTTATGAGACCCTTACGGCTCATGAAGTCAAAAGCCTTAGTCGACAGGATCTTAATCCTGTTCGCTAAGCCACCTTTGTTCGACATCGACAGAGGCAAATGATGATTCGCTCCTGGAAATATCCCAGTTGTAGCGGTGCTGATGCCAAAATTGGTGTCTAATTCCAAGCTTGCAGCGAAAAGCCAGTGAGCCACACATGCATACGAAATAGCCGAAATGATGTGGCAACTTGCAACAAAATCAGCAAGTAAAAATATATACATACAAATTAGCCGAAATGGTTGGGCAACTCGCAATAAAAAACAGCGAGTAAAAATAAAACAAATAGTCGAAATGATTGGGCACCGCGAAAAATAGCCGAAATGATTGGGCAATCGCGACTTTCGCGATACAAAAGCTAAAATGACAAAGCATCGCGGAAAGAAAATAAAAAAATATATATATAGAATGAAACTTTTGCTCTACAGGTGATATCACATCAATCTCTGTATACAATCCAGGGGTGCAAACAAAGAGGGAATCACACCTTTCCTTCCCAGGCCTCATCAGAAGAAGAAACCAAATCTCAACGGTTCACAGATAGCCTGGAGATCATCTCAACGTTCGCCCCATTACAACGGACACAACATCGAACAAAGAGGAACCGCGGCAACTCCCAGTTTCATGACTCGGCGGTGCACAGATAACCGAGAGTCAGACCCCGATTCCGTGAAATACGGATACAGTCAACCATTCCTGGTTACGTGGAACGCGGATAATGTCAATCCTGACCCCGTGGGAAACGTCCAGAGCGGATCCTGGTCCTCGCAGAACACGGCAATGACCCCATGTGAAGCATCCAGAGCGGAGCCTGGTCCTCGCAGAACACCACAATGAACCCGTGGGAAACATCCAGAGCAAAATTCCTGGTTACGTGGAACACGGCTTACGTCAATCCTGACCCCGTGGAAAACGTCCAGAGCGGATCCTGGTCCTCGCAGAGCACGGCAATGACCCCGTGTGAAGCATCCAGAGCGGAGCCTGGTCCTCATAGAACACGGCAGTGAACCCGTGGGAAGCATCCAGAGCAAAAATTCCTGGTTATGTGGAACGCGGCTTACGTCAATCCTGACCTCGTGGGAAACGTCCAGAGCGGATCCTGGTCCTCGTAGAGCATGGAAATGACCCTGTGTGAAGCATCCAGAGTGGAGCCTGGTCCTCGCAGAACATGGCAATGAACCCGTGGGAAGCATCCAGAGGAAAAATTCCTGGTTACGTGGAACGCGGCATATGTCAATCCTGACCCCGTAGGGAACGTCCAGAGCGGATCCTGGTCCTCGCAGAGCACGGCAATGACCCCATGTGAAGCATCCAAAGCAGAGCCTGGTCCTCGCAGAACACGGCAGTGAACCCGTGGGAAGCATCCAGAGCAAAAATTCCTGGTTACGTGGAACGCGACTTATATCAATCCTGACCCCGTGGGAAACATCCAGAGCGGATCCTGGTCCTCGCAGAGCACGGCAATTGTAAGTCCACGTTGCCTACCCTGGTGCTTATGGGGAGGCAGAATAGGTAAAAAACGATTTTTAACACAAGGCAACATGGACTAGAAACTAGAGGATCTTTGCTAAACAAAAACCTAGCAAACTAGCTACAAGTTTTAGCTACTATGTTAGAAGGTTATACCTAGGTCTTGAACTCCTTCTCTTCTTGTTGTGATCCTCCTTCTTTCTTGCTCCTTGGAGTGCCTTGGACGGTCTCCTCCTCGTAGTCTCCTCTTTGCCGAAGATAGATCCACCCGAAGGCCTCTACCTTGAGCTCCTACCTCAACCGGGAGGTAACTAGAGTGCTTGGCTTGCTAGACTAAGAAATCTAGAGTGAGTAGAGAGAAGTGATGATGGTTTTATCTCATAAGCCCAAGGTTCTCAACACATGAGAGATGAGAGCTTTGAGAGAGGTAGAGGATGAGCTAATGGATGAGAGAGGATGAGCTAATGGATGAGAGAGAATGAGCTAGCCTTTTTAGCAACCATGCTCTCAAAATAAGAATAATGATAGTAATAATAATAATTAAGAAATTGTGATGGTTAGTTTATGAATGACCATTATCATTTCATCATTTAATGCATTTCCAAGAAACAAGAAGTATCTTGCAAGTGAAATGATGATGGTCAAATGGTCAACAATAGTCAACCGGTCAACCAAAGTCAAAAAGTCAAAAAAAGTCAAATGGTCAACCCAACCATGGCACAATTATCTTTAATTAATATTATTAATCATATTTCTCATTCTCATTAGGGTTTAGAAAAAGTCAACGGTCAACAACCCTAATGAGATTCCTCTGCCTCTGTCAATTGTGCATACACACCCGCATCCGTGTTCCGAGGAACACGAATACAATGAGATAAAACCAATCCCAAAACAAATATTAGGATCTGGCTTAAACCAAAGCCCGCTATTAATAACTGCCCGGACACCAAACGTGCATAAGTGCGCGGATGTGAACGAACCCCGTCGCAAAACCATGCGACCTCTACTCTGTTTTGCCCAAAGGCGAATAGCCCTCTGTGTGGGACTCTAAAGACTCGACACTATGCTGGCAGTGGGTTTAACCACAGGTCGCAAGCGGTACTAGCTGTACGTAATGGTCCCCAGGTAGATGCCGATAAGAAGAATGATGAGGTGAACCCATCCGAACTTCTACTGAGCCTGAATGTGACAATCTCCATACAGTCCGGTCTGTTCGTTTGAGAATATCGCATGGCGGGCCTAGGGGGCAGTAAACGTCAGTCCCCTAATAGCGGTACAAGTCGTGTCAAAGTGTAGCCCAGAACACCCTGAGATAACACTGGAAAACCTATTAGTATATCTCGCTTGCCCTGGCCAGGGACTTCATGTAATGGCTCTCCTAGACACAGCGCGATATCAACCCCCAATACCGGGAGATACGAATCCTGTCTAACCGTCACTGCCTCCAAGTGCTTCGGGACTGCACCCAACTGCTACCTGTTTGCACGACTCATTTGAGCCGTGGTAGGGTAGCAATCTAAGAACAGTGGGAACACACTTGAGGTGAAATGACAGTGTCAAGTCAGCGGACTAAGCTGTACTCATGTCACCTGGGAACTGATAACTGACGATAGGCACAGTACCAACCAACAGTTCCCGACGAGTCCTGTCTAGTGTACTCGTAACCTAACGAGCACCCGCATACTATCTTAAGTACGATGTACTAATGGCTGTGGGACAGACCATCTCCCCTACTGGGATGAGAAGTGCATACGCTAGTCTACTCCGGAGTATCGATACCCCGTCTCGATAATCCTACGACTAGGGACCTGTATAAGGATGTGCTTGTAGATTACCCAGCCCCTACTAGTGTGACTGCCATCACAACGCTGGTAAACAAGCAAAGATCCTAAGGGCTCCACTAATGTGTATAGGCGATATGCTAAAAGAAATGCATGCACACATTAAAGTAGAAACAAACCAAGTAGCATACTACCATTTCGAGCAAGATTGTCTATGCAACTGTGAATATCCCAAGCTTCCATTAAGTAATATACAAACTAGTATGATACAGTAATGGCCTCTAGGGCATATACACTAACAATCTCCCACTTGCACTAAGGCCATGTACTGGCGTATCGAAGACCTATCATCTCGATCAGCCGCTCGAACTGAGTCTGGGGTATGGCCTTCATGAATGGATCTGCAGTGTTATCTTCTGTAGCAACCCTCCGAACCTCGATCTCCTGGCGATCCACGATCTCCCTGATCAAGTGATACCGCCTCAAGATGTGTCTGAACTTCTGATGGGACCTGGGTTCCTTCGCTAAAGCTATAGCCCCGTTGTTGTCACAATACAGAGGTATTGGATCAACAATGGACGGAACCACCTGATGTTCTGTCAAGAACTTCCTCATCCAGATGGATTCTTTTGCGGCATCAGATGCAGCGATATATTCCGCTTCCATCGTCGAGTCAGCAACGGTTTCCTGTTTGGAACTCTTCCAACACACCGCCCCTCCATTGAGGGTAAAGACATAACCCGACATGGATTTGGATTCATCCTTGTCAATCTGGAAGCTGGAGTCAGCAAAGGCCTCCATCTGGAGGTCTTTTCCGCCGTAAACCAAAAACATGTCCTTAGTCCTTCTCAGGTACTTCAGAATGTTCTTTACCGCTATCCAGTGATTCTCCCTAGGGTTTGACTGATACCGGCTTACCACACTCAGTACATAAGCTACATCTGATCTGGTACACAACATCGCATACATTATAGAGCCTACCGCAGAAGCGTAGGGTATAATAGACATGCGATCCCTTTCCAAATCAGTCTTGGGAGACATCTCTTTGGAGAGGGTGATCCCGTGACAAGCCGGTAAATTACCGCGCTTGGAATCTTCCATACTGAATCTTTTTAGTATGGTGTCGATGTACCTGGACTGTGAAAGTCCTAATATTCTCTTGGACCTATCATGATGGATCCGGATCCCCAGAATGTAAGAGGCATCACCCAGGTCTTTCATGGAGAACCTGTGTGACGAGAACCCTTTGACAGATTGTAGCATAAGAATGTCATTTCCTATCAAGAGAATGTCATCCACATATAAAACGAGGAATACGACAGTTCGTGCTACAATTTTACTATAGATGCATGGTTCATCTGGATTTTTGATAAAACCAAATTCTTTGACCGTCTCATCAAAACAGATGTTCCAACTCGCGATGCCTGCTTCAGTCCATAAATGGACTTAAGCAACTTGCACACCTTCCCGCTGCTCCCACTCTGAATGAAACTCTCTGGCTGGTCCATATAGACACTCCTCTAAATTTCCATTTAGAAAAGCGGTCTTTACGTCCATCTGCCAAATCTCATAATCGTGGAAGGTAACGATGGCAAGAAGGATCCGAATGGATTTGAGCATAGCCACTGGAGAAAAGGTTTCGTCATAGTCCAAACCAGGTCTTTGACAAAAACCCTTTGCAACAAGTCTAGCCTTATAGGTCTCAACCTGTCCATCTACACCAATCTTCCTTTTGAAGATCCATTTGCAGCCTACGGGTTTTACCCTTTCTGAAGCAACGTCCAAAGTCCATATTTTGTTGGTGTGCATGGACTCCATTTCGGTCCGCATTGCATCCAGCCATTTTACGGAGTCAGTGCTCTGAATGGCCTGCTGGAAGCTAGTTGGCTCATCATTATCAATGATGCAATCCTCTCTATCCCCGTCTATGAGAAAACCGCAGTATCTCTCGGGCGGATGAGACTGCCTACTACTCCTGCGGAGCGGCGCAGGAATGTCCTATTCTTTCGAACCTTCTGGTTCTACTAAGCTTTCACTAATAGCTTGTGGCTCTGGAATTTCTTCCAGTTCTATTGCGCTCCCACTTATCTGATTTTCCAAAAATTCAGTTTCCAAGAAGCAGGCATGACGAGAAACAAAAACCTTTTGTTCCTCTGCGCAATAGAAGAAATATCCCTTAGAGTTCTTTGGATATCCCACAAACTTGCACTGTACTGAGCATGCCTCGAGCTTGTCCGCATGATGCTTTTTGACAAAAGCTGGACATCCCCATGTCTTAATGTGCTTAAGATAGGGTTTCTTCCCACTCCACATCTGATATGGTGTGGTAGGCACTGTCTTAGTTGGAACTCGGTTCAAAAGATATGCAGCTGATTCTAGTGCATATCCCCAGAATGATCGCGACAACTCAGCGTTACTCATCATGGAACGTACCATATCCAATAGGGTTCAGTTCCGTCTCTCTGATACACCATTATGTTGTGGGGTGTATGGAGGAGTAAGTTGAGAGAGAATTCCATTCTCTTTTAAGTAACCCAGGAACTCGGCACTCAAGTATTCACCACCTTGATCAGATCTCAATGTCTTGATACTTTTTCCTGTTTGTTTTTCTACTTCATTCTTGTATTCCTAGAATTTTTCAAAGGGTTCAGATTTATGTTTCATTAAGAAGACATATCCGTACCTTGAAAAATCATCCGTAAAAGTAATGAAGTAAGAATAACCGCTTCGCGTATGTGTAGACATTGGACCGCATACATCGCTGTGTACGAGTCCCAAGAGCTCGCTCGCTCTTACTCCGTGTCCAGTGAACGGAGTCTTTGTCATCTTTCCTTTGAGACATGATTGACAAGTTGCATATGATTGATATTCGAACGGATCCAAATATCCTTCTTTATGCAACTTAGTTAACCTTGTCTCATTGATATGACCCAGTCTACAATGCCATAAGAAAGCATGATTTATTTCTGGAGACTTTCTTTTGTATGTATTCTGGACATTGAAAATCTGTGGTTGGTTCAAAACGTATATATCGTTGCTTAATGTACCCGACCCAATCAGAACATGATTAAGGTCATCGCTTACAAATGCAAAATCATAACCTTCTTTAGACATTAAAGATACAGATATGATATAACAAGTTGCACTGGGTACAAAATAACAGTCACGCAAAACTAAAACATGTCCATCTGACAATCCCAAGTGATAGTCCCCCACGGACTCAGCATCCATGCCAGCTCCGTTTGAAACTCTGAAGGTCATATCACCTGCCTTCAAAACCCTACGCTTTCTCAGTGCCTGCAAAGAATTACAGATATGAGATCCTGATCCGGTATCCAATACCCAGGAAGTAGAGTTTTCTGATAGACAGTTTTCAATAACATACACACCTGAAGCCGAAGCCACAACTTGCTTCGGGTCCTGGTTCTTGGCCTTCCAAGCCCTGCAATTTTTCTTCCAGTGTCCTTTCTTATGACAATAAAAGCACTCTTCATTCCCCACAAGCAGTCCCGCTACCTTTGCTCCCTTTGCCTTTCCCTTGGCTTCCACTTTACTAACACCGCCCCTTGGTTTGATGGGGGTTTTCTTCTTCTTTCCCTTGGCTTTCGCCTTGGACCTAGAAGAGGAAGGTCCTCCAACAGACAAAGTGGATGTCTCCCTTACTTTCTGTAAGGTGCCCTCTGCACTCCTCAACATATTGAGGAGTTCCGGAAGTTCAACTTCTTTTCCTTGCATGTTGAAGTTCAGGATAAACTGGGCATAAGTGGAAGGAAGGGAATGGAGAATCAAGTCAGTGTAGAGCTCGTTCTCTAACCTGTTCCCGAGGTCCGCGAGCTCTTCAATGTAGCCAATCATCTTAAGCACGTGTTCCGCTACAGATGATCCGACGGCTAATCTCGCCGAAAACAACTTTTTCGAGACTTCGTATCTGGCGATACGTGATTGCTCTCCATATAGTTCCTTAGTATGGAGAAATATGGATTCAAGATCCATATTCTCGTGCCTCCTATGATGTTCATTGTCCATAGAGGCAAGCATGAGGCACTTGGCCTTCGCGCAATCAATTTCCCAGATCTTACGGATTTCCTTATCCGCGACGCTGGGTTGAGGTTCTAGGACAGGGGGAGCTTTGGTGGTAAGGAGATACCCTAACTTGTCATAAGTGATTGCCATTTTGACATTTCTGAGCCAATCTTTGTAGTTTGGCCCTGTCGGTATATTTTTATCTAGTAGTAACTTAAGTCCGGTCATGATGTTTGGTCGCTGCAATTAGGAGAGAGAGAAGAAACACTTTAGCATGATGCTCTTGCAAGTTTAGAGTGGATTTTAGTTTGTCTAAATAGGATGGCTCCCACTGTTTCTTGAATCCTTCCTCAAACCAATAAAGAAGAATTAGTCGGGATCAATCTCACCGTACAATACTTGCTTAACTGTTCAGCCAGGCCAGTGTTGGTATTTCGAGGGAGGCTTTACGACGCTTTTGCGAAGTTCCTTAATTAAATAACCTCCTTTCCCTGTGAGCGTAGCCCCGCTAACACCTTTCTAGACACCTACTTGGTTTATAGCATTGATCGTTAAGTGAGAAAGTTTCCCGAGGAGTAGCATATACTCACAGTAGGATCGGGATCCAAATATCACCGTGTGATAAAACTGAAGGAATCCTACCAGAATCATCACACTCCAAATGGTTTGCAGCACTAGCAAGTTTCAGTTTCTTTAGAAACTCCCGATGTGGATTTTTGCCCCATGCTCTTATGACCTTGACTTTGGCCAACAAATCATAAGTCACATGTCAAGTTCTACCCGTCATTTTCCAGGTTAATTTGAACCTACCCGTACCTACCCTTGACTTTGGCCAACAAGGCAGTACGACTATTGTCACGCCTCGCTTCCCAATGTACGGCGAAGAGGACGCGATCGGTCCGCCACGTATATACTCAGAAGTACATACGCTAAGCGTATCTAAGCAATATAAAATAAATACACAAGAGACAAGAGATAATAAAAACAACAACTTTTATTCATTAACATTCTTTTGTACAATGCATGTAAAGGAAATACAACTGAAATAAAACGATGCCTAAACAATGGCATAACAGGAAATGAAAAGTACCGAATGGAAAATATACAATGTCTAGAGCTCGGGGTCTTCACTGATCTGGTCCAAATCTTCTGCAGATCGGTCGATCTCTGACGGATCCAAATCACCTGACGACATTCAAAGAAGAAAGAAATAGAATGTCGTCAGCGAACGGATCGCTCGGTAAGTCCCAAAGATAAGGGAGAAGTAGAAAAGAAGAAAGAGAGAGAGAGAGTAGCTTTTAATGTTGTATTATATTGTTATATTGTTGTATTTAGTGTTAACGCTGTTGTTTGTAGCTTGGTACAGAAGGATACCAGTGTATACGAGAGGAGTCTCACTTGCCCCAGAGACTAAGGTATCAGGAACTCAAGGAACCGTTGGGCCACGGTACAACAACAACGGAATATAGGTTAGGTGTCTTAATCTTACCGTCTCGTGCCACTTTTAACACCTTCCGTACCAATCTACCCCTTAAACCCCGTAGTGTTTTGATTGTATTATTTTCCTTGTAAATTGTATTGATTGTATAATTGGTTGACTGACCGAAACCATGATATCAGTAAACGGATGTAACTATAGAATCATGTAAATGGAATAACTGGACAACCATGTAAATGGAATGTATATCCATGGTTCGGTTTAGTCAAGTTGTATAGATTGATAATTGGATTCATGAATTCATGTTGAATTGTAATATTAAAGATTGTAGACTGTACTTGAATCATATTCAAGTCAGATTATACTGAGACTCAAACTGAGTCAGACAATTAGAAAAGAAATTGAAATCCTGAATTAGGTTTTGGTGTTATCGGTAACCGCTGCACATGGGCGGCAGGACTTGTGTCTTTTTCAAAGACGATTAGCGTGTTGATAACACCGTTTGTTAGATTGTCTACCGTAGATAGGAAAGCACCCATATCTCTGGCTCCCTGAGGCTCAAGAGACTGGTTCCGCTTAAACCTATATTTACTAGGGTCCTTATTGTAATTTATATAACTTGAGGGGGTTTTATGTAAAAATAATTTTGTATGGTTTTCAAAATACAACTCAAATATTTTATTATCGTATTTATGTACATACAATAATTTAATGATCAAGATAAATATGTATACATGTTCGAATAGCATGAAATGAGTCAAGTATATTATACGAGTAACTACTAAAAACAATGCTATAAAGAAATATTATGTACGACTAATTAATCAAGTCAAACGAATTCGGAACATAAAAAAAAATATGTCTCTAAGTGTTTTGCATGCGTGAGTTCCAGTTTCACCTAAATACGACTACCGGTTTGAGAGATATATATGTTTTCGTATCGTCGCGCAAAACAGATCAGAATCTATTCGGCACCGTCACATATTTTTAAAATGCAGTTTGAGTTAATTTATATCGGGTTTCAGGTTACAAAGATTATTAAAAAATTATAGGTATTTCGATGTACTTATCCAAAACACCAAGATTCATATGATTTGGATTTCTGAAGCTCTAGTTATGATCATTTTAATACCAGCGATTAAAACAAAAATTCAGATTTCTGGACAGCAACTATATATTGTATTGCAAAACCTATATCAGGTTGTTTCATGCATTTCTAAGCAATCAAGTATACATAAAATTATATTTCTATAAATTTTGCATCAACACATCTAAATTTTGTCACGAACGGATATCGGGAGTTTGAGTTATGTCTAATTTAAAAACAGTGTGCAAATCAGGACAGATTCTGTCCAGATTCGTCGCTTAATGTTGTAACACAGTTTTCTATATTTTACGTCTGTTTTCAGTAAAAATATAAAACTAATAAAATCTATATCATTCGATTTAGATATCCAAAACACTTGATTTTGCTCAATTTGGATATATTTAGACCAAGTTATGTGTCCTAGAAGTTGACCGATAACTGCACTTTTCTATTTTACGAACAGTGAATAAAAACGATATAATTCCTAAACCGTTTGGTGATTCGATCTAAAATTTTTACAGCATGTACAAAATAATATAATCTATCATATGTAAATTTCCTAAAATTTTCAGAAGTAAAAATTAATTTCTAAAAATTATTTTAAAGCTAAAGGTATTGATGTGTATACAAAAATCGGTAAAAAGATTAACTAGTATTTTTATGCAAGCTTCATCCTTTCTTTTAATAACAAAACCGATTCCATGAAATATCGTAGATATATTGTGGCATGAAATCTATGTTCTCACAATTTGTAATAAACATTCATAATCATGAACAAAGAATTGAAAACACTTTGATTTGAACAAGAAGTAATAAGATATTTATTAAACCATATAGAACCATATATATCTAGATTTATATATATGTATATGTTTATCTTTATCTTCTCTTATGGATTACGATATGAAATGAATAGCGAGTTTACGAGATATGACAAAAGGAGAATAAAGATATGGAGAGGGAGAGAGAGAAAGGACTTACATGCACAAGCCGGTATTGTCACCGGGCTTGTCTATCCGCTGATAGCCTCGTGTTACTAGCGAGATCTTCTTGAAGACTTTTTCATATTCTTCTTCTTGGACTCTAGGTGAAGAGGGAGAAGTGGGGGATAGAAAAATGTGAGGAAGGAAAAGATAGAGGAGGACAATAAAGATGGTGTGATGGTGAATTATGTATAATAATATATGCATTCAATATGAGAATTAAAAGAGAAATGAAAGCTTACCATTCATTTTGAAAATGAAAGGTCTCATTTGTAGGTTATGAGAAGAATAAAAAATGATAAAAAGTAATTGCAAGAATGGGGATTTGAACATGTGACTTATGGAATAACAATGCAAAGACTTAACCAATGAGTTACAAGGTTGCTCATCCACATATTTAATTAGAATTAAATATATGCTGCTGCTTAAAAAGAAAGTGGGCTTTTCAGATGGGCTGTAGAGAATAAGAATAATGGATTTGGGTTAAATATTTATGAAAGGAAAAATAAGAATGAGAAGTTAAAAACTTAAATATAAGAAAAAGAAATTGTACCTAGAAAAATATACATAATAGATTGAAGAATAAAATAATAATAAATTTAGGAGAAAACAGAAAATACCAAGTACAAATAAATACGGTATATTATTGAAGAGGGATAATACAAATGTATAAAGATTTTGGGGTCGTTACAACTGTCCCAAACCAACGCATCTATCTATACTACATATGAATATCCAATAGCTACCAATCACTATGCCTTGACTTTGGCCAACAAATACAGCTTGAATACTATTGACTATCCATATGAAATGACGGAGGGTTACGAATAGTTTTGGCGAAACCGTGAATGTAGTGAACTTGATATAATCGAAGGAACGTGATATCTTTTAAAAGGAGTGGTTCAAGCTCCGCGTTTTAAAAGTTTTCTGTTTTGAAAAGAAACCGAGTGGTTTTGAAATTGTTCCAACGACTTAACTTTGGTTTATTTTCTTGCATTAATTTAATGCGTCCCATCAATTAATCCTACCATTGCAGAAAACAACGAAAATATGACGTACGCTAATGCCATCCGCAATCGCCACGGGGCCCCGTCATCACCCGTTAGGTTACTTAACTAACGACAGAGCGAGGGCTGGACTAGCACGGATGCAAAACATAAGCAACGCCTACTAGATATCATATATAGATATATACATTCGTCAGATGCAATGATAGCCATTCCAGATCACAGATGAACACTTTGGATATGCTAGGAATCTGCGTTTCGTTCGAGCCTGCAACGAAAGACGGATTACACGGTCGCGATGAATAGCTAAACCCCACCCTAGACCCCTACGGGTGCGGCAAACTACCCACCAAGTACCCGAAGTGAAGCAACCTCCCTCAACAACGTGAGTAGGCCACTCGGCACTTCAAAGTACCCGGTAGTTTGTGCATCCCACCTTGGGTCTATCCTAAGAGCAAAAACAGTAAAAGAAATAATATAAATGGCGGCTACAATCTCATCCCGGATGTGTGGCCATAAAAATAATATTACATCAATTTACATATTACAACAAATGAAAGATAAAGAAACTCTCATCTCACAAAACCCCGGCTATTCATACACGACAATCCAACAAGTTCATATACACAATCCAACAACATTACAGATTACAGATATGCACAACCCCCACTAATCGACGTATAGAGATTAGTCGACGTTCAGTGCATATATCACATTACAGATATAACCATTTAGCAAAAGTTTGTAGAACTTCGATCAAAATACCAATTTGTAACTACCCCAAACACAACATTGTCCTCTGGAAAATCTAGGCAGAAACAAAATATTTTAAAAATCACAGAACACCAAACAGAACAAACTGCAGCAAACCCGAGTCGCGGCCGAGTCAACTCGGCCGTGGATCCACGGCGAAACGCGTGGTTTCGCCGCGCTTCCACGGCACGTTGACCGAGTCGTGGGCTCGTTTTTCCTGGTTGTTTCTAAAAAACCCTGCACTGATTTTTAAGGTATGTGGAATTATTTTTAGAGCAGTTTTAAAAATCGGCAGAAAGTATATGTTTTTGACAAGTTTCGCGATTTTTTTCCAGATCGAAGTTCTAATCACTTTGCTAACATGCTAGTTGTTGTTTGGCTAGGGTCTGATACCACTGTATGTCCACGTTACCCACCCCGGTGCTTACAGGGAGGCGGAATAGGTAAAAAACGATTTTTGACGCAAGGCAACATGGACTAGAAACTAGAGGATCTTTGCTAAACAAAAACCTAGCAAACTAGCTACAAGTTTTAGCTACTATGTTAGAAGGTTATACCTAGGTCTTGAACTCCTTCTCTTCTTGTTGTGATCCTCCTTCTTGCTTGCTCCTTGGAGTGCCTTGGATGGTCTCCTCCTCGTAGTCTCCTCTTTGCCGAAGATAGATCCACCCGAAGGCCTCTACCTTGAGCTCCTACCTCAACCGGGAGGTAACTAGAGTGCTTGGCTTGCTAGACTAAGAACTCTAGAGCGAGTGGAGAGAAGTGATGATGGTTTTATCTCATAAGCCCAAGGTTCTCAACACATGAGAGATGAGAGCTTTGAGAGAGGAAGAGGATGAGCTAATGGATGAGAGAGAATGAGCAAGTGAGAATGAGCTAGCCTTTTTAGCAACCATGCTCTCAAAATAAGAATAATGATAGTAATAATAATAATTAAGAAATTGTGATGGTTAGTTTATGAATGACCATTATCATTTCATCATTTAATGCATTTGCAAGAAACAAGAAGCATCTTGCAAGTGAAATGATGATGGTCAAATGGTCAACAATAGTCAACCGGTCAACCAAAGTCAAAAAGTCAACAAAAGTCAAATAGTCAACCCAACCATGGCACAATTATCCTTAATTAATATTATTAATCATATTTCTCATTCTCATTAGGGTTTAGAAAAAGTCAACGGTCAACAACCCTAATGAGATTCCTCTGCCTCTGTCAACTGTGCATACACACCCGCATCCGTGTTTCGAAGAACACGAATACAATGAGACAAAACCAATCCTAAAACAAATACTAGGATTTGGCTTAAACCAAAGCCCGCTAGTAATAACTTCCCGGACACCAAACGTGCACAAGTGCGTGGATGTGAACGAACCCCGTCGCAAAACCATGCGACCTCTACTCTGTTTTGCCCAAAGGCGAATAGCCCTCTGTGTGGGACTCTAAAGACTCGACACTACGCTGGCAGTGGGTTTAACCATGGGCCGCAAACGGTACTAGCTGTACGTAACGGTCCCCAGGTAGATGCCGATAAGAAGAATGATGAGGTGAACCCATCCGAACTCCTACTGAGCCTGAATGTGACAATCTCCGTACAGTCCGGTCTGTTCGTCTGAGAATATCACATGGCGGGCCTAGGGGGGCGGTAAACGTCAGTCCCCTAAGAGTGGTACAAGTCGTGTCGGAGTGTAGCCCAGAACACCCTAAGATAACACTGGAAAACCTACCAGTATATCTCGCTTGCCCTGGCCAGGGACTTCATGTAATGGCTCTCCTAGACACAGCGCGATATCAACCCCCAATACCGGGAGAGACGAATCCTGTCTAACCGTCACTGCCTCCAAGTGCTTCGGGACTGTACCCAACTACTACCTGTTTGCACGACTCATTTGAGCCGTGGTAGGATAGCAATCTAAGAACAGTGGGAACACACTCGAGGCGAAGTGACAGTGTCAAGTCAGCGGACTAAGCTGTACTCATGTCATCTGGGAACTGATAACTGACGATAGGCATAGTACCAACCAACAGTTCCCGACGAGTCCTGTCCAGTGTACTCGTAACCTAACGAGCACCCGCATACTATCTCAAGTACGACGTGCTAATGGCTGTGGGATAGACCATATCCCCTGCTGGGATGAGAAGCATATACGCTAGTCTACTCCGAAGTATCGATGCCCCGTCTTGATAATCCTACGACTAGGGACCTGTATAAGGATGTGCTTGTAGATTACTCAGCCCCCACTAGTGTGACTGCCATCACAACGCTGGTAATCAAGCAAAGATCGTAAGGGCTCCACTAATATGTATAGGCGATATGCTAAAAGAAACACATGCACACATTAAAGTAGAAACAAACCAAGTAGCATACTACCATTTCGAACAAGATTGTCTATAAAACTATGAATATCCCAAGCTTCCATTAAGTAATATACAAACTAGTATGATACAGTAATGGCCTCTAGGGCATATACACTAACAGCAATGACCCCGTGTGAAGCATCCAGAGCGGAGCCTGGTCCTCCCAGAACACGGCAGTGAACCTGTGGGAAGCATCCACAGCAAAAATTCCTGGTTACGTGAAACGCGGCTTACGTCAATCCTAACCCCGTGGAAAAGGTCCAGAGCGGATCCTGGTCCTCGCAGAGCATGGCAATGACCCCGTGTGAAGCATCCAGAGCGGAGCCTGGTCCTCGTAGAACACGGCAGTGAACCCGTGGGACGCATCCAGAGCAAAAATTCCTGGTTACTTGGAACACGACTTATGTCAATCCTAACCCCGTGGGAAACGTCCAGAGCGGATCCTGGTCCTCGCAGAGCATGGCAATGACCCCGTGTGAAGCATCCAGAGTAGAGCCTGGTCCTCGTAGAACACGGCAGTGAACCCGTGGGAAGCATCCAGAGCAAAATTCTTGGTTACGTGAAACGCGGCTTACGTCAATTCTGACCCGTGGGAAACGTCCAGAGCGGATCCTGGTCCTCGCAGAGCACGGCAATGACCCCGTGTGAAGCATCCAGAGTGGAGCCTGGTCCTCACTGAACACGGCAGTGAACCCGTAGGAAGCATCCAGAGCAAAATTCCTAGCTACGTGGAACGCGGCTTATGTCAATCCTGATCCCATGGGAAACGTCCAGAGCGGATCCTGGTCCTCGCAGAGCACGGCAATGACCCCGTGTAAAGCATCCAGAGTGGAGCCTGGTCCTCGCAGAACACGGCAGTGAACCCGTAGGAAGCATCCAGAGCAAAATTCCTGGTCACATGGAACACGGCTTACGTCAAATCCTGACCCCGTGGGAAGCGTCCAGAGCGGAGCCTGGTCCTCGCAGAACACGGCTATGACCCCGTGGGAAGCATCCAGAGCAACTCCTGACTCCGTGAAATACGGATAATGGTAACCTCACCCATCACTTATAGGTCCTCACGACTTGTAAGGGAGCAAACTCTCTTGTGAGATCCTTACGACTTTCAAGAGAAAACACACTTAGGAATCCTCACGATTCTTAAGGAGAAATTACACCTACGGGATCCTCTCGACCTGTAGGGAGAAAATTCTTTATGAGACCCTCACGGCTCATAAAGTTGAAAAGTCTTAGGAGGCAGATCTTAACCCTGAATTCTAAGCCATCGTTGTCCTGCAAAGAAATCGAGATAGACAATCCACAGAATACAAGGGACACATCATCATGAAGAAAAATATGTCTTTAATTCATGAATCAAAATGAAGACAAAGTACAATTCGTGAAGGAACAGAAAAAATATACTCTGATTCAAGAGTATGTACAAAGAAGAATAAAAATATATATATATATATATATATATATATATATATATATATATATATATATAGACACACACACACACACACACATACAATTCTTCAAGTTGGCAGGCGATTTAGCAGATTGGTCAGTTCATCCCTCTTTCGCTGGGCCTCGCCTTCGTGATTCAGTATCGTCAAAAGACGAGTCTCCGCTTGAGCCTGCTGAGCCTGGTAGGAAGCAAGCCGGCCTTCAAGCTCCTTTTCAGTGACTTTATGGGCTTCGACCATTTCACGAATGAACACGGCGGCTTTGTCGATGGCTACCACCTCCTTGATGGCCTCTTGAAGCACTCGCCATAGTTCATACGCTTTATTGGCCTTGACTGTAAGGTTAGCTTGAAGCTCCCTCAGCGCTTTGGAAGCCAGCTCCCTCTCCGAAAACTTGCGGCCGAGCCTCTTCTCACATGATATCATATTCGCCGCACACCGCTCAATTAGACCCGTAAGCTCGCCTTTGCGGCCACAACCTCCAAGGAAAGGCGTGTACATTCAAGCACATGCAAGCAAGCCTCCACCTGCCGACAAAACTCAACCCAGACTTGCACTACTGTTTCATTATGATAGGTGGCAAGAAAGGGAAGAGAGCCATTAGCTTCAGCAGCAAACGCTTCGGCCGTGATTAGACTGCCAGTGCGAAGTTCCTTAATTAGGGATGCCAGGGAGTCGAGGCTTAACTTGGCCATCCGTTCTGAGGCTCGCAAGGCATAGGGGCCAGGGAGCATGGCGATGCGTGACTCCAGCGTGGTAAGAACTGGCAGAGCTGTTCAGATTTATAAACAGTCAGCTGAACGTGTAAGAAAAAGAACAAATGTAACAACGTTGGGACTTTACTTACCCACAGTCATGCAAGAGGGATCTGAAGTCTCCCCACGCCCTTCAAGAATCTCGACCTTGTCGTCGGCCTCCAGAACTGTAAAAGACATCAATGTCATTTTATGAAATAGTAATAATGCTGTGAAAAGAGGGTAAACAACACTAATCTTGCCCAGATGAGAGGATGATGCGTTGAGGAGATATCGCTTGCGGAGCAGCCATCTTCAACAGACGCTGAAAAGACTGCCGGGGAGACAGATCGGCGATAGATGCCGCCAGTCCGCGCAACTCTGAAAAGACGGAAGAGTTCAGATAATGAAGAAGTTATTAATGTAAAATGTAGAAGGCTAACTTTGACGCACCTCCCATTCTGAGCTGGAGGGATAGCTTCAGCAGCCTCCTCCGTGACCTCAGGCACGTCATCGGGGACCTGGATCAATGTAGCGACTTCTAGACGAGGAGCAGCGGCTGCTGTTGCGGGCTCCAATGA
Source organism: Agapanthus africanus (assembly GCA_030015575.1). NCBI lineage: Eukaryota > Viridiplantae > Streptophyta > Magnoliopsida > Asparagales > Amaryllidaceae > Agapanthus > Agapanthus africanus. The sequence continues at coordinate 860,172,369 of JASDDO010000024.1, read as the reverse complement.
AAGGACGGTAGCCTCGGCTACCTGCATCCTAGCCTCCGGGTCGCCCTCAGGAAGATCCGTTAGAACGGCGACTGCCGAAGGTGCCTCCCCCGAGGGAGCAAGCGCTTCGGGAGCAGGAACCACCGCAGGAGGCTCTATCGCAAGAGCAACAGTTTCATCAACCCCCTCCACACTGATTGGTGCTTCACTAGGGATATCAGCAGACTCTATAGCCAAAACACGACCTAGAGCTTCCGCCGCCGCCGAAGTCCCTGCAAAGTTCATACAAAGATAAGGATACATATATACGTATGCAAGCAATATGAAATATTACAAAGAAATACATGAACATACCGATGCGCAAGGGAGCTTTGAGTATGGCTTGTTCAAGCCGACGCTCCTTCCTAAGGAGGTGTGCTCGCCGAGGTCTGAGGGTAGACTCGTGACCACCAGTCCACAGTGAAAGCGCGTCCTCGGCGTCGGCCGAAACAGCCTGTTTAAGGGCCCGTTCACCCCATTCTTCCAAGGGGCCTATGAATCGTCACCGGATCCACGGAGGGTCTTCATAAAAGATGACGGCAGGGTAGGGCTTCTTCGGAATCCTTACATTCTCCGACTCATCTTGCGAATGTCTTATAGCCTCAGCCAATTGTGCGGCTTCCTCGGCAGTTGAACTCGGGAAAAGTAAGCCAGCATCTGATTCTTGCATAGCCAACGGTTCATCCTGAAGAATAGGCTCGGACTCTACTAAAGAGTCGAGAAGATTGGTAGCCGTTTTCCTCCGCCGCTTGGATCACGAACCGACCGCCGAGGACGACCGTTTCCTCCCTCATGGAGCCTTAGCACGACACTGGCCCACTTCACCTTCAACGCCCTCGCTCCCAATGCCCTCGCTTGGCGCTGCGACCGAGGACGACACGGCCATTGTCGATGCAGCGGACGATGATACTGTTACCGGTGCCCTCTTACCCCTCGATTAAGCCTGGGTACCTAATGGCATACCAACTATGGGAGCGGGTCCACTTCCGCCGCATCCGGGATATGCGCAACATTGATATCCCTTAGGGGAAAGCGAACCGGTGCACGCGGTCGCGGCGGAACTCCAGTGGCTTGAGCTGGAATAGGAGCGCTGTATTCAAGAAGTACCCTCTTCTCCTCAGCAATAATCGGACTGACCCGATGAAGATACCAGCCCGTGAAGGACCCCACGCATCGGGGAATATGATCAGCTTCCGGGATCATGAAGCGAGAACCAGTATTCAGCCTCACGAAATGATGAGCAGCGTCACGAACAACTTCAGGTGATAGGACGTGCGCAACTGTAAATGCCTCGAAGGGGACGCCCTGATCATACCTAAGTTTCCAGGCAAAGCGGTGTAGGTTGTACCGCATGAAAAGGGCCGTACTGTTTTGACGAAACACCAGGTAACCCGGTCTGGTTGCGTACAGGTGCATGGCTTCCCTGGGCCTCAGAGAAGGTACCTCCTCTTTCTACAAATCGCAGATTTGTTGATCGGACCTGAAGGAGCAGATAGAACCCGATCAACGAATACCAATCCGCCCGAACTAGCATAGGGAGCGATCGACACGCGAATGGCCCCAGACTGGGTCGGGTCAGGAGCAGAAGCACCCACCTGTCGCATGAGTCGCGGAAAAGTGTAGGCATCATAGAATTTGGGTCTCTGGTGCATAGCAAAAGCCCCTAACACATGCATCTCAATCCAGGACGTGAAGTAATGAAGAGAGAAATTTACCACGTCCACACCTGGAGTCGAGGTATTAGCCGCGGCGCCTAACCCATGATAAAGATGCGCTAGCGCTGGAATGCCCAAAGCTAATCGTGTTCCCTCAGCAATGCAGTAAGCAGGGTAGATAACCGAGGCTCTCATGAAACGGCGATGCATGGGAATGACGAACCAGCTAAGCCAAACGCTGATGAAGCCCACGAAGAAAGTCTCCTCATCCATACAAGCCCACGAAGAAAGTCTCCTCATCCATACTAGGAGCGGCAATCGACTCAAAAGGATACCGCCGACATGATATGAATATAATACTGCGACAAGTCCTCTTCCTTAGTCGGCCACCTGTCTAAACTAAAAGGGGTCGTTAATGTTTGTAAACTTTGGAGCCGTCTTCGATAGGACACCCTCGCGAAGGAAGCAAGCGATGAAACTTTTAAAAGTGACCCCCTGCTCCTCTGACTCTATGAATAGTTTGTCAAAGATGCCCAGGGTCTTGATCAAACTCGGGCGCTTGTGGCGGACGGCGTTCTCGATAGACAAGCCGTCAAGCATTGCGGGCTCAGTTTCAAAGATGTACTCGTCGGGAGGCAGCAATTCCTCATAAAGTGTCCCCCTGATCGGCAGCCCCGAGATCTCGCGAAATTCTTCCAAGGAAATCGAAACTTCACGGTCCCCGAAAAGGAAAGTGTTGGTAGGGAGATTCCATTGGTTCAGGAAGGCCTTAACCCACCAGACATGAGGAGATTGGTAGTGGAAGAGGGATGCATATATCGCCTGATAAAGCCCAACCCTCTGCAGTCGCGCGCGATGGGCGAACTAGATATAGAGAGCCCAAAGAAGGTAGCCCGTGGGGTGTCGAGGGGTAATCCCTATCTTATAAATCTGCCCCCATGGCTGGGCTTCGCCCTGGAAAATACGACGCCCCAAAATATCTATAGCCGGCACCGGATGGTTCGGAATACCAGTTGTTGAAAGCTCAAGCCGTCCTATAGGGGTCCAATGCGGCATCTCCACAGCAAAGGTAGTCTGTGGAGGATCCATTGGCAGGAATGGGTGGGTAGGCTCCGTCGGTATCTCATAAAGAAAACTGCGGCGGTCATGGATGATGTGACCATACCAGGTCCCCCACAAAAGCAAGTTGATGCGATTCGGGTTATGAGCCTTGATCATAGCCATTACTTCATCGTCAGACAGTGACTGAGGAAAAGCAGCCTCCGAGCGAGTAAAAGGAAAATACGGAACGGAAGTTATTGTGCCTGAAATAAAATAAGGAGAAACCTTTAAAGCGAAGCCAACGATATATATATATATATATATATATGTTTATAAATACATATATATAAAAAGACAGTGGAAGAAAGCGACAGGGGACCCATTTTATGGGACCATTGGTTACAAAACATATGGGTCCCATAAAATCAAGATGGCGGCTTGCTAATGATGAGGCAAAGCAATTACAATGAGATAAGAGAAGATTCTCAATAAATGAACATTGGATTTGAAATGACCCTACACATTCCCCAAAAAGAAAATCCATCTTGGACTCTGAAACAAATCAAACAGAAGCTAGGGAATTAAATTCCCAGAAAAGCACCACCGCAAGCCTATTTTTCTTGGTTGCAACAAGACAACTCAGGGCAAGAAAACCCCAAGAAGCTCTCTGGGAAGAACTAAGTTCTTCATAGGAATTAAATTCCTTTTGAAAAAAGGGAATTAAATTCCCAAATTTTTTTTTCCAGAGCCAAAGCTCTTTGAGATGGAATTAAATTCCATGGAACAGACAAGCATCGCCATCGATCCCTGAAGATCAGAAAACCCCTAAGAGATCTATTGTTTGAGGATTGAATGGTTTTCTGTTTTTTTTAAAAGAACTTAAAAAATGGGTTCTTGATTAAAGGGAAAAAACCTTGGTGTGGATTTAAAATCCAAAGAGTTTATATGTATGGAAGTTCTTCGATCGTTCAAAGTCATTACCTGAGGAAAAGATTCTTCTTTGAACAGAGTTAAACTCTGAAGATTTTTTGGAGCAGAGAACTAAGCTCTGAAAACGAGAATTAAATTCTCAAAAGAAAAGTTAACAAGGAGGAAGATGAGCAAAGAGTGGAGGCGTTTCTGAAAAGACCCCTGCATTTATAGGATGTGATGGGAAACGTTTCATCTCCCCTATTCCCTAGACAGATCCAACGGTCACAAAAGTGACAGCGTTGCACTCACGTGCAGACACGTGAGAGCAACGCTGTGGGGGCATTTGTTCCCTGATTAAAAATCAGGAATTAGCTCAATAAAGTATCATGTGCTCACACGTGACCAAGGGTCGCGTGTTGACACGTGATAGTTAAAATTCTAAGCAGACAGAAGTGAAAACAAACGGCTAAAGGAGAACCCAACTGGGGGTCACGTGCTCACACGTGACCAAGGGTCACGTGCCAGCACATGACAGGCTTTGAAAGACTTATAATTTAATAGAATTAAATTCTAAATTTCTCTAAATCTTTCCAAACGAAAAAGGATTATGGGGAACCGTTGGATTAAAAATCCAAGGGTGATTAAAAATCACCAATTTATGAAAAGATTTTAGACAAGGAAAGATTTCCCTAAATTTCACCAGAAATAACAAACAGAATATCTTTAGGATTGAAAATCCAATGGTGAATAAAATTCACTGTGTGATCTAAAGGATCATATTAGTTATGAAAACAAACAAAATCTTTCAATGAAAGATTTGCTAAACAAATTGATTCTTTTCCCTCTCCTATAAATAGGAGCCAAGAGGAGAAGAAATATAGAATTTTGGGATCTTGAAATTTTCCAAAGGCAAATAGCGGAGAGAAAAGAAAGGAGAATTTAATTCTCAAGAAAGAAACCCTAGGTGAGAAAAGGGAAAATGATCAAAGCTTCATAAAACAAAAAGAGAATTTAATTATCAATCTAAGAGTTTAACTCTTCTGCAAAAGAACTTAGTTCTTCCTCTGGTTGAAGATCTTCAGAAGCAAATCTCCCCATAGGTTAAGAATTTAATTCTTATCGGGTTGAGATTTTGCCATGCAGATCCAAAACTTAGAGGGGGAATTGAGTTTAGAGAATTTAATTCTCTCAATTCATAGGAATTCAATTCCTTCCAAAATAAAACTAGGGTTTAACCCTATATGAGAATTTTAATTCTTCCAAATTTATAGGAATTTAATTCCTCCAAAATAAACTAGGGTTTAACCCTATATGAGAATTTAATTCTCCTAAATTTATAGGAATTTAATTCCTCCAAGACAGACAGAACTAGGGTTTAACCCTATACGAGAATTCAATTCTCCCAAATTCATAAAGAATTCAATTCCTCTAAATGAAATTAGGGTTTAACCCTGCATAAGAATTTAATTCTTCCACATACATAGGAATTTAATTCCTCTAAAAACAAAATTAGGGTTTAACCCTATAGAGAATTTAATTCTTAAAATAAGAGACTTAAAGCTCTCTATACACGTAAAGAACTTGGTCACATGGTAACACATGACCCCCCATTCTCAGTGAGCAGAAAAGAGCGAACAAGACTAGGCACGTACCCCCACGTGACCCATTAATGGACTCTTCAAAATAAGAAGGAAATAGCCCAGAGGCAATGCCTTGCGTGCTCCTACGTGATCTTCAAAATAAAAGGAACAAAGCCAAAGGCAGAATAGACTTTGGGCGCCCTCACGTGTCCCTATGTGACCCCTAAAACGGATCCCAAAAAAAAGAAGAAATTTTTTTGAGGCAATGCCTCACGTGCTCCCACATGACCTCCGAAACAAAAAGAATAAAAGCAAAGGCAATACTGGTTTTGGGCGCTCTCACGTGTTCTCACGTGACCCCTAATAAACATTCTAACAAACCAGGGCATAAGTACCCATCACGTGCCCACACGTGATGGCTCTGGAAATTAAAAGTGTTTAACACTTATTTGCAGTTCTGAGAACAAAAATAAAGGAGGCCTGGCCCCACCTCTGGGTGCCCTCACGTGCCCCCACGTGACCCCTTCTTTTCTAGTGTTTAACATTATTTTAAGCATTTCATCTCCAGAGTTTAACACTGTTTTAAATACATCACGTGTCACCACATGACCACCAGATATCCTCTAGTGTTTAACACTATTTTAATAGTCAATCTTAGCCAAATTGGCTAAGTTTTCCAGAGGCAGATCTCCCCTTTGACTAAATCTCAAAGTTGAGTAAAACTCAGAACTACAATGTTTAATGCTCAGTCAAAGACAAAAATGTATCAGAGCCCTCAAACTCTAGTTTAGCATTGCTAAATAATGTGGGCTTGAGCCCAGACAAATATTTAATGGTCCAACAAAAGGCTAACATTTCTATACTAATTAGACTTTCCCCAAGTTGGCCATAAGTCCTCAATTCAGATTTAACTGAGCCAATGTGCTCATAATCTAATTAATTGATCTTAGTTCCAAATTGAACTACAGATCACTTCATCCACTTTGGTTCGAGGGTACATCTCCTCACTTCTCTGATATTTGTCGTTGTAATCCTTCAATGTCTTCAGAGAGGTGACGGGTCCCGACAACAACACATTTCACGGACTATGACGTCCTTAACCTTGACTGTGGGGTCTTTAAACTCACAGACTATGATGTCCTTAACCTCGACCATGATGTATTTAATCTAACGTTGGATCGTGGGGTCCTTAAACTCACGGACTATGATGTCCTTAACCTCGACCGTGATGTCTTTAAACTAACGTTGGACTGTGGGGTCCTTAAACTCACGGACTATGATGTCCTTAACCTCGACCGTGATGTCTTTAAACTAAGGTTGGACTGTAGGGTCCTTGAACTCACGAACTATGATGTCTTTAACCTCGACCGTGGTGTCTTTAAACTAACTTTGGACTGTGGGGTCCTTAAACTCACGGACTATGATGTCCTTAACCTTGACCGAGATGTCTTTAAACTAACATTGGACCGAGATGTTCTTAAACTAACATTCGACCACCATGTCCTTAAACTGGTAATCGACCGCAATGTTCTTAAACTAACATTGGACCACCATGTCCTTAAACTGGTAATGGACCACCATGTCCTTAAACTGGTAATGGACCACAATGTCCCTAAACTAAACAATAGAGCCCAAATGCTCATTTGTCGGATCTAAACGATCCCGTTAAGTTGATCTTAGTCTGAAATTAGACTAACGTATCCTTAGCAACCGTTTAAGTTGATCTTATTCTCAAATGAGACTAACGTATCCTTAAACCCAACCCCCAAACCCAAATCTAAGAAAATACGGATTTGGACTAATCCACGCCCTACGGGCGACGACATAAATTAGTCTCCGTATACAATCCACGGGCAACCACAAACAAAACAAACACCCATGACACGAAGTGACCATCTGGAGAAGGAGAAAGTTGTTACTGCGATGCGGTAGCGTAATTAACTGCAGAGGATTACGCCTGCAGGGAAGAGCGTCCCCACAATCAAAAACCCCTCAAACAAGGGGGAATCTGACGAAGTCTGCTACATCGGCCGCATCCGTTTAAAGCTTCGATACATGGTGCCATAAATCAACTTAGCATCTTCGGAGAGGTGGACGGATAGCACCAATTAGCATCTGTCCCGAAATTCAGGCAAGACATTTTTCGTCCCGTGTTTCGGAGAGGAACAGATTCTGGCACGCCCGGTGGGACCTTTTCCTCTTTCCACTCCACACTTCGTGTGTCGTGTTTTTCCCGCGATCAGATAATCGCGGTATGTATGTTTTTGGTTGCCCTTAGGAGAGTGGATATTGAATCCGGCATTTCGTCTCTATGAAGAATGGCGTTTGCTCCCACCCTAGCAACTCAGGCTCTGTCATATCCGGTGGAGTCAAGTATGGGTCACTTGCAGTCTCAAATCTCTCCAATCCGGCTCTTCAAGAAATCAACGGGCTTCTTTTTGGATTGATACTCCCACCTCCCACCCTCGGTGCCTCAATGCCGATGGAGGAATCCCAGAGGAGGTCTGTCTTCCACAGGCTGGTTCCCCCAAGCAGCAGCTTTGCCAATGGAATCAGTCCTCAAACAACTGGCACCTACCAAGGACCAAGGTCGACGCAGGGGGCAGAATATTCAAGCTCTCAAAGGAAACATGGGGCAGTCTTGGAAAAATCCTGAGGCTAATCAAATCCCGGCCGTAAGAAATGGTCGACGTCGATATCGGCATCATACAAAATGAGCTGGGGGCAGTTCCCCGTATGGTCCCGTTTCAACCCCGGTGGTGAATGTTGTTGTTCCAACCGGGAACAGCTTCAAACTGTTGCGAAGGGTCAGACAAAATTCTCCCACCGCAATATTGAAGAAATTTTTGTAGCCCATGGAGATCCCACGAGAGCAGAAACCAGTTCGCTCCCTGAGACAACTTTCCTCATCTATATATAAGGTGTGGAAGCAGGATAAAGGGACTCACCCAGAGACGGATCCTGATACAGCGGTTCTTCCCAAAACCAAAGCGGCCTTTCACAAAAAAGAGAGGCCCAATAAAGCTCAAGTGCCCGAATCAAACTCCAAACACCTTAAGCCTGGGGGCATGGTAGCTCACATAGTCTATGTGGTGAATTCCAAAGACGAAGTTCAAGCTTCTACTAGTCACCAACCTCAAACTCAGTCCTTAACAAAAGTTCAACTGCAACGTGAAAATCTGCAGGAGATACTTGCTCAGGTGACATCACTCGCTAATCCATCGCCTAAGGAAAATCCCGAACAAGCAAGTGAGGTTCATCACCCAGACTATCGCTTCTATCACCGAGCAATAGGACATCCTCTCGAAGAATGCTTCACCTTCAAGAACTGGGTCGAAGACCAATATCAACAAGGCAAGTTCGCTCTATCCAGCAGTTGGAGGGTATGTCCGCCACGGAAAACATGAATCAAAATCCACTTATGCGATGAAAGTAGAGCCAGATCAACATTGGTCTTGGAAGCGAGCTCGTACCTGTCATGTGATAGCGCTATCAGAAGAAGAGCCTGAGAATATGGATGACCTCACCTGGTGCTTCGAAAACAATGATGATGAGTTAATCTCAGAATTTCCACCGGCGCCAAAAGAGCTGGAAGATGGAATACATACTACTGCGGATGACCTCAGAAAAATTGATCTGGGGACGACAAGCGACCCGTGGCCGACATTCGTCAGTGAGCTGCTGTCTGAAGAAAAGGTGGCTACACTAAAATACGTGCTTATGCAGCATAAATATTGCTTCGCATGGAACTATTTCGAGATACTAGGACTAGACCCAGAGATTGTTGTCCACAAATTGGCTATATCCCTGGACATCAAGCCAATCAAACAAGCACCGAGAAGAATGCAGCTCGAGCTTGAGATGAGCATCAACGCCGAGGTCAAGAAGCTGATCGACTCTGGTTTCATCTAAGAAGTTCAATATCCTAACTGAATCGCCAACATCGTTCCGGTGATGAAGAAAAATAGGACAGTGCGCATATGTGTGGACTTTCGGGATCTCAATAAAGCTTGCCCGAAAGACGACTTCCCAGTACCGGTCATCGAGCTGATGATAGATAATACATCTACTCACGAAGTCTTCTCTTTCATGGACGACTCGTCAGGATACAATCAGATAAAGATGCATCCCGAGGACCATAATCATACCGCTTTAATCCTCAGGGAGACTTAGCCAATTTGGAGTTGGAGTTGGCTTCCTATAGTGTTAAACACTAATGTATACTCAGTGCTCACATGCTCCCACGTGAGACTCCAAGGCAGTGTTAAACACTGAAATTTAGGGGAGGCTCACGTGTGGCATATGAGGCTCTTGAAAGTTGGCGCTGTTCACTTTGGTTTATTCCCTTGTTCTTTTATAAGTGCTAAGCACTATTGGGGGTCACGCGGGATCACGTGAGGCGTCCCAAAAATAGAAACTGTCTTTGATTTATTCCTCTTTCCTTTTACAAGTGCTAAGCACTATGAGGGGGTCACATGGGATCACGTGAGGCGCCCCAAAATGGGATTTGTCTTTGATTTATTCCCTTTTTCCTTATGAAAGTTCTAAGCACTATTAGGGGGTCACGTGGGATCACGTGAGGCGCCCCAAAATGGGAACTGTCTTTGATTTATTCCCCTTTTCCTTTTGAAAGTGCTAAGCACTATTACAGGGTCACGTGGGATCACGTGAAGCGCCCCAAAATGGGAACTGTCTTTGATTTATTCCCCTTTTCCTTTTGAAAGTGCTAAGAACTATTAGGGGGTCACGTGGGATCATGTGAGGCGCCCCAAAATGGGAACTGTCTTTGATTTATTCCCCTTTTCCTTTTGAAAGTGTTAAGAACTATTAGGGGGTCATGTGGGATCACGTGACTCGATGTCAGTTGTTCCTTTTTGTTCCTCAGAGGTGCTCACGTGGGTACACATGATCTGTTACGTAGCATTTGAACGCTAATGAATCATCAGGCCGTTCTTCTATGGTTCTGAGGAATCAAGTTCTCCTTTTGTTCTTTGCAGGGATTAAATTCTTTTTAAAGGGTTAAATCCTAGTTTCAGAGGAATTAAATTCCTATACGTTTTGTAAGAGTTAAACTCTTTTGAACTTAGTTCTTTCCCCTCAGTTTTAAATCTACATGACAGAATCTTCCCGATAAGAATTAAATTCTCAACTTGTGGGAAGATCTACTTCTGCAGATCTTAACCAGGGGAAGAACTAAGTTCTTTGAGAAGAGTTAAACTCTTGGTTTGAGAATTAAATTCTTTTTTTTTGTGGGGGCTTTTGGGAGGGGTTCCTCTTCTTTCTAGAGAATTAAATTCTTTCTATTTTTCTTCCTCTCTCCCCCTCTCTGTGTATGTGTCTCTCTCCTCCTTCTTTTCTCCTCTCCTTGCTTCTATTTATATGAGAAGAAAAAGAATCAATTTGTTAAGAAAATCCCTCTTTGACAGATCATGATTGATTCCATGATCTTTTAGATCAATCGGTGAATTTTATTCACCGTTAGATTTTTAATCTAAAGGCTCTCTGTTTAACAGAGAAGACTTCTTATTTTTTTAGCAAGATTATGAATATCTTATTAGTTTTAACAAGATCAGAATTTTATTTTATCATATCTTTTAGTTTAACAAGATCAGAAATATATTTTCTTAATATAGAATTTAATTCTATCATATGGATATCTCGTTAGTTTAACAAGATCAGAAATATATTTTCTTAATATATAATTTAATTCTATCATATGGATATCTCGTTAGTTTAACATAGAATTTTATTCTTATCATATGAATGTTAGTTTAATAAGATTAGGAAAATATTTTCCTATGATAGAACTTTATTCTACCAGATGATCACCGTTGAATCTTTGATCCAAAGGTCCTCTGTTTAACAGAGAAGATCTTTCTAGTTTGAGAAAGATCGGGAAAATATTTCCCAAATAGAATTCAATTCTAGAATTTGACAGGAGCATTTTAAATCGGGGCGCTCACATGCTTTGCATGTGAGTAGCAAGAGAACTCACGTGTTTAACACGTGACCCCTAGTGTGGGTTTTAGCCTATTCATTTTTAGCGCTCATATGCTTTACATATGAGCGCTCACGTGTTTTGCATGTGAGGCCTGTTTGGCCATTAGTTGTTATCTTTCAACGCTTACATGCTTTGCATATAAGCGCTCACGTGTTTAACTCGTGAAGCCAAATTTTGAGGACTCTCCCCCTTTTTTATAAGGGAACCAGTAGCTCTTGGCCGAAAATTTTGGTGAGAACAAATGCCCCCCACTACTTTGCCCATGTATGTATGTACATGGTTGAAGTAGTGCAGAGTTATGCATGGCCATAGAATTGATGGCTTAGGAGACAAGTTTAGGGTCCTTGTAGCCTAAGACTTTTTTTTATCTTCATGAGCCGTAAATTCTCGCAGGAACATTGTTTTCCTTACGAGTCAAGACGAATCGAGAAGTTCTCGCAGGAACATTTTTTTCCCTATGAGTCGAGATGAATCGAGAATTTCTCACAAGGACACTAATTTCCTTACGAGTCGAGACGAATCGAGAAGTTCTCGCAAGGACACTAATTTCCTTACGAGTCAAAACGAACCGAGAAGTTCTCGTAAGGACATTGTTTTCCCTACGAGTCGAGACGAATCGAGAAGTCTCGCAAGGACACTAATCTCCTTACGAGTCGAAACGAACCGAGAAGTTCTCGCAAGGACACTAATTTCTTTACGAGTCAAAACGAATCGAGAAGTTCTCGTAAGGACACTAATTTCCTTACGAGTCGAGACGAATCGAGAATTTCTCGCAAGGACACTAATTTCCTCACGAGTCGAGACGAAACGATAAGTTCTCACAAGGACACTAATTTCCTTACGAGTCGAGACGAATCGAGAAGTTCTCTCAAGGACACTAATTTCCATACGAGTCGAAACGAATCGAGAAATTCTCGCAAGGACACTAATTTCCTTACGAGTCATGAGGATCTCAAAGAGACTTTTCTCCCTACGAGTCGAGAGGATCCCGTAGGTGTGTTTTTTCCTTAGGAGTCATGAGGATTCCAAAGTGTGTTTTCTCTTGAGAGTCGTAAGGATCTCACGAGAGAATTTTCCCCCTTACAAGTCGAGAGGACTCGTAAGTGGTTGTTTCTCTTCTTGTCGATATTCGACTTTAAAGAGTGTGGCCCGTGGATAGTATGCAATAGTCCATCTTGGACCGACTTGCAGGGCCCCAATGCTTAGGAAATATGTCTGTATCCCCATTGCCTAAGACTTTTCCCTACAAGTCGAGACGAATCGAGAAGTTCTCGCAAAGACACTAATTTCCTCACGAGTCGAGATGAATCGAGAAGTTCTCGTAAGGATGTCCTAACGTCACAGTTAAGTCCTGCTAATAGAAGTCCGTTAGGGTCTGTGGTACTAGGTTTTTTACCCGTCGCATCATCATGTTGGCCGATGTATTCCCCAATATGCAATCTTGCTGTTCGGGTAGCCCCGCGACTGTCGTGTCTCTGATCCCTTCGAGGGCTGGACAAGACGTCTTCAAGTAATCTTCCAGGTAATATTATCGTCGAAAGAGCAAGCGTTAGGGATATTCCATGTCGCTTTTTTACTTGAGGTTAGGCTCAGTTTGGGAGCCCCGATGAGTCATGACCACTCCGTGCTGGAGTGGGATGGTCTCCGAAAGGCTTTCAGGTCTCAATTGAGTTGCCGTCAAGATCCTGAAGCTAGAGATCTTCCTTTGCTTTGTTGGTTGACATTGTGTCTGTAATATTGCGACGAATGTCGAGGTTGTCTTTGGGTTGTCTGTGAACCGTCGAGATTTAGAACTAAGGGACTTTTCCATGGCTCCGTTTGTTGATGTCGCATCTGTATCCTGCTGGAGGGAGGAAGAACGCTGTTGTTGATCTCTAGGCTGTGGATGCTGCAGTCGAGACTTGGAACTAGGGACTCTGCCGTGGCTCCGAGGTAGTCTCTAGGCTGTCTATGAACCGTCGATATTTGGAACTAGGGGACTTTGTCGTGGCTCCGAGTTAGTTTCTAGGCTGTAGGTGTAGCCATCGAGATCTAGCTTCCCTTTGACGAAGCCTGGTGGGACAATGTGGTTCCCTTTTCGTTTGTGCCTACGGATTGTATACATGGGTCAATGTGATCTCACCTGCAGGGCAAAAGTTTCATTTCATTTTCTATTTCTTTCCGTGATGCTCTATCATTTCAGTTTTTATATCGCGAAAGTCACGATTGCCCAATCATTTCGGCTATTTTTTCGCGGTGCCCAATCATTTCGGCTGTTTTTCTTTTTCTTTACTCGCTGCTTTTTATTGCGAGTTGTCCAATCATTTCGGCTATTTTTATATACATATATTTTACTCGAAGATTTTTGTTGCGAGTTGCCTTATCATTTCGGCTATTTCATATGCATTTTTGGCTCGCTGATTTTTTGCTGTGAGTATGGAACTTGATATCTGATACCAATCTTAGCATCAGCATCGCTGCGACTGGAATATGGCGAGGAGCGAATCATCATTTGTCGTGAAAGGCCTTTGAATTTTATACCAATTTAGGCATTGGCATCGCTACAACTGGGATATTGCCCAAAACGAATCATCACTTGCCTTTTTTGATTTGAAAAAAGGTGGCTTAGTAGACATGGCTAGGATCTGTAAGTCCATGTTACCCACCCCGGTAGTTTACGGGGTGGCGGAATAGGTAAAAATTGAATTTTTCTTGGCAAGGTAACATAGACTATCCATGAGGATCTTTGCTAAACACTAAATAACAAACTAACTAGGAGTGTTAACAGTTGGATATAGTGCCCTCTAAGTCAATTATTGGATCGCAGGTACATGATTGCAATGATTGAGGGAGGACCTATACCGATAAAACAGTCTTACTCAAGATGATAGTATGCTATCTGGTTTGTCTTTATCATCATATATATATTGATAAAGGCCATAGGATTCTTTCTTGACTACCAGCAGTATGATGGCGATCATATATGTGGGAGCTGAGGTCTATAAGCACAACCTTAAAGTGTCCCTAGTCGTGGGAGTTTTGAGACAGGGCATCGATACTCCAGAGTTGACTAGTGTATACATTCGAGACCCCGACGAGGGGCGGTGGCCGGTCTCACAAGCCATTGGTGTTATTTGGTTCACCTAAGATGTATACAGGTGCTCATTGGGTTATGAGTACACCGGACATGACTCGCCGGGAACATTCTAGTTGGTATTATACATATCGTCAGATAGCAGTTCCCTGGTGACATGTGTACAGGTTAGTTCATCGACTTGAGGTCGTAATTTATCTCGTATGAGTTCCCACTGTGCTTTGATTTATACCCTACCACGGGTCAAAGGAGTCGTGCAAACAGGTATATTTTGGGTACAGTCCCGAGCCACATGGAGGCAGTGAGCAGATCATCGGGGATTCGTCTCTCCCGGTATTGGGGTGAGATCGCGCGGTGTTTAGGAGAGCCATTACACAAAATCCCTGGCCAGGGTAATCGAGATTTACTGGTAGGTATTCCAGTAGTATCTCAGGGTGTTCTGGGCTGCTCTCTGACACGACTTATACTGCTATTGGGGGTCTGACGTTTACCGGCCCCCTAGGCCCTATATGCGATACTCATAGACGAATGGACCGGACTGTACAGATTTTGTCACTGTTAGGCTCAGTAGGGTTTCTGGATGAGTTCGCTCGTCAGCTTCCCTTCCAATCAATACATAGGCAACCGTTGCGTACAGCTGGTACCTCTGACGTGCTAGTGGTTATACCCAGTGCGAGTGTATTGATGAGTCATTAGAGTCCCCCACAGACACTTTCCCAAGTTCGGGCGAAACGTTGTAGATGCCGTATGGTATTATGGCAGGGTTCGGAAAATGCACGTGCGTTTTCGCACGTGTCATTTTTCGGGCAGATAATACTGGTGGGCTTTGTTTTAAGCCGGATCCAAGTATTATACTGTGTAGATATAATATCTTTGTCTCAATTTCATTTGTATTCGGACGTAATACAAATGCGGGTATGTTTATACTGTTACGGGGTTATCCTGAAATTCGTTTCGGGATCGCTTTTGGAAGTTGCCAGTTTCCAGTTTTCTATCACCCGTATTTAACATTCGGTTAAATGCGGATTTATTTTTTCTTGGGTGAGTCATGTTTCTAGATGGTTCTAGATGGTGACAAGGCATGTGAGTCATTAGTTCATTAATAGTGCATTTAATGATGGAGGATGACCAAGGTTATGAGTCATTGTTTCCATTAATGCATTTTGGTAATGCTTAAGATATTTTCTCCTTGATCTTTTGCTTACACTCACCCTCTCCTCTCCTACACTCACCCTCCCTCTTCTATATAGTGGCCAGCCTTCATTGTGAGGGAGATGATTGATTCATTTTTGAGAAAAAGATACAAGAAATTTAGTTCATGGAAATTTCATATAGTTCAATTTCCATTTACCCGGTTCCAATTGGCAACTTCATTAACCGTTCAACCATAGCTTTGGACGTAACGAGACAAAGTGTTCTACTCATTCTCTACATCAATCTTGGTCATCTCTTTTGGCAAACTTGACGATCGAGTTGCCTCGGTTCAGAGGCGGGAGCCCGTTTAAAGATCCGTTGACGTGGTGCCACCTGGACGACGAGACCGGAGATCGAGCGAGTTCGGATCAGCTGCAACAAAGCGTGGGATGATGGTTGAAGACCGAAGGACCCGGATCGTTCAGTATAACATTTCTACCCACTTTGTAGTTTGTTAGTTTAGCGTTAATGGCAGATCCTGGGAAATAGTATACGATAGCGCCAGTTGTTAAAAGTTTTGTTCCGCATATTGGCGTCTGTTAGACGGCTGGGGCGCTACCGTAGACTTACATTGGTATCAGAGCCTAACCATTAAGCTTTACTAACTTGTGCTAACGCGTTTAAAACATCAATCGAACGGATTTTCGAAAACCGCAAATTCCAGGGTTAAAGTTTCTGTCGATTTTAAAAGGGTTCTAAAAATAATTTTACATATCACAGAAAACTAAACAGGCTTTTCTAAGCATACTGGAAAAATTTGGGCACGTGATCCCACAAGACCACCGCGGATCCGCGGTCAAACCTAGGGTTTGACCGCGGAACCGCGGCGCTTTAGTGGGAACAGTGCACCAACTTTTTCCAGAGAGCTTCTTTGTGGAAATTGTGGGTTTTGGAATATTTCTTTTGGGCCCAGATTTTATTACTGTACAGCAGATATACGTGGGGCCCACTTCTGGAAATTTTGTCGATCGATATTTTAAACTTGTTAGTTTACAGTACTTATATTATATCTCCGACCGGGAATGTCATTTGATCGGTAAACCGCGTTTAATTGCTATAGTTATTTTTGACGGGTTTGCGAACGTGACATTCGCGTTGATGTTCTGTGTTGTGCTGTGATGTTGCGGATTTATCATGGTGGATAGCAGTGTGTAATGGTAGTGCTGTTTGGATTTATTTGTACATTTGATATTGCGGGGCGAGCGTCCAACATGTGGACTGCCGTCACTGCCTGTTTGTATATTATTCTTTTGGGGAACGACCGGGATGTGGTCGATGTACCCGTTGTATATATTTTCATTTCTGTACAAGGTTTATCCCGTGACGGAGTGCACGGATAGCCGAGTTCTGGAGGGCAACGGGTCCGTATCTCATGGCTTTGAGAGGCAGAGGGGCTTCATTCTAGAATTGGCAGACTATTCGCCGCACTCGTAGGGGGTACAGGTTGACCCAAGGAGGGGTGCTCAAGTTACCGGATTCCGTGAAGTGCTGGGTGGTCCATTCATTTTGCTGTAGGGGGCTGCCTCGCTTCAGGTTTTGGCGGGTAACTTGCCGCACTCGTAGGGGTCTAGGTTTCATTGCACAGGCTATCCACACGACCAGGGGAACGTCGGGTTTCAGTAGCGGCTCTGTGAAACCCGGGGATCCCAGATTATCTGTATTGTTCTGTGATGCTTATTACTTTTTCTGTAATGTTGCATATTATCACGCCAAGAGCGATTATTGTATATTAGTATATATACTATTAGATGTTGTATATTTTTTACACCCGCGCTAGTCCAGTCCCCGCTCTGTTGTTAGTTAAGTAACCTAACGGGTGATGACGGGACCCAGTGACGAATGCGGATGGCATATACGTACATTTTATTTTCGTTCTTTTCTGGTGCGATTGATTGATGGGACTGCATTGATTCTTATCAATGCAAGGATAAAACAAACCTATATTTGATATTGTTGGAACAAATTACAAAGACGTTTCCTTTTGTTTTGCATAGAGGTATTCAGTTAGAATATCCTGCACCTCATTTGACGGGGCAAGGGCCGAGATCCCTTCACCGGGAGTGACCCCTTGGGCAGAAGTTTACGTCAGGGTAATAACTTCAATATAGTCGATTACAAGTTGCTCTGCATCGCGGTATTCAGTTAGAATATCCTGCACCTCATTCCACGAGGAAAGAGACAAGATCCCTTCACCGGGAGTGATCTCTTTAGCAAAAGGTTTTCGCCACTATATTTTTATAAAATGCTATCAGGTTCCTTCAACGAGATCAAGTTCATTACGTTAAAGGTTTTTCGCCAAAAACCAGTCGTAATCCTCCGTCATTTCTTATGGATGGTCAGTAGTATTCAAGCTATGTTTGTTGGCCTACGTCAAGGCGTAGTGTTTGGTAGCTGCTGGGTATTCATTTGTTGCATAGATAGATGCATTAGTTTAGGACAGACGTACAGCTTTGTTGGCCTACGTCAAGGGCATGTACGATGACCTAAATTAATCAGGACAACGACGGGCAGAACTTGACATGTGGTTTATGATTTGTTGGCCTACGTCAAGGTCATAAGAGCATGGGATAAAAATTATATCGGGAGTTTCAAACATACAGGAAACTTGCAAAACTTGAGCATACCTTCTGGAGTGTGCTAACGTGAGAGGATACCGTCACGTTATCATGCGATGAGAGTTGGATCCTGATTCCCATAGATGAGTTAGTTTACTCTTTGGGTGATCCCGACTAATTCTTCTTTCAGCTTTGGAGGAGAATTTGAGATAACAGTGGGATGTTTCCTTATTAGATAAAGTGATAACCATTCTGATCTAGGTTAGAGTGCACGCAGAGTGTTTCTTTTCTCTTTCTCTTTGGCAGCGACCTTTGACCGACCCTAGACTATAACTCAGTGACCAAGTTGACCGAACCTTCTTAATATACTGGCTTTTGGATTGTCTATAGTTGCATAAGTCATTGCAGCTCCTTCTTTTACCCTCTGTATTTCTCAGAACACCCCGTATTACTACGGACATCCACTTCCATTGGATAGATCCATCGTATGGTTATATACGAACTCGAAGGGATTTCTTCGAGGATGGTGTTAGTTATATGTATGCCCTAGAGGCCATTACTGTACATTGGATGTATATTGTAGTGGATGCTGGGACATATATAGGTAGGACTTTCTTGCTCGACATGATAGTACGCTATCTGGTTGCTCTTTATCTTAACGTGTATACTTTCTGTCTCTCTGATTACATGTTGATAAAGCCCATAGGATGTGTACTCGACTTCCAGGACTATGATGTAGATCATACTAGTGGGGCCTGGGTAGTCCATGAGTACATCCTTGAAATGTTCCTAGTCGAGGGAATATCGAGACGGGGCATCGATATTCCAGAGTAGACTAGCGCATATCTTCTCGACCCATGCGATGGGCGATGGATGATCCCATATCCATTGGTGTTTGACATCGAAGATGGTATGCGGGTGCTCAGTGGAGACTGGGTACACTGAACGGACTCGCCGAGAACTCCCAGATGGTATTATACCTCACATCAGATGGCAGTTCTCTGGTGACACTGGTACAGCTTAGTCTGTTGACCCGAGATCGTCATAGAGTCTTGTGTGTCTCCCACTGTGCTTTGATTTCCACCCTACCATGGCTCTACTGAGTCGTGCAAACAGGTGGTTTTTGGGTACAGTCCCGATTCACATGGAGGCAATGAGCGATAGGAGGGGATTCGTCTCTCCCGGTATTGGGGGTTGATGTTGCGCTATGCACGACTGGCCATAACAGGAAATCCCTGGCCAGGGTTGCTGTGATATACTGGTAAGAGTTATCAGTAGTTTCACGAATGTTATGGACCCTACGTCGGCATGACTTATCGATCTATTGGGGTCTGACGTTTACCACCCCTAGGCGAGATATGCGACATATCAGACGAACAGACCGGACTGTACGGTAAGTGTTACTGGTTGGATTCGCAGGAGTGTGAGCGGGCTTGCTCGTCGATCTTCTGATCGCTCAATACCCGGGTGGCCGTTACGTTTAGCAGACCGCTTGCGGCTTGTGGATGCTTGATATGATCATCATCTGCTGCCGGCGTATTGACGAGTCTTTAGAGTCCTACACAGGGGTTTCCTGGCTCAAGCGAAACGAAATAGGAGTGCATATGAGATATGTGCGGGACCGAGAATAATGCATGTATGTGATACCGTATTTCATTCTCGCGATGAATGTGTCAAATGGTTGTATGCGATATAACCTAGTTATCGAATCAAGGATTGATTCGATAAGCCGATACATTGGATACTAGCCGGTTATATGCGATCTAACCGGATCATTGAATCAAGTGTTGATTTAATGATTTAATGTATAATTTTATATTTGATATATCACTTTGCATTAACTAGTATTGGTTCACTTTAAATGGATTTTCTCACTTGGTATGCACAAGTTGTATATGTGATATACTTTTGTGCACAAGATTGTATCATGTTTGATGATACATGCAAGCTAGGGTTTGTGTAAAGAATTGACCATGGTTATATGAATGGTTAGGGTTTCATTTTATTTGCTTATTTATTTATTCATTTATTCTTTATTGAAAGAAATAAAATAGTGGCTAAATTTGGATAATCTTTGAAGCTTCATGAAGCTTTGAATGGTTGACTATTTTGTTTGTTTCCTTAACCTTAACCATTCACTTTAACCTTAGTTTGTTCTCTACATCTAACCATAGTTGACATTATGATAAGAATGATTTATTTTCTATTTTCATATATCTTATAATAATTCTTTTTATCATCTTCTTCTTCATCTTCAAGTTGAAGAAAGCTTGCACCTTCAATGGCAACTAGCCAAATCAAGTGAGAAATCCAAATCTAAAGTCTACCCACTTCCTATTTCTTCATCCTCTACTACTTGCCATGTACTAGAGTGTGTTGTCTTCACAAGTTTCTTGACTTGGCGAAGGCGGAGCTCGTTCTTGTGATGCCTCGACGTAGATCATCTTCGGCATCGAACCGACGATCAAGCCCGCCCATTTCTTCGACGAAGTCGATACTTGAGTTCGGGGTTCAATTTGGACAGTGGAGGGAGATCATCGTGGAGCTCAGGAATTGGTGGACCGGATCTACAAAGGTTGTAGCCCCTTTCCTTTAGATACATTTCCGTTTACTTGCATGCTTCGCCTAGATATCTAGTAAACGATCCGTATTAGGGTTTGTAGGCACCCGTAAAATTTGATTTGTGCATGTTTGATCACTTGTGAGACTCCATATGAGTGCCTAGGAACCCTACAGTGGTATCAGAGCCTAGCTAGAGCCTTAGGCGAAGTCCCGACGGAATCAGAAGTCCGATCGACCCAAAACCCCGACTTTGAATATGCTCTCTGTACATTTTCTAATTTCGAGGATTTTTCCACATTAAAAATATCCAGAAAAATCAGCAGGCTAATTTAAGAATTACTGTGAATTTCGATGGAGTAATTCCATCAAAGAGCCGCGGATCCGCGGCACGAGCATTGCTCGTGCGGCGGATCCGCGGCCAGTTTGTCGTTTTGTGCATCCTCTGTTACACAGTAATTCTTAGTTATCTATGCTGGATTTCCTGGGGATTTTAATAATTTTTTCCAGAGTTGCATTTTCTGGGTTGTATTGGGGCCTCGGTGTATTCGATCGGACTGTCTAATTTTTGTCGGTGTGCTTTTCCGGGTATTCTTAGAATATGTTAAAAGGTTCGACCGGATATAAATACCCACTTTTTCCCCTGCCGGGAAATTTCCAATTGTTGGATTTTTCCATAGTTTAACGACGTTCTAAGTAGTGCAAGTAACGCGATGGACCCTCTAGAAGACAACAAACCTTAACTCGATTATGTGACCGTCTTGAACTGCCCTTTGAACCTTCGGGTTTGGGGCAGTACGGCGTGCCACATGTGAGGCGTTGGCTTGACCCTTCTACGGCTGGACCGTTGGTACTAAGGCACGAACTGAATGTTGTTAGACTTATTTCATGTGTTGAGCTGTATCGGGAAAACTTGGGTGTTCGATTGTTCGATCGAAAAGTTTAGCATTTTCTATTTATCCGGAATGTGATACAATAATTGGAATTCACAAATAGTTATGAGATAACGGAATGAATATTATAAACATAGCAGTTTAGTCTCACTTGATCGGTTGCCACGGAATTTTGATGTGATCAAAAGTCCGTCGCAATCACGTAGTGTACGCGGATACTCGCCGGGTAAACTTGATAGACAGCCTCACTCCATATCTCCGACCAAGTGACTGTAGGAGAACCCCGTCGCCGAAAGCATCCGTTCGGGTGCTCGCGGTAGCGGTGTTCCGCCTTGGTGCACTTTGTCGACGGCGTCGGGGGTGCGGCCGTCTACTAAAGTTTGCGACGAGCATTCGATCAGAATGTCGGGAATCTTGTTGAATTGCCCGACTTGATATTCAAAAGAGTTTTCGATAATGAGACTAAAATGCGGGGTTTATAATTGTTAGGCATGCGATGTCTAAAGAATTCATTTGGTCAGGCATGCGATGTCTGAGGTGGTTGCGGATTCCAACTGTTGTAGTTTTACACTTTCTTTTCTGTGACCGTAAGTGTAATATGTGATGTCGCCGGTTTCGTTGCTATATGTCAACGACAATTGGGATGCGCATATTTACTTACGTTGATGACATGTGATGTTATGTGTTGCTGGATATGTTATATTGGATCGTCGTGTTTGAATAGCCGGGGGTTTTTATGTGAGATGAGTGTTTTTCATTTTCATTCATGTAAAAACTTGTATGTAATATTCTTTTATTGGGGCACTTCCAGGTTGCGGAAGTCGTCACCCGTTGTATATTATTTACTTTTCTGCACTAGGATAGACCCAAGGAGGGGAGCACAAGTAACCGGGTTCTGGGGTCCAGTGGGAGACCAACTCGAGGAGTCGAGTCCGGGTCTCCTAACCCTAGAATTGGTAGGGTTGCTTGCCGCTCTCGTAGGGGTCTAGGGGTGTGGGATTGGCTATTCATCATGACCGTGGAATCCGTGTTTTATACTGGCTCGTATTGAAAACACGGACGTCCTAGTATATCCAATATTTCATATGTATCTTCTGCTGTGATTTATCTGTGATCATGTGATGTTCTGTGACAGATATTATATATAGTATATATGATATATTATATAGACGTTGCTTATGTTTTACACCCGCGCTAGCCCTGCCTCGCTCTGGTGTTAGTTACCTAACCTAACGGTGCAGACGGGACATCGAGGCGAATGCGGATGGCATAAGCGTACGTTATATTTATCTGTGATGTTTAGGTGGACTTAAATGATGGGATATTCATTAATGAGATTAATGAAAGAAAATAAACCTAATTGATGTTGTGGAATCGAATTTCAAAATAAAAACAGGTAGCTACAGTTCTTGCTTTGCATCGCGGTGTTCATTATAGAACATCCTGCACCTTATTCGATGAGGAAAGGACCGAGATCCCTTCACCGGGAGTGACTCATTTAGCAATAACTGGCAGATGCTACAACTCTCGGTTTGTCTTTGATCGCTTCTATAGTTTCCGCTTTGCACAGTGATATATATGATATATCTCGCACCTCATTCGACGAGGAAAGGGCCGATGATCCCTTCACCGGGAGTGACCCCTTTAGCAAAACTAGAAAAGCCTCGAAAACATTCCATTTAAAAACCATTTGATTCCGCAACGAGATCAAGTTCAAAGCGTTAAAGGTTTTCATAAAAACCATTCGCAACCCTCCGTCATTTTAGGAAGTAGAGTACTTAGTATTCGTGCTGTGTTTGTTGACCATAGTCAAGGCACAGTGTACGGTAGCTAAGTGATGTCTTCCTACACCGCATATGATGCGATTAGTTAGGACAGTCATGTGGCTTTGTTGACCTTAGCCAAGGGTCATGTGGGTGGGTCTAATTAATCACGAAATGACGGGTAGAACTTGACTAATACCTATGATTTGTTGACCTTAGCCAAGGTCATAGGTGCTAGGGGTAAAAACCATTATCGCGAGTTTCAAGTGTTGAAATTTGCAATGAGATTGCATACCTTCTATATGATAGTTGGATCCCGATACCCACTGCGAGTAATTGTTACTCCTGGGAGAGTTTTGCACTTACAATTAGCCGATCAAGTAGGTGTCTAGAAAGGTGTCAACGGGGTTACGCCTCTGGGAAAACGAGGTTTACTGTAATTAGGTCCGTGCGAAAGCACGGGGAACCTCCCTCAAAGTACCGACACTGGCCTGGCTGAAAGATTGGCGAACTTGTAGAGTGTAATTAATCCCGGCTAATCTTTCCTTTTAGGGTTTGAAGGAAGATTTGATAAAAACAGTGGGAGCCATCCTGATTAGATAAAATATATAACCAATCTGATCTTGCAAGAGCGCACGCAGAGTGTTTTCTTTTCTCTCTCTCCTGGTAGCGACCATATCACGCCTTAATCAAGATAATAAAATGGATGTATCGACCGAACCCGCTTGTTATACTGAGCTGGGGAACGTTGGTCCCGCTCCCACTTATAATTGTTATGAGACAGAGCAGGAAATTGGGGAATACCAGAATTCCTATGCCGCCCAAACGAAGACAGTGCATATGATGCATCTCCTTCGGGTGTGTTCATTACAAAGAACTGTTTCTCAGTATCCTCTGCATCCTGGGTATATGATACCGGATCAGGATCCCAGATATGTAATCTGTTACATAGGGCTACAAAAAGGTAGAAAAACTGAAAACGGGTGATAAGTTTCATGAGGCAGAAAATGGGGCAAGTGTTGCAGCCAAGTCTGTTGGTCATTGTCACCCTGTATTACCAATACATTGATTCTGAACAAATGCTATTAGATACCGAACCTGATATACAAAATCATATCAGTCTCTTTATTAGTAAAGAAATGATATAATTTTGTATAGATGGATAATGTTTTGAATATTTCCTATATCAAAAGTTGATCGGTTCAGGCACGTTATCTAAAAGCATTGACGTTCTAAATCAAACTACAGTTCCTCGTATACAGAACACACACAAGAGGAAGAGTTCAGAAATGAACGAATCATTCTTGAGGCATTATAGACTAGGTCACATCAATGCGACCCGACTGGCTGAAGTTACATTTTAGATGCATATTTAAATCAGTTTGAATTTACATCTTGTGAAACTTGCCAGTCATGTCATAAAGATTAGATGACCATAGCTATGTTTATTAGAAACAGAGAAAGAGTTAGTAAACTCTTGGGACTGATACATGATGATGTATGTAAAGTCTCCTGTCTACACATGCCAGGACTGGTTCTTCATACTTCATTATATTCTCTGATAATCTCTCAAGATTCAGTCATATGTTCCTGTTGAAACATAAGTCCGAACCATTTGAGATATTCACAGAATATAAGTTAGAAGTAGAGAACCAAAATACGGGTATAAGTATTATGTCCTATGATAAGATCAGGGAGGAGAATACTTGTGCATAGAATTCCTGGACTATTCTAAAGGAGAATGAGATTCTCTCTCAGTGTTACTCCTCTGAATACACCACAGCACAACGGTGTATCAGGGCGGAGCAATTGCACAATATTAGATATGGTGTGCTCTATGATGAGTATTACTGAGTTACCTATTTCCTTTTGGGGTTATGAACTTGAGAAGCTGCATACCTATTGAATTAGGTTTGAATCAAATCACTGCCTACCACTCCATATAAGATATGGTATGGGAAGAACCCATCTCTTAAGCGAGTTAAGATTTGGGGTTGTCCGGCCTATGTTTAAAGCAAAATCCGGACAAGATCGAGGCAGGATCAGTTCTGTAGAAATGGAAAGGTTCCAGCTATACAAAACTGCAGTTGATGATTTGACATAACCATAAGATTCTATAGTTCCCGACGAACCTCAGCCTCTCCGCCGATCTAGTAGGGTTCCTCATCCGCCTGAGAGATACCTCGGTTTCTCGATGACAGTGGGAGCAAGGATTGCATCATGAGATGATGACCCAACTATTTTCGAGCAGGCCATCGAGAGTAGGGACTCTGTAAGAATGGCTGGATGCTTAGCAATCTGAGATGGAATCCATGTACACCAGCAAAGTATAGACTTTAGCTGCTATATCTGAAGGGTTAAATCCCCATCAGGAGCAAGTATATCTTGAGAAGATTACTTGGCGTAGATGGAAAAGTTGAGACTTTCAAAGCTAGACTTGTTAAAGGTTTTCGTCATCGACCAGGCGTGGATAATGATGAAACCTTTTTCCAGTAGCTATGCTTAAGTCTATCCAGATCCTACTTACCACGGCTACATACCATGACTACGATATCTGGTGGTTGGGTGCCATGACTGCTTTTCTAAATACTGATTTAGAAGAGAACGTCTATAAGAACACAGCCAGAGGTCTTCGTAAACAGTGGGAGCAGCGGAAACGTGTGCAAGTTGCTTTACATAATGAAGCAGGCATCGCGGAGTTGGAACGTCTGTTTTGATGTGATAGTCAAAGTGTTTGACTTCATCAAAATGGTAGCCGAACCTTGTATATACAAAAGGGTAGTAGAGAGTAAGGTGGTCATCTTCGTATTGTACGTAGACAACATACTCTTGATAGGAAAAGAGTTTCCTATACTACGATCGGTCAATCTCCTATTATCACTAGGATTCTCCAAATAGGATCAAAGTGATACCTCCTAAATCCTGAGTTTTCACCTATGAGATAGATGTAATTGGATGCTAGGATTCTCACTAAATGTAGTGAGATGGTATCAATCGATCCTGGGGAGAATCACTGGAAGAGTTCCAGGGTGATAAAGACGACTGAATGTCAGTCACAGGCACTGTCTTTACCCTCAGTAAAGGGACGGTATGTTGGAAGAGTTCCAAGCTCGATACCGTGGCAAACTAGACGATAAAGGCTGGTAACATCGCTATTAAAGATACTACCAAAGAGGTAGTTTGGGTGTATATTGGTTCATAAGATGAACTACGTTCCTGCCATTGTATGACAATGGAAGCGTGGCTTCGACCCTGGAACCCTGGTCCCATCAGTGACCCAGACATATTCTGAGGCAGCATCACCTGATCATGGAGATAGTTAATCTCCAGGGTGATCGAGGTTAGGAGAGTAGACTCAGAGGAGAACACGGCGGATCCACTCACGAAGGCCTTTTCCCAAAGAGAGACTTTATGGGATGGTTGAGTATGTGATACTGCAACTACTGCTACAGATGGCCCTAGTGCAAGTGGGAGATTGTTAGTTATATGTATGCCCTAGAGGCCATTACTGTACATTGGATGTATATTGTAGTGGATGCTGGGACATATATAGGTAGGACTTTCTTGCTCGACATGATAGTACGCTATCTGGTTGCTCTTTATCTTAACGTGTATACTTTCTGTCTCTCTGATTACATGTTGATAAAGCCCATAGGATGTGTACTCGACTTCCAGGACTATGATGTAGATCATACTAGTGGGGCCTGGGTAGTCCATGAGTACATCCTTGAAATGTTCCTAGTCGAGGGAATATCGAGACGGGGCATCGATATTCCAGAGTAGACTAGCGCATATCTTCTCGACCCATGCGATGGGCGATGGATGATCCCATATCCATTGGTGTTTGACATCGAAGATGGTATGCGGGTGCTCAGTGGAGACTGGGTACACTGAACGGACTCGCCGAGAACTCCCAGATGGTATTATACCTCACGTCAGATGGCAGTTCTCTGGTGACACTGGTACAGCTTAGTCTGTTGACCCGAGATCGTCATAGAGTCTTGTGTGTCTCCTACTTTGCTTTGATTTCCACCCTACCACGGCTCTACTGAGTCGTGCAAACAGGTGGTTTTTGGGTACAGTCCCGATTCACATGGAGGCAATGAGCGATAGGAGGGGATTCGTCTCTCCCGGTATTGGGGGTTGATGTTGCGCTATGCACGACTGGCCATAACAGGAAATCCCTGGCCAGGGTTGCTGTGATATACTGGTAAGAGTTATCAGTAGTTTCACGAATGTTATGGACCCTACGTCGGCATGACTTATCGAGCTATTGGGGTCTGACGTTTACCACCCCTAGGCGAGATATGCGACATATCAGACGAACAGACCGGACTGTACGGTAAGTGTTACTGGTTGGATTCGCAGGAGTGTGAGCGGGTTTGCTCGTCGATCTTCTGATCGCTCAATACCCGGGTGGCCGTTACGTTTAGCAGACCGCTTGCGGCTTGTGGATGCTTGATATGATCATCATCTGCTGCCGGCGTATTGACGAGTCTTTAGAGTCCTACACAGGGGTTTCCTGGCTCAAGCGAAACGAAATAGGAGTGCATATGAGATATGTGCGGGACCAAGAATAATGCGTGTATGTGATACCGTATTTCATTCTCGCGATGAATGTGTCAAATGGTTGTATGCGATATAACCTAGTTATCGAATCAAGGATTGATTCGATAAGCCGATACATTGGATACTAGCCGGTTATATGCGATATAACCGGATCATTGAATCAAGTGTTGATTTAATGATTTAATGTATAATTTTATATTTGATATATCACTTTGCATTAACTAGTATTGGTTCACTTTAAATGGATTTTCTCACTTGGTATGCACAAGTTGTATATGTGATATATTTTTGTGCACAAGATTGTATCATGTTTGATGATACATGCAAGCTAGGGTTTGTGTAAAGAATTGACCATGGTTATATGAATGGTTAGGGTTTCATTTTATTTGCTTATTTATTTATTCATTTATTCTTTATTGAAAGAAATAAAATAGTGGCTAAGTTTGGATAATCTTTGAAGCTTCATGAAGCTTTGAATGGTTGACTATTTTGTTTGTTTCCTTAACCTTAACCATTCACTTTAACCTTAGTTTGTTCTCTACATCTAACCATAGTTGACATTATGATAAGAATGATTTATTTTCTATTTTCATATATCTTATAATAATTCTTTTTATCATCTTCTTCTTCATCTTCAAGTTGAAGAAAGCTTGCACCTTCAATGGCAACTAGCCAAATCAAGTGAGAAATCCAAATCTAAAGTCTACCCACTTCCTATTTCTTCATCCTCTACTACTTGCCATGTACTAGAGTGTGTTGTCTTCACAAGTTTCTTGACTTGGCGAAGGCGGAGCTCGTTCTTGTGATGCCTCGATGTAGATCATCTTCGGCATCGAACCGACGATCAAGCCCGCCCATTTCTTCGACGAAGCCGATACTTGAGTTCGGGGTTCGATTTGGACAGCGGAGGGAGATCATCGTGGAGCTCAGGAATTGGTGGACCGGATCTACAAAGGTTGTAGCCCCTTTCCTTTAGATACATTTCCGTTTACTTGCATGCTTCGCCTAGATATCTAGTAAACGATCCGTATTAGGGTTTGTAGGTGTTAGTGTATATGCCCTAGAGGCCATTACTGTATCATACTAGTTTGTATATTACTTGATGGAAGCTTGGGATATTCACCTTGTATAAACAATCTTGCTCAATATAGTAGTATGCTACTTGGTTTGTTTCTACTTCAATGTGTACTTGTGTTTATTTCAGTATATCACTTATACGCATTAGTGGAGCCCTTAGGATCTTTGCTTGATTACCAGCGTTGTGATGGCAGTCACACTAGTGGGGGCTGGGTAATCTATAAGCACATCCTTATACAGGTCCCTAGTCGCAGGACTATCGAGACAGGGCATCGATACTCCGGAGTAGACTAGCGTATGCGCTTCTCATCCCAGTATGGGAGATGGTCTGTCCCACAGCCATCAGTACGTCGTACTGGAGATAGTATACGGGTGCTCGTTAGGTTACGAGTACACTGGACAGGACTCGTCGGGAACTGACAGGTTGGTACTATACCTATCGTCAGTTATCAGTTCCCAGGCGACATGAGTACAGCTTAGTCCGCTGACTTGACACTGGCACTTCGCCTCGAGTGTGTTCCCACTGCACTTTGATCACTACCCTACCACGGCTCAAAGGAGTCGTGCAAACAGGTGGTGGTTGGGTGCAGTCCCGAAGCACTTGGAGGCAGTGACGGTTAGACAGGATTCGTCTCTCCCGGTATTGGGGGTTGACATCGCGCTGTGTCTAGGAGAGCCATTACACGAGTAGTCCCTGGCCAGGGCAAGCGAGATATACTGGTAGGTTTCCAGTGTTATCTCAGGGTGTTTTGGGCTTCACTCCGACACGACTTGTACCGCTATTGGGGGACTGACGTTTTACCGCCCCCTAGGTCCGACATGCGATGTATCAGACGAACAGACCGGACTGCACGGAGACTGTCACATTCAGACTCAGTAGGAGTTCAGATGGGGTTTCACCTCGTCAGCCTTCTTGTCGACATCTACCTGGGGACCGTTACGCACAGCTAGTGCCGCTTGCGGTCTGTGGTTAAACCCACTGCCAGCGTAGTGTCGAGTCTTTAGAGTCCCACACAGAGGGTATTCGCCTCTGGGCAAAACAGAGTAGAGGTCGCATGGTTTTGCGACAGGGTTCGTTCTCATCCGCGCACTTGTGCACGTTTGGAGTCCGGACGGATATTACTGGCTGGCTCTGGTTTGAGTCAGATACCGGTATATGTTTTGGGGTTGCTTTTATCTCTCAGTATTCATGTTCCTCGGAACAAGGATGCAGGTGTGTATGCACAGTTTTTTGAGGAAGAGGAAGAGGACTTTCATTAGGGTTTCGGAACGGGTGCGTATACACAGTTGACAGTCGTCTTTTTCCAAACCCTAATGGATTTGTTATATCAATTAATAATATATAATAAAATGAAATTGTGTCATGGTTGGTTTTTATGTTGACTTGTTGACCATGGTTGACTTGTTGACCATGGTTGAAGTTTTGACCATCATTATTACAAAAGAAAGATGCTCTTTGATTCTAGCAAATTCATTTAATGTTTGAAATGATAATGGTCATTCTAAAACTTTCCATCAACCTTTTCATTTTCATTATTATTATTATTGATAATTCTTTTTCTTTTGGATTATGGTTGCAAGAAAGAAAAAGGATAGCTCATTCTATCATATTCATTCTCTCTCTTCACTTCATCTTCTTCTTCCTCTAGCTAAAGAGAAACCTTCTCATGTGTTGAGAATCCTTCTCTTTAAAAAGAAAAGCACCCCTTAGACACTCTCTACTTATTCTAGGTTCAAGGTTTAGCAAGCCGGAAACCCTAGTTCACTCAAAGCACGAGGAAGAGCCCAAAGGTTGAACTCTCGAGGTGGATCCATCTTCGACGGAAGAAGGCGACAAAAAGAGAACCATCAACCTCTACAAAGTTTGAAGAAGAAGGAGATCAAGTTTAGGTATAACCATCTTCATCCGAGTAGCTAACTCTCTTTAGCAAAGTATGCTAGTTTTAGTTTAGTTAAAGATCCCGATTTTGCTTAGTCCATGTTGCCCCTTGCGCTAAAAATTTGATTTTTATACCGTTTCCGCCTCCCCGTAAGAACCGGGGGTCGCAACGTAGACTTACAGTGGTATCAGAGCCTAACTAAACTTAAACTAGCTTGGTAGTGAAGTGTAGCGAAGTTCGGAACCGAAAAAAATCACAAAACCGGAAAAACAAACCCTAAGTTTCTGTTGAAATTTTTTCTGCTCTAAATGAAATACTTTATACTTGTAAATTCGGCTCAGGGTTTTGTGTGAACACCCAAGAAAAACGATGCAGTGATTCGTTCAAACCGCCGCGCTTCCGCCGCACGAGGTAGGCATGTGCCGCGGAAGCGCCGCGGTTTGTCGTCTTCTGTGCATCGTTTTTCGTGCAGTGTGTGTCTGTGTTAGTTTTGGGATTTTTAAAATATATTATATGTGCCCAGATTTTCCAGAAAAGAAATTTACTTTTGGGGTCCTATAATTCCGTATTTTTTCCGAACTTCACTGCAGTTTGACTATGATGGTTATATCTGTGATGCTTGCATGTATTGAACGTCGGCTAATCGCTATAAGACGATTGGTCGGGGTTATACATGATCTGTGTTTGGTATTGGAATGTGTATATGAATATGTTGGACTGTCGCGGGTGAATAGCCGGGGTGGATGTGAGATGAGCTTTTGTTTTTCTTTCGTTCATTGTAAATGTAAATTGATGTAATAATTATTATTTGTTTGGCCGCACAACCGGGTCGGGGTTGTAGCCGTCATTGTATAATTCTTTTTACTGTTTTTGCTCCTAGGATAGACCCATGGAGGGGTGCACAAACTGCCGGGTACTTGGCGGGTAGTTTGCCGCACCCGTAGGGGTCTTGGGTGGGGTATTTGGCTATTCACCGCGACCGTGTAATCCGCTTTTCATTGCAGGCTCGAAAGGATTGCGGATTGCTAGTATATCCAATGTATTCATCTGTGATCTGTAATGTCTATCATTGCTTTCTATTTAGGCGTTGCTTATGTTTTACAGCCGCGCTAGCCCAGCCCCCGCTCTGTCGTTAGTTAAGTAACCTAACGAGTGATGACGGGACCCCGTGGCGAATGCGAATGGCATAAGCGTACGTCATATTTTGGTTGTTTTCTGCAATGGTACGATTAAATGATGGGACACATTAAAAGAACTAATGCAAGAATATCACGCATTAAAAGAACTAATGCAAGATAATAAACCAAGTTTAAGTCGATGGAACACTTTCGGAAAACCACTCGGTTCTTTTCAAAACTAACTTTTAAATGCGGAGCTTGAGCCACTCCTTCTAAAAGCTATCTCGTTCCATCGATTATATCAAGTTCACTACGTTCACGGTTTTACCAAAACCATCCGTAGCCCTCCGTCGTTTCATATGAATATTCAACAGTATTCAAACTGTGTTTGTTGACCTTAGTCAAGGCACAGTGTTTGGTAGCTGCTGGGTATTCATATGTTGCATAGATAGAATGCATTGGTTTGGGACAGTCGTATTGCCTTGTTGGCCATAGTCAAGGGTATATACGGGTGGGTTCAAATTAACCTGGATAACGACGGGAAGAACTTGACATGTGACTTATGATTTGTTGGCCTTAGTCAAGGTCATAAGAGCATGGGGCAAAAATCCACATCGGGAGTTTCATAAGTACTGAAACTTGCTAGATTTGCATACCATTTGGAGTGTGATGATTATGGTAGGATTCCTTCATTTTCGTCACGCGATGATATTTGGATCCCGATCCTACTGTGAGTATATGCTACTCCTCGGGAAATTTCTCACTAAACGATCAATGCTATAAACCTAGTAGGTGCCTAGAAAGGTGTTAGCGGGGCTACGCCCCCAGGGAAAAGAGGTTCTTAAATTAAGGAACTTCGCGAAAGCGTTGGAAAACCTCCCTCGAAGTACCGACACTGGCCTGGCTGAACGGTTAAGCAAGTATTGTACGGTGGGATTGATCCCGGCTAATTCTTCCTTTGTGGTTTGAGGAGGGATTCGAGAGACAGTGGGAGCCATCCTGTTTAGACAAATTAAAAACCATTCTAAACTTGCAAGAGCATCGTGCTAAGTGTTTCTTCTCTCCCCCTGCAGCGACCAAATCGAAATGACTGGACTTAAGTTACTTCTAGATAAAAACATACTGACAGGGCCAAACTACAAAGATTGGCTCAGGAATGTCAAATTGGCAATCGCTTACGACAAGCTGGGGTATCTTCTTACCACCAAAGCTCCCCCCATCCCAGGTCCCACCTCCAGCGTCGCGGATAAGGAAATCCGTACGACTTGGGAGATTGACAGCGCGAAGGCCAGGTGCCTCGTACTTGCCTCGATGGACAACGACCATAAGAGGAGGCACGAGAATATGGATTTGGAATCCATATTTCTTCATACAAAAGAACTGTATGGAGAGCAGTCTCGTATCGCAAGATACGAAGTGTCGAAGAAGTTATTTTCGACAAAGTTGGCCGTCGGATCATCGGTAGCGGACCACGTGCTTAAGATGATTGGCTACACTGAGGAGCTCGCAGAACTTGGGACCACGTTGGACAGTGAACTCTATACGGATATAATTCTCCAGTCCCTTCCATCCACTTACGCCCAGTTCATACTGAATTTCAACTTGCAAGAAAAGGAAGTTGAACTTTCAGAACTCCTCAACCTGCTGAGGAGCGCAGAGGGCACCCTACAGAAGGGTATGGATACACCCGCTTTGTTTGTAGGAGGATCTTCTTCCTCTAGGTCTAAGGCGAAAGCCAAGGGAAAGAGGAAGAAAGCCCCCGCCAAACCAAGAGGCGGTGTTAGTAAAGTGGGTACGAAGGGAAAGGAAAAGGCAACAAAGATTGCGGGGAAGCTTATTGGAAAGGAAGAGTGCTTCTATTGTCATAAGAGTGGACACTGGAAGAAAGATTGCAGGGCTTGGAAAGCCAGGACACAGGAACTGAAGCAGGTTGCGGCTTCAGCTTCAGGTGTGTATGTTATTGAAAACTGTCTTTCTATAAACTCTACTTCCTGGGTATTGGATACCGGATCAGGATCTCATATCTGTAATTCTTTGCAGGCGTTGAGAAACCGTAGGTTTTTGAAGGCAGGTGACATGACCCTCAGAGTTGCGAACGGAGCTAGCATGGATGCTAAAGCCGTGGGGGACTATCACCTGGGAATGACAGATGGGCATGTTTTGGTTTTGCGTAATTGCTTTTTTGTACCCAACGCAACTTGTAATATCATTTCTGTATCTTTGGTTTCTAAAGAAGGTTATGAATTTGCGTTTGTAAGTAATGTTGAAAACATTCACCTTAATCAAGTTCTGATTGGGTCAGGTACACTGAGCAATGGTATATACGTATTAAACCAACCACAGATTTTCAATATCCAGAATACACACAAAAGAAAGTCTCCAGATATCAATCAGGCTTTCTTATGGCATTATAGACTGGGTCACATCAATGAGACACGGTTGACTAAGTTACATAAAGAAGGATACTTGGATCCGTTCGAGTATCAGTCTTATGCCACTTGTGAATCTTGTCTCATGGGAAAGATGACAAAGACTCCGTTCACTGGACACGGAGAAAGAGCGAGCGAGCTCTTAGGACTCATACACAGTGACGTGTGTGGTCCAATGTCTACACATGCGAGAAGCGGTTATTCATACTTCATTACTTTCACAGACGATTTCTCTAGGTATGGACATGTCTTCTTAATGAAGCACAAATCCGAGGCCTTTGAGAAATTTCGGGATTACAATAATGAAGTTGAAAAACAAACAGGCAAAAGTATCAAGATCCTAAGATCGGATCGAGGTGGTGAATACTTGAGTGCCGAGTTCCTGGACTATTTAAAAGAGAATGGTATTCTCTCTCAGCGTACTCCTCCATACACTCCGCAACATAACGGTGTATAAGAAAGGAGGAATCGAACCCTATTGGATATGGTTCGTTCCATGATGAGTAAGGCTGAGTTACCGCGATCTTTCTGGGGATATGCACTAGAAACAGCTGCACATCTCTTGAACCAAGTTCCTACTAAGACTGTGCCTACCACACCATATCAGATGTTGAGTGGGAAGAAACCCTGTCTTAAAGCCTTTAAGACATGGGGATGTCCGGCTTTTGTAAAAAAGCAGCATGCGGACAAGCTCGAGGCACGCTCAGTACAGTGCAAGTTTGTGGGATACCCAAAGAACTCCAAGGGGTATCTATTCTATTACGCAGAGGAGCAAAAAGTCCTTGTTTCTCGTCATGCCCACTTCTTGGAAACTGAGTTTTTGGAAAATCAGATAAGTGGGAGCGCAGTAGAACTGGATGAAATTCCTGAACCTCAGACTATTACTGAAAGCTTAGTGGAACCAGAGGGTTCAAAAGAACACGACATTCCTATGCCGCTCCGTAGGAGTAGTAGGCAGTCTCATCCGCCCGAGAGATACTGCGGTTTTCTCATAGACGGGGATAGAGAGGATTGCATCATAGATTATGATGAGCCTACTAGCTTCCAGCAGGCGATTCAGAGCGTTGACTCGGTAAAATGGCTGGATGCAATGCGGACCGAAATGGAGTCCATGTACACCAACAAAGTATGGACGTTGGACATTGCTCCAGACGGGGTAAAACCCGTAGGATGCAAGTGGATCTTCAAAAGGAAGATTGGTGTAGATGGACAGGTTGAGACCTATAAAGCTAGACTTGTAGCAAAGGGTTTCCGTCAAAGACCTGGCTTGGACTATGACGAAACCTTTTCTCCAGTAGCTATGCTGAAATCCATTCGGATCCTTCTTGCCATTGCTGTCTTCCACGATTATGAGATTTGGCAGATGGACGTAAAAACCGCTTTTCTAAATGGAAATTTAGAGGAGTGTGTCTATATGGATCAGCCAGAGGGTTTCATTCAGAGTGCGAGCAGCGGAAAGGTGTGCAAGTTGCTTAAGTCCATTTATGGACTAAAGCAGGCGTCGCGGAGTTGGAACATCTGTTTTGATGAGACGGTCAAGGAATTTGACTTTATCAAAAATCCAGATGAACCATGCATCTATAGTAGAATTGTAGCGAGAACTGTAGTATTCCTTGTTTTATACGTGGATGACATTCTCTTAATAGGAAATGACATTCCTATGCTACAATCTATCAAGGGTTTCTTGTCACACAGGTTCTCCATGAAAGACCTGGGTGATGCCTCTTACATCCTGGGGATCCGGATCCATCGTGATAGATCCAAGAGGATATTAGGACTTTCACAGTCCAGGTACATCGACACCGTACTGAAAAGATTCAGTATGGAAGATTCCAAGCGCGGTAACCTACCGGCTTATCACGGGATCACCCTCTCTAAAGAGATGTCTCCCAAGACTGATTTGGAGAGGGATCGCATGTCTATTATACCCTACGCTTCTGCGGTAGGCTCTATAATGTATGCGATGTTGTGTACCAGACCGGATGTAGCTTATGCACTGAGTGTAGTAAGCCGGTATCAGTCAAACCCTGGGGAGAAACATTGGATAGCAGTAAAGAACATTCTCAAGTACCTGAGAAGGACTAAGGAGATGTTCTTGGTGTATGGCGGAAAAGACCTCCAGATCGAGGCCTTTGCTGACTCCAGCTTCCAGAGTGACAAGGATGATTCCAAGTCCATGTCGGGTTTTGTCTTTACCCTCAATGGAGGGGCGGTGTGTTGGATGAGTTCCAAACAGGAAACCGTTGCAGACTCGACTATGGAAGCGGAATACATCGCTGCATCTGATGCCGCAAAAGAAGCTGTCTGGATGAGGAAGTTCTTAAAAGAACTTCAGGTGGTTCCGTCCATTGTTGACCCAGTACCTCTGTATTGCGACAACAACGGGGCTATAGCTTTAGCAAAGGAACCCAGGTCCCATCAGAGATCCAGGCACATCTTGAGACGGTATCACCTGATCAGGGAGATCGTGGATCGCAAGGAGATCGAGGTTCGGAGGGTTGCTTCAGAAGAGAACACTGCAGATCCATTCACCAAGGCCTTACCCCAGACTCAGTTCGAGCGGCTGATCGAGATGATAGGTCTTCGATACGCCAGTACATGGCCTTAGTGCAAGTGGGAGATTGTTAGTGTATATGCCCTAGAGGCCATTACTGTATCATACTAGTTTGTATATTACTTGATGGAAGCTTGGGATATTCACCTTGTATAAACAATCTTGCTCAATATAGTAGTATGCTACTTGGTTTGTTTCTACTTCAATGTGTACTTGTGTTTATTTCAGTATATCACTTATACGCATTAGTGGAGCCCTTAGGATCTTTGCTTGATTACCAGCGTTGTGATGGCAGTCACACTAGTGGGGGCTGGGTAATCTATAAGCACATCCTTATACAGGTCCCTAGTCGCAGGACTATCGAGACAGGGCATCGATACTCCGGAGTAGACTAGCGTATGCGCTTCTCATCCCAGTATGGGAGATGGTCTGTCCCACAGCCATCAGTACGTCGTACTGGAGATAGTATACGGGTGCTCGTTAGGTTACGAGTACACTGGACAGGACTCGTCGGGAACTGACAGGTTGGTACTATACCTATCGTTAGTTATCAGTTCCCAGGCGACATGAGTACAGCTTAGTCCGCTGACTTGACACTGGCACTTCGCCTCGAGTGTGTTCCCACTGCACTTTGATCACTACCCTACCACGGCTCAAAGGAGTCGTGCAAACAGGTGGTGGTTGGGTGCAGTCCCGAAGCACTTGGAGGCAGTGACGGTTAGACAGGATTCGTCTCTCCCGGTATTGGGGGTTGACATCGCGCTGTGTCTAGGAGAGCCATTACACGAGTAGTCCCTGGCCAGGGCAAGCGAGATATACTGGTAGGTTTCCAGTGTTATCTCAGGGTGTTTTGGGCTTCACTCCGACACGACTTGTACCGCTATTGGGGGACTGACGTTTTACCGCCCCTAGGC
This sequence comes from Agapanthus africanus, assembly GCA_030015575.1. Taxonomy (NCBI): domain Eukaryota; kingdom Viridiplantae; phylum Streptophyta; class Magnoliopsida; order Asparagales; family Amaryllidaceae; genus Agapanthus; species Agapanthus africanus. Next base: position 860,134,584 of record JASDDO010000024.1, on the reverse strand, counting down.
CCGACATGCGATGTATCAGACGAACAGACTGGACTGCACGGAGACTGTCACATTCAGACTCAGTAGGAGTTCAGATGGGGTTTCACCTCGTCAGCCTTCTTGTCGACATCTACCTGGGGACCGTTACGCACAGCTAGTGCCGCTTGCGGTCTGTGGTTAAACCCACTGCCAGCGTAGTGTCGAGTCTTTAGAGTCCCACACAGAAGGTATTCGCCTCTGGGCAAAACAGAGTAGAGGTCGCATGGTTTTGCGACAGGGTTCGTTCTCATCCGCGCACTTGTGCACGTTTGGAGTCCGGACGGATATTACTGGCTGGCTCTGGTTTGAGTCAGATACCGGTATATGTTTTGGGGTTGCTTTTATCTCTCAGTATTCATGTTCCTCGGAACAAGGATGCAGGTGTGTATGCACAGTTTTTTGAGGAAGAGGAAGATGACTTTCATTAGGGTTTCGGAACGGGTGCGTATGCACAGTTGACAGTCGTCTTTTTCCAAACCCTAATGGATTTGTTATATCAATTAATAATATATAATAAAATGAAATTGTGTCATGGTTGGTTTTTATGTTGACTTGTTGACCATGGTTGACTTGTTGACCATGGTTGAAGTTTTGACCATCATCATTACAAAAGAAAGATGCTCTTTGATTCTAGCAAATTCATTTAATGTTTGAAATGATAATGGTCATTCTAAAACTTTCCATCAACCTTTTCATTTTCATTATTATTATTATTGATAATTCTTTTTCTTTTGGATTATGGTTGCAAGAAAGAAAAAGGATAGCTCATTCTATCATATTCATTCTCTCTCTTCACTTCATCTTCTTCTTCCTCTAGCTAAAGAGAAACATTCTCATGTGTTGAGAATCCTTCTCTTTAAAAAGAAAAGCACCCCTTAGACACTCTCTACTTATTCTAGGTTCAAGGTTTAGCAAGCCGGAAACCCTAGTTCACTCAAAGCACGAGGAAGAGCCCAAAGGTTGAACTCTCGAGGTGGATCCATCTTCGACGGAAGAAGGCGACAAAAAGAGAACCATCAACCTCTACAAAGTTTGAAGAAGAAGGAGATCAAGTTTAGGTATAACCATCTTCATCCGAGTAGCTAACTCTCTTTAGCAAAGTATGCTAGTTTTAGTTTAGTTAAAGATCCCGATTTTGCTTAGTCCATGTTGCCCCTTGCGCTAAAAATTTGATTTTTATACCGTTTCCGCCTCCCCGTAAGAACCGGGGGTCGCAACGTGGACTTACAGTAGGCACCCGTAAAATTTGATTTGTGCATGTTTGATCACTTGTGAGACTCCATATGAGTGCCTAGGAACCCTACAGTGGTATCAGAGCCTAGCTAGAGCCTTAGGCGAAGTCCCGACGGAATCAGAAGTCCGATCGACCCAAAACCCCGACTTTGAATATGCTCTCTGTACATTTTCTAATTTCGAGGATTTTTCCACATTAAAAATATCCAGAAAAATCAGCAGGCTAATTTAAGAATTTCTGTGAATTTCGATGGAGTAATTCCATCAAAGAGCCGCGGATCCGCGGCACGAGCATTGCTCGTGCGGCGGATCCGCGGCCAGTTTGTCGTTTTGTGCATCCTCTGTTACACAGTAATTCTTAGTTATCTGTGCTGGATTTCCTGGGGATTTTAATAATTTTTTCCAGAGTTGCATTTTCTGGGTTGTATTGGGGACTCGGTGTATTCGATCGGACTGTCTAATTTTTGTCGGTGTGCTTTTCCGGGTATTCTTAGAATATGTTAAAAGGTTCGACCGGATATAAATACCCACTTTTTCCCCTGCCGGGAAATTTCCAATTGTTGGATTTTTCCGTAGTTTAACGACGTTCTAAGTAGTGCAAGTAACGCGATGGACCCTCTAGAAGACAACAAACCTTAACTCGATTATGTGACCGTCTTGAACTGCCCTTTGAACCTTCGGGTTTGGGGCAGTACGGCGTGCCACATGTGAGGCGTTGGCTTGACCCTTCTACGGCTGGACCGTTGGTACTAAGGCACGAACTGAATGTTGTTAGACTTATTTCATGTGTTGAGCTATATCGGGAAAACTTGGGTGTTCGATTGTTCGATCGAAAAGTTTAGCATTTTCTATTTATCCGGAATGTGATACAATAATTGGAATTCACAAATAGTTATGAGATAACGGAATGAATATTATAAACATAGCAGTTTAGTCTCACTTGATCGGTTGCCACGGAATTTTGATGTGATCAAAAGTCCGTCGCAATCACGTAGTGTACGCGGATACTCGCCGGGTAAACTTGATAGACAGCCTCACTCCATAGCCCCGACCAAGTGACTGTAGGAGAACCCCGTCGCCGAAAGCATCCGTTCGGGTGCTCGCTCAATACCCTGGTGGCCGTTACGTTTAGCAGACCGCTTGCGGCTTATGGGTGTTTGATATGATCATCACCTACTGCCAGCGTATTGACGAGTCTTTAGAGTCCTACGCAGAGGTTTCCTGGCTCAAGCGAAATGAAATAGGAGCGCATATGGGATATGTGCGGGACCGAGAATAATACCAGTATGTGATACTGTATTCGATTCTTGCGATTTGTGACATTGATCGGTTATATGCGATATAGCCGGGTTATCGGATCAAGTGTTGATTCGATAAGTTGTTACTATGGATATTAGTCGGTTATATGCGATATGACCGGATCGTTAAATCAAGTATTGATTTAATGATTTAATGTATAATTATATATTAGATATATTACTTTACATTGACTAATATTGTTCACTTTAAATGGATTTTCTCACTTGAAGTGCACATTGTATATGTGATATATTTTTGTACATTTGTTTGTATCATGTTTGATGATACATGCAACCTTGGGTGTGTGTATGCTATACACTATGTTTAGTGAATGGTTAGGGTTTCATTTCATTTATTTATCTTTTCATTTTTGGTTAAAAGAAAAGGAAAACAAAATGGTTGTTTTTAGAACTTTCTTGATGCTTCATGCATCTTTGACTAAAATGACCATTTTGTCTTCATCTCCTAAACCTAACCATTCAACTAACCTTAGTTCATTCTCTACAGTTAACCATGGTTGCTATATGATAAGAATCACTTTGATTTTCTATTTTTAACATTCTTATCATAATCTTTTCTTCTTCTTCTCCTTCTTCAAGATGAAGAAAAGCTTGCTACCATCAATGGTGAAATGAGAAAAAGAGTGAGAAATCCAATTCTAAAGTGAACCCACTTCCTATTTCTTCATCCTCTACCACTTGCCAAGTAGTATAGGGTGTTTTTTTCACAAGTTTCATGACTTGGTGAAGTTGGAGTTTGATCTTGTGTTGCCTCGACGTAGATCATCTTCGGCATCGAAGTCGACGACCTAGCCCGACCATTTCTCCGATGAAGCCGACGCTAGAGTCCGGGATCCGATGATTGCAGCGAGGGGACATCATCATGGAGCTAGAGAAGTGGTGGACCGGACCTACAAAGGTTGTATTTTCCGTTCACTCATAGTTAAGATGTTAACTAGTTGCATGTTTCGCTTAAACTCTAGTCAACGATCCGTATTAGGGTTTCTCGGCACTTGTAAAATTTGAATTTGGCATGGTTGATGCCTTGTGAGACCTCATTAGTGTGCCTAGGAACCCTACAGTGGTATCAGAGCCTAGCTAGAGCCTTAGGCGATGCGTAGACGAAGTTACAAACCCGATCGAACCCGAAACCCTAGATTTCATCCACTCTCTGTACATTTTTAAAAATTGTGGATTTTTGTGAATTAAAAATATGCAGAAAAATCAGCAGGTGTTTCTAGGAGTTACTGTGAAATTCGAGTGGCTAATTCGTCTAAAGCGTGGCGGAACTGCGGTACGAGCATGCCTCGTGCGGCGGTTCCGCGGCCATTCTGTCGCATCACGTTTTGAAATTTGCACAGTAATTCCTATATTTTATTGCTATATTTTCTGGGAATTTTTAATGTTTACTCAAGAGTTGAGTTTTCTGGGTTGTATTGGGAATTCGTAGATTCGATCGGATTATCAGACTTTGTCTATGTGTCTTTCCGGGTAATTTTAGAATATGTTAAAAAGTTCGACCGGATATAAATACCCACTTTTTCCCCTGCCGGGAAATTTCCAATTGTTGGATTTTTCCGTAGTTTAATAACGTTCTAAGTAGTGCAAGTAACGCGATGGTCCCTCTAGAAGACAACAAACCTTAACTCGATTATGTGACCGTCTTGAACTGCCCTTTGAACCTTCGGGTTTGGGGCAGTACGGCGTGCCACATGTGAGGCGTTGGCTTGACCTTTCTACGGCTGGACCGTTGGTACTGAGGCATGAACTGGATGTTTTTAAACTTGTTTCATGTGTTAAGTTGTTTCGGGAAAACTTAGGTGTTTGAATGTTCGATCGGAAAGTTTAACATTTTCTATTTATCTGGAATGGGATACAATACTTGGAATTCACAAGTAGTTATGCGATAACTAATATGAATGTTATAAACATAGCACTTTAGTCTCAAATGATCGGTTGCCACGGAATTTTGATGCGATCAAAAGTCCGTCGCAATCACGTAGCGTACGCGGATACTCACCGGGTAAACTTAATAGACAGCCTCACTCCATAGCCCCGACCAAGTGACTGTAGGAGAACCCCGTCGTCGAAAGCATTCGTTCGGGTGCTCGCGGCAGCGGTGTTCTGCCTTGGTGCACTTCGTCGGCGGCATCGGGGGTGCAGCCGTCTACTGAAGTTTGCGACGAGTATTCGATCAGGATGTCGGGAATCTTGTTGAATTTCCCGACTTGATATTGAAAAGAGTTTTCGATAATGAGACTAAAATGCGGGGTTTATAATTGTTAGGCATGCGATGTCTAAGTAATTCATTTGATTAGGCATGCGATGTCTAAAGGGGTTGCGGATTCCAACTGTTGTAGTTTTACACTTTCTTTTCTGTGACCGTAAGTGTAATATGTGATATCGCCGGTTTCGTTGCTATATGTCAACGACAATTGGGATACGCATATTTACTTACGTTGATGACATGTGATGTTATGTGTTGCTGAATATGTTATATTGGATCGCCGTGTTTGAATAGCCGGGTTTTTTTTTGTGAGATAAGTGTTTTTCATTTTCATTCATGTAAAAACTTGTATGTAATATTCTTTTATTGGGGCACTTCCAGGTTGCGGAAGATGTCACCATTTGTATATTATTTACTTTTCCGCACTAGGATAGACCCAAGGAGGGGAGCACAAGTAACCGGGTTCTAGGGTCCAGAGGGAGACCATCTCGAGGAGTCGAGTCCGGGTCTCCTAACTCTAGAATTGGTAGGGTTGCTTGCCGCTCTCGTAGGGGTTTAGGGGTGTGGGTTTGGATATTCATCGCGACCGTGGAATCCGTGTTTTATACTGGCTCGTATTAAAAACACGGACGTCCTAGTATATCCAATATTTCATATGATATTTTCTGCTGCGTTATCTGTGATGTGATCATGTGATATGTTCTGTGATAAATACAGTATATAGTATATATGATATATTATATAGACGTTACTTATGTTTTACACTTGCGCTAGCCCTGCCTCGCTCTGTCGTTAGTTACCTAACCTAACGGTGCACGAGGGGACATCGAGGCGAATGCGGATGGCATAAGTGTACGTCGTATTTATCTGTGATGTTTAGGTGATTTAAATGATGGGACTTCATTAATATGATTAATGAAAGAAAAGAAACCTAAGATGTTGTGGAATCGAATTTCAAAAATAAAAACAGGTAGCTACAGTTCTTGCTTTGCATCGCGGTGTTCCTTGTAGAACATCCTGCACCTTATTCGATAAGGAAAGGGCCGAGATCCCTTCACCGGGAGTGACCCCTTTAGCAATAACTGGCAGATGCTACAACCCTCGGTTTGTCTTTTGATTGCTTCTATAGATTCTGCTTTGCATAGTGATATATATGATATATCCCGCACCTTATTCGATGAGGAAAGGGCCGACGATCCCTTCACCGGGAGTGACCCCTTTAGCAAAACTAGAAAAGCCTAAAAAACACTCCATTTTAAAATCATTTGATTCTACAACGATATCAAGTTCATTACGCAATAGGTTTTCAGAAAAACCTGTCGTAGCCCTCCGTCATTTCAGATAAGTTGTATATAGTATTCATGCTGCATTTGTTGGCTTTCGTCAAGGTGCAGTGTGCGGTAGTTATATGCTGCTTATCTGCTGCATACGATGCGATTTGATTAGGGTAATCGTGCGGCTTTGTTGGCTTTCGTCAAGGGTCGTGAGGGTGGGTTTAATTCAATCAGGAAATGACGGGTTGAACTTGACTAGCGGGCTATGATTTGTTGGCTTTCGTCAAGGTCATAGCACGTTAGGGGCAAAAATATTATCGGGAATTTCAAGTGTTGAAATTTGCAATGAGTTGCATACCTTCTATGAGATAGTTGGATCCCGATACCCGCTGCGAGTAAGAGTTACTCCTGGGAGAGTTTTACACATTACAATTAGCCGATCAAGTAGGTGTCTAGAAAGGTGTCAACGGGGTTACGCCTCTGGGAAAACGAGGTTTACTGTAATTAGGTCCGTGCGAAAGCACGGGGAACCTCCCTCAAAGTACCGACACTGGCCTGGCTGAAAGATTGGCGAACTTGTAGCGTGTAATTAATCCCGGCTAGTCTTTCCTTTTAGGGTTTGAAGGAAGATGTGATAAAAAGCAGTGGGAGCCATCCTGATTAGATAAAATAATAACCAATCTGATCTTGCAAGAGCATACGCTGAGTGTTTTCTTCTCTCTCTCTCCAGGTAGCGACCATATCACGCCTTAATCAAGATAATAAAACGGATATATTGACCGAACCCGCTTGTTATACTAAGCTGGGGAACGTTGGTCCCGCTCCAACTTATAAATGTTATAAGACAGAGCAGGAAATTGGGGAATACCAGATTTCCCGTGCCGCCCAAACGAAGAAAGTGCATATGATGCATCTTCTTCGGGTGTGTTCATTACAAAGAACCATTTCTCAGTATCCTCTGCATCCTGGGTATTTGATACCGGATCAGGATCCCAGATATGTAATCTGTTATATAGGGCTACAGAAAGGTAGAGAACTGAGAACGGGTGATAAGTTTCATGAGACAGAAAACAGGGCAAGTGTTGCAGCTAAGTCTGTTGGTCACTGTCACCCTGTATTACAAATACATTGATTCTGAACAAATGTTATTAGATACCGAACCTGATATACAAAATCATATCAGTCTCTTTATCAGTAAAGAAATGATAAAATTTTGTATTGTTGGATAATGTTTTGAACATTTCCTATATCAAAAGTTGACCGGATCAGGCACGTTATCTAAAAGCATTAATGTTCTAAATCAAACTACAGTTCCTAGTATACAGAACACACACAAGAGGAAGAATTCAGAAATGAACGAATCCTTCTTGAGGCATTGTAGACTAGGTCATATCAATGCGACCCGACTGGCTGAAGTTATATGCTAGATGCATATTTAAATCAGTTTGAATTTACATCTTGTGAAAACTTGCCGGTCATGTCACAAAGATAAGATGACCATAGCTCTGTTTACTGGAAACAGAGAAAGAGTTAGTGAACTCTTGGGATGATACATGTTGATGTATGTAGGTCCCCTGTCTACACATGCCAAGACCGGTTCTTTGTACTTCATTACATTCTCTGATGATCTCTCAAGATTCAGACATATGTTCCTGTTGAAACACAAGTCCGAACCTTTTGAGATATTCACAGAATATGATTTAGAAGTAGAGAACCAAAATACGGGTATAAGTATTATGTCCTTTGATGTGATCGAGGAGGAGAATACTTGAGCACGGAAATCCTAGACTATTCTAAAGGAGAATGAGATTCTCTCTCAGAATTACTCCTCCGTATACACCATAGCACGATAGTATATCGGGGCGGAGCAATAGCACCCTATGTGATATGGTATGCTCTATGATGAGTACTACTGAGTTTCCTATTTTCCTTTTGGGAGTTATGCACTTGAGAAGCTGCATACCTATTGAATAGGATTCAAATCAAATCAGTTGCCTACCACTTCATATGTGATATGGAAAGGGAAGAGCCTATATCTTAAGTTCGTTAAGATTTTGGGTTGTCCAGCCTATGTCTAAAAGCAAAATCCGGACAAGCTCGAGGCAAGGTCTGTTATGTAGAACTGGAAATGTTCCAGCTATACAAACTGCAGCTGATGATTTGGTAGAACCAAAGGATTCAATAGTTACCAACGAACCTCAGCCTCTCCGCCGATCTAGTAGGGATCCTCACCCACCTGAGAGATACTTCCGTTTCTCTATGACAGTGGGAGCGAGAATTGCATCATGAGATGATGACCCAACTAGTTTCGAGCTGGCCATCAGGAGTGGGACTCTGTAAGAATGGCTGGATGCTTAGCGATCTGAGATGGAATTCTTATACACCAGCAAAGTATGGACTTTGGCTGCTATATCTGAAGGGTTAAATCCCCATTAGGAGCAAGTATATCTTGAGAAGATTACTTGGTGTAGATGGAAAAGTTGAGACTTTCAAAGCTAGACTTGTTAAAGGTTTTCGTCATCGACCAGGCGTGGATAATGATGAAACCCTTTTCAGTGGCTATGCTTAAGTCCATCCAGATCCTACTTGCCATGGCTACATACCATGACTACGATATCTGGTGGTTGGGTGTCATGACTGCTTTTCTAAAATGATGTTTTAGAAAAGAGCGTCTGTAAGTACACAGCCAGAGGGCTTCGTAGACAGTGGGAGCAACGGAAACGTGTACAAGATGCTTTATAAGATTAAAGCAGGCATCGCGGAGTTGGAACATCTGGTTTTGATGAGTTAGTCAAAGAGTTTGACATCATCAAAATGGTAGATGAACCTTGTATATACAAAAAGGTAGTAGGGAGTATGGTGGTGATTCTCGTAGAGCACGTAGATGACATACTCTTGATAGGGAAGTAGTTTCCTATGCTACGCTCGGTCAATCTCCGCTTATCATAAGGATTCTCCATATAGGATCAAAGTGATACCTCCTAAATCCTGAGTTTTCATCTATGAGATAGATGTAATTGGATGCTAGGATTCTCACTAGTAGTAGTGAGATGGTATCAATCGATCCTGGGGAGAATCACTGGAAAGGTTCCAGGGTGATAAGGACGACTGAATGTCAGTCACAGGCATTGTCTTTACCCAAGTAAAGGGACGGTATGTTGGAAGAGTTCCAAGCTAGATACCGTGACATACTATACGATAAAGGCTCGATACATCGCTACTTAAGATACTACCAAAGAGGCAGTCTGGATGTATATTTGTTCATGAGATGAACTTCGTTCCTCCCATTGTGTGACAATGGAGTTGTGGCTTATGCCAAGGAACGTCCGTCCCATCAGTGATCCTGACATATTCTAAGGCAGTATCACCTGATCATGGAGATGATTGATCTTCAGGGGATCGAGGTTAGGAGAGTAGACTCAGAGGACAACACGGCGGATCCACTCACAAAGGCCTTTTCCCAGAGAGAGACTTTTATGGGATGGTTGAGTATGAGATACTACAACCACTGCTACAGATGGCCCTAGTGCAAGTGGGAGATTGTTAATTATATGTATGCCCTAGAGGCCATTACTGTACATAGGATGTATATTGTAGTGGATGCCGGGACATATATAGGGAGGACTTTCTTGCTCGACATGATAGTATGCTATCTGGTTGCTCTTTATCTTAACGTGTACACTGATTGCCTCTCTATTACATGTTGGTAAAGCCCTTAGGATGTGTACTTGATTACCTGGACTATGATGCGGATCATACTGGTGGGGACATGGTAGTCCATAAGTACATCCTTCAAGGTCCCTAGTCGTGGGTGTATTGAGACGGGGCATCGATATACCAGAGTAGACTAGCGTATACCTTCTCGACCCATACAGATGGGCGATGGATGATCCCATATCCATTGGTGTTTGACATCAGAGATGATATACGGGTGCTCGGTGGAGACTGGGTACACTGGACGGACTCGCCGAGAACTCCCAGATAGTATTATACTTTACGTCAGATGGCAGTTCTCTGGTGACACTGGTACAGGTTAGTCTGTAGACCCGAGATCGTCATAGAGTCTTGTGTGATTCCCACTGTGCTTTGATTTCCACCTTACCACGTCCAAGAGGGCGTGCAAAATAGTGGTTTTTGTGTATAGTCCCGAATCACATGGAGGCAATAAGCGATAGGAGGGGTTTCGTCTCTCACGGTATAGGGAGTTGATGTTGTGCTGTGTTCGATTGGCTATAACCGGAAATCCCTGGCCAGGGTTGCTGAGATTTACTGGTAAGTGTTACCAGTAGTTTCTCGAACTGTTATAGACCTCATATCGATACGACTTATCGAGTTATTGGGGTCTGACGTTTACCACCTCTAGGCGAGATATGCGACATATCAGACGAACAGACCGGACTGTACGGTAAGTGTTGCTGGTTGGATTCACAGGAGTGTGAGCGGGCTTGCTCGTCGATCTTCTGATCGCTCAATACCCTGGTGGCCGTTACGTTTAGCAGACCGCTTGCGGCTTGTGGGTATTTGATATGATCATCACCTACTGCCGGCGTATTGACAAGTCTTTAGAGTCCTACGCAGAGGTTTCCTGGCTCAAGCGAAATGAAATAGGAGCGCATATGGGATATGTGCGGGACCGAGAATAATACCAGTATGTGATACTGTATTCGATTCTCGCGATTTGTGACATTGATCGGTTATATGCGATATAGCCGGGTTATCGGATCAAGTGTTGATTCGATAAGTTGTTACTAATTATATTAGTCGGTTATATGCGATATGACCGGATCGTTAAATCAAGTATTGATTTAATGATTTAATGTATAATTATATATTAGATATATTACTTTACATTGACTAATATTGTTCACTTTAAATGGATTTTCTCACTTGAAGTGCACATTGTATATGTGATATATTTTTGTACACTTGTTTGTTTCATGTTTGATGATACATGCAACCTTGGGTGTGTGTATGCTATACACTATGTTTAGTGAATGGTTAGGGTTTCATTTCATTTATTTATCTTTTCATTTTTGGTTAAAAGAAAAGGAAAACAAAATGGTTGTTTTTAGAACTTTCTTGATGCTTCATGCATCTTTGACTAAAATGACCATTTTGTCTTCATCTCCTAAATCTAACCATTCAACTAACCTTAGTTCATTCTCTACACTTAACCATGGTTGCTATATGATAAGAATCACTTTGATTTTCTATTTTTAACATTCTTATCATATTCTTTTCTTCTTCTTCTCCTTCTTCAAGATGAAGAAAAGCTTGCTACCATCAATGGTGAAATAAGAAAAAGAGTGAGATATCCAATTCTAAAGTGAACCCACTTCCTATTTCTTCATCCTCTACCACTTGCCAAGTAGTATAGGGTATTTTCTTCACAAGTTTCATGACTTGGTGAAGTTGGAGCTTGATCTTGTGTTGCCTCGACGTAGATCATTTTCGGCATCGAAGTCGACGACCTAGCCCGACCATTTCTTCGATGAAGCCGATGCTAGAGTCCGGGATCCGATGATCACAGCGAGGGGACGTCATCATGGAGCTAAAGAAGTGGTGGACCGGACCTACAAAGGTTGTATTTTCCGTTCACTCATAGTTAAGATGTTAACTAGTTGCATGTTTCGCTTAAACTCTAGTCAACGATCCGTATTAAGGTTTCTCGGCACTTGTAAAATTTGAATTTGGCATGATTGATGCCTTGTGAGACCTCATTAGTGTGCCTAGGAACCCTACAATTAGCGATATATTAAAAGAAATATACACACATATTAAGATAGATCCAAACCAAGTAGCATACTACTATATCGAGCAAGACTGTCATAAATCCGTGTATATATCTCAAGCTTCCAAAATGTAATATACAAACCAGTACTATACAATAATGTCCTCTAGGGCAATCACACTAACAATCTCCCACTTGCACTAAGGCCATGTGCTGGCATATCGCAGACCTATCATCTCGAATAGCCTCTCGAACTGCATCTGAGGGATGGCCTTTGTGAATGGATCTGCAGTGTTGTCCTCTGTAGCAACCCTACAAATCTCGATCTCCCGACGATCCACGATCTCCCTGATCAGGTGATACCGCCTCAAGATGTGTCTGGACTTCTGATGGGACCTGGGTTCCTTTGCTAAAGCTATAGCCCCGTTGTTGTCACAATACAGAGGTATTGGATCAACAACGGACGGAACCACCTGAAGTTCTGTTAAGAACTTCCTCATCCAGACTGCTTCTTTTATGGCATCAGAAGCTGTGATATACTCCGCTTCCATCGTCGAGTCAGCAACGGTTTCCTGTTTGGAACTCTTCCAACACACCGCCCCTCCATTGAGGGTAAAGACATAACCTGACATGGATTTGGAGTCATCCTTGTCACTCTGGAAGCTGGAGTCAGCAAAGGCCTCGATCTGGAGGTCTTATCCACCGTAAACCAAGAACATATCTTTAGTCCTTCTCAGGTAGTTGAGAATATTCTATACCGCTATCCAGTGCTTCTCCCCAGGGTTTGACTAATACCGACTTAACACACTCAGTGCATAAGCTACATGGTCTGGTACACAACATCGCATACATTATGGAGCCTACCGCAGAAGCGTAGCGTATAATAGACATGCGATCCCTTTCCAAATCAGTCATGGGAGATATCTCTTTGGAGAGGCTGATTCCATGACAAGCCGGTAAATTACCGCGCTTTAATCTTCCATATTGAATCTTTTCAGTATGGTGTCGATGTACCTGGACTGCGAAAGTCCCAACATCCTTTTAGATCTATCACGATAGATCCGGATTCCCAGAATGTAAGAGGCATCACCCAGGTCTTTCATGGAGAACCTGTGTAACAAGAACCCGTTAACAGATTGTAGCATAGGAATGTCATTTCCTATCAAGAGAATGTCATCCACGTACAAGACGAGGAATACAACAGTTCGTGCTACAATCTTACTATAAATACATGGCTCATCTGAATTTTTGATAAAGTCAAATTCTTTGATTGTCTCATCAAAACAGATGTTCCAACTCCGCGATACCTGCTTTAGTCCATAAATGGACTTAAGCAACCCGCACACTTTCCTGCTGCTCCCACTCTGAATGAAACCCTCTGGCTGGTCCATATAGACACACTCCTCAAAATTTCCATTTAGAAAAGCGGTTTTTACGTCCATCTGCCAAATCTCATAATCATGGAAGGCAGCAATGGCAAGAAGGATCCGAATGGATTTGAGCATAGCCACTGGAGAAAAGGTTTCATTATAGTCCAAACCAGGTCTTTGACGAAAACCCTTTGCAACAAGTCTAGCCTTATAGGTTTCAACCTGTCCATTTACACCAATCTTCCTTTTGAAGATCCATTTGCAGCCTACGGATTTTACCCCTTCTAGAGCAATGTCCAAAGTCCATACTTTGTTGGTGTACATGGACTCCATCTCGGTCCGCATTGCATCTAGCCATTTTACCGAGTCAGTGCTCTGAATGGTCTGCTGGAAGTTAGTCGGCTCATCATTATCAATGGTGCAATCCTCTCTATCCCCGTCTACAAGAAAACCGTAGTATCCCTCAGGCGGATGAGACAGCCTACTACTCCTGCAGAGAGGTGCGGGAATGTCCTATTCTTTTGAAACTTCTGGTTCCACCAAACTTTCAGTAATAGCTTGTGGTTCTGGAACTTCTACCAGTTCTATTGCGCTCCCACTTGTTTCTTTTTCTAAAAACTGATGTTCCAGAAAGTGGGCATGACGAGAAACAAAAACCTTTTGTTCCTCTGCGTAATAGAAAAGATACCCGTTGGTGTTCTTTGGGTATCCCATAAATTTACACAGTACTGAGCGTGCCTCGAGTTTGTCCGCATGCTGCTTTTTAACAAAAGCTGGACATCTTTTTAGTCTCTTGATATTTTGGAAGGCTTTTAAATAAAAAAAAACCCGTTATTTCTTATAAGGCATATAGCTAATGTTTTGAGAAAATTGATTTATATTTAATCTATATATATTATGATTTTACTATCATTCAAACAGAACCTCACTTATGCAAAACATTTTCATATCCAAAATGATATTCAATCTCAAGCTCAATAGTTCAGCCTTATAGAAAGATTGTACTGTTATTGTGCTAAACATATCTCTCATCTTGTTTAAGAGAGAAAGATCTTCCCTACTTGTAAGAGGTTATGAGTTTCGTGGGAAGAAGCAGAAAAGTGTAAGGGTTTCTCCGCCCGGTGAAACGAGGGTTATAGTGAAAGGAAAAAGTCCTAAGGACGGGGCCTTAGGTAGTGGACTAAGCAAAGGTTGCCAAACCACTCTAAATCGAGCATGTCACAGTTTGCACTTATTTTCTCTGTACTTTATTATCTTGCAAATATTTTGCTGCAATTATCATTATATTATTATTGTTTAAATTGCTCAAACATTTTTTTGTAAGTTTTAAAGTCAAAATTTTTAGTCAAACCCTATCCACCCCCTCCAGGATTATTAGCGCACTTTCATTTGGTATCAGTGCTTCGTGCTTTTTCTAGGTCTAACAACCTAGATCTAAACATCATGGACTATGATGTCCTTAACCTCGACCGTGATGTCTTTAAACTAACGTTGGACTGTGGGGTCCTTAAACTTATGGACTATCATGTCCTTAACCTCGACCGTGATGTTTTTAAACTAACGTTAGACTGTGGGGTCCTTAAACTCACGGACTATGATGTGCTTAACCTCGACTGTGATCTCTTTAAACTAACGTTGGACTGTGGGGTCCTTAAACTCACGGACTATGATGTCCTTAACCTTGACCGAGATGTCTTTAAACTAACATTGGACCGAGATGTCCTTAAACTAACATTGGACCACCATGTCCTTAAACTGGTAATCGACCGCAATGTCTTTAAACTAACATTAGACCACCATGTCCTTAAACTGGTAATGGACCACCATGTCCTTAAACTGGTCATCGACCGAAATGTCCCTAAACTAAACAATAGAGCCCAAATGCTCTTTTGTCGGATCTAAACGGTCCCGTTAAGTTGATCTTAGTCTGAAATTAGACTAACGTATGCTTAGCGAACATTTAAGTTGATCTTAGTCTCAAATGAGACTAACGTATCCTTAAACCCAACGCCCAAACCCAAATTTAAGAAAATACGGATTTGGACTAATCCACGCCCTACGGGCGACGACATAAATTAGTCTCCGTATACAATCCACGGGCAAGCACAAACAAACCAAACACCCACGACACGAAGTGACCATCTGGAGAAGGAGAAAGTTGTTACCGCGATGCGGTAGCGTAATTAACTGCAAGGGCTTGCTCCTGTAAGGAAGAGCGTCCCCACAATCAAAAACCCCTCAAACGAGGGGAAATCTGACGAAGTCTGCTACATCGGCCGCATCCGTTTAAACCTTCGATACATGGTGCCGTAAATCAACTTGGCATCTTCGGAGAGGTGGACGGATAGCACCAATTAGCATCTGCCCCGAAATTCAGGCAAGACGTTTGTCGTCCCGTGTTTTGGAGGGGAACAGTGGTTTCTCATGATGTGATTTCGAGACGTCCACCATGAGTTTTCTCGGTTCTGAGCTTGTTTTCGAGACCCGATTCGAGGAGTTGGACGAACCATCTGCAGGTACATGGTGGACCCGGTAAGGTACCTCGAGGTAAGATCGTGGGGATGACGATGAGCCTGGTAGGAGGGAGCACTACCCACCGGTGATAGTTTGGACCCGGCGGTTATCCGGAGGATACCGACCGGAGTCGTGAGATGGATATAGGCCAATCCGGACTGACGGAGCCCATGGGCCGATCCGGACTGACGGAGCCCAAGATATGTGGATTTACGTGTCGATGCTGGACACAGGTTTCATGATGTTTCGAGTGTCGATATTAGACACTTAGGTTCCATGAGATTGACGGATATGAGGGCGATCAGAGTGACGGCGCCTGAGATATTTAGATTTGGGGTGTCGTTGTTGGACACCGGATTTGATGATGATGATCCATTGATGGGGATTATATTTTATTTCACACTCAGGATTTATTATGACATGCACTTTTTCATGTAGTTGCTGTACCCTGGTGGTGTACCTTGAGCATGATTTGTTGCATATCCGTATCGTTATACTTATGCCATCAGATTACATATTTCAGATTATCGTTTTTCATGCATGCTTGCGATCATCTGTATGATGTTATTTACTATTCACGAGTTAGAAACTCACCTCTGTTGTGCCACAGTATTTTGCAAGCTTGACCCTCAGAGTAGTCACGGCAGGGCTCCTTATTGCATCTACTTCTGCGGATGCCGCTACTGTTGGTCGTGATTTTGTTATAGGTGGGTTTTTGCGGTTATCCGTATGATTCCGTTGAATATCTTATTTTGTATCTAGTACTCTCTATCTGCCACTTACATTTATATGACTTAGAGACGAGATTGTGAGAATCGATATTATATTATTGGTGACTCTTGGTGTCGCGCTCGTGTGAGCCGGCTTTTATTTCATGTTGCGATGTTGTTGTACTTTCTCTTTGCTTATTTCTTCGCTACGGCGTCGTATATATACCTGTTGTGGTTGTGTTCCGCCTTTTGGCGTGAGTTGCTCCCACTTGGGAATGCCTTTTATTTATTCTATGCTTGTACCCGTTTGGGGATAGTTTTTAGAAAGGAGAAGCTGCCTAAATTTTTAAGAAAATAAATTTAAGTTGAGATTTTATAACTTGAGATTTTAAAATGTTTTTAATCACTTTACTTCTTTTCTTGGTTTAGATTTTTGGGTTTTTCGGCTTACTTGAATTGTGTTACGCCTTTTGACGTCGCGTGATTTAAGTGCCGGTCGTGTTCCTATGTTGGTTCGTGACAAAGTTGGTATCAGAGCGCTAGGTTTTACCTTTTAGAGTGTAGGATGACCCTTAGTATGATGGAGTAGGTAACTTAAGCATAGTGACGTAGCGTTTGTATGTTCCGCGGCATATTTACGACACGGTACTCCGCCTAATTGGCTGTTTACCGCCGAAAGTCGGGAAAGACAAACGTCTTGCCTGCATTTAGGGGCAGATGCTATTTGAGTTTATCCGTCCATCTCTCCGAAAATTCCAAGTTGATTTATGTCACCGTGTATTGGAGGTTTGAACCGATGCGGCTGTTGTAGCAGACTTCATCAGATTCCCTCTCGTTGTGAGGGGTTTTTTTTATTGTGGGGATGCTCTTCCCTGTAGTTAATCACGTTATCGTGTAGCGATAACTACTTTCTCCTGCTCTAGAAGATCACTTCGTGTCGTGTGTGTTTGTTTTATTTTTGGTTGCTCATGGATTGTATACGGAGACTAATTTATGTTACCGCCCGTAGGACGTGGATTAGTCCAAATTCGTATATTCTTAGATTTTTGTTTGGGTTGATTTAAGGATCGTTAATCTCGTTTGAGATTAAGATCAACTTAAATGTTTGTTGAGGATACGTTAGTCTAATTTTAGACTAAGATCTACTCAACAGGATTTTGGGATCATTCAGACCCAGCAAAAGAGCATTTGGGCTCTATTGTATTAGTTTAAGGACGTTTTTGGTCTATAGCTAGTTTAAGGACGTTGCGGTCCATAGATCGCCATTTGGCGGTGGGGATTTAGTTTAAGGAAATTGCGGTCTATAGCTAGTTTAAGGACATTGCAGTCCATAGATCACCATTTGGCGGTGAGGTCGTAGTTTAAGGACGTTGCGGTCCATAACTAGTTTAAGGACGTTGCGATCCATAGATCACCATTTGGCGATGAAGTCGTAGTTTAAGGACGTTGCGGTCCATAGCTAGTTTAAGGACGTTGCGGTCCATAGATCACCATTTGGTGGTGAGGTCGTAGTTTAAGGACGTTGCGGTCCATAGCTAGTTTAAGGACGTTGCGGTCCATAGGGATGTGCTCATGGGTTTTGGGTTGCACCAAAGAGCTGTTGGTTGTCGGGACCCTCCACCTCTCTGAAGACGTTGAAGAATTACAGCGACATGTATCAGAGGTATAGAGAGATGTACCCTTGAACCAAATTCCAGATTTGAAGGGAAAGATCATAGTGGCACGTCCAAGAATCATTAGTCGTTTTTGAAAGACTAAGATTAACTTAGGAGATTGAGGAATTATCAGTTTGGGAAGTCATGAGCATAGTGGCTCGGTCTATTAGGAAATCCAAGACGTTTTAATCTTTAGGGAGACTTAGCCAATTTGGAGTTGGAGATGGCTTCATATAGTGTTAAACACTAATGTATACTCAGTGCTAACGTGCTCCCACGTGAGACTCCAAGGCAGTGTTAAACACTGAAATTTAGGGGAGGCTCACGTGTGGCACATGAGGCTCTTGAAAGTTGGCGCTGTTCACTTTGGTTTATTCCCTTATTCTTTTATAAGTGCTAAGCACTATTGGGGGTCACGCGGGATCACGTGAGGTGCCCCAAAAATGGGAACAGTCTTTGATTTATTCCCCTTTCCTTTTACAAGTGCTAAGCACTATTAGAGGGTCACATGGGAGCACGTGAGGTGCCCCAAAATGGGAACTGTCTTTGATTTATTCCCTTTTTCCTTTTGAAAGTTCTAAGCACTATTAGAGGGTCACGTGGGATCACGTGAGGCGCCCCAAAATGAGAACTGTCTTTGATTTATTCCCCTTTTCCTTTTGAAAGTGCTAAGCACTATTACGGGGTCACGTGGGATCATGTGAGGCACCCCAAAATGGGAACTGTCTTTGATTTATTCCCCTTTTCCTTTTGAAAGTGCTATGAACTATTAGGGGGTCGCGTGGGATCACGTGAGTTGCCCCAAAATGGGAACTGTCTTTGATTTATTCCCTTTTTCCTTTTGAAAGTGTTAAGAACTATTAGGGGGTCACGTGGGATCACGTGACTCGATGTCAGTTGTTCCTTTTTGTTCCTCAGAGGTGCTCACGTGGGAACATGTGATCTGTTACGTAGCATTTGAACGCTAATGAATCATCAGGCTGTTCTTCTATGGGTCTGAGGAATCAAGTTCTCCTTTTGTTCTTTGCAGGGATTAAATTCTTTTTAAAGGGTTAAACCCTAGTTTCAGAGGAATTAAATTCCCATACGTTTTGTAAGAGTTAAACTCTTTTGAACTTAGTTCTTTCCCCAAAGTTTTGAATCTACATGACAGAATCTCCCCGATGAGAATTAAATTCTCAACTTGTGGAGAGATCTGTTTCTGCAGATCTTAACAAGAGGAAGAACTAAGTTCTTTGAGAAGAGTTAAACTCTTGGTTTGAGAATTAAATTCTCTTTTTGTTTTGTGGGAGCTTTTGGGAGGGGTTCCTCTTCTTTCTAGAGAATTAAATTCTCTCTATTTTTCTTCCCATCTCCCCCTCTCTGTGTATGTGTTTCTCTCCTCCTTCTTTTCTCCTCTCCTTGCTTCTATTTATATGAGAAGAAAAAGAATCAATTTGTTAAGAAAATCCTTCTTTGAGAGATCATGATTGATTCCATGATCTTTTAGATCAATCGGTGAATTTTATTCACCGTTGGATTTTCAATCTAAAGGCTCTCTGTTTAACAGAGAAGACTTCTTGTTTGTTTAGCAAGATTATGAATATCTTATTAGTTTTAACAAGATCAGAATTTTATTCTATCATATCTTTTAGTTTAACAAGATCAGAAATATATTTTCTTAATATAGAATTTAATTCTATCATATGGATATCTCGTTAGTTTAACATAGAATTTTATTCTTATCATATGAATGTTAGTTTAATAAGATTAGGAAAATATTTTCCTATTATAGAACTTTATTCTACTAGATGTTCACCGTTGGATCTTTGATCCAAAGGTCCTCTATTTAACAGAGAAAATCTTTCTAGTTTGAGGAAGATCGGGAAAATATTTCCCAAATAGAATTCAATTCTAGAATTTGACAGGAGCATTTTAAATTTGGGCGCTCACATGCTTTGCATGTGAGTAGCAAGAGAACTCACATGTTTAACACGTGACCCATAGTGTGGGTTTTAGCCTATTCATTTTTAGCGCTCATATGCTTTACATATGAGCGCTCACGTGTTTTGCATGTGAGGCCTGTTTGGCCATTAGTTGTTATCTTTCAGCGCTTACATGCTTTGTATATAAGCGCTCACGTGTTTAACTCGTGAGGCCAAATTTTAAGGACTCTCCCCCCTTTTTTATAAGGGAACCAGTAGCTGTTGGCCGAAAATTTTGATGGGAACAAATGCCCCCCACTACTTTGCCCATGTAAGTATGTACGTGGTTGAAGTAGTGCAGAGTTATGTATGGCCATAGAATTGATGGCTTAGGAGACAAGTTTAGGGTCCTTGTAGCCTAAGACTTTTTTTTATCTTCATGAGCCGTAAATTCTCGCAGGAACATAGTTTTCCTTACGAGTCGAGACGAATCGAGAAGTTCTCGCAGGAACATTGTTTTCCTTACGAGTCGAGACGAATCGAGAATTTCTCGCAAGGACACTAATTTCCTTACGAGTCGAGACGAATCGAGAAGTTCTCGCAAGGACACGAATTTCCTTACGAGTCGAAACGAACCGAGAAGTTCTCGTAAGGACATTGTTTTCCCTACGAGTTGAGACGAATCGAGAAGTTCTCGTAAGGACACTAATTTCCTTACGAGTCGAAACGAATCGAGAAGTTCTCGTAAGGACACTAATTTCCTTACGAGTCGAGACGAATCAAGAATTTCTCGCAAGGACACTAATTTCCTCACGAGTCGAGACGAATCGAGAATTTCTCGCAAGGACACTAATTTCCTCACGAGTCGAGACGAATCGAGAAGTTCTCGCAAGGACACTAATTTCCTTACGAGTCAAGACGAATCGAGAAGTTCTCTCAAGGACACTAATTTCCTTATGAGTCGAAACGAATCGAGAAGTTCTCGCAAGGACACTAATTTCCTTACAAGTCATGAGGATCTCATAGAGACTTTTCTCCCTACGAGTCGAGAGGATCCTGTAGGTGTGTTTTCTCCTTAGGAGTCATAAGGATTCCAAAGTGTGTTTTCTCTTGAGAGTCATAAGGATCTCACAAGAGAATTTTCCCCCTTACAAGTCGAGAGGACTCATAAGTGGTTGTTTCCTTCCTTGTCGATATTCGAATTTGGAGAGTGTGGCCCATGGATAGAAAGCAATAGTCCATCTTGGACCGACTTACAGGGCCCCAGTGCTTAGGAAACATGTCCTTATCCCCATTGCCTAAGGCTTTTCCCTACGAGTCGAGACGAATCGAGAAGTTCTCGCAAGGATGTCCTAACGTCACAGTTAAGTTCTGCTAATAGAAGTCCGTTAGGGTCTGTGGTACTAGGGTTTTTTACCCGTCGCACCGTCGTGTTGGCCGATGTATTCCCTGATATGCAATCTTGCTGTTCGGGTAGCCCCGTGACTGTCATGTCTCTGATCCCATCGAGGGCTGGACAAGACGTCTTCAAGTAATCTTCCAGGTAATATTACCGTCGAAAGAGCAAGCGTTAAAGATATTCCATGTCGCTTTTTTTACTTGAGGTTAGGCTTAGTTTGGGAGCCCCGATGAGTCATGATCACTCCGTGCTGGAGTGGGATGGTCTCCGATAGGCTTTCAGGTCTCAATTGAGTTGCCCTCAAGACCCTGAAGCTAGAGATCTTCCTTTGCTTCGTTGGTTGACATTGTGTCTGCAATATTACGATGAATGTTGAGGTTGTCTTTGGGTTGTCTGTGAACCGTCGAGATTTAGAACTAGGGGACTTTTCCATGGCTCCATTTGTTGATGTCGCTTCTGTATCCTGCTGGAGGGAGGAAGAACGCTATTGTTGATCTCTAGGCTGTAGATGCTACCGTCGAGACTTGGAACTAGGGACTCTGCCGTGGATCCGAGGTAGTCTCTAGGCTGTCTGTGAACCGTCGAGATTTGGAACTAGGGGACTTTGCCGTGGCTCCGAGTTAGTCTCTAGGCTGTAGGTGTAACCATCGAGATCTAACTTCCCTTTGACGAAGCCTGGTGGGACAATGTGGTTCCCTTTTCGTTTGTGCCCATGGATTGTATACATGGGTCAATGTGATCTCACCTACAGGGCTAAAGTTTCATTTCATTTTTTACTTCTTTCCGCGATGCTCTATCATTTCAGCTTTTTATATCGCGAAAGTCGCGATTGCCCAATCATTTCGGCAATTTTTTCGCGGTGCCCAATCATTTCAGCTGTTTTTCTTTTTCTTTACTCGCTGCTTTTTTTTGCGAGTTGCCCAATCATTTCGGCTATTTTTATATACATATATTTTACTCTCTGATTTTTGTTGCAAGTTGCCCTATCATTTCGGCTATTTCATATGCATTTTTGGCTCGCTGATTTTTTGCTGCGAGTATGGAACTTGATATCTGATACCAATCTTGGCATCAGCATCGCTGCGACTGGAATATGGCGAGGAGCGAATCATCATTTACCGTGAAAGGCCATAGAATTTTATACCAATTTAGGCATCGACATCGCTACAACTGGGATATTGCCCAGAACGAATCATCACTTGCCTTTGTTGATTTGAAAAAAGGTGGCTTAGTAGACA
This sequence comes from Agapanthus africanus, assembly GCA_030015575.1. Taxonomy (NCBI): domain Eukaryota; kingdom Viridiplantae; phylum Streptophyta; class Magnoliopsida; order Asparagales; family Amaryllidaceae; genus Agapanthus; species Agapanthus africanus. Next base: position 860,112,013 of record JASDDO010000024.1, on the reverse strand, counting down.
TGGTTAGGATCTGTAAGTCCATGTTACCCACCCCGGTAGTTTACGGGGAGGCGGAATAGGTAAAAATCGAATTTTTCTTGGCAAAGTAACGTAGACTATCCATGAGGATCTTTGCTAAACACTAACTAGGAGTGTTAACTACTAGGTTAGATGATTATACGTCAAGCTACTAGTCCTTCTTCTCCTTGTTGTGCTTGTCTTTGATTTGAGCTCCTTGGAGTGATGGTGGATGATGCCTCCTCACCGGCTTCTCCACGTCAAAGAAGATCCACCCGAATGTCTCTACCTTGAGCTCCAACCTCTATAATGAAGTGACTAGGGTCCTTGGTGTGCTAAACTAAGAACCCTAGAGTGAGTAGAGAAGGATTTTGGTGGTTTGGTCTCAATGGCCCATGATTTTCAACTCATGAAACACTAGGGCTTGAGAGAGAGGAAGAAGGAGAGAGCAACCATCAGAGAGAATGTCTATTTAATAAATGAAGAGGGTGCTCACATATTAGGAAAAAGAATAATAAGTTTTATTTAGATAATTGTCATGGTTGATGTTGATTTGACCATTATCATGTCACAATTAATGCTAAGAAAAATATCTTTTGCTCAACAAAAATATCTAAATCAACAATAGTCAACATGGTCAAATGGTCAAACCAAATTAGCCATAACATAATTATCTCTAATAAAAATTAGTAATCAATTTCCTCCACCTCATAATGGTTTTAATCAAGTCAATGGTCAAAACCCTAATGAGGTATCTCATTCTCTGCCTCTGTCAACAGTATATAGATACCCGCATCCGTGTTCCGAAGAACACGAATACAATGAGACTGAACCAACCCAAAATCAAATACTAGGATCTGGCTTATCAATATGTATTAGCGATATGTTAAAAGAAACACACACACACACATATTAAGATAGATACAAACCAAGTAGCATACTACTATATCGAGCAAGACCGTCATAAATCCGTGTATATATCCCAAGCTTCCAAAATGTAATATACAAACCAGTACTATACAATAATGGCCTCCAGGGAATATCACACTAACAATCTCCTACTTGTACTAAGGCCTTGTGCTGGCATATCGCAGACCTATTATCTCGAATAGCCTCTCGAACTGCGTCTGAGGGATAGCCTTTGTGAATGGATCTGCAGTGTTGTCCTCTGTAGCAACCTTACAAACCTCGATCTCCCGGCGATCCACGATCTCCCTGATCAGGTGTTACTGCCTCAAGATATATCTGGACTTCTGATGGGACCTGGGTTCCTTTGCTAAAGCTATAGCCCCGTTGTTGTCACAATACAGAGGTATTGGATCAACAATGGATGGAACCACCTGAAGATCTGTTAAGAACTTCCTCATCCAGACTGCTTCTTTTGCGGCATCAGAAGCTGCGATATACTCCGCTTCCATCGTCGAGTCAGCAACGGTTTCCTGTTTGGAACTCTTCCAACACACCGCCCCTCCATTGAGGGTAAAGACATAACCTGACATGGATTTGGAGTCATCCTTGTCACTCTGAAAGCTGGAGTCAGCTAAGGCCTTGATCTGGAGGTCTTTTCCGCCGTAAACCAAGAACATATCCTTAGTCCTTCTCAGGTAGTTGAGAATATTCTATACTGCTATCCAGTGCTTCTCCCCAGGGTTTGACTAATACCGACTTACCACACTCAATGCATAAGCTACATGGTCTGGTACACAACATCGCATACATTATGGAGCCTACCGCAGAAGCGTAGGGTATAATAGACATGCGATCCCTTTCCAAACCAGTCTTGGGATATATCTCTTTGGAGAGGGTGATTCCGTGACAAGCCGGTCAATTACCGCGCTTTGAATCTTCCATATTGAATCTTTTCAGTATGGTGTCGATGTACCTGAACTGCGAAAGTCCCAACATCCTTTTAGATCTATCACGATAGATCCGGATTCCCAGAATGTAAGAGGCATCACCCAGGTCTTTCATGGAGAACCTGTGTGACAAGAAGCCTTTAACAGATTGTAGCATAGGAATGTAATTTCCTATCAAGAGAATGTCATCCACGTACAAGACGGGGAATACAACAGTTCGTACTACAATCTTACTATAAATATATGGCTCATCTGGATTTTTGATAAAGTCAAATTCTTTGACTGTCTCATCAAAACAGATGTTCCAACTCCACGATGCCTGCTTTAGTCCATAAATGGACTTAAGCAACTTGCACACTTTCCTGCTGCTCCCACTCTGAATGAAACCCTCTGGCTGGTCCATATAGACACACTCCTCTAAATTTCCTTTTAGAAAAGCGGATCTCATAATCGTGGAAGGCAGCAATGGCAAGAAGGATCCGAATGGATTTGAGTATAGCCACTGGATAAAAGGTTTCGTCATAGTCCAAACCAGGTCTTTGACGAAAACCCTTTGCAACAAGTCTAGCCGTATAGGTTTCAACCTGTCCATCTACACCAATCTTCCTTTTGAAGATCCATTTGCAGCCTACGGGTTTTACCCCTTCTGGAGCAATGTCCAAAGTCCATACTTTGTTGGTGTACATGGACTCAATCTCGGTCCGCATTGCATCCAGCCATTTTATCGAGTCAGTGCTCTGAATGGTCTACTGGAAGTTAGTCGGCTCATCATTATCAATGATGCAATCCTCTCTATCCCCGTCTACAAGAAAACCGTCGTATCTCTCAGTCGGATGAGACAGCCTACTACTCCTGTGGAGAGGTGCGGGAATGTCCTGTTCTTTTGAAACTTCTGGCTCTACTAAACTTTCAGTAATAACTTATGGTTCTGGAATTTCTACCATTTTTATTGCGCTCCCACATATTTCTTTTTCTAAAAACCGATGTTCCAGAAAGTGGGCATGACGAGAAACAAAAACCTTTTGTTCCTCTGCATAATAGAAAAGATACCCGCTGGAGTTATATAGGTATCCCACAAACTTACACAGTATTGAGCATGCCTCGAGTTTGTCCGCATGCTGCTTTTTAACAAAAGCTGGACATCCCCATATCTTCAAATACTGAAGATAGGCTTTCTTCCCACTCCACATCTGATATGGAGTGGTAGGAACAGTCTTGGTAGGAACCTTGTTCAAAAGATATGCAGCTGATTTTAGTGCATAGCCCCAGAATGATCACAGTAACTCAGCGTTACTCATCATGGAACGTACCATATCCAATAGGGTTCAGTTCCGTCTCTCCGATACACCGTTGTGTTGTGGAGTGTATGGAGGAGTAAGCTGAGACAGAATTCCATTCCCTTTTAGGTAATCCAGGAACTCGGCACTCAAGTATTCATTACCTTGATCAGATCTCAGTGTCTTGATACTTTTGCCGGTTTGTTTTTCCACTTCATTCTTATACTCCCGGAATTTCTCAAAGGCCTCGGATTTATGCTTCATCAAGAAGACATGTCCATACCTGGAGAAATAATCCGTAAAAGTAATGAAATAGGAAAAACCACTTCTTGCATGTGTAGACATTGGACCACACATGTCGCTGTGTATGAGTCCCAAGAGCTCACTCGCTCTTACTCCGTGTCCGGTGAACGGAGTTTTTGTCATCTTTCCTCTGAAACATGATTGACAAGTTGCATAAGATTGATATTCGAACAGATCCAAATATCCTTCTTTATGTAACTTGGTTAACCTTGTCTCATTGATGTGACCTAGTCTATAATGCCATAAGAAAGCATGATTTAATTCTGGAGACTTTCTTTTGTGTGTATTTTGGATATTGAAAATCTGAGGTTGGTTTAATACGTATATACCGTTGCTTAATGTACCCGACCCAATCAAACTATGATTAAGGTGGATGTTTACAACATTGCTTACAAATGCAAAATCATAACCTTCTTTAGACATTAAAGATACAGATATGATATTACAAGTCAAACTGGGTAAAAAATAACAGTTGCGCAAAACCAAAACATGTCCAGTAGTTAATCCTAAGTGATATTCCCCCACGGACACAGCATCCATGCTTGCTCCGTTTGCAGCTCTGAGTATCATATCACCCGCCTTCAAAACTCTACGGCTTCTTAGTGCCTGCAAAAAATTACAGATATGAGATCCTGATCCGATATCCAATACCCAGGAAGTAGAGTTGATTGACAGACAGTTTTCAATTACATACACACCTGAAGCCGAAGCCACAACTTTCTTCGGGTCCTGGTTCTTGGCCCTCCAAGCCCTGCAATCTTTCTTCCAGTGTCCCTTCTTATGACAATAGAAGCATTCTTCCTTTCCCACTGTAGGTCCCGCCACTTTTTCCTTTCCCTTGGCTTCCACCTTACTAACATCGCCCCTCGGTCTGGTGGGGGCCTTCTTCTTTTCTTTGGCTTTCGCCTTGGACCTAGAAGAGGAAGCTCCACCAACAAACAGAGAGGGTTTTTCCCTGAGTTTCTACAGGGTGCCCTCTGCACTCCTCAACATGTTGAGAAGTTCCGGAAGTTCAACTTCTTTACCTTTCATATTAAAATTCAAGATAAACTGGGCGTAGGTGGAAGGAAGGGACTGAAGAATCAAGTCAGTATACAGCTCGTTCTCTAACGTGGTCCCAAGGTCCGCGGGCTCCTCAATGTAGCCAATCATCTTAAGGACGTGTTTCCCTATAAACGATCTGACGGCCAACCTCGCCTGAAATAATTTCTTCGAGGTCTCGTATCTTGCGATACGAGATTGCTCTCCATATAATTCCTTGGTATGGAGGAATAAGATCCATATTCTCGTGCCGCCTCTGGTGTTCATTGTCCATGGAGGCCAGCACGAGGCACTTGGCTTTCGCGCTATCAATCTCCCAGGTGTTACGGAATTCCTTATCCGCGACGCTGGATTCTGGACCTGGGACGGCGGGGGCCTTAGTGGTAAGGAGATAACCCAACTTACCATAAGTGATTGCCATCTTGACATTCCTGAACCAATCTTTATAGTTTGGCCCTGTCAATATATTTTTATCTAGTAATAACTTAAGGCCCGTCATGTTTGGTCGCTGAAATTAGGAGAGAGAGAAGAAACACTTTAGCATGATGCTCTTGCAAGTTTAAAGTGGTTTTTAGTTTGTCTAAACAGGATGGCTCCCACTGTTTCTCGAATCCTTCCTCAAACCATAAAAGAAGAATTAGTCAGGATTAATCTCACCATACAATACTTGCTTAACCGTTCGGCCAGGCCAGTGTCGGTACTTCGAGGGAGGTTTTACGACGTTTTCGCGAAGTTCCTTAATTAAATAACCTCTTTCCCCTGTGGGCGTAGCCCCACTAACACCCTTCTCGACACCTACTTGGTTTATAGCATTGATCGTTAACTAAAAAAATCTTCTGAGGAGTAGCATATACTCACAGTAGGATCGGGAACCAAATATCATCGTGCGATAAAATTGAAGGAATCCTACCAAAATCATCACGCTACAAATGGTATGCAACACTAGCAAGTTTCAGTTTCTTTAGAAACTCCCGATGTGAATTTTTGCCCCATGCTCTTATGACCTTGACGAAGGCTAACATATCATAAGTCACATGTCAAGTTCTACCCGTAATTATCCAGGTTAATTTGGACCCACCCGTACATACCCTTGACGAATGTCAAAATAGAAGTACGACTGTCCCAAACCAACGCATCTATCTATGCTACAGACAAATATTCAGTAGCTACCAATCACTATGCCTTGGCGAAGGTCAAAATACACAGCTTGAATACTACTGAACATTTAACTGAAATGACGGAGGGCTACGAATAGTATTGGCGAAACCATGAACGTAGTGAACTTGATATAATCGAAGGAACCTGATAGCTTTTAAAAGAAGTGGTTTAAGCTCTGCATTTTAAAAGTTTTGCTGTTTTGGAAAAACTGAGTGGTTTTGAAATTGTTCCAACGATTCAACTTTGGTTTGTTTTCTTAGCATTAATTTAATGCAGTCCCATGAATTAAACCTACCATTGCAGAAAACAACGAAAATATAACGTATGCTTATGCCATCAGCATTCGCCACGGGGCCCCGTCATTACCCGTTAGGTTACTTAACTAACGACAGGGCGGGGGCTGGACTAGCGCGGATGTAAAACATAAGCAACGTCTACTAGATATCATATATAGATATATACATTCGTCAGATGAAATGATAGTCATTCCAGATCACAGATGAACACATTGGATATGCTAAGAATCCGCTTTTCATTTGAGCCTGAAACGAAAGACGGATTACACGGTCGTGATGAATAGCCAAACCCTACCCTAGACCCATAAGGTTGCGGCAAACTACCCGCCAAATACCCGAAGTGAAGCAACCTCCCTCAACAAAGTGAGTAGTCCACTCGGCACTTCAAAGTACCCGGTAGTTTGTGCACCCCTCCTTGGGTCTATCCTAGGAGCAGAAAGCAGTAAAAAAATAATATACAATGGTGGCTACAACCTCAACCCGGATGTGCGACCGTAAAATAATATTACATCAATTTACAATTTATATCAAATGAAAGATAAAAAACACCCATCTTACATCCCCGGCTATTCATCCACGACAATCCAACAAGTTCATATACACAAACCAATATCACAGATCACAGATATGTGCAACCCCCACTAATCGATGTATAGCGATTAGTAGACGTTCAGCACATATAACACATCACAGATATAATCCGATTAGCTAAAGTTTATTGAATTCCGATCAATAACAATATTTGAATCTACTCCAAGTACAATATTGTACACAATAATTCCTGTGCAAAAACAAAATATCCCAGAAAACACAAAACCAACACAGAGAGCACCAGAAAAAATTCGAACCAACTCGGAGTCGACTCGGCCGCGGATGCGCAGCGGAACGCTTGGATCGGCTGCGGTTCGGCAGTAGTCTGACTGAGTTAGGCGCCTAAATTTCTTAAGTGTTCTAGAAAAAGCCTGCACGTATTTTTCAGGTCTCTGAAAATATTTTTAGACCCGTTTTAAAAATCGACAGAAAATGCAATTTTTGTTCGTATTTTCGGGATTTTTCCGTGATCAAAGTTCTAAAGACTTTGCTAACATGTTAGTTATGGTTTAGGTAGGCTCTGATACCACTGTAAGTCCATGTTACCTACCCCGATAGTTTACGGGGAGGCGGAATAGGTAAAAATCGAATTTTTCTTGGCAAGGTAACATAGACTATCCATGAGGATCTTTGCTAAACACTAACTAACAAACTAACTAGGAGTGTTAACTAGTAGGTTAGATGATTATACCTTAAGCTACTAGTCCTTCTTCTCCTTGTTGTGTTTGTCCTTGATTTGAGCTCCTTGGAGTGATGGTGGATGATGCCTCCTCACCGGCTTCTCTACGTCAAAAAAGATCCACCCGAAGGTCTCTACCTTGAGCTCCAACCTCTATAATGAAGTGACTAGGATGCTTGGTGTGCTAAACTAAAAACCCTAGAGTGAGTAGAGAAGGATTTTGGTGGTTTGGTCTCAATGGCCCTTGATTTTCAACTCATGAAACACTAGGGCTTGAGAGAGAGGAAGAAGGAGAGAGCAACCATCAGAGAGAATGTCTACTTGATAAATGAAGAAGGTGCTCACATATTAGGAAAAAGAATAATAAGTTTTATTTAGATAATTGTCATGGTTGATGTTGATTTGACCATTATCATATCACAATTAATGCTAAGCAAAATATCTTTTGCTCAACAAAAATATCTAAGTCAACAATGGTCAACATGGTCAAGTGGTCAAACCAAATAAGCCATAACACAATTATCTCTAATAAAAATTAGTAATCAATTTCCTCCACCTCATAATGGTTTTAATCAAGTCAATGGTCAAAACCCTGATGAGGTGTCTCCTTCTCCGCCTCTGTCAACTGTATATACATACCCACATCCGTGTTCTGAAGAACACGAATACAATGTGACTGAACCAACCCAAAATCAAATACTAGGATCTGGCTTAAACCAAAGCCCACTAGTACCAACTGCCCGAACACCAAATACGCACAAGTGCACGTATGTGAACGAAACCTGTCGTAAAACCATACGACCTCTACAACGTTTTGCCCAAAGGTGAATAACCCCCTGTGTGGGGCTCTAAAGACTCGACACTACGCTGGCAATGGGTTTAACCATAGGCCGCAAGCGGTACTAGCTGTACGTAACGGTCCCCAGGTAGATGTAGATAAGAAGGCCAATGAGGAAAACCCATCCGAACTCCTACTGAGCCTGAGTGTGACAATCTCCGTACAGTCCGGTCTGTTCGTCTAAGAGTATCGCATATCGGGCCTAGGGGCGGTAAACGTCAGTCCCCTAATAATGGTATAATTCGTGTCGGAGTGTAGCCCAAAACACCCTGAGAAACTACTGGAGTACCTACCAGTAAATCTCGCTTGCCCTGACCAGGGACTTTGTGTAATGGCTCTTTAAACACAGAGCGATATCAACCCCCAATACCGGGAGAGACGAATCCTATCTAACCACCACTGCCTCCAAGTGCTTCGGGAATGCACCCAACTACTACCTGTTTGCACGACTCAATAGAGCCGTGGTAGGGTAGTAATATAAGAACAGTGGAAACACACTTGAGACGAAGCAGCAGTGTCAAGTCAACAGACTAAGCTGTACTCATGTCATCTGGGAACTGTTAACTGATGATAGGTATAGTACCAACCAATAGTTCCCTACGAGTCCTGTCCAGTGTACTCGTAACCTAACGAGCACCTGCATACTATCTCCAGTACGATGTACTGATGGCTGTGGGACAGAACATCTCCCTTCCTGGGATGAGAAGCGTATACAATAGTCTACTCTGGAGTATCGATGTCCTGTCTCGATAATCCTATGACTACGGACCTGTATAAGGATGTGCTTATGGACTACCCAGCCCTTACTAGTATGACTGCCATCACAACGCTGGTAGTCAAGCAAGATCCTAAGGGCTCTATCAATACGTATTAGCGATATGTTAAAAGAAACATACACACATATTAAGATAGATACAAACCAAGTAGCATACTACTATATCGAGCAAGACTGTCATAAATCCGTGTATATATCCCAAGCTTCCAAAATGTAATATACAAACCAGTACTATACAATAATGGCCTCTAAGGCATATCACACTAACAGGATCCTATTGACTAAGGCTTCTTGACTTTACGAGCCGTAAGGGTCTCATAAAGGTGTTTCTCCCTACGAGTCGTGAGGATCTCGTAGGTGTGTTTTCTTCTTAGGAATCGTGAGGATTCTTAAGTGTGTGTTCTCTTATAAGTCGTAAGGATCTTACAAGAGTGTTTTCTCCTTATAAATCGAAAGGACTTACAAGTGTCGTTCACCAAATGAGGACATTCCTCGTAGTTGGTGGGACTTGGTGGGGAAAACGTTTATTTGTGCCCGTGGATTGTATATGAAGGCCGATATTGGATCGCCTGTAGGGCAATTTGAGAGATATGACGGCTTAAGAATAGGTTCACATCCTTGTAACTTAAGGCTTTCGAATCCTATGAGCCGCGAGGGTCTCATAAGTGGGATTCTCCTTACGAGTCGTGAGGATCTCGTAAGTGCAATTTCTCCTTAGGAATCATGGGGATCCCTGAGTGTGTTACTCCCTTTTGTGAGTCGTAAGGATCTCACGCGGGTATTTTCTCCTTACAAGGTCGAGAGAACCTTGCAAGTGTGCATGAATTTTTTTTTTACGAGTCTACGCCCTTGCGGGTTTTCATAAGCTCGCCGGTAGCCCTGCTGTTTTTATTCACGGTGCCCTTTCGGGTTTTCATCCACGCCCATTTCTCTTGTGGACGTACATTTTTTTTAGTGAAACTCTCGAGAATAATTTCGCCGCGTGTGACTCGTCTGTTTGCCGGTGGGATTTGAGTTGCAGTCCTCACCGCTGGGACTTGTGGACTTGCATTCCACTATCGTCGTGTTTGAGGTGACGTTGTTAGTTTAGGGACATCTCGGCCCGTTATTAATTTAAATACATCTCGGTCCAATGTTAGTTTAAGGACATTTCGGTCCATTGTTAGTTTAAGGACATCTCTGTCCACAGCTAGTTTAAGGACGTTGCGGTCAGCTGGGATTTTGAGGCGAGGTTTCGCCGGATACTACTTATAGAGTTTGGACTCAGGAAGATAGCGAGCAGACATGAGCGTCGTCATCCATCATTAATCTGAGCCATGACTTGTCAAGCATAGTATTTCTTAAGGAACTGGCCGTTTATTGGCCTGAAGGGTCTTTCGCCATGCATATCCATGAGCAAGTAGGCCTCGCCTTGGTAGACCTTGTCTATGATGTACGGGCCCTCATAGTTCGGCTCAAATTTCCCCCGTTTTGCACAATTGGGGATCATAGGTCTTTTTATGACTAGCACGAGTTCGTCTTGGCGGAATGTTCTCGGCCTAGTCAATCTTTCGTATGAGCGCTTCATCCTAGCTTTATAAGCTTCTGGGTTTTGCTGCACCATGAGACGAGTTTCATCGAGGGCATCGAGCTCCTCAAGCCGAAGATGGACATTTTCTTCATCCGTCAGTTCGTACCGAAGCGCCACTCGCAGAGTGGGTAGCTCTATCTCCAAGGGAAGTACTGTTGGATATAGTGCCCTCAAAGTCAATTATTGGATCGCAGGTACGTGATTGCAATGATTGAGGAGGACCTATACCGGTAGCACAGTCTTACTCGAGATGATAGTATGCTATCTGGTTTTCCTTTATCAGTCGTGTACAGGTTTAGGTGACTGATCACTATTACACGTTGATAGAGCCCTTAGGATCTTGCTTGACTACCAACAGTATGACGGCGATCATATACGTGAGAGTTGGGCAGTCTATAAGCACATCCTTAATTGTGGTCCCTAGTCGTGGGAGTTTCGAGACAGGGCATCGATACTCCGGAGTAGACTAGTGTATACAGTCGAGACCTCGACGAGGGGCGGTGGCCGGTATCACAAGCCACTGGTGTCAGTTGGATCACCTAAGATGTATACAGGTGCTCATTGGGTTATGAGTACACCGGACAGGACTCGCCGGGAACCTGCTAGTTGGTATTATACCTAGCGTCAGATAGCAGTTCCCTGGTGACATATGTACATGTTAGTTCATCGACCTGAGGTCGTCATTTGTCTCGTGTGAGTTCCTACTGTGCTTTGATTTCTACCCTACCATGGCTCAAAGGAGTCGTGCAAACAGGTCTTTTTTGGATACAGTCCCGAGCCACATGGAGGCAAGTGAGCGGATCGGCAGAGGATTCGTCTCTCCCCATATTGGGGTGAGATCATGCTGTGTCTAGGAGAGCCATTACACCAAGTCCTTGGCCAAGGTAGGTGAGAATTACTGGTAAGTATTCCAGTAGTTTCTCAGGGTGTTCAGGGCTTCTCTCCGACACGACTTATACCGCTATTAGGGGTCTGACGTTACCAGCCCCCTAGGCCCGATATGCAATACTCATAGACGAACGGACCGGACTGTATGTATATTGTCACTGTTAGGCTCAGTAGGATTTCAGGATGAGTTCGCTCATCGGCTTCCCTTGAGGTCAGTACATGGGCAGCCGTTACGCACTGCTAGTGCCGCTGACGTGCTTATGGAAACCCACTGCCAGGGTACTGATGAGTCATTAGAGTCCCCCACAGATTGTTTCCTAAGTTCGGGCAAAATATTGTAGAGGCCGTATGGTTTTATGGCAGGGTTCGGAAAATACACGTGCGTTTACGCACGTGTCATATTTCGGGCAGATAATACTGGTGGGCTTTGGTTTAAACCGGATCCATGTATTATACTGTGTAGATATAATATCTTTGTCTCAGTTGCATTTGTATTCGGTCGTAATACAAATGCGGGTATGTTTATACTGTTACGGGGTTATCCTGAAATTTGTTTCGGGATCGCTTTTCGAAGTTGCCAGTTTTCTATCACCCGTCTTAAACATTCCGTTTAATGTGGATTTATCTTTTCTTGAGAGTGAGTCATGGGTGTGGAAGATTCTAGAATGGTGACTAGATTTAGTGTGTCACCATTTTGCATTAAATGGTTGATAACTAGGTTCATGACTCATTAGTTTGTATTAATGGTTTTGATGAGGTGTTTTATGTGAGTCATTCTTTCCATTAATGAAGTGATGAGTTATGATAAGTATTCTTGCTAATGGTCACCCCCTTGCTCCTACATTCACCCCCTCCTCTCTTTTAGTGGCCGGCCATTGCTTGAAACAAAAAAAATGGTTGTTGGAAAAAAGATAATTGATTTGGTTCATAGAAATTTCATATGCTCATTTCCCATTACATCAATTCAAAAGGCAACTTCATTAACCGTTTATCCATGGTTTTGGATGAAGCGAGACAAAGTGTTCTACTCATTCTATATCAATCTTGGACATGTCGGCTAGCAAATTTCATGTCCGAGTTGCCTCGGTTCAGAGGTGGGAGCCCGTTTAAAGATCCGTAGATGTGGTGCCACCTCGACGAGGAGCCAGGAGATCGGAGCAGCCGCAACGGAGCGTGGGATGATGGTTAAAGACCGAAGGACTCGGATCGTTCAGTATAGCCTTTCTACCCACTTTGTAGTTTGTTAGTTTAGCGTTAATGGCAGATCCGGGTTATAGTATGCGATAGCGCCAGTTAAAAAGTTTTTGTTCCGCGTTTGGCGTCAGAATGACGGCCGGGGCGCTACCGTAGACTTACATGGTATTAGAGCCACGCCATTAAGCTTTACTAGTTCTAACGCGTTAAAACATCGATCGAACGGATTTTCGAAAACCGCAATCTCTATGTTAAAGTTTCTGTCGATTTTAAATACTGGTCTAAAAATTATTTTGAGCATCTCAGAAAATTGTGCAGGCTTTTTTAAGAACACAGTAGAAATTTGTGCCCCTGACTCGACCGTACGGCCGCGGAACTGCCGCCAATGCCTAGCTTTGGCCGCGGATCCGCGACCGTCTTGGTGCTTCAGTGGGCCAAATTTCTTCTGGGGATTCTACATTGAAAATTGTGGTTTCTGGAATATTTCTTTTGGGCCCAGATTTTATTACTGTACTGCAGATGTACGTGGGGCCCACTTCGGGATGTTTTGTCGATCGAAATTTTAAACTTGTTAGTTTACAGTACTTACATTATATCTCCGACTGTGAATGTCATTCGAGCGGTAACCACGTCTAATTGCTATAGTTCTTTTAGACAGGTTTGCGAACGTGACATTCGCGTTGATGTTCTGTATTGTGCTGTGATGTTGTGGATTTGTCGTGGTGGATAGCAGTGTGCAATGGTAGTGCAGTTTGGATTTATTTGTACATTTGATATTGCGGGGCGAGCGTCCAACATGTGGACTGCCGTCACTGCCTGTTTGTATAATATTCTTTTGGGGCACGACCGGGCTAAGGTCGATGTACCCGTTGTACATATTTTTCATTTCTGTACTAGGGTTACCCCACGACGGAGTGCACGGATAGCCGGATTCTGGAGGGCAACGGGTCCGCATCTCATGGCTTTGAGAGGCAGAGGGGCCTCAGTCTAGAATTGGCAGACTATTCGCCGCACTCGTAGGGGGTACAGGTTGACCCAAGGAGGGGTGCTCAAGTTACCGGATTCTGTGAAGTGCAGGGTGGTCCATTCACTTTGCTGTAGGGGGCTGCCTCGCTTCAGGTTTTGGCGGGTAACTTGCTGCACCCGTAGGGGTCTAGGTTTCATTGCACAGGCTATCCACACGAACAGGGAAACGTCGGGTTTCAGTGCACAGATAGGGGTCTAGGTTTCATTGCACAGGCTATCCTACACCTCATTCCACCGGGGAAGAGCCGAGATCCCTTCACCGGGAGTGACCACTTTAAAAAAGGTTTTCGCCACTATATTTTTATAAAAAGCTATCAGGTTCCTTCAACGAGATCAAGTTCATTACGTTAAAGGTTTTTCGCCAAAAACCAGCCGTAGCCCTCCATCATTTCTTATGGATGGCCAGTAGTATTCAAGCTATGTTTGTTGGCCTTCATCAAGGCATAGTGTTTGGTAGCTGCTGGGGTATTCATTTGTTGCATAGATAGATGAGTTGGTTTGGGACAGTCGTATTACCTTGTTGGCCTTCGTCAAGGGTATGTACGGGTGGGTTCGAATTGACAAGATAATGACGGGTAGAACTTGACATGTGACTTATGATTTGTTGGCCTTCGTCAAGGTCATAAGAACATAGGGTAAAAATCATATCGGCAGTTTCTAAAGAAACTGAAACTTGCCAGGCATGCGCATACCTTCTGGAGTGTGATAACGTGAGTGGATTCCGTCATGCTATCTTGCGATGATAGTTGGATCCCTATTCCCACTGATGAGTTGGTTTACTCTTCGGGTGATCACGATTGATTCTTCTTTTAGATTTGGACAAGAATTTGACAGTACAGTGGGAGGTTTCCTGCTTAGATAAAGTGATAACCATTCTGATCTAGGTTATAGTGCACGCAAAGTGTTTCTTTTCTCTCTCTCTTTGGCAGCGACCTTTGACCGACCCTAGACTATGACTCAGTGACCAAGTTGACTGAACCTTCTTAAAATAGTGGGTTTTGGATTGTCTAAGTTGCATAAGTCATTGCCACTCCTTCTTTTACCCTTTGCATTTCTCAGAACACCCCGTATTACTACGGACATCCACTTCCATTAGATAGATCTATCGTATGGTTATATACGAACTCGAAGGGACTTCTTCGAGGATGGATCCAGGTTTAAGAGAAATAGAATTGGTTTATTCAGTTGTCTTTTATTATCACATTCTCTCAGGTTGTGAGGGCTCCTTAGTTTAGGAGAGTACACCTATTACGCTTATTAGATAGTCTTATTCCAAACCATAGGCAGGTGCCGAAAGGTAGGGAATGAAGAAAACCAATTAGCCTAAGTAGGATGTACAGAAGGTAATAACTAAAGACAAAATAAAAGGATTAGAAAGTGGGCAAAGTAAATTGTGACTGCTATCATTCACGACCAAACCGCGTACTTCATCGCCACTCCTATTTCACCTTTGCTTCTTTCTCCGGTTCGGGAGAAATAGAATAAGGTATTATTCAGTTGTCTTTTATCATCACCTTCTCTCAAGTTGCGGGTACTCCTTGGTTTAGGAGGGTACACCTATTATGCTTACTGGATAGTCTTCTTCCAAACCATAGGCTGGTGCCGAACGGTAGGAAAGGAAGAAAACCACTTAGCCTAAAGGGGTGTGCAGAAGGTAACGACTAAAGAAAAATAAAGGGATTTGGAGAGATGGCAATGAAATATACGGTTAAAGTCATGAATTGGATTATGGAAGAGGCATTACTAGGAATACCAGGATACCCCTATGAAACATTTTCATGTTTTAGTTTCACTGTGCATTATTAAAGGAAAACTGATTTCCCAATTAGATACTTACTCCAGGGTATGTATTTACCAGGTATGATTCTCACATCTGTATGGTTTTACAGATGATGAGTTGGAGTAAGTTATTGGGAATAAGGTGATCATCCTCATTATATCGGAATTCGTTGTAATTGGTGATATTTGAGAAAATCGCCTGGGTTTTTGCCGGACGGCATATATTTGGTTTTGAGTATCCGTTGTCGTGCACCAATTTTAAAATAATATATCTGTACGTTTATTTTTATAAAGTGAGATATAACTTTTTGAAATTATGTCCGTGACATTTACCTATATCAGTTGATGATTGGGTAAGGAGCATTGAACAACGGAGTAGTTCTTAACCATAAGTATAGTTTTCAACCTACGATGCACAGGTTTTGAGTTATTTGACTCAGGGGACTCATACAGAGTATTGTATGCTGTCCAGTGTCCATCAGGACTAAAGGGGTTGGTCCTCGTACTATGTTCTGTTTACTTGTGACTTCTCTAGTTTTTAGACAAGTGTTTCTTAGAAATACAATGTCTAAGTTTTGAGAAGTTATGGGTATAAGAATAAAGTAGAGAACTAGATGTCGCAAGTATCGGGATTCTTCAAAGAGATCGAAGATGTAGATACTTGTGATTGGTATTCAGTTTATAGTAATGGTTTTGAGAAACTTGTTTCTCTTTCGGGTTACTCATAATTGATGTATTCCTAAGTTGAGTAATGCTGATTAGCCTCTCTCCATTAAGTTGATATGCGCTGGAGACAGCTGCATGATTTGAATCTGGTTCTAATTAAATAAGTGCCAAAGTTTCTATATTGGATATAGAATGGTTCATATCTTAACGATGTTAAGGTACGGAGAGTTGTCCGGCTTATGCTTAAAATCAGACTCTGGATAACTCAGGGCACGTTTCTGTAATGGCAGTTTGTGGGTTGGCCCAGGCTATGACGAGGGTTGACTTTCTACCATTTGGAAGATCAATAGTGATATTGTTCTTGACTCGCCACAGTTTTAGTAAAATGGATTTTTTCAGAAAACAGTAGTGGGGGTATGGTAGAACTGGAAGTGATTCCAGAACCGCAAACGATTACGGAAAATTTAATAGGACCTAAAGATTCAATCAGGTTTGACATTCCATTAGCCACTCCGCATATATGGTGGGTAACCTCAGACACCCGAGAGATACTCCGGTAGCCTCAAGGATGGTGACAGGGAGGTTATTGTTTACCCAGACTTGACACTACTGTTGTTCCAGGCTATGAGACCCAGCAGGAGGTTAAGTATAGCGTCGTTCTAAACTAGCTTTAGAAGTGCACGTATATATTATTCTGCCAGAGGGTTGTTGTGGTCAGTGGGAGCAGCGGAAGTATAGTGGGCAAGTAGCTTATGTCTATTTATAGACTTGAGCAGTTATAGCGGAGATAGATTATCTAATTTTGATGTGACAGTCATAGGTTTGACTTCATTAGAATAGGGGATGGATCTGTTAAGGAGGTAGTAGGGTGTGATGTCCTGGTATTTGGATGACATACACAGAGTAGAAAGTAAAATTCCTATACTACGATCGGTTATACTGTGGTCGTCACACAGTTGTTTCTCCATAAAGGATATGGATATAATATCAGACATTCTGGTTTCTAGATCTATGATTTTAGATCTAGATTTGGGTAGTTTCCCAATGTGGGTACTTTGACAATATTCTAAAGGTATTTAGAATAGATGACTCCTGGCATGGTGATGTACCTGCAGAAGATAGAGTCACCCTCTCTAAAGGTGTCTTACAGACAAAAGGGGAGAGGGATGTGCATGATTGGCAGATCACTTGCTTAGGCAATTGAGTCAATCGTGAGATGTCAAGTACCACACCAGATGTTGTTTTTGCACTAGATGCGATAAGTTTATATTAATCCAATCCTAAAGAAACATATGGAAGCAGTTTTAGAACATAAGTGCATGTTCTAGGGATTTGATGACGGCAGCCTCCTTCGGGAGACGGTTATCATTCCAGGTTTCAAAGTTGACATGGATGACAGAGTGATTGTCAGAGTTATAGTTTTCCCTCTGACGAAGGGGACAGTATAATGGACAGGTGGTCCAAGAGGATACTGTGGGAGGCATGGTGCAAGATACTGATTAGGTTCAGTTATCGATACAGTCTAACAAGTTTGGATTTGGAGTTCATTTATGAACTAGGTCCTATCAGATATCCAGACATATTCTAAGACAGGTATTACTCAATTCAGGAGATGGATTTCTCCGTGAACTTGAGATTAAGAGAGACATAGAAAGAAATATCGGGGCGGATCCACTCATTGAGGCTATTTCTCGAACACAAGAGTTTTACAAACGGGATTTGTGAAACTGATTAGTAGAGGAGTTGGGTGTTCGGTATCACACGGGCTGTGAGTATGCGACATCGCAATAATTAACCTTAAGTGCAAGTGGGAGATTGTTGGATATAGTGCCCTCAAAGTCAATTATTGGATCGCAGGTACGTGATTGCGATGATTGAGGAGGACCTATACCGGTAGCACAGTCTTACTCGAGATGATAGTATGCTATCTGGTTTGCCTTTATCAGTCGTGTACAGGTTCAGGTGACTGATCACTATTACACGTTGATAGAGCCCTTAGGATCTTTCTTGACTACCAACGGTATGATGGCGATCATATACGTGAGAGTTGGGTAGTCTATAAGCACATACTTAATTGCGGTCCCTAGTCGTGGGAGTTTCGAGACAGGGCATCGATACTCCGGAGTTGACTAGTGTATACAGTCGAGACCCCGACGAGGGACGGTGCCCGATCTCACAAGCCACTGGTGTCAGTTGGATCACCTAAGATGTATACATGTGCTCATTGGGTTATGAGTACACCGGACAGGACTCGCCGGGAACCTGCTAGTTGGTATTATACCTAACGTCAGATAGCAGTTCCCTGGTGACATGTGTACAGGTTAGTTCATCGACCTGAGGTCGTCATTTGTCTCGTGTGAGTTCCCACTGTGCTTTGATTTCTACCCTACCACGGCTCAAAGGAGTCGTGCAAACAGGTCTTTTTTGGGTACAGTCCCAAGCCACATGGAGGCAAGTGAGCAAATCGGCAGGGGATTCGTCTCTCCCGGTATTGGGGGTGAGATCGTGCTGTGTCTAGGAGAGCCATTACACCAAGTCCTTGGCCAAGGTAGGTGAGAATTACTGGTAAGTATTCCAGTAGTTTCTCAGGGTGTTCAGGGCTTCTCTCCGACATGACTTATACCGCTATTGGGGGTCTGACGTTACCAGCCCCCTAGGCCCGATATGCAATACTCATAGACGAACGGACCGGACTGTATATATATTATCACTGTTAGGCTCAGTAGGGTTCCAGGATGAATTCGCTCATCGGCTTCCCTTAAGGTCAGTACATGGGCAGCCGTTACGCATTGCTAGTGCCACTAACGTGCTTGTGGTTAATCCCACTACCAGGGCACTGATGAGTTATTAGAGTCCCCCACAGATTGTTTCCCAAGTTCAGACAAAACGTTGTAGAGGCCGTATGGTTTTATGGCAAGGTTCGGAAAATGCACGTGCGTTTACGCACGTGTCATATTTCGGGTAGATAATACTGGTGGGCTTTGGTTTAAGCCGGATCCATGTATTATACTGTGTAGATATAATATCTTTGTCTCAGTTGCATTTGTGTTCGGTCGTAATACAAATGCGGGTATGTTTATACTGTTACAGGGTTATCCTGAAATTCGTTTCGGGATCGCTTTTCGAAGTTGCCAGTTTTCTATCACCAATCTTAAACATTCGGTTTAATGCGGATTTATCTTTTCTTGAGGGTGAGTCATGAGTGTGGAAGATTCTAGAATGGTGACTACGTTTAGTGTGTCACCATTTTGCATTAAATGGTTGATGACTAGGTTCATGACTCATTAGTTTGTATTAATGGTTTTGATGAGGTGTTTTATGTGAGTCATTCTTTCCATTAATGAAGTGATGAGTTATGATAAGTATTCTTGCTAATGGTCACCCCCCTTGCTCCTACACTTACCCCCTCCTCTCTTTTAGTGGCCGGCCATTGCTTGAAACAAAAAAAAATGGTTGTTGGAAAAAAGATAATTGATTTGGTTCATGGAAATTTCATATGCTCATTTCTCATTACATCAATTCAAAAGGCAACTTCATTAACCGTTCATCCATGGTTTTGGATGAAGCGAGACAAAGTGTTCAATTCATTCTCTACATCAATCTTGGACATGTCGGCTAGCAAACTTCATGTCCGAGTTGCCTCGGTTCAGAGGCGGGAGCCCGTTTAAAGATCCGTAGATGTGGTGCCACCTCAAAGAGGAGCCAGGAGATCGGAGCAGCCGCAACGGAGCGTGGGATGATGGTTAAAGACCGAAGGACTCGGATCGTTCGGTATAGCCTTTCTACCCACTTTGTAGTTTGTTAGTTTAGCGTTAATGGCAGATCCGGGTTATAGTATGCGATAGCGCCAGTTAAAAAGTTTTTGTTCCGCGTTTAGCATCAGAATGACGGCCGGGGTGCTACCGTAGACTTACAAGTACCGCTTCCGTGCCGAATACCAACGCAAATGGCGTTGTATTCATGGCCGTTTTGAACGGGGTCCGATAAGCCCAGAGAGCTTCATGCAATCTCTCATGCTAGTCCTTTTTTATTTCTGGACACCGTCTTCTTTATGATCTTCGTCAAGGTCTTGTTGAAAGCCTCAGCTAGACCATTAGCTCGGGGATTATAGATTGAAGAGTATCTCCAATCTATAGTATGCTGCTGTGCGAAGCGGCTGATCTTATGGCTTCTGTAGGCTGGCCCGTTATCCGAGATGATCCGTCGTAGAATGCCGAACCGGTAGATGACATGTGTCTTGAAGAAATGGACGACGTTCTCCTTCTTCACCTCTCTTAATGGTATTGCTTCTGCCCACTTGGAGAAGTAATCGGTCGTTGCAAATATGAACCAATGTCCCTTGGATGATGCTGGCTCGATGGGCCCGATTATATCGGTTCCCCACATTTCGAATGGCCAGCTAGCCAGTGTTGGTTGTAGCGGATTCGGATGCTAGTGGATGAAGTCCCCGTGAATTTGGCACCAGTGACACCGCTTCGCATATTCGAGGCAGTCCTGAATCATCGTGGGCCAATAATAGCCCATTCTTTTGATCTTAAGCTTCATCTTTAGCCCGACTTGATGGGAACCGTAGAGTCCGTCATGAGTTTCTTGGACGACCCTTTTTTCTTCTTCTGGTCCCAGGCATCTCAGCCACAGACAGTCGAACGATCTCTTATATAGATTTTCATTGACGAAGGCGAAGGACAGGGCTCGCTTCATAAGCTGATGTCTTGATGACGCTTCTTCGGGCGTTCGATGGGATTTGAAATAGTCTATGAAGACTTCTCTCCAATCCTTAGCCTTTTCTTCGTCCCCTACTTGGAAAGCCGCTTGTTTGGTAGCTTCCTCTTTTTCAGACGACTCCGAAGATATTTCTGCTGGCGTGAGAATCCGGCGGCTTTGCATAATGATCCTTACGTCATCGAGGTTTTCGTCGTCCAGTTCTTTAGCGAGCTTGGCTAACGCATCTGCCTTACTGTTTTCCGTCCGCGGTAAGCTTTCCAAGACGTAAGAGGGGATTTGAGTCAGTAATTGCTTCACTCTCTCGCCATATTTTACCAACTCAGGTTTAATAAAATTTTTGTAAAATTTTGTTTCCAAGACGTAAGAGGGGATTTGAGTCCACGGTATGTTTTTATTAAAATTTTGTTTGAGATATAAGTAGTAGGGAAGATGTATATTTTTGTATTTAAGTTTTTCCCTAAAAGTTGATATAAGATACGGTTTTTGGCACTTTAAAGTTGTAACTCAAATCTGAACGGCTGCTGGCCAATTCAGTGCAGCAAGACGGAAATATGAATAAAGTCCTTTTCTATGACTCAAATATGGAAAACCCTAGTTGTAAATTCATCATGTGAGAGAGTTCTACGACTCTCATGAATTCGCGAACACCTAAAAACTAACTGATTTTTACCTAAAGGTTTTATAAGTTGTCGCTGTAATTATTTGGACTGGTGCAGAACCCTTATGAGAAGACGTAATAAAACAAGCATAAC
Source organism: Agapanthus africanus (assembly GCA_030015575.1). NCBI lineage: Eukaryota > Viridiplantae > Streptophyta > Magnoliopsida > Asparagales > Amaryllidaceae > Agapanthus > Agapanthus africanus. The sequence continues at coordinate 860,090,602 of JASDDO010000024.1, read as the reverse complement.
TCTTTCTGTACTTATGGTATTGATGTGTTTCTCATTGCGTTGTAACCGTAAATCCTTGATGCACGTTTTATGTATTTTAAGTTTCTGCTAATTCCCCCTTACAACTGCACACCAAGTCGAGGGTGCTTTCTAAAAAGAATTCTGGGCAGAACTGTTCACTTTCACCGTAACCGCCCCAACTCCCTCATTCGTACTGAGGTAAACTCAATTGCACAATTTTCATAACTCTTTAATCTAAAACTTTCATGTTTTAAGAAAATTCAGATTAGTTCTTTAACTTGCTCGTTTCTGCTGTAGAACATGTGACCATATTTCTTTCATGAAACCTAAATCCTTTACACTTTAACCCATGTTTATTTTTATTGTTGCATACTCTATGGTTTTCCGACTTGAGTATCATGAATACATGTTTACCGTGAATCCATGAACTTGACATGTACTTGGATTAAACACATGTATTCATGACTCCTGTTAGAACTTTTTAATGTTATCACTTTATGCTAGTTTAATGACGGGGTATTTGAGGATAGTTTGGGAATGGAGTGTACGATTGCTTCGGAAGTCCCCTTATTAACACTTGAATCCGTGAATCCATGTAGCCATGGTACCGAGCCGGAACGGTACAGTACTAACTCCTGAATCCCTAAATTCGCTGTTCCATAGGGCAAACAGAATACTTTTGAAGCAAGTCGGACGTCCTGTACCTAAACTCTATGTTAGATACTTCATATTCATGTTGTACATATTCGCTATATTACATGAGTGTTACATTATTCATGCTTATTCATATATGATATCCTATCTGCATGCTTATGTTTCAAAGATAGCATTTAAACCATATTTCATTTTCTTAAATTATAAGACTGTCTTTTAGCGTGGGACTTACCGAGTTCAAGTTCACTGATAGGCATTTCTTTCCTTTCTTCTGAAATGTCCGTCGGGTGATTTAGGTAGCGTAGAGGAAGCTACTTTTGAACTTGAACCCGTCGAGGAGGACCGTCACACCCCACCCCCAATACAAAGAGTATTGTTCGCTCTGGCCAAAGCCATACGGTTTTGTCCTTCGGGGCGAACCAGACCTAACCAGGGGCCACTTCCCAAAAGGTCACCCATCCTAGGACTTCCCTAGCCTGAACACGCTTAACTACGGAGTTCTCAAGCTCCTGTAGTGCCGGTTCACTTAAAAGGCATCTCTGTATTGAAGAGTGGTATCATTCCATTTATAGTACAGATCTATCTTCTTTCGGAATGTATTCCGAAAATTCCTTATTGTTCTACAGTAGGTCACACGGACTCAAGAGGTGGCCCCCACCCCCTGGCATGATACTTGGCATGCCACTTTGTTCCGTGAGCAAGAACCGAGTCCCGACTTTTCTGGCCCGAGCACGCTTCACTACGGAGTTCTCAAGCTCCTGTTGTGCCGATTCACTTAAAAGGCATCTTTATATTGAAGAGTGGTATCATTCCATTTATAGTACAGATTTGTCTTCTTTCGGAATGTATTCTGAAGATTCCTTATTGTTCTACAGTAGGTCCCACGGACTCAAAAGGTGGCCCCCGTTCCTTGGCATGACACTTGGCATGCCACTTTATTCCGTGAGCAAGAACCGGGTCCCGAAATCCTCCCCACCTATGAACAATGGTTCGTCCTCAAATGACAGACCTACTATTAAAAGACCAGCTCTGATACCATTCTGTCACGTCCCACCCCCAACACAGAGAGTATTGTCCGCTCTGGACAAAGCCGCACGGTTTTGCCCTTCGGAGCGAACCAGATTCGACTAGGGGCCACTTCCCAGGAGGTCACCCATCCTAGGACTTTCCTGGCCCGAGCATGCTTAACTACGGACTTCTCAAGCTTCTATAGTTTCGATTCACTTAAAAGGCATCTCTATATTGAAGAGTGGTATCATTCCATTTATAGTACAGATCTGCCCTCTTTCGGAATGTATTCCGAAAATCCCCATTGTTCTACAATGTGTCCCACGGACTCAAGAGGTGGCCCCCGCCCCTTGGCATGATACTTGGCATGGAAATTTATTCCATGAGCAAGAACCGGGTCCCGACAAGAACATTCAACACATTTCTAGCCAAGCGGATTACTAGCTTTCAGCATGCTTTGTTCCCAGCTTTTCTTTATTGCAATTTGATTCATGTTGAACATATAATAAATATCTGAGAACTTGTTTGTAATAAATATTGATGTTGGTGTAGTTTAAATTCTTGTTTATTATTATCTGTTTCCATACGTTTAGCGTACTAATATCGATAAGGTGTTCTTATCAGTATAAATACGTCGCAGGTTTTGTTGTGTTTCCGCCTTATACTTTGGAAAGTGGGGCGTAACAGTGGTGGATGTCCAGATGGAGGAGGAACACATGAGGGAGGTGGGAGGAAGGGGAGGCGGGTGGAAGAAGGGTGGTGGAGGGGATGATGATGATGATGAAGAAGAAGAAGAAGGAAGGGGTGTTGATCTCACTCGGATATATTTTTATTATTGCCAAATAAGTTGTTTTGTATTACAGGCATTATCGTTTTGCAGATTTATATATGTGGAACATTAAATGGAGGACGGAGGCCCGATCTTTAAATGTCATATTCAAAAGGAGGCCAGATGCAAATGTTGCGACTTCACAAACCAATATTCTAAACTTCAAGTTTGAAGCCAACAAGGAATAAGAGTCAGTGATTGACTCAACGGGTTTTTTTATATTTATTTTCTTTTAAGGACTATAATGTAAAAGGGTTAGAATCTAAAGATCTTGAGAAAACACGTACGTAAATTTTCATATTGCTTTATGCGTTGATAAAATAATTATAAGTTATAAATTATTTTTCATATCATTTTTTAAAAGGCTTATATTAATTTACCACCAATATTATTATCAGTTTTGGCAAATTTGAAAGATAACTAGCCGTTGGTTATCTATATGGTCTGAGGGCTATATATCAGACATGTTTATTTTATTACCTTTTTGTCCCATGTTTTGTTGGAAACATCATGGAATGATAATAGGATATCTTTTTAGTCTCTTGATATTTTGGAAGGCTTTTAAATAAAAAAAACCCGTTATTTCTTATAAGGCATATGGCTAATGTTTTGAGAAAATTTATTTATATTTAATCTATATATATTATGATTTTACTATCATTCAAACAGAACCTCACTTATGCAAAACATTTTCATATCCAAAATGATATTCAATCTCAAGCTCAATAGTTTAGCCTTATAGAAAGATTGTACTGTTATTGTGCTAAACATATCTCTCATCTTGTTTAAGAGAGAAAAATCTTCTCTACTTGTAAGAGGTTGTGAGTTTCGTGGGAAGAAGCGGAAAAGTGTAAGGGTTTCTCCGCCCGGTGAAACGAGGGTTATAGTGAAAGGAAAAAGTCCTAAGGACGGGGCCTTAGGTAGTGGACTAGGCAAAGGTTGCCAAACCACTCTAAATCGAGCATGTCACAGTTTGCACTTATTTTCTCTGTACTTTATTATCTTTCAAATATTTTGCTGCAATTATCATTATATTATTATTGTTTAAATTGCTCAAACATTTTTTTGTAAGTTTTAAAGTCAAAATTTTTAGTCAAACCCTATCCACCCCTTCCAGGATTATTAGCGCACTTTCATTTGGTATCAATGCTTCATGCTTTTTTTAGGTCTAACAACCTAGATCTAAAGATCATGGACTTCCTTCAAAGGGATTATGATCCGACATCTCCACTCATGTTTAATGATTTCATATATGAAGAATGGCTAATCAAAATGGAGTATTTTATGCATGCTAAATCTTTTGGATTATGGGATGTTATGATAGTAGGTTTTTGTAACAACCCTAAACTTCCTGTACAACTTTCTGTACAATCTTTTCAAAAAATACAGAAAGGGGTATTTTTGCCTGAGCACATGGTATAAGTTTGTTTTGTTTTTTAATAGCAAGAAGGAGCTTGTAGCTCATTGGTAAGACCTTGCACTGCTAAACCAAAGCACCAGAGTTCAAATCCCATCCTCCATATTATTTTTAATATTGTTTTCTTTTAAATTTTTAGAAGTCCAAGGGTCTACACATGCATAACTCGTAAAAACTCCACTACATATGTAAAACAAACTGTCCCAGGAGATACACAAAGCGATGAGGGACACGTGGTGGCGAGCCCCGGCCCGACTCGGCCGACTCGGGCCGGCGACTCGACCGACCCGGCCCGCCTCTGCCGGCCGAACTCGGGAGGATCGCCGAGTTGCCTTCATGAAAGTTCTGCCTTTTTGTATTCTAATAACCCCTGTATACTTTAATTTCTCTGCACAGTAACAGAGACATTAAAAAAACTCCATTAACCTATTTTTTAATACAATTTTCATACAACACCTACCCTAACCCTAATATTTTCCTATAAATACCACTCCTAAACACACCCCCTCACTCATAATTCTGTCCAAACTCTCAAGAAAACTCTCTAGAATTTTGTGTACAAGTGGAGTAGCGAATGGCGAAGCTCCGGCAATTTTCCGACGACGACTCTCGGAGCTTCCGGTGACGAAACGATGCACCGGCAAATCCTACTTCCTCCTCTCCCTCTTCTCTTGACTCTAAGCCAGTAAGTGCCACCTCCCTCTTCCCTTTGCTATTCTAAAAAGTACTTTAATAAAACCCGACGGAAGCAGAGTTAAATCCGACTTCCGATTTGGTTTTCTTTATAAAATTCAATTTTCCTTAACACAACCATATTAAACTCCTACATCTTGACTATTAATCATTAACAAAACATGTTGAACAAGTTCCATAACAAAATATTTTATTTTGTAACTTTTACCGCTCTTTTTCAGTAAAATACCATGTAGTATAGTTTCGACTTTAAAACATCATTAATCTTGCTATACCTTTAGATAGATCACGAGGTAATGACCTATCTCTTCACAACACTCATATGCAACATAGCACAATACCTTTTGGGAAATATAGATTCGGGAAATACCGTTTTACACAAAACCACATTTTACTATTAAAACCGTTTTCTATAAGTTTACGTATTTTTACAAATCTTTACAAAGCGCCGCTACAACCCATTTTTAGGGAACCCGTTCGGGATGGTGCGGATTATCGCACATCCTCGGGCTTAATAGTGCGAGATTCAGACCTCCGCAAGGAGCATTCGGTCTCGAGAGATTTAAAATACAAATATCTTAAGAAAATGAGATTTCTAGAAAATAATAAATAAATAAAAATTATTTTTTATAAATATATAAATATATATTATTATCAAAATATCTATTTTTGATATAATATAAATATTCCAACTTTTCTAAATCAAAAGAATCACTTTACATGAAAATACCATGAAATTCCATACAAGTTCAATATTGCAATTAAATACCATGTATTATGAAAAATATGTTTATTCACTAGAAATGTCACAAATATAAAATCCACAGCTATGAAAACTCTAAAGACGATAACTAAATACTTGAAGTGTATTTTGTAAATTATACAAAATTATTTTTACATATAACCCCCTCAAGTTCTATAAATTACTCTAAGGAGCCTAGTAAACATAGGTTTAAGCGGGACCAATCTCTTGAGCCTCAGGGAGTCGGAGAAGTGGGTGCTTGCCTGTTTAAGATAGATAACTTAACAAACGGTGTTATCAACACGGTAATCGTCTTTGAAAAAGACACAAATCCTGCCGCCCCTGTGCAGCGGTTACCGATAACATTAAAACAATCAGGACTTCAATTTCTATTCTAATTGTCTGACTCAGACCGAGTCTCATTATAATAATCTGAATTGAATATGATTCAAGTACAATCTACAATACTACAATTCAACATGAATCCATGAACCCATATACTCACTCTATTTAATCTATATTGACCGAACCGAACCATGGATATACTTCCATTTCTCCAGTTACATCTATGATTCTCCAGTTACATCCATTTACTGATATCATGGTTTCGGCAAGTTGTCCAATTATACAATCTATATTACAAGACAATACAAGTTGCAATACAATACAAACAATACAAACAAGACATCGCGGGGTTTTTAAGGGGTAGATTGGTACGGAAGGTGTTAGAAGTGGCAGGAGACTGCAACCATAAGACACATAATCTGTATTCCTTTGCTGTTGTACCGTGGCATAAACGGTTCCTTGAGTTCCTAATACCTTAGTCTCTGGGGCAAGTGAGACTCCTCTCGTATACACTGGCATCCTTCTGTACCAAGCTACAAACAACAGCGTTAACACCAAATACTCATATAATACAACCTTAAAAGCTACTTTCTCTCTCTGTCTATTCTATTTCTCTATTATCTTTGGGACTTACCGAGCGATTTGTTCGCTGACGACATTCTCTCTCTTCTTCTTTGAATGTCGTCAGGTGATTCGGACCTTCCAGAGATCGAGCCTAGCACTGAAGACATGGACCAGTTTACTGAAGACCCCGAGCTGTAGTTACACTTGTACACATTTCATTTCAGTACTTTCCATTTCTGTTATGTCATTGTTTAGGCATTGCTTTCATTTAGATGTATTTACTTTTCCATACAGTGTCCAAAAGAATGTTAATAAATGAAGTTGTTATTCAATTATATCTTTTGTCTCTTGTGTATTTTTATTTATATTGCTTAGATACGCTTAGCGTATTTACTTCAGAGTAAATACGTAGCGGCCTTGTCGCGTCCCCTTCGCCGTATACCGGGAAGCGGGGCGTGACAGTTTTATTCCTCCTTCCAATCCAAATTCGGATTGGAGTTATTATGAGAAGAGACTACCTATTATGGATAAGCTTGCTTTAAATTTATTAGTTTCATCTCTTGATACTAACATTTCTAACAAAGTTTCTCATTATATATGTTAAGAATAAGATATATATATTTATGAGAGATATGATTTGATATGTTTGAAAAATTGGTAAGATTTATATTTGATTAGGTTTAATTAGATTATGATTTACTTAGGAGTCAAATTATGGTTGCTTGATGATTAAAAATTAAACCTTAAGAGTTTATTATAAATAGAGAGACAGAGTTGTCCTCCTTTCATATCATTGTAGTTTTCTTTTTTATCAATAAACAATTGTTTGTCTTCTATTTTCCACAATGTAGTCTCTTCATTATTTTCCGCTACTCCTCTGATACCTATGTTTCTTAACATGGTATCAGAGCTTAACCCCAACACCTAACCATCAACCCTCGTTGCGCCAAGCCCCACACCCCGCTGTCTCCCTCAATGTCACCATCAACAAATTCATCATCGCCCTCACCGTCCAAGCCGTCGGGTCGCCGTCACCGCCGCCGCTTCCGATTATCACCGGGAAGTTGTAGTTATTAATTGATTATCAAGGCATATGATACGGCGAGGCCATTAATTTAAATTGTTGGAGCTTATTCAAAGTAGAAGATACATATGGCTGGATCCATTGCTGAAGATGTCTCACATTTTGGAGTGGTGAAAAGTGGGCCAAATGAAATGGAAGAACTTGAATGTCTTGGATCTGGATGGTATTTCTCTAGAAAAGAAATTGAAGATAATTCTCTGTTTAGGAGAGATGGCATTGACCTAAAGAAAGTGATTCAGGCCCTTCAAGAGAAGATGAAGAAATATGCATCTGTTGTCCGCGTGCTGGCTCACATTCAGATTAGGAAGATGATGGGACCTTTTATCGAAACTCTAGATTTCGAGCCACCTTGAGGTAAAACCCTTTTCTCTAAAAAATATGGTGAAGTTGAAAGAAAAAAAATTCATTGGTGAAGTTAGAAAAAAAAATTCATTGGTGAAAGTTATGCATGTCAATCCACATATTTTTTTCCTTTCGTGCTGATTGTTCGTTGTGATAACCTGTAAAGAATAAGATTTTTTTTCCACATGGATCTTCTTTCAAAGATCCACGTGCCGAGAAGATATAGGGTATATAGGGTGTTTGGGTAAAGTATCCATTGATGTTGAAGTTGAGGATGAAGTTGAGATTTGAAGGTGATGAAATTTGTTGGTTTGTAAGTTTGTTGGTTCGTTGAATTTTACTCGTTAAAGCTCTTCATTGTTGAAAAGTTGAAAGTTGTTGAAGTTGTTGGTAGAACTTGTTAGTTGAAACTCCTTGGTGATGACCTCAAAATCTTTAAACTTGTCATTGACCTCAAAATCGTTAACTTGCTGTTGACCTCTAAGTCGTTAAACTAATTGTTTGAATGAGTTGTTAACGGCAGTTCACGAAAGTGTGTGCGATATGACACATTTATGAAAGTATTTGAAGAAGCTATTAACGAAAGTTCATGGAAACCATAAATTTTCATTCAAAACTCTTCATAGAAGATTTTCTCAGCTCAAATCAAATTACAAGTTTCCAAGATAAATTACCAAAGAAAGATTTCAAGACAGCATGAAAGTCAAATTTTCAAGACAAAACAGAATACGCAAGAAGACTTGCTGAAATTGCAAGTTTTATTTTTAGAGTGAGAAATGAGCTTTGTAATAAGCTGAGAGCACATCATATGTGCCCTTCAGCTTAAGGGGAGTGTTAAGAATAAGATATATATTTGTGAGAGATATGATTTGATACATTTGAGAGATTGGTATATTTAGTTAGATTATAATTTACTAAAGAGTTAAATTAGGGTTGCTTGATGGTCAAGTATTAAAACCTAAGAGTTTATTATAAATAGAGATCTAAGTTGTCTTCCTCTCATATCATTGTAATTTTCTCTTTTATCAATAAACAATTGTTTGTCTTCTATTTTCCACAATGTAGTCTCTTCATTATTTTCCGCTCCTCCTCTAATACTTATGTTTCTTAACAATATAAGTGCTAATCAAGATTGAAATATCATTAAAGCAATACATGAAGGGAAATCTTCAATTGAGGAAAATGAGGAAATTAATGATCCACTTTTTCATATTCCTCTCGATAAAGATATATCATCTATCTCGAATATAAATTCAATTGATAATATCTGTAATGAGCATAGTGTTGTTTCTTTTGATGATAATGATGAGATTTCGTATGATGAGCTTTTTGATATGGTTCATGAATTATTTGATAAGTTTAGAAATACAGTTTCTAAAATAAAGAGGTTAAAAGGAAAAATTCTTTGTTAGAAAACAAAAATGATGAGTTGTTTTCTATGTGTGAAAATTTGAAAAATAAGAATTTGAAATTAAGTTCCAAACGCGATTTGCTAGTTTCATGTTATGATTCTCATGTTATGGAAATTAAAAGATTAGTAGACGAGAAAAATGATTTCTTTTCCAAACTTGAAGAATAAATGAATTCTTATGATTTGTTGGCTTTTGAACAGGAGTCTTTAAAAAGTAAAAATGAGGATTTGATTTTAAAAAAATGAAAATTTGATGTCCTTTTGTAATTCTTTGCAAAATGATTTGAGTATTTTGTATGTTGAGAAAGAAAATTTTATTTCTAGTGACAAATCTTTATTTTCTTCTCATGAGCTTTTATAAAATTAGTTATCATGTTTGAAAAAGCAAAATGATGATTTAGTATATACAAAAAGAAAAATTTTCAAAATTAAATATTTTGAACGCCCGCACTAATAATATTTCATTATGTGATTTAATTCTAAATTTGATAAGAATAAGATTGGTACTAATTTTAAAAGGCCGAGTATGATTATATGTATAAATAAAGTTTGAGGCCAAAACATTCTATGCATGATATGTTACTACAAATAGTTCACGTTCTCACTCGTCGAGTAAATCTTGTCATGATATTTTTCCTAATTCTAATTTAGGTTTACACACTCTTTACATGCATTTTGTTCCCAAACTACACGTTATTTGATTGCTTGTAATTCTCCACAAACATCTAAATTTATCTGTAATTATTGTGTAATGTTTGGGCATATGTATTACTCATGTTATTATAAAAATAATAGTAATTTAAATGGTAACATGAGATGGGATCCAAAAACTAATTTTCAAGAACCTAAGAAAATTTGGGTACTAAAATGCACACATTATCATTTTGTAGGTGTGCCTGATATGAAGAAATAAAGTGACGGCTTATAGATAGGATGCACGCAAATAGAAATTGGTAAAACGTCAAAGCTATCCTATCAAGTTCAAATGGTAAGACCATAGTGTAAGAAAATTTTGTTTTATGGTTTTATTAAAATATTATTTGTTAGAAATTTTTTCAAAAAATTTATTTGGTGATAAATAATTATCCAAATTAATTTAACCATATTATATATGGTCATGTACCTATTTCCTTCTCAAAATAATTTGGTATTTGAATTTAAAATTTTAACAAGAATATGTGTTTCCATTGATATCTTATTATACATGGTTTATCTTATATTATATGTTTCCATTGATATTTTACTATACATGGTTTGCCTCCTAATATTTTTATCTTTTCATTATTTTTTTTGACAGCAACAAAGCACACCGGCCCCGTGTGCCTTTTACGAAGCACTAAATAGAAGATCCTGGGTTCGATCCCGGGTCCCCCCTCCCCACACACACACAAACTTTGTGCCCCGCACTTGTCTTTTTATTAATTGGGAGAATCTCATGTAAATTTAAATGCAATATTTGAGGGGGCTTCTTTATTTTTCCTTCTTTTTATTTGCCTTAAATATTATTCCTTGTCTTTATACATGATATTTTGAGTACCGGTATATTTACATATTTCAAGTCAAATGATAAATTTCAAAAATCATATAATTTTTTTATTTGCTTATAACTTTCTTATTAATATATATACTTGTAATAAGAGGAGCTTTGTTTTTCCTCTATACTTAGTTTCTTCTCACTCCATTTTGATTATGCCGAAAAGGGAGAGATAAATTATGGTGATTTTTATATACTTAACGTTTTCATATCATAAGTGTATAATGTTAAAAGTTATTATATATATACACATCACCATAAATGTGTTGATTTGTCAATAATAAAAAAAGGGAGATTGTTGATCTCACTCCGCTATATTTTGATTATTGCCAAATAAGTTGTTTCGTATTAGAGGCATTATCGTTTTGCAGATTTAAATATTCGGAATATTAAATGGAGGACGGAGGCCCGAACTTTAAATGTCATATTCAAAAGGAGGATGGATGCAAATGTTACGACTTCACAAACCAATATTCTAAACTTCAAGTTTGAAGCCAACAAGCAACAAGAGTCGGTGATTGACTCAACGAGTTCTGTTTTTATATTCATTTTCTTTTAAGAAGTATAATGTAAAAGGGTTTGAATCTAAAGAGCTTGAGAAAACATGTATATAAATTTTCATATTATTTTATGCATCGATAAAATAATTATAACTTATAAGTTTTTTTTCCATATGATTTTCTAAAAGGCTTATATTAATTTATCACCAATATTATTATTAGCTTTGACTAATTTGAAAGATAACTAGCCGTTGGTTATATATATGGTTATATATATGGTCAGAGGGCGATGTATCAGACATGTTTATTTTATTACCTTTTTGTCTCATGTTTTGATGGAAACACCAACGAATGATCATAGGATATCTTTTTAGTCCTTTGATGTTTTGGAAGGTTTTTAAATTAAAAAAACCCGTTATTTCTTGTAAGGCATATGGCTAATGTTTTGAGAAAATTAATTTTCAAATTTATTTATATTTAATCTATATATGTTTTGGTTTTACTATCATTCAAACAGAACCTCACTTATGCAAAACATTTTCATATCAAAAATGATATTCAATCTCAAGCTCAATAGTTCAGCCTTATAAAAAGATTGTACTGTTATTGTGTTAAACATATCTCTCGTCTCACTACTACAAATAGGGGTTGCCCCTACGGATAAATCCGTAGGCGCAAACCACTGCCCCTACGGATATATCCGTAGGGGCAAGAAATTACGTCGTAGGTGCAAACGCCGCAGGTGCAAGTCTTAACCTTAAATATGCCCCTACAGTTAAATACTTTCCCCTACGGCTTAATACATAGGTCCATATGTCCCTACGGATTAGACTGTAGGGACAAAAAAGTTATTTAATTTATCGGTTTATAAAATAAAATAGTTGTCTCTACGGAGTTATCCGTAGGTCCAAATGTCTGCCCCTACAAATACATGCGTAGGTCCAGACGTGTAGGGGCAAAATATCAGGTATCTTGACATTTTGTCTCTATGGATACCTGTGTAGGGGCATGTTTAAGCCCCTACGGTCAAATCCGTAGGGACAAGTATAACCCCTCTTACTGAGATCATAGGGGCAAAATATCAGGTATCCTGATATTTTGCCCCTACGGATAAATGTTTATGTCCCTACGGATTAATCCGCAGGTGCAACGTTTGGCCTTACGGTTTAATCCGTAGGGACATATTACCAGGGTTTTTTTATAAAAAAGGCTACCTATTTTTTACTCGCCCTGTGCACAATAATAATACATCATATATAAAATTAATCAACACGCAAAATATATACCGCAGTATTCATAATCAACATCTCATGCATAATATATAAAAGAAATCAACAAGCAGAATACGATATCAATCTAAATCAATATGAACACGCAAACACCACCAATATCAATATCGTCCAAAATATATACAATATGTATCATATAAGTAAATACATGTTTAAAATATAAGAATCAAAAAGCTACCCTAGCTCGGTCCAGCTCCACCTCTGATAAACGTCGTAATCTGGCGTGCCTGCTCTTCGGATATACCCTGAGTCAATATCTCGAGCAATGCGGAGTGTGCGGGAGTCTGAGCGGGCTGTGGAGCTGTAGGAGTGGTTTGCGCAACCGCCGCCGAGGTAGTGGCTTGCGGAGCCGCAGCTGCGAGGGTCTGAGCAGGCTGTGGAGCTATAGGAGTTGTCTACGCAACCGCAGCTGAGGTAGTGACTTACGGAGCCGCAGCCGAAGGAGATGCATATGGAGGCTCAGCCGATGTACCCTGTCGCGTCTGTTCAATTTTGTGTGTAATAAACGAGTAAGAACTGTGCATTAGTCGAATTTGTATCACTATCAGGTTATTGCGAAACCCCAATCTATGTATACTTAGGGACTTAGGCCTCGTTTAGATATCTAGTTTGGAAAACTGTAGTTTATTTTAATTAGACAGTTCTATGTATGTATGATTAATCAAAGCTAAGTCTACAACCAAATAAGCTCAGGATAAGTACTAATATTGGATATGTTGCTGTCTATAATATGACATAATATTTTACTATTAAGTAGTATACATACCAACATCTCCTTCAACTCCTGAATGGTGGCCTTCAAGGTGTCTAGTTTTTGCTCGAAACGTCGCTCACGGGAGATAGAGGAAGTAACCGCCGGAGTGGAGTCCAACCTCATATGGGCCTTGCTAGGACCCACTCCCTGGCCTCTCTCCCAACCTCCGTGGTGCCCTCCGTGTGCGGCGTCTAGGACTGGGGTCAGCAGCATCGGATCGTTCTGTCCAGTAAAATCGATCCCCGATGCCTCCGCCTGCTCAACCACCCGCTCCTACACCCACATTAACCAGTAAAATATAAGTATATCATTTAAATTTGAACCTTTCAAAACAAAAATTTCAAATAGGGGTTGAATAAATATTAACACTTACGCAATACTCCTGGGTAGCGGTGTCGGGGTATCAAAGCTCGCCCATGGCAGGATCTATCGAGGTGCCATAGACGGCAAGATACGCGGACACCACGCTCAGTGTACCATCCTGTGCCAGGGTCTGAGCACTCTGCAATTTGCCAAAAATTTACATATATTAGAAAATAACTCTTAATATTACATTATATCACAAAGGCCGGTCTATTGTAATTTACCGATAACTCTATAGCACGAGTAATATTTCTCGAGCCACCTATATATTGTAAGTCCACGTTACCCACCCCGGTTCTTACGGGAAGGCGGAATAGGTAAAAAACGATTTTTGATACAAGGTAACATGGACTAGAAAAGAGGATCTTTGCTAAACAAAAACCTAGCAAACTAACTACAAGTTTAGCTACTCGGTTAGAAGGTTATACCTAGGTCTTGAACTCCTTCTCTTCTTGCTCCTTGGAGTGGTTTGAACGGCTCCTCCTCGTAGTCTTCTCTTTTCCGAAGAAGGATCCACCCGAAGGCCTCTACCTTGAGCTCCTACCTCAACCTAGAGGTAACTAAAGTGCTTGGCTTGCTAAACCTAGAACTCTAGAATGAGTAGAGTGAAGTTTTGATGGTTTTATCTCAAGAGCTTATGGTTCTCAACACATGAGAGATGAGAGCTTTGAGAGAGAGGAAGAGGATGAGCTTTGGATGAGAGAGAGTGAGCAAGTGAGAATGAGCTTGGAATTTTACAACCATGCTCACAAAATAAGAATAATGATAATAATAATAATAATTAAGAAATTGTGATGGTTAGTTTATGAATGACCATTATCATTTCATCATTTAATGCATTTGCAAGAAACAAGAAGAATCTTTGAAATGAAATGATGATGGTCAACAAGTCAACAATGGTCAACCGGTCAACAAAGTCAACAAGTCAACAAAAGTCAAATGGTCAACAACCCTAAACATGGCATAATTATTCTTAATTAATATTATTAATCATATTTCTCATTCTCATTAGGGTTTGGAAAAAGTCAACGGTCAACAACCCTAATGAGAATCCTCTGCCCCTGCCTCTGTCAATTGTGCATACACACCCGTATCCGTGTTCCGAGGAACACGAATAAAATGAGATAAAACCAATCCCAAAACAAATACTAAGATCTGGCTTAAACCAAAGCCCACTAGTAATAACTGCCCGGACAGCAAACGTGCACAAGTGCGCGGATGTGAACGAACTCCGTCACAAAACCATACGACCTCTACTCTGTTTTGCCCAAAGGCGAATAGCCCTCTGTGTGGGACTCTAAAGACTCGACACTACGCTGGCAGTGGGTTTAACCACAGGCCGCAAGCGGTACTAGCTGTACGTAACGGTCCCCAGGTAGATGCCGATAAGAAGACTGATGAGGTGAACCCATCCGAACTCCTACTAAGCCTGAATGTGACAATCTCCGTACAGTCCGGTCTGTTCGTCTGAGAATATCGCATGGCGGGCCTAGGAGGCGGTAAACGTCAGTCGCCTAATAGCGGTACAAGTCGTGTCGGAGTGTAGCCCAGAACACCCTGAGATAACACTGGAAAACCTACCAGTATATCTCGCTTGCCCTGGCCAGGGAATTCGTGTAATAGCTCTCCTAGACACAGCGCGATATCAACCCCCAATACCGGGAGAAACGAATCATGTATAACCGTCACTGCTTCCAAGTGCTTCGGGAGTGCACCCAACGGCTACCTGTTTACACAACTCATTTGAGCCGTGGTAGGGTAGCAATCTAAGAACAGTGGGAACACACTCGAGGCGAAGTGACAGTGTCAAGTCAGCGGACTAAGCTGTACTCATGTCACCCAGGAACTGATAACTGACGATAGGTATATTACCAACCAACAATTCCCGACGAGTCCTATCCAGTGTGCTTGTAACCTAATGAGCACCCGCATACTATCTCAAGTACGATGTACTAATAGCTATGGGACAGACCATCTCCCTTGCTGGGATGAGAAGCGCATACACTAGTCTACTCCGGAGTATAGATGCCCCGTCTCGATAATCCAATGACTAGGGACCTGTATAAGGATGTGCTTGTCAATTACCCATCCCCCACTAGTGTGACTGCCATCACAACGCTGGTAATCAAGCAAAGATCCTAAGGGCTCCACTAATGCGTATAGGCGATATGCTAAAAGAAACACATGCACACATTAAAGTAGAAACAAACCAAGTAGCATACTATCATTTCGAGCAAGATTGTCTATACAACTATGAATATCCCAAGCTTCCATCAAGTAATATACAAACTAATATGATACAGTAATGGCCTCTAGGGCATATACACTAACAATCTCCCACTTGCACTAAGGCCATGTACTGGCGTATCGAAGACCTATCATCTCGACGAGCCGCTCGAACTGAGTCTGGGATAAGGCCTTCGTGAATGGATCTGCAGTGTTATCTTCTATAGCAACCCTCCGAACCTCGATCTCCCAGCGATCCACGATCTCCCTGATCAGGTGATACCGCCTCAAGTTGTGTCTAGACTTCTGATAGGACCTGGGTTCCTTCGCTAAAGCTATAGCCCCGTTGTTGTCACAATACAGAGGTATTGGATCAACAATGGACGGAACCACCTGAAGTTCTGTCAAGAACTTCCTCATCCAGACGGCTTCTTTTGTGACATCAGATGCAGCGATATATTCTGCATCCATCGTCGAGTCAGCAACGGTTTCCTATTTGGAACTCTTCCAACACACCGCTCCTCCATTGAGGGTAAAGACATAACCCGACATGGATTTGGAGTCATCCTTATCACTCTGGAAGCTGGAGTCAGCAAAGGCCTCCATCTGGAAGTCTTTTCCGCCGTAAACCAAAAACATGTCCTTAGTCCTTCTCAAGTACTTCAGAATGTTCTTTACCGCTATCCAGTGCTTCTCCCCAGGGTTTGACTGATACCGGCTTACCACACTCAGTGCATAAGCTACATCTGGTCTGGTACACAACATCGCATACATTATAGAGCCTACCACAGAAGCGTAGGGTATAATAGACATGCGATCCCTTTCCAAATCAGTCTTGAGAGATATCTCTTTGGAGAGGGTGATCCCGTGACAAGCCGGTAAATTATCGCGCTTGGAATCTTCCATACTGAACCTTTTCAGTATGGTGTCGATGCACCTGGACTGTGAAAGTCCTAATATCCTCTTGGACCTATCACGATGGATCTGGATCCCCAGAATGTAAGAGGCATCACCCAGGTCTTTCATGGAGAACCTGTGTGATAAGAACCCTTTGACAGATTGTAGTATAGGAATGTCATTTCCTATCAAGAGAATGTCATCCATGTATAAAACGAGGAATACGACAGTTCGTGCTACAATTTTACTATAAATACATGGTTCATCTGGATTTTTGATAAATCCAAATTCTTTGACCGTTTCATCAAAACAGATGTTCCAACTCCGCGATGCCTGCTTCAGTCCATAAATGGACTTAAGCAACTTGCACACCTTCCCGCTGCTCCCACTCTGAATGAAACCCTCTGGCTGGTCCATATAGACACACTCCTCTAAATTTCCATTTAGAAAAGCGGTCTTTACGTCTATCTGCCAAATCTCATAATCGTGGAAGGCAGCAATGGCAAGAAGGATCCGAATGGATTTGAGCATAGACACTGGAGAAAAGGTTTCGTCATAGTCCAAACCAGGTCTTTGACAAAAACCCTTTGCAACAAGTCTAGCCTTATAGGTCTCAACCTGTCCATCTACACCAATCTTCCTTTTAAAGATCTATTTGCAGCCTATGAGTTCTACCCCTTCTGGAGCAACGTCCAAAGTCCATACTTTGTTGGTGTACATGGACTCCATTTCGGTCCGCATTGCATCCAGCCATTTTACCGAGTCAGCGCTCTGAATGTCCTGCTGGAAGCTAGTCAGCTCATCATTATCAATGATGCAATCCTCTTTATCCCCGTCTATGAGAAAACCGTAGTATTTCTCGGGCAGATGAGACTGCCTACTACTCCTGCGGAGCGGCGCAGGAATGTTCTGTTCTTTCGAACCCTCTGGTTCTACTAAGATTTCAGTTTTAGCTTGTGGTTCTGGAATTTCTTCCAGTTCTATTGCGCTCCCACTTATCTGATTTTCCAAAAATTCAGTTTCCAAGAAGCAGGCATGACGAGAAACAAAAACCTTTTGTTCCTCTGCGCAATAGAAGAAATATCCCTTGGAGTTCTTTGGATATCCCATAAACTTGCACTGTACTGAGCGTGCCTCGAGTTTGTCCGCATGCTGCTTTTTGACAAAAGCTGGACATCCCCATGTCTTAATGTGCTTAAGATAGGGTTTCTTCCCACTCCACATCTGATATGGTGTGGCAGGCACTGTCTTAGTTGGAACTCGGTTCAAAAGGTATGCAGCTGATTCTAGTGCATATCCCCAGAATGATCGCGGCAACTCAGCGTTACTCATCATGGAACGTACCATATCCAATAGGGTTCGGTTCCGTCTCTCCGATACACCATTATGTTGTGGGGTGTATGGAGGAGTAAGTTGAGAGAGAATTCTATTCTCTTTTAGATAACCCAGGAACTCGGCACTCAAGTATTCACCACCTCGATCAGATCTCGGTGTCTTGATACTTTTGCCTGTTTGTTTTTCTACTTCATTCTTGTATTCCTGGAATTTTTCGAAGGCTTCAGATTTATGTTTCATCAAGAAGACATATCCGTACCTTGAAAAATCATCCGTAAAAGTAATGAAGTAAGAATAACCACTTCACGCATGTATAGACATTGGACCGCATACATCGCTGTGTACGAGTCCTAAGAGCTCGCTCGCTCTTACTCCGTGTCCAGTGAACGGAGTCTTTGTCATCTTTCCTTTGAGACGTGATTGACAAGTTGCATATGATTGATATTCGAACGGATCCAAATATCCTTCTTTATGCAACTTAGTTAACCTTGTCTCATTGATGTGACCCAGTCTACAATGCCATAAGAAAGCATGATTTATTTCTGGAGACTTTCTTTTGTGTGTATTCTGGACATTGAAAATCTGTGGTTGGTTCAATACGTATATACCGTTGCTTAATGTACCCGATCCAATCAGAACATGATTAAGGTGAATGTTTACAACATCGCTTACAAATGCAAAATCATAACCTTCTTTAGACATTAAAGATACAGATATGATATTACAAGTCGCACTGGGTACAAAATAACAGTCACGCAAAACCAAATCATGTCCATCTGACAATCCCAAGTGATAGTCCCCCACGGACTCAGCATCCATGCCAGCTCCGTTTACAACTCTGAGGGTCATATCACCTGCCTTCAAAACCCTACACTTTCTCAGTGCCTGCAGAGAATTACAGATATGAGATCCTGATCCGGTATCCAATACCCAGGAAGTAGAGTTTATTGATAGACAGTTTTCAATAACATACACACCTGAAGCCGAAGCCGCAACTTGCTTCGGGTCCTGGTTCTTGGCCTTCCAAGCCCTGCAATCTTTCGTCCAGTGTCCTTTCTTATAACAATAAAAGCACTCTTCCTTCCCCACAAGCTGTCCCGCTATCTTTGCTACCTTTTCCTTTCCCTTGGCTTCCACTTTACTAACACCACCCCTTGGTTAGGTGGGGGGCTTCTTCTTCTTTCCCTTGGCTTTCGCCTTGGACCTAGAAGAGGAAGGTCCTCCAACAGACAAAGTGGATATTTCCCTTACTTTCTGCAAGGTGCCCTCTGCACTCCTCAACATGTTGAGGAGTTCCGGAAGTTCAACTTCTTTTCCTTGCAAGTTGAAGTTCAGGATAAACTGGGCGTAAGTGGAAGGAAGGGACTGGAGAATCAAGTCAGTATAGAGCTCGTTCTCTAACGTGGTCCCGAAGTCCGTGAGCTCTTCAATATAGCCAATCATCTTAAGCACGTGTTCCGCTACCGATGATCCGACGACCAATCTCGCCGAAAACAACTTTTTCTAGACTTTGTATCTGGCGATACGGGATTGCTCTCCATATAGCTCCTTAGTATGGAGAAATATGGATTCAAGGTCCATATTCTCATGCCTCCTCTGATGTTCATTGTCCATAGAGGCAAGCACGAGGCACTTGGCCTTCGCGCAGTTAATCTCCCAAGTCTTACGGATTTCCTTATCCGCGACGCTGGATTTGGGACCTGGGACAGGGGGAGCTTTGGTGGTAAGGAGATACCCCAACTTGTCATAAGTGATTGCCATTTTGACATTCCTGAGCCAATTTTTGTAGTTTGGCCCTGTCAGTATATTTTTATCTAGTAGTAACTTAAGTCCGGTCATGATGTTTGGTCGCTGCAATTAGGAGAGAGAGAAGAAACACTTTAGAATGATGCTCTTGCAAGTTTAGAGTGGTTTTTAGTTTATCTAAACAGGATGACTCCCACTGTTTCTCGAATCCTTCCTCAAACCAAAAAAAGAAGAATTAGTCGGGATCAATCTCACCGTACAATACTTGCTTAACCGTTCAGCCATGCCAGTGTTGGTACTTCGAGGGAGGTTTTCCAACGCTTTCGCGAAGTTCCTTAATTAAATAACCTTTTTTCCCTGTGGGCGTAGCCCCACTAACACCTTTCTAGACACCTACTTGGTTTATAGCATTATTCGTTAAGTGAGAAAGTCCCCGAGGAGTAGCATATACTCACAGTAGGATCGGGATCTAAATATCATCGTGTGATAAAACCGAAGGAATCTTACCATAATCATCACACTCCAAATGTTATGCAGCGCTAGCAAGTTTCAGTTTCTTTAGAAACTCCCGATGTGGATTTTTGCCCCATGCTCTTATGATTTTGACTTTGGCCAACAAATCATAAGTCACATGTCAAGTTCTACCCGTCATTTTCCAGGTTAATTTGAACCCACCCGTACCTACCCTTGACTTTGGCCAACAAGGCAGTACGACTGTCCCAAACCAACGCATCTATCTATGCTACATATGAATATCCAATAGCTACCAATCACTATGCCTTGACTTTGGCCAATAAACATAGCTTGAATACTATTGACTATCCATATGAAATGACGGAGGGCTACGAATGGTTTTGGCGAAACCATGAACGTAGTGAACTTGATATAATTGAAGGAACGTGATAGCTTTTAAAAGGAGTGGTTCAAGCTCCGTATTTTGAAAAGAAACCGAGTGGTTTTGAAATTGTTCCAACGACTTTACTTTGGTTTATTTTCTTGCATTAATTTAATGTGTCCCATCATTTAATCCTACCATTGCAGAAAACAACGAAAATATGACGTACGCTTATGCCATCCGCATTCGCCATGGGGCCCCGTCATCACCCGTTAGGTTACTTAACTAACGACAGAGCGGGGGCTGGACTAGCGCAGATGCAAAACATAAGCAACGCCAACTAGATATCATATATAGATATATACATTCGTCAGATGCAATGATAGCCATTCCAGATCACAGATGAACACATTGGATATGCTAGGAATCCGTGTTTCGTTCGAGCCTACAACGAAAGATGGATTACACGGTCGCGATGAATAGCCAAACCCTACCCTAGACCCCTACGGGTGAGGCAAACTACCCGCCAAGTACCCGAAGTGAAGCAACCTCCATCAACAACGTGAGTAGGGCACTCGGCATTTCGAGATACCCAGTAGTTTGTGCACCCCACCTTGGGTCTATCCTAGAAGCAAAAACAGTAAAAGAAATAATATACAATGGCGGCTACAACCTCATCCCGGATGTGCGGCCATAAAATAGTATTACATCAATTTACATATTACATCAAATGAAAGATAAAGAAAACTCTCATCTCACAACCCCCGGCTATTCATCCGCGACAATCCAACAAGTTCATATACACAATCCAACAACATTACAGATCACAGATATGCACAACCCCCACTAATCGACGTATAGCGATTAGTCGACGTTCAGTGCATATATCACATCACAGATATAACCAATTAGCTAAAGTCTACAGAACTTCGATCAAAAATACGGATTTGTAACTACCCCAAACACAACTTTGTTATCTAGAAATTCTGGGTAGAAACAAAATACTTTAAAAATCACAAAACGTCAAAATAAGAACACTACAACAAACCCGAGTCGCGACCGAGTTGACTCGGCCGCGGATCCGCGGCGAAACGCATGGTTTCGCCGCGCTTCCGCGGCGGTCTGGTCAAATCATGGTCTCGTTTTTCTTGTGTGTTCCTAGAAAACCCGGCACGGATTTTTAAGATGTGTGGAAATATTTTTAGGGTTGTTTTAAAAATCGGCAGAAACTTGAGGATTTTGACGTGTTTTGCGATTTTTTCTCAGATCGAAATTATAAATACTTTGCTAACATGCTAGTTGTTGTTTAGCAAGGCTTTGATACTACTGTAAGTCCACGTTACCCACCCCGGTTCTTACAGGGAGGCGGAATAGGTAAAAACGATTTTTGATACAAGGTAACATGGACTAGAAAAGAGGATCTTTGCTAAACAAAAACCTAGCAAACTAACTACAAGTTTAGCTACTCGATTAGAAGGTTATACCTAGGTCTTGAACTCCTTCTCTTCTTGCTCCTTGGAGTGGTTTGAATGGCTCCTCCTCGTAGTCTTCTCTTTGTCGAAGAAGGATCCACCCGAAGGCCTCTACCTTGAGCTCCTACCTCAACCTAGAGGTAACTAAAGTGCTTGGCTTGCTAAACCTAGAACTCTAGAATGAGTAGAGTGAAGTTTTGAAGGTTTTATCTCAAGAGCTCATGGTTCTCAACACATGAGAGATGAGAGCTTTGAGAGAGAGGAAGAGGATGAGCTTTGGATGAGAGAGAGTGAGCAAGTGAGAATGAGCTTGGAATTTTACAACCATGCTCACAAAATAAGAATAATGATAATAATAATAATTAAGAAATTATGATGGTTAGTTTATGAATGACCATTATCATTTCATCATTTAATGCATTTGCAAGAAACAAGAAGCATCTTTGAAATGAAATGATGATGGTCAACAAGTCAATAATGGTCAACCGGTCAACAAAGTCAACAAGTCAACAAAAGTGAAATGGTCAACAACCCTAACCATGGCACAATTATCCTTAATTAATATTATTAATCATATTTCTCATTCTCATTAGGGTTTGGAAAAAGTCAACGGTCAACAACCCTAATGAGAATCCTCTGCCTCTGCCTCTGTCAATTGTGCATACACACCCGAATCCGTGTTCCGAGGAACACGAATACAATGAGATAAAACCAATCCCAAAACAAATACTAGGATCTGGTTTAAACCAAAGCCCACTAGTAATAACTGCCCGGACAGCAAACGTGCACAAGTGCGCGGATGTGAACGAACCCCGTCGCAAAACCATGCGACCTCTACTCTGTTTTGCCCAAAGGAGAATAGCCCTCTGTGTGGGACTCTAAAGACTCGACACTACGCTGGCAGTGGGTTTAACCACAGGCCACAAGCGGTACTAGCTGTACGTAACGGTCCCCAGGTAGATGCCGATAAGAAGACTGATGAGGTGAACCCATCCGAATTCCTACTGAGCCTGAATGTGACAATCTCCGTACAGTCCGGTCTGTTCGTCTGAGAATATCGCATGGCGGGCCTAGGGGGCGGTAAACGTCAGTCCCCTAATAGCGGTACAAGTCGTGTCGGAGTGTAGCCCAGAACACCCTGAGATAACACTGGAAAACCTACCAGTATATATCGCTTGCCCTGGCCAGGGACTTCGTGTAATGGCTCTCCTAGACACAGCGCGATATCAACCCCTAATACCGGGAGAGACGAATCCTTTCTAACCGTCACTACCTCCAAGTGCTTCGGGACTGCACCCAACTACTACCTGTTTGCACGACTCATTTGAGCCGTGGTAGGGTAGCAATCTAAGAACGGTGGGAACACACTCGAGGCGAAGTGACAGTGTCAAGTCAGCAGACTAAGCTGTACTCATGTCACCCGGGAATTGATAACTGACGATAGGTATAGTACCAACCAACAGTTCCCGATGAGTCATGTCCAGTGTACTCGTAACCTAACGAGCACCCGCATACTATCTCAAGTACGACGTACTAATGGCTGTGGGACAGACCATCTCCCCTGCTGGGATGAGAAGCGCATACGCTAGTCTACTCCGGAGTATCGATGCCCCGTCTCGATAATCCAACGACTAGGGACCTGTATAAGGATGTGCTTGTCAATTACCCAGCCCCCACTAATGTGACTACCATCACAACGCTGGTAATCAAGCAAAGATCCTAAGGGCTCCACTAATGTGTATAGGCGATATGCTAAAAGAAACACATGCACACATTAAAGTAGAAACAAATCAAGTAGCATACTACCATTTCGAGCAATATTGTCTATACAACTGTGAATATCCCAAACTTCCATCAAGTAATATACAAACTAGTATGATATAGTAATGGCCTCTAGGGCATATACACTAACATATATGTGGGGCGACCCCTCTTTACCGACTTCCTATTCTCTTTATTTTGATCGGCCTGTTTCTGCACAACACATTCAGATTTAGTTTTCTAATTAAGCAACACAAAAAAATAAATTATATACTAAACAATGAATTACATTTAAAATACATACATGTTTGCGATGAGAGTCAAAATATTGGCACAATAGAGGCCATGTATCTACGTCGACTCTCGCAAAGGCCGGAGTATGTAGGAAGGCCACTCTCTCTGCTTCGGGGGTCGCCATCCACAAGGAATAACAGTCAATCTTCAGCTCATTCCTATTGTATCAGACCTTCGATTGCATGTTCTTCATCAGGCCATAGTACAGAGCGTGAAGATCGAGCACCCTCCCAGGGTGATCAGGGTCGGGTACATGCTGAAAATCGTAATACAACTGAAAATACAAAAAAAAACAATGTTATTAGATTGCAAGTGTTAATAATAAATATATTGGATAAATCAAATGAAAATATATATTAATACCCGAGCCTGATCCCAGAAGAGGGCGAATGAGCGCTGGTGCTGGTCGTCCCACTCAACGTGAAGTGGATACTTCTTCATAAGGCGGCTCTCATCCCCCATATACCGGCCGAACCTCTCGGCATAATCACCGGTATAGCGATAATCAGGGGTAAAAAAGAGGAGGAATGCTGCCTCCCTCTAGCTCTGTCGAGCCTCAGCCTGTGGGACTGATTCGGGCCTCGAGTCCCTCTCTCGGGATGGGGAGGCCCTGCGTCTACAAGAAATATCAAGACAATCAATATTAAGACAAAGTGGTATTAAGAAATCAAGGTTTAACGAAAATTGAAGTGTGATATATACCTCCGGAGACTAAAGCACGAGCCTGGGCCCGGGCAGCAGCACGAGCGGGACGATAGTTCCTCTGGTGAGGAACAGCTGGTGACCCGGACGTAGACGCATCTCCAACTAGAAAATAAATATCGATAAAATTATATGAAGTTCATGTTTATTCTTAAAGGATATGTAAAATGAATAAATATTTTATATTTATTCATACAAACCTGCAGACTGAGCGGAGGGTATGGAAGTGATGGGAGTGGCCGTTGCACCAGACGAGGACGCACCACCTATAATTAGACAATCAAGTATCAGCTATATAAGTAATTGCAAAAAGAATGCGTATATCAATAATATAACATTCTAAATCAACATGTATATACTATAGGATATATAAACATACCCGCAGGTGCGATGGTGGGCTCTGCCGGAGATGTGAGTACGTAAGAGCCCGAGATGTAAGTACGTAAGAGCAAAAAGAATGTATGTATATTTATGATATAGTATTCTAAATCAATATACATGCACTATATGATATATAAACATACCTGGAGGTGCGGGAGTAGCCTCTTTCCCTTATGTGGACGTACCACCAACAGCTAGACAATCAAGTTTAGGGTAAAATTTTCTTGCGTTTATGGTAAAATTGTACGTTTATGTTGTTATCAAGTATCCTATTGCGATGAACTAGTGTATCATACTAAATAAACTAGTGCACCATAAACCTAAATAACCCAAATTAACCTAATTAACCATAATTAACCATAATCGTTTCCCTAACACAAATTATCACCAATTAACCTAAACTTAACCCAATTTACCTAAATTAACCCAATTTACCCTAATCAACCCAAACTTAACCAAATTTACCCAAATTAACCAAATTAACCATAATCAACACTCTAACCCTTTCAAATTATCACTAATTAACCCAAATTAACCCTACCCTCTAATTAACCCAAATTAACCCTGGCCTCTAACCCTAAACCTGAACCTAACAACCTAACCCTAACCCTAACCCTAACCCTAAGCCCAACTAATTAACCCTAACCACAACCACAACCCTAACCCCAACCGAACCCTAACCCCAACCCCAACCCCAACCGAACCCTAACCCCAACCCCAACCCCAATCGAACCCTAACCCCAATCCCAACCCTAACGCCAACCCCAACCCCAACCGAACCCTTACCCTAACCCTAACCCCTACCCCAACCGAACCCTAACCCTAACCCTAATCCCAACCCCAACCCCAACCGAACCCTAACCCTAACCCTAACTGACCCGATGCCTCACCCTAACCCTCAACCCTACCCGAACCCTGATCCCTGAACCCTACCCCTAACATCATCAAAAGAGGTAAATAAAAGCATTAAATTAGAAGTAAAAATTGGAGATTTACTAACCTGTAGGGCGATAGAGGAGACGACGGAGGAGGCCAGTAGTCGACGACGCAATCGGCGACGAGTCAAGCGCGGTTGCGACGAGGAAGTCGATGAGTCAAGCGCGGTTGCAGTAGCGGGCGGATGAGGACGTAATCGGCGACGAGGTCGGGATCGAGGCGCGGGAATGATCGATCGCGAGGCGTGGGAGAATGAGAGAAGGAATTTTTGGGAACGGTGAGGGATTTTCTGTGACTTTTTTTTATTATTAACCCATATATATGCCCCTATGGACTTACCCATAGATCCTTTGTTTGCGGCTCCGTAGGACCAAACATCAAATTACGATTAAATGTTTTTAAATTAAAACGTGGAAAACCATAGGGACAAGAATGAGGACATACGGATTAATCCGTAGGGGCAATAAAAAGTTGCCCTTACGGATTCCTTTATCCATAGGGGAAACCCCATATTGTAGTAATGTCTTGTTTAAGAGAGAAATTACTTCTCTACTTATAAGAGGTTGTGAGATTCTTGGGAAAAAACGGAAAAGTGTAACGTTTTCTCCGCCCTGTGAAAGGATGCTTATAATGAAAGGGAAAAGTCCTAAGGGCGGGGTCTTAGGCCAGTGGACTAGGCAAAGGGTGCCAAACCATTCTAAATCGAGAGTGTCACAGTTTGCACTTATTTTCTCTTTACTTTATTATCTTGCAAATATTTTGCTGCAATTATCATTATATTATTATTGTTTAAATTGCTTAAACATTTTGTTGCAAGTTTTAAAGTCAGAAATTTTAGTCAAACCCTATTCACACCCCTCTAAGATTATTAGCGCACTTTCATTTGATATCATAGCCTCGTTCTCTTTTTTTTTAGGTCTAACAACCCTAAATTTCTTCTTTCTTCTTTCAATCTCCTCTCCATCTCCCTCCCTCCCTCCTCTTGTCAGCTAGCACTCTCTCTCTCTCTCAATGAAGTACACGTACAACCAAATTCATCCAATTTTGTTCTATCAATTCTTCACAATAACAAGGTAATTTAGAACAGATTTTATTGTTTTGTAGGCAAAGTATTTTTTTCTATTTACAAAATGTGTGTTTGAACCTTTTTCCACATCAATGGAAGTCATTGTCCGCAAAGGCTTTATGAAGGCTGCGTTGGGAATTTGATCAAACGCTTGAAGGTTCATGTATTAATCTGAGAGATAAGGCCAAAATTGTAGCGAGGATCAACCCAACGACCTCAACGATCTTAGGATCCACTTGATTAAGCTACAGGATTTCTGTGGCGGACCACAAGCGGGTGATATTGCCGAATATTACTATTCTTGCAATTTAAGAAGAGAAGAGGGAAATTATTGGGGTTTAAAGAGTGGATATAACATTGGAGGGGTAAGAAAGTCATTTTGCCACCCCTAATGGAAAAATCAAACCGAGTTGACACTCATGTTAACTAGAGGGTTTTATTCAGTTAGGTTAGAGGTTTTAGTGATTGTTTTTAAAAATATTATTTTTTATAGTTGTTTTTAAATATATGAGATTTTTTGTGGTTGTATATAAAAAGAACTTGCAAAATTTTTTATACCGTATTACTAGAAGCAAAAAGAGATGGGTTTTTTTGGGACACTTTTTTACGTAAATTTCTTTCATGAGTGGTCACATGCACTCCTAGCATAAATAATTTTTGGCGGGCGGACCCAATTATAGGCCCTTGTACACGTGGCAACACCTCAGCCTTCAGATCCAACGGCTTGTACATGCATGTGCATGCTGTGGTGGGTTGCCACAAAAAACTTGGAGAGCAGAGACTGGCTCTAACAATTGGAACACAGCGATACAAATTTCTTTCTCTCTTTTTCTTTTTTGAGGAAATTGTAAAAGTAAAAGAAAAAAGAAAAGAAAAGAATGATTTTGAAATCTCAACAACATCAGCTCTCTTCACATCTTTATATAGAAGAGACATTGGGAGCTAGAGTGAAGTAAGAGCTATCCACAAAAGGAGCCAATTAGCTAAATAAGAGAGAGCAAATTAAAGGAAGATATATATAATATATATTTCTCTCCAAATTGTTTGCCAAGGCCTTGTGATTTTTTATCAATGAGAGATAGTGCATTGTTTTCCTGTGCTTGAGGCTCAAGTGAAGAAGAAATTGAAGTTGGCTCCGCGGCGTGAATAATGCCTGTTCCTCTAGCACCATATCCAACTCCTCATACCGCATATCCACCTTCTAATGGTGCTTCCATTAATTTGTTCGATCATTAGCTTGAAACGCAATTTAGATTCTTGATTTTCTTGTTACCGCACCAAAACTCTGAAGTCATTGTGAGTGTCGAGATATTTATTATGAACTGAAACCACATTTTAAGAGTCAACGAAACCAAACAATTTCTTCATCTTGATTTTCATGTATGTAGATGTTCTAGAAAGTTTTCCCTTTTTGAATCCAAGTAAATAACAACAGAGTATCATATCAAAATATCTTATTTAGCAATTTCGCAAATTTGCCTTTTCTTTTCCTTCTTTTTTTTAAATTCCTGACCATGATTTTGATTTTTTTTTCTCCCCTTTTTCATGTAAAATTTTCATCTAAATGAATTTCAGACTCCGTATTTGCTCAGCTATTTTACTGAATTTTTAATTGATGTAAGAAAATGAAAATGCAAATCGATAAAATATATACCAACCTTTTCTACGATTTCCATATAGGTGGACAGAGCCAGCTAGTGTGTTCAGGATGCAGAAATCTGCTGCTGTATCCGCACGGCGCATCGTCCGTGTGCTGTGCTGTCTGCAATGCAGTCACTCAAGTGCCTCCCCCCGGTTCGTACTTTTTCTAAATTCCCCATTTTCTTAGTCTTGGTTCTCAACCTCAAATTTTGTTTTCCTTAATCTAATTGTAACTAAATTGTTGCTCATTTTCTTGTTACTACACTAGCCCTATCATTGATTAAAGAGATCTGATTGTTATCATTATCGTTGCGTAATTTTAGGAACGGAAATGGCGCAATTGGTATGTGGGGGATGCCACACTCTCTTGATGTACATACGCGGAGCCACGAGCGTAAAATGTTCGTGCTGTCACACTGTCAATTTAGCTTTAGAAGGTAATTAAGAGAACTAGTATATACTCGTCCATCGAAATTTTATTGTTTATGTTTCTGTACTTTTTATGTTATTTACAATAAACATTGATAAGAAAACAATAAACTCGATCAATATTATTAAGAAATAAATCATCTCAATTTATACACCTCATAACATAACTAACTGATAACTAATAATCCTAACAATCTAACATATTAATCATAATCTCAACAACACAAATCAGAACTTAATTATCTGATTTATGATAACCATAATATCTAATAGAGTTATATTCAAATATCTTATAATCTAACATATTGGTTGATTGACTCATCGTGCAGCAAATCAAGTTGCCCATGTAATCTGTGGAAATTGTCAAATGTTGTTGCGGTATCAATATGGCGCAAGATCGGTGAAATGCGCCGTCTGCAATTTTGTGACACCAGTTGGGGTTAGTTTCCTCAGAAATTTGATTTTTCTTCTTTTTTGTATCTTCTTCTTCTTCTTCTTTCTATTTCTTGCTCATAGTATGGTGGTTATGTTTGTTTGTTTTTTTTGGCTCATAAGTATAATATATCCGTTCTTATAATTAGTTTTAAGAGCAAATTCATTAACAAACATAGTAAAAAATACCGACTGGGCTTAGCTCAGTTGGTACTAATTTCCTCTCCAATATGAGAGGTAACAAAACCAATCCCCGAAGGAGATTGATTTCAGAAAAAAAAACATAGTAAAAAATATATATAGACTATATGAAAGCAACTGCAAAATTGACAAGCTTCTTGAGAACAATATGAATTTACTGGAGGTATGTGTTCCGTGATAAATGATTCCTGAAAGAGTTGTTTTTCGCAATTTTCGGATGTTTTTCACTTCTTAATATCAAAATGTGGGTAATGATTAGGATAATATTGATTGAATCTTATTGCTCTCTTCTATTTTGATTTGCAGGTTACAGAAAGCACAGAACAGAAACCCAGTGTTTGAAAATTTAGAGATCTATGGAAATAAACCGGAACAATCTGAAGTTATTGCTTCGAGGTCGAAGGTTGCTCCATCTAGTATCTAATTTCCCCTTTTTTTCTGCACAAAGAGTGCAATGTATAGAGTTGCTGTTTGGCACTTCTTTCTCTCCTTTTTCTTGCTTCTGGAATCAAGCAGTTTTAGAAAGTTTGAGGTGTACATATAGTTCTTCGGGAAAAAAGTTTATGGATTTTTCTGCATGAACTATAAATATAATCGATGTACTTCCAGGAAAAATGAGATAAATAATAAAGTATCAGTGTTCTATATTTAAGATTGATCTGCACTCCATATACAGTTGATGTCAGAATTCATTCAACGGTCGAGATATTCTGTGTTCTGGATACTGTTGTCACCTACAGAAACGCCGTAATGCCGGAATCATATCATAAGTTTAATTTGCTATCATAACTCAGCATATTGATTTATGCATTTTTTGTAAGAAACTAAGCACAAGCAGTTTTTATTCGATCCCCCACCCCACCCCACCCCCGCGACACACACACACACATATTGAAGAGCTGTACCGATAATCGACACAGTATATAAGTATATTGCAAACTTTATTCAGAGCTTTGACATATATGAGATATTAGAGCTGTGTTTTTAGGAAGTTTCAATTCTTCCCATTCAGCTTCATCGACCTCGGAAAAATATCGATCCACCATTTGGTCGTCTGTCTGTTGCAATCTGACCGGCTCCCACTGCAAAATCCGCGAACTTACATTATTTTTTCACTGAACAAAACTCAATTCCTGAAGCAACTGAGAGTAATTAGTATAAGAATCTAACCTTTGGGTTTTTGTCTTTGTCCACTAATAATGCCCTGCAACCCTGCAAATAATTAAAAAGTGGGATGATATGGAAGAGATTTATTTGGAAACAGGTAAACTTGAGCATCTAGGTGTCAAGAAATACCTCGAAGAAATCGTTGCTCAGTTCTTTTCGCATAAAATGGCAGCACAATCTGTAATCTTGGACAAGGCATTGACCGATTCATAACGTTCTGCCTTCTCTTATCTGGATTTGCCGATAAGGAGTTCAAGGCATTATAAGAACCCTTGGTTATAGCCTACTCTGGTTAATCTTAAAAGTTATTATGCATCAGTATAATGTTAACAAGAAGAATAGTATGCAATCAGCATATATCTAATTAGTATATACTTCATTCGATACAAAACCTGGTTTTTTAGGATCCACCGGACCACGTGATAATGAAAAAGATTTCTACATATCTGACTACTACTCGATTAAGGATATCAGAATTTGATAAATCGGCCCAAGGCTTACTAATACAGTACAAAACTTAGCTTCAGACAAAGATCCAATAGGAAGAATGACTGGGATTGTGGCATCAAATGTCTTTGTAATGGTATCTACTAGAAATGATTTTTCCGTTATTTGATTCTGTATTCAGTTGGCTATTGGGCTTCACCCGGCCCAATATCCACCCCTTCTAGTGGTCCCTACACACACACACACACACACACACACACACACACACACACATATATATATATATATATATATATATATATATATATATATATATACACTACTACTACAAATAAGGGTTGCCCCTACGAATTTATCCGTAGGAGCAAACCACTGCCCCTACGGATATATCCGTAGGGACAGGAAAAAACCCTGTAGGTACAAACGCCGTAGGTCCAAGTCGAAGCCTTGAACTTGCCCCTACGGACAAAGATTTGCCCCTACGGAGTTCTATGTAGGTCCAGTTTGCCCTACGGAATAGGCCGTAGGGGCAAAAAATTTATTTTATTTACGGTTTTATAAAATATATTAGGTGTACCTACGGATGAATCCGTAGGGCCAAGTAGTAGCCCCTACGGATAAATGCATAGGTACTCATCCGTAGGGGCAAAATATCAGGAATCCTGATATTTTGCCGGATAAATGCGTAGGTACTCATCCGTAGGGGCAAAATATCAGGAATCCTGATATTTTTCCCCTACGGATCACTGTGTAGGGGCATTTGTTTTCCTCTACGGATATATCCGTAGGGGCAAGCTCAACCCCCTGATACTGAGATCACAGGGGAAAATATCAGTTATCCTGATATTTTGCCCCTACGGATTACTCCGTAGGGGCAACGTTGGGCCCTACGGATTAATCCGTAGGTAGATATTATCAGTTTTTTTTTAAAAAAGGGCTGCCTATTTTTTCTCGCCCTGTGCACAATAATATATACATCGATCAAATATAAAATTAATCATCACACAACATATATCGCAGTATTCATAATCACATCTCACGCATATAATATACAAAAGAAACCAAAAAGCAGAATATGATATAAATATAAACATGCAAACACCACCAATATCAATATCGTCCAAAATGTAGTACAATATGTATCAGATAAATAAATACATGTTTCAAAAAATAAGAATCAAAAAGCTACCCTAACTCGGTCCAGCTCCACCTCTGATAAACGCTAGAATCAACGCGCCTGCTTCTCGGTCAATAAATCATGCAATGCGGAGCGTGCGGGAGTCTGAGCGGGCTGTGGAGCTGGCGATGTGGTCTGCGCAGCCGCCATCGAGGTAATGGCTTGCGGAGCCGCGGCTGCGAGAGTCTGAGCGGGCGGTGGAGCTATAGGAGCTGTCGCGGAACCGCAGCCGATGTAGTGGCTTGCGGAGCCGCGGCCGAAGGAGATGCATGTGGAGGCTCGGCCGATGTACCCTGTCGCGTCTGGACCTAACGTGTATAATAAGCGAGTAAGAACTGTGTATTATTCGAATTCGTATCATTATCAAGTTATTTCGAAACCCCATTTGGATATCTAGTTTGGAAAACCATAGTTTATTTTAATTAGATATGTATGTATGATTAATCAAAGCTAAGTCTACAACCAAATAAGCTCAGGCAACGTACTAATATTGGATATGTTGATATCTATAATATGACATGATATTTTACTATTAAGTAGTATACACACCAGCATCTCCTTCAACTCCTGAATGGTGGCCTTCAAGCACTCCAGTTCCTGCTGGACACGTCGCTCACTGGAGACGAAGGAAGTAACCGCTGGGGTGGAGTCCAACCTCATATGGGTCCTGCTAGGGCCCAGTCCCCGGCCTCTCTCCCAACCTCCGTGGTGCCCTCCGTATGCGGCGTCCAGGACTGGGGTCAGCAGCCTCGGATCGCTCTGTCCGGTAAAATCGATCCCCGATGCCTCGGCCTGCTCAATCACCCGCTCCTACACCCACATTAAGCAGTAAAATATAAGTATAAAATTTAAATTTGAACCTTCCAAAACTAAAATTTCAAATAGGGGTTGAATAAATATTAACACTTACGCAATACTCCTGGGTAGCGATGTCGGGATATCGAAGCTCGCCCGTGGCGGGATCTGTCGAGCTGCCGTGGACGGCAAGATATGCGGACAGCACGCTCGGTGTACCACCTTGCGCCAGGGTCTGAGCTGTCTGCAATATTAGAAAATAACTCTTAATATTAGATATATTAGAAAATAACTCTTAATATTGAATTATATCACAAAGACCGGTCTATTGTAATTTACCGATAACTCCATGGCTCGAGTAATATTCCTCGAGCCACCTGTATAAGTGGGGCGACCCCTCTTCGCCGACTTCCTATTCTTTATATTTTGAACGGCCTGTTTCTGCACAACGCATTCACATTTAGTTTTCTAATTAAAGAACACAAAAAAATAAATTATATCCTAAACAATGAATTACATTTAAAATACATACATGTTTGCGTTGAGAGTCGAAATATTCGCACAATAGAGGCCATGTCTCTACGTCGACTCTCGCAAAGGCCGGAGTAGATAGGAGGGCCGCTCTCTCTGTCTCGAGGGTCGCCATCCACAGGGAGTAGCAGTCGGCCTTCAGCTCATTCCTGTTGTATCGGACCTTGGTCTGCGCATGTTCTTTATCAGGCCATTGTACAGAGCATGAAGGTCGAGCACCCTCCCAGGATGATCAGGGTCGGGTACAGGCTGAAAATCGTAATCCAACTGAAAATACAAAAAAAACATTGTTATTAGATTGCAAGTGTTAATAATAAATATATTGGATAAATCAAATGAAAATATATATTAATACCCGAGCCTGATCAAAGAAGAGGGCGAATGAGCGCCGGTGCTGCTCGGCCCACTCAACGTGAAGTGGACAGTTCTTCATGAGCCGGCTCTCATCCCCCATATACCGGCCGAACCTCTCGGCATGAGGACCGGTATAGCGATAATCAAGGGTAAAAAAGAAGGGGAATGCTGCCTCCCTCTAGCTCTGTCAGGCCTCAGCCTATGGGACTGATTCGGGCCTCGAGTCTCCCTCTGGGGATGGGAAGGCCTTGCGTCTGCAAGAAATATCAAGACAATCAATATTAAGACAAAGTTGTATTAAGAAATCAAGGTTAAACGAAAATTGAAGTGTGATATATACCTCCGGTGACTAAAGCACGAGCGTGGGCCCGGACAGCAGCACGAGCGGGACGATAGTTCCTCCGGTGAGGAACAGCCGGTGTCCCGGATGCGGACGCATCCCCTCCAACTAGAAAATAAACATTGACGCTAAATTTCCATAAAGTTCATATTTATTCTATAGAGCATATGTAAAATGAATAAATATTTTATATTTATTCATACTAACCTACAGACGATGCGGAGGGTACGGAAGTGGCAGGAGTGGCCCTTGCGTCAGATGTGGACGCACCACCTATAATTAGACAATTAAAAATAGATTATATAAGTAATTGCAAAAAGAATGTGTAGATCAATAATATAACATTCTAAATCAATATGCATGCACTATAGGATATATAAACATACCCGCAAGTGCGGTGGTGTCACCACCTACAGCTAGACAATAATAAAAATTACTATCTAAGTAAGAGCAAAAGGAATGTGTGTGTATTCATGATATAGCATTCTAAATCAATATACATGCACTATATGATATATAAACATACCTGGAGGAGCGGGAGTAGCCTCTGTTCCTGATGTGGACGCATCACCAACAACTAGACAATCAAACATTGACAATATAAGTAATTTTGACATAAACATGCATGAATATCTATAATATTACATTCAAAATGGATATGCGTGCAATATACCTGGAGGTGTGGCAAAATCCACACGGAAGGAGGTATCCGAAAGGGTCTCCGATCTGGGTGCAAGACCGGCCCTCTGAAGCTCCCTACGCAGCTCTCCGGACGGCAGAACCGCTCTGCCTCTGCCTCTGCCGGTGCCGCGGCTGGAGCTCCTGCCGCCCCTCGCTGCTCCCGTCATCGTCATCAAATCTAGATAAACGGTTCGTGGACGCATTAGACAATCATTAAAAGTGTTGACTATATATGTATAGATCGTAAAATATGAAGTAATAATATAACATTACTGATAAACTTTTTCGTTTCGTGGGCGCATTATACATATCTACTTGGATTTCATCGTCGATGTCATTTCTAACCCACGTAACTTCATGATCGGCCGAAAACAACCCGTCCTTCGAAACAGACGGTCGGAGCACTCTAAGCCTTCTCTATTCTTCATCCTCATCGCTGTCTACGAATTCTGGGACATCGTAGACATCTCTGGGTTTCCATCGGCATACAACACTCTATCCCGGATGCTTCAAACACTGTGAGTAATATACTTGGAACGCTTGGTTCGGAAAGATAAGCGGATCTTCCTGACCGTAAAATCGAAGTGTGTTCACACTGGTCAATCCATATTTATCTTTCCAAGTCCCAAGATTGCTTCTCCACTTATCCGTAT
Organism: Agapanthus africanus; assembly: GCA_030015575.1. Lineage (NCBI taxonomy): Eukaryota > Viridiplantae > Streptophyta > Magnoliopsida > Asparagales > Amaryllidaceae > Agapanthus > Agapanthus africanus. The sequence continues at coordinate 860,054,574 of JASDDO010000024.1, read as the reverse complement.
CGGTTCGCGTATCGTACCAAGTACACTGGAATATATAAAAAGGTTCTGATCGTCCGGGATAGTGAATGCCGAGTATACAATTTAAGTACCCATAATAAATCATACCATCCAATCTTACTGTCGCAATCCCACTATTCTGAGTGGTTCTAGATGTTTCTATGTCCTTAACTTCGAATTTGTATCCAAGGACACCAAATCCTTTGTAATATGCAACCTCCATATTAGGAAATTGAGCTAAACATCTTGAATCACTCTCAAATGATGCAGACAAGTTCAGATCGTGGATCTAACAAAACAAATTTTACGAAAAATACATAACGATACAAGTTTAGATTAAAACTGATAACAATAAAATGTTATTCGAATAACTTACATGATCTGTGACCCAATCACAAAAATTATCCTGATGATATTTTTCCAATCGTTCTTCGTTCCAATCAGGATGCCCCTCACGTACCTCGTTAAAATGAATTCTGTTTTCGACAAATAATGGTGACATTAATATTATATCATTTCATACACACACAAACACAAATATAACAATTAATCCAAAAAACTTACTCTCTAATTTATTCAAGACATGCGCAATTAAGCAAGATAAACCGGTATATCTTGTTGATAAACATAGTGTCTACCCTCTTATAATCGGTTTTACCATATGGCCCGTCTTGAATTCTTTGAGGCCGGTTAAGTCTTGTCTCAATGTTCTCGTCCAGATAGCGGGAACAAAATGTGGTTGCTTCATCAAGAAGATAACCTTGCATGATAGAACCCTCTGGTCGATTTTTATTGCGTATATACTTTTTAAGAGTGTAAAGGTACCTAATGAAATATGTTGAATAAATAAATACGGGCATACAGGACAACAATAAATTTATAAATTGCGCGAAACGAAAAATTACACGTACCTCTCGACGGGATACATCCATCGATATTGTACCGGTCCGGCTAACTTAGTCTCAGTTGCAAGATGAACCGTCAAGTGTATTATTATATCGAAGAATGACGGTGGGAAAATACGCTCAAACTTGCAAAGTATCAACGCAATAGAATTTTCTAGTTTATCCAGCGTCACAACCTCCAGTATTTTAGCACACAACTCTCTGAAAAAACAACATAGGTCGTTGATTACTAGACCAACCGATTCGGGGAGAGAAGTCCTGAGGGCTAATGGAAGAAGGTGCTCCACGATAACATGGTGATCATGACTTTTCAGCCCATCGATCTTGCCTTTCACAATTTTTATTTTCTTGCTGAATGATCCTGAGAAACCTGTGGGAACTTTCAAATCATGCAACACCTGCAGGAATCTTTTCTTCTCCGGTTGTGAAATATGATAAGCGGCATTGGGAAGTACAAACTTGCCCGGTTTACCCGCTACCGGTCTAGGGTGCAATTCACTTCTTATTCCCCACTCCTGTAGATCCATCCGAGCATTCAGGTTGTCTTTCGATTTCCCGTCTTTACAAAGAAGCAAGTTGAGTATGTGCTCTGATACTCCCTTCCCTATATGCATGACGTCCAGACAATGACGCACTAAATTTGTTGACCAGTACGGAAGCTCGAAGAAAATGCTTAACTTGTTCCAAATGGTGGTTTGACCTGTTTCGTCGGATCCATCCCGAAGGTCACATTATTGTAACCATCCCATTGAGCAGTCACGTCCTCTCCGGACAATGGGGATAGAGCTCCAAGAAGCTCCTGATGACCATCAAAGTGAACCGTGTCTAACCTATAGGGATGGTCTGGAGGCAGGAAACGTCGATGGCCGCAATAACAAACCTTCCTGCTAAAATTCAAGAATTTCGATGTTATGTGTTCATGGCAATGAGGGCATGCTTTGTGACCATGTACGGACCAACCTGATAGCATTCCATACGCAGGAAAGTCATTAATTGTCCACATTAAAGCCACACGCAGTATGAAGGTTATATTTGTGTTTGCATCGTATGTCTCTACACCATCAATGAACAAAGATTTCAACTCCTCGATCAGAGGTCGGAGATAAACGTCGATATTGTTTCCCGGTGAGTTTGGTCCGTCGATAAGAAAAGGCATCATAAAGTATAATTGGTCCATAGCCAACCAAGGCGACAGATTATAAATTATCATTACAACGGGCCATGTACTGTGACTTCCAGCCATATAGTTGAATGGGCAGAAGCCATCACTAGCCAGTCCGAGCCGGACATTGCGAGGATTACTACTGAATATTGCGTGCCTCCTATCGAAATCCTTCCATGCCGGTGAATCTCTTGGATGGCTCATTTTTCCATCTTCACTTGGAGGAGCACGGTGATGCCAAATCATTGCCTCGGCAGTTTTCTTGCACCTGAATAGCCTCTGTAGCCTCTGTGTTATGGGAAAGTATCGTGCTATCTTGACAGGTATATCAGGCTTCTTATCAGAATCTTTCGGCTTATACCTGGCTTCTCCGCATGTTGGACACTTGTTCACACCATAATATTGCATTGTTATATTTCCCATTCTTATTCTTTTTATAAATAAACAGGTGCTTTTGACGCATGTCTGCTACATGTTACAGGTTACAGATTCTTGGACAGAAAACAGTGAAAACGATGTAAAGACGATGAAAAAATGGACTGTGACCAATAAATAGAAGGACCTTGATCAAGCCTACATAAAAGATAGAGTTCACAAAGTACAAGGCAATGCAAAGTCCAAGATCGCGAAGCGTACGGTTAAAGTCCACCATAATTATTCACTGGAAAATCTGGAAGAGAATAAAAAGCCCAATTGAGAAAAGTACTGAAGAATAAAGAAGCCCAAATAACCATAATGCAGCCCAGGAAAGATGGTGAGCTGAACTCACCAAAGGGCCACGGAACCGCGGCCCAAGGCCTACCCATGCCGCGGTTCTGCGGCCATTAAGTGCCCGTATCGGTGCAAATTTCTTGTGACGGTGCGTCGGTGCATGGGTTGGGATTTTTCGTGGGCATATCTGTAAAAGCACATGCGCGAGAATTTGTTACCCTGGTTTTCCCTGTTTACTTATAAATTGTAATCACAATATTGTAATCCTATGCCTCTTTTCAATTAATAAAAATTCAGATCTTTTGAGGATTGAAGAGCATCATTTTATTGTAAGTTCCTTTTAATTTTTCTGCCGTAGTTTAAAATTAATTTATTGCCCTAGCTCTCTAGTTTAATTCTTGCCTTAGATTAATCATACCATTGCCCTAGTTTAATCTAGTGTAGTCTTTCTTGAACTGCAGTAGGTAAGTAATTTTAACATGTTATTTCTAAAAGATCCCCTAATGAGCGAGTAATTTCCTCACTTGTTAGGGTTAGGAATAAGGGAGGGATTGAGAGATGAATATCTCTCCTCTCTTTCAATGCCAATAATTTTTCATAAGTAGAACTTCATGCACGCATGCATGATCCGCTCCCTACGGCACCCTACCCACGAGGTAACGGTGAAACCGTAGTATAAAGGACCGGACATGCATGACGTCCATGAAGGTTATAGCAATTAGTAGGAAAGGACGGACAAGGATCTAGAGGAAGAAACTTCGTTTCTTCCCAATCATCCTAATCCCCTTTACTAATAATTGTTATGACTTCTAAAAAGTTTTAATCGAGGGCATTGAAAAAGGTGTTAATATTAATCTTATCAATCCTACTTTAGACCTAACCCTAACAAGTTCCTTAACATCGTACAACTTAGTTTTTAGAATCAATCTGCAAAACCAAACCACCATTGGAATCAACTCGTAAGAACACGTAAGAAAATTACACATCCCTGTGGATCGACCCGTATTCACCGGCTAGCTTCATGCGACGCCGTTTCTGATTACGGTAAAATATTTTTGGTGATCGTAAAACCTACACACAACTAATCAACACTCTTTCAAATCTGAATTCTCTTTCCGGTACAACACGCAATTTTTAGGACATGCTTGAATCTTCTCGCACTTTAGACCCAAATCAGACTTCATCTTCTGGGCACCGTACCAACTGTCAGGCACGTTATTTCCCAGGGGCATAGAATCTTTCAAGAACGAAAGAAGCATTGTGAATGACTTGTTGCTCCATCCAGTTAGGCACTTAATCTGGAAAAGTTGGACGAACCATGAGAGGGTGGAATACTTCGCATTCTCATAAATTGGTTTTCTAGCATCATTCATGAAATTTTCATATTTATCCGCACGCGGTCCTTGACCGGAAGGAATGTCATCTTCGGTACGAATAGATTCACCTAGGGCAGCCTCTACCATATCCTCCATTTCTTCTAATGGAAATAAATTACCGTCTTCTTCTTCTGCCGCATTACCGAATTATCCTTCTTCTCCTGCCGCATTATCGTGCTCTCCTTCTTCTTCTGCCGCATTACTGCATTCTTCTCCTTCCCCGTGATATTTCCAAGTTGTATAAAGTCTAGTAAACCCATATTTTACAATATGAAGCTCTGTCAATTCTACCTTCTGCCAGTACTTATTACCACATCTATCGCACGGACAGAGAATCTTCTCTATTATGACCTTATTATGTGCGCGTGCAAATAATGAAAGCAGCAACTCCTGCGACAAACTTAGGTTGCATACGTTGTTGCCAATCCACATACATCCAGTCCTTAACTCTGACGTACTCATGGGTCATGTTAGACTGTATAACATATAAATTGTAGGTTATGGTGACTATATTGAGAAATATAAGAACGGGATAGTTACTGACAAAAGAGAAAATCCGTGTATATGCTTTGTGTGTGCGTTTGTGTTGAAAAGAATAAATTATCGAACGTATGTTAACCGATAGACGGGGACTAAGTGGCGCTTTTAGTTTCATATATGAGTTTCGATGAGAATATGAAGGTTTCATATTATCATCGAGTATCATATATTGGTTTTAACTTGAACATCTTGAATCACTCTTTAATTATGCGTTTGTTGTGTATTCTTGTTGTATGTGTGTGTTCCGGCTGTCGGGGGTAAGACTTCTATCCCATTAAGAATGTATAGAGCGAACACCCATTCGCTTGTGCTTTCAACCGTTTCGAGTAAATTTCGGCAGCACCTCCCCGCTGTTCTCCGAGTACATTGTAATAGAATAGATAATCATTTCAAAGCTGTGAAACAACGTTGAAATGAACATCTAATTTATCTTTGTACACAGAGAACCAGCGGAAAGGTACCGACGAAATATCTCGAAACGGATGAAAACACAAGTGAATGAAGGTGTTTGCTTTATACATTCCTAACTTGTCCACACGGGACAAATCTATCGGTTACCATACGATTGAATCTTCTCATCATATAGACTATACGACGGTTGTTAGTATCGAGTTATACCGTCCGATATTTAACAACCTTCGTATAGTTCTATGTCACGATGAATATCGAACGTATGTTAACCGATAGACGGGGACTAAGTGGCGCTTTTAGTTTCATATATAAGTATCGATGAGAATATGAAGGTTTCATATTATTATCGAGTATCATATATTGGTTTTAACTTGAACATCTTGAATCACTCTCTAATTATGCGTTTGTTGTGTATTCTTGTTGTATGTGTGTGTTCCGGCTGTCGGGGGTAAGGCTTCTATCCCATTAAGAATGTATAGAGCGAACACCCATTCGCTTGTGCTTTCAACCGTTTCGAGTAAATTTCGGCAGCACCTCCCCGCTGTTCTCCGAATACACTATAATAGAATAGATAATCATTTCAAAGCTGTGAAACAACGTTGAAATGAACATCTAATCTATCTTTGTACACGGAGAACCAGCGGAAAGGTACCGACGAAATATCTCGAAACGGATGAAAACACAAGTGAATGAAGGTGTTTGCTTTATACATTCCTAACTTGTCCACACGGGACAAATCTATCGGTTACCATACGATTGAATCTTCTCGTCACATAGACTATACGGCGGTTGTTAGTATCGAGCTATACCGTCCGATATTTAACAACCTTCGTATAGTTCTATGTCACGACGAATATCGAACGTATGTTAACCGATAGACGGGGACTAAGTGGCGCTTTTAGTTTCATATATGAGTATCGATGAGAATATGAAGGTTTCATATTATCATCGAGTATCATATATTGGTTTTAACTTGAACATCTTGAATCACTCTCTAATTATGCGTTTGTTGTGTATTCTTGTTGTATGTGTGTGTTCCGGCTGTCGGGGGTAAGGCTTCTATCCCATTAAGAATGTATAAAGCGAACACCCATTCGCTTGTGCTTTCAACCGTTTCGAGTAAATTTCGGCAGCACCTCCCTACTGTTCTCCGAGTACACTGTAATAGAATAGATAATCATTTCAAAGCTGTGAAACAACGTTGAAATGAACATCTAATCTATCTTTGTACACGGAGAACCAGCGGAAAGGTACTGACAAAATATCTCGAAACGGATGAAAACACAAGTGAATGAAGGTGTTTGCTTTATACATTCCTAACTTGTCCACACGGGACAAATCTATCGGTTACCATACGATTGAATCTTCTCGTCACATAGACTATACGACGGTTGTTAGTATCGAGCTATACCGTCCGATATTTAACAACCTTCGTATAGTTCTATGTCACGACGAATATCGAACGTATGTTAACCGATAGACGGGGACTAAGTGGCGCTTTTAGTTTCATATATGAGTATCGATGAGAATATGAAGGTTTCATATTATTATCGAGTATCATATATTGATTTTAACTTGAATATCTTGAATCACTCTCTAATGATGCGTTTGTTGTGCATTCGCGTTATATGTGTAACATAATTTTAAACCATTGAGATCAAAATTGATAGAACTGATCATCCACAAAGAGATTAAGGATTGACTTTTGACAGCCATATGAGGAAAAATTTTCTCCTACGGCAACCTAATAATATACCCATTATCCTCATATATACATATATGCAGGCAGGCATGGATACATACATGCAAATATTTGAAAAATTAATATATCTACCAAAAACTATTATTGCAATGGCATTCATCTATAGCAATCAACAATTAAAACTACAAATGTAGGATACTGATATCACAAAGCGTTATACGCAACATATGAATTCACATGACTGAAACATGCATCAAAAAAACATGTTCATCCAAAAGAAAGGCCACTGTCAACAAATATAGACAAATAAGTCATAAAAACAGTAACTAATTAACAAGTTGATTAGCATCTGGATCAAGAAAATGATAGGAAAAACAATTGACTATGATCTATAATGACAAATCTATTACCATGACTCTCGACTAACAAAAGTGGCTTTTCGTCCTCGGTAGCTTGATAATTGGGATTTCATGGCGAATAAAAATATGCATATGCCGTTTGACCGGGAACTTCAATAGGAAACTCAATGAGGTCGGGTGTACTGAAGTACGCTTTGTATTTCTCTATATCAGGTGATGAAGCCCAAGCCCTAGCTAGCCCCAGACCCACCCCAACCGAACCCTAGCCCCAGCCCCAGCCCAGCCCTAACCCCAACCCCAACCGAACCCTAGCCCCAGCCCCAGCCCAGCCCCAGCCCCAGCACAGCCCCACCCCAACCGAACCCTAGCCCCAGCCCCAGCCCAGCCCCAACCCCAACCGAACCCCAGCCCCAGCCCAACCCCAGCCCCAGCCCCAACCCCAACCCTAACCCCAACCGAACCCCAACCCCAACCTTAACCCTAACCCTAACCTTAACCCTAACCGAACCTGATGCCGATGCCTTTGACCAAGACGATGCCAAACCCTCACCCCTACCCGAACCTAGCCTGAACCCTAGATCAAACATCATCAAAATTAAAAATAATTTGAGATTTAATTACTAACCGGGCGGAGACGACAGAAATCGGTGGTCGACGACGATCAGCGAAGGTGGCGACGAGGCGCGGGAAGTTAACGAAGGTGTGGGAACGACCGACGAAGGTGGCGACGAGGCACGGAGCGCGGTGGCGACGAGGCGCGGGAACAAGCGATGAGGCGCGGGAGTGAGAGAGAGAAATTTTGGGAACGATGAATGACTTTTCTGTGCATTTTTTATTAATAACCTATTTATATGCCCCTACGGACATAACCGTAGATCCACCGTTTGCGGCTCCGTAGGGCCAAACAACAAATTAGAACATATGGCACCGTATGGACAACGATGTGGCCCTACGGATAAATCCGTAGAGGCAAGAAATAGTTACCCCTACGGATTCCTGAGTCCGTAGGGGCAACCCCATATTGTAGTAGTAACACACACACACACACACACACACACACACACACACACACACACACACACATATACATACATACACACACACACACACACACACACACACACATACATATACATATATACATACATATACATATATACTTACATACATATACATATACATATATATATGGGGCTAGGGTTAATGATCCAAGTGGTTTAGTTAATTAAGAGATTAATTAAGAGAAAGCCAGAGGGATTTAGGAGATCCAATTTAGAGTCGTCGTCTTATTCCATCAACCTTGTTCTACTACGGTTGGTTAGCAGAGTGATTACGTGGGGGATTTTCGCTCGATTAGAGTGTGGTTTCCTTCCGGCCGTTGCATAGAGACGATCGAGATTGGATTAAGTACATGACGTGGACGAGAATAACGATCCCACTATCGGATCAAGTATCTCGGTAAAACCCTTGCGTAGATATGTAATAGTTTTCGCTGTCATGATTGCATGTGATTCTGTATCTATGCACCTTTTTTCTACATTGGTATCAGAGCTTGCATGCCCACTTTCGTAAATCTTAGATCTGTTTTTTAAAATTGTTGCAACTCGAAAGTTGCGCTTTTTTGGGGTCTAAAATTAGATCAATTTTTTTTATTGTTTTTGACAGATCTACGATTATTAGGGTTAACGTTTGTGATGTATCTTTATAGATCTGTCAAATTTTTATTGCATCATAGATCATACTAGATTAGATCTAATTTTTCGTTGACGCTTTGATGTATAGCACTTGTTTCTTGATATGGAATTGGCCATGAAACAAATTGTGAGAAGAATTTATAAAAGATTGAATCTTGGTTTTGTGTAAAATTTTATTTCTTTTGGTGAGAATTTTATTGCGGCTAGGTCACAAAAGTTTCAAAATCCTAACCCTAATTTTTGGATAAATTTGTGGGATTTTGGCAGGAACCAAATATTTTTTTTTTACAAAAATATATTTCTGGATGAAAGGAAATTTTCTCGGGGTCTTTTTTTATTCGGCAAGGCCAAATATTTTTTTGAAGGAAAAATAAATTTAAAAATCAAGATAAGATTTTTTTTTTGGTTTGGTTTTATCCGAGTTTCAAAACAGTTTTTTTTAATTTAAAAAAAATTGGGGTGCGGGGGCTCTGTGTGCGCTTCCGGGGCACAAGCCTAGCAAGCAAGGTTTGCCGGGCCGGGCCGGGCGCTAACCCAGGAAGCCAGGCTTACTGGGTAGCCCTAGCTGCCAACCCAGCACCCCGAGCTTGCTGGGATTGGCTGAGGCCCGACCTAGCAAGCAAGGCTTGTTAGGCTCGGCTGTTCCCAGGCTACGCTGGGCTCGGGGGAGGCCTACCAAAGCCGGGCTCGAGTATTTTTTCCCTCAGGCCGGAGCTAGGGTTTTAACAAATATTTTTTGTTTTTGAAGAAAATTTCCAGAAAATTCTTTTAAAAGAATTTAAGAAAAATTATTTCTGAGTTTTCTTATTTTTTTAATTTCCCACTCAAGTTTTGGATTAGATGTAAGGTCTTTACCTTTAACTCCGGAAGTTATCTTTTTCGAGAAAAAAATTGTTACTAAATCTTGGAGATTTAATGGGTAGTTGTTCCGATGGGAGCGCTTGGAACGTATGCCAAATTTCATGAGAAACGTAAAACCTAATAAAACGGAAGAGATTAAATAGGATGGGTTAAGAAAAAAAGTGAAATTTGTAAGATTGTATTTTGTTGTATATGTGCATGGACACATGCTGCATCCATTAATAAAATCTGACAAGTTTCAAGTGGGTAATTTCGTGATTGAAGCATGAATTAAGATTCAGCTACCATATTTATTCTGCTTCTAGAAATCTTTAAACTGTTTTACAATCATTTTAACAAAATCTTAAATTTTATACTTTAGAAGGATGTGGTGGGGGCTGTAGGCCTTCTTCTCTTTCTTCTGGATGTAAATTTATTATTGTTGTTAAAATAGGTTGAAAACAAAGCGTTCTTAAAAGAACGATACTCCATTAAATGCCATAATCTTAACGTATCCATAATAAAATCATGTTATCGTCAATCTCACCATGGGTAAGATGGCATATAACGATATCCACAACAAAAATAAATATTATTTTACTTGAACAAGCTGAAAAACTTGGACACCAGTGACAACAAAGTGGCAGCGATGTAGCGAAGCTTCACGACGCCGCACCATCTAGATGCAGCAATCTTCGGAAGATTGACGCATCTAGGATCGTTCTATACGTTGGACGTGATGAGAATCGATGTCACTAGTGATCATATGATTTATTGCCGAGCACTCGCAGTTTATTCCGAATGGTAGTTACAGGGTATCTACGCGCCAAAAGATAAGTTGTGTGATGGTTATGGGGTAATCTACGCGACATAGCAATGTTACATTATTTCTCAGTTTGACCTTATTTTCACATAATGAGTCGAACCACGTAATACGGATACACTTAAGAGTTATGTTTTCATAGATTTGGGATCTGAAGAATACTGTTCCAATTAGACTGTCGAGCGATAGCAGTTGGAGATTACATATTTTCTACTCTCTATATAAAACAGTTGGTTATACGGAAAGCGAGTGTGATAACAGTTGCTAGTACGTTTAAGTAACCAAGGCTTAAGGTTTAATCGCCAAGGGCGATAGAAACAAGTGCGCGACTGATATGTTGATGAGGTCAGTACTGCGTAAGGGTAGATGTCCTAACACAAGAAATAAGTCAAACGTTTGACTGTGGGAATTTGAACCGCTCCACTTGTTAGGATACTGAGTGGAAGTAGACCTTCTGCTGGGAGTAGAAAATTTTGTGGAAGTAAATAATGTGTCGAGGACATATGTCCCAACCCGAACAAAGCACGCGACTGGCACTTGCATTAGGTGAAGTCTATAGGACTACACTTAATACAAGTAAGCCAAAAACCCAGAAATCTAAACCTTATTAGAAGAAAATAGTGAAGGTGCAGTTTTGAAATAAGGTTTACTGAAATAAAGTTCTTCTTTAAAACATAGATGGTAGTATACGAAAACCCAATGTTTGTATCCACTTGAAATACATTTTCGTCATTGAAAATTTGGGCAGCACCTCCCTTGTTATTTTTAACCTGAAAACAGTACAAGGAATATAATATAACGCATCCCCAAGCGGGAGCTAGCTCTTCGCCAATTGGCAGAAACAACTACGCAAGTAAAGAAAATATACAACACCGAAGGCGAGGATCAAAACTCAGAAAGAAAGCAAGAAAACTAAACATCAAGAAAACCATAGGAAACAAAAAATACATAAGCGCGATTCTAAAGCCGAAAGAATAAACAACTATGGTTTTCTAAGTCTACTAAATATAAAAAATCTGGTTGATGGAGCTTAACTAGATACAAGTGAAATCAATATACAATATAAGCTGGTTTTCACGAAGCAAATGTATCCCACCTATCCAGCAATCACCCGAAGGAAAGTGAAGTGCCAGCAAGCCGCTACGGGATCTGTACGGCTAAACCTGCAAGAAACTGTGGTACAACGGGGGTGAGTTGTCAACTCGTGAGTAGAAGACATCACCGGGTAGAAACCGAATGTATAACGATCTCCTAGGTCATACAATAATAAATTAATACTACAACAAGGGTAACAGTATAACATAAGTATGATATCAAAGTACTCGTGTCCGTGTCATGAGTAATAATATATCATGAGTAACATGTAAGAATGCATCATCCAACGTGTGTCCAGCAACGACACATAAATTATGATAAAGCCTGAGCGCCCAACACCGACACTCAAAACATCATGAAGTCCGTGTCCAACAGCGACACATAAATCCTCAAATCTCATGCTCCGTCAGTCCGGATCGGCCTATGGGCTCCGTCAGTCCGGATCGGCCCATAACATCAAATCTCATGACTACAGTCGGTATCCTCCGGATATCCGCCGCGCCCGACATCACCGGTAGGTAGCCTGCCCTAGCCAGGCTCATCGTCTACAACTCGAGCTTCTTGTCCCGGGGTACCATACCGGGCCCATGTACCCGAGACGATTCATCCTACTCCTCGAATCGGGTCTCGAGAACCAACAGAAATCAGGAAAACTCATGGTGGACGACACATACATCATATCATGAGAAAACCGCAACTTGCGTTTTTAAAATGATAATTAGTTTATAACAGTCTTGCAGTTTTCCCCCAATCCAGAAATCTCATAGAAAATCTGAAATCCAAAAATCAATAGTCAATAAGCAGTGAATATCGGCATAAAGCCCACAATATTGCATAACAGAATGAATATATAAATGCATGGGGTATCTAAGCAAGGAATGCAATATCTAAACTAGCACATGAGAGCAAGCATACTAATAATATGTTGAAACTAGCAGCTAGCAGATTATACCAATGAAGTAACATACTCTAAAGTGTACGTGACATGGCAATTACCGATGATGATCTGTGTGAGCCGGAAAGTAAGTGTACGTAGAGCATACGCATCATCGGTAATGGTGCTGGTGTCCTAACAGACGGGGTTCATAATAACCAAAGAAAACACATGTAATAAACATGCGATACAATGAGAACAACATGAATACAATGGAGAATAGGTAGTAAACGCAACATTGTAGAGTATACATATCTATATACGAGTCATACATTTTTGGTGTTTGAAATAGCACGAATCGTGGTTTTTGGGAAAATAGGGGCTACGATGTTTTTAAGAAAAGATATGTCCTTTGAAAATCCGTAGTATCTCTCGGATTGTCATTTGAAAATACTCACGATTCGTTAGTTTTTGAAAATAGGTATGACTTGAGCCTAGTCTAACATCTACCTAATCAACTAAAAGACTAAACTAAGAAACTAGTCGAAAGGGTAAGAAAATCCACCTAAATTCCGAGTCGATATACCTAGTAGTCGGCGATCCAGCCTCATAGCGTCACGTACTGTATAATACATAGTACGGCATTCTCGAGTCAAGAGTGCGGATCAATCATCATATCTATACCTCGTACGGTAAAATCCATCGTACGGCATCCCCAAAATTGAGGGTACGGGTCAACTATCATATATACATCATCATTCATATAGTATCATCATCGAACAATATCATGATTAGGGGTACTGTTCTAAAGTCTCGTACATTCCAATATCATCAACACATATTATCTTATGTATGAATACACATCGCCCAACGATTCATTATAATATCATATCGCATATTATATCACGACTCAAACACATATCAAAATCTCACGGTATCATGCTTGATCATATCGACTCATCTCCAAGTAGCATATACTATCCTCATCACACATGTATATGTATGTATGTATGTATGTATGTATACACACACACACACATACATATACACAGAAAATCAAGTGTGCGTGTGTGTGTGACTTCATGTAACCTGTGATTCGCCACCAAGGTAATCATCCTCTGGATAAGTCTTCCTAGATCAACCTAATTTAACCTAAGGTCTTCTAAATACCCTACTCGCTAAGTATCCAATATCACATCCAAACTCATAATAATACGGTAATAACCCTATTCTACGTTTGCGGGGGTGCTATACGCCATCCACCCGACTTCCCCCGTAGATATACATCTACTCACCTCGATCCTCGCTTGCCGAAGTCGATAACGCCATGCTCTCCCTTGTTGTCCGAAATCCATGTGAAGGTGCCTATATATAAACATATAGTATCGTAAATAAGAATCGCGTACGAAAACCAAAATGGCACACGAAACACACATAGGTTAAAACCTGTGGTCTACGCATGCAAGAATAACCAAACGACTCCGGATATCGACGTACAAACGTCAAGTGACCAAGATAACACACAATACCAAAACTAAAGTCATTAAAAAGTCTTGAAACGAAATCAGCAACCCAAGAAAACGCCTCCAGATTTAGCTCAGGTGATAATTGGGACATTTAGCATGTAGAATAACTCAATATACTGGACAAAGGAGCCATGAAACAAGAACGGGACCAGGATTTCATGGTCTGGCCTCAAATTGCGGTCAGAAGGCTTAAATTGGCGGCCAAAGTTTGTTTCTAGGGTCTCGGGTCTTTAGGGTACACTCACAATCACTTGCACATATTACTATAATCGCTAAATAATTTTCCAAGTCTCCGGGTCATAGCAAATCCTTAAATATCATCACAATTCCCACAAATTTTTCGATATCGAGGTTTCTAAGTTCAAATCTTGGATTTAAATCTCTGGTTTTAGTCCAATATACTATCACTACAGGGGTTGTAGCCATCATTAACCCTCAATTACACCTTCATAAGTCAAGCTATACCCTAAAGCTCATCTTGGAATATTCTAACATCACTAAACTTCTTTTGATCATCTCTAAACTACTATAGGATGTTAGGAAAATCAATAACTTAACTAATAGTGTAGGATTTACCTCATGAAAGCAACTAGAGAAAATTCTAGGGTTGCCCAAGTGTAACATTTTGGAAAAAAATTGTAAATATTAATTTATAATTTTTAATATGAATTTAATAAGTTTACTAAAATGATATCGCTTATAAAATTGGGTATCGGAATTATATCCGAAAAAATGTAATTATTTTGATAAATATGAAGAAAATGTGTGATATCATAAAAATGATATTTTGATTGTTCTAAACACGACATGAGATGTTATTATAAGATAATGGTATTTAAGTGTTATAAAAAGTATTGTGTTTCTTTTAAAAACATGGATTTAGATTTTGTGACATGAAGGGTTTAATTAAGGGAAAAAGAGTTTTCTTTAATTATTGCATTCTTTTAAATCATGGTTGGTATATGTTAGTTAGCTTAAACCCTCATCCTCAACACACCCCCACCCATTCTCAACTCCCTCCACCTCCTCCTTCACACTTGACACCTTCTCCTTCTCTCTTAACACTTCATGCTTTCTCTACTCACAAACATAGTAATCTCTTTATCTTCCTCAAACTGAACCATATGTTTCTTCATTTCCAAAACAAAAAAATCCTAAAGTGTTCATTAATACTAATGAAGAAAAACCTTAATCCCTTCATCAACTTGTGCACATCATCAAGCTTGATCCACTATAAACCCTAGATGCTTTCATAAGCAATTATTGAGCTGGTGTTCTCTTGTGAATCATCTCCATCAATATAATTCCTTCCTTCTTTTCAAATATCAATTCTGGTTATAATCTGTTTTGATGTGCAGTATTACAAAAACTGTTGTTTTGTGATATTTAGCATACTGAATTTGAATATGGAACCGCTAGGTGTAATCACTAGGAAAACTAACAATACCATAAGTATCATAAAACCAATAAGAGACTTTACTCAAAGCCCGAGACCCTATCTCCTAATATCGACCGGCGACATTCCTTATTTTTCCGGCACCGCCGGGTAATTGGGGGTGTTTTGTGTTGGATTTTTCTCTGTAGGCCTGTTGGTGTATTTTATGATCTATTGTATTGTTTGATTTGTCCCAATATTTATACAGAGAAATCTAGGAATGTTTAGTTTGGTTGTTATTAAAGTTTCCGATATTCCGATACGGGTTTTTTGTATTTTGTACTGTAACTGAAATGTTGACGTTCGTACGTTAAATTCAGGGGGAATTGATCGTTTCTGGAGTAGGTAAGCTATAGGTTCTAACCTACGGGTGCTTATCTCGTTGCTTTGGTTTTTGATATAATATTTACATCGATGTGATTTAACTACGATTATAGATACGATCGGAAGATTTCCGAGACGGAGTGACGGGCAGCATGGACTTCAGCGAGCTCGACAAGTTGGTGAGTAGATTTACATGTACGGGGGAAGTCGGGTGGATGACGTATAGCACCCCTGCAACCTTATAAATAGCATAGTATGATATATAGTTAGTTTTTAGTATTTATTCAAGATATTGATATTGGAGTTAAGTTGCATCTAATATGATATTTATATGCATGTAGTTTATTCATGGTTTGGTGAATTGATACGAGGAATCATACCATACTGGTGATGACGAGATTAGTATGCCGAATAACGGCCAAGTTTCCTTTAGAATCGTAGAGTTACATTTTATTTCGTTTTAGAACGTAATACTTGAGTGAGCTATACTCTTTTAAAAACTAACGATTCGTTTCTCTTTTTAATGATAAAGGACAAGGATGCAATACCAATTTCCAAAACGAATATCTATTTTAACCCAAGGCAGCTTCCTTATTTCAAAACCAACGTTTCATTCCATTTTCAAAGATAATGGTATAGCTCATAACAAGTAGTTACTTTAATAGTTACGTTTAGATTTACTTTACATGTTCGTGATATATTTATCGATGTTATACGTTTCCGTAATATGAACACTCCGATAGAACACCACACAACTACCAATGAGTACTATGTTGCACAAGCACGTACGCACATGTTACACTACACCTCATTGGTACTGCCATGTCACTGAAGGACTGTTATACTATGTAGATATCGATACGAGTATGGTATGTACACTTATAGAACACTTGCACAAATACTAATGATTGCCATGCTGCACGAGCACAGACACGTATGCTACACTATACATCATTAGTATTGCCATGACACGGTAAGATTGTTACGTTTATTACTTGTATGATTTTATTTACGTGCTTTACCTGTATTACATGTTAAACATCATATTTGATTCTTATAAGTTTTCTGGATGTTTTACTTTTAATGATATATATCAGTGGTATGAGACGATGTTATATATGTATATATATAATATATCATCAGAATGATTTAAGCAAGTATTCTTTTCTTTACTTGTTATCCTTGGATATGATGAGTTGACGTCCACTATGAGCTTGATGTTTTCTGATTGTCTTTATTCCGAACCAAGTGGGCAAGATATACGGTTACGGACTTGCTACTTATCCAGTCTGAGTGGGGGAGTATACAGACGGATACATGGTGGACCCGGTCGAGACCGAGGTGCAGGATAGCCGCATTAGAGGCGGGGAGCCTAGCGAGGATACTCGATACCGGAGATAGAGATGAGAACGGCAGATATCCAGGGGATACTTACCGGAGTTCGATTGGGCATGACGGATATCCAGGGGATACCGACCGGGGCCAGGGATATCGGGTGGCGATCATCTGTTGAGATGGTGTCGACGATATCTGCATTTGCGTGTCGGTGATGGACACAAGAGATTTGAAGATTTGCATGTCAGTGATGGACACGAGAGATTTTGATTTCGGGTGCCGATGCTAGACATCCAGATGTTGATATATCGCTATCATATGAGGTATACGGTTATGTTATGAGTTATTGTAGCCGATTAGGACTGATCCGGGGGACAGTACCTGCATATCTTTTACGGGCATCGCATACATAAAAAGGAAATCAAAAACGAACTATAGTCTCATTATTTTGACATGTCTGATATGACACTGGGATCTTGAAATTGTAAACCTCTTACCATTCTTTACCAAAATAGCATGACGTATATCTTAAATAAAATACCTATTATATTTCATACTATCACGTCTGCTTTTATGCCGTGACATATGTATTCCGCGGCTATTTTAAAGAAGATATTGCACATTTATATTTTCGGCTGCTTATGAGATTATACCTAGATACATGTCATTTGCATTCCCTTGTGGGTTCATGTGATAGATAGAGTTGCATTTACGATACATCCGCATATTATATATTATATTAGTGCAGGTTATGATAGTATTACATTTATGACCTAGGTAACGTTGTGCATTTCGATTTCTACCTTGTGATGTACTTTTATTCACTGAGTTGGCAACTCATCCATATTGTGCCACAGTTTTTTGCAGGTTTTACCATTTGGATTATTAACGGCTTGGGCACACATTCCTTTCGGTGATTGCTTTGGTAAGTGGGTTACTGTTGTATCGTACTCACACTCGTTTATCTATATATTCTTATATCTAGTAAAACCCCATCAACTTAGAAATGATATATTGTGAACTTAGAAGCGAGACTTAGAGTTTGTGTGTTGTGGTTGTCGTACTCTTAGAGTCGACTTTTCATATTGTTGATGTTGTTTCTCTTTTTTTTCTTTCGCCTTTGAGCATCGTATATTGTTTGTTTGGTTGCTCCGCCAATTGGGCGTGGAAGCTAGCTCCCGTGGGGATTCTATTGATTATATTATGTATGTATCATGTTATATGCAAAATTTACAAAGGAGGTGATGTCGCATTTTAAAACGTCATAGAAGATTTTCAAATATACTTAGTTAAACTCAAATGTTTATTTTAAAATGATTCCATTTGATGACTATTTCAAACTTCACCTCTAATGTTTTCAAAAAGAAAAGGGTTTAGATTCCGGACTTCGGCTCACTTGAACCGCGTCGACGTCTTTAGATGTCACGTGATTTAAGTGCCGGTCACGTGCCACCTTCGGGTCGTGACAAAGCTGGTATCAGAGCGTTTGGTTTAACCTTTGTTCGAGTCTAGATTTGACTATATGGAGTCTAAGCATGCACTTTTGTTACCTAGGCTTTACCTTATAGGACTTAGACTTGACTTTGGGGGGTCTTATACCCGAACTTTCGTTATATAGGATGATTTTGGTTGATGGAGTAGGTACTAAGTAGAGTGATATACCGTACATATGTTCCACGGCATATTTACGATATGATATTTCGCCTAAGTTACCTTAGGATTTATATCTTGAGATCTTCCTTCTATTCGTTCCGTTGATCTATCCTCGTCGATACATGTCGATTGTTCCGGTCGCCATGTCCATGTGAGCCAAGAGGGTTGCGGTTAGAGATACGGTCAGAGCAGACTTGTCTGGGACAAGGTCTGACCGCGTTAACATTCCGGTGACAGGGGGACCTGTCGTTTATCCATAATTGATCAGGTTTATAATGTTGAAGCGAGTTCTTCAGGATCCGCACCAGAGGGTTGGGTTATTGCTGGAGATTAGCCCGACTTGAGGCGTGATGTTTTCCCCTCTCCAAAGATCGTGATGTTGCGTACTATTCAGACAGTGGTACCAATCGTTGCTGAGATTGTCGAGGTGTTGCTTCCAGAATTCTTGAAGTTAAAAATTGTTGATGGTTATAAGAATAGATGGAACAGAGGATACATAGTCGTTCAGATGTGGGATGACTAGGATATTCAATCCGTTGTGGCACTCCGATACGAGATCGGTGAAATTGATTAGCTTCTTCCGATGGGTATTGCTCAGACCTGATGCAAGTCGCTCGAGAAAGAGATCGTGCAGTAAGTTTTCCTCCGACGAATTGGGATGAGTTTTCGAAGGTGATGTAAGGCTACGGCAGCGCCTCGGCCATCATCCGTGGCCAAATGCGGAATAAAAACTTTTCAAAACGGCGCTAACGTAACCCTAAATTACGGATCATGCCATTAACCCTATATTAGTAAACTGTAAAGTGGTTTAAGAGATTATACCGATCGATCCGTGTCCTTCGGTCTTCAATCTCTGTCCCAAGCTTGTTGTGACTGCCTCGAACAAGTTCGCTCTCCGGTCTCTCTCGTCGAAGAGACTCCACGTCGAGGATTCTTTATACGGGCTCCCGCTTCAAAACCGAAGCAACTCGGATATCAAGTTTGCTAGCCGAGATGACCAAGATGAAGTAGAGAGTATGTGTGAATACTTTGTCTCAATGCACCCTAAGATTCTCAACACATGAGAGGGATAGGGTGGAGGTGAAGAAGAAGCCATTGAAGTGTGAAGTGTGAGCTCAAGTCTTAGCACAAAAGGAAAAAAGAAACTCAAGAAAAAGATAGTGGCTGCCCTAATTTTGTGTTGTGGGATATTTTAGTGTTTTCAAGCAACTAAAAGAAAATCCATACCAAAAAATATCTCACAAAACCATTAAAATCAAGAATGGTTCAATAGTGCCACCATGAGTCACCACTTGAGCCATGCCATCAATTAATGCACCATGCCAAGACTTAACCTCACACTTTACATCTCATTAATATTAAACATTTAAACAAAACCCTAAATGTTTGATACTAGAAAAAGAAATGACGTCTTCAAAAGTAATCTTGTAACAGATTACAAGAATACCCCTCATCTGTATATACATACCTGCATCCGTATTCCGACTGAATACGAATACAACGAGACGAAAATAATCCAACAATATAATACTAGGATCCGGCTTAAACCAAAGCCACTAGTATTATCCATCCGAACATGATCCGTGCACAAGTGCACGTATTTGATCGAACCCTGCCATAAAACCATACGGCCTCTACAACATTTCGCCCAAACTTGGGAAACTCTCTGTGTGGGACTCTAAAGACTCGTCAATACGCTGGCAGTGGGTTTAACCACAAGCACGTCAGTGGCACTAGCTGTACGTAACAGCTTCCCGGGTATTGAGCGAAAGGGGGCCGACGAGCGAACTCATCCTGAAATCCTATTGAGCATGACAGTGACAATATCCGTACAGTGTGGTCCGTTCGTCTATGAATATCGCGTATCAGGTCTAGGGGTGGATAAAGTCAGAGCCCTAATAACACGATATTTAGTGTGGATATGAAGTCCATCACCACCTGAGAAACTACTGATCCGAATCAGTAATTCTCGAGTACCTTAGCCAAGGATTTCTGGTGATGGCCACCCGTGCACACTGTGACAGCAACCCCCAATACCAGGAGAGATGAATCCCCTGACGATCCGCTCACTGCCTCCATATTGCTCGGGACTGTACCCAACTAAAACATGTTTGCACGACTCCTTTGAGCCGTGGTAAGGTAGTAATCAAAGCACAGTGGGAATTCACACGAGACAAATGACGATCTCATGTCGATAGACTAACCTGTACACATGTCACTAGGGAACTGCTATCTGACAATAGATATAATACCAACTAGTATGTTCCCGGCGAGTCCGTCCGGTATACTCATAACCCAATGAGCACCTGTATTCTATCTTAGGTGAACCAACTGACACCAATGGCTTGTGAGACCAGCCACCGCCCCTCGTCGGGGTCTCGATCCGTATACACTAGTCTACTCTCGGAGTATCGGTGCCCAGTTTCGAAAGACCCACGACTAGGGACACTTTAAGGATGTGCTTATAGACCATCCAACTCTCACGTATATGATCGCCATCATACTGCTGGTAGTCAAGAAAGAATCTTATGGGCTCTAGCAACATGTAATAGTGATCTGTCACCTGAAGTATGTACACGATGATAAAGACAAACCAAATAGCATACTATCATCTCGAGTAAGACTGTCCTACCGGTACAGGTCCTCTCTCAATCATTGCAATCATGTGCCTGCAATCCAATAATTGACTTGAGGGCACTATAACCAACAATTTTCCACTTACACTTAAGGCTAATTATTGCGATGTCGCATACTCACAGCCCGTGTGGTATCGAACACCCAACTCCTCGACTAATCAGTTTCACAAAGCTCGTTTCTAAAACTATTGTGTTCGAGAAATTGCCTCAGTGAGTGGATCCGCTCTGATGTTTCTTTCTATGTCTCTCTTTATCTCAAGTTCGCAGAGAAAACCATCTCCCGAAATGAGCAATACCTGTCTTAGAATATGTCTAGATATCTGATGGCACCCAGTTCATAAATGAACTCAAAATCCAGTAAACTTCTTAGACTGTATCGTCAACTGAATTTAATCAGTATCTTGCGCCATACTTCCCTCAGTATCCTCTTGGACCACCTGTCCAAACTACTGCCCCTCATCAAGAGAGAAAACTATAACTCTGACAGTCACTCTGTCATACAGGTCACCTTGGAAGCCTGAAATGATAACTGTCTCCCAAAGGAGACTGCCGTTATCAAATCCCTAGAACATCCACTTAAGTTCATAAACTGCTTCCGAACGTTTCTCCAGAAATGGATTAATATATCAACTTATTGTATCTAGTGCAAAAACAACATCTAGTGTGGTACTTAACATTCATGATTGACTCAATTGCCTAAGCAAGTGATATGCCAATCATGCACATCCCTCTCCCCTTTAGTATGTAAGACACCTTTAGAGAGGGTGACTCCATCACCTGCAGGTACATCACCATGACAGGAGTCTTCCATTCTAAACACCTTTAGAATGCTGTGTAAGTACCCGGATTGGGAAACTACCCAAATCTAGATCTAAAACCATAGATCTAGTAACCAGAATGCCTGATATAATATCCAAATCTTATGTGGAGAAACCACTGTGTTACAACCACAGTATAACCGATTGTAATATAGGAATTTCACTTCCTACAACGTGTATGTCATCTAAATACCAGGACATACCACCCTACTACCTTCTTAACAGATCCATCTCCTATTCTGATGAAGCCAAGCCTATGATTGTCACATCAAAAATAGATGATCTATCTCCGTTATACTCACTTTAGTCTATAAATAGACACAAGCTACTTGTCCACTACGCTTCCGCTGCTCCCACAGACTACAGCAACCCTCTGGCAGAGTCATATACACGTGCACTTCTAAAGCTAGTTTAGAATGACGATGTACTCATCCTCCTGCCGGGTCTCATAGTCTAGAATAACGGTAATGTCAAGTCTGGGTAAACAAGAACCTCCCTGTCACCGTCTTTGAGGATACCGAAGTACCTCTCGGGCGCCTACCCACCATATCTACGGAGTGGCTAATGGAATATCAAATCTAATTGAATTTTTAGGTTCTATTAAATTTTCAGTAATCGTTTGTAGTTCTGGAATCACTTCCAGTTCTACTATACTCTCACTACTGTTTTCTGAAAAAGTCCATTTTACTAAAACTGTGGCGAGTTAAGAACAATATCACTATTGATCTTCCAGATGGTAGAAAGATACCCCTCGTCATAGCCTGGGATAACCCACAAACTGCCATTAGAGAAAAGTGCCTTGAGTTGTCCAAAATCTGGTTTTAAGCATAAGCCGGACAACTCCATATACCTTAACATCGTTAAGATATGAACCATTCTATATACAATATAGAAACAGAGACACTGATTTAATTGGAACCAGATTCAAATCATGCAGCTATCTCCAGTGCATGTCAACTAAATGGAAAGAGATCGATCGGCATTACTCAACTAGGAGTACATCCATATATGAGTAACCTGAAAGAGAAGCAAGTTCTCAAAACCATTACTATCACTTGAATACCAAACACAAGTATCTACATCTTCGATCACCTTGAAGAATCCTGATACTTGCAACACATAGTTCTCTACTTTATTCTTATACCTATAACTTCTCAAAACTTGGACCTTGTATTTCAACGAAACACATGTCTAAAACTGGAGAAGTCACAAGTAAACAGAATATAGTACGAGGACCAACCCCTCTATCCTAGTGGACACTGGACAACATACAATACTTTGTATAAGTCCCTTGAGTTGAATAACTCAAACCCTGTGCGTTGTAGGTTTAAACTGTAATTATGGTTAAGAAGAATTACACTGCTGTTTAATGCTCCTTACCTAATCATCAACTGATATAGGTAAATGTAATGGACATAATTTCAAAAGGTTATATCTCACTTTATAAAATAAACGTATAGATATATCAGTTTGAAATTGGTGCATAACAACGGATATTCAAAACCAAATATTTGCCGTCCGGCAAAAACCCAGGCGATTTCCTCAAATATCACCAATTACAACGAATTCCGATATAATGAGGATGATCACCTAATTCCCAATAACTTACTCCCACTCATCATCTGTAAAACCATACAGATGTGAGAGTCAAACCTGGTAAATACATACCCTAGAGCAAGAATCTTATTGGGAAATCAGTTTTCTATTAACAATGCACGGAGAAACTGAAACATGAAAATGTTTCGAAGAGGTATCCGGGTATTCCTAGTAATGCCTCTTCCATTATCCAGATTCATGACTGTAACCGTATATTTCTTTGCCATCTCTCCAAATCCCTTTTATATGTCTTTACTCATTTCCTTCTGTACACCACCCTTAGGCTAAATGGTTTTCTTCCTTCCCTACCGTTCGGCACCAACCTATGGTTTGGAAGAAGACTATCCAATAAGCGTAATAGGTGTACTCTCCAAATCCAAGGAGCCCTCGCAACCTGAGAGAAGGTAATGACAAAATACAACTGAATAAACCTTATTCTATTTCTCCTGAACCAGAATCCATCCTCGAACTAGAATAAGTTCCTTCGAGTTCGTATATAACCATACGATAGATTATCCAATAACTGTGAATCTTCATAGTGATACGGAGTGTTCTGGAGAAATACAAAGGTGAAGTAGGAGTGACGATGAAATATGTGGTTTGGTCGTGAATGATAGCAGTCGCAATTTACTTTGCCCTCTTTCTAATCCCTTTATCTGTCCTTACTTATTACCTCATGTACACTACACTTAGGCTAATTGGTTTTCTTCTTTCTCTACCTTTCGGTACCTGCCTATGGTTTGGAAGAAGACTATCCAATAAGCGCAATAGGTGTACCTTCTCCTAATCCTAGGATCCCTCATAATCTGAGAGAAGGTAAAAGGAAAAGACAACTGAATAGTCCTATTCAATTTCTCCAGAACCGGAAACCATTCTCGAATCTAAAACAAGTTTCTTCAAATTCGTATGTAACTATACGATGGTCATATCCAATAACTGTGGATTTTCGTGGTAATACAGAATGTTCCGGAGAAAAGAAAAGGGTAAAAGAAGGAGTGGCAATAATGTATGCAACTTTGACAATCCAAAAGCCAGTGTTTTAAGAAGGTCTGGTTAACTTGGTTCATGAGTTCTAGTCTAGGAGCGGGCCATGGTCGCTGCCAAAGAGAGAGAGAAAAAAAACACTCAGCGTGCCCTCTAAACTAGATCAGAATCGTCAATCACTTTATCTAATCTGGAAGTCTCCCACTGTATCCTCAAATTCTCCTCCAAACCTGAAAGAAGAATTTTTCAGGATCATCTAAAATCACCCGAAGAGTAAACCAACTCATCAGTGGGTATCGGGATCCAACTATCATCGCATGATAACCTGATGGAATCCACTCACGTTATCAAACTCCAGAAGGTATGCGCATGCCTGGTAAGTTTCCTATATGTTTGAAACTCCCGATGTTATTTTTACCCCATGCTCTTATGACCTTGACGAAGGCCAACATATCATAAGTCACATGTCAAGTTCCACCCGTCATTGTCCAGGTTAATTTGAACCCACCCGTACATACCCTTGACGAAGGCCAAAATAATAGTACGACTGTCCCAAACTAACGCATCTATCTATGCAACAAAAAAGTAATAAATAGCTACCATACACTATGCCATGACGAAGGCCAACAAACATAGCATGAATACTAAGTGCTACCCGTCTGAAATGACGGAGGGCTACGAATGGTTTTTGGCGAAAAACCTTTAACGTAATGAACATGATATCATTGAAGGAACTAGATAGCTTTTTATAAATATATAGCGGCGAAAACATTTGCTAAAGAGGTTACTACCGGTGAAAGGATCTCAGCTCTTTCCTCGTAGAATGAGGTGCAGGATATTCCCACTGAATACCGCGATGCAAACCAAAAAGTAATCGACTATAGTGAAGTTATTACCCTGACGCAAATTTCTGCCCAAGGGGTCACTCCCGATGAAGGGATCTCGGCCCTTGCCTCGTCGGATGCGGTGCTGGATATTCATAACCGAATACCGCTGTGCAAAACAAAAGAAAACGTCTTTGTAATAACAACTTTTGAAAATTGTTCCAACAACATCGAATAGGTCTGTTTTCCTTGTATTGATCTGAATCAATACAGTCTCATCAATTAATCACACCACAAAATAATGAAAATATGATGTACGTATATGCCATCCGCATTCGCCACTGGGTCCCGTCATCACTCGTTAGGTTACTTAACTAACGACAGAGCGGGGACTGGACTAGCGCGGGTTTAAAACATATACAACATCTACTAGTATATATATTAATATATAATAATCGCTCCAGGTATGATAAATACAACATCACAGATAAGTAATAAGCATCACAGAACAATACAGATAATCTGGGAGCCCCGGGTTTCCTTTGAGCCGCAAATGAAACCGGACGTTCCCCTGGTCGTGTGGATAGCCTGTGCAATGAAAACCTAGACCCCTAAGAGTGCGGCAAGTTACCCGCCAAAACCAGAAGTGAGGCAGCCCCCTTCAGCAAAGTGAATGGACCACCCAGCACTTCACAG
This sequence comes from Agapanthus africanus, assembly GCA_030015575.1. Lineage (NCBI taxonomy): Eukaryota > Viridiplantae > Streptophyta > Magnoliopsida > Asparagales > Amaryllidaceae > Agapanthus > Agapanthus africanus. The sequence goes on along the minus strand of JASDDO010000024.1, from coordinate 860,028,258 downwards.
AATCCGGTAACTTGAGCACCCCTCCTTGGGTCAACCTGTCACGCCCCGCTTCCCAGAGTACGCTAAGATAGGCACGTGACATAGCCAACCATGCTACCTGTGAATAGGAAAAATCCTTCCACAGTCACATTACGGTTGTAGAGATATCAAGAACAGGAAAGTAAACTAAACTATCTAGTACATGTCCATAAGCCAGAATAAATGAGTCAAGAAATAATATAATATGCGGAAGCAAAATATCCAATAAAAAAACACCTGGAAAGTAAAACTGGGTACCAACAGGATCCTCACTGCTCGGTCTAACAGCGGCAGTACTCCTGATCAGTCTGCGACAAAGGTAGAGGATCTGGGCCATGCAAAACCCAGACGTCGGTGCGTCATAACATTAAGCAATAACATAAACAGGGTAGCAAAACATACAAGTATGATCATAAATGGTAAAGCAAGTGTAACAGCAATATAAATCAGGGCAGTGAAAGGTAGTGTGCAGTGAGTGATCTAAACTGGTCTATTGGGTTAACTACTCTCAAGTCTTTGAAATCAATTTGATGAATCATCGATGTAACTCAATAGTATCCCGTGCATGCCCGGGATCATGGTCTATGACTCTCGGGCTGAATCCGAGACGTGCCGCAAGACAGTAAAGGGTAGTAGGTAATGACGAGTGATGTCAGCAGCATCACCCCGAAGCTGGCCTAGCCCGTAAGACTGATCAGAAAAGGTAAAGAACTGTCGAGTTACAAGTCAGGTTTCATCATTGATTTCCCCATACCCCCAAGTTATATGTGCTCAAGTCAGGTATTAAATAATCTGGGGTCAATGCCAACACAGGATCAGGCAGGTACAGGTTTGTCTGGATAGACAACAGGAACTGTCCGTAAGGACAACAGGTCAGGTTTGTTGGCATTAGACACAAGATCAGGTAACAGGTAAAGCCATGATACATCAGGTCAAGCCGGGTAGTATATAGGTATCATGTCATGTCGAGAGGTGCACGGTACCATGTCGTGTCAAGTAGCAGGTGTAACAAGTCATGTCAGGGGTGCATAAAATGTCATGTGGGTGCTCATAATCAACTAACATAAGCATGGGTATACAAAACCAGCATGGGGTACTATTGGAACAATAAAATGGAACATTGTAATGTGATATGCAATCAGGAACAGATTAAGGCATATAGATGCATAGTTATGATTAGGGTTAAAGTTAAAGTTCCAATACTAATTAAACTACAATATATCAAATATGGAATGTTAATATTATAATATTATATATTCAAGTGATCTATGGATGCAATAACATGTATACTAGACGAAATGGATGCAAACGGGTGTTTGAACAGTGATAAACTATTTAAAAAGGGTACTATGGGCTATGTAACTAATTATTATGTGATTGAAATGCGGATATGGGTACTAGGTATAGTAAATCAAAATGCAATATGGTATGTTCCAAGTTATGAATCTAAAATGATAAAATGGACATCGAATGTTAAAATGTAACATGAGACATTGGATTAAATCTATAGGTTTAACATGTAATCAAATAAGTATAAATATTATGAATAGCATGTAGCAAGTTTCACTTGCCTCGATCGGATCACGATACGGGATGCGCACGCAGCGTCCAATGTCGGCAATCGTTGCAACATCCATGCGCGCACATGGGCCAGGTCCAGGCACAACAAGAAGTTAACCACGCAAGTAGGGGACATCCACAGGGTTGCTCGGATCGTCGGCAGCGGCACGGCTCCAGTGATCGTCGGGAAAGAGAAAGAATAAGAAAGAAGAAGAATAAGAAAAAGAAGAAGGTGTGCCTCTGGGGTTTGGAACAAAGGCGAGGACAGAGGGTTGCGAAGGTGTGAGGTAACGGTAAGGGATCGCCGGCAAGTATCGACGGCATGGCAGTGGGTGTACTTGGTGGTTGTAAGGGTCGGGTTAGATTGTTGGGGTGTGCAGGGAAAGAAGAGAGAGGAAGAAGTAGAAGGTGGAGATGGAGGCGGTGACGAGGGTGGTCGTCGGGGTGATCGGAGCTCCGTCGAGAATCAACAACAAGGCAGCGGCTTTACTTGGGGCCGTGCAGGGTTGTTGGGGTGAGATTGGTGAGCTCGGGAAGAAGAGAGGGGAGAGGTGAGGAGAGGGTGGCCGCGAGGGGTGAGGCGACGACGACGTGGTCGCCGACGAGGAGGGTGCAGCGAGGATGGGTCGCGGGCTCTTGGGTCATGGGGTTCTCGTCGGGAAAGGTTGTAGGGGGAGAGAGAGATGAGCGGGGAGAGAGAAAGTGAGGTCGAGGAAATGATGCGACGACGACGTGGTCGCCGGCGGTGAGATGGGGCGTGGGTTCGAGCGAGAATCAAGGCGGGAAAACGAAAATGAGAGAGGAGAGAGAAGACATGGGCTGGGAAAAAGAAGCATGGGTTGTGAAAGGAATATATATATAGTAAGAGAAGAGAGAGATAGAATGGGATTGGGTTGTTGAGATTAGATTAAATATTAGTTAAAGAAATATTTTAAACACATAAACTAACTGTTGTTATTAGATTAGGATAAGATATATAAAAATAATATATAGAATAATATAAAACGTAAAACAGTTTAAAATATATAAGAAGAATATAATATTATAATATTAGTCCGTTTTGAGATTTTGGCAAATACAAACTTACTCCAAAACACGCCCGGGTCGGGTCTAAAAATCCGGTTTTAAAATATGAAAAATATATGCGACTTTCAAAATCCAAAATGAATGCTCTGCTAACAAAAATGCATACCCCCAAGAACGGACGCACGAACGTGTGCGTAGCCATCCAAACACGTCCGTTTCACTGAACGGGACGAGAACAAGATGCGCGGACGCTACCACGGGGTTAGGGGTATCATGCAGGCTATGAAATGCAATTTTAATTTATTTTACAAGACCTAAAATGTTATATGATAAAACATGCGGTGCTAGATGAAATGCCAGTACGTACTAATCATGAGATGCACGTGTCCATGCAACAAGTCAAGGTAATCTATAAATAAGAATCAAACAAGTTCAAGCAAGCGGGTCGGGTCGAATGCAATGTAAAATGTAAAACACCATTCGCACCCAAACACGAAAGATCAATAAAATGCCATAAATAAATAAATACGGAAACTGGAATTGGTATAAATGGACTCGGTTGTTACATTATACTCAACTACAAAAAGAATTTCGTCCTCGAAATTCCAAGAACAAGAAAAGATAAACAATCAAGAAATTACAAGAATAGATGTGGAAACTTCTGCCAGATTTCATCTTCTCGTTCCCAAGTTGATTCTCCATGTGAGCGATTTCCCCAAAAAACAAGCACAAGAGGGATAACCTTGTTCTTAAGACCTTTTCTCTTTGATCCACAATCGACATCGGTCACTACTCAAAAGTCAAATCTTCACGTACAGTCAACTCAGAATGATCCAGCACGTGTGTTTTATCTTGAACATACTTACTGAGTTGAGATACATGAAACACGTCATGAACATTTGCCAAAGATTGCAGTAAAGCCAAACGATACGCTACTTCTCCAACACGCTCCAAAATCTCAAAAGGTCCAACGAATCGAGGACTAAGCTTTCCTTGACTTCCGAAACGAATCACCCCTCTAGTTGGTGATATCTTCAAGAACACCAAATCACCAACGGCAAACTCTAGAGGTCTTCTCGACGTATCGGCCTAACATTTCTGCCGATCTTGTGCTGCCTTCATATAATTCCGGATAGTATTAACTTTCTCCACGGTTTGCACGATCAAATCCAGTCCCAACAATCTTCGTTCTCCAATATCGTCCCAACAAACACGTGAGCGACACTTGCGACCATACAATACTTCGAATGGAGCCATCTGAATAGTCGCCTGGAAACTGTTATTGTAAGAAAACTCCACCAAATGTAGATGATCCTCCGAAGAACCCTTGAAATCTAACATGCAAGCTCTCAACATGTCTTCAAGAGTTTGGATCGTTCTTTCCGACTGGCCATTTTTCTGAGGATGATAAGCGGTGCTAAACTTCAATCGAGTCCCCAAACTTTCCTGTAAGCTCCTCCAAAAGTGCGATAAGAAACGAGTGTCACGGTCGGACACGATGCTCACCGGTACTCCATGCAATCTTACAATCTCCTGCATGTATCGCTCTGCCAAAGCTTCTGTTAATTGACCAACTCGAAATGGTATGAAATGAGCTGCCTTGGTCAATCGATCAACAATCACCCAAACTGCATTGTTGTCTTTTGGACTCCGCGGTAAAGCCGTCACGAAATCCATGGTTATATGTTCCCACTTCCATTGAGGAATCTGAAGTGGTTGCAATAAACCGGCAGCGCTTTGATGTTCAGCCTTAACTTGCTGACACACTAAGCACTTTGCTACAAAACGGACAATCTCCCGTTTCATGCCTTCCCACCAGAAATGCTGTCGTAGATCACGGTACATCTTCGTGCCTCCTAGATGTACGGAATACGCGGAACTGTATGCCTCCTTCATAAGTTTTCGCGAATATCTCCCTTTGGCACACACAAACGGCTACCATATCGCAACGAACCATCTTCATGGATCAGTAACTCGGTTCGAAGTCCAGCTTCAACTGTTCTCGAAACCTTTGAAATCTTGGGTCCTTCGACTGCGCTGCTTTAATACTCTCGATCAATGACGACTGTACTTGCAGCTGCATCAACTGTCCTGAAGAATGCGGTAGCACGATCTCCAACTCGAATCTCCGAAAGTCCTCCATAAGCTCCTTCTGTGCAGTCAACATCTAAATTGCTGGCAACCGACTAAGCGCATCCGCCACAACATTAACTTTCCCCGGATGGTACTTAAGATCAAGATCGTAGTCAGCCATCAACTCCAACCATCTACGCTGCCTTATATTAAGCTCCTTCTGTGTGAACACATACTTCAGGCTTTTGTGATCGGTGAATACTTCGACCCTTTCGCCCAATAAGTAGTGTCTCCAAATCTTTAAAGCGAAAATCATAGCTGCTAGCTCCAAATCATGAATTGGGTAATTCTTCTCATGGGTCTTCAACTGTCTTAATGCGTAAGCTATAACCTTCCCATGCTGCATCAAAACACATCATAATCCTTTCCCAGATGCGTCGCTGTGAATCACCAATCGTCCGGAACTGTCTGGTACGATCAAAATAGGAGTGGTTATCAATCTCTGCTTCAACGCCTCAAAAGCTGACGCACACTTATCCGTCCACACAAATGTAAGCTTGGTCAAAGGCTCAGCCAAACAAGCAAAATTCTCCACGAACCTTCTGTAATAGTCGGCAAGTCCAAGAAAACTTCTGATCTCTGCTACGTTCTTCGGAATCGGCCAATCTTGAACTGTTGCAATCTTCTCGAGGTCAACGACGATTCTATCTCCGGATACGACATGCCCCAAAAACTTCACTTCTTCCAGCCAAAACTCGCACTTGCTCATCTTTGCATATAATCTTTCTTGCCTCAATGTCTGCAGTGCGATCTTCAAGTGTTCTGCATGCTCCTCAATGCTCCTCGAGTAGACCAGAATATCATCGATGAACACCACTATAAACTGGTCCAAGAATGGTGAAAAGATTCGGTTCATCAAGTCCATAAATATCGCCGGTGCATTCGTGACTCCGAATGACATCACTAAATACTCGTAATGTCCATATCGAGTTCGGAACGCAGTCTTGCAAATATCCTCTGATTTAACTCAGACTTGATGATATCCGGATTGCAAATCCAGCTTTGAGAGTACCCTTGCACCACTAAGCTGCTCGAACAATTCACCAATGCGAGGGATCCGGTACTTATTCTTAATAGTCATCCGGTTTAATTCTCGATAATCGATGCACATCCTCCTTGTGCCATCTTTCTTCTTTAGTAGAAGAACTGGAGCTCTCCAAGGTGAATTACTGCTGCGAATCCAACCCTTCACTAGCAATTCAGTAACCTGCTTCTTTACTTCTTCCAACTCCACTGGTGCCATTGGATAGTACGCCTTTGTGATTGGCGCTACACCAGGAATAAGATCGATCGCGAACTCCACATCTCATTTTGGCGGTAAACCCGAGATGTCCAAAAACACGTCCATGAACTCTCGAACTACTGCTGGCGCTTCCTCCATATTAACTTCCATCGACGAAAGAACATTGTTTGTCGGCATAGCCCTAAACTCGACTGGCCCGACAGAACTGCATCCTCCAGCAAAAACAAACTCCGGATGTTCGGGAATCTGGAAATTCGCTTTCTTTGCTCTACAATCAATGTGAGCGTAGAAAGTGCCGAGAAAATCCATTCCCAAGACAACAACAAACAAGGAATGCACCAGAATTGAATAATTCTAATGCGGGAAAGACATGAACAAGTAGGATCCCTGAAACGATTTCACCTGAAGCCAAACACCGAAGAAGATAAGCATGGTAAATAGGTTTCAAGCTTGCGATAAAATGTGAACTGGAAAGCAAGAGAAACAAGGCAATATAACGACCATGGAACAAGGAAGTGAATCAAGACTAGAACTCCAAGTTACTTAAATAGAGTACCGCATTGTAACCATGCTGCAGTTCATGGGTACAATTACATAACTCTACTCAAGTCGCCCAAATCCTAGTATCAGAATCAAAGAACAGGGAGAAACAATAGAGAACCAAAAAGGTTTCAAGTCGAGATGCAAAGTGGTTTGCATATCGTCAAGGCGAAGGATAAAAGAAAGATATGATTCAAGAATCACGATAACAAGGTGGCAGGACATGTTCCTAATCACGGATTTTACGATTCGTGCATTGAGTCCAATACCCAACTATAAAAAGAATCAAACCCGATTAACCTATATCCTATGGCTTTGATACCAAACAACCATGTCATGCCCCGCTACCCAGAGTACGCTAAGATAGGCATGTGACATAGCCAACCATGCTACCTGTGGATAGGAAAAATCCTTCCACAGTCACATTACGGCTGTAGAGATATCAAGAACAGGAAAGTAAACTAAACTATCTAGTTCATGTCTATAAGCCAGAATAAATGAGTCAAGAAATAATATAATATGCGGAAGCAAAAGATCCAATAAAAAAAACACCTGGAAAGTAAAACTGGGTACCAACAGGATCCTCACCGCTCGGTCTAACAGCGGCAGTACTCCTGATCAGTCTGGGACAAAGGTAGAGGATCTGGGCCATGCAAAACCCAGACGTCAGTGCGTCATAACATCAAGCAATAACATAACAGGGTAGCAAAACATGCAAGTATGATCATAAATGGTAAAGCAAGTGTAACAGCAATATAAATCAGGGCAGTGAAAGGTAGTGTGCAGTGAGTGATCTAAACTGGTCTATTGGGTTAACTACTCTCAAGTCTTTGAAATCAATTTGATGAATCATCAATGTAACTCAATAGTATCCCGTGCGTGCCCGGGATCACGGTCTATGACTCTCGGGCTGAATCCGAGACGTGCCGCAGGGCAGTAAAGGGTAGTAGGTAATGACGAGTGATGTCAGCAGCATCACCCCGGGGCTAGCCTAGCCCGTAAGACTGATCAGAAAAGTTAGAGAACTGTCGAGTTATAAGTCAGGTTTCATCATTGATTTCCCCATACCCCCAAGTTATATGTGCTCAAGTCAGGTATTAAATAATCTGGGGTCAATGCCAACTGTAGGGTTCCTAGGCACTCTTGTGAAGGTTCAAAAGGCATCAAACATGCCCGGATTAAATTTTAGACGTGCCGAACAACCCAAAGCCGGGATCTTTGCTAGATTATTAGGGTTTAACATGCAAAAAGATAACTTTTATCTAAGTGTAAGGGATTACAACCTTTGTAGTCCGCTCCTTCACTTCACAAGCTCCGAGTAGAAGTCCCTTTGCCGCGATCCACGATCTCCCGGACTCATGAGAGGCTCCACGACTCGAACGATCCATGCTAGCTCGAAGTATTCCAAATCTCTGATGATCTACCTTGAAGTTGCTACGACTCAAGCTTTCTCACTCAAAAGAGAAGAACACACTAATCCCATGGGCTAGATGAGATGAGGATGAGAGAGTAGTAATTTTGCTTTCTTTTTAAATCATTTTCTCATTTTATTTCATCACTTAAGAAAAACTAGCAAGCTTTCTTCAAGAAGGAAGAAGATGATAATCAAAAGATAATGATAATCTCTAATCCTTTTGTGATGAATAGAAATAAAACATATGATTGATATATAACCATGGTCAAGGATGAATTGCTAAGAATGAGTAGAGAAACAACTAGAGTTAGGGTTTGGTTAAGTTAAAAATGTGTCATCACAAAATATCACAACCATGACAAAAAAAAAATGCTTCTAGAAGGAACTTGAAGCATCTAACCCTAATCAAACCCTAACCTCAATTAATCATCCTTAAACATGTTTAACAATTAATCATATCATGTCACAATAATATATATCACATATATATTATATATTTGCAACAAAAGAAAATAATACAATTAACATATATCGCATATATATCAATGTATCATCCACTGAGAAAATGAAATAATAAAGCGAGACAATATTAGATAATGTAATACAATATATCATATATATTATTACACATTAAATCATCGAATCAACACTTGATTCGACGATCCGGCTATATCGAATATTACCGACTAATATATCAAATACCGATTCATCGAATCAACACTTGATCCGATGACCCGGTTCAAATCTAAATATCGCGAGAATATAATACGGTATCTCATATCGCATTATTCTCGGTCCTGCACATATCACATATGTGCCTCTACTCCGTTTTCCCTGAGCCAAGAAACCTCTGTGTAGGACTCTAAAGAATCGTCAATACGCCGGTAGCAGGTGATGATCATATCAAACACCCACAAGCTGCAAGCGGTCAGCTAAACGTAAGAGCCACCCAGGTATTGAGCGATCAGAAGATCAACAAGCTAGCCTGTGCGTTCTCCTGTGAATCCAACCAGTAACACTCCCGTACAGTCCGGTCTGTTCGTCTGATATGTCGCATATCAAGTCTAGGGGTGGTATACGTCAGACCCCAGTAACCGATAAGTCGTGTCGATATATGGCTCATAACGGGTCGAGAAACTACTAGTAACACTTACCAGTAAATCTCTATATCAGCCCTGGCCAGGGACTTCCAGTTATAGCCAATCGAACACAGCACAACATCAACTCCCTATACCGGGAGAGACGAATCCCCTCCTATCGCTCATTGCCTCCATGTGATTCGGGACTGTACCCAAAAGCCACCGTTTTGCACGCCCTCTTGGACGTGGTAAGGTGGAAATCAAAGCACAGTGGAAATCACACAAGACTCTATGACGATCTCGGGTCTACAGACTACCCTGTACCAGTGTCACCGGAGAACTGCCATCTGACGTGTGGTATAGCACCATCTGGGAGTTCTCGGCGAGTCCGTCCAGTGTACCCAGTCTCTACTGAGCACCCGTATACCATCCTTGATGTCCAACACCGATGGATATGGGATCATCCATCGCCCATCATATGGGTCAAGATGCGTATACGCTAGTCTACTAGTGGGGCCTTGGTAGTCGACATGTTAAGATAAAGTGAAACCAAATAGCATACTATCATGACGAGCAAGAAAGTCATCTCTATATATATCCAAGCATCCATTATAATATACATCATATGTACAACAATGGCCTCTAGGGCATATACATAACTAACAATCTCCCACTTGCACTAAGGCCAGCTGCTGTAGTATCTCATACCTAGCATCCCGAATAATCTCTCAAACTGTATCTGGGGAATAGCCTTCGTGAATGGATCCGCAGTGTTGTCCTTCGTATCTACTCTCCTGACCTCGATCTCCCGGCGATCAACTATCTCCCTGATCAGGTGATACCGCCTCAGAATATGTCTGGACTTTTGATGGGACCTGGGTTCCTTGGCTAAAGCCACAGCTCCATTGTTATCACAATACAGAGGTATTGGATGCTCAATGGATGGAACCACACCAAGTTCACTAATGAACTTCTTTATCCAGACAGCCTCTTTGGCAGCATCGTTGGCAGCGATGTATTCAGCCTCCATCGTCGAGTCTGCAACGGTATCCTGTTTGGAACTCTTCCAACATACCGCCCCTCCATTGAGGGTAAAGACAAAACCCGAATGCGACTTAGAGTCGTCCTTATCACTTTGGAAGCTGGAATCGGTAAAGGACTCCACCTAGAGTTCTCCGTTACCATACACCAAGAACATCTCCTTAGTCCTTCGTAAGTACTTGAGAATGTTCTTCACAGTTGTCCAGTGACTCTCTCCAGGATCTGCTTGATACCGACTCACTACACTTAGTGAGTATGTTACATCGGGTCTGGTACATAGCATCGCATACATGATAGAGCCTACTGCCGAAGCATAGGGTATCCCTTGCATGCGAGCTCTCTCCAAATCAGTCTTGGGAGACATCTCTTTGGAGAGAGTGAGTCCAGAGATCGTGGGCTGATTCCCACGCTTGGATTCTTCCATACTAAACCTCTTTAGTATGGTGTCAATGTACTTGGATTGGGACAATCTCAGTATCCGTTTAGATCTATCTCTATAGATCATGATTCCCAATATGCAGGAGGAATCACCTAGATCTTTCATTGAGAATCTCTGTGATAAGAAGAGCTTGACTGATTGCAGCATAGGAATATCATTTCCTATCAAGAGTATGTCATCCACGTACAATACGAGGAAGACAACCTTACCCTCTGCTACCTTCTTATAGATACAAGGTTCATCTATATTTTTAATGAAGTCAAACTCTTTGACTACAACATCAAAACAGATGTTCCAACTCCGCGATGCTTGCTTTAACCCATAAATGGATTTAAGCAGCTTGCACACCTTTCCGCTGCTCCCACTATCTACGAAGCCCTCTGGCTGAGTCATGTACACGCACTCTTCTAAATCACCGTTTAGAAAGGCGGTCTTAACATCCATTTGCCAGATTTCGTAGTCATGGTATGCAGCAATGGCAAGTAAGATCCGGATGGACTTAAGCATAGCCACTGGAGAAAAGGTTTCGTCATAATCCACACCTGGTCGTTGACGAAAACCTTTTGCTACAAGTCTAGCTTTGAAAGTCTCAACTTTTCCATCTACACCAAATTTCTTTTTAAAGATCCACTTGCTCCCAATGGGTTTTACCCCTTCAGGAGCATTTTCCAAAGTCCATACTTTGTTGGTGTACATGGATTCCATCTCAGATCGCATTGCATCCAGCCATTTCACAGAGTCACCACTCGTGATGGCCTGCTCGAAACTAGTCGGTTCATCATCATCCATGATGCAGTCCTCGCTTCCACCATCAATGAGAAAGCCGTAGTATCTCTCAGGTGGACGAGAAACCCTACTAGATCGGCGGAGAGGCTGGGGTTCGTCGGGTACTACTGAATCCTCTGGTTCCAATAAATCATCAGTTGTAGTCTGTGGTGCTGGAACCTCTTCCAGCTCTACCTCTTTGCCACTAATTTCTTTTGCAAGAAATTCCTTTTCTAAAAAGGTGGCATATTGAGAAACAAACACTTTTTGTTCCTCAGCGTGATAGAATATATATCCATAAGAATCTTTTGGATATCCTACAAACTTACATATACCTGATCTTGCCTCGAGTTTGTCCGGATTTTGCTTTTTAACATAGGCCGGACAACCCCATATCTTAACTCGTTTAAGAGATGGTCTCTTCCCATTCCATATCTCATATGGAGTGGTAGGCACCGATTTAGTTGGAACTCTATTCAATAGATATGTGGTTGTTTCCAGCGCATAACCCCAAAAGGAGATAGGTAACTCAGCAGTGCTCATCATAGAGCGCACCATATCTAATAGGGTGCGATTCCTCCGCTCCGATACACCGTTGTGCTGTGGTGTATAAGGAGGAGTAAGCTGAGAGAGAATCCCATTCTCTTTTAGATAATCCCGAAACTCATTACTTAAGTATTCACCTCCTCGATCAGATCGAAGAATCTTAATACTTTTGCCCGTTTGATTCTCTACTTCGTGCTTATATTCTCTGAATTTCTCAAAAGCTTCAGACTTGTGTTTCATCAGGAACACATGTCCGAATCTAGAGAGATCGTCAGTGAATGTAATGAAGTAGGAAGAACCGTTCCTGGCATGCGTAGACATGGGACCACATACATCACTATGTATCAGTCCTAAGAGTTCAGTAACTCTTTCTCCGTGTCCACTAAACGGAGCTTTAGTCATTTTTCCTTTGAGACATGAATGGCAAGTATCATAAGATGATAATTCGAACGGATTCAAATAACCATCCTTATGTAACTTAGCCAGTCGTGTCGCATTGATATGACCAAGTCTACAATGCCACAAGAAGGATTCGTTCATATCTGAACTTTTCCTCTTGTGTGTGTTTTGTATATTCAGGACTGTATTCTGATTTAGAATGAATATGCCATTATGTAACGAGCCTGATGCAATCAACTTTTGATCTAGGAATATGTTCATAACATTATCCTGTACTACAAAATTATATCCCTCTTTACTCAATAAAGAAACTGATATAATGTTGCACATCATGTTCGGTATATAATAGCATTCATTTAGTATCAGTGTATTACGACTTGGTAATACGAGGTGATATTCGCCAACAGCTTTGGCTACAATACTTGCACCGTTCCCTACTTGAACGGAATGATCACCTTTTCCCAGTTCTCTACCTTTACGCAGCCCATGTAACTGTTTACATATGTGGGATCCTGATCCGGTATCTAATACCCAGGACGTAGGGTGAACTGAGAAACAGTTCTCAATAACTAACACACCCGAAGAAGATGCATCAGCATGCATGTTCTTTTGGGCGGCGTGAGAATCCAGATATTCTCCTGTTTCCTGTTCAGTCTTATAACTCTTATAAGAAAGAACGGGTCCAACGTTCCCTTGCTCGGTACAATAATTGGGTTTAGTCAATACATCCATATTATTATCTTGATTATGGCCTGAAATGGTCGCTACCTGGAGAGAGAGAGAAGAAAACACTTTAGCGTATGCTCTTGCAAGATTAGATTGGTTATTATCTTATCTAATCAAGATGTCTCCCACTGTTTTTATCAAATCTGCCTTCAAACCCTAAAAGGTAAGATTAGCCGGGATTAATTACACCCTACAATTTCGTCAATCTTTCAGCCAGATCAGTGTCGGTACTTTGAGGGAGGTTCCCCGTGCTTTCGCACGGACCTAATTAAAGTAAACCTCGTTTTCCCAGAGGCGTGACCTCGTTAACACTTTTCTAGACACCTACTTGAATGACTAATTGTCCTGTGTAAAACTCTCCCAGGAGTAACTCTTACTCGCAGTGGGTATCGGGATCCAACTATCTCATAGGAGGTATGCAATCTCATTGCAAATTTCAACACTTGAAATTCCCGATAATATTTTGCCCCTAGTGTCTGATGACCTTAACTATGGTCAACAAATCATAAGCACTAGTCAAGTTCTACCCGTCATTTCTTGATTAATTTAGACCCACCCACATGACCCTTAACTATGGTCAACAAAGTCATATGACTGTCCTAATTAATCACATCTTATGTTTTATAGGAAAACATCACTTAGCTACCGTACACTGCGCCTTAACTATGGTCAACAAACGCAGCACGAATACTAAGTACTCTATTTTCCTAAAATGACGGAGGGTTACGCAGGTTTTTCAGAAAACCCTGAGCGTAATGAACTTGATATCGTCGTAGAATCGAGTAGTTTTTGAAAAAGGAGTGTTTTTGAGGCTTTTCTTAGTTTCGCTAAAGGGGTCACTCCCGGTGAAGGGATCGTCGGCCCTTTCCTCATCGAATAAGGTGCAGGATATATCATATATACCGCTGTGCAAAGCAAAACACTAAAAGCAATCAAAAGACAAACCGAGTTTTGTAGCATCTGCCAGTTTTGCTAAAGGAGTCACTCCCGGTGAAGGGATCTCGGTCCTTTCCTCATCGAATAAGGTGCAGGATATATCATATATATCACTGTGCAAAGCAAAACTGTAGCTACCCTTTTTATAAAGTTTTGATTCTACAACATCTTTAGGTTTCTTTTCATTTATTAATCTCATTAATAAAAATCCCATCAGCTTATGCTTCCTAAGCATCACAGAAGAAACGAAAGCATTAATATTTATATATCAGCATATATATATAGTATAAGCATTCGTCTCAGGCAGTAATATGATCTCATCACAGAACATTGCAGCAGAAGAACATATATGAAATATTGGATATACTAGGACGTCCGTGTTTTCAATACGAGCCTGTATAAAACACGGATTCCACGGTCGCGACGAATAGCCAAACCCACATCCCAAGACCCCTACGAGAGCGGCAAGTAACACTGCCAATTCTAGGGTTAGGAGACCCGGTCTCGACTCCTCGAGATGGCCTCCCACTGGACCCTAGAACCCGGTTACTTGTGCTCCCCTCCTTGGGTCTACCTAATGCGGAAAAGTAAATAATATACACTGGTGACATCAACCGCAACCAGGAAGTGCCCCAAATAAAAGAATATTACATTACAAATGAATTTTACATGAATGAAAATAAAAACCCTCATCTCACATAAAACCCCCGGCTATTCAGAACGCGACGATCCAATATAACATATCACAGCAACACATAGTATCACATATCATCAACGTAAGTAAATATGCGCATCCCAATTGTCGTTGAATCATATAGCAACGAAACCGGCGATCTCACATATTATACTTACGGTCACAGAAAAGAAAGTATAAAACTACAATATTTGGAATCCACAATCACTTTAGACATCGTAAATCCGAAATATCACATACTCCGCATTTCATGCCTAACTCTATGAATTCCACATATTGTATCACATTCCAGATAAATCGACAGTATTAAACTTTTTGAACAGATAATCAAACACCCAAAATTTCCCAAAGTGCTCAACTCTTGAGCGGAGTTCAAATAATCCCAGAATATGTCAAAGTACCAGTGATCCAGCCGTAGAAGGGTCAAGCCAACGCCTCACATGTGGCACGCCGTACTGCCCCAAACCCGAAGGTTCAAAAGGCAGTTCAAGACGGTCACATAATCGAGTTAAGGTTTGTTGTCTTCTAGAGGGTCCACCGCTTAACTTGTACAATTTTTCCGAAAGATTTAAACCCGAAAAAATTTCAACACTTGAAAGTTTGCCGTACCGGGAAACAGTAAGTTAATGATATCCATTCAAATAGTTTAACAGTTTCTAAATATCCGGAAAGAAATACGAACTTAAATATTCCGATCGAATCTACTATTACCAAATAAACCCCAGATTTAAACAATACTGGAATCACTGTTAAAAATATCCAGAAACATCAACAAGTACCTACGGACATTACCATAAAATCCACGTGTCATGATCTCACTGTTCCGCCGCGGAACCGCCGCTCAAGGCTTGCTTTCGCCGCGGTTCCGTCGCCGTTTAGTCGAATTAGGGGCTCGGGTTTTATGGTAATTCTTAGAATTCCCTGCTGATTTTTTTACATATTTTAAATTCAGAAAAATCCCAAAATTTAAAAAATTTCCAGAGAGGGGTCTTTTTGCGTCGTTTCGGGTTCGATCGGAGTTTTAACTTCGTAAACACATCGCCTAATGCTCTAGCTAGGCTCTGATACCACTGTAGGGTTCCTAGGCACTCTTGTGAAGGTTCAAAAGGCATCAAACATGCCCGGATTAAATTTTAGACGTGCCGAACAACCCAAAGCCGGGATCTTTGCTAGATTATTAGGGTTTAACATGCAAAAAGATAACTTTTATCTAAGTGTAAGGGATTACAACCTTTGTAGTCCGCTCCTTCACTTCACAAGCTCCGAGTAGAAGTCCCTTTGCCGCGATCCACGATCTCCCGGACTCATGAGAGGCTCCACGACTCGAACGATCCATGCTAGCTCGAAGTATTCCAAATCTCCGATGATCTACCTTGAAGTTGCTACGACTCAAGCTTTCTCACTCAAAAGAGAAGAACGCACTAATCCCATGGGCTAGATGAGATGAGGATGAGAGAGTAGTAATTTTGCTTTCTTTTTAAATCATTTTCTCATTTTATTTCATCACTTAAGAAAAACTAGCAAGCTTTCTTCAAGAAGGAAGAAGATGATAATCAAAAGATAATGATAATCTCTAATCCTTTTGTGATGAATAGAAATAAAACATATGATTGATATATAACCATGGTCAAGGATGAATGGCTAAGAATGAGTAGAGAAACAACTAGAGTTAGGGTTTGGTTAAGTTAAAAATGTGTCATCACAAAATATCACAACCATGACAAAAAAAATGCTTCTAGAAGGAACTTGAAGCATCTAACCCTAATCAAACCCTAACCTCAATTAATCATCCTTAAACATGTTTAACAATTAATCATATCTTGTCACAATAATATATATCATATATATATTATATATTTGCAACAAAAGAAAATAATACAATTAACATATATCGCATATATATCAATGTATCATCCACTGAGAAAATGAAATAATAAAGCGAGCCAATATTAGATAATGTAATACAATATATCATATATATTATTACACATTAAATCATCGAATCAACACTTGATTCGACGATCCGGCTATATCGAATATTACCGACTAATATATCAAGTACCGATTCATCGAATCAACACTTGATCCGATGACCCGGTTCAAATCTAAATATCGCGAGAATATAATACGGTATCTCATATCGCATTATTCTCGGTCCTGCACATATCACATATGTGCCTCTACTCCGTTTTGCCTGAGCCAAGAAAACTCTGTGTAGGACTCTAAAGAATCGTCAATACGCCGGTAGCAGGTGATGATCATATCAAATACCCACAAGCTGCAAGCGGTCAGCTAAACGTAAGAGCCACCCAGGTATTGAGCAAGTGTTGATTTAATGATTTAATGTATAATTATATATTTGATATATTGCATTGCATTAACTAGTATTGGTTCACTTTAAATGGATTTTCTCACTTGATGTGCAAATTGTATATGTGATATACTTTTGTGCACATGTTTGTATCATGTTTGATGATGCTTGCTCATTTGGTTAAGTATATAGAATTAAACCTAGGTTAAGAAAGTGATTAGGGTTTTTATTTATCCATTCTTTTATTTATTCATTTTTGGAAAAAGAATGGGATAAGAATACAAAATGGTTGCTTTCATTCTTGAACATTGTTGAAGCTTCATGAAGCTTTGACTTTGTGACCATTTTGTCTTCACACTAAACCCTAACCATTCTTCTAACCTTAGTTAATTCTCTACACTTAACTATGGTTCATATTATGATAAGTTTGGATTTTCTTTTCATTTTAAACAACACTTATCATATTCTATCTACTTCTTCTTCTTCATCTTCAAGAGAAAAAGCTTGATGCCATCAATGGCATCTTGAGTTCCAAAGTGAGAAATCCAATTCTAAAGTGAACCCACCTCCTATTTCTTCACCCTCTACCTCTTGCCAAGTTGTTTTGGGTGTTTTCTTCACAAGTTTCTCAACTTGGTGAAGTTGGAGCTTGAACTTGTGCAACCTCGACGTAGATCATCTTCGGCACGAAGCCGACGACCTATTCCGCTCATTTCTTCGATGAAGCCGACGTATGAGTTCGGGATTCGAGATGGACAGCGAGAGGATGCCAACATGGAGCTAAGGAAGTGGATAACTGGATCTACAAAGGTTGTAGCTCTCTTCCTTTAGTTAAAGTGTTAACTAGATTTGTATATCGCCTAGAATTCTAGCCGACGATCCGTATTAGGGTTTCTCGGCACCCATAAAATTTTAAATTGGCATGGTTGATGCCTTGTGTGACCTCTATAGTGTGCTTAGGAACCCTACAGTGGTATCAGAGCCTAGCTAGAGCCTTAGGCGAAGTCTAGACGGAGTTTGAAGTCCGAACGAACCCGAAACCCCAAAACCCATGAGCTCTCTGGACTTTTTCTAAAATCTGGGATTTTTCCATATTAAAAATGCTTAAAAAATTCAGCAAAGAATTATAAGAATTACGGTGCAATTTGTTTCCAATGAACAGTACACTGTGCGGCGGAACCGCAGCAGAAGCATGGCTTCTGCGGCGGTTCCGCGGCTCTATGGTGACGTCAGCTCTAATTTTTTGCACAGTAATTCCTGATAAATTATGCCGAGTTTTCTGGGAATTTTTAAATTGACTCAAGGGTTGAGTGCTCTGGGGTTGTATTGGGAATCAACGATTCGATCGGATTATCAAACCTTGTCTAAGTGTTTTTCCGGATAACTATAGAATATGTTAAAAAGTTCGACCGGATATAAATACCCAACTTTTACCCTGTCGGGAAATTTCCAAGTGTTGGATTTTTCCGTAGTTTAACGACGTTCTAAGTAGTGCAAGTAACGCGATGGACCCTCTAGAAGACAACAAACCTTAACTCGATTATGTGACCGTCTTGAACTGCCCTTTGAACCTTCGGGTTTGGGGTAGTACGGCGTGCCACATGTGAGGCGTTGGCTTGACCCTTCTACGGCTGGACCGTTGGTACTGAGGCACGAACTGAATGTTGTTAGACTTATTTCATGTGTTGAGTTGTATCGGGAAAACTTGGGTATTCGACTGTTCGATTGGAAAGTTTAACATTTTCTGTTTATCTGGAATGTGATACAATAATTGGAATTCACAAACAGTTATGAGATAACTGAATGAATGTTATAAATCTAGCAATTTAGTCCCACATGATATTGAAAAGAGTTTTCGATAATAAGACTAAAATGCGGGATTTATATCTGTTAGGCATGTGATGTCTAAGTATTTCATTTGATTAGGCATGTGATGTCTAAAGAGGTTGCGGATTCCAACTGTTGTAGTTTTACACTTTCTTTTCTGTGACCGTAAGTGTAATATGTGATATCGCCGGTTTCGTTGCTATATGTCAACGACAATTGGGATGGACATATTTACTTACGTTGATGACATGTGATGTTATGTGTTGCTGGATATGTTATATTGGATCGTCGTGTTTGAATAGCCGGGGGTTTTTATGTGAGATGAGTGTTTTTCATTTTCATTCATGTAAAAACTTGTATGTAATATTCTTTTTATTTGGGGCACTTCCAGGTTGCGGAAGTTGTCACCTTTTGTATATTATTTACTTTTCCGCATTAGGATAGACCCAAGGAGGGGAGCACAAGTAACCGGGTTCTGGGGTCCAGTGGGAGACCAACTCGAGGAGTCGAGTCCGGGTCTCCTAACCCTAGAATTGGCAGGGTTGCTTGCCGCTCTCGTAGGGTTCTAGGGATGTGGGATTGGCTATTCATCACGACCGTGGAATCCGTGTTTTATACTGGCTCGTATTGAAAACACGGACGTCCTAGTATATCCAATATTTCATATGTTTCTTCTGCTGCGATATCTGTGATGTGATCATGTGATGTTCTGTGATAGATACTATATATAGTATATATGATATATTATATAGACGTTACTTATGTTTTGCACCCGCACTAGCCCTGCCCTGCTCTGTCGTTAGTTACCTAACCTAACGGTGCACGAGGGGACATCGAGGCGAATGCGGATGGCATAAGTGTACGTCATATCTATCTGTGATGTTTAGGTATTTAAATGATGGGACTTCATTAATGTGATTAATGAAAGAAAAGAAACCTAAGATGTTGTAGAATCGAATTTCAAAAATAAAAACAGGTAGCTACAGTTCTTGCTTTGCATAGTGGTATATATGATATATCCTGCACCTTATTCGATGAGGAAAGGACCGAGATCCCTTCACCGGGAGTGACTCCTTTAGCAATAACTGGCAGATGTTACACACTCGGTTTGCTTTTGACTGCTTTTGGGTTTTTGCTTTGCACAGCGATATATATGATATATCCCGCACCTCATTCGACGAGGAAAGGACCGAGATCCCTTCACCGGGAGTGACTCCTTTAGCAAAACTAGAAAAGCCTCAAAATCACTCCATTTCAAAACTTCATTTGATTCTACAACGATATCAAGTTCATTACGCAATAGGTTTTCAGAAAAACCTGTCGTAGCCCTCCGTCATTTCAGATAAGTAGTAGTTAGTATTCGTGCTACGTTTGTTGGCCTGCGTCAAGGCGTAGTGTACGGTAGCTAACTAGTATTTACCTGCTTATGCATATGATGCAGATTGGATTAGGGTAGTCGTGCGACTTTGTTGGCCTGCGTCAAGGGTCGTACGGATGGGTTTAATTCAATCAGGAAATGACGGGTTGAACTTGACTAGCGCGCTGTGATTTGTTGGCCTGCGTCAAGGTCATAGGACGCTAGGGGCAAAATATTATCGGGAATTTCAAGTGTTGAAATTTGCAATGAGATTGCATACCTTCTATGAGATAGTTGGATCCCGATACCCGCTGCGAGTAAGAGTTACTCCTGGGAGAGTTTTACATATTACAATTAGCCGATCAAGTAGGTGTCTAGAAAGGTGTTAACGAGGTTACGCCTCTGGAAAAACGAGGTTTACATTAATTAGGTTCGTGCGAAAGCACGGGGGACCTCCCTCAAAGTACCGACACTGGCCTGGCTGAAAGATTGGCGAACTTGTAGTGTGTAATTAATCCCGGCTAGTCTTTCCTTTTAGGGTTTGAAGGAAGATTTGATAAAAAGCAGTGGGAGCCATCCTGATTAGATAAGATAATAAC
The DNA here is from genome assembly GCA_030015575.1 of Agapanthus africanus. Lineage (NCBI taxonomy): Eukaryota > Viridiplantae > Streptophyta > Magnoliopsida > Asparagales > Amaryllidaceae > Agapanthus > Agapanthus africanus. The sequence continues at coordinate 860,007,605 of JASDDO010000024.1, read as the reverse complement.
CAATCTGATCTTGCACGAGCTTACGCTAAAGTGTTTTCTTCTCTCTCTCTCCAGGTAGTGACCATTTCATGCCTTAATAAAGATAATAATATGGATGTATTGACCGAACCCGCATGTTATACTGTGCTGGGGAACGTTGGTTCCGTTCTTTCCTATAAGAGTTATAGGACTGAACAGGATATCGGGGAATACCAGGATTCCCATGCCACCCGATTGAAGAAAGTACATGATGATGCATTTTCTTCGGGTGTGTTCGTTACTGAGAACTGTTTCTCCATTTGCTCCACGTCCTGGGGATTAGATACCGGGTCAGGATCCCATATATGTAATCAGTTACATGGGCTTAGAAAAGGTAGAGAACTTGGAGAAGGTGATAAAGACATTAGAGTTGGAAATGGTGCAATTGTTGCAGCTAAGACTGTCGGGGAATATCACCTTGTATTACCAACTGGTAATACATTGGTTCTGAACGAATGTTATTACATGCCGAACCTGATATGCAACATTATATCGGTTTCTTTATTGAGTAAAGAGGGATATAATTTTGTATTACAGGATAATGTTATGAACATTTTCCGTAACCAAAAGTTGGTTGGATCAGGCACGTTGTGCAATGGCATTTATGTTCTAAATCAATCAACAGTTCTGACCATAACAAACACACACAAGAGGAAGAGTTCAGAACTGAACGAATCCTTCTTGTGGCATTGTAGACTGGGTCACATCAATGCGACACGACTAGCTAAGTTGCATAAAGATGGATATTTAAATCCGTTTGAATTTTCATCTTATGACACTTGCCAATCATGTCTCAAAGGCAAGATGACCAAAACTCCGTTTACGGGACACGGAGAAAGAGTTACCGAACTCTTGGGACTGATACATAGTGATGTATGCGGTCCCATGTCTACACATGCCAGGGATGGTTCTTCATACTTCATTACATTCACTGACGATCTCTCTAGGTTCGGGTATGTGTTCCTAATGAAACGCAAATCAGAAGCTTTTGAGAAATTTAGAGAATATAAACAAGAAGTCGAGAACCAAACCGGAAAAAGTATTAAAATCCTTCGATCTGATCGAGGAGGAGAATACTTAAGCAATGAATTCCTGGACTTCCTAAAAGAGAATGGGATTCTCTCTCAACTGACTCCTCCATATACACCACAGCACAACGGTGTATCAGAACGGAGGAACCGCACCCTATTAGATATGGTGCGCTCTATGATGAGCACAGCTGAGTTACCTATTTCCTTCTGGGGATATGCACTGGAAACAGCTGCAGACCTATTGAATATGGTTCCCACCAAAACCGTGCCAACCACTCCATATGAGATATGGAAAGGAAAGAGACCATGTCTTAATTATGTTAAGATATGGGGTTGTCCGGCATATGTAAAAACGCAAAATCCGGACAAACTCGCGGCAAGGTCCATTCTGTGTAAGTTTATTGGATATCCCAAACATTCGCGCGGGTATATCTTCTACCACACCGAGGAACAAAAGGTGTTTGTTTCTCGACATGCCACCTTTTTAGAAAAGGAATTTCTTGAAAAGGAGATTAGTGGCAAGGAGGTAGAACTGGAAGAGGTTCCAGCAATACAGACTACGACAGAAGATTTGGTTGAACCAGAGGATTCAGTAGCTCCCGATGAACCTCAGCCTCTCCGCCGATCTAGTAGGGTTCCTCGCCCACCTGAGAGATACTACGGTTTTCTCATGGATGGTGGGAGCGAGGATTGCATCATGGAGGATGATGACCCAACTAGTTTCGAGCAGGCCATCACGAGTAGGGACTCAGTGAAATGGCTGGATGCTATGCGGTCCGAGATGGTATCCATGTACACCAACAAAGTATGGACTTTGGATGTTGCTCCTGAAGGGGTTAAACCCATTGGGAGCAAGTGGATCTTCAAGAAGAAACTTGGTGTAGATGGGAAAGTGGAGACTTTCAAAGCTAGACTTGTTGCAAAAGGTTTTCGCCAAAGACCAGGTGTGGACTATGACGAAACCTTTTCTCCAGTGGCTATGCTTAAATCCATCCGGATCATGCTTGTCATCGCTGCATATCATGATTACGAAATCTGGCAAATGGATGTTAAGACCGCCTTTCTAAATGGTGATTTAGAAGAGTGCGTGTACATGACTCAGCCAGAGGGCTTCGTAGACAGTGGGAGCAGCGGGAAGGTATGCAAGCTGCTTAAATCCATTTATGGATTAAAGCAAGCATCGCGGAGTTGGAACATCTGCTTTGATGTCGTTATCAAAGAGTTTGATTTCGTCAAAAATCCAGATGAACCTTGTATCTACAAGAAGGTGGCAGAGAGTAAGGTTGTCTTCCTCGTATTGTACGTGGACGACATACTCTTGATAGGAAATGATATTCCTATGCTGCAATCGGTCAAGCTCTTCTTATCACAGAGATTCTCAATGAAAGATCTTGGTGATGCCTCCTGCATATTGGGAATCAGGATCTATAGAGATAGATCCAAACGGATTTTGGGATTGTCCCAATCCAGGTACATTGACACCATACTAAAGAGGTTTAGTATGGAAGAATCCAAGCGTGGGAACTTGCCCACGATCTCTGGAGTCACTCTCTCCAAAGAGATGTCTCCCAAGACTGATTTGGAGAGAGCTCGCATGCAAGGGATACCCTATGCTTCGGCTGTAGGCTCTATCATGTATGCGATGCTATGTACCAGACCCGATGTAGCATACTCACTAAGTGTAGTGAGCAGGTATCAAGCTGATCCTGGAGAGAGTCACTGGACAGCTGTGAAGAGCATTCTCAAGTACTTGCGAAGGACTAAAGAGATGCTCTTGGTGTATGGTAATGGAGAACTCCAAGTGGAGTCCTTTACCGATTCGAGCTTCCAGAGTGATAAGGACGACTATAAGTCGCAGTCGGGTTTCGTCTTTACCCTTTACAGAGGGGCGGTTAGCTGGAAGAGTTCCAAGCAGGAAACCGTGGCAGACTCGACGATGGAGGCTGAATACATCGCTGCCAACGATGCTGCCAAAGAGGCTGTCTGGATCAAGAAGTTCATTACTGAACTTGGAGTGGTTCCATCCATTGAGCATCCAATACCTTTGTATTGCGATAACAATGGAGCGGTGGCTTTGGCCAAGGAACCCAGGTCCCATCAGCGATCCAGGCATATTCTGAGGCGGTATCACCTGATCCGGGAGATAGTTGATCGCCGGGAGATCGATGTCAGGAGGGTTGACACGAAGAATAACACGGCGGATCCACTCACGAAGGCCATTCCCCAGATACAGTTTGAGAGACTCTTCGGGATGCTCGGTATGCGATACTACAGCAGCTGGCCCTAGTGCAAGTGGGAGATTGTTAGTTGTATGTATGCCCTAGAGGCCAGTATTGTACAGATGATGTATATTATATTGGATGCTTGGACATATATAGAGATGACTTTCTTGCTCGATATGATAGTATGCTATCTGGTTACTCTTTATCTTAACATGTACACTTGTCTCTTTATACTGTCTTATAGTTACATGTTGGTAAAGCCCTTAGGATATGTACTTGACTACCTGGACTATGATGCAGATCATACTAGTGGGGACATGGTAGTCCATAAGTACATCCTTCAAGGTCCCTAGTCGTGGGTGTATCGAGATGGGGCATCGATATACCAGAGTAGACTAGCGTATACGCTTCTCGACCCATGAGATGGGCGATGGATGATCCCATATCCATTGGTGTTTGACATCAGAGATGGTATACGGGTGCTCAGTGGAGACTGGGTACACTGGACGGACTCGCCGAGAACTCCCAGATGGTATTATACCTCACGTTAGATGGCAGTTCTCAGATGACACTTGTACAGGTTAGTCTGTAGACCCGAGATCGTCATAGAGTCTTGTGTGATTCCCACTGTGCTTTGATCTCCACCTTACCACGTCCATGAGGGCGTGCAAAACGGTGGTCTTTGGGTACAGTCCCGAGTCATATGGAGGCAATGAGCGATAGGAGGGGTTTCGTCTCTCCCGGTATTAGGAGTTGATGTTGCGCTGTGCTCGATTGGCCGTAACAGAGAAGTCCCTGGCCAGGGCTGATCAGAGATTTGCTGGTAAGTGTTACCAGTAGTTTCTCGACCTGTTATGAGCCTCACATCGGCACGACTTATCGGTTATTGGGGTCTGACGTATACCACCCCTAGACTCGATATGCGACATATCAGACGAACAGACCGGACTGTACGATAAGTGTTACTGGTTGGATTCACAGGAGTGTGAGCGGGCTAACTCGTCGATCTTCTGATCGCTCAATACCCGGATGGCCGTTACGTTTAGCAGACCGCTTGCGGCTTGTGGGTGCTTGATATGATCATCATCTGCTACCGGCGTATCGACGAGTCTTTAGAGTCCTACACAGAGGTTTCCTGGCTCAAGCGAAACGAAATAGGAGCGCATATGAGATATGTGCAGGACCGAGAATAATGCGTGTATGTGATACCGTATTTCATTCTCACGATGGATGTATCGATTGGTTATATTCGATATGACCTAGTTATCGAATCATTGATTCGATAAGCCGATACATTGCATACTAGTCGGTTATATGCGATATGACCGGATCGTTAAATTAAGTGTTGATTTAATGATTTAATGTATAATTATATATTTGATATATTGCATTGCATTAACTAGTATTGGTTCACTTTAAATGGATTTTCTCACTTGATGTGCAAATTGTATATGTGATATACTTTTGTGCACATGTTTGTATCATGTTTGATGATGCTTGCTCATTTGGTTAAGTATATAGAATTAAACCTAGGTTAAGAAAGTGATTAGGGTTTTTATTTATCCATTCTTTTATTTATTCATTTTTGGAAAAAGAATGGGATAAGAATACAAAATGGTTGCTTTCATTCTTGAACATTGTTGAAGCTTCATGAAGCTTTGACTTTGTGACCATTTTGTCTTCACACTAAACCCTAACCATTCTTCTAACCTTAGTTAATTCTCTACACTTAACTATGGTTCACATTATGATAAGTTTGGATTTTCTTTTTATTTTAAACAACACTTATCATATTCTATCTACTTCTTCTTCTTCATCTTCAAGAGAAAAAGCTTGATGCCATCAATGGCATCTTGAGTTCCAAAGTGAGAAATCCAATTCTAAAGTGAACCCACCTCCTATTTCTTCACCCTCTACCTCTTGCCAAGTTGTTTTGGGTGTTTTCTTCACAAGTTTCTCAACTTGGTGAAGTTGGAGCTTGAACTTGTGCAACCTCGACGTAGATCATCTTCGGCACGAAGCCGACGACTTATTCCGCTCATTTCTTCGATGAAGCCGACGTATGAGTTCGGGATTCGAGATGGACAGCGAGAGGATGCCAACATGGAGCTAAGGAAGTGGATAACCGGATCTACAAAGGTTGTAACTCTCTTCCTTTAGTTAAAGTGTTAACTAGATTTGTATATCGCCTAGAATTCTAGCCGACGATCCGTATTAGGGTTTCTCGGCACCCATAAAATTTTAAATTGGCATGGTTGATGCCTTGTGTGACCTCTATAGTGTGCCTAGGAACCCTACACAGTGGGAGGCCATCTCGAGGAGTCGAGGCCGGTCTCCTAACCCTAGAATTGGCAGGGTTGCTTGCCGCTCTTGTAGGGGTCTAGAGATGTGGGCTTGAATATTCATCACGATCGTAGAATCCGTGTTTTTTCGTTAATGTTTTAATCTAAAACACGGACCTCCTAGTATATCCTATATTTTATATACCTGCTTCTGCTGTGTTGTGATGTGATCATATGACTGCGTGAGACGAATACTATTTATATATATGATATATTAGTAGACACTATATATGTTTTGCATCCGCGCTAGTCCTGACCCCGCCCTGCCGTAAGTTAAGTAACCTTACGGTGAAGACCCGGGTCCCTGTGACGAATACGGATGGCATATATGTGTGTTTTATTTTCGTTTCTTCTGTGATATTTAGGAAACATTATTGATGGGACTTCGTTAATAATATTAATGAAAAGAAGAGAAATCTAAAAGATGTTGTAGAATCAAATTTTTCAAAAATGTAGCTCTAGTCTTGCTTTGCATAGTGGTATTCCATTATGAATATCCAACACCTCATTCGATGAGGAAAAAGCTTAGATCCCTTCACCGGGAATGACCTCTTTACCTAAAACTAGCATATGCTATAACCCACTCGGTTTGTTTTGAAAACCACTCGGTTTGAAGCGGATCTTAAACCACTCCTTTTCAAATCACTAGATTCTATAACGATATCAGGTTCATTACGTTAAAGGTTTCTTCAAAACCAGCCGTAACCCTCCGTCATTTCAGATATGTAGTGTTTAGTATTCGTGCTGTGTTTATTGACCTCCGTCAAGGCATAGTATATGATAGCTGGGTAATACTTATCTGCAGTATGTTGATGTGATCGGTAGGGACAGTCATACGGCCTTGTTAACCTCCGTCAAGGGTTTGTGTGGATGAGTTCGAATCGATCAAGAAATGACGGGTTGAACTTGACTGGCGGCCTATGGTTTGTTGACCTCCGTCAAGGTCATAGGTCGTTAGGGGTAAAAACCATTATCGGGAATTTCAAGTGTTGAAATTTGTAATGAGATTACATACCTTCTATGTGATAGTTGGATCCCGATACCCACTGCAAGTAAGCATTACTCCTAGAAGAGTTTTATACTTTACAATTAGCTAATCCAGTAGGTGTCTAGAAAGGTGTTAATGGGGTTATGCCCCTGCGGAAACGAGATTATTTAATTAGTTCCATGCGAAAGCATGAGGATACTCCCTCGTAGTACCAACACTAGCCTGGCTGACCAATTAGCAAACTTGTAGGGTGTAATTAATCTCGGATAATCTTACCTTTTAGAGTTTGAAGAAAGATTTGATAAAAAACAGTGGGAGACATCCAGATTAGATAAGATAATAACCCATCTAATCTTACAAGAGCATACGCTAAAGTGTTTTCTTCTTTTTCTCTCCAGTTAGCGACCATGTAACGTCTTAATCAAGATAATAATATGGATGTATTGACCGAACCCGCTTATTATACTAAGCTAGAGAACGTTGGTTCCGCTCTATTTTCTGTTGGAGATAGTGCCCTCAAAGTCAATTATTGGATCACAGGTACGTGATTGCAATGATTGAGGCAGGACCTATACCGATATGACAGTCTTGCTCGAGATGATAGTATGTTATCTGGTTTGTCTTTATCATCGTATACATACTTTAGTTCACTATTGCATGATGATATAGCCCATAGGATTCTTGCTTGACTACCAGCAGTATGATGGCGATCATATACGTGGGAGCTGGGGTCTGTAAGCACATCCTTAAAGTGTCCCTAGTCGTGGGAGTTTCAAGACAGGGCATAGATACTCCAAAGTAGACTAGTGTATACAGTCGAGACCCCGACGAGGGGCGGTGGCCGGTCTCACAAGCCACTGGTGTCAGTTGGATCACCTAAGATGTATACAGGTGCTCATTAGGTTATGAGTGCACCGGACAGGACTCGCCGGGAATCTGCTAGTTGGTATTATACATATCGTCAGATAGCAATTCCCTGGTGATATGTGTACAGGTTAGTTCATCGACCTGAAATCATCATTTGTCTCGTGTGAGTTCCTACTGTGCTTAGATTACTACCCTACCACGCTCAAAGGAGTTGTGCAAACAGGTTTTAGTTGGGTACAGTCCCGAGCCACATTGGAGGCAAGTGAGCGGATCGTCGGGGATTCGTCTCTCCCGGTAATGGGGGTTGATGTCGCGCAGTGCACGGGTGGCCATCACTAGGAATTCTCGGCCGAGATAGTGGAGAATTACTGATTTGGATCAGTAGTTTCTCAGGTGGTGATGGACTTCATACCGACACGATTTATCGCGTTATTAGGGGTCTGACTTTATCCACCCCCTAGACTTGATATGCGATACTCTTTAGACGAATGGACCGGACTGTATATACATTGTCACTGTCAGGCTCAGTAGGGTTTATGGATGAGTTCGCTCGTCAGCTTCCCTTCCAATCAATACATAGGCAAAACGTTACGTGCAGCTTGTACCTCTGACGTGCTAATGGTTATACCCAGTGCCGATGTGTTGATGAGTCATTAGAGTCCCCCACAAACACTTTCCCAAGTTCGGGCGAAACGTTGTAGAGGCCGTATGGTGATATGGCAAGGTTCGGAAAAAGCACGTGCGTTTTCGCACGTGTCATTTTTCGGGCAGATAATACTGGTAGGCTTTGGTTTAAGCCGGAACCCAGTATTATACCGTGTAGATATAATATCTTTGTCTCAGATGCATTTGTATTCGGTCGTAATACAAATGCGGGTATGTTTATACCATTACGGGGTTATCCTGAAATTCGTTTCAGGATCACTTTTGGAAGTTGCCAGTTTCCAGTTTTCTATCAGCCGTATTTTGACATTCGGTTAAATGCGGATTTATCTTTTCTTGATGAGGGTGAGTCATGCTTCTAGAAGGTTCTATATTTAGTGACAAGGCTTGATGATTCATTGTTAGCATTAATTGTTCCATTAATGTTTTGATGACTAAGGTTAATGAGTCATGCTTTATATTATTGTGTTCATACTAGGTGTTATGATAAGTTTGTGCTTATGGTCACCTTCCCCCTCCTACACTCACCTCCCTCCCTCTCTATAAGTGGCCGGCCTCCCCCCCTCTCTTGGCTCATGGTTGTTGTTCACTAGGAAAAAGATTATGATAGATTCGGGTTCATGAAAATTAGATAGCCTCTTTCTCATTTCACCCGATCCAAAAGGCAACTTCCACAACCGTTCGTTCATAACCTTGGACGTAACGAGACAAAGTGTTCTACTCATTCTCTACTTTATCTTGGTCGTCTCTTTTAGCAAACTTGACGATCGAGTTGCCTCGGTTCAGAGGCGGGAGCCCGTTTAAAGATCCGTCGACGTGGTGCCACCTGGACGACAAGATTGGAGATCGAGGAGATCGGAGCAGCCACAACAAGCGTGGGATGATGGTTGAAGACCGAAGGACTCGGATCATTCGGTATAACGTTTCTACCCATTTGTAATTTGTTAGTTTAGCTTTAATGGCAGATCCGGGTTACGGTACACGATAGCGCCAGTTTGTAAAAAGTTTTTGTTCTGCATTTGGCGTCTGTTAGACGTCCGGAGGCGCTACCGTGGACTTACAGTAGTATCAGAGCCTCACCATTAAGCTATACTAACTTGTGCTAACACGTTTAAAACATCGATCGAACCGTTTTTCAAAAACTGCAATTTCCATATTCAAAGTTTCTGTCGATTTTTAACAGGGCCCAAAAATTATTTTGAACATACCAGAAAACAGAGCAGGCTTTTATTAGAAAACTGGTAAAATTTGGAGGCCCAATTCCACAGAACTGCCGCTGATCCGCGGCCCAAACAAGGGTTTGGCCGCGGATCCGCCGCAGTTTTGTGAGATTGGCACTCCAAATTTCTACAGTGAGTTCTACTTGGGAAATTGTGGCTTTTGATATATTTCTTTTGGGCCCAGATTTTATTACTGTACAGCAGTTGTTCGTGGGGCCCACTTCTGGAAATTTAGTCGATCGAAATTTTAAATTTGTTAGTATGCAGTATTTACATTATATCTCCGACCAGGAATGTCATTTGATCGGTAAACCGCGTCTGATTGCTATAGTTCTTTTAGACGGGTTTGCGAACGTGACATTCGCGTTGATGTTCTGTGTTGTGCTGTGATGTTGCGGATATGTCGTGGTGGATAGCAGGGTGCAATGATAGTGTTGTTTGGATTTATTTGTACATTTGATATTGCGGGGCGAGCGTCCAACATGTAGACTGCCGTTACTGCCTGTTTGGATAATATTCTTTTGGGGCACGACCGGGTCGAGGTCGATGTACCCGTTGTACATATTTTTATTTCTGTACTAGGTTTATCCCGCGAAGGAGTGCACGGATAGCCGGGTTCTGGAGGGCAACGGGTCCGTATCTCATGGCTTTGAGAGGCAAAGAGACCTCACTCTAGAATTGGCAGACTATTCGCCGCACTCATAGGGGGTACAGGTTGACCCAAGGAGGGATGCTCAATTTACCGGATTCCGTGAAGTGCTGGGTGTTCCATTCACTATGTTGTGGGGACTACCTCGCTTCAGGTTTTGGCGGGTAACTTGCCGCACCCGTAGGGGTCTAGGTTTCATTACACAGGCTATCCACACGACCAGGGGAACGTTGGGTTTCAGTAGCGGCTCTGTGAAACCCGGGGATCCCAGATTATCTGTATTGTTCTGTGATGCTTATTACTTTTCTGTAATGTTGCATATTATCACGCCTGGAGCGATTATTGTATATTGGTATATATACTATTAGATGGTGTATATGTTTTACACCCGCGCTAGTCCAGCCCCCGCTCTGTCGTTAGTTAAGTAACCTAACGGGTGATGACGGGACCCAGTGGCGAATGCGGATGGCATATACGTACATTATATTTTCGTTCTTTTCTGGTGTGATTGATTGATGGGACTGCATTGATTCTTATCAATGCAAGGATAAAACAAACCTATATATGATGTTGTTGGAACCAATTTAAAAAGTGTTATTAGAAAGATGTTTTCTTTTGTTATGCATAGTGATATTCAGTTAGAATATCCCGCACCTCATTCGACGAGGCAAGGGCTGATATCCCTTCACCGGGAATGACCCCTTGGGCATAAGTTTACGTCAGGGTAATAACTTCAATATAGTCGATTACAAGTTGCTTTGCATCGCGGTATTCAGTTGGAATATCCTGCACCTCATTCCATGAGGAAAGAGCCGAGATCCCTTCACCGAGAGTGACCTCTTTAGCAAAACGTTTTCGCCACTATATTTTTATAAAAAGCTATCAGTTTCCTTCAACGAGATCAAGTTCATTACGTTAAAGGTTTTTCGCCAAAAACCAGCCGTAGTCCTCCGTCATTTCTTATGGATGGTCAGTAGTATTCAAGCTATGTATTTTGACCTTCGCCAAGGCATAGTGTTTGGTAGCTGCTGGGTATTCATTTGTAGCATAGATAGATGCGTTGGTTTGGGACAGTCGTACTACTATTTTGGCCTTCGTCAAGGGTATGTACGGGTGGGTTCAAATTGACCTGGATAGTGACGGGTAGAACTTGGCATGTGACTTATGACATTTTGACCTTCGCCAAGGTCATAAGAGCATGGGGCAAAAATCACATCGGGAGTTTCAAACATACAGGAAACTTGCCAAGTATGCGCATACCTTCTGGAGTGTGATAACTTGAGTGGCTTCCATCAAGTTATCATGCGATGATAGTTGGATCCTGATTCTCACTGATGAGTTGGTTTACTCTTCGGGTGATCCCGACTAATTCTTCTTTCAGGTTTGGAGGAGAATTTGAGATTACAGTGGGAGGTTTCCTGATTAGATAAAGTGATAACCATTCTGATCTAGGATAGAGTGCACGCAGAGTGTTTCTTTTCTCTCTCTCTTTTTTTGCAGCGACCTTTGACCGACCCTAGACTATGACTCAGTGACCAAGTTAACCAAACCTTCTTAAAATACTGGCTTTTGGGTTGTCTTAGTTGCATAAGTCATTTCCGCTCCTTCTTTTACCCTTTGCATTTCTCAGAACACCCCGTATTACTACGGATATCCACTTCCATTGGATAGATCCATCGTATGGTTATATACGAACTCGAAGGTACTACTTCGAGGATGGATCCAGGTTCAGGAGAAATAAAATTGATTATTCAATTGTCTTTTATTATCACCTTCTCTCAGGTTGCGAGGGCTCCTTGGTTTAGGAGGGTACACCTATTGCGCTTATTGGATAGTCTAAATTCTAAACCATAGGCTGGTGCCGAAAGGTAGGGAATGAAGAAAACCAATTAGCCTAAGTAGGGTGTACAGAAGGTAATAACTAAAGACAAAATAAAAGGATTAGAAAGAGGGCAAAGTAAATTGCGACTGTTATCATTCACGACCAAACCGCGTACTTCATCGCCACTCCTATTTCACATTTAATAGAATAAGGTATTATTCAGTTGTCTTTTATCATCATCTTCTCTCAAGTTGCGAGTACTCCTAGGATTAGGAGAGTACACCTATTATGCTTACTGGATAGTCTTTTTCCAAACCATAGGCTGGTGCCGAACGGTAGGGAAGGAAGAAAATCATTTTAGCCTAACGATGGTGTACAGAAGGTAACGACTAAAGACAAATAAAGGGATTTGGAGAGATGGCAAAGAAATATACGGTTACAGTTATGAATTGGATTATGGAAGAGGCATTACTAAGAATACCAAAATACCCCTACGAAACATTTTCATGTTTCAGTTTAACTGTGCATTGTTAATTGTAAACTGATTTCCCGATTAGATACTTACTCCAAGGTATGTATTTACCAGGTTTCATTCTCATATCTGTACGGTTTTACAGATGATGAGTGGGAGTAAGTTATTGGGAATTAAGTGATTATCCTCATTATATCGGAATTCGTTGTAATTGGTGATATTTGAGGAAATCACCTAGGTACAGTTTTCAACCTACGATGCACAGGTTTTGAGTTATTCAACTCGGCGGACTTATACAGAGTATTGTATGTTGTCCAGTGTCCGTCAGGACAGAGGGGTAGGTCCTCGTACTATGTTCTGATTACTTGTGACTTCTCTAGTTTTTAGACAAGTGTTTCGTAGAAATACAATGTCTAAGTTTTGAGAAGTTTTGGATATAAGAATAAAGTAGAGAACCAAGTATCACAAGTATCGGGATTCTTCAAAAAGATTGATGATGTAGATTCTTGTGATGGGTATTCAGTTGATAGTAATGGTTTTGAGAAACTCGTTTCTCTTTCAGGTTACTCATAATTGGATAGATTCCTAAGTTGAGTAATGCTGATTTGCCTCTCTCCATTAAGATGTTATGCACTGGAGACAGCTGCATGATTTGAGTCTGGTTCCAATTAAATTAGTGCCTCTATTTCTATATTGCATATAGAATGGTTAATATCTTAACGATGTTAAGATACAGAGAGTTGTCCTGCTTATGCTTAAAACCAGACACTGGATAACTCAAGGCACGTTTCTGTAATGGCAGTTTGTGGGTTGACCCTGGCTTTGACGAGGGTTGACATTTCTACCATCTGGAAGATCAATAGTGATATTGTTCTTGACTCGCCACAGTTTTATTAAAATGGATTTTTTCAGAAAACAGTAGTGGGAGTATGGTAGAACTGGAAGTGATTCCACAACCGCAAACGATTACGGAAAATTTAATAGGACCTATATATTCAATCAGGTTAGACATTCCAATAGCCACTCCGCAGACATGGTGGGTAACCTCAGACACCCGAGAGGTACTCCGGTAGCCTCAAGGACGGTGACAGGGAAGTTCTTGTTTACCCAGACTTGACACTACTGTTGTTCCAGACTATGAAACCCGGCAAGAAGATAAGTATAGCGTCGTTCTAAACTAGCTTTAGAAGTGTACATAGATATTATTCTGCCAGAGGGTTGTCATAGTCAGTGGGAGCAGCGGAAGCATAGTGGACAAGTAGCTTATGTCTATAGGCTTGAGCAGATATAGCGGAGATAGATCATCTATTTCTGATGTGACAGTCATGGGTTTGACTTCATCAGAATAGGGGATGGATCTGTTAAGAAGGTAGTAGGGTATGATGTCATGGTATTTGGATGACATACACAGAGTAGGAAGTAAAATTCCTATACTACGATCGGTTGTACTGTGGTCGTCACACAGTTGTTTCTCCACAAAGGAATTGGATATAATATCTGACATTCTGGTTACTAGATCTATGGTTTTAGATCTAGATTTGGGTAGTTTCCCAATCTGGGTACTTTGACAGTATTCTAATGGTATTTTAGAATAAATGACTCCTGGCATGGTGGTGTACCTGCAGGTGATGGAGTCATCCTCTCTAAAGGTGTCTTAGAGACTAAAGGAGAGAGGGATGTGCATGATTGGCAGATCACTTGCTTAGGTAATTGAGTCAATCATGAAATGTCAAGTACCACACCAGATGTTGTTTTTGCACTAGATGCGATATGTTTATATTAATCCAATCCTGAAGAAACATAAGGAAGCAGTTTTAGAACATAAGTGCTTGTTCTACAGATTTGATGACGGCAGCCTCCTTCGGGAGACGGTTATCATTCCAGGCTTCCAAGGTGACATGGATGACAGAGTGATTGTCACAGTTATAGTTTTTCCTCTGACGAGGGACAGTATTATGGACAGGTAGTCCAAGAGGATACTGTGGGAGGCATGGTGCTGGATACTGATTAGGTTCAGTTATTGATACAGTCTAAGAAGTTTGGATTTGGAGTTCATTTATGAACTAGATCCCATCAGATATTCAGACATATTCTAAGACAGGTATTACTCGATTCGGGAGATGGTTTTCTCCGCGAACTTGAGATTAAGAGAGACATAGAAAGAAACATCAGGGCGGATCCACTCACTGAGGCTATTTCTCGAACACAAGAGTTTTACAAACTAGCTTTATGAAACTGATTAGTAGAGGAGTTGGATGTTCGGTATCACACGGGCTGTGAGTATGCGACATCGCAATAATTAGCCTTGAGTGCAAGTGGGAGATTGTTGGAGATAGTGCCCTCAAAGTCAATTATTGGATCGCAGGTACGTGATTGCAATGATTGAGGCAAGACCTATACCGATATGACAGTCTTGCTCGAGATGATAGTATGATATCTGGTTTGTCTTTATCATCGTATACATACTTTAGTTCACTATTGCATGATGATAGAGCCCATAGGATTCTTGCTTGACTACCAGCAGTATGATGGCGATCATATACGTGGGAGCTGGGGTCTGTAAGCACATCCTTAAAGTGTCCCTAGTCGTGGGAGTTTCAAGACAGGGCATCGATACTCCAGAGTAGACTAGTGTATACAGTCGAGACCCCGACGAGGGGTGGTGGCCGGTCTCACAAGCCACTGGCGTCAGTTGGATCACCTAAGATGTATACAGGTGCTCATTAGGTTATGAGTACACCGGACAGGACTTGCCGGGAATCTGCTAGTTGGTATTATACATATCGTCAGATAGCAATTCCCTGGTGACATGTGTACAGGTTAGTTCATCGACCTGAGATCGTTATTTGTCTCGTGTGAGTTCCTACTGTGCTTAGATTACTACCCTACCACGCTCAAAGGAGTTGTGCAAACAGGTTTTAGTTGGGTACAGTCCCGAGCCACATTGGAGGCAAGTGAGCGGATCGTCGGGGATTCGTCTCTCCCGGTATTAGGGGTTGATGTCGCACAGTGCACGGGTGGCCATCACTAGGAATCCTCGGCCGAGGTAGTGGAGAATTACTGATTTGGATCAGTAGTTTCTCAGGTGGTGATGGACTTCATACCGACACGATTTATCGCGTTATTAGGGGTCTGACTTTATCCACCCCCTAGACTTGATATGCGATACTCTTTAGACGAATGGACCGGACTGTATATACATTGTCACTGTCAGGCTCAGTAGGGTTTATGGATGAGTTCGCTCGTCAGCTTCCCTTCCAATCAATACATAGGCAAAACGTTACGTGCAGCTTGTACCTCTAACGTGCTAGTAGTTATACCCAGTGCCGATATGTTGATGAGTCATTAGAGTCCCCCACAGACACTTTCCCAAGTTCGGGCGAAACGTTGTAGAGGCCGTATGGTGATATGGCAAGGTTCGGAAAAAGCACGTGCGTTTTCGCACATGTCATTTTTCGGGCAGATAATACTGGTAGGCTTTGGTTTAAGCCGGAACCCAGTATTATACCGTGTAGATATAATATCTTTGTCTCAGATGCATTTGTATTCAGTCGTAATACAAATGCGGGTATGTTTATACCATTATGGGGTTATCCTGAAATTCGTTTTAGGATCACTTTTAGAAGTTGCCAGTTTCCAGTTTTCTATCAGCCGTATTTTGACATTCGGTTAAATGCGGATTTATCTTTTCTTGATGAGGGTGAGTCATGCTTCTAGAAGGTTCTAGATTTAGTGACAAGGCCTGATGATTCATTGTTAGCATTAATTGTTCCATTAATGTTTTGATGACTAAGGTTAATGAGTCATGCTTTACATTATTGTGTTCATACTAGGTGATATGATAAGTTTGTGCTTATGGTCACCTTCTCCCTCCTACACTCACCTCCCTCCCTCTCTATAAGTGGCCAGCCTCCCCCCCTCTCTTGGCTCATGGTTGTTGTTCACTAGGAAAAAGATTATGATAGATTCGGGTTCATGAAAATTAGATAGCCTCTTTCTCATTTCACCCGATCCAAAAGGCAACTTCCATAACCGTTCGTCCATAGCCTTGGACGTAATGAGACAAAGTGTTCTACTCATTCTCTACTTCATCTTGGTCATCTCTTTTAGCAAACTTGACGATCGAGTTGCCTCGGTTTAGAGACGGGAGCCCGTTTAAAGATCCGTCGACGTGGTGCCACCTGGACGACAAGATTGGAGATCGATGAGATCGGAGCAGCCGCAACAAGTGTGGGATGATGGTTGAAGACCGAAGGACTCGGATCATTCGGTATAATGTTTCTACCCATTTGTAATTTGTTAGTTTGGCTTTAATGGCAGATCCGGGTTACGGTACACGATAGCGCCAGTTTGTAAAAAGTTTTTGTTCCGCATTTGGCGTCTGTTAGACGGCCGGGGCGCTACCGTGGACTTACATTTTCTGACAACTATCATAAGTCTAGGCAAAGGATAGGGGATTGCAAGGATTTCCATACAACCCTAATGAAGAAGGAGCATTCTGATGCATCTTCTTCAGGTGTGTTAGTTATTGAGAACTGTTTCTCAGTTTGCTCTGCGTCCTGGGTATTAGATATTAGATCAGGATCCCACATTTGTAATCTGTTATAAGAGTTAAAGAAAAGTAGAGAACTGGGAAATGGTGATATATCTCTTAGAGTATAGAACGGAGAAATTGTTGTTGCCGAAGCTGTCGGCGAATATCATCTTGTATTGCCAACTGGTAATACATTGATTTTGAACGAATATTATTTCGTACCATCAATGATGTGGAATTTAATATCTATTTCTTTATTAGATAAAGATGGATATAACTTTGCATTAGAGAAAAATATTATGAACATTTTCCTAAATCAAGTATTGATTGGGTTTGGTACGTTGTGTAATAGTTTATATATTCTAAATCAAAATACAGTTCTAAATATACAAAACACTCATAAGAGAAAAGGTTTAGATATGAACGAAGCCTTCTTGTGGCACTGTAGACTTGGTCATATCAATGCGACCAGACTAGCTAAGTTACATAAAGATGGATATTTGAATCCGTTCGAATTTATATCTTATGAAACTTGTCAGTCATGTCTCAAAGGAAAGATGACCAAAACTCCGTTTACGGGACACGGAGCAAGAGCTACTGAACTCTTGGAACTGATACATAGTGACGGATGCGGTCCTATATCTACACATGTCTGGAATAGTTCCTCGTATTTCATTACATTCATCGATGATCTCTCTAAATTCGGACATGTGTTCTTGTTGAAATGCAAGTATGAAGCCTTTAAGAAATTCAAGGAATATAAGAGCGAAGTAGAGAACCAGATGGGTAAAATATCAAAAACCTACGATCAGATCGAGGAGGCCAATACTTAAGCACAGAATTCCGAGATTATCTAAAAGAGAATGGGATTCTCTCTCAGCTTACTCCTCCATATACACCACAGCACAATGGTGTATCGGAGCGGAGGAATTGCACCCTATTAGATATAGTGCGCTCTATGATGAGGAATGCTGAGTTACCTATTTCCTTTTGGAGTTATGCACTTGAGACAGCTGCATACCTATTGAATCAAGTTTCATCAAAATTTGTGCCTAAAACACCATATGAGATATGGAGTGGAAAGAGACCATGTCTTAAGTGAGTTGAGATATGGGGTTGTCCGGCCTATGTTAAAAAACAGAATCCGAACAAATTCAAAGCACGATCAGTTTTGTGTAAGTTTATGGGATATCCAAAGTATTCAAATCGATATCTATTCTACCATATTGAGGAACAAAAGGTATTTGTCACTCAACACGCCACCTTTTTAGAAAAGAAATTTCTTGTAAAATAAATTTGTGGTAGTGCAATAGAACTGGATAAAATTCCAGAAAAACAAACGGCAACTGATGATTTAGTAGAACCGGAGGATTCAATAGTCCCCGACGAACCTCAGCCACTGCGCAGATCTAGTAGGGTTCCTCATCCACCTGAGAGATATTACGGTTTTCTCATAGACGGTGGGAGCGAGAATTGCATCATGGAAGATGATGACCCGAATAGTTTCGAGCAAGCCATTACAAGTGGGGACTATGTGAAATGGCTGGATGCTATGCGATCTAAGATGGAATCCATGTAAACCAACAAAGTATAGACTTTGGAGTTTCCTCCTGAAGGGGTAAAACCCATTGCGAGCAAATGGATCTTCAAGAAGAAGATTGGTATAGATGGAAAGGTTGAGAGGTTCAAAGCTAGACTTGTAGCAAAAGGTTTTCGTCAACGACCAGGTGTCGACTATGACGAGACATTTTCTCCAGTGGCTATGCTTAAGTCCATCAGGATCCTACTTGCCATTGCTGCATACCATGGCTATGAAATCTAATAGATGAACTTCAAGACCGCTTTTCTAAATGGTGATTTAGAAGAAAGCATGTATATGACACAGCCAGAGGGCTTCGTAGACAGTGGGAGCAGCGGAAAGGTGTACAAGCTGCTTAAATCAATCTACAGATTAAAGCAAGCATTGCGGAGCCGAAACATCTGTTTTGGTATAGCAGTCAAAGAATTTGAGTTTATAGAAAATGTAGATGAGCCATGTATATATAAAAAGGTAGTAGAGAGTAAGGTTGTATTCCTCGTATTATATGTGGATGACATACTCTTGATAGGAAATGATGTTCTTGTACTGCACTCGGTCAAACTCTTCCTATCACAAAAGTTCTCCATGAAAGATCTGAGAAATTCCTCCTATATCATAGGGATAAAGATCTATAGATATATCTAAAAGGATATTGGGATTGTCCCAATCAAGGTATATAGACACCATACTAAAGAAGTTTAGTATGGAAGATTCCAAACATGGTAATTTACCCGCTTGTTCAGAGATCACTCTCTCCAAAGAGATATCTCCCAAGACTGATTTGGAGAGGGCTCGCATGAACGTGATACCTTATGCTTTAGCAGTTGGATCTATCATATACGCGATGTTGTGTACCAGATCGGATATGGCTTATGCACTTATTGTGGTAAGTAGGTATCAATCAGACCCAGTGGAGAAGTACTGGATAGCTGTGAAGAACATTCTTAAGTACTTATGAAGGACTAAAGAGTTGTTCTTGATGTATGGTAACGGAGAACTCCAAGTAGAGTTTTTTACCGATTCGAGCTTCCAGAGTGATAAGGATGACAATAAGTCTGTCTATGGTTTTGTCTTCACCCTCAATGGAAGGGTGGTATGTTGGAAGAGTTCCAAGCAAGATATCGTTGCAGACTCGACGATGAAGGCTGAATACATCGCTGCTAACGATACTGCCAAAGAGGCTGTATGAATGAAGAAGTTCATGATTGAACTTGGTGTGGTTCCATCCATTGTTAATCTAATACCCTTATATTGTGATAACAATAGAGCTGTAGTTTTAGCCAAGGAACCCCGGTCCCATCAGTGATCCATACATATTCTGAGGCGGTATCACCTAATCTAGGAGATAGTTGATCGCCATGAGATCGAAATCAGGAGAGTAGACACGAAGGACAATACAGCGGATCTACTCATGAAGGCTCTTCCCTAAACACAGTTCGAGAGACTTTTTGGGATGTTGGGTATGCGGTACTACAACAACTGGCCTTAGTGCAAGTGGGAGAGTGTTAGGAATATGTATGCCATAGAGGCCATTATTGTATTTATAGTGGATGCTTGGATATATATAGAGAGAGGACTTTTTTGCTCAACATGATAGTGTGCTATCCGGTTGCTCTTTATCTTAACATGTGCACTTGTTTTAGTTTACTGTCTCTTTGATACATGTTGATAAAGCCCTTAGGATGTTGGCTTGACTATCAGGACTATGGTGTAGATCATACTAATGGGGCTTGAGTAGTCCGCAAGCACATCCTTAACAGTTCCTGGTCGAGAGAGTATCGAAACAGGGCATCGATATTCTAGAGTAGACTAGTGTGTACGTTTCTTGACCCTGTATGGGGGCGATGGTTGATCCCACAGCCATTGATATTTGACATCAAAGATTGTACATAGGTTCCCATTAGAGAATGAGTACACCGAACAGGACTAGCCGAGAAATCCTATATGGTATCATACATTGTTGGAGATAGTGCCCTCAGAGTCAATTATTAGGTCACAGGTACGTGATTGTAATGATTGAGGGAGGACCTATCCCGGTAGGACAGTCTTACTCGAGATGATAGTATGCTATCTGGTTTACCTTTATCATCGTGTACTGCTTTAGGTGACCTGACACGTCGCTATTACACGTTGATAGAGCCCCTAGGATTCTTGCTTGACCACCAGCAGTATGAGGGCGATCATATAAGTGGGAGCTGGGGGTCTATAAGCTTATCCTTAAAAGGTCCCTAGTCGTGAGAGTTTCGAGACAGGGCATCGATTCTCCATAGTAGACTAGTGTATACAGTCGAGACCCCGACGAGGGGCGGTGGCCGGTCTCACAAGCCACTGGTGTCAGTTGGATCACCTAAGATGTATACAGGTGTTCATTGGGTTATGAGTACACCGGACAGGACTCGCCGGGAACATGCTAGTTGGTCATATACCAGACGTCAGATGGCAGTTCCCTGGTGACATGTGTGCAGGTTAGTTCATCGACCTGGGGATCGTCATTTGTCTCGTGTGAGTTCCCACTGTACTTTGATTACTACCCTACCACGGCTCAAAGGAGTCGTGCAAACAGGTTTTAGTTGGGTACAGTCCCGAGCCACATGGAGGCAGTGAGCGTATCTTCAGGGGTTCGTCTCTCCCGGTATTGGGGGTGAGGTCGTGCTGTGTCTAGGAGAGCCATTACACAAAGTCCTTGGCCAAGGCAAGGAGATTTACTGGTAGGTATTCCAGTAGTATCTCAGGGTGTTCTGGGCTACACTCCGACACGACTTGTACCGCTTTTGGGGGTCTGACTTTTACCAACGCCCTAGGCCCGCCATGCGATACTCATAGACGAACGGACCGGACTGCACGGATATTGTCACTGACAGGCTCAGTAGGGTTGTCAGGCTGAGTTCACTCACAGACGTCCCTTTTTAGTCAGTACCTGGTAGCCCGTTACGTATTGGCTTATACCTCTGACGTGCTAGTGGTTAAATCCACAACCAAGGTGTTGATGAGTCTTTAGAGTCCCCCACATTCAGTTACTCAGCTTTCGGGCGAAAGGTTGTAGAGGCCGTATGGAGATATAGCAAAGTCCGATCAGATACGTGTGGTATTGCACGGATCAGGATCGGACAGTTTGTAATATAGGCCGTATGGTTATATGGCAGGGTTCGATCAGATACGTGCGGTATTGCACGGATCAGGATCGAACAGATATTACTAGCCGACTTTGGTATAAGCCGGATCCTAGTATAGTACAGTGTAGATTTTGTCTCACTGCATTTGTATTTCGGTCGAAATACAGATGCGGGTGTGTATGCACAGTATTGGGGTTTTCCTGTAATTTATTACGGGACCAGTTTTTGGAGTTGCCAGTTTGTTTTCCGTTTCGGCCAATTTTCCTTTGATCGTTCATTGGCCGATGTTTGGTGGAGGAGGGTTTATTTGCATTGTTGCAAATAGACTTTTGTGGAGGGGGTCCTTGCATATTATCATGTCATGATTATAGCACCATCCATTGACTTGCTTGACTTCATACTTCATGATGGATTGACTTTGGATATCATCATGGTTGATGAGTGATAGAAGAGTGTGGTTTTCACCTTGCTATCATTGGTTCACATGATTGTCTTTTCCTCTCTCTTGCATGATAGAGTTTCCCCCCCCCCCATTCTTTTAGCTCACCATCTCATTCTCTCCATTCTTGATAGTGCATGGCCGGCCACTCTAATTGGGGGGCTGCCCATATTTCTAGTGTGGGAATTTTGGTTCATTTGGTGCTCCAAAATTATCCCCTAGCTCCTCCACATTTTGTTCTTGTTTCATCCCTCCACCAAATGGCACCTCCTTAACCCCAAAATGAGACATGGATCTCTACACCACTCATTCTACAGTAAATCTTGGGCACGTCGAGTAGCCGGCTTCGTACCCGAGTTGCCTCGGCATTGAGGTGGGAGCCCGTAAAAGAAGTAGGCGATGTGGTGCACTTCCGGCGATGAGGAGGAGACGGGACATTCCGCAAGAGATCGGGACGATGATGAAAAGACCGGAGGACTTGGATCGTCGGTATATCTCTATTCCCTTTCTTGTTGTTAGCTAGGACTAATTAATGGTTCGATCCGGGTATTAGTGCGCGGCGGTTTGCCAGTCCAAGAAAAATTAAAGTTTATCACCGCTTCCGCTTTTGGCCGTCGGATTGACGGCCGGGGCGCCGCCGTGCACTTACAGTGGTATCAGAGCCTCCCCATTAACTTAGTCTAGCTTTGTGTAGTGTGTTTTTCTGTTTCGATCGATCGAATGTTCCAAAACTACATTTTTGTTAGCATCAGTTTTCTGTTGGAAATTTTTGGTGTCGAAAAATTTTTCAGGTTGTAAAATATTGATGTACTGGAAAATCTAAGAGCTCTGTAAAAATTCGACGAAGTAACTCCACAGTGGGAGCGCGGAACCGCCGCGAAAACCCCCTTCCCGCCGCCCTTCCGCCGCACACTGTGGAGATCACTTCACCAATTTTTTACAGAGGCCTTCTGGGCTTAAAATATGGGTTTTGGAATATTAAAATTGGGCCCAGGATTTCTGTGAGTGCTACAGTTTTGATTGGGGGCCCACTTGTTAATTTTTGATCGATCGGATATTTTAAACACATTTTTCACAGTATTTACATTATATCTGCGACCGTGAATGTCACTTGATCGGTAAATCCGGTCTAACTGCTATAGCCCGGTTAGACGGATTTGCAAACGTGACTTTCACGTTGATGTTTTGTTTTTGCTGTGTGTTGCGGATCGGTCATGGGGGATAGCCTGGATGCAATGCTAGTACAGTTTTGTTGTATTTTGTACATTTGATATTGCGGGGCGAGCGTCCGACATGTGGACTGCCGTCACTGCCTGTTTGTATTATTATTTTGGGGCACGACCTGGTTGCGGTCGATGTACCCGTTGTATGTATATTTTACTTTCTGTACTAGGATTGCCCCGCGGAGGGGTTCACGGATAGCCGGGTTCTGGAGGGCAACAAGCCCGCATCTCATGGCATTGAAACGGAAGGGGCTTCACTCTAGAATTGGCGGGCTATTCGCCGCACTCGTAGGGGGTACAGGTTGACCCAGGAGGGGTGCCCAAGTTACCGGATTCCATGAAGTGCTGGGTGGTCCATTCACGTTGCTGAAGGGGGCTGCCTCGCTTCAGGTTTTGGCGGGTAACTTGCCGCGCCCGTAGGGGTCTAGGATTTCATTGCACAGGCTATCCACACGACCAGGGGAACGTCGGGTTTCAGCGGCTCTGTGAAACCCGGGGATCCCAGATATCTGTATTGTTTCTGTGATGCTGTACATTTCTGTGATGTTGCATTTTATTCACGCCTTGAGCGAATATAATATATTGGTATATATATTAGTAGATGTTGTATATGTTTTGTATCCGCGCTAGTCCAGTCCCCGCTCTGTCGTTAGTTAGCTAACCTAACGGGTAATGACGGGACCCAGTGGCGAATGCGGATGGCATATACGTACATCAGTATATTTTCGTTCTTTTTGGTGTGATCAATTGATGGGACTGCATTGATTCGGATCAATGCAAGTTTAAAAACAAACCTAATCTGATGTTGTTGGAACACTTTTCAAAAAGCTGTTATTGCAAGGACGTTCACTTTTGTTTTGCATCGCGGTATTCATTTAGAATATCCTGCTCCTCAGTCGACGAGGCAAGGGCCGAGATCCCTTCACCGGGAGTGACCCCTTGGACAAAAAGTTTGCGTCAGGGCATTAACTTCACTATAGCCGATTACTTTTGCTTTGCACCGTGGTATTCATTTGGAATATCCTGCACCCCATTCTACGGGGAAAGAGCCGAGATCCCTTCACCGGGAGTGACCTCTTTAGCAACGGTTTTCGTCACTATATTTTCAAAAAGGTATCAGTTCCTTCAACGATATCAAGTTCTTTACGTTAAAGGTTTTCGCCAGAAACCATTCGTAGCCCTCCGTCGTTTCAGACGGGTAGCACGTAGTATTCATGCTATGTTTGTTGGCCTTCGTCAAGGCATAGTGTATGGTAGCTGCTTGTTGCCTTTCTGCAGCATAGATAGATGCGTTGGTTTGGGACAGTCGTATAGCCTTGTTGGCCTTCGTCAAGGGCTTGTGCGGATGGGTTCAAATCAACCTGGAGAATGACGGGTAGAACTTGACATGTGACTTATGATTTGTTGGCCTTCGTCAAGGTCATAAGAGCATGGGGCAGAAATCACATCGGGAGTTTCAAAAGAACTGAAACTTGCCAGATATGCGCATACCTTCTGGAGTGTGATAGCGTGAGCGGATTCCATCACGTTATCATGCGATGAGAGTTGGATCCCGATTCCCACTGATGAGTTAGTTTACTCCTCGGGTGACCCCGACTAATTCTTCTTTCAGGTTTGGAGGAGAATTTGAGGTACAGTGGGAGGTTTCCAGATTAGATAAATTGGTGACCATTCTGATCTAGGTTAGAGTGCACGCTGAGTGTTTTCTTTTCTCTCTCTCTTTGGCAGCGACCATTGACCCGACCCTAAGACTATGACTCAGTGACCAAGTTGACCAAACCTTCTTGACACAGGCTTTTGGATTGTCAGAGTTGCAAACCTCATTGCCACTCCTACTTTTACCCTTTTCTCCAGGACACCCCGTATTACTACGAACATCCACTTCCATTGGACAAAACCATCGTATGGTTAGATACGAACTCGAAAAGATTTATTCGAGGATGGTTTCAGGTTCTGGAGAAAACGGATAGGATTATTCAGTTGTCTTTTCCTTTTACCCTCTCTCAGGTTACGAGTACTCCTTGGTTTAGGGGTAGTACACCTATTACGCAAATTGGATTGTCTTCTTCCAAACCTTAGGCTGGTGCCGACCGGTAGGGAATGAAGAAAACCAATTAGCATAACGATGGTGTGCAGAAGGTATTAAGTTCAGACAAAGCAAGGGATTAGTAAGAGGGCAAAGTAAATTGCAACAGATATTCACGACCAAACCAGGTATTTCATTACCACTCCCAAATCACCTTTGTATTTCTCCAGAACACTCCGTATCACTACGAAGATCCACAGTTTATTGGATACTCCATCGTATGGTTATATACGAACTCGAAAGGAATTTATTCCAGTTCGGGGATGGATTCTGGTTCAGGAGAAATAGGAATAAGGTTTATTCAGGTGTCCTTTATCTTCACCTTCTCTCGCATTGCGAGTGTTCCTAGGATTGGAACAATACACCCATTATGCTTATTGGATAGTCTTCTTCCAAACCATAGACTGGTGCCGAACGGTAGGGAAGGAAGAAAACCATTTGGCCTAAAGGGGTGTACAGAAGGTAAAGACTAAAGACATATGAAGGGATTTGGAGAGGTGGCAAAGAACTATACGGTTACAGTCGTGAATCTGGAAGAGGCATTACTAGGAATACCAGAATACCCCATCGGAACATTTCAATGTTTCAGTTTCACTGTGTAATGTTAAAAGAAAACTGATTTCCCGATTAGATACTTATTCCAGGGTATGTATTTACCAAGTATGATTCTCACATCTGTATGGTTTTACAGATGATGAGTGGGAGTAAGTTATTGGGAATTGGGTGATTATCCTCATTATATCGGGATTCGTTGTAATTGGTGATATTTGAGGAAATCCCTGGGCTGTTTGCCGGTTGGCAAATATTTGGTTTTGAATATCCGCTGTTGTGCACCAATTTCAAATTGATATATCTGTACGTCTATTTTTCATAGAGTGAGATATACCTTTCTGAAATTATGTCTACGACATTTATCTATATCAGTGGATGGTTAGGTAAGGAGCATTAAACAGCGGTGTAATTCTTCTTAACCATAAGTACAGTTTTCAACCTACGACACACAGTGAATGAGTTATCAGACTCAAGGGACTTGTACAGAGTATTGTATGATGTCCAGGGTCCATCAGGACAGAGGGGTTGGTCCTCGTACTATATTCGGTTTACTTATGACTTCTCTAGTTTTTAGACAAGTGTTTCGTGGAAACACAGGGTCCGAATTTGGAGAAGTTATAGGTATTTGAATAGAGTAAAGAACCAGGTGTAGCAAGTATCGGGATTCTTCAAAGTGATCGAAGATGTAGATACTTGTATATGGTATTCAGTTGATAGTAGTGATTAAGAGAAATTGCTTCTCTTTCAGGTTACTCATAAATGGAAGCATTCCTAAGTTGAGTAACGCTGATCGGCCTCCTTCCATTTAGTTGACATGCACTGGAGACAGTTGCATGATTTGAATCTGGTTTAATTAAATCAGTGCCTCTGGTTCTATATATGATATAGAACAGTTCATATCTTAACGATGTTAAGGTACGGGGAGTTGTCCGGCTTATGCTTAAAACCAGACACTGGACAACTCAAGGCACGTTTCTGTAATGGTTGTTTGTGGGTTGACCCAGGCTATGACGCGGGTTAATTTTCTACCATCTGGATGAACAATAGCAATATTGTTCTAGACTCGCCACAGTTTTAATAAAAATGGATTTTTTCAGAAAACAGTAGTGGGAGTATGGTAGAACTGGAAGTGATTCCAGAACCACAAACGATTACTGAAGATTTGATAAGGAACCTTAAGATTCAATCCGGTTTGACATTCCATTGGCCACTCCGCAGATAAGGTGGGTAACTTCAGGCACCCGAGAGGTACTACGGTAGCCTCAAGGACGGTGACAGGGAAGTTCTTGTTTACCCAAAATTACCATTGCTGTTGTTCCAGGGTGCGAGACCCGGCGGGAGGATGAGTATAGCGTCGTTCTAAACTAGTTTTAGAAGTGTACGTGTATATGACTCTGCCAGAGGGTTGTCATAGTCAGTGGGAGCAGCGGAAGCATTGGTGGACAGGTAGCTTATGTCTATTTATAGACTAGAGCAGATGTAGCGGAGATAGATCATCTATTTCTGACGTGACAGTCATGGGTTTGACTTCATCAGAATAGGGGATGGATTTGTTAAGAAGGTAGTAGGGTGTGATATCCTGGTATTTGGATGACATACACATAGTAGGAAAGGAAACTCCTATACTACAGTCGGTTATACTTTGGTCGTCACACAGTTGTTTCTCCACAAAGGAAATGGATTTTATATCAGACATACTGGTTACTAGATCTATGGTTTTAGATCTAGATTTGGGTGGTTTCCCAATCAGGGTACTTGACAGCATTCTAAGAGTATTTAGGATGGACGACTCCTGGCACGGTAGTGTACCTGCAGGTAATGGAGTCACCCTCTCTAAAGGTGTCTTACAGACTAAAGGGGAGAGGGACGGGCATGATTGGCAGATCACTTGCTCAGGCAATTGAGTCAATCGTGAGATGTCAAGTACCACACCAGATGTTGTTCTTGCACTAGATGCAATAAGTTGACATTAATCCAATCCTGGAGAAACAGTCGGAAGCAGTTTTAGAACATAAGTGGATGTTCTAGGGATATGATAACGACAGCCTCATTCAGGAGACAGTTATCATTCCAGGCTTCCAAGGTGACATGGACGACAAGGAGGTTGTCAGAGTTATAGTTTTCCTTCTGATGAGGGGCAGTATTTTGGACAGGTGGTCCAAGGCAATACTGAGGGAGGCATGGCGTGCAGGATACTGATTAAGTTCAGTTGACGATACAGTCTAAGAAGTTTGGATTTGGAGTTCATTTATGAGCTAGGTCCCATCAGACATCCAGACATATTCTGAGACAGGTATTGCTCTTTTCGGGAGATGGCTTTCTCCGCGAACTTGAGATATAGAGAGACATAGAAAGAAACAACTAAGCAGATCCACTCACTGAGGCTATTCCTCGAACGCAATAGTTCCGCAAACGAGCTTTGTGAGACTGACTAGTAGAGGAGTTGGATGTTCGGTATCACACGGGCTGTGAGTATGCGACATCGCAATAATTAGCCTTGAGTGCAAGTGGGAGATTGTTGGAGATAGTGCCCTCAGAGTCAATTATTAGGTCACAGGTACGTGATTGTAATGATTGAGGGAGGACCTATCCCGGTAGGACAGTCTTACTCGAGATGATAGTATGCTATCTGGTTTACTTTTATCATCGTGTACTGCTTTAGGTGACCTGACACGTCGCTATTACACGTTGATAGAGCCCCTAGGATTCTTGCTTGACCACCAGCAGTATGAGGGCGATCATATAAGTGGGAGCTGGGGGTCTATAAGCTTATCCTTAAAAGGTCCCTAGTCGTGAGAGTTTCGAGACAGGGCATCGATTCTCCATAGTAGACTAGTGTATACAGTCGAGACCCCGACGAGGGGCGGTGGCCGGTCTCACAAGCCACTGGTGTCAGTTGGATCACCTAAGATGTATACAGGTGCTCATTGGGTTATGAGTACACCGGACAGGACTCGCCGGGAACATGCTAGTTGGTCATATACCAGACGTCAGATGGCAGTTCCCTGGTGACATGTGTGCAGGTTAGTTCATCGACCTGGGGATCGTCATTTGTCTCGTGTGAGTTCCCACTGTACTTTGATTACTACCCTACCACGGCTCAAAGGAATCGTGCAAACAGGTTTTAGTTGGGTACAGTCCCGAGCCACATGGAGGCAGTGAGCGTATCTTCAGGGGTTCGTCTCTCCCGGTATTGGGGGTGAGGTCGTGCTGTGTCTAGGAGAGCCATTACACAAAGTCCTTGGCCAAGGCAAGGAGATTTACTGGTAGGTATTCCAGTAGTATCTCAGGGTGTTCTGGGCTACACTCCGACACGACTTGTACCGCTTTTGGGGGTCTGACTTTTACCAACCCCCTAGGCCCGCCATGCGATACTCATAGACGAACGGACCGGACTGCACGGATATTGTCACTGACAGGCTCAGTAGGGTTGTCAGGCTGAGTTCACTCACAGACGTCCCTTTTTAGTCAGTACCTGGTAGCCCGTTACGTATTGGCTTATACCTCTGACGTGCTAGTGGTTAAATCCACAACCAAGGTGTTGATGAGTCTTTAGAGTCCCCCACATTCAGTTACTCAGCTTTCGGGCGAAAGGTTGTAGAGGCCGTATGGAGATATAGCAAAGTCCGATCAGATACGTGCGGTATTGCACGGATCAGGATCAGACAGTTTGTACTATAGGCCGTATGGTTATATGGCAGGGTTCGATCAGATACGTGCGGTATTGCACGGATCAGGATCGAACAGATATTACTAGCCGACTTTGGTATAAGCCGGATCCTAGTATAGTACAGTGTAGATTTTGTCTCACTGCATTTGTATTTCGGTCGAAATACAGATGCGGGTGTGTATGCACAGTATTGGGGTTTTCCTGTAATTTATTACGGGACCAGTTTTTGGAGTTGCCAGTTTGTTTTCCGTTTCGGCCAATTTTCCTTTGATCGTTCATTGGCCGATGTTTGGTGGAGGAGGGTTTATTTGCATTGTTGCAAATAGACTTTTGTGGAGGGGGTCCTTGCATATTATCATGTCATGATTATAGCACCATCCATTGACTTGCTTGACTTCATACTTCATGATGGATTGACTTTGGATATCATCATGGTTGATGAGTGATAGAAGAGTGTGGTTTTCACCTTGCTATCATTGGTTCACATGATTGTCTTTTCCTCTCTCTTGCATGATAGAGTTTCCCCCCCCCCATTCTTTTAGCTCACCATCTCATTCTCTCCATTCTTGATAGTGCATGGCCGGCCACTCTAATTGGGGGGCTGCCCATTTTTCTAGTGTGGGAATTTTGGTTCATTTGGTGCTCCAAAATTATCCCCTAGCTCCTCCACATTTTGTTCTTGTTTCATCCCTCCACCAAATGGCACCTCCTTAACCCCAAAATGAGACATGGATCTCTACACCACTCATTCTACAGTAAATCTTGGGCACGTCGAGTAGCCGGCTTCGTACCCGAGTTGCCTCGGCATTGAGGTGGGAGCCCGTAAAAGAAGTAGGCGATGTGGTGCACTTCCGGCGACGAGGAGGAGACGGGACATTCCGCAAGAGATCGGGACGATGATGAAAAGACCGGAGGACTTGGATCGTCGGTATATCTCTATTCCCTTTCTTGTTGTTAGCTAGGACTAATTAATGGTTCGATCCGGGTATTAGTGCGCGGCGGTTTGCCAGTCCAAGAAAAATTAAAGTTTATCACCGCTTCCGCTTTTGGCCGTCGGATTGACGGCCGGGGCGCCGCCGTGCACTTACATACATATCGTCAGATAGTAGTTCTCTGATGACACTTATACAGGTTAGTCTATAAACCCTAGATCGTCATAGTGACTTGTGTGGTTCCCACTATGCTTTGATTTCCACCCTACCACAGCTCTACTGAGGCGTGCAAACTGGTGGTTTTTGGGTACAGTTCCGAGTCACATGGAGGCAGTGAGCGATAGAAGGGGTTTCGTCTCTCTCGGTATTGGGAGTTGATGTTGTGCTATGCGTGATTGACTATAATCGCAAGTCCCTGGCCAGGGCTGATGAGATTTACTGATAAGTGTTATCGGTAGTTTCTCGAAAGGTTATAGGCCACACATCATCATGACTTATCGAGTTATTGGGGTCTGACGATTCGACCCCCCAGACTCGATATGCCACATATCAAACAAAGAGTCCGAACTGCATGGTAAGTGTTACTTATAGGCTTTACGGAAGTTTGGACAAGTTTGCTTGTTGATCTTCTATTCGTTTAATACCTCAGTAACTGTTACATCCAGCTAGTACCGCTAACGGCTTGTGTGTATTTGATGTGATCGCTACCTACTGCTAGCGTATTGGCAAGACTTTAAAGTCTCACATAGAGGTTTTCTAGCTCAAGCGAAACGAAGTAGGGCATGTATGAAGATATGTGCCGGAGCTTGATTAAATACGAGTATATGATACCGTATTCTAATCTTGCGTTAATTGATATTAGTCGGGTTATGTATGATATAACCGGATTATTGAATTAAGTGTTGATTAAATAATTATATATATATATATATATATATATATATATACTAATATTATGCTCACTTTAATCTCTTTATATATTATTTGTATTTAATATCAATGATATATGAAAATGTATCATGGTTGATGATACACTGAAGATGGCAATATGAGAATCACATAGGAGTTTATGATAAGAAGATAAAGATTTCTTATTTGAATTTTGGAAAAGAAACAATGACTCATTTCTTTTAAAACCTTGGAGATGGATGACTCATTATATTCTTTTCTTTAGTTCATATAAGTTAATCTTTTTAGTTCTTATCCTTTTATGACTTGCTCATTCTCATCACCTTCTTCATCTTCTTCATCTTCATCTTTTCATGTGACACTATTCACTCAAGAGTGAAAAATGAGAAAAGAAAAGATTTTTTAGTGAGGTTAAAACCCTACTCTATCAACTTACACTATTTTAGTAAACTAGTTTAGGTTGTTAACTTCACTAATACTTTGATTAGTGAATTGTGAGCTTGAGTTTGAGAAGCTTCAAGGTGGATCATTTTCGACGACGAAGATTTTGACCAAGCTTGTTCCATTCATTAAGTAGAGTCAAAGAAGAGTTCTAGGGACTTCTACATGAAGCTTTTGAAGTGAAGGACTAGACTACAAGGTTGTAGCACCTCTTCACTTAATTTAGAACTTAGTTTGCTAATCTTTGAAACCCTAAAACTCTGGTATGATTTTGTTTGGTTACTTAGCCCTCTAAAATTTTAAAATTGCATACTTGATATTCATAGAAAACTTGTAGAGGTGCTAAGGCATACTTTCACCATCAGCGATCCAGACATATTCTGAGGCGGTATCACCTGATCCGGGAGATAGTTGATCGCCACGAGACTGAGGTCAGGAAAGTAGACACGAAGGACAACACGGCGGATCCACTCACGAAGGCCCTTCTCCAGACGCAGTTCGAGAGACTTTTTGGGATGTTGGGTATGCGATACTACAACAACTAGTCTTAGTGCAAGTGGGAGATTGTTAGGAATATCTATACCTTAGAGGCATTTATTGTATATTATAGTGGATACTTGGACATATATATAAAGGCCTTTATTGTATATTATAGTGGATGCTTGAACATATATATAGTGGATGCTTGGACATATATATAGAGGTCTTTTTTGTATATTATAGTATGATATCTGGTTACCCTTTATCTTAACATGTACATTTGTTCTAGTTTACTATTTTATTGTTTTATGTTGATAAAGCTCTTAGGATGTTTTACTTAACTAACAGGACTATGATATAGTTCATACTAGTGGGGCTTGAGTAGTCCACAAGCACATTCTTAACGGTTCCTAGTCGAGAGAGTATCGAGACAGGGCATCGATATTCTAGAGTAGACTAGTGTGTACGTTTCTTGATCCTGTATGGGGCGATGGTTGATCCCACCACCATTGGTGTTTGACATCAAAGATTGTACATAAGTGCTCATTGGAGAATGAGTACACCAAACGGACTCGCCAAGAACTCCTAAATGGTACCATACCTATCGTCAGATAGCAGTTCTCTGGTGACACTTGTACAGATTATTCTGTAAATCCGAGATCGCCATAGTGTCTTGTATAGTTCCCACTGTGCTTTGGTCTCTTCCCTACCACGGCTCTACTAAGTCATGCGACCAAGTAGTTTTTGGATATAGTCCCGAGTCACATGGAGGCAGTGAGCGATAGGGGGTTTCATCTCTCCTGGTATTGGAAGTTGATTTTGTGCTATGCGCGATTGTCTATAACAGCAAGTCTCTGGCCAGGGCTGATGAGATTTACTGATAAGTGTTATCAGTAATTTCACGGTTTGTTATAGGCCACACATCGGCATGACTTATCGAGTTATTGGGGTCTGACGATTACACCCCCCAGACTCGATATGCAATACAGTACGGTAAGTATTGCTTATAAGCTCTATAGGAGTTTGGACAAGTTTTGCTTGTCAATCTTCTATTCGTTCAATACCTGAATAGCCGTTGCGTCCAGCTAGTACCGCTGATGGCTTGTAGATATTTGATGTGATCATTACCTACTGCCAGCGTATTAGCGAGTCTTTAGAGTCCCACAAAGAGGTTTCCTAACATAAGCAAAACGAAATAGAGCATGTATAGAGATATGCATGGGAGCTTGATTAAATACGAGTATATGATACCGTATTCTAATCTAGCATTATATGATATTAGCCGGGTTATATATGATATAACCGGATTATTGAATCAAGTGTTGATTTAATAATTTGATATATATTTATATATTTGATATATATATATATATATATATATACACACACCAATATAATGCTCACTTTAATATTTTCTTCTCTTTACATATTATTTATATTTGATATAAATAACATATAATGTATCATGATTGACGATACATGCAACATGGATGTATGAGAATCACATTGAGTATGAGATAAGAAGATAATGATCATATTTTTTTATTTGTTAAAAAAGGAAATGAGTTATTGCTTAAGAAGCTTGTAGTAGAAATGACTCATTAACCTTTTCTTTTTAAATCAATATAGGTTCATGATTTCTCATTTTCATCTTATCCTCAAGGTTCATTCTCATCTCCAAGTTCATCTTCTTCATCTCTTCTGTTGATTTTATTTTTGGAGGAAAAAGAAAAAGAAAGAAAAGATTTTAGTGAGCTAAAACCCTACTTCCTCAACTTACACTACTCTAGCAAATTAGTATATGTTGTTAACTTCACTAATACTTTGATTAGTGAAGTGTGAGCTTGAGTGTGAGAAATTTTGAGGTGGATCATTTTCAACGAAGAAGACTTCGAGTAAGCTCGTTCTTTTCTTCAACTGGGGTCAAAAAAGAGTTCAATGGACTACTACTTAAAGTATTTGAAGTGAATGACTAAACTACAAAGGTTGTAAACTCTCTTCACTTAGTTAGATCTTTAGTTTGCTAACTTAAAATTCTTAATTCTCTAGTTCGATTCTTGTTTGTAGATTTAGCCCTCTAGATTTTTTAAAATTTCTTACTTGCTCTTGTTAAAACCCTAGCAGATGTGCCAGCATCTATTTTCAAGACTGTCTCCATATTGACTACCGTATACTATCCATGGGCTATTCATATATGATCAGTTGAGCACATATGCTCACTGTTCCTAAGTCAATCTTAAGTCGATATACGACTAACAGTCGTTAAATCAAACCTATATATCCCATGAATTTATGGACCTCATTTATATGAGATCTACGTCCTAAGTTCAAAACCCCATATCTAATGTACGGTTTTGGACTAATCCGCGCACTACAGGAATGACAAGATTAGTCTCTGTATACAATTCAAGGGCAACACTAAAATAAACAAAATATAACACGACACGAAGTGATCTGCCTAGAGAAGGAGAAAGTTTCTATCGCAACGCGATAACGTAATTAACTGCAGGGGCTTGCACCTGCAGGGAAAAGCGTCCCCATAATCAAAAAAACCCTCACAAATAAGGGGGAATCCGATAAAATCTGCTATATCGGTCGCATCCATCCAACCCTCCAATATACGGTACCATAAATCAACTTGGCATTTTCGAAGAGGTGGATGGATATGTTCCAAATAGCATATGCCCCCAAATTTAAGCCAGACGATCTATCCCAGTTCGTCTCTAATAATGAGTACAAGATCAGATATTGCATATGCAGTGGGAGTTGTGAGCAAAGATATGCAAAATCCGAAAAAGAAGTATTAGAATGCGGTGAAGTGGATACTAAGATATCTTAGAGGAACATCCGGTCATTATTTATACATCGGGATGACCCTCTAAAGATACAAGGTTACGTTGATACGGACTACTCGAGTGATCGAGATAGTGGAAAGAGCACAACGGGATACGTATTCACGATAGGGGAACAGCGGTGAGTTAGGTCTCTCACTTGCAAAAATTTGTGATATTGTCAACTACGAAGGCTGAGTACGTGATCATCACGGAATCCAGCAAGAAGATAATATGGTTGCAAAGGTTACTTGAAAAATTGGGAAAGAAATAAGACTTCAATACCTTGTGGAGCGACAGTTAAAATGCGCAACACATTTGGCGAAGAATGCGGTATATCACTCTCGGACGAAACACATCAAGGTATGGTATCACTTCATACGAATAGCAATAGAAGATGGTGAGTTGACACTGCAGAAGATCGCGGTAGAAAAGAATTCGACGGATATGTTTACCAAGCTCGTAGACAGAGATAAGCTAAATCTCTATTGCAGATTGGTGAAGCTTTCTATGAAAATCTGATGAGGAGAGAGTGGAGCAGATTCATATGAAGTCTACTAGCGTTTGGGAATCAAGGCAGAAATATCTTCAAGTAGGAGATTGTTAAAATTATGACAAAATTTTATACAGACGTCTGCTGAAGGGAAGACATACGGTTGGACGTGCATAAAAGCCATGTCAGAACACCAGAAGAAAGGCATACGTCTGAAGGCCAGCAAGGCAGACGTGAAGAACTAAGCCAAACAACATAGTGTGGCCAGACATCTGGAACAAACGTCTAAAAAAGCTTGAAGCCCGATCCAGAGAGCATCGGCAGACGTCTGGTGGCAAGAGTCCAGACGTCTGACCAAAGGAGATGAAGACTTACAGAGTCGAGGCAAACGTCTGACCAAGTATGGTTCAAACGTCTGTGGACAGTAAATCTGTGTGAATCTATGTTTGGTAAATTCGGGTTTATCTTTTATTTTCAGTATGGTTAGGGTTTTCCTATATATAAGAACCTCTCATATGTATTATTTACTGCCTAATTAAAAAGAAAAGAGAGATTATTGTATTGAGAGGATGACGGCTTAGCTCTAGATAAATTTGAGAGAAATCTCCTTAGGTTGCTCATGGGTGTACTTGATTAAAGATTATAGTAGATTTTACAGATTCTGCTCTGCCGAGGACTAGCCATATGATAGTGAACCTCATTAACAAATCCCTCTCTGATTTGTGTTTGTGATTCTATTTTGTGCTCGCACTTTATTATTTGTCTTTCGTGGTTATTAAGTGGGGTGATTCCGTGATCGGTTTGTCGTAGCATTGTTTTGTGGATCGACTATCTCCCAACAGCAGTTGGGGTTAGTTTACTCTAAATTCCAATATGGCGCAAGATCAGTTACCATCCGTAATTTTGTGACTACAACTGGGGTTAGTTTACTCTAAATTTTGAGTGTTTCTAATCTTTGTTTGCTGTTATCTGGTTCTGCCGTCAGAACTTTTTTTTTTGTGGTACACGTAAGTAGTAACATATCCAGTGATAAATAAAAATTAATCTTAACAAGGCATTGATTAATAGAAGTTTGTACTTTGCTTTGCAGGCTACATCAAGCAAAGAACTGAAGCACAGTATCCGAAATTTTAGAAATCTACAAAATCCAAATGAACCAATTTGAAGTTATCGCTTCAAAGTCGAAGGTTGATGCATCTACTGTCTTATTTTCCTGCACAAATTAAGGGTGCAATATATAGAGAGTTCTCAATGTTTGGATCAATTTCTCTCTCCTTTTTTTCTGTTTCTGGCATGAAGCAGTTTTGGAGAGTTTGAGGTGTACAATAGTAATCAGAGAAAAACATATATTTCTGCATGAACTAACACGGGCGTGCGCATGTTGTGTGTGTTTGTGTTTTTTTTGTGTGTGTAGTGTCTCTGCGCGCGCGTGTGTGTGTGAGACAGAAGAGGAGGGGGGGGGGGGTTTCCATTATCGAAGCCTCATATTTTAATATGAGGCAATTCCTCAACACACGACTATGATGCAACACACTCATTCTACCATGGTGAATCATGTTTGTTCAGAACAACTGCTTGGAATTGGAATTCAATATTAGTTCTTATTCAACCATCTTATCCATTGGAAGGTTGAAACTAACTCCATTTTTTCAGTGATCTGTATTGATTATCAAGATATGGATGTGTTAGATAGATTATACATCAAAACTATGGAATCAAAAGAGAGATTTCAAGAAATGGCAAATATATTTACTCTTTCAATAACCAAGCCAGATTTGGTGGGGCTTCCAAAGATAAAAGAGCTAGTTAAGGCCCATACAAGCCTATTTTCCTTTGGTGATGCAACAGATGCACAATAGCCATAAATATAGGATAGGGTCGCCAGCCTGCCATAACTTGAGAACAAACCAATTCAGGAAGATAGCTATGATATTGGAGATTGCATGATGATATTGCTGGCGAGAGGATTGAGAGAATAACAATGCATCACAGGGATGTGCCTTTTCCTATTGATTCCTACGAGTCGGATCAAAAAAATCCTTGAATGAGGCATTCAACTCCAGAGATGAATCGAAAATGAAATTTTTGTTGGTTCATATATATATAGGTGAGAGTAATCTATTGCAAACCGGTTCATTGTTTTTAAAAACGGAAACTTTCAATCTACAACATACTTGGACGATCCGATCCGTTCAATTTATCACCCTGCCTTTAAATCTGTGTATAAAAAATCAAAGGATTTGAAGACCTCTAATACATGCTTCGGATAAAATTTATGTCACATTATCGAAATATGTTCATTTTTGAACGCATTCGATATATGGGTTAGAGGTCTTCAAATTCTGCGATTTTTCATACACATAGATTTGAAGGTAGAGTGATCAACTTGATCGGATCAGATCGTTCAAGTATGCCGTAGATCGAAGGTTCCCATTTTTAAATATATATATATATATATATATATATATATATATATAGAAGGATGCCCTATGAGGCTTTTCTCATCGGGTGGAGTCAAAAAAATACACCCTCCACCATTTTATTCCACAATCGGCACCCGGCCATCTTGATCTTCATCGTCTGATATGTCGATACACCAAAGTTCATGTGATTGTAACACTTTTTCACCGTTGATTTAGCATGTAAAAAGTTCTATTTTCGGTAAAACGTTAATTTTGCACTCACTAAATCAAAGCTGAAAAGGTGTTAGAATCACATGAAATTTGGTATATCGACATATTAGACAATATAGATCAAGATGGCCGGTGTCGATAATCAAATAAAATGGTGAGGGTGTATTATTTGACGCCACCTGACGAGAAAAGCCTCGTAGGGTCTCTCTCTCTCTCTCTCTCTCTCTCTCTATATATATATATATATATATATGTATATATATATATATATATATATATATATATATATTGTAATGACCGTAATTTTCATATAGTAAATAAAGGCCAATTTTATTTTTGGAGATAAATATTTCCTTCACGGTATTTTAATATTAATTTAAATTTATATTGAAGAAATACATTAATTAGTTAAAGGTTTATTTGTTTTATAAATATTTAATATAATTTTTGAAGAGCGAAAATAATTTTTAATTCTTTAGAAAGTTTATTTGGATTTTTAAAGTTTTTTCGGAATTCTTCTTAACAAGGAATTCTTAAAAAAAGAATTATTTTTAAAGAAAAATTATTGCAAAAGAGGAAATAATTATTTGGAAATTTTCTAGAATTTATTTAGATTTTTCCGATATTTAAAACTATTTTTAAAGCATTTTTTATTAAAGAATAAATTTAGTAAACTTATTTGACCATATCAATTTAGTTACTGTTTAATTAGCAATAAATAATTTTACATCTTCTAATTATAGCATATACTAATTGGTGTTTTTATATCTTAAATATGATTCTTTAAATACATTGCAATTATTTGATCAATTGAGTAAGATATAAATGCTGGTATAATTAACATTAATTACAAACGTTTCTTATTTTGCATTTTCTTATCTATAAATAGCCCATGCTCTTCTTCATTTTTCTCACTCTTCTGGCGCCCAAATAATTCCAGAAAAATTTCTGTGTGATCGTCTCTCGACGATCTACGCATAGTACCTATGATGGGTGCTAGAAAAATCTAAGACAGGAGTCGGGAGTACGATTCGTTGCGAGTCGTTGATTCATGTTGGTAAAATCTTCATGAGGTGGGATTTTGTCTCTCTCCGCTTTAACTCGCCGTATCTTCTTCTAAATATTTTTATATGCTTTTCTTAGCGTTCTCATCAAATTTTAATACGGAAAACCCCACATACTTTTACTTAATTTAGTTGTTAACTTAGATACCGAAATGCGTGTACCCTTACAAAACCAAACTGAAATAAACTAAAATACGGAAAGTAGTTATTAGACGACACATACCCACACTTTTACTTGCATACTTGCGACACTCTTATACTACACTTTAGTTCACCTTGTTGCATATAACCCCCTTGGGAATCCTACTAGTAGCGAAACATCGCTGATAGATATTACCCTCCCCTTTTTCCTCTGAAATGTCCCTCAGGCCTTGAAGATAATAGAGAAGAAGCAGCGGACGCTGAAGCCACGGTCGAGGACTACGCTCACTTCACGACCGACTTTTAGACTTGGTCTTTTCTTTGTAATCTTTCCAGCCTCACTGTTTAAGGCTCGCTTTATTGTTTGGTTGTTTCTAAATAAATGATGTAATAAACTTTGGAGTTATCGTTTGTAATAAATATTGGTTAATGAATAAAGTTGCTTTTATTTATCTTGTATTTTGTGTACTCCTGCATTACTAAACATTTAGTGTAACCGTATTGGGGAAAGTCTACTTCTCGGTATAGTTACGTTGTGGATATCGTCGCGTCTCCGCTCCGGTATTTTGGAAAGCAGGACGTGGCAGGTTTTAGTGGTGGCCCATACAGATCCGGTATACGAAGGCAAGATATTAACCAACACTTATTAATCTCCTTGAATCTTATCCTTTGAATCTTATCCCAAGAGTCTGATCCTACATTATCCTTCTTCAAGTTCACATCTCGACGCAACGCAAACTCCCTGTCGTCTCCTTGAATGTTCTAGTCGATTAAATTTTGCAGCTCTTGGGAAATCTGGCTATCTCTTTCACTTGGTGTTCCTTCTTTCAAACCTTTCTGATTCAGAAGTATCTCTTGGTTTTATGTCTTCCTATCTCTTTCACTTGGTGTTCCTGCTTTCAAACCTTTCTGATTCAGAAGTATCTCTTGGTTTTATGTCTTCCTCATTTATTGTATCGTGACCTTTTCATGACCTCCTTCCATCGGACAATAAACCAAGACTCGGGAGTGACACTTGGGAGCATGAAGACGTCTTACGACTGTGTTATCCTTACCACCTTGCCCTGTTACAATATCCCCCTTTAGAAAATTTCAAAGACGAAAATTTTAAGGAGAGTAGATTATAACGATCGCACCAAATTATCAATTTTTTGTTTTTAAATTTTTTATTCTTCAAAAGGAGAAGTTTTGTTTCTAGATGTGTTATCTTTTCTTGGTTCACTCTTTTTTGTAATTTCGAATTGTTTTAAAAAAGGGTAGATTGTAATGACCGTAATTTTCATATAGTAAATAAAGACCTATTTTATTTTTGGAGCTAAATATTTCCTTCATGGTATTTTAATATTAATTTAAATTTATATTGAAGGAATACATTAGTTAAAGGTTTATTTGTTTCTAGAAATATTTAATATAATTTTGAAGAGAGAAAATAATTTTTAATTATTTTAGAAATTTTATTTGGAATTTTAAAGATTTTTTGGAATTCTTCTTAACAAGGAATTCTTTAAAAAGGAATTATTTTTAATAGAAAAATTATGGCAAAAGAGAAAATGATTATTTGGAAATTTTCTAGAATTTTTTAGATATTTCCGATATTTAAAACCATTTTTAAAGCATTTTTTATTAAAAAAATAAATTTAATATTTACCCTTACATATACTAGTAAACTTATTTGACCATATCAATTTATTTACCGTTTAATTGGTAATAAATAATTTTACATCTTCTAATTATAGTATATATTAATTTGTCACGTCCCGAAATTTGGCACGTGATCGGCACTTGAATCACATGAAATCTATAAAACCCCACCATAATCCAAGTAAAGCCGAAAGCCCAGAAATCTAAACCTTTTTAAGAAAATAATGGAGGTGAAGTTTTGAAATAAAGATATAATGAATTCAATTTCTTCTTTTAAAAGTATAAGTAATATTATATGAAAATACAAGTGAGTTGTATACTATAGTTAAAAACATTTTCGTCATTTGAAATTTGGGCAGCACCCCCTTTGTAAATTTTGATCCAAAATCAATACATAACAATAATATAGGCATCCTCAAGCGGGAGCTAAATCTTCACCAATTGGCGGAATCACGACCACACAAATAAGGATATACGACGCTCCAAGACGAAAATCAATCACAGAAAAGAAGATAAAGAAAACTAGAGTATCATCAAACCTAAAAATAAAGAATGAATACATATCCGTGACTCTAAGTCCGAAAGAATATACAAATTTGTGGTTTCTAAGTCTACCAAATATATATAGTCTGGTTGATGGAGCTTTTAACTAGATACAACTGAATAAATATATACAAATGATGGTTACGATCCAAACTGTACCCCACCTATCAATGCAAATCATCCAGAAGAAAGCTGTGTGCCAGCAAGACGCTACTGAATCCGTGCAGTCGACCTTACAAAAAAACTATAACACAACGGGGTTGAGTCGACAACTCGTGAGTAGAAGATATCATCAAGTAGAAATCGAATGTATGGCGATCTTCTAGGTCATACAGTAAAATAATAATATAATAATATTGCGTGGTAACACGGGTGATCGTATGTACATAAGTGTAATAAAAATATAAAGTCAAGGGGTAACGAGGGTGATAGTATAAACATAAGTACAATAATAATAATATAATCATGCATGTGTCATAATATAGTACCATGTCATCTGTATCATATATATGTGTATATGTGTATCATCCAACGTGTCCATCAACGACATATCAAATCATCATAAAAACCTGAGTGCCCAACATCGACACTCGAAACATCATAAAACCCGTGTCCAGCATCGACACGTAAATCCTCATACCTTAGGCATCGTCTCATCGGATCGGCCCTCATATCCATCTGCCTCAATCGCTCCGGTCAGTATCCTCCAGATATTCGCCGAGTCCAA
Source organism: Agapanthus africanus (assembly GCA_030015575.1). Lineage (NCBI taxonomy): Eukaryota > Viridiplantae > Streptophyta > Magnoliopsida > Asparagales > Amaryllidaceae > Agapanthus > Agapanthus africanus. The sequence goes on along the minus strand of JASDDO010000024.1, from coordinate 859,965,280 downwards.
TACTATCACTGGTAGGTATTGTTCCCCTGCCAGGCTCAACGTCCCTCTATACGATCTTCTTACCTCGGGATACTGTACCGGGTCCACTATATACCTGCAGACTGTGCCTCCTCTCTCCTCGAATCGGGTATACACATAACTCAGAACCGAGAAAACTCATGGTAGACGCCAAACATCATATCAAGAGAAATCACGTTTTTAAAACAATCATAAGTTTTCAAAATGTATCTGCGGTTTCTCAAATCCAGAAATCTCATGAAAACCGAATCTCATAAGCATGAAACAATAATGAAGCAATGAGTATAGGTACCGAACAAATCTATAATATATAACCGGTGTGTTTATATGTTCATGACGTCTAATTAGGTAAGAAAATGTGATATAGTGTGGTATGGATACTAACAATAACTAAAAACTACAGGTTATTAGGTGATACAGTGAAATAGCAATTTCTAATATGTACGTGGTATGGCAATTACCGATGATGAGTGTGTGAGTCGGTGAGTATGTGTACATGCAACATGGGCATCATCGGTAATGATGCGTGTGTCCTAACGGACGATGTCATACAAGATAAGAAAAAGAACGTGGTCTGCATACCGCAAAATGAGAATAATACGAGCATAGCAGAAAAAGGAAATTTGACAGTATAAAATACGTAACTACATATGAACCATACAGTTATAGTTTAAAATAGTACGAATCGTTGTTTTTAGAAAAATAGAGGCTACGGTGTTTTTGAGAAAAAGATACCATTTGAAAATCCGTAGCGTCCTTTGAGATTGTCATTTAAAAATGCATAACGATTTGTTGGTTTTGAATATAGGTATGGCTCTAATTATATCCTAATATCTACTTAAGTGATTAGAAAACAATATTTTTCCGAGTCGATACATCCATAAATCGGCGATCCATCCTTATAGTATCACGTACGGTATAACCCATCGTACGACATCATCAAATCAAAAGTACGGATCAATCGTCATGTACATCATATCACGTACGGTATAATCCATCGTACGATATCATTAAATCAAGAGTACGGATCAATCATGTACATCACATCACATATGGTATAATCCATCATACGATATCATCAATCAAAAGTACAGATCAATGGTCATGTACATCCTATCATCTCATCTAGTCACATATTGTCACATGTCATATCATCTTGTATCACATTATGAACATATATATCGCCTAATTTTCATATAATATATCATATCATATCATATAACTTAGCCTCGTGACATCATGTCCGATCATATAACTTGTGTCATTATAACATGTCTTATTCTCATCTCATGATATTATATCGAAATTATCCTCAAACTTACATGTATACACACACACACACATACATATATATCTCTCTGTGTGTGTAACAACATATATACCAATGGCTCAAGGCTAAGAAAATAAGAACTAAGGATATTCCTCCCTACGAGTATACTTACTATTTCCTATAGTATCCTAGAACCCTATTAACTAAGTATACATATCTAATATTTATTGTAACGACTCTGAAATCTTAGTACGGAAATTCTTCTGTTAAAATACAGAATAGAGTTTCACAGCCTGAGTACAAGTTATAACTTAATTTTGTTTAACAACAACAAGAAAACCACTTGTAGCTCACTGGTAAAACATTGCACTGCTGTGACGTAGCCCCTGTGTTTGAATCCCATCACACATTATTTTTCTGATTTTTTCTTTTAAACTTTTTGGAAGCCCAAAAGTTTACACGTGCAATGCACATAAAAATGAAAAGACAGAGAAAACAAACATGTGCACAACACTGTAAATACTGGCGTGAACACATGGCACCAATCCACCGGCCCCTCTCCACAAATCAACTGGCCAAAATGGCTTATTAGCCGGCACCGACGGTCCAACCGTAGGCAATAAGCCCCGTGCTTTGCACACTCGACTCTTGGCCTGTCCCTAACTCCCCTGCACTGTTTGATTGCTCTGCAATCAAACAGAGACCCCTCAATTCCCCATTTATCATCTTTTTAATACATTTTAATTCATCATTTTAATTCCAAAACCCTAATTCCACACTATAAATACTACCCCATGCCCTAACCCTTCATCATCTGAAAATTCTAGCCAAAATTCTTAAAATTTCTCAAGTACAAGTGAAGTACAAGTGGGGTTAGCAAGCGGTTAACTTCCGGCGAAGAATCGAAACAATTCCGACGACCCCGCAACACCACAACGACAACAATATATTCTCCTACCTCTTCTTAATATAACCAAGTGGTAAGTCCCTTCCAATCCCTCTCCTTCTTCTATGAAAGTCTCTTCTCATAAAATATGTCGGAAATGGAGCTAACACCGATATCTTCTTTTAAACCTCTAAAATTCCACTTTTTCTTACATTTTCTTCATGCATATTCCTACACCATGCTTGTTAACATAAAACCAATGCTTAGAACCAAATTTTAATCAAGAATATCACGCAAAATAGCTTTAACTTAACTTTTACACTAAAATACCATGAACTTCACATATCTCTCTTTTAGTATTTTTTTTAATTATTCCTTTAGAAAACCTCACGGGGTAATGACCTACCCTTCACAAATACACATGGTTCCATAGCACGATAACTCTTTCATGTAGATTTGTATTTCGAGAAAATATTTCATTAAAATACCATTTACTATAAAAAACGGTTTTCTTTAGAATTGTATTTTAAAATTCCTTTGTAAATAAACCTCTACAACCCTTTTTAGGAAACCTGCTATTGGATGGTGCAGATTATCGCACATCCTTGGGCTAGTAGGGCGAGATGCAGACCTCCTCACGGAGCATTCGGTCTTAAAAGGTTTTAAATACGGTTTTTAAGAAAAACGCATTTTATACTTTAATAAAATTAATTTTTATAATTATATAAATATTACAAATCCATATATTTTCAAAATATAATAACCTTATATTTCTTCAAATTAAAGAATTACAGGTTTCATCAAAATACCATCAAGATACCAACCAAAAGTCAAGCTTTACAATAAAATACCATACACTTTCCAAGCTAAATTATTATCACTAAAATACCTCAAATCCCTAAAATTCACATCCATGGAAACCCTAAATAATATAAATAATTTCTCGAGATTATTTTAAAACTATATATTAAAAATATTTTCATAAAACCCTCTCGAGTTATATAAAACTATATTTAAGAACTTTAGTAAATATAGGTTTAAGAGGAATCAATTCTCTTGAGCCCCAGAGAGCTGGAGAAAGTGAGTGCTTGCATATTTAAGATAGAAAACTTAACGGTGTTATCAATGGTAATTGTCTTGGAAAAATACACAATTCCTGTCGTCCATGTGCAATAGTTACCGATAACTCCCGAACATAATTCAGGATCTAAAATCAGCTATAAGTGTCTGACTCAAGTCTGAATCTAACTTGTTTCGCCCAATCAGAGCAAAGCACTGTTCAAATTCAAAATTCAAAATTTTGAAGCAACGCTTCAAGTCTCGGGCGCAACGCGCCACGTGTCAAGCGCTGATACGTCAGCGCAGCGCCCAAGAAGGCGCGCCCAATCAGAGCAAAGCTCTATTTTTTATGAAGCAACGCTTCAGTTGCGCTGCGCTCTGCGCTGCGCGACACGTGTCAGCGCAGATGCGCTAGCGCAGTTGCGCTGCGCGACACGTGTCAGCGCAGATGCGCTAGCGCAGTTGCGCTGCGCCCTGCGCTGCGCGACACGTGTCACGCGCTGGGGCATCTGCGCCAAACTGAATTAAGATTTTAAGAAATCTTTTCTGTTCTTGTTAAAACAAGAAGATTTTCTTCTGCAAAGCAGAAGCCCTTGGATCAAAGATCCAACGGTGGGGAAAATTCCCCAAATCACTCAGAGAATGATCTCTTTAACAAATTTAACTAATTTGTGAGCACTATAAAAAGGACCCTAAATCTCAATTCAAAAAAAAACATTTCTTGAAAAATCAAGAACTTTAAACAGAGAGAACTCTGAGAAGATTTCAAGAAAAAAAGGTAAAGAACCTTCATGAAGTAGAAGAAATTCCTTCTAATAGATCATTGATCTAAAAACAAGATCAATGATCTTTACATAATAAACAGTGCTTTGCACTCTTGTAAACCTCTGGTTCTGTAAATGAAAAGAAAAGAAAGAAATTTATTTCTTTAATCTAAAATAGTGCTCTGCACTTCTGTTTTGAATCTAAAAGATTCTTAGTGCTTTGCACTTCCAAACTGCGCCGTTACGCTCTTAAGAGAGCGCCACGTGTCAGCTATAGAACCACTTGCGCTAAGCGCTCTGAAGATAGAGCTTTGCTCTCTGGAATTGGCGCAACTCGCTGAGAGCGCGCCACGTGTCAGCAGCGCAACAGCGCAGCGCGCTAGCGCAGTGCACTGCGCTAGTGCGCTTGCGCTCACCAGAGCATGACACGTGTCATCACCATATGAGCTTGCGCTCATTACTCGGCGCAAAGTGCCAGACAAATGCACTGCCTTGCTTACAACAGGGGCCAAGCCCAATTAAAAGGCTTAACAGGCCTAATAAACAAAACGCTGTGCATTGTTTGAAAGGGCAGAGCCCAATTGAAAGGTCCAATGGACCAAAACAGATGCTCTGCATCATAAATAAAGGGACAGAGCCCAAATCAAAATCCTAGCAGGCCAGAATAGAATGCAGTGCATTATTAAATTTGGGCAAAGCCCTAGCACAGGCCTAATAGGACAAAGATCAAGAAAAATGTTGAATATTCTCAACTGGACTTAACCCAATTTTGGCCATAAGTCCTTAAATTAAATTAACTGAGCAAAATGGCTCTCCGAAACCAATCCACATCCGGTTCGAGGGTACATCTCCGAACTCCTTTGATATCCATCGTTGTAATTTCTCAACGACGTCAAAGAGGTGACGGGTCCCAACGACCACACACCCATATGGACCGCGGGGTCCTTAAACTCGTGGACCGAGACGTCCCTAAACTAATATCGGACCGAAACGTCCCTAAACTAATATCGGACCGGAACGTCCCTAAACTAATGACGGACCACCACGTCCCTAAACTGGAACATGGACCACCACGTCTCTAAACTGGAACAATGGAGCCAATTGCTCTTCTTTCGGATCTAAACGATCCCGTTCAAGTCGATCTTAGTCCAAAATAGGACTAACGTATCCTTGGCGAACGTTTAAGTTGATCTTAGCCGCAACGCGACTAAAGCATCCTTAAACTAAAAAACACCAAACCCAAATCTAAATTAAATACGGATTTGGACTAATCCACGTCCTACGGGCGACGGCATTACTCGGTCTCCGTATACAATCCACGGGCAACCACAAACAAAACAAACACACACGACACGAAGTGAAATTCTGGAGAAAGAGAAAGTTGTTACCGCGATGCGGTAGCGTAATTAACTGCAGGAGCTTGCGCCTGCAGAGAAGAGCGTCCCCACAATCAAAAACCCCTCAAGCGAGGGGGAATCTGACGAAGTCTGTTACATCGGCCGCGTCCGTCTAAACCTCCGATACACGGTGCCATAAATCAACTTGGCATCTTCGGAGAGGTGGACGGATAAAACCAAATAGCATCTGCCCCGAATCTCAGCGTCAGGACATCGCGGTCCTGTGCGCCGTCTTTCGGAGGGGAACAGATTCTGGCACGCCCGGTGGGACCTCTTCCTCTTTCCACTCCACACTTCGTGTGTCGTCTTCGCGAACCAATCGCGGTTTGTTAAATGGTTGTCTTCGGATTTCAAGTTACTAAGATTTGGTCTTTTACCTGGCGTAGAATTCAAGATTCAATGGCCTCTAACTGCACCAACTGCTCGAAATGCCACTGCAACAGACGCTCCACTTCACCAGGAGGTGTGACGTATGGGCCCCAAGCGGCTTCCTTCCTTACTCTGCCGGTAGACCAGGTGACCCAAGCCACCACCGGCTTGTTCTTCGGGACCATGATCCCACCTGCAAGCTTCTCTGCACCAATACCTGCACCGGAAGTAAATAAAAAGTCGGTCTTCAACCGGCTCACTGTTTCGACAGCCCCTGTCAACGGGTCGCCCGTTACTAAACCGACAGCCTCCGTTTTCATTAGGCTAGTTCAAAACCATAAAGTGGCCGTCCCGAAGAGGGTAACGGCCACTGCTCTGGAAGTCGTTAAAGCAGCTTCCCCTGTCAAAGAGTCAGCCTTTTCAAGACTGACGATTCCTGCTCCTGCCCCTGCTCAAGGATCCGTCTTCGGCAGGTTGAATATCACCCCTCAAAAGACAACCTCAGTCTTTAAGAGGTTAACACCGGCAGCGCCTCATTCAGACAGGGGGCAAAAAGAAACTATCTCTGAGCCAATCCCAACGGCTCGCCGTGCTCGACGTCGCCATTGGCAACGAGTGAGGAAGGCAGGGGGCAACACTCCCTCAGGGCTAACTCCACCGGCTCCAGTGGTGGAAGTCAACGCTGCTGTTCCAACTGGGAACAGCTTTGAGCTGCTGAGAAGGGTACAGAAGAACTCTCCAACCGCTACATTGAAGAGATCTCCTCCACCTACGGAGAGAGCTCCAGAGACAAAGCTGGAACAGCCCCCTCAACGGCTGTCGTCAAAAATATACAAGGTTTGGCGTAGGGTTCAAGACTCCGTGATTGACCCGGACCACTTTCGTCGCCAGAAAAAGGCAAAGGTGGAAAAAGGCAAGGATTGTCCCATTAGACAGCAACGGACAGCAGCTGCTAGGGTGCCCCCTACAATGGTTCCTTCAACCTCAACGGCCCACAAAAGGAGGAGGCCAGAGAAAACCCCCGTGTCAATGGAAAAGTCTAAAAGCGGTGAACCTAAACGCCCCGAGTCAGGGGGCATAACAGTTCATACGGTTTATATGGCATCGGGAAAAGAAGATAGCCGCATATCAACAGGTCATAGACCGCACACGAGGTCAGTGACCAAGGCTCAGGAGCAGCAACAGAAGCTCCAAGAGATGATGAACGCTATGGCCGCACTTACAGGGCCAAAAGAAACCCCTGAAACATCCTCGGACGAGCGTCAAGAACAAGAAACGGACGCAGAATTCCTTCGTCGCGTACTGGAGAAGAAGGATAAAGAAGCTGCGGAGCAGGCAGCCAACATAAAGAAAATGGCCCTCCTGTTCCAGGATATGGTGGGTATGATGATTCAACAAAACCCACCTGCTGAAGATCCCCCGATCATCCTTGAAGACGATAGGGGAGAGACGTCGAATCCTCCACCAGCTCTGTCCACTGTTAAAGAGGATACAATCTCTAAGACTGATCTGGACGAATACATAGCCCAGCAAATAAGGGTTCATCATGCGGCCGAAGCAGCCGGCCACGTCGTAAAAACGGGGCGGCCATATCCAGGCTGGTATGACCAAATCAAGTACCCGCCGGGTTACACAATTCCCAAATTTCATGTCTACAAAGGGACCGGCAATCCCCATCAGCATGTCGCCCAGTTCAGGGCGCTTTGCGGTAACACCGGTGGCGATGACAAGCTTTTGCTCCGCCAGTTTGTTGGAAGTCTATCAGATACGGCATTCGAGTGGTACTCTGAACTCCCTAATGATTCTATCAAAACCTTTGCGGAAATGGAGCTGCTGTTTACCCAGCGTTTTGCAAGTGCCAGTGAACGTACCCCGATAACGGCACTGATTAACGCCAGGGTAAAACCCGGCGAGACATGGATTCAGTACGCTATACGGTGGCGTAATCTATGGTCAAAGTGTGAGCAGCGCATAGAAGAAGCCCCTGCGGTGGGAATGTTTGTTGGAACCCTTGATCCACAGGCAACCATCTCACAGTTTATGATGTTTTTCAAGCCGACTTCCTTCCAGGCTTTGATTGACAAACTAGCGCAAATGGACCAGATGGGTCATAAACCCTCTCTCCCAAAGCCAGATTCCCGAAATGACAAAGGAAAGGGAAAAGCGATCATTGTCGCTAATGCTCAACAACAACCGAACGACTTGAAGCCGGTTGCTCATCCAAACAATACGCGCCCTTACGTACCCCTTGAGGATAGGATGGGACATCCTTATTCCTTTCCCCGCGATAAAACGAAGAGGTTATTCGAGCTGGCATTACGCAACAGACTCATAAATCTGCCGGATCCAAAACGACCGTTGCAACCGAGTGACGTCAACGAGCCTAATTACTGCCCTTATCATCGAGTACTAGGCCATCCGATCGAAGATTGCTACGTTTTCAAGAATTGGATTGAAAATCAGTATCAACAGGGCAAGTTCGCGCTATCTGACAAATGGAAGGTGAATCCCCCGCAGCCCCACACCTCTAAAGGGACGAATACGCCGGGGGCAACATGCTCTGTCATTGAAGAAACTCCGTGGGAGGTTGTATTATCATCGAAAACGAAGAGAATGCTAAATGATCTTCGGACATGTCCGGCGATCAAGTGGAAGAACCCATTGGAACCGCAGGTCGTTGAGGGGATGTTGAAGCCACGTCCAACTCCAAAGACCAATGATGGGGGTTCGAGCACTAGTAGCCAGTCGTCAAAGTCTTTGAAGAAAAAGAAGAAGGCCAAGAAGCCCGTGAAGCCTAGCGATAGGCGCACGGACTTGCAAAAGCAAATTGACGCGCTGGAAGAGTACAACCAGAAGGCGCGGACTCCCATTACATTGCAAGAGTTCCTCAACCATGTTTTCCAAGAAGAAGATGAGGGGGGTAGTTCGTCAAATGAATCTGAAGAACATGTGGCAAGTTGCCATGTGATTTCCCATTCGATCACAAACGATGAGGAGACTCCTTACACCGAAAAGCTGGGGGCAGATCCTGAACCAAAAGTTCTGGGACCATCAGATGAAGTAATTGACGCCCTCCTTAATGAAGCTCGGTTGAAAAGTAAAGCTGATCGGGAGCGCGAGGCGGCTATATTTGAAAGGGCCAAACGCCAGCGACTTGATGAAGGAGCTGAGACGATCCCGCTGGAGCAAAACACCTCCACTACCGACAAAAGCCAACTCAGGATGAGAAAAAAGTTCGCTAAGGCCATATCAATGGGCATGAAGCTACCATCCTCTGAAGGAAACATCGCCGGTGAAGTGGAAACGCACCCCTCGTATTGCTTATATCATCAGAGGATTTCGCACCCTACTCAAGAGTGCAAAGCTCTCGATAGATGGTGGCAAGGATACGTTGCTCATCGACAACGCTTTAAGCGGGAAAAACGTAAAACTCGTCGGGAGCAAAGAAATACGACTGAAGGGCTTAAAGGAACTGCTGGCGATTGTCGCATGGTTAACACCGGTGGATCACAAGTGCCTACATTCAGGAGTGATTCTGATGAAGAGCTAGAACTTGCCCCTCTCTTTAAAGAGTCCGCTTCAGGAAAAGAAGAAGAACCGAAGGTCTGCGAAAATATCCGGCTGCGAAATCGGACGCTGCCTGAAAAGAACCTCGGACCTTTGAACAGAAAAGATAAAGGGAAAGAAAAGGTCTCTGAGGATATTACTCTCGATGACCAAGTTGTGGAAGAGTTAACCGCTAAGAACCCACTAAAGAAGAATAAGGTGGATTACAACGTTTTAGCACATCTGAGGAAACTGCCCTCGCAGCTCAGCATTCTTGACGCCCTTTTGCTATCAAAAGAGGCGAGAGATTCATTGATTAAGGCACTCCAAGACCCGGAACAATTCCAAGCATGCCTGGCCGAGGAAAAGATGAAGGATGAGTTAGAGGAAGTACACACGGCTGATGTTACTTTTGGCGATGAGGACCTTCTACTTGGGACTTGCGAACACAATCGCCCTCTCTATGTTTCGGGATACTGCCATGATATAAAGATAGGCAAAATTCTGATCGATAACGGGTCGTCTGTTAACCTACTCAACGTACGGGTGTTGAAGGAAATCTACATGAGCGTCCAGCACCTTGCTCGGGACAAGATCACCATATCCGGGTTCGACTCCCAATCGTCAAAGACTCTTGGATCTGCGATACTGACGCTACGCTTCGGACTACTCGTCACGGACATTAAGTTCCACGTCATAGATGCCAAGACATGCTACAACGCTTTGCTCGGCCGACCATGGTTACACGAATACAACATCATCCCTTCTACACAACATTAGTGTATGAAGTATTTTAAGGATGGTTTCGAGTATACCGTGACGGGAGAACTGAACCCATTCTCTGTGAACGAGGTCCGCAAATACGAAGATGCCAAATACTTCTTGCCGGATTTCGAAGACACGGAGAAGTGTCACAAGCCGGAAAATAAAACTAACGCCACCATCCCTGTCTTCGGCAGTGATACCGAGGAAGAAGAGGAGATCGTTTATTCGGGTCCGCCCCAACATAACAAGCCAGGACCGTCCACTCCTACATTGGTCTTTGGTAGTGACTCGGAGGATGAGATCCATGTCGTATTCTCTGCTCGACCTTCAATACAAGCTTCCGCTGACGAAGAGCAAAGTCTGCAAGTCGCCATGGTGCCGCCTAAACATCATAAAGAACTGGACGCACTTAATATCTACAGTATAGAAGAGCTGCGGACATTCTACATCCCTCCCATGCGAGAAAAAGAGAAAGCAATTCTGTTTTACTGCTCTGAAGAAACCAAGATGAAAAAAGAGATCTGGTATGGCGCAGATCCTGCGCTCGACAGGCTTCAGCCTATCCGTCTTCCCAGATATTATACAGAGGGTTTGAAGAAGCTGCTGAAACGCCAGGGGATATCCTTCAGACAGACCGTTAGAGAGGCCAAATTCTATGACAGGGTCTGGAATGTTCCCGGGACTCAACGCAAACTGCCTAACGGGAGAATGGAAACAAGAAGGCTTGGATACACCCGGTCAAAGAAACGAGAGTTACTACCTGGCTGCTACGTCATACATGACCTTGATGAAGAAGCGGATGCTCAATGGGAGGACGCTAATCCTAAGCCAGTGAAGGTTCCAGATGCAAGAGAGCTCAGTCCGTCGTTCGAGGAACAAATGGACAGACTTATAAAGAAAGCTGGTCAAAAAGTCTGAGATGATCACAACCGTGAGACGGCCATCTACGAGAAAGCCAAGACGCAACGCCTTCTCCAACAGGCCGTAAAGGGTGAAAATGCCGCTTCTTGTCAACCCGTTATAAAGAAGACTCAGCTCAAAAGCAGAAATAAGTCGAGAGGCCAAAAAGACACTCAACAACAACAAAGCAGGGCAAAGAAGCCACGCAAACGGGAGTCGAGCGTTATTGATCTATCCCTCATGAAGAAAATGAGTCGAGCATACTCTTTTCCTCGGGATAAGACAATAAGGATATTTGAGCTTGCTCTAAAACATCAGATGCTCGCGCTGCCGGAGTCTAAACACCCTGAACAAGCAGGCGAAGCCTCACACCCGGACTATTGCTCTTACCATCGAGTAGTAGGCCATCCTCTTGAAGATTGCTTCACCTTCAAGAATTGGGTCGAAGATCAATATCAGCTTGGTAAATTCGCTCTGTCCAACAACTGGAGGGTAGCACCACCACAAAAGCACGAGCCTAAGGCCACGAAAGAAAGATCAGTTCCACATTGGGATTGGAAGCGAATTCGTACCTGTCACATGATAACGATGCTACAAGAAGAATCCGAGAACATGGGCAGCCTTCCCTGGTGCCTCGAAAACAGCAATGATGAGGTGATCTCAGAATTTCCCCCATCTCCGAAAGAACTGGAGGACGGCATACATACCACTGCAGATAACCTCAAGAAAATTGAGTTGGGGACGATAAACGATCCGCGACCGACATTCGTCAGCGAGCTGCTGTCTGAAGAAAATGTGGCTGCGTTAAAGGACGTCCTTGTACAGCATAAAGATTGCTTCGCATGGAACTATTCCGAGATGCCGGGACTTGATCCAGAAGTTGCTGTACATAGACTGGCAATATCCCCGAGTGTCAAGCCAGTCAAACAAGCGCCGAGAAGAATGCGGCTTGAGCTCGAGATGAGCATCAACACTGAAGTCAAAAAGCTGATAGACTCCGGCTTTATCCAGGAGGTTCAATACCCTGAATAGATTGCTAATATCGTCCCAGTGATGAAGAAAAATGGTACGGTGCGCATATGCGTGGACTTTCGGGATCTCAACAAAGACTGCCCGAAGGATGATTTCCCAGTACCAGTCACCGAACTGATGATAGACAATACGTCCACGCATGAGATTTTCTCATTCATGGACGGCTCATCAGGATATAATCAAATAAAAATGCACCCTGAAGACCAGAAACATACGGCTTTCCGGACTCCTTTGGGAATATTCTGTTACAAGGTGATGCCCTTCGGTTTAAAGAACGCTGGTGCAACCTACCAAAGGGCCATGACGAAGATCTTCGATGACCTTATACACGAAATCGTTGAATGCTATATCGACGACCTCGTTATTAAAAGCAAATCATATAAGGAACATCTCGAGCATTTGAAGACCGTATTTCAACGCCTTCAGCAATACAACTTGAAGATGAACCCTCTTAAGTGTGCATTCGGAGTTTCCTCGGGCAAATTTTTAGGATTCATCGTCCGACACCGGGGTATCGAAATAGATCCGTCCAAGATCAAGGCGATCATGGAAATGCCTCCGGCGAGGACTCTTAAATAGTTGCGGTCTCTCCAAGGGAAACTCGCATACATACGGCGATTTATAGCCAATCTTTCAGGCAAGTGCCGTCCTTACAGCCACCTGATGAAGAAGGGAACCCCGTTCGTCTGGGATCAAAAGTGCCAAAGCGTACTAGACGAGATCAAACAGTACCTGCAAAACCCTCCAGTGTTGGCTGCTCCGGTTAAGGGAAAGCCTCTCATTCTTTATACAGCCGCCCTCGAAGGTTCTTTAGGCGCATTATGGGCACAAGAGAACGATCAAGGGAAAGAAAGAGCACTCTACTACTTAAGTCGAGTTCTACTGGGGGCAGAAAGCAACTACTCCCCCATCGAAAAACACTGCCTGGCGTTGATCTTCGCAATAACAAAGCTTAGACATTACGCATTAGCGCATGAAGTCTATCTCATTTCAAAGGTGGACCCTCTCAAATATCTAATGTCAAAGGCCATATTGACAGGACGACTCGCTAAATGGGCTCTGCTCTTAATGGAGTTCTCGATAGCATATCGACCACTCAAAGCAGTAAAAGGCCAGGCCATCGCCGACTTCCTTGCTGAGCACCCGATACCGGCCGACTCTCCTTTAAACTGCGATCTTCCAGACGAACATGCGTTTGATGCGATCGATGGTGATAATACCCGATGGGAGCTTTATTTTGACGGAGCATCTTCCGTGAAGAAGCGCAAACAAAGTACCCCTATAATCAAATCGGGGGTAGGACTCATCTTTATAACTCCACAAGGAGGGATAATGCGCTACGCGTTCTCCCTGACGGAACCGAGGACAAACAACGAAGCCGAATATGAAGCTCTGATAGCAGGCCTCGAGATCGCCATTGACATGGGAATTGAAAACCTCCTCATATACGGAGATTCGCAACTGGTCATTAGTCAAGTAAACGGCGATTACCAAACATGCAAACCGGAATTGGTAAAATACGGTGAAAAGGTGCAACAACTGCTAACCCAAATTCCCTCCTATACTTTGGAGAGCATACCACGCGCGGATAACAGCAAAGCGGACGCGTTGGCCAAACTTGCTAAAGAAATGGCTGACGAGAATCTCGATGACGTTAGAATCATGGTACAAAGTCGTCGGGTGCTCGCCCCCGCAGAAATACCTTCGGAATCACCCAAAGAGAAGGGAGTGACTGAACAAGCGACCTTGCAAATAAAAGATCATGAGAAGGTTGAGGATTGGAGGGAAGTCTTTATAGACTACTTCAAGTCCCACCAAATGCCCGAAGATGCGTCCGCAAGACATCAACTCATAAAACGAGCTCTGTCTTTTGCCTTCGTCAATGATACTCTATACAAGAGGTCATTCGATTCTCTGTGGTTGAGATGCTTAGGACCGGATGAATCGGAAAGAGTCGTTCAGGAGGTTCATGACGGAATCTGCGGTTCTCACCAAGCAGGTCCAAAGATGAAGTTGAAGATCAAACGGATGGGCTATTACTGGCCCACGATGATTCAAGACTGCATCGAATATGCGAAGCAATGTCACTCATGTCAGATTCATGGGGACTTCATCCACCAGCACCCGAATCCATTACATCCAACAGTGGCTAGCTGGCCATTCGAAATGTGGGGAACTAACATAGTCGGCCCCATCGAACCAGCATCGTCTAGAGGACATCGTTTCATCCTAGCGACGACTGACTACTTCTCTAAGTGGGCAGAAGCGGTACCATTGAGAGAAGTGAAGACAGAGAATATCCTCCATTTCTTCAAAACGCACGTCATATATCGGTTTGGAACTCCGAGGCGGATCATCTCCGATAACGGGCCAGCCTACCGAAGTCATAAAATCAGCCGCTTCACACAGCAGCATAACATAGACTGGAGATATTCCTCAGTCTATAATCCACGAGCTAACGGTCTTGCCGAGGCCTTCAACAAGACCTTGACGAAAATCATAAAGAAAACAGTGACCCGAAATAAGAAAGACTGGCATGAGAGACTGCAAGAAGCTCTTTGGGCGTATCGAACCACGTTCAAGACAGCCACAAACACAACGCCATACGCGTTGGTGTTCGGTACGGAAGCAGTACTCCCTCTCGAGATAGAGTTACCCTCTCTACGAGTGGCAGTTCACCACGAGCTAACGGACGAAGAAAATGCTCACCTTCGGCTTGAGGAGCTTGACGCCCTTGATGAAACTAGGCTCATAGCGCAACAAAATCTGGAAGCTTATAAAGCAAAGATGATGCGCACATACGAAAGATTGACCCGACCGAGGACATTCCACCAAGGCGAACTCGTGCTAGTGGTCAAAAGGCCTATGATCCCCAATCGCGCCAAACGGGGAAAATTCGAGCCGAACTATGAAGACCCGTACATCATAGATAAAGTTTACCAGGGTGGGGCCTATCTACTCATGGACATGCACGGTGAAAGGCCTTTCAGACCAATAAACGGTCGCTTCCTAAAGAAATACTACGCTTAATGAGCCACAGCCTAGGTCAACGATAGATGACGACGACTATGTCCGCTCGCTATCTTCCTAAGCTCAAACTTTATAAGCAGTAGCCAGCTTCTCAATATCGGACCGAAATGTCCTTAAACTAACAGCGGACCGAAATGTCCCTAAACCAATATCGGACCGAAATGTCCCTAAACTAACAGCGGACCGAAATGTCCTTAAACTAATAGCAGACCGAAACGTCTTTAAACTACTGCCGCAGCATCTTTAGACTGACGAGATATAAAAAAATATATAAAAATAAAATAAAATAAAAACGGTATGTCCATAAGCAAAAAGGGGCACGGATGAAAACCCGAAAGGGCTCCGTGAGTAAAAACAGCAGGGCTACCGGCGAGTGTTCGTGAAAACCCGAAAGGGCGCGACCTCGTGAAAAAAAGAGAAAAAGGAAATAAAAAGAATTAAAAAAGGGGTATGTCCATAAGCAAAATGGGCACGGAAGAAAACCCGAAAGGGCTCCGTGAGTAAAAACAGCAGGACTACCGGCGAGTGTTTGTGAAAACCTGAAAGGGCACAACCTCGTTAAAGGACACTTATAGGGTCCTCTCGACCTTGTAGGGAGAAACCACCTGCGTGAGATCCTTACGACTCACAAAGGTGCAACACACTTAGGGATCCCCATGATTCCTAAGGAGAAAATACACTTGCGAGATCCTCACGACTCGTAAGGAGAACGCTCTTATGGGACCCTCACGGCTCGTAAGATTTGAAAGTCTTAAGTTACAGAGATCTAAACCTGTGCTTAAGCAACCCCCACAACTTTCGATATTGCCCTACAAGTGGCTCAATACCGACCCTTGTATACAATCCACGGGCGCGAATAAGCATTTCCCTAATCAAGTCTCATCCGAGACTGGGGATATGTTCGCATGGTAAACGACCCTTGTAAATCCTCTCGATTTACAAGGAGAAAACCCTCCTGTAGGATCCTTACGACTTACAGAGGAACAAAACACTTAGGAACCCTCACGATTCCTAAGGAGAAAATACACCTATAAGATCCTCATGACTTGTAGGGAGAAATAGCGTTGTGAGACCCTTACGGCTCATAAAGTCAAAAGCCTTAGTCGACAGGACCCTAACCCTGGTCGCTAAGCCTCCTTTGTTCGACAATGACAGAAGCAAATGATGATTCGCTCCTGGCAACATCCCAGTTGTAGCGGTGCTGATGCCAAAATCAGTGTCCAAGTTCAGGTTTACGGCGAAAAGCCAGTAAGCCGCACATGCATACGAAATAGCCGAAATGATAGGGCAACTTGCAATAAAAAGCAGCAAGTAAAATGTATGCATACGAAATAGCCGAAATGATTGGGCAACTCGCAATAAAAAGCAGCGAGTGGAAATAAAATAAACAGCCGAAATGATTGGGCACCGCGAAAAATAGCCGAAATGATTGGGCACCGTGAAAAATAGCCGAAATGATTGGGCAATCGCGATCTTCGCGATATAAAAGCTGAAATGATAGAGCATCGCGGAGATAAAACAAAAAAATGATGATAAAACTTTGGCCCTACAGTTAAGATCACATCGATCCCTGTATACAATCCAAGGGCGTAAACAAAGAGGGAACCATACCCTCCCAGCAAACTCCTCGACTCACGGATACAAACACTTCTTGACGAGAGCTTCCTGATCCGCGTCGACCCGCAGAGCCACCAGAGCCCCCGTGGGAACCCTCGACTCGTTTCAAACCCCAAGGAAACAAATAATCCTTGGCGCTTGGGAAACAAATAATCCCTGGCGAACTCCTCGACTCACGGATACAAACACTCCTTGACGAGAGCTTCCTGATCCGCGTCGACCCGCAGAGCCACCAGAGCCCCCATGGGAACCCTCGACTCGTTTCAAACCCCAAGGAAACAAATAATCCTTGGCGCTTGGGAAACAAATAATCCCTAGCAAATTCCTCGACTCACGGATACAAACACTCCTTGACAAGAGCTTCCTGATCCGCGTCGACCCGCAGAGCCACCAGAGCCCCCGTGGGAACCCTCGACTCGTTTCAAACCCCAAGGAAACAAATAATCCTTGGCGCTTGGGAAACAAATAATCCCTAGCAAATCCCTCGACTCACGGATACAAACACTCCTTGACGAGAGCTTCCTGATCCGCGTCGACCCGCAGAGACACCAGAGCCCCCGTGGGAACCCTCGACTCGTTTCAAACCCCAAGGAAACAAATAATCCTTGGCGCTTGGGAGACAAATAATCCCTGGCAAACTCCTCGACTCACGGATACAAACACTCCTTGACAAGAGCTTCCTGATCAGCGTCGACCCGCAGAGCCACCAGAGCCCCCGTGGGAACCCTCGACTCGTTTCAAACCCCAAGGAAACAAATAATCCTTGGCGCTTGGGAAACAAATAATCCCTAGCAAACTCCTCGACTCACGGATACAAACACTCCTTGACGAGAGCTTCCTGATCCGCGTCGACCCGCAGAGCCACCAGAGCCCCCGTGGGAACCCTCGACTCGTTTCAAACCCCAAGGAAACAAATAATCCTTGGCGCTTGGGAAACAAATAATCCCTAGCAAATCCCTCGACTCACGGATACAAACACTCCTTGACGAGAGCTTCCTGATCCGCGTCGACCCGCAGAGCCACCAGAGCCCCCGTGGGAACCCTCGACTCGTTTCAAACCCCAAGGAAACAAATAATCCTTGGCGCTTGGGAGACAAATAATCCCTGGCAAACTCCTCGACTCACGGATACAAACACTCCTTGACGAGAGCTTCCTGATCCGCGTCGACCCATAATAATCTGGTTATACCAAGACCCCCAAAGGTGGAGTTTCTTGTACTCAGAGTCGTACTCTCTAATCATGGTTAGGGCTTCACGGTCCAAGGGCGCCTCGGGAAATCCCTCCTCCGAGCAGACGAACGGGAATGAAGTGTCTTCAGACATGATCGCTGCAAAAGAATAATGTAGCCGTTAGTGTTGTAATCCCAACGTTTGGCATTGAAAGAAGAAAATGCATTAATTAAATTAAAATCAAAATTAATTAATTACACCGCACCACAGTGCAGTGAGACCAAAGAGGGACCCACAAAATCTAAATGACAATACGTCAGTTAATAAGACAAACTCATCATTGGATGAGATTGTCACTTGTTCCCCAGGAAAACATTCCCATTAATAAAGAATCCCCAGAGACAAGGAGAAAATCTCCTCTTTCAGAGCAAAGCTCTGTCACAGAATGACACTTGTCAAATTCTGGTCTCAGAAGAATAAAATTCCTTAAAAAGAGCTTAGCTCTGTAATATTCCATCAAAAAGAAAATTTTTGAAAAGAAATTTAAAATTAAAATTTCTGGAATCCTGGAAAATCCATGAAAACTTATAAAAAAAATTCTTCATTTTTCAGATCTAAAAAAAATCTACATTTGATTCAAGAGCAAAGCTCTGTTCATGGGTTAGAACCCATGAACAAGATCTCTGTAGATCTATGGATTCGTGAGAGCAAAGCTCTGTTGATGAAACCCCAAAGGGAATTTCTTTAGATCAAAAGATCTATGAGAGCAAAGCTCTGTTGGTTAAAATTGATTCAAATTAATTTAACTTAATTTTAAATTAATTATTACCTAAAGTTTTCTAACTTTGGGAAATGAGAGCAAAGCTCTAGAGTTCTGAAAGCAAGAGCAAAGCTCTGAAATTCTTAAGCAAGAGCAAAGCTTTGAAAATCAAAATCTAGGAAAATGGTGAGATTTTCTAAGGGTCAGAGGGCCTATTTATAAGGCGCTTGCGCCCCTTGAGCTCGCCTCTTGATCCAACGGTCAAGGGCTTGCCACCGCTGCACTCACGTGTGCGCCACGTGAGCGCAACGGTAGGGGGGCATTTGTTTCGCCCAATCAGAGCAAAGCTCTGTTCAAATTCAAAATTCAAAATTTTGAAGCAACGCTTCAAGTCTCGGGCGCAACGCACCACGTGTCAAGCGCTGATACGTCAGCGCAGCGCCCAAGAAGGCGCGCCCAATCAGAGCAAAGCTCTATTTTTTATGAAGCAACGCTTCAGTTGCGCTGCGCTCTGCACTGCGCGACACTTGTCAGCGCAGTTGCGCTGCGCTCTGCGCTGCGCGACACGTGTCACGCGCTGGGGCGTCTGCGCCAAACTGAATTAAGATTTTAAGAAATCTTTTCTGTTCTTGTTAAAACAAGAAGATTTTCTTCTGCAAAGCAGAAGCCCTTGGATCAAAGATCTAACGGTGGGGAAAATTCCCCAAATCACTCAGAGAATGATCTCTTTAACTAATTTAACTAATTTGTGAGCACTATAAAGAGGACCCTAAGTCTCAATTCAAAAAAAAAACATTTCTTGAAAAATCAAGAACTTTAAACAGAGAGAACTCTGAGAAGATTTCAAGAAAAAAAGGTAAAGAACCTTCATGAAGTAGAGGAAATTCCTTCTAATAGATCATTGATCTAAAAACAAGATCAATGATCTTTACATAATAAACAGTGCTTTGCACTCTTGTGAACCTCTGGTTCTGTAAATGAAAAGAAAAGAAAGAAATTTATTTCTTTAATCTAAAATAGTGCTCTGCACTTCTGTTTTGAATCTAAAAGATTTTTAGTGCTTTGCACTTCCAAACTGCGCCGTTACGCTCTTAAGAGAGCGCCACGTGTCAGCTATAGAACCACTTGCGCTAAGCGCTCTGAAGATAGAGCTTTGCTCTCTGGAATTGGCGCAACTCGCTGAGAGAGCGTCACGTGTCAGCAGCGCAACAGCGCAGCGCGCCAGCGCAGCGCACTGCGCTGGTGCGCTTGCGCTCACCAGAGCATGACACGTGTCATCACTATATGAGCTTGCGCTCATTACTCGGCGCAAAGTGCCAGACAAATGCACTGCCTTGCTTACAACAGGGGCCAAGCCCAATTAAAAGGCTTAACAGGCCTAATAAACAAAACGCTGTGCATTGTTTGAAAGGGCAGAGCCTAATTGAAAGGTCCAATGGACCAAAACAGATGCTCTGCATCATAAATAAAGGGACAGAGCCCAAATCAAAAGCCTAGCAGGCCAGAATAGAATGCAGTGCATTATTAAATTTGGGCAAAGCCCTAGCACAGGCCTAATAGGCCAAAGATCAAGAAAAATGTTGAATATCCTCAACTGGACTTAACCCAATTTTGGCCATAAGTCCTTCAATTAAATTAACTGAGCAGAATGGCTCTCCGAAACCAATCCACATCCGGTTCGAGGGTACATCTCCGAACTCCTTTGATATCCATCGTTGTAATTCCTCAACGACGTCAAAGAGGTGACGGGTCCCAACGACCACACACCCATATGGACTGCGGGGTCCTTAAACTCGTGGACCGAGACGTCCCTAAACTAATATTGGACCGAGACGTCCCTAAACTAATATTGGACCGAGACGTCCTTAAAACTAATATCGGACCGGAACGTCCCTAAACTAATATCGGACCGGAACGTCCCTAAACTAATGACGGACCACCACGTCCCTAAACTGGAACATGGACCACCACGTCTCTAAACTGGAACAATGGAGCCAATTGCTCTTCTTTCGGATCTAAACGATCCCGTTCAAGTCGATCTTAGTCCAAAATAGGACTAACGTATCCTTGGCGAATGTTTAAGTTGATCTTAGCCGCAACGCGACTAAAGCATCCTTATACTAAAAAACATCAAACCCAAATCTAAATTAAATACGGATTTGGACTAATCCACGTCCTACGGGCGACGGCATTACTCAGTCTCCGTATACAATCCACGGGCAACCACAAACAAAACAAACACACACGACACGAAGTGAAATTCTGGAGAAGGAGAAAGTTGTTACCGCGATGCGGTAGCGTAATTAACTGCAGGGGCTTGCGCCTGCAGGGAAGAGCGTCCCCACAATCAAAAACCCCTCAAGCGAGGGGGAAATCTGACGAAGTCTGCTACATCGGCCGCATCCGTCTAAACCTCCGATACACGGTGCCATAAATCAACTTGGCATCTTCGGAGAGGTGGACGGATAAAACCAAATAGCATCTGTCCCGAATCTCAGCGTCAAGACATCGCGGTCCTGTGCGCCGTCTTTCGGAGGGGAACATAACTCAAGTCTGAATCCAAACTCAAAAGATGAATCTAAAACCAAATATGAATACTTGAACCCCAAACATCAAAAGCAAACAGATATACTTGACTATTGATCATGAATCGAAACACTTGAACTTGACTCAATCAAAACATGAATATTTGAACACTATGACTTGACTCGAACCATGAATACAACTTGATATGAATACATGAATGCTTGACCTGAATACTTGATATATACATGAACTCAATCTTGCAACTCGATATATTCATGGATTCGAGTAAGGCTGGTAATTTTAGTTGTAACTTAGCATATACGGGGTGCTGGGGTAGTTCATACGTGAATCCAATGAAATCTCAGGAGTCCCAGTAGATCATGAATCCATGTCTACTAACACAAGCAAGTTATCATGAGGGACCGTGTTTCTTTGCTCCTGAATTACAGCCTGTTGAGTTTGGAATACTTCAACACTAGATTAAAGTTCCGTTACTAACACTTGATTCGGGCCCGTGGTTCCTTACCCCTGGATTACAACCGGTTGGGTTCGAGAACACTCTTGAGATTGGTTGACATTCACTCTTGAACTTACGTTGAATTAGTGTACCCAAATACAGACATGTTAAGACACTTACATTTCACTTCATGTTCACTATACCTACACTACACGGCTATATTATACTCTGCTCATATTAATTATCATGATATATAGAAACAGCATGCTAAATAAACTTGGCATGTTTACATAAAATGAGATGCTGAGATACCATACCTCATAATCAATTGTTCATGATATATACTTCCTTTATCATTACACTTTATATTTCACTTCATATCTTGGGAACTTACCGAGCAAAAGTTCGCTTACGGGCATTCCATCCACCTTTGTTTTCTTGGAATGTTCGTCAGATACCGTGGAAACTGAAGAGGTAGATATCTCAGAGGAGGAGCACGATCAGATTGAGACCCAGGTCTAGACCAGTTATCTTTTCTCGGTTTATGTAAGCCATTGTTTAGGCATTTCCATTCTTGTATTTTCTTTCGGTTGAAATCATGTATTATAAAGGAATCAAAATGAATATACATAAAGTTGTTGAATTAAAAATCTCATGTTAATTATCTTGTCATTTTTACATTACTTCTTCTACGCTTAGTGTATTTATTCCGGAAAATGACCTTCTCGAAATAAATACGTCGTGGCCTCGTCACGTACCTGCTTCCATCTACTGGGAAGCGGGACGTGACATTTATATATATGACTATATACCTAGTACCCTAATACTACTGTTGCGGGGGTGCTATACACCATCCATCCGACTTCCCCCGTAAATACACATCTACTCACCTAGTATTCTCGCTCTAACCGAAATCGATGAACGCCTTGCGCTCCTTCGTTTCCCGGAAGTCTACGCGAATGTACCTATAAACCAATGCATATGTATCGAAATCAAAATCAAATCCGAAAACCGATATGGTACGCGAAGCGTACATAGGTTAGAACCTATGGTCCACGCATGCAAGAACAACCAAACAACCCCTGGTGTTGACGTACAAACGTCAAACGACCGAGTCAAAACTCAAATATCAAAAAAACTAGTTTTCAAAAGTCGCAAAACGAAATCTAAAACTTAGTAAAACACTCCCAGATTTTACTTAAGGTGAAATTAGGACATTTTGCACATTGGATAAGCCTAAATACCTAGTGATTAAGCTATGGACTAAACCTGGGACCCTAACTCCAAGACTGGGCCGCAATTTGCGGCCAATATAGATTTTTTGGTGGCCAAGTAAGGGAATTGAGGACTCAAGTTTCTAGGATAGTTTCCTATTTGTCTGTACATCTCACTGTGTTTGCAATAAATTTCTCAGAGTTCTCGAGTCACCACAGATTCTAATTGATCACCACAGTTCAATAAAACCTGATGTCGGAAAATTCTAAGTTCGTGTTTGAACATCCTAAACCCGTTTCAAATCAAAAATTCTATCACTAAAGGCTAGTAAACACTCTCTAAGCCCTCTACTATATCACTACTACTCATTTACGCCATCAAAGAGCACTCTAGAATTTTCCAAGATCACCAAAACCCAAACTTTTTAACTCTAGACCTAGACTTGAGGTTAGGAAACCAAACATTTGAGCAAAGGTGGGTGTTTTATCTCAAGAGAGCACATCAAGAAAATTCCTAAATGGTCCAAAATGCTCAAAACTCCAACTTGATCCCCACCATGATGCTTGTAGTGAGCTTAGAAATAATTTTTGTGAAGGGAATATGGGGTTTTGATGAGGTTTTGAGGGTGTTTTGTGGTGGTAGAATGGGTGGTGGAGGAGGTGGAGAAGTGGAGGAGGAAGATGAAAAAGATGGAAATGAGATGAGAATGAAAATAAGGCGAGGGAAAAAATATGGTTACCATCTCTCTCTCTCTCTCTCTCACACACACACACACACACATTCCCACCCATGCCTCCTTATCCCCCTCATCATTTATTCTTCTCTTTTCTATTTTCTTTTCTTTTTCTTTGAAAACACAACAGAAACCATATATTATAACAAATATGTCATAGCACTTTAAAATATGGTAAGCAAAAATGGATTTGGCTTAATGCATAATTAGTAATATACCAATCAAGTTTAACATAAAGTTGTATGTAAATAATTATATAGTAATTTATAAAATGCCCAAATCCAATAAATGCCTTCATAATTAATAATTCATATTAATTCCCAAATATTTTCCAAAATATAGGTATATAATCATACCATTTTACTAAAACTTATTTCCATATTTGCATAATATTCATAAAATTTATTATTTTATTATTTAAATTCCAAAAATAATATTTTATATTTTCTGAAATGTTACATAATAAGAGTTTTTATGTCTTTAAATATGATGCCATAAATACCTTGCAATTATTTGAGCAATTAAGTAAGATATAAATGCTGGTATAGTTAGCATTAATTACAAACGTTTTTTATTTTGCATCTTTTCATCTATAAATAGCCCACACTCTTCTTCATTTTTCTCACACTTCTGGCGCCAAAATAATTCCAAAAAAATTCTTGTGTGATTGTCTCTCGACGATCTACGAATAAGTATTGGTGACGGGTGGTAGAAAAATCTGAGATGAGAATACAAATCGTTGCGGGTTGTTGGTTCGTGTCGGCGAAATCTTCATGAGGTAGGATTTCGTCTCTTTCCGCTTGAACTCGTCGCATCTTCTTCTAAATATTTTTATATGCTTTTCTTAGCGTTCTTATCAAACTTTAATACGGAAAACCCCGTATGCTTTAACTTGATTTAGTTGTTAACTTAGATACTGAAATGCGTGTACCGTTACAAAAACAAACTAAAATATAGAAAGTAGTTATTAAACTGATACTTACCCACACTTTTACTTGCATACTTGTGAAACTATCTCATACTACACTTTAGTTCACCTTGTTGCATATAATGCCCTTGGGAATCCTACTCGTAGCGAAAGCTCGCTGACTGATATTTCCCTCCCCCTTTTCCTTTGAAATGTCCGTCAGGCCTTGAAGATAATAGAGATGAAGTAGCGAACGTTGAAGCCACGGTGGAGGACTACTCGCACTTCACGACCTACTTTTGGACTTAGTCTTTTCTTTGTAATCTTTCTAGCCTCATTGTTTAAGGTTTGCTTTATTTTCCGGTTGTTTCCAAATAAATGATGTAATAAACTTTGGAGTTGTCGTTTGTAATAAATGTTTGTTAATGAATAAAGTTGGTTTTATTTATCTTGCATTTTGTGTACTCCTACATTACTAAACGCTTGGTGTAACCGTATTGGAGAGAGTATATTTCTCAGTACAGTTACGTTGAGAGTCTCGTCACATCTCCGCTCCCGTATCTTAGGAAGCGGGGCGTGACATGTTTGTATATACGTATGTATGTATGTATGTATGTATACATATATGTATGTATGTATACACACACACATATGTATACAGATATGTATGTATACATGTTTGTATGTACGTATACATGTATACATATATGTATGTATACATATATACATATACATATATAGGGGAGTGATCCATTACAAACTGGTCCGCGTTTCTTAAAAATTGGGAACTCTTGATCCACAAAATATTTGAAAGATCGGTACAGATCATATTGTTTTTCATACATTCAAACCTATGTGTATGCAAAATCAAAAGATTTGAAAGTCTCCAACTCATTCATCAGATGACATTTATGTTGCATTACCGATAGACGTTCATTTTTGCATTCATTCAATGAATGTGTTAGAGATCTTAAAATCCTTAGATTTTTCACGCCTATAGTTTTGGAGATAGGGTGATCAATTTGAACGGTTCGGATTATTCAAATATATCGTGGATCAAGAGTTCCGGTTTTTCAAAAAATGCGGACCAATTTGCAATGGAGCATTCTCCTGTGTGTGTGTGTGTGTGTAGACGCGTGCGCGTGCGTATATGAGAATAATGAAAGAAAGGTGTCACACAAGCGAATTTCCTCCTATGGCGTCGAAAAATATACACCCCCATCATTTTTTCGACGATCGGCATCCATCGTCATCATTTTTATTATCTAAGATGCGGATACACCAAATTTCATGTGTTTCCATCACTTTTTCACCGTTAATTTAGTTAGTGCAAAATTAACGGTTTACCGACAATAGAACTTTTTACATTGTTAATTTAACGGTGAAAATGTAGTGGAATCGCACGAAATTTGGTGTATCCACATCTTACATGATAAAGATGATGATGGACGGCAATCGTCGAAAAAAATCGTGGAGAATATAGATTTTTGATGCCACATGACTAAAAAGCCTTTTAGGGCCTCTTTTCTCCAATATATATATATATATATATATATATATATATATATATATATAGAGAGAGAGAGAGAGAGAGAGCGCAGAGAGGCCCTGGGAGACTTTTTCGGTCAGGTGGAGTCTAAAATCTATATCCTCCGTAACTTTTTTCGGCGATCGGCATCCATCATCATCATCCTTATCATGTCAAATATGAATACACCAAATTTCATGTGATTTCACCACTTTCTCACCGTTGAATTAACAAGGTAAAAAGTTCTATTGTCGGTAAATCGTTAATTTTGCACCTACTAAATCAACGGTGAGAAAGTGTTAGAATCAAATGAAATTTGGTGTATCAATATCTTAGATGATAAAGATGAAGATGATGAGTGTCGATCGTCGAATAAAATCATGGAGGGTATATTTTTTCGACGCCATAAGAGGAAATTCCCTCCTATAACACCTTTCCTCCATTATATATATATATATATACACACACACACACACAGAGAGAGAGAGAGAGAATAATGGAGGAAAGAGGCCATGGGAGGGGATTTCCTCCTATGGCGTCGAAAAAATACAACCTCCACCATTTTTTCCGACGATCGGCACCCATCATCATCATCGTTATCATCTAAGATATGCATACACCAAATTTCATATGATTCCACCGCTTTTTCACCGTTGAATTAGCAATGTAAAAAGTTCTATTGTCAGTAAACTATTAATTTTGCACCAACTAAATCAACGGTGAAAATGGTATAATCACATGAAGTTTGGTGTATCCACATCTTAGATGATAAAAATGGATGTGATGTATACCGATCGTTGAAAAAGAACATGAATGGTGCATTTTTCCGACGCCATGGAGGAAATTCCCTCCTATGGAACTTTTCCTCCATTAACCTCACACACAAAGATTATATGAGAATAATAGAGAAAATATGCCATGGAATTGAATTTCCTTGTATGGCGTCGAAAAATTAAATTTTCCACAATTTTTTTGATGATCCACATTTATCATATTCATCTAAGATGTGAATACACCAGATTTCATTTGATTATACCACTTTTTCATCGTTGAATTAGTTGGTGCAAAATTAACAGTTTATCGATAGTTGAACTTTTTACATTGCTAATTCAACAATGAAAAGGTAGTCGAATCAAATGAAATTTAGTGTATCCACATCTTAGATGATGTTGATTATGATGATGGATGCCGGTCATTGAATAAAATGTTGGAAGGTGTATTTTTTAGATGCCACCTGACGAAAAACGCTCCAACGGCCTCTTTCCTTCATATATATATATATATACAACTCCTTAAACATCCAACCCACCGTATTTTTCATGGATCCAACCGGACATCATGATCTACATGTATTAAATTGGCTATGTATCAATTTTCATAAGATTTGAAGACCTCTGGGTCAATCATCAAGTGGGCTAAAAATTAAGGACTTTTTGGTACAAGAAACCTTCAATCATTTGATAGTTGTCTTAGAGACCTCTAAATCCTATAAAAATCAATATATAACCTATTTAATACAAGTTGTGCTCGGTCGAATCGGTGAAAAACACTGTGGGTTGGATGTTGTAGGAGTTGGCCTCATTTTATAAAACGAGATCTGGCCTAAATGGATCTCGTATGTGTGTGTAGAGAGAGAGAAAATGAGCTGACCAAAGAAATCATCAGCTCATGTCTAAAATGGTCCAATCCGACATCGAATTGATTAAGTCCGTCGAATTGATGAAGTCCGTCGATTTTCTTATCCTCATGAAGCGATCTATATGTATGAAAATTTGGTCGATTTGAAACCTTCTACTTGTTGGATTTGGATCAAGTGTTTCCAAAATGGATGGATTTTAAACAATCCTAAAAAGAGAAGCTTGATCCAACACATAGACCGCTTCAAATCCACCTAATTTTCACACATACCTAGATCATTTTATTTGTAATGACCAGAGCAAATCAGAATCATCAATTGGAAGGTCATATTGGACCATTTTAGATAGGGCTGTTTTAGATAGACGCTGAAGGTTTGTTCAATGAGCACCCTCCAATTGTGCTCATATTGGGCCACTTCAGACAGAAGCACCCTCCAATTGTGCTCTTGGTACCACAGAGGCAGGGCTGAGCGTCTAGGAGAACTAAGATAAATAACCGGTATCAGTGTTCTCTGTAGTCCTATATTTAATATTAAGCTGCTCTCCAAGAGAGAATCCCTTTTCCAGATTAAAAAAAAAATTCTGTTAGAACTCCTCAGATGCCCGAATACTTTGTGCTCTGGATATTGTTGTGTACCTAAATAAATGCCAGAATCATTTACTATATAATCATAATTTTATTTGAGCATTACTGATAAACCGAGCACAACAGTTGACTTAAAAGCTACCACCCCTGAAGGCACATATTATTTGGAAATATTAAGGTAACAGTCTATCCTCATTCACCTTTCATTCTTCCTATTGAAGGGCTGTACTACAAAACAATATTGAAAAATTACAAATTAAAGTCAGAGCTTTGACATGGATGAGATATTAAAGCTATGTCTTTCAGGAAGTTTCAAGTCTTCCCAATCAGCATCGTCGACCTCGGAAAAATACCGATCCACCATTTCATCATCTATCAGTTCCAGTCTTGGTGGGTCCCACTACAAAAATACCCAAAATTATGATATTTTCGTTGCACAAAACTAATCTATCAAAGGGATAAAGAAGAATTAGCATAAGAATCTAACCTTTGGGTTTTTGTCTTTATCCACTAATAAAGCCCTGCAACCCTGCAATAGAAGTGGGATGCAATAAAGAAATTTCTTTAAAACATGAAACCTATAGCTTCAAGTTTTATGAACAAATACCTCGAAGGAATCTTTGCTGAGTTCTTTTCGCAGAACATGGCAACATAACCTGTAATCTTGGATGAGGCATTGGCCGATTCGTAGCGTTCTGCCTTCTCTGATCTGGATTTGCCATAAGAACCCTCACTCATTGGCCTGGTTATCTAGCTTAATCAATTTAACTAATAACACACCAGTATAGAGTTAACAAGAAAATTGTAAGAAAATATATAACC
Source organism: Agapanthus africanus (assembly GCA_030015575.1). NCBI lineage: Eukaryota > Viridiplantae > Streptophyta > Magnoliopsida > Asparagales > Amaryllidaceae > Agapanthus > Agapanthus africanus. The sequence goes on along the minus strand of JASDDO010000024.1, from coordinate 859,936,286 downwards.
GGTCAGCAATAGTAAAATTAAGCCATGAAAGTCATTCATCGCCTATTTAATCAGTTCATGCTTAAAACAGTGATAGGATATAGTAAACCCATCCAAATTAATCGACGTTATGTGAGTTCCACAGATTGATCCAATTATGTGGTAAAGATATCACAATTTGATCATTTCTGTTTGTATTTTCGATTTGTAAAGCCAAAAAAAGAAATCAACAAAGAAATGAAGAAATCTCTATTTAGAAGGATTAGACAAAGTGAATAATTGCTCCAGGGTGCAGATGATTGGTTAGTTAATGTGTAGAAGGATTAGAGATGGTCGAAAACATGTCATAATCTTGAATCTATGTAGTCGTTGAGCACGCAAAGTCAATATTTTAAGTAATAAATAGGTAATTGAATCATGTAACTCCATGGTGTAAAGATGGCCTGCTGATCCCAAGGTATGACTCAAACTTAGAATCTTTGTTAGTATTTATTTAGCACATTAATTTCCTCTGACGAGAAGAAATAAAGTAAATATGACATTAGAAGTAGAGCTGAAAATGTTCAGAACTTTTGTTTTGTGTAGATCTTCAAATGTAGAATAATAACAACACACAAAATAGAAGTAGCTCACAGCAGTGAGCTATGAATATGCACTCATTTATAGCCAGACGATTTTTTTTAAACTAAGCATTCCTTGATTTTCAGCTATGGATGTAAAGAATCATGGGGAAAAAAATAGGACACACATACCGCTCTGAGAGAAATCTTAAGACTTGTCGGCGACGCCTTCTTCAATGACTCAATTGCAGCTGAAATCCACTTATCAGGTCCACATACAGCCTCCTGCTCCTGTAATACGGTAAAAATAAAATTATTGTATACATGAGTTTGATAAACAATAGCATTTTGAATAACCATGAACTTACGAGGGCATTTAAAATTTCTTCAACAGTTCTCTTAGAGAAGCATCTGTCAATTATATCCAACCTGCAAGTAACCAGATAGATGCCGAGATGAGAAATAGAATGCAAGCAATTAATGAAATACAAAATGTGGTGATTAGATGCATGGATAAATGTTTGAAGATGTGCTGTTCAATGGAAGCTCTGCATTGTCCCACACCTTACATGATGTGTAATCATTCATCAATAAGATACTAACTACTTGGTTATTAAACCCAAACGATCAAGGTAACATATATTAGACCATTTCGATTCCTATGCTTATAAGGTATTTCCATTTCAGGGAAGAAAAGATCAGATTCAAAAAGAAGAAAAAAGAGAAATCTTCAGAAGAATCTGCAAAATCTTTGGAGATTCTGCTAAAATTTGCAGATTTCAACACCCTTTCAGATGCAGAAAAGATCATAAGATATCAAATCGCTGATCATATTAATCACATATTACTTTTCATAAATGGCATTTCTTTGTAGCATGTAGTAGAAACAAAATGATTACCGAGTATTAACATTATTCCTCTCATATATTACAGCCTAAAAATTTAATAAGCACCCATATCCAAGGTTCGAGGTTTCGTCCGAAACCACCAATACGTGATCGTTTCATATAGGTTTCGGTGGTGACCGATACGAAACCAACCATTTTCGGCCGAAACCTGAAATAACTTTTTTTTGTCGTGTTTTGCTATAATCTTGATCACTATATGTCGGTGTTTTCGTGGTGAGTAGTCACTACTTGCCCACCAAAGACAGATGATCTTGACTATTGAGAAAACTACAAGAAAAAAGAAAACCTATCTAGTTGACAGAGAGATAGGGAGAGATGTGAGAGAGGGACGGCCAAGTCTTTTTTTTCTTATTATTTTTTGTAGATCAAGTGCAGAACCAAAATTGAGACCATAGCTTTCATTTGTGGTACAGCTGATCGGGTTATTTTCATCCTAAGAAGGTCACAAAAGTAGGCCCAAACCTTATATACTTATTTAAGTACACTATTCAATATATTTTGCATTAGGTCTTGTCTTGACTGGATTTTTAAACACTAAGATCATTGTCTTGAGATATACAACCATAAATTTAATATATCTACATATATGTATGTATGTATTACTGTCAAAATCGAAACCTGAACCGAGAAAAGTGAAACTAACCAAAACCCACCGTAACTAATAAAATTTTGAGAATCCGAAACCGAGTTCTCGAACCCTTCACATATCATTTTGTAATATCAAGCAGATATATTTGCTACAAAGAATCTTGCACTGCAAATGTAATTGCCAAGAGATTGGCATCAAAATCTGAATCGCACTGTCCCTCATATTTTCAAACATGGATACCATCGGTGGTAGACAATATTAGTACCAGTATAGTGCAACCATGATGCATGTGCCCAAGCTCAGCAAACATCTTGTACTACAAAGAACCAAGTATATAAAGGGAAATGTGTCTAAACTGTAAAACGAAATGCCCCAAATTCTGCAATGATTCATTTGGGTTTTACTGATTAAGCTTAAGCTATTGGATTGTGAGCTAATAATGTATGTCAAGTTAACATAATAGCTAGCATATGAAATGGAATCCTACGGATAGGCATTTGTAAAGGCGGTAGAAATATATTGTTCTACATGACTTTCATAAGGAGTGAACCCATGACATAATGAATATTAGTGCTCTTAGGAATTGGTGCTATCATAAAATGTCAAGCACCACTTTACCCAAAAGCTCAAGTAATTGGTTGTGGGCTCACAGTGTATCAGGCTGACATAACAATTAACTGGTTCTTCATTGTGAGTGCATTCAAAGTTCAACATGCATTCTACCAAGCCATAACTGTTACAGGCTTAGTGCCACAACCGTCGTTGTTTACTTCTCCATCAGACTCTATCGTGAATCTGTGATCCTATTATTTCTCACTGAAATATTTACATTTTTAGTCCCTAAAGGTTCAAAGAAAAAATGCACAAGGTGAGGAGTGGAAATCCTGGCTAAGAATATTAACGAAATTTAGCATATTAATTCTCAAAGCTTCAAGGATCAACCAGTTTACAAACAAGCCCAGATGCATCTTAGCAGATGTTGTTCCTTCAAATATGATAAATGCACTTAGATTTATTAAAGACTATACTGCATACGAGTTTATACAAGAATATTGATATGTAATGGAATTAGCTGGAGAATAATTCAGCATATTGATATGTAATTGAATTGACTGGAGAATAATTCAGCATTCTTGCATAAAGTTTACCTGTTATAAGCGCTGCTTTCTTTTAAAGGCATCGGTTGTGAAAACTGATCGATGATTCCACAAACAGTAAAAGGATCAGAACTGTCCACACTAACAAGTGATTCCACCAAGGAACCCAATCTCTGATAGCTGACATGAACAAATTAGAATTGCAGCGCAACCCATATGTGACTCTAAACTACTATGAAAGAAGCAATTAATGAAGATGGCTTTGCATAGATCAGTATGAAAAAATATTAAAATTGAACAGAGACACCAGATAAAAACAAAAATTAATAACCTAGAACAGTATCAGACATGTTACACAAATGTAAATTCAAAGGAATCCCAATAAGGAAGCTTGAAAAGACACAACTAAATCAACTAGGAAATATTTCATAAAAGTGCATCAGGACTTAAAAGTCACGCATTCAATCAAAGGAAACAAAATACCGTTGACTGAACAAAGTGAGTTGCAAGACCACACGCAAGCATTTCAGCCCCATCCAACCTAGCACCAGTTAAACCAGCATACTCTCCTGCAAGAATTAAATAATCATGTAAAGAAACTAACAATAATAATATACAAGAATCAAATAGTTATAAAATGCACAAAGCATGGGCGATAAAAAGAGGGTTTAAATGAGAAAGGACTCTCTCTCTCTTCTTTTCATAATTTCAAGATAAGGTAGCAGCACACCAATGGATCCACTAGAAAGAACAAAATTGAGAACAGGTAAAAGAACTAGAAGATCATGTGACCCGACCTTTAATGCATGACCTCTCGAATTTCATAAATATATATTTAAAAAAGAAAAGCATATTTGAAATGCTGTAGCATGGACACATAACATGCATGCATGCATGCATATATGCATGTACATATGTACTAGTGAAAACACATAAGAGGAAAGTACACATGAAGCAGGAAATTAAGCTTGAATTCTTAGTGGACGATAAAGAAAAAAATCGTATGTAAATTGATGGCCTTTGACAACTGAAATTTATACATCGTTGTTTGATATCTAACTTTTAGCCCATGCATCCAAAGGCCTCTCTAGATGTACTACTGAAAAGCATTCATTTTAAAATCACTTAATGCATGTACGAGGAAATGCTTATAACCACATATTATTATTTAACTTTGGGAAGGATAATGGGTTGTCAATTGAGTGTGTAAAAGATCATCCAGTGAATGCTCCATTATGATCTTTCAACCAGTCTACACTAAGACCGAGAGGCTGATCAAAGGATTTTTCGTACATGCGGCCACATAGAGAGAGGTCTATACCCTCAAAATTAATGTAAACCAGGATGAAGTCTAGAGTAACATGGTGATAGATTAGCTCTAGAGAATTGGAACTATTTCTCAAGCACAATAGAAGCTAAAGAACACAGCAGGATGAAATTTCAAGAGCAATAAATATAATGAGAACTTATAAGTTATAACTTATAACACTCTGAAGTCTTTCGTTTCAACTTTCTATTAATTTTGTTTGTTCATAATTCTATACTATATATGCTTGTGTTGATCTATGTATTAAACCATGAAAACATGCTACCTAGGCTCCTGCGTAGTGCTTAAGCCCAGACCTTCGGCTTTGCACAACATGAAGACTTCTTATTGTTGCTATTTTTTTATTATAGTTCTCTATATCATATGTATATGTTTATGAAGCTTTCCAAAATGCTAGAATTGGTTAGAGTGTCTTTGCTTAATGTTAAAATATTAACATGTGCCAGAATTTCATAACAAAATTATCAAAGCTGTCTACAGAAAAGTAAAAGATTTTGTGTAACATAATAGTTACTTTCCCACCAAGATATTCTTGGTTTCAAGCCCATCAATCTCCATTTTGACTAGTGAGTTAGCATATAATATTTAACTACTATTCATAACTGCGATTACTCATAAAGGTTTTTTCAAACTTTAGATCATGCTGGTGCATTTACAGAGATTGCCTAAGCGTATTGAGATCCTCTTATATGACATGATATTAAAAAATGGCAAAAAAAGCATATAAAACCTAGAATAATTCATTTTCCAAAATTCATGCACCACAACAGGTATATATGAAAGCAGCCGTAACTGTTTTGCTCATTCAGTAGTACGAAACAAAAGTGGTCTTTATATTACTGGGTATTTAGTTGTTGAGAAATCATTGCAATCATAGAGTATATAGTTTATTAAGGTAATGCCAAGATGCATAACAAGTGAGTCAGAAATATTATAAGAGGTTTGACATTAACAGAGTTAATATTACCAAAATATCCAGGGATCCTTGAAAGAAAATATGAAGCCCCTATATCCGGGAACAAACCCAATGCTGTTTCAGGCATTGCAAATACCTGCAAAATGGTTACAGGGTATAGAGCTAAGCTTGCACTTCAAGTCTATCTAGAGATAAAATAGTGGAGAATTTTTTTTACTAAATAACAGAGTGCAATCTATTATAGCAATGTAAGGTTTCATCAAAACTTAAGAAGTCAGCTTATGTAAGAGATTAAAACATCCAAGTTTTAAAGCTCATCATTTGAGATAACTACCAAGTCCAAAAACAAAAAAATAGACACGCTATCTTAAACATTTTTGACATGTCAGCTTAAATGGATGGCGCGTCGCATTTTAGATTTATTTTTTCCTTATCTTAATGAGTTCATATATGTTTTTTTTATTTTTACTTACAGATATATAATAGCTATTTGAATGATTACTTTATAAAATTTATGACTCTGATTCTATATTTTTGTGATTTTATAAATGGTTCGTTACTTCCTATTTTGAACATCATCTAAAATTTGTGCACAGTGTGATTTGTTTATTGGTATATGATTTATACGTTAAAAACATAACATCTAATAAATTGTGGTTCCATAGACTAATTGTGTATCCTAACAATCTATATTATTACCATAAAGTTGGGTCAATCAAAGGATCTTTTGCAAGAAATGAATCGATTCCCAAAACACTATTTTCCTTCTTTCCTTTTTTGCCTACCTTTCCAATTTTTTCTTTTTCCTATCCATTTCCAAATGGCCCATATGAGGCCCAAAAATAAAATATTTTATAAGTTTTTTCTAATTATTTGGTTTTCAATTTTTATTTTTTTTGTTCTTTTTATTTCCTTAATTTATCCTTCAATCTTACGACAAACAATTATTGGGTATTGATTTACAAAGAAAATTCAAGAATTTTTATTTTTTTAAGAGGACAATAGCATTTTTTATCTTTATACAACTTTTTTTTTAAAATCAAGTATAATAGAATAAAATATGTTTACTGGATAATCTATTCTTTACATTTTCTTATAGAAATTGTGATTGATTTAAAGTTGGCGCTCAGGTTTCATTATTTAAATAATTATCAATATTCCTTCAAAAAATAATTATCAATGTTTAAAATTTTATGGAGAACTTTTATAAAAATATTAATCATAATATGGATTTCTTAAAATGGGACTAATATTAATTTTCTATGTTATTGAAAATGGGTACTAATTTCTTCTTGACAAAATGAATGTATATTGATTTTCTATTTGCTTTTTCAATATTTTCAAAAATATCTTGAATCATTGACGCGTGGGGTCGATATAAAGTTGGGTCATCCAAAAGGAATCTTTTTTCCAAAACACTATTTTTCTCCTTTCCTTTTTTCCCTTTCCTTTTCCTTTTATCTTTTTTCTATCCATTTTTAAATGGCCCATAAAAACAACAAATGATATTTTTTGGTTTTTTCCTAATTATTTGGTTTTCAATTTTTCCTATCCATTTTTCAAGAGAACCAATAGTATTTTTATCTTGATACAATTTTTTTTTAAATCTAGTATAATAGAATAAATATGTTAATTGGATAATCCATTCCTTACATTTGCTTATAGGATTTTTATTGATTTAAAGTTGGTGCTCAGGTTTAATTTTTTAAATAATTATCATTGTTTAAAATTTTATTGGACACTTTCGAAAAAAATAATCATAATATGGAGTTCTTAAAATAAAACTAATATTACTTTTCTATTTTCTTAAACATAGGTACTAACTTCTTGACAAAATGAATGTAAATGGTTTTTCTATATACTTTGTCAATTTTTCCAGAAATATCTTGAATCATTTTGACCCCACACGTTATGTGTGGGGTCGATTTCTAATGATACTAAATGGAAAAGATATGCCTCCAATACTTCCCAAAAGAGCCAACTTCCAATCGATATATAATATATATAACTATATAACTACATGTATGTATTTGTGTCATGTCACCTACTTTTTCTGTGAATTTATCCTGTCACATTGTTTCATCTACGTCAATGCCGTGTCTCATGCTCATGTTCATGGCTATGCGTTATAGTGATAAAGAGAAATGAAAACGTTAAATTAGGTATTCTTTAGGTAAATCCAGGTTTCTCTTTTGGTAAGAGCGATAGAAGTTGTTTTCATGCTTTCTCTAAATACTTGACAGGATATACCAAAACTTCAGCCTCATAAAATATGTGAATTAAACACCTTCAACAAGGTTAAGAATGAAACTCTATAAAAATATTATAATTATTCAACATTGTAAGAACACTAAACATGCATATAAAACTCCAAGAACATTGCACTGAGCTTAAATTCAAAGGAGGATGAGCTATTATGTTTGACTAGAAGGAAAAGGAACTCCAATTTAACATGTGTGAAAAGCATAAGTAAAATAATAGGATAATCGGTGAACTTTACGTTTTAATAATAACCCTAACCACATGCATTCACACGTAGATGGAGAGACTATGCTCCACTCAATAGAGGACACAAATCCTATCAAGATTTTAGACATTAAATCCACTTTGGGTTTGTGCAAACAATGATTTCATGATTCTTCATAACCGATTGCACAAATCACAAAACGAATCTAAGAGCTACAAACTTAATAGGATTTGGAAATTGTTTCCAAATCCTATCGAGTAATGCATAGTCTAACCCATATATATAAGGCATTAACAATCCTTCGACACCGATAACTCTTTAACTTGCTATAATTTTCCCTAAATCTTACATCCATACACTTTAAGAAAATAGTTTGAAATCTCGGCCAATCTAGATTCTAGATGGGTGATTTTGATCCCAAAAATGATTGTCCAAGTTTCAATACCAAAACCGAGATAACTACCAAGATTTAAAACCTTAGCATGAGGTCACAAATTGGTTATTGTGGTTTTAATATAAGATTTGTTAATGGGTTAGTGAGTTTATTATTGGGTCGAGATCAAAAGTCAACAAGTCGAAGTCGAAGTCAACACCCAAGCAACTGGGCCCATGTCCAAACTCAAGCCAGGCCCAAGCCAGACCGGTCCAAACTCAAGCATGGGACAGGCCCCCATGCCAAGAAAAGAGAGTGCAATAAAATAGATGTAATATGTAATAAGTATGAATAATGTAAAAATAATGGGCAAAATGCCAATTTTATAAAGCCCAATGGGCTATATGTAAAGTTGTAAGCTTATATAAGGCTAACATATAAAGATTTTAATAAGGATTTTTCATTCCCCAATCTTTCTATGGTTCTACGCCTCTATCAAAAAGAGGCAAACCGCTCTCTTCGTCATCTTCTTCAAGAGAGATCCAAAGGGAAAGAGTTCTTTTTCGATCTCACCCTCTCTACTTATTTCTTCCCTAAATATAACTCATTGAAAAAGAACCCATCACTTGAAGAAGAAAGCTCATCTCAAAAGTCCAAGATCCAAGATCAAGTAAAGATGCAAGCTTTCTTCATCAAGCTTGAAGAAGAGATCGCAAGGGTTCTCGGGGTGAAAGCCTGGCTTTCACCCCGAGTAAACATAGTCTTCGAATAGGGAAATCGACAAAAGCCTCCGTGTCCCATGAAAAGATGATCCGCATCGGATACCAGATAAAAAGGGTTTTCCACTACCTTCGGAGATCCCCTCAGGAGGATCTTTAGTATCGGAAATCCTCGCAATGGAATTTTTCGTCCTGTCAAGGACCCCCAGAGAGGGCTCCCGCTGTCGGGGACCCCCAAAAGGGGCCCTACTGCCTCAGAAGGTGGCGCGTCGTTTTAAATAAAACAATAAAAAAATATAAATATAAACAAAAAATGGAATAAATAGGCTCATTCTTTTCAAAACACACATTTCACATTGAGTTCGCATGATTTGTACGACCCGTTAATCAGAAATTCCCTCGTCTCAAAAGCAAGGAATAATTAGCGGCAGTTTTGTCCACGGCTACCGAAAATTAGAATCCCCACAATCAATAATCTCCCGCCTACCCTAAACAGGGGATCTGTACACGCCTGGTAAACGAGCGCATCCTATCTCAATAGGGTGACGAAAAACACTCTACAGAATCTGACACGTCCGATGAGACTTTCTCTCCTCCCATATTTCGGGTCAAATGATCACGCGAACTCATTTAACATATATATCGTTATTTGTACTGATATCATGCTCTTTTATGCAGCAATCAAATTTTCAACAATCAACAATCAACAAAAATCAATATCACTCAACGATATCTCAACAAACAAGCCCAGCTTCCAACCCGACCACAGTCACGTACACAATCAAGACAACCGCCAAGGTAATTCTTTTGTTATGTCTTAAGCAGCAATGGATGGAACAACCACTTCCGTTCGAGTCCATCACATTCACCTCAGTCTTCAGTGCTCCTACCACGAAGGCTCCAGCAAGCCAAGTGGCTAAACCGGTCTCAAAGGAGAGAAGGCCGAATGTCGTAGTTGTAAGGGCGTCTAAGTCCAAATGCAAGTATGTTTTCGAAAGGCTCTCTATCGCCCCAGCTCTGGGCAGGACCCTTAACTTAAAAGAGAAGGCAAGACGTCTCGGGCAAGCTCAAGCGATGCCCCTGACGACCACACGCTCAAATGTCCACTATAGACTCTATATCAATCGGCCTATGACAGCTACCAAGAAAGCAGATGTTTGTCATGCCCTCAAAACTGAGAAGCTGAAGCAGAAACGACTCAAATACAGTGCCAATAAAAGGGCAAGGGCTTCAGCTCATTTAGAATTCGTGAGGTTCCAAAAAGATGGTTACCCCGCGACGCAGGCCGGACCGACCATGAAAATCGCCAACTCTTTTGATCCATTAAAGCTGGTTCAGAAGAATGCTATGACCGCTAAAATCAAAAGGCAGGCAATGCGAAGAGTCTTACAAAGAGGCGTGTCTAAACCGTCGATTCGAGAGCATGACACTATCTCATCAAAAATTTACTAAGCGCTTCTCGCAGCCGGAAAGCAACGGGGAAAGTTCCAAAAGAGGGTGCAGTGCCGCCCAAGAGCCCAGCCAAGCCAACTGTCTTCAGTCGCCTGTCCTATCCTGAAAAGGAAAGGCCACAACGATGGTCGAAAGACCAGCCGCCAACAATGAAAGGTTAGTCAGATGCACGATCCATACGCTTTATATGGCAGGCACTCGTCCTAGTGATAATCTTCACAGCAAGCGCAAGGATGAGCCTGCCATTTTCCAGGCCTAGTCTGATTTGAATGTGGCTGCCACTTCCCAGGTCTAACCTCTGGAAGACAATGAAAACCCTTTTAGTGAGGCCGCTACACAAAAAGATCCCCTAATTCATGAAGAGTCGAGCTCAGAAAGTGAAGAGGAGCCAGCTTTCATTCCCAAAACCGCATAATAGCTTCTTCAAGAATTCCGGAAACAGCTTAAAAGCAAAGACAAGGAGATGACCAAGCACTACTCTAAAATTGATGATCTGACGAATGTCATAATGCAGCTCACGGCCCAAGTTGCCCGGCCACAGCCCAATCAAGCACAAGACTCTATTCATGGGCTAGGTGACGACGACCCGAAGCAGCCAGCACCAGTCCCCTCAAGTCCAAAGGCAGGCGAGCCGCATAAAAGTCAACCACATTCAGCTTCAAGAAATATCTCGACTCTCGACGACAGCAGCGTGCTAACTCAAGATAAAATAATGGGGTTGGTCACCAACAAAGTCAAAACATTGGTGGCCGAAACTGAAACGTAGAAAAACATCGGCAGTAATGGGAGACCGTACCCTGCACGATATGATCTCGTGGAGTTTCCCAGGGCTACATCGTCCCCAAATTCGGAAGGTTTGATGAGGCGAGAAGTGCAAACCAACACATTGCCCACTTTAAAGCATCGTGCGGGAATGCTGGGGCAATGATGCGCTCCTCCGACAGTTCGTCAACAGCTTGACCGACGTTGCCTCCGACGGTTACGCAAGCATACTGGACGGCTCAGTCATGACGTTCGCTCAAATGGAATCTCTGTTCAAGCAAAGATTCATGAGTGTCAGCAATAAAATCACCATTGCTGACCTTGTGAGAACTAAGCCAGAGAATAACGAAAACAAGGATTTTATAGCCTGATGGCGTAATCTCACCGTCAAGTGCGAACCGCCGTTAGAACAAGATCAATCCGTCAGCCTTTTTATAAGAAATCTCAGCAATTGGATGATTCCTTTCCTATGCACAGCTGGTTTCAAAACATTTCAGGAACTGATCAAGAAGGTTCAGATGTTGGAACGCTCGAAACACGAGTTCACCCGAGGCCTCCAAATTAACAAATCGTGAAAGAATCGGAAAGACGATAATCGCAAAAGCAGGAGTTCCAACAATACCGACGCTTTCAATGCATCTGACTATGAAGGCAAGCGAAGAGCGGACGGATCAAAGACTAACCGGCCTCAAAAGCAGTACTGGAAGGAGAAGGCCCGACTCTAGAAGAGATGAAGAATAAGGTCTAATCCTTCAGAAAGGACAAAATCCGTAAAATATTTAAGGATGCCCTGAACAACGGCCTGCAACTGCCAAAATTAAAAAGGCCTAATGAAGCGAATATGACCGAAAATCCCCTGTACTGCCCATACCACATAGTAGTGAGCTATGCTATCGAAAACTGTTGTCTTTAAGAATTGGATCGAGAAACAATACAAGACAGGAGAAATAGAATTATCCAAGGACGTATTTGAAAACAATCAAGCCGCTACCGCTAACTTCGTACAAACGGAAGCCGAAGTCTTCTGGGAACGGAAGGCTCAACCTTCCCCTCAAAGGAGCGATCTTGACCTGCCTCGGCCTCCCTGGGACACGTATTTGTCCAAAAAGACGAGAAAAATATTGAAACTGATTCAGAAAGAGCTAGAGATCGACTGAGAGAACCGAATAGATCCCACTATCTCGGCCACCAATTCGGCTCAACCAAATCCAAAATTCAAGAATCCCGACTCCCAAGGGAAGAAGAAGAAGAAGAAGAAAAATGCGGTCCAAAAGTAATCAGTGAGGAAATCGGCTATCCAAATATACATCGATTCCTTCAAGGATTATGTGCAGAATGAAAGAGCTCTAATTACAATGAAAAAGTTAATCCCAACGAAGCAGCAGAAATCCTGGAAAAGCTAGAAAAGGATGCTCATGCTGAGGTCCCTATGGTGGCTTGCTACGCCGTCCATCTCGACAGCGACTCTGAGGAAGAGCTCTGTAAAGAAGACGACGAGCCGGCCATGAAAGTCAACCAGCTCCGACTTCGAAGCATCAAGGTGCTACCATCGAAGCAAGGCGGCTCCCCGAAGGAAAAGGAGAAACACGCTGCAGCTGAAAGGGACGATGGAAAGCCAACACATAAAGACTCGAGCTCTCCCTCGATAGGCTACAACGTCTTGGCTCATCTCCGGAAGCTTCCATCTCTCCTATACGTCTATGATGCTCTTGTTCTATCCAAGAATCTTAGAGATGTTCTTATTTACGCTCTACAAAATCATGAGCGGTAGCAGTCTTGCTTCACGAAAATCGATATGAAAGAACCCCGGTACACTCTGCATACAGCTTCAATCACATTCAATGATGAAGACCTATTACTAAGGACGGCTAAGCATTACAGGCCACTTTACGTAATAGGTGCAACGATGGAGACATGATTAATCGCATATTGATTGATCCGGGATCCTCGGTGAACATCATAAACATGCGGACTCTAAAGAGTTTATCGATGGATGACCGGCACCTATCAAGGGAAAGGATTGCCATTCAGGGCTTTAACCAAAACTATTAGCAAGTCCTGGGGTCCATAGCTCTACCAATCAAGTTTGGGGACTTACAAACGGAGGCTAAGATATATGTCATCGACGCCGACACGTTATACAAGATCCTTTTGGGGCAGTCGTGGCTCCATGACTATGACATTGTTCTTTCAATGCTCCATCAATGCATGAAGTATACTAAGGATGACGAAGAAAAACGCATTGAAGGAGACATACAACCGTTCAGCATGCACGAAGTCCAGTATGAGGATTCTCGATACTTCATGAACCTCCAAGATGCTAATCCACAACCTGCCAAGGATGAACCACCCTGAATTCCGAAAGCAGGTCTGAGCCTGCTATCATCTTTAAAACCAAAAATCCTCGAGTGCGACCACATTTCGACAATGACATCGATGAATCCGACGCTGGAAGCCGGTCCCTCCGTAAAGTTTGCCCGTATTTCAGTTGCGACACTGACGAGTATGACATTGAAGGCCCATCCTCCAGCAAAACTCGTCCGCACTTTTGCAGTGATACTGATGAATCGGATGCAAAGGATTTGTCCTGCAACAGGTGTGCAAACAAACAAGACTCTTGTGCAAAAAGTAAAGCTGGGGGTAACCCCTGAAATCACAGAAGGATCTCTGGTCATCACAAAGTTCCGGAAAAGATGTATAAAGAGCTGGACGCGCTGTCAGTATCCACCGTGGATCAATTGAAAACCTTCCATGTCCCCAGAAGATAGCAGGCAGAGAGACATCCTGTTTTATGGGTCAGACCCTATCATACACACGAACGATTTGTCCTTAATATGTCTTTCTTATAAAATAGGCATAAGAGCTCTCCTAAACCCTAAATATTATGTGCCCGCTATGCGAAAATATTTTAAATGTGGATGTCCGTCGTACCAATCAGACTTCGAGGCAAAATTCTACAAAGAGCTATGGCATTTGCCTCAAGCCCGACCACTCATCGATGGGCGAATCCCGGATAAACGGGGTATATGTTTCATCCAGCCTAATGACAAGTCTTGCTACATGATCCAAGTTAGTGAGGCCAGCGGAAAGTCAGAGGATGATGACGAGTTGACTGAGCCGGTGAAGCCCTTCAAGAGCTCGAAAATGGCGGACAAGCAACTTTCGACGAGCTAACTGAAATCGATTTGGGAACGCCCGATAACCCACGACCGACATATATCAACTCGCTCTTGCCAGGAGTAAAAGAGCGGATAATCGTCCTGCTGCATGAGTTCATCGACTGCTTTGCGTGGACGTACAAAGAAATGCCTGGCCTCTCCCCTGAGGTGGTTGTGTATAAGCTGGCTATATCCCCTAATGCCAAGCCGGTCAAGAAAGCTCCTCGGAAAATGAGAAGGAAGTTGGAAGAAAAAATTAAGAATATCCAGAAACTCATCGATGCTGGCATCATCAGAGAAGAGAAATATACAGACGGGGTCGCATGTATCGTCCCAATAAAAAAGAAAAATGGGCAGATCCAAGCTTACGTCGACTTCTGGGACCTCAACAAGGCATGCCCTAAAGTTTAAAGATGATTTCCTGCTCCCGGTCATGGAAATGATGGTCAATGACACCTCCAGCTACGAGCTGTTCACCTACATGGATGACTCATCGGGATACAACCAAATCAAGATGTCGCCTGAGGATGAAAAACACAGAACCCCGATCGGCATATACTGCTACAAGGTCATGCCGTTCGGACTAAAGAATGCGAGCGCCACATACCAAAGAGCAATGACAAAGATCTTTGATGACTTAATTCATAAAGTTGTCGAATGTTACATTGATGATTTGGTCATCAAGACTAAAACCAAAGCTAATCACGTCCAAGATCTCCGAACTGACTTCACTAGACTGAGAGTACAATCTAAAGATGAATCCTCTAAAATACGCTTTTGGCGTATCATCAAGAAAATTCCTGGGCTTTATAGTCCGACATCGAGAGATCGAAATCGACCCGTCAAAAATAAAGGCAATCATGTACCTTCTCCAAAGAATCTAACGCGGTTAAGATCCTTCCAAGGCAAGCTCGCGTATATACGAAGGTTCATCTCGAACTTGTCAGGAAGATGTCAACCTTTCTTAAAGCTCGTGAAGAAAGATGCTCTTTTTGTCTGGGACGTCGAATGTCAAGCTACATTCGAAAGCATCAAGCGATACTTGGTGCACCCTCCAGTGCTCGCCACTCCCCTTCCAAATAAACCATTGATCCTCTACAGTGCTGCATTAGACGGACCACTCGGTGTGCTTTTCGTCCAAAATAACGATGAGGGAAAAGAAAATGCACTCTACAATCTCAGCCGAACACTGGTTGGAGCGGAAAACAATTACTCTCCGATCAAGAAGTATTGCTTGTCTCTGATATTCGCCGTAAAGAAACTAAGGCACTATCTGCTCGCTCGCCGGGTTATGCTGATATCCAAAATCGACCCACTGAAATATCTCGTGACAAAGGCAAATTTGACGGGTAAGATGTCCAGATGAGCTGCCATGCTGCTCGAATTTGACATAATCTATACTACTCAGAAAGCAATAAAAGGGCAAGCCCTAACCGACTTCCTCGCTGGTCATCCCATACCTGAATGGCCACCACTAAATTACGAGTTACCCGATGAACAAGCTCTGCACCTTGAAGATAACGAGCCATATTAGGATCTCTACATCGATAGAGCCCCATCAATGAGGTCATCTAGCAAATCAAGCACCCCGCAGATAAAAGCTGGCATAGGAATGGTGTTCATCACGCCATCAGAAGGACCCTACGACGTTCTTTCGCTGTTACCGAGCCTTGTACAAACAATGAGGCTGAGTATGAAGTACTAATATCCGGTCTTGAGCTCGCCGTAGAAATAGGTATCACCTGAATGCGTGTTTACGGAGATTCTCAGTTGGTCGTCAACCAAATAAATGACGACTACCAAATATAAAAGCCCGAGTTGGCTCGATACAGAAGCCGGGTCGTGGAACTCATGAAACATTTTGTCAATATCGAACTGATGAAAATCCCCAAGGCGCTCACTCGCCAAGTCAAAGGGTTGGTCGATTCTGACATGAATGAAATCTTGATCACGGTTGGAAGCCGGCAAATTCTACCTTCAGTTTCTCTACGGGAAGAAGAAATCGTAGAGCAAGAGAACTATCCTGCTGAAGAAGCCCTGGAAATCAAAGGCGAGCATGATTGAAGAGAACCCTTTATAGAGTATCTCCGATATGATAAGCCGCCAGAAGAATAATTTGTAAGGATTCAGCTGAAGAAGAGAGCTCGCCGATATGTGTTCGTAAATGACACTATACCGAAGATCATACGACGGCTCTAGCTCAGGTGTTTGTCCTCAGCCGAAGCTTAAAAAGTCATGAAAGAAATCCACTCGGGCGTCTGCGGAGCACACCAATCTGGCCTAAAAATACGCCTTCAAATCATGCGGCTTGGATATTATTGGCCTACCATAATAAAAGATTGTGAACATGCGAAAAAATACCACTTCTGTCAAATACACAGCAACTTCATACACAAACATCCCATTCTGCTATATCCTACCGTGGCGTCATGGCCATTCGAAATATGGGGCACCGACATAGTTGGCCCAATTGATCCTCCGTTATCTAAAAACAACCGCTTCATATTGGCCGCAACTGATTACTTCTCTAGATGGACTGAAACTGTCCCACTAAAAGAAGTCAAGACAGAAGATATTCTAATATCCTTACGGCATAATGTTCTATACCATTTTGGTACACCAAGAACAATCATTTCTGACAACGGGTCTTCTTTCAAGAGCTTCAGAGCCTCAAGGTTCGCCACTCAACACAAGATAGGCCGGAGATATTCCTCCCTCTATAATCCAAAAGCCAACGGATTGGCTAAAGTCTTCAACAAAACCCTAACCCTACGAAAGCTCTTGAAAAAAACGCCTCAGCTAATAAACGATACTGGGATATGAAGCTCCACGAGACGGTGTGACATATCATACCACGTACCGCACTCCAACCCAATCTATTTCATACTCACTGCTCTTCGGGATGTTGGCAATTCAAGCTTTCGAAGTAGAAATTCCAAGTTTAAGAATGGTCGTCCAGCACAATCTGACAAAAGAGGAAAATGCTCTTCAGCTTGAAGAGCTCGACGCGCTCGGGAAAAAGACTCACAATGCAACAAAATCTGGAGTTGTGCGGAGCCCGAATGTCATGGGCCTATAACAAGATGACCCGCCTCCGTGTTTTTTTTCAAGAAAGGTAAATTGGTGTTTGTGCTCAGAAGGCCAATCTCCAACCGACATGCAAAAGCAAAAATCGAGCCAAACTGGAAAGGGTCATACGTCTTCGAGAAAGTATTTGACGGAGAATCCTACCAACTGATAAGTGCTGAGAGAAATAAGCTCATGCCACCCATCAATAACCGATATCTCAAGAAATACTACACATGAATGCTCCAAATCGCGGATAAGCTAATCCTAGACAGCCATGCAAAGATGAACCAAAAGAGCAAAATAAGAAAATGAAGCCAAAGGTAGACCCATAAGTCATTGTACTGAGAATAGAAGACCCCTAAGTCATTAAATTGGGAATAGATGACTTCTAGGTCGTTAAACTAGAAACAGAAAAAAATCATTCAACGGCAAATGATGAGTCGCTCCTAGTACTATGCTTCAATGTTAGCAGTGATGATGCCGAACCAAAACCAAAATTCCAAATCCTCCAAAAGCAAATGATGAGTCGCTCCTGATGCTTTGCTTCAGTGTTAGCGTGCTGATGCCAAACCAAAACCGAAATTCCAAATTCTCCAAAAACAAATGATAAGTTGCTCCTGACACTATACTTCAGTGTTAGCGTGCCGATACCAAACAAAAATCCAAATCCCAAATCCAACTCGTCATTGCTTCCAAGCTTAAAGGTCCGGCCGAACAAAGCAGGAAGCAAACAAACCAAATTAAAGTCCCACACGACAGTGTTTCCAAGCTCAAAAGTCCCGCTAGACAGATAAGAAACTTCCAAAACAAATCAAATCAACCAAACTCATGCATCGACTTCCACGTCGTTAGAAAGGAATCAAGTCAAATATCGACCTCCACGTCACTGAAAGCAAACCAAGTTAACCTCTCCACGAAAAAAATCCATCAATTTCATGTACACGATGCACACATGCGGCGTGCACTTATTGATGGAGGGCATTTTGTTGGGGTCAAAAATTACACCTCACGATCAAGGTGAAAAAGTCAAGTCAAAGTCAAAGTCAACACCTAAGAAAATGGGCCCATGCCCAAACTCAAACAGGGCCCATGCCCGAACCCAAGTCTAAACAAGTGGGCCTAAGCCTAGACCGGTCCAAGCTCAAGCATGGGGCCAGCCCCCATGCCAAGAAAAGAGAGAAAGTGCAATAAAATAGATTTAATATGTAATAAGTATGAATAATGTAGAAATAATGGGTAAAAAGCCAATTTTGTAAAGCCCAAGGAGCTAAGTGTAAAGTTGTAAGCCTATATAAGGCTAACATATGAGATTTTAATAAGAATTTTTCATTCCCCAATCTTTCTAGGGTTCTGCGCCTCCACCAAAAAGAGGCAAGCCGCTCTCTCTTCCTCTTCTTCTTCTTCTTCTTCAAGAAATACCCAAAGGAAAAGGGAGCTCTTTTTCGATCTATCTCATCTTCTCTACCAATTTCTTCCCCAAATATAACCCATTAAAAAAGAACCCATCACATGAGGAAAGCTCATCTCAAAAGTCCAAGATCCAAGATCCAGACTAAGAAAAGGAGCAAGCTTGAAGAACAAGAGAACATATTTTTCGAATAGGGAACTCGACAAAAGCATCCGTGCCTTATGAAAGGATAACCCACGTCGGATACCTTATAAAAGAGATTATCCACTACGTTCGGAGATCCCCTCAAGGAGATTTTCTGTTCCGGAAATCCCCGCAAAGAGATTTTCCGCCCTGTCGAGGCTCCCGCTGTCAGGGCTCCTCTCTTCGGGAACCCTCAAAAGGGTCCCCGCTATCTCCGAGGCGGCGCATCGTTTTAAATAAAACAAAATAAAAAATAATAAAAATAAAATATAAACAAAAAATTTGAAATGAACACGCTTGTATTCTTTTCAAAACATACACATTCCACATTGAGTTCGCATGATTCGTACGACCCGTTAATCAGAGGTTCACTCGTCTCAAAAGCGCGGGGTAATTAACGACAGCTTTGTCCGCGGCTGTCGAATATTAGAATTCCCACGATCAATAAACCTCGCCTACTCTAGACAGAGAATTTGTACATGCCTAGCAAGTAGGAGCATCCTATCTTAATAAGGTAACAAAAACACTCTACAAGCATATTAACTTGTAATGATGAAAAATCTTGTCTTGTAAACATGAAATTAGTAATTTGTAATTTGTAAACATAATGAATATATTGTATTTTCATATGATTTGTAATTTGTAAACATGAAATTAATAATAAAATCTTATATCATTTTATCTGCGTTTTTTTACCCGTAAACTCGTGTAAGTTGTTATCGTTGTTGTCTGTTGATGTAGATTACTAATGTTGCGGCTATACTACTGCTCGTGTTGAGCTGCAGCTGCTGCTCTACTGTGTTGTTGCTGCTACACTGCTGCTGCTGTTGCTGCTACTCTGCTCCTCTTCTGCTGCTGCTGCTACACTGTTGTTGCTGCATCGGTATCGAGAGGAGCGCAGGCGTCGAGAGGAGGGGAAGGCAGGGGAGGCATCATGAGGAGGGCAGGCGTCGCGAGGAAGGAAAGGGAGGGAGGCGTCGAGAAGAGGGCAGGCGTCGAGAGGAGGGGAACTCAGGGAAGGCATCGAGAGGAGGGAACTCAGTGAAGTCGTCGACAGGAGGAAGGAACCTAGTGAAGCCGTCGAGAGAGAGGAGGGAGAGGCGACGAGGAGTCGACTCGAGACCGAGAGGAGCGAAGGCGTCGAGACTCGAGATTCAGAGAGGAGGAATTAGAGCTTTTTTACCGCATCAAAATTTGGGGCTGAGATTTTAATTGTTAACGGGTGGGATCGGGTCTGTTCGGATGGGGTTTAAAGTTTATTAAACCAAATCATTTTATATATCATCTCGGCCCAATATAATAGGGATACAAGAAACCAGATACCGCGCCCGATATTGCACAATCTCGGCCGAAATGGGCCTAAAACGAGATTTGGAAAAAAATTGATGTATTGTATCGTAGCTGCTCCGATACCGAGATGTCGCCCGAGATGGCCGATATTTAGAACAGTGGTTTACAGTAGTCTTTATAATATATTTGAAAACCTTTCTAGACATCATTAATTACTAAGAAATGTGTCAAATTATTTATAGATATTTTTATTATTTATTAAAACTGTTCCCTGGTTTTCTTTAAAAAAAATTGTTTACTCAAACGCTAAACATCCGAGATTTCCGATCCGAGATGGCCGACTCCGATCCCAAAAAACGAACGTCTCATACCAATACCACTACCGAGATTGTAAACCTTGCTCGGAAATCTTGCCACATTATTTCCCTAAGTAACAAAAACATACCTTCCAAAACTAAGCTTGCATTGGCAAAGTGCAGTAAGATCTCGGTGGTGTTGAAAGATATATGGAAAGCATTCTAAGATATACCAGGTGAGAGTAATTTACTTGAATTTCTTCTTGATGAAAAAGAATATACAAGTTATGAGACTCAAAGAATTAATTTTTAACTCTTTTGAGACGGCATCTATCAAACTTCTACATGATTTAGATGATGTATACAACATGCAATGGTAACATATGTCAATGTATATTGCTGAAACATGATATGCATCATTTATTATTATCAAATATGCCAAGTTGCCAGCACTTGGAATGCAAAGATAGAAAAGCACATTGTGAACTCATAAGGATATGCAAAAAGAAACTAAGATAACCAAAGAATTAAGAAACCTATCCCTATTGACATTGCTTTCTAGTGAAAACTAGAATTCTTTTAAAGCTCGCTCAACTTTTTGGCACTATGATCCAACATTTCAAGTGAAATACTATTACTTATGAACACCGAATAAACAAAAGTCTATTATATTTTTCGTAGTAGTTACCAAAAACCTAGCAAAACCAGCATATATATTACTAACTGAGACAAATTATACAAACATTAAGACACATCAAGTTCTAGGTTTGAAAGTGCATATGAAGAGCATCAATGATAACCCATGAAACCAAGAATCCCTTATAAGTTATAGGAAAGAGTGTTGTAATAAACAAGGTTTAAAAGGTCGATTAATCGGCGCTTAAATGTTTTCAACTACCAGCTGGATCAAATAACATTAAGTCAAATGACTCCATAATTGGCCTTGTGCAGAAAAAATGGGTGAATGGTCGTTTAATCTGACACGCACACGGTGCATATAACCCACCCAATACTCAAAACACAATGCGCAAACTCAAATTCAGTTTATAAATGCATAATTCCTTTCCCTTCTCCCCTATCGACGTATTGTCTTTTATCTTTTCAGTTTTTTGGGATTTTTCTAAATAATCTATAAGAAAAAAATTATGTGATATAACCTGTAATCCAGCTCTGCAACGTATAATCCATTTATGCATTATGCAATTACAATACTGATAGGAAATATGTAAGTACTAAGTAGTTCTTTACTCAGTTTACAACGTTTCCTACACATATAAGAAAGGTAATTTCATATGATATACAACAAAATAAAGCTACACATATAAGAAAGGTAATTTCATATGATATACAACAAAATAAAGCAACTAGCGTCAACAATCAGAGCAACCTATAGAATTAATTAGATAAAATGTTATTTAATGCAAAACATTAGACCTAGACAATATACCGTTTTCTCTGTAGCGACTCGAAACCTTCCATGAATGGAAAGGCCAGCTCCGCCTCCCATTACAATTCCATTAAGAATAGAAACCTTCGCGATCAAATTAAACCATATTTATCAAAACTATTACAGAAGTTGATTATTTTAGACAAGATGAAAACTACATGGATCACCTGTGGTTTTCTGTAAGTTGCAATTATATAATTCAGGATAAACTCATTCCAGAAAAAAATTCCACCATCAGTCCAATGGCCTGATGCATTAAAAAAAAATGTGTAATTGAACAAGATTTAAGTTGAAAGGAAAATTGTTGAAAAATGTTTCAGTTCACGTCTAAGTAAAGCTATCCAAATCACAATAGTTGGCCAAAAGTCTGTGCAAGAACTAGGAAAGTGTCCCAATTTCTTAGAAACCATTCAGACATGAAATTCCAATGTTTGACCAATATAAAACACTTATTCAAACTCAACTTGCACAATATGCAGGTAAACTACTACAAATATAGCCTTTACTTGTCAAAAAGGTTGAATGCTAAAAAAATGATAGGTATAAGAAGTGCTACCATTGTTGATAGAATGGGCCACCGCTACTACATCTGCTCCGGCACAAAATGATCTTCCTGTCCCCTATGTCCAATGCATAAATTAAAGATTTAGTTGTTAGGTGCAGAGAAGCAAATGATCAAAGTTATAAAGATGTAAAGTAAACAGAGGAATGAGATGCCAAATAGACACATACAAATCTAATTTAATAAGTTAATCAGAAAAGGACAGATTATTAATAAACCTGTGTTTGAAAGAACAGGAGGTTAGGAAAGGAACCAAAATAAATTTAATTTATAATTAAGTCGGTAAATATCAAAAATATTTTTTCTCGTCACTGGTATGCCATAATATATCATTGGTAATGTATCGGTAAACTAATAGTTATCACATGAGAAAGCTTAAATCATGAAACGAAAAAGAAAGGGAGAAAAGGAATCACAAAAAATGATCCCAAAATTCTAAAACAAAATTTTCAGTCCTAAACAGGAAATAAAATGTTGACTTCTCTATGCGAAAATAATCTATTTGTTCACTCAAGAAACTCGCTGAAGTTTGCTTATTGGTATAGTTTAACTATGCATACATCAAAACTACTACTCCCTCCATTTCAAAAAGAAATCTTTTTTTATATTTTGCACGCTTATTAAGAAGAGTATAACTACTCTAAAATCAAAAACATGCTAGATGATAATTTACCAGTTTAACCCTGATATTTACACTTCATTACTTTACTTGAAACCTTAACACATTTTGTTGCTTCCTCCTTTCTTGGTAAAATTTGCAAAAGTTTTAATTTCTGTGCTAAGTGCTTATTACATTATTCTTTAAACACAAACAGATATGGTTATATTATATATATGTAACTGCAATTGCAAACAAATAAATAAGATGTTTGCCATGCCTGATCAGTGATACCCTTAGCTCATGTGACATATAATATTTCTCACCATGTCCACATATCATAGAATTATTTTTTTAAGGGGGCTGAGTTTCAAATTATATTTTTCCATCTACAAGTCATGTATAAATGTCTATCAAAAAGAGAAACAATACCTTTACAATCAACAGCTGAACTTTAGGATCCTCTTCATAAGCAGTGTAAAGCTTCAGCAATTTCAAAATCTGAAATACCAATGGTAGAATAGGAACGTAAATCTCTAAATTTCTAATATGATATGATATTAAGTTGATCAACATATAGTTTATGACTTTAATTTAATACCACATAAGAATTGATGTAATGTATTATATATCTAATTAATTAAAACGCAGACCTAATTTGATGCTTGCAATTTGGGAAGAAAATTTTGCCTTGTGGATGAAGACGTATAGGAGTTACCCAGACACCAAATATTATCCGACTTGAAAAAAAAAAGCCACTAAAAAGCCATCTCCAAGCCCTTTAATCTATTCAAATTTTCCCATAAGCTGTTTAAAAACATTGCAATATTTTATGCATTTTCTGCCAGAAAATATTGTATAACAACAACGAAGCCTTTGTCCTAAACTTTTGGGGTCAGCTATTTGAATCATTTTCTTCTATTTTGCTCGGTTAAGAACCAACTGTTTTTTCCGCTGGTTGTCGACTGCCTTTGAGGCATGGAGCCAAATAGCGTATAATAACAAAAAAAAGGAAATTATTTCACTCTAAAACACACATAGAACATAGCAATTGCTAATCAACATACTAATCCAATGTTCAAAGAACTCAACTTCACTTATAAAATCTTAAAATGTAAATGGTCCCCAAGCAAGAATCGGCATACCATTTCAGAGGAGAGGGCATTCAACTGCTTAGGCCTGTTCAGAGTCAGTATCCTTGTACACCCCTTCTCTTCTACCAAAACCTAAAATGATAATAGATCTCAAATCATTAGGGTTTTTGAGCGAAGCATGAATTAGGGTTTTATTTGTTTGTTCGAATTGGGGGAGGTACTCATGATCAAATGAAGCCATGGACATGAATTAGGTACCTGATCTGTGTCCACGAAGCTGCCCTTGATTTGGGGAGCTGCCATGGCGAATCAAACTCAAAACGCGCGTCTTGATGAGTTTTGAGACTGAACAACGCAAACCTCGAGGAAAGAAGATATACTGATGGTGTTCTTCGGGTCGGGTTTCACCCGAATCCGAACCGCAGAAACCCGCTATCAAGGGGTTTTAAGTGGATAAATTGTCAAAAAGCCCTTAAAACTTGTGTACAATCAAATGTCTTTTTTGCTCTTGTTAAAAAACCTTTTGGCCCAATCAAAACCTCATCTATACCGGTTGATATCTAAGAAGTTGCCTGTAATATCTAAACAGTTACAATTGTATGTAATATCTAAGCAGTTGTCTGAAATATCCAAGCAGTTGAGGGACATAAATGAAATACAGCCCAAGGAATTTTTCATGAAGATTTTGAACAGTAGGTCCTTCCCAACAGTTTCAAAAATTATAGGGGTTTTTAGACAACTCTCGAGCCGCCCGGTGGTTTTTTGACAATTTACCCTTTTATATTTGAGGGGGGAGAAGGTTTTAATAAAACTAGGGTGAACTAAGTTCAAGTTTGTTTGGCAGCGTAGACTTAAAACCAAGATTTCGTTTAAAGTAGGGATTAAAAAAAGAGTGGCCCGAAATTCTGCGAAGCTCCATTTTTTTGGGTTTTGGAAAAATAAGGTTACAAGTTCTTGAAACTTTTGGAAACCACCGTGGTTTAAGAAACTCTATTTTGATTACCAAATGGGCCTAGGTTAAACTTTTGGAGTTTAGCCTCGAAAGCTAACGAAATCATGCTTTCAAAAACCGAGACCAAAATATTTTCGACCAGTTTTTGTTCCAGGAGCAAAAACAATTAACTATGTTTCAAGTACTTCCAATATAAAGAAGCATCCAAGCTCGGCGCATCCTAACTAAAAGTTCTGTTCCTCAATCCCGCTAAGTATAATCTCGCAATTTCAGACACTTCTATCATTACAGCGCAAAGGTTGACGCACAAAGAACATTTCAGAAATAAATGCATATTTGCACCTTCTTATGAGCTTAAAAAACACGTATATATCATCTTGTTACGAAGCCGTGATTTGAGAAGAATCCAAGTAGGCAGTCTTAACTTTTAATGTAATCATCGACTTCTATATAAAGGGGAACAAATTTAAGGGGTTAATGAGCGAGAAATGGGGCCGCTCTCTTATTACATTAGCTAAGCCTTGTCCAATGAATTCGGAAATGCTTAATATTAGCTAAAAACCATTTAAGTGCCAATTTTCAAACAGAAAATAAAATAAAATAACCTCAACCAAAAGCTAAGGAAAAATTCTCTAATTGATCCTAAGAAGCTGTAATTGCTAGTTTGCACCAAATTAATTTGACTTCGCTGGTGCACTATTTTTATTTAAAGTTTTAAATTTGCACCTACTTGTTATAACTAAGATGAAAATTGTTGACAAAATCAGCTCAAACAATACCAAATTTATACTAAGCTAGCATTCAAGCACTACCCATCATATTTGCCGATAATGCACATCTTAGACACCCAAAACATTATTTACAAAACAAAAATGAAATAAACCATTAATTATCGACTATAACCTAATTTTCATTCGTTCAGTTTACAGCAGATACATTATTCCAAGTCCTACAGTATCACAAGTAAATGATAAGGGTGCAAGCAACACACACTGCTTAAACATCCAGATTTAACTACTGAGAATACATACCATTGAAACTCGCATTATACAGCCTTATTTCATTTTCATGCACAGATTTTCATTTTACGATTCTAGCTCCCGCGATACGTAGCGAACGCAAAGGGCGAAAGCAGCAGCGGAACATGGAAATGCTCGGATCTCTGTGATTCCTTGACCTCGAATATGATGCTCGCATACGGGAAGAATCCCGCGGGGTTATACTTGCCCGTGTTGAAACTAATTCGATAGAATCCCGGTACAGTATAATCCGTGATGCCCAATAGTTGACCGCTTCGACCATCATTATTCGTGACTGAAGAGCCTAAAAGCACCCAAGAATTAGAGTCTCGCTCTGTGAATGATGGGCCCTTTTGGGTGTCTTTCCACATCTCTAAGTGAACATCGATGCCTGATGCAGGATGGCCACGCGCAACATCCAACACGTGCGTTGTGATTGGTGGCCGAGTACGAGTGGAGGTAGCTGAAAGTTCAGGGGGTTTATCTGTAGAGTCCTCAGCATCAGCATTAAGATGTGCTGCAATTATTCCTATACGAGCTTGTTCAGGTGAGAGAGAAATGTAAGGATTAATAAATGTGTTCTTAGGAAAGATGCAAATAAAGAACAATAAGAACTTCAAGGAGCATTATATTGGAATCTACAAACAATTAAAAGATGCCTTTTTTTGCTTATTTTATTGTATGCTACCAGACTGCTTGTATTTAATGTTTAAATAAGGTAAACAGGAAACAAGATTTTTATTTTTAATTTACTTGAAATCAACCCCAAAGACCCTTTGGGGATCGAACTTGCGACCTCTCATATTGGCGAGGAAATTGGTATCAACTGAGCTAAGCCCAGTTGGTGGAAACAAGAAATTTTTGTATGCGCAAATCAAGGTTTGAAATCCAGTTATCAATATTAGTATAGGGCAATCATTTTGGGATCAGGATTGGCCATCTTGACAATATCGGCTATCTCGAATTGAAAAATATCGGTGTTTCTTATTGTTTGAGTAAATAAATTTTAAAAAAAAATCATATAAATAGTTAAAAATAATTTTAAATAGTTTGACACATTTTCTTAGTAGTTAATGATGGCTGGTATGGTTTTTAAAATATGTTCAAAAGATAATTATAAACTTCCTTTTTTGTCTTTTATAGCAATTTATGATGTCCAATAAACCACTAACTCATTTTGAACTCACTAACTCATTCATAAACTTAACACTGAACCACAACAGTCAAGAAAAATGTTTAACCTACCGGGCTTGAAATCCTACCATAATCTACCCAAAAAACAAACACCATGGACCTACTTGTTTGGCACTAGTATCTAGGTGTTGTGGGACCCACCATTTTATCTCCTGTGTAGATTGTGGTAGGATTTCAAGCCCGGTAGGTAAAGTATTACTCAACAATCAATTACTGAACCAATATTAAGGCTTAAAATCACGGTTACGATCTTTGGTATAGGAACTCGCACGATTTTGGTATAGAAACTCGAGCGGTCATTTTTGGAATCATACTCAGCCATTTCAGATCGGGATAGGCCGAGATTTCAAACCATGGGCAAATATTACAACATTGTATTTCTTTCCATGTACACACCTATAAAAATTTTGTACCAATTATAATTTCATCATTCTCCTCTCCTCAGTGCTTCGTCCCACCTTTTTAAAAGGGTTAATCGCCTCTAACACCTATCATGCATGCAAACCTTATTCAGTAGCTATCATTTCTCAATTTAGCACATAATACCAATGGGGTTGGTCAACAAGCAAATTAAATTACTTTTACCCCACAAGTCATACCCAAAACAATTTAGCATCTCTCAATACCACTGGGGTTGGTCAACGAGCAAATTAAATTACTTTTTTCCCCTGCGTCATACCCAAAACAATTTAGCATCGCTCAACTGATTTATTAACATATGACACCTCTAAATAAGTCGATGAAAGTCAAATTTCCTTTCGAAGTCATATCAAGTCAGAACCTCAAGAGTGTTATGTACTAATAAACCAGTTGGGTGATAAGTTCTATAACGACATGAGGGGGTGTTACATGCAATTAACCCTTTTCTGAAATTTTCCTATAGAAGAATTGTGATAACATCATAAAATCCTAGTTTGACTAAATTAAAAGCTGCTACCAAGCCATCCATGCAAATTTTGCCCAAGAGAAACCCAACGAATTTGACGCAAGTCCTCTATGGGGGACAAAGATCTAAAACAGAGGATGAAGCACAGGAAGACAGGAGGGAAGAAAATAATACATGGAGAACAATAAAACCAAAATTAAAAATGAGGATTCCAATTGCTTTTGAACTTTAAGAAGAAACATCGCATGGAAAAGTAATGTGAATATATTAGTAAGTGTTATGTTGTTCATGCAATATTACACAAATCAAATAATTCATTATAAATTTTTCTTTAGTGTTGGAAACAGATGAAGTCTTTCACTTACACTACAAATTCTTCTCTGTTCCTTTATGCAAAATAAATAAATAAATGTAATAGATTAACCGCAGCAAAGCCTCTACATTTAGTTTTTCTCTTCATTTAATTTCAGCTAAAATAATCCTTGTTTTTCTTCATTTAGCTCTCGCAAAGGCATCTCTCCTCTTGATTAAATGAATATCATATCCTTTTTAACTGCAGCAATCATCTTTATTTAGATCTACCCTAGTTCGCATTACTCCAATGCACCATTAACTACAAGTCTACAATCAGGGTCTCCGCTTTACATGAAAAAATCATCTTCCCCTCATTTGATCCTCAATTGGATCTGCCATTAACTACCTATGGGCAAACTCTATTGCAACTATTGTATTCTCAACATTGCGCCCCGAATATAATATGCAAATGAAATTTTATAGTTCAGAAAATTGTGTATTTGTCAGACCATCATAAAAATACTTATTATTTTTAGGAAGCTCATACACTTCACCACTCGAAAGACTTCCAACTAAAACCAGGTTAACTAAGGAAAATATTTGTTTTGTAGGTGTGTACACAAAAAATACCAACATCGGTAGACTTACTGATTGGCACAAATCAAAAGAGCATAATGGCTATACTTTCCAATAAAAACCAGATTATTGAATCACATAAGTCCAGGCACAAGTTGGCATCTTCTAGATTCAACTAGATTCGGGATAAGTATAGAAAAAGGAGGAAAGAGTCAAAGAACTATAATATGTGAAACGAAACCAATATGTCCAATCATCCATAACGACGGGGTTTATGTGAGGTTTGCATTGTTGTTACTTAGGATTAATCACTCGTCATTACGTGGATTGTGGAGATTGATGATGGGGTTCTAGAATCAAATTCTCATCGTCAATGTGAAGTTCTTAATATTATGTGATCATAGAGCACCTCTAAGAATAGCATAGCTTTATGGATCAAAATATTGGGTAAAAACATGTCCAGACAATGAGTGTAACTTAAATAAGAATTTTGAAAAAGATGAATGGCAATACTCAGATTTGAAATGAGTGCATTTGTTAGTGAGAATTAGACGCCATAGAGGATAAAATGATTAAGATGGATATGTTGCAATGGAGGCAGATAAATGTCCAAGTTAGTAAGAGTAACAAACTGTGGTCAATGGAAGCTAAGAATTAAGAGCCATAGGTAGTAGAAACGAGCAAGGGTAGTTCTGGATAGTTAAAAGATATGTTAGCTATTATTTAATTGAGAAGATGGCTATTATAAGAGAATGTTAAAATATAATAAGGAAAAAAAGATTCCTGTACCCTAACCCGAAAGCTCTAGATAAAGGCTTGTTGCTGATGATGCTGGTGCTAGGTTGTCAGCCAGTCAAAAGAAGCTGATTGATTTAGTCTTTCTTTGCACCCGCTTGTGCTACTTAACTGACCCCATTTCTAGGTGGGGGTGGGGTGGGGTGGGGGGAGGATTTTTCCTACTTTTTTCCCTTGGTTTGGGGGTACATGATATAATGAATATTGATAATAGAGCAAGTTTCTGTTATCATTCTCCTTTCAGATTCTTAACGTTGCGGATATCTTTCAGGAAACTAAATCTGAAAAGTACCATAGAATAGCTAGAAAAGCTTTGGGAGAAGTTTTGATGAGTACCTTCAGGTCTACTTGAATGAATGCCAGGTAAAAGTGAAGTTGCTGGAACTCGAGCTTCGGACTTGAAGAGTTTTTCAAGACGCAGTTCAATAATTTTCATCTCCTCATGCGCAGCTATCTCCAGCTCAACAATAGGTCTGTTTGTAAAGCGTTTCTATAAAAAGGTACAATTGACACATTAGTAAGTAAAAATTAGGCATCCTAAGATTAGATTTCAAACTTCGATTTCAAACTTCAATTTCAAATTAAAATAACAATGTATTTTCTCAATGTACAATTAAAATACATTGTTATTTCAAATTAAAATAACAATATTTTCTCAAAAAATATTAAGTACAATAGATATCATCATTAACAATGTATTGAGAACTGGATACTGCTTTGGGCTTTTGGCCAGCTTCTTGAACTGAACAATTAGCTAAAAACCAAATAGAATGAACTATCGCAGCAGCATACATATAATCTAAGGCTAAAGATAACTAAGTTACAAACAGTTAAAACTTTTAAAAGACTCATTCATCAAACTAGGGTTTCAAACTTGCATGTAATGAACAGAAATACAAAAGCAACTAAGAATGCTTAGCAAATTTAATTTCCAGATGCACATAGACACCGAATTTATATAACTAAACCTGAGTCCTTCTCATAGGGAAATATAGTATTTATAAAGTCAAAACCCTGGCTTTTAGAATGCTTACTTAGATAAGACAGTGCACTTGTTAATTTCAATGCAAGATATAAAGGGAAAAAATACCACTCTTCTTTATATACACACTCCCCCTCTCCACTAGCCAGAAACCACAAACCATACAATGTGTGAATTCACAAACCTGACCGATACTTTCATTTAAATTTGAGACTGCATGAGTTACAAATGAGCACACCCGAACTCAACTACTTCGTACATCCAGCATACAGTTCGTCAGCTCTTCATGAGCATAGGAGAAACACTGACTAAAGGCTCTGTCATTTGAACTGTTAAAGTTACCGTTCAAAAGAAATTCCCTCTCCTTTCTCAAAAAAAAAAACCTAGTCAATCGTCGATAATCACGGTACTCAAACAAAAACCAACTCTATGATTTCTCTCTCTTTGTCTTTGTTTCTTTCTTTCCTTTTCAGACGTGGACTTATTAGGCCCGTCTCATTCTCTGTAATTCCTCGATCAGCAAATAACTGGAAATATTAGGTCTCAAATTCACATTACATGATCTAAGACATAAACAAGATCAGCCATTCCTTCAAACATAAAAGTAGCATTTGAACCAAATTCAGGATCCTCCAACAAGAAAATAGAAAGTGATGAATACGGTAAATTTTGATGGATGGAATTTACGGTTAGGCTTGTTCTATGCTCGTCATCATCACAAGCCTTCACACTGATAAACATCCAGTACACAAAGATGAAATAGATACAACGGAAGGGTAGGCCACTGATCCGCCCACCTTTGGTCAAGTATGTATCATTCGAGCTCTCAGTCATGTTACAACAATGGATACAAAACTCCAAATAACATATGCTAAGCATTTGCAAAAGAGTTACTGCTCCATTCTTACATATGAGGTATGTGTTAGCAGCCTATCATCATGAAATAGTTGTAAATTTCATCCGATTATAAACAAACATTCCAGGACCACTATAAATTACACCCTCAACAATCAAGCGTAAATATACAACTTACCTTCAATTCAGCAAGGATTTCTGGTGTGCCTCTCCCAGATGCACATATAAGGAATACATGCCCAAACTTCTCCCTGTAACGAACATTCAACTCCACCAATACCTACAAGAACAATGCAATATCAAAGGTTTATTATTTATGTCAATATCTCACTAGTGATAATAACCCATCCATGGTTTAACGTTCCAAACATCAAAAAAGTTGTAAAATTTGCACTGCTGAGTAATGAGTTGATAAATTTGGTTACTTTTACATGAAGCATAGCTTAATTTCTTAAATATTTGAATCAAATTCATAATAGAAATTAGCAAAAACTAATTGTTTAAGAAAAGCACCTCCATAGTGGAATCGGTAGCAGTTGCAAAAGCAGCAGATTGCTCTTCCTTGCTCCACCTAATCCCATCACCAAACATTCAACAACTACATTCATTTCATCATAAAAAAACACAAATTAAAACCCTAGAGACTAAATTTCTTAACTGTGAAATCGATTTAGACTTGGCCCCAATCTCAGGATGCGCAGCAAACGATTCAAGCCAACCCTTGACATCAACCTAAACAAAAAGAAACAAGCTATCATGTATCAAAATTGAATGAAATTTGATTGGTAAAAGAAAAAAAAGACCTTATTGAACCAAATATCGCGAGCGCATCTGATGGCGTGATCGAGATTGGAGAAAGGGGAAGCAGCCACCATTTCTTTTGCAAATCTCCTGCTCCCTGAGCAACTCAAGAAATCTTCTTCTCTCCATTGAGGTTCCATTTTTTTTTTTCCCTTTTTCCCCAATCTTTTGCGATTCTATCGTTTGTAGTCCACCTTTTAGTAAGCCATTATTCTTTTATTTTGTGTTCTTTGCGTTTGTGTGTTTATATATATATATATATATTAAAAAAAATTCCATATAAACCCTTAAAAACTTATATTTGATTTTAGGGATTTTTTTTATTTTGCCTATCAACTTCATCCATGTTTTCAAAAAACACACAAAACTCTTTATAATTTTAAAAACAACTCCAAATTCTTTGAAATTATCTAAAATAAAGGCATCTCCGTCAACTTTCTATCCAGACCATGCTAATTTTTTGTTATTAGGACATGAAAAGACGAAAATACCCTTCCAACTCATCCTTCTCCTTCCTCCTCAATCCCCAACCCAAAACCCTAAAACCAGATAAGCTCCACATTCTCTTGCTTCACCCTCTCCTCACTCGTCCTCTTTCTCATCTTCTCCTCCTCTTCCTCCCTCGTTTCCAAACCGTGACCCTCCGTCTCTTTGGATCTCCCTCTCTCTCTTCCTCATCCTTTCGCCCTTTTCAAACTTGATGGATGTCCTTTTCGGGTCTCCGTCAGATATTGTCTGCCGTCGATCTCCCGGTGGATTTGGAAGGTGATCTCCCGTTGCGTGTGGATCTCAATGGGTTTGAGGAGATTGGTGATTTGAGGTTGTATGAGAAGTTTGGCGCCGAGTACCTGCAAAGAAGTCCCGGGGTGGTTTGGTACCACCGAGGACCCTCCGACGATCAAGTTAGTAATGATATCCGAGCAGAGTAACGGCTTAGTAGAGTCAAGAATGGCCCCCTTGACCCCTCTGTGATGGGGGTTTATATAGCGGCAGCAGCACGCAGCAGCAGGCGCGAGAATCTCGCCGGCAGTTACGCTCCCGACGTCACGCCCGCGTAAAGAGCGGATAACCCTTTAATGGGGATCGTGATGGCGTGGAACGTGGGATGTTGCTGGCGGAGAATCTGAGCACGGCGAGATTTGCGGAGCGGCGGTTGCGTCTGTGAGCGGTACCGTTGGTCAGTCGGAGGACCGAGGAAGATGGCCTCGGCTGGGGAGCTCGGGAACGAGCGAGAGGGCCGAGGATTCTTGGTCCTGTGGCAGCTCGGGGCGAGCTGAAAGGCCGACGAGGCCAATTTCCAGGGGGCTCTGAGGAGAGCCAGCTTATGCTTGCAGGTTGGGCACAGGGGTGGCCTGGTCGGCCCATGTGGGCCCTTTCTTCTGAGTTCTGGGACACTTCATCTGCCACGTGTCCTGATCTGAGGCGTTGCCAATATAGAGCATCATCATTAGCCCCCCACTCTTGTCCCAACCAGCTGGCGGGTCGGGTCAAGAGTGGACTGTCGGGCCGCCCGGGGAGAGCTCCCTTCTAAGATTTCGTTGGGACGCGTGTTCATATCAGATTTTTGCATTTTCATACCGCCCAATTTTTATCACATTGCATATCGGTAGATACTCTTGAGCCGTGTTTGCTAGTCAATTGCAGGATACAGGTTCTCGGCTCTAAACGGTGATATTCATGGAAAAACACGACAAAACCCGGGTTCCTGCCAACCACAGATAAAACACGGATCTCCGCTCTTTATCCGTCTGTTGCCACACACCAGTTTAAGAGACAAAATGGCAAATCGATGTCGTTTTCATGCATAAGGCTCAATGGCAACACAAGATCCAAGAAATCTACGCGGAGCTCGAGGAAATCATGACTAAAAGATCCACATCAAATCATCTAGTGCTCAACAGAAATTCTGGAAAAATCGTGAAGCAAATATGAGAAAAATCATATGCCAGAATAAAGGACACAGCAAACCAGGGAAGCACCAAAAATGCCATGCCCTAATTCAACTATACGGCCGCGGAACCGCGGCCAATTGGGGGTCTAGGCCGCGGTTCCGCGGCCATACTGGCGTCGCAGTTGTCCAATCTTCAGGGGTATTTTGGTCTTTCTATGTACAGGCAGAATTTTGCCCTAGATTTCCATTTCCCTGCCTATAAATAGCCCAGAACCTTGTGAAGCCAAGGGTGCATAATATTGTATTTTTCTAGGTTTAGAATACTTGTTTCTTCTTCCTCTTCTCATCTCTTCTCCATTGAAAATCTTGTAGTGAGCTTTTGTGAGTGAAGAATGATGAATAAAGAAGAACCGTTTACTTATCATGCTTGTCTTGTTCTTTAGTTAACTTGTTAATTGTTGTAATTTTCATTTGATAACTTAGTTGTTGTTATTTCTTGTTGTTTCTTTCTTTCTCTTTTTCTTTATCCTTAAAACAACCATGATGCTTACGCTTGATCCTTGCCAAGGTGAGGTCGCAAATAGCTAGTTGTTATCTCCTAATCTCCTTCTTTCTATCTTCCTCTTTTGTTTTGTTTTCTTTTCATTATGATGTGTGAGTAGTTTCATACTTGTTAGGGTAGGATAAGGGAAGTTTGAGAGAAGGAAATCTCTCTCACTCTTTCCTTACCCAACATCTTAAATCGACTCCCGTTAATTGAACCACAATCCGCTCCTTACGGCACCCTATCCTACATGATAGGGGTGATTCCGTAGTGAGACCGGTTGTGGTTGAATTAACCGGAGGTTATGGCTAAGAGCCAAGAACGGACGGACAAGCACCAAAAGGAAGAACTTAAGCGTTGGAAAGCCTAGCTTATACTCGCAAGTTCCTTCCTAGTCGTGCTAATCCCCGTTGTTGCCGATTACCGTAACACCGATATTAAGAGTGGCAATGAAAGAAGTGAGGGACTCCTAACTCAAACTAACCTAATCCTAACCCTAACAAGCTCTCTTTACATATCATTTTACCACTTAGATAATCACAAACAAATCTGGAAAACTGGACTTAACTCGTTAAAGCACATAGAAAAAGATTCCCATCTCCCTGCGGACGACCCGTACTCAACCGGCTAGCTACAAGCGAAACCGTCTTGATTGCGGTAATTAACTAAACTTGAACACGCAGAATCTCTACCAATCAAATGGCGCCGTTGCCGGGGAGACGGTAGTTTATTTCTTTGTGTATTTTCGGGTTAACTTGTGAATATAAATATAACCAAAACAAAAAAAATATATACTTTGTAAAAAATCATTTTGTTATTTTTGATTAGTTTTTGTGCTAGTGTGCAGGAAAATACGAAGTTCGAGTTCGGTGCCCAAGACGTG
The DNA here is from genome assembly GCA_030015575.1 of Agapanthus africanus. Classification (NCBI taxonomy): domain Eukaryota; kingdom Viridiplantae; phylum Streptophyta; class Magnoliopsida; order Asparagales; family Amaryllidaceae; genus Agapanthus; species Agapanthus africanus. The sequence continues at coordinate 859,900,360 of JASDDO010000024.1, read as the reverse complement.
GGATAATACGAAATTCAAGTTCAGTGCCAAAGACGTGGGAAGATAGACCCACATTTCGCGGCTACACTGCGACGGATCAAAACGAAGCAAACGGTCTACTGTAAGATTCTGGAGCAGTTCCAGTGAACAAATCAAGATTCAGGACATACAGATAAGAAGAGAACACCAAAAGAAGCCCAAAACAGAAAACTGAAGCCCCAACTCCCCAGTACTGCCGCGGAACCGCGGCATAAGCAAGCTTAGGCCGCGGAACCGCGGCATAAGCAAGCTTAGGCCGCGGAACCGCGGCCGTTTAAGGGATTCAGTGTGCCAAAATTTTTGGGTGAGTCTCTCTTATCTCTCCCACTCCTCTGGACTCCAATAAACTGTGTTTTCTGCAGCATTCTTTGCGCAAATTCTCTTCCCCCTTCCAATAAACTGTTCTTGTGCAGGATTCTTTGCGCCGCGCTAAAAATAAAAATTGTTTGCAGTTGATTTGTTACCGCTTTGCATTCATTAATACGGACTTAAGGGGCTTGAAACCATTTCAGATTGGGTGGGGATTTCATCACCCTTCCCAGGACCCCAGAAATCACAAAAAGCATATGCATTGACCATTGTTAAATTAAAAAATACTAGACTCAGCCCTAAGGACTTCGCGCTCATTAGGACAGAGGACTAATTACAGGCATCGGCCGTTTATCCTATCCTGACTTTGCGGTGTCTAGGCAAGTGTGACGAAGGCAAGTGGTTATTTAATTAAGGAACTTCGCGAAAGCGTTGGACAACCTCCCACTTACCTGGCACTTATCTGGCCGCAATTGGCGGAGAAGAGGCAGTTTGAGGTCCTGTTTCTAGTTCTTTGGAACAGTTAGGAGCTGTCTAGTTGACTTAGGTGACCACTAGATCTAGGTGTGATTGTGCATATCTTGTTTGTGATTGCTTAAAGCCGTAAGTCCGTACATATTTCTGTAAAGCTCTTTCTAAAAAAAAAAAAAGAAAAAAAATCAAAAACTTTTATAAAAACTTGCCCTTTGTCGCCAAAATCCATTTTTCACCCACCACCCATCGCCTTTCTCCATTGACGTTTTCTTACCCTCACCTTCTCCGCTTTGACTATACTAAACTCGTTTAGTGTATGTCCGCTTGGACTCGGGACACTAGCGCCCGCCTAGTCCGCGTTACGTTAGTCGCTACCGACTACGCGATCGACTCAGACGTCGAAACTCCGTCCACTCCTCTTTCACCTTTACCTTTGCCGGCCAACTCCGACGTTGACCGGAATTCTGTTCATACATCTTCACCTTCACCATCACCAACCTCTTCTTCCGCGATGTCAGGATTTAATCCGAACATCTCTTTGACTACCCCTGGATTGGCTCCACCTCCTACGGAGACCAATAACCCACCACCACCGCCTGTTGTAGCGCCGCAGCGAATCGCGCTCCAGGATCGTTTCTATCCCACCCGTTCTGCACTTCCCACCTGCCTTTCTCTTCCACCGGCCAATGGGGATAATTTTGAAATTAAGCCCCACTTCATCAACATGCTTCCAAGATTTCATGGGCTCGAATCTGAAGATGCCTATATCTTCATCAATAAATTTCAAAACGTTTGTGCCATGATGAAGAATACCCAACTGTCGGACGATGCTATACGCCTACGGGTCATTCCGTTCACTTTATGCGATCTTGCTGAAAAATGGCTGTATAGCACCGCTTCCCACTCCATAACCAGTTGGGACGAGTTTGTAAAAGCGTTTCTCAAAAAGTTCTATCCGAATCATAAAACCGCAAGGATTCGCAATGAAATCAACCAATTCTCTCGGCTTCCTTCTGAACCCTTCTGGAAGTGCTTTGACTGGTACACAGACCTTCTTGTTCAGTGTCCTCACCACGGTATAGAGAAATGGCAACTTTGCCAAACCTTATACGAGGGCCTGAACCCAGCAACGAAGCAGTTGTTGGAAACCATCTGTCAGGGCCACTTCCTATCCAAATCTGACGAGGAAGCATGGCAATTCTTTGACGACCTTGCGGAGCAAACGCTACAATGGGAGAGCACCAGACCGACTTCTTCTTCTTCTACTTCCACTTCTACCGGTCAGTCTAGGGTAGGAATTCACCAACTTGACGTCTCTATTGCGATGAAATCTGAAATGGCTGCAATAACGAGAAAGCTTGAAGCGATAGAGAGCAAATTCTCTTCTCCTGCTCCTACCCCTGTTCTTCCCCTTCGTACCATCTGCGCTTGTTGTTCCGATCCTTCTCACTTGACCGAAGAGTGTCCTTACAATCCACCATCGCAAGGACAGGATCAGGTTAATGCTGCATTCCAGCAAAGACCGAGGAATGATCCATACTCTTCCACCTACAATCCCGGTTGGAGGAACCACCCCAATTTCGCCTGGAATCAGAATCAGAATCAATTCCAAGGCAACAATTTCCAAAGGGCCCCTCCGCCGCAACAACAAGCGCAACAACAAACTCAACAGCAGTTTCAGCAACCCTTCCAACCCCAACCTTTCCAAAATCAGACGAACAACTTTGCACCCAACAATTCTTTTCCACCAAACAACTTTGTTCCGTCAAACAACGATAAGATTTCCTCGCTCGAACGAAGTCTGGAGGCGTTCGTCAAACAATCGACTCAATCCACCGCAAACATCCAGTCTTCCATTCAGTCCTTAGTGCAACACACTGCCGCTCACGGGCAAAGCATCAAAACCATCGAGGCCCAGATTGCACAACTGAATGCGGCCTTAAGCGAGCGAGAGAAGGGGAAGCTCCCGTCCCAACCACTCCCAAATCCCGGTCACCCACAGAATGTACATGTTGCTCTTGAACAACAGAATCATAATGTGAGTGCCGTGACCACATTGAGATCGGGAAGGATGCTGCAAAACAACATCGGCACACGGATCAATGATGACACCCCGGCCGCTTCTTCTTCTTCTTCTTCTTCTCCTGCTTCTTCGTCTTCTGAGCCTATTCTCCATCCTTCGAAAGGCTCTCCTTCTTCTTCTTCTTCTGCTCTGAACGGACCCGCCTCTCACTCCACGAAAACACCTGTTCTGGGATCCGTTCCGACTCCACAATCTCCTCCACTAGCATTAGACTCAACCAATTTTAAAAATGTCCCATTTCCAAACCGGTTGAGGTCTAATAAACAAAATCCTCAAATGGAGAAGATTCTGGAGTTATTTAAGCAGGTTAACATTAACATTCCTCTTTTAGATGTTGTCCAACAAGTCCCGTCCTACGCGAAAATCTTAAAGGACTTGTGCACGAAAAAGAGGAAGTCTCAGGTACCCAAGAAAGTTTTCTTGGCTAGTGCTGTAAGTGATGCCCTTACCCAATCTTTACCACAAAAACAGAAGGACCCTGGCTGTCCTACGATTTCTATTACCATTGGGGATAAGAACATCAACCGCGCACTATTAGATCTTGGTGCCAGTGTTAACCTGCTTCCGTACTCAGTATACGAGCAATTAGGCGTAGGAGAGCTGAAACCCACGCACTGCACTCTCCAAATGGCCGACCGATCGATCACCCACCCTAGGGGTGAGCTAGAGGATGTGTTAATCAAAGTAGGGGACTTCATATTCCCCATTGACTTCATTGTATTAGACACACAGCCTGTAGCTAACCCCCGGAATCAAATTCCGGTGATACTCGGTCGCCCATTCCTTGCAACCTCAAATGCCGTGATCAATTGTCGCAATGGTTCGATGAACCTATCTTTTGGAAATATGACGATTGAACTCAACATTTTTAGGTTGGGGAATCAGCCCTCCGAACCTAATGCTCATATACTGGACGTCTGCTCGATCCAGGAGATCACCCCAGAAGAATGTGAATTCGAGGAGTTTCTGTTTGATCACGATAATCTTGACGCCACTAGTGCGTTCCTCCTCGAACCTGCTGCTGTTTCTGCGCCCGACAACGACTACGAGTGTTTCACGTTCTCCAACGATCTTAGCCGCTCACCACCCGAGTTTGAATCCTTCGAATTTCCGGATGAGTTACCTGAACCATCCGACTCGGTCGCTTACACTCGTTTTGAACCTTTGCTGGAATCTTTTGAGTTCGAGACCGTTTCACCAATCTTGCCTTCCATCATTTCACCTCCAACGCTCGAACTCAAGCCTTTGCCGTCTCACCTTAAGTACGCTTACTTAGGTGAGAACGAGACCCTTCCTGTCATCATCTCGGCTTCTCTAGCTCCAGAGCAAGAGAAAGCCCTTCTCACGGTCTTGCACAGCAACAGGCAAGCTTTTGGCTGGTCCATGGCGGACATCAAGGGGATTAGTCCCCTGATTGTTGAACATCACATTCATCTGATGGATGATGCCAAACCAGCCCGGGATCCACAAAGACGGTTCAATCCAGTCATGAAAGAGGCTGTGAAGAAGGAGATCGTAAAATGTCTAGATAGTGGTATCATTTACCCTATCTCTGATAGCCAGTGAGTTAGCCCCATTCATGTTGTCCCCAAGAAGTCGGGCATCACGGTCATAACTAACGAGGCGAACGAGTTAATCCCTACTCGCACCCAAACTGGGTGGCGAGTATGCATTGATTACAGAAAACTCAACGCCGCAACGCGGAAGGACCACTTTCCGCTACCTTTCATTGAACAAATGCTTGAACGATTGGCTGGACACGAGTACTACTGCTTTCTAGATGGCTACTCCGGCTATAATCAAATTCCCATCGCCGAAAAAGACCAGGACAAGACCACTTTCACTTGTCCTTTCGGCACGTTTGCATATCGTCGCATGCCCTTTGGGTTATGCAATGCGCCCGCTACCTTCCAGCGGTGTATGATGGGAATATTCTCAGACATGGTGGAAAAATTTCTGGAGATTTTCATGGATGATTTCTCCATCTTTGGCGATTCCTTCAACGAGTGTTTGCTGCATCTTGACGCTGTCCTTACCCGATGTAAGGACAAGAATCTCACTTTGAATTGGGAGAAGTGCCACTTCATGGTGCGCGAAGGTATTGTCTTAGGACACATCATCTCGCAAAATGGCATAGAGGTTGACAAAGCAAAGATTGAGGTCATTTCCAATCTACCTCCTCCCCGATGCGTCAGAGATATCCGAACCTTCCTTGGCCATGCCGGTTTTTATAGACGGTTCATCAAGGACTTTAGCAAGATTGCTAGGCCCTTGACTCTTTTGCTGGCCAAGGATACGCCATTCGACTTCAACTCGAGCTGTGTGACTGCATTCGAGTCATTGAAAAGCTCACTCACTTCTGCTCCCGTTCTTTCTTCGCCTGACTGGACGCACCCATTTAAGATTATGTGCGATGCATCCGACTTTGCCATTGGTGCTGTCCTTGGACAACACATCAACAAGATGTCGCACGTAATCTATTATGCGAGCCGAACCCTGAACGACGCCCAACTCAATTATACAACAACTGAGAAGGAATTCTTGGCTGTTGTATTTGCTTTAGAAAAGTTCAGGCCTTACCTCATCGGCTCTCCAGTCATTGTCTACACAGACCATTCTGCTCTGTTCCATCTTTTTGCGAAGAAAGATGCAAAATCTCGGTTAATACGTTGGATCCTCTTGCTTCAAGAGTTTGACCTTGTCATTAAGGACAAACGAGGATGTGAAAACGTAGTTGCCGACCATCTCTCACGACTTCCTTCTTCGCCTTCGCTTCCAATTCCGATCAACGACGTTTTCCCGGATGAACAGCTCTTGACAGTATCTTACGAACCCTGGTTCGCAGATATTGTGAACTATTTGGCCACGGGATTACTACCGACTGAATGGTCAAGTCAGGACAGACTTCGCTTCTTATCCGAAGTAAAACACTTTTACTGGGACGAACCATATTTGTTCAAGTACTGTCCCGACCAGATTATTCGTCGGTGTGTCCCTGACGAGGAATTCAAGAGTGTGCTGTCATTTTGCCACGATCAAGCGTGTGGCGGGCATTTTGGCCCCAGAAAGACAGCTGAGAAGATCTTGCAATGTGGTTTCTACTGGCCACAACTCTTCAAAGATGCTCATGACTATTGCAAGACTTGCTCCCGGTGCCAACACTTGGGCCGGATATCCCGGAGGAACGAGATGCCGCTCCAACCAATCTTGGTTGTGGAGATTTTCGATATTTGGGGGATAGATTTCATGGGGCCGTTTCCCAGCTCTTTTGGGAACTTGTACATCCTTCTCGCTGTTGATTACGTCTCTAAATGGGTCGAGGCTGTGCCCAGCCGGACTAACGACAACAAGGTTGTCGTTAGGTTTCTTAAGGAAAACATTTTTTCCCGGTTTGGGCACCCCCGAGCGATCATTAGCGACAATGGAAGTCATTTCTGCAATAAGACTTTCGAGGCCTTGATGCGGAAATATTCCATTAATCACAAGCTCTCTACGCCCTACCACCCCCAAACATGCGGGCAGGCCGAAGTTTCAAATCGGCAAATCAAGCAGATACTGGAGAAAACGGTTTCCAAGAACCGTAAGGATTGGTCGCTGAAACTCACTGATGCCCTTTGGGCATTTTGAACCGCTTATAAGACCGACCTTGGCATGTCTCCCTATCGGCTTGTGTACGGAAAAGCCTGCCACCTACCTGTCGAAATAGAGCATCGCGCATTTTGGGCGATAAAAGAGCTGAATTTGTCTCTCGAAGATACGGGCAGCCATCGGAAGCTGCAGCTGAACGAACTGAGCGAGCTTAGGGATGAGGCTTACGATAACGCGGTTGTCGTTAAGAACCGAATGAAGGTGTTTCACGATAAACACCTTTTGCGCAAAACTTTCGTACCTGGTGAGCAGGTACTGCTTTACGACACCCGACTTCACTTCTTTCCAGGAAAGCTCAGATCTCGCTGGAAAGGGCCGTATTTTGTGCGGAATGTGTATCCGCATGGCGCTGTGGATTTGGAAAATCCAAAGGATGGTTCATTTTTCAAAGTGAACGGACACCGACTTAAACCGTACCTTAGCGCCGAACCAACAGAGGAGCTCCTGTTCTTACAGGAGCCGGTTTACCCTGCATGATCTTCCTCTGCCTACCTCCAAACTTCGGTTATCCAACCAAGAACAAGTGGACACTGTTCCAAATAAGTTTGGGGGTATGTATATACCATTTTGTACATTTTTTGTGGATATTCTTTTTTCTTTTTCTTTTTCTTAAAACCAAAAACAAAATAAAAATTTGTGTGTATACCTAACCGACAATTTTGACCCTTCAAATGATCTCTTCATGCAATGACAGTGAGGACACTGTCCAGTTTAAGTTTGGGGGTACGCTCGGTACGCATTTCTTACCTTCGCATTCATATGTATATTTTGCATCTGCATATTTAAATCCATAAAATCCATAAAAATCTGAAAATTTTCTAAAAACATAAAAACTTTTTTGTCAAGTTAGCTAGTGGGAGGACTCTGATTCAACATTTCGACGGTTTGGTTTGATAAGATAAGAATAACTAAATCTTATGTTTAGATTTTGAAAACCTGAAAGATAGCTCTCCTTTGAAGTTAACTATAGCTGATATACGTCTTTACATCACACTACACGTGTCGTGAGTTTTGGAAATTAGATGACAAGTCTTTTTATGTCTAAAAACTTTTAAATGGATAAATGATTTTCTGAGGATCAAATAGGTTTGTTCGGAAATAAGTAATATCAAGAATAGTTTATGAAGTGAAGTGAATATGAAGGAATGTTATTGATGACTTAATTGGAACTAAGTCTGAAAAATAACCCATCCGAAACTTGATTGGAATGATTACACACCAAAAAACCACTAAACACGTCTTTTATCCAAAAAAATAATTGAACTGCCGGTTATATCTCCGTTCGTATTGAATCATCATGATTTTCACGCCAAACTGTCTTTTGTTTTTGGACCTAGGTAACTTGAGTAATTAAGTCCGCTGGGGTGTCTCTTCACCTAATGCCCTAAAACCAACTGGTTTGGGTGCATTGGCCCAAAACTCGCTAAGAAGCCTAGAAAGTCCAGTTTAAAACAAAGTCAAGCAAGTGTTCTCTCCGAGTTAAAATTCCTAACGGTTCTTTGTGTGAGAATAATCTTGATAAAAGACAGGCTTTTATAAAAAATTTAGCGGAGATATGAAGGTTTTATTCTATGATAAAGACTATTGCACGTTCACAGAGATGTGTATGAAATGAAAACAGGAAAAAGGTGGAGTGAAAAATAAGACCTAGTTTCCTTTTAAGGAAGATAGAAATTCTGAAGTTGAAACCCTACTGAAAAACGAAACTTGAAAAATGCTTAACTCTTTATAAAACTTATGTGATCCTTTTAAAATTGTTATCTGGGCTTTATTGTGTGACATAATGACTTTATTCGACCTTTCGGGAACTTAACGACACTATTTGCACTGCACGTAAAGACATATAAAATCTGTAGTTAAATAAGAAGCGAGGTGTGAAAAATAAAGGTTCGATAGTCTAGACTTAGGATAATAGAATTGTTATTTTCTGAAACAAAACTTTAGGGTTTGAATCTTAGTTATTTTACAAAACTAACTTGACCGGATTTTGTGGGTGTAATCCGCTGAAAACCCTCAGGAGACAACACTCCTCCTACTAGGGACACCTAGAGGTTTAACGGCTTGTTGCACGTGCTCAGTGCAATCGCGTTCCCTGCGAAAGTGAGGTTAGGAAATTTTTTGTGAATAAATTGGCTTTGCTCGGGACGAGCAAATGATAAGTTTGGGGGTATTTGTTCATATCAGATTTTTGCATTTTCATACCGCCCAATTTTTATCACATTGCATATCGGTAGATACTCTTGAGCCGTGTTTGCTAGTCAATTGCAGGATACAGGTTCTCGGCTCTAAACGGTGAAATTCATGGAAAAACACGACAAAACCCGGGTTCCTGCCAACCACAGATAAAACACGGATCTCCGCTCTTTATCCGTCTGTTGCCACACACCAGTTTAAGAGACAAAATGGCAAATCGATGTCGTTTTCATGCACAAGGCTCAATGGCAACACAAGATCCAAGAAATCTACGCGGAGCTCGAGGAAATCATGACTAAAAGATCCACATCAAATCATCTAGTGCTCAACAGAAATTCTGGAAAAATCGTGAAGCAAATATGAGAAAAATCATATGCCAGAATAAAGGACACAGCAAACCAGGGAAGCACCAAAAATGCCATGCCCTAATTCAACTATACGGCCGCGGAACCGCGGCCAATGGGGGGTCTAGGCCGCGGTTCCGCGGCCATACTGACGTCGCAGTTGTCCAATCTTCAGGGGTATTTTGGTCTTTCTATGTACAAGCAGAATTTTGCCCTAGATTTCCATTTCCCTGCCTATAAATAGCCCAGAACCTTGTGAAGCCAAGGGTCCATAATCTTGTATTTTTCTAGGTTTAGAATACTTGTTTCTTCTTCCTCTTCTCATCTCTTCTCCATTGAAAATCTTGTAGTGAGCTTTTGTGAGTGAAGAATGATGAATAAAGAAGAACCGTTTACTTATCATGCTTGTCTTGTTCTTTAGTTAACTTGTTAATTGTTGTAATTTTCATTTGATAACTTAGTTGTTGTTATTTCTTGTTGTTTCTTTCTTTCTCTTTTTCTTTATCCTTAAAACAACCATGATGCTTACGCTTGATCCTTGCCAAGGTGAGGTCGCAAATAGCTAGTTGTTATCTCCTAATCTCCTTCTTTCTATCTTCCTCTTTTGTTTTGTTTTCTTTTCATTATGATGTGTGAGTAGTTTCATACTTGTTAGGGTAGGATAAGGGAAGTTTGAGAGAAGGAAATCTCTCTCACTCTTTCCTTGCCCAACATCTTAAATCGACTCCCGTTAATTGAACCACAATCCGCTCCTTACGGCACCCTATCCTAAATGATAGCGGTGATTCCGTAGTGAGACCGGTTGTGGTTGAATTAACCGGAGGTTATGGCTAAGAACCAAGAACGGACGGACAAGCACCAAAAGGAAGAACTTAAGCGTTGGAAAGCCTAGCTTATACTCGCAAGTTCCTTCCTAGTCGTGCTAATCCCCATTGTTGCCGATTACCGTAACACCGATATTAAGAGTGGCAATGAAAGAAGTGAGGGACTCCTAACTCAAACTAACCTAATTCTAACCCTAACAAGCTCTCTTTACATATCATTTTAACACTTAGATAATCACAAACAAATCTGGAAAACTGGACTTAACTCGTTAAAGCACATAGAAAAAGATTCCCATATCCCTGCGGACGACCCGTACTCAACCGGCTAGCTACAAGCGAAACCGTCTTGATTGCGGTAATTAACTAAACTTGAACACGCAGAATCTCTACCAATCAACGCGTCCCCGGGCTGTCGGCTGCCTTTTCTGCCAGCAAATCAGGGCGAAATCTCTGCATTTAAGGAAGGTGCGCCGGTTCGTGCATCCCGTCACTGAAGCGACGGTCTGCGTGTCAAGCGTCGGTTTGCCGACGCGACGTGTGCAGACCTGCGGCGTCTGTTGGGCAGGAGGATGCCTGCTAGGGATGCGCCGAGCAGGAAGGAACTCGGCGGCCTCACGATGAGGGCTTCAGACCATCAGCGTCTGATGGGAAGGAGGATGCCCGCCGGGGATGCGTCGAGCAGGAAGGAACTCGGTGGCCTCGCGATGAGGGCTTCAGACCATCAGCGTCTGATGGGCAGGGGATGCCCGCTGGGGATGCGCCGAGCAGGAAGGAACTCGGCGGCCTCACGATGAGGGCTTGAGATCCTCAGCATCTGATGGGTAGGAGGATGCCCGCTGGGGATGCGCCGAGCAGGAAGGAACTTGGCGGCCTCACGATGAGGGCTTCAGACCATCGGCGTCTGATGGGCAGGAGGATGCCCGCTGGGGATGCATCGAGCAGGAAGGAACTCGGCGGCCTCGCAATGAGGGCTTGTGATACTCAGTATCTGATGGGCAGGAGGATGCCCGCTGGGGATGCGCCGAGCAGGAAGGAACTCGGCGGCCTCACGATGAGGGCTTGAGATCCTCAGCATCTGATGGGCAGGAGGATGCCCGCTGGGGATGCGCCGAGCAGGAAGGAACTCGGCGGCCTCACGATGAGGGCTTGAGATCCTCAGCATCTGATGGGCAGGAGGATGCCCGCTGGGGATGCACCGAGCAGGAAGGAACTCGGCGGTCTCACGATGAGGGCTTTGATCCTTGACACTGGAGGGGCCGTGAGAGGCCTGCGAAGGATGGCCGAGCAGGGTAGCTGCTAGGTGCCTCTTGGTGAGGGCATTGATCCTTGACGCTGGAGGGGCCCTGAGAGGCCTGGGAAGGATGGCCGAGCAGGGTAGCTGCTCGGTGCCTCTTGGCGAGGGCTTTGATCCTTGACGCTGGAGGGGCCGTGAGAGACCTGCGAAGGATGGCTGAGTAGGGTGGCTGCTCGGTGCCTCTTGGCGAGGGCTTTGATCCTTGATGCTGGAGGGGCCCTGAGAGGCCTGCGAAGGATGGCCGAGCAGGGTAGCTTCTCGGTGCCTCTTGATGAGGGCTTTGATCCTTCACGCTGGAGGGGCCGTGAGAGGCCTGCGAAGGATGGCCGAGCAGGGTAGCTGCTCGGTGCCTCTTGGCGAGGGCTTTGATCCTGAAGGATAGTCGAGCGAGGGATCCTCAGGCTTGACTGCCTCTGGGAGGGCTTTCTGATCCCCAGCGTTGCGGTAGGGAAGCAACCCGCCCGAGATAGCCGAGTGAGGGATCCTCGGGCTCGACTGCCTCTGAGAGGACTTTCTGATCCCTGGCGTTGCGGTAGGGATGCTACCCGCCAGGGATAGCCGAGCGAGGAATCCTCGGGCCCGACTGCCTCTGGGAGGACTTTCCGATCCCTGACGTTGCGGTAGGGATGCTACCCGCCAGGGATAGCCGAGCGAGGGATCCTCGGGCCCGACTGCCTCTAGGAGGACTTTCCGATCCCTGGCGTTGCGGTAGGGATGCTACCCGCCAGGGATAGCCGAGCGAGGGATCTTCGGGCCCGACTGCCTCTGGGAGGACTTTTTGATCCCTGGCGTTGCGGTAGGGATGCTACCTGCCAGGGATAGCCGAGCGAGGGATCCTCGGGCTCGACTGCCTCTGGGAGGACTTTCTGATCCCTGGCGTTGCGACAGGGAAGCTACCCGCCAGGGATAGCCGAGCGAGGGATCCTCGGGCTCGACTGCCTCTGGAAGGACTTTCTGATCCCTGGTGTTGCGGCAGGGAAGCTACCCGCCAGCGAGGGATCCTCGGGCTCGACTGCCTCTGGGAGGACTTTCTGATCCCTGGCGTTGCGGCAGGGAAGCTACCCGCCAGGGATAGTCGAGCGAGAGATCCTCGGGCTCAACTGCCTCTGGGAGGACTTTCAGATCCCTGGCGTTGCGATAGGGAAGCTACCCGCCAGGGATACCCGAGCAGGGTAGCTGCTGGGCTGCCTCTTAGTGAGGGCTTAGATCTTTAGCGGTGGAGGGGCCGTAGGAGGCCTGCTAAGGATAACCGGGCAGTAAAGCTGCGCGGTTGTCTCTTGGCGAGGGCTTTAATCCCTGGCATTGCGAGTAGGGAAGCTACCGGCTAGGGATAGCCGAGCAGGGAAGCCGCTCACCCGCCTCTAAGGAGGACTTTGATCCTTAGCGTTAGAGGGGCCGTAGGAGGCCTGCTAAGGATAACCGGGCAGTAAAGCTGCGCGGTTGCCCCTTGGCGAGGGCTTTGATCCTTGGCGTTGCGAGTAGGGAAGCTACCGGCCAGGGATAGCCGAGCAGGGAAGCCGCTCGGCCGCCTCTAAGGAGGACTTTGATCCTTAGCGTTGGAGGGGCCGTAGGAGGCCTGCTAAGGATAACCAGGCAGTGAAGCTGCGCGGTTGCCTTAGCCCCCCACTCTCGTTCCGATTTATTTTATGGGTCGGGTCGAGAGTGGACTGCTTGATTCTCTCTGTGCGGCTTGGCGCTGGTAATTCCTTATGGTGGATTGTTCGGGGACGGCACGGCGTTCTTGTTGTCGCGCTTTGAGTACGAGTTTATTCGGCAGGTCTTAGCGCGGAGCTGTGGGGCGCCCAGCGGGCCTCAGAGAGTATCGGCCCGTGAGACCTGTAGCCATAGGACGTAGCCTGCCGGTGGTCAGCCGTGCCGACGAGGGCAGAGTCTCCTGGAGGCGGAGGAGCAGCGATCTGGGGCCATGTAGCCGGTCTATTCGGCCGGCGAGGGCGTTGATGACGGTCGCCGAAGGAGGTTCATCCGAGCCTCTGGTGAGGGGGAGGCGGCGGCTGGTATCTGGATCTTCAGGGTGATCGCTTGCCATGTGGATGGAGATCGGAAGGCCAACTTTATTTTTTGTGGAGTTTCGTTTCCCACAGACGGCGCCAACTAATGGATGTCCTTTTCGGGTCTCCGTCAGATGTTGTCTTCCGTCGATCTCCCGGTGGATTTGGAAGGTGATCTCCTGTTGCGTGTGAGTCTCAATGGGTTTGAGAAGATTGGTGATTTGAGGTTGTATGAGGAGTTTGGCGCCGAGTACCTGCAAAGAAGTTCCGAGGTGGTTTGGTACCACCGAGGACCCTCCGACGATCAAGTTAGCAATGATATCCGAGCAGAGTAACGGCTTAGTAGAGTCAAGAATGGCCCCCTTGACCCCTCTGTGATGGGGGTTTATATAGCGGCAGCAGGCGCAAGAATCTCGCCGGCAGTTACGCTCCCGACGTCACGCCCGCGTAAAGAGCGGATCGCCCATTAATAGGGATCATGATGGCGTGGAACGTGTGATGTTGCTGGCGGAGAATCTGCGCACGGCGAGATTTGCGGAGCGGCGGTTGCGTCTGTGAGCGGTACTGTTGGTCGGTCGGAGGACCGACGAAGATGGCCTCAGCTGGGGAGCTCGGGAACGAGCGAGAGGGCCGAGGAGTTTTGGTCTTGTGGCAGCTCGGGGCGAGCTGAAAGGCCGAGGAGGCCAATTTCCAGGGGCTCTGAGGAGAGCCAGCTTGCGCTTGCAGGTTGGGCACAGGGGTGGCCTGGTCAGCCCTCGTGGGTCCTTTCTTCTGAGTTCTGGGACACTTCATCTGCCACGTGTCCTGATCTGAGGCGTTGCTAATATAGAACATCTCAAAACTCATCTTCGGCGACCCTTTCCCTCCCCCTCAATCCCCCTATTGAACCCCCCAATTCATCGCTCTGGATCTTGCAGAGCAAATGGGAGAAGATTGATGAGGCTTTCAGGACCATTTTGGTCTTTTCAAGCTCCTAACACTTAATATTGGATGCAAAGTTGATTAAAATGTCCTTTTTAGATAAGTTAATATGGTTGGTGTTGTTTTTAGAAATAACAACTATTTGGTGGGTTTTTTTGAAAGTATTAAAGAATTTGGTGGTAAAAATAAAAAATAAACCCTTGATTTTATTTAAAAAATTATATGATATAACTTGCAATAAAAGAATTTATATGAGATAACGGGCAATGCCATGGACCTCAGCTAATTCGCCGCTCGGGATGTAAAGATAAAACAGGAGGATGCCTTACAATCGAGGCTAAATGAGTACTGGATGTGAAGCCTTACAGGTCATTTAATATATGCACAAGTACATCAGTAAGTTGGATCACCTTCGGGCATCAGATTTAACTTGGAACAATTCTTGTAACCTCTTACATGTAATTTGTATGACAACTGGTTTTTATGACCAGTTTTCAATGATGAGTTGCGTTGGAATTATTTTCTTTGTAGAATTTCTAATATGTTGGCAAGCAGTTTCATTTTCAGTCCACATTGAGAACATCTGGTCATATCCTTTCTTTAGAATTGACATTTGATATTTTAAATAAGAAACATGTTATCGAAGAAAATCAAATCCTATTTTGCTCTTACCAAATCTCAATTGTCGGTGTATTATACTATGGATGATGAATGACTGGTTCGTATCTTATAATAACCATTCTACAGCATCCTTGCCCTAGTTTGGACCTTTATCAATTTGATCTAGGGACCAAAATTTGCCAACCTTCGATTACATCCCACAATAAAAATGTCTATATATAGAGCAGTAGTGTCATTGCATGTCTACCTGTATGATATAAAGGCAACACCAAAAATAGTCCAGTGTCCAAATGTAGAGGCACCTTTTTAAATTTTATCAAGTGCTATTGGAAGAGTGATGGATGCAATTAATTGCTTGCCAATAATAGTCGGTTGATAAGAAGGGATATTTTTCCCTTAAAAACAAAAGGTTAAATTGCAGGAAATCCTCTCAATTTTAATTATCTGTAAAGCATAAAACTCTTGTTAATTTGAAATACTGGTTTTTTCCCGTTGTAGAATAATTTCTTTCTTCATCCACACCGGTGGGTTTATTTGGTTGGATGTAGCTGAAATCCCAAGAATTACCTGAAAAATAAAGCCAGTGTTTAATTTCAAGTAGTTATTACTTTAACATGTAGTTGAAGCTAAACAACAAATAAGGTTAAAAATTACGCTAAAATGCAGGAAAACTCTCTCATTTTTGCATGAAAAGCAGGGAAAAAAAAACCCTAAACTCAGAAAACATGCATGCACTTTACCATAAAAACTCTAATAGTGTTAATTTTTCCATCCATAAGACTTTTTAATACCGAAAATACCTCTCTGATAAATTTAATTCACTAAACTTACATTTTTCTTTATCCTTTCAAAATCTATATTTTTTTGAATTCATGCTCACTTTTTGGAGGAAAAGAGAGAATTTTTGGAGGAAAAAAGAGTATATAAATGATGATTTAAATTAGAAAATTTTAGAAGAAGAAATGAGAAATACAAGTTTTGAGGGTTAAAAAAGATTTAGAGAAGAGAAAAGAAGAAATTGGAGAAGAAAGGATTGGGGGTATTTTGGAAAATATACACAAACAAATTGATGGTGTTAAATTTTTGGAACGTATATCTTTTGAGTTTACGGAGGGTTTTTGCTTTTCATGCAAAAGTGACTAGGTTTTCCGCAATTTATCTAAAAATTATGAACTTGCATTATGCTCAAATTGAAAATTTTTGTTTGGCAACCACATGTTGAAAGGCAAAGTATAATAGAAAAGATACTCATTGTGTTACAATATATCTAAGACAAACACATATTTTGCTTAACATGCAGTGAGAACAACGTTTTAACCAAACTAAAGAATAACGGTAGTTGGATTTATTTATAGTTGTAAATGCATTGTTTTTCTAAATTGAAGCAACCTGACACGATCTGGGTCACGCCAAGATGTTACCTTCCATTACTCTGCTCGGATTTTCTCTCTAACTTGACCGTTGGAGGGTCCTCGGTGGTACAACCATCCCGAGACTTCCTTACAGGTAGCTTGGCCCGACCAACCTCAAACCCATTGAGATCCATACGCTTCAGGAGCCTGCCTCCAGATCCAATATCAGTCATCCATCGCCGCCATCAGCAGATCAACGGAAGATAATATCTTGGCGTGACACAGGTCGCGTCAGCTGGCGCCGTCTGTAGGAACAATCTTGATTCCACAAAAACAAAAGTTCATCTTCCGATCCTAATCCAATGGCGAGCGATCATCACGACGATCTAAGCACTAGCCGCCGCCTCCCCCACAACGGAGGCGCGGACGAATCTCCTCCCCCGAAAGCCATCAACGCCATAGCCGTCCAGATAGATCGACTCGCGTCCGTCGTGGACGCGCTCGTCCGTGTCCAAAAGGAGGGGCCAGCTCCCCAGGTCGCCGTTCCCCCACCTCGAGACCGGGACTCCTACGGAAGGAGAGAAGACTCTGTTTGCATCGGCACTGCCGACCACCGCCTCGCTGCCTCTCACGGCCGCAGATCTACCGGGCCCACATATTCTATGACCCACTGGGTGCCACACAGCGCCAGGGATCAAAGCCCTCACCAAGAGGCAGCGAGTGGCTACCCTGCTCGGCTATCCTTGGCTGGTAGTTCCTTACCCCACAACGCCAGGGATCAAAGCCCTCATCAAGAGGCAGCCGAGCGGCTACCCTACTCGGCTATCCCCGGCTGGTAGTTCACTGCTACACAGTGCTAGGGATCAAAGCCCTCGCCAAGAGGCAACCGAGCAGCTTCACTGCTCGGACCATTCTTAGCGGGCCTCTTCCAGCCCTTCCAGCTCTAGGGATCGAAGCCCTCGCCAAGGGGCGGCCGAGCGGCTACCCTGCTCGGCTATCCCTGGCTGGTAGTTCCCTACCTCACAACGTCAGGGATCAAAGCCCTCATCAAGAGGCAGCCGAGCGGCTACCCTGCTCGGCTATCCCCGGTTGGTAGTTCACTGCCACACAGTGCCAGGGGCCAAAGCCCTCGCCAAGAGGCAGCCGAGCAGCTTCACTGCTCGGACCATCCTTAGCGGGCCTCTTCTGGCCCTTCCAGCGCTAAGGATCGAAGCCCTCGCCAAGAGGCGGCCGGGCGGCTACCCTGCTCGGCTATCCCTGGCTGGTAGCTCCTTACCCCCACAACGCCGGGGATCAAAGCCCTCGCCAAGATGCAACTGAGCAGCTTCACTGCTCGGTCCATCTTTAGCAGGTCTCCCACGGCCCCTCCAGCGCCAAGGATTTAAGCCCTCACTAAGAGGCAGCCGAGCGGCTACCCCGCTCGGCTATCCCTGGCTGGTAGCTCCCTTACCCCACAACGCCAGGGATCAGAGTAATGGCTTAATGGAGTAAAAATGGCTTACTTGAACCGTCTGAAGAAGGGGTTTATATAGCGGTGGTAGCAGGCAGGGCAGGCCCGAGAATCACGCCGGCCGTTACGCTCCCGACGTCACGCCCACGTGATGAGCGGGATCTCCCATTAACGGCGAGACAGGCTCGTTAATGGGGATCGTGATGGCGTGGAATGTGGGATGTGGCCAGTGGATATCTCGTGCATGGCGAGATTCGTGGGATGGTGGTTGCGCCTGTGAGCGATGTTGTTGATCGGTCGATGAGACCGAAGAAGATGACCTCGGCGGGAGAGCTCGCGGACGAGTGGGAGAGCCAAGGTTCTGCGGTAGCCCGGAGATGAGCTGGGAGGGCCGAGGAGGCCAATTCTGTGGCAGCCTGGAGGTGAGCAGTGGGTGGTCTGGAAGGCCACCGAAGGTCGGGAGACTCCTCGGGCCAGAGGATGGCTCGGAGGCGAGCCGGGAGGGCGAGGAAGCTCAGCCCGAAGGGAGGCTCGGAGTATAGCAAAGGGACAGTTGGCGTGGCTGTTGAAATGCTCAAGGGCGAGGAGTGGGGTGCAACCTCGGAAACGGGGTTCGAGGGAAGCCCCCATTGTAGCACATTGGTTCCCCCTCCGTGGCCCTCAGGGGCCTAACTGGTATACGCATGTGACACGTCATCCGCCACGTGTCATGATCTAAGGAATTACCGTTATTGAGCATCATCACAACCCAACAGCCTCAAACTGATGCGTAACCCTCACTTCTTGTTATTGGAACCTTAAGCAAAATCATGTTTGAAATGAGACATACAACAATAACAAGTAGCAATCATTTATATTCATTTTTTGTTGGAATCCTCTGCATAACCTTTTTATTTCATTCAGCTCTATTAAGAACAATTCATCTTCTTAGCTAACTTAACAGTTAGCATACAGTCTCTAGCATAGTAGCATGTACATATATATCTAACTTTCCTTTCATCATGTTAATTTGAAACTATTGAATCTATATTAACTAGATTTTAAGCACGTGTGATGCATATGTAATTAAATAAATATAAAAATGTACAGTTAATATTGTTGTGAAGGTGTCTTGTATATCACGAGACTACACATCATCAGGATTCAGGTTCAGACGTCTGAACCATAAAGGGTCAGACGTCTGAGTGTGTTCTGTTCAAGTTTTGCCGAGAGGGTTAAACGTCTGACCCATGAAGATCAGATGTCTGGCGAAGCTCTGGATTGAGCAATAGATCGCACTTAGACGTCTGAATCTTTGAGCTCGGACGTCTGTCGTCGAGATTTGCGCAAAATGCATTTCTAATGGCAGTTTCGTAAGTCTTGGATTCCTATTATATTTCAGATTTATAATTTGGTATTGAGAGGATGCTAGGATTAAGTTTTTGAAGATCTTGATCATAAGATTTAAGCGAGGCACAAAGACGGCTCCAAGGATCAAGAAGGCCACTAAGGAGAACTAGAGAGAAAAAAATGTAGATTTCATTGGAGATCTTGAAGGAGAGAGTTTGTAACCTTTGTAAAGTTTTCTCTAAATTTCTAATAAAGTATTCTTTCCTTTTCCCGTAGTTTTTCTCGTTCGGGTTTTCCACGTTAAATCTCTTGTGTTGTTATTGATTTGCTTTGTTTCTAGTTGTTATTCGTTAAAGGGATCTTAGAATAGATCAGGTTTTTCACTGCACGCATCAACAATTGGTATTAGAGCCACGCTCTTTAGTTTTACGATCTAAGTCTATGGTGAGTGACGATGCTTGTGTCCGCTGCTCATCTTCTTAGATTGTGATTCTGAAAATATTGTTTCATACGGATCCGAGGGAAAGTTTTCTGCTTCGGAATTAAAGATGACGAGTAACAAGGTTAATAGCACCAAGTTCAAGGTGGAGAAATTTAATGGCAGAGAACTTTTCGATGCGGCAGAGAAGGGTTAAGCCACTTCTTGTAAAAAAAGAGCTGTTTAAAGTTCTTGGCGGTAAGAAATCTACTGATGTGGCAGATGATGCATGGGAAGACATGGACCAGAGAGCACAGTGTACGAATAAAACTTTGTGTAGCGGACAACATGATATACAGCGTTATGTCAGAAACTTCTACGACAAGTTTATGGTTGAAACTAGAGAGTTTGTATAAGACAAAGTCTTCGTCTAAAAAGCTGTATTTAAAGAAGCAACTCTACAGTCTACGCATGAAGTAAGACACTCCAATTCATGACCACTTAAATAGCTTCAATAAGATGTGTTGGGGTCAAAAATTACACTCCGGTTGACCAAGTCAAAATTAGTCAACCCCCAGCCAAGTGGGCCCGAGCCCAAGCAAGCGGACCCAAACTCAAGCCAAGTGGGCCCAAGCCTAAGTCAAGAACAAGCATGGAAGGGGCCGGCTCCATACAAAAAATGAGGCAATAAATTAGTTTAAATATAATTTTTAGAAATAAATGTAGGAAAAAAGCCTAAATTTTGTAAACCCTATGGCTTATATGCCAAAAAAAAAGCACATGAGATATGGGGAGGCCCAAGTGCCATTTAGAAAAGCCCAAGAGACTATATGTAAAGTGTGTAGCCTATAAAAGGTATACATGATGAGAAAATCAATAACAACTTTTATTCTCTTAAAAATTCTGGGGCTTGTATCTCCATCTTCTCTTTTTCAAGTTTTTTCTCTTCCTCTTCATTTCCAGTTAAATCAAAAGCTTAGCTCTCTTTTTCTTAAAACTAAATAAAGTTTCACCATAAAACCCTCGAAGGGGAGTTCAGATCTCCCATCAAATCTCTAAAAGGGAGATTTTTAATCTCACCTTCCTTTTCCCCAAGATCTAGCAAAAATAGAGGAGGATGAAGAAAACCCACCTCCAAAAATCCTATTTTGGAAGGATCCAAGGCTCAAAAGAAAAGAAAGGGGCCCCCTTTGATCATCTCCGAAGATCTTTGAGGAGTTCAACTCCAAGATCCAAATTCTCAAAGGAGTTTAACTCCAAATCCAAATGTTTTGGGAGTTTAACTCCAAATCTACACCCAATTCTTGTTCGAGAGTTCAACTCCAAGCCAAGGGCTTAGCCCCTTCTTCCGCTGGCGGTCGCGTGCCGCGTACGTGACTTATTGGCGCCTAGCGGTCATGTACCGCTCACGTGTTCCGCTGGCGCCCAGCGGCCATGTGCCGCTTACGCGACCCGCTGGTTCCCAATGCCCACATGTAGGGTACGTGACCCGCTGGTGCCCAGCGGCAACGCCCCATGCATGTGACCCGCTGGCGCCCATGCGCCAAGCACGTGACCCGCTGGCGTCCAGCATCACGCGCCACACACGTGACCAGCTGACGCTCAGCGGTTACGTGTTGTCTCACGTGTCCTTAGGATGCTCCCCACCCCTCTTTTTCTCACACGCTCCATACTCAAAACACATCCCCCGTTAAAAAAATTTCTAACGGGATGCTACCCCACATCCCGCAAAGGGGCTGCTAGCCTCCTTGACCCCCAGCCTGCTATCCGGGTAGCGGGACCCCCGTAAACTTTGTGAGGCCCCCAATACATCCAAAACACAACATGCGCACACCGCACATTGAGTTCGCATGACTAGTTTTACCCGTCAATCGGAGGTTCTCTCGCTCCAAAGCGAAGGGTAATTAATGGCAGTTTAGTCCACGTCTGCTGGAGATTCGGATCCCCACAATAGATAAACCCCGGCCTACCCCAAGCAGGGGGAATCTGTAATATGTCTGAAAAGAGGTGCGTATTTCCTATCTCAATAGGGTGATGAAAAATACTCTACAGATTCTGGCACGTCCGGTGGGACCTCTCTCTCCTCCCATATCTCGGGTCAAGCGTTCATGCGAACTCATTTAACATATATACCGATATTTGTACTGAAATAATGCTTTTCCGTGCAGCAATCAACTTTCAACGATAATGTCTTCTAAGTTGAATTCAGCTTCCGATGCAACCCCGATCCTATACATGGTTAAGATCAATACTCGCGCGGTTCTCCCCGCAAGCCTCAGTCGGTAGTGGGAGGAACCGTCCCGCCAATTTGGTTCCGTCATCATCTACCCTGCCGGAAGTGCTCATCTGGATAAAATCCCGACAAACCAGGTGGCCAAGCCGGTCTCAAGAGGCAAGAGGCCGAACGTTGTGATCGCTAAGACACCACAACCAAAAATTAAGACGGTGTCCGAACGACTCTATGGTGCTCTAGTTGGGGGCAAGACTGCCGGAACAAAGGGAATCATCAAATGTCACGAACGAGCTCAGATGACGACTCCAATAAGTGCACAATCAGGCATATCTCCAAATCTCTCCATCGCTGGGTCTACAGCAGCTTCCAGAAGAGCCGAAGCCTGCCAAGTGCTCAAAACAGAAAAGTTGAGATAGAAGCTGCTCAGATATAGAACCAACAAGAGGGTTAGGACTCCGGCTAAGTGGAATTTCGTGAGATTCCAAGAACAGGGTTACCCCACAATGACAGCTGAGTCGGCCATAAAAGTCAGCAATTCTTTTGAACCTCTGAAGTGGGTTCAGAAAAACGCTATGACCACCGAAATCAAGAAGACAACAATCCAAACAATGTTACAAAGAGACGTGTCCCAGTCCCAACATAGAAAGCATGACACCGTCTCTTCAAAAGTCTATCAGGCACTCTGTGCGGCGCGAAGGCAGCGGGGCAAAGCCAAAAAAGAAGTGCCAGCACCACTCAAGGACCCGGTCAGTCCAGCCGTCTTCAATCGATTTTCTATTACTGAAACAGAAGGGTTACGCCAGCGGTCCGCGAAATCAGCTGCTAATGATGAAAAGATGACCGAATATGTTATCTACATGGTCTACATGACAAGAATGTGTCCTAGCGACAACCTGTGCAGCAAAAGTAAGGATAGGACCACCACATCCCAAGCCCAGTCTCGCCTGAATGTGGCCGCCATTCCCCAAGATTAGCCTCCGCATGACGATGAAAACCCTCTTGATGAGGCCGATAGGCAGAAAGACCACTCAGTCCATATGGAGTCAAGATCGGATAGCAAGAAAGAGCCAATTTTCCCCCCAGGACCGGAGAGCAAGAGCTGCTTCAAGAGCTCCGAAAACAGCTCAGGAGCAAAGATAAAGAGATGGCCAAACTTTATTCAAAAATTAATGACCTGACGAACATCATGATACAGCTCACGGCTCAAGTTGCTCGGGGTGCCCTCCAATCAAGCGCAAGTCTTTACTCATAAGCCGGGTGATAACAACCCAAAGCAATCGGTACTCGTCCCCTTGGGTCCAAGTTTAGGCGAGCTGCACGAAAGCCGGCCACATTCCACTTTTGGGGACACTTTAGCTCCGGATGGCACTATCCCGCTAACACAATATCAGATACTGGATTTGGTCACCAGCAAGGTTAAAACATTGGTGGCCGAAGCTGAAACTCAGAAAGAAATTGGCAGTAGCGGGCGGCCATATCCCGCACAGTACAATCTGATCGAGTTTCCTAGCGGCTACGTCATCCTAAGTTCGGAAGATTTGACGGGACGGGAAACGCAAATCAGCAGGTCGTCCACTTTAAGGCATCGTGCGGAAATACAGGAGGCAATGATGCACTCCTTCTTCGTCAGTTTGTCAACGGCCTGACCAGTGTCGCTTTCGACTGGTACACGAGCATACCATACGGGTCCGTCACCACTTTTCCACAAATGGAGTCTCTGTTTCGGCAAATATTCATGAGTGTCAGTGATAAAATCTCTATTGCTGACCTTGTGAGGACCAAACCAGGGAAGAATGAATGCAACACGGACTTTATCGTCCGATGGCGTAATCTCACAGTCAAGTGAAAACCGCTACTGGAACAGGACCAGTCCGTCAGCTTTCTCATTGGGAACCTCGGCAATTGGATGGTCTCATTCTTATGTACAGTAGGCCTCAAGACGTTTCAAGAGCCGACCAAAAGAGTTCAAATGTTGGAACGCTTGAAACAAGAGTCTACCCCGTGTTCCCCTCCGAACACAGAGACGCGACCGCGTAGGCTCGTCTTGCCTGAGATTCGGGGCAGATGCTATATGGTTTTATCCTTCTACCTCTCCGAGGATGCCAAGTTGATTTATGGCACTGTGTATCGGAGGTTTAGACGGATGCGGCCGATATAGCAGACTTCGTCAGATTCCCCCTCGCTAGAGGGGTTTTTGATTGTGGGGACGCTCTTCCCTGCAGGCGCAAGCCCCTGCAGTTAATTACGCTACTGCATCGGGGCAGCCACTTTCTCCTTCTCCAGAATTTCACTTCGTGTCGTGTGTGTTTGTTTTGTTTGTGGTTGCCCGTGGATTGTATACGGAGACTAAGTTATGCCGTCGCCCGTAGGACGTGGATTAGTCCAAATCCGTATTTACTTAGATTTGGGTTTAGTGTTTTAGTCTAAGGATACGTTAGCCGTGTTGAGGCTAAGATTAACTTAAACGTTCGTTAAGGATACATTAGTCCTGTTTGAGACTAAAATCAACTTAACGTGGTGATCCATTTAATATATGGCCGTCGGGACTCATCACCTCCTTGGCGTTGTTGAAGGATTACAACGATAGGTGTCAGAGGAGTTCAGAGATGTACCCTTGAACCAAAGTCGATTTGGAGTTTTATAGTCCATTTGAATGTTTAAGGATACGTTAGCCGTGTTTGGGGCTAAGATCGACTTAAATGGGACCGTTTAGATCCGGCAAAAGAGCATTTGGGGGCTCTATTATTCCAATTTAGGGACGTGATGGTCCATGTTCCAGTTTAAGGACGTGGTGGTCCATCATTAGTTTGAGGACGTTCCGGTCCAACATTAGTTTAAGGATGTTTCGGTCCAACATTAGTTTAAGGACGTTTCGGTCCACGAGTTTAAGGACCCCGCAGTCCGTATTGATGTGTGGTCGTCGGGACCCGTCACCTCTCTGACGTCGTTGAAGGATTACAAGGATAAGTGTCAGAGGAGTTCGGAGATGTACCCTCGAACCGGATGTAAATTGATTTAGGAGAGCAATCTTGCTCAGTCAATTTAATTTGAGGACTTACGGCCACGATTGGGCTAAGTCCAGTTGAAAAATGTTCAACACTTTTATTTGTTTTTGGCCTATTAGGCCTGTGCTAGGGCTTAGCCCAGCATTAATCTTGGTCTCTGTTGGACCTTTATTTAGGCTCTGCCCCTTTTAAAATAATGCATTGCATTATTTATTATTTTGTTTGGGCTCTGCCCATTTATAAATGATGCAGAGCATCAATTTTGTTTGGGTTCTGCCCTTTTTATTGCATTGCAATTTAATTTGGCTTACTAGGCCTTTCTGATTTGGGCCTGCCCCTTTAGTGAAAGAAATGCATTGCATTTGTCAGGCGCTTTGCGCCAATCAGAGAGCGCAAGCGCTTGTGGTATTAACACGTGTCACGCAAGCGCAGTGCGCTGCGCCAATACGCTGCGCCAATGCGCTGCGCTTGCGCTGCTGACACGTGGCGCGCTCCGGTGGGTTGCGCCAATTTCAGAGAGCAAAGCTCTATCTTAAAAGCGCACAGCGCAAATGAGTCAGATGCTGACACGTGGCGCTCTCTGGTGGCTTGCGCCAACCCAGTAGCGCAACAGTGCAGTTTTGCAAGTGCAAGGCACTATTAATTTGAGAATCTTTTAGAACCAATGGTTCATGAAAAAGTGCAAAGCACTGTTTGTTTTCTTTGATCTAATTAGAATTAAAGAAAACAAGTATTTCTTATTTTTTTCTTGATCTCAGAGAACCAATGGTTCATAAGTGCAAAGCACTATTATTATTTGTTTTTTATTGGAGATCATTGATCTTGTCCTTAGATCAATAATCTATTAGAAGAAATTCTTCTATCTTAAAGGTTTTTACCTTTTCTTCTTTTGAAATTTCTTCAGAGTTCTCTCTGTTTGAAGTTCTTGATTTCTCACAAATGTTCATGCCTTTGAATTGAGGTCTAGGGTCCTTTTTATAGTGCCCATAAATTAGTTAAATTTGTTGAAGAGATCTTTCTCTGAGTGATTTGGGGAATTTTCCCCACCGTTGGATCTTTGATCCAAGGGCTTCTGTTTTACAGAAGAAAATCTTCTTGTTTTAACAAGAACAGAAAGATTTCTTTAAAATCTTAATTCTGTTTGGCGCAAATGCCCCAGCGCGTGACACGTGTCGCGCAGCGCACAGCGCAGCGCAGCTGCGCTTGCGTAACTGCACTGACACGTGTCGCGCAGCTCAGTGCTTGCGCAAAAGCGACTGCGCTGACACGTGTCGTGCAGCGCAGCGCTTGCGCAACTGAAGCTTTGCTTCTATTTGTTTTTTAATGGAGCTTTGCTCTGATTGGGCGTGCTTCCTTGGACGTTGCGCTGACGTATCAGCGCCTGACACGTGGCGCGTTGCGTCCGGGATTTGAAGCGTTGCTTCAAAATTTGAATTTTGAATTTCAACAGAGCTTTGCTTTGATTGGGGGAAACAAATGCCCCCACCGTTGCGCTCACGTGGCGCGCACGTGAGTGCAGCGGTGGCAAGCTCCTGACCGTTGGATCAACGGGTGAGCTGAAGGCGCGCAAGCGCCTTATAAATAGGACCTCTGGCCCTTAGAAAATCTTCACCATCTTTTCAAGATTTTGATTTTTCCAGAGCTTTGCTCTTGCTTAAGAACTTCAGAGCTTTGCTCATTTCCAAAGTTAGAAACTTTAGGTAAAATTAATTTAAATTAAATTGAATTAATTCAAATCAGTCTTAACCAAAAGTGCTTTGCTCTCACAGATCTTTTGATCTAAAGAAATCCCTTTTGGGGTTTCATAAGCAGAGCTTTGCTCTCAAGAATTTGTTTTAGGGTTTCTTAACCCATGAACAGAGCTTTGCTCATTGACAGAATATAGATCTTTGGATCTTCTGATGATGAACTCTTAAGAGTTTTCTTGGATTTTCAAGATCCCAAAAATTTTTAATTTTAAATTTCTTCTTCTTTTTTTAAAAAAAAATTAAAATTCTCTTTTTGATGGATTTTTTTTATCATTATTACAGAGCTAAGCTCTTTTTAAGGAATTTTATTCCTTTGAGACCAGAATTTGACAAGTGTCATTCTGTGACAGAGCTTTGCTCTGAAAGAGGAGATTTTCTCCTGGTCTCTAGGGATTTCTCACCAATGAGAATATTCTCTTGGGGATCTTTTCATTAATTGACGGTCTCACCCAATGATGGGGCTGTCTTATTAAATGAGTCACTTTCATCCAGATTTTATGGGTCCCCATTGTTAGTTATATGTATGCCCTAGAGGCCATTACTGTACATAGGATGTATATTGTAGTGGATGCTGGGACATATATAGGGAGGACTTTCTTGCTCGACATGATAGTATGCTATCTGGTTGCTCTTTACCTTAACGTGTACACTGATTGTCTCTCTGTTACATGTTGGTAAAGCCTTTAGGATCTGTGCTTGACTACCTGGACTATGATGCGGATCATACTAGTGGGGACATGGTAGTCCATAAGTACATCCTTCAAAGTCCCTAGTCGTGGGTGTATCGAGACGGGGCATCGATATACCAGAGTAGACTAGCGTATACCTTCTCGACCCATACAGATGGGCGATGGATGATCCCATATCCATTGGTGTTTGACATCGGAGATGATATACGGGTGCTCAGTAGAGACTGGGTACACTGGACGGACTCGCCGGGAACTCCCAGATGGTATTATACCTCACGTCAGATGGCAGTTCTCTGGTGACACTGGTACAGAGTAGTCTGTTGACCCGAGATCGTCATAGAGTCTTGTGTGGTTCCCACTGTGCTTTGATTTCCATCTTACCACGTCCAAGAGGGCGTGCAAAACGGTGGTTTTTGGGTACAGTCCCGAGTCACATGGAGGCAATGAGCGATAGGAGGGGATTCGTCTCTCCCGGTATAGGGAGTTGATGTTGCGCTGTGTTCGATTGGCTATAACAGGAAATCCCTGGCCAGGGTTGCTGAGATTTACGGGTAAGTGTTACCAGTAGTTTCTCGAATTGTTATAGGCCTCATATCGACACGACTTATCGAGCTATTGGGGTCTGACGTATACCACCCCTAGGCGAGATATGCGACAGATCAGACGATCAGACCGGACTGTACGGTAGTGTTACTGGTCGGATTCACTGGAGTGTGAGCGGGCTTGCTCGTCGATCTTCAGATCGCTCAATACCCGGGTGGCCGTTACGTTTAGCAGACCGCTTGCGGCTTGTGGGTGTTTGATATGATCATCATCTGCTGCCGGCGTATTGACGAGTCTTTAGAGTCCTACACAGAGGTTTCCTGGCTCAAGCGAAACGAAATAGGAGCGCATATGAGATATGTGCGGGACCGAGAATAATGCGAGTATGTGATACTGTATTCGATTCTCGCGATGTGACATTGATCGGTTATATGCGATATAGCCGGGTTATCGGATCAAGTGTTGATTCGATAAGATGTTACTAATGGTACCAGTCGGTTATGTGCGTCATGACCGGATCGTTAAATCAAGCGTTGATTTAATGATTTAATGCATAATTATATATTTGATATATTACTTTGCATTAACTAGTATCGGTTCACTTTAAATGGATTTTCTCGCTCGGTTGTGCGCATTGCATATGCGATATGATTTGTGCACTTGTTTGTATCATATTTGATGATACATGCAAATTAGGGTTTGTGTAAAGAATTAAACCTTGGTTAAAGAAATGGTTAGGGTTTTTATTTGATTATTCATTTATTCATTTGTTTTTATTTTTGGAAAATAAATTGCATAAAATAGAATGGTGGCTTCTTTTGTTTTCTTTCATGAAGCTTCATGAACTTTTGACTTAGTCACCATTTTGTCTCATGCTTAACCCTAACCAATTCAATTAACTCAAGTTAATTCTCTACACCTAACCATGGTGAGAATTATGATAAGAATGGATTTTTATTTATTCTTTTATTCTTATCATAATACTTATCTTCTTCTTGCTCTTCTTCTTCTTCATTCTTCTTTGAAGAAAACCAAGCTCCATCAATGGTGATTGTTGGAAAAGAGTGAGAAATCCAAAACTAAAGTCTACCCACTTCCTATTTCTTCATCCTCTACCTCTTGCCAAGTAGTAGAGTGTGTTTCCTTCACAAGTTTTCAAGACTTGATGAAGGTAGAGCTTGATTTAGCGATGCCTCGACGTAGATCATCTTCGGCATGGACATCGACGACCTAGCTCGCTTTTTCTCCGACGAAGCCGACTCTAGAGCCCAGATTCCTTTTGGACAGCGGAGACGACTTCGTTGCGGAGCTATGGAGGTGGAGCACCGGATC
This sequence comes from Agapanthus africanus, assembly GCA_030015575.1. Taxonomy (NCBI): domain Eukaryota; kingdom Viridiplantae; phylum Streptophyta; class Magnoliopsida; order Asparagales; family Amaryllidaceae; genus Agapanthus; species Agapanthus africanus. The sequence goes on along the minus strand of JASDDO010000024.1, from coordinate 859,871,523 downwards.
TACAAAGGTTGTATTTCCGATATCCCATTAGTTAAGTTGTTAACTAGATTGTTTTTCGCCTAGATTTCTAGCAAACGATCCGTACACTAGGGTTTCTCGGCACCGTAAAATTTGAAATTGGCATGGTTGATGCCTTGTGAGACCTCATTAGGATGCCTAGGAACCCTACACCCATTTGGTCCCCTACCCATTGCACTGCAGTGTGGTGTGATTAGTTTTAATTAATTAATTTTTTAAAAGTTTCTAAACGCCAAGCGTTGGAATTGCAGCACTAACGGCTATTTTTTGTTTCCTTGCAGTGACCATGTCTCTTGATACTTCATTCCCGTTCGCTCGCTCGGAGGAAGGGTTTCCTGAAGCGCCTTTGGACCGTGAAGTTCTAGCCATGATTAAGGACCACGACCCAGAATATAAGAGTCTCCACCTTTGGGGGTTGTGGTACAATCAGATTATCATGGGTCGACGGAGCTTCACATGCGCAGTATCGTCAGAACCCATTACGGCGATTCACTATGCCACCCCTCCCTCGGTGCAGTATGTCGTGGAGATGGTTGATTGGACCTCGAAGGGCTTTCTCCACCCCGCCATAGATGCAATCCCGGTTCAGCATCCTATGGTTTTGGATATCCTGGGATGCCGTATCTGTCAAGGCGAGGCGCAACCTTGGGGGCAATCATATAACATCGGTTTGATCCCCCGCCACCCGATCGGCTATCTGCCGTGGGCCCGGTATATCCTGTCGACGAAAAAGTCGCAGTTGATAAGGTTAGGATTATATATTGCGGTTTACGTCTCTCTCTTCCAGTATCCCACGCTTCCCACCTGGTGGTTCAAGGCTTTCCTGGAGCAGTGGAACATTCCTACCCACACTTTCCTTGCAATGGATCGGGAGGTGTCAATTTCTCTGGAGGAGTTTACAGAGGTCTCCGGTTTACCGGTTATTGGGGAGCACTATGAGGAATTGCTTCCGACAGATGAGTATGTCTTCGGTGCTAAGCCGGTGGTAAGGGGGCTCACGCCGGAAAATGCTGTTCAACACCAATTCCCAAGCTTGATTAAAGTGTTGAACATCTATGAGGCCCTTTTCATCGAACATGGGAGTCGCGGAGTTAGCTTTGAGGATTTCATCGCTCAGTTCCTTCGCCCAAGCGTCCTCTCGTAAGAATCTGCCAAGTTTGCTACCTTTGATGATCCTTTCGGTCTAGGTTTGGATAACCTGCCGGTGAAGGAAATAGACCAAAAGAGTTTTTTCCTTCCGGACTTCCCGATCATGTCTTTTGCAGAAATTGCAGCCCCTGGGATGGACGAGGAGGCATTTTTCTTAGGATTTCTTGGGTTATGGCTGAATTGGTTTGCAATCCCAATGCACTCTCGCCATATGCGGCCCTCTGTCTTTTACCCAGCCCACCGGATGACCATCGGGGTAAAAGTGGCCATTGGGATCGCCGGCTTGGCACTCTTATATCATTGCCTCAGTCGAGCAGCGGATGCTAATGAGCCTGGGGTACTGCACGTGGTCTTCCCGATGCACTACTTCGTATCATGGCTCAATCTACACACGGTGGGTGTCTTCGGCATGCATAAAAGGCCCTCGTTCTTCGACAAGTGCGGTTTCCCTCGCATCATACAGCTGATTGGCGCATCAATTGTGACTCCATCACCACGGAACGCCAGGGGTTTACTCCTTCACCCTCACACCGTTGGAGACGGGATGTCCTTCATCGACAAGGTATTGACTATTGGAAAGGCGTCCACCACTGCGGTGCGACCATTACAAGAATCCTTCAAAGATGGAGCCTCAGTTTTGACGGCCCGGGAGACCCTCCACTTATATTCTATTAGACCGGGCTTCCTAGTATTCAGGCAGAACGGTGCGACGATTTTCATGAGATACAACCCGCATCGTTTCGCCCAACAACTGGGCTACGATCAAGGGGTACCCTTGGAGGCATTCCTTTCGGAACCTGCTGCGACTGAAGAAGGGATGGAGAGCGCGCTGCATCATTTCATGCGCCTGAACACGGGTTCTCATTTTTTTATCAGTGCGCCGGCCTGCGCTCCACGACTCCTCAATGTATATAAAGAGTGGTACAATCATTCAACGGGAGCCGTTATAAAGGAAGATAGGCGAGTGTTGGTCGACCATAAAGGTACACCTCCTGGCAGCGACCGCAAAGCTCCTCTAGTGCCGAGGACCCCGGTAGTGCCTCCACTGAAAGATGACAGAGTCGGACCACCGCGTGCGCAGAGTCCTCTACCCGGATTGCCGCTTCCCGATATTGCGGATGCACCACCATCTCCCTGTGCTCCAGTAGAGACAGTAGTTGTGGCTTCGCCAGAGCCTGGTGTGGGTGCGGACATCAGGACCCGCCGCCCCAAGGTGTCTGCCAAACGCAAGTCGATCCCGTATGCACCTAGGGTTGGCGGGAAGAAGAAAAAGAAGTCGCTCTTCGCCGCAGACGTCACGTTCGGTCAGGAACCCCACTCTCCCTATGGTAAGGGCCTGAGTGAATATGGGACTAATGAGGGATTAGTCATGCCGCCGGATGACACGGACTTGGAGGCCGCCCTCGAAGCTTCGGAGCGGTTGGCGAGGAGCGATGCATGGCTGGCTAAGCTTGCAGCATCAGGTAATCACTAGTCGCATTTTTTATTGCATCATATTTTTATTATTGCCTGTGACTAACATTTTTCCTTCTTTTCTTCCAACAGGAATCATCATTGAAGAAGCCATTGCCGCTTACCTCAAGACTTTCCAAGAGGAGGAACGCCTTAGAGCGTCTTTAGGCCTTAGTAAGTTTCAATTCATCAAGTTTTCATTTCCCTTGTGTTATGGTCGATCTAATCTCTCCCTTTTTATCGCAGGAACCTCAATGCCGTTCCCGCCAAGCGACGCGGACATTCTGCCAGCTGCCGATGTTCCTGCTTCCTCAGGGCTACCGTGGGAGGTCTGTCTTGAAGAGCCGATGAGAGATGCCTTAAAGGCTCTGGAGGCATCTCTGAACGAGGACGACGATGCCTTGATGAAGGAAGCGTCGAGGAGATCCATCGCGATAGCTCGGGAGGAGAGGAAACGGTCAAGGCGCGAAGCGAAGGCACGCAGGGCTGCCTTGGCCATTGGAGCTGGCCCAAGCACTATCCCTCGTGCCGATACTCCATCAGAAGAGCACCCGGTCGCCTTGTCTACGGCTCATAGACAGGCGGTGGAGGCTAACAATAAGTCCACCTCAGGTAGTATCTCTTTTTTTAGAATTTTGTTGTAAGAATTATAAAGCTGCTGGTTCTTATATATTCTATCCTGCAGGGCCAAGTCCGACCGAGGGGGAGGCGGAGACCGTCGATCCCAAGGAAACAGAGGAGGCGGCACCTGCCGAACCCGAGCTGACGGTGGGCAATGTCGCTGGGGCTGCGGAGCCTGAGATGGAGGTTGAGGGATCTGCAGCCGAGAAGGTCATTGATGCCGAGCCTGAAGTGGCGGCAGATGAAATGATCGTTATAACTGAGCCCAGGGTAGTGGCGGATGAGGCGCTTAAGGCCGGCGACCTCGTGGTGACGGCGGATGAGCCGATGGAGACCGCAGAGCCCGAAGAAGTAGCGGGTGAGATGGGCACGACTCTTGGGGAAGAGTCAGCCGCTCTCTCTCAAGAGTCCGGCAATGCTCCGATCATTGCCCTCCCCGTCTACGATCTTCCGCCGTCTCCTGGCCGTGTGAGCACGACGACGGCCCCCATTGAGTCGGGTGATGAGGCCACGGGCGGTAGCCTCATGTCGATGGAGGAGGGAGTCGCCTCTGTTTCAGCCGGCAGCTCATCAGGTAAATCTCAAGTTGCTGTCTTTCTTTACCTTAAAATCCTTTCTGACAAGTTCACCTTTGTTCGTAACGCAGGTGCAGCCAGCGCCGATGCCCCACTGCTCGAGGGAGCGCCTTCAACGACTGCCTTGGCGGTGGTCACCTCTCAACCCTCTCTCATACCATCGAAGATGTTGGAAGGTATGAGTTTGTAACTTATTAATCTTATCTTTCAGACGTATAATTTGTGTACTAAAATCGTACTGTTATGTCTTTCTAGGAGTGCTCTTTGACCATCTTTATCAAGTGTTGCTCCCACACTTCTCCTTCTCATCTGAATTCGCTTCTTCCTCTGGTGGCGCTGGTGAGCATGATTTCCATTGATATCTTTTCTTTTTCATTGATGGAGTTACTTCTAACTTTTTTCCTCGTCCCGACTGCAGTGCTATAAATTGAAGGAGGGGATGAAAGATTGGCTGCGCCACCGGCCTTTCCGGCCCTACCACCTGCCTCAGCTGGTACAACGACTATCACATTGATAACTCCCCCCTTTTTTATTTCCTGAACTGTTATCTGATCATATCTTGTTTCTTTTCAGCTGTCGTTCCGGTCTCGGCGCCCTTCGAGCCTCGCATCACAATGCCGGCTGGTCCTTATTTGAGACGTCCATCTTCGAAAGGCGCCGCGAATAGTCTACGCATGTTGAGCGATTACGTTGAGGAACTCGACGTTGAGACTCCTACATCTGCTGCAGACTTCGCTACGGCGGTTAACCCGATGCTGGTGATACTCGTGAACTTCCATGACGAGGGCATCATCACGTCTTGGGTTAACCATTGCAGGGAGATCGAGGCTCGCCTGCATCAGCTGGAGTCGATGCGCCCCGTTCCCGAGACCTTAGCCGCCAGCCATCAAAGAGCAGCGTGGATTGAGTAGAGTGCTTCTTACTTCCGCCATCTCGAACAAGAAGTTACTTCAAGACGTAAGGAGCGTGGTGAGACTTCGAGCAAATCAGCCCAACTGCATGCTCGGGTGGAGGCCAACGCTGCACGGCTGAAGGTTATCTTTGAGGGCCTTCTGCACTGCCTCTCCGAAGGGTTATCACTGAGGCAACAACTTGACGTTGTTGAGCGGGATGCACCTAACCAGGAAGCAGCCCAGAAGGCGGCGGAGGAGCAACTTTCATCCTTTTTGCAGCAGCGGGCCCAGGTGGAAGCGGAAGTGGCCGCGACAGCCATTCAGGAGGAGGCGCTGAAGGAAGTGCGAGAGCAGCTTGCGGATTTGTTAAAGACACTTCCTCCTCAGTAGCTATCCCTTTTTGTATCATTTGTACTTGTAAAAAAAAAATATATATATATTTTTTTATTCTTTAACACAATGTATCTTGTACCCAATTAAGTTTATGAATAAAAGATATACATTCTCTGTAATGTCTTGTGTCACTTCTTCACCTTTTCTTTCTTTTATTATCAGCATGCCACCTTAGTAAACATGGTTGACAGGTAATAGAGCACGCATCTTGATTTCCTCAAGAAATAGTGATGGCTTAGGCCGCGGGTTCAGATCTGCCGCCTAAGACTTTTCAACTCTATGAGCCGTGAGGGTCTCATAGAGACTTTTCTCCCTACGGATCGAGAGGATCTCATAGGTGGATTTTCTCCTTTGGAACCGTGAGGATTCCCAAGTGCGTTTCCTCTTATAAGTCGTAAGGATCCTATAAGAGAATTTTCCCTCTTACGAGTCGAGAGGACCCGTAAGCGGTTGTTTCCCTCCTTGTCGAAACTCGACTTTGGAGAGTGAGACCCGTGAATAGTATGCAAGAGACTGTTTTAGACCGACTTGCAGGGTCCCATTGTTCAATAAGCAAGTTTTTTAATCCCTGCTGCCCGAGGCTTCATCTTGCAAGTTGAGACGAATCGGGAATTTCCCGCGGAGACACTGGTTTCTCTGCGAGCCGACGCGAATCAGGAGGCTCTCATCAAGGACGCTAGTTTCCCTGAATTGAGGTATTTGCCAAGGATTATTTGTTTCCCTGGTGTTGAAACGAATCGAGAATTTCCCATGGAGACACTGGTTGCTCTGCGAGTCGACGCGAATCAGGAGGCTCTCATCAAGGACGCTAGTTTCCCTGAATTGAGGTATTTACCAAGGATTATTTATTTCCCTGGTGTTGAAACGAATCGAGAATTTCCCGCGGAGACACTGGTTTCTCTGCGAGTCGACGCGAATCAGGAGGCTCTCATCAAGGACGCTGGTTTCCCTGAGTTGAGGTATTTGCCAAGGATTATTTGTTTCCCTGGTGTTGAAACGAATCAAGAATTTCCCATGGAGACACCGATTTCTCTGCGAGCGCGAATCAGGAGGCTCTCATCAAGGACGCTGGTTTCCCTGAGTTGAGGTATTTGCCAAGGATTATTTGTTTCCCTGGTGTTGAAACGAATCGAGAATTTCCCGTGGAGACACTGGTTTCTCTGCGAGTCGACGCGAATCAGGAGGCTCTCATCAAGGACGCTGGTTTCCCTGAGTTGATTTGCCAAGGATTATTTGTTTCCCTGGTGTTGAAACGAATCGAGAATTTCCCGCGGAGACACTGGTTTCTCTGCGAGTCGACGCGAATCAGGAGGCTCTCATCAAGGACGCTGGTTTCCCTGAGTTGAGGTATTTTGCCGAAGACACTGATTTCTTCGGGGTTGGGATGAACCGTCGAGTTTTGGCTTCGTTTTCTGGCGGAACCTGTTGGGAAAGTATGGTTCTCTCTTTGTTTGCGTCCTTGGATTGTATACAGGGATCGATGTGAGCTCAACTGTAAGGCCAAAGTTTTATTATTTCTTCCCTTTTTTGTTTCATTTCCGCGATGCTCTATCATTTCAGCTTTTATATCGCGAAGGTCGCGATTGTCCAATCATTTCGGCTATTTTTCGCGGTGCCCAATCATTTCGGCTGTTTATTTTATTTCTATTCGCTACTTTTTATTGCGAGTTGACCAATCATTTCGGCTATTTATTTTATTTTTACTCGCTGCTTTTTATTGCGAGTTGCCTAATCATTTCGGCTATTTATTTTATTTTTACTCGCTGCTTTTTATTGCGAGTTGCCCAATCATTTCGGCTATTTTTCATGCATACATTTTACTTGCTGTTTTTTATTGCAAGTTGCCCCATCATTTCGGCTATTTCATATGCATGTGCGGCCTACTGGCTTTTCGCCGTAAACCTGAAATTAGACACCGATTTCGGTATCAGCACCGCTACAACTGGGATATTGCCAGGAGCAAATCATCATCTGCCTCTTTCGACGTTGAACAAGGGTGGCTTAGCGAACAGGGTTAAGGTCCAATCGACTAAGGCTTTTGACTTCATGAGCCGTAAGGGTCTCACAAAGGTATTTCTCCCTACAAGTCGTGAGGATCTTGTAGGTGTATTTTCTTCTTAGGAATCGTGAGGATTCCTAAGTGTTTGTTCCTCTGTAAGTCGTAAGGATCCTACAAGAGGATTTTCTCCTTGTAAGTCGAGAGGACTTATAAGTGTTGTTCGTCATGCGATCATATCCCCAGTCTCGGATGGGACTTGATTAGGGAAATGTTTATTCACGCCCGTGGATTGTATACAAGGGCCAGTATTGAGCTATTTGTAGGGCAATATCGGAAGTTGTGGGGGTTGCTTAAGCACAGGTTTAGGTCTCTGTAACTTAAGACTTTCAAATCTTATGAGCCGTGAGGATCTCATAAGAGAGTTCTCCTTACGAGTCGTGAGGATCTCGCAAGTATATTTTCTCCTTAGGAATCGTGGGGATCCCTAAGTGTGTTGCTCCCTTATGAGTCGTAAGAATCTCACGTGGGTGGTTTCTCCTTACACGGTCGAGAGGACCCTGTAAGTGTCTTTTAACGAGATTGCGCCCTTTCGGTTTTCACAAACACTCGCCGGTAGTCTTGCTGTTTTTACTCACAGAACCCTTTCGGGTTTTCATCTGTGCCCTTTTTTGCTTATGGGCATACCGTTTTTATTATTATATTTTTCTTCTTTTTTTTAGCTCGTCAGTTTACGGATGCTGCGGTATTAGTTTAAGGAATTTTCGGTCCGTCATTAGTTTAAGGACGTTTCGGTCCGTCATTTGTTTAAGGACGTTTCGGTGCTGGAGAGGGCTGGCTACTGCTTATAAAGCCTGAGCTTAAGAAGATAGCGAACGGACATAGTCGTCGTCATCTATCATTGACCTAGGCTGTAGCTCATTAAGTGTAGTATTTCTTTAGGAAGCGGCCATTTATTGGCCTAAAAGGCCTTTCACCGTGCATATCCATGAGTAGATAGGCTCCACCCTGGTAGACCTTGTTTATGATATACGGGCCTTCATAGTTTGGCTCGAATTTTCCCCGCTTGGCGTGATTGGGGATCATAGGCCTTTTGACCACTAGCATGAGTTCGTCTTGGCGGAATGTCCTCGGTCGGGTCAATCTTTCATATGAGCGCGTCATCTTTGCTTTATAAGCTTCCAGATTTTATTGTGTTATGAGTCGTGTTTCATCAAGGGCATCGAGCTCCTCAAGGCGAAGGTGAGCATTCTCCTCGTCTGTCAGCTCGTAGTGGACTGCCACTCGTAGAGAGGGTAACTCTATCTCAAGCGGGAGTACTGCTTCTGTACCGAATACCAACGCATACGGCGTTGCGTTCGTGGCCGTCTTGAACGTAGTTCGATATGCCCAGAGAGCTTCTTGCAGTCTCTCGTGCCAGTCCTTCTTATTTCGGGACACCGTTTTCTTCATGATCTTTGTTAAGGTCTTGTTGAAGGACTCAGCTAAACCATTAGCTCGCGGATTATAAACCGAAGAATACCTCCAGTTTATATTGTGTTGTTGTGGGAAGCGACTGATCTTGTGGCTCCTGTAGGCAGGCCCGTTATCGGAGATGATCCGTCGCGGAGTCCCAAACCGGTATATGACGTGCGTCTTGAAGAAATGGAGGATATTCTCCGTCTTCACTTCTCTCAGCGGTACTGCCTCTATCCATTTGGAGAAGTAATCAGTCATCGCCAGGATGAAACGATGTCCTCTGGACGATACTGGTTCGATGGGGCCGACTATGTCAGTCCCCCACATTTCGAATGGCCAGCTAGCCACTGTTGGATGTAATGGATTTGGATGTTGGTGGATAAAGTCCCCATGGATTTGGCATGAGTGGCATTGCTTCGCATATTCGAGGCAATCCTGAATCATCGTGGGCCAGTAGTAGTCCATTCGTTTGATCTTTAACTTCATCTTCGGCCCCGCTTGGTGAGAACCATAGATTCCGTCATGAACTTCTTGAACGACTCTTTTCGCTTCGTCAGGTCCCAGGCATCTCAGCCACAGAGAATCAAACAACCTCTTGTACAAAGTATCATTGACGAAGGCGAAAGATAGAGCTCGTTTTATAAGCTGATGTTTTGAGGATGCATCTTCGGGCGTTCGACGGTATTTGAAGTAGTCTATAAAGACTTCCCTCCAATCCTCGGCCTTTTCCCGGTCTTTTATTTGCAGAGCCATTTGCTCAGTTGCTCCCTTTTCTTCGGATGATTCCGGAGATATTTCCGCTGGGGCAAGCACCCGACGGCTTTGTACCACGATTCTTATGTCATCGAGGTTCTCATCAGCCAGTTCTTTAGCGAGCTTGGCCAATGCGTCCGCTTTGCTGTTTTCTGCGCGCGGTATGTTTCCCAAAGTATAGGAAGGGATTTGGGTCAACAGTTGCTGCACCTTTTCGCCGTACTTCACCAACTCTGGTTTGCATGTTTGGTAGTCGCCATTTACTTGACTGATGACCAGCTGGGAGTCTCCATATATAAGGAGGTCTTCAATTCCCATGTCAATGGCGATCTCGAGGCCTGCTATCAAAGCTTCGTATTCGGCTTCGTTATTCGTCCTCGGCTCTGTTAAGGAGAAAGTAAAGCGCATTACCCCTCCTTGTGGAGTTACAAAGATGAGTCCTACCCCTGATTTGATTACAGGGGTATTTTGTTTGCGCTTCTTTATAGAGGATGCTCCGTCAAAATAAAGCTCCCATCGGGTATCACCACCGTCGATCGCATCAAACGCATGTTCGTCTGGAAGATCGCAATTCAAAGGAGAATCGGCGGGTATCGGATGCTCAGCGAGGAAGTCGGCGATGGCCTGGCCTTTCACTGCCTTGAGAGGTTGATAGGTTATCGAGAACTCCATCAAGAGCAGAGCCCATTTAGCGAGTCGTCCAGTCAATATGGCTTTTGACATTAAGTATTTAAGAGGGTCCACCTTCGAAATGAGACGGACCTCATGCGCCAACGCATAGTGCCTGAGCTTTGTTATCGCGAAGATCAACGCCAGGCAGTGTTTTTCAATAGGTGAATAGTTGCTTTAGAACTCGACTTAAGTAATAGAGTGCTCTTTCTTTCCCCTGGTCATTCTCTTGCGCCCACAATGCGCCTGAAGAACCTTCGAGGGCGGTCGTGTAAAGAATGAGAGGCTTTCCCTTAACCGGAGTAGCCAACACTGGCGGGTTCTGCAGGTACCGTTTAATCTCGTCCAGTGCGTCCTGGCATTTTTGATCCCAGACGAATGGAGTCCCCTTCTTCATCAGGTGACTGTAAGGGCGGCACTTGCCAGAGAGGTTGGCTATAAATCGCCGAATATATGCGAGCTTTCCTTGGAGAGACCGCAACTGTTTGAGAGTTCTCGGCGGAGGCATTTCCATGCTCACCTTGATCTTTGACGGATCTATCTCGATGCCTCAGTGTCGGACGATGAATCCCAGGAATTTGCCCGAAGAAACTCCGAATGCACACTTGAGAGGGTTCATCTTCAAGTTGTATTGTCGAAGACGTCGAAATACGGTCTTTAGATGCTCGAGATGCTCCTCATATGATTTGCTCTTGACCACGAGGTCGTCGATATAGCACTCGACGATTTCATGTATAAGGTCATCGAAGATCTTCGTCATGGCCCTCTGATAGGTGGCACCGGCATTTTTTAAACCGAAGGGCATCACTTTATAACAGAATATTCCCAAAGGGGTCCTGAAGGCGGTGTGCTTTTGATCTTCGGGATGCATCTTTATCTGATTATACCCTGATGAGCCGTTCATGAAGGAGAAAACCTCATGAGTGGACGTATTATCTATCATTAGTTCGGTGACTGGTACCGGGAAATCATCCTTCGGGCAGGCTTTATTGAGATCCCGAAAGTCCACGCATATGCGCACCGTCCCATTTTTCTTCATCACCGGGACGATGTTAGCGATCCACTCAGGATATTGAACCTCCTGGATAAAGCCAGAGTCGATTAACTTCTTGACCTCGGCATTGATGCTCATCTCAAGCTCGAGCCGCATTCTCCTCGGCGCCTGTTTGACTGGCTTGACGTCCGGGGATATCGCCAATTTGTGCACATCAATTTCTGGATCTAGTCCTGGCATCTCGGAATAGTTCCATGCGAAGCAATCTTTGTGCTGTACAAGGACGTCTTTTAACGAAGCCACCTTCTCTTCAGACAGCAGCTCACTAATGAATGTCGGTCGTGGGTTATTCGCCGTCCCCAACTCAATTTTCTTGAGGTTATCCGTCGTGGTATGGATTCCATCTTCCAGCTCTTTCGGCGCTGGTGGAAATTCTGAGATCACCTCATCGTTGCTATTTTCGAAGCACCAGGGAAGGTTGTCCATGTTCTCGGGCTCTTCTTTTAATATTGTTATTATGTGACAAGTGCGAATCTGCTTCCAATCCCAATGTGGAGTTGGTTCTGTTCTCGTGGCTTTGGGTTCGTGCTTCTGTGGCGGCGTTACCCTCCAGTTGTCAGATAGAGCGAACTTACTGAGCTGTACTGATCTTCGACCCAATTCTTAAAGGTGAAGCAGTCTTCGAGCGGGTGCCCTATTACTCGATGGTAAGAGCAATAATTTGGGTCAGAGACTTCGCCTGCTTGTTCGGGGTTTTTGGACTCCGGCAGTGTAAGCATTTGATGTTTTAGAGCAAGATCAAGTATCTTCTTCGTCTTGTCCCGAGGAAACGAGTACACTCGACCCATTTTCTTTATGAGGGATAGATCAATAACGCTCGACTCCCGTTTGCGTGGCTTCTTAGCCCCGCTTTGTTGCTGTTGAGTGCTTTTTCGGCCTTTCGACTTGTTTCTGTCTCTGCGTCGAGCCTTTTTATAACAGGTTGACAGGGGGCGGCACTCTCATCTTTGACGGCCTGTTGAAGGAGGCGTTGCGTTTTGGCTTTCTCATAGATGGCTATTTCGCGGTTGTGATCGTCGCGGACTTTTTGACCAGCTTCCCTTATAAGCCTGTCCATTTGTTCTTCAAACGACGAACTGGGCACTTCTGCATCAGGAACTTTCACTGGTTCAGGATTAGTGTCCTCCCGTTGAGCATCTGCTTCTTCATTGAAGTCGTGCACGACGTAACAGTCGCGTTGCAGCTCTCGTTTCTTGGAGTGAATGTATCCGAGCCCGATTGTCTCCATTCTCCCATTAGGCAGCTTGTGCTGAGTTCCGGGGATGTTCCAGACCCTGTCATAGAATTTAGCCTTTCTAATGGTCTGTTTGAAGGGTATCCCTTGGCGCTTTAACAGCCTCTTCAAGCCTTCTGTATAATATCTGGGTAGACGAATAGGTTGAAGCCTGTCCAGCGTAGGATCCGCCCCGTGCCAGATTTCTTTCTCCACTTTGTTTTCTTCAGAGCGGTAGAATAGAATTGCCTTCTCGCCTTCTTGCCTGGGAGGGATATAGAACGTCTGCAGATCCTCTACACCGTCGGTATCGAGCGCATCCAGTTCCTTATAATGTTTAAGCGGCACCATGGCGACTTGCAGACTTTGCTCTTCGTCAGCGGAAACTCGTATCGAAGGTCGAGCAGAGAATACAGCATGGACCTCATCCTCCGAATCACTACCAAAGATCAACGTAGGAGCGGATGGTCTCGGCTTGGTGTATTGGGGCGGACCCGAATAAACTATCTCCTCTTCCTCCTCGGTATCACTGCCGAAGACAGGGATGGTAGCGTTAGTTTTATTCTCCGGCTTGTGACACGTTTCCGTGTCTTCGAAACTCGGTAAGAAGTATTTGGCATCTTCATATTTGCGAACTTCGTTCACGGAAAACGGATTCAGTTCTCCCGTGACGGTATACCCGAGACCATCCCTAAAATATTTCATACACTGATGCTGTGTAGAAGGGATGATGTTGTACTCGTGTAACCATGGTCGGCCGAGCAGAGCATTGTAGCATGTCTTGGCATCTATGACGTAGAATTTAATGTCCGTGACGAGCAGCCCAAAGCGTAGCGTCAGTATCACAGATCCAAGAGTCTTTGATGATCGGGAGTCGAATCCGGAGATGGTGATCTTGTCTCGAGCGAGGTGTTAGACGCTCATGCAGATTTCCTTCAACACTCGCACGTTAAGGAGATTAACAGATGATCCGTTATCGACCAGGATTTTGCCGATCTTTATATCATGGCAGTATCCTGAGACATAGAGGGGGCGATTGTGTTCGCACGTCCCAAGGAGGAGGTCTTCATCGCCAAAAGTGACATCGGCCGTGCGCACTTCCTCCAATTCATCCTTCATCTTTTCTTCAGCCAGGAAAGCTTGGAACTGCTCCGGGTCTTGTAGTGCCTTAATTAACGAATCTCCCGCCTCCTTTGATAGTAAAAGGGCGTCAAGAATGCTGAGCTGCGAGGGTAGCTTTCTCAGGTGCGCCAAGACGTTGTAATCCACCTTATTTTTCTTCGGCGGGTTTTTGGCAGTTAGCTCTTCCATGACTTGGTCATCTAGGGTAATGTCCTTAGAAACCTTTTCTTTCCCTTTATCTTTTTTGTTTGAGGGTCCGAGATTCTTTTCGGGCAACGTGCGATTACGCAGCCGGATATTTTCACAAATCTTCGGCTCTTCTTCTTTTCCCACAGTGGACTCTTTAAAGAGGGGGCTAAGAGCCAGCTCCTCGTCAGAATCGCTCCCGAATGTGAGCACTTGTGATCCTCCGGCATTGACCATGCGACAATTGCCGGTAGTTCTGTTAAGCCCTTCGGTCACACTGTTTTGTTCCCGGCGAGTCTTGCGCTTCTCCCGCTTAACCTGTTGTCGGTGAGCAACATATCCTTGCCACCATCTATCGAAGCTTTGCACTCTTCAGTGGGGTGCGAAATCTTCCGATAATACAAGCAATAGGAGGGGCGCATTTCCGCTTCACCAGTAACACTTCCCTCAGAGGATGGTAGCTTCATACCCATTGACACGGCTTTAGCAAACCTTTTCCTAATTTTAAATTTGATTTTATCCGCCGTGGGCGTACTTTGCTCCAGTGGGAGTTTCTCAGCTCTTTCGTCAAGACGTTGGCGCTTGGCCCTTTCAAATATGATCGCCTCGCGCTCCCGATCAGCTTTACTTTTCAAGAAAGCTTCATTGAGGAACGCGTCGATTACTTCATTCGATGGCCCTAGAATTTTTGGTTCGGGATCTGCCCCCAGCGTTTCAGTACAAGGAGTCTCCTCATCGCCCATGAACGAATGGGAAATCACATGACAGCTCGCCACGTATTCTTCAGATTCGTCAGATGAACTTTCTCCCTCATCTTCCTCTTGAAAGACGTGATTGAGGAATTCTTGGAATGTAATGGGAGTCCGTACCTTCTGGTTGTATTCCTCCAGCGTGTCAATTTGTTTTTGCAAGTCCGTGCGCTTGTCGCTAGGCTTCACAGGCTTCTTTGACTTCTTTTTCTTCTTCTTTGAAGATTTCGACGGCTGGTTGTGAATGCTTGGGCCACCTCCATCGATCTTTTGAGTTGGACGAGGCTTCAATATCCTTTCAATGATCCGCGGCTCCACCGGGTTCTTCCACTTAATCGCTGGGCATGCTTGAAAATCATTCAGCATCCTCTTTGTTTTGGCTGATAGTACAACCTTCCAAGGAGATTCTTCAATGACAGAGCATGTTGCCCCTGGCGTATTCATCTTTTTAGAGGTGTGGGGTGTTCACATCATAATATTGTATTATTATATTCCCCATTCTTATTCTTTTTATAAATAAACAGGTGCTTTTGACGCATGTCTGCTACATGTTACAGGTTACAGGTTCTTGAACAGGAAACATTGAAAACGATGTAAAGACGATGAAAATATGGACTTTTGACCAACAATTAGGAGGATCTTAGTCAAGCCTAGACGAAGAACAGTTCACAATCAACAAGGCAACGCAAGGTCCAAGAAAATAAGGCAAACGGTTAAAAAGCCATTGCAAATTGTTCACTGAAGATCTGGAACCAATGTAGAAGTCCAAATGGAGAAAACACTAAATAAATGAAAAGCCCAAAAGACACTGAAGCAGCCCAGAAGAAATAATAATTTGAACTTACTAAAGGGCCGCAGAACCGCGGCCCAAGCCCACCATTGCCGCGGTTCCGCGGTCAGAAGAAGACAAAATAAAAATAATTTTTTATCAAAAGTTTGTTGCGGCGCTGAAAAGATTTCCTGAGGGTATATTTGTAATTTTAGACATGCGGATCAAAATGTAACCTAGGGTTTCTATTTCCTATAAATAGAACTCTAAATCTTTGTAAACTTTATGCCTCCTTTTAATAAAAATTCAGAAAACCTTTTGGAGAGCATCGGTGCCTCTCTTTAATTCAGAAATTCAGATCTGACAACCCTGCTTTGATGTTTGGAGAGAGCCATCTGTAAGTAATTTAATTTCTTGCCCTAGTGTAGATTTCAATTCCTTGCCCTAGGTAGATTTAAATTCATGCCCTAGGAACTTGTTTAGGGTTTCGCTTTGAGGAAGGATTTTGAGAGATGAGATCTCTCATCCCTTTCTTACCCACCAAATATTTACAATAGGACTCCATGCATACATGCACATACCGCTCCCTACGGCACTCTATCCCTCGAGGTAGCGGTGATACCGTAGTATAAAGGCCCGGGTGTGATGTTTTCCATGGAGGTTAGGGTAAGGATCTCTAAAGAAAGGACAAGAACCTAGAGGAAGGAACACCTTCCCGAACGGATCTAATCCACTTTATTGATAATTACCATAACTCCTCATAGATCTTCATTCGGGTATTGAAAGCGGTGAGATTTAATTACATTCCCAAACCATCCCTAAACCTAGCCCTAGCAAGAGTAGATCTAGATAATTGCCCTAGGTTAATTCAGTTTTTAGATTTAATAATTAATCCGAACACCTTTCGGAATTAACTCGTAAGAACGAATCAGAAATTCACAACATCCCTGTGGACCGACCCGTACTCACCGGCTAGCTGCAAAGCGACGCCGTTCTTGATTGCGGTTACAAATATTTTTGATTTATCTTTTAGAAAGCGCAAGCACGCTAAATCACTCAAATCAAATGGCGCCGTTGCCGGGGATGGCGTAGAATTTTCTTTTCGCAATTTCGGGTTAATCATAAAATTTAAAAATTCATAAAAATCTAAAAAATCCAAAAAAATATAAAAATATATATATTTTGTTATTTTTGGAAGGGATACTTTGTTGTTTTAATTTTGCAGGATTTACAAAGACGATCTGGAAATTTCCAGAAGGCGAAACAGAAATCAGAAGATCGAAACAGAAGGGGAATCAAATAACAGAACAGGGAAAATTTTTTGGAGACCCAAATCCCCCAACCTGCCGCGATTCCGCGGCCAAAACCCACCTTAGGCCGCGGAACCGCGGCCTTCTTGTCGAATCGTCGCACCAAAATTTTTCTGGGGATCCAAACAGTTCAGAGGACCGCGGAACCGCGGTGTTAGAGCGCATTTGCCGCGGAATCGCGGCTATCTCGAGGCTTCATCTTGGAAAAAAATTTCTGTAAGCCCCACTGTTTCTTCTCTGTACATTTTGAAATATCTTTTCTGAAAATTCCTGCAGGATTTTGTGCACATTAAAAAATATATTCCCTTCCAAATAACGATCTTGTGCAGGATTTTTGGGCCCCGCTCAAAATTGAAATTGATTGCAAGTAATCTTTTTGTTGCATATCTTTTTTTTCGAATATCTTCTTGCAACAATTTTTTCCAAATAAAGATTCTTGTGATATGCTTCAAATAATAACCAATTGCAAGTAATATTTTGTTGTTGCATATCTTTTCTATAAAATATTTTGCTGTTACATATCTTTTCTCTAAAATCTTTTTGCAACAAAATTTTTCCAAATAAAGAGAAAAAAAATCAATGAAAAATGAAAATAAAAAGGACAAATATTTTATAGAACTTGCAAAAAATTTTTAGCCCCAAATAAATCCTTGCACAACAAACCTTCCTTCTTGTCATCTTTCTTCTTCTAACATGGGTACCCCACACAATAAATCATTAGCCGAACTTTGGTATCCCGAACCTAATTTTGCGTCATATGTCAATGTGTTCGGTCAATTTAAAGACTATCCTTCCGTGCCTAAAAAATCTTTGAAAGATCACATAGAGGAGTCTAGGAGAAACAGTTTGACTTTTCAACCAACTTTGTGTCAACCAAGTCAACCTTCACCACTTCCATATGTTGATACCACTCTTTCGAGTCCTTCTGACACTCCAGGCCGATGTCCATTGCTGAGCATATTGCTCAATCTCGCAGCCGATCTTTCACCCCTCTCCACTCATCTAATTCTAGGGATCCGCACGATTATTCACATTTTTATCCACATGTAGACCCTACCCATGTCCTACCACCCACTTCCTACCAGTCCTACCCGACCTTACCACCTTCACTAGACATTGATTCTACATAGCCAATAGGGAGTTTTGCATATCCACACGATTTCGAATCTTTTACCGAAACCCCCTTACCACCAAAGTCTAGTTTGGAAGAGGCGTTGGAGGAGTATATCGCAGCAACAAACAAAATGGTTAGGAATGTGGAAGCATCCGTGGCTGCCCTAATGCAATCTAGTGAACCGGTAGCTAGTGTCCCGCTAGCTCCAAATTTTTCAATGTATGAGGCGGCAGTTGGATAAGATGAGAATGAGAGAGGATTTCCAAATCAAACCTACCCTTACCCAATTGAAGCCCACAACTCCAGTTTTCCATCGAATGTCCTAAATGATTCACAAGTTGAAAATAAAAATGAGTTGTGTGATTTTGTAGTGTTTGATTTGCCAAATTGTGAAGAACCCCTTTCGAGTGAAACCGCACATAATCCTTTCGATCTTTACACCTTCACTCTAGAACCTAAAGCGATAGATATCCATGCTTTTGATGAGGTGTCTAAAGAAATTGATTTTCACTTGATTGAGGATATAGACGCCGGGAATATTTCGGATGATGAACCTGTCGATTTAATTGAAATTTTATGTTCAAATCATCATCCCGAGTTATTAAATGTTTCTCCCGAATCTCATATGCGTCTTGATTTTGATGATAATGGCATGGATGAGTTGAATATTAAGGAGAATTATGAGTTGAATATTGAGGAGAATAGTGAGGATCATATTGAGGTTGAACCATTTTTCTTTGATGTGTCGGATTTTCTAATTCATCCTCTTGAACCATTACCTAAATCACCTTCTCTCTTTTCCATCGTTCCGACCACTCCTCATTTCACGCTTGACGACTGTGAGCTTGAAAACTTTTCCTTTGAATCTGACACAGTTCTCACAGCCGATGACACGTACGAGTGTTTCACTTTTTCGGACGATGTTGAAGTCTCACCGCCCGAGTTTGAGTCCTTTGCATTTTCAGATGAGTTAGTTAATCCTTCAGACTCGGTTGCTTACAGTCGTTTCGAACCATTGATGGAATCTTTCCAGTTCGACACAGTTTACTACGGTAAGAATGATACTATCCCTAATTCACTTCCTTTCGTCCTTCCTATTGTTCCGACCGTGCAAGTGACCATGACGCTTTCATCTCAAATACCAAGTTCGGCGTACCCATGTTTTCTTGCGAATCTTGAGGGATTTGACCCTATTTCTCGACGAGTAGATAGGTTAGCGCAATCGCTCATAACATATCGGTCATCACATATTGCGCTAATTTATTCACTCAATTTAGACCCTCAAGATCGTACCCCACTTCTTTCTTCTTTCCACCATTCTTCTCCCCCACCGAGACCATATTCTCTTCTTCCCATTCGGTCTCGTGTGTTTCTCATCTCTTTTCTTTCTACTCCATTCTTTCACCAACTAGATCATTACCACGATAAGATTTTTGAATGGTTGGTGCTAACCTTTGGCTTGTGTAAGGCCAAGCTTAAGTTTGGGGGGAACCCTTGTATATATGTATATATATATATATTTTTGTTTTCTTTTTCTATAAAAAAATAACAAAAAAATTTCAAAACAATAAAATAAAAAAAATTGTAAATAAATAAACAGGGGAGTGCTGACATTTTGACCCTCTTGGTTTAGCATGACAGTGAGGACACTGTCAAGTTCAAGTTTGGGGGTATGCTCGGTAAGTCTTCTTTCTTCGCATTCATTTGTACATATTTTTGCATTTGCATACTTATTTGAAAACCCATAAAAAATTGAAAAATTTCAAAAATTATAAAAATTATTGTATTCAATTTTGGCTAATTGACTTTGGTTTGACAAATAGGTCAACTGGCTAGGAACAACTAGATCTTAGACTTAGTGAATTAAAAACCCTAAAAATAACATTCCTTAAAGTTTAACGGTAGAAAGTATATGTCTTTGTAGATTATTTAGAAATAGGCAAATTTTGGGTTCACTTCTTGGGCTAAGTCAAAATGAGGGAAGAGTATTGATGTTCTTATTAGAGTATAAGTTTGAAAAATAGTTCCTAGCTTAAGTCTAGATTCTGAAAACGTGTACCCTACAAAATGCACAATCACGCATCTTGAAACTTGGATTAGTAGAAGAGACATTGAAATGCTCTTGTCTAAAGTCCTTAGTACGAAGAAAATAAAAGGAAAAAAAGTGAATAAAGAAAAAAAAAATGGACACTGGTTTTTGTGATTACTTAAGGCTGTAAAATAATAGAAAAATATTTAGCGAGGGTGCTTCATCACCTAGTGCCTTAGACCAACTAGTTTGGGAGTTGCTGCTAAAGCCTTGGGTGTTGCAAAACTAGGAAGTACGCTTTAAAGTGCTAACGTATCTTGTAATCGGTTGTTGGTATCTCAAGAAGTATTAACGGTCGCATGAAGGATATGTAAGCAAATTTCATTTAAAAATTCACCTACTGATAAGTACTTTGGAAAATGGACTAGGGCATGATTGCTTGAATTGAATTTCCAAGCATAGGGGTGATCTATACACACACGTAGGGGTATGTGATTGGAATTTAGATAAGAGAGAGGAATGAAGAATAGAACTTGTATCTTTAATAGAGTTGATAGAAATTCCTAGGTGGAGATGGAACCCTAGAAGGAAAACTTAAGAGATGCCGAAAGCTAAGTAAGTCTACAGGATATATATAATCTTAAATTAAATAATGAGGAAGCGTGAAGAATATGGGTGGATAATTTACAAGTAGAAGATAATAGAATTCCTTGTTAGAAGACCTAATTGGAGAACAAAAGTAAATGGGCCGAATTGATAGGATTTTGTGGGTGTAATCCGCTGAAAACCCTCAGGAGACAACACTCCTCCTACTAGGGACACCTAGAGGTTTAACGGCTTGTTGCACGTGCTCAGTGCAATCGTGTTTCCCTGCGAAAGTGCGGTTAGGATTTTAGCGAATAAAAATAAGTTTGCTCGAGGACGAGCAAAAGGTAAGTTTGGGGGTATTTGTTCACATCATAATATTTTATTATTATATTCCCCATTCTTATTCTTTTTATAAATAAACAGGTGCTTTTGACGCATGTCTGCTACATGTTACAGGTTACAGGTTCTTGAACAGGAAACATTGAAAACGATGTAAAGACGATGAAAATATGGACCTTTGACCAACAATTAGGAGGATCTTAGTCAAGCCTAGACGAAGAACAGTTCACAATCAACAAGGCAACGCAAGGTCCAAGAAAATAAGGCAAACGGTTAAAAAGCCATTGCAAATTGTTCACTGAAGATCTGGAACCAATGTAGAAGCCCAAATGGAGAAAACACTAAATAAATGAAAAGCCCAAAAGACACTGAAGCAGCCCAGAAGAAATAATAATTTGAACTTACTAAAGGGCCGCGGAACCGCGGCCCAAGCCCACCATTGCCGCGGTTCCGCGGTCAGAAGAAGACAAAATAAAAATAATTTTTTATCAAAAGTTTGTTGCGGCGCTGAAAAAATTTCCTGAGGGTATATTTGTAATTTTAGACATGCGGATCAAAATGTAACCTAGGGTTTCTATTTCCTATAAATAGAACTCTAAATCTTTGTAAACTTTATGCCTCATTTTAATAAAAATTCAGAAAACCTTTTGGAGAGCATCGGTGCCTCTCTTTAATTCAGAAATTCAGATCTGACAACCCTGCTTTGATGTTTGGAGAGAGCCATCTGTAAGTAATTTAATTTCTTGCCCTAGTGTAGATTTCAATTCCTTGCCCTAGGTAGATTTAAATTCATGCCCTAGGAACTTGTTTAGGGTTTCGCTTTGAGGAAGGATTTTGAGAGATGAGATCTCTCATCCCTTTCTTACCCACCAAATATTTACAATAGGACTCCATGCATACATGCACATACCGCTCCCTACGGCACTCTATCCCTCGAGGTAGCGGTGATACCGTAGTATAAAGGCCCGGGTGTGATGTTTTCCATGGAGGTTAGGGTAAGGATCTCTAAAGAAAGGACAAGAACCTAGAGGAAGGAACACCTTCCCGAAAGGATCTAATCCACTTTATTGATAATTACCATAACTCCTCATAGATCTTCATTCGGGTATTGAAAGCGGTGAGATTTAATTACATTCCCAAACCATCCCTAAACCTAGCCCTAGCAAGAGTAGATCTAGATAATTGCCCTAGGTTAATTCAGTTTTTAGATTTAATAATTAATCCGAACACCTTTCGGAATTAACTCGTAAGAACGAATCGGAAATTCACAACATCCCTGTGAACCGACCCGTACTCACAGGCTAGCTGCAAAGCGACGCCGTTCTTGATTGCGGTTACAAATATTTTTGATCTATCTTTTAGAAAGCGCAAGCACGCTAAATCACTCAAATCATGGGGCTGCGGTGGATTCACATTCCATTTGTCAGACAATGCGAACTTGCCCTATCGGTACTGGTCTTCAAGCCAATTTTTGAAGACGTAGCAATCTTCGATCGGATGACCCAGTACTCGATGATAAGGACAGTAGTTGGGCTCATTGACATCACTTGGTTGCGACGGACGTTTTGGATCCGGCAGATTTATGAGTCGGTTGCGCAACGCCAGCTCGAATAACCTTCTCATTTTATCTCGGGGAAACGAGTAAGGACGTCCCATCCTCTCCTCAAGGGCTACGTACAGGCGCATATTATTTTGACGAACGACCGGCTTCGAGTTGTTCGGCTGTTGTTGAGCATTAGCGACAACGATCGCTTTCCCCTTCCCCTTCTCATTTCGGGAGTCCGGCTTTGGAAGAGGAGGTTTATGGCCCATCTGATCCATTTGCGCCAGCTTGTCGATTAGTGCCTGGAAGGTGGTCGGCTTGAAGAACATCATAAATTGCGAGATGGTTGCTTGCGGATCGAGGGTTCCCACAAACATTCCCACTGCAGGAGCTTCTTCTATGCGCTGCTCGCATTTTGACCATAAATTACGCCACCGTATAGCATATTGGACCCATGTCTCTCCCGGCTTCATCCTAGCATTAATCAATGCCGTTATCGGGGTACGCTCGCTGGTACTCGCGAAACGTTGGGTAAACAGCAACTCCATCTCTGCAAAGGTCTTGATAGAGTCATTCGGGAGCTCGGAATACCACTCGAACGCTGTATCCGATAAGCCACCAACGAACTGGCGAAGCAACAATTTATCATCACCGCCAGTATTGCCGCAAAGCGTCCTGAACTGGGCGACATGCTGGTGGGGATTGCCAGTCCCCTTATACACATGGAGTTTTGGTATCGTATAACCTGGCGGGTACTTGATCTGGTCGTACCAGCCCGGATACGGTCGCCCCGTTTTTACGACCTGACCTGCTGCTTCAGTCGCTTGATAAACCCGGATCTGCTGAGCTATATATTCGTCCAGGTCGGCTTTGGAGATCGCCTCCTCCTTGGCTGTTGACAGAGCCGGTGGAGGATTCGACGTTTCTCCCCTATCGTCTTCAAGGATGATCGGAGGATCTTCAGCAGGTGGATCCTGTTGAATCATCATACCCACCATGTCCTGGAATAGGAGGGCTATTTTCTTTATGCTGGCTGCCTGTTCCGCAGCTTCTTTATCTTTCTTCTCCAGTATGCGACGAAGGAATTCGGCGTCAGTTTCTTGTTCCTGACGTTCATCCGAGAACGTTTCAGGGGTTTCTTTTGCCCCAGTGAGTGCGGCCATCACGGTCATCATCTCCTGGAGCTTTTGCTGTTGCTCCTGAGCCTTGGTCACTGACCGTGTAAACGGTCTATGACCTGTGGATGCACGGCTGTCCTCCTTTCCCGACGCCATGTATACTGTATGAACTGTTATGCCCCCGGACTTAGGGCGTTTAGGTTCACCACCTTTGGCATTTTCCGCGGGCGCGGGGGTTTTCTCCGGCCTTCTTCTTTTGTGGGTCGTTGAAGTGGAGGGGGCCGTTGCAGTGGACACCCTGGTGATTGTCGTCCTTTGCTGTTTAAGAGGACGATCCTTTTCTTCTTGCACTTTCGCCTTTTTCTGTTGACGAGAGTGACCCGGGTCAATCACGGAGTCTTGAACCCTCCGCCAAACCTTGTATATTTTTGAGGACAGCCGTTGAGGGTGCTGTTCTTGCTTCGTTTCCGGAACTCTCTCCGCGGGCGGAGGAGATCTTTTCAATGTAGCGGTTGGAGAGTTCTTACGTACCCTCCTTAACAGTTCAAAGCTATTCCCAGTTGGAACAGCAGCGTTGACCTCCACCACTGGAGCAGGTGGAGTTAGCCCTGAGGGGGAGTTGCCTCCTGCCTTCCTTATTTGTCGCCAATGGCGACGTCGAGCATGACGAGCCGTTGGGACTGGCTCGGAAATAGAGACAGCTTCTTTTTGCCCCCTGTCTGAATGAGGCGCCGCTGGTGTTAACCTCTTAAAGACCGAGGTTGTCCTTTGAGGGATGATATTCAACCTGTCGAAGACAGATCCTCGATTAGGGGCAGGAGCAGGAATAGTTAGTCTTGAAAAGACCGACTCTTTGACAGGGGAAGCCGCCTTGACGACTTCTGGAGCAGCGATTATTGCCTTCCTTGGGACAGCCACCTTAGAGTTCATGGGCTTCCTAGCGGGCCCCTCATAGTTCTGATCCAGCCTGGCAAAGACGGAGGCTGTTGGTTTGGTAGTGGACGACCCGTTGACAGGGGCCGTCGTAGCAGTGAGCCGGTCGAAGACCGACTTCTTGTTCGCTTCTGGTGCAGGCATTGGTATAGAGAAGCTTGCAGGTGGGATCATAGTCCCGAAAAACAGGCCGGTGGTGGCCTGGGTCACCTGTTCTACCGGCAGAGCGAGGAAGGAGGCCGCTTGAGGCCCATATGCTACACCTCCAGGTGAGGTGGAGCGTCCGTTGCAGTGGCACTTCGAGCAGTTCGTGCAGTTAGAGGCCATCGATGCTTGAGTTCTGCGCCAGGCAAAAGACCAAATCTTAGTAACTTGAAATCCAAAGGCAACCGTTAGCAAACCGCGATTGGTTCGCGAAGACGACACACGAAGTGTGGAGTGGAAAGAGGAAATGGTCCCACCGGGCATGCCAGAATCTGTTCCCCTCCGAACACAGAGACGCAACCGCGTAGGATCGTCTTGCCTGAGATTCGGGGCAGATGCTATATGGTTTTATCCTTCTACCTCTTTGAGGATGCCAAGTTGATTTATGGCACCGTGTATCGGAGGTTTAGATGGATGCGGCCGATATAGCAGACTTCGTCAGATTCCCCCTAGCTAGAGGGGTTTTTGATTGTGGGGATGCTCTTCCCTGCTGGCGCGAGCCCCTGCAGTTAATTACGCCACCGCATCGCGGCAGCCACTTTCTCCTTCTCCAGAATTTCACTTCGTGTTGTGTGTGTTTGTTTTGTTTGTGGTTGCCCGTGGATTGTATACAGAGATTAAGTTCTGCCGTCGCCCGTAGGACGTAGATTAGTCCAAATCCGTATTTACTTAGATTTAGGTTTAGTGTTTTAGTCTAAGGATACGTTAGCCATGTTGAGGCTAAGATCAACTTAAACGTTCGTTAAGGATACGTTAGTCCTGTTTGAGACTAAGATCAACTTAACGTGGTGATCCATTTAATATATGGCCGTCGGGACTCATCACCTCCTTGACGTCGTTGAAGGATTACAACGATAGGTGTCAAAGGAGTTCAGAGATGTACCCTTGAACCAAAGTCGATTTGGAGTTTTATAGTCCATTTGAATGTTTAAGGATACGTTAGCCGTGTTTGGGGCTAAGATCGACTTAAATGGGACCGTTTAGATCCGGCAAAAGAGCATTTGGGGGCTCTATTGTTCCAGTTTAGGGATGTGATGGTCCATGTTCCAGTTTAAGGACATGGTGGTCCATCATTAGTTTGAGGACATTTCGGTCCAACATTAGTTTAAGGACGTTTCGGTCCATGAGTTTAAGGACCCCGCAGTCCGTATTGATGTGTGGTCGTCGGGATCCGTCACCTCTCTGACGTCGTTGAAGGATTACAACGATAAGTGTCAGAGGAGTTCGGAGATGTACCCTCGAACCGGATGTAAATTGATTTAGGGGAGCAATCTTGCTCAGTCAATTTAATTTGAGGACTTACGGCCACGATTGGGCTAAGTCCAGTTGAAAAATATTCAACACTTTTATTTGTTTTTGGCCTATTAGGCCTGTGCTAGGGCTTGACCCAGCATTAATCTTGGTCTCTGTTGGACCTTTATTTGGGCTCTGCCCCTTTTAAAATAATGCATTGCATTATTTATTATTTTGTTTGGGCTCTGCCCATTTATAAATGATGCAGAGCATCAATTTTGTTTGGGCTCTGCCCTTTTTATTGCATTGCAATTTAATTTGGTCTACTAGGCCTTTCTGATTTGGGCCTGCCCCTTTAGTGAAAGAAATGCATTGCATTTGTCAGGCGTTTTGCGCCAATCAGAGAGCGCAAGCGCTTGTGGTATTGACACGTGTCACGCAAGTGCAGTGCGCTGCGCCAATGCGTTGCGCTTGCGCTGCTGACACGTGGCGCGCTCCGGTGGGTTGCGCCAATTTCAGAGAGCAAAGCTCTATCTTAAAAGCGCACAGCGCAAATGAGTCAGATGCTGACACGTGGCGCTCTCTGGTGGTTTGCGCCAACCCAGGAGCGCAACATTGCAGTTTTGCAAGTGCAAGGCACTATTAATTTGAGAATCTTTTAGAACCAATGATTCATGAAAAAGTGCAAAGCACTGTTTGTTTTCTTTGATCTAATTAGAATCAAAGAAAACAAGTATTTCTTGTTTTTTTCTTGATCTCAGAGAGCCAATGGTTCATAAGTGCAAAGCACTATTATTATTTGTTTTTTATTGGAGATCATTGATCTTGTCCTTAGATCAATAATCTATTAGAAGAAATTCTTCTATCTTAAAGGTTTTTTACCTTTTCTTCTTTTGAAATTTCTTCAGAGTTCTCTCTGTTTGAAGTTCTTGATTTCTCACAAATGTTCATGCCTTTGAATTGAGGTCTAGGGTCCTTTTTATAGTGCCCATAAATTAGTTAAATTTGTTAAAGAAATCTTTCTCTGAGTGATTTGGGGAATTTTCCCCACCGTTGGATCTTTGATCAAAGGGCTTCTGTTTTACAGAAGAAAATCTTCTTGTTTTAACAAGAATAGAAAGATTTCTTTAAAATCTTAATTCTGTTTGGCGCAAATGCCCCAGCGCGTGACACGTGTCGCGCAGCGCAGCGCTTGCGCAAAAGCGACTGCGCTGACACGTGTCGTGCAGCGCAGCGCTTGCGTAACTGAAGCTTTGCTTCTATTTGTTTTTTAATGGAGCTTTGCTCTGATTGGGCGTGCTGCCTTGGGCGCTGCGCTGACGTATCAGCGTCTGACACGTGGCGCGTTGCGCTCGGGATTTGAAGCGTTGCTTCAAAATTTGAATTTTGAATTTCAACAGAGTTTTGTTCTGATTGGGGGAAACACCCCGAACTCTCAAAGTGATAAGCCTTGGAAGAACCGAAAGGACAACAACCGTAAAAGCGTGAATTCCAATAATACCAACGTCTTCAATGTGTCTGACAATGAAGACAAGCAAAAGGCGGACGAAAAAAAACCGGACCGGTCCCAAAAGCCAGTGCTAGAAGAAGAAGGGTCTTCTCTAAAGGAGAAGAAGAACAAGGTTTACTCTTTCAGGAGGGACAAGGTCCGCAAGATATTCAAGGATGCCCTGAACAACGATCTATAATTGCTGAAGTTGAAGAGACCTCATGAAGCAAAAATGACCGAAAATCCCCTGTATTGCCTGTACCACAGAGTAGTGAGCCATGCGATCAAGGTTTGCTATATTTTCAAAGAATGGGTCAAGAAGCAGTACAAGATTGGGGAGATCGAGCTGTCTAAGAGTCTGTTGGTGAACAATTAATCTACAACCGCCAACTTTATATAGACACAAATTGAAGCCTTTTGAGAGTAGACAGCTGAACCCGCTATCCTGAGAAATGAAACTGACTTGTCGTACCTTCCATGGGGCATGCACATGTCTAAAAAGATGAAAAAGATGATAAAGCTACTTCAGAAAGAGCCCAAAACGGAATGGAAGGGGCAGAAGGAGCCCACCGTTCCAGTTACCAATTCGGCTCGATTAGGCTCAAAATCCAAAAAGCTCAAGAAGAAGAAAAGTGCAGCTCGACGCGAAAAAGAGTCTGTAGGGAGATCGACCATTCAAAAATATATCGATTCTCTCGAAGACTATGAACAAAAGGAAAGAACTCTAATTCAATTGAAGGAGTTCTTCCCCGTAGAAGTGGCTGAGATTCTGGAGTAGCTAGAAAAAGACTCCGATGACGAGATCCCTATAGTGACCTGCTATGTCGTTTATCTTGGTAGCGACTCTGAGGAAGAACTTTATTTTCCCAAGATGGACGGGGAGCTCGCCACGAAGGTCAACCAAATCCAGCTCAGAAGAGGCACGGTTCTATTGCCAAATCAAGGCAACGCCCCAAAAGGGAAGGAAAAACAAATCGCTAATGAAGAAGATGGCGGAGAGCTTGCTCATGAAGACTTGAGTCTTTCTCTAGTGGACTATAATATCTTGGCTCATCTCCGGAAGCTTCCGTCTCTCTTAAGCATCTATGATGCTCTAGTCCTATCCAAGGAGCTCAGAGATGTTCTCATTCATGCCCAGCAAAACCCCAAGTGGTATCAGGCTCGTTTCGTGGAAATTAATATCAAAGAGACCCAATACACTTTGCATATAACTGTGGTCATATTTAAAGATGAAGACTTGTTACTGGGAACAGCTGAGCGCAACCGATCGCTTTACATGACAGGGTACAGTGATGGAGACCGAATTAATCGCATATTGATTGATCCGGGGTCCTCAGTGAACATCACGAACTTACGTACTTGTTTTCCCCAATCAGAGAAAAGCTCTGTTCAAAATTTCAAATTTTGAAATGAAGCAACGCTTCATAGCAGCGCCAGCGCTGAGAGAGTCAAAGATTCTGAGGCAGCGCTCACGTGCAAAGCACATGAGCGCTAGCGCTAAGAGCGCTGCACTCTAAACAGTGCACCACGTGCAAAACACTGGAGCGCTAGCGCTGGAACTAAATGTTCCCAACCGTTGGATCGAAGATTCAACGGACATGATTAAAAATCATCAATTGACCAGAATAAAATTCTGTTAAGGAAAGATTCCTCAAAATCTTCCCGAACAAAAAGAGCGTGCTCTGTAAATCAGAGCACCGTCGGATCAATGATCCAGTGGTGATTAAAAATCACTAAAATACAGAATAAATTCTGTGTGGGGAAAGATTTTCCAATCTTGTTAAAAACAAGAAGACTGCCTTCTGTAAATCAGAAGCCTTTGGATCAAAGATCCAACGGTGGGGAAATTCCCAAATCAATTGGAGAAAAGATCTCCTTAACCGATTGAACAAATCAGCCTTCACTATATAAAGGCCCCAAGACTTCAAGTCTCATATAGAGGAACCGCCCATAAACTTTGAAAAAAATTCAAAGACAAAGAGCAAGATCTCGAAAGAAGAAGAATTTCCTCAAGGTAAATAAATAGAGAGATGAAATCATCTCATATCAAAAGAAAAAATTTACTTCTTTTCTAAGATCATAGATCTATAAGACCAAGGTCTTTCACAAAAAGAGATCATAGTATCTCATCACAAAGAATAAGAAGAAGAACATAATTCTTCTCACAGATCATAGATCTATAAGACTAAGGTCTTTTTACAAAAGAGATCATGAACATCTCATTATAAAAAAGGTAGAGAATAATTCAGTTCTCTTAGGATCACAGATCCATAAAGGCAAAACCTTTCACCAAAATAAGAGATTGAAACATCTCCTATAAAATAAGAACTTTGTTCTTAGAACCTTGAGACAAAGTCTCTTATAAGAGAGAATTTAATTCTCAACGCGCAGAACTGATCAAAGTTGCATAAAAGAAGAGCCTTAGCGCTCCAATTTAAAAGGAGCGCTTCAGCGCTCCACAAAGCGCTGCAGAGCCTTAGCGCTCCTAATTTAAAAGAGCTTCAGCGCTCCTAATCTAAAAGAGCCTTAGTGCTCCAAATTTAAAAAAGCACTCTGCGCTCAAGACTAGCGCACATCGCCAAGCGCGCCACATGCTCCTCACGTGTGCGCTACTTAACAGAAGAGTCTTAGCACTCCTAATTTAAAAGAGCTTTAGCGCTCCTAATCTAAAAGAGTCTTAGCGCTCCAAATTTAAAGAAGCGCTCTGCGCTCAAGACTGGCGTACAGCGCCAAGCTCGCCACATGCTCCTCACGTGTGCGCTACTTAATAGAAGCGCCTCAGTGCTCCAAATATAGCGCACATCACTGCAGCGCCTCAGCGCTCCAAATATAGCGCACTGCGCTCATTAACTGGCGTTAGCGCCAAGCGCGCCACGTGTTCCTCACGCGTGCGCTGATAGAACATAAACTGTTCTTTAAATAAAGCCCTAGAGCTATGATGAATGCTCAGCATTCAATAAAAGACAGAAAGGCTGTCAGAACCCAAATCAATACTCAGCATTGTCAAATGTTTAACATTTTAACTGAATGGGCCGAGCCCAAAATGGCCGCAGAACCCTCATTCAGATTAATTGAGCCCATATGCTCATAAATTTCAGATTTTAGTCCTAATTGGACTACAGATCTCCCAGCCAAAATTGGTTTAAGGGTATATTCTTCACTCCTCTGATATTTGTCGTTGTAATCCTTCAACGTCTTCAGAGAGGTGACGGGTCCCGACAACCAGACATTCTACGGACTGTGGGGTCCTTAAATTCATGGACTATGATGTCCTTAAACTTTACAGACTGTGACCTCTATAAACTACCATGGACTGTGGGGTCCTTAAACCCATGGACTATGATGTCCTTAACCTCGGACTGTGGGGTCCTTAAACCCATAGACTATAATGTCTTTAAACTGGACCGCAAAGTCCCTAAACTAAAACAATAGAGTCCAAATGCTCTTTTGTTGGATCTAAACTTAAGTTGATCTTTGTCTAAAATTAGACTAACGTATCCTTAACAAACGTTTAGTTGATCTTAGTCTCAAATAAGACTAACGTATCCTTAAACCAAAACCCAAATTTAAGAAAATACGGATTTGGACTAATCCACGCCCTATGGGCGACAACATAAATTAGTCTCCGTATACAATCCATGGGCAACCAAAAACAAAACAAACACACACGACACGAAGTGACCGTCTGGAGAAGGAGAAAGTTGTTACCGCGATGCGGTAGAGCAATTAACTGCAGGGGCTTGCACCTGCAGGGAAGAGCATCCCCACAATCAAAAACCCCTCAAACGAGGGGGAATCTGACGAAGTCTGCTACAACGGCTGCATCCATCTAAACCTCTGATACACGGTGCCATAAATCAACTTGGCATTTTCGGAGAGGTGGATGGATAAAACCAAATAGCATCTGCCCCCAAAATTTAGGCCAGACGTCCTAACGTCCCGGTCGCGTCTTTTCGGCGGAGAACAGATTCTGGCACGCCCGGTAGGACCTTTTCCTCTTTCCACTCCATACTTCGTGTGTCGTGTTCGTGAACGAATCGCGGTTGGATATGGTTGCCCTTAGGTTCGAGGTACTAAGATTTGGTTTTACTCCTGTGCAGAAAAAGAACATCAATGGCCTTTAACTGTTCCAATTGCAATAACAACTCCCGCTCCGCCTCATCTGGAGGTGTAACCTACGGGCCCCAAGCGGCCTCCCTCTTCACAATGCCGGTGGAACAGGTGACGCAAGCCACCACAGGGCTATTCTTTGGGACCATGCTCCCACCCATAAGCTTCGACACACCACTGTCATCACAAGAAGCTAAGAAGAAGTCGGTCTTTGATCGCCTCATAACTACTGCGGCCCCTTTTAACGGGTCGCCCAAAACAAGCGCCTCAGTCTTTAACAGATTGGGCCGAAGCTCCAATGGGCCTGTGAAGAAGCCCGCTATACCGGAAGGGGTTATCCCGAAGAGGATAGCCATTCCCGCTCCTGAAGTCGCCAAAGCGGCTTCCCCTGCTAAGGAGTCGGTCTTTGCAAGATTGACTGTTTCGGCTCCCGCTCCAAACAAAGTCACCAAGACTGCTCCTCCCGCTCGAAAGTCTGCCTTCGACAGGTTGGCTATCCCCGCTTAGCGGGCGTCCATTTTCAATAGACTGGCGCCAATAACAGCACCTGACCAGAACATGAGGCACTATCGAGCCACCCCTATAGCTGAGCCAGTACCGTCGGCTCGACATCGACACTGGCGGCGAGTACGGAAGGCTGGGGGCAATTCCCCTTCTGGATTGACTCCGCCGGCTCCAACGGTGGAAATTGATGCTACTGTTCCAACTGGGAACAGCTTTGAACTACTTAGGAGGGTACGCAAAAACTCTCCGACTGCTGTATTGAAAAGGTCTCCTCCACCAATGGAGAGCGCTACAAAGGCGAAGTTGGAACAACCCCCTCAGCGGCTATCCTCTAAAATTTATAAAGTTTGGCGACAGGTCCAGGACTCCGTGATAGATCAAGACTATCCCCGCCGACAGAAAAAGATGAAGGTTCGGCAAGAAGAGGACTACCCTGTCACGCCACAGAAAGTGACAGCTACTTGGGTGCCCACTGCAACGGCCCCTTCAATTTCGACCGCCCATAAGAGGAGAAGGCCAGAGAAAATCCCTGAGTCTGTGACTAATCGAAAGACCACTGAACCTAAACACCCAAAGTCTGGGGGCATGGTGGTACATACTATCTATATGGTATCCGGAAAGGAGGATAGCCGTATCTCTACGGGCCATCGACCACTCACCAGATCCGTAACAAAGGCCCAGGAGAAATAACAGAAGCTCCAGGAAATGTTAACGCAGATGGCCGTACTCACTTGGCCAAAAGAAAGCCTGGAAACGTCGTCGGAACAACGTCGAGAATAGGAAACCGATGCTGACTTCCTCCACAGAATCCTCGAAAAGAAGGACAGAGAAGCAGCGGAACAAGCGGCCAATATAAAACGAATAGCGCTTCTC
Source organism: Agapanthus africanus (assembly GCA_030015575.1). Classification (NCBI taxonomy): domain Eukaryota; kingdom Viridiplantae; phylum Streptophyta; class Magnoliopsida; order Asparagales; family Amaryllidaceae; genus Agapanthus; species Agapanthus africanus. The sequence continues at coordinate 859,839,066 of JASDDO010000024.1, read as the reverse complement.
TTCCAAGACATGGTCGGGATGATGATATAGCCGGATCCTCCGGCTGAAGACCCTCCGATTGTCCTTGAAGATGACAGAGGGGAGACATCGAACCCTCTTCCGGCTTGTTCAGCAGCCAAAGAGGAGACCATCTCCAAAGCCTCCATGGATGATTACATCGCTCAACAGATACGAGCTCACCAGGTGAATGAAGTGGCCGGTCAGATTGTTAAGACTGGAGGACCCTATCCGGGTTGGTACGACCAAATAAAGTACCCACCGGGATATATGATCCCTAAATTCCATGTATATAAGGGGACGGGGAACCCGCACCAACATGTGGCTCAATTCAGGGCTCTGTGTGGCAACACCGGAGGTGACGATAAGCTACTGCTCCGCAGTTTGTTGGCAGCTTGTCGGAGACAACATTCGAGTGGTATTCGGAACTCCTGAATGACTTTATCAAGACATTTGTAGAGATGGAGCTGCTATTCACCCAATGTTTTGCGAGCGCTAGCGAACGTACCCCAATCACGGCGCTGATCAATGCCAGAGTGAAGCCGGGAGAAACTTGGGTCCAGTACGCGATACGATTGCGGAATCTATGGTCGAAGTGCGAACAGCGCATCGAAGAGGCTCCTGCAGTGGGAATGTTTGTGGGAACCCTCGATCCACAGGCGACCATATCCCAATTCATGATGTTCTTCAAGCCGACCACCTTCCAAACTTTGATTGATAAGCTGGCCCAAATGGACCAGATGGATCATAAGCCTTCCTTTTCAAAGACAGAGCCGTGGAATGAAAAAGGGCATAGGGAAAGCGACCTTTGTCGCCAATACTCAACAACAGCCGAGTAATATAAAACCGGTTGTTTGCCAAAGCAACGTGAGCCCACGCCAATCCCTCGAGGAGAAACTGGGACGTCCTTACTCGTTTTCCCGAGATAAAATAAAGAGACTGTTCGGACTGGCAATATGCAATGAGCTCATCACCTTGCCGGAGCCGAGACACTCGTCGCAACCCGGTGACACCAACCATCCTAACTACTGTCTCTACCATCGAGTAATGGGTCATCCAATCGAAGATTGCTTGTTCCTCTCCGAACGGCGGCCGAGACATGGACGTCTCGCCAGAGGTTCGGGGCAGATGCTAATTGGTGCTATCCGTCCACCTCTCCGAAGATGCCAAGTTGATTTATGGCACCGTATATCGAAGGTTTAAACGGATGCGTCCGATGTAGCAGACTTCGTCAGATTCCCCCTCGCACGAGGGGTTTTTGATTGTGGGGACGCTCTTCCCTGCAGGCGCAAGCCCCTGCAGTTAATTACGCTACCGCTTCGCGGCAACAACTTTCTCCTTCTCCAGAATTTCACTTCGTGTCGTGGATGTTTGTTTTGTTTGTGATTGCCCGTGGATTGTATACGGAGACTGAGTTATGTCGTCGCCCGTAGGGCGTGGACTAGTCCAAATCCGTATTATCTTAGATTTAGGTTTGGGGGTTTGGGTTTAAGGATACGTTAGTCTCATTCGAGACTAAGATCAACTTAAACATTCGTTAAGGATACGTTAGTCCGATTTGAGACTAAGATCAACTTAACGGGATCGTTTAGATCCGACAAAAGAGCATTTGGGCTCCATTGTTCCAGTTTAGGGACATAGTGGTCCATTTAATGTATGGCCGTCGAGACCCGTCACCTCTCTGACGACGTTGAAGGATTACAACGACAGATGTCAGAGGAGTTCAGAGATGTACCCTTGAACCAGAGTTAATTGGGGGGATCTATAGTCCAGTTTGAGACTAAAGTCTGTTTGAAAGGTTTAAGGAAACGTTAGCCATATTTAAGGATAAGATCAACTTAAATGGGATCATTTAGATCCAACAAAAGAGCGATTGGCTCTATTGTTCCAGTTTAGGGACATAGTGGTCCATCGCTAGTTTAAGGACATTGCGGTTCATGGGTAGTTTAAGGACATTGCGGTCCATTGTTAGTTTTAAGACATCTCGGTCAAGGTTAAGGACGTCGTAGTCCATGGGTTTAAGGACCCCACAGTTCATATTAATGTGTGGTTGTCGGGACCCGTCACCTCTCTGACGACGTTGAAGGATTACAGCGACAGATGTCAGAGGAGTTCAGAGATGTACCCTTGAACCAATGAGTTTGTTGAAAGAGCAAGTGTGCTCAGTTTAAGATGATTTGAGGACTTATGGCCAATTTGGGCTAAGTCCAATTATATTTGAAACATTGACCCTCTGCTGGTCCATTGAAGGAGAGGCTTTGCCTCTGAAACTTAGCCAATTGGGCTAAAGCTAGTGTTAAACACTAGAAACCAACAGTGTTGAACACTGGGAATAAGATTAGCAAGTTAGTGTTAAGCACTAAAAGATAATCAGTGTTAAACACTGGGAGCAGAGTTTTCGCATTAGTGTTAAACACTAAGCAAATCAGTGTTAAACACTACAAATAGAGTTTTCCAAATTAGTGTTAAACACTAAGAAAATCAGTGTTAAACACTGAGGACAAAGTCTTCAGATTAGTGTTAAACACTAAGGAGAGAGGGGTCACATGTGGACACGTGAGAGCGCCCTGATTCCCCTTATTTTATTCTGCAGGTAAGTGTTTAACACTTTAGTTCTGGTGGCCATCACGTGCGAGCACGTGATGAAAGCCCATGCTCTGTGCGTTATAATCTCACTAGGGGTCACGTGGTGACAGGTGAGGGCGTCCTAGAGCTCTTTTCTATTCCTTGTGCTTCAGAGGTCACGTGGGTTACGTGAGGCACTGCCTCAAAGGGCTTTCTGTAGATCTTTGGGGGGGGTCGCGTGGTGACACGTGACCCTGCTTTTCTGTAGTTGTTTAGAAGATCTGTTAATCCCTTTCAGGAATTAAATTCCTCGTAGGGTTGAACCCTGACAATAATTTCAGAGGAATTAAATTCCTAGTTCTTTTTGAAGAGTTGAACTCTGAATCTTCTATAGGAATTAAATTCCTCATATATGTGAAGAACTGAATAGGGTTAAACCCTAATAAAAGCTTTAAGGAATTAAACCCACACTCTCTGTTAGAGAATTATTCTGGGGAATAAGATTAAGGGAATTAAATTCTTGTTGTTTTAACAGAACTAAGTTCTTAACTAGGGTTAAACCCTGATTCTTTTCGTTCTGAAGGAATTAAATTCCCATAACACAGGGTCAAACCCTAATTTTATTTTGAAGGAATTAAATTCCTACAGTTCTGTGAGAATTAAATTCTCGTGCTTCCATTCTCTCTCTATGCTTTGGATCTGCATGGCAGGATCTCAACCCATTGAGAATTAAATTCTCAACTCAAGGGGAGATATGCACTTTACAGATCCTCCACCAAAGAGAGAAGAAATATGTCCATCTGTTTTACATCAGAGTTAAACTCTGTTGAGAATTAAATTCTCTTTCTTTCAATGAAATCTTCCCTTTCTTACCTAGGGTTTTATTTTGCAGAAGATCCAAATTCCTCTCAAGTATCAAGGCTCTCTCTCTTTTCTTCCCTCTGCGTATATGTTTTTTTGCGTGTCTCTTGGCTCCTATTTATAGGAGAAGCAACCGAATCAATTGGTTTTTGGTGAATCTTTCATTTAGAGATTTGATTTGCATCCATCATTCATCTGGACCTTTGGATTATTAGGTGAATTTTATCTACCGTTGGATTTTAAACCCAGAGATCCTCCTTTGTTATTTCGGTTGGATTTTAAGGGGAAATCTTTCCAAGTTCAGGATTTTCCCATAGGTAGATGATATTCAATCATCTTTAAATCTTTAATTCGGTTGGTTCCAGATAATCGCTTTCCTTTGGAAAGATTTGAATCTCTTTCAGAATTTAATTCTGTTAACAAAATGGGCTTTGAAAGCCGGTCACGTGTGACCACGTGACCCATGGTCACGTGTGGGCACGTGACCCTCTTTGGAATGAGCCCTCTTCTTTCTTTTGCGCTTTACCTTTGCCGTTGCTTGGTCATCACGTGCCAACACGTGACCACTGGTCACGTGTGAGCACGTGACCCTTGTCTGAAGCCTCTTTCCTTGATTTCACTGGAGAACAAGTCTGCTGCTTTTGAGTATCACGTGCCAACACGTGACCCTGGTCACGTGGGAGCACGTGACCTCTTTTGGAGCCTTTTTCCTTGATGTACGGGAAGCTGAATCTGCCTTGCCGATGCTTTTAAATGTCACGTGCCGACACGTGACTGTTGGTCACGTGGGAGCATGCGACCCTTCTTCGTAACCTTTCCCGATTTTAAATCAGGAAACAAATGCCCCCACAGCGTTGTTCTCACGTGTTTGCACGTGAGTGCAACGCTGTCACTCTTTGTGACCGTTGTATTCTTCTAGGGATTCAGGGAGATGAAGCGTTTCCATCACATCCTATAAATATAGGGGTCATCTCAAGGACGCCTCCACTTTGCTTGTCTTCCTCCTTGCAAACTTTCTCTGAGAATTTAATTCTCTTCTTTCAGAGCTTAGTTCTCTGCCTTGAAATAATTTTCAGAGTTTAACTCTGTTTGAAAGGACTTCTTTCCCTCAGGTAATGTTCTTGGGCAAACGATGGACTTTCACATTCTTCTGGATTTTAAATTCAAAACAAGAGTTTTACTCTTTTAATATGAACCCATTTTCTTCAAATTCATCAACAGGAACAGGAAGCCATTTAATCTTCAAACTGTAGCTCTCTTAGGGCTTAAGCGGTCTTTAGGGAAATGATGATGACAATCTATGGAATTTAATTCCTTCCCAAAAATGTCTTATGGGAATTTAATTCCCTTTTCTAAAAGGAATTTAATTCCTGTGAAGAACTCAGTTTCTTCACATGGAGCCTTCTTGGGGCCTCTTGGCCCGAGGTTGTCCTTCTGCAATTGATGGAACAGGAGTTTTGTAATGATATCTTCTGTGGGAATTTAATTCCTTTGATCCTGTTGGATCTGTTGTGGGGCCCGAGACAGATTTGTCTTCTAGGGGGGATGTGTAGGGTCACCTGAATCTCAGTCTTTATTTAATGAGGATATTCCTTTTGTTTTTTTATAGCCGCTTGGTCTCATTATTGATGAGTTGTCATCCTGATTCTGTGGGGCCCATGCGTTTTGTAGCCGATGGCCCCATAAAAGAGTCTGCCGTTGTTTCCCTCAGCTAGTCTTCATGTTCATGCATGGATATATATATCGCTGACTTTGCTTTTAACGGTCTCCTTTTATTGGATTTCAGGTGCGATGGCTTCTGTTCCCTGCTTTCCCTTTTCTCGCTCGGAGGCTGCTTTTCCTCAGTCGCCATCTGATGAGGAAGCGATGGCGATGATCCGGGCCCATGACCCGAACTGTACCAACCTTCTTCAATGGGGATATTGGTATAGTCAGATTATTCAGGGTCGCCGGAGTTTTCTTTGCGCGGTACCGACGGAGCCCACTTTCCCATTCTTACCGATGGATCCTCCGAGGACGGTTTTTGCTGTGGAAATGCCCAACTGGACTCCAACGGGGAGGCTCGAGCCTTCGACGACCGGTATTCCGAACCATCCGATCCCGGCCATAGACATTTTGGGGCGGCGTATCTGCCAGGGTGAGGCCCACCCGTGGGGGCAAATTTATAAGATAGGGCTTACTCCTCGACACCCTACAGGCTACCTTCTCTGGGCTCGCTACATCCTTTCTGCCCATCGTGCGCGGCTGCAGAAGGTCGGGATTTATCAGGCAATATACGCGTCACTCTTCCATTATAAGTCCCCGCATGCCTGGTGGGTCAAGGCGTTCTTGAATCAATGGAATCTCCCTACTAACACTTTCATTTTAGGAGATCGTGAGGTTTCGATTTCTCTGGCAGAATTTTATGAAATCTCGGGATTGCCAATCAGGGGTGCACTGTATGAGGAGTTGTTGCCCCGAGACGAGTATGTTTTTGAGCCCGAGTCTGCACCGGTTGATGGCTTGTCTGCTGAGAACGCCGTTCGCCACAAGCGCCCCAGCTTGATCAAGGCGCTGGGTATTTTTGATCGATTGTTCACTGAGTCTGAGGAGCAGGGTGTTACTTTTAAAAGCTTCATTTCCCGCTTCCTTCGTGAGGACGTCATATCGAAGACTGCTCCGAAGTTTGCTAACATCAAAGACCCCTTTGGGTTCGGTCCGAAGAAGCTACCGACCGCTGAATCGGACCTGCCACAATACTATATTCCCATCGTGTCGCCGATGTCTTTTGAGTCCATTGCAGCACCCGGTATGGATGAGGAAACATTCTTCGTGGGGTTTGTCAGTGTTTGGCTCAGTTGGTTCGTTATCCCCATGCATCGCCGCTTCATGAGAGCCTCGGTTATCTACTCGGCTCATCGTATTGCTGAGGGGATGCGATTGGCTATCGGCATCCCGGCGTTGGCGCATCTTTATCATGGGTTGGGCACCGCAGCTAATACCTTTACTCCTGGCGTGGATGTGGTAAACTTTTCGCTTCATTATTTCACGTCCTGGATCGAAATGCACGTGTTGGGGGCTTTTGCCATGCATCAGAGGCCCTCATTTTACGATGCCTACCCCTTTCCACGACTTATGCGATTAGTGGATGCTTCTGCCGCCGACCCGACTCAGTTCGGGGCTATTCGGGTGCTGATTTCTCCTTACGCTGCCGCTGGCGGGATGGTTTTTAATGATCGGGTCTTGTCTACTCCCTCAGGTCCAGTTCAACAACTCTGGGATCTGTCAAAAGACAACGCACCTTCTTTGAAGCCCCGGGAGGCTGCGCACTTATATACAATTAGACCGGGCTACTTGGTGTTTCGCCAGGACAGTGCAGCTCTTTTCATGCGGTACAATCCGCATCGATTTGCCCGACAACTTGGATACGACCAGGGTGTTCCTTTCGAGGCTTTTATAGTCGCCCCAATCCCTTCGCTCGATGCCGTTCGCGATGCAGCTCATCATTTCATGAGGCTAAACATCGGCTCCCACTTCATTGTACCTGAAGCTGAATACCTGCCCCGGTGCGTGGGCGCGTTTACGGGTTGGTATCTTCATCGGGTCAGCCCAATCATTCTTGAGGAAAGGAGGGTGCTTCTTGGCCACGATGCCCCTCCTCTGGTTCCAGGAGCTAAGCTGCGACCGAGGGCTCCGGTCCGCTTCCCTCTAAGGGATACCGGCACTGTGCTCATCCCAAGAGAATCGGAGGTGAACCTTACTCCAACGGCCGGTATGCCCCTGGGTTCCCGCTCGCGAGGTGGAAGGGCCCCGGTAGTAGCACCACCGCCTGTGGCAGCACCGCCCCCCGTGGCATTGACAATGACAGTGTCATCCTCGGTCGTGGCACCAGGCGAGGGTAATAGAGATGAGGGCGTCGTAGGCGATGTGGGTCAGCGTCGCCCTAAGTCTTCGCGGGGGAGGAAACGGTCATCCTCGGCGACCGGCTCTGGGTCTAAGCATCGAAGGAAGGTGGCCACCAATTCGCTCGATTCTTTGGCGGAGTCTGAGCCTACTCTTGAAGACGAGCCGTTGGCCCTGCAAGAGTCAGACGCTGGACTTCCTTTCCTGAGTTCGGCCAATGAGGAGGCCACACAGTTGGCTGAGGCCATACGGCGTTCCAAAGATGTGTCTCATAATGCCAGGGTTCCGAAGAAGTCCTATCCCGCTGTAATCTTTTACGAAGACCTTTCGTGGATTCGGCGGCGATTTATCGGTCCTTTGGAGGAATGGGGGGAGAGGGCTTTGAAGCAGGCCGCTTCAGAAGATGCAGCTGACGCACTTTCTTTATGGACCGGCGGCCATGAGTCCACTCTCGAACCCCGGCGAGCCCACCTCCTTGAGAAGGAGCAGCGGCTTGAAGAAGCCATATTGAGGACTTCTTTGCGCATCGGTACGTTGTGGTTCTTTTCGTAGTTCTTCAGATTGTTTATGCCCGTGCATATGTATCTTTATTCTTATTTGAATCTTGCAGAATCTTCGACGCTGGGGGAGCTCCCTATGGGCTCATTAAAACTAAAGCCCGCCGAAATTCTCGATGACGCCTCGCTTGATGTAGAGGGGACTGATGAGGCTGCTCCTCTCATGGTAGAGCCTCCAGCGGTGGTTCTTGATCAGGGAGCGCTTGCTCCTTTGGGGGAAGTTCCTTTGGAGGTCGCCGCCCCAATGACCCTTACTGAGGACGGCTCAGAGGCTGGAAGAGAAGTAGTCGGGACTACTCTTCCTTTGTTGAATCCTGACGTTATGGCGGAGGCTGTTGAAGCTGCTATCCCCTCGGCTCAGAATGGGAGGAGCGTTGAAGGTAACCCTCTGCATTTTAATTTAGCCACCTTTTCATAGTCTAAACTCTTTTATCTTTTCCAGAATTGCGCGGTTTGGCGGCCACTATCGCTGATCTGTCGCCTCGACAGTCATTTCAGCGTTTATTGGAGATGGCGGCTCCGCAGGCGATCTCCCCTCAGCGTATTGTCCTTTCCTCCGGGAAAGGTTAGTGTCATTCTCCCTTTTTTCTTTTACCATAGCATTGTTACTATCTTGCGAAATGACGTTGATGTCTCTTATAGTTTTGGAAGCTGACGATGAGGTCGAGGTCGTTAAAGGGCCAGGGGAACCTTCAGCTCCTGCTTGCATGATTGTCGGTGAGTGACATTTTATTATAATCCCGTTCGTCCTGTGTTTAAGAATTTTACTAATCATTTGTCAAATTTGAACAGCCCTGCCAGTCTCCATGGCGTTGGAATCGCGCATCGTGATGCCGCCCGGCCCTTATGCTTTGCGGGCTTCAGAACGCTTGGCCCAATTGAGCCTTGTCTCCCTATCATCTTTCATCGAGGAGCTCCGTGCTGGTAGCGCGACCACGGCCGAAGCGTTTACTGCTGAGGCTAACGGCTCCCTTCCTTTTCTCGCCACCTATCATGGCGAGGAGGTGGTGCGGGTCTGGGTGGAGTTCTGTAGGAAGGTGGAGGCTTGTTTGCACGCTCTTGAATGTTCTCGCCTTTCCTCGGAAGCCGTGGCTGCAAAAGCGGAGTTGCGGGGTCTGATAGCACGCTGTGCGGCTAACATGACGTCATGCGAGAAGAGGCTTGGCCGTAAGTTCTCGGAGAGGGAATTGGCTTCTAAGGCACTGAACGAGCTTCAGGCCAGCCTCACAGCCAAGGCCAACAAAGCATACGAACTCTGGCGAGTGCTCCAGGAGTCCATAAAAGAGGTGGTGGCTCTCGATAAAGCTGCCACGTTCACTCGTGAGAGGGTTGAGGCTCATAAAGCCACCGAGAAAGAGCTCGAGGCTCGGCTTGCTTCGTATCAGGCTCAGCAAGCTCAGGCGGAGGCTCGTCTTTTGGAGATCTTGCGTCATGAAGCCGTGGCTCAGCAATAGAACGATGAGCTGGTAAAATTACTGCACCGCCCGCCGGCTTGAGGACTTGTATCTTTTCTCCCCCCCTTTTTTTTACATACTCATGAATGAGAGTATCTTTCTTTTTTGTTTCTTTCATGAATTGTACTTTGTATCCATTTTGGTTTATGAATAAAAGATACATTTTTCTTCTTAACGATGTGTCCCCTTTCATTGAATGCGTTTGTGGACAATTTATCTTGATCTCCTCGCAGGGCAGCGATAGCTTAGGACTCAGGGTTAAGATCTGCTTCCTAAGACTTTTGCATTTTAAGAGCCACAAGGGTCTCATAAAGAGCTTTTCTCCCTACAGGTCGAGAGGATCCCATAGGTGTAAGTCCTTCTTAAGAATCGTGAAGGTTCTTAAGTGGGTTTTCCCTTGAAAGTCGTAAGGATCTCACAAGAGAGTTTTTCTTCCTCGCAGGTCGTGAGGACCTGCAAGTGTTGGATGTGGTCGCCCTTATCCGTGTTTCACGGGGTCAGGGGTCGCTCAAGGTATCGTAGTTTAAAGACATCACGGTCAAGGTTAAGGACCTCATAGTCCGTGGATTTAAGGACTCCACAGTCCGATGTTAGTTTTAAGACATCACGGTCAAGGTTAAGGACCTCATAGTCCATGGATTTAGGGACTCCACAGTTCGATGTTTGGTCACAGGGACCCGTCACCTCTTTGAAGACGTTGAGGAATTACAACGCCGAGTATCAAAGGAGTGAAGAGATGTACCCTTTAACCAAGGGAGAATCCGTAGGGAATCGGGGTGGTTGATCGTTAGTTTTAAGACATTGCGGTCGAGGTTAAGGACGTCATAGTCCGTGGATTTTAAGGACTCCACAGTCCGGTATTTGCTCTGGATGCTTCACACGGGTTCACTGCCGTGCTTGGCGAGGACCAGGCTCCGCTCTGGACGTTTTCCACGGGGTCAAAGAGTGACATTATCCGCGTTCCACGTGACCAGGAATTTTGTACTAGATGCTTCACACGGGTTCACTGCCGCGCTCGGCGAGGACTAGGCTCCACTCTGGATGCTTCACACGGGTTCACTGCCGTGCTCTGCGAGGACCAGGATCCGCTCTGGACGTTTTCCACGGGGTCAAAGAGTGACGTTATCCGCGTTCCACGTAACCAGGAATTTTGCACTAGATGCTTTACACGGGTTCGCTGCCGTGCTCGGCGAGAACTAGGCTCCGCTCTGGATGCTTCACACGGGGTCAAAGAGTGACATTATCCGCGTTCCACGTAACTAGGAATTTTGCACTAGATGCTTCACACGGGTTCACTGCCGTGCTCGGCGAGGACTAGGCTCCGCTCTGGATGTTTCACACGGGTTCACTGCCGTGCTCTGCTAGGACCAGGATCCGCTCTGGACGTTTTCCACGGGGTCAAAGAGTGACGTTATCCGCGTTCCACGTAACCAGAAATTTTGCACTAGATGCTTCACACGGGTTCACTGCCGTGCTCGGCGAGGACCAGGCTCCGCTCTGGATGCTTCATACGGGTTCACTGCCGTGCTCTGCGAGGACCAGGATCCGCTCTGGACGTTTTCCACAGGGTCAAAGAGTGACGTTATCCGCGTTCCACGTAATCAAGAATTTTGCACTAGATGCTTCACACGGGTTCACTGCTGCGCTCGGCGAGGACTAGGCTCCGCTCTGGATGCTTCACACGGGGTCAAAGAGTGACATTATCCGCGTTCCACGTAACTAGGAATTTTGCACTAGATGCTTCACACGGGTTCACTGCCGCGCTCGGCGAGGACTAGGCTCCGCTCTGGATGCTTCACACGGGTTCACTGCCGTGCTCTGCAAGGACCAGGATCCGCTCTGGACGTTTTCCACGGGGTCAAAGAGTGACGTTATCCGCGTTCCACGTAACCAGGAATTTTGCACTAGATGCTTCACACGGGTTCACTGCCGTGCTCGGCGAGGACTAGGCTCCGCTCTGGATGCTTCACACGGGTTCACTGCCGTGCTCTGCGAGGACCAGGATCCGCTCTGGACGTTTTCCACGGGGTCAAAGAGTGACGTTATCCGCGTTCCACGTAACCAGGAATTTTGCACTAGATGCTTCACACGGGTTCACTGCCGCGCTCGGCGAGGACTAGGCTTCGCTCTGGACGTTTTCCACGGGGTCAAAGAGTGACGTTATCCGCGTTCCATGTAATCAGGAATTTTGCACTAGATGCTTCACACGGGTTCACTGCCACGCTCGGCGAGGACTAGGCTCCGCTCTGGATGCTTCACACGGGTTCACTGCCGTGCTCTGCGAGGACCAGGATCCGCTCTGGACGTTTTCCACGGGGTCAAAGAGTGACGTTATCCGCGTTCCACGTAACCAGGAATTTTGCACTAGATGCTTCACACGGGTTCACTGCCGTGCTCGGCGAGGACTAGGCTCTGCTCTGGATGCTTCACACGGGTTCACTGCCGTGCTCTGCGAGGACCAGGATCCGCTCTGGACGTTTTCCACGGGGTTAAAGAGTGACGTTATCCGCGTTCCACGTAACCAGGAATTTTGCACTAGATGCTTCACACGGGTTCACTGCCGTGCTCGGCGAGGACTAGGCTCCGCTCTGGATGCTTCACACGGGTTCACTGCCGTGCTCTGCGAGGACCAGGATCCGCTCTGGACGTTTTCCACGGGGTCAAAGAGTGACGTTATCCGCGTTCCACGTAACCAGGAATTTTGCACTAGATGCTTCACACGGGTTCACTGCCGTGCTCGGCGAGGACTAGGCTCCGCTCTTGATGCTTCACACGGGTTCACTGCCGTGCTCTGCGAGGACCAGGATCCGCTCTGGACGTTTTCCACGGTGTCAAAGAGTGACGTTATCCGCGTTCCACGTAACCAGGAATTTTGCACTAGATGCTTCACACGGGTTCACTGCCGCGCTCAGCGAGGACTAGGCTCCACTCTGGATGCTTCACACGGGGTCAAAGAGTGACATTATCCGCGTTCCACGTAATCAGGAATTTTGCACTAGATGCTTCACACGGGTTCACTGCCGCGCTCGGCGAGGACTAGGCTTCGCTCTTGATACTTCACACGGGTTCACTGCCGTGCTCTGCGAGGACCAGGATCCGCTCTGGACGTTTTCCACGGGGGCAAAGAGTGACGTTATCCGCGTTCCACGTAACCAGGAATTTTGCACTAGATGCTTCACACGGGTTCACTACCGCGCTCGGCGAGGACTAGACTCCGCTCTGGATACTTCACACGGGTTTGTTGCGCCACGGCAGCGCCCCGGCCGTCTATCCGAGGCCAAAATGCGGAATCAAAATTTTCTTAACTTTCAAACTGGCGCTACCGCGGACAATACACCCGGATCGAAACCATTAACCTATACTAGCAATCAAGAGAAGGGGTGAGAGATATACCGAGTGATCCGAGTCCTCCGGTCTTCTCGTCGTCGTCCCGATCTCCCGCGGAAACTCCGGTCGTCGCATCCTTGCCGGAAGGGCACCACATCGTCTGCATCTTTTACGGGCTCCCGCCTCAATACCGAGGTAACTCGGGCACGAAGCTGGCAAGTCGACGTGCCCAAGATTTGCTGTATAATGTAGTGTAGATGATGCTAGTCTCATTTGGGGTTTGTAGTTGCCTTGATGGAGGAATGGAATTTTCAAGTGGAGCTAGAATGTGTGTAGTAAGGAAAAATGAGATGAACAAATTTTTCCTTCATCCAAAATGAAATGATCCCCTCTCATTTTTCCTCTCTTTCAAAAATTGTGGCCGGCCTCCCTCATTAGGAAATGGTGGAGAGAATGAAACATAATACAAAGGGAGGTGAGTGTAGGAAAAAGGTGGAGGGTGACCACACCCAAAACATCAACCATACTTCATACTTTAAACCCATACCCTCTCTTAAATGCAAGTGATGGTAAAGAGAATGATGATGGTCATATCATAATCCCACATATGCAAGAAACCCCCTCCACAAAAGTAATTTGCAAAACTGCAAATAACCCCCTCCATCGGAAAAGTCCGGCCGGAAAAGAACAAAGGAAAACCGGCCGGAACGGAATGCAAACTGGCAACTCCAGAAAACTGGTCTCGTAATAAATTACAGGAAAAACCCCGATGCTGTGCATACACACCCGCATCTGTATTCCGACCGGATACAAATGCAATGAGACAAAATCTACACAGTACTAAACTAGGACCGGCTTAAACCAAAGCCGGCTAGTAATATCCGTTCGATCCTAATCCGTGCAATACCGCACGTATCGGATCGAACCCTGCCATATATCCATACGGCCACTAGTACAAACCGTCCGATCCTGATCCGTGCAATACCGCACGTATCTGATCGGACCCTGCCATATCTCCATACGGCCTCTACAGCGTTTCACCCGAAAGCTGAGTAACTGAATGTGTGGTGGACTCTAAAGACTCGTCAATACAATGGCTGTGGATTTAACCACTAGCACGTCAGAGGTATAAGCCAATACGTAACGGGCCACCAGCTATTGACCAAAAGGGACGTCGATGAGCGAACTCATCCTGACACCCTACTGAGCCTGTCAGTGACAATATCCGTACAGTCCGGTCCGTTCGTCTATGAGCATCGCATGGCGGGCCTAGGGGGTTGGTAAAAGTCAGACCCCCAAAGGCGGTACAAGTCGTGTCGGAGTGTAGCCCAGAACGCCCTGAGATACTACTGGAATACCTACCAGTAAATCTTCTGCCTCGGCCGAGGGCTTTGCGTAATGGCTCTCTTAGACACAGCGCGACCTCACCCCCAATACCGGGAGAGACGAACCCCTGCAGATCCGCTCACTGCCTCCATGTGGCTCGGGACTGTACCCAACTAAAACCTGTTTGCACGACTCCTTTGAGCTGTGGTAGGGTAGTAATCAAAGCACAGTGGGAACTCACACGAGACAAATGACGATCTCAGGTCGATGAACTAACCTGTACACATGTCACCTGGGAACTGCTATCTGACGTCTGGTATAATCCCAACTAGCAGGTTCCCGGCGAGTCCTGTCCGGTGTACTCATAACCCAATGAGCACCTGTATACATCTTAGGTGAACCAACTGACACCAGTGGCTTGTGAGACCGGCCACCGCCCCTCGTCGGGGTCTCGACTGTATACACTAGTCTACTAATGGAGTATCGATGCCCAGTCTCGAAACTCCCATGACTAGGGACCATTTAAGGATGTGCTTATAGACCCCAGCTCCCACGTATATGATCGCCATCATACTGCTGGTCGTCAAGCAAGAATCCTAGGGGCTCTATCAACGTGTAATAGCGACCTGTAAGGTCACCTGAAACAGTACACGATGATAAAAGTAAACCAGATAGCATACTATCATCTTGAGTAAGACTGTCGTCCCGGGATAGGTCCTCCCTCAATCATTGCAATCACGTGCCTGTGATCCAATAATTGACTCTGAGGGCACTATCTCCAACAATCTCCCACTTGCACTCAAGGCTAATTATTGCGATGTCGCATACTCACAGCCCGTGTGATACCGAACACCCAACTCCTCTACTAGTCAGTCTCACAAAGCTCATTTACGAAACTATTGCGTTCGAGGAATAGCCTCAGTGAGTGGATCCGCTGTGATGTTTCTTTCTATGTCTCTCTATATCTCAAGTTTGCGGAGAAAGCCATCTCGCGAAATGAGCAATACCTGTCTTAGAGTATGTCTGGATATCTGATGGGACCTAGCTCATAAATGAACTCCAAATCCAAACTTCTTAGACTGTATCGTCAACTGAACTTAATCAGTATCCTGCGCCATGCCTCCCTCAGTATTGCCTTGGATCACCTGTCCAAAATACTGCCCCTCGTCAGAGGGAAAACTATAACTCTGACAACCTCCTTGTCGTCCAGGTCATCTTGGAAGCCTGGAATGATAACCGTCTCATAAAGGAGGCTGCCGTTATCAATTCCCTAGAACATTCACTTATGTTCTAAAACTGCTTCCGATTGTTTCTCCAGGATTGGATTAATATCAACTTATTGCACCTACTGCAAGAACAACATCTGGTGTGGTACTTGACATCTCATGATTGACTCAATTGCCTAAGCAAGTGATCTGTCAATCATGCGCATCCTTTCCTCTTCAGTCTGTAAGACACCTTTAGAGAGGGTGACTCCATTACCTGCAGGTATACTACCGTGCCAGGAGTCGTCCATTCTAAATACTCTTAGAATGCTGTCAAAGTACCCTGATTGGGAAACCACCCAAATCTGGATCTAAAACCATAGATCTAGTAACCAGAATGTTTGATATAATATCCAAGTCCTGTGTGGAGAAAACACTGTGTGACAACCAAAGTATAACCGATCGTAGTATAGGAATATCACTTCCTACTTTGTGTGTGTCATCCAAAACCAGGACATCACACCCTACTACCTTCTTAACAGATCCATCCCCTATTCTGATGACGTCAAACCTATGACTGTCACATCAGAAATAGATGATCTATCTCCGCTATATCTGCTTTAGTCTATAGACATAAGCCTGATGTCCACCAATGCTTCCGCTGCTCCCACTGACTACGACAACCCTCTGGCAGAGTCATATAGACGTGCACTTCTAAAGCTAGTTTAGAACGACGCTATACTCATCCTCCTGCCGGGTCTCGCAGCGTGGAACAACAACAATGGCAAGTGTGGGTAAACAAGAACTTCCCTGTCACCGTCCTTGAGGCTACCGGAGTACCTCTCGGGTGCCTGAAGTTACCCACCTTATCTGCGGAGTGGCCAATGGAATGTCAAATCAGATTGAATCTTTAGGTTCCATATCAAATCTTCAGTAATCGTTTGCGGTTCTGGAATCGCTTCCAGTTCTACCATACTCCCACTACTGTTTTTCTGAAAAATAACCATTTCCTTTTAAAATGTGGCGAGTTTAAGAACAATATCACTATTGATCTTCCAGATGGTAGAAAGTCAACCCTCGTCTTAGCCTGGGTCAACCCACAAACAGCCATTACAGAAACGTGCCTTGAGTTGTCCAGTGTCTGGTTTTAATCATAAGCCGGACAACTCCCCGTACCTTAACATCGTTAAGGTATGAACTGTTCTATATCCAATATAGAACCAGAGGCACTGATTTAAATGAACCAGATTCAAATCATGCAGCTGTCTCCAGTGCATGTCAACTAAATGGAAGGAGGCCGATCAGCGTTACTCAACTTAGGAATGCTTCCAATTATGAGTAACCTGAAAGAGAAGAAATTTCTCTTTATCATTACTATCAACTGAATACCATACACAAGTATCTACATCTTCGATCACTTCGAAGAATGCCAATACTTGCTACACCTGGTTCTCTACTCTATTCAAATACCTATAACTCCTCAAAACTTAGACCCTGTGTTTCTACGAAACACATGTCTAAGAACTAGAGAAGTTAAAAGTAAACAGAATATAGTATGAGGACCAACCCCTCTGTCCTAATGGACACTGGACAACATACAATACTCTGTATAAGTCCGCTGAGTCTAACAACTCTTTCACTGTGTGTCGTAGGTTGAAAACTGTACTTATGGTTAAGAAGAATTACACCGCTGTTTAATACTCCTTACCTAACCATCCACTGATATAGGTAAATGTCATCGACATAATATCAAAAGGTATATCTCACTCTATGAAAATAGACGTACAGATATATCAATTTGAAATTGGTGCACAACAGCGGATATTCAAAACCAAATATTTGCCGACCGGCAAACAGCCCAGATGATCTCCTCAAATATCACCGATTACAACGAATCCCGATATAATGAGGATGATCACCCTATTCCCAATAACTTACTCCCACTCATCATCTGTAAAACCATACAGATGTGAGAATCAAACCTGGTAAATACATACACTGGAGCAAGTGCCTAATCAGGAAATCAGTTTTCTTTTAACAGTACACAGTTGAACTGAAACATTGAAATGTTTCGATAGGGTATCCTGGTATTCCTAGTAATGCCTCTACCATTATCCAGATTCACAACTGCAACCGTATATCTCTTTGCCATCTGTCCAAATCCCTTTATATGTCTTTAGTCATTACCGTCTGCACACCCCTTTAGGCCAAATGGTTTTCTTCCTTCCCTACCGTTCGGCACCAGCCTATGGTTTGGAAGAAGACTATCCAATAAGCATAAAAGGTGTACTGTCCTAATCCTAGGAGCACTCGCAATGCGAGAGATGGTGAAGATAAAAGACAACCGAATAAACCTTATTCCTATTTCTCCTGGACCAGAATCCATCCCCGAACTGGAACAAGTTCCTTTCGAGTTCGTATATAACCATACGATGGAGTATCCAAAAAACTGTGGATCTTCGTGGTGATACGGAGTGTCCTGGAGAAATACAAAGGTGATTTAGGATTGGCGAAGAAATATTTGGTTTGGTCGTGAATATCAGTCGCAATTTACTTTGCCCTCTTACTAATCCCTTGCTTTGTCTTAACTTAATACCTTCTGTACACCATCGTTATGCTAATTGGTTTTCTTCATTCCCCGCCGTTCGGCACCAGCCTAAGGTTTGGAAGAAGACTATCCAATTTGCATAATAGGTGTACTATCTCCTAAACCAAGGAGTACTCGCAACCTGAGAGAAGGTAAAAGGAAAAGACAACTGAATAGTCCTATTCGTTTTCTCCAGAACCGGAAACCATCCTCGAATAAATTCCTTCGAGTTCGTATCTAACCATACGATGGTTTTGTCCAATGGAAGTGGACGTTCGTAGTAATATGGGGTGTCCTGGAGAAAAGGGTAAAAGTAGGAGTGGCAAGGAGGTCTGCAACTCTGACAATCCAAAAGCCAGTGTTAAGAAGGTTCGGTCAACTTGGTCACTGAGTCATAGTCCAGGGTCGGGTCAATGGTCGCTGCCAAAGAGAGAGAGAAAAGAAACACTCAGCGTGCACTCTAACCTAAATCAGAATGGTTATCACTTTATCTAATCTGGAAACCTCCCACTGTACCTCAAATTCTCCTCCAAACCTGAAAGAAGAATTAGTCGGGGTCACCCGAGGAGTAAATCAACTCATCAGTGGGAATCGGGATCCAACTATCATCGCATGATAACGTGACGGAATCCGCTCACGGTATCACACTCCAGAAGGTATGCACATGCCTGGCAAGTTTCAGTTCTTTTGAAACTCCCGATGTGATGTTTTTACCCCTAGGACTCAAGTGACCTTGACGGAGTCAACAAATCAAAGAGTCCTAGTCAAGTTCAACCCGTCATTATCTGGATTGCATTAAACCCACCCGTACGTGCCCTTAACGGAGTCAACAAGGCCGCACGACTGTCCTAACCAATCCCATTTATGCAACAAACAAGCACCACTTAGCTACCGTACACTACGCCTTGACGGAGTCAACAAACGCAGCACGAATACTAAATAATACCCATAAGAAATGACGGAGGGCTACGAATGGTTTTTGGCGAAAAACCTTTAACGTAATGAACTTGATATCGTTGAAGGAACTGCATAGCCTTTTATAAAAATATAGTGACGAAAACCATTGCTAAAGAGGTCACTCCCGGTGAAGGGATCTCGGCTTTTTCCCCGTAGAATGAGGTGCAGGATATTCCAACTGAATACCACGATGCAAAGCAAAAGTAATCGGCTATAGTGAAGTTAATGCCCTGACGCAAACTTCTGTCCAAGGGGTCACTCCCGGTGAAGGGATCTCGGCCCTTGCCTCGTCGACTGAGGAGCAGGATATTCCAACTGAATACCACGATGCAAAACAAAAATGAACGTCCTTGCAATAACAGCTTTTTGAAAAGTGTTCCAACAACATCAGAAAAGGTTTGTTTATCTTGCATTGATCCGAATCAATGCATTCCCATCAATTGATCACACCATAAAGAACGAAAATATACTGACGTACGTATATGCCATCCGCATTCGCCACTGGGTCCCGTCATCACTCGTTAGGTTAGCTAACTAACGGCAGAGCGGGGACTGGACTAGCGCGGATGAAAAACATATACAACATCTACTAATATATATACCAATATATAGTATTTCGCTCAAGGCGTGATAAATGCAACATCACAGAAATGTACAGCATCACAGAACAATACAGATATCTGGAAGCCCCGGGTTTCACAGAGCCGCTGCTGAAACCCGACGTTCCCTTGGTCGTGTGGATAGCCTGTGCAATGAAAACCTAGATCCCTACGGGCGCGGCAAGTCACCCGCCAAAACCTGAAGCGAGGCAGCCCCCTTCAGCAACGTGAATGGACCACCCAGCACTTCACGGAATCCGGTAACTCGGGCACCCCTCCTGGGTCAACCTGTACCCCCTACGAGTGCGGCGAATAGCCCGCCAATCCTGGAGTGAAGCCCCCTCCGTCCCAATGCCATGAGATGCGGGCTTGTTGCCCTCCAGAACCCGGCTATCCGTGCACCCCACCGTGGGGCAATCCTAGTACAGAAAGTAAAATATACATACACCGGGTACATCGACCGCAACCAGGTCGTGCCCCAAAAGAATAATACAAACAGGCAGTGACGGCAGTCCACATGTCGGACGCTCGCCCTGCAATATCAAATGTACATAATACAACAACACTATACTAGCATTGCATCCAGGCTATCCCCCACGACCGATCCGCAACATCACAGCAATACATAGAACATCAACGTGAAAATCACGTTCGTAAATCCGTCTAACCGGGCTATAGCAGTTAGACCGGATTTACCGATCAAGTGACATTCACGGTCGCAGATATAATGTAAATACTGTGAAATAATGTGTTTAAAATATCCGATCGATCAAACATTAACAAGTGGGCCCCCAAGCAATACTGTAGCACTCACAGAAAATCTGGGCCCAATATTAATATTCCAAAACCCCAAAAATTATCCCAGAAGCCCACTGGAAAAATATGATACAGTGAAGAGACCAATGCGCGGCGGAACCGCGGCCCAATGGGGGTTTTGGCCGCGGTTCCGTGCTTCAGTCATCGACTGACTGTGTCGAATTTTCCCAGTAGTCTTAGAATTTCATGTACATCAATTTTCTACAACCTGAAAAATTTTTAGAGCCCGGAAAAAATCAACAGAAAACTGATGCATGCAAAAACGCGGATTTTGGAATTTTGGTCGATCGGATAAGTAAAACGCATTAGAAAAAGCTAGGCTAGGTTAATGGCGTGGCTCTGATACCATGTTGCGCCACGGCAGCGCCCCGGCCGTCTATCCGAGGCCAAAATACGGAATCAAAATTTTCTTAACTTTCAAACTGGAGCTACCGCGGACAATACACCCGGATCGAAACCATTAACCTATACTAGCAATCAAGAGAAGGGGTGAGAGATATACCGAGTGATCCGAGTCCTCCGGTCTTCTCGTCGTCGTCCCGATCTCCCGCGGAAACTCCGGTCGTCGCATCCTTGCCAGAAGGGCACCACATCGTCTGCATCTTTTACGGGCTCCCGCCTCAATACCGAGGCAACTCGGGCACGAAGCTGGCAAGTCGACGTGCCCAAGATTTGCTGTATAATGTAGTGTAGATGATGCTAGTCTCATTTGGGGTTTGTAGTTGCCTTGATGGAGGAATGGAATTTTCAAGTGGAGCTAGAATGTGTGTAGTAAGGAAAAATGAGATGAACAAATTTTTCCTTCATCCAAAATGAAATGATCCCCTCTCATTTTTCCTCTCTTTCAAAAATTGTGGCCGGCCTCCCTCATTAGGAAATGGTGGAGAGAATGAAACATAATACAAAGGGAGGTGAGTGTAGGAAAAAGGTGGAGGGTGACCACACCCAAAACATCAACCATACTTCATACTTTAAACCCATACCCTCTCTTAAATGCAAGTGATGGTAAAGAGAATGATGATGGTCATATCATAATCCCACATATGCAAGAAACCCCCTCCACAAAAGTAATTTGCAAAACTGCAAATAACCCCCTCCATCGGAAAAGTCCGGCCGGGAAAGAACAAAGGAAAACCGGCCGGAACGGAATGCAAACTAGCAACTCCAAAAAACTGGTCCCGTAATAAATTACAGGAAAAACCCCGATGCTGTGCATACACACCCGCATCTGTATTCCGACCGGATACAAATGCAATGAGACAAAATCTACACAGTACTAAACTAGGACCGGCTTAAACCAAAGCCGGCTAGTAATATCCGTTCGATCCTAATCCGTGCAATACCGCACGTATCGGATCGAACCCTGCCATATATCCATACGGCCACTAGTACAAACCGTCCGATCCTGATCCGTGCAATACCGCACGTATCTGATCGGACCCTGCCATATCTCCATACGGCCTCTACAGCGTTTCACCCGAAAGCTGAGTAACTGAATGTGTGGTGGACTCTAAAGACTCGTCAATACAATGGCTGTGGATTTAACCACTAGCACGTCAAAGGTATAAGCCAATACGTAACGGGCCACCAGCTATTGACCAAAAGGGACGTCGATGAGCGAACTCATCCTGACACCCTACTGAGCCTGTCAGTGACAATATCCGTACAGTCCGGTCCGTTCGTCTATGAGCATCGCATGGCAGGCCTAGGGGGTTGGTAAAAGTCAGACCCCCAAAGGCGGTACAAGTCGTGTCGGAGTGTAGCCCAGAACGCCCTGAGATACTACTGGAATACCTACCAGTAAATCTCCTGCCTCGGCCGAGGGCTTTGCGTAATGGCTCTCCTAGACACAGCGCGACCTCACCCCCAATACCGGGAGAGACGAACCCCTGCAGTTCCGCTCACTGCCTCCATGTGGCTCGGGACTGTACCCAACTAAAACCTGTTTGCACGACTCCTTTGAGCCGTGGTAGGGTAGTAATCAAAGCACAGTGGGAACTCACACGAGACAAATGACGATCTCAGGTCGATGAACTAACCTGTACACATGTCACCTGGGAACTGCTATCTGACGTCTGGTATAATCCCAACTAGCAGGTTCCCGGCGAGTCCTGTCCGGTGTACTCATAACCCAATGAGCACCTGTATACATCTTAGGTGAACCAACTGACACCAGTGGCTTGTGAGACCGGCCACCGCTCCTCGTCGGGGTCTCAACTGTATACACTAGTCTACTAATGGAGTACCGATGCCCAGTCTCGAAACTCCCACGACTAGGGACCATTTAAGGATGTGCTTATAGACCCCAGCTCCCACGTATATGATCGCCATCATACTGCTGGTCGTCAAGCAAGAATCCTAGGGGCTCTATCAACGTGTAATAGCGACCTGTAAGGTCACCTGAAACAGTACACGATGATAAAAGTAAACCAGATAGCATACTATCATCTTGAGTAAGACTGTCGTCCCGGGATAGGTCCTCCCTCAATCATTGCAATCACGTGCCTGTGATCCAATAATTGACTCTGAGGGCACTATCTCCAACAGGGTTCACTGCCGTGCTCTGCGAGGACCAGGATCCGCTCTGGACGTTTTCCACGGGGTCAAAGAGTGACGTTATCCGCGTTCCACGTAACCAGGAATTTTGTCGATTGTATCCGCATTTCACGGGATGGAGGTTTGACTGTTGGCGATATGTATACCGCCGAGCCATGGAACTGGGAGTTGCCGCTGTTCCGTTTAGTTTGAAGTTGTGTCCGTCGTTACGAGACGAGTGCTGGGATGATCTCTAGGTCGCTTGCGGCCCGTCGAGATTTTGCTTCTTCTTATGATGAAACCTGGGGGGAGGTATGTTCCCTTTCTATCTTTTTTGTTCGTGCCCCTGGATTGTATACATGGGTTGATGTAACATCACCTGTAGGGCATAAATTTTATTCTTATTTTATTTCTTTGTCCGCGATGCTCTATCATTTCAGCTTTATATCGCAAAGGTCGCGATTGCCCTATCATTTCGGCTATTTTTTCGCGGTGCCCAATCATTTCGGCTATTTATTTCATTTTTACTCGCTGCTTTTTATTGCAGTTGCCCCATCATTTCGGCTATTTTTCATGCATACATTTTTACTTGCTGTTTTTTTTATTGCAAGCTGCCCCATCATTTCGGCTATTTCATATGCATTTTTGGCTCGCTGATTTTTTATATATCGCGAGTGTGGAACTTGGGATCTGATACCAATCTTAGCATCAGCATCGCTGCGACTGGAATATTGCCAGGAGCGAATCATAATTTGCCATGAAAGAACTTGGGATTTGATACCGGTTTAGGCATCAGCATCGCTGCAACTGGAATATTGCCAGGAGCGAATCATCATTTGCCTCGGTCTCACAAAGGTATTTCTCCCTACAAGTCGTGAGGATCTTATAGGTGTATTTTCTCCTTAGGAATCGTGAGGGTTCCTAAGTGTATTGTTCCTCTGTAAGTCGTAAGGATCCTACAGGAGGGTTTTCTCCTTGTAAGTCAGGAGAATTTACAAGGGTTGTTTACCATGCAAACATATCCCTAGTCTCGGATGGGACTTAGTTAGGGAAATGTTTATTCGCGCCCTTGGATTGTATACAAGGGTCAATATTGGACTACTTGTAGGGCATTATCGAAGGTTGTGGGGGATTTGCTTAAGAACAGGTTTAGGTTTCTGTAACTTAAGACTTTCAAGTCTCATGAGCCGTGAGGGTCCCATAAGAGAATTCTCCTTACGAGTCGTGAGGATCTCGCAAGTGCATTTTCTCCTTAGGAATCGTGGGGATCCCTAAGTGTGTTGCTCCTTTGTGAGTCGTAAGGATCTCACGCGGGTGTTTTCTCCTTACAAGGTCGAGAGGACCCTGTAAGTGTCTTTTAACGAGGTTGCGCCCTTTCGGGTTTTCACAAACACTCGCCGGTAGTCCTGCTGTTTTTACTCACGGAGCCCTTTCGGGTTTTCATCCGTGCCCATTTCGCTTATGGACATACCGTTTTTTTTTATCATCATCATTTTTTTTATATATATTTTTCTTTTTCTCCCTTTTTGTGTCAGCCTAAAGATGCTGCGGTAGTAGTTTAGGGACGTTTCGGTCCGTCGTTAGTTTAAGGACGTCTCGGTCCGTCGTTAGTTTAAGGACGTTTCGGTCCGTCGTTAGTTCAAGGACGTTTCGGTCCGTCGTTAGTTTAAGGACATTTCGGTCCGTTATTAGTTTAAGGACATTTCGGTCCGACATGGAGAAGGCCGGCTACTGCTTATAAAGCTCGAGCTTAGGAAGATAGCGAGCGGACATAGTCGTCGTCATCTATCATTGACCTAGGCCATGGCTCGTTAAGCGTAGTATCTCTTTAGGAAGCGACCGTTTATCGGCCTGAAAGTCCTTTCACCGTGCATGTCCATGAGTAGATAGGCCTCACCCTGGTAGACCTTATCTATGATGTATGGGCCTTCATAGTTTGGCTCGAATTTTCCCCGCTTGGCTCGGTTGGGGATCATAGGCCTTTTGACCACTAACACGAGTTCGCCTTGGCGGAATGTCCTCGGTCGGGTCAATCTTTCATATGAGCGCATCATCTTTACTTTATAAGCTTCCAGATTTTGTTGCGCTATGAGTCGGGTTTCGTCGAGGGCATCGAGCTCCTCAAGCCGAAGGTGAACATTTTCTTCGTCTGTCAGCTCGTGGTGGATTGCCACTCATAGAGAGGGTAACTCTATCTCGAGGGGGAGCACTGCTTCCGTCCTAAATACTAATGCGTACGGCGTTGTGTTCGTGGCCGTCTTGAATGTAGTTCGATAGGCCCAAAGGGCCTCTTGCAGCCTCTCGTGCCAGTCTTTCTTATTTCGGGACACCGTCTTTTTTATGATCTTCGTCAAGGTCTTATTGAAGGCCTCGGCCAGACTGTTAGCTCGTGGATTGTAAACTGAAGAATATCTCCAGTCTATATTGTGCTGCTGCGCGAAGCGGCTAATCTTATAGCTTCTGTAGGCTGGCCCATTATCGGAGATAATCCGCCGTGGGGTTCCAAACCGATAGATGACGTGCGTCTTGAAGAAGTGGAGGATATTCTCTGTCTTCACTTCCCTCAGCGGTACTGCTTCTGCCCATTTGGAGAAGTAATCAGTTGTCGCCAGGATGAAACGATGTCCCCGGTACGATGTTGGCTCGATGGGGCCAACTATGTCAGTCCCCCACATTTCGAATGGCCAGCTAGCCACCGTTGGGTGTAGTGGGTTCGGATGTTGGTGGATAAAGTCTCCATGAATCCGGCACGAGTGGCATTGCTTCGCATACTCGAGACAGTCTTGGACCATCGTGGGCCAATAATAGCCCATCCGTTTGATCTTCAATTTCATTTTCGGGCCTGCCTGGTGAGAACCGCAGAGTCCGTCGTGAACTTCCTGAACGACTCTTTCTGCTTCGTCAGGTCCTAAGCATCTCAGCCACAGAGAATCAAACGATCTTTTGTATAGAGTGTCATTAACAAAAGCAAAAAATAGAGCTCGTTTCATGAGCTGATGTCTTGAAGACGCTTCTTCAGGCATTCGGTGGGACTTAAAGTAGTCTATGAAGACTTCCCTCCAGTCCTCGGCCTTCTCATGGTCTTTTATTTGTAGGGTCGTCTGCTCAGTCGCCCCCTTTTCTTCGTATAATTCTGGAGACATTTGTGCCGGGGCGAGCGCTCGACGGCTTTGTACCACAATTCTGACGTCGTCGAGGTTCTTGTCAGCCAGTTCTTTAGCGAGCTTAGCTAACGCGTCTGCTTTGCTATTTTCCGCACGTGGTATACTTTCCAAAGTGTAGGAGGGAATTTGGGTCAATAGTTGCTCCACCTTTTCGCCGTATTTCACCAACTCCGGTTTATACGTTTGGTAGTCACCATTTACTTGACTAACAACCAATTGAGAATCCCCGTATATAGAGAGGTCTTCAATTCCCATGTTAATAGCGATCTCGAGGCCCGCTATCAAAGCTTCGTATTCGGCTTCATTGTTCGTCCTCGATTCCGTTAAGGAGAAAGCAAAGCGCATTATCCCTCCTTGTGGGGTTACGAAGATGAGGCCTACTCCCGATTTGATTATGGGGGTATATTGTTTGCGCTTCTTCATGGAAGATGCCCCGTCAAAATAGAGTTCCCATCGGGTATCACCGCTGCCGATCGTGTCGAATGCATGTTCGTCCGGCAAATCGCAGTTCAGAGGAGAACCGGCAGGTATTGGATGCTCAGCGAGGAAGTCGGCAATGGCCTGGCCTTTCACTGCCTTAAGAGGTCGATACGTTATTGAGAACTCCATCAGGAGTAGAGCCCATTTAGCGAGTCGACCCGTCAGTATATCCTTCGACATCAAATATTTAAGAGGGTCCACCTTCGAGATGAGACGGACTTCATGCGCCAACGCGTAGTGTCTGAGTTTTGTTATCGCAAAGATTAACGCCAGGCAGTGTTTTTCAATGGGCGAGTAATTGTTTTCTGCCCCCAGCAGAACTCGACTTAAGTAGTAGAGTGCTCTCTCTTTCCCTTGATTGTTCTCTTATACCCATAATGCGCCTAAGGAACCTTCGAGGGCGGTTGTATAAAGAATGAGGGGTTTTCCCTTGACCGGCGCAGCCAACACCGGAGGGTTCTGCAGGTACTGCTTGATCTCGTCTAGTGCACCTTGGCATTTGTGATTCCAAACGAATGGAGTTCCCTTCTTCATCAGGTGGCTGTAAGGACGACATTTGCCTAAAAGATTGGCGATAAATCGCCGGATGTATGCGAGCTTCCCTTGGAGAGACCACAACTGTTTGAGGGTTCTTGGCGGAGGCATTTCCATGATCGCCTTGATCTTAGATGGATCTATTTCGATACCTCGGTGTCAGATGATGAATCCCAGGAATTTACCTGAGGAGACTCCAAACGCACATTTGAGGGGATTCATCTTCAGATTATATTGCTGAAGGCGTTGAAATACAGTCTCCAGATGCTTTAAATGCTCTTCGTATGACATGCTCTTTACTACAAGGTCATCGATATAGCACTCGACGATGTCATGTATGAGGTCGTCGAAGATCTTTGTCATGACCCTTTGATAGGTAGCGCCAGCGTTCTTTAGACCAAAGGGCATAACCCTGTAGCAGAATATACCCAAAGGGGTTCGGAAAGCGGTATGCTTCTGGTCTTCGGGATGCATCTTTATCTGATTGTATCCTGACGAGCCGTCCATAAAGGAGAAAACCTCGTGAGTGGACGTGTTATCTATCATTAGCTCGGTGACCGGTACTGGGAAGTCGTCCTTCGTCAGGCTTTATTGAGATCCCGGAAGTCCACACATATGCGCACTGTCCCATTCTTCTTCATTACCGGGACGATATTGGCGATCCAGTCGGGATACTGGACTTCTTGGATAAATCGAGAATCGATCAGCTTCTTGACTTCGGCGTTGATGCTCATTTCAAGCTCGAGTCGCATCCTTCTTGGCGCCTGCTTGACTGGCTTGATATCTGGGGATATCGCTAATTTATGCACAGCAATCTCCGGATCTAATCCTGGCATCTCGGAATAGTTCCACGCGAAGCAGTCTTTATGCTGTAGAAGCACGTTCTTTAATGCGGCCACCCTTTCTTTAGATAGCAGCTCGCTGATGAATGTCGGTCGCGGATCATCTGCCGATCCCAGCTCAATCTTCTTGAGGTTATCTGCAGTAGTATGTATGCCATCTTCCAGTTCTTTCGGAGCTGGCGGAAATTCTGAGACCACCTCATCATCGCTGTTCTCAAAGCACCAGGGAAGGTCATCCATGTTCTCGGGCTCTTCTTTTAATGTTGTAATCGTATAACAGGTGCGAATTCGCTTCCAGGACCGAGGTGGATCCGGTCCCGCTCTTACGGCTTTGGGTTCGTGCTTTTGTGGCGGTGTTACCCTCCAGCCGTTGGACAAAACAAATCTGCCCTGTTGGTACTGGTCCTCGACCCAGTTCTTGAAGGTGAAGCAGTCTTCGGTAGGATGTCCTATGGCTCGGTGATAAGAGCAATAGCTCAGATGAGAATCCCTGTTAGCTTGCTCAGGGTGTCTAGATTCTGGAAGCGTGATCATTTGATGTTTTATAATGAGCTCGAGTAACTTCTCCGTCTTGTCTCGAGGGAAGGAATACGCTCGACTCATCTTCTTCGCGAGGGACAAATCCGGACCGCGTAATGCCCTCTCACGTGACTCTCTAATCCTGCGTCGTTGTTGTCGGCTCCTCTTTCCGCTTCTTGATTTATTTCTGCCTCTGCGTCGGGCCTTTCGTACAACGGGTTGACAAGGATGAGCATCTTTGTCTTTTGCAGCCTGTTGAAACAGACGTTGCGTCCTGGCCATCTCGTAGATGGCCATCTCGCGGTTGTGGTCTTCCCGAGCTTTTTGACCCACTTTCCTGATAAGCTTGTCCACTCGTTCTTCAAACGACGGACTCGGCACTTCAATCGCGGGATCTAGTTTTGATGAGGGGTTGGCATTTCCTGACAGGGCGTCTTCCTCTTCATCAAAGGTATATATAGCATAGCTACTGTGGGCCCGTTCCCGTTTTCCGGCTCTCACGTATCCAAGCCCAAGTGTTTCCACTTTCCCGTTGGGCAATTTGCGTTGAGTCCCAGGGACATCCCAAATCCTGTTGTAGAACCGAGCTTGTCGAACAGTCTATTCTAAGGGTATTCCTTGGCGCTTCAATATCCTCTTTAATCCATTTGTGTAGTATCTGGGCAAACGGATTGGTTGGAGCCTGTCGAGTGTAGCATCCGCGCCATACCAGATTTCTTTCTCTGCTCTCGACTCTGAGGATCGGTAGAATAGAATTAACTTCTCACCCCTTTGCCTGGGAGGGACGCAAAATGTTTGCAGGTCCTGCACATTGTGAGCTTGAAGTGTGTCGAGATCCTTATAGTGTTCCCGCGGCACTATGGTGATTTGCAAACTCTGATCATCGCTAGGGGTGCTTGTATTGACAGCCGATTGGAGAACACGGCATTAATCTCATCTTCCGAGTCACTTCCGAAGACCAACATGGGGGCGGACGTCCCCGTGTTGTTGCGTTGAGATGGCCCGGCATAAACTATCTCTTCTTCTTCTTCGGTATCGCTCCCGAAAACAGGGATGGTGGCGGCGGCTTTGTTCTCCGGCTTGCGGCACCTATCTGTATCCTCGAAATCTGGCAAAAAGTACTTCGCATCTTCGTATTTGCGGACTTCATTCACGGAAAATTGGTTCAACTCACCTGTTACGGTATACTCGAAACCATCCTTAAAGTACTTCATACACTGATGTTGTGTAGAAGGGATGATGTTGTACTCATGTAGCCAAGGACGACCGAGCAAGGCGTTGTAGCAGGTCTTGGCGTCAATGACATGGAATTTGATGTCTGTGATAAGGAGTCCAAAGCGTAATGTTAGTATCACGGATCCGAGAGTCCGTGACGATTGTGAATCGAAACCAAAGATAGTAATTTTGTCACGAGCGAGGTGTTGCACACTCATGCAGATTTCCTTCAACACCCGAACATTAAGGAGATTGACGGAGGATCCATTATCCACCAGGATCTTGCCTATCTTGATATCATGGCAGTATCCAGAGACATATAGGGAACGGTTGTGGTCGCACGTCCCGAGAAGGAGGTCTTTGTCACCGAAAGTGATGTCGGCCGTATGCACTTCCTCCAATTCATCCTTCATCCTTTCAGTGGCGAGGAAGGCTTGGAATTGCTCAGGTTCTTGTAACGCCTTAATTAGTGAGTCTCGCACTTCTTTTGATAATAGGAGGGCATCGAGAATGCTAAGCTGAGAAGGTAGCTTCCTTAGATGCGCTAGGATGTTATAGTCCACCTTACCCTTCCTAGGAGGGTCTTTGGTAGCCAGCTCTTTCATGACTTGGTCATCTAAAGTGATATCTTCAGTGACCTTTTCCTTTCCCTTATCTTTTCTACTCGCGGGCCCGAGATTCTTTTCTGGGAGTGTGCGACTGCGCAGCTGAATGTTCTCGCAGGCCTCCGATTTCTCCTCTTTCCCTAAAACGAATTCTTTAAAGAGAGGGCCCAGAGCCATTTCTTCATCGGAGTCGCTCCCAAAGGTGAGAACTTGTGACCTTCCGGCGTTAACCATGTAACAGTTGCCAGTGGTCCTGTTGTGCTCGTCAGCAGTACTTCTTTGTTCTCGACGAGTCTTGCGTTTCATGCGCTTAAAATGTTGCCGATGAGCAACATATCCTTGCCACCATCTCTTAAAGGCGTCGCACTCCTCCGTGGGGTGTGAAATTTTCCGATGATATGCACAATAATCAGGGTGCCTCTCCACCCCATTGAGCGTGTTTTCTTCCGAGGGTGGTAGCTTCATTCCCATTGACATGGCTTTGGCAAACCTTTTCCTCGTCTTGAATATCTTTTTGTCTACATCGGATGTCTTTTGATATGGCGGGAGTGCTTCGACTCTTTCGTTCAGTCGCTTGCGTTTGGCTCCTTCCGATGCAGCCATCTCACGCTCCTGATCGGCTTTACTTTTCAAACGAATCTCGTCTAGAAAGGCGTCGATCATTTCATCCGTTGGCCATGCAAGTTCTGGTTCAGGTCGTGCCCCCAGTTTCTCAGTGTTAGGAGTTCTTTCATCTTCCGAGTGGGAAATCACATGACAACTCGCCACATATTCCCCGGATTCATCCGACGAACTCTCTCCATCATCTTCCTCTTGAAAGATGTGGTTGAGGAACTCTTGCAGCGTGACAGGAGTTCGCGTCTTTTGATTGTACTCTTCCAGCGCGTCGATTTGCTTCTGCAAGTTCGTGCGCTTGTCTCCAGGCTTCACGGGCTTCTTAGATTTCTTCTTCTTTTTCTTCGAAGATTTTGACGGTTGGGCGTGAGTACTTGGGCCATCACCACGAGTCTTCGTAGTTGGGAGCGACTTCAACATCCCTTCGATAATTTGAGGTTCGAGCGGGTCCTTCCATTCGACCGCCGGGCACGCATGAAGGTCCCTCAGCATTCTTTTGGTTTTAGTTGACAGCACGACCTCCCATGGAGCTTCTTCAATAAAGGAACAGGTTGCCCCCGGTGTATCTACTTTCTTAGGAGTATGCGGTTGTGGTGGGTTCACCTTCCATTTTTCGGACAGTGCAAACTTCCCCTGGAGGTATTGATCTTCAATCCATCCTTTGAAGACGAAGCAATCCTCAATCGGATGACTTACCGTTTGATGATAAGGGCAATAGTTAGGGTTATTCACCTCAGTGGGTTGTGGCGGTCGCCTTGGATTTGGCAGGTTTATAAGCCTGTTGCGTACTGCCAGCTCGAATAACCGTTTCGTCTTGTCCCGTAGGAATGAGTAGGGATGCTTCATCTTCTCATTATAATACCGGCGTCTTTCTTCCAGTTGATCCATTAGCTTTGGGGCATCGGGTTGTTGCTGGGCATTCGCGACGAAGGTGGCCTTTCCTTTACCCTTGTCATTCCGAGGTTCCGGCTTCGGGGGAGACGGTCTATGACCCATTTGGTCCATCTGAGCCAACTTGTCGATTAAAGCTTGGAATGTGGTTGGCTTAAAGAACATCATAAACTGGGAGATAGTGGCGTGAGGGTCTAGGGTTCCCACGAACATGCCTACCGCGGGCGCTTCCTCAATGCGTTGCTCGCATTTCGACCACAAATTCCGCCATCGTATAGCATACTGGACCCAAGTTTCGCCTGGTTTTACCCTGGCGTTGATTAGTGCCGTTATTGGAGTGCGTTCGCTGGCGCTTGCGAATCGCTGAGTGAATAGTAACTCCATTTCAGCGAACGTCTTGATAGAATCGTTCGGGAGTTCCGAATACCATTCGAACGCTGTTTCTGATAAGCTGCCCACGAACTGGCGAAGCAACAGTTTATCATCTTCGCCGGTGTTACCGCAAAGGGCCCTGAATTGGGCGACATGTTGGTGGGGATTGCCGGTCCCCTTGTAAACATGGAACTTGGGAATTGTGTAACCCGGCGGGTACTTGATTTGGTCGTACCAGCTTGGATATGGCCGCCCCGTTTTTATGACTTGACCAGCTGCCTCCGTCGCATGATGAACCCGGATTTGCTGGGCTATATAGTCGACCAAGTTAGCCTTAGAGATTGTCTCCTCCTTGGCCGTTGAGAGGGCCGGTGGTGGATTTGACGTTTCTCCCCTGTCGTCTTCAAGGATGATCGGGGGATCCTCAGCGGGTGGATCCTGTTGGATCATCATCCCTATCATATCTTGGAAGAGAAGGCCCATACGCTGTATGTTGGCTGCTTGTTCAGCAGCCTCTTTGTCCTTCTTCTCCAATATTCGGTGAAGGAACTCAGCGTCGGTTTCTTCCTCCTGGCGTTCGTCCGAAGACGTTTCTGGGTTTTCTTTTGGCCCGGTAAGTGCGGCCATAGCATTCATCATTTCCTGGAGCTTTTGCTGTTGCTCCTGAGCTTTGGTCACCGACCGTGTAAGCGGTCTATGACCTGTAGACGCACGACCGTCTTCTTTTCCTGACGCCATGTATACGGTATGGACCATCATGCCCCCAGACTTAGGGCTTCTGGGCTTAGTGCCTCTAGCTATCGTTGCAGGCTGGGGGATCTTCTCTAGTTTCCTCCTTTTATGAGCAGTGGAGGTTGAGAGGGCCGTTGAGGTGGGCGTCCAGACAGCCTTTCGCGGTTTAGCCTGGTGACCGGCTTCCGATTGGATTTTCAGCTTCTTGTGCTGGCGGGAGAAGTTTGGATCGATCATCGAATCTCGGGCCTGCCGCCAAACCTTATAGATTTTGGAAGACAGCCGTTGAGGGGATTGGAGCTGCTCTGGCTTCACTTCTATAGCCCTTTTTGGCGGAGGGGGAGACCTCTTTAGCACCGCGGTAGGAGAATTCCTTCGCACCTTATTTAGCATCTCGAAGCTGTTCCTAGTTGGAACAGCAGCATCAACTTCTGTCGTCGGGGCTGCTGGAGTTAGCCCAGAGGGGGAGTTGCCCCCAGCCTTCCTTACTCGGCGCCAATGGCGACGTCGACCGTGTCGAGCGGACGGCACTGGTTCAGCGGTGAGAACGGCTTCGTCTTGCCCCTTGTGCAGGTGGGGGGTTTCTGCTGGTGTCAGCCTGTCAAAGACCGATGTCCTTTGGGTAACAGAAGCGGGAGCTGGAACAATCAATCTCGTAAAGACCGACTTTTTGGCAGAGGGGGCCGCCTTGATGACTTCGGGAGCAGGACTGGTCATTTTCTTAGAAGCAGCCTTCTCTGGGATTGTAGGTCCCATTGTGGATCCACAGGAGTCTTGGCCCAATCTAGAGAAGACCGAGACGCTGGTGTTGGGCGACCCGTTGAGAGGGTCCACGGCAGGGGTAAGACGATCAAAGACCGACTTCTTGGGAGCTTCCTTTGTCAGCATCGGAGCGGTGAAGCTTGTCGGCGGGAACATGGTCCCAAAGAACAATCCTGTGGTGGCTCGAGTGACCTGTTCCACGGGCATAGTAAACAATGAAGCAGCTTGGGGTCCGTAGGCTATACCTCCTGGCGAGGCAGAGCGTTGGTCGCAATTGCAGTCAGAGCAGTTGGAGCATTTCGCAGAAGTAGAAGCCATCGATCCTTTGCTTTCTGCAATGAGCAAGACGCCGAATCTTAGTACCTTGAAACCCCAGGGAAACTATTAGCAAATTGTGTTTGGTTCGCGAATCACGACACACGAAGTGTGGAGTGGAAAGAGGAAGAGGTCCCACCGGGCGTGCCAGAATCTGTTCCCCTCCGAACGGCTGCCGAGACATGAACGTCTCGCCAGAGGTTCGGGGCAGATGCTAATTGGTGCTATTTGTCCACCTCTTCGAAGATGCCAAGTTGATTTATGGCACCGTATATCGAAGGTTTAAACGGATGCGTCCGATGTAGCAGACTTCGTCAGATTCCCCCTCGCATGAGGGGTTTTTGATTGTGGGGACGCTCTTCCCTGCAGGCGCAAGCCCCTGCAGTTAATTACGCTACCGCTTCGCGGCAACAACTTTCTCCTTCTCCAGAATTTCACTTCGTGTCGTAGATGTTTGTTTTGTTTGTGATTGCCCGTGGATTGTATACGGAGACTGAGTTATGTCGTCGCCCGTAGGGCGTGGACTAGTTCAAATCCGTATTATCTTAGATTTAGGTTTGGGGGTTTGGGTTTAAGGATACGTTAGTCTCATTCGAGACTAAGATCAACTTAAGCATTCATTAAGGATACGTTAGTCCGATTTGAGACTAAGATCAACTTAACGGGATCGTTTAGATCCGACAAAAGAGCATTTGGGCTCCATTGTTCCAGTTTAGGGACATAGTGGTCCATTTAATGTATGGCCGTTGAGACCCGTCACCTCTCTGACGACGTTGAAGGATTACAACGACAGATGTCAGAGGAGTTCAGAGATGTACCCTTGAACCAGAGTTAATTGGGGGGATCTATAGTCCAGTTTGAGACTAAAGTCTGTTTGAAAGGTTTAAGGATACGTTAGCCATATTTAAGGCTAAGATCAACTTAAATGGGATCGTTTAGATCCAACAAAAGAGCGATTGGCTCTATTGTTCCAGTTTAGGGACATAGTGGTCCATCGCTAGTTTAAGGACATTACGGTCCATGGGTAGTTTAAGGACATTGCGGTCCATTGTTAGTTTTAAGACATCTCGGTCAAGGTTAAGGATGTCGTAGTCCATGGGTTTAAGGACCCCACAGTCCATATTAATGTGTGGTTGTCGGGACCCGTCACCTCTCTGACGACGTTGAAGGATTACAACGACAGATGTCGGAGGAGTTCAGAGATGTACCCTTGAACCAATGAGTTTGTTGAAAGAGCAAGTGTGCTCAGTTTAAGATGATTTGAGGACTTATGGCCAATTTGGGCTAAGTCCAATTATGTTTGAAACATTGACCCTCTGCTGGTCTATTGAAGGAGAGGCTTTGCCTCTGAAACTTAGCCAATTGGGCTAAAGCTAGTGTTAAACACTAGAAACCAACAGTGTTGAACACTGGGAATAAGATTAGCAAGTTAGTGTTAAGCACTAAAAGATAATCAGTGTTAAACACTGGGAGCAGAGTTTTCGCATTAGTGTTAAACACTAAGCAAATCAGTGTTAAACACTGCAAATAGAGTTTTCCAAATTAGTGTTAAACACTAAGAAAATCAGTGTTAAACACTGAGGACAAAGTCTTCAGATTAGTGTTAAACACTAAGGAGAGAGGGGTCACATGTGGACACGTAAGAGCGCCCTGATTCCCCTTATTTTATTCTGCAGGTAAGTGTTTAACACTTTAGTTCTGGTGGCCATCACGTGCGAGCACGTGATGAAAGCCCATGCTCTGTGCGTTATAATGCTCACTAGGGGTCACGTGGTGACAGGTGAGGGCGCCCTAGAGCTCTTTTCTATTCCTTGTGCTTCAGAGGTCACGTGGGTTACGTGAGGCACTGCCTCAAAGGGCTTTCTGTAGATCTTTGGGGGGGGGTCGCGTGGTGACACGTGACCC
The DNA here is from genome assembly GCA_030015575.1 of Agapanthus africanus. Classification (NCBI taxonomy): domain Eukaryota; kingdom Viridiplantae; phylum Streptophyta; class Magnoliopsida; order Asparagales; family Amaryllidaceae; genus Agapanthus; species Agapanthus africanus. Next base: position 859,803,447 of record JASDDO010000024.1, on the reverse strand, counting down.
TGCTTTTCTGTAGTTGTTTAGAAGATCTGTTAATCCCTTTCAGGAATTAAATTCCTCGTAGGGTTGAACCCTGACAATAATTTCAGAGGAATTAAATTCCTAGTTCTTTTTGAAGAGTTGAACTCTGAATCTTCTATAGGAATTAAATTCCTCATATATGTGAAGAACTGAATAGGGTTAAACCCTAATAAAAGCTTTAAGGAATTAAACCCACACTCTCTGTTAAAGAATTATTCTGGGGAATAAGATTAAGGGAATTAAATTCTTGTTGTTTTAACAGAACTAAGTTCTTAACTAGGGTTAAACCCTGATTCTTTTCGTTCTGAAGGAATTAAATTCCCATAACACAGGGTCAAACCCTAATTTTATTTTGAAGGAATTAAATTCCTACAGTTCTGTGAGAATTAAATTCTCGTGCTTCCATTCCCTCTCTATGCTTTGGATCTGCATGGCAGGATCTCAACCCATTGAGAATTAAATTCTCAACTCAAGGGGAGATGTGTACTTTACAGATCCTCCACCAAAGAGAGAAGAAATATGTCCTTCTGTTTTACATCAGAGTTAAACTCTGTTGAGAATTAAATTCTCTTTCTTTCAATGAAACCTTCCCTTTCTTACCTAGGGTTTTCTTTTGCAGAAGATCCAAATTCCTCTCAAGTATCAAGGCTCTCTCTCTTTTCTTCCCTCTGCGTATATGTTTTTTTGCGTGTCTCTTGGCTCCTATTTATAGGAGAAGCAACCGAATCAATTGGTTTTTGGTGAATCTTTCATTAAGAGATTTGATTTGCATCCATCATTCATCTGGACCTTTGGATTATTAGGTGAATTTTATCCACCGTTGGATTTTAAACCCAGAGATCCTCCTTTGTTATTTCGGTTGGATTTTAAGGGGAAATCTTTCCAAGTTCAGGATTTTCCCATAGGTAGATGATATTCAATCATCTTTAAATCTTTAATTCGGTTGGTTCCAGATAATCGCTTTCCTTTGGAAAGATTTGAATCACTTTCAGAATTTAATTCTGTTAACAAAATGGGCTTTGAAAGCCGGTCACGTGTGACCACGTGACCCATGGTCACGTGTGGGCACGTGACCCTCTTTGGAATGAGCCCTCTTCTTTCTTTTGCGCTTTACCTTTGCCGCTGCTTGGTCATCACGTGCCAACACGTGACCACTGGTCACGTGTGAGCACGTGACCCTTGTCTGAAGCCTCTTTCCTTGATTTCACTGGAGAACAAGTCTGCTTCTTTTGAGTATCACGTGCCAACATGTGACCCTGGTCACGTGGGAGCACGTGACCTCTTTTGGAGCCCTTTTCCTTGATGTACGGGAAGCTGAATCTGCCTTGCCGATACTTTTAAATGTCACGTGCCAACACGTGACTGCTGGTCACGTGGGAGCACGCGACTCTTCCTCGTAACCTTTCCTGATTTTAAATCAGGAAACATTGCTACGTCTTCAAAAACTGGGTTGAAGACCAGTACCAGCAAGGTAAATTCGCGTTGTCTGAAAACTGGAAGGCGAGCCTGTCACAGCCACACGCTCTCAAAAAGGGGGACACACCGGGGGCATCATGCTCTTTTGTAGGAGAAGCTCCATAGGAGGTCGTTCTTTCAGCCAAAACTAAAAGAATGCTGAAAGATCTTCAAACATGTCCGGCGATCAGGTGGAAAAGTCCACAAGAACCGGAGATCATCGATAGGATGCTGAAACTACGCCCAACACCGAGAATTGATAGCAATGGGCAAAACACTCAGGCACAACCGTTACAGTCTTCGAAGAAAAATAAAAAGACCAAAAAGCCTGCGTAGTCTAACGACAAGCGCACGGATCTGCAAAAGCATATTAACGCGCTAGAAGAATACAACCAGAGGGTGCGGACCCCAGTTACACTTCAAGAGTTTCTTAATCACATCCTTGAAATTGAAAATAACGACAATGATGAGGGAGACGATTTGTCAGAGGAACCCGAAGATTATGTGGCAAGTTGCCACATGATCTCTCATTCGTCGTTAGGTAACAAAGAAGCTCACTCAGCGTTAGACGATAACGTAGAGGAGTCGGGGGCAGGAGTAGTGCCAAAATCCTTGAATTATGTGACAAGGTCTATCAAGGAGAAACCTACTTGTTCATAGAGCATCTAGAGAAACTTCGCCTTAAAGCCACAACGGACCGAAACGTCCCTAAACTAACGATGGACCGCAATGTCCTAAAACTTGCAACTGACCGAGACATCTATAAACTACTACGGACCGCAGCATCCAAAAAAAAAACGGTATGTCCATAAGCAAAATGGGCACGGATGAAAACCTGAAAGGACGCCTTGAGTAAAAACAGCAGGACTACCGGCGATGTATGTGAAAACCCAAAAGGGCGCAGACTCATAAGAAGAAAAAAAACAAACGGTACGTCCATAAGCGAGATCGGCACGGATGAAAACCCTAAAGGGCCCCGTGAGTAAAAACAGCAGGACTACCGGCGAGTTTGTGAAAACCCGAAAGGGCGCAATCTCGTTAAAAGACACTTGCAAGGTCCTCTCGACCCTGTAAAGAGAAAATACCTGCGTGAGATCCTTACGACTCACAAGGGAGTAACACACTTAGGAATCCCCACGATTCCTAAGGAGAAAACACACTTACGAGATCCTCACGACTTATAAGGAGAATTCCCCTTTGAGACCCTCATGGCTCATAGGATTTAAAAGCCTTAAGCTACAGGGATCTGAACCTGTTCTTAAGTCGTCATACACCCCGATTTTGCCCTACAAGCGTTTCAATACTGACCCTTGTATACAATCCATGGGCACGAATAAAAATTTCCCTAACAGAGTTCCACCAGCGACTAGGGATATGCTCACACGGTGAACGACCCTTGTAAGTCCTCTCGACTTATAAGGAGAAAACACTCTTGTAAGATCCTTACGACTTATAAGAGAACATATATTTAAGAATCCTCACGATTTTTAAGGAGAAAATGCACCTATGAGATCTTCATAACTCGTAGGAGAAAAACCTTTATGAGACCCTTACGGCTTATAAAGTTAAAAGCCTTAGTCGACAGGATCTTAACCCTGTTTGCTAAGCCACCTTTGTTCGAACCGACAAAGGCAAATGATGATTCGCTCCTGGAAATAACCCAGTTGTAGCGATGCTGATGCCTAAATCGGTATCAAATCCCAAGTCCTTTCACGGCAAATGATGATTCGCTCCTGGCAATATTCCAGTCGTAGCGATACTGATGCTGAGATTGGCATCAGATTCCGAGTTCCATACTCGTGATAAAAAAATCAGTGAGTCATAAATGCATATGAAATAGCCGAAATGATTGGGCAACTCGCAATAAAAATTAGCGAGTAAAATATATGCATATGAAATAGCCGAAATGATTGGGCAACTCGCAATAAAAAACAACGAGTAAAAAAAACAGCCGAAATGATTGGGCACCGCGAAAAATAGCCGAAATGATTGGGCAATCGCGAGTTTCACGATACAAAAAGCTGAAATGATAGAGCATCGCGGAAAGAAATAAAAAAAATGAAATAATGAAACTTTTGCCCTGCAGGTAAGTCCATACTGACCCCTGTATACAATCCATGAGCATAAACGAAAGTATAGAGTCAGATCTCGACGGCAACATCTGCATCCCAGAAGAACAACAACGGCATTCCTCTTCATTCTAGCAGGATTCGGACGCAACGTCAACAAAGTGGAGCCACGGCAAAGTCCCTAGTTCCAAGACTCTACGGTTCACAGACAACCTAGAGTCAACCAATGACCTCCCCGCCGGATCAACGCTCCGTCTCAGAAACAAGTCAACCGACCCCAGGGAAATCAGTTTCCTTGGCAAAAACCTCGATTTAGGGAAATCGGCGTCCTTGAAGAGAGCATCTCGATTCTTGTCGACCCGCAAGGAAATCAGTGTCTTTGCAGGAATCTCTTGATTCGTCTCAACTCCGAGGAAATCAGCGTCCTTGGCAAAAACCTCGATTCAGGGAAATCGGCGTCCTTGATGAGAGCATCTCGATTCGTGTCGACCCGTAAGGAAATCAGTGTCTTTGCAGGAATCTCTCGAGGAAATCAGTGTCCTTAGCAAAAACCTCGATTCAGGGAAATCAGCGTCCTTGACGAGAGCATCTCGATTCGCGTCGACCCGCAAGGAAATCAGTGTCTTTGCACGAATCTCTCGATTCGTCTCAACTCCGAGGAAATCAGTGTCCTTGGCAAAAACCTCGATTCAGGGAAATCAGCGTCCTTGATGAGAGCATCCCGATTCGCGTTGATCCGCAAGGAAATCAGTGTCTTTGCAGGAATCTCTCGATTCGTCTCAACTACGAGGAAATCAGTGTCCTTGGCAAAAACCTCGATTCAGGGAAATCAGCGTCCTTGACGAGAGCATCTCGATTCGCGTCGACCTGCAAGGAAATCAGTGTCTTTGCAGGAATCTCTCGATTCGTCTCAACTCTGAGGAAATCAGTGTCCTTGGCAAAAACCTCGATTCAGGGAAATCAGCGTCCTTGACGAGAACATCTCGATTCGCGCCGACCCGCAGAGAAATTAGTGTCTCTGTAGGAATATACGACGTCAGCAAAACGGAGCCATGGTAGAGTCCCTAGTTTCAAGTCTCGACGACAATATCTACAGCCTAGAGATCAACAACAGCGTTCTTCCTCCAGCAGGATGCCGACACGACATTAATCTCGGAGCCACGGCAGAGTCCCTAGTTTTAAGTCTCGACGGCCACATAGACAGCCTAGAGATCACCAACAGCGTTCTTCCTCATTCCAGCAGAATCCAGACGCAGCAATCAACCTTAGAGACATGGCAAAGTCCTTGTTCCAAACTTCGATGGTTCATAGACAGCCTAGAGATCACCAACAGCGTTCCTCCTCATTCCAACAGGATTCAGACGCGACAATCAACCTTGGAGCCATGGCAAAGTCCCTGTTCCAAAGCTCGACGGTTCATAGACAACCGAGAGAGCAAATCCTGGTCATGAAGAACACGACCAAAGTCAATCCTGACCCCGTGGGAAACAGCCAGAGCAAATCCTGTTCACGTAGAACACGGCCAAAGTCAATCCTGACCCCGTGGGAAACAGCCAGAGCAAATCCCAGTCACGTAGAACACGGCTAAAGTCAATCCTGACCCCGTGGGAAAAGGCCAGAGCAAATCCTTATCACGTAGAACACGGCTAAAGTCAATCTTGACCCCGTGGGAAACAGCCAGAGCAAATCTTGGTCCCGTGGAACACGGCTAAAGTCGATTCTGACTCCGTGGGAAACGGCCAAAGCAACCCCTGACCCTATACGGTTAAAGTCAATCCTGACTCCGTATGGCCAAAGTCAACCCCTCCTAGTACCGTAGAACACGGCAAAAGTCAATTCTGACTCCGTGGGAAACAGCCAGAGTAAACCCTCGAACTCCCCGTCAAAGCAATGCTTTGACTCAGGAGCAGGTCAACTCATCAATCACTTATGAGTCCTCTCGACTTGTAAGGAGAAAATTCTCTTGTGAGATCTTTACGACTCTCAAGAGAAAATGCACTTAGGAATCCTCACGATTCCTAAGGAGAAAATACACCTACTAGATCCTCACGACTCGTAGGGCGAAACACCTTTATGAGACCCTTACGGCTCATCAAGTCAAAAGCCTTAGTTGACAGGATCTTAACCCTGTTTCTTAAGCCATCACCACCCTGCAAAGAGTCCAAGATGGACAGCTACATACTATCTACAGGCCACACTTGCTAAAATCACATGGCAATGACACAGCGAAGAGAGGAAAGCAACAATAGAAAAAAAATGTGTATCTTTCATTCATGAATTCAATGGAGTACAAGTTGAATCATATGAATGAATAAAAAATGGATACATGTTATTCAAAAGTTACAAGTGTTCAATCTATGCAAAAACAACTATTGAGAAGGAGTCGTCTTCAATAAATTAGCTAGCTGCTCGTGCACTCCTCTCAACTCCTTCTCATGATCAGCCGCCGTGGCCAGCTCCACTTCAATTCGAGCCCGCTGCTGCAAGCACGATGAAATTTTCTCATCGATTTCCCGTTGGGCAGCTTCGTGACTCTGCGTAACCCGCTCAATAGAGTCGAGCATCTGCCTCAATGTCAGCCCGTCCGAAATACATCGCTGCAAATTGTCGAAGACGGCTCTCAGTTGCGCGGCATTCGCTTCAACTTGGGCGCGCAGCCGGGCAGATTCACCCGAAGCTTCTTTGAGTTCCTTCCGCCTCAAGGTCGCTTCTTGTTCAAAATGGCGGAGGAAGGACACTCTCTGCTCGACCCACACAGCCCGCTGGGAGTTCAAAGCCAGAATCTCAGGAGCAGGATGCATAATCTCAAGCTCATGCAGGCAGGCCTCAATCTTTCTGCAGTGGTTAACCCAAGACTCAATGACGCTTTCATTATGGAAGTTCACAAGCGTCGCCAACATTGGATTAACCTCGGCAGCAAAATCTGCAGCGAATGTAGGGGTCTTCACGTCAAGCTTCTTGATATATTCGCTCAACATACGCAGACTGGTCACAGCGCCTTTTGAAGATGGACGTCTAGAAAAGGGGCCTGTCGGCATTGTGATGCGAGACTCGAATGGAGCTGGAGTCGGTGCGACCACTGCAAAACAAATCATAATCAGATATTGGCTCAAGAAATAAAGAAAATGCATAAACAATAGAGTCTACCATACCAGGTATGACAGGGGTCAGAGTTGGGAGTACTGGTGGCGTCATGATTCCATCGTGCTTCGTCTCCTGATTCCACGAGGGCCGTCATGAAACTCGCAATGCCAGGCGACGGCAGGGAACCACAGGTGGAAAGAGCGGCAATTGGAGCAGTCCCGGACTCCTGAGAAAGAGTAGCCGCTTCAGGCTCAGTAGTTGCCGTCATCTTGCCTGCCACTTCCTCACTCGGACTTGGCCCTGCAGGGTATGATATATGAGAATCTAAAGATTAAAACTCTAATAAAAGGACCCAGTGTTACGTTACCTTGGATCAGCTTTTCAATTGCTGCCCGAGCTGCGCGTGCCACCTGTCTATGAGTGGTAGATAGGGTGACCGGAGCACCTTCTGAAGAAACAAAGACAGGGGAAGCAGCACTCGAGCCTGCACCTACAGTCAGGGCGGCATTACGTTCTCTCGCTGCATGCCTCTTGCGCTTCCTTTCTGTGTGGGCCGTGAGAGCTGATCTTCTTAAGACCTCCGACAAGGAGACGTCATCGTCCGAGCCAGGAGCCACCTCTGGAGCCATTATGGTGTCCGTCATCGGTTGCTTAAGTAAAGCTTCTTTCGGCAATACTGGCGGAACTGGGACTTCGGCAGCTAGCCTTGGAAGCGTCTCCCATCCGTCCTGCGAAGTCGGCACTGCACTCAGGATAACCTGAGTCAAGGTAGTCCCTGTAATAAGATGGATAAGAAGAGTTAGTTTACCTATAAAAACGGGAATGGAGGCGCGGTGAGCCGAAATGTACCGATGCCTAAGGAAGCACGAAGCCTTTCCTCCTCCTCAAAATTCTTGAGAGAAGCTGTGAGAGCCTCTTCAGTAGAGATGCCTGTGGAAGAAGAAGTGTCAGTCAAAATATGATAATAAAAAAACATAACAGCGAAAATATATGACTGAAGTCTACCTGACTGCGCAAGGATGACCAATCCTGCTTGGTGGCTAGCTAATCGCTCGGAAGCTGCAATAGCAGCCTCGAGGTCGGTATCATTCGGCGCCATGAATAAGCCTTCGTTGGTCCCATATTCTCTTAAGCCCTCGCTATAAGGAGCATGAGGCTCCTGGCCGAGTACAACGTTTACAGAAAGAATCGACTTCTTTTTCTTTTCCGAGCGAGTACCGGTCGCCGGTAACACGAGCTTGCGCTTAGTAGGCAACTTCGGGCGACGAGTCCCAATTTCTGTACCCACATCCGACTCGGGAGACGCGGCAGCTACCTCTTTTTCAGGCACACTAGGTAGGGGAGGCTCACGTATAGCACGTGGAACCATATCCACAGCAGCTTCTCTTAAGGGAGGACGGACAATGGTCCGTCGTTTTAGAGGAACATTTGGATTACCAGCCGGCGCTGCACCCTTGCGATCAAGCAGCAATCCCTTTTCCTCTCTAATAACGGCGCCCATCGAATGCTGGTACCATGCCACATATACGTTTAGGGCTTTTGGAACGTAACTCGGCTCACTAATAAAAAAATTGGAGCCGGTGTTCCGCATAAAATGATGCAACGCGCTCCGGATACCCTCTTCAGCAGCAACCGGTTCTGCCAAGAAGGACTCAAGCGGGATGCCCTGGTTATAGCTTAACCGTTGGGCGAAATGATGCGGGTTGTATCTCATAAACAACGCCGAATTATTCTGCCTAAACACGAGAAAGCCCGGCCTGATGGAGTATAAATGAATAATCTCCCGAGCTTTCAAGACAGAGGCCCCGTCTTTAAAGATGTCCTGCAATGGCTGCATCATTTTTGTGGATTCCTGGCCGACGGTCAGAATTTTATCGGTGAAGGTCATGCCATCTCCAACCGTGCGTGGACGAAGGAGCAAACCCCTAGCTTCCCACGGTGTCGGATTTACAATGGATGCGTCGACTAGCCACATGATTCGAGAGAACTTACACTTGTCATAGAAGCAAGGCCTTTTGTGGATACCGAAGACGCCAAGTACATGTAGCTCGATCCAGGACATAAATTAATGCATCGAGAAGTTCACGTACTGCACCTATGGTTCAGTAGTGTTTGCTGCCAAGCTTAGGCCGTGATATAAATGGGCTAACCCAGCGATCCCGACGGCCACTTGCATCCCAGCAACCATTCGGTGAGATGGATAAAAAACGAACGGCCTCATATGGCGAGGGTGCATCGGAAGTGCAAACCAGCTTAGCCATAGCCCGAGGAACCCCAAAAAGAATGTTTCTTCGTCAATTCCAGGAGTTGCAAGTTCTGTGAAAGAGATGACCAGGGTGTTGGGGAGAAAGAAATTTCTCTGATCCGCTTCCGCTGCCGGTTGGTTATCCAAACCGAAACCAAAAGGATCATCGAGTTTGGCAAATTTTGTGACTTCCTTCGGCAGGACTTCCGAGCGGAGAAAACGGGTGATGAAATCTGTGAAATTAACCCCGCGGCCTCCGGATTCGAGAAAGAGGCTCTCATAGATATTCAACACCCTTATCAAACTTGGGAATTGGTGTTGAATGGCGTTCTCTGGGGTAAGACCCATTACCACTGATTTGGTGGCAAAAATGTACTCATCCGGAGGAAGTAGCTCCTCATAATGTTCTCCCCTAACCAGTAAGCCTGAAATCTCGGCAAACTCCTCTAAAGAAATTGAAACTTCTCGATCCAACAGAAGGAAGGTGTGGGTCGGAATGTTCCATTGCTCCAGAAAAGCCTTGACCCACCAGGCAGGAGGCATGGAATACTGGAAGAGAGACACATAAATTACGGGATATAATCCAAGCTTCAACAGTTGCGACTTCTTAGCCGACAAAATATAGCGGGCCCATTGCAGATATCTGGCTGGGTGAGGGGAGTTAAGCCTATGTTATATGGCTGTCCCCAAGGACGCGATTCACCCTGGCATATACGCCATCCTAGAGTATCCAAAGCCGCCGGCGGCTGTACGGGTATTGCAGCCATAGAAGGCTGAAGGAGACCCTCCGAAGTCCAATTAACCTCCTCCACGGCATAGTTTATCGGGGGTGCATCTGCATAAGGGATCGTCGAGATAGGCTCCGAGGGTACCGCGCAAGAAAAGCTCCGCCGACCCCTGATGATTTGGTTGTACCATATTCCCCATAGATGAAGATTCTTGTGCTCCGGAACATGGTCTTTGATCAGTGCAAAAACTTCTCGGTCTTCAGGCACTTCGGGGAATCCGCCTTCCGAACGGACGAACGGAAATGAAGTGTCGAAAGACATAGTACCAGCGTGGAAAAGAATAAATTTTCAGCCGCCAATGCTACAGATTAAGTCCTTAACTAGGTACTTTAAATCCTAGGTAGTACTTTAAATCCTTACCGCACTGCAATGCAGTGAAAAGGGACCAAAGGGGACCCACATAATCTAGATGACAGTTTATCATTAATAAAACAGTCTCATTATCTGATGAGATGTCATTAAACGTAGAAATCCTCAAAAGATTCTCATTTAATGAGAACTTCTCGGGCCAAGGAGTAAATCTCCCATTGAGAGCAGCGCTCTATAACAGAGTGACATTTGTCAACTCTGATGATGAAAGAAATAAAAATTCCTTAAGAGCCTTGCTCTGTTAAAAATGATGGAATAACCCATCAGAAAACTTAAAATAAATTTTTTAATGAATTAAAATTCTGAGATCTTCAAGATCTATGAACAAACTCTAAGAATTCTTCATAAGAAATTAACAAATCTATATGATTTGAAAAGAGCAAAACTCTGTTATGGGTTAGGAAACCCTAAGAAAGATCTAAGATCTAACAGAAGTAAAGCTCTGTTGAGAAACCCTAAAAAAGTTTTCTTGAAGATCTATGATCTGAGAAGAGCAAAAGCTCTGTTAATAGGTGAAACCCTAAATTATTAAATAATTCTTTAAAAGATTACCTAAATTTTGACAGAGTTCTGTCCTTAAGAAAGTTCTTAAAACAAAGAGCTATGTTCTGAAGGAGAATAAAAATTCTCAGAAAGAAAGAAGATGAACAGAAATTATCTCAAGGGCCAAGGGTCCTATTTATAGGCGCTGAGAGCCGTTTCAACTTCTGAGTTGATCCAATGGCAGAGATGTTGCCACCGCTGCACTCACATGTGGGCCACGTGAGCGCAACGGTGGGGGGAGGGGCATTTGTTTCTCCCAATCAGAGCAAAGCTCTGTTCAAAATTTCAAATTTTGAAATGAAGCAAAGCTCTGTTCAAAATTTCAAATTTTGAAATGAAGCAACGCTTCATAGCAGCGCCAGCGCTGAGAAAGTCAAAGACTCTGAGGCGGCACTCACGTGCAAAGCATATGAGCGCTAGCACTAAGAGCGCTGCACTCTAAGCAGCGCACTACGTGCAAAGCACGTAAGCGCTAGCGCCAAGTGCGCTGCACTCTAAGCAGCGCACCACGTGCAAAGCACGGGAGCGCAAGCGCTGGAATTAAATGTTCCCAACCGTTGGATCAAAGATCAAACGAACATGATTAAAATTATCAATTGACCAGAATAAAATTCTGTTAAGGAAAGATTTCTCAAAATCTTCCCGAACAAAAAGAGCGTGCTCTGTAAATCAGAGCACCGTCGGATCAATGATCCAGTGGTGATTAAAAATCACTAAAATACAGAATAAATTCTGTGTGGGGAAAGATTTCCCAATTTTGTTAAAAACAAGAAGATTGCCTTCTGTAAATCAGAAGCCCTTGGATCAAAGATCCAACGGTGGGGAAATCCCCAAATCAATTGGAGAAAAGATCTCCTTAACCGATTGAACAAATCAGCCTTCACTATATAAAGGCCCCAAGACTTCAAGTCTCATATAGAGAAACCCCCCATAAACTTTGAAAAAAATTCAAAGACAAAGAGCAAGTTCTCGAAAGAAGAAGAATTTCCTCAAGGTAAATAAACAGAGAGATGAAATCATCTCATATTAAAAGAAGAATTTACTTCCTTTTTAAGATCATAGATCTATAAGACCAAGGTCTTTCACAAAAAGAGATCAAAGTATCTCATCATAAAGAATAAGAAGAAGAACATAATTCTTCTCACAGATCATAGATCTATAAAATTAAGGTCTTTTTACAAAAGAGATCATGAACATCTCATTATAAAAGAGGGAGAATAATTCAGTTCTCTTAGGATCACAGATCCATAAAGGTAAAGCCTTTCACCAAAATAAGAGATTGAAACATATCCTATAAAATAAAAACTTTGTTCTTAGAACCTTGAGACAGAGTCTCTTATAAGAGAGAATTTAATTCTCAGAGCGCAGAACTGATCAAAGTTACATAAAAGAAGAGCCTTAGCGCTTCAATTTAAAAGAAGCACTTCAGCGCTCCACAAAGCGCTGCAGAGCCTTAGCGCTCTTAATTTAAAAGAACTTCAGAGCTCCTAATCAAAAAGAGCCTTAGCGCTCCAAATTTAAAGAAGCGCTCTGCGCTCAAGACTAGCACACAGCGCCAAGCGCGCCACGTGCTCCTCATGTGTGCGCTACTTAACAGAAGAGTCTTAATGCTTCTAATTTAAAAGAGCTTCAGCGCTCTTAATCTAAAAGAGCGTTAGCGCTCCAAATTTAAAGAAGCGCACTGCGCTCAAGACTGGTGCACAGCGCCAAGCGTGCCACATGTTCCTCACGTGTGTGCTACTTAACAGAAGCGCCTCAGCGCTCCAAATATAGCGCACAGCGCTGCAGCGCCTCAGTGCTCCAAATATAGCGCACTGCGCTCATTAACTGGCGCTAAAGCGCACTACGTGTTCCTCATGCGTGCACTGATAGAACATAAACTGTTCTTTAAATAAAGCCCTAGAGCTATGATGAATGCTCAGCATTCAATAAAAGACAGAAAGGCTGTCAGAACCCAAATCAATGCTCAACATTGTCAAATATTTAACATTTTAACTGAATGGGCCGAGCCCAAAATGGCCCCAGAACCCTCATTCAAATTAATTGAGCCATCTTCTCATAAATTTTAGATCTTAGTCTCAATTGGACTACAGATCTCCCAACCAAAATTGTTCAAGGGTACATCTCTTCACTCCTCTGATATTTGTCGTTGTAATCCTTCAACGTCTTTAGAGAGGTGACGGGTCCCGACAACCAGACATTCTACGGACTGTGGGGTCCTTAAACTCATGGACTATGATATCCTTAAACTTTACAGACTATGCCGTCTATAAACTACCATGGACTGTGGGGTCCTTAAACCCATGGACTATGATGTTCTTAACCTCGGACTGTGGGGTCCTTAAACCCATGGACTATGATGTCCTTAACCTCGGATTGTGGGGTCCTTAAACCTATAGACTATGATGTCTTTAAACTGGACTGCAAAGTCCCTAAACTAAAATAATAGAGTCCAAATGCTCTTTTGTTGGATCTAAACGATCCTGTTAAGTTGATCTTAGTCTAAAATTAGACCAACGTATCCTTAATAAACGTTTAAGTTGATCTTAGTCTCAAATGAGACTAACGTATCCTTAAACCCAAACCCAAACCCAAATCTAAGAAAATACGGATTTGGACTAATCCACGCCCTACGGGCGACAACATAAATTAGTCTCTGTATACAATCCATGTGCAACCAAAAACAAAACAAACACACACGACACGAAGTGACCATCTGGAGAAGGAGAAAGTTGTTACCGCGATGCGGTAGCATAATTAACTGTTGGGGCTTGCGCCTGCAGGGAAGAGCGTCCCCACAATCAAAAACCCCTCAAACGAGGGGGAATCTGACGAAGTCTGCTACAACGGCCGCATCCGTCTAAACCTCCGATACACGGTGCCATAAATCAACTTGGCATCTTCGGAGATATGGACGGATAAAACCAAATAGCATCTGCCCCCAAAATTTAGGCCAGACGTCCCAACGTCCCGGTCACGTCTTTTCGGCAGAGAACAGGACTCAAAAGAGTTTGTCAATGGACGTCCGACACCTGTCAAGGGATAGAATTGTCATTCAAGGCTTCAATCAAAACTTCCAGTAAGTTTTAGGGTCCATAGCTTTGCCAATTAAATTTTAGGATTTGCAAACCGAAGCTGAAATATACGTGATCGACACCGACACGTCCTATAAGATTCTCCTAAGAAGGCTGTGGCTTCATGAATACGACATTGTTTCGTCAACTCTCCATCAGTGTATGAAGTATACCAAAAATGGAGAAGAAAAATGCATTGACAGAGACATCCAGCCGTTCGGTGTGCATGAAGTCCGATATAAAGATTCTCGGTACTTTGTGAACCTCCAAAGTGCTGAGCCACAGTTGACCAAAGACAGAATGGCCCCGAAACTCAAAAGCAAATCTGAGCCGGCTATCACTTTCAAAAGTAAAAACCCCCAAGTGCGTCCGTGTTTCGGCAGTGACACTGATGAGTCCGACGCTGGAAGTCCGTCCTTCCGTAAAAGTCGCCCTCATTTCGATAGTGATACGGACGTGTTTGATATTGAAGGCCCATCCGGCAGAAAAATTCACCCTCGTTTAGGCAGCGATACTGAAGAATCAGAGGAAGAGGACCCGTCTTGTAACAGCTGTGCAGATTGGGCTCTCATGTAAAAAGCAAAGCTAAGAGACACCTTCAAAATTACAGAAGGGTCCCTAACCGTCATAATGGTGCCGGAGCAGATGTGCAAATAGCTCGACGTATTGTCAGTCTCCACCGTGGACCAGCTGAAAACCTTCTACGTTCCCGGAAAAAATAGTGGACAGAAGAGCATCTTGTTTTATGGGTCAAGTCCCGTTGTGCACCTGAACGATTTGTCTGTCACGTACCTTCCTTATAAAAGAGGCATAAAAGCCATTCTAAACCCTAGATATTATACGCCCGAGATGCAGGAATATTTTAAAAAGTGCGGATGTCGGTTATATCAGACAGACTCCGAAGCGAAGTTTTATGAGAGGCTGTGGCACCCGTCTTAGGTCTGAGCGCTCATCGATGGATGAATCCCAGATAGACGGGGCATAGATTTTATTCAACCTGATGTCAAGGCATGCTACATGATCCATATTGGTGTAGCCAGGGAAGAGGCAAATGATGAAGACGAACTAGCCGAGCCAGAAGAACCTCCTCAAGAGCTCGAAGATGGCGGACAAGCAACCTTCGACGAGCTAACCGAGGTTGATTTAGGAACGCCCGATAATCCAAGGCCAGCCTACATCAGCTCACACTTGTCAGAGGAAATGAAAGTGCATATAATCATCCTGCTGCATGAGTTCGCAGACTGCTTCGCATCGACATACAAAGAAATGCCTGGTCTCTCCCCTGAAGTGGCTGTGAATAAGCTGGCTATTTCTCCTGATGTCAAGTTAGTCAAATAAGCTCCTTGAAGAGTGAGAAGGGAGATGGAAGAAACGGTCATCGAGGAAACCAAGAAACTCATCGATGTCGGCTTCTTCAGAGAAGAGAAATATGCGGATTGGATCACATTCATCGTCCCAGTGAAAAAGAAGAATGGGCAGATATGAGTCTGTGTCGATTTTAGGGACCTGAACAAAGCATGCCCTAAAGACAACTTCCCGCTACCGGTCATGGAAATGATGGTCGATGATACCTCAAATTACGAGCTGTTCACCTTCATAGATGGCTCATCTGGATATAATCAGATCAATATGTCGCCCGAGGATAAGAAACACATAGCATTTCAAACCCTGATCGGGATATACTGCTGCAAGGTGATGCCGTTCGGACTGAAGAATGTGGGCGCCACATATCAAAGGGCAATGACCAAAATCTTTGATGACTTAATCCATAAAGTCGTCGAATGTTATGTTGATGATTTGGTCATCAAGACTAAAATCAAGGCCGATCACATCCGAGATCTCAGGACCATTTTCACCCGACTAAGGGAACACGGTCTGAAGATGAATCCTTTAAAGTGCACTTTTGGCTTGTCATCAGGAAAATTCTTGGGCTTCATAATCCAACATCGGGGGATTGAAGTTGACCCATAAAAAATAAAGGCTATCATGGAGATGCTTCCTCTAAAGAATCTGCACAGCTAAGATCCTTTCAAGGCAAGCTTGCTTACATTCAAAGGATCATCTCGAACCTATCAGGAAGATGCACAGGCCCTTCTCGAAGCTCATGAAGAAAGGAGCTCCTTTCGTTTGAGATGCCGAATGTCAAGAAGCATTCGAAAATATCAAACAATACCTGTTGCACCCTCTAGTACTTGCTGCTCGCATCCCGAATAAACCATTGATTCTCTATACCACCACGCTAGATGAGCCACTCGGTGCGCTCCTTGTCCAGAACAACGAGGAGGGAAAAGAAAATTCCTTCCACTACCTCAGTTGAACTTTAGTCGGGGTGGAACACAACTATTCCCCGATCGAAAAGCAATGCCTGGCTCTGATATTCACTGTGAAGAAGCTGATGCACTATCTGCTCACTCATTGGGTTATGCTGATCTCCAAGGTCGACCCTCTCAAACACTTAATGACCAAAACAAGTTTAACCGGTAGAATGACAAGATGGGCTATCATGCTGCTTGAATTTGACATAATCTATACTCCTCAGAAAGCGGTAATAGGGCAAGCCCTCACCGACTTCCTTACTGCTCATCCCATACCAGAAGGGTCACCACTCAATTGCGAGTTACCCAACGAATAAGTGCTGCACCTCGAGAATGCCGAGCCATGTTGGGAGCTCTACTTCGATGGAGCCTCATCAATAAGGACCTCCAGCAAATCAAGCATCCCGGAGATAAAAGTAGGGATAGGATTAGTGTTTGTCACGCCATCAGGAGGAACCTTATGATGTTCCTTCTCTCTTATCGAGCCTCGCACTAACAATGAAGCTGAGTACGAAGCTCTAATAGCTAGTTTGGATCTCACCATAGAAATAGAAATCTTTTGGCTACGGGTTTATGGTGACCCCCAGCTTGTCGTCAACCAAGGGAGCGGCGACTACAAGATATATAAGCCCAAGTTAGTTCGATACAGAAGTCGGGTGGTGGAACTCATGAAATAGTTTACTCACATTGAACTAATGAGAGTCCTTAGGGTATTGAACAGAAAAGCCGACATACTCGCTCGCCTAGCTAAAGAGCAGGTTGATCCCGATATAGATGAAATTCTTATCGCAGTCAGGAGCCAGGAAATTCTGCCCCCAATCTCCTTATGAGAAGAGGAAAGCGCAGAACAAAAGAGCAATCCTGCCGAAGAAGTTCTGATCATTTAAGAGGAGCCTGATTGGAGAGAGCCCTTCATAGAGTACCTCCGATACGACAACCTGCCCGAAATTTTTTTTGCAAGGGTTCAGCTGAAGAAGAGACCTCTTCGATACGTGTTTGTAAATAATATGCTATACTGCAGATTATATGACCAACTCTGGCTCAGATGTCTGTCATCGGCCGAAACCCAAAAAGTCATGAAAGAAGTTCACTCGAGTATTTGCGAAGCTCACCAATCTGGCCCCAAAATGCGGCTTTAAATTAAACGGTTTAGGTATTACTGGCCTACCATGATAAGGGATTGCGAAGAGTATACGAAAAGGTGTCATCTCTGCCAAATTCACGGTGACTTCATTCACAAGCATTCCAATCCGCTGTATCCTACGGTGGCGTCATGGCCCTTCGAAATTTGGGACACCGACATAGTTGGTCCAATTGATCTTCCATCATCCAAAGGCCACCGGTTCATATTGGCCTTAACTGACTACTTCTCCAGATGGGCTGAAGCTGTCCCGCTAAAAGAAATCAAGACAGAAGATATTCTGACATTCTTCCAGCATAATATTCTATACCGCTTCGGTACATCTAGAAGAATCATTTCTGACAATAGGCCTTCTTTCGAGAGCTTTAAAATCTCAAGGTTTGCTACTCAGCATAAGATAGACTGGAGATATTCTTCCATCTATAATCCAAGAGCCAATGGACTAACCGAAACCTTCAATAAAACTATATGCAAGCTCCAGAAGAAAAATGTTTTAGCCAACAAAGAGACTGGAATCTTAAGCTACATGAGGCGTTGTGGGTATATGTACCACGCACCGCACTCCAACTCATTCCACTCCATACTTATTACTCTTCGGAGTGGAGGAAACCCTTCCTTTCGAACTCGAAGTTCCAAGCCTAAGAATGGCTGTCCAGCATGAGTTGACGGAGGAGGAAAACGTCCTCCTTCGGCTCGAAGAGCTCGACACCCTCGAAAAAAAGAGGCTCGCAGTATAGCAAAATCTGGAGCTGTACCGAGCCCAAATGTCCCGGGTGTTTACCGCCGAAAACAGAGACGAAACCGCGTAGGTCATCTTGCCTGAATTTGGGGACAGATGCTATTTGGTTTTATCCGTCCATCTCTCCGAAGATTCCAAGCTGATTTATGGCACCGTGTATCGAAGGTTTGGATAGATACGGCCGTTGTAGCAGACTTCGTCAGATTCCCCCTCATTGTGAGGGGGTTTTGATTATGGGGACGCTCTTCCCTGCAGGCACAAGCCCCTGCAGTTAATTATGTTACCGCGTAGCGATAACCACTTTTTCCTACTCCAGAAGGTCACTTCATGTCATGTGTGTTTGTTTTATTTTTGGTTGCCTGCGGATTGTATACGGAGACTAATTTTTGTTGTCACCCGTAAAGCGTGGATTAGTCCAAATCCATATTTTCTTAGATTTGGATTTGGTTTGATTTAAGGATCGTTAACCTTGTTTGAGATTAAGATCGACTTAAATATTTGTTAAGGATACGTTAATCCAATATTGGACTAAGATCTACTTAACGGGGGTTCAGGATCATTTTTGATCCAAAGAAAGAGCATTTGGGGTCTATCGTTTTAGTTTAAGGACGTTGCAGTCCATAACTAGTTTAAAGACATTATGGTCCACCGCTAGTTTAAGGACATTACGGTCCGTATTGGGATGTGTCCATCCATTTAAGAGTACACTAAAGAGTTGTTGGTTATCGGGACCCACCACCTCTCTGAAGACGCTGAAGAATTAAAACGACATTTATCATAGGTGTGAGGAGATGTACCCTTGAACCGATGTCCATTGGAAGAACAATAGTCGTGTTTGGGACTAAAACCAATTTGGAAAAATTGTGAACACATGGGCTCGGTTGATCCGAGTTAGGGAATTTTGGTCAAGTTGGACTCAGCCCACCCAGTCTTTGAATAAAGTGTTAAACACTTGTTTAGGCTCGGTCCTTTTTCTGTGCAAACAGTGCTGAGAATTGATATGGGCTCCGACGCTCACCCTCTTTTTGTTTTTATGGAGTGTTAAACACTCTTTATGGCGCCCACGTGAGGGACACGTGAGACGCTTGGCGCTGAGCTCCAACCACTGAGTGCTGGGCATTTTTTGTTGAGCAGCGCCCACGTGAGGGGCACATGGGGCGCTTGGCGTCAACCATTGAATGCTAAGTACTCTTTATTAAGCAGGGTCCACGTAAGGGGCACGTGTGGTGCTTGGTGCTGGGCGCTAACCACTGATTGCTAAGCACTCTTTAAGCAGCGACCACGTGAATGGCATGTGGGGCGCTTGGCGCTGGACGCTGACCACTGAGTGCTAAGCACTCTTTTTTAAGCAGCGCCCACGTGAGGGGCACGTGAGACGCTCGACGCTGTTTCTTTCTTTGTGCATTTTTCTAAAGAGTTCAATTCTTTGTTCTTTCCTGGATCTTCGATCCCGAAGAACAAATTCATCCCTATGAGAATTAAATTCTCATTTGTGGGAGACTTGTCTCATGGATCTCAGATCCAGGGAAAGAACTATGTTCTTTTATGAGGGTTAAATCATTAGATATGCAGATGAGATGCTCTGATCTCTATTATATTTATTTACCTTGAAGAAATTTCTTCTTCCTTCTTCTCTCTTAAAGCTCTATTTTTTGCTTGCTCTTCTTTTTGAACTTGAAGTTTATGGGGGGTTCCTCTGTACAAGACTTGAAGTCTTGAGGCCTTTATATAATGGAGGAAAGTTTGTTGATTTAGTTAAAAATATCTCTCATTAAAAGATCCTTAATTGATTTGGGGATTTTATCCACCGTTGGATCTTTGATCCAAGATCTTCTATTTTATAGAAGATATTTTTCTTATTTTTAACAAGATTGGGAAAATATTTTCCATACAGAGCTTATTCTGTAGCTTGGTGATTTTTAATCACTATTGGATCTTTAATCCAACGGTGCTCTATTTTACATTGCGTAATCTTTTTTGTTCAGAAAGATTGGGGAAAATATTTTCCCCTACAGAGCTTATTCTGTAGCTTGGTGATTTTCTTTTTTAATCACCATTGGATTTTTAATCCAACGGTGCTCTGTTTTACAGAGAAGAATCTTTTTTGTTCAGGAAGATTTGAGGAATATTTCCTCAATCAGAATTTAATTTTGTGTTTTGATGATTTATCATCTCCGTTGGATCTTTGATCCAACGGCAGAGAACTTTTAGTTCTGGCGCCGGCGCTCTCATGCAGGGCACGTGAGGCACTGCCTCAGAGTTTTTAACTCTTGGCGCTGACGCCCTCGTGCAAGGCACGTGAGGCCCTGCCTCTTTTCAAATTTTGAACAGAGCCTTGCTCTTCTATTATTGGGGGGAAACAACGGGCCTATGATAAGATGACCCGTCTCCATGCTTTCAAGAAAGGCAAATTGGTGTCGGTCCTCAAAAGACCGATCATCCCCAATCGACATGCCAAGAGAAAATTCGAGCCAAATTGAAAAGGGCCATACGTCATCGAGAAAGTGTTCGACGAAGGATCCTATCAACTAATAAGTGCCGAGGGAGAAAGGCCCATGCCACCCATCAATGGCCGATATCTTAAGAAATACTATGCATAAATACTCCAAGTCGCAGACGAATTGAGCACACCGGCCCTACGGTCTGGATGATGCATCTTATAAAACCGTATACAATCCACGAGCGCAAATGGGCCCTATCTCTCCTAAGTCCTTATCACGTCCCACTTTCCAGTGTACGGAAACGGTGACGTGGTGGGCTGCAACGTATTTACTAAGAAATAAATACGTTAAGCGTAAATAAGCAATATATGTAAAAATGCACAAGAATGACAAGTGATAAAAATGAACATCAACTTTTATTAACATTCATCTTTACAATACAAGTGTTTTGAAAAGGAAAGATACAATGATATAAAGTAATGCCTAAACAGTGGCATACAAACTGAAAGTAAGTACAAGAGAGCTAGAAGTCTGGCTGGGCAGCGAACTGGTCCACGTCCTCCTGGCTAGGCTCGATCTCCTGAGAGTCCGGTCCTCCTGACGAACATTCCAAAGAAAGAATAGACAGGAATGTCGTCAGCGAACTAGCGCTCGGTAGGTCCCAACAAAAAAGAATGGAATAGAACAAGTAATGTGAAATGAAACTGGTAAGTTGTACAGGTACATGCCTGTTATTCTAACGCAGTTTTTTGTAATTTGGTACAGAAGGTATTTGTGTATATGAGTGGAGTCCATCTTACCCCGTGGACTATAGTAATATGTAGTACAAGGCCCCGTCAAAACCTACGAGACAACGGCACGAGAGTTCATGTAGGTGTCTTTTAAGTGACCATCTCGTGCCAAGTTAATACGGTCCTTACCAATCTACCCAGTTATCCCCGCGTAATGCATTGTATAGATTTATATTACAAGTCTTTCCCAAACCATGGATACAAGTTGTTCAAGTAGTCAGGTTTAGAATGTAAACATGTATTCAAGAAGTCATGTCAAGTTATAACTATGGTTCGGTCAAGTCAAGTCAAGTATTCATGTTTGCTATTGGTGTTTGGATTCAAGTATTCAGGTTCAAGTTCAAGTATTCATGTTAGACTTTGGATTCATATTTGAATTAGACTCTGATTTGAGTTTGGATTAAGGTTTGAGTTAGACTCAGACTAGAGTCAGACACTTGTAACTTATTTAGATCCTGAATTAGGTTCGGGAGTCATCGGTAACTGCTGCATATGAATGGCAGGATTTGTGTCTTTTTCCAAGACAATTACCATTGATAACTCCGTTAAGTTTTCTACCTTAAATAGGCAAGCACACATTTTCTCTGGCTTTCTGGGACTCAAGAGAATTGATCCCGCTTAAACCTATATTTACTAAGTCGTTAAATATTATTTTATATAACTCGAGAGGGTTTTATGAATTTTTTTTAATGAAATTAAAAATAAACTTCGAGAAGTTATTTATATTATATAGGGTTTTCATGGATGTGAATTTTAAGGATTTGAGGTATTTTAGTGATAATTACATAGCTTGGAAAGTTCATACTATTTTATTGTAAAACTTGTCTTTTGTTCGTATCTTGATGGTATTTTGGTGAAACTTGTAATTCTTTCATTTTTAAAAATGTAAGTTTATTATATTTTGAAAATATATGGATTTTTAATTTTTATATAATTATTAAAAATGAAATTTTATTTAAGTAGAAAAATGCGTTTTTCTTAAAAACCGTATTTAAAACCTTTTGAGACCGAATGCTCCGTGAGGAGGTCTGCATCTCGCTCTACTAGCCCAAGAATGTGCGATAATCCGCACCATCTAATAGCGGGTCTCCTAAAGAGGGTTGTAGAGGTATAATCGCAAAGAGATTTAAAATACAATTTAAAAGAAAACCGGTTTTATAGTAAATGGTATTTTAATGTAATATTTTATTCTTAACCAAAAATTCACACAAAAGCGGTATCGTGCTATGGAACCATGTGTGTATGTGAGGGGTATGTTATTATCCCGTGAAGTTTTCTAAAGGTAAAGTATTAACAAAATACTAAAAAAGATGATGTTCGAAGTTTATGGTATTTAAATGAAAAACTTAAGTTAAAGTTATTTTACATGAGAATTTTAATGAAATTTTGATTCTAAATATTAGGGTTTAAGGTTACAAGTCTAGTGTAAAAGATTGGTTGATCAAAGAATGAAGATAAGAAGTTTTTTCTAGGGTTTAAAAAAAAGGATATCGGTATTAACTCTACTTACCGATATGAGTTTTGAAATAAATTTTTAAAGAAGAGAAGCGAAGATTAGATGGGACTTACTAGCTGATTAACTTAAAGAAAGGTAGAAGAGGGAGGGTTGAACTTCGTGGCGTCGCGGAATCGCCGGAATTTGCTTCGATTCTCGCCGGAAGTTGATAGCTTGCTAACTCCTCTTTCATTCCAGTTGTACTTAAGAAATTTTGAGAATTTTGGCTAGAATTTTCAGAATGGTGAAGGGCTAAGATATGGGGTAGTATTTATAGTGTAGAATTAGGGTTTTGGAATTAAAATGGTGAATTAAAATGATGATAAATTTTGAATTGAAGGGGCTCTGTTTGATTGCAGGGAAATCAAACAGTGCAGGAGAATTAGGGGCAGTCCAAGAGTTGAGTGTGCAAAGCCCGGGCCTTATTAGCCACTGTTGAACCGTCGGTGCCGGCCTAGGGGGCATTTGGCCGGTTGATCTAGGGCTTTGGTGCTCTGGATTTTGGCCACGTGTACATCTCTCTGTTTAAACCATTTTCCATATATTTGATTTTTTTAGTTTTCTTTTTTATGTGTATTGCACGTGTAAACTTTTGGGCTTCCAAAAAGGTAGGTGGGCCAAGAGTCGAGTGTGCAAAGCCCGGGCTTCTTTCATTTCTATCTCATTGCCACTAATTTCTTTCATAAGAAATTCCTTTTCTAAAAATGTGGCATGTTGAGCAACAAACACCTTTTGTTCCTCACTGTAGTAGAATAGATATCCATGTGAATTCTTTGGATATCCTACAAACTTGCAAAGAACTGATCATGCCTCGAGTTTTTCCGGATTCTGTTTTTTAATATAGGCCGGACAACCCCATATCTTAACTCGTTTAAGATATGGTCCCTTTCCACTCCATATCTCATATGGTGTTTTGGGCACTGATTTTGATGGAACTTGATTCAATAGGTATGCAGCTGTCTCAAGTACATAACCCTAAAAGGAAATAGGTAACTCAGCAATACTCATCATAGAGCACACCATATCTAATAGGGTGCGATTTCTACGCTCCAAAACTCCAATGTGCTATGGTGTATACGGAGGAGTAAGCTGAGAGAGAATCCCATTCTCTTTTAAATAGTTACGGAATTCCGTGCTCAAGTATTCTCCTCCCCGATCAGATCGTAGGACTTTAATACTTTTACCCGTCTGGTTCTTAACTTCGTACTTGTATTCCTTGAATTTCTCAAAAGTTTCAGATTTGTGTTTCAATAAGAACACATGTCCGAATCTTGAGAGATCATCGGTGAATATAATAAAGTACGAGGAACTATTCCTGGTATGCGTAGACATAGGACCGCATACATCACTATGTATCGGTCCCAAGAGTTCAGTAGCTCTTTCTCCGTGTCCAGTAAACAGAGTATTGTTCATCTTACCTTTGAGATATGATTCACAAGTTTCATAAGATGTAAATTCAAACTGATTCAAATATCCATTTTTATGCAACTTAGATAGTCTTGTCGCATTGATATGACCAAGTCTACAATGCTACAAGAAAAATTCGTTCATTTCTGAACTTTTCCTCTTGTGTGTGTTCTGTATATTTAGAACTGTAGTTTGATTTAGAACGTATATACCGTTATACAACGTACCAAATCCAATCAACACTTGATTTAAGAAAACATTCATAACATTTTTCTCTAATACAAAGTTATATCTTTTTTATCTAATAAAGAAATTAATATTATATTGCACATCATTTTTGGTACAAAATAACAATCGTTCAAAATTAATGTATTATCATTTGGTAATACAAGGTGATATTCGCCAACTGTTTTGGCTGCAACAATTGCACCATTCCTTACTACGAGAGACTTATCACCCTTTTCCAGTTCTCTACTTCTTCTTAACCCATGTAACATATTACAAACGTAGGATCCTGATCCGGTATCCAATACTCAGGACTTAGAGCATACTGAGAAACAGTTCTCGGTGACGAACACACCCGAAAAAGATACATCATCATGTTCTTTCTTCGTTCGGATTGCGTGGGGATCCTGATATTCCCATATTCCTTACTCTGACTTATGATAATCATAAAATAGAGCAGAACCAACGTTTCCCAGCTCAGTATAAAAAGCAGGTTCGATCAATACATCCATATTATTATCTTGATTAAGGCGTGTCATGGTCGCTACCTTGAGAGAGAGAGAAGAAAATACTTTAGCGTGCGCTCTTGCAAGATTAGATTGGTTATTATCTTATCTAATTAGAATGGCTCCCACTGTTTTTATCAAATCTTCCTTCAAATCCATAAAGGTAAGATTAGCTAGGATTAATTACACCCTACAAGTTCGCCAATCGGTCAGCCAGGAAGGTATTGGTACTCAAAAGGAGTCTTCCCATGCTTTCGCATGGAACTAATTAAATAATCTCGTTTCCGCAGGGGCATAAACCCGTTAACACGTTTCTTAGACACCTACTGGATCAGCTAATTATAAAGTGCAAAACTCTCCCAGGAGTAACTCTTACTTGCAGTGGGTATCGGGATCCAACTATCTCATAGAAGGTATGAAATCTCATTACAAATTTCAACACTTGAAATCCCAATATCAGTTTTACCCCAAGCGGTTTATGACCTTGACAAGGTCAACAAACTATAAACCACAAGTCAAGTTCAACCCGTTCATTTCGTGATTGAATTAAATCCACCCGCATGACCCTTGACAAGGTCAATAAGACCGCACGACCACCCTAATCCAATCGCATCATATGCGGTAGATAAGCACTAATCAGCTACTGCACACTACGCCTTGACAAGGTCAACAAACGCAGCACGAATACTGAATATTACTTATCTGAAATGACGGAGGGCTACGATTGGTTTTGAATAAAACCTTTAGCATAATGAACTTGATATTGTTGTAGAATCGAGTGATTTGAAAAAATGAGAGGTTTAAGCTCCGCTTTTTAAAATCAAGTAGTTTTCAAAACAAACCGAGTTGATTGTAGCATTTGGTAGTTTTGCTAAAGAGGTCACTCCCGGTGAAGGGATTTAGGCTCTTTTCTCATCGAATGAGGTGCTGGATATTTATAAAAGAATACCACTATGTAAAGCAAAAACTAGAGTTATCTTTTTGAAAAAATTTAATTCTACAACATCTTTAGGTTTCTTTTCTTTTCATTAATCTCATTAATGACGTCCTATCATTTATGTTTCCTAAACATCACAGAAGAAACGAAAATAGAACGTACGCTTATACCATCCGCATTCGCCACGGGCCCCATCATGCACAGTTAGGTTACTTAACTAACGGTGGAGCAGTGGCAGGACTAGCACAGATGCAAAACACAAGCAATGTTTATTATATATATATATATAGCATTTTTCTCATGCGGTTATATGATCACATCACAGAACACAGGCAACAGAAACAAACATATGAAATATAGGATATACTAGGAGGCCCGTATTTTAAATTAAGCCAGTAATGAAAACACAGATTCCACGGTCGTGATGAATAGCCAAACCCACATCCCTAGACCCCTACGAGAGTGGCAAGTGACCCTGCCAACTCTAGAATTAGGAGACCCGGTCTCGACTCCTCGAAATGGTCTCCCACTGGACTCTAGAACCCGGTCACTTATGCTCCCCGCCTTGGGTCTATCCTAATACGGAAAAGTAAATAATATACATTAATAGTGACATCATTCTCAACCCGTAAGTGTCACAATAAAAAAATATTACATACAGTTTTTACATGAATGAAAATAGAAAAACTCTCATCTTACATAAAAACCCCCGGCTATTCTATCACGACGATCCAATATAACATATCACAGCAACACATAACATCACATGTCATCAACGTAATTAAATATGCGTATCCCGAATGTCGTTGACATATAGCAACGAGATTGGCGATACACCAAATATTACACTTACGGTCACAGAAAAGAAATGAAAACTACAATAATTAGAATCCGCATCAAACCTTAGACATCATAAACCCGGAATATCTCATATCTCGGATTTCATGCTTAACACAATAAATCTTGTATTTAAATATCAAATTGAAAACACTTTTCAATAGTCAGTCGGGTAATTCAAGAAGATTCCCGATATAATGATCAAATACTCGTCGGACCACGATGCCGTCAATGAAGTGCACTTAGGCGGAACACCGCGGCCGCGAGCACCTGAGTGGATTCTTTTGGCTACGGTGTTCTCCTATAGTCACTTGGTCGGGGCTATGGGGCGTGGCTATCTAGTAGTGTTTCCCGACAACTATTCGCGTACAATACAAGATTGCGACGGAGTTTTGATCCGAATCAAAACTCTATGGAAATTGATCAAAAGAGACTAAAACGCGAGATTTACAAAACACAAACTAGTTTTTACAAAACTAATTAATGTGGATTCCAAATATTGTATCACATACTATAAAAATCTAGACGATGTAAAACTTTTTGATCAATTCATCAAACAGCCACAAATCACAGAGATCTCAACAACTTGAGCCTTACTAAAAATACCCAGAATATGCCAAATATCACAATGGAGCAGCACAAGAAACACGATCCCTCAATCCCCCAAACTTGCGGCGGAACCGCGGCCAAACTAGGGTTTAGGCCGCGGTTTCACGGCGGTTTAAGGGAATTAGGGCCTCGTACTTCTTGGAGCTCCATCAAATACTTTGCACGATTTTCTGCATATTTTTAATTTGAAAAATATCGACTTTTGAAAAAATGGACAGAAACATCAAAAATGCGGGTTTTTGAACTTCGATCGAACGCTTTAGCGTCGTCAAGACCTCGCCTAATGCTCTAGCTTGGCTCTGATACCATGAAAGTGTGTCTTAGCACTACCACTAGGTTTAGACAAGCATCAAGAATGGAATTTAAAAAATCTAGAGTGCTAAGCTACACTAACCGAAAATCTAACTAGAGAATAAGGGTTTTCTAAACATGTAAACAAGTTTTACACTAAGTGAATAGGGTTACAAGCTTTGTATACCAAGTCCTTCATTTCAATAGCTCCAAGTAGTAGTCCTTAAGCTCCAAATAGTGGTCCTTAGAACTCTTCTTGGATCCACTTGAAGAAAGGATCGAGATTGCTCGTCGTCTTCGAGGCCGAAGATGATCCACCTTGATGTTTCTCTAACTCATGCTATCTCTTCACTAATCAAAAAATTAGTGAAGCAAACAACCTAATCTTATGGGCTAGATGAGAGTAGGTTGATGAAGTAGGAATGTTGCTCACTTTAGAAATTCTTTTCTCGTTTTCTTTTCGAACTCAAGTAAACCTAGAGAGGATGAAGAAGAACTTGGGTGAAGAAATATCTTAAGTGATTAAGTAGAGAGTTAACCATGGGCTAAAATAATGGTTGGGTTAGAAAATATCTAGAGTAAAACAAAATTAGTGGAATGAGTCATGGCTTCTACATGCTTCCATAAGCATCTAAGCCATGCTCATTTCCACCTCATTTTGATTTTACTCTAAATAAATAATTATCCTAATTATCTTTAGCCTTGGTGTGAGTCTCATACACCCATGTTCTATGTATCAACCACCATGACACAATAGTAAATAATATATATATATATATATATATATATATATATATCATACACACACACACATAAGAGAAGAAATTCATTGGTGAGCTAATATTAGTTAATATATATTAATATATCAAATATAAATATATATCAAATTATTAAATCAACACTTGATTTAATAATCCGGTTATATCATATATACCCGACTAATATCATTTATATGTATATCTAACATATCATTGAATCAACATTTGATTCAACAATCTGGTTATATCACATATAACCTAATCGATATCAAATATCACGATATTAGAATACGGTATCACATACTCGTATTTAATCAAGCTCCCGCACATATCACCATATATGCCCTATTTCGTTTCGCTTGAACTAGGAAACCTCTGTATGGGACTTCTAAAGACTCGTCAATACGCCAGCAGTAGGTAATGATCACATTAGTTACCTATAAGCCGTCAGCGGTACTAGCTGGACGTAACGGATACCCAGGTATTGAGAGAATAGAAGATCAACAAGCAAGCTTGTCCAAACTCCCGCAAAGCCTATTAGCAACATTTACCGTACGGTCCAGTCCCTTCGTCTGATATGTCGCATATCGAGTCTAGGGGTGGAATCGTCAGACCCCAGTAACTTGATAAGTCATGCCGATGTGTGGCCTATAACCATTCTAGAAACTACCGATAACGCTTATCAGTAAATCTCATCAGCCCTTGCCAGGGACTTGCTGTTATAGCCAATCGAGCATAGCGCAACATCAACTCCCTATACCGGGAGAGACGAAACCCCTCATATCGATTATTGCCTCCATATGACTCGGGACTGTACCCAAAATCCATCTATTCGCACGACTCCTTTGAGCAGTGGTAGGGAGAAAATCAAAGCACAGTGGGAACCACACAAGTCACTATGACAATCTCGGGTCTAAAGACCAACCTTTACCAATGTCACTAAAGAACTGCTATCTGACGATAGGTATGGTACCATGTAGGAATTCTCGGCGAGTCCTATTCGGTGTACCCATTCTCTAATGAGCACCCGTGTACAATCTTTGATGTCAAATACCAATGGTTGTAGGATCAACCATCGCCCCCATACAGGGTCAAGAAATGTACACACTAGTCTACTTTGGAATATCGATGCCCTGTCTCGACACTCCCTCGACTAAGAACGGTTAAAGGATGTGCTTGCGAACTACACAAGCCCCGCTAGTATGATCTGCATCATAATCCTAGTAGTCAAGCTAACATCCTAAGGGCTTTATCAACATGTATCAGAGAGACAGAATAATATAAGTGTACATGTTAAGATAAAGTGCAAGTAGATAGCATACTATCATATCGAGCAAGAAAGTCCTATATATATATATATGTCCAAGCATCCACTATAATATACAATAATGGCCTTTAGGGCATACATATCACTAACAATGAGAGTTTTTCTATTTTCATTCATTTAAAATTGTATGTAATATTCTTTTATTGGGACACTTCCGGGTTGAGAATGATGTCACCATTGATGTATATTATTTACTTTTCCGCATTAGGATAGACCCAAGGCGGAGAGCACAAGTAACCAGGTTCTAGATTCCAGTGGGAGGCCATCTCGAGGAGTCGAGACCGGGTCTCCTAACTCTAGAATTGGCAGGGTTGCTTGCCGCTCTTGTAGGGGTCTAGGGATGTGGGTTTGTCTATTCATCACGACCGTGGAATCCGTGTTTTTCATTAATGGCTGAATTTAAAACAAGGACCTCCTAGTATATCCAATATTTCATATGTTTGCTTCTGCTGCTTGAGTTCTGTGATGTGATTATATAACTGCGAGAGACGAATGCTATATATATATGGTATATATAATAAAAGTTACTTATATTTTGCACTCGCGCTAGTCCAGCCCCCGCTCTGCCGTTAGTTAAGCAACCTAACGGTGCATGACGGAGTCCCGTGACGAATGCGGATGGCATAAGCGTACTTTCTATTTTCATTTCTTTTCTGTGATGTTTAGGGAAATATAAATGATGGGACTTAATTAATGAGATTAATGGAAAGAAAAGAAACCTAATGATATTGTAGAATTAAATTTTTCAAAAAGGTAGCTTTAGTTCTTGCTTTGCATAGCGGTATTCCTTTATGAATATCCAGCACCTCATTCAATGAGGAAAGAGCCTAGATCCCTTCACCGGGAGTGACCTCTTTAGCAAAACTAGTAAATGCTACGACTCACTCGGTTTGTTTCAAAAAGGTAGCTCTAGTTCTTGCTTTGCATAGCGGTATTCCTTTATGAATATCCAGCACTTCATTCGATGAGGAAAGAGCTTAGATCCCTTCACCGGGAGTGACCTCTTTAGCAAAAATAGCAAATGCTACAACCCATGTGGTTTGTTTTGAAAACTAATCGATTTTAAAAGTGGATCTTAAACCACTCCTTTTCATACCACTTGATTCTACAACGATATCAAGTTCATTACATTAAAGGTTTTCTACAAAACCAGTCGTAGCCCTCCATCATTTCAGATGAGGACTATTTAGTATTCTTGCTGCGTTTGTTGACCATAGTCAAGGCGTAGTGTGCGGTAGCTGATTAGTGCTTATCTGCCGCATATGATGCGATTGGATTAGGATAGTCGTACGGCCTTGTTGACCATAGTTAAGTATCGTGCGGGTGGGTTTAATTCAATCACGAAATGACGGGTTAAACTTGGCTAGCGCTTATGATTTGTTGACAATAGTTAAGGTCATAAGTTGTTAGCGGTAAAAACAGATATTAGGAATTTCAAAGTGTTGAAATTTGCAATGAGATTGCATACCTTCTATAAGATAGTTGGATCCCAATACCCACTGCGAGTAAGAATTACTCCTGAGAGAGTTTTCCACTTTACAATTAGCTGATCCATTAGGTTTCTAAGAAAGGTGTTAACGGGGTTATGCCCCTGCAGAAATGAGGTTATTTAATTAGTTTCATGCATAAGCATGGGGAGACTCCCTCGAAGTACCAATACCTGCCTGGCTGACCGATTGGCAAACTTGCAGGGTGTAATTAATCCTGGCTAATCTTACCTTTTAGGGTTTGAAGGAAGATTTGATTAAAACAGTGGAAGCCATCCTGATTAGATAAGATAATAATCAATCTAATCTTGCAAAGAGCGCACGCTAAAACGTTTTCTTCTCTCTCTCCAGGTAGCGACCATGACACGCCTTAATCAAGATAATAATATGGATGTATTGACCAAACCCGCTTATTATACTGAGTTGGGGAACGTTGGTTCCGCTTTTTCTTATGATTGTCATAAGTATGAGCAAGGAATAGGGGAATATTAGGATTCCCACGCAACCCGAACGAAGAAAAAGCATGATGATACATCTTCTTCGGGTGTGTTCGTTACCGAGAACTGTTTCTCAATATACTCTACGTCTTGGGTATTGGATAACGGATCAGGATCCTACGTATATAATTTGTTACATGGGTTAAAGAGAAGTAGAGAACTGGGAAAGGATGATAAGTTTCTAGTAGTAAGGAATGGTGCAATTTGTAACGTTTTAAAAATAATTAAAAAAAATTAGATAAATAAAACCCTTTAAGTGAATTTTCTGATTTTCGGTAAAATAAAACGTATTTTTCGTAAAATTTAACCATAATTATTTTTCATTATAAATTTAAAAAGACCTATTTTAATCATGTAATTACTAGTAAATGGTGTTTATTTAGTCACTTATAAATTTTTAGTTTAATGAAATATTTTTCGTAAATTAATTATTTTAAATATTAACATAAGCTTTTAAATATACATTAAATTAGTGTAAATTACAATTTGCAATGGGTTTATTTTTAAAAAGTGAACCATGAAATATTAGAATTAGGTTTTTAGCATGCTAATCTCTTCTTGAATTGTCTTTAAAATTCTAGAGTTTTCTATGATGAATTGAATTAAGAAAATTAATAAAATAAAGAAATTATGAAAAGACATAAAAGGTGTATTTCTTTGGAGAATGTTCTACACTATTCTTCATTCCTTCTTCCTCTCTTTTCCTCACCTCATGGCCGGCCTCATCTCCATAGGTAGCCCCAAAAATTTTCCCCCATCATTTTTGCATTAAAAATCATCAAAATTCATCAAAAATTCCAAAAATAAATCTCAAAAATCAACATTCAACCTCTACCATTTTCCTTTGACCTATTTAGCATGGAATTTGGAGTTGGAAACCATTATTTTGGAAGCATATTTTCATGTTTGAATCTCATGCTTTGAAGGTATAATTTTTACTCTTATGATTAATTGTTGTTAAATGCTTTTATTTAGCATATTTAGATTTTCTTAATTAATTCTATTTGCAAGTTTAAAATTCAAGATAGGGTTTCTAAAATCAAGTTATGGTTTTTATTAATTAAGTGGGGTTATAATAAGTAGATTAACATTTTTAGAAGGGAAAAATCTAGCATGGTTGATGTATTATAATTTGTGCATTCAAAATTGTTTAAATTAAGCAATTTTGCTAACTAGATTTTTATAAATTATATATATTGGTGTGTTAAAATTCTAATTAAGGTTTTTATCATTATATTGTGGTTTTAATGAGAATATTAACATGTTAAATGAATGAAAGAACTAATCTAATTATTAGTTTCAAATTGTTAGTTAATATAATGTGATAAATATGCTATTTCGGTAAACTAGGTTTTAGAAATTAATTTAAAATGTAGTATTAAAAATCTAATTAGGGCTTTAGCTCATTCTTAAGGTTTCATGGAGTGGTTTAACACTTTAATATATGCAAAATCAAGTTTAGTAGTGGAATTGTGAATTTTTGCTTAACAAGTGTTAATTTTGGCTAATTTGCAAACTAGAAATTTTAAATTAAGACAAAATGGTGTGAGAAAAATATGGTAATGGTTTCTATAATCTAGTTATGTTATTTAATGAATATTATGACCATTAGTTTCTTTTAAATATCAAGTTTTGAAGTAAAACGGTAAATTGATATTTTCAAGGTTTTGCGGAATTGGACGATTTGATCGATTTTAGAGTTTCGATGAATTAAATCGTGTTTTATATTATAAGTAATGAGTTTTAAAACTACGGGTTGTTTTTTGGTATTTTATCTCGATCAATCGGCGTTTGTACGCCGATATCGAGCGATATTTGGTTCTTTTGCATGAGCGGGTCATAGGTTTTAACCTATGCGTGTTTCGTGCGTCGTTTTGGTTTTGTCCGTGATTCAGTTTATGATATTATATATGTTTGCATATAGGTACCCCTCACGTGGACTTCGAACGAGGAAGAATAAGAGGGCGACATCGTCTTCGGCAGACAAGGACTAGGTGAGTAGATGTATATCTACGGGGGAAGTCGGGTGGATGGCGTTTAGCACCCCCGCAAACGTAGAATAGGGATATTGCTTATTGTCATTAGGAAGACGGACGTGACCTTAGATTCTTGACGAGTAGGACCCTATTAAAGATCTTAGGTTGGACTAGACTGATTTAGATAGACTTTACCAGAGGAGGAATGTCTTGGAGGAAATTTGTAGGTTTCAGGTAGACACACACACGCACACACAGAAACTTGGCTTGGTGTATATGTGTATGTGTATATATAAGTAGGAATGTGGGTAGGTGTTTATATACACAACAAGTATATGTGATATAAGGATGTTATATGATACATGGGGATGAGACGATATAACTGGGCTTGATGCCGTGATCTCTTGGCTATACAGTCATATTATGATCTTAGCGGATCGTTGGAAAATGAGAGAATGGATATATATATATATATATATATATATATATATAAATATATATATATATATAAACGATAATAGGTGATGATGCCATTGAGATATACGAGACTCTAGAATAGAATCCGGACCGTAACCTGTGACTTGATTACGATATGATATATGTGTGACTTGGTTATGATATGATATATGTGTGACTTGATTACGATATGATATATGTGTGACCTGATTACGATATGATATATATGATATGATATTTCTGAGGAACAACTGACGACGTATATGTTCGCAGACAATGATATATGATTGATGATATTGGGATGTATGCGATTACAGTATAGTACCTTTGATCATGACATTATTTGATGATGATATTATACGAATGATGATGTACGTAGGTGATACTTGACCCGTACCCCGATATTGGGATGCCGTACGATGGATTTTACCGTACGAGGCATAGAGGTGATGATTGATCCGCGCTCTTGATTCGAGGAAGCCGTACTACGTACGTGACGCTATTGAGACTGGGTCGCCGACTATTCTAGATATGGACTCAGACCTTAGGTGGATTCTTATTTCCTATCGACTAGTTCCTTAGGGGGTTAGATAGATACTAGTTGAGGCTCGAGTCATATAGTTGTAGTTAGATATGTATATTCCAAATGAGTGTTTAGTACACATTTTACCTTTACATTCAGATTGAAATCATCAAGTTGCATGTTCATACATATGTTTCTTTAGTCAGTATGAAACTCTGCCTGTTAGGACACCAGCACCATTACCGATGATGCGCATGTCCCACGTACACTTATTTGTCGGCTTACACACACATCATCAGTAATTGCCATGTCACGTACACTTTAGAACATATTATCTTTTATGATAGAATCAGCTAAAGGCTAGATCAATATAGTATTGTGATTACTCTCAGGTGTTAGTCTAGACATTGCGTTTATTACTTAGACATTTCATGCATTCACATTTTCATGTTGTCATGCAGTATTATGGGGCTTATGCCGACACTTACCATTTACTTACTCATGATTTTGGGATTTTGGATTTCTATGAGATTTTTGGATTTTGGGGAAAACCGCAAGAATATATATAAAAACTTCTCTCTCTTTCTCCCTCTCATTTTAAAATATAAGTTGCGGTTTTCTCGTGATGTATGTGTCGTCCACCATGAGATTTCATGTTTTCTGTTGGATTTCGAGACCCGATTCGAGGAGTGGATGAACCGTCTTGGGTACATGGTGGGCCCGGTATGGTACCCCGGGGCAAGAAGATCGAG
The DNA here is from genome assembly GCA_030015575.1 of Agapanthus africanus. Lineage (NCBI taxonomy): Eukaryota > Viridiplantae > Streptophyta > Magnoliopsida > Asparagales > Amaryllidaceae > Agapanthus > Agapanthus africanus. The sequence continues at coordinate 859,768,292 of JASDDO010000024.1, read as the reverse complement.
TTGTAGACGATGAGCCTGGCAGGGGAAGACTACCTACCGGTGATGTCTGGTGTGGCGGATATCCGGAGGATACCTACCGTTGTCGTGAGATTTGATGATATGGGCCGATCCGGACTGACGGAGCCCGAGATATTGAGACTATGAGGTATTGAGACTTGTGATTTACATGTTTTGTGTCGATGCTTGACACGGATTTCCATGGATTTCATCGATGATGTTTCAGACTCCTATACAAATTTTACTATGGTGAAAGTTAAAGACTTTTTATACAGATATATCCAGATTTCAGGGTTGATTGTTTTATATTCATGGTGCATGCATACTCATTCACACGACATATTACTATTTAAGGCACTGACACGAGCACGGAGCATTTGCACTTACGCGTAGTTTATTACCCTGCACTACTAGATGACTAGTGATATATTAGTATATTATTATGACCTAGGACAACGTCGTGCATTTGATTTCTTTTCGCAAATATCTTCTACTCACGAGTTGGCAACTCACCCCCGTTGTGCCAAATTTTATTACAGGTTCGATGTACATGTTTCTTTGGCAGCTTGCTGGCACATCTTTTCATTCAAGGTGATTTGCATGGTAGGTTGGTTCATTTGTATCAGGACCGCCGTTGTACTTTATTTATTTCATTGGTATCTAGTAAGCTCCATCAACCAAACTTGTATTACTTGATAAGTTTAAAGGACCAGTTATTTATTTCGACTTTAGAGTCACGCTTGTATTATTATGGTATCTGGTGGATTTGTTTTCTTTTGAGTTTTGAGACTCGCCCTTTGGCGTTGTATATTATTGTGCTTGGTGTGGTTGTTTCCGCCTGTTGGCGTAGAGCTAGCTCCCGCTTGGTGATACTTTTTTATTGCTGTATATATATTATTCTTGTTTGTACCCGTTTAGGGCCAGTTTTTACAAAGGAGACTCTGCCGAAATTTTTGAGAAAATTGGATGTTGCTTTTAAACTTGTTTTTCTACATGTTTTCCTTTACTTCTTTTTTTATATGGTTTAGATTTCTGGGTTTCGGCTTACTTAGATTACGTTGCGCCTCTAGACGCTTCGAAATTTAAGTACAGGCCACATTCCGTACCTTCGGGTCGTGACACAATTGTTGCAGCCAAAGCAGTTGGCGAATATATCACTTATTATTACCAAATGGTAATACAATGATTCTGAATGACTGTTATTACGTACCTAAAATGATGTGCAATATAATATCAATTTCTTTATTAGATAAAGAAGGATATAACTTTGTATTAGAGAAAAATGTTATGAACATTTTCTTAAATCAAGTGTTGATTGGGTTTGGTATGTTGCGTAACGGTATATACGTTCTAAATCAAATTACAGTTCTAAATATACAGAACACACACAAGAGGAAAAGTTCAGAAATGAACGAAGCCTTCTTGTGGTATTGTAGCTTAGGTCATATCAATGTGACAAGACTAGCTAAGTTTCATAAAGATAGATATTTAAATTAGTTTGAATTTACATATTATGAAACTTGCCAGTCATGTCTCAAAGGGAAGATGACCAAAATTCCGTTTACTGGACACGGAGAAAGAGTTACTGAACTCTTGGGACTGATACATAGTGATGTATGCGGTCCCATGTCTACACATGCTAGGAATGGTTCTTCATACTTCATTACGTTCACCAATGATCTCTCAAGATTCGGACATGTGTTCCTGTTGAAACACAATCTGAAGATTTTGAGAAATTCAAGGAATATAAGAAAAAAGTAGAGAACCAGACAGGTAAAAGTATTAAAATCCTACGATCTGATCGGGGAGGAGAATACTTAAGCACGAAATTCCATGACTACTTAAAAGAGAATGGGATTCTCTCTCAGCTTACTCCTCTGTATGCACCACAGCACAATGGAGTATCGGAGCAAAGAAATCATACCCTATTAGATATGGTGCGCTCTATGATGAGTATTGCTGAGTTACCTATTTCCTTTTGGAGTTATGCACTTGAGACAGCTGCATCTCTATTGAATAGGGTTCCTACCAAATATGTGCCTACCACTCCATATGAGATATGGAATGAGAAGAGACCATCTCTTAAACGAGTTAAGATATGGGGTTGTCCGGCCTATGTTAAAAAGCAAATTCCGGACAAGCTCAAGACAAGGTCTATTTTGTGCAAGTTTGTGGGATATCTAAAGGATTCATATGGATATATTTTCTATCACACCGAGGAACAAAAAGTATTTGTTTCTCAATACGCCACCTTCTTAGAAAAGAAATTTCTTGTGAAAGAAATTAGTTGTAATGAGGTAGAACTGTAAGAAGTTCCAGCTATACAAACTATAATAGACGATTTGGTAGAACCGGAGGATTCAATAGGCCCCGAAG